>OX465283.1:21360015-23932515 GCA_949987705.1 Thereva unica
TTTGGATAGATGAACAAAAATTCGTGTTGGCAATTCGTAACGGTTTAGCCGCTATGGCATTTTGATATTTTTTGGGAAGAGTTTTACATACCACCCTGTGATTTTTAATGTTATAACCTATTTTCATGAATAAGGTAACAACGTATCACTTGTATCTATATTATGGGAGTTCCAAAATGCATCACTGTGGTATCACTGTAGAATTCAGCTGCAGATTTACAATTGTTGAGTTTTTCCGTGATGCATTTTGGAATTCACCCATTGTCATGCTTTAACAAATTTCAAAAGGAAGCACCTGGAATGTGCTGTTCCAATGATAAGGTTCTGAGTCACTTGGCGCTTCCATGGATGGAACTTTTGGATTGTTCAAACATTATTTAATATACTTATTTTATTTCGCTACGTGTATGTAATTTACTTGGAAAAATGGTCAGTTTTCATTTGAGCCTATTTCATCTCTTTGTATTTCAGTTTCTTATTCCTCGTCAGGCTCTATATGAATATCATTCTGGCCCCTGTGCTGAATGTCGAGTCGTGATTTGTGACAAGTTTTTTGAGTTAAAGAAAGTGGTGTTTCAGACGAATTGCGACTTTCAGCATAGGGGGCTAAACTCGCACTTAGCTCTTCCACTCTAGGCCACTATGCTGAAAATCGTAATTCGATTAAAACGTCACTTTCTTCAACTCAAAAAACTTGTCACAAATCACGACATTCAGCACAGGGGCCTCTATTTGTGCTTCCGATGGCCAAAGCTTCGTACCATTCTAGCAGTTAAAATCTTGGTTGTTGTATGAGTTCATTTTTTTTTAAATAGCTGTCTGAGCCACAACCGTCAAGATGTGTTATGCTTCTTAAAACAAGTAAATCTCGCTAACCAGCCAACAAAGACCGTGACGCAGGCAGTACCAGGCTACCAGGTGAACAAGGTAAAGACCAGACCTAAGCGGAATTTTGGCACCCTATTACTAATCGGTTAAGCTGGCGGGATGCCTTATTAGGGCTACCTCTGAAGATATATGAGTATTTTTAATCTTCAAAACGTCGATGCTCATACGGGAATAATCGTATAACCTACAAATTTTGCAAAAACTATCAAACAGTCAGCGAAATTGATATAAAGGCGGTACTTTGGCAACATGTAGTTCTGGTATTTGTCGCTGGAGCTCAAAGTGACGTATCATGTTTTTAAGCTAACGACGTCAAATTTATATGTATGGATGTGTCAAGTTTCATACTCCTTCCTTCAACTTTGTATGGCAGAGCGGTACTCATTTGAAACGTTACATTTTAAAGCATTTTTACAGCGAAATTGATATAAAGTAAGCAAGCAAGTAAGAGGTTTGTGCCTTCGGAAATGTAAAAATATATTTTGAAATGTAAGAAAAAAATATTTAAAAATTCATTCGACAGATTGTTGGATTTTCTTTTTGTATCAGTTTGTCATAATTCAATAAATGTTATTTTCCTTAATGGTCACAAACATCTTGTACAACTTCCTTTTGATATATTGGCCAAGCATATTGGGTAAGCGTTCAATCTCAATCAGATGTATGGCCTTTATGCGCTATGGAATATTGCGCTCCTGAGAACATTGGTTGAATCCATTTCCAATTATTGCAGAGCAATATCCCGAATTTTTGCAATTTTCAGTGTACGATTGTCCTCAATTTATAGCGTGATACATGAAAGGCTGATCCTGCTACACGTAGAACGTTGCAGTAGCCAGTCAAAATAAAAACAACAACTCAAATTCGGTACAAAAATTGAATAATTTTTTTCAAAGCTTAATTAAATGCTTCTTGCATTCCACCCTGGATGGATGATGCTCATGAAAATGTTCCACTTCCATCATTCCAAAAACCATTAATGTAGGCAGGCCCTGGGCTAGTTGAAATAAAATTATTTAATTTTGCTGTCATTCATGTTTTCAAAATACATATAATATCATTTCTCAAAATGAAATGCGCGAATTGTATTTTGACATACTTTGTAATATTGAAGTGTCCATGGTGAAAGTAACAAATTCGTAATTTTAATTTGGTACCCACCCTAAAAAGGGGTTTTGTTTACAAAAATTGATTAGTTAATTATTTTATAATGGATTTATGTTGATTTAAAAGATTTTGCATTGTATTTATTAAATTTTTTAAAATTTCAATGTCATGCTATCACAAGCAACCTGCAGCCCTTCTTTTAGTTGCTGGAGGGTTTAAAATTATCTGGCGAAAACCCTTTGGACTAGAACTCCCCAAAAATTTTCAATTAGATTCAGGTCTCGACTTTGGGCTGGTCGGAAATAGTCGTTATTTCGGTGTTCCGGAACCATTCTTCAATGATCCTTGCCCTATTAACAGCAGCATTCTCTTGCTGAAAAATTAAGTTTGGGACTTCGAGCCCAGTAGGTATTTCGCCCTGGAAATGTATGCAAACTGATTTTTGTCACGTTTCGAATAATTTTTTTTTGCTCCCACCGATTTTTGAAGAAATTTGAAATTTAATTTATAAAGATGTTTTAAGGGCTGTTCCAATTTTTAGCTATTCTCGATTTATGCTGCAGTTCAATGTCTATATTGACTGGGTATAAAAAACTGACTGTAACCCGATGTGATCTATATTACCCGGTACCAATTTATACGAAAATTATTTCATCAATAGAAGAAATGAACTGAAATGGTTAAAATAAATGTGTCCGTTGAGGTTCGTGAGGTTGGGCGGGTGATGGTGCAGGTTTATACGCTTATACCAAGAGTAATAGGACCTTATTTTTTAAGTGGGACATTTCAAAAAATTGAAGCCTCAGTACAATTTACCGTCGTGTAAGGGACAAATGTACTGCCTCTCATAAGTCCTGCTCGACTCTAATTTGGAATTTTTCCAAAAAATATAAAGAAACCGAAGGTTTGAACGCATTTTTAAATTACATTATACAAAGATACAACTTTTATACATAGATTATTGTATTGGGCGCCTTTCTTGAAAATAGTTGCTTTTGGTTTTAATTTGTGATTTCATAGTTTTAAAATTAAAAAAACAGATTTGCTTTTGTTTATATTACATCAAACATTAGAATTTTGATATGGGAGACGGTTAAATTTTGTGATAAGTACTATCTAATATAAATTAAACAAAAAGCAATGGCTAAGGATAAATATTAAAAATTCATCCCGGATACAAGTTTTAAAGGTACAAAATACCAACATAAAAATACTAAACTGATTTTAAAATTGCATATTTCAAAACTATAAAGTAAAAACTAAAAGCCAAACACAAAAAACCCTAAAAAATTTCAGCCATGTCAAATGCTATCCTAAATTTTCAGCCATTATGGCACTCACAGTGTATCGTGAAGCCCATTTTTCTCACCCCAATACCACCCCAACGCGCTGCTCCTTAATTCTAATGGCCGAAAACCTATGAAGAGGTGAAGTAAAAGTTCGTGTGCGGATTTTGTTTATTTTTGACTGGTTACAGTGCGCGGCGATATTGCTCAGTCCCACATACATACATATACTTTTCGTTTCATCTCTTTTCTAAGCATTCTGCAAAACGAGTGCATTTTTTTTTTGTCTAACACACAAACACGTGCATATTGTCTGTCTCGAAGAGTAACACATTGAAATAGTGAATACGAAAATATACGGAATACATACATACATACATGCTTTCCCAAAAAGCGATTGTAAGTAGAAAACAAAACCAACCTTTTTGTGCTCCTTTTCGACCACTACCAAACGAGTCCCGGCTCTTCACCCTCGATCCATGCTCGGAAGTAACCCCATTTTCTCTGGGATTTTCTGTGCGCTCTCTTTCTGTGGAGTTTGTAGTCGACGTATTCAAAATGTTTTCAGGGATTTTCCATCCATCCATCGCACGCACAGGGTGAATAGAGGTACTAGGGGCTGTAAGTAGATGTGTATTGGCAACAGAGAGCCCGTTTCGCATGTTTGGGCAACGGGTGGTTATATTTTCACCCCCCCTTCTGGTTTTGTGCCGTGTCTTAAAAGCACCCAGTTGGTATATTTTGGACCCACCTCATCCCGCTGGTGGTACGTATCGTGTGCGGCTGATGGCATGTAGAATCCTGATGCAGAACACAAAATTCCCTAGGAAGAACAATCGAAGCCTAGAATTGCAACTCTTTCATGAAATTCCTAACAACCCTTACACACATACTAGCACAAAACGACATTAGAAAGGGTTGAAAATGTTGGAAAACTGCTCCTAGAAAGTTTTGGTAACGTTAAAATCGCCACCCAATCTCTTTCCATTCGAGTCTCGCTCGAGAGTGAGTCGGGGGTATTTTTCCTAAGGATAAAGTCTACCCTTTCTAATTCTAAACGATGGTGTGGCGAAAAAGAGCCAGTGAATCAACGTCTGCCATATTTCTGATGGCTGCACAACGTTCAGTTTTGGGGGCGGGGGTGTATCAGAAGGAGTCAGGAGGAAAAACCCTGGGGGAAATAAATGACCGAAGTTGAATTTTCGTGTAGACGCTTGTTCAGTAGAATGGCGCTTAAGGTTTATACGACGTTGGTATGTATGTATATGTGTGTACAGCGCTTTTGGTTCTATATCTGTTCTATGGGGAGAGGAATGCATACAGGATCTCTGGCTAGGAAAATGTTTTCTTTGATACCGGATAGGAGCGGTTACAAACGTGACCCTAAATTTCGGCGGTACCTAAACTTTTGGGGCGGATGGGTGATGGGCCAAAAATAACCTTTTAGAGCCTCTAAAATGGAATGAGAAATGAGTCTGAGTGCGTTCCGTGAATATTTAATGAGTAGCACTTAGGACTTTCCGACGAAATAGAAAGGATCTTGTTCTGTGGATTATTTCAAGTGGAAAAGTACCCTCGATGCAATATTTAACTAACGTTAAAGTATACTACCCCATTTAAAGAATACAATTGAAAAATCCTTTGCACCAAAAAAAAAGACTCATCCACACACAATTTTACCAAACAATAACATAATTAGTATAGTAGGTGGTTAAGTCCAACATTATGCTCAATATGGGCATGAGTTAACGTGGTAACAGGACCATCATCCGAATCTATACAGCAGCATCATCAGTAACATCAGCCATCACAAACATCCCTTTTCCCATCACTGAACAGCGAAGCCATAAATCATGAGAGAAGCGTTTTCCTCATTTTTCCTTTTTTGTCTTTTATGTTTCTCTACCACCCCCCACATATTGTGTGTATAACGTATACACTTCGGAATAACAGCATAAACACACACATCTGCAATATTATTCAACTGTATTTGTGCAGAAATCCTTTTGTTTATAAAACGCTTCCATACTACTACCCCATCGTCGTCCCCATCAGCCGTATATTCAAGTATCTTTCTCAGGCTTCAGCCATTTTCGCACAAAAATATGGTGTGCTGCTGGCTTTATCCTTCTATACAAAAGCTATATGTGAAACTATATTTCCTGGACTGGGATATGGAAGTTTTTAGAGGAAAAAGCTGAATTTTTAGCTCCACCTACTCTGAATTCTGATTGGTTAGAATGGTTAAAAAAAATACTTTAGGTCCAACGAAGAATGTGCACAAAAAAACTTTCAGGATATTCTCAACTACATGCAGAAAACTCTTTCATATGCTTTCCTTTTTTTATTTACGATGCAAAAAAAAAACGTTGTAGTAGTTAAATATATATAATTTTATCGTAAAGAGCTATCGCTGCGAAACTACTTCATAAAAAAATATGGCAAAGGAATTTTTTGGGAAATGGCGTGCGTTAGGAAACCAAGGGTGCAAACTGAATAAAAAAAAAGCGGAATGATAAATAAATTTAATTACTCAGCTGTAAACAAATTTTTCTATTAACAAAATACAGATAACGCATAGTTGGTGAAGAATAATGCAAATAAAATAGCATTATTTCTATTTGATTACAAAAATACTAGGAAAATAGCCTCACGCAATTCACGTAATTCACTCACAATTTTTCAGTCTGTGGGACATTTATGGGAGATTCTTGGTTATGATGTAAAGGTTGGTTTTTCAATTGTGGGTCCTAAAGCTGTTTTAAAATTTATAAAAATCTCGCAACTACCCTTGTTCTTGTTTTTAGGCAGTAAACGCATAAACTGTCCACCAGGTTTTTCAAAGCTTTAACTATTCAAAAATAGATGGCTTCTCTTTTTTGAAGGTTAAGGTTATGTATTTAAACAGATTTTTTTCAAAAGAAATATACAAAATACATTTTTTGATGTCAGAAGGGAATACGAGTAAAACATAACCTCTAATTAATATATTGTCCTTAAATTTAATTTCAAATAATTATTATTTTTATAATAAAATGGAACGCAGCTATTAATTCGTTTCTATATTTTATTGTTTAAAATATATGTATTATATTATATCCTTTTATTTCAAAACAAAACTTTAAAAATACACTTTGAGGTTATATTTTACTTTTAATTGTGAAAAATCGTGTTCCATTGGTGATGTACTCGGAAGTAGTTGCGAGTAGAAAAAATCGCCCAATGGATCGCAGCTATTGACGTATTTAATTTAATTTGTCTAAAAACTGCAACTACAATTACAGTGAAGATAGTTTTAGATATGTTTTCGGTATAATTTCACTTTGATTTTATTCAAGAGTTATCGCAATGTTATAGCAATGAAATAACTAGAGTTTAAATTGACGAATAACTGCCATTGTTAGGATTGTAGGATTTTACCAATTGAAAATTTACATTTAATTAGTATAGTACTATCGCAATCAAATGTAATATTTAGGTAAAAGCGAGCAACACGCGAAACATACAATATATTAGCAAACAAGTTCAAACAATTTGCGCAGCTAACCTGTCTGCGCAAATAATTTCATAAGGCCAAAATGCAGGAATATACGGGCAAAAACGCGGAAAAAGGCATATGCGTGTCCGGAGCCGATGACCATTTTAGAGTCGGAAATGAGTACCCAAAAAAAATGCTTTCGGTGGATACCGACCTAGGCAACATTTTTCCACAAAAAAACGGCCATCCAACCAGCCATAAAGCCCGGCAGGCCCCAGAAACTGTGCAAAATGTCCCCTCCGTGGCATGTCCCAACTACAAAAATCCAGATTAATTGCGCATATTAATTGGACCAACTTGTACTATTCGGGATAGGACGTTCACGAATGGATTTTGGCGCCTAAAACTTTGATTTTTTTTCTTTTATCGCAAACCGGAACGCCAGAATACAGAACTTACACGTATTCGAATTTTATCCGAAATTTTCCGTTAAAATTGCGAACCGCAGTGCCGCTAGAGCCTGCATGCGTTCGAATGTTCTGTTGTGGCTCCCTCTGCTCGGGGGATGTTTCATGAACCTGCAACAATTCGAAAACCCATTCGGCGCGTTCGATTTGAATCCCTAACTGTAAAATTCGCTTGCTCTAAAATTCAAAGTGCAAACGCATATTCAAAGAAGTCCCCACCGTGGCAGTCGCGGTTTCAACTTCAAACCGAAAAAAACGCGTCACAAGTGGAAAGTTCAAGTTGTTCTAAGAAGCTGTGGTCACCGGTAAGCCGAAATTCACTCAGGATTCTTCCTGAACTCAGAAAATCGATTTTAAGTCAAATAGTCCCCTCCGTGGCGGTCCCCTCCGTGGCAGCTTTTTCTTGAAATCTTCAATAAAGATAGAAATTCTGAGAAAATTTCCCCAAGAAAGTTCCAAAATGGTAGACGGTCGCCTTGTAACCCCTGTAGCAGAAACGGGCTTGTTTTGGGGCCATATGGGGGGAGAACCCACAAAAAAATCGGTCGGTAAACTTTTTTTTGGTGGGTTTTGAATGTGCAAATATGCCTTTTTTCGCCTTTTTGCCCATACATGCTGTAGAAACAAGTAAAACTCCTTGCCAGACTGTTGCACAACAATTCTCTTAAAGCCGTGTCCACACACATCAAACATTTTATAAAAGTTTGGCGAACAGTTGACAAACGTTTGACAAACATTTGAATAATGTTTGTTATGTGTGGACGCGAGTTTTGGCGTCTTTGGATTTTTGAAAATGTTTGGCTTAAATCCAAATGAAATGATACTCATGCACCTTTATGTAGACGAACATTTATCCTGAGTGAGAAGTGGGATAAAACCACAAGAAAAATATTTCAAGAGTATTCTACCCATCGAAATTTGTTGGATAAGTCAAGTAACAAAAAAGCAACAGTAGGAAAGTGTTTTTGAGCCGGGACATTTCAAAAAATTGAGGCTTCCGTACAATTTTATTTAGTGTAAGGGGAAAATTTGCTGCCTCGTGTAAGTCCGGCTCCACTCTAGATGACACTGACAAAAATGTAAAAATTTCAATAACAGTGGCTTCTCAAATGAGACATCAGGATGGAAATCCTGTCGAAATTCTATCAAATACCGAACAGTAACAGGAAATAACAAACATTTCGAAAACCATTTTCTCGCAAAAACTTCACCAAATGTTTGACGAATGTTTGTCACATTTGCGAAACGTTTGTCAAGTCGCTAGACAAATGTTTTTTGGAAATGTTTGTTATGTGTGGACCCCGCCGCCTTATGCAATAGAAATCGACGATCACAACGCAATAAAATCACTACGTCTAAACGAAGGTTATACTTTTACATTGTACACGAATTTTTATGTTTTTGGTTAACTTAATACGATCTCCTCGCTTCTTTACTTCTTAAGGCTTGTGCGATGCAATTTAATACTAATATATAACACATTCAATACTTTTGATTTGCCGCAATAAAAATTTGAATTCGCACCTTTTCCTATATAGTAGGAATCCTAGGTAGCCCTAATAAGGCTTAACCGGTTAATAATAGGGTACGAAATTTCCGCTTAGGTGGGGTCTTCACCTAAGTGCACCTCCTTGTTCACCTGGTAGTCTGGTACTGTTGGTGTAACAGCCTTTGTCGGCTGGTTAGTGGGATTCACTTGTTTCAGGAGTAACACTCCAACAAGACTGTCTCTCCCTAGCCCTGACGGTTGTGACTCACCCGGCTGTTAAAAAATGGATGCACTCATATAACACCCAGTAATGCAAACGCGAGGCTCACTGCCTTCTCCTTATGCATCCACCAGACTACCCTTTACTTTTCCTATTCTTTTTCTATTTTCAGGTCAAGCTTACTACTAGACATTGCACCATGTGTTGAACGACAGTGGTACAAAGAGTGATTCCTGAGCTTGACCATGCCACATAAAAAAATAAGATCTACTTTTGATTACAAATATTTAGAATTTTAGAATATTCAGAATATTTTAAAAACAGCTAACCCTCGCTTTTAAACGAAAATTTGAAAAAACACAAAGTCATCTTCGACTTCATCAGGAGGATTCTTCGTTGAAAAGCAGAAAAATATCAACCCGTGTAAATTTGTAAAGGAATTCAAAAGTAGAATAAGCGAGATCAAGCCTAGAGCAGCATGCAAGGATCTAAACGACTGCCACTTTCTTTCGGCTTTATGAATATGCAGCTTGGCGTCAAGATTATGGGATTTTTTTTACTAACCTTTTGTTTTCTGACTGTTGAACCGTATCAAATTGCGATTTACTTTGACATATTTTTCGGGTTAACTATTTCCATAGATTTTCAATATTGTTACTGGCTCATGAACTGTAGCATAATATTTTCTGAATTCATCCATCCATTTTACGAAGACAACGTTTGCGCTATCTTCCTTTAGCCTGCATATAATATGAAGTGTAGGTACCCTACCGTAAGAAAACAGAATCAGAGAAAACTCCTATCATTTAAATGAAACTTAAGTCCTATAGTAAACTAATTTACTTTACGATCTTTCCTTAAAAGTTAGACCATTTTAACCATTAATTGATATTAATCCAGTTGGTAAAATAATTCATTTAAAATCTAGTAAAAATTGATTCTATGCATTCGGAACTAATTGCATTTTATAATAGCAGAGGAAAAAGAAATATCTACAAATTTCACTTTTGACTTGAGATGCCATATGTCTAATGAATTTGTTTCCATCCGAATGACCTGGAATCGATTCGAACTCAATCACCAGAAATTAGAAAACGAATCATTTTAAAAAGCTTACAAATAAATTTAAAATAATCTAATAAGTAGTAGACGAAGAAACATTCGGCTGCATGGAATCAAAGTCCAAATCCTGGGATCGCATCCGGGAGCTATTACCTACTCTTAGATTATCAAATCCCACCTATGATTGAGATTTCATTCACCTTTGGGTTTTTCGTACAGTATAAAGATCCAAGGTGGAAGCAATTACATTCTCCAAAACAAGGAAGCAGAAGTGGAAAATATTTCCTTCATCCATATAGTCGCTCTTTTCGTGCAAACTACGGAATAGAAGTTCGTTTATAAATAAATCAATACTATTGTGGAATATCTTCCACAATCAGTATTTCTGAACTCGAACAACTTCTAATACCCCGGCTTCACTGACAGTTCAATAATATTCAGTTCATTCCACATAAGTGACTTCATCGGCTAAAGTCCAGTTCATGTTCAGTTCATGGTTGATGAGATTCAACTCGTTTCAGGAGGCAATACACTCCAGCGAGTTGTTTCTCGATGCCCCGATGTCAACGACAGTAATGGTTAGGTGGAGTAGGTGGACTAAAAAATATCGCAGGTAGGTTGTGGCAGTTCCTTCCTTCCTCGACTAGAGCTGCTGTTAGACATTGCACTTTATATGAAGAAAGGGGGCTTTCCTGAGACTCTAGTCTTTCCCATAAAAAAACACTTCATGTATGAAATTGCTGTTGCCTTTTCGCCAGAAGTTAGAAATGAAAAAGCTTACTAGAATGAAATTATTCCAGTTAATTGCTCTCTTTTGAGCTTTTACGTTTAAATTCGGATCCAGTTGTCCGTATTCAGTTGAATATGTGGAAATTGTATGCAAACTGAGGTTAGGCCTCGACATTGCCTGCTCTCTTACTTACATCATTGCTGCAATTCCTAAGCTTGATTGGATAGTTTCACATTTACATAAAATAATACAAAATTCCATCATAATGTTTCCGTTTATACCAATACTATGACATTCTTAACTTATATCTAAAATGTAATTTCTATTTGATGTAATTTCATAAATTTGGGAATTAGTATACATATCTTAACTCTGCCGTCGCCTGGTCCCAAGTCCAGAGTGTGAAAGGAGGAGGGTGGTCAACCAGCCGAAGTGACCAGAATCAGGAAGCCGAAGAAACTAGGTAAGAAATCGCATTTTTTAAAGCTGCACCGACAGCAGCGTATCCGTTGCGGGGACGTTCCGCTCAGACCGCCAACTAACGGGTCAAAGATCCTGATTCTTAATAAAAGGTAATATGGTGCCTCATCTTAAAGGTTGTTCTTGTATTTAATCAATACCAAGGGATCCAATTTATGTAACTAACAGGAAAATTCAATATGGCACAACGCCAGTTCTGTTTGCGTGGGTATGATGCAGATATCTGTATTATCTTTCTTTATAAGTGGCTAAAAAAACAAGAAGTTGCCATACGAGAAAATACGATTTTTTAAATTAAAAAGATCGGTCTGTTATGCTTGTTAAATTTATATAAAATATTTATTGATAAAAAAATTAATCTATAATTAATATAAGATTAATTTTTCCACAGTCCCATACAAAGATTGTCTCACCTTAAATGAATTTATCAATATTGAGTTTAAAAAAAAATACCCTAAAAGTATGCAGATCAAAAATAACCGACCAGTACACAGAGACGCTAAGTTGTTCATAGACTTGTTTTCTATACTCTTAACCTGTTACTTACCATTTTTCCTTATTATAAATTTTATTTTATAAATTTTAAATAAGTAGAGCCAGGCTAAAAGTTGCATTTATATAAATTTGGAATTATTTTCGCTTCTTATAATCAAACAAAATGATTAGTGGGGTGAGGGAACTGATATAAAAAAGTCTTGAATTTATGTGCTGCTTTATTTAAAAAAAAAACAATATGTTAAGCTATATTAAATTTTTACACTTAGAAAAACAATTATGCCGATACAAAGCAAACTTTAAAAGATTCCCTAAATAATCCAACAACATCACATGCATATACAGTTCAAAATAATCAAATAGAATTACTAGCATGACCTTGGTCAATGTCACCTTTTGGATATCTAGAACCAGGAAATAATTGAAATCCATTCCAAATTCAGTGAGACAGAAGCATTTACCAAATTGATACCCATTATGTAAGAGAGGAGAAAGTGAAAATTGGCCAAATTCAATTTTACACTAGCACATGGCAGCATACTAAATACCAGTAAATACAGTTCAACAACTGCATCATACTCGTACCCTTCAAGCAAAGCTTATGATGCACTCCAATGTACTTGTATATGCTGCTCCAGCTCCAACCTGCTCTGTACACTTGCACCGGACCATTATCATGTTATACACTTATGAGCTCACGATTCTGGTTTCACAATGAGCAGAATAATCTGAAAATAAAAAATATATACAATAAAAAATTAACGAAAATATATACATATGACCATATAATCATATGTCACACACATATACACACCGCTGAGTTACGAGAGTGTCCTTAACCCAGAATAAATCCTTTTTGTCTTATTTTCTGTAGCGAATTTCTTTTTTTTTTTTTTTAATTTCATGCAAAAAAATCTGAATACAAAGAAAATAAATTTTTTCCCGGTTATAATCTGATTTCTGTCGGTAGATACATATAGCCGGGCTTCAGCTGATCAGGCATCCCCTTCGAGCCACCCATGATATATGAAATTGCAAGGACTCCCCCTCGCTGTGAAAGTGCATGGCTTTAGCAAAAATGCAATTTTTTTTTGTTATTTTATAATGCATTTATGCATGTGTGTGCGCGGACGAGACTGGCATCCTGGAAGGGGCGTGTAAAAACCAAAAAAAAAAAAAAAACTGTATAAAAATGCCGGCAAAATATTTGTAAAAAATACGAGATGTCGGTGACCTTTATAGGCTTTCGAGTATGAAAGGGATGGTTCTGTCCACATAGAAACATATTCAGCAGCTTTTTGGAAAAAAAAAAATAAAAAAACCGAAAAAAAATAGTAAAAATCTACAAATGAAATCTCATTCATGCAATTAGTAATTTACAGATACACCTCTGAATAATTGGCTTAATGTAGGACAGCACTGCACGTACGGTAGCTGCAGTTCATGAGCGAGTATACGACCAACGTTTATCGGTTACATAAACACGTGGCTTAGGATAAATTGTTTATGGCTAAGCGCCGGGAAAGTAGCTCGGGGTAATGTGGGCTATCCTTATTTGATCATATACCCACATGCACCTCCACAAGGCATTTTCACCTTGTTATGTATATGCTTGGCGCATATCTAACACATGTTAACATTTATTCGATATCTGAATGGCATTAATGATTTAATGGTGGGGATCAGGACCATCCACCCCCTTGTCTTCTCCCATCAGTCAATCAATCAACAAATCTATCAAGAATTAATTCAAACCGAAACGATTCCTACCGGAATGTCTTGAATGCTGCTTGTGTTGTGGACTTATAATCAAGGGCTGATTGAGAGCCAGGATCCTGTTGATATGTCGAATATCTCCAGTTCCAGAGAAGTAAAAGCTATTCGGAGTAAGGGTATGGCATATCAACAGTTGATGGCTCTCTGTTGGCTGGCTGCAAGATATTCAACTATGTTGGAAATATAAGCTATCGATTAAGCTCAAACAATAATACCAATTGATATGAACCTATAGTCGCCCCTGAGTAACTTGCTGCATGGATTTTAGTTATTCACTTATCTTTACTTTGTTCGGCTGTTTTGCAGTTTAATATGAATGAAGCTGGATTTTGTGTATGTGTTTGTAAATTACAATGATTAGCGCAGATTATGGCATATTTGAGCTGTATGTGACAGTTTTCACATAATATTTGATTACGGTTGAATGGATACATTGTGCAGTGCACACCAATCGCTTAAATTTTGTTTGAAGCACTTTAACTCGTATATTGTATGCTTTTGATTTATGAGATGTAGAGCAAATGGGTCGTTACAAGAACACCTTCGTAGCCTTAACTTGAATGTTGTAAATTTAAGAAAAGAAGACGCAGAGGATATTCGAAAAAGTAACTAGAATGATCTTCCTACGGATCATAGTAATTATAAATATATGCCCTACGGCAGCTTTAGGGCAAGGGCTTTAGGGCATCCACTCGACTTACTCAAAAAAATTTAATAGCAGTCTCTGTGATAATGACAGATTGCATGCCAGTTTTAAACAACTTCAATTACCAAATGAAGGACTTGCAATCGAAGACCGTCAAAAGTAACATTCTAAAGCCTGCACTGCACTACTCGCGAAGTTACTTCCGTGAAGTACTTTTCGAAGTTAATCAGGCCCGACAACGAAAAGGTACAGAGAGAAATGTGGATGTAGCTCTCACAGATTGCCGATATCTTGGCAACTCTTTGTCAGATTACTTTATGGAGGAGAAGCCCTCCGTCAAATACGATGTGTAGCTAGGCGACACGTACTTGCTTGGTCGTAGTGTTGAATAGTTTGTACCGCTGTGACTTACTCGATTTCCTCATCCAACTCTTACTGAATAGGGCTCATGGGAACGGAGGTAATGGGTAAGGGGCTAATTCGTAATCCATGTACAGCTTTAAATCTTCATCTGTTTTTTTTGCGGAATAGCGGAGAAGAGCTCGATCTTTTCGAGCCAATTTGATGTTAAAAAATGCCGAATTGTCCATTTTAGCCATTGCTCGCTAATCGACTGACAGCATTGTAACAGATGATCGTTGTATCTCCAACAATTCCAGTCGCAATAGGTATGATGTCAGCGGTCTCTGTGAAGGGAGGAAAGATTCATTAGTCTTCAGTTGTCGCAAAACTTCGGATCACACGATCAACACTGAAATTGCTTTAAGGGGGTTGATACGTGTAAACCGTGTATCTTTGGAACCGCGCGTACGCCGGAAAAATTAATGCAATGTGAAATTTGTTTTTTTTTATTCTTTTATTAAAAGGTAACAGTGCAAGAAAAAAAATTTTTTTTTGTGGCGTGCTGAAAATGGCGGCTGTGGTGGGGGTCGAATATTAGGCCCAAATTCTAGTAGAAGTTTTGCCGGCGCCGCAAAAATCATCTGAGAAAAAATTGCTATTAGTTATTATCAGAAAATATATGTACCTTCTAAAGTAACTAACAAAAAAATTTTTTTTTCGCAAAAATACAAAAATACACCCGAACCGAAAAAAATGACCTTTTTTTTCTTAATTGCGCGAAAATGGCGCCCCGGATTTCGCCAAAAACAATGAAATTTTTAGTTAGATTAGAAGTTCTGTGTTTCAACAAGTTGCTGTCCAAATTTTAGATCAGTGGGACTAAAACTTGCCGAGATATTCTACTTCCATAATCAAAAATCAGTGTTTCGAAATAATTCGGTTTAAACTTTGCGTTCATACACTATTCAGCTATTCCAGGGCCATACATCTTTCCTTCCTGATTGCGAGGATCATCAGAATTGAAAACCACTTAAGGGGATTATTCTTGAGACCCCCTAGAGTCTATTTCATAAAAAAAAAATTTTGGGAAAATTTTGAAAATTTACACGAGTTGACCCCCTTAACATTTGAAGGAAAATAGATAAAATAGTAAAGTACTATATACTAATGAAGGGAATTTAATGCTCTACGACCATTTTAAGAGTTATCCGGTCTAAAGAGCAAAATATGGGAGGCGAAAATGTTTTTTTTTTTTTTTTCAATGTTACAAACTTCCAAGAGCAGATATCTCGAAAACTATGCAGGATATCGAAAAACTTGACTGTGTAAAACTTGTAGCAAACTTAATCAGCTTTCATTTTATACAGAGTGGTCATGTCACTAGGACGCATAGTTTCCGAGATATAAATGAAAAACCAAAAAATGGGACCTTCAAATACCCCTCTCCCCCCGGCTCAAGGGCTACCGGTGTGGACTTTTATATGTTCACCTCCTAACTAGTCCAAACAAAGTTACGAAGTCAAAAATAGTGTTCCAAGCATTTTCCTCTATACCTTTTTTTGAGCATTCGTTGCCTGGCCTATAAATTGTTTTCGTCATTTACATAGTGCCCATTTATACGACCGGACACTGAACAGACAAAACATACGAACGAACTGAGTTTTATGGTGAAGAGGGTGAGAGTGGGCGATCGGGTGGACAGACAATTTTAATGGACACTACCAGCGAACTTTTGAACGAGCATTTCTACTGTACCTGTGTTGTTGTTTTTAGGATAAGAAAGCAGAAGGGAATTGCAAAAGGCAACAAGGAAAAGTCTTTAAATATTGAAGAAGCTCATTCGTTCAAATTTGCCGCTGTCTTTAATATTTGCAAATGGCGTCAAATGTCATTTTACTCCATTTCATCAATAATTGAGCTACTGGTCAAAGACGGAAGCAGCAATTCGTTTTCAAAATAATCTAATACCCCGGCTTCACCGACCTCAGTTCAATAAAGCTCATTTCAATGCCCATAAGTATCTTTGCCGGATGGCATGTGAAGTTCGTTGTTAAAATTTTTATTGCTTTTTCGCCAGAATTTAGAAATCCAAAAGCTCATTGAAATTACACTTGATTACTCTCTTTTGAGCGAACTTTTACTATCAACCTCAATTTTATGTTCTGTTGGGCGAACTCAGGCTTGGTTTTTACTGAGTTCAATATGTGAAAATGTATGGGAACGAAGGCTAAAATTGAAATTCAGTTCATCAATTTGCTCGAACTTGCGCAGTTTGGCCGATGAACCGGGGTGTTGGCGTTGAATGTGACATTGAACTTTTCCGTTTTAAACATATGTACTTGTCAAAGCAATGAAGCCCGTAAAATTAGCTGTCGCGGATCTCGGGCCATATACTATTGCTTGGGGATATACATATAGGGACACTAGTAATAAGCTTATGCAAAAGTTAAAGTTAAGCCGAATGAACGAGGATATCATGACATTGTTGCGAAGCCTCCAGGATCCCACATCATTCCATCGAAAACCAGACTATATTTTAATGTCAATCTAGTCTGTCATCTTTTTGTTGTCATCGATGTAAGGGTATACAGTGGCCGGATACTGATGAAAACGAAAATTTGTAATTACAAGATGAATTGGACATGCTACTTCAAAAAGATGAATCGTCAGTAAAATTGGGAGCATCAGCGACTCAAATTGGATTTTACAGTATTACAAAATACTGGTCAACGCATAGAAACTCATGAGAAACTCGTCATTCCTCATTTAAAATTACTCTCACTCATGAGTGAGGAAAAGGTTTTAAGTTCGGCTTGCTCGTACTCATGAGTGTGGCTGTATACATAGGCTGCTCAAAAGCAGAAAGCTTGGACGATTTCCTATCAATAATGCCCCAGCAAATTTTATAATACGGTCTTTACTTTTGAAGTTATAAGCAATTTTGATGTTAAAATTGCCCTTACTTGGTACTTTTCGGCATAAGCTCAGGTGGGAAAGTACTGAAAAAGTACGAAATAGAGCCAAGTTTAGTATTTCTATCGTTTTGTAATTAAGTTAAAATTATTTAGTAAACACCTTGAACGTTGAATTTCTGTTAACCACTTTAAGTGTTTTAGAATAAATCATTTTAGTGTTTAAATTTTGTGCATTAATCACTTCTTCTGTTTAATAAAAACCACTTTTTAAACTAGAATATTTTATTTTTAAACACCTATTAAACACTTTGATTTGCAGTGAATACATTACTTCTGATTGAATTGGATTGGCGTCTTCGGAAACCCAAGAGTTATTTCTTCCGTTCAATTAGTTGGAGAAAATGGAAACAGCATCTAATTATAAATTGCACGTCTATTTTTGTTGCGATATTTTTAATAGTATTGAAGCTTCCTGTCTATAAAAATTATAGTGGAATTAAATTTCCCTTCAGTAAAATCGAATTAAGCATTATAAACATGTTCCTCGACGGAAGAAAACTGCTTGCTTTTGCCCTAAAAGAGAAATGTTATAAGCATACACACATATAATAGAAAAAACAAAAATAAAAAAAATATTGGACCCTGTCAGTATGGAAAACAGAGGAAAATTTGCACTTCCTGTCAAAACTTAAAATTAAATTCAGAGTTTCTCTACAGGATTGAACAGGACCTTTGCCCATCTACTACCATTCGCCATTCGCCTTTCATAGCATTAAACTAAGGGAGGTGGTAACAAAACAAGTTTTCCGCCCTCCAGCTGAGGTTAAACCTTTATAAAATGTAAGAGTAATTTATTTTCCAACATGGAAAATTTTCTATTTTCTAGAGAAACTTTCTCTAGCGGGACGACTTTCGAAATCAACCACATTTTCAACTACTACACAGAGCTTCTTCCTTCCCTTGATTCAGTACGACGTATGCAAATTAATATTTTAACAGTTTCTGAAACTTTTTGTTTAACAGTCCCGACCGAAGGAAAAACTTTCTGCAACTAACGTTAAATATTATACCGAAAGTGGAGAAGCTGGAAAAGTTTGCTGAATTTCAAATTTTGTATTTTATTAGTTTTTCGCATAAATGATGGATCCTCCCAGCACTGCACTAAACTCAATTACTTTCCTTTTATATTTTGCTCAAGCATAGCGATATGTTACGTACGTGCAGTGCGGTTGCTGGACAACCAATTAACTATTTGACAACTTGGATTTAGATAAAACTAGGAAAATGGCTGTAATGTTCAACATTTTCGGAATTTTAGTAATATTAAAAAAGTTTTACTTCTAGACAAGTGCTTTTGAAATGGGCAAATTCGAAATTATAAAATAGAGTACGCAGAATTTTCATAATTTATGCAAAGTGTAGCGTTATTAATAATTTATATTCTGTACTACAAATTAATCATTTCTGAGGTTAAAAGGTCGATTTCCTAGGACCAGTAAGAGACATTATATTTACTGAATTTAGTTTATACATTATTTGGATGTGTCAGCATTTAACCAAGAGGCTTTAATGATTGTTTGAAAAATATGATGAATTTAAAGATTTATAAGGATATAGACAATTTTGCAGTTAGTTTTTAGTTTTTGTAATTTTACATATAATGATGTTTTTCGAAAAATATCCATTTTTTTATTGCTCCAATGTGCCTAAGAATATTTACAAAACTACATTGTATCCTCTTATTCGTGATGTACAAGACTGGTCTGGCACATTTAGCAAAGATCAAAGCGAGACCAAGACAAGACAGGACAAGGACAAGTCAAGACTGCAAGATCAAGATAGCAAGGCTTTTTGCTCATCACTAAGTAGCAAAAGTCTTGCAGTAATGAGCAAAAAGTTTTTCTTCCACATTTAGCAGGACCACGACAAGACTGCAAGACTTTTTGCAAGACTTTCTGCAAGACTTTTTGCTCATCACTGAAAAACTTTAGCCACTTATTGATGTACACTAAGCCTACCTAACTTGATCCCGCAGTGGCGTCTTGCCCTGTCTTATCTTGGTCTTGCTAAAGACTAGGCATGACTGCGAGACCAGTCTTGCTCATCACTATCTCTGACGGACCCACCTGAAACCCAATTGACCTGATGAAGGTATGAAAGACAACTTTTAAGAATCAGCCTCTAATAAACTCAAATATACTAAGCTACGGAACAGCCTTATACTCGTAGTAAAAAAAAGTAAATCCTAAAGCACACTCTCAGTTTTAACTGCGCAGTTGAACTGTGTAAAAAAACTCAACGATAAACTGAACTGAACAGGGCTGGGGACTAAGTAAAAATAGTTTAAAATTGCACAGTTCACACGGTTTATCGCTCAGACATGACGTGACACGTGATAAACTGCGCAGTTAAACTGAAAGTGTGCAGGCCGCTTAAAAGCCAGATGTCAGTCGTCAACAAGAGTTTTTTTATGTGGCAGTTCCAATTTCAAGAACTGTCCTTTGTCCGACCAGTCGATCATGTCGTTGGTCACGGCGTGATGCAATGTTTAGAAGTAATCTTAATAAGGGGGTTACGAGGAGTCAGGATGGTGTTAAAGCAGTGGCGATGATGCCGTTTGACCTCTTGAATGTGTTAGAAGTTTGGACATACTGGCTGCGAAAAATTATTCCATAGTCTAGTTTTTCATTTAGAAACGAATTCTTAGATAGTAGAGTGCACAAAAAAAGGGCTGTAGACAATGGGCGAGAACCTAGTGGGCTAATCTGGTGTTGCAGGAATAAGATTGCAAAGGTTGCAAGAAAGAACTGCGCTCAGAGCGGGAAGAGACTTTTAAAACTAATGCAGTAAAATTACTTAATCCCCGGCGTCACCGGCCGAGCTGCGCATTGGTGAACTGAGTCTTAAAATAATCTCAGTTCGCATATAATTTCCACATATTCAACTGAGGATAAAACAAAACTGAAGTTAAACGTAAAACCTCGCTCGAAAGAGAGTAATCAACTGAAAAAATAGAGTGCGATTCTAGTGAGCCTTTACATTTCCCGTCGAGTCGGAAGACCTAGAACAACCTACTACCCGGAGAACCCTACTAGCAGAAGCCGCAACAACTGGGAGATCCTGGTCAGAGCTGACAGCTGTCGCGCAAAACAGAGTCCACTGGAGGGCAACTATTTCGAGCGAAAAGAAGAAAGAAAAGAAGGATCATCTATCTATCTCAAGTAATTAAACCTGCAGCCAATGCTGGGATTGGTCCATACCACTCCTGCCACTGTAGACTTCGACAAACCGTTAACGTTGACGATTATCAAGTAAGTAAGTAAGTACATATAAAGTGGTACATACCTGTATAGTATTGAAATTCTTTCGACTATAGAGAAAGTCAATAATTTTAGTTAACACTTCATTTTCGAAGCAAATTCTGTTAAATAAATCAATTTGACCACAAAAATATGTATTGACTAAAGTCCACGAAAGATACCATCATCGTCTTGAAATATAATAATTTATTAATCAAGTGTCTCACAAGTATAGACATCCATTAGCTTACCATAATAAATCAAAAAACTAAAATAAATAGAAACCTTTTAAATGCCCGCCGCTGTGCCATCACACAAAACACTTAGAAAAGAAATTTAATCAAAAATTAGATTTGACGACGAGAGATCAGAGAAAATTTTGTCGAGTTAATTACTATTTACACAAGTCAAGCCAATTTTCGTGGCCATTAAAAGGTATCATTTCCTCCTTTTTGCTACTTCAAAGTTTTGCTTTAGACTGAAGACATGACAAATAGATAAACCACTGCAGACTGACTGTCAGCACCGCTAGTGAGTAAACAGAGCCCTTAATTAAAATCTTCCTTTAGCATTTACTGGTCAACTTTGGGGTGGTGGGTAAAAAGACGCTTTTAGTAGTGCATATATCATCTCTAAATTGAGTTTTTGAAGATTTAAAAAAAATTTATTTAGAATGTGTAATTACGAAAAGGGGACATGGAAATTGGTGACTTAAGAATCTTTACATTACCCTTATCCATAAATTTTGTAGGATGTTTTATGAAATCTTGTTTCAGTAAACTAACACAAAAAACATCACACATAATGCAAAATAAAACGTCGCTGGTCAGGTTAGGAAATTTTAAGAATACTGTACAATTGTTTCAAAAATAAATGATAATGGTAATACCCAGGACAGACCGTGCTCTTAATGTGCATTTGGTAAATGAACATTAGTGCATTAAAAAAGAAGGTGACAGACACCGTCTGACATTAAGGATTACGGCAATTTGAATAACATATGTTTTTTGACAGCAACAACTTTGAAATCTAAAAAAATAAAATGAAAAGAGTAATAAACAACGACACGAAAAAATACGCAAAGAAGTATATCTGAAACATTTTATTTTAAAATGACCCCAAGCTCAATTTCAAGCCAACAATTTCTTCCACCTACAGAACATAAATATAATAAACTCTTTTATTTATTTTGTGTAGGTTCTTCAATTTAACCACTTCAAACAAAATAAATACCCACATTCGCACACGTCGGCGTCAAATTTTATGACCGGTCTAAATACGAGACGAGCCGCAATAGCTAACTGAAAACTGATAATTTCTTAATAAAATTTCTTGATTCATTTCGTGTTGTTCGCCAATTTTGCTGAACGAGACAAAAATATATTATATCCAAGTGTACGATAAGTTAAGTTGCATGACCAAGTTCCTTTGGTCACATTGTTAGCAAAGTAACATTAATTGCATAATGAACATTTTTGAGCTTCTTGTGCTCCGATATTTATCGCTAATAACAATTGAAAACAAGGCCTCATCAAGCTTGGATTTAATCGAAATCATTGACACTGATGCGAAAACTAAAACTAGGAAAATATAATAAACTATAAACTAACCTCATTATTCTAAAATTGTGACCGGTCATAAGTCACAAGATTTGGTGACACATTCTTACTTATTACGAACACCTTATTTTCATTTCGATGTCAATGTTGACCGAAGTTACCGCTACTTCGCTTTAAAGCTACTTTTCAATTAGTATACGCCTTGAAGTAGAGACTCGCCACACACTTGTGATTCTGTTGTGACTTGTGACTGCTTTTAGAATACGGTGGTAAATTGTTATTTTCAGTCGTCACTCAGTACGAACGCCGACCCCAATATATGGGGAACTGTATACGCTTTTATAACGAAATGCCAGAGGATATCCTGAAATTGACAGAGGCTAAATTTAGATCGAATGTAAAAAGGATATTAAGCCAAAAGGCTTATAATAAAATAGATGTTACTAAGCTGTGTTTTAGTTTAGCATATTAAAATGACAGATTGAGCGACTGACCAAGACCATCTCTATTTTCCTTTTAGTTATTGACTTCAGGGCTCACGCATTCCCTTATGTTGGTGTTCGTATATCGAATAGAAGAAGTGATGAGCTGTATTAGTTTTTTGTAAGTGTCCTTTGTCATTCTATAGAATGCAAGGAATTTAGTATCACATTCCTGCAATTATTTTACAGCCACACACAATCTGCAAATTATGTTCCTTTCGATTTAAGGGTTCAATCAGAAACTTTTTACCTACTGTTCTCTTTCTACGGCGGCAATAATAATACTGGGTAACGACATCCTCATCACTACTACCAGCCCAGTCACTCTATACATGAACTTTTGACAAAATTCCACTAGATATTTTTCAGCGGGATTCTCTTTATTTTGGGGTCAAAAATATTTTCCCAAAAGTCCATTAAGCCAACTGACCGGCTACGCAAGTTATGGAGGGCAAAGGTCACGAAAATCAATTTTTCAGAAATATTCATATTTTAGTTTTGCAAAATGCAAATGTCGAGATGACGAGCAACTACAATCTCGAGCCTCCAAGTCTCTGCATCCCATTCGCCGTGCATCCGAGACTTGAGTATCCCCGTGTGAGCAGTGCCTAAGTGATCTATATTGCCAGAAACTATATCTATGTTAATAAAAAATTAATAAAATTAATAAAATTCATAAAACTTCCCCAAAAAATGGATTTAACAAAGTAGAAAGGAAAATGTTGTGCGTGTACATGGACGGAAAAATAGTGGCAGAAATTTTGGTCGGGACATTTTTTTCGATCGCCCGCCCCTTATCTTGAGATGGGTCCACTTCCCGACAAAAGTTTAGTCGACATCTTTTTCACGCGTCAGCTACCCTACTACACCTGGTACTAGATGATAGTTGGCGAAGTAAGGCCACGTTTTGGAGCTCTATTCTATTCCATTCTTGTTTATTGGCGCCTTGGCGGGCACTGCGACCTGTTTCATTTGGCTTATTGTGAAGGTTTTTAACTACGGACTTTCAGGATAGGGCTTTTAAAATAGTCTAAAATAGATTTAGGGTTCATATTCCAAATCTCCCTGGGAGCAGGGAAGTCGCGAAGACTCAATCTCTTCCTCCCTGTAGCCTCACAGTAGCACAGCAAGTGTTCCGCAGTTTCGGGAGCTGCCCTGCAGAACCGACAGTTAACTAACCAGCCCCATTCTACTTAGATGTTTAGAATCAGGGGCGGCGCTTTCATAGGTGCGAATGGTGCATTTGCACCGGGCGCATTCAGAAACAAAATTTTAAAAAAACTGAAGCATAGACAAAAAAATTGAAAAATTCTCAGTTCATTTTCATATATTAAAGAAACTGCACAGAGTGTCAGGGTCATTTTCCATTGTCCTTCGCAGGATGTGGCCAATTCCATTTAGTTCACCTGATTTTGTAGTCTATCCTTTCTTGGCCGGCAAACGTGCTTAAGTTCTTGATTTGTAATTCGTGCTAGTCGTACTACTATAGATCCGTAATTCGGCTAAAAACACCTGAATCTCCTTTGCTTTGAAGTTGTTGAAAGCTCCTTCTATGTCCAGGAAGGCTATTAAAGGGGACTGTTTTTATGCTATGCAGGATTCTACAGTAGAAACTAATACATGCAGTGCAATGTTCGCCTATCATCATCATATGAAGACTTGGAGAATGAATTAGAGACCTTATTATGGAGTTTCGAGTGTATAGATCTATAGATTTCCGGAGCCCAGTTTTGTGCTGGAAATAGTTAGGGAAATGCAGTTAACACCGAAAAACATGGTGGAGCACTAAACAACATTAACGGGAGAGTTTTATGAAGTTAAAGCGCGAGCAAACTCAACACAAAAGCAAGATCGCGGAGCAAATCATGATTGGACATAGGCGGGTGCGGAGCTTTCATATATACAATTAGTGCATTTGCACCGGGCGCATTTGGCGGGGACGCAATTTACAGAAAAAAAGTGAAAAATAAATCATCCCGGGCGTTCATTTTCATATATTCGTGTATTTTTTCATTGTCCATCACTACGATCAAAAAACGGACAGCTGATAGGGCGCAATGTGGCATACTGCACCGGGCGCAAAAAATCCAAACGCCGGCCCTGTTTAGAATTGGTAGTTTCATTGTTCTTTCCTCTACTATCTTTCCGACTAGAGCTTGCTGTTCCATGGTGCTTCCTAGATGAATTTTCTCCGTTGCAAAGAGGCTTAAGCGAGTTATTGTCTTTCATGTGGAAAAATAATAATTTGTAAAGAGCATTCCAAGACACCAATTTGTAAATAGCATTTCAAGACACCTTTATCATCGGCAACCATTTTACTATCATTGTCTTCCAGTATGCGTAATGTGGCAGTGAATTTGAGTCGATTTTTTGGAATACTTTACAAGTTTGAAATTTCTACAGTAATTTCAAAGTGTACTTAAGATTACGACGATAAGATGAACCTGCAATATACCAACTAATAACTTAATTAAATTTATTCTTATTTAACACTATTCCCTAAGATACAATTCATAATCAAAAGGGCTGTTTTCTCAACAAAAATTAAAACCTCTGTCAATCATTCCAAATCAATAACGTTCCGCAAATTTCACCTTAACCAAAAATAATAAATGAAAAGTCCACATCAAGTCACCCTGTAATTAATTTTTTGCCCTGTGATAATTTTTAAAACAAACAAAACGTAATAAATGTCCTTTGCCTTTTTAGTAACTCTCTCTATCTACCTGCATAGCTGTACCCAATACCTAAGCATATTTGTATGTCTGAATCGATGATGTGAATCTTTTTCGGGCATACTTTAATGAAGGATTGGCACATCCCGGGATCGCATCCTTTCTCTTTATTATTCTGTGTATTTTTCTGCTATTCACGTTTGATAATTTTATTAACGTGGTAATAACTCAAAAACAAACCAAGAATATTCCCAGATCATGGCCGCCCAAGCTAGCATTGGTTTTGTCAGCATACAGATGTGTGTTTGAATTGAATAAATTTTGGGAGTATTTGAAGGGAAATCTGTTCAACGCCATAGCGAAAAAAGGATCCACACGTACAAATAAACCGACATAGAAAACAAACACGAGAGGCATTTTTTTTTTGTTTTTTTGGAAGGGTTGGAAAGAAATATCGTGTGGGCGAAAAAAAGCTTCTGTGTATCCTTACGCAAAAACAAAACAAGTAAAAATAATACCTCTACACGAACATTTGTAAAGTTCTGGCAAGGGCTGGTGCTGAACTCTCCCACATCGGACAGGGCAAGAAAAATTACTGCCAGACCAAAAGCAATTCATCGGGGTTTTCCTTTAAAAAGGACTACATAATCCCTTTTAACTATACACACAGCAACACAGCGAAAAGATACAAAAACAAGGCTGGGCACACGAAAAAAAATTCTAACATAATCCAACCGTACGAGAATGGACATGATAATTTTTTACTTTCACGATTAATATTCATCCTTTTAATTAGTCCTTTCATGTCCAAAATGATTGCTTGTTTTGAGGAAATATTTTATACCTTCCACAATGGACTAAAAAGGACACGGGTACGCGATCTTGCAAAATGAGAAATGAAAATGTTATAACGTAAAATGCTAATGTCAGGTTGGCTATACATAGATGCCTATGTGTATAACCTTAATGCAGAACCGTCATTAGTGAAAAGGGGAACCATTTTTCTTCAGGGATGTACGTAGATTGTTAATAAAGGTACAAGGTACGCGATTTCACCTGCCACGAAAGAGGAAAAGATAAAAACAAAGTGACGTTGGCAAATGTGCACGAAATATTTTGCGCTTACAATGTAATTTACAACAAAAGAATTTTTAAGTTCATTGTATTTATTTTATAACTTCTATTATTACTTAAAAAAACATGTGGTAATTTATCATTTTTAAGTCTTAATTATCCAGTTTTTGTATTAAAAAAACGTATTCAGAAAGTTAGGTTAATTTGAAATGTTTGGATGAAGGTTTTCAGATGCAGAGTTCTGTCGAGTGTACTTTAGTACATCAAACTTTTTGTTAATATCCTTTTAAATGACTTTTTGTCAATATCTCTATAAATGATTAAACCATCAAAAAGCAAGATGTTACATTACTGTAATTTGAAACTTAACAACAGACTATAACAGCTAATGTAATTTGTCTTTGGCGCATACTGCAGAAATATTTAAAGCTAATTCTAGAGGTTTTTTTTATGTGAAAGACTAATATTTACCTCCGAACACCCCCCCCCCCCCCCCTTTGTAAGGTTATGTCATTGAACGCAATGTCGGACAACAAGCTCTAGTCAGAAAAGTAGTAGAAAGAAGGGTGAAAGAACTGACAACGCTAACACACTCAGATTTATTGCACCAACTACTCATCCAATACTACCTCGGCTTACTTTGGCGATCGAACCGGATGTGGCTTCCTCACTTATTATGCCTTTTGGCGATGGCAGAAGAAATTATAGGGAGTTTGATAAAGAGGGAAAACAGAAAGAAGCAAAGTTGTCTCTGCCGGAAAAGTGAGAAAGCCAAGGACCATGCCGCGGAGTGGAATTGAACCACGAACCTTTGGAATGGTAGTCGAGAATCTTAACCCCTAGGCAACCGAGGCCAATTTTGTCCTTTTAGAGCTTCTATTAGAATTCAGAGAATATAGCTATTGACCGGCTTTAGCGTTTACATGATCGTTTGGACTAAGCTTGTGGTTAACCGAGCATTTTTTACTCCTCGGTGCAATTCACTATAGGACACATATCAAATATCTGTGAAGTTATCTACGCTTTTGTAAATTTTCGAAAAAATAAAGGTCTGCTGCGATTGCTATCAATACACTTGGCACTAATTATCTGCAGACTACATCACTTTCATACATTTTATATTAACTATCGGACACTACAGGCACTGGCGGATCGCTGACTAGGCGTATATCTGCGGCGATGTAATGTGTTGCGATGCGGCCCGCCCCAGTGTGCATTGAAAGGCGCAGTTAACGGGCGTTATTGCTCGTGATTTTACGTAAATTATCGACTCGATGTTCAACAACAGCATCTTAGGTAATTTGTTATGTTATGTTTATATAAATCTGGGCGCCATATTTCAAAAATAGAGAATAATTTTCGTAGATCATTCTAAAATATTGGAAAAACTTTTTTCATCTTTTAATAAGTCTTTAAGTAAAGAATCTAGTACCAATTCCGTATTCTTGTATGTATCAGCTTCAGAATCATCAACAGAAACAGAGAAAAATATAGAACTTCAATCGTTTTTTTTACGGATAATACGAGTAGAGCTCGAGCCACAAAGAAAGGTATTTTTAACAATTTTTCTAAGCGGCCTAGGTACATACATACATATGTCATATCTTATCTAAGTACCAATGTTTGTTATTTGAATAAAATTATAATTTCCTTACGAAAAATCTGCTCCGTTTTGGTTTGGACGATGAAATTTGCCCAATAGAAAAGACAGGGTGCCTAATCAACTTAATTGCGCTGTTGTAAACTACCCAACAGATAGTATACAGAATTGCGTCGTGAGAATTGCAGATATTTCAATTTCCTTTTAATGAAGATCTGAATAGGAGAGATAGGATAGGATAGGATAATAGGAGTTAACCTCTTAATAGTGAATAGATTTCATATAGGCCTCGATTCCCAGATCCGACGGGAAGGAAGTGAGTTGCGGATTTGACACTTTGCGATTCTCAGATCCGCAACCCCGAATTTCTTTTTGACATTTTCCGCGCTGCAAAGTGTGATCCGCAACAAATTTTCTGCGGATTTGAACGACAAATGCGCCTGAGATAATCCGACATCATATACTTATTTCATTATCGCGTGAGTCTTCACTCCGAATTTTCGATTTAAACCAATCCGGGACTGCGGATTTGAGAATCGCAAAGTGTCAAATCCTCACTCACTTCCCTCCCGTCGGATCTGGGAATCGAGGCCATAGTACAGCAGGATCATAATAAAGATGGGCACTACCTTAAGAAAAGTACAGGGTAAACACAAAAAGAAGTAACAAAACTAGCAGCAACATACAATAAAATAATAACAAACAAAAACAACAAAACCATGGCTTATATTGTTATTTTTATTTTTAAATATAGTATTTTTCATCGTTTGATAAATCTGTTAACTAAAGGCTAATCCTATTTGACCGTGAATGGGGGGCCTTTTAGGTTAACTTTTAAAGAGCACAACTATAACCTATCGTAGAACCCTTCCCCTTAACCCTTAGATCTAAAATTGAGACTTAATTTTCCATTACACATCAGTAAGGACACACATATGTATAACAATGCACTTAAAAATGCATCTGTGTTAGCCTCGTCAATTTATGTACAACAAACTAGCTTTTCACATTTGCGACACGTGCATGTCACCAGGTCAACAAAAAAATGCTGAAAGGTTGCACCAAGAGTAAACCGAGCGTAACAAATTTCAAATTATAACCTGACATTAGGTCTAACCAGTTTACCTAAACTTTCACCCTTGCCTCTTGACGTAAGAGGTAAACTTGTGTGACATGGATGTGGATAATTCAAAGTAATCATATCTTAACTAATTGAAAACTTGCAATTACTTTAATCATGTACAATTTAAATTAAAAAATTCGATTATTTTCCACGCAAATGTTTATAATCCAATGTTAATTAAACCCCAAAATAACTCCACCCCCACTCATTGTCATTTAAGACTCTAATCCGCTGGGCTTTTAATAAACGGACGCCATTTCTATTTGTAAATGTGTACAAAAGCAGCCATCATTTGTTTACAGCCCTTCCTCCACCTTAGGGTTTTATGGAAGGGTAAAGTGCCTGAACATGACTCTCTTTCTTTGTGCCAAGGAAGCAGGGGTCCCATTTTGATTTCTCAAGTGGATTTTGCCATGGACATCTATTTTCCATACTGATAAAAGAATTCCAGGCATATTACCTATTCTAATTATTTCGAATCATGGTTCTTGAATCTACTTTTGATTTTCGATCCTTTAGCTGTCATTTCAAGGATTTCATTTGAAATGGGGTTCCAATTATAAGCAAGGGTCGCTTATTGCCACTATATACATGCAGCATATGCTACATGTCATGTTGCTTAAGCTTCTAAACCATTTCAGCCTGTTTTACTGCTTTGAAGTGTAGCAAACAGAATGGTTAAGGGTAGAATTTTCTTGGGTTGAAAAACATTGAATATGACGTCCCTTAGGTACTTTGGCACACACATGCAAAGCGTTTGCGAAATGAAAACAGAAGGATAAAGGCTTTCACTCACAGACTAACTGAGCGGCAGGGGTAGGGCTGGGTGCACAGCGTATTTATGAAGACCCAATATATAGCCAGTTTCTGATTAAATAAACAACATTTCGGGGGAAGTAAAATTACAGAACAGAATGGTGGTTAAGAGGCAGTCACAAGAGAGGATGGAAAAACCCTAAAAAGTCAAATAATTCGGTGTTTTTTTTTGGAAATTCCCCAAACATACTTTGACAGGAATCTGAATTTATTGGCGCTTCCGTTCCATCGCATGTGTTTTCAGTGGTAGGCAACGATAATCCGACTACTATGAATGGACTACTGTTTGTGTTTGTTCTTAGTTATTGAGCTTTATATGATAAATGAAAAAAACCCAAAAAAAAAAAAAAATATCCTGCAGGATAATAACTTTTATCGTTCAATAATCAATTAATTGTCCTAGAATATCGTCTGGAAGGGACAAGACCTTCAGTACTTAATTAAATCTTTCAATGGTTGCAAAGTATTGAGTTTTTATCCTTTCAGATATAAAAGGAAGATTTCATTTCGTATTTCAATTGATTTTTACCATTAATTGAGGATTTTTATTGAATAGAATTCAAACTGCAAACCATAATGGGGGAGAAGATCTTTAAATTAAAAAAGTGCAATGAAGATGAATGGCATTAAGTAAATGCGTTCCTTTGAAATTTTCAAGTTAGTACTTGAGAGTTTATTGTTTTCAGAAATTTCTTCTCCTGGAAATATTTTTCATTATACGAGTACACATACATTGAATCTTTGGACTGAAGACACTAATTTTTAATACCATATTTACACTAATAAAAATATATAAATATTTAGTTCATAATTATGGCTTAAGTATACTACTTATCCAAAGCAAAAGAGTTTTTAGATTTAATTTAAAATAGTTCAGTGTTTTTTTCGAAATATAAGTTTTAAATATAAAGTAACATTTTGTGGTTCGCATAAAATTTCGTGCGTCGAACCCTCGTGATATGTTTTTAGAGGGGCGTACCCCACGGGGTATGACGCTCTCGAAGCTAGCAGAGCGGTGTAAAGTTAAGCTAGATAGGCAGAAAGCACAACGTGACTCTCATCTAAGCTACCGGGAATAGGAACATTGATGGAAACGAGAAAGCCGGCTACCTAACCAAGCAGGGAGACTCTCTCCGGGGCTCCGACATGGTCGACAGCCCAATAGGCGGAATTAAAAACGCTATTTTTGACTACCACCCGCTGTTAGTCAGCCAAAAGTAGGGAGCACTGGAGACTTGCCCTACCTCTCTGTCGACCCCGATGATCCTTTTTTACATTTTGAAATGTAGGCTGTTTCTGTATACTGTCTGGAGCAATAAAAGCTTCACATTCAAAATTATTTTTTACTTTTTAGTTCATTTTCAACTTTTTTTTAAATATATTTTTTTTATTTTCAGGTTTTTGTATTACAGCTACAGAAACAATTTGTAGTATTTTCTATTAAAAAATACGAAATTTGTGTTTGTAATACTTCGATTACTAGATTGTTGACGTTTTCCGCGCGTGCATGCAGAGGTTGTGTTGCTTGCGGCTGCGGAAAACTCTCAATTCATATATTTAAAAAACAAAAGGCTCAGCATTTTTTTTTAAATTATCAAGGGATGAGAAATATCTCGCATAATTATAGTAAATTTATGCTTATTATGATGAATAAACTGACTTGGTTGAGCAGGGTTTTTATATGAATTTAAAACCTCTGCCTAATACATATAAATATAAATTAGCTTTATACATTCGGGCAAGTTGTCACTTTATATTAAAAAAGAGGAAATGAGAGAACAAAATTTATAAAATTCAGCAACGGGGTCCGCAGAACTGTTCAAATTTTTTTGTGTCACGGAATTTGAAAACATCTATACGAGAAATCCATTCACGAATTTCATTTAACAATTGATATCAATTTTTGAAAACAATAATTTTTTTTTAAAGTATCCCGGGGCCGGTTGGTTTTTGGAACTATCGAACTGGAAGAGCTTGATGAGCATCATCCAGAAAGGGTGGAATGCAAGAAAAATTGACTCAAAGCTTTGAAAAATGATTCCATTTTTATACGAAATTTGAGCTGTTAATTTTATTTTTATTGACAGGTAGCAGGATCGCCCTCATCACGCTATACGGTGAGAGCACTCGTAGACTGAAAATTACAAAAATTAGAGATATTGTTCTGCAATAATTGGAATTGAATCCAACCAATGTTTCCAGGAGTTCAATTTATCAATATTTGCTTACATTTCCAAAGACACAAACCTAAAACTGAAATGCGTTTTTCATACAAAAGGACTTTTGAGTTGTAACTCGGCAATAAATGAATAAAAAAAAGAAACAAACTAAAGGATTGTTAACTCACTTAAGGACATATCCGCTACAGTTCGGATACGGATCGTTTGAGACTTTAAATCATCGCTTGATTGTGCTGAGTAGGTAAATTTTTCTTGGCCCAGCTGAGAAATGCGCCTTCTGTGTTAGAAGGGTTACCTCTATTATTATTATAAAAAAAAACTGGAAGGGGCATAAAAAACGTTGCTGATTCAAATAGGATCCTTTTCAATTTGCTGCGATGGAACTCATTAAATGGTTCTAAACAGCACCTTTTGAATTGATTCAGTTCGAAAAACCATGCAAACCTTGGAGAGTCCGACGAGTTGACAACACCGGATACAAAAATCTTTCAGTATAGAAAGGGCATTTGTTTAAAAATGTGTTAAAATACATACATATGTATGTAAAAGTATCAATTAACTCACTATACTTACTAACGTTAGCACACTTAAACTAAAACGAATCTTTTTACCTTGTACTAGCTTCAGCGCTGGCTCTTGCTTCGGCCGAACGTATACTAAAGTTCGAACGATACAGAACTTCAGTGCTGAAAATTTAATGATCCTCCATACAATTTGTTTTGAAATAATTTTTATTTAAAATGGAGGCATTATCTTGATTGTAATTTATATTGTTTTTAGTGTGCGATCCCATCCTTCTATAAATTGTAAATGGTTTGGTTTAAATGAGCCGGTGTGCTAAAATTTTAGATGTTCGTCGGATTTACGTGTCCATGAACAATAAACAAAAAATGTAGCTTAGAAACAATGTTCATATTCCGATTGCAAAGTACAAAAAATGTAAAAAGCAAATTAAATATGTAGTTCTCTTGAAGCTCCTTAAAAGGAACCCAAACCATTGCTAAAGCAAATTGATTACTATTAATATACCTTAAAAGGCCCTTCTACGGCACAATCTCTTGAAGCTGAAATAAATAAATGAAATTCCCTTACAAAAATCGCATAAGAAGGGAAAAGGTGCAGTCAACACCTCGCTATACAGCAGAATAAAAAACTCCTTCCAACAGGACTAAACGAAAGAAAACGGCGCATTATCCTTGCATTTATAGTGTCTTCGTATTGGTCAAGATCTCTACTAGGAGTCAGTTTGGCTTAATTTTCTAAAAGGACGAAAATGGGCGGAGTTTTATGTAAGGTAAGAAAAAGGAACCAATGAAACTGTTTGCTTTTTACCGCCATTACTGCTATATCCCAGGATATTCTAAAGTCTCATGCCCTGAAAAACATTCTAAAAGCTAAAGAAAAGTTATCACCGACTGGAGACAAAGTTTTCTGCAGATTACGATGAGAAAGGACTTCTCTGGGGGTTTTTTGCAGGACGAAGTCACAAGGGTGTAGATACAAGAGAAGTAAAATTTACGAGAAATAATATTTTTCCAGGACTTTTTCCTTTCCTCAACTCTCCTTTTTTTGTGCCATCTCTCGTTGTGCAAGAAGCTTTGCCTTTTTATGTTTAACGAGACATGTAATCAAGATAGATGTCCACTGTGTAGAGCGGGCATATCCTGAAAATTCCAACTTTTGTCTTCCCTTGAGATATCCTGGGTCTTTCCTTTTGCCATCGCACAGTAAAACAGGCAGGGATGAAGTTTAATTACTAGTTGCCATTCCTCTTGCAAATACGAGGCTATTGTTTCTGTAAGTAGCGGCGACTGTCTAGAGACAGATGAGATGTGATTTTTTTCTGTTGTTTTTGTGAAAAGTTTTTAAAAGCTTGCATTTTTTATGGGGAGCTCCTTTTTTGGAAAATTAAAATTTGTTGGTTTGTTTTGTATTCAGAAGTAAGAAGGATGGTGGGAATTTGGATTGCAATAAAAAGAAAGCAAAAATGTAAAATGGCTGGTGGTTGGATAATGTATTAGATATTTAGAATTGGGTAGTATTTAACTTGGTTATACACATGTATACATATGTATGTAAGTAATACGAAACGATTTTTTTAAAATTTTAGAAATTGAAATCAATGAGAGTCTAGCCCCGGTGGCGTCACAATACAATATGAGAATATGATAAATAAAACTGCAATTTTCTTTATGGATGTCAGTTTTTTGATATCGTGTCTAGAATTGACTAAGAGTTTACAATTCCTTTGCAAATGTAGGCAGATATCTTTTTGAAGTGAAATCTCTTATATTTAGTAATGGTAACTTGGATTTTTTTTTAAATAGGCCCATTTAAACACGAGGAAACACGAAGCAAAAAGTTTCCTGCAAGCACGATGAAACACGAAACAAAAAGTTTCCTGCGAGCTTGCTCGATTTGAAGGGGAGAGGTGAGAGATGTTCCCTTAAGCCCTTTTTTACCCCACCCCTTCAATCCGATCAAGGTCCCAGGAAACGGAATATGTCTTATTTTAATTGCGTACTACTTGAAAAGGTAATAAAAGTTGAGCCATCTGTTGGTTTCTTGTTTTGGAAATTGCTATTAAACACCGTTCAATATTTTTCAATCAATGTTGCTTTATTGAATAGAGTACAGCTTCTGATTATTTAGAGAAAATTCGTTTAAATGGCGTGCTGTCGCCTGTTCAAAATTTTATAGTACATTGTCGATATTGTTTGTGGCCCTATTTCGCGAATTTCTCGAATGATGTTTTCCCGAAATACGTCAATAGTTTGTGGAACAAAACTGGTCAACAGAAGAAACTGGAGCAGAAAGATGTCTGGAGTGAAAACTGCCCGAGTACTCGAGTAAAAATAAAAAATTGGCTGATGACGGGCGTATCACGGCCGCTTGGCTTTTTCAGGGTTATTATGACGGTCGTAGAATTTTTACCCATTTTTAATGGGGGCACATACGACGTTTCGACGGCCAAACTTGACCAAAAGATTTAAATGGCCAATGACCAATGTACACGCGGGCATTCCACGGGCAAATTTGGGCCAAAAAAGAATATGCCCCAAATGCATTGTTGAATTTGTTTTATGGGAACTTGAAAATTTTCGTTATGTACAATGAATGGCCCTTTCGATTTATCCTCCAAGATTATCGATAAGAGCTCGCCCGTGGCCCCAGTCGGTTTGTGGCAAGGGAAGTGTGTAGTGCGTATTGATTTATATTTGAGTGGAAAATATTGTTATTAAATCGCTAGAAGAAAAAAAACAGTGTGTTGATGTTTCTGTCAATAAATACGTGCACCCTTCAAACATAAAAAAATATTTGTATTTCAATTGAATTTGTCATTATATACAAAACTCTCGTGATAAGAGCTTGCTCTAAGATATTCCACTCTTTATGTTAACAAACTTTCGCATAAAGTTCAGCTGTTACATATGGAATCGTTACCTAAGCCCAAGCCTTTCACACATAAATTATTTGATTATTAAACTAATGTATTATTTAACATAGGTTCAAATTATACTTCTTCCTTTACAAACAAAACGCATGCTATCAGCATCCGTCCATCCCAGAAATGTTAATTATTTCGCATATTGAAGCTAACTTCTTCCATAATAAATTGCTTCATGCATTTATCCCCAACATAAACATAAATTATTTAACAAAACAAAAAATTAATGTGGTGTAAAATATAACCCTAGCCTTTCGAGGATGCCACGTAGCGTAACTGTTTCTTTCAATATAACCATTCTTGGGTAGAGCTTTAACTATGGTAACACCCCTGCAGATCCTAGAATTTCCGATTCACTTTATCTTCGTATACATTCTATTTCTAGAGAATCCCCCAATATTTATGTGCAACGCTGGAATTAAGGCTTCCTACCCTTATCTTATACCTCTATACACAAGCTTTTCTACATAAACGTATACCTTACCCCAAAAAGTTGAAAACATACAAATTTATCACTCTTACCACCGTTGAAGTCCCTCTTTGAATTTTTAGTAGGTAATTTTGGGTTAGGTGAGCCCATCTCCAATGCAAAAATGTTTTCCTCCATGTACATATACCCCCCCAAAAAAATAAAGGGTTCGCTTAGTTCCATGGCAATAAAACCAAGAAAACGTACGGAAAAGCAGAAAGGTCCAGAACGATGATATTTGCATATATTCAGGCTCTTGCGAAGTAACCATGGCAGGGATTACTTTAAAATTTATTTTAATCCTGTCTGTAGCGATGTTCTTGAACATGCTTCCTAGAATCCCCTTTTCAAAAGGGTAGCCTTAAAGCGTGTACGTGGTTAGGTGGCTTCTGTAGATTGAACCAATATAAAACGTTTTATAGCAACTATATACATGTAGCCAAGAATGCGCATATATTTTTTTGCATTTAAGAGATAAGCATTAAAATGTATACAGATAATTTCGATAGTAAATTATTTAAGAATTTTAACAAAAAACAACAGGGAGAAGGAGAGTCCGGTTCGATATGTTTCCAGGTGATATGGGTTTTAATAATGTTAAGTTTTCTGTGTTTTATAAGTTATTATTGTTTCTATTAGGCAAAAATAGGAGTGTGCTGTGCAAATATACATATTATGGACAGAGGTATGAACTACGAGGAAGTCCTTACCTTCGCTCAAAATAGTGCATTGCTCTTCTATCCAAAGAAAAACTTAATGCGCGTTAAAAAAATAAATGATACCCTATTTTGAAGAATTATATTTGTTACAACTGGAGATAAATCAAAGATGAACCAATTTTGTGAACTCTACAATATATATAATACCTACTATTATATTATAAAAGCTCATTTTCATGTAGCTACTAGCAAAAATCCGAATACGAATTAAGAGTCTCCTATAAAGAAAAGAAAGTGCGTGTTAGTTCCGACGAGTGATTTCAGTTTACTCCTGAAAAACGATTGTCTCAAAATATATACAATATATGAAAATGAAACCATACATTTATTCACATTGATTTGATAAAATTTATTGCATACATTTTATTTTCTACTTTTAGTCTATTGCCATCTACCATTTTATGTTGGCCGCTATTTTGAATTTAGAATGACGCCACATAACTCACTGTATTCTAGCTGTCATGCCCTTCCTTTTGATTGCAAAAATCGGCGCCATTTTGGAACCGCTATCTTTATTTTTTAATAAAATGGTCACATTGCATTGTCAAGCAAACCACGCATATGTGCAAAATTCAAAGTTAATCGGTTTCAAATGGTGTCAATAATTTTCTACGATGTGCATTAGCCAAAATATCAGGCGTAGTACGAAAAAAATGTTGAAAAACCGTACTATTTAATTAATTAAATAATAAAACCTAATTAAAATTGGGTGTCCATGTAATTGCAAAAAAATCAGTTTCCATCTCTTCTAGTTTGGCTCAAACGTGCGACGGTACGCACAAGATGACAAATAGCCACATTTATGTAGATAGACAGATAATGTGCACTTTCAAGTTACCATTATTCACCCCCACCCCCGGGAGAAAGCTCTAATTTTGCTCCCTTTAGTCGAGAAAAGTGTGAGCATACCGTGTTTCGTTTGGGCTATTCCGTGCGTCTTTTATTAGTACATGACTGTAGCGGGCTAGATTTTGGAAAAGTAGAATTTTGCTTGTCTCGGCTGTCGTGCAGGCGTTTTGACGCTGTGCGTGCCTGTTGCAAGCTAAGAACGGCAAGTTAAATAACAAAAACATATTTTTAGTTACTGCATTTCGACTAAGGCCCACAAGAATCTTAGTTTTTCTAATATGTAATAGACTCGTTGGAATTAAACCCGTTCTAAATGAAGTTACCTTGTCTGGATCCAACAGAGTGATAGCTTCTCAACAAGAACCAATGCGGTACAAAAGTATATGCGAGCAGAATATTCAAAACGAATGTAAAAGTGTGAAAGTGGGGAAGATCCTGTGCCTGTGTTTGAAGTGAATTTTTTTTTAATAATACTCTTGAATATTACATTACAAAGCAGTTAGCAAATAAAACTAAGAAAGGACGACGGTGATGTTACCAACTACCTGACTGCAACAGCGTTCCCAAGTCTTTCCGCGAGAGACAACCCGATTCGACTTTTAAAGCCACTAGAAAAGCACTAAAATATTTTTCTCCTCGACAAAAGTAACTGCATATTCCACTGAATGTAAAGTTCTTCAAACTCAATGTTTGAAAAATGTTGTTTAAGCGGAAGTAATTCAAAAAAATGAAAAAATAATGACTCCACTAATGCTATAAAATATTAATAAATTTAGCAATAGAATCAGCACTATTGGTTTGACCAATTATACTTAGACGGATGGCTCACCTCCATGATCGCTTGGTATTCGGGCGCAGCATCGCAGCCCTTGTCAGGAGGTGGGATTCACCATTTTCAGGAGGCTATCTCCAGCTAACCCCGACGGCTATCTCTGAACTCATACGACATCCAAGAGATCAAATGCGAGGTTCACCGCCACCTCCTCATGCATCCCTAGACTTCCTTCAACCCACCCCATATATTTTCTATTCTTGGAGCTAAGCTTCCCACTTGGCATTACCCCAGAGGGCGTCGGAGCAGGGGTTTATCTAGAGACCACTAACAGTTCACTATCCTGGCACCTTCCGGTATACGCCAGTGTCTTTCAAGCAGAAGTGTTGGCAATCCTGAAGGCCTGTCAGACAATGAACTCAGAACCTACACAAGGATGTAGCATTGGAATTTTCACGGACAGCCAAGCCTCTATAAAAACTTTGGATTCAGTAAGAATGCGCTCCGAGTTAGTGGAGCGATGCAGAGCCGAGCTAGATAGTCTAGGCAGAAAGCACAACGTGACTCTCGTCTGGGTTCCCGGTCATAGGAACATAGAGGGGAACAAGAAAGCCGACTGCCTAGCCAAGCAGGGGGCCTCTCTCCTGGGCTCGGAGACCGAGATGGTCGGCAGCCCAATAGGTGGAGTCAAAAACGCAATTTTTGACTACCACCTGCTGCTAGCGAGCCAAAGATGGAGAACACTGGAGACCTGCACTATCTCTAGGGCGACCTGGCCGACTTATAACAAGGGGAAAACAATGGGCCTCTTAAACAGATCCCGACGGGATATTGCCAGAATCACGGCAGTCATTACGGGACATTGGCCTATAGGAGACCACGCTGCCAAGTTGGGCATCCCGTATAATATCTCTTGTCGTAGCTGCGGGGAGACGAACGAGAGAGAAACACTTGTTCACTTCCTGTGTAAGTGCCCGGCTTTAGCTAAAGTCAGGCAGCGCACACTAGGCAGGTACTTTTTGGAAGACTTAAAAGAGATTTCCAGACTGGAGATCAGATCACTGTTAAGCTTCCTAAATTCCGCAGGATGGCTTTAGGCATCCGTCACATCCGACCAAACAACCACTTTACATAAGGTACACAAGTTTGAGGCAACAAAACGGCGCGCCACGCGCTAATTTGGCCTCCGGTCGCACTGGAGGCAGCCCTTCACCTACCTACCTACCTGGCATTACACTATGACGTAAACGACTGATTCTTTACAATTTTCATGCTTCTCAAGTCTTTCAGCATCGATGTTCAAATATGGTAAAATTAGTAATGAAATAGCAAAAGTGGTCATCATTCAGGGAAGTTGATCATGAGTACCGAAATGGTCAAACCCACAACCCAACTAGTTGCTAATTATTTTTCAACAGTTGACGGCCACTAAACCAATCCAACAATTAATAAAAACATCTGAACGTTCAAGCATATAAATCTTGTAATTGAACCAAAGTGAAAATGTTTAGGTATTATTTAGTTTGAAAACATCTTGGTGGTATTTCCACAGCTTGTTAATTATTTTTAATTCTTTATTACCTTATTCCTTATTGTAATAGCAGATATATGAAACCTATCTACATACACCACTATTATTGCAATATTGCAGAAATATATAAAAATTTCGATTGGAATAATAGACATAAGGACTAATGGAAGTGCTTATCATAACCAGTGGTGTTGTCGAGCCGGAACGCTCCGGAACGTCGTTCCGGTACTTCCTTTTTAGACAGGAACGCTTTCCGGAACTAAAGATGATTTCTGATAACGAGAATTGGCTGACGTATTGAAAAAAAAATTAAAAACAATTGCTGATTTTTTTTTTTAATTTTTGACGAATTTTTATACATATGTATTATCATAGACAAATAAAAGGAAAGATGTTCCATTTCAAATAAGAAAAGTGTACACTATTAATTGAGAATATCCATTAATAACCATAAAGTATAATTTCCACTTCATAATTTTAAATTTGTTACTATTTTACATCTTGAAATCTTGCAAAACGCAATATCCCAGCGGGAAATGAAGCGATTCAAAAAGGTTACTGAATCGATTCTTTTGAAGCAGAGAAGTGCTTCTCTTAGCCTTGCCGTACATTTCTTTTTTTTCATTGCATGTCCTAGCGGGGAAGCGATTCAATTAAGCGTGTTTGTAACGATTCGAAAGCGATTATTAGGAATGCAGAAGGAAGCACAATTGACTCGGTTCCCTTTTGCCAGTTAGGGAAAAGCTTTTTTAGATTCGATTTTCTACTACTAAAAAGCTTTTATATTCTTCATACTAAGAGTGCTTACCTCTTATATTGATTTTCTCTCTGGGACGACATGTGCTTACGAAAAGATTCCTTTGGCAGGGGCATAGAAGCGATTCTTTGCCGCCTCGATTGGAAGCACGTCAAACATTTCCCGCTGGGATCTTTCGCTTCTGGATTTGCTTTGGTTTTGGTTTGGGGATGTGACGGAATGTGAGCGGGTCAGCCTCTAGTGTTTTGAAGCGTGGAGTTGCATCGGCATTACAGTGAACGAACGACACATTTGTTGCGAAAGGCCAGGACCAGTTGTAGAACTTGTAAGGAAGAAGAAGTAGCCTATTATGAGATCAAGTTATTGATTACATTTCTGCTTAGGTGTGGGCGGGCTATGGTTAATTTTAAGTAACTTACACTTATGTCCATAGGTTATTTTCGAATACAATGGTATGGTAATTATAGAAAGCCTCATATTCGAATTTAAAGATGTTTTATTTCATTATTATTAGTTCGAAAATTACACTTACGTCATCACTAACTCTTAAGTTGTTCGGCAGTATTGGAACTGGTCGATCCTATACACTTTCAAATTAATTATTTGCTAGAAATACTTAGATGAGTTTTTATTACTACTTTCAAAAACCCAACTCCACAACAAGGTTAACATCAAATTTCTAACAGTCTTATATCGAGTGAATTGGAGCGTTTAGTTTTTGTACTGCTGAACAGGAGCGCGTTCAAAAACCTTACTATGGTTAACCATGGTTAACTATGGTAAACTTTTGTCGTTCAAAAACTCCGTGGTTAACTACAACATAACCACGAGCATAACTTTTTGGCGTTCAAAAACTCCTGCAGTTAACCATGGTGTAGTTAAATTTTAACCATGCTCGGGAGCATGGTTAGCGATAGTTAGGAAGAAGAAGAATAAAACCAATTTTTTGACCTTTGTTTTAATGTTAATAATGAACAAATCGATTTGTGAGATTATTTTAAATAAATAATTATTGGAAATAATTGAGGCAAATAGCCGACACTATTTTATGGAAAAAATTTTAAATTTTCTTTACCACGTAGTTAACTACGGTGCGTTCAAAAACCTCCATGGTTAAACATAAACTTTCGTGGTTAAGTGAAGTGATGTAGCATAACCACAGCTTACCTCGTGGTTTACTATAGTAAGGTTTTTGAACGCGCTCCAGGTAGTTTCATTTCGAAGTACCTTTTAAATAAATCTCTTGTGATTATCTATGACAATTGTCGTGATTATAGTATAACACAAAATGCTCCATGGAAATAAATTGGTTCAAAAGGGATTAATTGATCTCTCACAGTTATTTGTTATATGTCTACTAATTAAAATACCCCTACTAATGATTTTGCTATGCATAATGCTCAAAGTCCATACAAAAAAAAAAAACATTATGTAACATTTCTATCACATAATCGTGACAACGTTAAATGCACTTCTTGCACATGCATTTGGCATTGTCGAATTTCACTTGAGCATAAGGGACAAGAATTGCATTTTAATCGAGAAATAAAACAATGAATTAAAAAACGAAATAAACATTGGAACGTGCGCATTGTTCAACATGTGCGCAACAAAATGCAATTCCAAGGGTTAAAAAATCGATTTCCAATGAAACTACTTCAAAAAGGCGCAAAAAAAACCGCAATGTGTTGGTTATAACCACCACCCATTGGCACTGATTGCGAAAGCATATATTTTTTTTCTCTCTGAAGTATATTTACAAATTGCGGGGGAGCTTCCTGCACCCCCACCACTACTACCTTCCTTCACAAGAGACACTAATTCCAAGAAAGTTTCATCGGTCATCGGTAGTCGAATATGCCACGATTGATATGGTCGAGAGTTCAATGTTTCTGTTCATTATTTTTTCCATCCCTTATATCGTTCTACACCCCAAAGTCCTCTGTGCAACTGTATATATATGGGGTCGTCTGCAATGTACAATCCGTTCGTCCTGTCTATCTGTATGCATATGAATATGATGCTGATGCCATGAGACGTAAATGGGGGCCCGTTCTGAAACTGAGTGTGAGTTTGTACCTTTTTTTGCAATTTTTTGTTGTTGCCATCTTTGTTGTTTTTTTTTGGTTTTTTTTTTTTTTTTTTTTTTTTGAAAAAATAAGGGTGGTTCGGTTCGTATTTTGTTTTCATCGATCACATGTATATGATTGGGAGAATATTTGCCCGGTGTACAGTTTAACTATGTGACACAAACAGTTAAGTGACAGTGGTCAACAAACATCAGAAAGATTGGCAAATTATGTCACAACTCGTTACTTCCGGGAGCACTCTTAAGCTTTGAGATTCCTTTTTAAAGGTTTTTCACAAAATTAAGGGCGGCCGAAAAATCGTTTTTACAAGAGAAAGAAAGTGTGAATTTGTGCGCATAAGTATGTGTTCTGGGGTAGGACAGTCTTGAGAACGTGAAATTTCCTTATAAGTGCAATTAAGTTATCGCTGAATTTTTTTTTGAAATTTTTTAATGTGACTGAAATGTTTAAATTGCAATTAAGTAAGTAAATTTTTTGTGGCACTAGAGTGATGGATCTGATATACTAGAGATTCGGGGGAATAGTGTGGTGTTTGTGGCAGATACAAAAATTGCTTGAATTTATCTGGAAGAGTGAGAGAATAGCGTGAATAGGCGTGAATTGCATTAGTATTGATGGGCTGTGTGTGATTAGGGAAAGGCCTATGTTTTACTAGATAGTGCGTCTATCTGAAACTATTATTTTTTTTTTTTAGTTTTTTGTATTGGTGCACTTACTCACACAATTTTGATATTCTATGGTATTATTAATTTTTTTTCATAAATTCAAAACTATATGTTTATTATTACTTGCAAAAAATAAAGTATTCTTTTTAATATAAAGTTATGTAATAAAAGCAGATTTTTTTTATTTCAAAATAATTTTACAATTTAATTTTTTCGGTTTCTGTTGTATACGAAATAATTCAAAGATAGTAAAGGTGATTTTACTGCTATTGTGGATTTAATAATTGATCTCCTAAATTAACTTTATTTTAAATAGACAAGATTAATATTATTGAAATTTCACCGTGCTACAAAACTAAGCTATCGCATATTTTTAAAGTTATTACACTTATTTTAGTTTTTCTAGAAATACCGCCGCTTTTTTTTTAATAAATAATGTGAAATTGCCTCAATTGCTTGTTATTCATCGTCATCAATACACACTCGATTTTATTCTTTCTAATTTATTCATAAATGTATTAAATTCTAACTTATTAATATTTATTATAATATTATCACGAAAAAAAATAGACTAAAGTAAATTTCTTTGCGTCCAACGTAAATATTCTCTGTTTTTACAAATACAGTACATCTTTGTAAGTTAAGTCTAAGATTATTTATTTTGAGTTGGTTTAATGAAAATGTAGATTTCATTACAAAATTTAGAGTAGACAATGTAGAGAGTGTCGACAATGAAGACAATGTTGACATAATAAACAATACAGCAATATACAGAAAATAGCATATTTCCAAATAAAAAAAAACACTACATATATTTGAAAATAAATTTGTTTTATGCAAAATTGTTAACATAATTATATAAATATATTATAAGAGAGCCAGCTTCCCGCCAATCGAACAGAATAGTGAACATGAAGAAGTTTCTTTGACCTCTCAAAAAATAACCTATTTCTCAAAGGTCCATGTACATTATACGTCCCCAACGTGAAAATATAGATGGTCTATTTGAGCTGTTGAAGCCGGTATTTTGAGAAATTTTAATGCTATTTTCGATAGCTTTCTGTATCTTATGCTAGCCATACTCCAAAAAACTTAATTTCTTAAATAATTCATTTTTATTCCTAAATGCAACCCAGTCCTCAATAGCTTCATCGTCCAAATTCTTGAAAACTAAACTATGGGTGTAAATAATATGCTGTTAAAGAAAATGTGTTACAGGACATATTTCTTCTCGCTTCAACAGTTGTCTTGAGTTGATTTTCAAATTTAGGTGGCATCTTCAAGGATTTCCACAGATTATCAGCATCTGCTATCGATGTTCTCTTTTTCTGACATTTATTTATGATGGTACAAATAGGATTGAACAGTTCGATGATTAATCTTTGATGTCATTTACAAAGTCGTCTTCGAATATTAGCTGAATTACATTGTGTTTTACTTTTTTGTACTTTTTGTCTACTGCTATAAGTTTCATTTGTCAAATTATCTACTAAGGACACATAGCTATCTCGGTATTAAAGCCATCTAGTTTCACAAGGTAATTTAATTATATGCCCTCCTTTTCAATTAGTGAACATTTAAGATCTGCATGTTTGAATTCTTTTAAAATAAGAGAAACTTTATCTGTGAGGATTTTATTTGAAATGTAAAACCAGTAAATTTTCAAAATGACTATTCCCATTCCCAGCTTCCCCATCTTCATCATGCATTGTCAGATACAATTGCTTATCTATAGTTTTATATAATGTTTTTGCTTTGTCGGTTGATTTGATAACTGCGAGGTGTGACAATTAAGTAATGAGACTGATTATATTGCCGCGATTGTGGTAACCCTGCGACCTTGAAATTCCCTTTCCCTTCTCTCGGCATCCTTCCCCTCTCCATTGATATATTTGCCATCGCCCTAGCTTGTTTAGTTCGCCTGCTCTGTCGTGTTGAGTAAACGTGTGTTCGTGGTGCTCGTCACGAAAATGGAAAAACGAAATCAAGAGACAACGCGTCGCAAGAGACTCACGCGGAGACAAGCATTGTGAGCTTTGGCGTTTGGTTTCCGGGTCGTATTGAAAAAACCAGCTCTCATCGCCTGTAATAACTCGATCAAGCAGCGTGGGATCGTTTTTCTCTTGTTCCAAACAGTCTTCTGCGACGGTCATTCGATGCCGCTTTTGCTCTTCGGAAAGATTCCTTGGAACCATCTTCGCACACAACTTTCTCATCCCTAAATCGTCGGTTAAAATTTGTCTGACTGTTTCACGGTTCATACCACTGACATATAGAATGGACAGCTCATGAGGAATTTTTCATGGCACCAATTTGTTCCATAGGCTACAAACCTTTTTTCACTCCATGTAAACACCGGAATCACTTTTGAAATTTACATTTTTTTAAATACGTACTTAAAACATTAAAATAACACAAATATTTTGTTTAAAAAAATTAATAAACACTATTTTCACTTTTTCACCTTTTAAAATGCCTTTTTTTCATTAATTTCCAAATTTTATGTGTATCTGATTTAAGTTCTTAACGCCTGTTTTAGCAACTGACATTCTGTATGTCAAAATCCGGGGGTCTATGGGGAAAAGAGCAAAAGATATAAACATCACTAGTGCAAAAGGGAAAATATAAAATCAGGTCTGTTTTTACTTGTCAGTTTGGGGGTCTATGGATGAGTGCGACAACTATACTTTTGGGTGCCATCGATTTGTATGGAATAATTTCAGATGAGCAGTCCATAATTATATGTCAGTGGTTCATACCCAGTTCCGACGCCAACATTCAAACTGTTAAACGCCGATCTTCACGGATCAGGGCGCGCACACGCTACGCATTCGTGTCAGTCCGCACCTCGACTCGTCTCCCGCTCCGCGCCTCGTCTTCCACGCTTTCACGCCCCTCCTTAAACTTTTTATGCCATCGAAACACCTGGGCACGACTAAGAGCACTATCACCATGCACTTTTACAATTTTAGCGTACGTTTCCGAAGCTGTTTCGCCCTATTTGACGCAAAATTTTATCGCGACGCGTTGTTCTTGATTTCGTTTTTCCATTTTCGTGACGAGCACCACGAACACACGTTTACTCAACACGACAGAGCAGGCGAACTAAACAAGCTAGAGCGATGGCAAATATATCAATGGAGAGGGGAAGGATGCCGAGAGAAGGGAAAGGGAATTTCAAGGTCGCAGGGTTACCACAATCGCGGCAATATAATCAGTCTCATGACTTAATTGTCACACCTCGTATATCTACTAGTCCCGTCCATCTATAAAAGCTTGTTGTACGTCCGAAGTGTGTATAAAGCCGTGTTTACATCCCAAAGTCAACGTTAAAGTGCACTTTGAAACTCTTTTATCGAACAGAAATTTGTATGCTTTTTTCTCTGTTGCACGAAAATGTGGCTTTAATGTTGCGACAATTTTTAAAACTCGTTGCTCGATTTTTTAAAATGCCTCGATTCCACAACGCGAAGTTGCAAATTACATCCAAATACGAAATTTCCCAATACAATATTAATCTCAGTCAAAACATCTATAAAGTTATTGATATTTTTTTTATCTGGTGCTTTGAATAATGACGGTGATGTTGATGGTGATTTTGTGAAAAAAGAGTTACTTGAAACAGTTGTTATAGTTAGTGATGAGCAACACTGGTCTTGCAGTTTTGCCTTTGCTTGCACATTTAGCAAAACCAAAGCTAGACCAAGACAAGACAGGACTATAGAAGAGTGAAAGATCAAGATAGCAAAACTTTTGGCTCATCACTAAGTACCAAAAGTCTTGCAGCGGCGAGCAAAAGGTCCTGAAAAAAGTCTTGCAAGAAGTATTGCAGAAAGTTTTGCAGACTTGTCTTGGTCTTGCTAAGTGTGGAAGAGAAGACTTTCCGCTCATCTCTGTAAGACTTTTGTGGCACTTAGTGATGAGCAAAAAGTCTTGCTATCTTCATTTTGCAGTTTTGTCTTGCCCTTGTCCTGAATTGTCTTGTCTTGCTTTTCTTGCTAAATTTGCAAGAACAGTCTTGCTCATCACTAATTATAATTATGATAATAAGCACACATCTGTTGATGATGGCACTGACCAAATTGATGTGCTATATGTTATAAAAAATGCATAACTATATTAGATTATATAATTATGCATAACAAAAATTTTCACATCATAGCCAACCTTTCGCAAATATTGTTTTTATTCCAAATATGTTTCCACATTCAGTTACAGTTACTGCTTTGGTTGCGTCGTAAAATTCTACGTTCTAGAAAAAGTTAAAGAAGTACAATTTCCATTCTATTTAGAGAATTAATTATAGCAAACTCAAGTCTTACATTATCTGAAACTTCATGTGTATTTACATTATTATCTTCGTCCAAAATAACATATATTGTTTGGTTATCCTCGCTCATCGTACCTTCTGAATCACAGTAGCGTCAACCCGTGAAATAAATAGGATTTCAGAAGGGATTTATTTTTTTTTCTTTATATAATTTTTAACAATAGTATCTGTGGACAGGCCGTTCCTTGCATAATTGTTTTTTGTCGGGTTATACTCCATCAAATTTCACAGGATATTTAAAATATTCTGAAATTTTTCTCAAATATCTTCACATAATAATTTCAACCGAATTAATTTTAATCTGTAAATTCCGGTATTCGAGTAGGTTTCTTTATTTTGCACGTTTCCCTAATTTTATAATGCTGTTTATATTTTGTCTGTGTTGACAAATAAAAGGTAACGCGGGTAAATTTGCCAATTGAGTACCGCTTATCGTGTGCAACAAGTTCCATTTGAAAATCAACACATTGACAGGCACAATGAAAACAAAATCAAGCAAACTTACTTAAAAATTCTGAAAGTGCCCGACATCGTTGTGAGTGCCACCTTCAAAATAACTTATTAAAATGGCGCAGACTATTATAATTCGTTTAAAATCTGACTATATAAAAAATATTCAATTAAGGTAAAAAATTTTGGTTCGTTATAAATATAAATATCTACATCTTTGTGAAAATCCATATCCATGCAACCCTCTTAAAACACGTTATCCTACAACACTGTTTTGCTATAACTTTATCCGAATATACAGAAACCCCGTCGCATATAAAATTAAATAGTAGAAATAAATCATTTACTTATAATTAAGTTGTCAGGACATTTCAGGGTCCAAAAAATAGCAGAAAGATAGATATAATGCAACTTTTGTGTAATTCAGCATTGAGAGATTTTTGTAAGATACCAACCAGCACCGAAATTTATACGTTGTTTCAGTCATTAGATATTGGTGTTATTTGCACATTTAAAGCTTGGGGGTCATCCATAAATTACGTGAGGTGATTTTTGGGATTTTTCGACCCCCCTCCCCCCTTGGTGAGATTTCGTGAGATTTGGCAAAAAGCCTTCGAAAAAGTCTTGCTAAAAGTCTTGCAAAAAGTCTTGCAGTCTTGTCTTTGTCCTGCTGAATTGTCTTTGTCCTACAAGACAAGACGTTTTGCTCATTACTGGAAAACTTTTGCCCCTTAGTGATGAGCAAAAAGCCTTGCTATCCTGATCTTGCAGTCTTGACTTATCCTTGTCTTGTCTTGGTATTTCTTGGTCTTGCTAAATGTGCAAGACTAGTCTTGCTCATCACTAGTATGGGGCCTGCAGTTCAAGAAAGCTGACGAAACTCGCATTTATCGTCAGTTCGGGCCTGAAGATCTGAACTTCTATTCACTAAGAATTCACATCGTATGCACTCGGAACGGAAAGCAAGGCGCGAGCTAGTCGTGAAAACCATCCACCATCGCGTTTGCGCTTTTTTGCTCTTTTGTGTTCACGGCGTGAGGCTCGAAGCTTTCGTTGGGGCCATGAGCATTTTTGCACTTGAATTAATAACCTGCTATGCTAAGCAGTCGTTTTCGCCTGTGTGTGTAGGGAATCAGGACTTTACCTACATGCCACGGCCTGTCAGACTCATCCCTCAGTTAGACTGAGTCAAGCTTAGTCGTGCCGGCCGGCCTGTAAGTCAATGGGGGTCTTTAGTGGAGAAACACGTTTTACTTAATTTAACCCAATTTTCGCGCAATTTTACACTGTGTGTTTAAAAAAAAATACGTGAGATTTGTCGAGACCCTCCCTCTCCCCCAGGTGAGATTTGGTGAGTTTCGGCTCGACCCCCTCCCCCCTAAACGCCTCACGTAATTAATGGACGACCCCTTGCTGGATAAGAAGGTAATTATACGAATACTTAAGGTTCGGAAGAATCTATATTAATAACAGTTTTAAATTAAGCACGGGATGTAAATCATATGGTTATTGTTCAAAATATCAATATTTAATCCATATTGGAAAAATATTTGACAATTTTCAGTCAGGAAAACCATAAAAGAACTTGCAGTGAAATTAGTGAAATTAGTGGCACATTATAATTTTAATATTATAATTAGACGAAAGCGATGAAGTTTGAACAATTGCCTTTTCAAAACATCTACCAATGCAAGACATACTATTGACTGTTATTAATTATATAAGGTTCGAAAATTGATAAATTAAAATCAAAAAAGGTATTCGTAGACTAATATTTGGTGCGAGTCTTGAATGCCGAGCTATCTACTGAAAAATCTGAAAATTGACAAGGAATGCTGATAGGTATCTGAGAGAGACTCACAATTCAACGAGTGAAAGCTAATCCTGCAAAAGGAATTTAATTTACTAAGGGTGAGTTGCACCAACTAACTTTAACCCTAATAAAAGCTGAATCGGTTGTCAACGATGATTAGGAACGAACTTGAATTAAAATTAAGTTTTTACATGATCTATATAAACTTAACCCCCCCCCCACTCTTGCTTCTTTCGGGTCTCATATAACATACTAATCTGTATCACTTTTAGAGTAAAGTACCTAAAGTAAAAAAAGATAGAGTATTCTATTTTGGTGCGAGTATACGTATGACTTATTCTGATAGTTCACAGTGCAGTAGTGAAACTGATTATCCCAATTCAACTGTGGTGTCGTTTCTGTTGGTTTAATCCAGGGTTTTGAACCCTGTAAATTTTTGGTGCGAGTACGATTTCGGGTTCAATACATTAAAATTTAGTGGGTTCAGGGGTTCGGGTTCGGGCTCAGGTTCGGGTTCAAGCTTTTACCCAGAAAACAAAAATTTCATGCACATATTTACTGTTTATTTTAAAACGTTATTTTTATTTACTTAAGAAAAAAATTAAATTCAAACGCACAAATAGAATATTTCTTAATGATATCAGTACAGAAAAAACAATCTCACCACAGACTTGAAAATATGAAATTTTAATTTCTAGCGTCGCACAATTAGATAATAATTGCCATTAAAAATTGAACCTGTACCGAAAAAATCTTCAACCGCAGCGGGTTCGGGTTCGAAACTCTGGTTTAACCATATCCATCATTGTTTGAAATCAATTAACAATGGCACTTCTAAATGAATTGATACCAGATATGTTTTATACACCTAAGATCTTCTTTCCTTGCCAATTCTTGAGATTCATCAAATTCCTGATTCCTGCTCGCAGTTCTCTTATTGGTAGTCGTTCCTACTTTGTGCATAACCTCAGAATCTAGAATAATCTTCCAAAACACATTCAGTACTCCTCCACATCATGTAGAGCACATGCATCTCTTTTTCTATCTTCTTCTCAATAACTACTTGTAACTTCGCCACAAAGAGGGAGGGTCCAAACTTGGTTTCATCAGGAGCGCGTTCAAAAACCTTACTATGGTTAACCATGGTTAACTATGGTAAACTTTTGTCGTTCAAAAACTCCGTGGTTAACTACAACATAACCACGAGCATAACTATTTTGCGTTCAAAAACTCCCGTGGTTAACCATGGTGTAGTTAAATTTTAACCATGCTCGGGAACATGGTTAGCGATAGTTAAGAAGAAGAAGAATAAAAACAATTTGTTGACATTTATTTTAATGTTAATAATGAACAAATCAAAGTGGGATTTGTGAGATTATTTTAAATAAATAATTATTGGAAATAATTGAGGCAAATAGCCGACACCATTTTATGGGAAAAATTTTTAAATTTTCTTTACCACGTAGTTAACCACGGTGCGTTCAAAAACCTCCATGGTTAAACATAAACTTTCGTGGTTAAGTGAAGTGATGTAGCATAACCACAGCTTACCTCGTGGTTTACTATAGTAAGGTTTTTGAACACGCTCCATATCATTTACGTAAGTTTGTAATAAGGAAACCGAAACCGTTTATACTTTGTCCATTGTCCTTCACTGCGATCAAAAAAGGAGCAATCTGGCATACTGGAACGGGCGCAAAAAAATCAAGCGCTAGCTCTGCTAGTCCATCATGGAATTTAAGCCATGGTGCAATGTCTAGTAGTAAGCTTGTTCTGAAGATAGAAAAAGAACAATTATAGGTTATGGGTAGTCGGACAACCGTCAGGGCTAGCTTTATGTTACTAGCTGTGGAAAAATTTGGTTGCTCTAGTGACGAATAAAGTTATTGTTCGTGTTAGTGTGGTGGGGAAAGTGGGAAAGGCGAAGAATCGTGGTGCTGCCGGGATTCGAACCCGGAACCTCTGTGATGGTAGCCAGGGGCCTTACTCCTTAGACTACCAAGGCCTGGATTTAAAATTTGAGTTGAATTTAAAACTTCGGGGGAAAAGGAAAGCTAATGTGTGATCTAGCGCAGTACATACGAGAATTTATGTCTAACTTAAAACTTTTTGTAACACACCTGGAAAATCTTGATGTCACGCATTTCGTTAATAAAGAAAAATATAAAGAAGATACTAATTTTAATAGACAACGCTATGTCGGATGATTGCAGGAACTGCAAGGGAAATTTGAAGATTGTTTTGTTGATATTGAAATACTCAGACCGGTTTTCCAACTCATGCAAGATCCTCTCCATTTTGACATCACCAATTCGCAGTTTTCTCAAAATACTGCGAGTATGCCAAGTTTGGGCCGGCGTAACTTTGAATCAGATATGTCAGATAGCCAGAACGAAGAAGTCAGTTTTATTTTTTTTTTATGTGATAGACTAAAGGTTTAGGGAAAGTCCCTTTGTACTGTTCGACAATCTATTTTTTTCGTATAGAATGTCGAACAGCAGCTCTAGCCGGAAGATAGGGAGTAGAAAGAGAGAGAAGTAGGAAGGAGCTGCCACAACCTAGCCGCTATATTTTATTCCACCTAATTCCAACCATTTCGCGACTCTGGCATTGGGGCATTTGAGAAACAACTCGCTGGAGTGTTATGCCTCCTGAAACGAGTTGAATCTCATCAGCCAACCGATGACATGCGCTTGGTGGAGCGGGAAAGGACCAGCGAAGGCTATGACAGGAGGAATCAGGAATGTAAAGAGGGGAGAAGGGAAGGGAAGTTATGTGGGTGGGAAAGTGTAAAAGGCGAAGGACCGTGGGGCTGGCCGGGCGTAGTTAGGCGCCTTACCTCTAGACCACCGAGGCCCCCTAAAAACTTTATGTGGGCTCGCCTATTGAAGTCGAATGAGTTTTTGGCACTGCATTCAAGTATTTCAAAGCTGTTGAGTATTTAGAATAATATGGGTATGCGAGTCTACTTTTTCAGCTGTAAATTTCATAAAATCCAAGTATTGATCCAATATTAATGGCAAACATTTGGAGGCAGAACTAAAATGTGCAGTTAACGTGAGTTTTATACCAGATTTTAACGGCATGGTGCTTGCACGAACACCACAATAAGAATTAACTAATTAATTCGCGGCTAATAGAAGTAACGTGAATTTCGATGAAAGATGCAAGGATTAGGGTCAGAATAGATAGTGAATTATACCCACCTCTCAAAACAAATAACGTAAATCAAGGCTTCTTATCCAACGTGGCGCTAGAAAAAGAAGTATGAGATGCATCGATTAATAGTTCAGGGAGTATCTTTCATATAAAACCAGGTAGTGGCATTTGAAAAGATGCAGCTCAGAGTTGTATGAAAGAAGTAAAATTCCAAATTAAAATAAACCAACTACGATGGATTTCTCATGTTAAACGAAGTATGGAACAGAACTCCGCAAAGATAATGTTGGAGAAAGTATCGTTAGGAAAATGAAGACCAGGAGCGCGTTCAAAAACCTTACCATGGTTAACCATGGTTAACTATGGTAAACTTTTGTCGTCCAAAAACTGCGTGGTTAACTACAACATAACCACGAGCATAATTTTCTGGCGTTCAAAAACTCCCTTAGTTAACCATGGTGTAGTTAAATTTTAACCTTGCTCGGAAGCATGGTTAGCGATAGTTAAGAAGAAGAAGAATAAAAACAACTTTTTGACATTTATTTTAATGATAAAAATGAACAAATCAAAGTGGGATTTGTGAAATTATTGAAAATAAATAATTAATAGACACATACAAAATAATTCAGCCAAATAGCGGAGCCTATTTTTTGGAAACAAAAATTTAATTTTTTTTAATTCGTAGTTAACCACGGTGCGTTCAAAAACCTCCATGGTTAAACATAAACTTTCGTGGTTAAGTGAAGTGATGCAGCATAACCACAGCTTACCTCGTGGTTTACTATAGTAAGGTTTTTGAACGCGCTCCAGGTCGCCCTAAGAAAAGAAATACATATGAAACGAGGAAGTCGCGGAAGACGTAAGACAATTAATAAAACACGAGAAAAGACGGGACAGCAATTTACAATCATGGAGCAAAGCAAAGGCTAGATAACAATAGGCTGTGGAGCTCCTGATGATGACCAAATTGAAATGGTATTACTCTAAGAACAATATTTTTTTCTTATTTTATAACAATCCTTACTTTGATATTTTATTTACACCTTGATTTACTGTGTCCATTTATCTTGTATACTTCATTCTTTGAACGTAAATTATTGGTCGCAAAGTTTTATAAATTTGTTAGATAATTATTAGACTTATAAATTTAGTATAAGGATCAATTTTCAACTTATTACAACACTATAATTAACAACAGGGATCCCATACCAAATCGCACAACCACTATATTGAATCCTTAGTGACTGAAATTCATTTAGGGGTTTATGAAAAAATTAAATCTGATATAATGGAAAAATTGAATTGTTTCAAGCCTTTTCAATTCTCTTTGTTTCGCATAGAGTGGTTATCGTTTTTGACGTTCTATATAAAATATAGTGCTCTTCATGTGGCCTTGCTTTCTGGAAGGACATGTGATATAAGCCTAGGGTATAACTTAAGTAGAGATCTTTTTGATAATAAAGTTATAAAATCAGGAAATATAATTTTGATTTGTACCAAAATATAATAGTTAATACAAAAAAAAATTGTTTTATTAGAAAATAGTGGTAAATTTATACTACTACTACTTTTTCTACTTAATCGTAATAGTGTCAAGGAAGCACCCCCACACATTTAGAATAGTATATACATCGGTATATCTTATTATTTATGTAAAAAAAGACTTCTACAATTTTTTTAAATTTTCTTAAAACTCATTTTTTCTCTGATTTATTTAAATAAATCATCCTCAGTCCGTCCTAATTAATTACCCCTTTGGCAACATATTTTTTTGGAACATATCCTGTAAAATATAAATGACTGAACATTTCTTATGGCATAAATCGCAAAATGCAGGAGTGACAGGCACCACTCAATCTTGCTACCCTCCAGCAAAGGATCCTATGGGAGTTTTGTAAAAATTTTCCTTGTTCATTAAGTTGAATAATTAACAAAAAGGTTCCAATGGAGCCATAAGCCCGCCCCCACCCGCTTAAATCCTTTTTATACTTTTTTTTTGCCTGTCTTAGAATCAATAACGAACTTTGGTGGTTGAATGTCCGGTAGGGTGTGAAAAATTACGAAGTGACCACCGTTCGCCAATTAATCATTTGATTTGCGTCCACCTCGAGTCCTTTTTATCCTTTGTGTACTTTTTTTTAGTCTTGCGAGAGGAAGAATGGTGGAACTATTGTCTGTTAGTATCATCCCGGATGGCTGATATTTATGTATATATGTATGTACATATAGCTTGATTGTATGACGGTAGGAACGAGTCTATTTTGACTTGGTTGTGGGGGGGTGACGGAGGTATGGGCAAACCATTTATCCCAGCTTTTGTATTTCTCACGCTGCAGCGTTATGGCGTTTAGTATCGATCCGTGGATAAAATGCCTGAATGTTAAAAATTCAACTCACGATTTTTATGTGGTCCCATCGCTACTGATAACAATTACCCCCGGTTGTTTTGTTGTGCATACATTTGGCTGTATAGTCTAGGATGGCTTAAAGGGAAACGGCCAAAGACAAGGTGGCGCATATGCTGGAATTCCAATGCAATTGGGGGTGTGAGGGCTTAATGTCAGATTGCATGAATTCACATGTTCCTTCATTACATTCCAATTTGCGACCCCTCCAGAAAATTTCATGTATATGTATACAGAGAAACGCACAGAGTCTTGTTCACCCTCTAGAGTACTTCTACCCTACGATTACTTAGCCTTGAACCAATCCCTTTTTCGTCCTTTTTGTTCTCTGGCCGAGTCACCCTTTTCAAAGGGGACGTTGCTATAGGCAAAGAACTTGAAAGGGGTGAGATGTTTCCTTTTTTTTGTTCCTTCTTGAACGGGGAGAGCAGATACTTACAGTATAGCTGGGATATAAGAGGTATGTAGGATTGTATATTTATGTGAATTTAAAATTACTAGGCGGAGCCTACAAAACGTCAACCGCTCCTTTCCGCAATAATACCACCAACTCCAACATGACTGTGTAAAAACGGCGAGAGTGAATTTAAAATGGTGGTGGAGATGCCAAAAAGCTCCTCTTCTAGTCCTCGCCGTTTTTAAGCCTCGACGGTAAGACTAGCGCATACGCAAAAAATCGATTAAATGACGTCATTTAGTGAAAAACTGTAGAAAAACAAGGCGGAGAATCTTTGCGTGTATTTACAAAGTTTTAGTCTATATACGCACAAGTATGTGTGCACAATTTACCTAAAAATAGAGCGAATATAGTGTGCTCGCCGTACAACAGAATAACCATGAAAAACAAACGCTTGAAACTGGACCTCCACTTGCATTAGCACTCCCAATGCTGGGGGATGGGGTTGAAGATGTTGGAGGGCTTAGGCTTTGGGCTTAAGTAAAAAATTGCTTTTCACATTCAGGCCTTGGCCCATTCCAATTTCGGTCTTCTATACACGAGCTGGGCCCACCCCGGGGGCCGCAGGCATCGTTGCAAAGGTATAGTGTTGAACTAAAGCTTTTAGGTCTATCAGAATATACACCCCCTATGTATTTTTTGGTGGTCGATTGTTAAATATTCCAAAGTCCAGTATTTGTATACAATCTGGGGATGGTTGGAGGAACTCGAGTGCTCTCTACGGACCATTTTGCAATTACTCTGGCCGGCAGAGAATATTGAAATGAAAATTGAGGAAAACACAATCAAGTCATTATGGAAGTTTTCAACACTAATTCCTCTACAGCTTTTTTTTCTAGTTTTACAATTTTGAATTCTGAACAAATAGGGGTAAAGTCTGGCTTTATAATTTTTTAATTTTTGTTTTAATTCAGAAGTAGACTGCATTGCTGGAAATTAATATTGTAAATTGTGTGCGATTTTCCCTTACATAAAACTTGATAGCAATTTCACCGTATCTAATAAGATATATCCAGGACCAATAATTATTGCTTTATATTACTCAACATGATTTAATTTCATAGAAAATTATTTGAAAGAAATTTAACAATCTCTGTTTTTAATTATATAGCTCCTAAATTTGTTCATTGACAAGTAATTAAATTTTAGTTGTTGATCATTATTTAATTTGTCCCCAAATTTAGAAAAATTGGCTTCAGCGTTCTAATCACTGCAAACCCAAGTGTTTAGCAGGTTTTGAGAAATAAACACTCTAGTGTTTATAATAAGTGTTTAAATTGTTTAATTATTGAAAGTGTTTATAGACCAGTAGAGATAGCGAGAAAGTTGTAATAAATTTACCCTGCGATTTTTTAGCGCTATAATTAAGAAAAAAATCGAAGGAATTCAATGAATTTGTTTGGAATAAAATCAGTCCAAGGGACGACAAAAAGTTAATAGTTGTATCGAAAGCATGTGTTTTTTTTTCAAGTTTTAGGTTTTTTTTGTCAATTGAAATTGGTCAACAGGTTTTTGCAAAAAAAATAAAAAGCGCGAAATACGGCTAATTTTACATTTAATTATAGGGACTGTAATTATCTAAGATCCTTATTGCAGGGCTTAAATTGTGGCTCCTGTTGGTGCCTACTTACAATTAAAATTTCATGAAAAAATAATAACAAAAATAATAATCGCACAGCTTTTTCCGAAAAAAAGTTTGAACTAGGCCCAAAATGATACTAGAGTTATTTTGTAAAGTCTTATTTATTCGCAAAGAGTTGATCTACAAACCCATTTTCATGAAATGTATGTGAGGTTTGATGTAATACCTTAAAATCTCTTGTGAAAAAACCATCCTTTTTCCATTTTTTGCATTATAAGCTTTTTTCCGAGTTTTTTTCTTGAGCTAGCTTAGCTTTCAGCTTCTTAAAACCAAAAAAAACTGCGGTTTTTCAACGTTATAATAATTAAATAAAAGAAAAGTCCTAGGAATTATTTGAATATATTTTGAATAAAATCGTACCTGTAGAACAGGAGAAAAACAAATTAACAAAACTGTCGAAAACCGGTTTTCAAGAAAAAGCTCAAAAAACAAAAGCTTCTTATGCAAAAAAAAATATTGCACCTGGAAAAAACAGTGGTTTTAAAACGAGTTTTTAAGGCTTAATTCTTAATTTTTTTGTTTTTGCAAAAACCTGTTGACCGATTCAATTATTACTCTAAAAAACCGAAGAAGCGACTAATGATCAAATTCTAAACCCTAAAGTGTTTTGTTCTTAAACCCTTAAAGCATTTAACAGAAATGAAAGGCGGTCACTTAAGGTATGATCGACATAACTTTTTACCTAAAGGACTTATCGCCAAAGTAACTGCACTTGCATATAGATAATTTAGTTCACTATAAGTCTATAAAGTATAACTTACCGAGATTAAAATACTTGATATTTGTTTCATACATTTTTAAAATCCTTCGTTGACCGCCATTTCCCACACCTTGCGTGCAATGGCGGTCAATAAGAGGGGTAAAACAATATCGTCTTTACTCCATTTTGCCTTAGTTGTAGTTCGAATTCGGGTCCGCGGCATCTACATAGAACACAAAAAATAATCATGAATCACTATTTAAGCGTGACGATGTTCTAAACGAAGTAAAAAAGTAACCAGCATTTTCAAATGGGGTAATGGCGGTCGATCACTGCCATTAACCGCTTCCAATGACTGGCATAACCCCAAATTTGCTAAAATGGTTTATTTTGTCGTCATTAATAAACTAAAGAAGCTATCAAAAATCTGACCGCCACATTAAAATTGTGAACACTTTTGTATTAATTGATAATAAAACCACATCCGCACGTATAAAACATATTAAGCTTACCTTTGTCGAAATTTCCAATTTTTTAGAACGAAATATGTTGATACTTTCCCGGCTGTCACACAAACTGTCGGTTGACGAAATTATGGCACCGCCTACTAGATATGTAAGTTTATTCAAACGTATACTGCATGGAAGCATTTGTATTTGAACGAAATTTTACCAGTAAGTTAGATTTCGAACACTGACCGGCATTTCCCGCTGACCGCCATTCCCCCATCTTTACCAAAACAATCTAACCTAAGCATAAGTGCATAAGAGTAAAACACCCAATAAAACACTTGGGAAGGTAAATAATTAGTTATGATGAAACACTTAGGTATGGGTAAAAAAACGCTCTAGCATTTTATTTCTAAACAGTAAAGTGTTTCGGGGTGGAAAGTGTCTCTCTAAATACGAAATATTGGGTGATCCATTTTTTCAAAAATAAAAAAAAATCATTTAATTTTTATTATCATACAAATTAACTAAAATTTTAAGAGATAAGGAAGTTATTGTATTTTGGAATTATGAAAAAATCAAAAAGAAAATCATTTTTTAGCTAAATTAACAATATTTACACTATAAGGCTTATCACATGAAATGAATAGGTTTCAAAATGATGCAGTCCATATTAAAGCTCAAAAAATGCATTTGTTAATTAATAAAGTGGCCAAAATACAGAAAGATAAATATCTCGAGTTGTTAACAAAAATTAACTTTCTTTTTTGTTTTAAATTAAAGCCCCAAAATTCTCTACCACATCTGATAAAATTTTTTAGATTGTTTTTTAGAAATGGCCGAAAAAAAGCAATTGTTGTTATTTGAGTTATAAACAAATGTAAAAAAAGTAAGCAAAATTGCATTAAAATTTTGTTTTTTTTAAATTGTACTCGAAACTGGTGTCGAAATCTACATTTTGAAAAAAATAAAATAATAATTTTGGACATAGTGGCATAAAATGGCGGGAATTTCAAATTTGAGATAACAAATACAATTTTGGCCAATGGCTTCAATATATTGACACCAACTTTTTAGGGTCTTTTTATAACATCGAAAAGGATATTTCTTGAAAGTTTCATGCAAATTGGTTTAGTTGACGCTCTTGGGTACTAAAATCGTTTTTTCAACTTGGTATATTATGTACAGTGCTTACGAACTTCAGAGACCTAAACCTTAAGATGTCATTCCGAATAAGGCGGAAGATTGCAGACCACAGACTGCAGACACCAGTTCGGCTACCACCTGCGGTCTGACCAATGTTAAATGATTGCAATCGCTTTAAAAAGCTAACGTAGACAACAACTAGTTTTCAAATCTCGTATAAAATCTCTGCCGCCGGCGACATAACTGTTTCACGACCAGTGATGCGGTCTGCGGTGGACAAGTGGCGCGACTGCAGGTGACAGTTGCGTCGTGTCCCGAATTCCATCCTTATAAAATCATATGAATCCGAATTATAAAACCGGAGCTATTCACATTTTAAGCTCGAAAGACGCGGTAAAAAAGACGTTTATAAAAAAAAGTAGCACAAGCCTTTCGAAGTTCAAAATATACTCCGGAATATACTCCTGAAATAATATCATAACCATGCTGCATACAAACTATACTTATTCTTCATGCCAATATATGGTATGGAGGTTTATTTATAATTTTTCCCTTAAGGACAGACTTATTAAATAACTAATCTATTTTTTGCAGGTATTTACCGCAATGAGAGAAGAACCATAACCAGCAAAAAAAAGTTTCAACATCCACACTTCTGAAAACTGGGATTTATTCAAAAAATGACTTTACTCACTCCAAAGTTCAAATCAATACCTTCGATCAGATTGACGGTTCGTTACGTCGGTAGATACTCAAAGTAATAAATCGACACAACTAAATGAAAATGTACACTTGATTAAAAAATTCCGAGAACCAGTTAAGGTAACCTCTTTTGACTCAAATGTATGTATTGTAGTATTTTTTCTTATTCATATTTATTTCGATATCTTTTTCAGACATTTACTGGAAATTCCACGCGTCAGATTGGAATCAATGCGATGTTTAAAAAACAAGAGAAACTATTACTTTCCTTATGATGATTTACTACATAGTGGCGGAAGTTAATGATACCCTCTGAAATCAGACCCGCACAAAGGGAGGGTAACTAGGAAAAATTGCTATATTATGCTGCAGTAAAATTGCAATATACAAAACGTAACGATAGCATTTTTTTTTAATTTTTAAAAAATGCGAATGAATAGTAAACTGAATTTCTAATATTTAATTGTTAATAACAAATACAAATTTGAAACACTTTTTACAAATAAAGATCTATTCATTACCTTTAAAACTTTACGTCATTTAACTTGATACCATGAATAGAACCGGAGCTATAGCTATTTGAAAAGGGGAATAATAGGCGAATGACGTAAACTTTACACCAAGCCATAGATCGCCCACCTGAGTTGCTGACTTAGGAATTTATCTCCTTGACATATTCCTTACCTCCAACAAAGTACTCCAACAAAGTTGTCTTACTCCTTGGCAACACGAACCAATGCTAATTCCCATATAAGTCTCAACGAAAACTGCTTCTAATTCATCTTTTGACGCTAAGAGAGTCTTATTTACTTCTTCCAAACTTCAAACCGGGATTTGTGTTTCCGCAATAAAAACGTTAACTCTATGTGTCTAATTAGCACCAGAGTTCTATGGACTGAAATTCGTTTGTAAATATTCCTCATTGTTCCATATTTATGCAAATATATGGTTTAATTGATAGTGTAAGCATGAAACTAAAGCTTAAAAGCCATGTGTAAAGCTTACAAACGTTATCTGAACAAGCCACGCTGTTGTTCGGACATAAAATTGAGAAATTTCGTTAAAGCATCAGGAGAGTTTAATCATAATTTGCTGACAAGGTGATAATTGAGAAGTATAAGTCCTTAAATGGTACCGCGGGCAGTGCAAAATTGTAGTCCTTGATTACTTTCAAACAGGAGAATTTTCATCGTCAACTCTGAAAGATAAAACTTCTCCGAGGGAAATGTCCTCAAATCGAACCAAAATCTAAAATCCTTCACTATTTCTTACCGTATTGTTCAACCGGTTAAAAATGGCTTCTACTATTATTCAACTGTTCTTCATGCAAACTAACCTAATCTGGAGAGGTACTGCAACTGCGAATACTGAACTGCATAACTATATACAGTGGAAATCGGATAACACGAAATGGTGGGGCCGGGATGAGGATTTCGCGGTATCCGAATTTCGTATTAACCGTTGTCTTTGAAATACGATAATAATAAAGAGTTAAATACATAATGAACCCCGGCTTTATCTAAAAAGTAAGTAGAAGTAGTAACCTTGTATGCTACGGATGTAAGAAAATTCCAGGAAAGTTTAGAATAGGACTGTATATTTAGGAGATGGCAGAGAACAAAAAAAAATTTGACCTTCAAAAATATAGGGGAAAGAAATCATCAGAGAAAATGGAGAAAATGGAGAAAATATGAACAAAATAAGTGCCGCAGAGACTCCTTTTTCGTGTTAAGCGAAGAGCGTTTCGCCATATCAGAACAAATTCTCACGAAAAGAATATTATTGGACCGGGACTACACTGTTTTTTCGTGTTATGCAATATTTCGTGCTATCCGTTTTCGTTTTAAGTGAACTCCACTGTATGTTGGTGAAAGTGGTGAGAGTCCTTCTCCTGGTAAGTCCTTGATAGTCAGGTTTTTTTCAGATAGTGTTACGGGAAGTTCCAAGAGCTATCGCAAGAGCGCATACACAAATAGGTATAACACAAATTTTCCAAATATATTCTGTTAACCTCTTCTCATTTTAGCAACGTAACATTTTCAAGGCCGATCTATTAACATCTCTGTTCGCCAGCAGCTCTTCTTTGCTCGACTGTACTATATCCCTCCGTGCACAGTACCAATAGTACCAAGCACCAGTACCAATGGCAATAGTACTCTTTAGGACTCAGAGAATGTGTAAGGAGCTCACAAAGGTTGACGTCAATAAATCCACTAGACCTGAAATTATAAAGCTTTTGACAAATGTGCCTCACTGTAGAGGTGACTTTAATATCCCCAGTTTACAATACCCATCTCTGATCCACTGAAGCAGCTTTGGACGAGGAGGTGGGAGCTATCGAATGGATCGTACATTATGTAGAAGGTGCCTAAAACAGTGTACGTACTGAATCGATTCGAGAAACTCTCGTCGTCCTAATCTTAAAGCAACTTCGGGCAATGGCTGGCGGCTATGTGCAGCTCGAGAATAATTCAAAAGGATTTAGGAACCAAAACAGTAATCCAATACGCCACAAGGAGGAATGATCACCCTCTTAACGAGAGGTTTTCGTAGAGAAATCACCACACACGAGGAAAAAACTAGCGCCCGTTGCACAAAAATTTTCAAACGTGTTTGATTTTCATCAAACAGTTGCGCAACACATCAAACCGCCCCATACACGGAGAAAATGTTTGCCCAACGGGTTGCGTTGCGCAAATTGTTCAACCGTGTATGGTCATTTATTTTTGGGAAAGGAGAAATTAGCAATTTAAGGTTGCCAACAGTTGCATAAATTTCGGGAGCCACAAAGACGCTAACAATTACTTTTGAGATAGCATGCCGTCCAAGGACGTAGGGTCATTTCGGTTATGAAAATTTCCTAGATGACAAGAGCAAGATGTACTGTTCAAAAGAAGTATCACTTCTAAAGTAATAAAGAAATGGTTTATGTTAAAAATAATTAATAAAAAATTTATCTCTTTCACTTTGTAGGAAAATTCGGGACAATCAATCCACCTTATAACCAAACCAACACCCTCAACAAGGTTGCAGTTTAATATCGTTTATAGTTTAATGCGAGAAAACTCCCTTCAAGACAACAAGTCCAAAAGCCGAAGGATGATGCATTATTTTATTATTTTTTAATCCTTTTGTAATAAAATCATTTATTTAATTTACTCTCAATTATTTAATTTATATTTTAATGAATGCACTTTACTTCAATTTACCTTCGAATGGTGCAAGATAATATTATTAAAAATTTCTGCAACTGTCATTTATTGTGCGAAAGTCAAAACTATTAAAATATCGAAAATTAAGCGATATTTTGTTATTTGCAAAAATATTTTAATTAACTTTAATTTTGTGAATTCAACAGTAGATTTGAGTTTGTAGCCTTAATAATAATATTTTCAGAAGAATTTAAAATTAATAAATGTTTAATTCTAAGAAATGGAAAGTTACTCAGGATCTGGTCCAAATATAAATAAAATATTAATGATGGGTTTCGTTCCACAAAAAGAGTGTCTGTTGAAATTGTTGAGTGTGAATTCTTAATTTTGAGAAATTTTTGACTATCTATGATAAAACTAATGGTAAATTATTTTGAAAAGGTAAAAATACAAACAATTTTGTTATCATATTAGGTTGTAATTTAAAGAGTATGTCGACAAAGTTTTTTGTTCTGCATTTTACTTACGTTTTGAAAATTGATTAAAAATTCCCTAGTACACTCCAGGTCACTAACTGCTTTATTGCCTTGTTTTTAATACCAGCGAAAAAGTGTTTAAGGATCAAATATCATTAGGTAATGGGGTTTCTCGTAGATTTTATCATCACTTTATCAGTTTTCGTAGTCCCCCTTCATAAAGAACCAACAACTTTTCTCTTGAATAATACTGAGAAACTAACCACCCAAAACTCGGATGAACACTGATAAGACCATCCCCTTGTACAACGCCAGTTTCTATGACATAGTGTAAATTCAAAAACTCATCACCGCCGCATCACTGCAGAATTCAGCTACAGACTTCAATTTCAAGTCTGTAGCTGAATCCTACATTGATGCGGCAGTGATGAGTTTTTGAATTTACTCATAGTTTGATACTTTCATTTGAACAGCTTGTTTGGCTTTTAGTAGCAGTGAACTGATTCTCAGCTACTAATCTTTTGTAATCAGCTACTATAATTAAAGCAAGATAACAGGTAAAGGGTTGAACTGTTTCAAGTTCATGTTGCTCTGCGTTTATTGTAGTTAGATTGTCTCGAAAACTGGGCCCACTATATGCTTTGATTTGCTTTCAGTAAATTGTAGCACCAGTAGGTACCATGCCGCGAAATCAATCTGAGTGGTAGCGACTTTTACAAAGCTTCATTAAAATCCTCTGGCAACTCAGATTTGTGGAACTGTCTCCCGCAGTTGGTTCAACTCTGAGTTCAAACTTTCTCGTCCATCCTTCAGATGACGCTTACTGCTAGGCATTGCGCCATGACTTGAACGACATGACGGACGAGTAGGTAGGCCTCATCGTATCAAATTAAGACTTGCGATTCTTTGAAAGCTCTTTTTTTCCTGTATGAAATATTGGGCCCAAAGGTACTGCGGCCATCCATTTGGCCTATTGTACTACACCCCTATACCTCATATTTCTAGGCCAGACCGCTTGTACAAGTTCAGCAGTCTACTTAGTGGCTTCTCGCTTAGACTTGAATGTTCGAGCAGGGACTCCTCGACAAAGAAACCCTGCTCCTCGCTCTTCCGGGCACTCACAGAGAACAAGGAGGGCAGACTCATCCTCCTCCAGGTGAAGCCCGCAGGTAGAGTCCTCCGCCCTTCCTCCTCCTATCGTACATAAGTGGTTATTTAGGGCGCAGTGCCCGGTAATCAAGCCAACAAGTGTCCTGACATCATTTCTACTGCGCCCTAACAATTCCTTAGCCGTCTGAAGACACAGGAGTTGGCCAGCCCAGAAGCGGACCTCCAGCGTTTAGCCCTCGATATTCGGATGCCGATGTCCTTGATATTCTCCTTTAGGGGGGTTCTCTTCTCCGCTAAGATGACGTCAAATCAGACATTGTCCAACAAGCCCTGTTTAGCCATGACATCCGCATTTTCGTTGCCTTAGAAGGCCCCGGTGCCCCGAGACCCAGACAAGGTTTACTTGGCTGAGAACGCCCAACTCATCAAGAGCACGTCGGCAGTCCCAAACTAATTTCGACTTTTTCCTACGGGACCTTATCCCCTAAATCCCGTTTAACTCTCAAAGAAGATAAAGATTCGTTTGTTAAGGTAGGCCTTCTTAATGAGTGCATGAAAGTATAGCGTACACCTCTGCTTAAAAGACAGTTGTTAGTTTGCCGAGGCTTATCGACCCGCTGAATCTAGGCCTTTCACTCCAGATTCCGGCGCCCACACCTGTATCTGTTTTAGAGTCATACTAGTCCACCCGGCAATACTTTAGGAAAAGTCCAGGTTAGCTTATCCTGTAGAAGGCTGCACAAATTTTGGGATTTTAAAGGACATGCAATCCGATAGCATCCTCACTTCCGGAATCTCTATGATGTTATTATAAAATGTCGTCGCCCACGACTAGCGCCAGGTAACCATTCGCTTTCAGCCGCAGCGCCACGTTTATGACGGAGTTCTCTACCACAAGATGGAGGGGTCCCAGATTGAGAAGAGTCTCCAGCGCTACCGTCGGGAAGTGCGGATGGCTTAAGTGATAGCAAGACAGGCCATATTTTGAATTTTTGCTTAAATTGGTTATGAAACTCTTCAGCGCCGTTCTGTACCACCTAACTAAAGCTCCATAAGTTACCATGGGCTTAATGATGGTGGTGCATATCCAGTACATGGTTTTCGGTTGCAAATCCCATGTGGAACCTCAAGCTCTGTCGCAAGCCTACAGGGATCTGCGCGTCCTGCGTGTCCATATGCCCGACATTTCATCCGGTGTAGGATCCGTGCCGCCGTTTAATGTGGCCGGGTTGATAATCTAAAAGGTATTCATCCCTCTTGTTCACTCCACTATTGCCCCAGCCATCATGATGGTCGATCACATCACATCCTACGATGATCTGCAGACCGCTCCTGTCACCTTTGACTGGCCCTTCGAAGGGCAACGTTGATGACGCTTGGCCTGATTTTACAGCTTGCTCCAGTCTGCACTTAAATATCATACCAAAGGGTTGGCGAGTTTAGTCAGTAGCATTCTGACTCTTCCACCGTCTGGTTGCGGACCGTCAGAGCTGTCTCCTATTTTAGGCATGCACGTTATAGGCGGTCGAGCACACATCCCGCTTGCTGCTCGACTGATAAAATATTCTCACCACTCCCTCGTGAAAAAATCATTCAATCATTTTGTTACGCTTAAACCTGGTACTCGCATTGGCCAAGTCCTTACTTTCTGTCAACCCCATAACTCGTTGTCCACTAATATTAGTGCTTACATGAGAACGATTGGTGTCAATACAGAACCTATGTATATTCAGCCTCTTGGCTTAATTTTACGTTCTCTCATGATTCTTATTTACATCCAAAACAAGGGCCAGGCATTAACTTCCCTTATGACTACTTCGAAGAATTATTCTTTTCCGTTGCCCGGAGACCCTTGTGTAGGTACGGGGATGTTTGTGAAGCTTATGTTATTCAATTTGCTTAATTATTATAAAAATGTATAAAAACATCATCCATTCCCTCACCATTATTCTTACCCCCACAGCACAGGGCATCTTGTGCTATATTATGGAAACAGGCTTATGCAAGACACCGTCCGTCGTATCTTTTGGATGGCTAGCTATTATATTAGGTCATACAAAAATTGCTTTTAATCAAACTTAAAAAATGACCAGTTTTGATAAATGTAAAATGCACAAAACTTCACCATAAAGTCATAACGGACGTTTTTGACGGGTCAGCAAAAATTTGCGGTTGGCTTGAATTGGAAGTTTTGCACAAACTCTGCACCCATCGTATACAATCACATCTCTCTGCTATGATTTAAATTTTTAGCCCTACTGGTGGCTGTACGGAATATATACTCGAGCAAAATTAACCATAAAATATATACAAACAGTTTTCAATAATGTCAATAATTTCAATAATACCAATGCACTAAAAATCAGTTGCTAGAATCCTACAAAAAATCTAATAAGAAAAATAATTTTCACAGGCCAAATGATTTAAAAGCTCGACAGTTTCTAAAAAGCTTCACATATTTGCTTATAAGAAATTTTTATGGTTCGAACCCCTGTCAAGAAAAAATAAAATTTCCCTCAAACAAAGAGGGGTAATTCCAGTTTTCTCCAGACCTGCATTACCATCAATTGATTTCAACGACTTGGTTTGGTTATCTGCTAACGCTTTTACATGCTGCATCTGTTATTTGATAGAGGAACTTATTTGGAAATTAATAGGATTTTTAAATTTCAACTTCTTTGATTTGGAGTGAAAAAATTAATTAGGAAATAGGATCTCAAAAATTAGAAGAAAACAAATAATTGTTATATTTTTTATGAAAATGCTATTAATATTTTTTTAAAACTATTTAAACAAGAATAAGGTAAATTATAAATTTCCAAAAAAACAATAAAGCGATTAATTTGAAATAGTCAGCTATTCAAACAAAAACCCGTTAAATAAGGACTAGGACAAGATTGCGCCAAGGAGATGGTGGTCTCTCAACTTCACTCTGTAACCTGTTTTTAGAATTCGAAATGTAAGGAGAGCAATATCATACCATAGCTCCAGAGATGACACGGGTTGAATTAAGAATCTAAAAAGAAAATTTAAAATATATTTGGGATTTCCCAGTATAATTTATTAATAAAAATGCTGATTAATCTTTCACGGAAAGAAGACTGAATTTATTTTTACTTTTCATAATTAACAAAAATGTCCTGCAGGAACAAACCATAACTGGATTCGGCTTGGTCGTAAACGATATTATGAAATGTCCTGATAATATAGATTTAAACATCCGATTACTATTTACAGGTTATTCAGTTTGTTGTTATAGTGCGAGGTTGTTCAGAATAATATCGAAGACATTTCTCAAGATCCACGAGTATCGCACACGATTCATATTCAGTTAGAGTCAGTACGGGCTCTATCCCTCTATTGTCCAGAAGGCGGCTAGTGCCAGAATGGTTTTGGTGCTCATTGACAAATAGCGAAAATGTTTTACGCATTTGGATGGCTTATTCCCCTTCTACGGCATCATTGTTCTGCTTCTAATGTCGTATATTTGAGATCGCAAATTTACCGAAGGCATCGAAGATTTCCTCCTTCCGCGGATTTAATACTTGGTGGAAAATGAATCCCAAAGTCACTAATTATGAATCATGTGCTCTCCGAAATTTTTGAAAGGAAAGGTTATTGATGAAAAGAACAAGAAGTGGTGGAAAAATAATTTGACATGAAACTCTTATCAGAATGTTGCATATAAATTTGGCTCTACGTGGCCACAGGGAAGATGACACCAGCAGGCAACTTTTAATAACTGTCAAATTATCATCCTGTGCTGCGAAAGCATTTGTAAGAATAAATATAGGCCAACAAATTTCACTTACTTATGTTACATACGTATATATTGTTTATCATCTATAGTCAGTATAGTTTATCGAAATTAAAAATTATAGCTCAGGCACAAAAGACCAAGTATTATTCCATCCTTTTCGACTGTCCTTCGATATTTCCCACAAGGATCAAATATGCCAAGAATAACAATACGTAGGTATTAGACAGAGGTATTAAGACGGAATTGAATTGTAAAGGGCAAGCTTGTTGTTGCACGCCTTTGGGGTTTCCGACTATTGTCGCAGAATTAAGGCAATAGTCGCAAAACACAAAGGCGTGCAACAACAAATAAAATACATCATTCCAATGGTGAATTTGCGCCCTAATCAAACCTCAAACCACTGAAACTAGTTTGCTTCGATAGAGGTGAATTCAGTGGCTTTATTCAACACATTGGAATTACTAGCCTTTTTTTCTACACTTTCTTTCTACACATCAATAGAAGGTTCTGTCTGATACAGACATAACTTTGAAGACAGGCAACAATATAATTTTGACAACCCTGGAGAAGATAGAGCCTGCAGCACATAAAAGAACTGAACCGGGTGACGTAGATCGCTTGTAAGCGCTTGAGACTATCACGGCACATGGAAAGAGTTATTTTGAGATTCCCTTCTTTTATGGTGCGGGCTCTAACAGAAATAGACGAAAGCTTGAATACACGAATGGGAACAGGAACTTTCTAGTCGCTATGCATTCATTCCTTGCACTCATTTTTTTTTTCAGAAGTAACGTAATCCATAACTCTTACAGCTCTTGGGGGAAAATGTCCCTCACTGGATCCGTCACCTCTTGGATCCGTCACTGTTATGCGCCTAGGAAAAAAGTGTATAATAGTGCAAAGGCGGAGGAAACAAGCGGATATTAAACTACTATAATAAACACCGAGTGGATATTAAACTACTATAATTAAACCACTATAATAAAAACCTTAAAAATCAATCAGTTGTAGCCCGAGATCTACAATAAAATGAAATTAAGCAAAAAATAGTTGCAAGACAATTTATTATTAGAAAGGTTATAAGTTTGTGTGATTGAAATTTTAAGAAAATAAGCCCCATAAACCTTGTACATCTGCTAAAGAATTCCCAGCAAACGAAATATCATTTTTCAAAGTAATGGAAGAGAATCATAATCGCTAACACTTATCTGACGTAAAAGTCATCTTGTACGTCTGCGTCCACAGTTTACATGATAATAGATAACGGACACTAATGAAGTAAGAAAGTGGTCGTTGCGAGTACAAGGTATTGATAGACCATCGCCACCTTCCTGTCTTGATACGGCTCAAAAATAATGTGATATTGGTACAGCTTAACCAGAAATTGTAGAGATCGAGACAATAAATAGTCCTATGATAAAATAAGCTAAAGACTAAACTTTAGAATGCTGCATATTGCACAAAACAATAATGTGATAAAACACGGGTACATGAAGAATTCGCAGAGCTAAGAAGCGAAAAAAAATTATACACTAGCTTGAGAGAAGAATTTCGTTTATAGAACAGTGCAGGAAGCGAAGACGCACCCGGCATTCTAACGGTGGGTCTGTGGTATAACACCACGTTGTACGTACTGCAAGAACCAAGAGGGTAATCTGATTGCCGATTCAAAAACATCTACGTAGATTAAATAGTCCCATGTTTCTCTTTATTTAGGCCTGTTCAAAACAATTGATTTTGCAACGCATATAATTATAACGTACAAACCCATCACAAGGGGAGGGGAGCAACTGGAAAAAATTGCTCCAGATCCCAAGTCTAAGGGAATCCAAAAATAGATTGAAACTAGAAAAAAAACCTTTCGCTGTGTTCTATGTAAGCAGCCTAGTAATCTAGAGTCTGTAACCCAAGCATACAGGACTGTAAAGTGTAAGTATGTACTGTACATATAAGCACAGGGGCCTGTCTGCAGAAGACCTGTTCCGATCTAAGTTGCACTCTGTAACTTTAGGCTCTGGAATTAAGAAACCATTCGGTATCTATATCAAATAGTAGAGATGCGCCGAATGTTCGGCCGAATATTCGTATTCGGCGTATTTGTTAATGTTCGTATTCGGCCGAATATACGGTTAGTTTGCCGAATAATTACCGAATATTTAAATAGTATTATTTTAACCGTAGACCAAGATTTGCGTTGCATGAATTCCATTCACGGAATATTCCGCCAAGTCGCATTTGAATACACACACTTCTACATAGTCTGTTACCGAATGCAACGCATGTACGCTTGGAAATGTCACAAGTTTCAGTTGCGTGGTTGCATTTGTACGTGTCAAAGTTTATTCAACAAAATCTTCGTGAGCACAGGTCACCGATAGATCAAAAATCAGTTGAGCTTGTGTCGGCCAAAGGTTTCATTTTGGTTGCAAACTGGTTGTGAGCGTGACAATGGTGAAACCAGTCGACTCATGTGCGAGGGGCCTCAATGTTTATGGAATTGTCATTTCCCCACATTCTTGCTTTTGTCCTTTATTTTTTGCCGATAATTACTCTTTTACGCGAGAAATTGCAATAAAAAAAAGTGCGGCGCATTGAGTGAGCGAGCCGAGTTAGCGCGAAGTGCTTGAGGGGTGGGCGAACGTTGCTACTTGCAGAGCGCTTCGTCGACCTATATGAACCTGTTTACTGCGCAAAATGAACCGAATAATTCGGCCGAATGTTCGGTTCGGTACATTTCTGACCCAATATTCGGCCGAATATTCGTAGTCGGTCGAACCCATATTCGGCGCATCTCTATCAAATACATACTCTGAATGAACTTATTCTGATCAGAGATTTAAAAAAACAAAGGTTTTTGCAAGTTTTTTATATGAAGTTGATTTTTATAATTTTAGGGGTAGTTTTAAACCCCTTAAGGGTTGCAAATAATTTATTTTTGCCTGACAGTAAGCCCACAATCGTATTTGAAGCATAAACTTGAAAAAAAAATTTACAATTTTTTCTAATTGTAGCCGATTTAGGGGTGGTTTCAACCCTTTAGGAATACCCTTTATAATAAAGTTCGCCTTGATTTAGTACACATCAACCACCTTCGCAAATAAATAATAAACAAAGTGTATTTCATTGCATTAGTTTTCACTATTATTGAAATATTCGCGAAAAACCCCTAAAAAGGGGTGTTTTTTGCATTTTTAAGGGTGACGCCCATGATTTAGGACCGCGGGACCCCGATTTTCGTGATCAGCAACCAAAATCAAAAAAGACTTTTATGCAAGACAGAAAAAAATAAAATTCTTTTTTAACAGTTATTTTTGATTTTAAAAATAAAAGTCCATTTTAATTATTATTTCGAACAGAAAAAAAATATCTTTAATAACAGTTTTTAAAGATTTAAAACAATACTAGGCAAAAATTAGAGTTGAAAATAACTTTTATTATTTTTGGTAAAATTTAACTGTTACTGTTGTCTTAAATCATATATGTATGTCTCAAAATAATTATTATTTTCTGATTTTTTTTATATGAGTTATAACAGTTACGATCCCTGTAATCTACAAATCCTACATTTGGCTCCACCTTGAATTAAACTGGTATATCTGGACCGATACCCAAAAACCGCCTTAGCGTGCCTCGCAGTCTACAGTCCTGATATTCACGCACTCGTAAAAAAGGGCGCCTAGTGGCCCTAATGCAGAAACAACAACAACAGCTTCTATTTTATATGCCCACGGAGCACTAAAATATCGTTTACGGTATACAGTCTTTTACATTATCTTGTTCCTGTATACCGTGGCTCATCGCCATCTCCTCATGCACTCCACAGACTCCTGTTAAACTGTCTTATACCTTCTCTATCCTTCGAGCTAGGCTTCTACAAGACATTGGACCATGAAATGAACGACATGACGGACTGGTAGTACAAAGGGTGGCACCTAAGCTCAGGCACGGTATACAGAAACAGAAGGTAATGTAAAAGCGACGACAGCTTAGAATACCGTAAAAATGGGCGCCTAGTGACGTCAGCCCTAATGCAGAACCACCCCAACTGCTTCGATTTTATATGAAAAGCGGGCCCCACGTGTCGTCAGCACTAACCCGATTAAAAATAATTGTATGGTTAATTTCCTTACTAGCACGCACGCGCCCGCAGCTAGCACGCATAGCGAACAAACAGGCACGCCACAAAAGTACGTACTCTCCCGCCACAGGCACGCACGCTCCCGCCACAGGGATACACGCTCCCGCCACTGGCACGAAAATCTAAAAATTTGTTCGCTAGAGGGATGCACTCTCCCGCCACAGGTATCCACTCTCCCGCCACACGCACGAAAATCTCAAAATGTGCCTGATGACGACTTTACATACATATATAATACTCTTCTCCATCTTTTTTAAGAGGCATAGAATTTTTATTCTAGGAAAAAAAAATTTTTTCTTTCATTTTAAATTTGAGTTTCGTGCGTACCAGCTGCATGCTAGCTGCGGGCTAGTGTTATTTTCACTCAGGCGTGCATGCTAGCTGCGGGCGCCGTGCGGGCTAGTGCATGCCAGCTGCGTGCTAGCTGCGGGCGAATTTCATTTTTACTCGTGATTTATAATATTCGTGCGTACCAGCTGCATGCTAGCTGCGGGCTAGTCTTCAGGCGTGCATGCTAGCTGCGGGCGCCGTGCGGGCTAGTGCATGCCAGCTGCGTGCTAGCTGCGGGCGAATTCCATTTTTAATCGGGAAAATATCGTTTACGGTATACAGTCTTTTGCATTACCTTGTTTCTATATACCGTGAGCTTCGGCTTATTCATAAAAAAAATGCTGGCTGCGTGGTCTACAACAATATTATCTGCATTGCCTTGCATGAAGGAATTTTGGACACCAAGCTGTTCTAGGAGTTCAGACTGCAGTTACATACATATATGTATTAATATCGTTTTTTCTATAACGGGTCGTCTATTTCTCTATCATAGGTTTACAATGGAGAACACCAAAATTCTATTATTATCACAGAAAACGGTTTGGCTCTAATAAAAGGTAAAAAGAAACAAATATTTAAGAGTTTATAGATATACATGAAACTTTATATTTTTGTTTTCTTGCCCAAAATGCGTATTTATAACATCTCATGTTATAAGACTGCGTAGAATCACTGCCAATTGCTATCAAAGGACTTGTTCAAACCCAAAGATAGGCATGGTTTGTCCTATTCTCAACTAAAATAATAATTTTATCCTCGCTTCTAGAGCAAAATCTAAACTCCTAACAATGCTGTCAATTTCTTTTCAAAAGTTTCTTCAACCCTACGATCATTTAAAGTTTTTTTATTCTTGCATTGATACTGTATCTTTGCAGTCCAGATGCTGGAAAAACAACATTTATCTCAAGATTTTCCCACATTTTCCCCAAAAATTGACCTTTGACTGATATAAAATCCGAACCGAAAGGGGTGAGAGTCTCAAAGACACCGGACAATCCAGTATCGAAGAAGCTGTGCCTGGAACAATTGCATGCATCATCATCTCCCCTGTACTGGACAAGAACACAATCTGGTCAATTTGTGTCTCAGCGTCTTAAGAAAGGGGTGAGAATGCCCATCAAATGCATTGAATTCGAGGAATTCGTGGGAAATATGAGGTTTCTGAAGATTGTGGTCCGTTATCTTTTAATTTCAAACCACCATCCACACAAGCAAACATAAATTCAAATCTGCCATAAACAAATTCAATGATGCCTTACAGAAATTTTATCACAGGCATTCAGGTATCATGCAGGGAGAAAGAGAGTGGTGAGTGTGTGCAGAGAGATGGAAAAAGTAGAGAAAGTTTTGGGAAAATTTTCGTATTCTGACTTGTCAGGATAAGTTTTATTTACATACATACACAAATTCCCTTGGAAATCTCCTTGCCAGGACTTGAGAGTCTGCTGTGGCTTGTTATGTTGGTGTTATATTCACATTTCCATATCCGATGTTAAATTAACATTTATTCAACATCGGACCTCTAATCAACTCGCAATCAAACATTCAAGCAGTTTTCCCCAAAAAACTTTCAAGGATTTTACTTTGAATACCACTAGAAGGACCACAGTTTGGTTATGACTTTCTCTATTGATTCGCATTTAATATGAAGGATATCCTTGGGGATGAAGCAAGTCTGGGGTGACTTAACTGTGGGACTTATTGGGGATATATTCAAAATTGATTGCTTAGTTTTGCTGTGTGTTACTGTTGTTTTTCTTATGTTAAAAACTAGCATCAGGGGCAGTCCCTTTCGCTTATATGGGGCTCTCCCATTTTCCGACGCCATAAATATAACCATCAGGGTTAGAACGAAAAGGAGCCTAGGACACCCCAGATAAGATCGTCATAAGCTGACCCTAGCCCGAAATCCCAATGCCACCCACAGATGTGTCGTGTAAGCCTTCTCACAAGGGATGTAAAAGTATAAGAATAGAAGTGGAGGGGTGGAAACCTATTGATACTGGCGTCGTATGTAAGGAAGATATACACAATACTTTGCTTTTGCCGTCCTTTTGTTATACGAAAGATATTCGTTGGGCATACGGATAAACTGCTATGTAGGCTTATATCTAGGCATACGTGCGTATTTGAACTAGGGTCGGATAAGAACTTTTGTTTCCTAAGCGGTTGTCGGTTGATGGTATGGTAGCTTCGTTTTCCTCAATCCATCCCTCTGCTCGGAAGTGTATAGGCTCATCTCCCTTTTTATTTATAATTTAATAAAAGGGAGCAGGAAATCGATATCAAGTATGGCGTCCGAAAAAATGGGTTATTGTGGTAAAAAAAAATACTAACAGTTCATTTTAAAGAAAAGTTTATTAAATTAGGGATTGCGCAAGAATTTTTATTGTATTTTGGTCATGGCTTTCATATTATTATGAGACGTGTTATAATATCAAACATTACCACCTAGTACATACATAATATAGATACACACACTGTGTAAGTGATACCTAGATTTGCGGGACATTTTGAAGTGAAAGTATAACTTATCAGAACATTGAATGATTCATAATTGTATTGTAGATACACAACATATTTGCGATATTAATGCTACAAGAAATGTTTGATATTGATATAAAAATTTTATAATTAATTAGATGACTTAAGTTACATTCAACGATGATGTCATTAAGAAAGTTGAAAACTATAAAAAATATTTACAGTGCCCCGGTAGGTACATGAGCGGATCCAGGATTTCATTTTAAGATTAAAAAAACATGCAACATTAAAACAAATATATTTGTAATATTAAAATAAGGTTTTGTAAAACCATTTCATATTTAATAAACATAGTTTTCTTTTATGTTTCCTACTGAAAATGCCCAATACATCGTTAGGGTTCATTTTTTAAGCAATGTCTTGATGGATATGCATTAACGCTAGACCATTTAAACCATCTCCTGTCATCCTACTGCGACAGTGCTAGTAGTTACAGGAAAAGTGCACAACAATTGGCACAGGGTTTTAATATTTAGCAGCACCGTTGTCCTGTTGTCTTTTGTCCTGGAGATTTTAGGATATTTTCTCTCCTTTCTTGCTAAATTTTTAGCTCTCCCTTTAAAGCTAAAATATAAGGAAGGTCCTCTTTATACACTTCAGCACCTTGCGAAACATCTTCTACATCTTGATCACTGAATTTATGATATAGCAGCTTTTGCAAGTGTAAAAAAAAGGAGTGCTCGGTAACTTGGAGGACATTCCATTTATTAAATAATCGATCGAAGGATTTTATACTGAAAATAGTAGTATTCTTCAACAGACTGCGTCTGAATATAAAACCTATTTGTTGGCGGCCGCTAATTCTGCGGACTGTGATTTCTGTGCCAATTTCGTTTGCAAGGGCGTCAGCCATAGAGAAAAGTTTTTTTAATGCGTCTGAGCTAGTTTTACCACTGGTTCTGGTCATATTGATAAGCTGAACTACAGAAAGTATATTAAATTCAATGGCTTGTAGTGATTGAGATAAAGGCAAAGTGATTCCTAAAATATCGGCGAGGAATTTCGACGACATTATAGCAATGATTAGCCATTTTTTGCAAAATTCCAGAAAAACAAGACAAGACGTCAAAAAATGTCAAATAAGCTAAGTACATCTAGCAGCAGAAACAATTTTACAAGTTAAACTAGGTCTAGGTCTGAATATTACTACCCGATCCTCTTGTCCTTTCTACACCTCTCACGTAAAAAACCGGTTCAGCTGCTGCTGAAGGAATACTAATGTAGATTGAGCCAATAATAATAAACTTGTTCTTGGTAAATTTATGACTGTCAGTATAAGAATACATAATAATTATAGTCCGGGGAAATTAGTAATAAAAACCAACGAAAGGAGACAAAACTCCAAAATGGCTGAAAATTGGTACACAGCTTCCTTGTGACTTTTTAAGAACACAATTTATGAATCATAAAAAAAAACATGGCCGGAGATATCGCGTTTCTGCCGAGTTTTCGATGTATTTCGGTTTCTATAGGTCATACAACCCTTGCGAGGCCCAACATGTTGACAGTGAAATTCTCCACAACTTCGTCTTAGAAAAAGTTAACCCGATTAACCTTTGATAGTGATTCAACGTCAGAGTTTTCGAAAATCACTTTTTGGACAAAATTTCACTCAAAAACTGATATTTTCGAAAAAAAAATTTGATCAGTCAATACGAAACGTTATTGCCTATAAAAATTGTAATGTTTTCGACGAACTAAACCTTTCGAAGTTATTCGTGGTCAAAGTTTGCAAAAATCACTTTTTGCCGAAAAAATGACTCAAACACTTTTTTTTACGAAAATTGTATTTTGGCAAAACATTTTTTTTTCATCTACTTATACCAAACATTATTGCCTACAAAATACAATTTTCGGGAAAAACAGTTTTTGAGTGACTATTTGGCCAAAAAGTGATTTTTGCAAACTTTGACCATGAATAACTTATTAACGGGAACAAATGAAACATGTTCATTTCGAGCAATAGGCACGATTGAACAAAGAAATACGAAAGAAAATGAAATCGGATCGGAAAGCATACTGAAGAAACGATGCGGCCGACATGCAAAAAGCTGCGTCGAGGCACGAGTACCGGACGCTGTACCAAAAAAACCGGAAGTTAGGTGGCAAAACAACATCAAAAAACGATAACATCACAAAATCGGATGAAACTTTCGCGACATCTTGTCTTTCTATCAAAGAGTATATTCGTACAACGCCGACGGCAGCGTGTATTGACCAAGACTGCAAGATTTTTGCAGCGCTGTATAAACTACATAATCCGTTACCGCTGTACCTCCTAAATCCTTCCCCTAAATGCTCTATAAACGCTGCACTGTGACAGTCTGTACGTCACATTTCTTCTATGTCGAAACCCAGGGTCTTGTTGTTCAGAATGACTTTGTTTGATCAAATACTTGTGAGAGACTAAAGTCTGAACCAAATATGACCAGATGGTACTTTACCGTAACCTAGCGAACGACCATATTTAAAGTCAATTTAGGTCGGTGCCACATGTTCGTACGTTAGGGTACGCCTCGTCATAATTGGTTCTAGCTTTATCTGTAGGTAGACGGCTGAGCTAAGCCCTTCTCCCAAAAATCAGTTATACCACAAATTCTCTTAATACATTCTCGCGATATGGGCTGTAAAAAACGAGTCAAGTTGAAACTTCCAAAACAAAATACTGTCATATTTCCAATAAAACCTCCAACATCCCCTAGCCATGTTAGTGGATGGTGGTGGTGTAGAACTACTGCATGAAAGGGCTTCCTAGGCATGACTATATGAAAATTCCTGCGATGGAATGACCACATAATCTAAATCTCCAATAATACCAATCTCCAATGCTTCGACTTTCCTAGGAGGTGCAGGTTCCTCTTCCAGCCATTGCACCGTGCTGTAATCCTACATTCGGTCTCACCTCAAATACAATTCAATTGACTTCAAAAGAATCTTAAAGTAAAGTGCACATATCGCTGGCAACGCTTGTACCAAAATTAACTTACTTCGTTATTGTCAAAACTAATTCTTGTATTATTGCAAACGTATCACTATCGCGGTAAACTTTCGAGAGGGCAATTGGATTACAGGGACTGCATTTTTCATGATTCATTCAAAATTCACGAGTTGAAGAACGTGACTCCATCATTCATTTAATTCTAATTCCTGCTAAATCCATTTTCATTTTTCTGCCATAGTACCTACTCCTTCCGCTGCCACCATAATTTGCAGCAAATTATGACAGATTTCGAGAAACAGTGACAGACTAGCACATGACTAGGTAAACTCGAGTCTACCACTGATTTAGACAACGTTTCGGTGAGGTTTCGTTACAATTCGTGAAAAATTCAACAAAATTTCAAGCTTTTGACTTTTTCTATGTCAATTAACTTTCTAAAACTCCAGAATTTTACATTACACTAAATAATTTCCGGAGTACAAAATTAATTCTATAAAATCTTCCGTGTGAACAAGTGCATTTTCTGTATTCCCTTGTCCGTGCTATTGTTCTAAATCAATATTGAGTTTTTATCAAGAAAAGATTTAACCCGTGCTATGCATTTGTTATGTAGCAGAGAAGTCCAGTTTCCTTATATATAGTTTCCTTCTCCTCGTAAAGATTAAAAATGCATCAGCAGAGTAGAAACTGATTTCAACATACACAATCTCAGAAGCGAGTCTAACTTCAAATTTGGTACTTCCATGCAGTTCTGTAGTACTTGCAATGAGCTCATTTGCTTAGAAACTCGAACTTTGTGCTGCTTAGTTAAAGTTGGGGATGGTTCAGTTTTATCATGTTAGCAACTTCTCATGCAAACTAGCTGAATTGCACTGCAATGAAATAAAGTTTCTATTTGTATATGACTCTATAACAACTGTATACCAATATCTCAGCAGCAATATAGCCTTCTGCAAAGAACAGACACATGGCAAAGATGGAGCCTTAGAGCCTTTATAAGACAATTCCGTATTTGCCCACTTTGGATGCATAAGAGGCCGACAAAGTTTGCTTAGGGTAAAGCTACAGACGGGAGCCAACATACATAATTCTCGTTGCATAGAATCTACGATGTACGTCGTCCTCCATTGGTGGAGACTTTTATGCAGACTTAGCTCTATGTTCAGGAGTTCATAATGGATGGAAAGAAAGTTTCATTTCTTAACTTTTCCCCATGCTACTCAAGTTCCAGCATGGTCGGATAATTTGGTAGAGGTCGGAGATGGACTTCTGCTGCAGCATTATACAGGAGGGACTCATTAAATTTAAGGGCTTCCAAATACAAGAAAGTTTGGTAACAACTTAACGATTCTGTCTGACGAAAAAAAAATTCGATTTAGCTTTTCCACAAGTTTTTCATGTATTGTGAGGTTTTTGGGAGAATTTTAGTTAAAAATAAAAAGAGTGAGTTAATTACTTAATTTATGCTAAGCTTTTATGCAATCATTTAAAAAAGGACCCGCAAACACAACTAAAATTTAAACTAGTACCTTTATATATGTGTTTTATGTACAAGTTTTCTTGGGCAATATGAATGCAATAACGCATACTTAGCCATTTACGTACCTTTTGAATTATTACAGCCAGGTTTTTAATGATAGGTAGTAATAAAAGTGTTGGAATAATTGATCGAGCTATATCGCCTTCGTTGCTTAAATGAGTAAGACTATATAAACGTCAAAGTCAATAAAGAATGCTCCAAAATACTAAGAGGAATACATACTAGAAGCAGTTTTATTAGGAAAACCAAGCTTGGGGAATCATTCTTTATCCAGCCTGTAATGTCGTTCAGGTCATAGAGCAATGTACAGTAGTATAAGCTTAGTTTAAAGGATAGAGAAGAAATAGGACAGAGGTCTGGGGGTGCTCGAGTTGATATCAATGAACTTTACGTTTGAATTCCATTAGATGTTGTACAAGTTTAGAATTACTGACTGCGGAAGATTGTTCCACAATCGAGTTGTTCTATTTATTTATTTTTATTTTATTTACAGTCTACAGAGTAAGTCTCCAACAGACAGATGCCCGTAAAATAATTTACTATGACTATGAATATAACAAAATTAACAAAGACTAACCTTAGAAAACTAATTGTTGTATTAAACACTAGACAAAAGATGATACAATATCAATAACCAACATTATTACCAAGAATGGACTTGAATGCATTTCTATCTAGGGTTAAATCAATTGAATCGTAAATTTTATTAAAGAGGTCAGAGCAAAACGTTACTGGTTCATGTTGGCCATAAACAGTCCTATGCTGAGAGACACACAATAGAGGTCTAGATCTTAAAGATACGCCAGGTGCATAAATATTAAAAAGAGAAAGCAATGAAGCAGATTTAATTCGGGAACAAAAAACATCTCTGACAAACATTACACTAGCGATATTTCTTCTAGTTTCTAAAGTCGGAAGTCCAAGAAGCAAACATCTAGAATTATATGAAGGAATACTGTTTTGCCAACTAATTTTACGTAGAGCAAAACGAGTAAAAGACTTTTGAATAGATTCGATACGAGAGCTGTGGAAAGAGCTAAGGGGATTCCAGACCACAGATGTGTACTCTAAGTGAGAACGAACAAGAGACATGTAAAGGACTTTTAACGTAAAAGAATCTCGGAAGTCAATAGAATTTCGTTTTAGAAAACCAAGCATTTTAAATGCTTTTGAGCATACTATATCAACATGGCAAGATGAACTAAATCTATGGTCAAGATTAAGACCAAGATCACAAATAGTATCAGGAGAATCAATAATCACACCATTAATATTATAAGAATGAGAAAACGGAACAATAAGAACAATAAGACATTTTTTTACATTTAAGGGGATTTAGCTCCAACCTATTAGCTTTGCACCAAGAATCAAGTTCTTTTTGAAGAATACTACAGTCGGATAAAGAAGAAATTGAAGTAAAAATCTTCATATCATCCGCAAATAATAGCGCATTGACACGAGAAAATATACTACAAGCATCATTAATAAAAATTATGAATAATAACGGACCATGATGACTACCTTGTGGAACACCTGATTTAACTGCTAATATTCTCGACATACATGTATCAATTAGAACACACTGCTTACGGCCAATAAGATAGGAACTTATCCAATTAAGAAGAGAAGAATGAAAACCAATTGCGCGCAATTTCCTTATTAATAGTGCAATATCGACACGGTCAAAAGCTTTAACAAAATCCGTATAGATAACATCAACCTGCTTACCCTGTTCCATAGCATTAATTGTGTAGTTCTTAAACACTAGTTTTGGTAGGACTACGGTGTACTCAAGGTGGGACGAATAAAAAACTTTTAGATTACGACGGGGTAAAAGGAACTCGTATATTCAGGTTTTGGGATTGCTGTTTGGTGATTTGGAAAATGGTCGTTCCGCAGATCCTCAGTTAAGGTACTGCAGGTTAAGAGAAGGGTCAGCCGCTAGATTCACATCGTTCACTTAAAGATCGGTGAAGGTTTTTTTAATGATATGAGACAGTACTCTCCCTTCTTTTGCGTTAAATAGTACCATCATCAGCGAAATTGTGGAATATGTTGTTGGTAATTGAAAGCAGATCATACTAAAAATTTGGAAAGGATTGACCCCTGGGTAATACCGACCGAAATGGTCTAGGGTTTATTTAGATTAGACGCTATCTAATATAACCTTGACGAACAGCCAGAAAGAACAATCAAACCAATTCCTAATATTTTTTGTAGTTGCCTAGCAAAAGCCTAAAGAAACCAGAGCAGATTCACCGAAGTAATAAAAGATAAATAACCACATCTCTGTGCTATTGTATCATTATCAATTAAATATTTAAAACGATTTAGTCAATTTCGGGTTTTAAATAAAAGGAGTTAGTACTACAGGAAAATGAAAAGTACAATCAAATTTTTAGACACTATGTTAAAAAATTGCAGACATTGAGTAACCCTAATCCCTTACAAGAACAATCTTTATGAAGCTATGAAGTTTCATTATGTTATAAATAAAATATCTAGATATCATTTTAGCAATTATACTGGGATCCCAAACTAGAGAGACTCGAAAAACGTAAGCAAAAAATCATAAAATGCTATCCACATGTTAAACATTTTGATTATACAAAAACTTTTTTCTATTTGTAGGTCCCGCCCTATCTGGGATCTGTAACAGGATTGAACATGTTCAATTCTTCTCTTTGCGCTACCTGCCGTTTATGTATACGAGACATATTTTCTGTTTTCACATATATGTCTATCTTTAAATGTGTCTCGTGTGGACCACAAAAATCTTCATGTCAGAATTCAAAACAAGGCGAAGTCAAGACAGAAATGTAGACTGATGTTTGACAATAATTATGAGTTGATAGGCTCAAAGAATTAGATTTATATTACCGTTGTTATGTTGTCAAGAGATCAGAAATCCGGAAAATTTATACCATTAAGGAACTGATGGATTATTATTGATAAGTTTCAATAGTTTCACCTCTAGTTTCACAGGGGTTTTAACAACATTGTCTTGCTGACCCTTCCGGATACAACCGAGAAGGTTGAGATTATCACAGATGCTCTATAGCTCAAGACTCGCTACTTGTCTCATCAATACTGAAGAGGTATCAGTTCGATGAAATCAAAGATTACTAAATAGGGATCCTGCGTTATAGTTACTACATATTTGTTTATCATAAGGAGAAATGACTAAGACCATTTTTGCTCATCACTAGGCGCTACATCCCAAATTGAGCTTTGGGCCTCCTCTAAGGCTTTTTTCCAAGTTTGACGGTCCCTTGCAGCATGTCTCCAGTACAGCTGTCAGAAAGTCAATCTATCTTCTCCTGGGTCTACCTACTGGTCTATTTCCGTTTTTGGATACGATTGTCCCCCCTCCTGATAACGTGGCCGGCTAGTCTTAATCTATTGATATTTTTTATTAAAGTTGAGAGGTCTGGGTCATCAGAAATTTCATACAACTCGCTGTTATATCTCCTTCGCCATATTTTACCACAGAAAATAAGATAGACGACACCAACTCATATCTCAAAGCAAGGTACAGTTGTAAGAATTAAACCATCAATCCACCCATTTTTATGCTACGGGCCTAAAACTTAATCGACCTGTAGGTGTAGGGCACCCTCCTCCCAAACGTCGAAGTGATGAAGTTGAGGTAACCGGTTGAAACCAAAGGTTATAACTGAGAACAGTTCGCAAGAATTCTCAAATTTATCTGCCGACCGCACAAACAGGAATTCTAACACATTTTTTTATATGTATATTTGAACATTTCTCTGATGAACGCATTGTAATTAAATCGAGTGAACGGACGTTTTTATTCTCACCATTGATCATAGTACAAACATTAGGTCGAACATTCGAGTATAGTTTCAAACTGGAACAAAAGCTACGAAGCAAATTTAAGAAGATACGCGTTTGAACCAGCGCGAATTAAGGCGATGAAGATTTGGTGATGCTGAGCAATTTATTGAGATTATTGATGTATGCACAGGTATTATGCTGTCAACCTCATAAACAATCGCAGTGAAAAACCTTCCACTATCATACGCCACTCTTCTGCAACATTTAAAAATGTGTCATTGGCAAAATATTCAATAGCATAATGCATACATATCAATAGTTCTTCGTACCTCACACATTTCAATAATTCAACCTCTTGATTTAGCAACTACAAAAGAGTTTCAAAAAGCTATAACACAAACACAACGTTTTAATTAGAAAAAAAAATCTCACGAAATCTTTTGAAAATTTTTAAGCCTTCACGATATCGTGGAAATAATACTCCAACTCGTTCAGGGAAAGTTTAAAGAATAATAAAGTTTTTCAGATTTTGGAGGAGTGCGACCAGTATCATTTTGGGATAACCAAAAGAGCCAACCAAGAAAAGGAGTAACTAATTTGAATTAATTGGCAAGAAGATCACATAACGAAGTTCCGCTTTTATGAAAATAAAATAAGAAATATGGAAACAAGCGATGTACAAGTATTGAGGAACTCGGGGCGCGGACAAAACGAAGAAGAGCGGAAGAAATACTACAACTCTACGGATGAACTTGTATGCGAGACAGCCGGAAAGTGACCGATTAAATATTTTAGCCCCCATTTTGTTTTGGGATAAATTATTTTCATATTCGAAACCTAAGACACCATTTTCATTAAGAAAAATTATGATTTGTTTACATAGAAAGCCACCAGTTTGAAGCCGCCATTTTGTTTTACGAAAAACTGATAACGAATTCGTAATCAGCGATCTCGAAATCCCTCCGTACCAAATTTCATAGAAATAACTCAATTCCTTCTAGTGTTTTTGGCATTTTGAACCACTGTGACTGGCGTCAACTCATGGAATTAAGACATGAGTTCGAAACTTGAAGAGAAGAAATTTTGAAGATCTAAATTAGTGTGGAATTCCGAAAACTACATAACTTAAAATACTGGTTAACGATGCCCTTCAAGACTGGCTTCAACAGTGCTTGCATTAAAATCAATTATGATTTATTGTTTTGTTAATTTTTTTTATAAATTTGTATAAATATTAAAACACTTTTTCTTTCTTACTAATTTCAAAGCCGTTCGTTCTTTTTTGCCTTACCCAGTATACAACACGATGTCGTATATGTATATTATGACGCTATCCGCCCTAAATTATATTTTTTTTTATATTTCCACAACAAAATTCGAGTTAAAAGTTAGAATATGAATACGAAATCAAAACCCAACACCAGGGGACAAAACTATGGCTTTATACATATTATGTAAATATAATTATTAATTTTAATTAGAAATATGAAACATTTTACAAATAAAGCTTTTAACTATTTCTAATATGTCGATATACGATAAATCTTATCTTATACCAACATATAGTAATAAAACCCTGTAATAAATCATGAAAAGCAAAAACCCCCGGGGAGGATATGAACCAAATATACCAACAAATATAAATAGCATAAAAGTAATCTCCTTCCATTAGCTGACAGAACTTGGTCGTAATTTTAAGTCCTTAGGGGATTCCTTATAAAGGTTGCCTTTATGATATAAGACCTTTTCTCTCATCTTTATTTCTTCCCTACCATACATAAAATACATATATAACATACAACGAAACTAACGATAAAATATCTAGAAACATATTCATAAACTTTATCCACCTATATAACAGAAGGCTTCTATATCCTTTTATAACAAAAGTCACAAAACAACTCGAATTGTGTTTAGTTGTTGTTGTTGTTTTGTTCTTTATTTCTCGTTAACTTTCTTCCTTTTCTCATTTTCTTCTACATCATCTTTCTCTCTGCTTTATCCTTTGGTTATTTATTTTAAGTATCGATCGCCATCTCAGAAAGCTACAGCCCGCACCATCTCTCTCCTTAACCCCATTTTGAAGTTTCCAGTTGAAACGTCTTGTAAGTATTATTTTAGAAAATTGTGCTTCGCACCCTTCTGTTTCATACACAAAAACACATATACATTGAAACATTGTACATATTCTATTTAAAATGAAAAGGGTTGAATTTATCCATTCAGGCTGCGCGTTTGAAGGAAAATCGATTTTCATACGGTGAGAAATTATTGTGCTTTAAGACTTGGTAGGATGGACGACCCTCCTCACTCGACTTATCATAAAATTAACGACAAGCAACATTCTGCCTGGATCCTTGCTTGCCTCGCCTGCCTTTCTTTGTGTAGATGTCTTCACCACATTTCGCCTCCCTCGCTCCGCCGCCCACCTTAACAGCTTTACCATTGTAGATAATCATCACAGTTGGAGCTTTCCATTCTGTTTCGTTTTATCCTGATGTGAACTTTCAAGCAAAACTCGTTTCCTTTCTTTCCCTTTTCACAGCTCACAATAAGTTGGAAATCTTAATGCAAAGAAATCGTTACATACATATATATTAGGCATGTACCTATTCGGATATGTACATACATGCACACGTGTAGACAGTCAAGGATGTTTTATGTTCTCTAGCTCTATATGTTTGTTCTTATATTTATTGTACATAAAATTTCAGGGCTGAACGTTTAGCATAGCATAAAAGGAGCAATAACTCACACTCAATTGAATTTCACTCAAAACATGGCCTTTCATAACAGGACGAAATCGAGGATATTGTGTAGAGAGTTTTCTTAAAATTGCCATTCATCATGAATTGATTTATTTGAAGACATTAAAAAAACTGATTAATCGTAAAAAATTAAATAGTTTAAAAAAACTAAAAGATACGCTTTTATTTTAAAATGAACCAAATAGTAAAAAATAATTTTGAATGTAAAGTTTTTATTGCCGCAATTACTTACTTAAATGTAAAAAAGCGTGGAGCGCCCTTTACCTGAATTCTTATTTTATTCATACTAGTTCCTTTAGCGCACCACACTTTTTCACATTTGAGTAGGTGGCTGCAGCAATAAAAACTTTACATTCAAAATTATTTTTTACTGTTTGGTTCATTTTAAAATAAAAGCGTATTTTTTAGTTTTTTTATTTATTTAATTTTTTTTCTACTTTTTAGTCTATAATATGTCTTCCGCCATATTAAATTTAAAATTGCATCACACAGCTTACTGTATTCCACCTGTCACACTCTTTCACTTGAAACCCATGTCGTGGGCCCGATGAACACAATTGCAAAAATTCGCCGCCATATTGGAACCGCCTTCTTGATATGTTTATTAAATGATCAGATTGCATTTCGTACTTATACATGATGAGTGGAACTCAGGTTGAACTCGAATGCAACTAAATGTAGATGGGAGTCGAGCTGAGTTAGAGTCGACTTCGTCGCAGCTCTGATACCTGGGTTGAGTAGAAATTATGCATACAGACTGAGTTCAGTAGTTGAGTTGAATTTAGCTGTCACAAGCATATCTGTGTTTTATTTGTGAGTTTTTGTAACGTGTAGTACTTTTTATTTTCAACTCAACCTCAACTCTACTATTCAATCCATCATGAATACATACTAATTATCACGCGAACTACAAATGTGTGCAAAATTTGAAATTGATCGGTAATATTTTTACTTTTTAGGCTGTTATAAAATTCCACAATTTTGCGTTGGCCGCCATTTTGAATTTGGAATGACGCCACACAGCTAATTGTATTTCTAACTGTCATATCCTTTCATTTGATACCCATATCAGGGGCCCGCTAGACACAATTGCAAAAATCGGCCGCCATTTTGTAATCGCCATCTGAATTTTTTTACAACATGGCCAGATTGCATTGTCATCCAAACTAAACGTGTATACAAAATTTCAACTTAATCGGAAACCGGGAAATGGGTAAAATCTAACCTCCAAGATTTTATTACATAGTTGCAAGTGAAGCTAATAAAAGCGTATTATAAAAGGAAAATTTCCAAAATATACATACATACAAAAATTATATCATTCAAATATTTCTGCCACTGAAGGCTGTGAAACCGTCTTCAATCTTAATCAAAAACGTCCTCCACTTGTAGAATAAATTCGATAAAATTTTTGGTTGTTAATAAACAACAAAATGTATAAATATTGTACCCCTTTAGCTTTCAAGGATTTACATCCCTTGACATAACCAGCAAAATGGACATTATTTTATCTGTTATCTAGCTTTTGTTTAGCAAATTTCCTTTCATTTTTAGCGATAAGTATACCCAAGGGTATCTGTTTGATATCCTTTCTATTAAAATAACATTTTATCTAAAGAATTTTGTTATGAGATGTCAGCAAAATACAGAGAAGTGTTTAGGAAAAAGTTTTCTTCAAAATATGGTTTAAATAAAAGTTCGTAGATTGACGAGGGGCAATATGAAAAATTTGCTAAACTAAACTGATTTTTTTTGAGAGTTTTGAGTCGAAAATGTAGAGTTTGTTTAAACAAAATAGTTTAACTAAAGTTAAAGGCTTTCCATATGCTTTGTTTAGCGTTTATTTATGTAGAATTTATTGTGTTATTGTGGTTTAACTTAATTATCAAGTATAAGTAAACTATATGTATGTAGGTATATCGTGGAAATAGAAAGTTCCAAAGTAATGAATCTGTTAAAAGAAATTACAGGTGATCTGGAAACTCATTTCAAATCATCGATTTGTCTTTCGTATGTTTACGGCTTTGTAATTGTATGTATTATGTTCCCAAAATCATTTGAGAGTTAGCTGCATTTTAGTTTTCAAGTGTCACTTTATACAAAAAAAGGCCTAACTAGATTTTTCAGCGGGATTCTCTCTTTGTTTGTCACATATAATTTCCATTAAGCCAACTCCCCGTCCCTTCAAGTTACGGAGGGTCAATGGTGACAAAATTCAGTTTTTCTCCAATATCCGGCAAATTAATTAATATTGGCTCGATTGAAATAAAATCATTGCGTCGAAAATCACAAAAAGCCGCCATCTTGTTTTCTGAATATTACAAACTGGGCAAATGATTTCATGTTTTATTTGTCGAAATGCCCACAATCCGTGTATCTTCGCAAGTACTCTTGTCACGTGTAGTAAAACCAGTTTTCCACGTTAGGATAGCAACATACGATTAGGTTTTTCCCGTACGGCCCGATTAGTTTTTTTCCCGAAATGAAAAATGTATAAGAGCAATATTTAATATTATATACATCAGCGATTTCAGAGATGGAGAAAAGAACTTTCACTGATTGATCATAATATTAAATATTGCTCTAATACAATTTTTCATTTCGAGACGATGAGAGTCTGAGCTAGAAGAAAGGCCAAGCAATTAGAATACTTTCGAAAGAAGAAATTTACTCATATAACTTCTACTACTGGTGACAGAGCGCGAAAAATCAACCATGATATGTAAGAACTTGATGAAAGACACATATCGCAATATATAGCACAAATGTGTTTGACACACAAAAAGTCTCTGCAGTTTTATCGATAATACCTCTAATATGATAAAAGCTGTAGAAATAGCAATTGGTAAAAGGAAGTACCTACCTACTCAGTTTCGCTCATATAGTGAATAAATTCAACTAAAATTGCTCAAAATATTGTGCTAATTTCTGACTTGCAAAATATACTGTCGAAAATAAAGACCATTGTTACCTACTTTAAACAAATCTGTGCAGTAAACGAACCATAGCGAAAGTCAGTGAGCGGAGCGCTGAAACTAAGTTAATACAAGACATGCCAACACGTTGCAACAGTACATATTATATGATTCAAAGATTTGTGGAGCTTAAAAATTCTGTAAGGGAAAAATCGATTTGCCATGAAATAGCGCCGCCAATGTTGACTGGTTTAGAATTAAACATAGCAACACCGCTTCTTAGCATACTACGTCCACTTAAAGTTGCAACTAAAGAAATAATCTGGCAATAAATATTGTACCAGCAGTAAAGTAATTCTTTTATGTGAATTCCTTTATGGATGTGATTGATGAACCGTGCATAAACCCATTCTGAAAGAAATCAGCCAACGGATAGGCGCTATTGAACAAGTTTCAACGGTAGCTATCGTAACCTTATTGGACCCACGGCCACGGTTTAAAAACTACATTTTGAAGACTTAATGGCATGTGCAAATGCTGTTAAAAAAAGAGGAAGGATCTCCTGAATGAAAAGGGTACAGAATTTGATTCAGATAGTTCGTGGGACAAAATATCGATCATTTTAGTCTTTGAAGCGATCATCATAAACTAGTTCACTAAAAATTGGAAATCAATTAGGAGTGAAAAAATGTTTCTGATTAGGTGTGTTAGAAGAATGTTAGATTACGAACAACAATTTCCAAAATTGTAAAAAATATCCTGTCTTTTCTTTATATTTCATAGCCTATAAATGTTTAAAGCTTCACAAGTGTAGGCAACAAATAGAATACAATCAAATCAAATCACTAAAATTTTATTTATGCGAATAGGAAATATTGGGATTTGTAATTTCAAAAATAAATTGAATTGAAAACTTTGGATTGCCTCATTTTTCTAATGTTTGCTTCTGTATTTTTAACTGATGTAATACGTCGATGTTTTTATGCGATGCATCGTAAAACATCGTTGCAACATTTCGATGTATCACATCGAATAAAACATCGATGTATATTTTGCATGAACATCCTTAATCCGTTCTATTCTATACTATCGGTATGAAACATGGCCATTGACCAAGCATACCGATTCAGACTGCAAATGGTTAACCAAAACAAATAGCACAAAAACAGAATTTGCACAACTTGACTCGAACATGTTGGACAAACGTATGAAAAAGCATGCAACCTCAGATTTCCTACACAGCATTCAGCAAAAGAAACGTGGGAAGATCAACAAATAGATGAAAGGATGACGTGCGAAAATATATGCAAAAATTTTATATAAAGAATTGGTAAAAGCTATATGGAGATGGCTGCAATCAGAGACATCACTTCGCGTATATGCATGCCTGTTCCGCATATGGAGATCAACGGAGATCTCAACTAACACCAAATAACTCACCTTAAAACACATGCAAATGTTTTCTTTTGATTAATTTATATTAAATTACGGTACACTGTTCAACTGCAACGTTAAGGCAGTTCTTTTGTACGGTTGCGAAACATGGAAAGTCACCCAATTCATCACAGGGAGCCTAAAAGACGAACCAAGTTATGTTGCTCTAGGATACTTGTAAACAATATTTTATGATAGGACTTGCTGTTTAAGAGATATTAGCTAAAAACAGAATTTTCTGTTTTTAGGGGGTTGTTTTTAGGGATAACGTACAACCAATTTTCCGAAACTTTTTTTTACATATTCTACTCACAAAAAAAAAACTATTTTTTTAAAAAAAGTTTCGTGAGTTAACATTTAGTTAGAGGTCTGCATTCGAGTTTTGCTCTGACGACTGTACTATTTCTTCTACCTACTTTTTTCTTCGTACGTCACAATCGCATTTCTAATTCTAAGTTTCCATACCATGGACTTTGATTACTGTTTCTATTTCACTTCTGGCTTTGGCTTTATTATTATTTGTATTTGCCACTCTTCTATTTATTTCTTCTATATTTATTTCTTCTATGTGTTCTTCTTGTTTTTATACTTCTTTTAACGACTGCACGTTAAATGTTCTTACCCTGTGATTTCTTCTATCCTTTACCTATTGATATATCTGATTTTCATCCCGATCATATAATGGTAAGAGTTAATGTTTGCACCATGACATGATCTGACATCTAAGACCTCTGAACAGTGACGTGCATCTATGTGTATGGCTTAAAATTCTTCCATCCAGAGATCTCCAAGTACGATATGTACTTTTGTACGAGGTGTATCTTTGCGCTGCAATATGCTGATCAGTCACATACCGTTTTCTTTTGTCTGCTCATGTACACTGAATGTACCTGCTATTGGTCGATATCTCCTCTCATGGTCAATTTTTGCATTTGCATTTGCTATGACTATTTTTACATCAGGTCTAGGACAGTTTCTTAGGGTTCTATCTGGAGTTTCATAAAATGCATGTTTTTCTTTTTCGAGCCCGAATTAGATTTTGTTATCAATTTAACCATGCATATCTCATATCAAACCAAATTTTTATCTTCCCAGTATAGGAAGTTATTGTAATCGGTCCGAAAATCGAAATCGAAAATTTCAATGTATTTTTATGTTTCAAGGTCCCAGGAGCATTTTAAGCAAAAAATTGGGAGGAAGTATGTGTGTGTGTGTGCGTACGGATGTGGTCATTTTTTCCTGCACGATATCGCGCGAAGCAAAACTGATATCGACTTCGTTGAGGTGTCGTTCGAAGCGAACCGAAATATGATCTGAAAATTCATGAAATTCGGTCTAGCCGTTTTTTTTTGTTTAAGCGACGTAAGTGATTTTTAACTTCCCAGTATAGGAAGCTATTGTAATCGGTCCGAAAATCGAACTTGAAATTTTCAACGTATTTCCATCTTTCAAGGTCCCGGGAGCATTTTAAGCAAAAAATTGGGAGGAAGTATGTGTGTGTGTGTGCGTACGTATGTGGTCATTTTTTCTTACACGATATTGCGCGAACCAAAAAAGATATCGACTTCGTTGAGGTGTCGTTCGAAGCGTATTAACCGAAATATGATCTGAAGAGATTTTCATAAAATTCGGTCGAGCCGTTTTTTTGTTTAAGCGGCGTAAGTGATTTTTGTACCTGCACGATATCGCGCGAACTATAAAAGATATCGACTTTGTTGACGTGCCGTTCGAAGAGTATTAACCAAAATATGATCTGAAAAGATTTTCATAAAATTCGGTCGAACCGTTTTTTTGTTTAAACGACGTTTATGATTTTTGTACCTGCACGATACCATGCAAACTAAAAACTATATCGACTTCATTAAAAGAATATTAACGGAGAAATGCTATGAAAAAATTTCATAATATTCGGTCGGGCCTTTTTTTGTTTAAATAGAGAAGCTTCGGCTAATTGTCAGAAAGACCTTAAATTTACAAGTTTTGCTAATATCTAATAAAGTCGATGGAATGAGACCCGTTCTAAACGAGATGATCTTTTTTGGGTTCTGCACAGCGATCGCCTTTCAACGAAACATCACTTGTCAAAATCCGACAACCTTTCAAAATCGTGCAAAAATTTCGTTACCCTTTACAAACAGCGCGAATTTTTCAAACCTTGGATTAGCAGTTTTTGACGGGGAATTGTTTTCTACACGTGATACAGTTTCAGAAAATTGCGGTTCATCCCGGGATTTCCAGTAGTTACCGCAAAATTTGTTCTTTTTGGTCAAGTCTGACAAGTACTTATCAGTTACAGTTTTGTTAATATCTCTGGAAAGCTTTGGAATTTCCAAATGAAGTCATTCGCTTCTCAGTTTGTCAATGGCGCTTCAGCCCAATTTGAACACCCGCTTTAGTGCAGCGAACGAAATACGGAGGAAATGTTTGTTTGCTAACGTTCAGGAAAAACAAATTCTCTAGAAAAATCTTGTTGATTTACCACTATTATAGTTACTTCAACTAGCTTCTCTCAGGATTGCTTTGTCATCAGTTCTGATACTAGCCAATTTTGCACTAGTGCTAAACGTATAACTATTTTGTAAGAAGTCAGTTTGTTCCATCTTCGTTCATCATACTGGGAAGTTAATCGTGTGGACCGAAGGGGTCAAACCCACATCCCAACTAGTTTTTCTCAATTTATAAAACGATTGCAAAAATATTTAAAACACATGCAAATGTTTTCTTTTCATTAATTTATATAAAATTCAAAATAAATAGTATGAACAAGAAAAACACGCTTTTTCTTCCAAAACAAAATCCAATACCAAGATTATATAATAAATCATAAATATAGACCACCTACGGGATTATCAGAAACGTTTCAAAGTAATACATATTTCATAACGCAACCTATCTGCAATATATCCCATAAGTGTCAAGTCGATGCATGGAATAAATACAATCACACTATTCTATATTTTATTACTATTTATGTATATCATTGCAGGTATTCAATGCCTCAACGAACTGATCTAATTAGTTAATGGTTGATTACAGTCTTCTGAAGTTCTCGAACGTGATTAGAGAGCGCCCTTACGGCGACTTAAAAGCACTTTGTCATAAAGAACTCTCCGGTAAACATAGCAATGCTTATTTAAAAGTTTGAAACCCCAGCCAGCATTGGTTATTAGACTAATTGAGTTTTCATAACGGATCATCTTTCATCATTATAAATATACTATATCTCCATGATGGATACCTGAAAAACTAAATTGGTAGAGGTAAGGCTGGCTACGTCCAGCAGCATACTTTACTTCATAAAATACTTATTACTTGTGGCCATATTTATACATTTTATGTTGCCCACATAAGAGCATATACGCAGAGGAAGCCCCTGGAACATACAGTCTAGAAATACAAGTAGTGAACCAACCCATTGGTAAACCAAATTTGAAAATTACTTGGAGGTAAGCAAGACATATTTCGAGCAAATTGGAAGGAAGGCTCTTATGACATTAGGTGGATTATGCTCCATAAATATTATGTACACGAATAAAATTCATACGAGGGTAGGTAACAGAAAAGGGATGCAGATATAGCCTACTCTATATGTTCGGTAATTTATCTTTAACAAGTTTTCCTTACAGCAATTTCTCAACCCACAACGCTGACCAACTCTAGATCGGGAGGAGTAGCATCGCCTCATCGCCTGGGCTGAAGACTATCTTCCAAATACCCATTCAAAGTTGTGTACCTAATCAGGCATGCTTTGCTTTTTAGTTTTATACTATCCAGAGCCACATCGGGTGTTGGGCGCTCCATACCCAGGCTATATCACCCTCAAAGCTTTACAACCTCTCGCTCACTTTAAGTTTTATACATAGTTTTGTAACTCTGTACACAAGACTACAGACGTAGAGTTCTGGCCATATAAGTCCCTTTTATGTAAAACTGCGTCCTCCTGAGGGTGTTTTCTGGAAGATACTCTAAACCTTTCGTTAACGTATCCCAAAACTCTTCTCATCCAGGCAACAGCCTCTGCTCCTTTCGCCTCCTGTTTCCTTCGTTGTATTCCTTTTATTTTATCACATGTCCTGAAAACTATAAGATAACTCGTAAAGAGAGGGTGGTGGAGGCTACACCAGCCAACCCTTTATAACATTTTGTTAGCATCCTTCGTTCGTTGTTGTCAAGGAAACGCTTTTAAGACGAAACTTAAGTACCATATAGCCTTGGTATACACACACTCACCACCAATCCAATAAAGCACCCCAGGCCTGGAGGGAAGATAAGGGGTGAACGGGATCCTGTACCCAATATCTTGTGGAGTTTTCGCCCTTTTTCAACAGACTTAAGCTTATAATTAATTGTGTAATAACTAGAGATGTGTAAGTGCTTGGGCTAAGAGAAAATCCAGTTTAAAACCAAAAACGCACCCTTTGCAACATCCTTCAAGCTTTTTGCTTCGTAAGTCGTTCCTGTGAGAAAAATGTCCTTGGAACAGGTTCTCTTAATATTTTCTTATCATCTAAAATGCTTAAAAAGGATTGAGAGCATCATTACTGAAACTACGGAGGAATGTAAAAGAAGCAGAAACTGGACATACTGGTTCCGTTTTTCTTTAGGGATGCTGACCTCAGTAGCACCCAGCAAACACTCAGGATCTTTCTGAGAAACTTTAATTGCTCAGTGCCAGAAATTCTAGTAAGAAAACCAGAAACCTTTGTACATGAGTAGGAACTATTCATTCCAAGGATAATATTTCTACATGACTGAGGATATAACCATTATTCAACAACCTTTTGGACATTTTGGGGAGGAAAGTATCCTTTTGGACAACAAAGTTTTGGTTTGATGCCCTTAAGTCTTAAGCACAACGGAAACAATTTATCACAGTAGCAAACAAAACGGCAAGTGTATAACTGGGTGGTGTTAGTGCGGTGGGGCCGGAATGACATCTTTGAGTTGGAATAGTCGTTTTTGGGTACCCACACAATCCTTCTTGGGGTTTTTCGGTCATAGTATGAGAAACAACTGGCTCCAAAAACAACTCAGCTCTAAAACTTTAGAAAGGGTGCGGAAAATGAATGAAATTTGTGAGATGCGGTATTGGAGCAACTCAAAAATTACGGATCTTTTCCATCTCGGAGAAATTAATTTAATTCAAAGTCTCCGGTAGTAGGTACGTACATACATATGTATATACGTACCTACAACCGACTAGGACAAGATAGAGACTCTCTAAGGTTTAAGTTACAACAAATGTGGGCTACTCATGTGAGGCTTGATCCTTCTCGCAATTAATTACACGGTTATTCATGATATAGAATAAGGAAGAAGGTCGCTACGGGGACAACCCTCTGATTCCTCTCGAGTTGGAGGGCTGTGTATGATAGGAGCTTCCAGCAAGGGTGCTAGTTACTTCGTATACACACCGGGCCACTGTAAGTAGGTATAAATCAAAGTCTTCCCAGAAATAAAATTCATTTGAATAATTGTAGGTACAGTGTCATTGGAAATTTGAAGTCTTAGGTTAGACTAATTGATGGACACTGAAATATGGCCCGATGTTGCGGGGCTGGTGGGTGGATTTTTGTATAGAACGTGTGATTAAGCGTTTAATTGTGTTATTGAATTAATTTAAGCTTTATCTTTTGATACTGTTTTAAGGCAAGAGTAATTGGTTTAGTGTGAAAATAATAAAATCTGTACATTTGTTTATTCAATTTAAATTTAATCTAATAAATAATTGAATTTTCTTTACAAATACAAAATTAATTTTTGTGACTTTGAATATTTTTGAAATTCGTTTCCTCTAGATTTTTGTCGTTATTTACGTTTTTGTTTAAAAAAGGAGTTATGCATGGGTAATATGTATTGTGTATTTTTACCTGAATTGCACCCTTGTTAATTTCCACTTTTTTTGCAATCTGTACATATTTTTTAAGGGTTAATTGTTTTTAATGAAGCTTTTCGGAGATTAACAACGAGATTTTCTAACTTCGGGTAGTAATACTAGATGCTAAATTCTATATAGGTAGATCAATTAACGATAAATAACGATAAATATACATCTCCTATACATATTTAAGTAGCTCCAGAGTCGCGGTATCTTTGTCAAATAACTTAATGATTCGTTTTTTCCTATGTTTTTATAATAGTCGGTCCTCACAACATGGTCAGTCTTTGTTCGCACATTCTTTGTGAATGTTTTGCGTACACCCATTTCTTCTTCTTTGAGCCCTTAGCTAGCGGGACATTTCCATTTTCGACGATTTTTGGTAACGTCTCGAGCCTCAATAACTGGTAATCGTTGATTCTTTAAGTCGCCCTCGATATTCTTTATAAAAATTTTCTTCGTTGCCGATCGCTGAACTCTCCAGTCTGCCGGAAGGTCATCCATTCGGCGAATTTGTCCAAACCAATGTAGTCGCCGTTTTTGTATTTCTTCTTCGACCAGTGTCTGTTGATCGTATCTTTGGCTAACTGTCTTGTTTCGAAGGCGATCACGGAGTGAGGCACGGAGAATATGCCTCACACATCGTATTTGGAAGACCTCGAGCTTGTTGACGTCCGGCTTGAGTAACCACGTTTCCAATCCATAAAGAAGATTCGGAAGGATCAACGTTCGGTAAAAGCGTACTTTCGTTTTGATGGTAATATTTGTTCGTTTCCAGTTGCACCACTTGACCGAGGCGAATGTTGCTGTTGCCTAGCCGTAGCGACTGTGAACATCAGCCGTTGATGTCACTTTCGTTTCCCTAACCAATGATCCCAAATATTTGAACATCGGAACCTATTCAATTTGGGTTCCATCGAGGTGAACACTGGCCCTCGATCCGGCGTTGTGATCACTTTGGTCTTCTTCCCATTGACTTTTAACCCATATAACTGGGCGATTCGGGAAATGTAGTATAAGACGCCCTTTGCTTCGGCACCCGTGTCGGCGAACACGGCCCCCTATCGTCGGCAAACATCAAGTCGGTTGCGAAGTTGTTACCGTCGTATCGAATTCCGCTTCGTCCATCGAATGCTTCACGCATAATCGCGTCGATGACAACGTTGAAGAGAAGTGGCGAAGCGACGTCTCCCTGTCGCACACCCCTTTGAATCGGGAACTCCTCGGATAAGTCGCTTTGAATACGAACGCTGCTGGTTGAGCTAAGGTACGACGCTTGGAGAAGTTGGATGATTTTCAATGGCACGTGTTCGGTTCCCAAGACTCTCCACAAGCTGTTCCAAATGATGCAATCGAAAGCGAATTTGAAATGACAGTTCGTTTGGTTTGCTCTCGATGTTTCTGCAGCCTCGATTGTAAGATTTTCGTAAATACTTTGCATCGACGGCTAATACCGCGATAATTCTTGCATTCCCTGTCGCCTTTCTTCGAAATTGGCACAACGATCGCTTTCTTCTACGCCAAGTGGACACGATCCGAATGCCATATGCGTGTTATAAGGACATGGAGTCGTTGTTATAAGAAATCACCTCCGTTTTTGATCATTTCGGCGGTTACTTGGTTTATTCCCGGCGTTTTTCCATTTTTCAGCGATTTTATTGCCGTTTTCACCTCGATAATTGTCGATTCGGTATCGAGAAACTGATTCGTCGGCTGTTCGATAATCGGACCTTGTGGCGGATCGTAGTTGTATAGCTGGTGGAAGAACTCTCTCCACCGCTGCAGGCGTTTATGCGGAGAGGCCACGAAAGCTCTATCCGATTTTTTGATGTTGTCGTATGTTGATATTGTTTTGCTGCCTAACCGCCGGATTGTCTGATACAACGTCCGGTACTCGTGTCTCGAGGCCGCTTCTTCCATGTCGGCCCCAACGTTATTCCAGTACGCTTCCCGTTCCGATTTCATTTTCTGTCGAACTTCTTTCTTCAATCTTCGGCATTGCTCAAAATCAACGTGTTTCATTGGCTTCCGGTGATTGACGAGGTGGAGACAGCTGTCCGAGATCCATGGCTGCGTCGGTTTATGGAAAGGTGGACACAACTCCATTGCATACCCCGCAATCGATATCCTACCTATTTAAACACCGGCGGTTGCTTCCCAGCTTGATTTCAAGGTCAAAATTACATAATATTCCATGAGAAAAACGTGTATGCTAAAAAAAGACCGTGTCCCCTTGTACCGTTCACGATTATATGTAAAGCAGCTTACTTACTGTCACAAATATAATATAGACGTGAGTAAAAGAAATGCCAACGCCAACGCGCTACTTTAATCTTGTAGTTCCCATGTAACAATACTATTGTGACAAAAATATGATTTCTATTATTCCCGAATGTATGGTATGCTAGAGAAATAATTTGTTTTCAAACGAAACACGATACAGGGAGCCATTAGCATACTCAACCGACCGGTTCTCTTTTGATTGCGTAAGTCAAGCAGCTCTGAACGTGGCTAGTACTAAGTTGGGGGACCACTTGGTAAAACGATACTCTTGTTTGTAAAGTGAGGACAGAAGATGATGTTTCATATGTGCATACCTGCGAATTGCACTTTCTTGGTGTCGTTATTTTGCCCGCGAGGAAATATTCGTTTGCCTTTGTAGATTCGTACTTGAATGGTCTTTTACGACTACATTTGTTTGCATTTGGCTGTCCACTTGTTGCGGGCGCAAGAGATGGATTACCCTATGATAGGCGTTGGGATGATAGAAAGCGGAGACATGATGTAAAGATGGAAAACAACAAAGAACAACCAGGTCGTAGATGTTTGGAATCGAACCATTCACCTCTAGGACGAAAATCGAGTACTTTAACCTCTAAGGTATCGAGGCGGGCATCATACAAGGTTACTTATTATAGGTTATGGCAAAAAACATGAAGATATGAGTTAGAAACTAAAAATAACTACCCTTGACAATTTTTTTAATTTCAACAGAATCTACCAAAACTACTCTACCATGTGTCTACTATCGAAATATATGTTCATACTCGCACATAGTTATTATCGTAATACGATTACGAATAGCTTTAGGGAAGAATGAAAATTTTCAAAATTTTGAGCAAAGAAAAACAGTTTATTAACAACAAAAAAAGTGTCATTTAGTGCGAAGCTAATTTAATTGTTTACGAGACTAAAACTTAGCCTCAGTAAATCATCAAAGTTTCCATCCAATTAAACACTATGCACTAAAAATATCCCCACAGCCGTAACCCTCTCACATGATCCCATAAATTTTATATTCGATACTATAAGAAAATGGCCACAAGCATAAATACCAAATACGCTCCGTTATTTGCATAATAAACTTCGCTGCATGTACTATGAAGGCTCGCTATAAAGATAACTTAGCACCCGTTGACTCTCCAGCAGTCAGTATCCTTTGGATTCTCCATCTTTCTCTACTACCACCCACTCTGCATGGTATAAAGAATATGAGGTTTTATATCCCTATATTCGTCCTCTCTATATATATGAGAAGGATATTTTACAGCAGAATGGTGTTACTCCGGAGCCATTTTGTGTCCTTTTCTTGCCTTGGCTTAAGAGTGCCCGATGCCACCCATACCCAGTGGAAAATCCCTTCAACAGTTTCAGCTACTCGCCAGGACTTTAGCTGTAATAAGAGCGCTGGACTTTGGGGCTTCCGATGGTGGGACGTTTAAAATTTGTGGAAATTGTTCCTCGATAGGGAGGAGGACGGGCGAAATGCATTCAGTTTTCGCATATATTTACACTTGTTTCCGATTTTGCTGTGTTTATATTTGGAGAAGGCAATTGCACAAATAAAATTATCATATGAAAATACATCAAGGACTTCTGAGAAGAATAGAAACAGGGACTCCCTTCACCCCACGACAGTGCGAAATGCCTTTTGTCCTGCATCTAATAGGAAGCTCCTTTCTATGGGACCTTTTCCTGAATGATACTTTCTGCGGCTGTCATATAGTGGCAAAATCCTGGATGAAATTTATTTTTCAGTTCCTTCTGGGTTCTCTTATCTGTTTTTTATGCTGGTACTTAGAAGCCTGGACAAAGAGAAAAAGAGCACTGGCCTTATCAATTAATAATAAACTCTTGATGGTAACACCCCAAACCCTCGAGAATATGGGGTTGTTTAAGTTGATCCTCTGTCTTTAAATTACACTACATTTACCGACATACAGAATATAGCCAAGTGAAGGGGAAGCTAAGGTTATGTGGAGTTAATTATTCATCGCTGGTGAATTTAATAACCCCCATATAAACTGCACCAACAGAAATATAGTTGAAAGGAATATAGTGCAAAATATATATCCTCAGTGGATTCTACCCAGGAGGTGGCATAGAAGGAAACATCAAACTAAAGTATGCATGTGGCCATAGTTGTCCTATATTGCAGATATTCAACGGACTAAAGTCTCTCGGTGAAGAAAAATAACGTAGTCCCAAGTCATGAATAGAACATTAAATGTTTGGGGCCCAGCATTTCCACATGCAAATATAATGAATTTGTCACTTTCTGCATAGAGTTAATTAGAGGCGTAAAGGCGACTCTATTGATGTTTTCATTGCATTCCATAAATATCCCTGGGTAAAATTATTCCATCTGGAGAGTTCAGTTTAAAGGGCAATCATTGTTTATTCTAAAGAACCTCTGACAAACTAGAAGTAATTATTTCGTGTCTTGTGTAATAGGTACACATGTAGGTAAGTGAGGAAATCGATGACAAACACAAAGGTGTGAAGTTAACAGTAAGGAAACATGCCGCAAGATAAGATCTGAACAACAATGATGATGTAGGCAGCTTTCTTGTGCACAACAATAAACTTTATTCAAGCATCCGTGTTCGGCAATGACCATCGAGTTTTTTTACCATTTAAACGGGCGCAGGCGATGGACAAATTTGACCAAAAGATTTAAAAGGCCGAGTACTGAGCTGTACACACGGGCATACGACGGCCAATTTGACCCAAAAAAGAATATTGCTTTATAGGCGGGCAATTAAAGGCCAAGTGTATAACGTTTTCGTTAAGTTCAATCGGCATTTGTATTATCATAGTTAAAGACTATCGATGCACAAGAGAAACAACCTCGCTAGTAGTCGGTTTCTAAAGTGTGGTGCGTGTTGGTGGCGTTGCTAGACAAAGTACAAAAAAGGGGCCTTAAATTGATCGCTGATGACGCCGTTTGGTCCACCATCGACACCTTGAGCAACCGTAATAATATAGTAGCACTGACAAAATTGTATCGCCGCCATCATGGTGACTCTTCCATCAAAATAAACGCTCTCCTGTCTCCACCGCAATCTTATACTAGCAACAGCAGATTAACCGGCTCATTTCACTTCCACCATCTGCAACCCGTCCTTTTGCACACTCAACAAGATTGCAATTCGGTTCTAAATAGAGCCGATATGTTTCTAGACGTCAGGTACTTACGTTGACCAAAGTAGCATTTGTTAGCCAATGCTATTCGATATATTATTACGTTTTGTTATAATAGTGCCTAGGTATACAAACTCATCTACTGCTTCTATATTCTAGGTGCCATTTTTGGGCTCATAAATGTACCCTGTTTTGTTCTCGTTTATTTCCAACCAGATTTTTTGCAGCTACAAAAGTCTCCTCTATGCTTTCGAATGATCTTCGAACGATAGCAATATCGTTGGCAAAGGCTAGTATTTGCCCTGGCCAATCAAAGATAAACCCTGATGTATTAATCGATGTATCTCTTACTGCTTTTTCTAGGACCACGTTGAATAAATCAGAAGATATTCCAAGAAAATAAACCATTGTACGTTTGCCAGATGGTCTCCGTGAAATCTATCCAGTCGGAAGCTGTGTTTCCCCTTTCGTAGGGAATGAAGTAAAAGAAGAATTCCAAAGCGACGGGAGGGTGGGGTGGATGGGTGGGCAAATATCAGAAATGAGAGAAATGAGCAATACATTTTGACTTATTATTTGCTGCAAGAGTTTATCCGTGTAGACACCGGTGAAATTTTTGACGGCGATTGAGCTATTTTAGAACTTTGTTTCGTTTCGTGTTGAGCCATAGGAAGAAGTTAATGCCAGGAAAAGATGCTAACCCTTCGCTGATAGGCCCATTTATTGCGAAACCCGAAACAAAAAATTTCCTGCAAGCTTGCTCGGTTTGAAGGGGAAAGGTAAGAGAAGGCTTGAGGGAACACCCCTCTCCATCGAACCGAGCAAGCTTGCAGGAAACTTTTTGTTTCGTGTTTCATCGTATAAAATGAGGCTTAAGCGAGAACATAGCGTTTTATACTTTCTACTACCGTTGTTAGTTGGTTATTCAGGAAGATAAAGGTGTATTAGAGAAGATAAAAGTTCATTTGTTTGCATTATCCTTCTGAAGCTAGGACTTTTAGGACCCTACTTAAAAGACTAGTAGAGAGAGTACTCCCCGATACTTCATTCTCAGAACTCACACCCACTAGTACGAGTATACTATCCGAGTCCATCCAATGTTATCTTAAGAAGAAAAACACAAGATAGTCTATCTTGAATGTTTAACTCTCAACCTTAAGATTTCATCGGGCATACAATGCCATAATATTTCCGTAATGTCCACCATAAATGCAAATATTGTCAGACCGTTGCCCAAGTCACCATTCATACTCATCATCAATACAGAACCTATGACAAGTCGATATGACAAGTAGGATGACGTAGTTTGTTCCGACATCGACCCTAAAGCGTGGGCCACATAGAACACGTGTTCCGAGTTCCGTCTATCCGTTTTCCGTCTCTCCATCTTTCCGTGTTCCGATATTTATTTGTATGTTAGCCACAATTATCAGTTTTCTGCCTCTCCGTGTTTTGGAGTTCCGATATTTATTTTTATGCAGCCAATAGCGTTCGTTTCCATGGCATCCTTGATTTTATTGACAAGTGAGTGCTTTTGCGAATTCTATTTACTCAAAATACAAAAAAAAGAGGTAGCATTTCCGTCAATCCGTTCAAAAGTTGAAATTTGTTTATCTTCACCGATTCCGTTTTTTTATCGTTCCGTTCTTTTTTTGTTTATCTGGTCAAACAGAATTAAGACAAAGCAACCAACTTTGATAGGAAGCGGTACACGGAACACGGAGAACGGAAGACGTGTGCTATGTGGCTCCCGCTTAAGAGCCAAGGAAAGAATCAATCAGACCTGACTCTACCGGCTCTACTATCACAACCATTATATATAATACCTAATATCAACACCATAGTTCCACAGAAATAAAGCCTTCTCTACTGCTAAGCCAATATATACCCACAGTACCAGATTGGCCCGCTTAGACATTGAACCTCCACTTTTCGGGGATGATATTCGGTCTTAAAGAAAACAGCTAAACTATGGAAGTACTTTTTCCAGATAGTATTCTCGAACTTCTAGAATAGCCAAAAATTCAAACGCTGGTTTAACTCTCCTGACTAAAAATTATAACCTAGAAATTATAACCTAAAAACTCTAAACTAAAAATTTTTTAATATTGAAAATGGGAAAATATATATCTAGCAAATGAATATATAAATATAACAAATGAAAAATTGCGCATTTTTTATTAAATGGTTTTACTAATCTTTTATGCGTCCTTGTGTAATTAATATTCCTCCATTTTCTTGGACACTGACAAGAAGCAACTAAGCAACATTTAGGAGATTTTGTTTACTCTATGCATTTAAATTGCTCACCACAATATATAAATGTACAAACGGAAATTATTGTAAGGTGGTGGAACGAGTCGAGGGCAAAGAAGTGGTAGAGAACGTTTTAGTTAAATGGATCAAGTTGTATTTCGTCAGAAATTCCTTTTGAATGTGCCAAAATTCAGAGTGAATATGCAAATTATAAAACTATACTTTATTTATTTGTGTACATGTATGTATACATTCGACATGCATGCCAAGCTATAACATCATGTAGACGACTCAGAGCTGTATGTGTACGGGAAAGAAGAAAACACGAGACATAGAATAACTTAAAACCGTTAAGGGCCATATTTAAGTTGGGAGTTCTAAATTCACATTGCTGATGTACAAGAAAATCCTTGCCAGCAATCACACACAGTCGTATCCAGGCAAAGCAATCGTCCAAGTATGTACCCGTCAGAATGAACCATTTTGAATTTTGTTTAGAAACGTTCAGAATTTGTTATAGTAGGGGATATGGTGGATAGGAGACATCCAGGGTGGGCAACAGCAAGAATATTCCAAAAGACTCCTGTAGTCTAGGAGAGCCATAGAATTTATGAAAATTGCTTAATACAGTACGTTGTGGTAGTTGAACTTAAATTGGAATATTTCCGAAAGTCCTGGCTTGAGCTCTCTCTCCACTGTATTTTAACTACAGAAGGACGACGCTACACATAACGTTATAAATTGTATTGCCATGAATTCAGACCAAATTTCCACCCTCCAGACTAGTTACCGACTTTAAATTTCTGTCTTTAACTATTGCCCCGCTTCCCCGCACATACCTCTACCCACATACCCAGAGACAGACCCTCCATAATAATACCAGGGTGCAAGAAATGTACAGAGAACTCAAAGAACAGCAGCCATATAAATGTTAATGGATGTCAACCGAAAGGACAAGAAATCGCAATTCTCTCCACCGAAATGAAAGGCGGCAGCGATCCTTGCAGATGACATCCAAAGCACAGGGAAAGTACAGCCAGTGGACCCGATGGAACGATTAACAGAGAAATTGCGAACCCTCTTAAAATATCATAAGCACAAGTGGAAGGATAAAAAAGGAAGAAACTACCCTCATGTTCAAGAATCAACCATTACAAGATGCTTATCGGAATTTCGTTCCAATGAATTCGCAAGGATACAGCATTCCCGGGTTAAAATGGACGAAACTTCTTATTCGAAAAGGGCTGGAGTTATGCGCCCTTAACCACGCCTCGATTCTTATTGAGATGGGGTCGTCCAATTCTGTGCACACGCAAACACATCAATGGTTGGTTATATCAGGAATAAAATGGGATTCTTTTTTTTATTCCTTTCTTAAGGATACGATCTGTGCCATCTTTGTATTCCCCATCTCTCGTACCTTGTGCATCCCATCGGGTGTGGTACCAAACACATTCGAACCAAAGGGAAGACGCATTAAAGGAAGGGCAGATAGGATTGTTTCGGGATATTATGTTCGGGGATGACCGAAGGGTGTTATAAAACGGAAGATATCCCCTTGTTTGCTAAACAACTATAAAGATTATGATATTAAAGATAAAATTGTTAAATTTACGTTTAACGTTCAGCATTTTATGTACAACTGTATAGGCTTAAGTTGTGTGTAGACTTTCGTAGATTATTGCTACTGCCATAAAAGTTAGGGTTGGAAGGTGTTATGTTGTGTGATTTTTAGCCGATGAAAGAATGGAAGCTTGGGTAGATCTTTTATTTTCTCGGTATTTTATAGTCTTACCGTCAACCCTCATTAAGTAGGAAAGTTCCATTTCAGTTCGTTTCATGTGGAATTTACTAAAATATTACAAAACCCGTATTACGTTCTATAGTAATAACTAAAATGTGTACTTTGAAGAGAGCTCACGAGTAAAGCACGTTTTCAATGAAAACCAGGGAAATTTTTGAGCTGCCATTTGAACTAGGTTTTTTAGAATGACAAAAATTGGAGGATAGTTAAAAATATTGATTTCAAGGAACAATTCCTATATCAACTATGTGCGTTTAATCTTGAACTAAATTACTTTTAAGAAATATTGCTGCGATTCGAGACTAACTATGTTACTTATGTTTAGTGGTAAAAATATTCAATTTAAAAGAATAGTACCTAAGCTTAAGCATGTGTGCTCTGCACGCTGAAAGGTACCGCGCTACCCTTTTTATGTTTTTGAGTGGAAGTCATCAAGTGGTCCAGGGTAGAATAGGCGAAGTAGATTACACTTACGGTGGAAATACTGAAGGATATAGTAATGACCTTGTGTCTGAATGTAGTAGGAGTTCGGAAATGCTGACTACGGAAGGCTGCTGCATATCCAAATTGCCCATTATTTATGTGATAAACTTATGCTGTTATACCACTTTCGCTCCAATAAAAAGTTAGAAAGAGACTGGATTTAAAAGGAGAATTGAACGCAGCTCAGTGGAACGGAAATTTTCGTTCAAGCCCTGCCCTGCAAACATTACGAATCGAGATCGAATCAAAAACGAGTCGCGAAATCTTCGAGAAGCCTTTGAGGCGAGAGTCGATATCGAAACAAAATCGATTTGTAAAGGACGGGCAAATCGATTTGACGACCCGATAACGACTCGTATTAGCTTAGACTTTGAGTCGAAGAGCTCTTTTTTAATTTTCTTTGGTGGAAGGGTTAGTATTTTTGCGATAAAGGTTACCAGGGCCGGATTGGCTTATGGCCCATTCGAGTAAATGCTCGAAGGGCGGGGTTGATGGCGGGCCGGAGGTTGAGTGTTCCAAAAATTTTTATGTGAATAAATGCTCGAATTTGGCCTTCGTCATCCCCGCCTTGAGCTCGTCTTCGGCCCACGCCGCCTGCGAGGTATTTAGAAGGGGTGGCCCTAAATCGAGCGAAAAGGTAGAAGAGAAATTAGCACGGTGCGCGCCGTACACATATTGCACGGGCCGGTCCATGCGAAATTAGCATAGACTCGAGAAAGTACCGCACAGACCGTGATATTAAATGCACGGCAGTGCGATTGCTGCACGAACTGTGCAGTATTTGCTCGAAAATTTATAAATCCTATGGACCCTGGACCGGCCCGTACAATAGACGCACGGTGCGCACCGTGCTAATTTCTCCTGTACCTTTGTATATATAAAATTTGGGCCGGTCATTACCGAAATGCTCGAGCCAATCCGTCCTGGAGCCAATCCGTCCCTGAATTTTACCGTTGACGATTAAATGGACAGGTTGAGAAACAAGATTTTGGCGAGTGATTCCCGACTCGTAAACGAGTCGTTAAAGCGACGAGTCGATAAAATGTTTGCAGGGTGGGTTTTCATTCAACTTTTTTGTGAGTGTGCGCAAATGAATAGCAGGATGAGCTCATTTTTTCACTAAACTTAAAAATTGAAAACTCTCTACGGGTATTTCGCATGAGTGCGAAGGTGTAGAAATGTGCTAAATTCGAAACTAAATCTACGCGAAACTAACTCGAAAAATGGCCGAAGAGTATGAACTTTTCTTACTTTTTCGGGATCTTCGTCTTAATTCTTGACATTTCAGACTTCATTGAAATATTGTAAGTTCGTGTAAAATAGAAAAGAATTTTGTTTTATTAAATATGAGTGCACATTTAGAGGTTAGCAATTGACTAGTTACACAATCGAAACTGCATGAAAATGTAAAGCCGTCATCCCGCTCAGACCAAGAAGTTCTTGCCTTCCCAACTTAAAAACTAGAAGCTGAAAAAAAATTAATCATTACCAATGGGTCCTGTCTTTTGGGTAATGGTGCGATTTTAAGTAGTCAGCTTAGTTTGAAAGATAAAAGAGGATAGTATAGTTTAGGCTTAGTTTCAAAGGGGTGAACAGATAAAGCCAGTCTCACACGAGCCAACCAACAAAAATCAGCTAAAAATGTCGTTTGTAGAGAAGAGGGTGAGAGGGGACGAAGGGGTGGGCTTATTTTTTGAACCAACTCTCTCACTCGATTTTCGAGTCAACTTTTTGACCGCTCTGTGGTTGTTGTTGTTTTTTGCCATCTGGAAGCAAAGAGAGAGAAATAGCTTAAAAGGATAATTAGGATTAAAAACAACATCAATTCTGACGTACAGTTGGTTGGAAAATTTGGCTCGTGTGACTTTTCCTCGAATTTCAAAAGGGAATGAACGTTGGTTGGCTGTTGGCTCGTGTGAATGTGACCTAACCAACGTGGTTTTAGTAATAAGATACAGCAGTTTCGTGTAATGAGATACAGCAAAGTCTGGGCAACGAACTTCAAAGAACATTGATACAATAATAGATTGTATGTGGCACGATCTGTTTAAAAACGCAAATAACTGCCTTATTCCCAACCACAATTTCACATGAGCGCTCATTTCACGAGAGCCATACCAAATTATCACAAGATGGGACTCGCCATTTGCGATTGTGTTGCAGCTAGTAACTGCTTTTAGAATACAGATATTATTAGACTTTTTACACTAGCGAGTTGGACTGTATGATCCACATTTATATCATATCATATATCGGAATTGAAAGTGTCTATTTGGCGGTTAGGATTTGCTCTCTACGTTTTATATCATTTCATGGAATAACCTATATCTTGTGATTTTTGGTCACCTTTTTTGGTTGTTTGAAACCCCAAAACACCTGCATTATACCGTGGTCTCCTTTTGTGTCATTATGGTTCTTAACTACATACCACTATAGTAGTGCTTTTGGCTAAACCTCTGCACAAAATCTTGTTAGAAACTGTCCCATATTCAGTCCATACTAGTAAAAAGGTAACTCCGACAGCCCCTGACTTGAAATATTTAGAATCCATTCAAGTTTTAGACAACAAAGATATATTGTTGTCCTTCTAGCGTATTAAACAAGTACCTCAACCAAAGTATGACATGTTATATCAAGCTGATTTCCCTCTACGCACAATTAATATTCAAACTAAACCATTTTGAATTTAAATTTAACTTTATATTGTCAAAATATAATTTAGAATACTATGATATTAGCAAAATATCCATAAATTCCATTCCAGTTATGAAAAATTCGATTGTGTATACCCGATAAATATTTAAACTATTGGAATACCATCAAGTTTCTTCAAATGCGGTAATCTCTTAGTAACCTCCGCCGTATAAGCAGGACCTTCAAATTTTAAAGCTAGCGGATTCTCCCGAAATACAAGATCTTCCAACTTCGGTAAAGATGCCAAGTTCTGAAACTGATCCCAATCCTTAACCAAATTATTCCCTATATAAAGGACCTTCAAAGCTTTCATTCCATCTATTGCACCGAGTTTTTCTATTAAATTGTAGCTTATCCAAAGTTGTTCCAAAGTATCTCCGAGAACTTCCTATATAACAATTAAAAACACCAATTAAAAACATTTCATAAGACAACAATAATAACATACAAGACCCGATAAGGATTTGATATAGTTCCTTCCTAAAGATAAAATTTTTAGATTATCTAGACCTTTCAAAGCTTCAATTTTTTCGATCATGTTAGTTGATAAGCTTAATTTTCTAGAAAGACAACAATTTAACACGAATGCAAATGTACAAAATAACAAATGCGTACTCGCAAGCGGTAAGCGTTCCCAGAGTTTTGTCCATTTTCTTTATTGGAGGCCATTGAAATTGGAGCTCGACAACTTTTAGCTCAACTGCAGGTTTTTGAACTCTTTCTTCTAATCTCTGTAGAGCCTCGGATATTGTGGTTGGCTTGGCCATTTTATATAAAAGTAGCAAATAGTTTTATTTTCACTCACTTATTTAAATATGAGCAAAATATTCCAGATGTTGGTGTATGTATGTACTTTTTAAATTACCAGCTGTCATTTAAGCTTTGGGAAACGAAACTCCGATCTTTATAAAATGTTTTACGATTTCCACTTTGAACTATACTTACTACTGGGAATTTTTTTTCTGAATCTCCATGTGTACCTATGTACTGAAGCTGAAACTGTTACTATAAACTTACTAGTCAATTAATTCTACTACGAAATATTAAAAAATCAATCCATTTAATTTTCCATAGAATTTTACGAAAATATAACAATTCTACAGACGATCTACTGGCGACCTCGTGGTGTTACTAACGAGCACTTCAACTTTAATCAAAGTATACCTATATCACGTTGGAGTCTGGACTGGTTGCTCCAGATATCCAGCCAGCTTTTGGCAGAGTATGGCTACGGCAAACATCACTGTTGACTAAAAGCCAAGTTGATAATATCAACTCAGTTATATTTAGTCCTGGATCAAGAGTTATCTGTGCATTCGCTCAAGGAAGTATTGGATGACATCGAATCTAAACACCATATTTGCCGATGTTTCCCAAGGGCAATTATATCACCAATCAATTCAATCAACAAATCCATCGATGTCATCCTTGATTGAAACGACAAGAATCATCCTACAAACCGAAATACTGTCTCATCTCCAATAAGGCCTGCGCTGACCCTCCTCCTATCTCAGTGAACGGTGTGAATCTTGACTTTGGAGTAGTCTCCTGAAGTCGTATAACTTAACTGAGTTCAAACGTAAGGTTCATAGACATGAACTCAAACACCTCCAAGCCCTTATTCTTTTCTATTCTTCAAATCAAGTTTATTACTTGCTAAACATTACACAATGACCCAGTAGTACAAAAGGTGGAGGTCAATCCCCTTGCTCGCAAACTCTTTCCAAACGGACCGAAAGCAGGACGCTGGTTAGGAACTGTAGAAGCCATGCAAATTGGCAGCCTTAATTTCTATATATTCTAGGAGAACAGTCCCTTGCCGACCTATCTGGTGGGCTGCCTAAACGGCAGTTCAGACAGGAACTACAGAAGAAGTCTGGAGACCGAAAGCCGGCGCTCAGCCCTAAGTTTCTGGACCCACCAGACCAGAGGGCCAAGGCTAGGAGGTCTGGAGGCAAGAAGAGTTCGTTTTCGTGAGATCCATTCCAACAGACCGAAGAAAGGATTGGGGTTGGAGTGGAAGTGGAACTTAGTGAAACTTAATTCGATAAGAACCTTCGAACCGTAAAGCCTAAGCGACAATCCGACCTACAAATATGAGCAAGCGAGTGGCCGCGATACTTTTGGACCCAATATCTCACCAAAAGAAGAAGAACAATACAAAGGATGATACCTAATCTTGATTATTTCACATAACAAAATAATGATGAAAGGGTTGCTTTGGATTTCTATTTTTCTTCTTTAATTCTACGCGGGACATAAGGCGGAAACAATTGGCAGCCATCGTACTCTGTTTTGTGCGACAGTTGTCAGGTCCGTCTAGGATGCCCCAGCTGTTGTAGCCTCTGCTAATAAGGTTCTCCTCCACATTTTTTAGGGTTTTTGGGCTCCAGCCAAGATCTATTTGCAGTTCTTGCGTCACAAGGTGTGGCCAATCCATTTCCATTTGTTTCGCCTGATTTCGTATCCAATCCTTTCTTGGGTTTCTACTGGCAACAAATATTTTTTGTGTACTTCTATAGTATACAGTTTAGTATAGTAAGCTTAGTCCGAAGATTGCTATTTAAATTAGGGTGAATATGAGCTAACTTCAACGTCGGTTTTTAGGAAAGATGTCGGAGTGGAAAGCATATGCCTGTGGCGGGAGCGTGCATGCACACGCCACAGGCATACACACCCCTGCCACAGGCATGCACTCTTTCTGGACTAAATGGAGCAAAATTGGGACTTTAAAAATAGTGTAGGACAAAGAAAACGGCAGTTATCCTGTTGGTCATAAAGGATGCCAGTAGCGCATACTCAGAAGAACGGTTCTCGATCGATTGCATAGGTCAAGCAGCATTGCACGTGGTTACTTCTTAGCTGGGAGACTGCCTGGTAAAACAACATTCGCGTTTTGAATGGTCTACGATCAGTCCGATCAGTATGCATTTATAAATGTTCATGCCTGTAGCGAGTTTTAGATGTCCGTGCCTATGGCGGAGCGTGCATGTCCCTGAGACTCTTCTCATAAGCCAGCTTAATAGGTTCACTGTAACATTGAGGTCTGGAGTGGAGTTGCCCTAAGCCACTCCCTGACCACCCTAGCCGTTTAAACTGCTGCACGGTCGGAATATCCATGGTTGAGCTTATGTATTTCTTTCACCACCGGTTTAAGCTCTTCTAACATATTCCGGTACAGAACTTCTGTCTGGGTTCCCTCGATGAATTTGAGCTTCACTGGTCTAACTGAAATGGCTGCACATATCAATATTCCTCCTTCCCTTCGAACTTTAGTCTACTTCACTCTCACATCGCATAAATCTGACTGCCTTCGCATCAAGTTCCTCTAACTAAACCAACTCATACATGTCCTACGGACTATGAAGTCTGTTGTCCTAGCGAACTCTGTTGTCACCGGAATCGTTTTCCCTCCGAAGGACTTTTATGTTAGAAACGGCTAAAAGGTTAGAGTGCTTTTTACTTAGCATCCAAATCTCGGATCCAGGTGCAAGACTTGCCCTATAGAGATGTATGTAGTTTAATTTGTTATCATTAGATGAGTGATTTTGAAGATCGTTACTAGATCCATACTTTTTCACTCATGATCAAACTAACCATTTAGATCTTCACAATTTCTACCTAAGGTGGGATCGGTAGGTAGTAATAATGGCAGTTTTATAAAGAGTGTTCAAGTCGACTTTCACCATCTCGTCTTAAAAAACTACTGTTCTCTTACTGGGATCGAATTTTAAGTCACAAAGAAATTGAGGCGGCCGCCGCAGTCAGCAGCAGAATTCCACATACATTTAATTTCTCCGCGTGTAACGTTTTTTCCGTCACTGCCGTCGCCTCTGCCATCCGCCGCCGCCTCAATCTGTTTGCGCCTTAAATCCAGTCGATTCACTACGTAGGGAGTCTGTGGTAATTCAATCCAGATCAACGGATTCAAAAAATAATCGTTCTCCATTATCATAAGGTTCTCACCCTAGTTATATTTAAGGACGTGCTACCTAGAAACGGGCTCCTTACTTGGCGTTCAAATACGAAAAGATGATTTTTGCAACAAACTTAGAAACTGCAAAGTTCAAGCTCAACTTCTTTTTTCCCTCGTCCAGGACATTTTCTACAGGTGCGTGAAAGATTGGAATATAAAATTCCGGAGCGATAAAAACATGCTATTTACAATTCCTTAGAATTGATCAACAGCACAGGTGTAGTTTTTCATCAGAATAAGCAACTCTGTTTAAATTGAGACCACTAGGCTGGGAAATTCTAATCTATGCACTATACCTGTCTTATTCCTTCTAGCTACCATGTGTTTCTATCTCTTTAGAAATCCCTATAAAGATAATATTGTAAAGTTTACTTCTGTATTTGTATGAATCATTATTAGTTATCCATATCATTAATATAATATATGGTTTAGATAAGAAGCGTAATTTGAAATAATATACAAAATTCGTTTTAAAACTTCTTACAATTGAATCTAAATGAACGCAACGCAACACTGGCAGTGCTACTACATTTCTTACACTTGAAACAAAAAAATCCAAATATTACAATTTTAAACACCACCCTTTATTTCTTGAACTTCAACATGAAATGCTATATGCCCTTCCTGTTTCATATGACGAATGAAATTCCCACCTATGAACATACACATGCTTTTTCTACACTTGAGAAGCATAAATATTCAAGGTTATCCACACAATTGAAAGGTGTGTCCTTTACCCTTTCCACAAATACATATAAGTGACATCCAACTGCTGAACGGTTGGTGGCATTAACGCTCTAATTTAAAAAAGTTCGCACTAAACGAATTTTTTTCTCGTCTTTTATCATGCAGCCAGGATCAAGGGAAAATAACAGGCTACTAAAGGACATTAGCATAAAAATTTAGGACTCAGTCAAGCGTTGAAGTTATTTTTCAGTTTAATTCAAATTGTGTGTGATCCAGCATCATTTATACATTTGATAGATTCTGGTCAAGATCCTGTAGATCCCGTTCAACTAGTTTTTCCCCACATTAAACAAGGATCGAGGAAAAAAACAGCATTTCCAGATTCTGTGGTCCAGGTGGTATTTCATTTTTATCTCCCTATTTAAGTGAACACAAAACATCGATATATTTGAAAGTGATTTCAGGATGTGTGTGGACTGGTTAAACGTGTTTCAAATTGAATTAAAATTATTTCAGGTTCAGCATTTTTGTCTCCCTTTTTTTGGTGTAATTGTTTGAAATTCCATAAAAGGCGCTTACAGATTTGCACTATTGCTTAGTCTGATCGGGTCCTGGATTGTGAACGTTTCGTTTCGGATAATTTCTTAGTGAAATTTTTTTTTACCAAAAATAAAAGGATATTCTTTTTTGGAAAAATGTAGAAAAATATATTTTTTACCCGCAAAAAAAACCAGCAAAAGTAATTTTTATTCATTTCATTTTTGGATTATTTGTGTTTAAAAAATTAATTATCAAAAGTTTTAAAATTTTAAATTATTGTGAAAATTGTGAATGTTTAAAAATAATAAAAAGTAATCAAAGTAAAAAATGACTAATATGGGAAATTTTTATGTCTTTCCACAGGTGAGATTTGGGATTTTTTATTATTTTAAAAAAATTAACGTTTAAAAAGAGTTTTTTTTTCATATAAAATTCGATTATTTTAAAAAATAATATTTTATCTATTATTTTTTCTGTTTTTAATTTCTTGGTAACGCAAGGATAAAATACTCTGACAACTTGTAATGAAGCCACACACTAATGCAGTATCTAAAATCTCCGGATATGCCGCAACCCGACTGATAAGTGGAAGGAACTAACATGACAAAAATAAAACAGAAATATTTTATAAAAATGTGAAATATTCCAGCAAAAAAATAACGAAATCAGAAAAATTAAATAAATTCACTCAATATACATATGTATAGTTCCTGCTCTCAAAGACAACTCAGTACGCGCCATTTTCAACACAGAGAAAACTCTTTAAGGAGCCAAAAATTAATATCCTGGATCGATACAAAGAAAGAAACATCTCATAAAAAGAGCTTTTTGAACTTCAATACACTTTCATATGGATAAAACAGGATAAAAACATAATATGTAATATCATGAAAAACAAAAAAAATAAGCACTAGTGGATAACAACAAAACAAGTGATAATTTTGGAAATATTTTTTTTTAACTAAGAAAAAAAATTCAACAAAAATTTTTTTAACAAAAATCATGGGCGGAAAACTTCGTTATGTATGCAAAAATGTCTGTTATCATCATGCATCTTTCGAGAAAAGCAATAAAATAAGGATAATCACAAAAACTTAAATACAAAAAGGGGAAAAATCTTTTCGCCGCAACATAAAGAGAAAACAGGAGAAAGTTTTTGATCATCATCCCTTTTACCAAAGGGGAAAAAGTTGGAGAAATTTTTGTCACAAAAAAAACCATATAAGGTAAAAAGGGGTTAAGAAATTATATTTCCCCTGATTTTCTTGGCTATATTTATAATATAAAAATATATAGATAGGATTTTCTACTATTCAACCATATAGAGAAAAAGATATACATATAAAACTATTTTTGAAATTATTTATGTGTGTGTAATAAGAGAAATTCACTTTTATTCATATATTTTCAACAAGTCCATTCATAACTCAAATACAACACGTGCACTCAAAGCTTTTTTCAATTGTTACTACTATTTATTTATTTATTTTAAATAGTTTTTTAAATTTTAAATTTTTTTTTAAATGAAATATTCCAGCAAAATCTATTTTTATTAATTAATAATACGAAGTTTATTCGCCTTATACAACAAGTGTAGTTACCATTGAAAGAAAGCATTTAAAATGTATTTCAAAATTTAGCCATGTGGGCCGATGAGCGATTTGAATTTTTTTTTATTTATAATTTCTCAAAATTCAGATTTAAATTTTTAATAAATTTTTTTTTTTTTATTGTTATTTGCTGACAACATAGAAAATTTTAGTTTTTGTTATAAAGGATGAAAAGATCCAACAACATACAAGTTAGAAGAGTTTTTCAAATCAATATAAATTTTAAATGCATCTGGTACAAATATCTTTGAAGACAGATTTTTTGTCTTATAAAACTCTATTGGACACTTTCGACACTTAAGACATATTATACACTTTCTTCTTACGAAACTTACCGCCATTATAGAAAGATAGTAAAGGGATTTTTCAGTTAAAATATTGCGAATGTTACAAATTATCATAATAGAGGGTTGTCTTTGATATAATCATATCATATCAAATAATCATTTTTTAAAGTTCCTGAAACATGTTCGAATCAAAATTCAATTTTTAATCAAACTCCGAAAAGTGTTTTTGTTTTAAAATTTACAAAATTAGATCTATAACAGTAAATTTGTTTTAATTTAGTCAGTGATTTTCGAAAGCCTTTAATAACTTCGAGCAAGCTAGTCAGTAATTTTTTTCAAAGACTTATAGATCAGAAACACACTAACTCAATTCAGCCTTATTCTCGTTGTCGAGTGACGTGACACATGTGTCACTTCGACCATAATTTGGTATTATCATTGTCAATCTAACAGATTTTTGGCAAGCAAATCGACTAAATTCGGATTTAATTGTCGCAAGGTGGCATGTGATCCTCGATACGTATGAAGGCATCGACTATTTCATTCCACCGTGTCCTTCGTAGTCACGTCACTCGCCAACGAGAATACCACCTTTTTCAATACATACTGTAGTTATATTGAATTATTTACTTACCACAATACAATAGTAAGTAGACGTGGTTTTTGTACACATAACTTGCAGTTATTTAAAAAAAGAAACATCATGCTACATAACACATAATTACATGATATAGGGCAATAGATAAATCTACAGGATTCACTTACATATCAGCGGGAGACAAAGAAGGTGTAATTGAGAATAAGTAATTTAATAATTAATTAATTGACTCTTTCTGCTTATATAGGTAATGACTATCTTAATTCGTGGCAAACACATACATTATTTTTAAAATTCATACCATATTCTGTGATATAAATAATTCTGTAACTTAGAAATTTCAATGGATTTTCGATATTTAAATTCAAAAGTAATACGTTTAAATTAATTATGATTTTGGGACACGATTTTGATTTAAAAAAGGGCATTTTTTGGTTACTCAAAATTTTAATTCTTAGGAAATAATATAATATACACTTATATATGCACGTTCAACAAACCACAATCAAAAGGGATTAAATTGTCAACATTAGATCTTTCGAAACATTTTGATTTTTTTAGATTAGATGTTTTAAGTAAATATATTTTGAAATATAAAGTTTAGCCGCAGTGATCAATCTATCCAATCAGTATAAAATCTATGTTTGGTCACCCAAGCAGAAATTATCACTAGTAATCTTTCAGTAACTGGTTAGTTTTTCCCTTTCTCAAACAAGTACCTGACGAGAAAAATTCGTGAGGGCTTTGTTAGATTATGTAACGCTAACATTTGCAAATGCCTTGTAGGGAAAGTCTAATCAGAAACTGACGAGCGCCTCTTCGTAAACTGGCTAATTATTCGAAACAAATTAGCCACTCCCTCGTTAAAAACTAGCCGATCACTTGCAAGAAAACGATTACACGTCTAGCCGAAAACGGGCCAGTTTCTCTGCAAAAACTGGCCTCTCTCTAGTAGAAAGCTAGCTGTTTCTGGGCATAGAACTAACCGGTGGCTATTTTTATCCATTTTCATCACTTATTTGTCTTGAAAGTCAGCCGAAAGTCACAGCAAAACTGTTCGGTGAAACAATCGTATTTGCCTGCCCTCTTATTGTGAATTCCCGTACTTAAGGAAAATTTGGAAAAGAGAGCCGGACTTTACATATCTTATATAGAAAAAATGTATTACAAAAGAATTTTCTGACAATATAACATTTGCGACAATGCAACATTTCATTTCGTAGCATGCATTTATAGGAAAACACTAAAATCGCTTTACAATATCATTTCCTCGCAAATTACTCAAAACATATTCTAGAATAGATTTTCCATGTCATTCCTTCTCGAGTTACTTGTTGTAGGAACCTACTAGTCTTCTTATTTCCTCCCTAGCATTTCCAGTCGAGTTCCAACTAGTTTTTCTCCAGTCTTTCCTCGTGAGTTACTTGTAGAATAATTCTGGAATAGTTTCATTTCTTCTCGAATTGCCCGTGAAGAAATACTAGATTAACTTTTCCCACATTTACTAACAAGTTCCTCTTAGGGCCTCGACAAAAACTAGAAGAATTTCTACTTGGGCACATTTAATGTGAACACATTTTCTAAATAGAGCTGTGAAATGAAGAAAATATAATAATCTTTAATAAAATAAAATTTATCACTACACTCGAATAAAAAAAATATTTTTTCGCAACTGTTTGATACATAAAACAAATTATCATTTCAGTTTACTAAAAATTTCGATATTTTGGGTATTAATCAGTACTAGTTGGAAAGCCTGTTACCGAAATTCCGAAATAAATAAATAAAATTCAAGATTTGTTCGAATTTGTTTGTTAAAAAAAAAGCAATTATTCACAATGGCAATCACATACTTTGAAACATTTCCATTGTCGCTCCAGAAACCCAGGACTTTTTAATCTGTTTCATCAGTTCTTACTTGAGGTGCTGGTTTTAGTTCTATCTATTGGTGTGCTGCTTTTAGATCTACTATTCTAATTCTAATAAATGCATTCTATCACTTTGCAATTGACTTCATTCGCCAAAATACGAAAGGCAGCACGTTACACAATAATACAATACACATAAAAAAATGCAGGAAGAAATTAAGCTAGTTTTTTTTATGTTAGTTATGCCGCCAAATATCCACACACCATCGATTGTTTTCTCTGTTTCTCAACTGTTTCTCCTTATTACATAAAAAGAAAATTTTAACAAAATCGGTTCACAAACAAAATGCCTTAGGGTTTACAAAACTTCTTGTTTGCGTATTAATATATAAGTTTATTAAAAATTAAACCCCAACAAAATTAACATTATAATTTTTGATTACCAAAATCAATATTCAGAATATCTTACTTAAAAAACTTCTCTTAATAAAAAAACATTACAAAATTCAGTTTAAATAATTTTAAATCCAATGAAATCAAATATTAAAAAATTATAATGTTAAAAAAAGAAAAACAATTTCTATTAAACCAGCTGTCGATAATTTCCAACTTTTATTCTCCAATTTCCTGATATATTTTTGATAACAAATTCATTTTATACTCACCTGTAAGTTACACTTCAAAAGCACTTCAGTTATAGAAATCCAATATGAAATACCAGTGTAGCTTAATGGAAATTAAAAACCAGGAAACCAGGAAAAAATTTCAAAAATCGAACTTACCCGGCCATTAGACAAGTCAGATCTGCTGACTGCCAGTACTGACTGTTTGTCAAATCCACTGACTCTGAGTTGATTACATTCAGTCAACTGGCAAGTCAGTTCATTTCTAAAATGTCGTCGATCGGTATACATGCTTCCTTGAATGCGTAAATAGTAGAGATTAAATCCCATAAGCAAGGATTTTCCTCGTACTTTTCTATTAGGTTTGTTATTTGCAAACAAATTAATTTATTTTCTGCCATTTTTTCCTAAATTAAACAAAATTTTGAGATTTTGAAATTTCACTTTGAAATTTCATTTCAATTTGACATTTCACTGATAAGTCAGCACTGACATCAAAACTGTCTCAATAGCGCTGACTTGTCAGTATAAAAAGTCCGTCAGTGAGTGAGTACACGAGTTGGTGTCAGCGAAGCGACAGTGTCAGTAGAACTGATCCGTGTTTTGGCCGGGTTAGACAAAAACTTTAAAATATATAGTTTAATCTTGTTCTACATGAATATTAAATATTAGATATTGAAAAATAAAAAAACATGGCCGTAGTTACGTTTAGAAAACTTCATTACTATCACTACTTAGTTCTGACAATTGCCAAAAGAATTTACTATTATCCAAAGCATATTTCAATTTAGTATAACACTCTCTAAAATATGTAAATTATCGTATTTCAATCAAAAATATATTAGTCTATTGCAAAAGATAAATACGTTCCTTTTATTAATTCTGGAAAATAATCAAATCCAAAATGTCGATAAAACATCAAAATTATTATTTTTCCATAAAATGTATAAATGTTATCCAAATCATTTTAACAAATTAGAAGACATTCAATACTTGTTTGCAGTTGTTATCTGCATCGACATACATACATTATACTCGTATGTATGATTGCATTGGTACGAACTTTTACTGCAAAATAATTCTTATTTAAACAATCAAAACTGTTACTAATAATAAACACGAGTCCGAAAAACTCGAAATTTTTAAATTGTAATCAAATTAATAATTGATAAAAAATAATAATTGATAAAGGAAAGTTACTTCGTTAAATGGATAAAACAAATTTGTTATATTTTTATATATAACAGAGAAAAAATTTTGGGGATTAAATTTTAAAATTTTCAAAAAAACAAAATCTGAACAAAATCCGGTTTTCGTTTTTCCTTTTGAAAAACCCCAAAGCCATTAAACGTTGCGTATTCTTTCATTACGCTTTTCATATCAGTTGTTAATTTTTAGATTAATTGTTGAAATGCAGTGAAAAATTAAAAATTTGTTAACTTCAAGATAATAGAGTCGGAAGCAAAGTTTTATATATTTTGTTTAAATTTCTTTAATCGACATTTTAATATAAAAATTACAAATTTCGTATGTTTTTGTAAAAGTTTTTATCAATCGCACGCATTACATAAATACATAGATCAGATAATATTTTTGTAGATTTAGATTTTGATACAAAAATGACAAAATAATATTTAATATTCATTAGAAGTATATAATTATAAAACTTCCCTAATACGCATTTAAAAGAAACTATCCATTTTCCTCTATTGAAAACTGTATCGAAAAATTCGTTGGTTTCGATATAATTACATCAAAATTATGAAAACTATTATGAAAAATAAATTAAACAAATTTTTGTCTAGACTGTAATTGGACAACGCAAAGAATTACCAGTGCAATTTTAAAGATGTTAGTCTTTCAAAAATCATTCATTCCGTCGTATGTCAACTCGGCACATCTCTTAATTGCTACTGTATTAGGAATTATCTGAAGTAACTACTAAAAAGTGTTATTTTTTGAGAAAATTATAATTGTGTAGTTATCAAAGCCATTTAATCGTATTGCCCATAAAATTTATAATAAATTGCATTATTAGGAAACTTTTATCTGTTTGAAAACATTTTAAACACAATCAAAATCATAGGTCTTATATCATTTTTATCTTTTGTACCATTAAAGCTCCAAAACCTTATTGCATTAACAAATATATAAATCAAGTTCAAATTTTATTTCTGAAACTGTAAACCCTTTCTTAATTACATAAAAATACTGTTTCATAAAGCCAAATTAATCATCCCAGTTTCAGAAAGTTCAAAAACTCATCGAAACGAAATGGTTTAAAAGTATTCTATCAAAAATCAATTCCAAACTTTAAAGTATTAGTCCAAAAATAATCGTTTCAAGTTTAATAATTTTTTATCTTTATTCAATTAAATAATGGTATATTGAAATTTAAATGTGGGGCATAGTATATTGAATTTGAATTCCAAATGACCAAAAATTAAAATATTATTATAAAAAATTTTATCACCAAAAATCTACAAAAATAAGTAAGAAATAACAAAAAAAATAAAATAAAGGCCCAAGCCCACAGGTTTTATGCATTTAACATCAAATTTTGATTTTTGAGTTAGAATATATCATCCATTTTTTTTCTTTCACTAAATCTTGAAGTTTGACAATTTTTCAATAGTTTAGATCGCTTATTTTACCTATTATTTAGAACATTTTAAACACGAACAAACATTTACTGCATTAATAATGATTATATCATAGCCCAGGGGAAAACATTAAACGTGCTACCAACAGAAGCACAAAGAATCCAAAGGAATCTTCTTCATAAGCACATGTAAAGCCGCGATTTATTAAAAGTGCTTTTAGAATTATTTTTTGTTAAATTTATTAATTAAACAAACGGGTTTTTTATTTTGTATTTTTTCAATTACTTTTTGTTAAATTTTGAAGTTTTGAAAATTTTATCTGTTTTTTGATATTAACATTGATTTTCTTTCCTGTAAAGGATAATTCACAATAATTCCCTATGAAAAATATAAAAGCTTTTTAGCAATAGGAAACTGGCAAAAGGGAACCAAACCGAATTATGCATTCCTATTAATCACTTTCGAATCGTTAAAAATAAACTTAATTGAATCGTTTGCACGCTAGGACAGTCAATGTTAAAAAAAATTTATGACAAGGCTAAGAGAAGCACTCCACTGCTTCAAAGAATAGAGTCAATACCCTTTTTGAAACGCTTCATTTTCCGCTGGGAATTTACTCAAATAACGCTTACAAAACAAAATAAATATTTAATAAACCTTTGATCATCACATACCGGGCATAGAGTTGTGAAAAGTCAAAGTTTCATACTTACTGGATTAAACGAGTACCATAGTAGAAACCTTAAATCATGTCTACAAAAAATTCCTGTGGAAAATGAATTATATATTACATATATTATGAAACATAACAAATAAATCTGTTCTCGTTCAATCATTGAAATCAAGCAACAGTATCGGAAGCGATGGGAGATCACTCGGGAACTTGTTTAGAATTATAAAAGAGAAAAAATGCCCGAAAAATATGCTCTGATCCGATATCCCTCGGTACAGTCCATTATTATTATCTTATATCATATTCATCCATGTCTAATCAAGTCAAATTACATTTTGAAACAAGTCTGACTAAATTTGATAGTTTTGATATTGTTGTTAATATAATAATCCATTATTTTCTACTTTCTTATTGTAGCCTTAGATCTTTTTCTCATTGTAGCCTTAGATAAAAATCAAATTCTCAACTTGAACTGAACTCATTTAATCATGTGGCTCAAAAATATAATGTTTGAAATATCTAAAAATTTTAATTGTCATATTCGGATTCACTAAGAAAAGAATTTATCTCTTTATTCTCAAAACAGGCAATTTTTCCGTTTTTGTTTTTAATTTATAATTTTTGTGCGCATCAAGATACATTTAACATATCAATCTGAACTAGGTGTTTACTATTCAAATCACATATTGTACAGCACCTGAATTTTAGTTATATAAAATCAATTTCGTAAATATTATTGACCAATCCAGATTAACTCTCTCCAAAACAAATTATATAAACTCATATTCTGTAATATAAATAAATAAAAAATTTCAACAATCCCATGAATCTAAAATATACTAAAAAATCCTAATCTGGTGATATCTCTTTAATACCATTCTAAAAATAAATCTTTTGATTATTTCAGAAATGAAATTCAATTCAAATTTATATTTATTTCATTAAAAAAAAACTACATTCGTAATTCCAAAATTTCTTTCTTTATTCATTTTACCGAAGTTAATAGGCATTCTCTATTATATATCAAAAGTTATCAGACACAAATTAATTTATTACAATTGTAAACTTTGCTGCAAAATTTCAAATTAATTTTTGGCTAGCACTATAAATATATTATCTTGATGCAAAAGTAAGAAAAATAAATATGGAATTTACTTCCTTTTTTATGAATTCCACGCGAATAATAATTCCAACCCCGAACTAAGGGGAGTTTACATCCCGAACACAAAGTGGACACAACAGAGTTATATTAAATTCATGTAGGTAGTAAAAAAGACAATTTTATTAGCTTCAAACTTTTTCACATTTTGTTTTTGAAATAATAGAAATTAACGGATTTTTCAAATTGTCGAAAACAAGGTTAATATGCGAAAACTTCTAACAAAACTACAAGAAACCGCGAAAGTGGCATGTGTTAGGCATTAGAACATTATAATTTAACGAAATTAAAAAGTTGCCACTTTGGTGAAACAGAGACATAATCATACTATCTTCTATGCGAAAAAGGAGCTCAGATTTGCACTTAAGCTTTGAGTCTGGGATGTAAACCGGCCTTTAATAAGTAATTTTCTCACAACGTAAACCCATAACGACAATGCATAATGAAAACACTTAAAAATCTATAGTTTGATATAACCCAACCTAAATTACATTCCCTTGTTGAGGCACTGAAAATTATAGTAGTATTCTGTAGGATTAGTTTCATTCTTCTACGAAAGTGATTTTAAGGAATTTGTTTTGCATTTTTCTTTTTTCTGCTTTGAACTTCGTTTGTTCTGTTTAGAAATATAATGATATCCAAAAAAATAAAAATATAAAATTAATTTGTTTACCAAAATTTCTCATTACAAAACTTTTTCTTTTCTAAAATAACTTTTGATCAGTAAAATACTCATGTACAAATGACAATTTGATAAATAGTTCTAAATCAACATCAAAATTATAGAAAAATGCTTTTATGAAAATCTTTTAAAAACTATTCAGGTACAAATTTAATAAAAATAAAAAATAACAAATTCTGCAATTCTAAAAATAATAATAACTTAAAAATCACACCATTTCTCACAACTTATTTCTAAAAAAATTAAAAGTTTAGACTTTCAAAAACACAATAAATTTAATAAAGCATTGCAAACAACGAACCTTAAACTAAATAAAGTTATAAAATTACAAAATTAATATCTGTATATTAAAATTCCAAATCATCGATACTAGCCAATAAAAAACATTTAGTTAAGGCGTAGGGGTCGGAAGGGTTGGTGGGAGGGTTTTAGAACAGAAAATTTAAAATTCATAAATTCAGTCCACTAATTTTTATCTAACTTTTAATAGAAACATTATGTTTCAAAGAAATTGTCTCCCTCAAAAATAGTCTTTAACATATCCTCTCTTATAAAAATTGCTACCCTTAGTTATGTGTTTATTTGTTTAGTTATGTGTTTGTACAAAAATAATCTTACCTAAATTCAAAAACCTAAAGTCTTAAATCATACTCTTAAGCTAAAGAGCAAAACTTACTGCGAATGTATTCAGATGTTAATCCAGACCATTCCATTAAAACGAGATATCAATGAAATATTTTTATTTAACTTATAAAATTCATTTTTATGTCTTTTGAAATACAAGTTCAAATTTACACAAGTATACAACGTAAAAATTCATATTAGTTTCTTCAGAGTCAGTCCAAACTTAAAATAATAACTTTAAAGAGTCAGTCAATCCTTAAAATACATTTTCCGATATTTAAATCTTGTTACATTTTAAAATTCCCTATCCAAAAAGTTGTTAGGTAACACTTTTATCAAGACTCAAAAAGTTATCAAAACTAAACGTAGATATAAATTATGCAAAAAAAACCCTCATTTTCTATAATATTCTGTTAAAAAAATTAATATAAACAAAAAAACACCAAAAACCAAAAAAAAAATAATTTAAATAAAAATTAGTATCAAAACATATCTTTAAATTATCCTAATTAAGTCTGTGAACAAAAATAATAGTTTTAATAAAAAATATATAAAATTATAAAGCAAAATTAATACTATTCTAGACATCACAAGAAATGAAATTAAATTTCTCAATCAAAATAACTCTTTAATGATATTCAAGTTCATTCACGTTGAATCTTCTTAGAATTAGTTTCATATGGGCAAACGTATCTTCACTTACAAAATTGATAGGAACATCATATCTACCAATTAAAATTCAATATTTAATAAAATTGCCCCCAAAAATATCCTTTAGAGTCCTAAATCTTTACATTAATAATCAATAATCCTATTTGTACAGGCAATCCTGATTATACCCTAAAAAGCGAAAAATCATAAAAAGTGTAGAATATTTTCTGTTCCAGTTCTGTTCTATCAGAGATCTTCATTTTAATAAGTATACCAAACAACTATTTTCACAATAATTTACTAAGTTGTATAACCAAAAAGAAAATAGGTTCTCTCATCCTTTACTACTATAGCTGACGGTTCTTACCCATTTTTGTAGCTATTTTCTAATATATAGTTGGTTTTAATAGAGAAACACTAGCACTAATTTAATCTCAAAAATGAAACTGTTGAATTAAAACGAAACCTGCTCAAGAATCCATTCAAAAACTTCACTTCACTTCAGGGGCGGCGCTTTCATAGGTGCGAATGGTGCACTTCCACCGGGCGAAATTTGTCAGGGGCGCAATCTCAGAAATTAAGATTTATAAAAGTATTCTCACGGGTGCAAGAAATTACACAAGAACTGTTAAAAGAGGTAAATTAAAGAAATGAGGAAAATAAAATTCCTTATGGCGAGAATTCCTCTTTAATTGCTCTCTTTTTTGTTTGTTCCTCTACTGCCTAACAAATTAATATGGCCAGTTTCACACGGGCCAATCAAGACAAAAATTGGCTGTAATCGTTCATTCCCTGGAAAGTCGCATGAGTTTTCTGCCACAAGATCTAACTTTTCAAACTAACTATACTTTAGATTATGTACTTTAGCTTGCTGTTGTTGTTTTAAATATTAATTCTCCCACTTCTGCCATTCCTTTTCTTTTCTTTTACTAGGATATGTCGCATGTCATTGGTTGGTTGATGAGATTCAACTCGTTTCAGGAGGCATAACACTCCAGCGAGTTGCTTCACGTTGCCCCGATGTCAGTGTCGCGATAGTAATGGTTGGGAGTAGGTGGAACAAAATTTCGCGGGTTGGTTATTCAATTCTCCCTCTCTTCACCATCTCCCGACTAGAGCTGCTGTTCGACATTGCACTCTATACAAAAAAATAGATTGTCGACAGTACAAAGAGGCTTTCCTTGAGCCTCTAGTCTTCCACATAAAAAAAGGCAAACCAAATACAAACAACAACCACCCAGCTGTCAAAAATGTGATTTAAAAATTCAGGGTAAAAATGCAAAGGTTTAAAAAATCTACCCACCCAACCCTCAGACGACATTTTCACCAAACTGAATGCTTAGTTGAATGTTGACCCATGTGAAACTTCCTGCATATGTAATCGCATCATTATACATACTTAAATTTTACGCAAACAATAAAAATTATTTCTCCGTCTTTTTCCACTGTCCTTCACTGCGCTCAGAAATGAACAGGGGCGCAATATGGCAGAGTGCACCGGACGCAAAAAACCTAGCTCTCTTATCGAACTGAAAAAATATACATAAATCAAATAAATATACATAAAAATCAAAATTAGACAATTTTCCAGAATATCAAATACAAAATAATATCATGGCATTCAATCAATATTAGGGCATGTAAAAATTGTCATTGACATATTCCTTTTATGCACTCTTAATAGCCGCATCGGAAAATATTGGTAACTTTTTATTACAAAATTCAAATTATATATCAAAATTTGAATATCTAAAATAATAATTTAAAATTAGTGGTTATGTTGCAAACAATGCTGTTTTTCCAAATTATTGTAGACAAGCGATTTAAATCGAATCAAACTAATATCAAAAATTGTTTCTTACAAATTAACACCATAAAATAGTTTGCTTCATTGAAAATTTATAATTTATAACGGAGCCCATAATCCAAATTAATTCTTTAGCAACATGCCTTTTTAATTACAAATTATTGAAAAATAAATTTAATTATATTAATAAACAAAGTTCAATTCCTGTGTCTTCTCAAAAAAATAACTTATGGCATTCTAAACAACAGAAAATTCTGAGTCAATTAATTTCAATCCTCAAAAATAATAAAATCTATTACTATCCCAAAACAAAAATTGTTGAAATCACCCTTTTTTAATCAAAAATATAACATTTATATAAATACGTTAATAATGCAAGTAAAATTTTATCTAAAAACATTTATCTACATTGTTATACAGTGAGCGCTCTATATAAGCAACTCATTTGAACCAATTTCAATAAAAAAGTTTCTTATTGGGAAAAGTTGCTTATAGGGAAAAAAGGAGTATAAATATTTTTACTTATTTCTTTTACTAACTAAGCTGTGTAGAATAAATAAATTCAGTTTTATTTTGCAAAAGAAAACATTTTATTATTATTAGTAGGTAGTTATTAATTATATTTTTAAAAAAAAATTAAACAACCAAAACAAACAAAAACAATTACATATATTTGCTCATGATAGCTTTTTCTCTTATTCTTTGCAATAAAAGAATCTCATTGCAGGGTAAGTCATTTTCTTTTGCCCATTCTATCACCAAATTAAAAGAATTTATAACATCGTTGATGTTTTTATTGGAGTCATCCGACGTTTTTTCATTTTCTTCAACAGGAGTAGTTTCACTTTCTACGTCAGGATTTTCTTCAAGGTTAAATGGATGATTTGCCTCGCTTGCTCCACTTGCCCACTCCATAATTTCAGTATCTGCTAAATTACAATCCTTAAATATCGAATTATAGAATCTTGCCAAGGGAATATCATCTTCTTCTGAAAAGTGATCAGAAGGAATGTTGTATTGAATTTCATCACTTGACGAAAAAAGATGTTTAAATGAATTTTGTATAACTGACACGGGAATTTCATTCCATGCCTGCACAACTAAATAAACAACATCTTTCAAATTTATATTCTTCAGTGCTGAAACTATTCCATCTTCTGCACCTAAGGCTGCAACACATGCAAGTAGATGTTTGCGATAGCGTTGTTTTAGTGATTTTATCACATTTTGATCTAGTGGTTGCAATAATGGTGTGTTATTAGGGGGAAAAAACATAACTTTGAAATTTGGGTTACCAGTAAAATTATTCTCACACCCATGGCAAGTTGCGTTATCTACTAAGAGAAGGGCTTTCACGGGAAGGTTTTTAGATTCCAAGTGTCGAGTTACTGAAGGTATGAATATATCATTATACCACTCGCTAAAAAGTGCATAAGTTTGCCAAGCATTTTTGGATGATTTGTAATATACTGGCAAATCCAACGAGGAGATTTCGATTTTCCTATCATCATCAAATCTAATTTATGCGTACCTGTAGCGTTTATGCATGGCATAATTGTTACTCGTTCCTTCATTGATTTTCTACCAGCAGCGGATTTTTCAAAATTTGTAACGTTAGTTTTTTGGGGCAAGCTTTTATATACGAGACCAGTTTCGTCGCAATTATATATTTGTTCAGGTAAAAAGCCATTTTCAGCAATATAATTTTTAAATTTAATTTTAAATGAATTAGCTAGCTCCACATTGCAAGACATACTCTCTCCACTAACAGACAAAATCCGTATACCGTGGCGTTTTTTAAATTTCGTTAACCATCCATCACTTGCTACAAATGTTTCAGGTCCATTATTTAATCTATTTACTTCGAGTGCTTTTAATTTTATCATTTCATTTGGAACTAAATCGTTTAATTGTCGCCGCTTCAAGAACCAAGAAAACACTATATCGTCGATTGCACTATATTTTATTGTCTTCATTCGCTTAATCTTACTCTGATTCACATACGTTTTGGATGCATATTCTTCTAAATTTTCTTTATTTTCTTTTACTCTACTTAGGCGGCTCTCACACTGAGGCAACAAGCAATGAGCAACTGGCAATAGGCAACAAGCGATATTATCGGTAGCGCCTACTTTACCTTAAATTAAATTTGACGTCTCACATTAGAGCAACTCGACATTGGTCGATCGAAAAATGTTGCTGGTTGCTGCAATATTATTTCTGGCGATACTTACTGCATGTTGAAAAGCGATAAATATTGCATCGTGTAGTATCAATATTTGCGAGTAGTAGCAGGGATGATGAATATACACTTTTTTTTTACTTTTTGAAAAATATTTCGGACGATACAGTTTTTAATACAAAATTTGTAAAACTAGTGGAGAAATAACCCTGCATTTACGATTTTACTAGAAAAGACCACAGCAGAAGGGAAGTTATTGAAAAGGCATGGCATTGAGGCTGAAGTAAAACTTCAAGGCACCCATTATTTCCTTTTCGTCTTTTTGTTCTTAAATGCCACCACATTAGAAAAATCGTATCGGAGTCGTCGGATGACATGATAGCTACAGATTTCTAGTAGCAATAATATTGCTTCAATGTGAGATAAGGTCAAAATAATGTTGCGTATTGCTTATCACCAGTTGCTAGTTGCTTATTGCCTGTTGCCTCAGTGTGAGAGCCGCCTTACAGTAGATTTAGCAACTTTATATTCGTTACAAATGTCCTTTGTTTTCTTACCATTTTCGAGGTCCTTTAAAATGGATAGTTTGTTTTTTAACGAAATTGAACGTCTTTTTTTGTTTTGATTCATATTTTATGGTTGAATTTAAAGCACAAAAATATTAATTTATTAATTAACAGAAACTAACAGAATTTAAGTAACTATTATATTTAACAGAAATTCACTTCAATACTGCCAGCACAAAACACAAACACATTCCAATAACAGACTTTTTTAAAATTTGATGTTATGTTGTTGTGAACAACTGATTTTACTTCTGAATTGGACTAACCCTTGGAATAGAGAAGATTAGGAACCGAAAATAGCGTACATTTATACGAATTCGAGGGAAGCAACTGGGCTCAAGAATTTCAAGAGAATTTCTCACTTCCAATCTATTGTATGGCTCTCAAAGAGAGCTTTCAAGGCCTTATAATAGAGAAGAGAAGGGAGCGTAATTAATTTAAATCAGGGAAGCATTTTGGCAACACTTATTGCCAAACTTAACTCAAATATTTAGCTTTAAAAAATTAGTTGCTTATACAGAACAGTTGAACTAAAAAAAGTTGCTTGTATAGATGTTGCTTATAAAGAATGTTGCTTATACAGAGGTTGCTTATATAGAGCGTTCACTGTAGTACCATAAATGCCCAGCGGAAAATAAAGCAATTGCTTCCACTGGAAGCTTTAATGATGCGCTTCTAAAGTATAACGAATCTGAAGTAGGTTTGGTGCCTGCTGCGAATTCTCTTTGTTCAGCTTTCGTCGGAAAAATTGCAATAAAGTGGAATGGAACAAGAAAGCACTCCATTCCAGGGCTTTGACCCCGAACCCTGAACCCGCTCCGGATCCAAAAATTTTCTTAAATTATGTGAGCCCGAACCCAATCAAAAATTTGGTTCAGGTTCAATTTTTAAAGGCAATTTTTATCTAAGTATGCGGACCTGAACCTGAACCCGAACCTGAACCCACTAAATTTGAAAGTATTGAGCCCGAACCCGAAACTGAACCCACTAAATTTCAAAGTATTGATACGCCCGAAACCGTACCCGTACCAAAAATTTACAAGGTTCGAAACCCTGCTCCATGCTTTCAAAGAAGCACATTAACTGCCGTGTGGAAGCGTTCTTTTTCCCCGCTGGGGAGTAAAAACATCTACAAATAAAAACCAGTATAAAAGCTCGCCTTGCTAAATTTTCTTTTACTCTCGCATAAAAATAAAACTTTTATTGTACTAGTACTGATTACAATTTTATTTCAAATCCTTAAGAATTTTTTTTAATAATTAGGAATTTGCTAGGGATTGTATACATAAATAAATTTGTAAAAATTCAAAAAAAAGCCATTGTCCAAATTCAAAAAAAAAAATATTTGTAAAATTTCAAAATTACAAAACATGTATACTCTTAAACACACCAACATAATATTCTTATTGTAAAAGGAAATGCCTTTACAATCCCAGCGAGAAAATTATCAAGCGTTGCCAAAAGAAGCAAGAATGTGGTATGGTATGGAAGCTCTCTGGAAGCACGCCCTCTTTACTCCCACTTTTTGCTACGTTTTCCTCAAGTTATCTTTTCTTAACCTTAGTTGGGAAATTTGTGGTTTTTATAATAATCACGCCAGTTATGAAATACTATTATTGATGAAAACAAAAGCTCCAGGAGCTTCTCAAGAGCTTCAATTTCCCAGCTTCGATTGCGCTTCTTCAACAACAAACTATAAGCGCTGCGCTCTGATGACATGCCTGTGTTAAAAGGAAGGGAATTAGGATATGAATAAGAAGCGCGTTGGCATTCCTTTACATCGCTTCAGAATCTGTTCAAAAGCGCTTCCAATTCCGGCTGGGTAATTAATCATAATACATGAAAAGTTCAACAATAAACTGTAGTCATACAATTAAATTTCATGCGTTTGTACAATTCAAAATAGAACATTATTATGAAATATTAACTGTATTCTAAATCAGGAACAATGCTATCCAAAACAAAAAAAAATTAATATATTTCTCTTAAAGATATTTTTCATCAGGACCAACCCCATTATTCACTCCAAATTTTTCTCTCCTTCTTTAGATCTAAAAAAAAATAAGAAAACAAACATCCCTGGTTCCTTGCATCGAAAATATACAGCAACGACGAAAAAGGACATTCATACTCTCCTAGACATTTTAGTCTCATGGTTCAATGATTATGAATAGGCCCTTATTAAATTTTCTCAAGTTGCTTGTGTACGAGAAGTTTTCCTAATAATTTAATACAAAAGACCGCGAAGTCTCTTCTCTCTCTCCCAAAAATTGTATTATAGCCTTATAATCGTAGAAATATATTTGTATGAGAAAAGGCAACCCTCAGTTTTCTTATACAACCGTCAGCCGCCATACTCCCAAACCCTCAACGGAATAATTCTGGCCCCAAAAACAGTGTGTATATATTTAAAGCCAAAACATGATATTGGAAGAGATCCAAAGAAGTCCCAAAGGGTGCCCATTCCAGTTCAGTCTTTGTTTTATAAATCAAACCATCTTAAGTTTTCATAAAACCACCCTCCAAAAGGTTTTCGATACTAAAAACTGATATAGATCTTTTGATATGCTTACATATAAATTTATAAATGTGTGCGTGTCGTTTGTTAGTTAGTATTTCAATTTGATTTATACTTTAGATATTTATCTATGACGATAGGATATGCTTCAAGGAACGATTTAAGATATCTGAAAGGAACTTTTGTGTGGTCAAGACGAAAATTATCGTAAAGTTTCTAAACAGAAACATCATTCTCTATCGATATAAGCTATTCATAACCCCCATCATCCCTCACACTATCATCATTAACATTCTATAGTGGCGTAAATATTCAAACTGTAATCAAAATTCATTTTCAATATATTAATAGATATGTATACATTTAAAGATATTCTGACTATTTTCTCAATTTAACATTCCTGGGTAGAATTGGTGGAAAATAGGGTAACTAATTGCCTAAAATTACTTCTTGTGATCGAAAATGCTTGAAGAAGTCTTTCTGGGACTCAACTCATTCCCTAGCTAGCATCCATTCAAAAACTGGCAAGCTCCCTTCGATTTTATAAAGGGACAGCACAGAGTCCAAGTCTTTAAGTGCATCTAACCCAACTACATTTTCATCCTTATACACTAGTCGATAAAATGTCTCAAAAGATGCTGTCAATTTAATGGTATCTAAAAACCTTTACTAAATACACAACTATAGATATAACAAGTACATATATCAATATTTTAGAGAGAAAATTTAAAGTAAACCGAAAAGGCTAAGAAGTTTGTAAAATTATTGAATGGGTACCAAAAAAAAAATTTAAAAAAAAATATAATCTGAAATACATTTTAAATATTTGTTTTTTTTTACTTAAAGTTAAATAATAATAAATCAATTGTAACTACACTTAAAGCAATATGTAAAACTATTACAAATCCTCTCATTTAAAATTGCAAAGGGGTTGATTTTATCTGAAAGTATTTTGAATGAGACGATTTGTACTAAATAATATGAAGAAAGTCTTTTCTGTGTGTTTGTATTTATGCAACGAAACAAAAAAAAAACTGGCTGTAAACTGTATCTGCACTTGTTTTTGTAAATTGAAAATAAATAAAAAATAAAAATTGTATAAATTTCCCATTAAAAATGCATGTAATAAAAAAAAATAGTGTTCAACCATCATGATTTTATAAAAATAAAGTTTTGGAAATTAATACTGTTTTATTTTTTGTGTTAACAATTCATATTTCTTTAAAAATAAAATAGACAACCGATGGTAGCGATGGCTAATGCGTGGTAACGTGATATTTAAAAGGATGCTGTAAGAAAATTCATATAATAGGTATTGGTCCTTTGACTTTGAAAGAAAGGTAAGTACGGCATTGATGCAAAAACGGCACAGCTACGGCATATGGGATTCTCTATCTGGTCACATTTTCCCCAATCGGCCATTATTCAGTTTTGATCGACAGAATACTCACGTTGTTGTCCTTCCACGCTATCATCAGGAGATCTTTTGGTAGGTTGCTAAAAAGGTTCCAAAAAAAACGCTGTTACTATTACTACAATATTAATTTTTTGACGTGACAACGTCTTATAAATCGATGAGTATAGGAAGTCATTAGCGCAAATAGTCGCGCCACGCGCGACTATCCCCACCACTAATTAGCGACGGGAACGGGACGGGACATTTTGCGCTAATGACTTCCTATACTCATCGATTTAACGAAAACGCCCTAGCGGCGCAACCGTGACGATCCCCCTAACTATACGATCTTTTGTTGGTCTATCCAAAACCTATCCACAGCCGGCCGCTTTGTTACTTTGGCCCCTGTGCTGAATGTCGAGTCGTGATTTGTGACAAGTTTTTTGAGTTGAAAGTGGCGTTTCAGACGAATTGCGACTTTCAGCATAGGGGGCTAAACTCGCACTTATCACTTCCACTCTAGGCTACTATGCCGAAAATCGTAATTCGATTAAAACGTCACTTTCTTCAACTCAAAAAACTTGTCACAAATCACGACTCCACATTCAGCACAAGGACCTTTATGCAATACATCCTGTATATAAACTCTACATAAAAATACCTTTGTTGCCATATAAAAATTGTTTTTGCTCGTTATCCTTTAAAAGACTTCAGCGGCATTACCATTCCTTGAAGCTTGAGCTATCTTATACGATTCCTATTTACCAGTTATTGCTTCTTGCACAGTGTATATGAAATTTTCAAATAAGAAAGATTCTACTGGTTCTAAAATCGCCACACCCAATAACGCAGTCTAATTGCCGTTCAAGTATCCTTTTGGGCGGGATAATGTTATGAAAGAATACCATTTCCAGGTATATTTTGACGGATATAGAAAAGAAAAAAGTGTAAGATGGCGACACACAGATATGATGATTTTACTACCCTATATTTGGGATATAAGATTTTTGTTTACTTATTGGGCGAAGTAAAATGCTCAAACAGTGTTGGTTTGTTATTTTGTAACAATTTTGATTTTCAAAAATGTTTGCGGAGAGAAACAGATACATAGTAATTGAGTTGTAGTACTAGGTCCAGATAGTGAGAGAATTTTTGAGGACACTTATGATTATGCTATTTTTTTAGAGCCAAAGCAATGTAATCGAGCGTCAACGTGGTGAAGTACAATGTATATTTCTTAACAGCGAGAGACTTTTCCTTGAATGCTTTTAACCATTTATCGACTTTAAGCATTTCCTTTTCTTAGTGTATTGCTCTTTTGATGTCACACTATATATCCACCTTTCTCTTATAGGACTCAAGCTTCAGTCTAACTTAATGTCGAGCACTGAGCCTATCCTCATCACCTAAATATTTGAATTTTATTACGGGGTCTCTGTGTATAATCCTTACTGAAGCAATATATTAGACAGCAGGCAAGCCCTGAGTTAATAGGAAACGTGATACTGGGTGGAGAAGTCGGTTGGACACAGCAATATACTGGGCTTTCTACTACTGGGAATTGTATGAGCTATTTAACTAGTTTTTTTTTAGAATAGAGTTTCAGAAAAGCTCCTTTGTGCTATGTCGACAGTCTATTTTCTTTCTTCTAATGTCGAGCAGCAGCTCTAGTCGGGGAAGGAAGGATCTGCCACAATCTAACCGCGATATTTTTTAGTCCACCTACAAACCAGGGGCCAGTTCGTGTATGGCGAAAACGAAAAATTTTTTTCGTCTCGGGTTCGCGTAAGACGAAAAAATTGAAAATTTTCGTCTGAAGCCGACGAAAGGCAGTCGAAAGGTCTTGGGTTATCGAGTTCTTGCATTAGGACACGAACAATTTTCTTTCGACCTACGCGAACGCTAAAATTTTTGTCGAAAAAATTTTTCGACTTCAAATTTTTTTCGACCGACTATCGTCGTTCGCCATACACGAACCCGCCCCAGTACTGTCGCGACTTTGACATCGGGGCATCGAGAAACAACTCGCTGGAGTTTAATGCCTTCTGAAACGTTTTGAATCTCATCAACCAACCGATGACAAGCGCTTTGGTGGAGCGGGGAAGGGCTAATGAAGGCTATGACAGGAGGAATCAAGAATGTAAAGAGGGAAGAAGAAAGAAGGAAAGTTATGTAGGTGGGAAAGGCGAAGGGCCAAGGGCTGGCCGGGATTCGAACCCGGGACCTCTGGGATGGTAGCCAGACACCTTACTCCCTAGGCTACCGAGGCCCCCAGTTGGCATGGAATCTAAATTTCAACCCACATTTATATTCCCAATACCCACCATAAAATAGAGAAAATTCCAACCTGGCAAGAATTGTGATATATGATTCAAAATTAGAGTGGATGTAGGCGCTGAGATTTTTGTCTACCATTTTGAGCCTCAGAAATACTACACCGTAATTCTGCTGGTATTTTTCAGACAGAACTTCTTGCAGTCTTTAAAGCCTGACTAGTTATATAGATAATCCCAAGGTCAGAAAGAAGACAGTGACTTATGTTCCTTCTCGAATAAAAATAAAAGATGGCCTTACAATGGGCGAACACCGACTATGATTAAAAGTCATTGGACATGCGCCGGACATCAGAAAGTTATTTGCCGGACTGTACGACCGTACATCACACACACACAGGCATATTACTTTCAAATTTGTCTTCGTATGCCCATGCCATTTAAATCTTTTGGTCAAGTTTGGCCGTCGTGAGCCCATATGTGCTCCCAAGCGGATAGTGTTCCCCCGTTGTAAGGCAATCTTCTATTTCTACTCGGGTTATTGTATAATTTGTGCATAATAACATAGGTACTCCACCTAAAAGAAGTGTCTTTAAAAAATTAAAGGCGCATAAAAATATCTCGCACGGTGCGCGAAAATACCTCAAGCCGGATCTGGGGTCGTATTTGGTTTATCGAGTCGACATTGTCGTCTGTCGATAAATAAAAATTGGCATTTGGCGACACGATATCGTCTCTTTACGTGTCGATAAAGACGTTGGACGATTATTAAAATAGCTCAATTTATGCATGCAATAAACTTATAACAATTTATATTTTAACTAAATATACGTGGTTTGCTGCCTTGGAGTAATACCACCCAATTTGATGGTTTTGTATGGCTGCGCTTAGCTGTCGATTTGGTCGTGAAACCAAATATGAAACTTAAAGAAAATCGAGAAGGTTTTTTTGTCGAGTCGATCCATCGACTCGAGAAACCAAATACGGCCCCTGCAACCAAAACATGCCCAACAAACTTTTCGCCTAGAAGCCTTAATAAAACTGAATTTTTCGTGAATTTTCAGTATTTGGGCGGCCTTGTCGTTCTGTAGCTGAGATAATTTATTGGTATCAAAAGAATTCAAAAATCGACCCTATTAAACAATTCCGATCCTACAGCAAATGATGATAACTGCCAAAATAAATCCATCCCCAATGCTGGCAGCCCTCATTCCGTGCGCACTGCAGTTTAGGTGATATCCATTTATAAATAGAGACTCGACTGTGGCATAATCTTCTGCAATCAGTATTCCCGAATTCCTCAACTCTTTCCTTCACATCCCTGCTAACTTCACTTCGCCAATTCTACGGCTCCTCCGATACAACTTCTGAATCTCATGAAGCACCATACGACTTTAATACTCTTGTAGATAATGCATACACGAGTATATTCATAGCCCCAACAAGAACTGAACTAAAAAGAATACAATAATTCTTTTAGAGGACAGTCAGTCAAATATTTAATATAAGCAAAAACTGGTAATTACGGTCATAATTTAAGATAAATTAGCTTTTTATTGTAGGAGATATATTTCGAAACCGCGACAACTGAACATAAATTAATATTTTTCACTTGCTTCCAACAACTCCAGCGCATTTCTGTAAAATTAGTCTATTTAAATTGGCCGTAATCAATCAATTTAATGGCTCAGAGATATTTGTGAAAAGTTATGACATTATACAATTACGTAGTTCAAAATTTATTCGGTAATATTGTATAATATTAAGATGAATATGAAAATTAACTGCGCGACAGTAATTGATATTCAAGCTCATACAACGAATTAGTGTGATTATTTATGCTCGTTTATTTATATTTAGAAAATTGCTTCCTATTTGGAATAAGAAATGCTATTAATCCCATGCAAGATAGTGTTATCAGCACATTTAATGACCAACTTGACAACGTAATCCACAGCGTACGTAGCTGATTATCTTATATGATTTAACGCTTGGCTTGGTTGATTTAAGTGACGTGCAATATTTCGTATTTATCATTTAATGAATCGCTTGTAGATTTTTACCTCCATTTGCAACCAATGGATGAGTAGAAAAACTTGCAACTAGGTTTGTGTTCAAGTACGTTGCTGAAATTAGACCCTTGAGGCATCTGACTTTCGTTTGCTTTATAATGAACCAGATAATACAAGATTTTCGATTGCAAGATATAAAAATATTTTGAACGGCATTCTTTAAAGGACAAGGCAAATAGAATAGGAGTAAACAACGCTAAAGAAAACTGCTAAGGCGTAGAATAGAAACCAATCTTATTAATTGATAAAATTGAATATTAAATTTTAATTATATTTTGGTTTATTTCTTATGTATATGAATTTGGTAATTTTCTAGTAAATGAGTTTCCAATTGAAATTAATTTAGTGTTCAACAAAACAATATTAAAAATAAAACTTTCGCAATTTTCCAATTCAAGCAACAATGGATTTCACTAAAATAATTAAACCCGTTGCTTGATCCAAAAAAATACCTTGTATTGTAAGTAAAATTTTATATAAGAGAAAATAGCAATTTTTTTAAATAGCAAATTGTTTTTAATTATATAAAAATTGCTTGACCCGTTGTTTCTTTTTATACTTTTTGTAACAACCTATAAAAAATGTAATTTACTACTAATAAAATATGATTTCGTTTTTATAAAACAAAAAAATTTAAAATATTTTTATTTATGTGTGTTCCATCATCACGTGGATAATTACAATAATTAAAAAAAAACAAACGACTACAAACGTATTTAAGTAATATCGACTGTTAAATAATTTTTGTTCGGCATAAATCTACTTTATAAAGACTTTTTCATCAGTGAAAAGTAGTTATCAAAAGTTAGAAAAAGAAGAGAAAAGAAAAAATAAACTGAAACATTTAACAATTGTTTTTTTTTGCAGTTATAATAAATATATATACTATATAAAACCAAATATAATGTCGTCTATGTCGTCCGTCAAATTGTAACGAGAAGAAAAACTTTTCGTTTATTGTAATTATCAAAGTAAATTTTATATTCTCTTATAAATCTATTATAAATAAATAAGAAATGGGTGATACGCGCAGGGAAGCAAACTAAAACACTTTTCTTTTGTGTATTTTACAGTCCTGCCAGCATAATTGTTGGATTTTCAACAGCATCCTTAATCTTACGCAAAAACATAACAGCCTCACGTCCATCAATTAACCGATGATCATAAGTGAGTGCAATGTACATCATTGGACGAATAACAACCTGTTACAATTAAATTATGATTAAATATTTATTATATTAATGAATAATATTAAAATACATACTTCTCCTTTAATAGCAACCGGCCGCTCAAATGTACCATGCATGCCCAAAATTGAACTTTGTGGTGGATTTATAATTGGTGTACCCATTAAAGAACCAAATACACCACCATTACTAATTGTAAAAGTACCGCCGTCCATGTCCTCAACAGTTATTTGCCCTTTCCTTGCTTTATCACCAAGAGCTGCTAGTGCTATTTCTATATCAGCGAAATTCATACCTTCGACGTTTCTTATCACGGGAACTACAAGACCTTTGGGGGTAGCTACAGCTACCGATATGTCAATGTAATCCCTATAGACAATTTCCTGTAAAGAAAGTAGTATTTTTATTGATAGAAGAAATTGATTTTAGTATTTTAAATTTTAAGAATGGTTAGATGCTGTAATTTGTAGTGTAGGGGTGGTCTATTACGGGAGGTGTTTAAGGGGGTTTGAGCCGAATCTCACCCAATCTAACATGGAGAAGAGGGGGTCTCGGCAAATATCACGTAATTTTTTTGCTCAAGAAACTGTGTAAAATTGCTAGAAAACTGGGTTAAATGAAGTAAAACATGTTTCTCCACTAAAGACTCCCAATTATATAAAGGCCGCCGGCAGGCACGGCCCGATGATGGCCACACAATATAGGACTTTAGGTATCCGCCTGATAGGCCGTGGCATGCAGGTGACGTCATGATGACACACAGGAGAAGACGACAGTTTAGCATAGCAGATTGTTAATTCAAGTGCAAAAATTTTCATGGCCACGACGAAAACTTTAAGGCACAAACAGATTGGTGACTGGAAAAACTTTTAAAATACACGGACTACCATATTTGCTGACTCAATTGGCAGGCGGCGCGGAGAAATTAAATGTATGTATGCCTGGGTATTAACTGGGTCACAGCCTCCGCGCAGCTTAAGACTCACAAGTGTGGATGATTTTCGCACCTAATTCGCGGCTTGCTTTCAGGTCCCACTGGATACGGCGTGAATTCGTGCCGTAAATTCACGGCTTGAGACTGAATAGAAGTTCGATCTTCAGGCACAAACTTTTGACAAATGCCCATACATATAAAGATTTTTATCAGTTTTCTTGAACTGTGTGTGGTGATACTTGGCTTCAAGGTGAAAACTTTCAGGCCACGGCCTGCCGTCGACCTGTATGTGAAAGAACGCCTTAAGTTCCACACACAGATACAAAAATTCTAATGCGCCGTCATCGGGCATCTAAACGCGCGAATCGATTAATGCTGCGGCGTACGAGCCAAGTAATACTGACCCGCGAAAAGGCCATTAGAATACTACAGGAGGGCCCTTGCCGAATATTAGCGTAACGAAATTCTTGCTGATTATGAGTTCTCGCGTTTTGGTAGTTGTGTGTCCACTACGGAAAAAGAGAGTGGAATAGAGGAGGGGCAAGCAGTAGTTCGAATTGTCAGGTGTGGGTACACTCGCAAATGTGTATTTTTATACCAGATTTTTTTTAAAATCTGAAAAATCTCACGTGAATCACGTTTGGGGTCGAGCCAAAACTCACGAGATCTCACCAAGGGAGAAGGGTGTCGAAAAATCGACTCATGTAATTTATGGACGACCCCAAAAAGATCATTTATTTTTGGCGGTTAATATTTGGAGCAGAGAGATGTCACGCACAAAACAGAGTCCACTGGAGGGCAACTGTCTCCGCCCTATGTCATGAGGGATTAAAGAGGAATAAACAAGTATATTTGGTTATTTATTTCTATTTCCTGTTGAGGGGCGCCTTGGCGAGCAGTGGGACCTATTTTATTTGGTCTATTGGGTCCGTTTTTTGAGAACTATCGAGGTTAAGGCTTGTAAAATTGCCTAAAACTGATTTAGGGTTCCTGTGCTAAATCTCCTTGGGAGTAAGGTAGTGACGATGTAGGAGGCTCAATCTCTTCCTCGCTGTAGCCTCACAGTCGCACAGCAAGTGCCCCGCAGTTTTGGGAGCCGCCTACAGAACTGACAGCTATAATCAGCTATTCCTATTTTAGTCCTATTTTCTTGATGGTAGACAGTGGCTCGTCAAGAGCTCTATTATTATTTTTAGCTCCCATCTCCTGAGATTTAAAAGTTTGCCCGTTTATCATTTTGGGTGAATCTTTTGGCTTAACGAGCACCCTGGGTCCAGCTATGAAGAAACAGCTAGTCGACCCAATTTTTGATGGCCACTCTTACGTGGCAGCTTGCTAAGCTATAGAAAGGTTCTGGACCGATAAGTGATGAATGACTAGCCTGACTGTCGGTAATTTCATTACCAATGTGACCTTCGTGGCCTGGAATCCACATCAGCATTACTGAGGGATTTCAGAGATAGGAGTCAATTCAGGACAGTCTTTGACGACACCCTGTGGTATTTAATGGCCAGCAGGTCTAGCTTGACTGTCCGAGAAAATAACAATATTAGAGCGATTTAGAGCTGTATCGATACAAGTCTGAGCATATATTATATTTAGTTAACTACACCTTAAAAACAGCTAAAAAGGATGTCATTTGGTATACTACAGAAATATGCAATTAGAAAAAATGCGAACACCCTTTTTTTACCATCGACACTTTCAACAGAATTCTAAAATTTAGTACTTACTTGGTCATCTATAACAGCATTAACGACTGGTTGATCTTGAAGTGCGTAGGCTCCGGCTTTAAGGAATACTGACATAAAGCCAAGCTTAATTCCATATTTCTTCTGGAAAGGCTCTAAATGGGCTTTCCTAAACGCTATAATATTGCTAGAAAAAATTGGTAACTTAGAGCCATTCCGCAAACATTTCCAAGGATCAAATTTTACCTCATATCTATTTCATTGAATGTTGTAAGCATTGCATTTACATTTTGTGCTTCCTTCAATCTAGCCGCAATCTTCTGTCTCATTCGATTCATCTTTACTCGTTGTTCTGTTCTAGTACCGGTAATTTCACGAGAATAATCTTGTGGCGGCACCTTAAATCGGCAAAATTTTTAAACCATCTTAATTATTGTCAATATAAAAATACCTTAACAGAAGGATCGATTCCTTGAGCATGGCGTATAGCAGCGACTGGAACTTTAGCAGCAGGTGCTGAAGGCTTTGGTGGTGCAGCTGGGGGTTTAGCTGGTGCTGCCGGAGGTTTAGGCGGTGCAGCAGCAGCTGGCTTAGGAGCTGGTGCTGCTGGTGCCGCAGCAGGTGGAGGTGGCGGTGGAGCCGCCGCTGCTGGTGCAGCTGCCGGAGCTGGTGCACCTCCTTCAGCCTTTCTAAGATTGAAAAGCTGTTGGCCAGCTTTTACAGTATCCCCGTCTTTAACGAAAATTTCATCTATAACACCACCAAATGGAGCAGGAACAGCGATTGCGGTCTTATCTGTTTCAATTTCCATTACAACTTGATCTATGTTGACATGATCACCAACTTTTACTGTAAACCTTGAAAATCATGTGACCATTTGCAAAAGTGAAACCTACTATCTCATTTTATATATTACTCACTTCACATCGCCCTCTGAGACCGAATCTGGAAACGGTGGGACTTTTATAATATCCAAAAGCCGGGAGCTGGTATGAAATTCGCGAAATCCGTTGTTCCATGAGGGTTTTCCCCTGGGAATAAAATTTTTCAGTCATTTCTGCTTATATCAGTAATAAAATCAATTCTTACCAATTAACTACGTTTAGCACCTCATTATGCAGTTCTTGGCAAGCAGCTACTCCTTGAAGGTTCCTCAGCACTAGTCTTGGGGCTCCAAATGTTCTAACCTAAAATAATCACATATCACTTAAGCAATCTGCACAATTATCAACTTAGAGCAGACAAGTCCAATGCACTCTATTTTTTCTTATGTCATTTATGAATCTTTTCTGTCATTTATGTGGGAAAACTCTCGCTTTTTATTATTACATAATAGCGATGTAAATAAATTCTTAATATTTCAATTACCTCTACATGTTTTAGGTTTTGAAGTCCTATTCTAAGTACATTTCGAGGTAAATGACGTGATGTCAAGGAAAATAATCCAGCCATTGGACTAAACAGACTGCGAAAAATTTTATTTCAATGCCAATCACCACTAGACAAAAAATTTTATAGAGGAACCATGTACGTCACTGCCCGTACTTTCCTGCCAATACGAAAATTCGCGGATTTTCGGAGTTCTATCGCGAGGTTATCTGTCATTCGAACAAAAAAAGAAGGGGAATACAACTTTTGTGCTTTGTTAGACCAGTTGGTGTGGTGAATTTGAAAATCCGCATACAATATGGCATGGTGTGTTTTCACTTTAAGTATGAATCTGAATTTTATACTCAATTTCATTAATTCCAAACGATCATAAAAACAATTTATATAATAGGGGTATTTATTATCTGGGTTAATTGCGCTATTCGTATTATTTGTATTAAATCAAGAAAAACGTTGGTTAGAATTTATTTTGATTGATAGCTGTATATAAAAGGTGAAAATTAATATAAAAAAATTACACTGTATAATGGACATAAGTAGGTCCACGATCTTGGTTATTTTACTGTTGTGAAATTCCCTCTCGGTAGACTGTTAGGGCAAGTTTCACCCTGCCAACGCTAGCACAATATCAGCATAAATATCCGAGTTTCACACATTGCATCTGTATAACCGAGTTTCACACATTTCCAGAACAGTTGACTGGAGCAATTTCTTGTATTAGTCTTTTAGGGATGTCTGTACATTAGGCTGACGTGTGAAAGAAACTACGGATAGACTTTACTACAGCAACTCAATTGCGGATCTCAGCTTGAGAGTGAGAATCTGCTCCCTGTGCTGAAAGTCGAGTCGTGTAATGTGACATGTAGTTTGAGTTGAAGAAAATGACATGTTAGTCGAATTGCGACTTTTAATTCGACAGAAACGTCACTTTCTGCAACTCAAACGACTTATCACATTGCTCTGCTCGATTTTCAGTACAGAGGGCTCTGATATCGTGAGATTCAGTGAGTGCACATTGCAGTGCATGGAGAGAGCTAAGGGACATTCTTCGCGTACATGCACTTAACTTACTTGAGTTCATCGCCTTTAATCCCTCATGGTACATAGACCGAAATCCCGGTTCGTAGCAATGGTATTTTTATGGCAATGGGTTGCTAATTGTTTTATGGGGCAGAGAACTCGCCATTCAATAAAAGAATCAGAAAAAAAAACTCTGGGTGTCTGGGCGCAAGGCGCTCGTACGTTATATTCGTGACACCGTATCCCAAATATGTAACAGTGAATACACAAGTTTATAAATCAAAATTAAAGTATTTTTATTCCCATTACACATATAAATTAAATTTAGATAGAACGGAGCGATTAGCCACGCCCCCAGCCGATCGAATAGAGCGATGAGTCATAAGGTAACGGAGAATTTGTTGAGAACTTTTTTGCGAATGCCTCCTAGGGTATACCGATTTATAAGACATTGTCACGCCAAAAAACTCGGATGACTCCTACTCATACTTACACACGCAACCACAGTTTTAAAAAAGTTGAAGGAAAAAAAATTAGGACTCTGGAGCAAAAACTTTCACCCAACTTTTAGTTGCCTACAATTTTCGAATCACGACGAATCTCTTTCTAACTCCAAATGCGGGCGAAAAACTATGTTATTTCTATTCAATTGCGCGCACTGTTTGTACTGACTTTGACGTTTAAACACGAACAGATCCGTTCATTTACTTAGTTTATAGCAGAAAAATTAAATCGATTTAACTCAAAGTTACGTCAAAATTTCGATTTAGCGTATAAACGGGTATTAAATACATTCTTATAACTGTATAGGGTAAAAAGTTTGGATGATCCATAATTCGAATTATTTTTGGAGTAGCTATAAACCAGGGGTCTGTTCAAGATTTCTGCTATAGCAGCTTTAGTAGCAGAATTTTTAAACTGTCAAATTACAGCAAAGCAAGAAAAAGCTGCTATGATATCTTGAACGCAAAAAAGCTGCTAGCATAGCTTGGTGGTAATGTATGTGTATGAGTATTTCTTGCAGTCAACTATTCCTCTCCCTACAATTAGAAAAAAGCCTGGCCGTGCAGTTGCAATCCCTACATTTATTATTTAATATGTATTAATGTAAACAAAACCTCACTCGAGTCAGTCATTTTGGCAAAACGACCAATGACATTTACACACACATGTATGATTTACGTAGCTGCTTTCTTGCTTGCAGTCGAAACTGCGAGCAACAAAAAGCAGCCACATTAGCAGCTTTTCTCGAATCTTGAACACAAAAATAGCAGCTTCGTTAGCAGCTTTTTTGCTGTTTTGAACAGGAAAAGCATGACAATAGCTGCTAAAAGCTGCTATAGCAGAAATCTTGAACAGACCCTAGAGGTAATTGTAATCAATGCAGTTTCCTATTTGTTCCGTTCCATTTTTTTGCCATTTCAATCCGCTTGGATCCGTTAGGGCCGAAACACATCCAGGCTGGCTTTAAAGCTCATCTCTCGAAGCTTTCCTTGAGGCGAGCTCCAGAGCCGTCCGCGGAATACTCAAAACACAATCAGGCCGGCTGATCACATTTGTCAAATTTGTAAGCGAACATTGTGGTTCGTAAAAAGTGTAAAATTTAAAAATCATTTAAAATAAAATTATTTGGCCTGTTTTCATTGTTATTTTTTAATTGTTATATTATGTAAATGTGGTGAAATTTCAAACATTTTAAATAAAATAAAATTTGTTGACTTTTTTAATTATTATTTATTTGTTTACAGTGAAATTTTCTAACATTTTGTATTTAATTTGTTTAATTATTTTCAATACAAACTCGCATACAAAATATCAACCTCAAAGTTCAACTGTCAAAAGCAAAAACTAGAGCCTCGGCCGAATTCGAATTCCAGCATTGCCGGAATTCCGACAGAGGCGAGCCTTGCGGCCAGCTTTGCCAAGGCCTGAATTTGCGAGACAAATTTTAATGTGTTCAATCCCATTTAAACGCATTGGTTGGATATGCTTGCAGCTGGCTTTGGGCTTGGATGTGTTCAAAGCGGGCTTGGATGTGTTTCGGCCCTTAATTGTAATTACGCCTTTTATGCTTCAGCGGCGTCATCTTTAGGCCTAAAATGAAAACTATAAATTATACGGAATCGGTTATTGACAGTTCACTTTCGACGAGTTGCGGCCTCTTGCTGTCGGAGGTTTTTCTTCATAATGTCAGCAAATTACCAAAGATTTATTAAATTACTAGAAAAATGGCCTGTAGACAAATCTAAATCCGGAAGGTAATTCAAAATAAATGTAGAGAATGGAGAATGCATTGCATGTTTGCGAAATTTACTTCTTCCAAGCTTTATTTCTTGATTTATAACCTGAAAATTTCGGTTTTCGCTGGAATTAGAATATGTGAATTTCAAATTTTTGTTGTGTTAACTAATTAATTTCGCTTCTGGGTAAATCTTCATTCCTGGTCTAGCATATTCCACAAAATTCCAAATTGTTAACTAATTCGTTTCTTAATTTTGTTGTAGGGATCTTGGAGAATACCTACGTAAACAAGCACAACTTTTGTCCAATCCCGTTTCTAACACACAAGATTATCGCCCGGAAGAAATAAACAAGCAGCTAGAATCTCTCGAAAGGCTTGCTAACAATTTCTATGCTAACAAATATAAAAGATTGCGTGATTCTACTGCAACAGGCCTAACAGCAGAACAGTGTAATCAAGTGTTATCCTCGGAGTTCCTTCAATATCTGAACGAGGGCAGCAATTTTTTCAAGGAAGAGAAACAATAAATTAAGGAAGAATGTTTTCAGCAGTTCAAAAGATCTGTAGGCGTTACTCAACTCAAGTAGCTAGTTCACCGCATATTCCAGTGATGTGTAGTCAAGTTCTTGAATACTTAAACCTGTCTCCGGGCTGTACTGTGGTAGACATGACATTTGGATCGGGGGGTCATAGCAAAAAAATTTTATCTGCCTGTCCGGATGTTAAGATATTTACTTTAGATAGGGATCCAGTTGCATACGGATACGCAGAACAATTGAGCCAAGAATATCCGGGCCAAATAATACCGCTCTTTGGCAGATTCAGTGATGTACCGCGTCTTTTAGATTCTCACGATGTTAAGCTTGCATCGATTGATGCGTTCCTATTCGATTTTGGGTGCTCGTCAATGCAATTCGACGAAGCAGAGAGAGGATTTTCGATATCTAAGGACGGCCCATTGGATATGCGAATGGATAAAGGCCATTTCGAAGTACTAACAGCAGCGGATATAGTTGCAAAAGCTGAGGAGGACGATTTAGTTAAAATTTTCAAAATCTACGGCGAAGAGAAACAAGCTAAAAGAATTGCCCGAGCTATTGTAGAGGCAAGATGCTTGTATAGAATAGAAACAACGAAACAACTAGCTAATTTAGTAGCTTCCTGCCTGGAGGATGCTTACAGATCTGATAAGCTCAAGCGGCCGGCACATTCTGCAACGAAAACATTTCAAGCTCTACGGATATTTGTAAATAACGAATTAAATGAAATTAATTATGGAATGGTTGTGGCTCGTTACTACTTGAAAATTAACGGCCGTGCAGTTACGATATCATTTCATTCTCTGGAAGACACAATTGTAAAAAGGCATATTTCTGGCAATCTGATTCAAGGCTCAGCAAATCCCATACCTCTAAAGTACTGCAGTTATAATGTGATCCACGAAAAGGAATTAGTAACGCCGCTTATTCAATCCAACTGGGAGAAGTTACATAAACATGTTATCGTACCTGATGAAGATGAAATTTCTGCAAATCCCCGCAGTAGATCTGCTAAGCTAAGGGCTGCTGTAAAAATTAAGTAGAACATGTAGAAATAATGTAGTAAATTTATCAATAAAGTTTTTAGATTGATGTACAATTCTGTTTTGTATACATTCCACTCTAATTGCACAAATCCATTTTATTAGTGTATTCCGGCGATGTGTACGAATGAAGCTGTGTCTTCTTGGGATATCATTACTCAAGATAAGATCTCAATTAACAATCCCGATTTCATCAGTTCAATCAAGAAAATCAAGTAGGTGCGGTGCAGTGGTGCATTTTTCATCGATTAATGGAAATGAAAATTTACTCATCCAAATCTGCTGGATTACACTCGACATTCTCATCCAAATCTGTTTGTTTTCATATTTTTATATAAATCTTCCGTGACCTCGTGATAAACTTGTTAATGATAAGCCTTGAGATTACTGTACCATTCCTATCCCAGCTTCAGTTACTAGCAGAGCTCCTTTTTCAAAATCAGTTCTTTTCGGTCTTTTGAAGATTTTAAATCGTTTTTAATATTTTCAGTTTTCAGTGTTTTGGATAATATTAAAATGGCTAAAATAATATCGGGAACCGAAGTTGCTAAGTATGTTTTTTATTGTTTTTTATTAAAGGATTTCTTTAGTGAACATTGTGTTTTATTATAGAGAGATTAAAGAGCAGCTAAAAGATCGCGTAGCATTGCTGAAGACCAAACTGCCAAACTATGAGCCAGGTTTAACTATCGTCCAAGTTGGGGGTCGAGAGGACTCAAATGTTTACATTAGGATGAAGATTAAAGCTGCTACAGAGATTGGCATTCATGCTGAACATTTGAAATTGCCGAGGAATATAACTGAAGTGGAATTACTTATGAAGGTAGGTATTACATTGGGTACATAAATCGGTAATACATACATATATTTCGATTTGAAGACTTACCTTTGAGTGAAATTCGTTAAATATTATTACTTAAATAAGTCGTTCATATAAGAACGTATAGGTATAAATAAACGTTGTGTTATTGAAAATATCCTTTTGTATTTGCGTAGTTTTGATTCAATGAAGCAACTTTTAACTTAATTTGTTTCGTTGCCTTTTCTGTTGTTAAATTTAAAATTATATTAAATCATTTTATCAGAGAAGTTTAGATTAGGGTGACCATTTTAATCGTAGCATAAAGCGGGACAGAGCGCGAGCATTGCGTACCAAGCATACGTAAGCATAGGTAAGCATAGGTTTTGGCCTTTATACTACCAGTCGGTCGTGTCGCTTACATCGTAGTCTAATGTCTAGTAGTAGCCTTAGAAAAGAGATATGACAGGTTAAGGTAGTCTGGAGAATGCGTGAGGAAGAGGCAGTAAATTGTTGGATGTTGTATGAGTTATTTTTTAGCAGCTGGCTGCGAGCCACAACTTTTGGGTGTTCTTCTTCTTTCTTCTTCTTTGATCCGATATTTGGCGGGCCGGACGGGACTTCCTCGCAACGGATACGCTGCTTTCCGTGCCGCTTGGTCTCGAACCCCATTCACTATTCGTTTCCATTTTCGACGATTTTTGGCGACGTTTCTAGCCTCGATAACAGATAGTCGTTGATTCTTTAAGTCGCCCTCGATATTCTATAGCCAAGTGCCGATTGTCGAATTCCCCAGTCTGCGGGACGGACTCGCCCGAGAAGTTTACGTGGCAAGCGGTTATCGTCGATTCCGCAAACATGTCCAAACCACCGTAGTCGACGTTTTTGTATTTCTTCTTCGATCAGTGTCTCTGCTGACCTCATCTCTATATAACTGTGTCGCGATCGCGGGATGAGACACCGAGAATCTGCCTCAAACATCGTTTTTGGAAGACCTTGAGCATCTTGACGTTCGGTTTGAGCAGTGTCCACGTTTCTGACCTCTAAAGAGGAATCGGAAGGATCAACGTTCGGTAAAGGCATAATTTCATTTTTATGGCAATATTTGTTCGTTTCCATATGCACCACCTGGGCGAGGCGAATGTTGCTGTTGCCTGGTCGATGCGGCTGTGAACGGCAGCTGTCGATGCCACCTTCATTTCCTCAACCAATGATCCCAAATATTTGAACATCGGAACCTGTTCGATTTGGGTTTCATCGAGGTGAACACTGGCCCTCGATCCGTCCGTTGTGAGCCCTTTGGTCTTTTCCGCATTGATTTTTAATCCGTATGACTCAGCGATGCGAAAAATGTCGTATGCTTCGGCATCCGTGGCAGCGAAGAAGCGAACATTAAGTCGGTTGCAAAGTTGTTATCATCGATCGAACTCCGCGTCATCCATCGAATACTTCACGCATAGTCGCGTCGGTCACAACGTTGAAGAAAAGTGGTGAAGCGACGTCTCCTTGTCGAACACCCGCTTTAATCGGGAACTCCTCGGATAAGACGCCTCGAATACGAACACTGCTGGTAGAGCCATCGTACGACGCTTGGAGAAGTTGGATGATTTTCATCTGCACTTATTCGATTTCAAAGATTCTTCACCAGCTGTTCCAATCGATGCAATCGAAAGCGTGTTTGAAATCGATGAAAACGACGACAGTTCCTTTGCACAACGAATTTTTTCTTCCATTAGCTGACGGAGATCGAATATTTGATCAATGCATCCTCGATGTGATCTAAATATCGCTTGTTCTTTCCGGCTCGTTTGCTCTCGATGTTTCTGTAGCTTCAATTGTATGATTTTCGTAAATACTTTGCCGACGATCGAAAGTAAGCTAATACCGCAATAATTGTTGCATTCCTGACTGTCGCCTTTTTTTAAAATTGGGGCAACGATCGCTTTCTTAATAAAATATTTGCTTAAAATTACATTCTTGTAGAACTTATAAAAGCTATAAAAGGCAATAAAACGTCTTCTTTTGAAGCGACTTGCATGCAATCAATCAACCGGATACGTTACGAAAGGCAATGTTTTATTTATTGATATCATTGATTTCAGTTAACAGAGCTCAACAATAATCCAAAAGTGCACGGGGTTATTGTTCAAATGCCACTTGATTGCGAAAATCCCATTGACTCTCATTTAGTAACTGATGCAGTATCGCCGGATAAGGATGTCGATGGGTAAAAAATAATTATTTGTTTTGTATGTATTAAATCCACATTAAATTCGTTTCAGTCTCCACACAAGAAACGAAGGACGTGTTGCCGTTGGAGATTTAAAGGGATTTCTACCATGCACTCCTCACGGATGCATCGAACTTATAAAGAAGACAGGAGTACAAATCGCTGGCGCTAAAGCAGTTGTTCTAGGAAGAAGTAAAATTGTTGGAACACCAGTAGCTGAGCTTTTAAAATGGGAACATGCAACTGTGACTGTGTGCCATTCGAAAACCAAAAATTTATCAGAAGAGGTCTTCTACCATCTAGAAAAAAAATTTGATTAAAGATAAGAATCATTAAATATTTATAGACAAAAACTGCTGATATATTGGTCGTTGCTATTGGAAGAGCTGAAATGGTAAGAGGACACTGGATTAAGCCTGGTGCTGTTGTAATCGATTGTGGCATCAATGTCTTATCAGGTATTATAATAAACACTTTACAGCTTATGTAGTAACTTGAACTCGACCAGTCTTTTATAAGAGATAAGTAGGGTCAGCTTACAATAACATAACATAACTTTCGCGATAAATATTATGTATACATAAATCGAAACTTCTTGTCTACTCAAAATATTAATATAATTATTTTCAGATCCGTCCAAGCAGTCGGGTAAGAAGTTAGTTGGTGATGTTTGCTTCGAGGAGGCAAAGTCGATAGCTTCATATATAACTCCAGTTCCCGGCGGTGTTGGGCCTATGACTGTAGCAATGCTTATGAAAAATACTGTAATATCAGCGGAAAGATCAGTGGAGAGATTCTTACAAAAGAAATGGAGTTTGAAGCCGTTACCATTAGTACCTGTTCTACCGGTTCCAAGGTGAGTTTTAATAATAGATCGATTTGATTCTTTGATACATACATCTTCTTTTTATTACAGTGATATTGAGATTGCTCGATCGCAGAAACCAAAAGATATTTCTATACTTGCTGAAGAAATTGGATTACTTAATAGTGAGATTTCCCTTTATGGAAATAAAAAAGCAAAAATATCACTAAGTGTACAAAAGAGATTGGAAGAAAGAAAAGATGGAAAATATGTAGTAGTGGCAGGGTAACACAAAATATAGTAGAAGTGGAGTTTTGTTTAAATTTATTAATGCTTTACTAGAATAACACCTACACCGCTTGGAGAGGGAAAAAGTACAACATTAATTGGATTAATTCAAGCATTATGCGCTCACAAAAATAAAAATGCGATTGCGTGCTTGCGTCAACCGTCACAAGGACCTACTTTCGGGATTAAGGGTGGTGCAGCCGGAGGTGGTTATTCACAGGTAAATTCAAAATGTTTAAATGTCTGCTAACATCTTCCAAGCTTGGTGGCGTCATCATAGCATTATCATCAAATATTACTGGAGTCTCCGAATCCTCAGCTAGTTCGCCATTTTTTAATTCATGAAAGTACTCCTCCCATCGCTCCAAGATCGGTGTGAGATCCCTTTCTTTGTCCTTGCAGTATGTGCAACGTGGTGTGAATTGTGTCATCCATTCCTTTCGTCTGTGAATTCTCTTTTCTTCTTTTGTGGGGTCTTTATATTTCACCTCGCATGCCTGTGTTCTCTGAGACTGTTGCATTGCTCGGTACGCAGCATTCTTACGTTCAGTTGCATTCATTATCAAACCAGTCGGTCCGATCTCTACGACTGTTGCTTAAGTGCAGCTATGTTGATTCGAGCCTGATCGGCGGATACAGAGCTTGTAGTGCGATCTCGGAGAATCATACCAACAAGATCCGAGTCGAAGTTGGCACCTCGGTTCATCAGACCTGAAAGATGGCGGCGGTCTATCAACACATGGTCTATTTGGTTGCGAGTGGCTCCATCAGGAGATACCCAGGTGGCTTTATGGATGTCTTTACGCGCAAAACTAGTACTTGCAACGACCAAGTTCTTACTTGTTGCCATCTCTACAACTTACCTACTCCGAGCACATGGTGCTTGGTATGACAGCTGTAATATACCTCATACTTAGGTTTTTGCAAAACGCCATTCCCTGCCCATCTCTTCTCCTGAATGACGGTAATGTCAGCTTTATGCTTTGACAGAGTATCGAGGCTCTGTACAGAGTTCGAACGTTCGTAAATTTTTTTTTGCCTGTGGTCGTGGTCGTTAATTCCAGTATCCAAGGCATGTTGCTCGTTCGTAATAATTCTTTTCTCCAGGTGAGATTATTAGCCTCAGGCCAACCTTATTTGGAAGGGACTAGTCCGATCATATTAGCCTATCCTTTCTCATAGAAAAGTTACCAGTGGCCACCGCTACGAGGTTATGATCGCACTTCCATCAGTCCACCACTGACCACTACCTACAACTACGAATATTATATTTTACATATCCAAAACTGCAGCTATAGCTTTCATATTAATTTATTTTCAATGTAGAACAATATATTTTTGATATATTCTTATAGGTCATTCCAATGGAAGATTTCAATTTACATTTAACTGGTGACATTCATGCGATAACTGCTGCTAATAACTTATTAGCAGCACAGCTAGATGCTAGAATGTTTCACGAAGCAACGCAGAGTGACAAGGCACTTTACGATCGTCTTGTGCCCAAAGTAAAGGGACAACGGACATTCTCGAAAATACAGCTACGAAGATTAGAAAAGTTAGGTATTCATAATACTAATCCAGATTCTCTATCAGTCGAAGAAATCAGGCGATTCGCAAGGCTTGACATTGATCCTGACACAATTATGTGGTATAGAGGTATTTCTTTTATATCTATGTATACTTTTTTCATTATTGGGAAATATTTATTTAATTATAGTGATGGACGTCAACGATCGGTATTTGAGGCAAATCACAGTCGGTCAATCACCAACTGAAAAGAATATCACTAGAGCTACAGGATTTCACATCTCAGTTGCGAGTGAAATTATGGCTGTTTTAGCGCTTTCAAAGAATTTACAAGATATGAAGGAGAGACTTGCTAGAATGGTTGTAGCGTTTGATAAATCCGGTAACTCGATTACAGCTGATGATTTAGGTACAACTGGAGCAATGCTGGTTCTCTTAAAAGACGCAATTGAACCGAACTTAATGCAAACACTAGAAGGAACTCCGGTTTTAGTGCATGCCGGGCCTTTTGCTAACATAGCACATGGCTGTTCATCAATAATAGCAGATGATATTGGACTAAAATTAGTCGGCGAAAATGGCTATGTGATTACTGAAGCCGGTTTTGGATCTGATATTGGCTTAGAGAAATTTATAAATATAAAATGCCGCATTTCTGGAAAAATCCCAAATGCTGTGGTTTTGGTAACTACAATTCGAGCACTTAAAATGCATGGAGGTGGACCAGCTGTTGTGCCTGGTGTTCCACTTAAAAAAGAATACACCGAAGAAAATATCGAATTGTTAGATAAAGGTTTGGTTAATTTATTCAAACACATCGAAAATGGGAAATACTATCACATTCCTGTCGTAGTTGCTATCAACTCTCATAGGTAAAAAAAAATGTTTTTTAAAATTAAATTATAGAAAATTAATAAAATTAATATGCTTAGCGATGATACACCAGCGGAGCATGAATTGGTTAAAAAATGTGCCTTAAATAATGGGGCCTTTGCCGCTGTTATTAGCTCACACTGGAAAGATGGTGGCGTTGGTGCTCTAGAGCTTGCAGATGCTGTAATTAGTGCATGCGATCAACCAAACAATTTCACTTTCCTATATGATAATAATTTACCGATTCTTGATAAAATTAATATAATTGCTCAAAAAATGTATGGTGCTGGATCGGTGGAATTAAGTGACAAAGCTAAAGTGGCTGTTGAAACATTTACTAAAAAAGTATTTTATTTTTACTTATATTCTTAAATTTTCATGTAAAATTATTTATATTTAAATATTTAAGGGTTTCAACAATATACCAATATGTATGGCTAAAACTTCTGCATCATTGACTGGTGATCCTAATGTTAAGGGTGCTCCAACTGGCTTTAGCTTGACTATAAACGATATACAGTTATCTGCTGGCGCTGGATTTTTAGTATGCATTTGTGGTGAAATTTCACGTATGCCTGGTCTACCAACTCGTCCTTGTATTTATGATATCGATTTAAACACTGAGACGGGAGAAATTGAAGGATTATTCTAATTCGTATATTTTTAAAAATGTAATAAAGTTTTTTGGTTTTCTTGAACCCTATTGATTCGAAATTGTGTTTTTTTCGATTATAATAATTAGTTGTACACAATAGACACTCGCTAAACTTAAAAAAAAATTAAGTTTGTTGTTGTAAAATCTTGAATACAAAAACCTTTTCTAACAATATTATATTTTCAATATTCTAACTGTTCAAAGTATTTATTTTAGGTATTTTCAGGGGCGAACGGCTTTCGAAGACCTCGGAAAGTTGTGGCACCCGATTTGTCACTTGTACATGAGAAGAGTTACTGCAGACGAACACCTAGCAGCTCTGTTAGCAAGTCCTAATCTCACCTCCTCGCGGTGCCCCTGGAGTATCTCCTCGGAAAGAGCTAATGGGAGACGGTCGAATGGCAAGTTCTCTGCACCATAAAATAGAGTCTATTGGGCTGAGGTTTAACAAACCGCACCCATAACAATACCATTGCTACGAATCGGCAAACAATGCCTCGGAACCAGATGGACAACACGACGACGATCTTTGCTTTTCGAACCAGGACACGAATCGGATCATGGAATGTGAGAACACTGCTTGCTGATGGACGGCTGAATGAAGTCCTCAACGAGATGAACCGATATAAAATCAAGGTAATGGGATGAGATGGCCCGATGCGGGAACATATCTGCTCAAACGGTGAATCCTTATAATTTGGCAGAAACCAAACTGAGAGCCGTAGGAATGGCGTTGGCGTAATCCTCATCAAAGAAGCCAGATCCAGCCTCATTAGCTGGTCACTAGGTTCTGAGAGGATTGTTACAGTGCGCCTGCATACCAGATTAAGAAGTATTACGCTACTCCAATGCTACGATGACGATGACGTCAAGAAAAGTTAAAAGGCCAGAAATTGTTGGGAGTCTACAAGAAATCTTATACTAGCGGCACCGGCACGGCAAATCGTTTGAGTTGAAGGAAGTGAACTTACAACGATTTGTCATGAAATACGACTCGAATTTGAGCCCAGGGGCCAGCATCGAATTAACTTGAGGGAAAAAGCTTTCTGTTTACTCAACGAAAATTCCACCCCGCCTTATGGGAAATACAGGCCGCCGGCAGGCCATGGTCTGAAGCTTCCTCGCCTTGAAGCCGAGTATAACCATACATTCAACTACCGTCAACTGTATGGAGCCTGCAGTCCAAGAAAACTAACAAAAAGCTTTATTTACCGTCAGTCCGTGCCTGAAGATTTGAAATTCTATTTAGTCTAAAGTTTTCGTTGAGGTCATGAACATTTTTGCATTTGAATTAACAATCTGCTACGTTAAACTGTCGTCTTCGCCTGTGTGGCTGTGCAGAATCATGAGGTTCCCTGCAGTCCACGGCCTGGCAGATGGTTGCCTTAAGTCTTCATCCCTCAGTCATTCTGAGTAATGTGTGGCCTTCATTGGGCCGTGCTTGCTGATCTAGCCTGCAGGGCCATGGCCGGCCGGCGTCTTGAGGGTGAATGGGTGCCTTAAAGTATGACCTTCATTAGGCGGTATCTGCCGACCTGGGGCCAGTTCACGCAATTCGACGTCGACTGAAAACGACGCGTTAAATGTCGTTTTGGGTTCACGCAAGTCGACGTTTTATGTTTGACGTTTTAAAAGTGTCGTTAATCTTCTCGACGCCAGATTTGGCGTCGAATTCATTTATTGTTTATTGTTATTATTAAAAACGAGTTGTGGTGCCAATTAGAGCAGAGCAGAAATAATTTTACACAAAACTTTTTACAGTTCTGAACAAACAAAATACAATAGAAAAAGAAAAACTATTAGTTGAAAAATAACAATTATAACTACTCCAACAAGAGTTAGATGTACAAAAATAAATTCAGAGTTGAGATTTTCCAATATTATTATGAATTTGTTTAATTAATTAATTTAATTACTCACATTATTGAAGTTTTAGTATTATTTGCAACTTGTCCCCCTTGTGGATAATGTGAAAAGTGCAGCGGTTTCATTGGATTTTGCATACCTTTAGGAGAAATTATTTTGGGAAAACGACATTCGACACGTCGACTTACGTGAACCCAAATTCAGCGTCGTAGAAATTAATGTCGTTTTCATAAAGCGTCGATGTCGACGTCGAGTGTCGAATTGCGTGAACTGGCCCCTGGTCTGTATGTCAAAGGGCTCAGATATTTGTGAGCCAGATTTGTCAATTTGTCGTTTTCCATGAGATACGACACGACTTATACACATTCGCATTCCCAAAACATTCGCATTGCTTGATGCGAATATTGATGCGAAAGTATAAAATGTACTTTGAACGAATGGGAACATTCGTAACATCTCTAATATGTACATATTTATGAAGATAAATAAAGTTTTTCCATATAAATTGTGTGTGGAAAGGATCTTAATTGCATAATTAAAGATTATTCACTACATCGACTTAACAGGATTAGTGGTTAACACCACTCACCGCAATCAGCTACATCATCCACGATTAGCATTATCAGCCCCCAAAAACCGCCCTACGGTTAAGGGTGATCCACTACAATTACTTCAAATTGAACTTAGTATTGGTTAACCATAAGCCCACAATTATTGCTAAACTTTTTGAAGTAGTTTACACTTACTTAAATAATTGAGGCTAATTCTTCAGTAATAAATTCAACAAATATACATATTATTAAGCAATGTGCATGTATTTTGGTTTTAGTAGTAAAAAAATTTAAACTTCTAAATGAGTTTTATTTATAAAATAATTTATATTGTATATACATAAATAATTTCATTATAAAAAAATCTAAAATTTTTCTATTTGATTATTTTCGATTACTTGTGAAGATAAATTATTAAGAACATTATTTCTAGTTTCAGATAAATTGGATGTATTAGATGAATTGCTGCTTTTCTAGAAGAAGAAAAAACGAGAAAAAAAATAGTTTATTCTCTAGTTTATTATTAAATAAATAGGCTATACTTTTTGCGAGTTGATTTCATCTTCGTTCATCATAAATGTAGGATCGTTGTTAATTCCAATAAAATCAGATTCATAGGAGTCGACACTTAAATAATAATTGTTAAAAATATATACTTTACGTATCAAAGTGTATGAAACTGAGGATATACGATAATAGAAAATTTTGATATTTGAGGTATAGGATTAGATTTTATCCGGTACATGTCCATAGCCATATTTCAGTTGAAATGTTTATGCTTGTACATGCAAATCCATATAATCCATTCAAAATATTTTCATTTAGGACTAAATACTATTATATCTTAGCCATATGTTTTGAAATAATAATTCAAATCGATTATGTTAATACACCTCAAAATCTCATTATTGTATATCATCAGCCGACAAGTATATAAACAACCATATATACAAACCTCATATCATCATACACGTCGTTGGTAAATTCATTGTCATTCAATACCGGATTAGAGCCTTCAACTGAAAAGACATTTGTTGTTGGTGCACCAATTCTATTCAAATTGGATGGAGTCGATCCAAATTCCGGAGGTGCAAATGCCTTCAGTTGTCTGTCAAGGGCACGTGTCCTCATTACAAATGCAACTATAAGTACAATACATAGAGAGCCAAGAACAACAGATACAACAACTAAAATTGTTGTCAGCATGCTTTCCATATTATGAGCTACATCTTCAAATTTCGGCAATGGGACATCATTCAAGACCAAATCCTTGACAATAAGAGATTTTTTTAATTTCGCAATGAAATTAATATCACTGGATTTTCTTTAATATAAAAAATTTTCATCATTTGATTATAGATTCGTCATTATACGTTTAGAGGCCTTACTTTTGAATTTCCGAAGCTTCTATTGCTTCATTGTTTTGAATAAAATGCGCTCGAACGGTGGTAGATTCAACGCTATCTGTAGAGTTTGTAGCTTGTTTGGCTCCTTTTTGCGGGATAATTTCATCTATATTGCATATTTCATATCCATACAGTTCTTGAAATTTCTCCTTCATCTAGGAAATATTAAGTGTAATATAAGAAAATTGCTTTTCCTTTAAAGTTACTTACATATTGTACATTATTCTTAACAACATTGAAGCTGCTTAAAAATACGAATGTAACTCGATTAGATTCAGAAACGATGTAAATTTTCACATTTGCTTGATCTGTGTGGTTAACAGTATCCAATGCAATAATATCAAATTCAAAATATCCTTTCATGTTGTTCCTTGGTGACATGAGCAATCTCAAGTCACCAGTACTTTCATTCAGTTCAAACATATCTTTCTTAACATCCTCAATCCCTTGTCCTTTTGCTATAATAGAATCTTGATTTATCAAATAAGTTGTAGGATCATCTAAATCTGGATCAGTTGCCTGAAAAATATATAAAGTATATTATTTCATTAAATATTATATTTATATTTTATTTTTTCTTTATTACATGCACTGTTAAGATGAGCTTTGTTGCATAATCACTTGTTGTTATGCCTGCCCCATAATGGCTTTCGTCAAATGTTGGGGGATTATCATTAACGTCGTTTACTGTGACTGTAACTAAGAGGAATGAGTTCTCGTCTGGATTTGTTGGAGGTTCCTTTTCACGATTTGTGGCGATTATTCGGATTTGGTGAGTGTCGATACTTTCTCTGTCTAATTCCTTTGTCAATGATAATTGGCGTGTTTTTTCATCTAGCTTAAAAAGTTCTGCATCCAGGGGGTTAAATTTATCTAGAAAAAAAAAATAGTTTAGTAAGATTTATAGACTTATTACTTGATTTTGTTAAATTGTGGAGATTAGTGAAGATGTCATTTAAGAATCCCGCAACAAACGCATAATCTATATACAGGGTGTATTTACTAAGTTTAAAAAACGGCCGACTGTTGATAGGTTTTGGTCAGACAAACAAAAACTTCTATGAGTCCCCACTCTAGAACATAAATAATGAAGCATGCTACAGCCCTCTTTGGCTCACAACATATTCTAGAAGTTCGTTTATGAATAGAACAACTCGACTGTGGAATAATCTCCCACAGTCAGTTTTCCCGAACTCGTACAACACCCAAGAGTTCAAACGTAAGGTTCATCGCCACCTGCTCCAACACCCCCAAGCCCCCCTTACCCTATCATTTTTTTTCTATCTTTAAAACCAAGCTTGCTACTAGACATTGCAACATGAACTGAACGACATGACAGACTGGTAATACAAAGGGTGATTCCTAAGCTTAGTTTTCCCACAAAAAAAATGCATTTTATCTTTTTTTTCGAAATTTAAATCATAAGGGGTAGAATTTGGGTTCAAAGTTTTTCAAACTCTGCCCGATCATTATTGACTTCTCATTTCGGATTGGGTTTTGATTGTTAATTCTTCTTGATAATTTCTTATCAGATCTGCAGAAGGAGACAGGGGTTGAAAAAACATCAGGTTTTGGGTAGAGTATACACCATCTATCCCTGCGATACTGACTGCTATTAAACCCATGCTTTCTCTTAAGTGACCTATACACTTTCAGTTTGACTGCCCAATTTATCACGTGTGACGTCATGTTTGAGCGATAAACTAGATGAACTGTGCAATTTTAAAATGTTTTCACTCAGTCCTCAGACTTGAGCTTCTGAACCCTCTTTTTCTTCGATAAACTGCGCATTTCAGACGGTTTATCGTTCAGTTCTCTCAGTTTTGGCATTTGCCATTTATTAAAAAGTATATACTCAAGTCAACATAGCTGAGCAAAATTGGAAGAAAGAATATTATTAAGTTTAGAGATGCAAGATCTGGTTTTACTAGGAGGACAAGAGGCATACAACTGAAGACCATAAGCATACAGATGAAATGAACAGCGTTGAATAACGGAGGTAACATCGTTGACATACAAGGAGAAAAGGAGAGGATCAAGAATTAAACCTTGTGGAACCCCTACAAGTACTGGTAGGAACTAGATGATTGAAAGTTCGATGGAGGGTAGAGAGATTTATATCCACATCAGAAGGTGTTTTAACGCCTAAAGAACGAAAATTGGACCATAGTTGTATGGAATTTAGAGCGGGATCAAGCTTGCCGGAGTAAAACTCACGTTTAGCAAATTTGACTTTACAAGTGATGGGTTGCGTAGTTGTTTGTAAGCACTAAGATACCTAGGAATCCTTGTCTTGCGATGGTGCCTATACATAAACTAACATTGATTTATCAGATCGCGGATCTCACGGGAATATCAAGGACAGTGGCGAGATACCTGGCGCCTTCTTGTCGTGTCTTGATAAAAAAGGTGATGAATGGACGTCAATACAAGTAGTGAACTACAGATAGCTGATCTAAATTAATAAAATGTGTGTTGTTAACTTACTGTCAATAAAATAATAAATTTTAAATTTATCCTTTTCATTAAGAATTCCATTGTTTTTAGGGTCATCAGCTTCTGGAATATAGCGCAATTCTTCTAAACCAAATTCATTTTCTAGAATAGAAAAATAAATTACAATAATGCAAAAGTATTTCAGATATTTTAACAACATTATCTACCTGTAAAATTTGTGGTGTATTCCCGATTTTTAAAAATGGGTTCACCTTCCATATCAACGAATACAACAATTTGATTTGTTAATATTTCAGACGATTTAAATCCTCCATCAACAGCTTTGATATTTAGCTATTCGATAAAGAAAAAAAAAGATTTTAATAAATTACTTACTTTTAAATATTACTTATATAATCTTTACCCCATAAAATTTTGCTTTTATATCTTGTGTAATTTGAAGCCTGGACGTGCTTCTAGATTCTTGTATAACTTCAAAGTACTTGGCATCGTCACCTATTAGCAATATTAATATTATGAAATTTTGGTTTTGTATTTTTTCAGAGAAAACTAACTTTGTACATCATAGCTAGAAATTTCAAATGTAACATTTCCATATTGTTCACCATCTGGATCGTAAGCTTCAAATAGTCTTAGATATGATGATTCCGTTGTATAAAGTGGTTTATGTTGTTCTTGACCATTGTATCTTAAAAATTATATAAATAAATATTAATATAATAATAAATTGTTATAATGTATACACACCTTAAACGTATTGTAACACCTTCATTTGGGAAAATTATTTTTGGACTATAGAAATTATATGGTCGAATGTATATTTTGTAAGTTTCCGTTGATTTTAAGCTTAATCTAGTATCACCTTCATCACCATGGTCGTATGCAAGTATAGTAACAAGCCATGTACCATAAAATCCCTTAAGTGGTTTGTTGGCAAATATTTGTCCATATTCCTTGTCATCTCCTTCTATTTTAAATAAATTTTCAAAATCCTTGACGGAATCTGGATTATTTCCAACTGCAAAATTTATAGTGAGCAACATATTTGTGAAAATATTGTGAGGAGAGATAATGTATTTGTGAATAACCTTACCTGGCTTTATATCTACAATTTTATAAGATACCCAAGAATTGGGTGTATTTGGTTCGTCCTTATCTGGGGCAATGAAACGACCTCCAATATTTTCGCCCTGTGGGATTTATTTTTATTATTACATAATTCGTTTTTAATACGCTTTTATTAGCTTCACTAATAGTAATAAAATCTTGGAAATTAAATTTGACTCACTTCCCGGTTACCGGTTGAGCTAAAATTTTGCAAACTAAACTTGGATGACAATGCAATCTGACCATTTTGTAAAAAAATTCAAGATGGCATTTCTAAAATGGCGGCCGATTTTTGCAATTGTGCTCTGCGGCCCCCTGACATGGGTATCAAATGAAAGCTAGAAGGTAGAATACAATCAGCTGTGTGGCGTCATTCCAAATTCAAAATGGTGGCCAACCCAAAATTGCGAAATACTTATAACCTAAAAAAAATTGCACGGATCGCGGAATTGGTTTTTTCTGAAGTCGGTTTTTAATTTTTTTTTTATTTCGTACTTTTTAGTCCATTGTTTTTTCCGGGGGCAAATTAAAAAAAAAAATATTAGGGTAGGTCAACACGGCACGATTTACTTGTCCAAATTGGCTTGCGCAAGTTTATTGGCACAACCAGATTGTTGCGTAAGAACTCAACGTTTTGCCTTGCACAACTGGCCTCACAAGCGCACTTTGTTCTTTTTGCTCCTAAGCTTTGATTCTTCATACGCCCATAAACTTGAAGTAGGGTTAAACGACTGTGTACGCCGCGCCGTTTTGATCACATTTCATCCTACTCGAACTCCGTTTTGAGCTGATCTCTGAAGGCTCGGTTACATTGAGCGAGCTTACAAGTTACTACCCGGCGAATTCACTAGCTGCACTCTGTGGCGTGTGGGCTTGTTAGCTAGTAAACTAGCCGTGTGTCATCATAGTTGCTAGTGAACTAGCAGCGAGTATCTCATTATTTGATTTCATTGACTACAAAATGACGGAATTAGTTCGTGCTAGCTAGTTGACTTTTGAGCAAGTGCAAAATTTTGAGTGTCATCATCACTACCGCACTAGTTGACTCACCGGCTAGTAGCTGGTAAACTCGCTCAATGTAATCGAGCCTTAAGTGACTATCGTGAGTATATGCTTCTGTGACTGTTTCACGATATCCTGCAGGAAAGCAAACCGGTTTGTGCAGCTTTCGCAATTCCTCAGAAATAATAATTTCATAATTTCGCGTCTCGGCACGTTAATTGGTCATCGTTATTTCTTTGGCTTCGCAGCGCATTTTTGAACTCTCTCCCTAAATTATAGTAAATTAAATTTGAATTACCCCGGCCCGCGGGAGCATAATCCATTTTCGAAATGGCCCACAATTCCATTTGGGTTGGTCAACCATGCTTTGTATAGTAGCGAATATAAATTACGAAAAAGGATCATGGTCGAAGAGAAACCTATTTAATCGGAATAAAATGATTTAACATCGTTTAACAAAACGTGTTATAAAGATTAAATATTTTTGTCATCAAATTCGATTGTAAACCAAAATAATTTACACAAACCACTTTTTACCAAGAATTTTACACAATAATCAGTTCTGTGGTTTCGGTAAATTTGCATTACATAATATCAGTGGACCTACAATAAATATAAATACGGGAAATCTATGGCTTTTAAAATACATAATTTTATATGTTGGTGGAAGCATTAATTTACCAAGAATTAAAGTTAAATATCACGTTAAATTGGACAGAAAATGTGAGCCCATACATTATTTTGGAATTTATGATATGAATTTGGCGTAAATATTTATTGATTTACCTGCTTTGCATTTTCTTCAATAATTGGTGCAAAATCATCTGGTTTCGGCATTTCTGGCGCATTATCATTAACATCACGCAAAATCACCAGCACACTTGTTTCATTGGAATTCGTTCCTAAGAATTTAATTATGCATTAAGCAAAAGGTGTAAAAGGTTAGTTATTGTTATTAATGTTACTTCCAGTTCCCAGATAATTATCTTGTATATTAATATTGATTGCATGATTGGGTTGTCCATTATCCCGATCTAGTTCGATGCCGGGTTGAAGTTTTACTATGATTTCACCCTTTTGTTCGTCAATTTCGAAATATTTCCTTACATCAGTGGGATTATTAATAGAATACAAAAGAGCATTATGTGGTGCTAAAAGAGAGGTTGGCGATATTAAGAAATTTCTGTTATAAAAAAATTCCCTTACCATCCCTATCATCATCATGAGCTTTAACAGCTGTTACATAAGTGCCGGTTGTGCTGTTTTCCCATATCGATACTGTTCTATCAAATTCCAAAACTTGTGGTATTTTATTGTTGATATCGAATATTTCAATGAAAATCTATAATTAAATTTTTGTCTATTATAAATTTCAAATATTATAGCAGTAAAATCAATTTACATTCCCCTCAGTTTTCGGTTCAACATGATCAAACAATAAAATGGTGAAATTAAGTCCTGATATGCATTTTTCATCACAATCAATTCTCGAATTCTTCATAACTTTTAGTTCACCGGTTGCTGGGTCGATTTCTATTAATCCATCATCTGTGCCAGGTTTATCCTTTAATGGTCTGAAATATTTCTTCGGTTTAATTTAATTTACAGAAAAATTCTAGATATTTCTATTTACTTTATGCTATAGTCGATTTCATTATTGCCAGGACCATCTATATCCTCTGCATAAATTGTTCCTATTCATGAGGATTACAAAAAATTTGAATAATTTTGAAGTCGTCCCATTATTTATACCTTACCTACTAGAGTTCCTCCTACAGCTTCTTCAATTACAGCTCTCTGAGTTCTTAAAGTATCTTTGATGAATCGTGGACGATTGTCGTTGAGATCATCTACCCGAATTGTTAGAGTAGCTAAATGTTTAGAATTAATTAAAACGCTTAAGAATGGCAGTATTATCCGCAGTAGTCTTGTTGTGCTTACCCACTGCTGTTCCTTCATTTACTTCTTGGTTTAAATCTGTTACTTTTATGGTAAGATAAATGTTCTCATACATTTCATAGTCAATGAGTTTTGGGTAAAAGTCGGGATTGACTTTAAGGTAACCAGATACATTGTTTCTATTGTCATTATTCCTTTCGATTATAAAGCAGCTGAAAGTGGATGAATATAAATTCAAATAAAAATTAATTATTACATTTTTCAGCTATGTTCTAAAGGATAAGGAAGGATATTTGGGGAATATGAAAAAAAACTTGTTTAAAAATATAATCTTTATAAAACATTTTATTTGGATCAAAAAAAGAACATTTGTTTTTAATTACCCCTATTCTAACTAAAAAGAAACTTCATTTTTGTTTACTGGAACTTATATGAATGCTGTTCACCGGGAAATGAACCAGTCTCGTTTCTATTCGTTCAGAGAAATATATGCATAAACATAAATATAAAAAATATAGTGCAAGGACCAAGAAGGTGAGCAATCACAATCACAATGTTGGCTTGGGTAACCTAAGCACAAAGATGTGCGTGATGGTGGTTAATCGTTTCCATTTTCCGACCTAAATATAACCATAGAACCCTCGATAACTCATAATTGTTGAATGTTTAAGTCGCCCTAGATATTCTTTAGAGAGGTTTCCTTCGGTGCCGATCGCTGAATTCTCCAGTCTGCTGGACGGTCTCGCCAGAGAAATTTACGTGGCAAGCGGTTATCATCAATTCAGCAAACATGACCAAGCTACCATAGTCGACGTTTTGTACTCCTTCTTCGATCAGGGTTTGCTGATTTCATCTTTGTCTGACTGTTTCGTTTCGAAGGCGATCGCGTAGTGAGACACCGAGGATGTGTCTCAAGCATCGCATTTGGAAGACCTGGAGCTTCTTGATGTCCTGTTTGAGCATTGTCCACGTTTCCGATCCATAAAGACGAATCGAAAGGATCAACGTTCAGATGGCGATATTTGTTCATTTCCATATGCACCACTTGAACGAGGCGAATATTGCTGTTTTCTGGCCGATGTGGCAGTGAACGTCCGCAGTCTATGCCGATTTTCGTTTTCTCAACCAATATTCTCAAATATTTGAACATCGGATGTCGATTTGGGTTCCATGGAGGTGAACACTGGCCCTCGATCCGTCCGTTGTGAGCCCTTTGGTCATTTCCGCATTGATTTTTAATCCGTATGACTCGGCGATGCGGGAAATGTCGAATAAGATGTCCGTTGCTTCGGCAACCCTGTCAGCGAAGCTTTATCGGCGAACATTAAGTCGGTTACGAAGTTGTTGCCGCCGTATCAAACACCGCGTCGTTTATCGAATGCTTCACGCACAATCGCGTCGATCACAATCTTGAAGAGAAGCGGCGAAGCGACGTCTCATAGTCGGACATACGTTTGAATCGGAGCTCCTCGGCCAAGTCGCTTCGAATACGAACGCTGCTGGTTGAGCCATCGTACGATGCTTGGAGAAGTTGGATGATTTTTAATAACACGTGTTTGGTTTCCAAGGCTCTCCAGAAGCTGTTCCAATCGATGCAATCGAAAGCGGATTTGAAATCGATGAAAACGACGGCAGATCTTTTGCTACAACATTGATCGTTTGCTACAGCTTGTTCTTCTGGTTCGTTTGCTCTCGATATTTCTGTAGCCTCGAATATATGATTTTCGTTAATACTTTGCCGACGATCGAAAGGAGGGTAATGCCGCGATAATTCTTGCATTCCCGACTGTCGCCTTTTTCAAAATTGGGACAACGATCACTTTCTTCCACGCCGACGTGTCACCATCCGAGCGCCATATTTGTGTGTTGATTCCCGGCACTTTTCCATTTTTCAGCGATTTTATAACTGTTTTCACCTCGATAATTGTCGGTTCGGAATTGAGAAATTGATTCGTCGGCTGTTCGTTAATCGGATTCCCTCCACCGCTGCGGGCGCCCATTGGGAGAAGTCACGAAAGTTCCATCCAATTTTTTGATGTTGTCGTTTGTTGATGTTGTTTTGCCGCCTAACCGCTGGATTGTCTGGTACAGCATCCGGTACTCTTTCCTCGGCGCCGCATCTTCCATGTCGGCGGCAACGTTATTCCAGTACGCTTCCCGTTTCGATTTCATTTTCTGTCGAACTTCTTTGTTCAATCGTCGGTATTGCTCAAAGACGACGTGTTTCATTCGCCGATCGACGAGGTCCGGATAGCTTTCCGAGATCGGATAGGTGGACACAACTCCATTGCACACCCTGCAATAGGCTCAGACAATGATAAAGTTAACTGAAAACCAAATTCTTACTTGGTTTTACCGACCAATAAATTGTAAATAACTGATTATATGACCCACTCTAGCACTGGAGTGGATTGACTCGCTGGATTACTGGACTAAATTTATGGGCATAATTTTTGTGTTTAACCCTAATAACTCCTATACCTATTCGAATCTGCTTGATCATTTTGATCTGAAAAGAAATCGGTTGGACATTGAGGCGTTTGATAACTAAAAATTTGGTTTCCTTGAACGACTGGGATGAAGTCCTCTTTTCGTTTTGGATCGGTGTACGTTTGATATGTAGTTAAATTGTCACTGGAAATTTCAAATAAAGCGAGAGCCGAGAGTATTACCCGGGCACTTTTTAAAATCCCTCCCGGACGCCCTCAAACTAGGACAAATCCGAAGAAACCTGGATGGATGGCAGCCCTACCTATTATGAATATTTAAACAAAAATATAAAAAACCCACACGTTCCCACACTTCCACAAATACTCGTACTTGATGCTATAAAAAATATCATCAAACCCACTGATCCACATTCAAATCTCATTCGCATCTACATACTTCAACCTCAGCCATATTTACCTTGATATTTCCAATAAATTACACATAGTCCAGTTCATTACCTCTCTACCTTTTATTTAGACGCTCCATCCGATAATTTTGTAGGTAGGAAGGAGGAAATTTCTTGGTACATACATATGAAGTCATTACTTCCTCTTCTCCACTGATTTCCCAAAATAGTAGGTTACATAGAACATAAGTAAAGAGAACTGTTCGCAAATCGTGTGTGAATTGGTAAAAAATGTAGAATTTCTAGAAAGGAACGCATTTCAAGATACATAATCAAAGAATACTGTGCCTTTAAATTATCAACTAGGTATAAATAACTACCTCGAAATAGAAATGTTTTTTAAGCACAACGTTATTGAGGAATTTTTGCAAATAGACTGGGAAATAAAATTTTTATCTCTCAAGTGATGGACTAAAATCATAGATAAGGCCTGAAGGCCATGTTCAATTAAAAAAAAAATCTTAAGATGTCAAGGACTATTCCAAATAAGACTTCTGTCAAAAGAAATCTTGTGTTCAAACGGAAAATTAACAATGCTATTTCTAAATATTAATTTGAACAAAAAAAAAATATATAAAAGCGAGAAAAAATTGTTATTTGACAGTTTTCACCTACATTTTAAAAAATATTTAAGGCTTTGGTAAATTTTTTGAAGATTTGATAAACAAGATGAAGATGGAGGACCAAACTGTGGGTTTTGGCCTTTGATATTTTACTTTCATAAAGCGAAAAACGTTTGTGAAACATGTGTACATCTGGCTGAATATATTTGTCTGGGACAATGCTCAATAAGAATGCGATGGTGATTGGTCACCGAAGTTGATGACCACAAAATCCAAGATTTAAAGTAATTATTCGGTTGAGTAACCCACAGCTATAAGCGTCATCGTGGAAATTTGCGAAATTGGAGGATCTGTGAGTGACACAGTTACGCAAGTAGCAGAAGCCAATGTGCCTGGAATTGCGGGTGACACAGAAACGGAAGTAGCTGATCCTGACCTACCAACCTTGGGTCCATTACACCCTCTTTCCTTGTCCGAAGAGGGTATCCAAATCTCAGGTGATCTTTCGCGATTGTTAATTACCCCGTTTATGACTAGATTCAACCCAGGTTCAACCCAGTCCTAAACGGGGGTCGAGTTGAAACTGGGTCCACTCAATCCAACTCAGCTCTCCTACCTGGGTCGAGTTGATATTTCGCTCATATATACTAGGGTTGAGTTGTAATTAGGTTGAAGTGACATTTGTTTTGTTTGTGTACCATCCGTGAAGTCTATCTTCGGCGGTAGTTTTGTGTTCGATGTTTTTGAGGGCACAGGAATAAAAAATTATTTCGTTCTAAATTTTTAGTTATGTAGTTATGTTTTGATTTCAGTTCAACTCAATTTCAACCCAAAGTGAACTCAACTCAACATCATATACGGTGGTCGAAAGTTCAATTCAACCTAGACTCAACTTTTCAACCTAGTCATAAACGGGGTAAATAATGACCTTAACACTTTTATAGTATGTTGCCGAAATAAAGCAATGTTGACACTGTGGTGGCCTACTTGGACAGCAGAAAGGGCGGCAGGGCTACGAGGGTTGGATCCGTCTACCTTCCATATGAGGGACAGTCTTGGACATACATTACCCTTGTTTCTGCCGACCTGCTCAATTGTGGAGAAAACTGGAGAGTATCCAGTGATCACACCTTTTCTGACCACAGAGTCATTTTTTTTAATGTTAATATGTGCGGAACTGTGAAGAAGGCCCCTAGCTACAGGAATGTCCGAAACACAGACAGATGGGGCCGTATATAGACAAGTGGTCCATTAGGATATACAGGGCGAAAACCAAACTCCTTGGTGGAACAGTAAGCTTCTCAAACTAAGGTCTGAAAGTAGAAAGGCCTTCAATAAGGCCAAACAGTCTAACTTGAATTCGGACTGGGACAACTATAAAGAACGTCTCAGGGAGTTCAAGTACGAACTGCACAAGTCAAAGAAGGAATCTTGTAAAACCATATGTGAGACAATAGAAAGTTTTTCGGGAGCCGCAAGACTTAGAAAAGTTCTCTCTAAAAGCACAATGTGCATAAGAAGTCTTCGCTATAAACACATATTATTTATTAAATACGAAAGTTATACTCACTTCGCATAATTGATGCTGTCCGCAGCCTTTCCAGATTTAATTGCATACGACTCATTCCACAGAATTTGAAATACTAAATCCGCTGTTGTATCCGGATCTAGTGCTTGAATCGTTGTTATAATCAGATTCGTATCGATTGTATTTTCGGTGATGTTCGGTGAATTTCTAGGCTGAAATATTTTGTGCTATCAAATCATACTCTTAACATTTTCATTATTAAATTTACCATTCTTATTTCAGGTGTTTCATCATTTACATCAATCACGTTAATTGTAAGTTGTGTATAAACTGTATGAAGACTTGTTTTTTCAGCAGTTTGAAGGGTGTCAGTAGCCTTTATTTGCAGTATTACTGTAGTTTGTCGTTCATAATCTAAAGTATCATTGGCAATTGTTGTTATAAGCCCATCAGGTGTAATATGGATACCTTGCGATAAACCTACTATTTCATGGCTAAAAAATATAAACATAAAAGTTTTTAATGGATTTGATAGAATAAGATTATTTTTATTACGTCACACGATCATTAACGTCGCGATCTTCAGCTTGAACTGTAGCAATTTTTGTCTTGGCTGGTATTGTTTCTTTTAAACTGACACTGTATGGTGCATTTTTAAATTCGGGAATTTCGTCGTTCCAATTTATTAATTCTACATCGAAGCTTTTAACAGTTTTATTTTCAGGGAAATATGTTTCTTGGGCTTTTATCTAATTTATAAAATTGTCATTAAAAATCTTAATATAATTTAAAAGAACAAATAATACTGTAATTGTGAAAGATCTCCAATCCTTTTCTTCATAATCTAGAAGAGGCGCATCGATAACTGTCAGCTTAAAGTCAGCTTTTCGATATCCGGCATTTGGTATCACATCAAACGCTTTTGAATAGAAAATTTTACCAGATTGTTGCAGAGATATTTCATAAGTTGCGTGATTTCCCTAAAATATAAAAAATGGAAAAATATTATCAAAAAAACTCAAAAAACACAAAGAATAATTATAACTTAATATACGACAAACAGCTTAAAACAAACATTAATGTTGCAAAGTTATTTTGGCTTCTGTAGGTGGGCAAATATGATGCGTATAATAATATTTACCTGAAATTCAGATTGTGTACGCAGAATTAATACGAAAAATTGAAAATCATTGTTTATAAGTAAAATTTTGTTTATTCATGGCAATGTCGTAGTTTTTATTTTCATTATTTACTCTAGAAATTACTAGCGTGTGTCTTTGAAGGAGAAATGGCTTAACAATAGCTCTGCGATATCGTAAGCGACACAATGAAGTTGAGGGTGAAAACTTTCTCTAAACAAATTATATTTTTTATAATTGTAATTACGTAGTCTTCGGGTGTGTTATGAATTGAGTTAACATCTTTGAGATAAGTATTTACAAGAGTTAGTATAGAGTTAGTAGCCTACATTCATGAAAGAATATGCTAGGCGTGCTTGCGACAAGATATACATTATGGGAATTCACATGCTCATTTAATGACTTTAAGATTCTATTTGCGAGTTGTTTACCACGAAGAGGATTTACTTTTTTATTATATGCAATCCAAATTTTCTTTACTTACTGAAAGCCATGTTGTCTTTTGGCAATAAAAAATATGAGAGGATGTGCTGTGTTAAAACTATAAAATCTTTGCTTGTTGTAGAAATGTTATTTTAATCGGATCTTGACCTTTAGCTAATGCACTTTCATGTATCTAAGTAACCAAAACTAATCTCACAAATCTGATTAAAATATTCCGTACATTTTTTATAGGCGGATTGTGGTATGACCTTCAGCCCACTAACGATTTTTTTAAAGTAATTATTAAACAGTTCCTGGGCCTCCACGCTAAGTACCTAACCTTTTGTAATGTGGTCAGATTCAAAGGAAATTGGTCTTGCCGGTACCCAGGCCACATTCTTGGTATGGTTGATAGAGAGTTGTTCTCAACCACCACTTCTTTGAACCATGCAATATATGTAACTCTAGAAATTCTTGTGATTTGGAAGGAGTGTCAACTATTGAGATAAGACAATTCTACAAGAGAATATAGATCAAGAGAGTAGGGGAAGTTTGGAACACGGCTGCCTATTCAGCGGAAGAAATAGATCTCTCTATCAATACGGTTAAAAGACATGTATAAATGTCCTATCTTTGGTAAATGCAAGATGGAAAGGACTAACAATATGCAACACGGCCAAAAGAACGTTTCATTCATATAACAAAAACAAAACTCATAGCTTCCTAAAGCTATCCTATAGCAGTATATACGGATCACTATGGGGCATCCCATTCAACATATCATGCCGTAGCTACAAGGGTCTCAACGAAAAAAGCTTGTGCATTCGTGCAAATATGCGGCACTACCAGGGCCAGGCATCTTTAATTTGTCAGCCACATGCTGAACGTGCTTGATGGCCTACCAACAGAGCAACCAAAGAAGTTTACACAGTTCTTTAATGTTACAAAATGCATCAAAAAATTATAACAACCTAGTGGTCTTGAGAATGAGTGTTATTAAAACGGCGCTAATGTGCTAATTGGTGGTTAGCATAGAGTATCATCATCATCATTGTCATCAGCTTCATCAATTCAACCATATCATACATATCAAGCGAGTATCAGGGATAAAATATTTCCGACATTTGTAGAAAGCTAATCGTGGCAGACCACAAAAGTCTGTGCTACGCGTTTCAGCAGACTTTGGAGGAACTGTCAGTTTCTGAGGCCTTACACGGATAAACGTACCCAGGCTTACGATAATCAAGGAAATTGAGTACCAGACATTATGTATGGCCTAAGATTTATACTTACATTAACAGACTTTTAAAAGCGTGTGTGCTAGCCAAACAGGTAAAATTTATTAATCACACAAGAAGTCCGTTATCACAGCCGAACTCTGCTAATTGCCGTTTTGAACATGTTTAACTGGACATTTTTTTTTTGCCACCATCAGAAGGGAAAATTATTGCTTAAGGATCATAGGTCGTTTTTCAAGTTGGATGAAACTGCTGCCAATGGAATATATTAGAGCAGAAACTATAGCCTTTTCATTGTATTCTGGATGGATAAGCCGATTTGGAATTCCACTAAATGAAAAGAAGACGTGTTATCTATCGATCGAATCAAATCGGCTTACATAATAAAAGGGCCAAAAAGATCGTCGTTAGAAGAACCACCGAGTTATCAAACAACACGGGCTAGGGCAATAAATAGTCAAGCTCGTCAGGCTCAGGGACTAACAATCACTTCGGAAAGGGTGGTACTGTGGTGGCACCAACAAACACCTTGTATTTTTATAAAAATAAATTCTAATAGTAGACTTGGTCAACCCATGTGGCCCGTATACCTGCGTGACCAGCGGCCAGTGTTACCCGTGTGAACCGTATTTTTGGTGCGAATAAACACGCCGTTTTTGCATACCCTTGACAGACGGCATAGTCCAGTTAAAATAGACATTCAACTATGGGGCGATTCCTGAATATATTTGGAGAAAAAAATAGTTCCAGAGAGGGAGCTCAGATATAGGGTATTTACGAAAAACAGAAACTTGAGTAACCCCATTTTTATAGAAGCATTTTGCGATTTACAATGTTTTTTTCTTGTGAGTTAGGGAGTCAATACAGTTACTACAATATCGAATATTCGATACAATACAAAATACAGTATAGGCCGCACCAAAACAAAAGCTGAAATAGCGCACTTACTAAAACTATAAATTACCCGGCAATTTGGAGTTTTTAAAAAATACAGTAACGATACCCGCTTTTGGGGGCCTGAGACTCTCAAAGTTTTTTAACAATTACATATTTTTATTGGTAATTTACTTTTATTTAAATGGCAGAATTAAACCACTCCTCGTAAACAGCAGCCTTTATATGTATATCATTCCACTCATAAATTGCATTGAATTATGAAAATATAAAATAAATTCACTAGTTATTAACAGAGATGATAATTAAAACCAAAAAATTATCTCCATTCACAATATTATGTAAACAAATGAGCCCAAGGGATACTAAAAACTTCAATTACGCCATAAGTGGTAATAATGGGGGCTTCCACGTACCCAAAACCAATATTTCCAAATAGCATAAAAGGAGAATATATTCAAAAATTGCAATTTAAAAATCAAAAGAATACATTGAAATAAAATTTTATCAAAATCAATATTTATTGAGGCAGTTTTCATATGTTTATCCTCATATCACTTACGTTTGAAGAGATTTGGAAATAATTATCCATTTCATTGGAAAACGATCATATTTGCAATATGTGCACGTTTTGATTAAGGTGAGATACGAATATTCCACACGTGGCGGGCTTGAATACGTGTGGAAGCGTATTTGATGAAATTTACATTTAATCATTTAATTAAGTCAGCAATCAAATCAAAATTAGGTTATTTAGCCTTTTTGGTAAAATTGGAAGTTTGTGAGTTAAAAAATATCACGTGTTGATTTAATAATGAATTAAATTGTTTTAAATTGTTTTTAATTATAATTAGGAGAAGTAATTAAAAAGTTTGAAAGTCTTAATAGTCTGGGGAAATCAGAATTTAAAGGAGACAAAATTACAATTGAAAATTGAAACACAGCTTTCTTGTGACATTTTAAGATAACAATTTCGGATTCCAAAAAAAATATAACATGGCCGCCGGAGATATCGCGGTTTTCCCGAATTTTCCATGTATCTCGGTTCCTATAGGTCATACAACGCCGCGCGAGGGCTTGTTGGCAATGAAATTCTCCTTACAAAATGTTTGCGTTTGAAAGTTATTCAAGGTCAAAGTTTTCGAAAATCTCTTTTTGGCCAACATCTCACTCAAAAACCGATATTTTCGAAATTTTTTTTCTATCAGTCAGTACGAAACGTCATTACCTACAAAAAGTACTTTTGTCATTCTTTCGAAAACTTAACCCTTTCGAGGTTATTCAAGGTTAAAATTTTCGAAAATCACTTTTTGGCCAAAAAATCACTCAAAAACTGTTTTTTTTTTCGAAATTTATATTATATTGGCCAAAAAGTGATTTTTGAAAACTTTGACCTTGAATAATTTTCTAACGGTGAATCGGGTCAACTTTTTTGTAAGTACTAAAGCCGCGTCTCCACCAACCGAACATGTTCGCCGAACAGTGTTCGACAGACATTGGTGATGTCCGCCGAACATTGTTCGGTGTTGTAGCGAACATTGATTTGTTCGCCATTATTGAGCTATTGAAAATGTTCGCCGAACATGTTTGGAAACCAAATGTGGAATGTTTGTCCGTTTTTATGTTCGCGAACACTGTTCGGCGAACATGTTCGGTTGGTGGAGACGCGGCTTTAAGTTGTAGAGAATGTCATTGTTAACATTCTGAGCGTAGGGTAGTATGACCTATAGGAACCGAGATAAATGGAAAACTCGGGGAAACCGCGATATCTCCGGCGGCCATGTTTTATTTTTTCGGATTCCGAAATTGTTATCTTAAAATGTCACAAGGAAGCTGTGTACAAATTTTCAGCCATTTTGGAGTTTTGTCTCCTTTCGCTAATTTCCCCAGACTATAATCTGATTGTCGTAGAAATTCTTTATTTTTTAGGTTTTTTAATATAGTCTAGTCTGTTTTTGCATTTAAAAAAAAATTTACTTACCCAATCCATATCATTAACTGAAAATATTGTAAAAGGCACGGTCAAGGAAGTCTCTTCCAAAAATGATACTTTAACTGGCTCAATAGTAATGAGTGGTAAATTGTCATTTATATCTTGAACTATTAGCACAGATGTATTGCACAAGGCCCATGTATAGTTATCAAATTTATAAGCACAAATCTGAAATATTACAAGGTTTTATTACAATTCCATTTTAATTTAATCGAGAATTTTTATTAACTGAAAATGTAAAAGTTTCTGTTTCGAGTGGATCCCTGTTAATAGGCTTAATACGAAGCACTCCTGTTTCCTTATCAATGCTCATCAGATCAGAATCTAGAATTGTAGAATTGATTAGTTTCAAAATAGTTTTTGGATTAATATAAACATACAATCTTCATTAGGATTAAATTCTAATCTATACCATATTTTCTTATTAATACCAGTATCTCCGTCTACTGCTTGTACAGTGAATTCCTGAAATGAAATATAAAGGAAAGATGATTTTTGTAAACAAATAATACGTAAATTATTTATTGTTTTTTTATGAATGAAAATTATTTAATCAAATACAAAATATTATTATTATTATTGCAAGAGACAGGGACGCCTGAAGGCACAAGCAACCAAGTTAAGCGCACATGGATTATAGATCAAAAAGGCGCTGAGACGTGAAGATACTTAAATTGAGATCTGAGATGCCTAAAAGGAGGACTATTATGGTCCTGACCGGGTTCTAGTAAGGATCACAGTTCACCGGGAATGCTTTTATTTTTAGGCATTCAGTTAAAACATGTCTGATTGTTAGGGATCCATTAGGGTAATTGTTGCATGCCCTTCCACGAGGATTTAGTAAAAGATGTCCATGGGAGAAAAAGGTATGACCGGATCTGATCCTAGAGCATAACAGCCCTATAATGATGAGGAAACGCAAGAACAGGACAAGACTAATCTAGTCTTGGTCTTGGCTTGTTCTTGTTTAGTCTGTCTTGTTCTTGTTCTTGCATGCATAACTCAGTCTTGTTCTTGGTCTAGCTAAATGTGCAAGAACACTGTAATGTTGCCTGCCTGTCTTAGGTTCCACCTAAGATTTTTCGTAAAAAGAAGGCCTGAAATGTTCAATTGATTAAGGGGTGTAATGAAGTTATATCTAACAGAGATGGAGAGTGATCGAGTTCCATTTTCTGCGGATGTGACGAAGTTCTGATTTGTCCTGTGAGATTATGGCTTCGGCAGATGAGGCCGTGAACTATACAAACGACCCGGACGCTAGGACGTCACCAACTTGAACGGGAATGCTCCCAATTACACCGGGAGGTAAATAGAAGTATCTGGTGCATAAAAAGCGGCAAACACAAGCAACAGTAAAGTATTGTACCAAAAGGGTCGTCCATAAATTACGTGAGGCAATTTTTCGATCCCCCTCCGCCTTGGGGAGATGTCGTGCGATTTGGGTCGATCCTCTCCCCTCCCTCTAATCTCACGTGAGAAATTAAAAAAAGTATTTAACATTAAAAATACGTATTTACGGGCGTAACCACAAGCTTTAATTATAGATTACTGATAATTCTAGCTCCTACTTGCCCTCCTCTATTCCACACGCTTTTTCCGCTTGTAGTGAGAATTTCATTACGCTAAAATTCGGCGAGGGCCCATCCTGTAGTTCTATATTCTAACGCCATTTTCGCGGGTCAGTCTTACTTGCCTCGTACGCTGCAGCCGAGTCGCGCGTTTGGCTGGCCGGTGGCGGCTAAGCAATCGAGCGGCTACTGTGCTACTTTCTGGAGTTGGCCGTGTAAAAATTCTTGTGTAGGATTTAGCCATATCTTCTTAAGGCCTCCATTTATACACAGGTCGCCGCCAGGCCGTGGGCTGAATGTTTTCGCCTGCAGTCCAAAAAAAACTTGCAAATATATTTACATATATGCTTGGGGATTTATCGTGAGTTCGTGCCTGAAGATCTGAACTTCTATTCACTCTCAAGCCGTGAATTTACGGCAAAAAGCTAGGCGCGAAAACCATCCCCACTCGCACTCGCACTTGCTCGCTGATGTTCACGGCGTAAGTCTGGAGCCGCCTTAAAGTTTTCGTTGAGGCCATGAACATTTCTGCACTTGAATTAACAACATGGCATGCTAAGCCGTCGTCTTCGCCTGTCAATCATGGCTTCACCTGCATATCACGGCCTGTCAGACAGATACTTGAAGTATCATCTATCAGTCAAACTGAGTAATCTGTTGGTGCCGGACGAACTGGTATGAAAGGCCACTGCCTACCGGCGCGGTCTGTAAGTGAATGGGAGTCATTAGTGGAGAAACATGTTTTCCTTAATTTAACCCAGTTTTCTCGCAACTTTACACTGTTTCTTGAAAAAAAAATTACGTGATATTTGCCAAGACCCCTCTCTCCCCCACGTGAGATTGGGTGAGATTCGGCTAAACGCCTCACGTAATTAATGGACGACTCCTTAAGGAATACACTTTTTAAATGTTTACACAAAAACTTATATATTAAAAAACAACAAACAAAATTCTTAAAGTTCACTATTATCACTTGAAATTTAATGCCTCACACTATAAAATTCCATTTATCGCTTTTTAATTCACTTTTCAATCACTACCTTTTTCTTTTGGTCACTTTAGCACATTTTCATCCCTTTTCAAATCAAACTGACTCCCAAACGCCGTTGCCACGCCATTTATATATCCAAGCTCCCCCTCTATCTAACTTCTAGAACTTTCGACCCTTTTCTAGTGGTGGAATATTCTTTCCTTCCGGAAAGTTTGAGAAACTTTGTCTTTAATTACTGTTTGCTCCAATAGATCTAAAGTCTACTAGATGGCGCCATGTTAGTTTAGTACATAAATCGTTACTAAATCGTTAATTCAAATAGGTAAATAGGACAAACAATTGTTATGAACATATTAAGTGACTAAAACTATCAATATCACAAAAAAGACCCTAGAATTCTATCTACTAATATTTACAAGTTTCTTGCTACAAGCCTATATGAGAACTATCTTACCTGAGCACTTTTCTCCTTAAACGTTGCAGTAGCGAATAGCTTTACCCAAACTGGATTCATATTTGGCAAATCTATTACTTCCAATATTGTTGGGAGAGATTTATTGTTTCCGGCTATATCATACGCAGTTACATAAAAGTTATACAGCATTCGTTGCTCATAATGCAATTCTTCTATTACACTAAAAATCGTTAAAAACAATTAATAATACCTGATAAATTTTCAATAATAACTTGATAGTACTATAAGTCATAATCTCTTTGAAACTCATCAACAGATCGAAAATCTCGAAAGCCAAACAATCTATCCTCATTATAAGATCCTGTAATTGTTAGAGTAATTTCATTATTTGCCATTCCATCTGCATCATAAACGCGAAAAGTGCAATTAGTCGACCAATCAGCGTGCAGTTCCTAAAACAAATTTATCCTAGATAAATTCGAATTTCCTTTGTTAAAACAATTCTTTTACCTCAGCCTTGCAGGGTCCATTGTATGTCACTGTAGGAGCATTATCGAAAATATTTTGCAATGAAATGAAAATCGAATTCGACTCTTTGTTAATATTTATGTCGAATTGATACAATCTTTGCTTCTCATTTTCATAATCCTGTCGGTCATTGATTTGTAAAAACCAATAACCGTCGTCTCCTTTCACAATTGTAGCTTTTAAAAGATTGTTATTACCAATTTGAAAACCTCCAATCTCTGGCGTTGATGTGCCTGTTTAAAATATATTGAATTATTTAAGAAAATATTGATTGTTACAATTTTATATTTCGTACCCTTATAGTTTATGATTATAAGTTTAAATGGATAATCAATTTCTTCTCTGAGGCGTATAAATGGTATATCGGATTGGTCTACAAATTCTATGCCCTCAATTTCGGCATCTTTAAAATGAGGTGATGGCCAATCTGAAATTTGTAGCAGTTGACTTTTAAGTATTAATTAATTAATTGTTATTTGACTTTTTTACCTTGACAAAGAATAGAGTTGACAATTAAGAGACCTACTCCAAATGATATTTCCAGCCGCATCTTGCAAAATTTAATTAACTTTATTTAGGCTGGTTGGGTAAGTACAAATTATTTATTAAATTTTCTTATTTTTTGCAAATTCTTGGATTTTTTAAGCAAAAAATACGGTTCCAAGTGATTTACATGGAAATAGTTCTTAAATTAAATGGCAGTCTCGAGAGTTGAAGGCAAAACATAGTCTGATGAATTTCATCAAAATACTCCAAACTTCTAAGCTAAGGATCAATCTGTCCATTGGGGAAATAAAACACTGAAAGCTCCTTAATTCTTCTCCATACGAAAAATCCATCACAGTGAGATCGGGTGATCTCGCAGGACAATGAGTTACTTTATTCCGTCTCATATCCAAATTTCAAAACGGATTTTCTTAAAGACCCTGAATATCAGTGGATAGAACCTGTAGGCCTCCTCCTTTGTATATTTTCTCTAAATGTACCCAGAAATCACCCCTAAACGTATTGGCATTTAAGCCTGAAATACCCTGTATAACATAGGTCATGTATCTACACAGGGTGTACCTGCAGAGTTTACAAAGCCGGCTGGCTGTTGATAGATTTTGGTTAGAAGAGGGGATTAGCGTGGTCGTCTCGTAACGGTGTAGTCGCTAGGACGTTTTGAAATTTTTTTGGTCGAATTTTACAAATCACCATGTATTTTTGTAACCTATCTATCTAAAATTTCAAAAATGGCGGTTTCGCAATACCAACTTCCAGAGTTATGAGCAGGGGCCGCGGAGTGCGTGGGACCACACCCAAAATATTTCAAGTACATCTAATAACCCAGAACGTTGGAGGACCCTCTCGGTCGATGGCGACGAGGGAACGTGGTCGAAGGGCCGAACACAAGCAAGGGTATTCATTCACACGGATAACTAAATATAGTATAATACAGCTATTAAGAACTTATAACTGTGTAGCCTAAGCCTTTTTACCCCATTCGACCAGTATTGGATTGCTTCAGGGGTATGCAGAAAGAGAGATTTCCCAGTAGGTTCCTCATGAGGATCCCATAGGCCAAATGCGGGGCATGCCGAAAGAGGGCTTTCTCTTTAGTTTCTTCATAAGCACCACACAAAAATAATTATTTTAATTATAATTAGCGACACTGAAGTGAGCCTTGGTGAAGCTGAGGATCGAGGCGTCGTCGCTGGTGTCTCTCATCCATCAAATGCTTGCTGGCAGGATGGTGAGCTCAAACCTTGTCTACTACTCGTCAACGGAGGTTGCCCACAAGAAGGAGTACTTTCCATATGGGTCGCGACTGTGAATCAGCTGCTGCGACACATGGAGGCAGTAGGACACCATGTACTGGCGTACGCGGATGACTTGAACACCATCACAAAAGGAAAATTTCCTCAAGTCCTCTGTGACTCATGGTGGCGGCGTTACTAACTCTTTAAAACTGGGCTGCCACCCGCGGACTTAGCGTTAACCCAGAAAACAAAATGGGCGAGGGGCGAGTAGGAGGAGGAGTCTTCTAAATGGAACTTGGGATTGAAGTTTCCTTCCGACTACCCGATCACTGCAGTTTATACCAAGCGGAGGTTTTAGCCATACGTGAGGCTGTTCTGCAAATCAACCAGCAAGGCGAGATTAACCGAACTGTCTACTTCTTCTTGGATAGTCAGGCGGCTGTGAAGGCCCTGCGCTCTAGCACTAACAACTCCAGAACTATCTCTGAATGTCGCAGATCTCGTAACGAGATTGCTCAGCAGTTCAGGACCCTCTTCATATGGGTGCCTGGTCACCAAAATACGTATAAAGGGAAACTGTAAAGCTGACGAACTGCCTGGGAAAGGCACGGCCGCCACTCTCCGTCCTGGAAAGTTAAGGGTTGGTATGCCTTGGGCCACGTTTAAACTCCGATGCCAACAGCACACAATGAAACTAGCAGAGAAGCATTGGAGAGATCTTAACAAAGGCACCTTGGCCAAAATGACTTGACCGTCCTACGATATCATGCGGATCACTTCACTGCTGATCCTTGGTAAACGAGACGAGTGCTAACCGGACACTGTCTGATAAGGACGCATGCAGCCCGCTTAGGTCTCGAAACCTACGATTTCTGCAGAAGCTATAACAATTTAGACGAGAAGGAAAGTGTACAACACCTTCTCTGTTTCTGTTCAGCGCTAAGCAGAAGGAGACTTACTCCTTCTGGTGAACCCTTCCTAAGCACGCTTGCGGAAATCCCGAAGTTTGGGATCCCCCAACTAAGAACATTCATTACCTCCTTTCGGTGGTTTAGCAAAGAAATGGCACTTAAACATCGCCGGGTTTAAAGTGGGATCATTATGACATCCCTTCGGCCTAAGTGTTTGGGCTGTACACCAGCAGCTCAGCCATATCTAACCTAACTTAACCTACGGCGTTTAATAAATTAAGAACAATATTATGAACCTAGTATAAAAAGACTTTAGTGACAAATATGCTTAAAATTGTGATTTACTGACCCATTACAATAGCTTCCCTACTGAGAATAAGAGAGTACCATATTGCATAAGAAACTAAAATCATTCAGAACAACGAAACGAAATAGTTCAATAAATTAAATGTGTCTTCTGTTACACTACTGCCCTATTTTCCTTTTATATAAAAAAAAGATAGAAAAAGGCACAATCAATTTAACCAGTCTTAAGATGGAACGAAATCAAGATAAATGTCCCTGAAATAAATGAAAAAAAAAAACAATGTATCCTTATATAAAAGGACTAAATCCTTGAAAAATGTTTTCAGTAAGATAGTATGAAACTCCTTATTAGATTATCTGATTTCTTGGAATTTTTCCAAACTAATACATAAACTAGAGCTATATCTAACAATTGCGCTTAAAAACTTCCACAACTATTTAGTTTCAGCTAGGATTTGTAACATCCTTTGGACATGGAATTGATTTTGTCGATATTAACTTTCGAGGAGGGTCATGAGGGGATATTTAATCAAGATTTTCGGATTGATGTAGACTGATTTAATTTTCGTTCTTACTCCAAAGCTTCGTTATTAAATCCCCAGATTGTTTTCTATTTTCAAATTACGAAAACATTATACCTAGTATTTATTACTACCAAAATAGTTTACCTTTGATTTACCACAGGCACGGAAGCACATAAAATTTATTAATTTAAGAAAAAAATCATGCTTAATACTAAAACCAATTAGCAAGGGGTAAGAATCCCCCTCTAAGCGGAAAACTACGTGATTGTAATAAAATAGTACGAAGTTAACGACAAATCGATTTCGACTATTGAACAGCCGAAGATAAGTTGCACACTCATCAATAATGGAAGATAACATTCACGACATTACCACAAGATAGCAATTAAGATATCGATAAAACTTCACTCAATAAAGTCATCATATTCGAATTAATTACTGTAATTAGACTGATAAAAACATTTTACAATTGTCTGCTGTTATCGCTGAATTTTTGGTGTATTTTTTATCGATTATTTCACGATATGTTTTAATGTTCAAATTAAATTTAGCATCGTGTACTGGAAAACTATTAAAATTGTGATATGTTACTGTAGTTAGCAAAAGCACATTTTATGTTAATTTATGCCACTTTGAACTTAGACAAACTTCTGTAAAACTTACTTTTTTCGATACTTTCTAATATTACTCAAATATTTCGCTATATTATTATGTATATTTTCAGATCGTTACTATAGAGCCAGATGTTTATGGATAGGTCTATCATTTAACCGAGAAAAGTCGTTTGTTCAATTTAATATTCAAATGTAGATCGCCGATCTAGTAGTACCGAACCGATTTCTCCCACAACAAGGTAAAACTGAAATCTTTACAAAATTTCACAATTCAATATCTTATCAATATTTCCGGTATTTTGTATTGTTATCAAAATTTGTAATTGTGCTCTTCATGTGTGATGCTAAGAGGTAATATATCTTCAATTGTCTGGTAGAAAGTGTTTTCGTACTTTAACTTTTGCTAAACTTCATACCGATATTCACTATTCTTCGATGTATGAACGATTCAACCATTATCATAGATATAAGTATATGGATACGGTGTTTTTATGTGAAAGCCCAAGCTTAGGAGTTACTCTTTGTATTTACAGTCCGTTATGACGCAAGGTCCAGTAGCAAGCTCGGTTCAAACAAAGGAATAGAGGATAGGATAGATTAATAAGAGTCTGGAGGGAGCTAAAAGAGGAGGCGATTGATTATGCTTTTGAACTCCAGGATATTGTAATAGCACACATTAAAAAAAAGAATAAGGAGTTGAACGAAGCCCACTGTATCAAAAATCAAAATAATTTTTGTACTAAGGCTTCTATTTCGCAAAGATGATATCTTCAATAGCAGCCGGCTGAGCTGTTGAAATCAGTGAGAGATTGGCTCATCGTAGTGTTATGTCTCCTGAAAAAAGTTAATCATACTAACTTGTGGATAAAGACTGTGACATCGGCATTGCCTAACTACGAGAAGAACAAGGAGAAGTACCTCCCGGTAGATAAAGATACGACCTAAGGCCGGCGTCGGGTTTATGGTCGAACGACGGGCTGCAAGCAGCGTTATTGCATTCCATCCGATATCCGAGTATTTGGCGATTAAAACCGCCGGTGGAACGTTCAAGACCCATATCGTATCCGTTTATGCGCCAACCGAGACCAGGCTGGACGCGAAAAAAGACGTATTTTACGATCAGCTTCAACAGACGCTGGATATGATATCTCGAACCGAATTAGTAATGTTCGCGGGGGGCTTCAATGCACATTAAGGATCAGATCGAATTCAGAATCAGAAGCAAATTTGGACACGAAGAAATTAACGACAACGGCTTACGCGTGCTTTCTTTCGCAACAACTTGATCGTTGGCAACAGCATTTTCCATCATCCACTCAAACACCAACTAACCTGGCGAATTCCATCCGTTGTTGGGATTGCAAGAACTATCTCGGCATTACCTTCCTTTCGATCGTTGGCAACGTATTTACGAAAATCATACCGTCAACGCTACAGAAACATCGAGAGCAAACAAGCCCGAAAGAACAAGCCGGATATAGACCACATCGAGGATTCATTAATCAAATATTCGCTCTTCGTCAGATAATGGAAGAGAGAATACGTTGCGGCAAACGAACTGTCGTTGTTTTCATCGATTTTATATCCACTTTCTATTGCATCGATTGGAGCAGCTTGTGGAGAGCCTTGAACACCGAACATGTGCCATTGAAAATCATCCAACTTCTCCAAGCGTAGTACGATGGCTCATCCAGCAGCGTTCGTATTCGAAGAGACTTATCCGAGGAGTTCCCAATTCAAATAGGTGTCCGACAGGGAAACGTCGCTTCGCCACTTCTCTTCAATGTTGTAATCGACACGATTATGCGTGAAGCATTCGATGGACGACGCAGTGTTCGATACGACACGTCGTATTATCGTCGCGACGATAACAACTTCGCAACCGACTTAATGTTCGCCGGGTTAAAAATTAATGCATTCAAATACATATTTGGGATAATTGGTTGAGGCATCGACGGCCGACGTTCACAGCTGCGTCGGCCAGGCAACAGCAACCTTCACCTTGCTCAAGGGGTGCATATGGAAACGAACAAATGTTACCATCAAAACGAAACTACGAGTTTACTGAACTTTGACCCTTCCGATTCTTCTTTGTGGATCGGAAATGTAGACACTGCTGAAGCCGGAAGTCAGCAAGCTCGAGGTCTTCCAAATGCCATACTTGAGACAGATTCTCGGTGTCTCACTTTACGACAGTCTTCATAACGAAACAAAGACGTTAGACAAAGATGCGATCAACAGACGCTGATCGAAGAAGAAATCTATTCTATTGTCTATTGAGTGTGCTAATGACACCCGTTACTGTCACCAAGTTAACTGCCCGCTTTTCTACCTTTAGTCTAAAGTAAGTGTGTATGCCTAAAAACGAAGTCTTGTCTTTCAGAAAATTTGCCCTACCATCTCTTACATTTCCGTGGATACTTTTGAACTTACCTCTTAAAATGTTTTGTTATGATGTTAATTGAGAATCTGCGATGGATTAATCATATATATTCCAAATTGATAAACAAGCACCCTTATATTTACTTAGCTTATAATTTTCAAATCCTACATTCCATTTCCTCTTGGTTTATCTGGGACTAGGGCCTCGAAAACTTCCCAGCAGCAAATACTTTCATAGCCCAATATAAACCTCCTCCACATGATGCAATCATTCCAGTTTAGTAATTGAAACAAAAATTTCCATTTTTGCATAATCAACAAAAATCCTGCCCTTAATCCTTTTATTTCATTTATTACATTTCCTGCAATCATTCCAAGCACACTCGCTTTATGATGATGTATACGTTACGTACATACATATCATAAATTACATATTATATCAAAAATAGATTAATCATGATTTGTCATAGCATAACGCTGATTTCCACATAGCAGTACTCGAGATTGATTGCCGCGAATATTTATGGCAGCTTTATTAATAGCAAATCCCAGCACAGCGTTCAGATTTTAGCTCTATGTTGAATAATTCTCTTCTGTAAAACTGTTTTCAAAGTCAGCAATTGATGCGAAAAATTGTGGAATGGTGCTGAAGTTCACCAATTCAGGATGTATAGAAATTTTGTATAACGTTCAATGCAAAAGCATGAATTGAATTGTATGGAGACGAAGTTGAGTTGCACAGGTGGGGTTTTGAAAATATTGGCTATTACGCAGTTTTATGGTTTTATTGTACCTATACGAACCTTTTGAGGTGCTTTCAATATGAAAACTAAAGATCTTAGAATTATGAACAAAAATTAAAATCATAATATTTTAGACTACCAAGTACATTGGTTGGAAGTTATTCGAAATAATCAACATTTTGTAAACAAAAGATGTTTGATGGCTTAAAAATTAGAAAATTGGACTGTCATACGAATTGAGGCCAACACTGCAAACCCAAATGTGTGATTTTTACGCGCTTAAGATGTGCTAATTTAACATGCGAAAAGTGTGTAAATTTAAAACACTTAATGTGTGTATTTTAAACACACCAAATATGTATTACTACATATAAAGCTTTTGTAAAGCTTTTCTGAGTGTCGTTTTTCAAGGAGTAAACTTAGTAAAATGATCACCGTCATGACTTGTCTCGCCGCCTTTCTGTTAATGGTAATGCTTTGTATTTGGAATGATTAAAAAAGACTGTAATTTACTATAAGCCACACAAGCTACCAACAAATAATGCAGCTGAGCTGAATATTAAAAGAAAATTGACCAAAATACGTCAAAAGAAGCGACAAAGCGATTTTCCAGCATGACTAAACACAATCGCCTGTTGCTAAACCCTTTAAAGAAACTACCGAACTTTTATGAACTACTTGATACTCGCATATCCATAAGATTTCAATTACTAATATTAAAAATAACACATTCCACCCTTCACGAGAGCTTGCCACCTAGTATGTTCATAAGTAGAAGACACAGCTTTAAAGTCTGTCCAAAGCAACTCAATAACTTTTGTGGGCCCATTTAAAATAATTATATGGCAAAGTGCATAGTGTTATAATTTCAATGAACATACTTAAGATGAGTTCTAACAGTTTAAAAATTGTAGCAAAACTCCCATAGCACGAGAAAATATAACATTAACTCTATAATAAGAAAACTTTGACTTGAAATTCAAATGGTGAAGCGCTGGAAAATTTGCATAGTGCATAATCTCAACTGCTGAGAATATTATTCCAGTTCATACAAAATACACTACCACTATTGATTACAGGTAAAGTCTTGTGGATAATAATGAAAGTTTTCACGTCTTTTCACAATGCTTAATTTATGCAAAGCGATGTTTAAGTAACTTCTTTGCATATTTACTATAATTTTGTGTATGTAATTAATTTTTCTAATGTTTATATTATGTTTTGTTGAAATTTATTTGAAGATTCAGATTAAGTTTATTAAATAGTTCAGTTAGTATAATTTGTAATGCTAATTTATTTGAAATTGCGAAAAAATTACTTTTTTATTTGTAATGGGAAAACATTTAGGATATCCTTGAAAATAACATACTAGAACTTTCAATTGAGTTTCCTGCCTCTATGGCTTCCTACACTTATGATCACGTTGATTGAAGTCTTCCATATTATTTGTATCCTGATTGGTGATCGTATTACGTACATCGTATAACTTGATTAACTATTTTTCCATCTATGTGCGTATGCGTACCTGTATTTCGTTTTTAACATTAGATGATTTTGTTCTGATTCTGTTTTTGATCGTGGAGTGGTCGGAGCCAACATTGGCACCTCTGTACCGTCTGACATCTAATATTTTCTATAGTATCTACCGTCAATAAGAAGATGATCAATTTAGTGACAGGTTTTATTACCTGGTGAAAGCCGTGTCATGCTATGTTTTTTTGGTTTCAACAAGTTTTTCTACTTTTTGGACTGCACATAATTCAAAAAGTAAGTAGGTCGTTAAGGTCATTTTCTTTGTGATATTTTATAACCTTCTCAAAAATTTCTCCTGACCGGAGCAGGCAATTCCTGCTTTGCGGCACCCGCAGCGCACCCCACACCCACTCGATCATCTTCAAAACAGAGTGGGGTGAAGCAGGCTGCTTCGTGATAACTGGGCTTATTCACACGGTGCATATGGCAAGTAAAACCGGTTTTATAGATGAGAGAGAGAAGGGAGCGGAAGAACTTAACGAAACATTTTTCACGCAAAAGAAAACGCGTGAAAACTTGGACACATATAAAAAATTACTTCTATCTCTTTTTTTCTTTAGCTCTGTTTTTCTCTAACAAGTGAATTTCATCTACAATACATTTAAACGTTCCTGTAAATCTTTCAAATTTACTAAACATAATTATGCCCCGTGTGATTTCCGAGGTGTTGAATAAAACCGGTTTTGCTTAACATACTTATGGTCCATTCCCAGCCCTATTGTTTGGGCAGTGGGGGATTGCTGAGCCCCTGATGTATCTGTAGGTATACAAGCGTTCCTTCGAAGCTGATCTGGTGGGGAGACAGAGTAGCCAAGGCTGATTTGGGCTTCTTTGCCGCTTTTAAAAATTTCTAGTACCCACCCATGGTACAACAATACAAGGCAAATTCATAAGGAAAAGCTCTGTTTCCATCTTGAAAAGTTTCTACCCTTTTTACTTTTTATTTCCCTTGTAAGCCAAGATTGCGGCTCAAACATAGCTATTGGAGCACTCGATTTCCAGCTAACGAAGTGTATACCATGGCGAAATTTGCAACACAAACTTCGGTGAGAACAGTAGACCTATTACATCCCAGCCGGAAATGGAGGGCTTTTTTACATTTAAGTAAGTGGCTGCAGCAATTAAAACTTTACATTCAAAATTATTTTTTACTTTTTGGTTCATTTTAAAATAAAAGCGTATTTTTTAGTTTTTTTTTAAACTATTTATTTTACTAAATAGTTCACGAAAGAATAATAATTTGACGGATTTTTTATGATAATGACATCAATAATTGATTGAACATATTGGACTCGCAGACACGGGTATTCCTTGCTGTTGTCGAACCAATTGTTTTAGTAGAGAGGAATAACTAGAAAGGAAAAGCGAGAAAAATGTAACATTTTCAACAAAAAAAAAAACTTTGCTGTTAACATCTTCTCTATCAGCAGACCCGCACACATTGGTTATAACTCATTGTAAAGACGAGAAAGTTACTCTCGGAAAAAGAATAATTTCTTAAGATGAAAGAACTTTCGGTATACTTGATCTTTGTCTTAAAATTAAAGCTGAAGTATCTAAGTCAACACACAAATTCCCTAATTATGCAACTTTAAAAATCATCTTGAAACTTTTCCGGTAATTTCTTATTAAATTTCTTAACCTTGCAACATTTTTAAAGTACCTTTAAGCATGGGTATAATACCATGTCCGATGATTAACTGCTAATTTTTAGGGGTTCACAAATAATGTTTCTCCTGTTGTGAATTGTTCTTGAGCTGGTTCAATAGCTCAATTTTAATATTTATTCAATTTATGAAGCCTTCGACTTCACAAGAATTTTTTTCGTTTTTATTGAAGAAAAACTATTCATCAATTTCTATCAGATTTTATATTAAAGTGAGACTTCTGAGTTGAAGCCAATCCTGCGTATCTTGAATATTTTTCCGTATTGATTTTGAACTATTCTGACTTGTTTGTTTATGTTAATTTTAACTTCCCGCCCTTATATCTGACTAAGATTACATAAAACGGAATGGATGATGATACGTAACATTAATCCAACTTAATACATATATTGTTTTTCGATGATTTGGCAACTGTTCCTTAAATATTAAAGACAGCACAGTTTTTTTATAGCAAAGCTACAAAGCCTGAAAAATTATCACATAAAAATCGATCGTCATAAGCTCACAGTACAACAAATGGCCAATGAATTATTTTGCAGCAAGTAAGAATGTTAATGGTGGTGTATAAAGGTCCACAGTTGCTCGTAAAGAGTCATAATAAATGATGCTAATAAAGAAATAATGGGACTTAAATAAATGTAAATAATTGTGCAAGTATTAATACAGCGTTTTAGGCAGTATGTTTTGTGAATTGGACATTACATGGTACTTGGAATTTAGGTCCTACCTGGTTTCGTTAATATAATAATAAGTAGAGAAATGTTATGATGATAAAGGTCGGAATAGCCCCTGTTCTCCATTTCCTTTTACAGGCAACACCTGTTTTTTCTATCAAATATTAGTGTTCATGATACCTTATTTTCTAGGTTACTTTGAGGAGGTGTGAGTGATTGCTACGGAATGTTTACAAAGAGTAGGAAACGTTAAAAATAGGTGAATATTTCAAAACACCATGAGCAGAACTCAGGAACGGTATAAAAAATGTAGCAGAAGCAACTCTGGGTGAGATTTCAGATGACCTAGAAACGAGTTAATAGCAGCTTTATATGGTAGGCACTACCGCAACGTGGACTGCGTGATAAAATAATAGAATTGATAAAAACCCTATACAACAATTCTAAATGCAGAGTTCCCCATAATGGAAAACTGTCCGTCAGCTTTGAGGTGAGTTCAGGAGTGCGACAAGGATGCCTACTTTCGCCATTACTCTTTCTTATAGTAATAAATGACATCTTTGGATAGTAGAACCGGCGGCATACCATGGGGTTTGATAGACCGGCTTAAGGATTTGGGCTCGCGGATGATATCAGTTTGCTGGCCCACAGACACCAGGACCTGAAAAACATGTTAAGCAATTTGGCAACAGAAACTAGTCCAGCAGGCTTAAGGCTAAATCCGACTAAAAGCGAAGAAATGTGGATTAATGCAAATACCATTGAACGGACAGCGCTGAATAACCGTGACGTTTAACTGGTAGATAAATTCTGCTACCTTGGTAGTATTATTACCAAAAGTGGCAGGGCAGAAGAAGACGTCAGTTCCAGAATAAATAAAGCACGAAGCGCATATACATGCCTGTTCTGCATATGGAGATCAACGGAAATCTCAACTAACACCAAATTGCGGCTGTTCAACTCCAACGTTAAGGCAGTTTTTTTGTACGGTTGCGAAACATGGAAATTACCCAATTTATCACAGGGCGGGTGCCTACTCATCAACAGATGCCTACGTCGAATCCTAAAAATCCGCTGGCAAGATAGAATTTCAAACGAAGTACTATGGCGCAGTGCCGGCCAAGAAAGGATAGACGACCAAATAAAGCGAAGGAAATGGAATTGGATTGGCCACACCTTGCGACGACGCGAAAACGAGAATCTAGCCAAACATGCCCTTGACTGAAATCCGCAAGGATCCCGTCGATTCGGAAGACCTAGAACAACGTGGTGGGGGACCCTACTAGCAGAGGACACAACAACTGGGAGATCCTGGTCAGAGCTGGCAACTGTTTCCGCCCTATGTCTAATGAAAGATGAAAGGAGCATAAAGTAAAGTAAAGTTTTCTAGATGCTCCAGGCGGTACAGGCAAACTATTTCTTTTCAATTTGATTTTGGTGTCGATTCGAAGGTCAGAATGAGATTGCATTTGCAGTGACATCACCGGGAATTGCATAAACGCTACTTGATGGTGGACGTTCAGTGCATTCAGTACCAAAGCTCCCATTGAATTTGAACCAGATAGAAACACTTGTAACATTAACAAAAACTCCCATATTGCCACATTCCTTAAAACGTGCAAAATTATAATTTGGGAGCGCTTGGAAGCGCTTGATAGGTAACTTTCGCTCAGCTTTGCCTGTTATATCTCAAACAACGCCTGCAAATGAGCTTAACACTGGCTTTAAAGCATCCTACCAATGGAACAGTTTTGACAAAAATCACGCTCCAACGAATATGAGTGTCCATTTGCTACAAGATGCCTCTGCTCAAACATTTTCAAAACAACTTTTGCACGTTTTAAATGGCGTAATTTCAATCGATAGCAGACCACGACAAGAGTGGCAGTGAGATCGTTGAATTGGGATTGGGATTATAAATGAGCGGTGATTTAAGTCTGTAATCGAATGGAGTGACACTTTTCTTTTCGAATGTACTTTCGTAGTGGGATTTGAGACCCTCACTGCCCATGGAATAGGCGATTTTGAAATTCCCTATTGTTTTGGCGCACGCCAATAGTAGCTTATGGGTGCAGCGAGGCGCACCGGGTTCCAGATGGTTATCTAGAATTGATTTGTGTATTACAAAGCCTACTCCTAAGTGATGCCTTCTTCCGTAGCTGTAGAATATTGTGTAGTTACTAAGGTCCAGTGTCCCGTCTCCTATCCACCTGATCTCTTCTAACGCGAGTATTTTTATTTTCTATCTGCACACTTCGTCTAATAGTGACAACAGCTGTAATTCTGTACATACTTTGCGTCTTCTATGTTCCGAAAATCATTTCCAGGTATTGCTGCCGTAGTGCTGCCTTAATGCTGCCGTCTGCTCCGAGGCTTCCTTTTGTAGCTCTGATAACCCTGAACCCAAATAATGTTAAGCCGAATGGAATTGCCTACTTTTGGACTTGGTTCCACTTTATTGTTCCAACTGACACTTGGCTAGCTCCAACCAAATGTAAACTTTTACCAATTTTTGGAAAACAATTTTATAAAATAACAATTATTTAATAGTAAATAAAAAAAGCCAATAATTAAATAATAAAAAGTAAATTTGTATTTTCTAAATTAACAAACTAAATCCAGTCGTAGTTCAAATTTGTAAAAAAAAATATTTGTGCATTATTTTAGAGCAGTTTTATGTGTCTTTGGTAGTAAAATGGAAAGTAAACTTGAGACTGCAATGAAAATAAAAAAAAATATAAAATTATTTAATATAAAATTTGAATATATGAAAAATATTACTTATCATAACGCATCCAACCAATAGAAATGGAGGCAAACATCCAAGTGACAAGAAATATGGAAACATAACGTTCCCTAGGAGAGCACCCATTCTACCAAACATCATTGTTAGGGAAACGATCATTGTTCTATTTTTTATGAAAATTAAATTATTATTTGTTTATTGAATATTAATTATATTTTTGGTTTTACCTTAACGATGTTGGAAACAGAGTTACTGTTACACCCAGCAAAGCCTGCGAGCTTACACTACCAACTGTTACGTACAATGAAGAGAGAATAACTGTCATAAGTGAATTGCTAGCCCAATATAAGGCAATTCCACAAAAACCAGCTATTCCTAAACCAATTACTAGAAAATAAATCATTAAGTTTCTGTTTTTTTTTAAATTTATAATTAATAAAAATCGTACTTAATATTCCTTTATTACCAAGAGCATTTATTACTGCTCCTGCTACGAGATATCCGCACATTCCAGACAGTCCTACTATAATAGTGTTAATGTACATTTGATCAGAAATTACCTTTAAAAAAAATGATTAATCAAACTACATATATGTATGTCACATATTATTTCATCAAATTACCACATCGCATTCAACACCTGGAATTGATTGCGTATTCATGGCTGTTTTATTAACAGCATATGACAGCATTGCACACAGATTTGAACTGTCTGTTGAATTTGTTTCTAGATAATTCAGCTCAAAATCAGCGATTGACGAGAAAAGTTGTGGAAGCCATAGTCGAATTGTGTTTAAGCTGTTTTTAAAATACAAATACATATACATATGAACTGGAAAATATGTATAGCTAGAGCTTCTTACCCTTGGAGGATGCAGTACTGAATGGTGTAGACTAGTATTGAATGACCAAGATAAGGTTTCGAAAACATTGGTTTAATCTGTTTCAGACCAACTCTTAAGGATTCTATAATCCTTTGCTTGGTGCTTATCGCTGGCTCATCATCTGACTTCAGTTTATCCACTTTAATTTTTTGCGGGACTTCCATTACCAGGTTTGTTATCTTGAAGAGAAAAAAAAAACATAATCAAAAATAGTGCAGTAAGAACAAAAATACAATAGTGGATCAAGAGTTCAAGTTTGAAGCAATAGTGTCACCAGCACCCGCAATAACAATAATGGAAAGTGGATTCGCCGGAAAAACGATACAAGTAAGTTTCTTACTCTTTCCCCACACCCCAATCTTCGCCGTCGTCTGGTCCCAAGTCCACGGTAGGAAAAGAGGAGAGTGGTCAACCTGCCGAATTGACCAGAATCGGGATACCGAAGAAACTAGGCAAGAAACCGCCTTTTTTAAAGCGGTACCGACAGGAGCGTTTCCGTTGCGGGGACGTAGCCCTCGGACCGCCAGCTAAAGGATCAAAGAGAAAAAAGAGTTGCTGTGCTTTCGGAACTACGATTTATCGGATCCGGGATATTGACGATCGTCCCCGAACAAGCGACGAAACGTTGACGTTTTACTATTCCGGTGGTGGCAGACGAGACGTCGGCGTCGGGGTTATGGTCGATCGACGGGCTGCCAGAATTTCAACCGATATCTGAGGGTTTAGCTGTTATAACCATCGGTGGAACGATCAAGACCCATATCGTATCCGTTTATGCGCCAACCGAGACCAACACGGATGCGAACAAGGACGAATTTTACGATCAGCTTCAACAGATGCTGAATATGCTACCTCGAACTGAATTAGTAATACTCGCAGGGGACTTCAATGCACATTCAGGAGCAGGTCGAATCGGCTGGCAAGGAACGATGGGCAAATTCGGACACGTAGTAATGACAACGCTTACGCCTGGTTTCAATCGCAGCATCAAACAACTTGATTCTTGGCAATAGCATTTTCCGCTATTCACTCAAGTACCAACTCACCTGGCCAAATCCATCACGCAACGACTCGGCGATGTTAGACTACGTTTTGATCAACATAAGATTCCGATCGACGCTGAAAGACGTATGTGCAATGCGAGGACCGATTGCGGATCGGACCATTATCTTATTCGAGCGAAATTGCAGATACGATTACTAAGAGCGAAGAAAACGGCGCCACGAAAGACAAATGTCGGAGAATATTGTGGGGTGTGTAATATTTACAGGTAAACGGACGCGCCATGGATCTCAGGCGACAGTGGGGGATGGAAGAATTATCGCGGTATTAGCCTCCTATCGATCGCCGCAAAACATTATCGAAAATCATACAAACGAGTCTACAGAAACATCGAGAGCAAACGCCCCGAGAAGAACAAGCTGTATTTAGACCACATCGTATTGAACAAATATTCGCACTCCGTCAGCTAATGGAAGAAAGAATTCGTTGCTGCAAACGAACTTTCGTCGTTTTCATCGATTTCACATCCACTTTCGAGTGCATCTAGTGGAACAGCTTGTGGAGAGTACAAGTTAAAAATCAATGCGGAAAAGACCAAAGTGGTCATAACGGACGGGTAAAGGGCCAGTGTTCACCTCAATGGAACCCAAATCGAACAGGTACCGATGTTAAAATATTTGGGATCATTGGATGAGGAAACGAAAGTGGCATCTACGGCTGACGTTCACAGCCGCCTCAGCCAGGCAACAGCAGCATTCGCCTCGCTTAAGTGGTGCATATGGAAACGAAAAAATATAAACATCAAAATGAAAGTACGCCTTTACCGAACGTTGTTCCTTCCGATTCTTCTTTATGGATCGGAAACGTGGACACTACTCAAACCGGACGTCAAGACTCTCGAGGTCTTCCAAATTCGATGCTTGAAGCAGAATTTCTTTTGCAGCCGACTCTTGTTGCGACATGTGTGCGGTCGTGTGGAATCAGGCCAAGTAGCACTGACCCGCTAAAAGGCCATTACAATAGAGAACTAAAATAGGAGCCCTCGTGGAATTTTAGCGTAATGATATTCTTGTTGAATATTAACGCTCACGTTTTGGTAAATACGGTGATTTTTTCAAATATGGAAATCTCACGTGGGATTAGGGTGAGGGAAGATGGTCGAGCCAAATCTCACGACATCTCACCAAGGGGGAGTGGGGTCGAAAAATCGCCTCACATAATTTATGGACGGCCCCTAACCTACTGCCTCCACGGCAATGTTTTTCCCGCAACACAAGATTAACCCTTTCGGCACTTCCTCACGGTCTACAGCCCTTATTTTCACGCACACATCAGTTTAGAAATTCATTCTTTTCGAGAGCAACTCGCCTGCGGAACAATCTCCCACAGTCAGTATTCCCGAACTCATACAACATCCATGAGTTCAAACGCAATGTTTACCTCCATCTCCTCATGCACCCCCCAGATTTCTTTTAATCTGTCTAATCCTTTCCCTATCCTTCGAGCTAAGCTTGCTACCAGACATCTGACCATGACTTGTACGACATGACTGGCTGGTAATACAAAGGGTGACGGCTAAGCTTAGTCTTAGACAAAGGGTGATACCTGAGCTTGAATATATTTGAAAAAATTTAAGATATTTATCTTTAATAGTTTTATGCAAAACACTGATAAGGTTAATACGCCATTGTTATTATTTCTATGCCCTTTCATCTACTTTATTTCATCTACTTATATAATGAGAAAATATAACGCTTTTATTTCAACAAGTTAAGGCGGAATATGGAAAGGAAATTTTATCACAATATAATCTTAATTTATTTTACTGCTATTTCGTCGTGGAGCAAAACGTAATATATTTTTCTTCTTCAACAGGTTCCACACAAAAAGTATATTTTATTGCCTACTTCTTAAAATGATTTTCTGCCTACTAATTGCCACTACAAGAAACCCCCGACCAAACAAAATCTTCTCTTATAAATTTCCATTCTCCACCCTACGACACCTCGGGAAGCAGCTCTTCCGTTTCCTTACATCCCATTGTATTCAGGACTTCAGGAATAATTTAAGGAGCACACACCAACAGAACTTGGCCTTGAGAGTGTTTATAAGGTCGAAGGGTCTGTCAAGGATCTGCTTTAAGGTCGATTCTCTGCGTCCTTTCCGTTCGTGTTTCCAGATTAATTTTGAAAAATGTCCTTTTTTTATTTGTGTCAATGTGTGTGCGCTTTAGTATTCGTAAATGTAAAAGCACATGGACATATGCTGACCCATCAGGAAATTGAGCATACGTAAATGTATTCTTCAAGTCACTGGACAAAGGTGGAAAAGGAAGGTTCTTGTCCTTGATTGCATGTAATGCGAGGAGTGGGAACGTGCATGCAGTTGCTTCCTTAGTAATTTCTCGCAGGCTATTTGGAATGTCCTTTTTTGTGTCTTTATAATGGTATTCAGTGCATAGGACTGGAAAGAGAGTCATAGTAGTGTTGAACTACTACTCAATTTATTCCAGGTTAAAGCATCCCCTATTTTTCTGCTAAGAAACTGTGTCTAGTACCATCACATCAGTAGTTCGTGTCCTTTTGGGTATGATATAAAAAAGTGTGGAAAAACCCCGGGATTAACGCAACAACATATACGATTACAAATGTATGTTGAAAACGAATAAGATCTAAAAAACGTTCAGACAAGTATCAATTTCACGAATTGGTGGGTTATCAACGAGGCTGAAAAATGTTTGCTACGTTCAATTGATAAATGTGCGCTATAGAAATTTCTACAGTAAATTCTATTTTTGGAAGGTATTGAATGATATTTGAAAACGTAAGGGCTTAAACGTAAGGTAAGAACTAAGAAACGAACTTCACTAGACAAAATGGGTAATATGTGAAGCTTGATTGGAGATCATTACTACAAAAAATACAGTGGAAATTTTTTGTAGTAATAAACTTAAAGGGGTGCATGAGAAAAAAGAAGTATGGTACCAAAATAGATTGAAAACGTAAAAACACATATAATAAATAGCAAAAATTTCATTTCAGTCTGCCCATAGATTGTAGTTATGTCCAATGTGGGGAAAAAACATTGCATTTCACTGGAGTTGGGATGCAATAAGTTAAAATAGAATCGCTGTGCGCTAATTTATTGGAAGTTTTAATAAAAAAATTGTTCAATTACACCGATATTGTTTTACTTTTTAAAGTACCATAAAATAATTTCGTAAAGGTATTCGTAATTGGAAATATTTACTGAAAAATTTAATTGAAATAAATTAAAATGGTATTCTATTTATTTCTACGATACATTGTCAGTGTTTTTATAGTACACTTTTAATGAAAAAATATAGTTAAAAAAAAAACTAAATAATACGTTTTTATTTTAAAATGAACTAAAAAGTAAAAAAATTATTTTGAATGTATAGTTTTTATTGCTCCAGCCAGTATATATAAACTGAATTTGAGAAAAAAACACATTCCAACCTAAATTAAAATAAAATTACATTTGTTTTTACTTTTGTGTTAAATTACATTTGTTTTTACGTGATTGCCAAAATTATGAATTAAGTCAATTTGGTTAAAGTCTGACAAAATTTGACTCAGTTGTTTATTGGCAGTTGAACTATGATTCAGTTTCTCGGACAGGAACAGACTCTACATATTTCCTGACACAAATACAGAAATACAACAGTTACTTCCAAATGACTTCATTTGGCCCAACTAATTAGGATCGGTACTATTCCCTGCCCACTTTGAAGGTAATTGCAACACAATCATCTTTCACACCATTCGACACTTCCAGATAACACAAATTATTATCAGTTACCTTTACAGATTCAATTATAATGATCTAAATGATACTTCGAGTATCGCAATAGTTCAAAAACATTAGCCTCATTAATATTTAAAAACTTACTGAAAAGTCCGCGGATAACAAAAAGAAGAAGAAGAATTCATCGAAGTTGTCACGAAGATTGTCACACTTCGCCACTTCGACAATCACAGTTCATGCAAACTAATAATTTTAGAAAGTCAAAGAATTAAGACTTGTTACTTATGTAGTTAAGACAACGAGTTATAGAACGACCAGAGAGTACCACATATTTTTCTGTTAAATGATAAAACCAAGCTTAAGTGTCACCCTTTGTACTACCAGTTGGTTTGAAGAATAGAGGAAAGGTTAGAGAGGGGTCTGGCGAGTGCTCAAGGAAATGTCGATGAACCTTACGTTTGAACTCTAAGGTGTACGAGTACGGAAATACTGAATGCGACAGATTATTCCACAGTCGAGTTGTTCTTTTCATAAACGAACTTATGAATTTAAGGATATGAGGCAGTACTTCGTTTTAGTGGCGTTAAATTCAACATGATTCATGCGACCCAACTAAGAATCGATTCGATATCGCAGTTCATCGAAGTGGACATCAGTTCACGATGGTGAAGGCAAGGTCTGGCATATGATTGTCTTATATTTACGAAGAAGTAAAAGTGACGTAAAGTGTCGTCATCAGCGAGGCAATGAAATGGGTTGGAGGGGGTTGAAAACAGATCATCAATGAAGATTAGGAAAAGCGTATTTGGTTGAATTGATCCATGGAACACCGGCCGAAATGGCGTGGGGGTTGGATTCGATGCTGTCCAATACTACCTTGATTGAATGGCCAGAAATTGATGGATCGCCGAAACCAGAATGATTGTTTCACGGTGGAAACTTCGACTTCGATTAATATATTTTACTGTAATACACAAAAGGAGCATTTTATAGCAGATGGGCTTTGCATTAGTGAATCAAGGACCATCAAAACATAAGTAAGCCTTTACCGATCGTTGATGCTTCTGATTCCTCTTTATGGATCGGAAACGTAGACACTGCTCAAACCGGACGTTAAAAAGCGCGAGGTCTTCCAAATGCCATGTTTGAGGCAGACTCTCGGTGTCTCCCTACGCGATGGCCTTCGAAACGAGACAGTTAGACAAAGCTGCGGACACTGATCGAAGATGAAATACAAAAAGTCGACTGCGGTGGTTTGGGCATGTTTGCCGAATACCGCTTGCCACGTAAACTTTTCTGGCGAGACCGTTCCGCAGGCTGGAGAATCCAGCGATCGGCACCGAAGAAAACCTGGCTAACATCAAGGGTGACCTAAATAATCAACGATTATCAGATACCGACGACGACAATCTGTAAGGAGAAGTAATGCTTCAAAAATTTTACATATCACTTTCTTTGCACTATATTCCTTAATGGTGAACTCTACAGGAAAAAATCGTGCGTAAACTTATAGAACACACGATCATCTATAATATTTGTTATTATTAGTTTGTGCGTAATATTGCACGAGTTGTAGCGTTTTGAGTGTCGAAAAACGTAAATTCACATCTGTGGTATTTTTCGCATTACTAAAGCCTTTTTTTTTTAAAAAACCATCTTGCTACATGATTCGAAGAAATTTCACCCCTATCACATCTTTCAAATAGGTATCTCCGACATTTCCGGCTTCTTACATCCATGCTTACCAAGGTTTTCTTGTTCGCCTAACTGTGAACTTTCGATTTTTATAGATTCCACATGACGGGACTTGACTTGACTTGACATGACGGCTTCCAGACTGTTATATATTCAATCACTTGAATTGCTACCATAAAACCTCTTGTACCCCGGCTTCAATGGCCTCAGTTCAATAAATTTCAGTTCAGTTCCGCATAAGTGGCTTTACCGCCTGCCATGTTCAGGAGCGCGTTCAAAAACCTTACTATAGTAAACCGCGAGGTAAGCTGTGGTTATGCTACATCACTTCACTTAACCACGAAAGTTTATGTTTAACCATGGAGGTTTTTGAACGTACCGTGGTTAACTACGTGGTAAAGAAAATTTAAAATTTTTTTTCATAAAATAGTGTCGGCTATTTGCCTCAATTATTTCCAATAATTATTTATTTAAAATAATCTCACAAATCCCACTTTGATTTGTTCATTATTAACATTAAAACAAATGTCAAAAAATTGTTTTTATTCTTCTTCTTCTTAACTATCGCTAACCATGCTCCCGAGCATGGTTAAAATTTAACTACACCATGGTTAACTACGGGAGTTTTTGAACGCCAAAAAGTTATGCTCGTGGTTATGTTGTAGTTAATCACGGAGTTTTTGAACGACAAAAGTTTACCATAGTTAACCATGGTTAACCATAGTAAGGTTTTTGAACGCGCTCCAGTTCGTGCTTTAAATTGTTAGAAATGCAAAAGCTCACTAGAATGATATTCCATTGTTCCAATTAGTTGATTGTTCTTTTTTGAGCGAGCTTTTACCTTCCATCTTAATTTCATGTTCTGTTGCGCGAACTTAAGCTTGATTTTTCCTGAGTTCAATATGTGAAAATGTTTGGGAACTCAGTCAACAATTGAAGTTCAGTGGAGTGGAGTGGAGTATTGATTTTGTTTTTTACAATCGGAATAAACTTATTATTATCACGTTCTAAATTAGCCCGACTCATTGTTTTATGCGACCTAGTATTAAAACCTACTAGTTGTCAAAATATTTTTACTTAATGCTATTAGGTATTGCAATATTGCAGTATCGAATCAATCTTTATGTTCAAAATAAGTGCCGAAATTATATATGCCCTTTATCTCTCAGGTTAATAAGAAATTAACATAAAAGCGGATATTAATTAGAATGGCTAGCTTAATTGCAAAAGAACTTATTTCATATAAGGTTGGAAAACAAACTTTGAAAACCTAAAATATTTATGGGAAATAATAATTTATTCATACTTACTGGATATGTATCTTTTGGCATATTTTTATTTAAAGCATAAATTTTCCGGAAAACTTCTAAAGCTTCTTCATTGCGTCCTTGTGACATTAAAAACTTCGGAGTTTCCGGCATGAACATAATCGCAATTCCGCTTATTAAGCTTGGCAAAGCACAAATTGTAATTAATATATGCCAAGAATGTATTACTAAAATATGACAAAAAAAATATAAATTTAAAAATTAAATTTTAAATATGAACAAATATGAAAAATAAATACCAAAAATATCTTCAATAATAACTAATTCCCATGTGTTAGGTAAAATACTCCAAGCCAGTAGCGGTAAAGATAATGTTCCAATACTGAAATACATTCCCATTACCATCATAATCCTGCCGCGATGGTTAGTCCCTTGAAACTCTATCACATATGACATAAGGACTGCGAATGGTCCACATACTCTATTTTAGAAAACGGGTTATATATGCTGCCGAATTGTAATCAAACCTTCAATTCTTTACAGAAATCCCCCTAAATATTTGAAGGCCATCAGCATGTAAACGTTTTGACTAAGAGATCCACAGATGACGCAAATCGCATCTAGAATGTATCCGAAAACTAGAAGTTTCTTTCTGCCTTGTGTGTCGGCCATGTAACCCCAGAATATAGCTGATGTTATCATTCCTGAAATTTATAATATTAATATTTGTGTATTTATTTTAAATATATCTTTAACTCTACCGGCGTAAGTAATGGCATTAAGAATTCCTTTGTGAATAAGAGTCAGTTTTAAATCGCATTCAGCACTTGGAAGGATATATGACATGGTTGAAGTCTCGTATAACGTTCCAAAGCATGATGGTAACGCTATTATCATTAAGATGTAGTTGAACTTGCCAAAGCCAGTCTCTGAAATTGCTCGCTCAAAATCTGCTGGCTCTTCTTTGGTTTCTTCTGGTAATTTGAATAAATATATTAGGCAACTACTTAGCAATGGTTAAAAGACTATTTTTATTATTTTTCTTATAAGTAAACAAACTTTTTGATTATTTTTCAAACATTCTACCATCTAGGTAGAAATCACAATCTGAGGAAATTCAAATTGAAAGAGTGTTTGTTCAAACTATTCCTTCATCAATGCTTTCTAGAGCTTTTGTATCCATTGGAAAAAATACTATCAACAATTATCGAAAATAATTAGACCGTATCTTAACAGAACCGTTACCGAACCGAACCGCACACCGTTTCTTAACAGAAAATATCCTACAGTCGATCATATCGGTAGTATAATGCTAACCTTTCAAGGCTCAAGGGTTCCATTACCAACCTATCGTATCCAAAGAGTGTAAACTATCTACATATTCCAAACTACTATGTTTTAGTTGGGCGGTCATTGATGATTCATGGATAGAGAAAAAAATCCAGGGGCAGGTTCGTGTATGGCGAAAACGAAAAATTTTTTTCGTCTCGGGTTCGCGTAGGTCGAAAAAATTGAAAATTTTCGTCTGAAGCCGATGAAAGGCAGTCGAAAGGTCTTGGGTTATCGAGTTTTTGCATTAGGACACGAACAATTTTCTTTCGACTTACGCGAACGCTAAAATTTTCGTCGCCAAAATTTTTCGACTTCAATTTTTTTTCGTTCGACTATCGTCGTTCGCCATACACGAACCCGCCCCTGAATCTTCTGCCTCATCCGAAAAGACCAGTTGGCAAACCACAGTCAAGGTCGAGGTACTGGGTTAAAACTGATGAAACAAAACTCCCCAACACCAGAAACTAGAGAACAGCTGCGGAGCAGAGTCTCCCATTGGACTGTAGAGTTATCGAGAAAAAAGAAGAAGAAGAGTGTTGGAGAAGATTTAAAGCTTCAATACTTTGATTTGGAAGACATGGAGCAGCGCGGTCATATGAACAAGTTTCAAGACGAAGAATTCAAAGCATTGTTGAACTAAAATCAATGTCAAACGCTTAAAGTTTTGCTAGACCCCTTGAATCCTAATGATGGCAAAGAAAAAAGGGGGTTTCAGTAACTATCAATGTAAAATTGAACCTTGATGTAATCTGAAGCGCAAATCATATGGTACTTGTATAAACATAGACCAATGAACGCAATACTTGTAAAACTTCGTGAAATGTGATAGCTGTTAGTCATTACCTTCTTACCTTCTTAGATGATGCATGCTGCTGTTTCGAAATGATGAAAAACGACCATAGTGCACCAAAAGTAAAAGCAAAGTGATTTTCCTGCGTGGACATGCTTAGGAACATATCGCTAGACCGGTCTAAAAACGCTGACGTTGAAGGCCGCTAAGAAAGTTCTGCCCCATTCGCCACTGTAACTAGGCATTGCAGATTGCATTTATTTCCAGCCATGCAGGCCCATATTTCTGCCCAGTACTGGCATTTTTTTGGAAGATATGAAAAAATATGTAGTTCGAAACAAGTTTAGTCTCAAAAGACAGATAGGTTCTTCAGCCGAAGAATCCACCTTTTATCAGAGAGGTAAGAAAACATTTTAGGTAATAATGGACACAACTTGGAGAAATATGATTATACTGTGGTCTAGAGTTTTCTTTTCGGCCATTTAATCAAGGTAGTATTGGGTGGCGTCAAATCCCAGTTCGGCACCATCTTTGCCGGTGTCCCTCAGGAATCAATTTTATTATCTTCATAAATCTCTGTTCGATTCGATCATTTCGCATCTTTACTGATGACGGTGCTCTGCGTTACTCATACGTCTTCGTTCATGTGCCAGATTTTATTTAGGCCATTACGATCTTATGTCAAACTCAATCAATAGGGACATAAAACTCATTCTTGATTAGGGCCACCAAAATCGTGCCGGATGCAATATTTGCAAAATGAAGTACAATCTTATTTCTAATAAAACCTGTAACATCCTTCCTTCTTTCAGTGGATGGTGAAGAACTAATTGCTAACCCATCTCTTAACATTCGTCAAAGACTTGCGATGGATTGACCACACATTCCAAATCGCCAAAGAGCATGATCTACTTTGATTTGATGAGACTTTTTATTGTAGGAGTTTGACATTTAAAATATTGATTCGAATCGTAGTTATTACTCTTTGAGCCCTTATCAGGAACTAATATACTTGTTGCAATACAGAAGATTTCAGTTACAATTTCCTTGGTCCGACGATGATAACCTTCTATCGCTTCTACGTATCTATCGACTGCAGTCATTCTGCAGTATACAGCTACAGACTTCCAATTGCTGAATACTGCAGAATGATTGTGATGCTGTCTTTCCGAACTCCGAATTTTCACAATAATTGTCAGCCATAACTCGAAATGGAACTTAACTAGATGCCATTTTGCTTGAGTTTAAAGAATAGTTCTAAACTCTGTGTATCGGATACAGGACTACACGTTTCAAACTAGTTTATCAGTCATTATTATTTAATAGAAAGCGTGCTGTAAAAAAAACATAATTAGTGGCTGGTCTCCAGATGTTTTTCATTTACTTGCTTTATTACTCATATCTAGTGTATTATCTTCAGTTTTATTAACCATTAGCTATCTCTAAAATACTGTCAACAATGCTTCGCAGTTAATGACGCACACAGAGTAATAATTAACAACTAGTTTAACTAGTTATGATATGGATATCGATGTAACTCATCATGCACTACTCGTAATCTCTAATCACAAACAGAAAAAAACGTGTTATTTATATGATTCCTTTTGTTTTTCCTAATATTTTAAGTGCGTGTTTCAATTACTTTTCAATTATTTGATAAGTTTAAGTATGTCGAACAATTCAGTAGTTTTTGTGTTGTTAAGAGGTAGTCTTGTAGTCCATGGGCGAGGTTTAAAACTTGGTTGAGGAGATTGGAATTTTTATTTCTTGTGTTACACTTTTTTATTTCTACTTTTTCTGTTCAGTATGTTACAGATTTTAATCCTTGTTAATTAATATATCTAGATCTTTGTTATTTATTTTAACTTTGTTTAGTTAAATTATATAATCATAAGGTTAGTCTATACATATATACATATAAAAATAAATCATTGTTTTGAGTATGAAATGGCTGTATGAAATGACTGTTTGAGAGTTTGTATTAGAAGAATTTATAGGTATAGTTTTTATGATTATGTGTGTTGGTATTTTTGTAATTGCGCTTGAATGTTACTCTCATTGGACTGGCGTACACGGATCAACCCTCAACATTTGGTAAACCGGTTTGTTTCCATAGCTTCGGACTACATGGGTATTGCTTTACCAAAAGTGACTTATTATCCTTACACGGAATATCCATGTGTATTTGTTGAACAAATTACAACATTTCCCTCTCTTCCTTTTGACCCAATTTTTATATTAAAATTGACTTTGTTTAGTAGTTTTCGACAAAAGCTTATGTGAAAAAGAACAAAAAAATCTGAAGGTGGAGTAAAACAAATTCAATACAATTCAAAACGAACGGTGAGAAATCGCGATAAGCTTACATGGACCCACACACATTCTGTTTAGTGTGGGAAACCAGACCGTCGATTTGTTCATAATCAGCCTTATTCTAGCTGTCGAGTGACGTGACAGATGTGTCACTTCGACTTTGAATTGTGTTCTAATTGTCAATCTAACAGACTTCTGGCGAGTAAATCGACAAAATTCGTATTTAATTGTCGCAAGTTGGCGTGTGAAGTGACTCCCCCGTCAATCGCCAATGGATCGTGACGGCATAACAGCACGAGTTTTCAATCAAAAATTTAGACCCCTCCTTGGTTTGATTGTAAAAAATCGTTGCTGGATGTAGTTAGTTGCGTAGCAGAAACATGCATTGCCACATGCCCACATTCTAATTTGGTTGGTTGATAAAATAATACCAGATGATGATCAATGGGCCATATAGAACATTAAACCACCTTGCTAGATAGATGGGAAATGTTTAAAACGCTATCCAAGAGCAATGATTTGTAAAACTGTATACGGGAACGATGGCTACCCATTGTATCGACTTCGATCGACTGAGGTCAATGGCAAAAATATAATTTAGTCAGGATTTTAAAGTTGGCAATTGTTGGATCGTACCCTATACGCCACTATTGTCCAAGACGTTCAATGCTCACATAATGTTGAATTTTGCATTTCCTTCAAACCAATCAAGTACATATGGAACTAAGTTACGAAAGGGAGTGATATTTTGATGTTCGTAATGCAAATACCATCGACAAAATAGCACAGTATCAAATGGGAGCTATAAAGCGATATGGCGATTTTTTTCATTTGCCATTCATGAAAGATATCCAACTGTTGTGTCATTTGGTTGTTCATCTCGAAAATAGCCAACGTGTACATTTTACAAGAGATAGCTCTGCGCAAAGGGTTGAATGACCACCATCCACCACATTGACAAGTCTCTTCTGCAATATGCAAAGCTTATGAATTTACAAGAACTTCGCTTTACTCTGAAATGCAAAGATATTACACTTGGAATCACACTTCAAAAACATTCCAACGTCGCAAACAAGGTATACTGTCATGCTTTAAAATTTCAAAAAGAATCATCTAGGATGTGCTGGCAATAGCTCCATCTGAATAGTTGGCGCTTACGTGGATGGGAAATCTTCGTTGTTCAAATATTTTTTACTACTACTTTTATTTCGCTATGATGGGAGCAACAAGGCGTACCGGGTTCCAGCTAGTTGAAAATGAAAAAGTTCTTAAATATTTGGTAGATTATCACTTGGCACCTCAATTTAATTTGAACAATTTAATCAAAGCAATATATTATAATATCCATTGATAGAGTTTCTAAATTCCATTTCAACTACAAAAAGGAATTCGAATGTTGAAGTGTTGTTTCATTAGTACTATTTAAAATTATCCATTTTGTGCAGCAGATAGTAGATAATTTTATTTGTAGAGGAAACCTTAGATTATATTAGTAAAATTTGGAAACATCAAGGACCGCATTCATTAGCAAAAGTTTGTATGCCGTTGTACCTTTTTGCTCTTCAAAATCGTTGAGTCCTTAATTGAAAAACCGATTACAATGCGAAACAAGCTCAATTGTAAATATCCTTACTGATAAATGCTTTGATTGAACACTTTGGTAATATTTCGCCAATATCTTACCTTTTTCTTTCTGATTAATATCCATTTTGGTATAAAAAATTAAAACTGTTTAATTATAAAATCCGGAATAAATTACACTTAAATGTATAACTAACGACACTAGTTTTCGCCACAATTAGAAACGATTCGCGTACGGACTTAAGGGCGTCACCGCGTCGTTATTAGATAGCTACACATCAGTAGCAGAAAGTGTACTACAATCAGCTGAAGCTGTATCGTCAATTCACCCCAGTAGACTTCAGATGCCTTTTAAGTAAAAAATATAAAAGAATATTTTAAAAACAAAATATAACAAATATTTAAAGAAGTAACTCGGCTCGCTTTTGAATAAATAACAAAGCGATAACGCTAAGACGTGGTGAGTGGGTTCAGTACTTTCGTTACTCCCCCACAATATCTTTCCTGGGTTTCATCAGTCCACCAAAAAAAAAAAAAACAAATGCTGTAAGTTAACCGTCAGACTTCACCTGTAATTAATGCATGTAGTATATTTTGTTTAAATATTGATAACACACATGTACTACAGACGAGATGAGATGGTGGTTCCGTTTGCTTCCCGATTTGCATGGTAAATATAAGGATTTCACTCTGAAATTTTTCGGTTATTTAAATACTTATCACGGCTGGGTGGTGTTATCTACGCGTGGAATGGAAATTTTACTCGAAATAATGGTAATAAAATTACGTAGTAGATCATATTTATATATCTAAATTAGGCTAAATTTGTATCCAGCTGGATAACCAACTCTTCATTGTTGCGTCAGTGAGGTGCATTAATGATAGATTAGCAGATAGATGAAGTTGCTTTGTTCAGGGGGGAAAATCTAGTCAAACCCAGAAGTCAGTAGCTAAATCTAAATAATGGAAAAAATGTTATTTTTGTTTGGTTTTTTTATCTTAATGTGTTTCTATATTTTCACATCTTAAATAGATTTTCTCGCCTCGCGTGGTTTATTGTGTATTATTTTCAGCCTTTGTTATGCAAGATTTTGCCTTAATTTGTCCCAATAAAATAGCAGTACTACGATATAATAAAATTGACGTAGAAACAACCAATAACAAGTTGCTTATTTGACGATGATAATGATTAGAGGTGAATAATATGATGTGTAGTGATCCCACTTTAAACCTGGTGTTAAAGTGTCGTTTCATCGCTAAACCACCTCGAGGACGTAATGAATCTAATTAGTTGCGGGATCCCACTTTTTGAGATTTCTGGAAGCGTAGTCTCTTTCTGCTTAGGGCTGGGCAGTGACAGAGAAGGCGTACACTTTCCTCCTCGTCCAGATTCTTACTGCTTCTGCAAAACTCTTAGATCTCGACAACTAAGTAGAGACGCATGCGGCCCACTTAGGTCTCGAGAATCTACGATTATACAGAAGCTGTGAGAATCTGGACGAGGAGGAAAGTAATATAACACCTTCGCTGTTTGAGGGATTCGATTTTATTTCCGCTGGAAAATAGTGTTCAGTCCAATTCATATTAACCAGTGCTCCTCAAACCTTCGAAATCTGTGAACCCCTACTATTAATTTCGTAACTGAGTACCCGTTGTCAAAAATGTGCATGTACTTGAATAATTGAAATACATTTCGCGACAAAAGCTTGACCTCCGGTAGAAAAATGGGAAGCACCTAAGGTGGGGTGTTCTGACCGCATTATAATTAATTTTGTACAATTTCGGGTTGATTTTATGAGATATTGATGATTTGGTTCCAAGTTTTATTAATTGTTCTAAGAAATAAGCTACAATTTGCAAAAAATGAGAGAGTTTGACCTCACTAGTTTTAAAACGCGAGCTATTTGCTGTCTTCCTTGCAGAGAGCGATTTTCGAACGCTCGAAGTTACGGTCACACGCTGCAAAATAATTGGCTACTTTCACTGAACTTGTACAAAGCACTGGCAGAGAGTATGTATCAGGCACACAAAGTAAAAAGTATATGAAATCTAAGAGTGTCAGAGAGCCACTTTATTGCCTTGTTTATAGGGCGTAACATAGACTCTTCGCAGTCTTGTCCATCGTTTCAAACAGGTTTTAATATGAGCTTGATAATACACACTGTACCTACTCACCTTTACCCATAATTTGGGGAAACAAATGATGGAAGAAAAACTGTTTTCCCTGCGACGACGCCTTGCCTATAAATCCGGTTTTTGTTTTGATATGATGGACAAGTCTGTTATTTATTTTGTCAATCTGTGGTCATGTACAACGTAGACAGGAGTACGGTACCGGGCGGTTATTTCAAAATTGAACGTTTTTCGCCATCGTTAATTTTATTATTTTCTGTTTCTTTCGGTTTAGATTTTTCCGCTTTCTTTCGGTTTAGAATTTTCAGATTTCAACCAACGATCCACAATTTTGAATATTAGGGATAAAAATTATGTATATTTTTTAAAAATAATAAAAACCAATGGTACTTTACTAAAGCGCATAACAAACCATTTCTATTAGAAAAAATCGCCCAAAACCTAAAAATACATACGCCCTCGCTGTAACAATTCAATACGTAGATACTCTGGAAACATTTCGATTCGGAAACGATTCGAGAACGATTTGCCAAAAGCGAAAGCTTGCTTCGATATCGAACTCGTAAACGATTCGTTAACGAATTCGAAGGCAATAAAAGCGGAGCAAGATATCGAATCGCTTTCTCGTGCCGATAACGAATCGTTTCTCGATGCCGAAAATGAATCGCGAATCGATCGAAAATAAGTAAACTGCAAGGCGCATCCAAAGTGAGGTACGCGTATCCCCACTAAACTTTTCCCGTACCCCTGGGGGTGTGCGTACCTACCACACTTCAGAAAACACTGATCTAAACGATGAACTCTGTTATTTCCAATACAACTTGCACAAATCTAACATCCGTCTAAGCGGGCAATGTAGAACTAGCGTTGTTCTATCTCTCCTAGCGTTGTTCTTCTATCCTTTAATTTGTGAATACTATTTACTCAACCTACAAAAAAGTGAGGTATCTTCTCCGTTTACATGTTTTTATCGTTCCGTTCTTTCTTTGTTCATCTGGTCCAACAGTATTAAGTCTTAGTAATCAACTTTAACAGGAAGCGGAGCACGGAACACGGAGAACGGAAGACGTGTGCTATGTGGCTCCCGCTTTAAACGTATACATTTTTAATTCTTAAAGCAAAATTTAATTTACAAAAAAAAGCCGCATCTTTATTATTATTGCGATACTGAAGATGTCTGAATATCCTGAAACAACGGTTGAAATGTGATATGTCCTATTAAGGAGTCTGATAGAATAAAATCCTTATGTGTATCGATAGCTAATCATATGTTTCACTCATTTAGCTATTGTTGCATTTTTTTAGTTCTCTATCAAGATGAGCTCCTTTCATTCCTAGACCCTTTGTTCGAAAAATACCATGCAACTACCAGACATACTCCCACGTAGTCAACATTCCTTTTTGCTTGATAATTTCCTGACCTCTCTTTGGCCATCGCCGGTAAACATAAGCGAGGAATCCACCTATCTATCGCTGTAGTCGGCGTTCTTTGCGGTAGAGGTGGAGTATAGTCGCATGTTGACGTTGTTGTTGATTCTGTGATATGATAAAGCCATTGATAGTTAAAGAAGCTTATATCATAGCTTAAATGCATTTGGAGCCAAATATTTAACTCAGTTTCGTTTTCAATACACGTTCTTTTACCCCTACATATGTAAAAACTATAACAATCCTGGTCATTAGCGTGCAAAAATTTTACTAAAAGTGCTAAACCCCAAAATAGTAAAGGACTCAATCTAATACAATTGAGAATTGCGTGTTGTTAGTCGCCTGTTTGTTGCCATGATTTATGTGTTATTCTTCCACTAAAATATTATTTATCAGATGATGATTAGCATATTTTCCGAACCTAGTCTAGAATGTTTTTAAGTTTTTTGGCAGTGTCCTTACCTTTGAACTATATCCCCGGGGGTGACTAGTGCCAAAGTTTCATCATTCCACACACCTCTGGATGAAACAACACGAAGATCCCTTGACAGCCACCTCTTACATGACAAAAAGACAAGTAAATCCCCCAAAGGAGGAACGGCCTTAAGAAAGCAAACGATTAAAGCTGGATGATTTATTATGGAGATTTAGGCAAAAAGGGAAAATAAACTAACCCAAAATAGGCGGCATAACCCACCTCAGGGCATTGAAGTTTGGTGCGAAGTGAGGCTGTTTCATGTGAATTTATAATAGTCCATGGAAAACTTACTCCAACATTGCAAAAATGCAGGACAAGGTTTTATTTTTGGGATGTGTAGGGGGGGTCAGTGTGAGCTTAAGTTTGAGTTTTCGGGATTCTAACCCCCCCCCATTTGGCCGCCATCTTGGAAAACGTGTGCAAATGGTTTTTCCACTATATCTCCGAAACGGTACATCTTACCGAAAATTTGCAAGGACACTTTTTGTTTAGAATTAAATAATCTACAATTTATTACTTGGAAATTTTGTGGTAAAATGAATAATTAAGAAGTTATAAGCCTTAGAACACAAAAATTAGTCACAATATTTTCTTTTAAAGGCTATAACTTTTTTTCCTTCAACTTTAACAAAAAAAATAATAGCAAGTTTTTTGTAGAGGGTTTCATTAGGAATAATTTTCATTCATTACTTTTTTAATTTCATTCACTACGAAGGGTTTTACAGCGCCCCGAAGGTATGAAAGTGACAGATTTTCGGAATATTTTATTACAATTTTACCTCCTAGAAATTAGCAATAACAGCTAGCAAGTAATAATAATGAATGAATGACTATACGTTATAAGAAATGCCGATGTTTGAGTAATGTAATAAAATTGTTTCGCATTTTTTTGCGGGTTTTTATTGCTGTTATGCCATGTTTTATAAGGTACGATATGGTTTAAAATGAAATTCTTTGAATAATAACATGCGTTACTCCAATTTTTTAAAATAATTTGTTTTAGGACTACACAAAAAAGTATTTCATTTATTCTAACTATCTAGCAACATACGGGCGTATTCATTTTATGACAAGCGTTTGCATCACAAACTGAATAAGTCCATATTTTGCTAGATAGGTAACATAATTGAATAAAGCACTTTTTTGTGTAGTCCTAAAACAAATTATTTTAAAAAATTGGAGTAACGCATGTTATTATTCAAAGAATTTCATTTTAAACCATATCTTACCTTATAAAACATGGCATAACAGCAATAAAAACCCGCAAAAAAATGCGAAACAATTTTATTACATTACTCAAACATCGGCATTTCTTATAACGTATAGTCATTCATTCATTATTATTACTTGCTAGCTGTTATTGCTAATTTCTAGGAGGTAAAATTGTAATAAAATATTCCGAAAATCTGTCACTTTCATACCTTCGGGGCGCTGTAAAACCCTTCGTAGTGAATGAAATTAAAAAAGTAATGAATGAAAATTATTCCTAATGAAACCCTCTACAAAAAACTTGCTATTATTTTTTTTGTTAAAGTTGAAGGAAAAAAAGTTATAGCCTTTAAAAGAAAATATTGTGACTAATTTTTGTGTTCTAAGGCTTATAACTTCTTAATTATTCATTTTACCACAAAATTTCCAAGTAATAAATTGTAGATTATTTAATTCTAAACAAAAAGTGTCCTTGCAAATTTTCGGTAAGATGTACCGTTTCGGAGATATAGTGGAAAAACCATTTGCACACGTTTTCCAAGATGGCGGCCAAATGGGGGGGGTTAGAATCCCGAAAACTCAAACTTAAGCTCACACTGACCCCCCCTACACATCCCAAAAATAAAACCTTGTCCTGCATTTTTGCAATGTTGGAGTAAGTTTTCCATGGACTATAATATTTATAATGTGGAATAAACTTTGCAACAAATTCAAATAAATAATTCGGCAGTTTTTGGTAATTTCAAAGAAAAACAGGATCCCTTTCGATGATTGGATAAAGGTATTTTTTCACATGGTTATCTCGACAGAATTCAAATAGAAATGCTAAAATAAAAAATTTCGTAAGAAATAAAATTTCAGCTTCTTTATAAAAAGTGCAAAATAAATTTTTAATATATTGCAATTTGCAAATTTAAATTGTGAGTTGATCTTGGGCATTTCATTAATGGAACGTAGTTTGGGACTCCACAAAAGTGGAGTTTTTATCCGATTTCTGCAGTATGCTGAATAATAATAAAAATAATAACACAAAGAAGAAATCGTTTCTATGATTTAAAAAAAACTGACTGCTCTCAGCTCTGGTCAGGCTCTTCCAGTTGTAGCGGCCTCTGCTAGTAGGGTTTTCGTCCACGTTTTCTAGGTTTTCCGACTCGACGGGATCCTTGTGGCTTCCAGTTCCAGTTCCATTGCCTGTTTGGCTAGATCCCAATCAATGTGGCGAATCCAATTCCATTTCCTTCGCCTGATTTGGTCGTCTATTCTTTCTTGGACGGCACGGCGCCATAGTTCTTCATTTGAAATTCTATCTTACCAGAGGATTTTCAGGATACGACACAGGCATCTGTTGATGAAGGCAGTAGTCTCCCTGTGATGAATTGGGTGTCTTTCCATGTTTCACAACCGAACAAAAGAACTGCCTTAACGTTAGAGTTGAACAGCCGCAATTTGGTGTTAGTTGAGATCTCCGTTCTAGCGTAGAATATTTCTAAGTCTAGTACGCAGACGCCCGCTAATAATCCTCTCAGAAACTGGTGACCAGCTAATGAGGATAGACTTGACTTCTTTGGGAAGTATTACGCCAACGCCACTCCTACAGCTTTCAGTTTCGTTTCTCCCAGAATATAAGAAGGACGCAACTTTTGGGCACGCACTAGATGCTCCCCCGCACGGGGGCATCTGGTCTCGCAAAGTCCCATAATCTTGATTTTATATCGATTCATCTCATTGAGGAGTTCATCTAGCCGTCCATCAGCAAGCAGTGTTCTCACATTCCATGATAAGATTCGTGTCCTTGTTCGAAAAGGTCGTCGTCGTGTTGTCCATTCAGTTCCGAGGCATTGTTTGCCGATTCGTAGCAATAGTGTTTTTTATGGGAGCAGATTGCTAACCCTCAGCCCAACCGACCGACCGCCTAAGCTCTGTTTTGTGACGCAGAGAGCTCGCCATTCGCTCGTCACCCGTTAGGTCTTTCCTTAGAAGTACCTCCCGCACCGCGGAATGTGGGATTAGGACTTGCTAACAGATCTGCTTGGCGTACGTCTGCAGTGACTTTTCTCGGGTTTTGATAGAAGTGACAAAAGAAGGTGTCACCACCTTCCGAGGTCTTCGTTAGCCGTTCACCCCCGTTCTATATACATAGCCATTTTTCTCTTTTTTAAGTTATAGTCTAAGCTTAGGTGTCACCATTTATACTACAAGTCTGTCATGCCGTACACGTCATGGTGCAATGTCTAGTAGTAAGCTTAGCTCGAAGGATAGAGAGAAACATATGCCATTGTGTCCTGTCTTGTTCCAAAACCTTTGTGGATGGTCCATAGCAATTTTGTGCTCTATTAGTAGTATGGTTTTCTTGGGGATCATCAGTAGCATTGTATTTATTTATTTCTCTAGCTTGGATTTTGGATTGCTGATGCAACTACAGTGAGCATCAATATAAAGTTAACACAAATTCCCCTTTTTTATTTTGAGCCTTTTAGGGAGCCTCCAGGACCCCCTTAGAGGCAAATGCGAATTTTTAAATTATTTTTTAATTGTAGTAGAGACTGTTACGAAGATTTTAAGGGGTCGTGTAGCCTCCTCCGATTTTTTTTGAGGCGGTAAAAACGTGGATTTTTTAGTGTATTTTTGTTGTTGAGCCTTTTGTGTTAACTTTATATTGATGCTCACTGTAGATGTTGCAACGTTGATTCGTTTAGATGTTGCCGTATCGAAATCTTATCGATTTCTTTCCCAGTTTTAAACAGTTATGCTACCGTATGAAACGTTCTAGAAAAAAAAAATAGAATTCATAGAAATGTCTGTGTACATTTAACGATAATGGACTGTGTAACGAACCACGTTCGTTACTAAGAACCCTCTCTTAGAAAAATACTAAAGTAACCCGTTTCAACTCTAGAAGTCATTTCCTAACAAAGCTTTAGGAAAAATAAATATTTACTCAGTAGGCTGGGCGATTCTCCTTTGAAAGCTCACTTCAAAGCGTTAAAGCTTCCTACGCCGACGAACTTTCCGGCTATAAAATAAACGGCTTCACCAGGCTAAAATTCAGTCTTTAACCAGGCTCGTTCCGGAGAGGTCACCTTCTCCGGTCCTAGACCGTGTCGTGGTGTACGATCCGGCACGGTTACACTATACACATTACACCCAATACCCATTACACCCAATACACATTACCAGAGGAATGTTGCGAGGCCTTGTAGTGGTGTACGATCCGACTATGTGCCGAAGTAGCGATTCCTATACCGACATTACCAGAGGAATGTTGCCGAGGCCTTGTCGTGGTGTACGATCCGACTATGTGCCGAAGTAGCTATTCCTATACCGTGTCGTGGTGTACGATCCGGCACGGTTAGACTACAGACATAACACCTACCGACCGCATACCGACCGACTGCCGAATACCTGAGGAATGTTTCCTGGACTAATGTCGTGGTGTTTGATCCGACATTGTTCTCGGCAGCATTTCCTATACCAGTGTTGCGGTATGATCAGATACAAGACCGACCACATACCGAACACACACACACGCACATCCTGCTAGACCATTGACCCCAACTTACGCACATGTAGAATAGAGTAGTGAGTAGGTAACTGCTTAGCAATAAATAAGTAGGAAACATGTATTGTAGAGGAAAACCGTAGTTAATTACTCAGATATAACTATAAGAAACCTGTAAACATGTATCCCGTATTTACTTAGATTTAAGAGACCTAAATTGTTAGTACATAAGGAATATTTTGGATAAATAAAGAAATTTTATTTTGTAATAAGGTGTTTGTTCTCACATGACCTTGGACAACTCGAGAGCTCCCGGCAACCCTCCCTTAAAAAAGGAGGTTAGAGAACACTTCCGACGAAACACCATTACAACTGAGTACTTGGCTAGAGGTCCAGATGGATGTTAAGGACGTAGTATTATTTATGCGGTGCAGTATCTACAAGTATCATTTCCGGTCGAAACTTTTTGCTGACCATTGCCACTTTCAATCGATATTTTTCATTAATTAAACGATTTTCAAATATGAAGCTTTCTAGGTTCACATGGGTTATACACATTATAGAACGCCCTTCAACCAATTATAATTGGTTTTCGTCTCCTTTGCTATATTTCATCTACTCACGAACGTCCAATTTTTTTATAATATTCTTAAACTACTAAAAGTCAGCTCTTTACGAAGGAAATACATACATATATCAAATGAACTGATCCAAAACACACTTAGCTTTGCTTGATGACCATCGAAACTTTTGTGATTTTATTTAAGTTAAAGAAAAAGTTGCACAAAAAAAAATTGTATTAAGCATAAGCATGTGAGCGATAAAAGAGATAAAGCAACTTGAATTGCTCAAGTGGCAAAAGTAGGGCCTAACAAAACCATAACAATAAGCGAATATATGTACCTATATAGAGACTTAGGTTTCTTTCACCTATGGGAAATCCATTAAATTTCAGAAACTTTCCCATTTGATGGGAGTTTCTGTATCTCAATTTCTCTTGGCCACAGTTAATGTTTCCCTATAGATTTTTTCCATTAGTATTAAGTGACATAATGAAGTGGAACCCAACAACAATCGTGAGTGTCTAACAGGTATAAAGAATTGGATTCCAGTTACGTATAAATAAAAGGCCCATGGAACAAAAGCTAATTTATCCAGTAATTTAATTTATATCAGATGATGAATGATATTTGCAGCAATCGTAGTGCTGACCTCTTAAATGCCTTCCGAGATTTTCCTCCTATGTATAGGTAAGACAGGCAAAAGTTGTGCAGTTTTTGTCATAATTTATTTGACGTAAGGGTAACTTCATGCTACCATTTTGACCCTGGAATTTTATCTCTAAAACTGTCCCAGATTAATGAGGATTATACAATTAAATATATTTACTTATCGTCTGCTTGGAGAAGCTTAGGCAAATATGCGGTAGTGAAGGTAGTGTTTTGTAGAACGTGTGGAATTTATATGAGAGAAGGGTGACAGTTTCTACTACGTGGTATTTTTAACTTTACCACAGAACTGAGAGAATGTCACACAAACATTATTACGGATTAAGTGGATTTATAAATATTTGGATTAATTCTTACTTCCGGGCTTAAGTTCTTGAAACAACTTAAAGATTTGAGTAAATTTATTGTTGAGATCACCCTTCAACCCGAGGTGAAAATTTATTTTACTTCCAAAAGAAAAATTTAATATTTATGCCAAATTGGTCATAAATATTACCTTAGTGTACACTTCCTATCGATCTTTCGATTAAGTAAAACACATCTACAGTCTACCCTCATGAAAATTTACTATTTCAAGGATTTAAGTTTTGCATACTTTATCTCCTGACTTCTTAGGTAAAAGTACACTTTATCTAGAACAAAGGTACAACAATACAAATCATTTCAAGCAAAGAAACACTTTATCAATAGAAGAGGTAAGCATATATCCTCCCTGTAGTTGGACAGAACTCTTTCTAGGGGACAACTGAAATTCAATTCTCGTTTGTTGAATTACTAAACTCTTTATTTTTTCATTTTATTTTTTTTTACAAAAGGACTCGTTTTTATGTTAATGTTAAGGATAAATCCTTTTCTGATTATTTGCCAATTCATTTACATAAAAAATAAATTTACCCATCGAAGGTGAATAGAATTGGCTCAGAATTTTATAACTTTTGTTTTGCTCTTTTATTGTATGTTATTTGTTTTCTTTTTTTTCATATTTTAAAAGGATTACGAAAATAACAATTTGGGATTTCTGTTTGATGATGTCGAGGACTTTTTATTTTTGGAACAGCACGACTTGTTCCCATGTGCCTTGGGTTGATGTAAATTTTATTGATGTAAACTTTTATTGCTCTTGAATCCAGTGAAATTGGTAGACTTCTAAATTTTTAAACATACATATGGGTGAATATATAAAAATTGGGTAACTCGATATCTTCAGTCAATACATAGGAAATTTTCAACATTTTGTATAATGTTTCATTATATTATAAAATAACTTAGCTGGGACCCGGTACGCCTCGCTGCACCAATAAGTGAATAGTAGTCAAGAAAAACCATCCATTGACTTGGCATTTTTCGTGATATGAATTTTACACAGATGAAATGATTCAAAGAACGGGTACATGGGTCTTGAGACGGCCGCCATGGATCTAACGGTATATTGAGTATACTACATGGCTTATTGTATTCTACTTATCACGCCCTTTCATTTGATACCCATGTCGAGGGTATACTCGTATGCTTATATGCTTACTATATTGCTTTTTGTATTTCAGCATAGTTTCAATAGCGTCATGGCCTACTTATTGTTTGACAGCTGCGTAAATTTGATATTGTCATTAAATGGAATACCACTAACTGAACGCAGCCATTAAATGGAATGATACAATTTAATGACAATTTTACATTTACGAAGCTGCCAAACAATAGGTAGGATCTATTGAAACTAAGCTGAAGTGAAAATCCCCAAATTCACAGCTTTTTTAGATTTTTCGGTTGTTCCTTTTGTTTGAGGGTATAAAAAATAGCCTATGATCTATTCTCAGAGCTACCAAATATGTACACAAAAAAAAATTCGTAAAAATCGCTCAACTCGTTTCGGAGGAGTTCGATAACCAACACTGTCACACAAGATTTATATCTACATATTTAGATATTGTAGCCATTTTCTTTGTCGAAAGTCGTTTATAGAATTGATTCAATTATTTTAATATTATTTTATTATTGTTACTCATACTCCAATTATGAGGTTGAAGTTTACACCACCGATCTCCAGCAGTTTCTGTCTGCCGGCCTCCGGACTAGGGATGAACGAGCACAATTAGCTACGCAGAGGTTTGTTATTCCAGTCTCGCGGCATGGAGACAATAATCAATTACGATAGGTCGTACGACTTTGGACCGTAAAGATCTACTGGCCACCTTTTTGTGCGCCTGAATTTTCCGGTTTTTATTTTAGAAGGGGTGGTTGGGTTGGGCTATCAGTTAGAACTCTATAAATCTGTAATTGTTTCTTCAAAACCTTCCAGACTACTGAGTCTCCGAGACAAGGGTGATATCCAACATTTCTTTTCTGTTTTTGGTTACAGAGGTTGGATAGTTACCTTTGTTATAAATAGCAAGCTTGGTATTCAGTAGGTAGTCAAAAATAACCTCACGTCGATCATTGGTGTCGTTGCTGACCCTTTGTGTATGGTGGGCATTTGCATAATCTCCCATAACCAGAAGCGTGGCAGGATCGGTGTTTCTTAGCAGGTCCTGAAAGGCTACAGGAGGTAGAGGTCCGTCATCATCGTAGGCCAGATAGAAAGAAGCCATCCTGAGTCTTTTGTTTTAACTGTACGGTCTCCGTCACTGAATTGAGGGAGAAGAAATATGTTTATACTATTTTTGACCAGAATACCTGTTCTGGGTTTCCCCTTACCTTTGGTATAAAAGAGATTTAATTTAGGTGTCATTAAGCCAAAGATCCTATCACCAGCGATCCATTGCTCTTGGACTAGGGCAATATCGACTTCGCCTGATACTGCTTCTTCTTCTTCTTTGATCCGTTAGCTGGCAGTCCGAGTCAGGCGTCCCCGCAACGGATGCGCTCCTGCCGGCTGCGATTCTTGTCAATTCAGCAGGTCGACCACCCTCCTCCTTTCACACCCTGGACTTGGGACCAGATGAGGGCGAAGTTGGATGATGCTTTACAATGGTGCAGGTTTATCTGTACCACCTGCGACATTTTACGGGTGTTTTGCTTCGACGACAGTCACCTCCGCTTCTTTGTCGTAGGAGGTAACTTCGTCGATGTCTGAGCTGAGGAGTTAGCGCTCCATGTACAGGTAACCCAGGAACTTCAGTTCGATCTGTTGGAAGCCGTAGTTGACAGTGTATTTTTCCTTTGCCAACTGGTTCATTTAGGAGCAGAATAACTTGCAGTGTGGCCCTGTTAGTCTACTCCGTTTTGATAACTTCCAGTTATCGGTGTTGATTTGACGGTTAGAAGCCTTCAGCATAGTGAGGATTTCCCTAGGCCCTCATGGAGCCACTGGAAACCATGCTCTGGCCCTCGGATGTTATGGTATATCATTTTATTTTAATCTGTGTACTTTATTAAAATCTGCTTGTAAGTGCGCACTCAGTTTTTTGGCTGCAACATTGAAAAAAAAAAAAAAAATTAATATATTTAGTAAACTATAAAAAATCTGTCATAAAAGAAAATTTTGTGTTTCTTTAAAGGTTTCAAGTTTTCAATTGGTACAAAATTTTTTGCATATTTGGAATTTGTGTGATTCTTTTTTTTTAAATAATGGATACTAAAAAAAAGCAATTAGATAAAAACCCACGTATGAGAGTAAAGAAATCAAAATCGTCGGCCAATAAACCGATTACCCAACGTAGTGTTCCTTATACAAGAGGGATCAAGAGGGATCCTCCAATAAGTAAACCTGAAAAGGAGAACTGTAAGCGTGTCCAAACAGAATATTATTATCAGAATGCGATGTTGGTATATGGTCTTTTACCTTATCTGCCTGTGCGAGGTAATTGATATAAAAAAATAATAAAATATATTTTTTTAATTAATAAATTTATAGAGCGAGAGATTGTAAAAAAATGGATGACAAGAATGAATTGCCTGAGTGGCTCGGAAGGTGAGAGAACAACAAGAAACGATTACATGTGGTTCCTGCTAACTCAACTTCAAAGCGGTATTGTGACCATACCTTTTATGAGAGAGCCGCCAGCTGAGATTCTGCCGCTGAATGATGTTGTGGTAAGTTATATTTTCTTAGTATTTACTTGTATACTGATATGATTTCACACTATTATTTCAATCCAAAGGATAGGGAATTATATAGAGACGTTCTTGCTGCCGCTGACAAGGCTATCAAACACATCGATGAAAAGACTAAAGAAATGAACTGTGCGGACAACGCCACGAGTAGCTCTTCTTCGAGTATTTCCTCAGAGAAAAAGGGGAAACCCAAAAACAAGGAAAGTACGTCATCAAAGAGTGTCAAGATGGAACCGAACCCAAAGATTAAGTTCGTTCCATATGGCTAAATAAAATGTCTGTATTTTGTGGAACATAAATTTTATTGTCTAAAACTGATTTAGGATCAAAGTATAAAATTTATAATAATTTAAATTGTTTTTTTTCCTTACGGCTACTAGATATGATCTTCCATGTATTAGGAATGAAACTGAAACAGGACAATCTAGACTATTCTGATGATGTTGTTCTCCTCCAAAAAAATAAATATGAAATGCTAGAAAACTTAAATAAATTCTGCAACAGATCAGAGGAGACCTTTCTAGAAATTAACAAAAAACTAAATCTAATTAATGTTTAAAATCAGTGATTCTTTTCTGTTTACAATTATTATTACACTATTGAAGAGGTGAGTGGATTCTTTTATTTAAGATATCAATTGTAACCACAATCTCTGCAACAGCATTTGGTTGATATAAAATGGTAGTAGGCAATCATGGTAGCCGATCTTAGCAGCAATCAAACTATGTCATATTTATTTGGACGTGACGCGAAACAGGTGGTCTATTGATTCTGGTTCCATGCGGAAACTTGCAAATAAAGTGAGATCCTGCTTTTCAATGTGATTGTCTTACCATAATATTATATACTGAAATTCACAATTGTCCTTTGTTTACCATTATATGAGAATAATAAATGTTTTCCATATCTATGTAAGAATTGTCGATACAGTCATCATTTCAGTAGAATTGGAAATTTATCACTCCGTACTTTACGACCATCATCCAAATGATTGTTTAACGAAACATCAATTAGTTTTTTGGGAAGTATTAAAGGCTCGATTACATTGAGCGAGTTTACAAGCTAGTAGCTGGCGAATTTACTAGCTGCTAATAAACTAGTGGGAACGAAAGTGGGAAAAATGTATGAAATAAATCCTTGAAAAAAGAATTAAGAAAATTTATTGCTCAAAATGGAGGTATAGACAGTAAACAATTCGGTTCTCAAAAATGCAGCAGCGCTGAACTGGCTACTTCGGAAACCCTGATCCTAATAAACGGATATCTTGATATGGACTACTTAGCAGGGGCAGTATTCATCGATCTAAAAAAAGCATTCTGACACAGTGCAACATGACGTCCTTTTAAGTACCCTCTACCACCTTGGAATAAGGGGCTCGTCGAATGATCTGCTGAGGAGCTATCTCACTGGGAAGCACGTGTCAACTTCATGTTTGCAGAACTGACTTAGATCTAAGTAGCAGCAAAGCGTTCATGAACATCGCAGTTAAATTTTCGAAGTCTACTTAAGTCAGCATTAAATTTAGAACTGCCAAAACTTACCCTGCGCAGTCAGAACTGCAAACATTAACCCGGCCTTAATGGTGTCTCGAGTGACCAGATAGTGCTAACAACTGGAGTTCCTCAAGACTCCATACTCTAGGCAGGGGCGGCGCTTTCATAGGTGCGAATGGTGCACTTGCACCGGGCGCAATTTGTCGAGGGCGCAATTTCAGAAATTAAGATTTACAAAAAATTTAAACTTTGTAAAAGAATTCTCACGGGTGCAAGAAATTACACAAATTTACCCAATTTCTGTCGCTGTACTCCTCGTGAGGAAGTTTCCAGAAATATTTGCTTCTTCAAGAAATTTACGAAAAAATCACCCAAGTGAGATTGGAGCACTTTTTGAAAAATTCTGTAAAAAGCACCATATCACTCACACAAAAGAAAAATTGTTCCGATGCCTCTGTATTGTGTCTGTTAACCAAGATTCATATAAACTTGGGTGCCGGTTGCTGCACTTTTAATTCTCTTTCAAGAATTGTTAAAAGAGGTAAATGAACGAAATGAGGAAAACAAAACTCCTTCTGGCCAGAACTCCTCTTTAATTGCTCTTTTCTGTTTGTTCCTTTATACCCCGACTTCACCGGCTTCAGTTCAATAAAGTTTCATTCCGTATAAGTGGCTTCACTAGCTGGCATGTTCAGTTTATGCGTGAAATTTTTGTTGTTGGGTTTTCGCCAGAAGTTTGAAATGGAAAAGCTCACTGAAATGATATTCCATTATTCCAGTTGATTCTACTCTCTTTTAAGCGAGATTTTAGTTCAATCTCAATTTCATGTTCTGTTGGGCGAACTCAGGCTTTATTTTTCTTGAGTTCAATATGTGACAAAGTATGGGAACTCAGGCAAAAATTGAAGTTCAGTATACACCAATTACAGTACACTTGCGCAGTTTGGCCGGTAAATCCGGGGTATTACTGTCTAACAAATTAATATTGACAAGTTTCACACAGGCTAACCAACAAAAATAGATGTAATCGTTAATTCCCTTTTGAAATTTGATGAAGAATAGCATGGTTTTTACAACAGCCAACTATTTCAACAAACTATACGCTAGAAAGCTATATGCAAGCTGGATTCCGAAATTGTTTTCTTAAAAAGTCATAAGGAAGTTGTGTACCAATTTTCAGTCATTTTGGATTTTTGTCTCCTTTAAATGCTAATTTCCCCGGACTAAGCAAGTGTTTTGGAAAAAAATCATGGGGCGCAATATGGCATAGTGCACAGGGCGTAAAAAACACAAGCGCCGGCCCTGACTCTAGGATCACTTCTATATTGATCGATCTCGCAAGCTCTTAACTAGTTTTACAAAAGCAAGCGCTGCAAATTTGACGATTCCGAACATCTGACTGCAATACCGAACGAATGAGTTGCGTCTACTGCCCTGCAAATGACATTACCGAACGCAGCCAATGTTCCCGTACAAAAATATCCATAAGATGTTGTGGCAGTCACCAGACGGGGTAACAAATAATCAAATTGACCACATCCTAATTGAGAGAAGAGGGGCCACGAGTATACTGGACGAAAGAACAAAAAGAAAAGCGTGCTGCGGCTCGAACCAATATCTCGTTCTTCTTCTTTAAAAGTTCTACAACCGGAATCCGGTCCTGGCCTCTCGCAACAAATGTGTCGTTCACTGTAAAAGCGATTAAACAAGACACTTCAAAACACTAGAGGTTGTTGGTCCGCTTTGGAGACACGTCCTGTGACATCTCTCGCAACAAAACCAAAACAACTCCAGAAGTGCGCTATAATTAAACTTTTATAGTGCACTTCTGTAGCCGCTGCACTTCCACAGCGAAAGATATGACAAAATGCGGCTCCAAAGCAAATCAACTTCCAATACTTTAAAATACATACCCACCCACATTGAACGACACAAATGTTCGTAGCAATTCTTTTTTCCGGGTGAGGTGATTAGCCTCACGGCAATCTTACATGGAAAGGAACTAGCCCGATCATATTAGCCTGTTAGGATAGTTATTCTATGGAATTTAGAAGTCTTCTCAAAGCTGGTGCAACTGATAAAATGCCCAACAAATATCTCATTGGAGCGGGTAAGGATGCAAAAGGCTGTAACAGAAGGGTTCCAAGTACGGCAAGGACTTACACAAGGGATGGGCTGGCCCCAATACTCTTCAACCTTGCCAAGAACTTTAGTCCAGAGAAGTGCATTAGCGAACATTGTGGGAAGGTCCTTTTTGGCTTCATCATCAGAAGCTCCACAGCCTGTTGTTGGCCTTGGCTTCCTCCAGCATTCGCCTCCATGATTCTCGATCTCTGGCGCGACTTTTCCAGTTTCTTATATCCAACTGTCTCAAACCATCTTCTACGTCATCTATGCATCTTTTCTTCGGACACTCTGGTTTCCGTTTTCCTGGCGGTACTTTCCCCAGCACTATATTTATCGGGTTCGTAGTGTGTTTTTTTATTACTTTAACAACGTTTGGAATCTTACTCTGAGTTGTATCTTCTCCTCCAAACGCCATCAACTTGTATTCCTTTGTAGATCGAAGGGAGGATTTTCTTCCTACCAATGGTTCGTCTGCTTTTTTCAATGTCCACACTTGCGAACTATATAGCAAGACAGGCCTTATTAGTGTTGTGTAAAGTGACAATTTTCTGGACGTCTGGTACTTACGTAGCTTAAACTAGCATTTGTTAGCCAGTGATATTCTTCTTCTGATTTCGGCCGATGTGTCATTTCCTTTTGTTATAATCGTGCCTAGATATACGAATTCATCCACTGCTTCTATATTGCAGGTGTCGATCGTTGTTATATTCAGCGGTGTTCCACATTTCGATTTTTATGAAATTGATACTCGAAATCGAAATTAGGTGTTCTACATTTCGATTAATTCCATGTATGTGAAATAGAAATTCCAAATCGAAATTAGATGTCTGCTACTTTTGGCGTTTTTTGTGCACATTTTTGGTTCGATTGAAGAATAAAAGAAACTACAGCAAGTCAACGGTAGTAGGATGGGTAGGTGTTTTTTTTTTGTGAAAGTCTAGGACCGTGGTGCTTTCGAACCCGGGACCTCTGTGATAGTAGCCAGACGCCTTACTACCTAAAGGCCTGAACATGTAGCACAACTTTTTAATAAAGACTTGTTTGTTTGTTTGTTATTTCAAGTTGACTAGCCGATGTTATTGACAAACTCTGATATGTTATTTTTGATTTTGGATTATTAGTATTAATTCGCTGATGTTATTGACATCTACACATGACATGTAAATAAATTGTCAAGAAATGTCAAAAACCGATTCGGTCCGAGTGCTATATAATCGATAGCATATTGGAATTCGTTTCGGTTCCGTTTCGTTTTCGTTTCGCTTTCGGCTACATGTTCAGGCCTTTATACCGAGGTTACATGACACACTCAACACGAACTGAGTTCAAATTTCGGTTCGGTTTGTGTCATCTAACCAGCGACCGACCGCTAAAATTGTGCCGAACGTGTTCTGAGTGGGTTCACAAGTTTTTGCTTGGTTGAGTACAATTTTCGGTCGGAGTATCATGTAACTAACGACTGTAAAATGAACCCAAAATTTAGATTGAAGTAAAGTGTTTTTTATGACATTATGAAAGAAAAGAACGTGTTAAAACTGTTAGATGGCAAAAATATACAAATAAACACATTTATAAAAAGTTTAAGAGTGAAATACAACGAACTGACATTTAACCAAACCGAAATGACAACTAAAAATCCATGTTCAGTATGTCATATAACACTCGACCGAATATACAAACTCAGATCGAGTTAAGTTCAGTTTGCTTTCGGTTTGTCATGTAACTCCGGTATTAGCCACCGAGGCCCCAGTGTGAAGTACGTTTAGAATAAACCGACACAGAAAATATTAAATAATACAACCAAACATCAAGGTGAGTATTTTATTGCTTCCATTGGTCAACATATCCGTATTCTAACTACTCATGTGAAAATATAATTTAAAGATAATAATTTAAATATTACAATAATTTAAAAATTTAACTATATTGATTACTAAAGCAGCTTCCATATGCAATAAATCCAATTTTTGGCTTCGGTTGCATTCGTAGGAATTCAGACGGTCTGCATCTGTACCTTTTTTCACTTATTGGGGCATCAGGCCCTCCAACAGCTGAAGCATGCCGCAGTAACCTTTCCTTATCATCTTCAAGATATTGCAGAGCTTTGTTGGCGGCAGCAAGCACGTCAGTGTACAAATCCTTTTCCTAAGTAATAATATACAGTCTATATGTAGATATTGGGCCCTATTGTGGAACGAGTCGATCTGACGACTTTGAGTCGATGTTAAATTTTCATACTGAGAAAGTCGATTTTTATCGATAAAAATATGAGTCGATTACATTTTTGACGACGACTTGACGATGTAATCGACCCATATTAATTCTTTTATCGACTAATTTCGACAAAAATCGACTTTCGCAGAAAGAAATTTTAATATCGACTAAAAGTCGTCAAATTGACGATATCCACAATAGGCCCCATTAATGTCAAAAGCTCTTTTTTTTCATCTTTACCACAACTGTATTTAATGCAGTAATTGCTTCGGGGGGTTCTTTCAAAAAGGGGATGGTTACAGTGCCTCCTTGAAGTTGAGTTAGTAGAAACCACATGTAGTCATTTCGTATTGTTATCTGCTGTGCATTCTCGTTCAGAGTGTTCAATTTGTTCATCCATTTCTTCACAATTTCCCTTTCTAAAAAAAATACCAGGTAAAAGAATAAAATTTATCAAAGATGGAGGACTATTCACGTTCAACGGGCAAAAAAGGTAAAAGCCCATAAGCCATCATTGAATTCTGATAAAAAAATTCCCCTTCTCCACGTCTTAAAGCTTCTCTTGGTGGGGGTTCCTTTGGAGCTCCAGGGGCCTCGGCGGCGCCCGCGGCAGACGGTCTCTTTACTGCCTTTGAACCGCCCGCTGCTGGAGTCTTCGGGGCTGGTTTTTTTGCGGGGGTTTTAGAAGGTCCTGATTTACTTTTATTCATTTTTGAAAAGCCTAATAATTACTAAAAATTTATTCAATTTGAAAAATTTCACTGAATGAAATATTAAATGACGTAGAACTAAAATTTGTTTAGGTTTACTTTAATTAATTTATTCTGTTTTCCCGTGTCGATGTGGATGCAAGTTTCTTTAAAACTATTAAAATTACATAAAACTTCCCAAATTACAAGGCTTACAAAGAAATACAATATAATGAAATAAAAATTATTAATAATATTAAGTTGTTAAAATTGTTTGTGATTTCTAGCTATTGTAGGAATCTACTATTATGATATAACCAAATATATATCCTACCTGGGGATTAAAGCGATAAACTGATTAAATTTTATGTGTTTTTATGTGTAGATTTTCAGTACGTAAATTGAAAATATTTTTTTGTAGCAAAAATCTTTTAATGCATGAAGGCGTTAACGATTCTTTTAGCGACGTAGTCTCTCCGTGGACCGGTCTTCCTTTTTTTCTTGGAAGGAGCAATCATTGATAATTGAGTAAATAGATAAGGACAAACATTTGTCCAGCTAATACTCTAGATGGCGATAGTTGTAGATACTTAATTAAGTTGGAAGGAAACTTATTTCTGTTGTAAACCGCTAAAATCAATGGGAATGGGTTTTCAACATAAATTTCAGTAACAGGTTTTAAGGGTATAGTCCAATCAATCTAAAATAGCTCCATGTAATTTTTGCGTTAATTGCCAACAGGAAACAAAAAATATGGTCATATAGGAAAAAAAATTCTAAAAAAGATAGCGTTTTTTTGTTCGGAATTGGGAATGGCGAACCTAACCTAAAAAATCCCGGAAACTGAAAAAAACGGTTTTTAGCGATTAAAAGAAAAACGTGACCTCGGATCGAAAAAAATCAAATTATAAAGTTTTAGCTATTCAAATTATCTTTCGATTGATGTTTATTGAGTTATAGGTTAGGGCCCAAAATATAGAGAAAAATGGGAAAAACTGTCGAAAATCACGTTTTTTTAATTTGTTAATAACATTTGTTTAACGCCACTTACATATTTGTTATTTGGTACAAATATTGGTTATTGCTAGCTGAAAAAACGGTGTAATTTTTGTTGCGAAATATTGTACAGTTTCCTTGAAATTTCACTTTTTGCAAAAAAAAGGCGTTCTTGTAAAAACGCTCCTCTTGGTCCATGGATTTCGCTGGATCAACGTTCGAGAGCTTAAACTTTTCTTCAAACCTTGTACTATCATGTACAAGTAAAAAATAGTGGATTTTAGAAGCGTACAATGCTCAAAATGGCCCCCAAAATGTATTAATAATAAAAAAAACATATGTTTGGTGGAAAAAAACTGACTTTCTGAGTCTGTTTTTTCATTATTAATACGTTTTTGGGGACCATTTTGAGCATTGTACGCTTCTAAAATCCACTATTTTTTACTTGTACATGATAGTACAAGGTTTGAAGAAAAGTTTAAGCTCTCGAACGTTGATCCAGCGAAATCCATGGACCAAGAGGAGCGTTTTTACAAGAACGCCTTTTTTTTGCAAAAAGTGAAATTTCAAGGAAACTGTACAATATTTCGCAACAAAAATTACACCGTTTTTTCAGCTAGAAATAACCAATATTTGTACCAAATAACAAATATGTAAGTGGCGTTAAACAAAAGTTATTAATAAATTAAAAAAACGTGATTTTCGACAGTTTTTCCCATTTTTCTCTATATTTTGGGCCCTAACCTATAACTCAATAAACATCAATCGAAAGATAATTTGAATAGCTAAAACTTTATAATTTGATTTTTTTCGATCCGAGGTCACGTTTTTCTTTTATTCGCTAAAAACCGTTTTTTTCAGTTTCCGGGATTTTTTAGGTTAGGTTCGCCATTCCCAATTCCGAACAAAAAAACGCTATCTTTTTTAGAATTTTTTTTCCTATATGACCATATTTTTTGTTTCCTGTTGGCAATTATTAGATGAATTTGCGTAGATTGATTGGACTAGTAGGCGAACCCGGGCGACTATGTGTTTGAAAAAACGTAAAAGGCAGCTGGCAAGAGCGCTTTAATATTCGATCTTTAGCAACTATTGTCTTCAATTTCTATCAATAAACCAGTGCTGGGCAATAGCAGCTCTTGAGAGCCACAGAGCTTCCCCGGAAGTTGCAGATCCCTCCAATCCTACTTGTGAGTTCAACTGAGAGAGGTGTAGGAGTCTCTATTGTTTTCTCTTTTCTTCTTCGACTGTGACAAACGAGGGCTTAAAAACAATACTCATGGCCCCAAGAAATTTGCAACATGTTTGCTGACAAATTCAGTTTTTGCCCAAAGTCTTATTTAATGCCCACTGACCCAACAAGTGCACCGACTGAAACTAAAACTTTTATAGCTGGGTATCTCCAACTATTGACGAGATAATGACCGGTATAAGCAATCTCGACATCAATAAAGGACATGTTCCTAACAACCTGCCTCCTTGCTTTTTGCAGGTCTGTTGAAAATATTTTATCTTCAAAAAACCGTTGTCGACGGGAAAGTTGCCTAATATATGGAAAAATTCTATCTCACTCCAATCAACAAAACATCTAATAAGCACTCGGTTGAAAAGTACATAGGGTATTGCCATCTTACCAACAATTACTAAACTTCTCGAGAAACCTGTTTATGATAAGATTGCTCCTCTATTCTAACCATGTCTTAATGAACAGCAACATGGTTTAATAAAGGGACTATGGACTACTACATATAAACCTTACGATTCTAACCTCCTATATACTATATGGTAAGGAAAACGGTTATCAAATAGATACGGCTTACACTGGCTTCAGCCTTTAATCGTGCTGATCACCAAATTTTAAGTAAAAAAATGCTAAAATTTGGAATATCAAGTCCAGCCCTGGTATGGCTTAAATGGCTTAAAATACATTTTTTTACATATTCATGACTCTCGAGGTTGATGGGGCGGAACCTTGATTTTTACAGTTTTAGATAGGCAGGAGTATTCTGGATAGATTGCTACCTTATTCAGGAAAACATCTCCTAGGGTTCAAAAAATATGGACATGTGTAAATGTCTACCAAAAAAAATTCAAAACGACCTAGCGGCTGAACCGTTACGATTTCGATAGCCTTCCTTAAAGCCGATCCTTTAGCCCTTGGGTCGTAGCTGGTCTTCATCCTGTTGCTGGCAGATTTCAGATTTCCTCGAACCGTCTTGTGAATTTCCGTTTATTTCGCTTTTAGTACAGAGAGCGATTCCAAACTGGTGCCTCGATCATAAATTTTTTATTTGCTACCTTAAAAACCTCCAGATACCAGAATCTAAATACAATTGGCAAACTTGTCGGCCATATTGGGGCCATTTTGAATTTATAAGTTTTGATCATAAATTCGTTATTTGCAACCTTAAAAACCCCTAGATATTCATTTTATGTAATTAGAATCGGAACACAATTGGAAAAATTCGTCCGCCATATTGGCGCGGCCATTTTAGATTTATAAGTTCTGAACACAATTCGTTATTTGGTACCATAAAAACCTCAGATACCGATTTTCATGGAAATCGCAACACAATTGGCAAATTATATTTAGGTTTTGAATTTCGGCCATATTTCGGCGGCCATTATGAATTTTGAAAATCGGGCTTCCAGGTGCATCATTTAATTCCCCACGATTTATTAAATTTAATTTACAGTTTAGTAAGATGAGAGTTCCACTTAAGCCGGCTCTATACGATGCTATGAACACCTTCCAGCGTCGGACGCTTGATGGTAGGACGCATCGTGTGGTAGATGCTCGAACTACGAGTGTCCAATGTCTAGCGTCCAAGGTGCAACGTGCATCCAACGTTCGGACTGATGTATGTATATGCGGATAATTTGTATTGTGTCAGAGATAAATCCTCGAATCATTGTCTTCCTACTTCATTATATTTTTCCGAATCATTGTGAAATTATTCTTCGATTCATTTCAGGTGATTAATTTGCAGGTAAAGATAAGAAATATAAAGTCATAAATATTTCCTCTAAATAAGCTTGCATGAGTCTTGCTTTCTCTCTCTCTGTCTCTTATTTTTAATTTTCTTGTTCAAAGTTGTTCCATTGAAATTTACGAAAGGAACGTGACCATGACATTTTAATGACTAATTTAATTACTTTGTTAACATTCACTCTGTTCTAAGTAAAATCGGTTAAATTTTTTAAGTATGCACCGATTTTACATATATCTTCTGGACAATAGTAAGAGATTGCACAATTCTTGTCTATAAAATATTATATAAAATCAATACAAAAATTATCGCATAAATTACTTCCATAAATAAAATGATGAAATTTTCGTAATAGATTACGAATTAGTAATCTCCAATTTCCAGTTGAATGTGGCATGCTTATTAAGCGGAAATTATACACCTTTATTTTTCCGCAATAAAAAAATCCGCAGAATTATCACTGTCTGACTACGTCTGCGTAAGTTCAGATTTAAAAGGTCGAACATCATAAATTCGGTTTTTTTTTTAGCGAATCATACGATAAACAAACATGGCACCTACAAGAAAAATTCCAAATAGATAAGGCTAACAACAAATCTTAGTGTTTCTGCTAAATATCGGTGATATTTTTGTAACCTTGGTCATGCCATGAAGATATCTTTTTTGTATTAGAATTGACTCATATGGCCTACATTGTATGTTTACTTCTTATTCTTTGTTTATTTATTCTTTTGATGCAACAGACATTGAAGTGTGTGGCATGTGGGGTTTCGGCGGTCTTCCATGTTCACAGCTTGCAGGGTCAAATCTTTTTTAAGAAATTAACTTTCAAATATTCGTAGACTATTTTGAGCCAATGTCTATGTTTCCGCTACGTATCGTGCTTAATAGCTTCGAACCTATACCGTTTTATTGAAATATCCTGCACTTTTATGCGACAATCCGATCTTGGCATATTTTTCAATGTTGCTTCTGTTAACTCTAAGACCAGCATCAGAGAGTCCACTTAGTTCCATTAAAAAGCAAAGTACCGTAATAAGCGAAGATGTGAAGTATTTTGAAGCATATTGAGAGAAAGTCACTTATGTATGAAAATTAAAACAAGATCATGTAATAGAGTTGAGTCCTGGGGGACACCGCCAAAGACTCGCTATGAATAAAGTCCCCATACATGAGCGTTCCATTATGGCATCAATTCATTGACCCGGGCCCAAAGCCAGGGGCCCAAACACGCATTCAGTCTATTCCATTGGGTTGCTTGCAAAATGCGCAAGTTGGACCTGCATCCACTTGCGGCAAAATCATTTGCGCATGCATGTTAGTATGTATTAGTGAACTTGTTTCGACAAAGTTGAATATGGCGCTGATTAATTGTCATTTTTGATATTCTTTTATTATATTTACCGCACGTTATCAGTATTCTCCTCATCCATTTTATGTTTTCAAAAAATTCTTTGACATTTGACACCGAAATGTCTTCTTTTTCTTTGAAACTTTTGAAAAACTCGCAAAGCTTGCGCACATTTGCATCTCATTTATGAAGTGTAGGCAAATGTATGTTTGCTTTAATGAAACTTTGCAAAAGCAAATATTCGCAAACAGCATTACTGAAGGCATTACTAGTTACATTACTTAGTTTCTGAATATTGTGCCTCCGCTGCAAAAGCGGCTTGTAGACTTCGATGTAAGTGATTGTACATAAATCAGTAATTATCCTAATTTTGAGTCCTTTCCTTTCCTCCAAACGCGAGTGTGGTTTTACCAAAGCCGTCCCCCAACTATGTACTAACCATAGGTGCAATGCTGCTTGACCTCAGTATCGAAGGAGAATGGGTCTATTGAGTATGCTTACCATCAATTGCCAGCTTTTTTGTTCTATAAAATATCTGAAAACTTCAGTAATACTCCTTTGGAAACATATTTGGCAGTGCTCAGAGAACTCCTCTGAGCAGCGTTCCCAATTTTTCCCGCTGGGAATAGATTGGGCTATTTGTCTCTGGATTTCGTTACACACAAGCTTCTGCAACCAAAAGCTTTGCTGCAAATTTGCTGAATATACATGCTTGCATGCTTGAGTTTCAGACTCTAGGTTGCTGGCTGCTTGGGGCTCAGAACGCGGAGCTTAACTTCTTGAAATTCAATCTATCTTCGGCATCCCCTCTCATCTAGACCTGGGCAATTCGCCCCAGTTCTACCACACTGGTGGCGGGTCCGGGTGGATCTCTCGAGGATCGGGCGTTTATGTTTGGCACCATTCAATAGTACGTTTAATCTTGAACAGTCCGACAGGAACATCTTAATTAAATGAGGAATGAGATTTTGTGGTGAAATGACCGCATATTCCAAATCTCCAAACTAGCTTCTTTGTATGCAATTTCCTAAGAGATGCAAATTGCTCTTACCCTCACCCTTACCTTGAATTACAATTTATGAGTCCTAAATTCGTTCCACCATGCATACAGCTTGCAGTAGAATGACTGAATAATGTTCAAAACCTTATTGGTGATGGGGCCTTTTGTTCATCCACCGAATATCTCAGCCAATAAAGGAATGTGAGGTCTGCCAAAATTTTATTACTACTATCATAGTACTGTTCTGTTACTGAAACTAGATCCTCATATTCCCCGAACAAAATACTAGTGGGATGCGCTACCTCCCATACACCACATACGTCCTTTTCGCTCGGACTAAGATCTAGAAATTCGTCAATCAATCAATTAGTCAATATACCACATATTACTGTTGCTACAGTTTAAATCAATCTATTGGACCGAGTATACCTTCAGATCTATGGAAAACAAACTCATTTAAATGTCTCCCGCGGTTGACTTGCCAGTAGCACATCCTTTTAACTCAATCCTGTAGTACATTGTTGATTGGTTGTGACCCTACTTTGCGTATAGCTGACGAATGTTTTGCTTAAGTGCTTCAATTGTTTGTGGATCATTATAGTAACAACGCTCCTTAAGATTTCCCCATAAAAAAGGTCCATCGACGTTGCCAGCTTTTGAAATACCACCAACTTCACACACAGATGTCTCTTGCAAATGATTAAAAATTAAAAAGAAATCATTTTTAGGTAAAATACATATATTATAAAAATATGGGTTTTTTGCAACCTTAACATTGGTCTAAACAGTAATAAAAATTATCTGAGCTTGTATTTTTTATCATAACATCTGCAACGAACTAACTGCATTATTGTCTTCATCACGAACTAAAATCTCCGGATGGCACTTTTCCATCTTGCCATTTTCCTCAGGTTTCGCATGAAAACTATTATTCATCTCGCATTTCTCCTTTGTCGCAATGCCCTGCCCTTGAACTTGCGTCTCTATTGTACTTCTCTGCCACGTATTCTTATTTCTATCCTTCTTTAAACCTGAATAAAAATTTAAAATTAGCAAGTTACGTTGAATCTCCATCCTTGATTATTGTACGTTAATAATAATAGTAATTACCCATATCTTGCCGCTTCACAGCAAAATTCTTATTGTGTAAAACAACACTAGGTGAGTCCGCCTTCAACGAAGGTGTCCTGGAAGCACTGATGCATATAAAGCAAATAATTTGCTGAAAGTATAGTCGAAACCTGTGTTAAGATAAATATTATAAAATAGCGAACTTATACTACAAAATCATGCAGAGAATAACCTTTTATTCATCCAGTAGTAGATGACGGGATTAACCATGGCATTTGACATGGCCAACCAGTAAAATCCGAGATACATGTGCTGCACGTATTTACCAGAAGTGACTTTGTTGTTGTGATATGCATAGATGAAAAACATATGATACGGCAGCCAGCATATAGCGAAAATTGATACTATTGCAATAAACATTCGAACAACTTTTCGCTTTGACTTCATCGACTCGAGCTGGCGTTCTGTGTTTTCGCCAATTGATCGGCTGCCCCAAAGGACACGTCCCATTAAAAAGTAGCAAATCATCATTACAATCATTGGAATGCCATAGGTTAAAACGAGGATGATTATGTTGTATCTAAAAGAAAAGATACAATTAAGATGAAGTTAAACGAAATTGGATCTTCTTTCTCCTTACACATAATCAGATATAGAAGTTGGATAACGACCGTCGGGCCAAAGCATGAAACAAACTGTTCTAGATTTTCCATTGTAGTATCTAAGATGGTGATATTAAATACGGGCGCAAAACAAATAATTTTTCTTTTTTTATACCTTTTAGTTGTCGTAGAAGAATATAAAAGGCATGGGCCCGCGAGGATGCAGCTAAACATCCAAATGAAAAGAAGTATTATACGCACTTTACGCCTTGATGTTCTACGTTTTAACGGATAAACGATGGCTATGTACCTGAAAGTAAAAGATATAAAAGACATTAATGGTTAATATTATCAAAAATTAGATTAATTTGATTAAGTTTAAGCATTATACAAAATTGTGCATTTAATTCTTCTTGTTTTATAATATTAACTTAAAATCTGTCCAATTCTAATCAGAGAATTCATACTATAACTACAACTCTCTAGCTACTATCAATTTTTAAAGCAGGTGTTTTTATTTAAAATATTTTATCTCCGGGCTAGACCTTGATTGTTCTAACGACTATTCTATTACAGAGTGTATGTAGCGTGGGGCAAGCAAGCTAAGCTGAGCGTTCACAGTGTTGGAATAACTTTCACGCTGAGCTTAAGTTTTACATTAAAGTAGAAGTGTAAGCGACAGGAGGTGAAAACCTCAATTCAGAATCTTATTTCCGATTTTAGCACGTTTATTTTAACCGCAGCCTAAAGGAGAGTTTACAATGATAGAGTGAGTCTTACTCTGAGCTCGAGTTTACCATTAGTCTGCTCCTGAGCCTGAAGGACCTGTAAAAATCAAGCCTAATTCACGTAAGTCACAAGTACGTTCTCTTGTCCAATCAGTAAGGGAAATATTAATTTGATTGGGTCATGGGAATTTTAGCTCTGGCGAGTTCGTGCTACTAATTTCAAATGTCAAAACATCTGTCACTTGTTATTGTCTTCTTCTTGATTTACTAGATCTCGTTCATCTTTGTAGGTTGGCCTTTAAAGCGAGTTTATAAAGTTTATGTTTGCATGATTACTTGATGTAACTTCATGCAAGGCAAGCACACGCCAAACCCTTGTCTCTATGACCATAGACTTATGTTCAACTCAATCAACGAGAGACATTTGAACTCATTCTGGATTGGGGCCATAAGAATGGCGTCAAATTCAGTGCTTCCAAAACGAACTTTCGATAAAACTTGCAACAGCTCGCCATCCGTGTTAGTGGATGATGTAGAACTACTACCCTTTACTTACACCCTAGGCGTGAAAATAAGAAGAGAGCTGCGATGGATAATGTATGTGCCTCGGAGCATAGTTATACCATGTTTCCATCGCACTCGAAATCCGCAGGTTTTGATAAAACGATTTGGCGAAATCCAAATGTGTTTCCATCGCACCAGGCAGTTTTCGCTTGTCATAACAAACTTGCACATCAAATTTTAAAAACCTAATTACATATGTATATCAACAAAACTGAGGAATTTGGAAAGAATAGGCTTAAAATAAGGAAAAAATATAAACATTCATTTAAGCTCCATTTTAAACGTTAAAGATAGAAAATTTAAAAATGACAAATTCGTACTGTCAAAATTTTTTACAGCTGAGAAATTTCCCCAAAATTTCCCACTTGCTGAATAGGCTGAATAGTCATTACCAAGATTTCGATCGAGATTTCATTGAAATCTCCTCCGAAAGGCGATTTCATTTTATATGCTAAAACATGAGATTTCAAACGAGATTTCGTCCGAAATCCTCATTTTTGCCGAAATCGGAAGATTTCGAGTGCGATGGAAACATGGTATTATTCTATTTATTCCGTTTAGAGGTTTTAAGAGGGATTAGTATATTAAATTTAAACGTTCTACCTTCATCCGGGCCAGGGATCGGCAGAATTTAGTGGCATAGTTTTGAATAATATATTTTTACGTATTTTGAATTGATTTTATTTATCGTCATTGGATATTAAATTAATTTCAAATCGCATTGGCAAAAGATTAATTTTCTATTTCACCAAGTCTATAGAAGCCGCATCCGCAGGATTTCACTGAACTGTTAAATGCCACAGATAATTCTGCTAAATAGTGAGCCGGGGGTAAAACAGTTTGTGGTCAATTGTTGCTTTTGATAATAATTGATTGCAGAAGTGTTACCTCACACGCAGTTTACATTGCTATTATAAAATGTATATGTAATCGCCATAAGTGCTGATCTACTAATTTAATCTGAAAATTCAAGTTTGTGATAATTGCATTGTATTTTACATAATGACGTAACTCGTTATAATTTATGTTAGGCCTTACATGTGTCCTTGTGACTCAACATATTAGTTCCAGCTAATTCACTAATTTATAGAGAACTAGCAAAAACCCGCGTGCGTTGCAACGCCTTTTAATAAAAAAAAAATTATGTGGGCATACTCCGGGATAGGAAATGGTTATAATGAAGCATGGTTATGGGTACATAAAAGAATTTAGAGTTACCTATAAAAAATATGCTTCAAATTTATTAAAATTCGAGGTTGAGCACCACCTATCGGAAAAAAAATTATGTGTGCGTTGTACGCGGTAGGAAAAAAAGTATAATGAAAAAACAATAAATCTGGAAAAAATTGCCTCTTCCCAATCTTATCGGTGATTCAATTAGAACAGCGTTATGTATTCAAGTAGATGCATCTAAACATATAACTTTTCGGTGAATTGGAATTTTAACTTTCTCTTTTCGGTTAGCCGTTACACTGCTCCCTTCTTACTCAGTATTCGTCCCGAACACAGCTTCCTCCAGGTCCCGTTTTTTCCGATCGAACTTTTTGGAAGCGATAGATGACATCGTTTAACCTCGTGATGACAATGTAGGGGCGCACAAATTTGCAAACTTCGACTCTTTCTACCGTTTTTACTGTTTCTATACTGGTTAGAGGGAATTTTAGAAATTTACTACATTTCAGAATATGGCTTGGGAAAATTTGTGCGTCATATTGGACCCGCAATTTTGAATTTATAAGCTTTGATCATAAATTCGTTGTTTGCCCTAAAAGCCCCCAGATACCGATTTTCATTGCAATCGGAATACAATTGGAAAAATTCGTCGGCCATATTGGCGCGGCCATTTTGAATTTATAAGTTTTGATCATAAATTCGTTATTTGCAACCTTAAAAACCCCTAGATATTCACTTTCATTGGAATCGGAATACAATTGGAAAAATTCGTCCGCCATTTTGAATTTATAAGTTTTGATCATAAATTCGTTATTTGCAACCTTAAAAACCCCCAGATTTCGATTTTCATTGGAATCGGAACACAATTGGCAAATTCGTCGGCCATATTGGCACGGCCATTTTGAATTTATAAGTTTTGATCATAAATTCGTTATTTGCAACCTTAAAATCCCCCAGATTTCGATTTTCATTGGAATCGGAACACAATTGGCAAATTCGTCGGCCATATTGGCACGGCCATTTTGAATTTTTTTATAAATTATAGCCTATATGTTATTCTGATATATGAGCTATATTATTGTAAAGTTTCATTAAAATCCATTCAGTAGTTTTTGCGTGAAAGAGTAACAAACATACATACAAACATTCACGTTTATAATATTAGTAAGATAAATGTTAATCAACATTTTTCTTTTCATTTATCTTACCTTACCTTTCGTTGCAGTAGGTTCGGATTTTCTAAGTAATTCAGTAAAATACGATATTTCAAACCAGTTTAATTTGCGAATTCATCGATTTCATGCAGATAAGAAGGATAAGGGTCCTTTATGTTATTCCGTGAAGTTCTGCTTAGTATTCTTACGTGAATTTTGTTCGACTAAGTTGATTCAGTCTTTCAAACAGCCAACGGATGCTAAGATAAAGTTTATCTAAAAAAACGAAGTTTGGTTTTATTTTTTACCCATTTTTCTTTTTATTTAGAAAGCTTTGTCTGTTCAATGCCCCTGTATTCGTCCCCTGCGGCACTCATCATTTCAAAAGATTTTTCCAGTTGATATCAGAAGTTTTCTTTTCTTCCACTCGTGACTCGTGAGCGAGACCGAACTTTTAAAATTTAATCCCAGTCCAGAAAATATTTGAACTTGTGCACTGTTGTTGTTGTCCAATACAACACCAGATATCATGACAGGACGTGTCAGGTGAATTTAAAAGGGATTCCAGCGGAGGCGGGAGCTCACTTCTCTTCCTCAGGGATTTACATTATTGATAGAGCTCCCTCCTCGAGAACAAAAGTTTAAGCGGCAACTGGAGAATCATTCTTCGATTGTGCCACGGGGATTTTCTCACCCCAAACATTTTCATTGAACATTTCTGATGATTACGACAATCGTTTTCCGGTGAAAATATCAATAATAAGCAGTACCTGAAATCAGAGCCATAGCAGCAACCAAATTCCAAACAGGATCCATTAGTGCTTGTGGCCTCGACGTATCGCATCTGCAGGTGAATTTCTTACATAGCAGCAGCATATGGCCAGAGTTAAATTCGATATTGATTTCTGGTACTTTGTGGTGTGGTATTTTATTGCTTTCCAAGTAGTTTCCTTGACATCCTGCAAATTAGGCTATATCCTTGACAAAAATTTTATCTGTTGACTTTTATTATCCTTGAAGTAAAACAAAGGAGCGTACATTACCTTCTGAGTGGCACTTGAATTGGAAAATGTGGTTTGTTCTGGGGTATTGCTTCTCTAGGATGTTGCTACAAATATTATTGTAGCAGAATTGCTTCAGTAAGGGAGACTAGAAATTTAGACGATCAAGTTTTTTTTATACTTGTATTTAGGTCCCAAATTCTTGAGAGGATTTTGTTTGAAAAGTGTTTTTTTATGATTCTGCCAGGCCAGTTTCAAGTAGCCATAAAAAGCGAACTGGAAGTTATTTATTTTACGGCTTGGCCAGTAACAGGAAGTCAAATAAGGTTAAGCACTTATAGCCATTATTTAAAATTAATAAATTCAACATGTTTTTTTTAAGGAATTACAGAGAGATTAGCTGCAGTGCGTACAACAAGGATTTGAGACGCTCCAAATGGATTGCCTGCAGGACTGTGAAAGCCTTCAGGCTTCAACAAACCAGAGGCGCCTAGACTCAATCTCAATCATCTAGACCGCTTATCCATTGGATACTGGGTATAGTTATAGGACCATCGCAAACCGTTATTCCCGGAGCCTTTCTGGGATCATCTTCGACCGTGGCAAGGTTAAGGCTTTTTTCAACTCTATAAGTCACCGGGAGGAGATGGAATTTTGCGGCACTCCTTCAGAAGTGTCTCGATCTGATTCTCGAACATGGTACAGTGGCTGGTGTCGCGGGACCCAACTCCAAGGTCTCGATTACAATGGGTAAGTGGTCCTCTATTTTCCAGACTGAAATACACGCCATTGCGTCCTACACTAGGCTCAATCTTCAAGGTCTGAAAGGCGCCAACATTAAAATCTTTTCTGACAGCGAAGCTGCCTTCAAGGCACTCTCAACGAGGAAATTTTCTTCCAAAATAGTTGCGTGGTGTTTTGACGTACTCCAGAGCCTGACCAAAAGAAATGAGGTCTCGCTCTACTGAGTCCTTGGACATTGAGGTATCGAGAGGGAGGGATTTGAGACGTTGGTCCAGGGCCCATAGCTCTTCTGTGGTATCTCTTGGTCCACCTCCAAGTCCCTGATAGGGGGGTGATTTAGGGACTATACCTAGTAAACTGGGAATCAGTTCCAGGCCTTAAGACGGGCAAAAAATCTTATAAAACCCTTTGCCTTAAGGGCTACTATCACTTTAAACAGAGCAGACCTAAAGCTGTTGGTGTGTTATCTGACTGGCCATGTAAAACTGGGTATCACCTCCACAACTTAGAAATGTCTCAAGAGACAGAATGGCGACTATGGATGGAAGGCGAGGAGACTTCCACACATATTCTTTCTGAATCTCCTGCTCTTTAAAACCACCGAGACAATAATAAACAAAAGGATTATGGAATATCTAGAATCCAAACGTCGCCGACTAGTATTCGCGGAAAGAATATTTTGTCTGCGCGGTTTTGTCTGTACGTGTCTGCGGGTGTCTGCCGGGCAGCATTGGAACCATGCAGACATTTTTTCTTTTCTTTATAAATGCGATTATGGATGAATCTTCCGTCACTTGGAACATTTTCAACAGACTTATAACTAGTGTCGACACGGCAGGATAACCCCAGGTATCGAGCACGGTATATGTCTGGCATGGTGGATGTCTGTAGATATGGACCTTAACCCGAATTATTTTTGAGCCGAATAATTTTTTAAGTTGAGTCTAGTTTTCTATAAACTCTGTCATCTGCTTATTTTAATCTATTTTTAAGAGTGAAACATTTTCAAGTTTTTACTAAAAAATATCCTCAAACTAAGCTTACTATTGCACTATCAACGAATTCACGGACTTGTAAGTGCAAAGGTTGATTCCTACATTTGGCTTTTCCACATAAAATGAAAAAAAAAAAAAAAACTGTTGTGAGATTCTTGAAATTAATACCTATAATAAAATAGAAAATCAATTGAATGCGCAACTATAGGAGGTACATACTTTAATTGATTTTAATTTCTTTTAAGAAATTATGATATAATTTAAAGTTTTTTTGTATATAAACTATATATATTTTTATAAACATTTCTCTTTTCTTCTTCTAAATTTTAATAAAATTATATTAACTATTTTAAAAATTTACCTGTCAAAAGAAATAGCCACAAGAGTAAAAACCGATGTGGAGACAGTTACATTCGCCATAAAATTATTTATTGTACAATAAAGAGATCCAAAAGGCCAGTCAGAATTTAGCATAAATATAAAATTAAAAACGCAGTTCAGAGACGACATAAGTAGATCAGCTATACTAAGATTGAGTAGGAAATAGTTTGTAACTGTACGCATACTTCTGTGACCTGCAAAAAAATATATATGTATATAGAATGCAAACAAGGATACAAAGCAGCATTTTTTGTGGTCTCGAATTGACTTACCTACTATAATCCACAAAACAATACAATTTCCTGTAATAGACACAAACAGCATAACGCCAAAAATGACGCCCCAAATTGTTTTCTGCTCCCATGGCAGCTCATAGGGTCGAGTCGGTGAGGGGAATAGGCATTCGGTTAAAAACTCCCTGAAAATACAAAGAAGAAAAATATGAAGGAAAATATTGAATATATGTATGTATTGGAATTCGATATGAAAAATATAAAAATATGAATTCGCTGTGAAAAACGAAATGCAAAAAAAAAAAAACTGAAAGGAGAACTTAAACCTTAAGCCTAAAACCAACAAGAAACACAGGAAAATTGAAACTTGCCTCCCTATTAACAGTTCGATACAATAAAAGGATCAATACTCCCAAACATCGTGGGAAACTCAAAAGAGTCCTTAATGGACCGGAAAATAATCTTAGACTTGTGAGAGGCTGGGACAAAAGGGAGAAGTTCAAAAGTAAATAACAATAAAGGAATTGACGATCTCATTAAAAAAGGACGAAATTGTTTCACTCAATATATGTATGTATATAGGTACACGTAGGTAGCCAACCTAAGGTTGCTTGCTTTGGAGAGTCTTTCATAATATTTATAATGGAAGGAAAAATTTCCGTAAGGATATTATTTTTTTTCTGTTGACAGATCAACGATTTTCTATGATTCTGGAAAACACTTTGCTAAGGTCGAAGCCCTAAAAGTGAGATATTTATTGTACCTTGTGCAGAATGTAAAAGGTTTCAAGCTTTTTAGAGGAATGAAGTTAATACGACATAATTTTGATCCAAACTGGCGTGTTTGTTGTTAAAGTAACTCTGTAATGTAGAACTTTAAAGGAATCGAGTTAGAAACGAATTATATTAAGATTTATAGCTAACAAACTTTTAATCCTTTACAATAAAATAAGCTAACAAAGTCACTTCTTCTTCTGTTTCTTACTGCTATTTAGTCTTTTTATTTAAGGGCAACCCAAGAGTAATATTCATTGTTATATCGCGGAAGATAAGTATCATCATTATATGTGATAAAATTAGGCCTAGAAATCATCCTTACACGTAGGTAGCCAACCTAAGGTTGCTTGCTTTGGAGAGTCTTTCATAATATTTATAATGGAAGGAAAAATTTCCGTAAGGATATTATTTTTTTTCTGTTGACAGATCAACGATTTTCTATGATTCTGGAAAACACTTTGCTAAGGTCGAAGCCCTAAAAGTGAGATATTTATTGTACCTTGTGCAGAATGTAAAAGGTTTCAAGCTTTTTAGAGGAATGAAGTTAATACGACATAATTTTGATCCAAACTGGCGTGTTTGTTGTTAAAGTAACTCTGTAATGTAGAACTTTAAAGGAATCGAGTTAGAAACGAATTATATTAAGATTTATAGCTAACAAACTTTTAATCCTTTACAATAAAATAAGCTAACAAAGTCACTTCTTCTTCTGTTTCTTACTGCTATTTAGTCTTTTTATTTAAGGGCAACCCAAGAGTAATATTCATTGTTATATCGCGGAAGATAAGTATCATCATTATATGTGATAAAATTAGGCCTAGAAATCATCCTTTATCCCACCGCTGCCACCAATTTTATGTAATGTCGGCTACTGGACTGGATCGTGGCTTCTGATTGAAAAGTCTCCAGCCCTATTCAGATATCTTCTTAATAGACACAACACGCGACCGACGAACATCAGAAGTAAGTACCCTTGCTCCCCCATACCCACGCACGAATCCCGGGCCTGTAAGTGTCGTGTCCAAAATTTGTCGTCGATGAAATTTGCCCCGTCTCAAAGAGCATAACACTTTAACGTGGACAAATTTTATTGACTCTGATGGTTGCACCAAATGTAACTTCGAGAAATAGCCTTAAGAATGTGGCGATTGAACCCGTGCACCCAAGGTCCTGTTACAAGTCACGCTTTGTTATTGACTTCTGTAACATTCGTGGACTTTACGCGAAATTCTCATTTGATGAGTGTGGTTTACATTTAGCCCGGCGAAAATCTACTTTTCGCCCCCCTCGGACAGTCTGGAGAACCTCTCTCTGGAGTGTCTCCTTCCGTTCGCGCTTTTTATGTCAAAGGTAATGTGGTATTTCTGGAGGTTAGATGCGATGGATCGAAAGCTTGAAGCATCTAGCAGTTCGGAAGGGACATATGAAATTGTCTTTAACCAGATCCTTGTGCCAGATTGTCCTCTGGGAGATTCACCAACGACCGCCGTCGAGCCCTAGCGAACCACGTCAACCCCTTTGAAACTACCTTTTCCTAAAATTTTGAATTTTTTATTCCATTCGATGTTTTCCCGGTGCTAATACTGATCAGATTGAGCTTTCTATAGAGAGCATGGACTCTTAATCAATGGGCAATGGGTCGAGCCACACGTAAGCGAAAAAATCTATGTTGTATTAAATAATGGTCTGACTCTAGACTTGCACCTGCCATTCTAATAACATTCCATGTTTATTATAAGAATATGCTCCATATGCTCGTACCTGAACAAAATAATCACCAACCAAATATCTCTAAGTGAATTTGAGAATATTTTCACGCTCAAAAATCGTACAAAATCGTAAAATCTTTCATAATTTCCCCATTATCGTTTGTAAAAAATGTGCTTAACATATGCTTTACTATTTAGATGATTTTCATCCACCTGGGCATTTAAATCATCCATTAAGGGGTTTTTTTTATCATGGCGAGGTGCATTATCATAACATATGTTCAGCAGATACTAGTATAATAAATTCTTATCATTTTGACTCTTAACCTGCGTTGGAGCATGTGTGCAAATTATGGTTATATTGAAAAATTTGGTCTTGAGTCTTCACGTGCACAATCTCTTTTTGATGGGAGTAAAATCAATAAACTATCTTACGTGCTCCTATGTAAAACCACTTCCACATTTTTTGTTTGTTCCCTTGATTACCACTTGAATATACCAGAGAATCTTTCTATCCACTATTATTGCACTAAAAAAACCCTGCAAATGGGTTTTCAGTCTATTCAGAAAAAGGACCATTATTTATCTTCTTTGAAACGGCTCTTTCCTTCTGGAAATGAAATCGTTTCGCAAGTTCCGGGCTTTGCTTCTATTGAAAGGAGTCCACTGCCTTCGTTTCATTCAATACTTTAGATATCATTTTAAGATAGGAATTTCCACAAGAAAAGTGCTTCGGGAATAAAAAAAAACGTAAAAAAATGGAAATTGGAGCATTTTTTTATATAGAGAATAAAAACATTACTTGTGTCTGGATAAATAAATCATAACAAAACAATGCCGTAAAAGTGTTTTAGCAAAATCACGTGAGAAAAATATTTGTACAAAGCCGACGTTGTTAAATAATTGTATATTACTTCTTTTGATTGATGGCGATTTCTTATCTATGTAAAAGAGTAGCAAAATTGCTTACTTTAGTTTATAATTTTGTTTCAACTGAAAATACCGATTGTAGATTTTATTAATATACAAAACGTTGCATTGCTTGCAAAGCATTAATTCAGAGAATAGAGATAAGAGGGGCTGCAGCAATATTTATTTCCTTGAAATATTGTAATTAATCATGTGGAAATTGAGCACATTTGAACAGACCAAATCTATTGAATTGTATTTTGAAAACCATCAATCAATTCAATTTGAACTTTCAACGAGCCTATCGACACCAGCCCTTCAGCATACTCTTCACACGTCTTTAAATCAGAATTTATTATCTACTGGGTTTAACTGAGCAGCCGAGTACAGTCAATGATTTCCTGCGAATCGCGCTGTTGGCTGGGTGCAAATCCTCGATGATAGCATAAAACATCCGAAAGAACGATATCTTCAATATCCTTGTAAACAATTCTGAGAACTATGTGCACTTCTACACAAGTTGAAGTTAGTTCAGACATTAATACTCAGAAAATTGCAAATTCACTTAGATTGTACTTTTAGTTTCCAAGAACTGCAGCAAAACAATTTATGTGCATTTCGTTTTCTGACAATGCAAATATTTTCGTCTGAGTGGTTTCGTATTGTAAGTAAAGTCACAGGCTTTGGGGTACGGATATTGCGAGAAGGAGGAGCAGATATCTTCTCTATAACATCTGAAAGAACTATTGAGCCAACAACAAAGCTTAAAAAACTCAATGATAAATTTCTAAAACTTTAAGAAAGTTATTCTCCTGACAAAGCTGATTTATTACCTGCTTTGTTTGGCTCGAGCATCTGTTTACCCGACACTCCTGCCACCACCTTCGGCGAAAGTGTTCTTCAGCATTAGTGAAGTATATACATAGCTATGTACCTCAAAGAATTTTAAGTCAACAAATTTACCAACCCTTATAAAATAGACCTCTCCCCACTTAAGAAATGTAGCGGTAGTCTAAAGCGAAGGCCTCATAACCCTTCAATAGACAAGCGACCGACGAACAGCACAAGTAAAGCTGGATCTACACGATGCTATGAACACATTCCAACGTTGGACGCTTGATGGTAGGACGCATCGTGTGGCCGATGTTCGAACTACGAGTGTCCAATGTCAAACGTCCAACGTTGGTGTTTGGATACGTTCGAGTTGTTGTCGATATTGAATCAAACGTTGGACGCCAACATTCGCTGAACATTCACCGCATCGTATAGAGCCAACTTAAGTACCCTGCTACCTACCCTCGATTCTCGGACCTGCAAGTGTCGCGGCCAAAATCTGTCGATCGATGAAATTTGCCCCGTCTCAAAAGGTATACCACTTTGACGAGGACAAATTTTATTGACTCTGATGGTTGCAGCAAGTGTAATGCCGGGAAATATGCCTAAGAATGTGGCGATTGAGCCCGCGCAACTGAAGTCCCGATACAAGTCAAGCTTTGTTATTGACTTCAGTAAGATTCGTAGACTTCATGCGAATTTTTCTTTTGTTGAGTGCCACTTAAATAATTCCAAACCGCCAATCTTCGTACTTTGTGAGACCCAAATATCACCCTATACTGACTTAGGGCAGCGTATTCTTCAGGACTCGCGAGGTGTACAGGTGCCTCAAGGAGCTCGATACCAACAAATCCACTGGACCCGATAATATACCCCCTATCGTCTTAAAACAATGCGTCTCGCCTTGGCTAAACTTCTGCGCAAACTTTTTGTCCTATCATACTTCTCCGGAGTTTATCCAGCCTCTTGGAAACTTTCCCATGATAAGCCCATACCGAAGCCCATGACTCCAGCATTCCGTCCAACTACCGCCCAATAGCAATTACTTCTAATTTCTCCAAAACTATGGAGACGATAATCAGCAAAACACATATGGGTTATTTAGAATCAAACCTACTCATAAACGACAGACAGTACTGCTTCCGACAAAAAAGATCCACTGGCAATCTTTTAGTTTGTCTTACAGAGCTCCTCAGCTGAAGTTTGCATGGATCTGGTGAGATTAGTCTAGTTGCTCTGGATATCTCCAAGGCTTTCAATAGAGTTTGGCAGTCAGCCCTAACTAACCAGCCAACCTAGCTAAACTCAAAGCTATTGAAGTTGACTCACTTTTACAGAAGTGCTCCAGTCCAATAGTAATCTTTTCTATTGTTTTCAAAACCATGAAGTAACTTGAATGCCAATAAAAATCGGACGACAAACAGTACCATTTCTAACTTCCTACTTTACTTCAAAATTTCCACACTTCTAGTATAATACTGAATTACGAAAATTGACCAAATAGACCATTTCACTAATAAACTGATGAAAACTTTCACAAATAACCAAATAAAACCCTTTTAAATGCTCCACCAGCTTTGTAAACAAAAAAGTATGAATTAGCGAACTTTTGTGGATATAATAAGAGCGCTTCCAGCTGAATTGTTTTAATTACATCAATTTTTCGATTATAATTGAAGATAAAAGCTTCCTACGGCAATTTTACAACTCATTGTAGAAAGTTTGATAAAAACAATCTCAGGGAATCCGTTACCAGACAGAACTTTTTGCATTAAATTGGAGTTTGGGAGAGCCACATTATGCATTTGGATAATTCCCCACAATATCCAGTTTGTGAAATGAGGATAAAAGTTCTCGAAAGTATTCTTTGTGCTATCTAATCGCGTGCTTATCGTGCAATTCTCGTGCTCGCAAATTTATTATACTGAGTCCGGAATTATTTAAGTAACCATAAAGGATGTTTGATATATCGCGCTGGAAACTTTCTATAGCTTAGGTGTGCTGTCAGTATTACATGTTTATCATGACTTCTGTGTATAAAGTGAATTTTCGATTTAAATCAGTTTTTGAAAGGCTTAAATAAGTTTTTGGACCTGACAAAAATTTACCAAAAATTTTATTTTAGAGATACTTATTCCCAGAAAGATTCTAGATCGGATAAACAATGATGTTTTAGTGAAGCTGCTATATAGAATAACAACTTCGATTTAACAAATCAGATCCCTTTGAGAAAATCTGTAAAAAGTATTAAAACGGCCATTAGACCATTAAAACAACTCAAAATCTCCCGATCAGCTTATTTGTTAAAAAATAATTATAGCTCTGAACTTTTTCAGCCCGAAAGATCGAGTTGAATCCAATGCTTTCTATAAAACCTACAACACCCCATTGGTGTCAAGGGATGTTGTAGAACTACCAACTAGCTCATCTAGTGGCGTCATCTCGAAAACAATTCCTTCAAGTGGGGCGGAGTTCCAGTAAGTACCCTAGCATGGATAAATAAAGTAGTAAAAATGATCCTTAAACTTATCGGTAACGACACACTTCCTCTACCATTCGCTTTTTGAGGCACCCTAGGAAGGTAGCAGCTTGTCAAAATTTTATTGCTAATATCATAGCGATTCATTCCTTTGCCTACTGCGCACATGCGACAATGTATGAGTCCGACTCGAAATAGAAATACTCAGCTGGGTAACAATTTTTCACAGTCAGTTCAACGAGATTGAGGAGCTGCAACGCAGGGTACACCGCCCCATCTCCTTTTTCCCTTTGGAGTCCATCTAGAGAATATAATATAACAAAATGCTTTCCCCAACGGTTAGTAATTTTTACCATACTTTTTTAAAAGTTACTTTCACCTCACAATAAAAAAGGTGGTCGCCTCTTCTAGTACGATTTTTTTACCGATTCCCGAGTAAAAATAACAGATGGCCTTACAACGGGCGAATACCGACCGCAATTGAAACATAGTCCTTGGCCATGTGACGGATATCAGAAGGTTGTTTGCAGGAGTGTACTGAACACCACACACACCGACGGGAATACGCATGTATATAATGCGATTTAAAAAATTATATGCTAAAAGTTATAAGAGATATGTTCACACACGCACAATCGTAATCCCCTTATTTTCTATATTATTCAAGACCCGACAGCTTAGCACTTGCCCATTTAAATCTTTTGATCAATTTTGGCCGTTGTGAGGCCGAATGTGTTCCATTAAAAATGGTTAAAACTCCACGGCCATCATATGCCCCTTAAAAAGCAAAGCGGCCGGTATTCGCCCGTTGCAACGCATTTTTTATGTTTATGCGGGCTACCAAATTAATAAAAGATATTTACAAATTTGACAACTATTGATAGATTGTAAAAATGTAGCATCACGATGAATTTTTCCACTAAAATGTAGGGCTACAAATTCGTTCCGCGTACAGCTTCATAAAACTTTCCTTAAAATCAATACATATTGCATCAAACTTAATCCTACAAAATACTAACTTCAATTTTTAACTATATTGGTGCATTACCTGATAGCAATGTTCGTACCTACTTACATCATAATATATAAGCTTAAAATTTTAGGATTAAAAGCTTACATCACTCCGACCTTCAGCAGGTATTTATCTCTCCAGCAACTAACTAAATAAAATTATAGGAAAAAAACTCGGGCATGAATGGATTCATGAGGAATGGTCTGCACACATCTGAATTCTATGAATCCTATGGAAGTAGGATACCTAAAGGTAGAAAATGAGAATTCCCGGAATGTATTCCATAGGCAAACGAAGTAACGCAACGTTAACGTTAAAAATTTCGTTCATCCGAAAAATATTGCGAAAGTTACTGAAGTGGAATTAATTCACTTTGATTATAATTTTCGGGATCAAATTTGTAACCGACGACGGCGGCGGTTGGCGCTAGGTGAATAAAAATTAATGTAAAGCTGCCTGTCACAAAATTGAGTTAAATTAAAGCCCAGCCAATGGTACTTTCCGATAGTACGACGTGATAAGTTGCGCTTTCTGGGTGATGTTGGTTGCCCACGATACATACATATATCTGCTGAATTGAATCTTTTACAGGCTCCGTCGATGTGTACGAAATCGACTACCGGTAGACCTGCAAACACATTTATACTATCAAATCTTCCTGAGCAAGGAAGTATGAAAAATACGACAAGTTCTATAGATCGGTCATATTTTTCTATCTTGCTTCACACTGAAGTTCCCAAAAATAAATTTAATTTCGTGCTTCGAACATAAATCAAATTTCTACATGTGAGTTCCGCTTCTATGCTGCAGGCGAAATTTTTTCTATGGAACCGGAAATGTTGCAGCACTTTCGAATAGAGAAATTTTCTGAAGGAATTGGCGTGCATTTAAATTCTAAGTTCTTCGTCTAACTTTTCTTCTATGCATCATATCCATAAAATTGAATTTTTATTAATTTTTTATTCGTAAATATTTTTTGAATGATTAATATTTTAGGTAAAAATTATGCAGGTTTTTATAGCATCATTATCGACTTAATAAGTGGTAGTTAAACTAAATATGTTCGAGGAATCGTAATAATAAACAACCTAGGTACACCTATCAATTTTATTAACTTAATGTTATTCTTTATAAACCAAAACAAATCCAGATTTAAAGGAGGTTATTCAGATATTCAAAAATCCAAATGCTGATCCAGAGATCTTCGCTAAAGCTAGAGAACGCTTCCTTTTTTATTATAAGTTACAGTAATGTGAAAGTATCAAAGGGCTTGTCGGTAGATCTTGGATCCATCAGGAGAACCGATGGCTCTTTCACACAGTCTAGGGAAGAAACCTTGATAATATTGCTCCAGGCACATTTCCCAGCCACAACCATTTACTCAAAAGAGAACACAACTTCTGCTGGGCAGCGAACAGGCCAACTTTCTAAAGTGTCCAAAGCCGCCTGGACAGAAGCAAATACCTTGTTCAACCATGAAGCTATTAGGGAGGCGATTAGATCGTTCAAACCATACAAGTCCCCTGGAGCAGACGGAATCTATCCCATTCTGCTACAGGAGGGCTGCGACCTAGTCACTCCCTTATTATGCAAATTATTTAGGGCTTCCTTCGCACATGGCTACATCCCATCCGTCTGGAAGAACGTCAACATAACATTTATACCTAAGCCAGGGCGTTCGGATTACACCTTGACTAAATCTTTCAGGCCGATAAGTCTCTCGTCTTTTGCCTTGAAGACAATGGAGAAAATTGTCGACCGGGCGATAAGGGAAACTTATCTTCAAAGCCAACCACTAAGCTCCTATCAGCATGCGTACCAGGCGGGCAAGTCTACTGAGACAGGTCTCTAGCTGGTGCGAGAGCGTAGGTCTAAAAGTCAATCCCGACAAAACGATTCTAGTTCCTTTCACCAGGAAACGATCACTACCGGGAATTTGGGAACCAACATTCGCGGGCAGAACTATAGGCTTTTCACAACAAGCCAAATATTTAGGAGTGACGCTAGATGCCAAGCTCAACTGGAAACAGCATATGGACACTCTGATGTGTACATAGAACGCGCAGATCCCTGTGGGCTTGCCGCAGAGCTTGTGGTTCCACCTGGGGCTTGCAACCGAAAACCATGTATTGGATATACACCACCATCATAAGACCCATGGTAACTTATGGAGCTTTAGTTTGGTGGCACAGAACGAAGCTTAAGGGTTCCATAACCATTTTAAGCAAAATTCAAAGAATGGCTTGCCTCTCCATCACTGGGGCCATCCGCACTTCCCCAACGGCAGCGCTACTCTCCTCAATTTGGTACCCCTCCACCTTGAGGTAGAGAGGTCCGCCATAAACGCGGCGCTGCGGCTGAAAGCGAATGGTTACTTGGGCGCTGGTCTTGGGCGAGGACATTATATAATAATCAACATCATAGAAGAGATTCCGGAAGCGGAGATGCTATCGGACGGCATGCCCTATAAAATCTCAAAATTTAAGCAACCTTCTGTACATATACAGGAAAGGCTTGCCTGGACTTTTCCTAAAGTTTTGCCGGGCGGGCTAGTATGGTACACGGATGGCTCTAAAACGGAGACAGGTGTAGGCGCCGGAATCTGGAGTGAAAGTCCCAGATTCAGCAAGGCTATAAGTCTAGGCACTCTGGCAACTGTCTTTCAAGCAGAGGTGTACGCTATTCTGGCATGCACTCATGAGAACTTAAGAAGGGCCTACCAAAATAAACGGATTTTTATCTTCTCTGATAGCCAAGCGGCAATTAGAGCGATAAGGTCCCGTAGGACCAAGTCGAAATTAGTTTGGGACTGCCAACGTGCTCTTCATGAGTTGGGCGTTCTCAATCAAATTACACTTGTCTGGGTCCCGGGTCACCGTGGCTTCGAAGGCAATGAAAGTGCGGATGCCCTGGCTAAACAGGGCTCTGATTTAGAATTCATTGGTCCAGAGCCGGCTATTGGGGCAACGTCCAGCTTGCTGCAAAGGGCCCTGGCCGATCGGACTTTGATGAAACATATTGAACGCTGGAGGTCCGCGCCTGGACTGGCCAACTCTAAGCGGTTCCTTCCAGTGCCGTCCCCTAAGACGGCCAAGGAATTATTACGGCGCAGTAGGAGTGATGTTAGGACACTTGTTGGCTTAATTACCGGACACTGTGCCCTAAATTACCACTTATGGAAGATAGGAAGGGCGGAGGACCCTACATGTAGGCTTTGCCTAGAAGAGGATGAGTCTGCCCTCCATGTTCTCTGTGAGTGCCCTGCAATAGCGAGGAGCAGGGTCTCTTTGTTCGAGAAGTCCCTGCTCGAACACTCAAGTCTAAGCGACAGACTGCTAGCAGCGAGCAATAATAATAAGAGTGATGAGCTAGAACAAATTTTCAAAAATGTTTCAATGCCCTTGAGATCAGCTGATAAAAATTTCAGTAGGAGTGAAAAAGTCAAAATATCAAAGATGTAATATCTATGATAAAAGGAGGCAGAATTGCTTTCACACTACACGCAACGTGTGTGAAAGAAAGATAAAAAATAAAGGGGAAGTGCCAATTTTCCAATTTAGCCAATATTTAGCTCAACACTGGAAGAATTGCAAAACTCCCGCGTTTTTAATGTACAATACAAAGCCAAGTTTTAGAGTCGCAATGTGTACCAACAAGAATTTGCCCACGCATACATATAAACATATTAGAGTCGGCTACATGTGCTCTGTTCCAATTCGACTTCCATTTGAATGTAAACATTCCAATAGGGGAAGCAAGCAACATGTTCTGTTTCATTCATACTCTTGTGTTTTTTGTATGAAATGTATATCTATCGCGCATTTGTTAATATTTTTTTGGACTTTTTGAATAATGGTAGTTCCAATCTCTTCTTTCATATGTTTAACTCTTTTACTTGTCCTTGAGCTCCACCTAATCACTCTTGTTATTATTGCTCGCTGCTGCTAGGCAGACTGCTGAACTTGTTCAGGCGGTCTGGCCTACAAATATGAGGTGTAGGGGTTGTAGTACAATAGGCCAACTTAATGGCCGCAGTACCTTTGGACCTAATACCTCACACAGGAAAAAAAATGTGAAAGTAATAAAAGTATGTCTTTAAACAACTGTGAATACCCAGCGGGAAATTAATCAAGCGCCAAAAGAAGTAGGAATGTAGCGTTCCAATTCATATGTTATGGAAGCTCTCTGGAAGCACACACTCTACACTCCCACTTTTTGCTTTATTTTCTAAAGTTTTCTATTATTTGGGAATCTAGTTATTTTGTGGATTTTGTAAAACCGCGTCAGTTGTGAAATACTATTTCTGCTGAAAACAATATATGTGAAATTTTGTTACTGAATTAATGCTGTTAAAGAATTATTTTAATAAATGTATTTCAGCTGTTTGTGCAAAAATTAATTATTGAAACTGAAAAATTGTTAGGGGTCGTTAATCAGAAAAATGATGATACTATCGATACTATGGGTCATGATAGCCTCAGGAGCTTCACAAGAGCTTCAATTTTCCAGCGGTTGCGCTTCTTCAACAACAAAATATAAGCGTTTCGCTTTGATGATATGCTTGTGTTAAAAGGAAAGGAATTGAGATATAAAAAAGTTGGCATTCCTTTTCAGTGCTTCAGAATCTGTTCAAAAGCGCTTCAAGCAGCAAAGCCATCCTTTTTGGTTCTTTGGGAGCGGGAAAGAAGGTTTCGAAGTGGTTTTTTGGTTATAACGGGATTTTTTCGGTGAACTAAAAATCGTGAAATTTTAATTTTTTTTAGAGCTGTATTTCACCGGGATACCATGGCAGCGCAACCAGTCACCGCCAACAACAAAATGTATACAGCTCCATAGAGAATACCTCACCTGGTGTTCGCTTAGTTGCGCAACCATATATATGTACATTTTGTTGTGTGTCCCTCGAACGAAAAATGTTGTTGGTTGCGGCGACATTATTTCTGGCATATTGAAAAGCGACAGATATTGCTTATTGCCTCAGTGTGAGAGCCGCCTAAGAGTTATTAGCCCAAACGGAATTTTTTAGGGGTAAACTTCTTTTTAACATATCCTACTCACTAACTAGAATTAAAAAAAAAAAAAAATAACGAGTTAACATTTAATTAGAGGTCAAAATCCTTAACAGCTGGGATCTTATTTAATTTCGTTGTAAAAAAAAGCATTTTATACTTACTTGTATCGTTTTATAGTCTTCACAAAGACTTTGACCCACATAAAAATCTAAAGAATGCCATTTCTTCCAAATCCCTATAAATCGCCTACCATCGATTTACCGTAAAAGTTTATATGCGGTGGTCTTTAAAGTCCCAAAATTTTCCAGTTTAACGATCTGAATTAATTTAATGGTAAACACCTGTTCTACACTAATCTATTCGAAAGTTGTATGCATATACACACATACATTGCCAGAGAACCTTATCCTAAATAAATAGTTCTGTAATTTATTTGAACAATCAGGACACTGGTTGAAGAGTAGAGTACATCCTACGAAAGTATCGTCTGTTGACTTAATTTATTTTAAATTCCTGATACATTAACAATATTATTGGAATTTATTCAATCAATTGAGTCAACAACAGTTCTGAATTTAGAATTAAAATTTTCCGATTTTGCCGGTTTTTATTGATTTGTGAATGCTGAAGTTACTGAACTTTATAAATTCATAAATAAACAAGGTATAATCAGAATGAATAAATTGTTATTATTTCATAGAATATACTTGTTGATTATATGTAAATTCGAAGGACTTAGCATATTTTGATGGTCAATAGATTTCAAGAGCATCGCGCTAAAAAATAATGCTAATAATAGCAAAAATTACAAATGATGAGATTTTTTAACCTGAGCCTTTAAAAATCATCGCAGAATGTTTAAGAATCGATCTTGAGGCTTAATGAATCATCCCTTAAGGGGTCTGCCTTTGCGACTTTTTTGTTGGGTTTTATCTTGTTCAAAGGAAGCTAGAGCTAGAGTCACTATCCCAGGATTATTTCGCTCATGCTACTATCCCCGCCGGTATTTTGCGAAAAATATTCTAAGAATTATTTGAGTATGTTAATTTTTATAGGTTTTTTTTTATTTTTACCATCGTTTAAAAATACTTGTGTTGTAAGGATGATCGGGGATTGTAGGTGGATAAGGAAAATTATTCCGAGAAGAAAATTTACGACAATAGATTTCCAAATAAATCTAAAGTTGGTAATATTATTATACTATAAAACATATTATCGCCAACTATAAAACATATTGGGGGCCTCGGTAGTCTAGGGGTAAGGCGCCTGACTACTATCCCAAGAGGTCCCGGGTTCGAATCCCGGTGGTGCCACGGTCCTAGCCTTTCCCAATTTCCCGCCTACATAACTTTCCTTCTTTCTTCTTCCCTCTTTACATTCCTGACTCCTCCTGTCATAGCCTTCACTAGTTCTCTTCCACGCTCCACCAAGCGCATGCCATCGGTTGGTTGAAGAGATTCAACTCGTTTCAGGAGGCATAACACTCCAGCGAGTTGTTCTCGATGCCCCGATGTCAGAGTCGCGAAATGGTTGAGAGTTGGTGGAATAAAAATATCGCAGTCAGGTTGTGACAGTTCCTTCCTCTCTTCTTTCTCTCTCTCTTCTCTCTATCTTCCGGCTAGAGCTGCTGTTCGACGGTGTATATGGAAAAAAAAAATAGATTGTCGACAGTACAAAGGGACTTTCCCTAAGCCTCTAGTCTGCCACATAAAAAAAAAAAAAAAAAAAAGGAAAATTATTCCGAAAAGAAAATTTACGACAATAGATTTCCAAATAAATCTAAAGTTGGTAATATTATTATACTATAAAACATATTATCGCCAAATCTACAAAAACTCCCTAAGTAAAAGAGATTATCGTAGTGAAGGACCAAGCATTTGTTTTTGCACAGGAACGCCTCAAAGCTTTCCGAGAAATCAAAAAATTCCTACCTATTAAATGACCAAACCCAATTCTCGAGTAATATGTTATCGCGGACTGGTAACATGAGAAAAATGCAGGTCATGGTACGATGAATAGTGGTAGTGGTCCACGAGTAGTTGAGTCAGAATTTAAGCTAGCTGCTAGTTTATCTCAGGCATGAATATTTTCCAAATAAAGGCTTTATACACTATATGTATTTTTCTGCCTTAGTAAAATTCAGTTTCGCTTGTTCTTAAGCTGAAATAGGCCCGCCCAACGTGAACGGAATAGTCCAAACGAAGCACCGTACACACACTCACACTTTTCTATACTAAACAGAGCAAAATGCGACTTTAAAAATAAATGATGCCATTAAGCATATTCAGTGTTCGCGTTCGATTGTATAGGTCAAGCAGCATTGGATGTGGTTAGTACTTAGTTGGAGGACCGCTTGGTAAAGCGACACTCACGTTTAAAATGGTCTATTACGAATACATTCATATCAAACCCAATTTTTTTACGAAACATTATAAGTTCGCCAAACCGGCAAACGCTTCCAAAGACCCAAACCGAATCTCCAACCCAAGCCACACGCAAAGCTCGATTGCACAGTAGGTGGCATCGGACCAGCCTAGCTATACTACAAAGCATGGCTAGATGGGCGGGGAGAAGTCTTGAAGTCTTGATGTGATTATGATGTAATGATAAAGTTCGCCTGGAGCACAATATTTATTTCTATGTTAGCCACAAACGTATGTTTCTACGGCATTCTTGATTTTATTCACAAGTGATTGCTATTGCAATTTCTATTTACTAAATCTACAAAAAATTGGGGTAACAAACGCATTCCTATCGAGCTTCGTCAACCATTTCCTACACACAATAGAGACTAGACCATCACAGGTGGTGAATCCACACGATAAGGACTTTTGTCCGTACGGGTTTTCGTGCGACTTCTATAGAGACCGTGAAGTTTGAATCCAAGGTCCAACGAAATGTCTGGGCGGCGAAATGTTTGAGACATTTTCAGCGACTTTGCTTTGGTTCGTTCAACAAAACACTTTAGGCGTCTATAGACAGAAGCCTTTGCGACCAAAAGTCTCTATCGTGTGGACCCACAATAACTCGAAAAAAAAAAAACGAAATTTGATCATCCAAATGTACCTTACCGCATACTTAATAATAATGAAAACAATTTTGATGATAGAGTTAGCATTATAGAGAGAAAATGGTTAAATTTCGTAACAGCTAAAACTCTACGACCAACCCCAATAAACCAAAATTTTATTACATACTATTATTATACACTCATGAGCATTGAATACTATACATATATAACACATCGTAACAATTTCAATACGAAGCGATTAATTAATTGCAAGTGTTTTACTAAAATAAGCCTGGACGCTTCTACCCTAACAATAAATTTATGAACTGTGTGATATTTAAGGACCCATTAAATTTTCCTGACACAAGAAACTATAATAAATTCTGTTGTGTAGCGTCATGCTTTCACTTTTCTTTTGTTAACGAATTCATACATATGGAGCACATTTCATTTGATGGTCAAGTGTGCACAATAGGACTAGGCGATATATTTTTATGGTAGTAGGTATTATTTCGGAAGCATTTCTAAGAAACATCCCCTAAATGACTTGAAATTTTGTAAAGCCTTACATTACAGAATTTTTTGATAAAAATAAATCAATGAAAATGATTTGTGCTGTGTATTACATTGAAATACGACGTGATTTGTGTATATAGCATCGTTACTTGTAATATGGTTCCTTTTTATATAGTACATAATACCAATGAGTTGTCGAAATACAAGATTTTTTAATTTTCTTTTTAAATCCCAAACATTAAAGAAAATTGGGGAAAAATATTATTAAGTGTCTCGAAGTTTATTCAATCCAAACCCAATAGCATATTGTCGTAGGCAGCATGGCGTCTTTCCGCTTCCGTTAATTTGCGCGAGAAAAAACTAAGAGGTTGCCATGCCCCTTCAATGAGTTGTTATTCTGAGGCTCCTACCTTGACGCTTTGGACTGTCGGTCATTAAAGACAATGTTGCGCCTTCTATTGGCAGTGCCAATAACACTGCTTCGCATAAATCCTGCTTCATTTTTTTTGTGGTTTCATCGGCGCGCATCCCAGTCGACTCTGAGGCAATCAAAATATCGCAATAATCATGTAAGCAAAACAAAAAGGTAAGTTGCGGCGGCCTTTATCAATAAATCACTGAAATGTCTGCACCAAACGGCCAAACATCATGTGGGTATATTCGTATAGGCCGAAGGATGTTATAATGGCTGTTTTCTCTATGGCTTTTTTGCGGACCGGTATTTGATGATTAGCGCAGCTGAAGGTCGATAATTGAATAAATCTTTGTTCCTGCCAGATTAGTTGAGAAATCTTGAATATGCCTTCTTGGGTATTTGTTGGGCATAGTGATGATTTTTAATCTTCTATAATCGCCACATAATCTCCACGTTCCATTTGACTTCTTCACCATGGTATATGGGACTAGCCCACGAAGTTTGGATGGTCGGCACTTTCTAAATCGTTCTTATATTAGCCAAAAAAGGTACATACAACTTAAAACGGAATTGCTGCAACATTAATCCCTGAAGGAAAAACGATCGAATAAGAGTATATGGAAAATCCTGCGTGCAACACATGAAAGAACATAGCCAAAATTTTACAGTACTACATGTTCGTTGTCTGAGATGAATTTACCACGGAAAATAAAGTATAAAATCTCACTATCTGGAAAAGTATAGGCAGGGCCAGCTTTAGGTATTTTGGCGCCCCGTGCAAGATATTTTTAGGCGATCTTAAATTTTTAGACATTTATTTCCAGTAGATTACCTATATTACTATGCACAAATTATGCAATAACCCGAGTAAAAATAAAAGATGGTCTTACAACGGGCGAACATTGGCCGTTTGGGAGTACTTACGGGCTAATCACGGCCAAAAGTCAAAAAATGATTTAATTAAGACAAGACTGACTACGAATATGATGCCTAGATTTCAAAGAACAAAATGGCGGATCCAGAATAAAGTATGTATGTAGAAAAAAATGTGACAGTTTTGACAGTGACACTTTTTCGGCGACAGATGATATGTCACACCCTCCGTTTTTGCCCTGCGGAGAATTTAAATGTATGGGAAATTCCTTCGCAGGGGCCGCCGCCACGACCTCTGCGACAATCTGTTTGTGCCTTTAAGGCAGTAAAATTAAAGTTGAATATGGAAAAAGATTTAAATTTTTTTGAAATATTATTAAAAAGAGAATTAAACAGAGTAAAAAATACATTGAAAAAGAATTTCTTTTTGTAGATGCCAAAAAAATTAAATACAAAAAAAATTTAACATAAAATTAAAATTTAAGAGAATTTTTATTCCCCCTAATTAGAGTTTGCTCTGGACGACATACCCTTCTCAAGAAAATCCACTCAGAGTATTCACTTAGTTTTTATTCACACCACCCAGTGTTTCCGCGAGAGTAGTGTGGCTAGATTAGGAACGCTTCTATCGATGAAGCAATTGGATGTTTAGAACGGTGCACTTGCGCTCTCGCCGACGTGTTGGGGATTTACTGGCACCTTTAAATAGAATCGGGAAATCCCGCAACAATCCGGGAAAAAAATTAACCGACTGGGATATCCCGCGAGATCGAGCGAGAGCGCGACAGTCTCGCATTCGATAGTATTGTCTCGGCGAGACTGGGAATTTTTTACTGTCGCGCTACTCTCGCCATGGGGCAGAAGCTGTTGTCTCGCGTGTTGTCTTGTCTCGCATGCAACAGTGCGAGAGTTGCAGCACTAGTGTTGCATCTCGTGAAACTCTACGTTTCATATGGCAGTCTTTGTTGTCGTTACCGATTCTGAATTGTGACAGCTGTAAATGAGTGACAAGGCAACTTCCGTTACTTGTTTTCGCTTCTGTTTTCTGAATTTACTCGTACCTGCTTGAATCTATTCAAAATCCCTGGATCGAGAGCAAGGAAGTTTAACTTCAAAAACATTTTTTGAGGGATTTTTTGCCAAAAAGTGATTTTTGATAACTCTCAAAGGGTCAATCGGGTCAATATTTTTGCATAAACTAAAGTTGCAGAGAATTGTACGACCGGCGTACAATTGTACGACCTATAGAAACTGAGATACAAGGAAAACACGGGAAGACCCCATATCTCCGGCGCCCATTTTTTATTTTCTTAAAAACTTCCAAGGAAGCTGTGGACCAATTTTCAGCCATTTTGGAGTTTTGTCCCCTTTCGTGCGTTTTTTTTGCTAATCACCCCGGACTAAATCGTTACAGGAAAAAAATGCAGAGCAAGTATATATATGGTATAATACCTACATCATACACAAAACCAGTTTGACGTGAGGACAGTGTGATGGATCGTTTATTTACCCCTGAGTGTAAAATATATATTTCTGCATACTTTTAGGGTCAACGTTTTTAAAATCTTACGGTTTATATGTAATTCTTCATGGTTTTAGGAACATTATTTTGAATTATGTAAAAATGCCTAATTTGTTTGGGAGGCGGAATTAAGGCTATTGACTGCTTTTCCGTAGTATGTATGTATTTTTATAGTAGTCTATTTAAGTAAGTACTAAGGTCCAAAATTGCAGATCCTTGAATGTATAATGAAAATTCTGGACGGTTTCTTGGAAAATTACTAGTTATATATGTTGCTCATATCTTGCACAGTAAAAGCGTCGTCGACACATCACCCAGTTACGAATACTTTCCGTTGTGATAATCCGAGAGATACGCAGTTGAATATTCCACCAAGCAACTAAACGATTGGTGGCTGACTCTGTGAATGACGAGATCTGTCGTTTTATTTCTGCGAAATCAGAAATGTTCACCTCTGTATAAGTCGGAAGGGACAAATAATTCAAATTAAGCTTAGTAAATATGTACTATCATACAGACAAAAAACCTAGTGGATACCAATTTCCTATAATAATAATCGAAAAAGGTTATGTCTATATTCCATTAATGAACGTGTTCACACTAAGAGTTCATCGACTTAAATCCTGCAACCTTGACATTATAGTTCGCTTAATGGCTCCAAAAGTAATTAATAAAAGGAAGTTATACAATTCGAATCGAGCCCCTACTGTGCAATAATTACTTGTGAACTTTTAATTTCTTGCCAAAGTGCCAGGTTGACAGATCCGTATAATCACATCAGTCGGGGGCCTTGACACAAATTTTGCTTTATTCAGGAAATGTGTATTTGATGGAAACAGCACTACTTAATATGAATGTCCTTAATCTTAATGGATTTACTATTTTTTAACCCAAAGAAAATGCTCATGCCACACAATCTTGATTAGTTTTGCACATAAAATCCATGATCCCCATTCAAGTCATTGAGCAGATTTCTTAGTTTAATTACGTACAACTTAAGCGTCACGCTGTGATCAAGTTTGTCATAAAAGGATAGAATCAACCAAAACAAATTAACATCGCTTCAATGATGCTTATGACACAACCCACCCCGAACTTATTTTTTCGTAGTAAATGAAAAGGGTCCTAAACAGATATTTATCCTTGAACACAAACAAACTGAAGATTGCCCACGTCAAGGAAGTCGGATTGAAGTAATGTTTCCGGAAAACACTTCTGCTGTGGTAAGAAAAAGATAAAGAAAGTCTTGAGTAACAGGAAGTGAAAGGAGGTTAAAATTTGACAATCACCTAGAATAGAATCCCGTATATACGGCTTTAAGTATTTCTTATGTAATGGACATATTCTAAATAATAAATTTGAAACTTGAATTACAATATTATAAATTTAAAAGCTTTAAGCAATCAAATTACGAAAAAAAAACAATTAAGTGCTTCTATAAAAAACGAAGTATTGATTTATGCCATGTTGAATTAGAAAACGGAAAAAAAATCATCTCAAATTTTTTACCTTTTTTTTTATTCTCAACATGAAAGGATACTCAAAGACCCAAGGTACAAAGCTCTCAATTCATTCACCCGATTACCCTTTGTAGAAGAAATGGTATTGAAAAACATGTAAGTATCTCCTAAAACGCTATAACTCCACAAAGAGACGTCTGTGAGTAATCGGCAACATTAACAGATTTACACCTTTAATGTTGTTAAGCATATGTAAGCAGTTTCTTTCGTTTTTGATTACATTTAGGATTTAACACTTCAATTGGAATTTTTCGATAGAAATGAGATAATTATAGCCCCATTTTTGTTATTTAATTGCAACGCGTTTTTCTTTACTTGAAAAAAAAAAAAAAACGATAATCCTTTATCAATGTGCATATGTTAAAGGGTATAGTATTTCAAAAGAGCTTATGGAAGATTTTTTCTAACAGATTTTTCAAACATTTTCTTTTTTTTAAGGATTTACACATTCGCGTGAGTATATTTCCCTGCCACTTGTATCCTTAGTAAGCTCCTTTCAGATTGGCTATCCTCGCTTCGAGTTTTCAAGTAAAGGTCGATATATAGTCATGATGCTATGATATCATAAAAAAGGTATATAAAGGCCTATTTTTATCCCATCTAACAACCATGAGACAAAGTCTAAATCATTTTGGACTGGATTGGACCTTATTTGGGACCAGAGACGTCTGAACTTCCTGGAGATGGACGCCTTGGGTAGACAGAGTTCTGGCACTGTTTTTATCAGAGAGATGGATGCTAGAGCTCGCATTGTCACCAAAACCGAAGAACAATGAACCAAACTTCCGAAAGGGGTGGATTCAATTTTCATCTTAGTTATAAATTGTCGCAAAAATCCGGCGCGCTTCGGTTAAACGGCTTCAACAGGGCCTAGGAAACCTTCATTGGAATGCTTTTATGGTCCAAGGTGTCAAAGTACGGTGTACAACTCGCATGCAACAAACCACCTTCATCTTATGTTAGGTTAGGTTGAAATGGCTGCTCCCCCATTAGGGAGCTCCCCCATTAGGGAGCTGGAAGATAGTTTTTTCCTCATCTTCATTACCGCAACTTCTGCAAAGGTTGTTGTGGGGAGTCCCAGTCTTTCGGTGTACGGGCCAAACGAACAATGACAACTCAGTACCTGCAGTTTCGCCTAATTCCCTGTGTCCAGGAGTCCAACACGGAGTTATATTAAACTGAGTGGCAATCTCACAAAGAGACCTGAGGTAGTTTAGAACAGTCGTGGATGTTGTAACGTCTGAATAAAGAGCTTTGAGGGAAGCCTGGATATCTGATAGAATACATATTATTTATCTGCAGCCATTCGAGAGTCTCTCAGATCGCATCGACTTCCGCCTCAATTTCCATAATCACGTCCGTAGCAAGATCAGATGTTGAAATACTGCCATGTAGTGGATCAATAACATCAGATGTTGACTTACCAACTAGTTTAAAGCCTAGTGTCCACTATAGAGTTTTATTTTCATAGAAGTAGAGAAAAATCTTGCGTAGAGACGCCTACAGAAGGGTATACACCCTCTAGAGCTCTGCACAAGCACTCTACACCCACTCTACTCAAAAGTTTTCTCTACCAAAGAACTCCATAGTGTAAAGACAATTGTTTTGTGTTTGGTGGAGCTCTACATCTGCCCTACTTTCTATCAAGCATGTTTAATAGAGTTTTTCTCTTTACAGTATCCATTCTCATTTGTGTTTCGGGTGCGCTTCGAATTTTTGTACATCGGCGTGTTAAATATCATATAAAACAAATTTTGTTATGCCGATGCTTTTTTTTTCCTTGAGCTCGATCAATAATTCCCGGTACATTCCAGCGTTTTGTTTTCTTTTCGCGATCCAATCCCGCTCCCAATATTTTTCCTTACCATCTTTTTCTCTTCTTCGAGCAAAAATAAAATGACAGCAGCTTGTTTCTGGCAAGAACTCATTTTATTATTTACTTTTATTAATTTCCTTTAAATTGTTTACATAATATGTGAACGCACACACCTCTGAATAATTGCGCGCTCTACCATACAACTCTCCAGTAATTAGAGAAAAACGCATCTGCAGTGTAGAGAGTTTGTAGAGTGTATGGTAGAGCTCTACACAAAATTTTTCTAGAGAAGCTCTACGCTCTATACTCTACGCTCTACACTCCACCGAAAATCACTCTATATCGTAAATGAAGAAATGTGGTCCTAAACAATTAGATATTCGTTAATGCACTAAAATTTCAGATATGGATATGTATGCATTAAGTTTCTCAGCTTAAATACATATGCGTATTATCGACTGTTCGAGCAGAAGTAGTTCAGAGCACTTAAGTATAAGAAATGTTAGAACTGACCAGAAAACAAAAGCAGCTAACAATTGTGTTTTTCCCCCTTTTATGAACAGCCATAACATTAAAAGTAATGCACGTTTGTGTTGTGGGTTAAGTACACTTTTAAGTTTACTCATTTACCATTTGAAGATAAGTGCTACTGTAAGTAATAATAATAAAATTTTCTTATCATTGTAGCCTATCTTCAATCATCGAGCATAACCATAGGAAACATATTACCATACGTACGTGCCAGAATGAAATGAAATTTTTAATATAAAATATTCCACCGAACCATGATGTTACATATAAAAACCGTATAAAGAATAACTTTAATTTAAAATTTCTGCCAGTTGGGGTCCTGTACAAACAATCCAAAAAAAAAACTCCTAAATCGCGTGAATGGCAGCATAAGCCCTTCATTTGTTGGCATTTTAATAAAATTATGTGACCAGTGGCCCAACCCGAAAAGATCATTGGATAATAATATTTCCCAAAGATTTAACCCTTTCCCATATGATTGGCTTGACGCAATGGTTAAAGGGCCATAAGATCTATAATTTGAACAAATATTTATTTAAATTGTTTGCGCAAAGTAAAGTATTAAAGATAGATATACATTGGAGAATTGATGGGGGTGGGTTTGATATTGTCTTACATCGAACATAATTTGATATGAAAAACGTTATTGATTCCAAGATAATAATTTTATTTCAAAGGGGGCCTATGTTGATGGCCCTGGAGGCAGAAGTCCAAGATTCTGGCACTATAAACAGAGCTGGATGGTCGTTCTGGGGCTGGCCTGGTAATAAGTGTAGAAGTTCAGTGAACCTTATTTGACCTTTTTAAAGCCACAACCGGTGAGGCGTAGCCAGACTTTCTCTTCTGAGAAATTAATTTTCTAATAAAGCTTCATTATGGCGTTAATATTGAAATAATCAATTCGCTTGAATTTTGGCCCCTTTAAATCTCAATAGAATAGCACCTAAATCGCATTAAGTTCGACCATAAAAGGTGTGTCAAAAAGTTACCCATGATGCGACCGGCATTCAGGCTACAGCAGCGCAACGGTGAAGATGAATAATTCCTTGAAAATCTTGTTTGCGATTTTATTTGAAATATTTCACCTTCCAGCGAAAATTGAATTTTCAGGAAAAATCAGATGGAATAGAAATCATTGAAACATAGTAATGAAAGCTTACTGGGACCAGTCACCAAGCCGTTCTTTCTTTGCCTTAGTGAGGCATTAGTTTTTTTATGTGATAAAATTAAACTTAGTTATCACCTGTCATATCGGTCAAGGCATGGAGGAGCAATGCCCAGTAGTATGTCCGATTTGAAGGATAGAATAGAATAGGATAGATCAGTGGTCTAAGCGTGGCTTTTCCACAAACTACCATGTGGGGATGGCTCGTGTTTTCAGACGAAATAAATATTTGGAATTCAGTGTACTATCCGTTTAACAATTGATTTAACGATTAATTTAAAAAAAATACTACGATGCATTTTGGAACTCACCCTAAGTGTCGGTGGAAACTCGCCGCATATTATGGAATGCAAAACATGTACGCTTGTATATGTCATCAGCTTTAGTCTGTTAATTTTTATAAAAGTTGAGAATTCTGGATCATCAAAAATTTCATACAACTCGCTGCTGTACCTCCTTCGCCATATTCCATCCTTTCTCGTTGGGCTGAGATCTTTTCTCTCAAACCTGTTGACTCGTTCTTTTATGTCCTGGGTTATAGTCCAAGCCATACCTCAAACCGAATTAATCATACTCGAGGAGGACTTCTATGCACATTTAGGTGCAGATTGAACAGGCTGGGAAGGAACAATGGGCCAATTCGGACACGGTGTAATTAACGACCACGGCTTACGGCTCCTTTCATTCGCAGCGTCAAACAATTTGATCGTTGGCAACAGCATTTTCCGCCATTCATTAAACTGACTTGGCGATGTTAGACTACTTTTTGATCAACGCAAGATTCCGATCGACGCTCAAAGACGTAAGTGCAATGCGAATGCGGGTCGGACCATTATCTTGTTCGAGCAAAATTACAGATGTGATTACAAAGAGCGAAGAAAACGACTCTACCACCAGCCAAGAAGAAATGGGGGTTTCTACGGGACCCGACCATCGGGTGAGAGTTTCAAATGGCTTTAACCAACAAAATGCTCGCAATAACGAACGATATCGATATAGAAGAAAGGCAATTTTCGGAGTTTATTGTGGGGTGTGCAATAGAGTTGTGTACACCTATCCGTAAACGGACGCAGCCATGGATCGTGGACAGTTCTCTGGACCTGGTCGATCAACGGAAACGAATGAAAAGCGTCGATTTCTAGCAATATCGACGATTGAACAAGAAGTTCAACAGAAAATGAAATCGGAACGAGAAGCGTACTGGATGCGGCCGACATGGAAGAAGCAGTGTCGAGGCACGAGTACTGGACGATGTACCAGATAATCCGGCAGTTAGGCGGCAAAACAATATCATCAAACTACAACATCAAAAATCGGATGGAGCTTTCGTGACCTGTCGCCATTGCCGTCTGTAGCGGCGGAGAGAATTCTTCCACTAGCTGGACCGCCGATTATCGAACAGCCGACATATTAGATTTTCGATTCCGAACCCACAATTATCGAGGTGAAGACGGCAACAAAATCGCTGAAAAATGAAAACGCGCCGGGAATAGATCAAGTAACCGCGAAATTATCTGAGCCGAAGGTTATGTCTTTTCACAATAACTCCACGGCATTCGGATCATGTCTCGTCGGCGTGGAAGAAAGCGATCGTTCAACCAATTTTGAAAAAAAGGCGACAGTTTGGAATGCAGAATTCTCGCGGTCGACAAAGTATTTACGAAAAACATACAATCGAGGCTTAACATCGAGAGCAAATGAGTCGGAAGGAACAACCGGGATTTAAACCACATCAAGAATGCATTGATCAAATATTCGCACTCCGTCAGTTAATGGAAGAAAGAATTCGCTGCGGCAAACGAACTTTCGTCGTTTTCATCGATTTAAAATCCGATTTCGATTGCATCGATTGGAATAGCTTGTGGAGGGCCTTGAAAATCCAATACGTGCCTTGAAAATCATCCAACTTCTCCAAGCATCGTACGATGGCTCAACCAGCAGCGTTCGTATTCGAAGCGACTTATTCTTGGAATTGCTGATTCAAACACGGGTCCGACATGGAGACGTCACTTCGTCACTTCCCTTCAACCTTGTGATCGATTATGCGTGAAGCAATCGACGGGCGACGTGGATCTATACGAGGACAACAACTTCGTAAACGACTTGATGTTCGCCGACGATAGTGCCGTCTTTGCCGACACGGATGCCGAAGCAACGGACATCGTATACGACATTTCCCGCATTTCCTGATCATACGGGTTAAAAATCAATGAGAAAAACACCAAAGATCTCACAACTTACGGATCGAAAGCCAGTGTTCACCTCGAAAAACCCAAAAAAAAAAAAACAGATTCCGATGTTCAAATATTTGAGATAATTGGTTGAGGAAAAGAAAGTGGCATCGACGGCCGAATTCTCAGCCGCATCGACCAGGCAACAGCAATATTCGCCTTGCTCAAGTGGTGTGATTAAAACGAAAGTACGCCTTTACCGAACGTTGATCCTTTCGATTCTTCTTTATGGATCGGAACGTAGACACTAATCAAGCATGACGTCAACAAGCTTGTGGTCTTCCAAATGCGATGCAATCGCCTTCGAAACGAGGCAGTTAGACAAAAATGCGATCATCGCACACTGATCAAAGAAGAAATACAAAAACGACGACTTGGACATGTCTGTCGAATGGGTGATAACCACTTGGCACGTCAACTTCTCGAGCGAGACCGTCCGGCAGACTGGAGAATTCAGCGATCGGCTCGGAAGAATTACTGTCTAAAGAATATCGAGACCGACTTAAAAAGTATCAGTTATCAAAAGCTCAAGACGTCGTCATGAATGGAAACGGCCAAAAAGTTATCTTTGATAAGTTTGACCTTGAATAACTTCGAGTCGATATTTTCAACATCATTCAACATTTTGGGCCTTCGCACGGGGTTGTACGTGTTATAGAAATCGAGATACAACGAAAACACGGGAAACATGTTTTATCTCCAGCGGCCATGTTTCTTTTTGGTGATTCCGAATCTTAAAAAGTCCCAAGGAAGCTGCGTACCAATTTTCAACCATTTTGGAGTTTTATCTAATTAAAATGCTAATTTCCTTCTTTCCGACATCTTCGAATAACTACATACTCTCGATCTCCCAAGGTGTAATAAACGAAATATACAATTATTTTGCCTTATTCTGACAATACCTTCTTTTATTCTAAAATGGTGATGGCTATTGCAGAACATTCGAAAAAAAAGAACAAATCAATAGGTCTTGGGTTTGATTGGGTCACAAATTTAAAGAATCACCATCTGAGGTAAATTGAAAATAAGTCTACTTTTAAAACAAATTCAAAATTTTTAGAGAAATATCAAAGTAAAATAAAATATGCCCAGAGGTATTTCATGAGATAGAAACAATAATTTTTCAGGACTACCAACCCCCGAGGATTAAATAAAAAATGGCCATGACCGTTCACAATTCCATTCAAACTTTATATTAGTGCCAGGTCATGCCTAAGGCCAACGAACCCCATTAGACTGGTGTGACTGGATTGGGAAAATTACTTCTAAATTACAATCTCTTCTAGCCCAGCGACAGTAATTGCGATTGCTGAGCTATTTCTGGTCCTTGAGGTTCCTAGTGTCCTTTTACAATTTATTGCGTGTTATAATCCTGACAGATATTCACGGTAATTGTTCCTTTCATCTTTCTTAATAACTTTGGGGTCACATTAGACACGGTTACGCAGCGGTTCTTCCTGAATTTTATAATATTATTCATCTTTGCAGGATACATTAGGATTATTCCACTCTGATCCCTTCGCAAATGTTCTAACGAAAACCATAAAAAATTAATGGAGATTTTGGTAATCGGTGACTTTTTTTGAAAGATTTATTTTTTTCGGAATTCTATTAATTATTTCTTTACTCGAACCCAATAAAACGGAGTCATTTTGATCTTTTATTAAGTTGTGTTAGCATTACTCAGAAATACCTTCTGGTTAAGAAAATGGATTGCCTTGGTATCTGGTTGTAGGGGTGGTGAAATGTTACAAGAGGGATAACTTTTAGATATTAAGGACAAAGTCCTTAAGACTCAGTGAACCGCACTTAACTAATAGAATGAGCAAGGAGCACCATAAAAGCGGGCGAAATCATAGGGCAAGAGACATCAAACCGAGCTGACTTCATGTTAAAAATACGATCAGATTGCATTCTTAATTAATATTTATTCTTGTGGAGCGTTTCTCATTTGTTTTTCTTCAAAGAATTATGTAAAACTCCTGTTTTAAAAAATATGAAATAAATTATCGCGTGGGTTTTTCGCTGTTGTTATAATCGCGAGGATATGGAAAAAAAGGGTTGCAAAAAGCTGCCTTATGAAGTTCCCTGAAAACATTTGCACAGTCAAGAAAAGCTGATGGCAGCAAGATAAAGGAAAAGCCATTTCACTGGGGAATTACTTGTTGTATGTGTGGAAAAAAGGAAAAGGGTAAAACTGATTGATAACAGAAACCTATGCAGATTTTCGTTGAATTGTAGATTTTTTGCTGTCGAAATACAGTGAAACTTTTTTTTATCTATAGAAATGAATAAGTAGCTTACGTTTCAGCATGATGGGATCAATAAGACGACTGCTGCTCATTTTATATAGCACAAGCACCTGTACAGAAGGAATCTTATGAGAAACGGAAAAATGTCTTTTACATATTGAGAGTGAACTATAGCACTCGCATAACAAAGAAAACACATTTAAAAATCCAGGAATATACTGTGAAAACAAATTTAACTAGAAGCACCTATCTGAGAATGTACATAGCTTGTTCAATTTATTCTGTGATATGTGAGGCAAGGTCATATAAATAGAAACGTGTATTTTTATAAAAACTAGGTTTCCATTATTAACCAATGATCATAGGAGTGTAAATAGTCGATAAAATATGTCTTTCAAATTATGTTGAAATTGGAAGGCTATTTTCAAGTATACAAAAGTATAAATTTCGTCTTTTATAATAGTAAAATTCACGAATGAAAGATTTTTGTAATATGATGGAAGAAGGCATGCATTATATACAAGTAAGTTATCATTTTTACTATACTATCGAAATGCTTCAATTAGCTTTCAATGCTAGTGTGGCTTTCGTTAGAAGTTGATCCGCTCAAAAATATACCTTTAAACTGCTTTCTTGCCAGAATTCAAAAATGTAGGTTTGGCCCTTCCAGTCCACATGATCAACTTCCCAGTATGTTCAGTTCTTAGAAATTAATAATGTAGTTACAGTTTTTTCACATTAAAGTCACCCCTTTTGTAAATCAAATTAATCCTTTTGCAAATTAAATTCGCCTTTTGCAAATGAAATTCACCCTTTTGCAAATCAACTTCACCCGTTTGAAAATTAAGTACTTCTACATTATATATTACTAGCTGGAACCCGGTGAATCTCGCTGCACCCATGAGCCAATATTATGGCGTGCGCCAAAACAAATGGGAATCTCAAAATCGCTTTTCCAGTGGCGGGTGATAGTCTCAAATTCCCCAACGGAAGTACATTCGAAACTAAAAGTGTCACTCCGTTCGTTTAAAAACCCAAATCACCCGTTCATTTATATTCCCAATAACAATTCAACATGGAGGGAGTGTTGTTGCCCGTAAACGAATTTCGAAGGGGATATTACAATGCACGTGCACTTGTATTTTATCAATACACGAAATGTTAGTGTGTGTGAATTGAAATTGTCATTTCCAATTTAAATGATCGGCTAACATACTTATTTCTTTGATTTGAACTTGATTTTGGAAAAGATGTTTTCGATGGTCTTCAGCATTGGTGGTGGCAATGCGGTGGTAGAAAAAGGAGAGCGTGTCTTTTCTTACCAACAAAATGTATGAATAGTAATAGATTATGGTGTGTCGATCTTGACCAACCTGGATTTACTAACATTATTATAGAAGTATTTAACTTTCAAATTGTGAATTTGATTTGCAAATGGATGACTTTAATGTTAAAAAACTGTAGGACTATTTGGAAATTATTTAGTACCAGAACTGGTGCCAAAGTAGTACCAGAACTGGTTGCATCGTTTTTAAAGATTGTTAGATTTTGACAAGTGGTGTCTTGCTAGTAAGCTATCACTCTGCTGAATAAAGAGAAAGTAACTTCATTTGAAAACGGATTTCATTTCAAAGAGTTTATTAGATAGTAGAAAAAGTTATCAATTTGAGGCGCTGTTGACCCTTCCTTAACTCGCGTATACACCGGGCCAACGAAGGCCAACGAACTTTGACATACGTTGATTCTAAATTGATGGCTTAGCAAATTTCAACGTAGGTTCGAGAACTATGATTCCGTTTTTCAGTCCCCGTGGCATTTGTAACTTCAAGCACCAACCATGATCAGGCCCAATATAAACAAACTCATCCCATCTTTCCCAAGCCTCATCGCCTACCTCCCTAAGTATAAATTTCTATTTTTATTTCTGTTTATGGGATCTTATTTGGAGTGTACTGCCCTTCTGTCTATATGGGTTTCAAAAATTGTATAAGACGAAGAAAACGGGCAACGGGCAAAAGGGGGCCAATGGCATACTCAGTAGAACGGTTCTCGTTTGATTTCATAGATCAAGCAGCAGGGAACTGCCTGGCCATCAAAGAGCGCAAAAGAAAGAAAAATAGTTTATTGTTAAAAAATGAAGTTTGGGAGAAGTAAGTCTCTCTTATGTATGACTTATGTGAACTAGAACAATAGCAGATCGCAACAGGCGTAGAAGTTCTTCACAAGCGTACATGGTATGAACATAATTCATCGCCAACTCCAACAACTTAACATAATTAGATAGGCTGCCAATGACCAGACTTCAGTCTGAAACCCAGGGAACCAGGAACCCAAAAACCAAATCTTACTACTAAGCTAACTTAGAAGAGATATTGCCAGAATTTAAAAAATCATCACAGGACAATATCCCATAAGAGATCACACTGCCAAGCTGGTTATGCCGAACAACGTCTGTTGCCGTAGCAGCGCGCAGTTCAACAGTTAATTTCCTGTGTAAAATCATTGTTCTAGTCAGAACCAAGTAGCGCAAAGTCTTAAAAGAGATATCCAAAGTGAAGGTCGTAGCACTGACAGGCTTATACTCCACAAGTTGCCTTAAGATATCCGCCACAGACGAATAAACAACCACCTAATCCTAGGTATACCATTTTTTTGCTTCAAAATGACGTAATAGCCTTAATTGAACCTCTAATCGCACTAGAGGCAGTCCTCAATCTAACAACATAGACTTATTAGGAATTTGGTATATTTTTCAGACCTTCTGGAAAATCATTATCGACCAGGTAGAAATGATTAAATTCAATGAACAATAAACAATGGAAACTTACAAGCCCCAGTTTCTTGGTATAACTCACAGAGAATCCTTTTTACAATACAACCCTCCTGCCAATATCTCTTAAAATCTTTCATTCAAAGTACAACAATAGATCAAGTTTGAAGAGCAGAACTTCGACAACTTGAACTTGGAACTATGCTATTAAAATAAAATTTATAGAGAAGATTATTTGGGTAAACAAATCTACTAAACTTTAAGTTGGTTCTTTAAGTCATTCGTTTCATTGGTAAGTTCATTCATTGGTAACTTCGATGAAAGTTATTCTCTGTTCATCCTACTCTAAAACTTCACAATATGCTTTTGAATCCAAGTCCTTACATCGGATTTCTGCTTTAATTAATATTACCTATATTACCTATACTTATCGAGTACATGTGGATGAAAAAAGGAAGGGATTATTTTGAACAAAAGATCTGTAAGGACAACGGAATAAAGAGATTAGAGATTTGCAAAGAATACCCTACCTAACGAAGATACTGGATTTACTAGATGATTTCATTTTGTAAAAAAGGTATAAATATCTTTTTTGGATAAACAAAGACCACAGCCTCAAAATCAAAAATATGGAATATTTCGAAAATAATTGAATAATTAGCAACAAAAAATTTATATATGTGATTGAAATGAAACCGTTACACCCCCAGGAGAAAATATAAATTGGATGGAGTTAGGCTGCGGTTACTGAACACGCTAGTAATGCTAGCACTAGGTAGTACTAGCTAGCGCTAGCAAATATAATACATGTAAACAGTGCGTGGTGGTTATGAACGCACTCGAGCGCTAGCGCTAGCTAGCACTTCCTAGCGCTAGTCATATTCTGCAATCGATTGAAACATTGATACTAGCGCGAGTGTTTGAAAAGTAGGTAACTCACATTTTGCTTTGCTAAAGTACTTAGTAAAGATGGATTGCGAAAAATTAATTTTAGAAGTGAAAAAGAGACGTCCATTATGGGACATGAAAATTAAAGGTTACAGCGACCTGTTCATCTTCTATAAGCATTTTATGCAAATGATGGAACTCTCCGAATTTTTCTCGCTCTGTATTTATTGCATGTGTTTTCACTTTTCGTTTAAAAAAAGTCTATGTTTTAATAATAAACTATCAGATGCCATCATGTCCTCTGTTAAAGATAAAGCCATGGTGATATTCACAAGTCAACACACAAATTACTGAACAACGAGCTTGCTTCAGCTAGCTTTAATAATAACCACACAACTAGTGCGTGCTCGCGCCAGCGATACTAGCGCTTGCTAACGCTAGTATTACTAGCGTGTTCAGTAACCGCAGCCTAAATCAATTTAACTAGCGGGACTCCACAATGAAATAATTGGACTAGTCAAGTCCACATTATAGATGAGTCAGAACATGGGAAAATGAAACGCAAAACTCCACTGGAATGCCTATTCCACTTGATTACTCTTTTTTCCACTTGATTACTCAGTTCGTCAAGTTAGGGGAATTGTGGTTTGTTTTATCCTCAGTTGAATATGTCGAAATTGTATGCGAACTGAGGTTATTTTAAAGTTCAGCTCACCAATTTTCCCCATCTTGCGCAATTCGGCCGGAGAAGCTGGACGCTAAGAATTAGAGATGCGCCGAATATGGGTTCGACCGAATACGAATATTCGGCCGAATATTCGGTCAAAAACGTACCGAACCGAACATTCGGCCGAATTATTCGGTTCAGTAAGCAGATTCATATATAGTACAGAATCCGTAGAAGAACGACCTTCACCGATCGAGTAACCAAATGAAATTTATTTTTATGATAAAAAATATGCTAACAAATGTGGATTATCTAACGAAATATGTACAAAGCTATATTTAATAGGCGTTTTTTCGTCTTTTGCCGACTCTTTCTCTATTTTGGGGAGGTACTATGCATGTTGGTGAAATTAGGGCCTCACCCTACGTATATGAGTCGACTGATTTGAACCCCAGTTTCAAACTGGTTTCAGCATTATCATGCTCAGAACCAGTTTGCAACCAAATTGAAACCTGCGCAACTGATTTTTGATCAATCGGAATTCTGTGCTCAGGAAGATTTTGTTGAATAAATTTTGACTCGTCCAAATGCAACCACGCAACTGAAACTGGTGACATTTCTAAGCGTACATGCGTTGCATTCGGTGACGGACAATAAATGTAGAGAAGTGTTTGTATTCAAATGCGACTTGACGGAGTATTCCGTGAATGGAATGCATGCAAGGCAAATGTCGGTCTACTTTCAACTTTTTCTGTATAGCCGCATGCGTCATACCACACACAATCATACGCTCCTTACTTAGATTTTTGGGTTATGTTTAAAAGCCGGGACGGAATGCAACTAAGCAATTACATGATAGTGGAAACTCGCCGCATATTATGGAACCGCTGAATGCAACGCAGGCACGCTTGTCTGTCACCAGCTTGACACGCATCGCCCGCAAGCAGTTGCAAACTATATTCAAATCGGTCTCCTTTCTGTCGACTCGTGTGTGGATTCTCAATTTTTAAAATTTTTGATTTTGTGAATAATGGTTACTCAGAGAAGTGTTTGTTTCATTTACAAATGCCACCTATGTACGGTTCCACAATAAAGCCTCTTTAAGATATGTAACTCTTAAAATAACACTTTTTAAATATTCGGTAATTATTCGGCAAACTAACCGAATATTCGGCCGAATACGAACATTAAAAAATACGCCGAATATACCGAATACGAATATTCGGCCGAACATTCGGCGCATCTCTACTAAGAATCATTCTTTATACTACCAGTCTGTCATGTCGTTCAGGTCAATGTGCTCAGTTTAATGGATAGAAGAAAGTTGTAGAGGTAAGAGGTGTCTGGGTGCTGAAACAGTTTGCCATGAACAGTATATCATCTAAGTACAAAAATACTATCTCCGGGAAATTGCTTGCACAGGCGAATTGTCCTATTTATAAACGAACTTCTAGACTGTAATCTACGCGAAAAGGAAGAAAGCGGGGTACTGGTATTTTGTTTCAGAATAAATATTGAATGAGATCTATGTGCCCGTTCAAAGCGGTAGACATGAGCTCACTGAGACAGGGCTTAGGGGACTAAATCGCCAAGGAAAGTGCGACGAATACGGATAAAGGTCGATCCACACATATCCGTAACGCCACGGCGCCGATTCGTTCCGTTTCAGTGGTTTCCGTGATGAATTTTTCACTGACATTCATACAGCACCTCCTTTTTCCGTATCAGTGTGTAACGGTCGGAATTATCATTTATTTTTGTTGGGAAATTTATTTTGGGAATCACCTTGTAAAAGGAAATTTTGGAAAAATCACTGTGCGGAATCAGGAAAATTTTAAAAAAAGATAGGCGAGGAAAAAATAATAATAGAAAGGAGTTCTGTTTTTGAAGGAAAAAAAAACAGTTGGAATTTAGACGGCTGGATTCTGATTTTTCTGAGGGGTTAATAATATAAAAAAAAAATCAGTTTTTGAAGAATATCTTTGGCTGGAAGACCAATACCTCCAGTATCCAGTCCATTGGAGGACAAAAACTACATTTTTGCTTCAAGTCAGCATTAATCAGGAATAGTTCGGTGCTGTGAAGCCGATGCGGTAATCCAAGCAAGTTTAGGCACCCCATTTGTAAAGGAGTTTGGAGAAGTACCGAAGCGGATACTACCACTACCAAAAAAAAACTTGGTTCGTTTGGCCCATAGTTGAGGGAGCAGGATATGAAGGTTTTGGTGTTATTTTTGAGAAATTATTAGCTAAGAAAGGTGCGGATTGGCGTTAAACTGGACCAACTGGTTATTTATTTTAAGGGTCAAGTCCCGGTGGTGTTAATACGCTTCGTTTGTCCGTCACCAAAAGTGTAGGAAAAAACGTGACAACCGTGAAGAGAACTGGCGGAAGGCATTGGAGAGAAGGTGTATGGCGATACAGGCGTAAAATCAGAAGACTAACAGGCGAAAGTTATATAAAATTGCTTGAATTTGGGTTAGATAGTTGCCGGGAAGTTAGAGGATAGGGATCGAGCTGCAGACCTTAGTATCTGGAGAGCGTCAGGTAATTAAGCCATAATCATAGTGCATCCACACCAGCTGGATCAGAAAAATACACACGAAAAACAAAAACAAAAAATTTCCACTAAATAAAATTACAAAAAAATTTTCTTTTTATTGCCTTAATTTTAAAAACACACAGAAAAATTTATTCATAAAATCTTAATTATAATAGTAGTTATTAATACCGTTGTAATATTTTTTTATAATTATTGGTGAATTTGTGTTGCTCCGTGTCGGATATTTGTTGTTCTTAATTGGTTCCGAGAAAGTGTTTTCTACTAATTGATTTCTTTGGATTGTAATCATTTGTACAAAGCGAGGAGTATTGGCCAATGCTGCGCGCTTTATGGTTATCTGGCAGACTCATGTGCACGTAATTCGTAGGTTGTTTTGAATTGTATTCGTTCACGGTCAATATTTGATTCATCAAATTGTGATTGTTAATGCTCCCATGTAATGTTTGGGATGATATTGTATTAGAGGATTATATTTATTAAAATGACCATGCATTAAATTTGTTTCTTGTGGAATGGGTGAGGTAGGGGGTCGTTCTTTTTCAGGGTGATGCGGCTCAGGCGATGACGGGAGGATGATGGACGGAGGTCAAAATTGCACTGGCCCAGGTAAGTGGTGAACCAACCGCGGTAAGCCCCGGCCACACACCCCACGACCCCTCCGGCGAGCTAGATAACTGCGTGTGGCCGGCGTAGGAGTTCCGGATTTTCTTTTCATTTCTTATGTATGGTGTTGGCTCCTTGGCCATGCTCTTCCGGGCTTGTGGCTAAGGGGGTAACACCTCGCATAAGTGGCGCCCACTATTTTATCGCGCCATTATGCTAGTAACAAGTGATCAATGTTCATTTTAGTTTTTAAATTTAGACAGTGATCTCAAGTGCATCATAGAATTTCGCGTGGAGAGAATTGGTTCGTCCTAGGGGGACTCTACGAGAAGTGCTCGCATTGAAACAGGTTTGAGTGTATTTCAATTAAACTTTACCTAAATTTTTGTTGAATTTTTATAAAATTGTTCGTTGAACCTAATAAATATTTGTTTCCGGGATAACTTACAAATATCGGTGGCAACGAATGTTTTTTTTTCACGGATGACTGAGGGTACGGAAATCGTCGGTGCCCCATTTCATCGAGAATGTGTGGGAACATATTGGCCTTTCTCAATTTTTTTTTTTCATGAAATATATCGGATCGATTATTTTTTTTTCACGGTGTTTCCGGTACTGCACGCACTGCTACAGGGTTGCCTGCACTTTCACGGATGACACTCTTCCAATCATGCGCCGTCCGCGTCTGTCCGCAATATCGCGCACCAAACGAAGCTTGCTTCAGAGCTATATACGCAAGCGGCCTTATACTCAGCCTCATATGTAGACTCATCATATTGATGTAAACTTTGGTTGAGGTGTTCTGTTGTTTGAATTTTGAATCGTTGAGGCAGACTGGCTTACTAAGCTATTTGTTTATTTAAATTCATTGCAAGCCGTAACCCATAACAATATTGAGTTTTGTTCTTCAGTTCCTACCAGTCTAATGTATTTATTCTATTTTAACAAAAAAATACACCTGCTTTGAATCCATCCCATTATCTTTTACTGTAGGTTTTCAGATATGCACAAACATTACGAACTTGAAACAATTTTCCTACTCATAACTGAACCAAAGGACTGCACTGCAGGGCTACTTCCCTTAAATTCCCGCATTTAAATTTACTTTTAAAGTCTCTTGAAACACCACTCGACTCATCTGCATGAATACCCTGCTTGTAGTAGTCAATAATTCAGTATAAGACTGCTTGGTCGGTTTCTAAATTAAGATCGCTTCTTACCCATAACTTTGTAGCCCCTCAATGAGTCCGATGTACGAATGTGGGTAAAACTGAACTCCAAATGTAGTCTTATGGCTCACAAGGGATTACAAAACTTACGGACAGAGGATGAGAAAGCTCCAATTAAAATATATTCCTCAACGTCTACTGAATCTGCTTTAAGGATCTTTGTATGAGGAGTGATAAAAAAATGTTCAGTATCAAGGAGCTTAATGCATTATGGCAGGAAGGGTTCAAATCAAAAGCAATAACATTTCTTTGAGAATTATTTATTTTCTAGTTTTTCCACTTCAAATCCTTTTCATGAAACTTTTTAATTAAACCTATCATATAACACCATACGACGTCACATAAACATCTTTGGACAAAGCATGCACAGTGCTCGGGCTGTTCTCTGGTAACATTATTACGTTGCATGCTGTGAAATGAACGATATCGTTTCCTCCTTTAAGAAAAAGCCCCATCCTCCACCTCAACCTAATCTCTCTGCTCCCACATATATTTCTGTGTTTGACTGTGGTGGCTTAAACCTACCCGCAGATAATAACAAACTGTCGGATTGAAACTGGTGATATACCGACTCAAGTTATCCTAATTATAAAGAAAAAGGATCCTTTAATTTCCGATAAATTTCCTTTTCAAATTGATTATTTCGCAAAGTTGTTATATTAATTTATAGCCAAAATTAAACCGAAACAGGAAATTTTGTGGTTGACATTATTAACTATTTAGCAACCACATACGCCTTCAGAGATGTCGTTACTTTATATTTACGAGTAATTAGAAATTTTAGTTTATTTATGATGCCCATAACAAGGTTGTTTGTGAATTTACCAAAGTGGATTATGGTTAATTAATCACAACCGCACAAGTATAGGAACATATATACTACATTTAATAACAGCTTCGTAGCAAAATTTATGAACGTTTTCAGACGAAAGATTCTGCAACGCACAACGATCAACCATGAAAAATCGCCTTAATTAACTGGGACTGTTGACATTTAAACTCGGGGCACTTAAAATATTTTTAAGGAAAAATCTAGATGAGCAAAGAAAATCTATTTTGCTAATGACTCCATCCATTAACAGAGCATAGCTATTCTCAAGGATACCTGAAGTGGTTGGTGCAAATGTGTTATTAATCATCCCCTAATTTCAAGTTTAATTCCCAACAGCCGGAAGCTCATTACAGATTCAAAGGCCCCAAGAAAGGAAATCTTGCTAAGGTCAATTCATACGCTCCTGTGAGAATTTATTAATAAAAAGGATAAACAGGATCTGGAATATCCGGTAAGGAATTCTATTTTTGCACACACCTTCCCTTTATACAATTGTTGTGGAAATCTGATTTGTAAAACCATCTAAAAACGATTCTTAAGCATCGCAGATTTTTTGAAGATGTTGTAATTTTCATGTTATTACCTTTTTGTGGGGAAATGTCTAATGGCCCCAAAAAAATTAGGGATTTAATAAAACGAGCCTTGTGGATGTTTTTTTTCTGATGGAATATACCTCAAATACCATTCCTCGCTAAATATTCATAAATAATAAAAAGGTACAAGGTTTTTGGGAATACTTTGCGAGGGCATGGCATTTGCAGAATAATGTTTTATTGAAAATTTCCAGAGAATTAAATTATGCACTTAAAAGGTCTTTTTTGTATCACTTGTCCTTGGTGTTACCCTTCTCAGTTGCTATCGCGAAAATGAAAATGAAATTGACATGACGAAGGCTGGATAAATTGAATAAAAAAAATAATTGTTTGGAGATTAGTAAAACCTTCAAAGTCTACCTAACCAAGATTTACTATTATCGTGTCGAGGGCTGCATGGATACCAGCCACCGGCTAGACACCAACCACCGGGGTCACTCATTTGTAAAATCTTATATTGGCCAACTCTAAGCAGTTTCTTACTATACCATCTCTTACCGTGGCCAAGGGTTATTGGGGCATGGTAGGAAGGATATCAGGACAGTAGTTAACTTGATGTGAGGACACTTGTGTATAGCTGTTGCCTTGATGTCAGGTTACTTGCTTGCTTGACGTCAGGACAGTTGTTGGATTTCCGGACACTGTGCCCTGAATGGAGAAAAGGAATACGTGCCCTCCTGCTATTATAGTCTAAGAGCTAGCTGCAAAAGAATTGACCTACCCAGTAACAGGATAAACTATTTTTGAAATGTTAGTACTCATAGCTACCATAAAAAATTCTTGGTGTGCCTGAGCAGAAAAGGTGCATAAGTTTGGTAATGTGAATTTTTCGGAATAGTTTTAGGACCGCAACGTGATCTATCGAGTAAAAGTTTCACCTTAAAGTTTGAACATTTTGATACTAGAAAAGATAGGTGCGCCGAGTGGGAGCTTATATAAATACTCACTACCTGAGAAAGTATACTTCACTTCACTTCAAGAACTTGGAGGTTGGATTCATTATCCTCAAGGCAAAGCATACAGATGGGGTCCTCTGCCCTTCTGTTTTCCATAAATAATTTTCCATAATTTAGAGCGCAGTGTCTGGTGATCAAGCCAACAAGTGTCATGCGTTAAGACACGGCACAGAGAGAAACCGCTTGGATTTGGCCAGCCCTGGCGAGGACCTCCAGCGGTCAGCATGTTTCATCAAAGTCCGATAGACCAAGTCCCTTTGCAGCAAGCTGGTAGACGGCCCAATAGCCGGCTCTGGGCCGATGATTGCAATTTCAGAGCCTTATTTAGCCCGTGCATCCGTTTTTCATTGACTTTGAAGCCGCGGTGGGCCGGCACCCAGATAAATATAACTTTTGAGAACAAGTTGCCACGTTGGCAGTTCTAAACTAATTTAGACTTACAAGGGAAGTCTCTTTGGTGTCAAACGCGCAGAGCTGGGTTACATTTTTTTTCTGGTTCTTCTTATCAAAACAAAGCTAAAAATGTATATCACAACCCCTATCTTTTTGATATTTTGTTTATACCGCTTAAAAACAGAAAATTCTGTTTTTGGCTAATATCTCTTAAACGGAAAGTCCTACCATAAAATATTATTTACAAAGTTTGTAGATCATGCGATTATCTACAAAAAATGTTACCATACATTTTCCCGTACGAATTGCCGTTCAAGAGATATCGCCGTTTTAAAGATTTAAAATATTCATATCCCCCTAATTCGCAACTTGTATAGGTCATCAGACGTATAAAAGTAAACAATTAAAAAATCGGTATAAACAAAATATCAAAAAGATAGGGGTTGTGATATACATTTTTAGCTTTGTTTTGATAAGAAGAACCAGAAAAAAAATGTAACCCAGCTCTGCGCGTTTGACACCAAAGAGACTTCCCTTGTTAGTCCTTACTAATTTAGACCTTATTGTCGCTTGGCTATCAGTGAAGATAAAGATCCGTTTGTTTTGATAGTCCCTTCTTAAGGGCCCCATACACGGTCAAATTTGATGTACATCCAGAAATTCATCAAACCCACCGAGTTTGGATTGGTCGACCGGCTCACAATCGATAGTTTTGGTTGTACATCCGAACTTCGATGAATACATCCAATTTGACCATGTATGGAGCCTTTAAGTTCTCTTGAGTTCATGCCTCAACTCAGTTTGAAAGACAGTTGCTAGGGCACTAGCCCTTGATCAGTGTAGAACGAGATTGTCTTTTAGCACCCTTTGGTCGACGATTTTACATCACAAAAATTTTATTTTTAAAAATCTACGGTACTTTAGTATACTATACCTCACTAAAGAAGAAAAGAATAATAAGCTTTAGTTGGAAACATAGTAGAACCACCCACCCGCGACAGGCATGCACTCTCCCGCCACAGGCTTGGGGCTTTAAAAAATTGTATAGAACGAAGAAAACCAGCCATATCTTGGTGACCATAAAGGATGCCAATAACATACTCAGTAGAACGATTCTCGTTCGATTGCGTAGGTCAAACAGCATTATAAGTGGTTAGTAGTTGGCTGGGGGACTGCCTGTTAAAACAAGACTCGCGTTTGGAACGGTCTATGCCGATGCGGATGCATTTATAAATGTTCAAGCCTGCGGGAATTTTTAAATGCCGGTGGTGAGAGCGTGCATGCCTTTAGCGACCAAACTTTTAGGTTTTCGGGCCTGCGGCGGGAGGGCATGTCTATTTGTTCGCTATGCGTGCTAGGTGCGGGCGTGTGATACTTGTAAGAAAATTACTTTAAAAAAGTGTTAAGTGTTTTTCAAGATTTCTTAAAAATAGTGAATCTTTCTACGCATCTAAATGCGTAATCACACTTTTTGTCTGCGCCTTTTATCGATGGTCTTTATTTACAAAAACTGCTTCATCAGTCCATTTTTTCTCCATTTAGCTATGAGCTGCCCCTAACATACTTCAGCTTTTCCTTTGTCTTAATGTCATCTGGAAATAATAGCATCTCAATGACTCAATTGGCCGAGGGTTCTGGAGCTAAAGGAACTACCAGATTTATGTTTCATCCAGAACTTCTTACATTATACACTGTGCAGTTAAGTAGTGCTACTCAATGTGCAGGCGAGACTTTCACAGTCCCTAGAGGAGTTAATGTCAAAACAAAGGGAGTCTGGTTTCCTGGCACAAGTAATCATTTTGTATGTGTATACACTCACTCTTTTAGAACATCTCTAATCAATAATGTTAGCATTATTCTAGAAAAAAAGTTGATTTTTTTGACTTTATAAATAACTCCAATAGATTTATTCATTTCTTTTGCAGGAGAAATACACTCTTCTGTACATCTTCATAAATATCCAATACAACAAGGTAAATTCATAATATTCAGTCGGAGTACAGAAGCACACAAAGACGTTAAGCTTCGCAGACCTTCCTCGAACAAGAAGTAAAATTTCGAGGCGTTCTCAATTTTTCCTTTTAAAATTGAAGGAGTAAAAAAAGTGTTTTCAAGGACTAAAAACAGAAAAAGCTTTTAACTATTGAGATCCTTCAGCCGCCATCACCATAAATTGTTTGACTTTCGCTACACCTGATGTGAGTGCTGAGCTGTATTAACATTGACTAGGATCCTTTTGAGAATATTAAAATTTCCTTTTCTGAGAGCGTAGTAGGGCTTATTCAAACACTGGGGTACTTTTCTTTCAAAATGTTTATAGCATAATATCTTTGAGGCAGGTGGTTTGAGATAAAACAACTTTAAAAAAAACAACTGTAATTTTTGCACTGCTCCCATTTGCAGTAATTACACAGTACAGTAGTATGAGCATAATTACTTGCCGTATTTATGATATCTGTTTACATTTTAATATAAGATGACCTCGGCATGTTTACGACTACTGGGGGTTATCCTGGAATGCGATTCGAAAGTCATCAAAATCGAAAATAAGAAAATGGTATCCCCCAATGCGAATTCGTATTAAATTTGTCCGTCAGTCATCGGATTTCAGTTCGTGAGTAAAGCCATTGACGGATGCCTTGAATTTATTTGTTCGTTTTAAAATATTTTAAAAACTCTTTAAATATCCCTGAAACAATTGTTCGCATTAAAATGTCTAATTAAGTTGATAAATGAAGTTGATTGGCTGAAAATAATTTCGTTTCGAATATTTGTCAGACAATAATTTCAATACGATGCGATCGCATTCAGTGATACAAAAACTAAATCGCATCGCAACTAGTGTTGGGTAGGACACGATATTATAAAATGAGTTTGTAAGAGGAGCCTCTTTTTCCTTTTGAACCAGTACAATGTCTCACTTCAAATGAGGCGAGGTGCCATTGTATTGTAATGTTGTGGTGCGAGTAGATCTATTGCGTTTGCGAAAGAAGGGATACGATAAAGAAAAGAGGAGTTCATAAGGCACAAAAGTTGCGAAGCTACACAGTCTTAGTTCGAAAAGTCTAGGATATTGACCTTTTCTCGAATACCATAGCTTTGCTGGGTCTTTGAATCTTAGCCACAGTGGTTCTACAAGATATCTATCTATGGCTTCAGTTGTTTGATTTGGGGTTTTTATTATGTCACACACCTACTTTGCAAAGTCATCCCAAATACTAGACACCAGCTCCGAAAGCGGAGGCAATGTTGTAGTTGTAGATACTGGCATGGCTTCAAAATCACGGGTTTGAATCTCTTATGCATTAAACTGACCCAGAGTAGGTATGCAAGCTATGCCTCCAAAAAGTATTTTTCTATTTTACAATCGCACCTCGCCTAAAAAGAAGTAAGAAATGTCTCTCGAGTACAAAACTTCATTCCCTCGACAAATGTAATAATTGTCTCCTCGATACAAAATTTACCTCCCACGAAAAATATAAGAAATCTCTCGAGTACAAAATTTCACTCCCTCGAAAAATGTAAGAATTGTCTCTTCAGTACAAAATTTGCCTCCCTCGAAAAATGTAATGCCGGGTTTCCACCAAACAGACCAAACAAGAAACAGAAACAAAAACTGTTTTTGCCAACAAAAATGTCTCTGTTTTGTAAAAATCGAACAATTTTAAAAACATTTTTGTCGGAGAATAGTGTTTTTAGAAACAAAACACTGTCCCATCTTGAGTGGGTAAAGCAAAACAAAACAAAACAGTTTTTTAAAATTGTTTGTTTGGTGGAAACCCAGCATAAGAAATATCTCTCGAGTACAAAACTTCACTCCCTCAAAAAATGTAAGAATTCTCTCTTTAGTATAAAATTTCACTCCCTCCAAAAATGTAAGAGATTTCTCTCCAGTTCGCATTTGCAATCTCACCACGGCTCGGTTTAAATTGGATATTTTACTGAGGCAAAAGCAGTAAGAAAATGTCTGCAGTTCATGTTTACAATCTCACCTCGCCGTAATTCGAAATGGATATTTCACTGTCGCAAAAGAAATAAGAAAATTTTGTTCCAGTTCGTGTTTACAATCTCACCTCGGCGCAGTTCAAATTTGATATTTTGCTGTCGCAAAAGAAGTAAGAATAAATGTGTCTCCACTTGTAATTTACAATCGCACGAGCACGCTCATATCCCAGTAGTACTTTATTTTTGAACCGGGACATTTAAAAAAGTTGAGGGGTCAGTACAATTTACTATCGTGTACGGGACAAATGAACTGCCTCTTGTAAGTCCGGCTCAATTCTAATCGCTACGGGCTTCCGTTTGCTTCTTACTTTCGATTCGCATTCCAGGATAACCCCCCTGACTTAAGGCTTTCATTAGAAGTTTTACAACACTTACACCAACCAACTTGCGAGATTATCCCCTTATAGAATCCATTTTAGTTGAGAATTTTTCCCTTTTTTTTCTTAGTCTCATCCCTGTAGGAATTTTAATTTGCTCCCATGACAACGACAATCTAGCAAATTTGTTACGTAGTAGGTATATGACATTCCATGACAATTCACAAGCTTCCGACTTTTATCCCTGGAAACATTTTTTTTTATTTAGTTGTGGAAGGACGAAAAATGTCTAGAGATATCTTTTGTGGCGAGGAATAAGGAAAACGTGTCGTGAATTTAAAGAACTGGCTAAAGGAGCTTTTCAATCAAATTTCCCTTGTATTGTGGGGTCCGGACCGACCGGATGGCCTAAGGTATTTCTTATATCATCTAATAAAACACACACACGCACGAAAAATATAACTTGAAAACATTTCTTAAAAGCCTTTTTCATAAATCTTTGCGTGCCGTTTTCTAAAGCGAAGCGGGGCTCGCGTGGGCGATGATCTTAAGAAAAACACAAACTCTCCTCGGTTGTCGGGTTAAAGGATATTAAAAAGAAAAATAACAACCAATTTCTTGTTGAAGAAAGGATAACTCAATAATCCGGTCCTTCAACTTGTCAATTTTTATCAAAATGAGCGTTATAAAAAAGCATTGCTTCCTTTTGTTTCTTTACAAAAAAAACATAAGACTTTTGCGGATAACCTTGCTCTTATCAATATCCTTGGGCTATTAACTTTGGATTTTATATCCTTGAAACCAGAAAAAGACAGGAGAAATAAGATTAAGATTTTATCTCTCTTTGTTGAGGCCCACCAACAATATTGCTTAGGCGAACCAAAATGAGGTAAGGAAGTTTGTAAATTAGAAAACTTTTAAAAGGGTTGACAATCTGTTAATTAGGAGACATTTGTGGTAATTAGCATAATTCTACTTTGCAGCACATCTTATCTTACCAAACAGAGACGAGGCATGTGGTGATTAATAAAATTGATAAAGTGTGTTCTAAAAAAGTTTAACTGTTTAATTTTGTTTTAAACTGGTTAAGGGTAAATCACATTAATATTACGCTGATAATATTGAGTTGGTTCCATATTTATTTACGACTTCCTTTAAACTCATAAATATTTCAGATCTAAACTCGCGTATTTGAAAGTCAACAAAATGCCTATTGCAATTTCATTCAGGAAAGAACCAATTATCCAAAGTTTAACTGGTTGTCGATGTTAGATACTAAATTATGTTTGATTCCAAACAAAGCAGCTTTTGGTTTTTGTTATCTATACCTGATTCAACTTGTACATAATTCAACGAAATGCCCGTGAGTTCCAAACTCAATTCTATGGAAATAATTAAACCGGTAAAGATATATCATTGGGCAGCACAAAATCCACTTAACAAAAGCTGAATGTATGTGGTGAATTTTGGATTAATTCAACAAGAGTTTCCGGATAGCGTCATGCATACAAGACCATTGAAATCATATTTTCAAAGTCAAGGTTTTTGATAGAGCATTTCACAAAGTTCAAGCACATGTCATAAATGTGACTGTAGATAAGCATTCAAATAATTATGTACTTACATAAAGAACGTTTTGATTGGATGCTTATAGGTGCTAATTTCCGAAAGTACCTTATTGATTTTTAAAATATTTTTATCATTGGAAAGATCATTCAATAACTTAACATAATGCCTAGAGATTATCCTTAATATAATGGACTAAGATACAAAAATGATCCCCTCACAATACAAACCCGGTTCAAACTTGGCCCGAGTGTGAAGTTAACATCTATCAATCTATTCTCGATACAGTATTGGTTCGATGTTCTCATATTTTTATGGGAGTTCAGATTCTGAACATGTTTCAATATTTTTTTGTCAATATTGCGATACTAAATGAAAATGGCTTTTCAGAAATAGCTTCCGACTATCATCACACACTGTAAAAAATGTCGGTGATAATTTTATAAAAAAAAAAAACTAATTAGGTACTGGAAGTTTTATTCAATATATATTACTAGCTAGAACTTGGGGCGCCTCCCTGTACCCATAAGCCAATAGTATGGCATGCGCCAAAACAATTGGGAGTCTCAAGATCACTTTTTCCATGGGTATAAGTCCCAAATATGGTGGTTTGAACATGTTGGCCGAATGGATGATAACCGCTTGCCACGGAAACTTCTCTGGCGAGACCGTCAGGCAGACTGGAGAATGCAGCGATCGGCACCGAAGAAAACCTGACTGAAAAATATCGAGGGCAACCGAAAGAATCAACGATTATCAGTCAACGAGGCTCGAGACGTCGCGAGAAACCGGCAAGAATGGATACGAATCGTCAATAGATTTCGAGACCCAACGGCACCAACAGCAGCGTATCCGTTGCGGGGACGCCCCGCTCGGACCACCAACTAACGGATCAAAGAAGAAGAAGACTTTGTAATCATTCATCATTCACCTACAATCTATCTCTTCTTCGATCTAAGCTTAACTGTTTGCCATGGCGTAAACGACATTATAGACTAGGAATTAATCCTAAGAGTAAACTTTTACATTTTATTTAACCTGTAAAGGTCAAAGGCATGGCAATTTTTTATTTTGGATGTACCAATATCGGTGCGTTTTCGGATTAGATCCTGTTCGAAAACGATAGTCGGTTTTAAAATATTTGATCGGATCGGATTTTTTTTAAACTATATATTTTATTTATTTACATTTTAGTTTATTATACGTCGTACACCATTTTGTGGTGGCCGCCATATTAGATTTAAAATTACTGCCCACAGGTTACTGTACTATCATTTGTCTGTCATTTGATACTAATTCGGAGGGCGTTGTAAAGAAAGAGATAAACCGCAATTTTGTGTTGGCCACCATTTGGAATTTGGAATATTGTCACACAAACTGAAGTATTCTACTTGTCACACCCTTTCATTTGATAACCTTACCAAGTGGGCTTTAAGAAAAAGGTAATAGGCCATTTTGTTTTGGCTGCCATTTTTAATTTTAAATGACGCCACATAGCTTGTCTTCTACTTGTCCATACCCTTTCACTTGATACCCATGTCGGGAGCCGGGAGGCACAATTACAATATTCGTGGGCCATCTTGAAACCGATATCTTGATTTTTTTTACAAAATGACTGATTGCTATACATGCAAAAGTTATAAACAAAACTATACGTGCAAAATTTTAAGTTGATCGGTTCTATGGAAGTGATTCAAAATCAAGTTGCAAGATTAGTTTACATATATAGAACATACAAATTACAAAATACAACATATACATAGGTGGAGCTGATATCAAACGTACAAAAATAAAATCTTTCTTCCAATAGTTCAATATTATTTTTTGTATATACATAGTATCTGGTTTCGTAAAACAAAAGAAAACTTAAAGTGAATCCTGATAAATGCAATAAATTTTAAATTTATTTAATGGAAGTTTCTTATCACGTAGTAAACCGACTCCTTTATTGGCCTCGGTGGGGCTGTTATATTTCTTATCTTTGTACCTTGCCGATCGGTACAACTGACCTAAGGCTTTTTCATAATCTCCTATCTACACTAAACCTTGAACAAAACTCCGCCAGTTATTTTACGGCGTATATAGAAAATGGCGTATATATTATAAATGGTTAACGAAAGCTTGAAATTGCTATTTATAAATTATCGTTAGTCTTTTAAAGTATACAAATACTTAAATACGAGTTTTTGATGAAGATTACAGGTTATGTTGTTGAAATCCTTAACCACGTAGAGCTGTAGGTACACCCAAAAACCCCCCTAAGGTCCCTTGTTAAATAAACTTTTATTCCTTCGCATATATCGCGGTGAGTCGAAGTATTTCCTTAGGGTAATCACTTAAATTATTTCAAAAATTAATTTCCGTTTTTGGTAAAATTATTACAATCTTTCTAATTTATTAAAAATTACTCGTTCCACGCCCCCACCAGAAAAATTAATTTTCATATGTAGGTGGTCTCATTACAACGATGGAGTATTTTTGCGATGGAGTATTTTTGGAGGCTTAATAAAATAAATAAAACATTTACTTGCTAAAATGCTCCCCCTTGAGAATTCCTTGAAATTTTAAAGATATTAATTTTCGGTAGAGCCCACGTCACTTACAGAATTCATTTTTATTACATTTCATTATTCCCCGATAATATTATCGTTCTCATACCAATTACCAAAATACCGAATAACTTTTCTGAAGAGGATTCTTATTTTATTTTTCGAACCTTTATTTTTTTGTCTCTGCAAACTAAAATTGAAAATTCCTTTTGATTAATTTACAACTTCACTAGAGTCATTAATATTACAACACCACAAGACCCACGCCTTTTCGAAATTGGATCATAAAACTTCAACAGTGTAATGAAGATAACTAGTAACGCCCTGTGGTCAAAATTTGACCACAAAATCTTCTTCTTCTTTAAACTCCTTTAGTCCCTCATGGGACATAGGGCGGAAACAGTTGCCCTCCAGCGGACTCTGCTTTGGGCGACAGCTCTTAACTTCGACCAGGATCTCCCAGTTGTTGCGGCTTCTTCTAGTAGGGTTCTCCTCCACGTTGTTCTAGATCTTCCTACTCGACGGGAACCTTGCGGATTCCAGTCAAGGGCCTGTTTGGCTAGATTTTCGTTTTCGCGTCGCAAGGTGTAGCCTACCCAATTCCATTTCCTCCGCCTGATTTGGTCGTCTATCCTTTCTTGGCCGGCACGGCGCCATAGTTCTTCGTTTGAAATTCTATTTTGCCAGCGGATTTTTAGGATACGACGAAGGCATCTGTTGATGAAGACTTGTAGGCGCCCTGTGATGAATTGGGTGACTTTCCATGTTTCGCAACCGTACAAAAGAACTGCCTTAACGTTGGAGTTGAACAGCCGCAATTTGGTGTTAGTAGAGATCACCGTTGATCTCCATATGCGGAACAGGCATGCTTTATTTAGAAAGAGAATAATACAGTTTTTAGAAATTTAAAATTATAAAATTTGTAAATGCATTAATAGGCGTGTCGAATGATCTGTCGACTACGTGCAAAACATTAAAAGTTTCTTTTTTTTATTAAATTAAAATCAAAATATGTATGTACATTTCAAAATACATGGCCTTCACCCATTATTTTCAAATGGAGTTCAAACTCAAGTGGATGTACATATGTTTCCAAATATGTTTGTTTGAACTCTTCAATTGTTGCCCGAGTTTCCTTAAACCAGCCTAATAGCCTTTAAACCAACCTATTGTGTTTCTCTTTTTCTTGTATTTTCTGTTCTTCCCATAAGTGTCCTTTGACGGGGCATTTTATTCAACTAACATATTTGATGTACTGAATTTGTTAAAAAATTATCAATGGGCAAATAATCATGAAAAACACAATTCATGTATTTCAAAATTCACTACATTCATTCGTTATGTTAAAAACAAATACAAACAAATTACATGCCTTTCGTTGAAACACTGCAGAATGCTGTTAGTTCTCAACAATAATGCAAATGAACTTCAACAAAAAGGTATACGAAAAAACACAATCACTTTCTGTTGAGAATTCCAGTTATCATCATATCAGCAAGTCACACCATCCTCTACATGCTAGAAGATGGGGAGCTGATATCAACAATACAAATAACAGCACCCGCCGACGCTCTCCTCCTCTTGCTGGTCCAGAGGAGCGATGCAAAAATCCCGTACACCCGCAATGCGAAGCGGAGAAGCTGCATCAAAGTTCTTTTGGAATTCAGTTGGCATTTTGGTATCGAAGCAACAGGCAGCTCACCGCCTTTAACTCAGTTAATTTCTATATCAATCATTTTTTTGTCTAAGTTGCTTCTCAACATTCAATTTATATCACTATCATTAATTTTCAATTCGAGGAATAAATATATTATAAAGAATCCAGACGTTATATATTCAAGGCAGTTTAAGGATATTTAAGAAGACGGCATTTAGGACACACACGAAACTCACCCCCCTGGAAATCATCCCAACATAGAAGTATATTATAACGAGGACAGCAATTAGCAGAACACAAGAAACTCGCCCCCCTGGAAATCATCCCAACATTGAATATTTCTCGCCCCCTCCCCCTCACCCCCACAGCAACATTTGGTCCTTCGAGCCGGATTTCCGGCATTATTAAGGTGAGTAAAGTTTTGCACATTTCTTTTTATTCTCAAATTGAGTGTTTGCATAAAGTTTGCATGTAAATCATAGTGAATTTAATGTATATAGTGACCAATCAAGTTCAAAGGTTAATTATATGTGATGCGGAAAGTACCGCACATTTCAAGGAGTACATTTAACGGCAATAGAGAAATCTAAATAAATAACGGTGATAACGGTTGCCGTAATATACAAAGGCACTGAAATTCATTAATAATGCCATCATTTCTGTGAAAGTTGCTGCCTGTGGTAATTTAAAGGTTTACAAGGAATTTGTTGTTATATTTATATAGAAGTGCGAAATTGTTTTCAACTTAAAATCCTACCAATTGTTATTGATCGATTGTAAAATTTCCAGCGAGGAATTTTATGTTTTATACATATTATTTATACAAAATCCATAAATTTATTTTACGGTGCAGTTTTGAATAATCTTCCCAACTTCTGAACTCATATATAAACCAGTGAACTAATTGTGTATTGTTCTCCGGTTTTACAACGTTATTTCTCCTTGAAATTGTATGCTTATATCACGGAGGTTTAAGTGAAAAAAAAGGGAAATTAAAATATCAATTAAACAATAAATCATTGCAATTATTAAGATTTAACGTGTAAGTGTAAGGTTCTTTATAAAATACGAATGTGATCAAAAAAAAAGATATATACCCAATAATATATAGCCCAATAACGGTACATTTTCCTTTACAAAAAAAAAAAACAAAATTCATATGAATAATAATAAGTAAAAGGGATACTTCTTATATTTTTTTGTCATAACTAAAATTATTTCAACTTTTAAATAAAATTCAGTAAAAAATTTTCAATGGAAACAGAATTTTCTATAATTATTTTAAAATTTTGAAAGCCCGATGGTAGCTGAACATTTTCAAATTATTATAGTTCGCTTTAAATAATTATATCTATGTTATGACATGTTATTTAGTTTTACACGGTTTAATTTCTCTCAATTTTTTTCTCTTTCTTTGTTTCTCTAAGATATTATAAATCTCAACTCTTGAAGCGGGACAAGTTATTTAATGTTTACACCGTTTACCTTCCGGTGTCTTATGGTTTTTTTGATAATTAGTAACATCGGTCTTTGATTATCCTTTTCCTTTATTAGTAATTATGCATTAGAGTTTCCCTTTGTAGAAAATGTTTAGAAATCTTTGTTCTATCTCATATTAGTGACAACAGTTAAAATTGATTTCCATTTTGAGTATTCTTATGGTATCAGCTGTGCTTTACAAGATACCATATTACAACGTTAAAGTCTATGGAAGTGGCTGCCTGTGGGTAATTTAAAGGTTTTAATTTCTCTCAATTTTTTTTTCTCAATATTTGAAGTTGTTTTGAGATTTCTTTGATCTCTACGATATCATATACCTCAACTCTTGAAGCTGGACAAGTTATTTAATGTTTATACCGTATACCTACCGTTTTTTTTGGTTTTTTTTTTGGATAATTAGTGACATCGGTACTTGATTATCCTTTTCCTTTATTAGTAAAAAAAAATATATATGCATTCGAGTTCTTCCTATTGTCGAATATGTTTAGAAATTTTATTCGGTCTCATATTAGTGACAATATTTAAAATTGATTTCCATTTCGAGGATTCTTATTGTATCACCTGTGCTTTAACAGCACCACATTACAACGTTTAAGTCTTCTCCTTTCGTAACCAGTTTTTAGTTGTCCTACCATCTAAAGGGAACCATTGTGCAATATTAGCCCATTTCACGTTGAGAATTTAGTCAACTACCTGTAGCTATGGCCAATGCCGAGGATCTCATTGCAATTCAAGAAGGAGTAATAGGACAAATTGAAAGTTTTGTTTCAAATTTTAAAAAGACTCCCAAGGATAGATTAGCAAATGCTGGCCATATTCAAGGTAGAATTGCTGCTTTGACTAATATAGGTAAAGACTTTAATGCAAACGATTTGAAAATGCGGACATTAGGTGTTGATGAAGACAGAGCACGTGATTATTTCACTCAAACCGTTGATAAGTTTGCGGATCTATATTATGAATATATGGGAATCCTAAATGACCGATACGCAAGTCTTACCACCCCTCCTATCTCTAACCAGCCTTTAGCAAGTACCTCAAGCGTTTATGCAGATCATTCTCAGTCTTCAGTTGCGAGTGCAACTAATACTGCGGTACCCCCTGATGCTAAGGTGGTGAATAATCAACCTGCCCCCTCTGAGGCTAATACAATCTTGAATAATACTCTTCCGGTGCGTAATGACATCAAGTTGCCTCAAATAACTATTCCAAAATTCTCGGGTGACTATACTTCCTGGCCATCGTTCTACGATCTTTTCAAATGCATGATTCATGAAAGGGAGAATTTATTGTCAGTTCAAAAAATGCATTACCTAAAATCCTGTCTTACTGGTGAAGCAGAAACCCTCATACGTCATTTAACTATTACACATGACAACTATCAAACAGCATGGGAAATTCTATGTAAACGGTTTCAGAACACGCGTGCGTTAGTAAACAGCAATTTAAAAATATTCTTTTCTCAACCGCATGTTCAAATAGAGAGTGGTGACCATATTAGGAAGTTATTAGACAGGACGAATGAGTGCTTGGCTTCATTAAAAAATTTAGGGATGAACACCGAGGAATGGGACCCTATCGTACTGTATGTTTTGGTAGACCGAATACCACATGAGACACGGCAATTGTGGGAACAAAGGCAAGGCTCTAGCACATCCGTCCCCAATCTATGTGATTTATTTGAGTTTCTAGAAGCGAGATTTAGGTCGCTTGAAGCTGTTTCCCACAGCTGCTTGAAGCTGCTTCCCAAATAGATTTCAGCTAATGCTGGCCCAAATAGATTTCAGCTTATGCTGCCCAAATAGATTTCAGCTAATGCTGCCCCAAATAGATTTCAGCTTATGCTGCCCAAATAGATTTCAGCTTACGCTGCCCCAAATAGATTTCAGCTTATGCTGCCCCAAATAGATTTCAGCTTATGCTGCCCAAATAGATTTCAGCTAATGCTGCCCCAAATAGATTTCAGCTTACGCTGCCCAAATAGATTTCAGCTTACGCTGCCCAAATAGATTTCAGCTTACGCTGCCCAAATAGATTTCATCTTATGCTGATCCGATAGATTCCAGCTTACACTGCTCAAATAGAATTCAGCTAATGCTGCTTCCCCAAAACCACATAAAATCACTCCTCGTTCAAATATAAGTAAGACTAACTCATATTACACAGTTAAATACCGATGTCCTCTTTGTCAAGAACCCCACGCATTAAAGGATTGCGTAAAATCTAGGAAAATGCATCCTCAAGAACGATGGAACCTTGTTCGATCTAAGGTCCTTTGTTTTAACTCTCTAGCTCAAACCCATACGGTAAGCACTTGTGCAACACGGCAGACGTGTCGAATTTGCCGGAGAAAACATAACACTCTCCTCCATAACCCTTCCAGCCAAGGGGCAACCCTCTCCTCGCCAAAGCAAGAATCCTCTCTAGCGGCTGAGGGAAAGATCAATTCTCCTAAACCTCCCATATTTCCTAATTCCACTCAGGAGAAGACGTCGATAGTTAAAACGTTTTTCTCTAGCAAACAGAAGAAGGGTCTGCTAGCCACAATGTTAGTTAAAGTCACATCAAAAAGAGGAGATCCCCATGTATTCCGAGCACTAGTCGATCCTGGATCAGAAGCCAGCTTTGTGACTAATAGAGTCGTCAAGATTTTGGGTTTAAATCCAATTAAGGAGTCAATGATTATCATTAGTCTCATGGAGACTGTTACTGCGAAAGCTCAAAAGGCAGTTTTCCTCACTATTCAGCCTCATTTAAGTGAAACCCCAGCTATTCAGTTGAAAGCAAGTATTCTCAATTCACTAACTGACGTCTTACCGTCTACAGACATATGTGAGGTAGACTGGCCGCATCTGCACGACCTGCCTCTGGCAGATCCATCCTTTCGTCAATCTGGAAGGATTGACAAGATGCTCGATGTGTCAATTTATAGTCAGATAATTGAAAACGGCATAGCAAAGGGGGGTCCTGGGATGCCTATAGCTCAAAATATGTGCTTTGGTTGGATCGTGTTTGGTGAACTCCCCGAAAATCTCTCTGTCTCATGCGATAAGGAGAAGGTGGCAATTCCGCTGTAGCGTTATGCAGCCAAGTAATGGAAATTTCTGATGAAACTCTTAAACGCTTTTGGGAACTCGAAGAAGTTAGTTTCCCCGAACCCCGCTCACCTGATGATGAATATTGTGACGAACATTTCGTGAAAACCCATAGTCGCCGGCCTGATGGGCGTTATGTGGTAAGGTTTCCCTTTAATCCCTCCCTTAAAACAATACAATTCACCCATTCTCGCGATATCGCCCTGAAACGGTACCAGTCTCTGGAAAGGCGTTTTAATTCAAATCCCATGTTAGAAAAAGATTATAATGAGTGCATTCAAGAATATTTGGATGAAAACCAGATGGAAATCATAACCCATTCAGAATTTTTAAACCCCACGAGTAGAACGTATTATATACCTCATCCATCATCATCTCTCTTGTACAAAATTAACAACTCTGAATCGATGGAATTTTGTTCAAAAAATGAGACAAGACTTTTGGAGAATATAGAGCAGAGAATATTTATCTAGGTTACAACAGCGTCCCAAATGGGTCCATACTTCAAAAAATTTCAAAATCGGTGACCTTGTTCTGCTCAAGGACAAAAATTTGGCATGTTGCAAGTGGGCTCGCGGTAGAATCATTAGAACCTATCCTGGAAATGACGGCATTGTCCGTGTAGTTGATGTACTAACTCAGATGGGTGAAAGAAAACGCCCAATTACAAAACTTTCTCTACTGCCGATAAATGTAGAGGAATAAGAATTAATTTGAATTTAAATGTGATTCCGATCACCAAAGATGAATAAGTACTAGAATGAATTTGAACTTGATTCGGAACACTCATATTTAGAATATTTAATTTTATTATATTATGCAAACCTCTTTACATTAAATGTGCAAAATTTTATGAACTTTAAATGAATTATTAATCCTAAATCCTTCTCCTACCATTACTCCACATTACACAACAACAAGGGATCTGGCTCGCAACGCCTGCGCAACACAAAGACGAATAAGCTGACCGCACCACATCTTATAGTTGTTGAAACCAGACGATTTCAAGGCGGGGAGGATGTTGAGAATTCCAGTTATCATCATATCAGCAAGTCACACCATCCTCTACATGCTAGAAGATGGGGAGCTGATATCAACAATACAAATAACAGCACCCGCCGACGCTCTCCTCCTCTTGCTGGTCCAGAGGAGCGTGATGCAAAAATCCCGTACACCCGCAATGCGAAGCGGAGAAGCTGCATCAAAGTTCTTTTGGAGTTCAGTTGGCATTTTGGTATCGAAGCAACAGGCAGCTCACCGCCTTTAACTCAGTTAATTTCTATATCAATCATTTTTTTTGTCTAAGTTGCTTCTCAACATTCAATTTATATCACTATCATTAATTTTCAATTCGAGGAATAAATATATTATAAAGAATCCAGACGTTATATATTCAAGGCAGTTTAAGGAGATTTAAGAAGACGGCATTTAGGACACACACGAAACTCACCCCCCTGGAAATCATCCCAACATAGAAGTATATTATAACGAGGACAGCAATTAGCAGAACACAAGAAACTCGCCCCCCTGGAAATCATCCCAACATTGAATATTTCTCGCCCCCTCCCCCTCACCCCCACAGCAACACTTTCAGCAAAATTATTGAAAAAAGTCACTTTACTGAAACACGTTCAATTAACTTGTATTCACAAACAGAATGTCTCCTACTCATGCACTTGTCGCTTTTCCACATTGCTGACGTAATTAACATGTCACTTCTATCTAATTTTTACCCGTTTTAAACACAACATATGTATAAACATGAAACTTATATTCTGCACACCTTTACGACTCCGTCTTCCATATAAAACCAATTTGAGCAAGATCTGTTTAGAGAAAGTTGGTTAATAAATCTGTATAAAAATAGTGCTTGCGTATTAATATATAATAAATTTTATATGCGCCTGTTTATATGCTAACCGTAATTTCAACCTTATTGTTATTTATATTGGGAAATGCAATACTCATTTCCGAGCGACAGAAATGAGATAAATGACTAATTCTTGTTTTGTGCACACCTTTACGACTAAGCCTTCCATATAAAACCAGTTTGAGTAAAATCGGTTTAGTAGAAGTCGAATAAAGTGCTGTACAAAAAAAGTGCTTGCGTATTAATATATAGATAATATATCAAAAACTATCAAATAAAATTCGGTCCTTTTCTATCATTAATTCATAAAATTCGAAGCACGTGCTGAACTTGAAAAATATCTTGAGCAAAAATGCTTTCAATTCATTCCAACAAATATCAAAGTTATTGGGTGTCCCTTAGGTTAATAAACTAACCCAAAAATTTTCCGTTCGCCCTTCAGTGGCTTTTCTCGTTTAGGCCCATTTCCAGCCCATTGGCTTGTGAAACTGGAATCCATGTCCTTTTTTTGATTTTTTGTTTATATACAAAGGATGTTCCGATATCAATTGGTATTTAAAAGTTTATTAGCCAAATTTATGGAGGTCTAGCATGAAAAGAGATTAGAGTTATGAATGTAAGTTATATTTTTGTAATTAGGATTTTTAGGCGGAGTTTTTAGTTTGACATTCAATGGAGGTGTATTTTCGAGAATATTCTTATATATCTTAAAAATAAGTTAATCCTTGGTATCATTCCGGATATCGCCACGAGTGTTCCAACCAGTTTTCCACGTTACTTTCGGTCTACACGGCAGGGAGTTCACCATGTGTAATTTTGTGGCCTTCCTTTTATAAAATGGTTATTCATGTTATTCTGCTTGTGTGCATGTGTGTTAGTTTTCAAGACGAACATTTTTGTTGAAATTGTTACAACAACTCAATCTTGCCGTTTTACCCCTCTCTTCTAAAAAAATTGGTTTTACCACAGGTAACGAATCATCGTGGAGATATGGCCATGAAAAAAGTTACTCGTTCGATTTAGTGACCCGCTGTCTGTTGAGTTACGAGTATATGTAAAAATACGGAATTGGTGGAAAATACTCGATTAAAAACTCATGAGTAAAATTGAAAGAAAATTACTCAATGAATACTTTTTACTCATTCAAAAATACTCGATTCCTTGAGAATCAATGAGTACTTTTTTGGCATTTATACATTACTCGATTTTCTGCTGCGACAGATTGCAAATACTTAAGTAACTTACATCCCGAGTAAAAATAATTTAGTTTGTTATTTTTCCCATGCCACAGGCTTGAAAATTTTATAATATAACCGCTAGAGATACGTACGCTTCTGTTACAGATATGAATGTATTCATAATCGACCATTCCTAACGCTAGTATCGTTTTGCCAATCGGTCCCCCAACTAAGTACTAACAATTCTAATGCTGCTTGACGAGAACCGATCTACTGAGATTGCTTAATGGCACCCTTTATAGTGTATCCTGGTCATTTCCTCCATTGTCGTGAAGTTTGCCACATTGCGAAATGTAGGAAATTTCTTAAATTCCCCCAAACCAGTAAATGGTAGAAATATGTTTGCAAAATTTGTATGAGGATGATCTCTATATAATTCAATAAAAAACGCTGAACAGAACAGTTCTCCACAGTTCTACTGGTCAGACAAGGCTGATTTTCGGAAACAACGCTAGCAGGTAATTTAAAATATTGAACCGCGCAACCCGAAAACAATTTCCGACATATTAATCCGATACAGATGTCTCAAAACTTTTCTATATCTATAACTAGGGATGAAATCCTGAAACATATTAATGAACTCCCACATGATTTCTCGTCCGGTCCTGACGGTATTCCTCCTGCTATTCTAAAATCCTGTGCAGAGGCCCTTCTGTCTCCTCTTCTGTGTTTATTTCAAAAATCCCTAATTACAGGGTGCTTCCCAACCTTATGGAAGAATTCTTTTATAGTCCCCGTTCATAAAAAGGGTAGCAAGAACGAAATATCTAATTATAGACCTATTGCGAAACTATCCTGTATCCCTAAACTTTTCGAATCTATTATTTATTCTGCTATCGCCCCAATCTGCAAGAGGCTTATCTCAACTAATCAACATGGTTTTCTTGCAGCTCGTTCTATTACTACTAATCTACTTGCGTTCTCTTCTCACACAGTTCGAGGCTTTGTTAGCGGCTGCCAAACCGACTGTGTTTACAACACTGACTTCAGTTAGGCTTTTGACAAGCTCTCCCACTCTATTATAGCTCTCAAACTGAAAAAATTTGGCTTTCCGCCTGCCCTTATGGTATGGTTCCAGTGGTACTTAGCCGACAGAACTTACCAGGTTTTATTCCGCGGGGCTAAATCTAGAAACATCGAAGCGTCATCTGGAGTCCCGCAAGGTAGTCACCTCGGCCCTCTTCTTTTTATTCTTTCAATTGATGACATTGTTCTTGTTAAAGAACTGTCAAATCCTTATTTACGCTGATGACATTAAACTCTACCGTTATGTAAGAAGTATTGAGGATTGCAAACTTTTACAAGTTGACCTGAACACATTCTATTCTTGGTGTTCCAACAACAACCTGGTACTCAATATTAGTAAGTGTGAGGTCATGACTTTTTGCAGGAAACGGGGTCCACTGACTTATGACTACACTTTCCTTAACAACACACCTCGGGGGCCTCGGTAGCCTAGGGAGTAAGGCGCCTGGCTACTATTCCAGAGGTCCCGGGTTCGAATCCCGGCCAGCCCCACGGTCCTTCGCCTTTTCCACTTTCCCACCCACATAACTTTCCTTCTTTCATCTTCCTCTTTACATTCCTGATCCTTCCTGTCATAGCCTTCCTTAGCCCTTCCCCGCTCCACCAAAAAGCGCATGTCATCGGTTGGTTGATGAGATTCAACTCGTTTCAGGAGGCATAACACTCCAGCGAGTTGTTTCTCGATACCCCGATGTCAAAGTCGCGACAGTAATGGTTGGAAGTAGGTGGACTAAAAAAAAAAAAAAATATATCGCGGGTAGGTTGTGACAGTTCCTTTCTTCCCCGACTAGAGCTGCTGTTCGACATTGCACTCTATATGAAGAAAATAGATTGCCGACACAGTATAAAGGGCGTTTCCTGTGACTCTAGTCTTTCACATAAAAAAAAAAAAAAAAAAAAAAAAAAAAAACACTTTCCCGAGTTAACTCTTTGATCGATCTGGGGGTCAGGTTTGAAAGTAAGATGGATTTTTCCACCCACATTAATTATATTTCTTCCAAGGGCAGTTCAGTCCTAGGTTTTATAAAAAGGTGGTCTAAGGAATTCAACAGCCCCCTCATCACTAAGCATTTGTACATATCCTTAGTGAGGCCTTTACTCGAATACGCCTCCCAGGTATGGTCTCCTCAATACTCCTCCCAAGTTGGAAGAGTCGAATCGGTTCAAAGAAAATTCGTACGTTTCGTACTCAGTCATCTCCCTTGGGATGACCCACGCATCCTTCCGCCTTATGAAAACAGGCTTAAACTACTCAACTTAAGCTCCCTACATAAACGTCGTGAAGTTGCTGACGTCATATTTGTTCATCGGCTACTAAATAACAAGGTAGACTCAGGTTTCTTACGAAGCCAAGTGGCATGCAGAGTGAGTATGTAATTATAGCTTGAGGGGTGTACCTCTCCTGCATACTAACTCCTCTAATACCAATTATGGCAAGTACGAACCTGTTAATCGCATGCTTATTAACGTTAATAGAAATATTAGGGTTTTTAGCATGCTTACAAGTGAAGAGGCTCTCAAAAAGAGTCTTAATGTGACGTGAGTCCTTGGTGTACCCACTCCCTCTTTGTTGTAGCACGCTTCCTTGTTAGAGTGTTTTAGTACTTATATTTATTTCTATATGTTTGCATGTCTCAGCCGAGCCCAAGTGGTCGTGGTAAATGTTTCTCAGCCCAGCTGAGAAGTGCGCCTTCTGCATAAGAAGGGAAACTCTATTATTATTATTATAATATGATGAAGACCCACTACTGTACACCCAGGGCAAACGGATCTAGATTTAGGGAAGGAATCCTCGATGAATAAAAAGTAAATCGCCAAAACTACAAAGGAAATGTTGACTCTGGTAGCTTACTGATGAACCCTTTTGGTCGAAATTCTTCCCTTTCCAAAATTCGTGCCAGGGTTTGTCTCTTGTTTTTCTTTCGGTTTTCTTAATTGTGTGTTGGTTTCGTTTTGAAATCTCGGGTGTCCCTTGGGACAAAAACGGGAACTATCTTATATCTCCTTGTTATTTTCAAACCGAACTTACTATTTAAAAACATCGACCAGACTTTTATTTCCTTCTTTTTTTTGTTCGCCTACCCCTTTCTCCTTTCTCTAAAATTCCTAATCAAATCCTATAATGTCTAATACAAGGTGAATTTTGAATCAGAGGATAGGGCCGCCATTATACTCCATTAATGAAAATGTGAAAATGGACTAATGTAATTTGGACACGTGCCCAGGAATAAATAATATCATATAGTCAAAAAAATCAGATACCAAAGATAAGAATACACCAGCATGGCCACAGGTAACTTGAGGGTAGACGTTCACCAAAGAAGTGAGAGCCTGAGGATTAAACGTGGAGGCAGCCCAGGATTAAATTTCGTAGGAACAGAGAAGTGAAAAATCAACCCTAAAGTATGTAGATAAGAACGAGGTTAGGAACAAGGAATGTTAAGTAAATATACATTATTTACAAATTAATCGCTTCAAGATTCAAGATTCAAAGTAGCAAAGGAAATAGTAGTCTTACCCGAAAATGTCCCGACATAAATGTATGCCGAAGCCAATACCACATCGTTAACAGATTATTGATATAAATTTAATTTTTTTGTTTCTGCGTGAAAAATTCACTGCTTTTAAGATGTTATATGAAACCAAAAATGATGATTGTCTGAAATAACGAAAAAATTAATATGAATTTATCCCAAATCAGAAATTCATTTGGAAACTTGAGACTTAGGTATCCAATTCGAATATGTTACGTTGTTTGCCCTTAAATTTCTTCTGTGTTTATCTAATAACTAGGTTAAACGTATTTTGTCATATTATCCACAATAAAAAAAAACTTTTTTATTACGATTCTTTTCCTTAGAAATAAGGATAACACTTATATATGTATAATATTGATCCATCATCAGATTTCCGAGGACCAAGGTCTACTCAAGGAATCCTCAAGCATTAGTAATATCCCAGGCTTTCTTTCACAGTGTCATTTGAGCAGAATATGTAATACCTGACCCGAATATAGTATGTGTTTGTATTATCAGATATATTCACTGGCTTCCTGAATTGAGTCCTTCTGATATCTGCTAGTAATAACCTGACCAAGCGCAAGTCTTTCGGGTAGGCACTTCATTAGGTTGATTGCAAACAATGATTAGTGTAAACTTATATATATGGGGAGAGAGGGAACATTTTTTTGTTTTTCTATCTTCATATAGGATCATCCAAGATTTTACACAAACAATATTTGGAAGGAAGAAGTGACATCATTTGATATTTCCCCAAACAGCAATAAAAATAACTCTTTTGGCATAACTGAGCAAAATTCAATTAAGGTAAGAACCATTATAAAGTGCAGATATCTCAGGTGAGGGGAACATTGAAAAACATTCGAGGAAATTATTTTTCACTTTCTCTCAACTTAAATCACTGCAGAAGAACTGCAATAAATCTAAAACTTTGAATCAGATTTCATAAGATGTGTTTTCCATTGATTTATGCCCGTCGCATCGTACATTTAGCAACAAGTAAATTTTGTTTGTGGGTAAACAATAAAATTCCTCATAACTTTCCTTCCACTTTATGGTCAATAAAAATTTCGTGTTCGCCCAAAATGTTTTTAAGGCGAACAAAATGGTGTTTTGCACAGCATCCATTTATTATGAAGCCTCCCCCGCAGCAGGCAATTGCGTGTGAGCGCGTGTGCTTGCGTGTGCGGCTGCTTTCTGAAAGTAATTCCCAGCATGAGAGCGTGTATCTTATTTGTTGTATCATAAAGATGCCTTAACGAATTTAGCATAAATTAATAAATTTTCACACTAAGCTTCATTCTATTCTATATATGGACGATAAAGCATCCGATGTCTGTTATCTTTCTTCGGTTGTGGCTCACACAGATCTGTAAATCACTTGAGCCAACATCACACATTGGTTGGAGGCTTCTTATCCTTCTTCTTATGGTTTGTGTTTTTGATATTTATTTTGTCGCATTATTTCCGAGATTAAGTCAGTGTTTAGCTTCCAGCATCCTAATTGACTCCTTTTCATCATGACTTTCGTTCATTAGAGAAAATTCCCTTGACTAAAGTTTGGTTGCTATAGCTACCCCGTTTCCTTCTAGTCTGTGGATATTTACGAGAGAAACAGAACAAAAAAAATTGTGGAGGATATTATTTTTAATTATCTAAGAATGCACACACAAGACGTCTTGGATTATAATATAGAGCAGAGTATTAACAAGACAGTAGAGATATATTGATCCTGAGGGGATATTGTGCTTTAATGAATTTTTTTTTATGTTAATTAATTAATTTAAATTTATGCATTTATTATGAGCACATGTAGCTAGTTTGCTTCTTCTTAAATAATAGTTGATGCCAAATGACACTACCTTCTGTACCATCTATACAGATAAAGTAGTTGAACTTTGGTAATATGAACAAATTGTACATTAGCCAGAAACTAAAGAGCAATGAATGGATTAAGCTTCTTAGATGCATTAACAGTGCATATTGGCTGTAAGTGGCTGTAGCATTTCTGATCAACATTAAATTCAAGTTCATCTTTCGTTCAAATGTTTCCCTGGAGATATCTAGAAGAAAATGGACTCAAAATACAATTGATCACATGCTTCTGGATGTTTGTCATTATTCAGAAGTATTATCATATCGTGGTGTAAGCATTGCCTCTGACTATTATATGATCGGGGTGAAAATCACAAGTCAAATATAAAGAATAAAGGAAAGGAAAAGCGACAAAGGAGAGGATTTTCCAGGCGACTAGATAGGTGGCCCGAGTAAAAATAAAAAGTGGACTTACAAAGGGCGAACACCGGCCGCTTGGCCTTTAAAGGGGCCTACGACGACCGTAGGGAGTTAACGATTTTTAATCGAAGCTATTAAGAACTCTAAAAAGGCTAATCGAAATATTTTCTGAGGCAAACCATATTGACCTCGGAACTCTCTGGCTCACACCATGCCTATACAAAAGGCAAATCTACTGATACTGCTCTTCACTCATTGATTTCAGCCATTGATAAATCCCTCGAGGTCAAGGAGTATACATTAGTAGCATTTCTTGACATAGAGGGAGCGTTTAACAACGTACTCCAGTATGCCATTACCTTGGCTTTGACAGAACATGGGATCGAAATATCACTGGTGTGGTAGAGAGTTCGATCTTAGACGATAGCTCGGTCCGAAAGGCCGTAAATAGAGGCACTCCGCAAGAAGGAGTATTTTCCCACACCTATGGGTTGTAACTATGGACCAGCTGTTGCGAACAAAACTTCCCATTAAAATAAATATCAACACCAACACGCACCACACTTCCCAAAAAAAAAACCAACGATTGAGCATCAATAGTCTTTAAATATAAGAATCCAGACGAAATTGCCCACGCTGCCTTAAACCACATTCGACAATACATTTGGTGCAGATTATTTTTTTGGTTCAAATTTGCCGTCGTATGACCGTGTGTACATCCCAGTACACGGCCATTTAAATCTTTTGGTTAAGTTAGTCTCGTCAGCCCGTGTGTACCCCCAAGGGGCCTGTACTCGCCCGTTGTAAGGCCATCTTTCATTTTTACTCGGGTTATTGTATAATTTGTGCATAATAACATAGGTAAATGTCTTTAACAAGTGAAGGGCGCATAAAAATAAGGCGCGAGGCGCCAAAATACTTAAAGCCGGCTCCACATGAATTCTAAACCAATTTTAGACTATATCAAAAGCCTTAACCTTCAAAGTTTTTAATGATGACCCAATAAACCTAATTACTCGCAAAACCTGCAACGACGCCCTTTCAAGATATTACAAAAATCAAGGCAAACATTTTTATATCAGGGCTTTGCTTACGAAAGATGATCTTAGTTGTAGCCGACTGGGTCTCCAATACCATATGGGTTGACGGGTTACAGGTACTTTGGAGTAGTATGCCTGCTGAGACAAGGTGTCAACCGACTGATAAAAGCTGCGACATCGGGGCGCACCCGAAGCTTGCTTCGAAGCTGGTGAAGTGGTTAAAGGAATCTGACTTGCAATCCGCGAGTTTCCCACGGCGTTCATTTCTTTTATGAGTTAAGCTTTGAAGCTTGAATTTGAAACAAAATTAGTAACACCTCTATAATTAGGACACAAAATAGTGTTAACATACTAATTCAATTTGCTAATTGCCGGATCCACACTCCGCCGAAATGTTGACACGACTAGCTTATATCACTAATTCACTATGAGTTCATTCTACCCCATTTCTGTTTGAGACAATCAACAGATATTTGTAATTCCTCACAGGAAATCTGTGGGCCACCGTGCTCCCGTTGTCAATCAATGTCATAATATAACCGTAATAAAAGAACCCCCAACTCGATGATCTCAAGTAAATACACTTCTAATAAGCAACGCCCCACACATACATATGTCCACAGGGTATAGATTATGTAAATTGATTTTCCCGGGATTTGCAGTCACTTCAACTTTCTACTTCTCTATAAAAGACGCCAATCCGTTCCTATAACAATGCAAGAATTTAATATTCTTTGATAAGAAGATTTTTGGGTAAAATCCATCACATAAGTTTGGCTACAAACACCAAAACAGGATTCATTGCCTCCAGTGGAAATTTCCATTTTTCTTCCTTTTTTGGTGTAGGATAAATCTTGAAGTATAAAGCGTCTTGGATACGAAAGTTTTATCCAAGGAAATGTTGTGATTATGTTGGCACATGTGTCGTTTATGTATACATGTGTAAATAAATTCACTCAAGCATATCTAATGGGATTTCCATGGCGGGTATTAAGCCGAAGATTTCTAACCCTTCCAACGGTTAAAGGGATATCAAGTGGCAAACACCTTCTGCATGGACTTAAGTGAAATCTCTCGTCTGTGGGTGTGTAATCAAACGTTAATCAATTATCGCCCGATATTAGGACATAAAATCAAATCAGAATCTCTGATGTCTGTAATACTTTGTGTGATTTTTCACTGTCAGTGGATGGTCCTTAAATCCCAAGAATTCCAGAAATAATTTATTTTTTATCCACATTTTCTGATTTTCTGATCTAGATAAGAATCCGTTGGTATAACAACACATGTTAACTCAGGCGAATTCTCATCTAATGAATGAATAAAAGTACCAAAGGTACTACCCTTACCACCATTATAAAAGTATGGTATTGGAGACGAGGATAACATACCAACAACATAAATTTAATCTGTGAAATAATATGACAGGAAGGATAATGTATCAGAAGCACTTGCCCGTGGATGATGTTATGTCGGATAAAATGGCTCATAAGACTGCCATATATCGGAAAATTGCGAAAATATATCAAAATATAACAACGGCATATGCTGGTTACGGATTTGAGATCTTAAATATGAGATTGACATTGAATTAACGTTAAATTGAAATAAAAGTCTATTAATAATCTTTCCTCCTGTAACATCAATTAGAGGTTTTGACAAAAATAGTATATAACTTTAATATTACTCAATTAGTAATCAATAGGTCAATATAAAACCCTTAAAAGAGTTTCATTTAAGATCCTTTTGCTGGAAGTGAATCAGCAGTGAACACAACAAGTTTTTCTCAGAATCGTTTCAATACACCAACACAATAGAGCGAATTCAGCACTGATATGGAATCTAGAACGCGCTTCAGGATTCAAAAAATTAGAATTTGTGAAATCTCAAATATCTAAAACAATGCCCCAAGGAGGGCAACGGTATTATGTAAACACAAAAACCACACTGCAAAAAAATATCCTGCTCACAATGCACTTTACTGGAAGGTATGTTGTAGACAGGTGTACTGAGGAGAGAGCAATTTATATTGCCAGGAGCACTTGGAGGTGGAAGAAAAAAATTCCACATTTTAAGCCTTTCATTCCCAGCCCTGAGGCGTTTTTGCTGTGCCAATTCAATTTCCAGAGAGCAGAGTTTAAAACAAAAAAATGGAATTACCAACAACAAATAATATAATTTTTTACATGGTACCTGATAAAAAATTAACACCACTGACAATTTTCAGGTGGCTTTAATTATTATTCTTAGGGGATATATCTCCTATAGCCTCTCCAGGTAGATGAGGTCAACATTAGTGTACTCAAGGCGACCCTGTATATACATATAGAACAGAGACCCTGTAGTACAACCTAAGCATCTCAGACTAGTATGGGAGAATCAAACGTAGAACGAACTAAACATGTATCCTGGTCCAACGAAAAAAATTTGGAATGCTGCTCAGGGGACCTAATTTTCAGCGTTGCCCAATATCATTACTGGAGTTGTCAGAAATATTATAGGACGAAAAAAACATGCGATTTTATCTTGTTGACGATAAAAGGTGACATTACCATACTCAATAGATCGGCTCTCGTTCGATACGAACCACAAGGGTAATTCTATTATTATTATTATTACAAGCAGCATTGGATGTAGTTAGTACTTATTTGGGGGACCGTTATGGTAAAACTCATCCTCGCGCTTTTGAAAAGAAAAGGCAAGTGCAAGAGGTGCATAAAAGTAAAACCTTTTCGTCACCGGCGCTTAATCACACATCCACAGCCCTACATAAAAATTCTTTTAAAAAGCTTTTATATAATGCTATTAAAGGATCATTAAAAGGAATACTCCCTTCTAATGACATGCAATGTTAAAAAGTATATGGAACTGGAAAAGAGAGCGGAGCACTGAAAACTTTTTAGGGAGTGGTCAAATATGGCTATTTGTAGCACTCCATTACCCGCTGGGGATATACAGTGAGCGAAATTCGTTTGTACGCACTCATATTTTTCATGTCCCCAACGTCCTGGAATTGTTAGAGAACGTTTTGATGATGGAAAATATCTTTTTTTTTTTTAAAACCAATTTAATAATTTATTTATTTCAATACAATATTTGCTTTACTTTTATTTTATCATTGCAAAAATGCGGTTGGGCATTGATATTATCAAGCTACCAATAAATCGCTGCTCAATGTTCGCCCACGTGTCCAAAATAACTTTTTAATGTGGTGACGTCATTAAACTGATGTCCGTTGGCATAAATACGCCTCGTCATGATCCCGCAGAGGTTATCCATAGGATTTAGTTGAGGACTTAATCTGGCCACTGGATCAAAGGCACTTTCCGATCACTAAACCACTGCCGTGAATAAAGAGTGGCATGGATTGGCGCCTGGTCACAAATTTCATCTCCCAAATCCGGCATAAGGGCAGATTCGAGCTTCGTTTCTGGTTGTCAACCTGATTTGTGTTTACACTGATTTTAGTAAGGCATTTGACAAGCTTTCCCACTCCATTATAATCCTCAAATTAAGAATGCTAGGCTTTCCGTAAGCCCTTCTAGTATGGTTCCCGTCTTACTTAGCTCACAGGACCTACCAAGTCCTTTCTCGTGGTTCTAAGTCAATAACTATTGAAGCGTCATCCGTTGTCCCTCAAGGAAGTCATCTTGGCCCTCTTCTCCTTTATCTTATCAATTGATGACATTGTTCCCCTGTTAAGACACTGTAGAATATTGATTTTCGCTGATGACATCAAATTGTACCGTCACATAAAGAGTATCGAGGATTGCAAACGACCTTGACACCTTTCACTCTTGGTGTGTTAACAACAACCTGGTTCTAAATATTATACAGTATTCTCGTTGTTGGCGAGTTACGTGACTACGAGGGACGCGGTGATATGAAACTATCGATACATACACACGTATCGAGGAAAATGTAACTTCACACGCCATCTTGCGACAATTAAAGACGAATTTTGTCGATTTGCTCGCCAGAAATCTGTTAGATTGTCAAGGAGAATACCAATTTAAGGTCGAAGTAACACATCTGTCACGTCACTCGACAACGGGAATAAGGCTGATTAATAGCTGACAGCTTTGCAGCTTCCATTATATTTTTTACTAGTGGAACCCTTTCCACCTCGCTGCACCCATCCGAACAAAACTAAGGGACAATTGCTTCACCCCTGAGTTCTTATCTGCAATGTCGCTGACCCAGGTTTTATTTGGTTACTCATATGCCAGCAGAATCCTAAACTTACACGTAAAATTTCCGAAGTGGAGGCTTCTTTAATTCTTATCCTTCGAATATAAATCCCAAATTTCCGCTTCTCCTTATACCATCTTTCCAAAAAAAACCCTTTTGATAAATTCTTAACCGATTCCTTCAGGAGCTTCAGAGTTTACAAGTTCAATATTTTTCCATTTGTTGCTAGAATGTCAAGATTTTCCGATTTTCCAGCTCTTGAACAACTTACATATAGCTAACCCCAAAATGGCTAGTATTTAGCAAAATCGTCAGCCATATTGGCCTCGCAAGTTTGAAGTTATAACTTTCCATCATAAATTCGTTATTTGCTACCTTGAAAGCGCACATACACCGGTTTTCATTGGTGCGGCCATATTGAATTTAAGTTTTGATCATAAATTAGTTATTTGCTACTTTAGAAAATCCCAGATACCTACTTTCATTAGAATAGGAACAATATTAACAACATACGTCCGCCATATTTGTGCGGCCATTTTAAACTCGTTGGATACACACTTGAATTGGAATTGGAACAAAATTGGCAACGTCAACCATATTTTCGTGGCCATTTTGAATTTCGGTCATATTTCAGCGGCCATTTGGAATTTTTGAAAACCGGACTTCGAGGTGCAACAAAATTACGAAGCTCTGCGAAGACTGGGGCGCCCGCTATAGCGCACTCATACACGCATACATACAGAAACTCTCTTTTATTAATATAGATCAAAAAGCAGAGGTTAATCAATGATTTATTGCAAGTTTACTTCAATAACCTTTTACCATCTTTCAGTGAGCTTCATAATTCCTCTTAAGAACAGAACCTGAACTGAAAAATGTGCTGATTTACGGCCTCGTCGTAATTGAACATTATACCAGAGGCAAGGATTTTTGAAAAGACCGAAACAAGTAGAAGTATGGTGGGTATGCATTACATCGTTTGGTAGTTGATCAGCCTTCACGTTTTCATGAGAAAGCATAAGTCCTTAACGATTGACGAGGCGGACTTTTCAGCATGATGGATTCGTTCAAACTGTCAATTTATCGAAAGTATACCATCCAACTTGATTATTATTGGTAGGACCTCGACATAACACAAGACCTTTGAAATTGTACGACATTAAGAGCATCAACTCTCACTGATACATTTCTGTTTCCGATGTCGTTTGAAACAAATCATCACAAAGAAACCAAGAATGTTAAGGGAATACTTTGTCGCAAACAATCCGTTTCCCTTCACCGCTTCAAAAAAGGATCATTCTCCTCATGTTTAATAAAAATATCCCAATTGTGTGGGTATAAACTCTTATTTGAATTCATTAAGAATCTACAAACCCAACTTAACCTCATAAAATTGGCCCTGAACGCTTGAATGATGGATGTTCAGTGCTTCTGCAATCTTTCAGTTTGTTTAACTTTGGTTTGATTCCATTAACGCTTTGATTTCGTTGTCATCAATCTTCGTGGGGGCCTTCCTGACCGAGAAATGTCATTGCGATAAAAAATTACAGCCGCAAAATTTTTCAATCTTACCACCTGCGCCCACCTTATGGAAATGTTCACCGATTTTTTTAGACGGTTCGTTAAGTAGTTGCTTATAAAATCTCTGCATAATTTTTTATCCCACGCTCTGATTTGTGTTTGCTTCAGCTTTGACAGTGCTATGCGCATAAAAGAGCAGAGACATAACGTATCTACATATAAAAGGCAAGAGTTTATCAAGTTTATCAATGCTATAGAAATGGAATAGGTGGCAAGGTGGAATTGAAATTCTAAGAATTTACTCATAAAATATTTTATCTCAGGAGTTCTTTTATCATCGATTTTATCTACATATGTACATATATATGGAGGTAGGACTGCTGGATGGTTTTTTGTATGTTGTGTGATTCGGCGAAACTCTTCTCAAAGGATTATATTGCAAGAAGGTTATTCTAATAGTATTTAGTATTTTTCTGCATATAAATGGGTGCACTTATAAAATATAACAGGTTTACTACACCTTTCGTATGATAAACAAACCGGTCATCACGAGGTTCAACAATGTCATATATTCCATCCAATAAGGTTCGATCAATGTCGGAAGGAAGCGGTATTCGGAACGTACACAAAGAAAGAATGCGGCAGTGTAAAGGCTAACCGAAAAGAGAAAATTAAAACGTATATAACGCATTGTCACCTCACAATTTAGTATCTACGGTTCTAACTGAACCACCGAGAAAATTCGGAAAACACACATAACCTTTTTTTTATTTTTTATGCGAAAGACTAGAGGTTCCGGGAAAGCCCCTTTGTACTGTCGACAATCTACATATCTTTTCGCATAGAGTGCAATGTTGAACAGCAGCTCTAATCGAAAGATAGTGTAGGGAGAGAGAGAAAGAAGTGAAGGAAGGAACAGGGCCGGTGCTTGGATTTTTGCGCCCGGTGCAGTATACGAATATACCATATAGCGCCCCATTAAGCTCTTTAGTTTTTGATCGCAGTGAATATTTTACATTTTCTGGTTATTTTTTTTTATGTGGTAACGTCACGAATCACCCTTTGTACTACTATTTTGTCATGTCGTTTAAGTTTTGGTCAGTGTCTAGTAGTAAGCTTGATTTGAAGGATAGAGGGGGATAGGTTAGAGGTCTGGAGGGGGCGTGAGAATATGTCGATGAAGTTCGGAAATACCGAAAAAAATATAAATTTTTAATTTAAGTTTTAAATTTTTTTTAAAAACATAATTTTTGAAATTGCGCCCCCATCCAATTGAGCCCGATGCAAGTGCACCAATTGCACCTATGGAAGTGCCGCGCCTTGGAAGAAACTGCCAAGCCGCGATATTTATTCCACCTGCTCTCAACCACTACGATCGCGACTCTGACATCGGGGCATCGAGAAGCAAAACGCTGGAGTTTTATGCCTTCTGGAACGAGTTGAATCTCATCAACCATCCGATGATATGCGCTTTAATCACCGGGGAAGGGCTAGGGAAGGATATGACAGGAGGAATCAGGAATATAAAGAGGGAACAAGAAAGAAAGAAAGTTATGTAGGGAAAGGCGAAGGACCGAGGTGCTGTAGTGATTCGAACCCGGGACCTCTGCGATGGTAGCCTACTGGAGCATCTAATAAAAAAGTTTTCGAGAAAGAATTAAAATATAAATAAGCAAGAAATGATGATGTTTGTTGAGATAAATTATAAAAATGTTTAGAGTTCGACCAATTCACTCCAAAAAAAATTATATTGTACTCGAGGTATTCAGAGTTATTTATGAGTGATCTACTAGTAATGTCTAGACCTCCATTTTTGGTGGCAATACCAAAATTGATCAACATTCAATTCGGCAGAACTCTGAACACCGAAAATTTTTTTGGAAGTAATTTGGGCTCGAGCCCCAGGATTAATCTGGACCCCAATTCTCAACAATTTACTAAAAGATTCAGCTCTAATAAACACATAACCCCATAACATTTCATACTGTCCGAATTTCAATGTACGTTTAGATCGTTTTTGATAGATTTTTTAAATCAATGAAAATTAATATTTAAAAAAAAAAATTTTATAAACTACAAAAACCATTTAAATTTAAAAATAAATTTTTCTAGTTCTTTTTTTACATAATTAACGGTGTATCGTCATAAAAAATTAAAAACTAAAACCTTTCCTAATATTATCCCATCAACAGAAAAACAAAAAATATTGCATTGCAGTTTTCTACACTGAAGCATTCAATTTGTAGTTTTCGGGGATTCCCCTGACTTTATGAAAACTACAGTCTGAAAACTATATGACCGAACTGCACATTATAATTCGTCTCAGTGGAACGAAGCTATAATCACCTCCAAGGCTAAACAAATAAACATTTCTTATCGCCATATAAAATCGATTTCCTGTTGGTCTTCTCCATTTGCTTTGGATATTCTACACTCTAGCTCGAGTGTATAAAAGCTGCTCATGCAGTCCAGGTTCGTTACAGTCGAGGCCACAGAAGCATCGAGAAGAGTGTTTTTAAGTAGTTTTTCTTGAATAAAGTAATCGTCTCTAATTCATACATAATGGACCGTAGCAGCGGAAACCGAACCAATCAGTGCAACCCAACTCACGCTCCAACAGGACCTGGGAGGACCAGTGGCTATTCAGGAACTGGAACCAGATCAGATCTAAATAACCATTCCAGCCAGATGAATTCTAATAATCCTAGGTACCAACAACGAAAGTGATTCTCTCTAAAAAAAAATGTGAAAAATGATCAATTATAAATAATAATTGTATTTTTCTAAAAAATTGGGTTTTTACTTTTATTTGAGGTTTTTGTGCGTTGTTTTCCTTTAAGTTGTACTGTTTTTCTTGAGTGGTTTGTTGTTAAATTGTATGCTGCTACCCATGGTACAATAATACCATGGCTGCTACCAACAAAACAATTTAGAACTTAGAAGGTGTGCGCATTTCTCTGCGCATGCTCAAAACATTTTTGTTCAGCGAGCACATTCTAAGTTCCACTGCACTGTTATAAATTTAAGTTCCACTGGGCACATCGTGCATTATCCTGCAACAAGTTTTACGACAACAGATGCTCTAGCTCTAGCACAGGATTATTGTTACCAGAGGGATAATAAATATTAATACTAATCTTTGCAATCGAGGTCACCTGTCAAGCAAAACTAAGATTTACCCAATTTCAATACTCTTGTAAATCGTCGGGTAAGCCAGCCTTAGGGTACTACTTAGTATGTCAGGAATGTAATATAAAGATCTACAAGAATATTGAAGATTTTTGTATCCCTTTTAAAACAAAATCCTTTATTAACTCGACTAGAGTTCTATCCAGCCAGAGATTATGCTCATTGCGTTATCACGTAGCCCATTGTATAAAGCTTCCTGCGGACAACCAAACCAGTATAAAGCGTTCGAATTGATAAAATGGGTGGCCCCGAAGATAAAATTTTATCTCATTTCTTTATCTGGCGACTCTTTTTTCTCAATTTCCCTAAGGGCGGCTCACCACCTAAATAAAAAAAATGAAAAATAAACTATAGAAAGAAATGAAAGAAAACAAAACGCAAAAACTGGGGTGGAGTATTTTATTAGTATCGGCCATTAGCCCCGGGTGAGGCAATCAGTTCATTTTTTCGCCTGTTAAAATTGATACAGTTTAAGCTTAGGTTAGGTTACAGCCTTTTTACATGGTAGTTTTCTTACCCATTTCAATCTACATAATAACGACTATAACAATCAAATTAACATCAAAAACAAGATTTTAAAACATCACTTTCCTTGATCCCTTGGATTGGTCGGTTCAACTTGGTTACCTTGACTCTTGTTCCTGCCTAACAGCACGTTCGTCATACGCCAAATAGTGCTACTTAGTGGTTGAGGTTGTGGCTTCTTGTATTCTGCCAGCTCGTTTGGTTTGCTTTGGCTCTGATCCATGTTGAATTGCCTCGTATCAATTCGTTCACTTTTTAGTACAGACTACAGATAGTATAACAGGAATGAATGCACCTTTTATACTTTTCGAAATTCCGAATATATAAAGCAAGTAAAGAAACATGCATAAGATATCTATGTCATAAAACGAAAATCTACATATATTTTTAATCTTATCAGTTTATTTTTGTGAGAATGATTGGCCTTGAAGTTTACAAGGTATCATATTTCATTTTAAAGTTAGGGGAATTACCGAAGTATATTTTTGATGAACGAATCTTTAGAAGAATTAATCTTTATATGGCTTTGTATACCAAAGTATCATGACTGACTAAAAATAAAAGTACTTCTTCTTCTTCTTTAACGACTGTACAACCGGGATCCGGTCCTGGCCTCTCGCAACTGTTCTCTTCACCGGCTCCGATTCTGAGCCGATGTCATCCAGTTTAGCATCCTAAAGCTCTGCGCGTCCTGGTCTACGCCATCCTTCCAGCGAAAGTTGGGTCTCCATCACTGTCGCACCCCATAGGTCTTCCCGGAGAGAACTTTCCAAGCTCATCTTCACTCATACGAGCTATGTCGCGATAGCGCTCGTAGATCTCGTCATTGTAGAGTCTTCCTCACATACGGGGCCAACAATCCTCAGAAGAATTTTCCTCTCGAACACGGCCAAGAGTATGAGTGCTTTTTGCTAAGCACTCACCTTTCGAATGCATATGCGAGAACCGGTAAGACCATTGTCTTATATAGTAAAAGTTTAGACGTTATGGTAAGACGCTTGGATTTAAAGAGCCTTGACATACTATAGTAGGCTTTGTTGGCTTTTGTCAAACTCGTGTTCCTCTACATTGATTGTGGGACCAAGGTCAGGTGTTCTTGTAGACGAGGCCACCATGTACTTCGTTTTGCTTTCATTAATGTACAGTCCCAGATTTTCTGCCGCTTACTCAATCTTGAGGGAAAGCTTCTTGTATAGCTGTTGTTCTTCCAATGATGTCAATGTCGTCTGCATAAGCCAGTAATTAGGTGGACTTGTGGAGCATTGTGCCCCTTGAGGTCACGCCCGAATCTCGGATCACTTTCTCCAACAACGCCAGATTGAAAAGAAGGCAGGCCAGACCGTCCCCTTGGCGAAGCTCATTATGGATGTCGTTCATCCGCTATAAATCTACAATCAATGGTCCTTTCGATTTAGCCTACAAGATTATAGATGCACAAGAGGAATGAGCTCGTCAGTCGTCGGTTTGTTGTACGTTAAGTATGTGGTGCGCATTCGCTATCGGTACCGGATATCATGGTGTTTTTCTCAGTGATTACGCAGTGCGTTTTGAGATTTGTTGGGGAGCGAAAGTCAGTTTCTCCGAAATGAGTTTTTTGAGTAGTTAAATTGTGTCAATTTAACTTATAGTGTGCGCCAGCGTTACCGTTCTACTACATATGCAGTAGTTTTACTACCTTTTTAGAAAAAAATGATAATCTACTACACTACTACATCAAGTTATCATTCTACTACCTTTTTTCGATAATTCTAATTTTATTTTATTTATGTCTAAATCGATTGCAGCGTTGGTATAAAGTACTACAGGAAAGGTCCTCGCCAATAAAATCCGTGTGCGTGACCGCGGTGAAATCTGGGGACCGACCCAAATAACAGAATAACTACTAAAACATCGTTCGATAATATCACGATCTGTTAGTTTTAATGAAGCGATTTTGTGTATATCATCATTCTCCATTAATAAGCGTCATCTTACTGTTGTACATTTGGCGGTACATCTTGAGAATGGTCAACGGGTTCTTTCAACGCATCGAATGATGCTCAACTTGCTGAAACATCTACAGCGATAACTTTGGTCAGTTTTTTCGATTTGTTACCTTATTCCTCTTGGAACTCCCCATCGAAGAAATTTCAACGTCGGAAACAAAGCGATACGGTTCCTGATCATCCGGATGTGCATTCTAATGATGCTCTTGGTCGCATTTGCAGAGTTCATACGAAGAATGACGAATGTTTCTACTTGCGGTTGTTGCTGGTGATTGTTCGTGGGCCGATAACATTTGAATAACTTCGAACTCTCAAAAGTGAAATGTTCCCAACAATTCGTGCTGCTCGAACAGCTCAATTTGGTTGAAAACGGTAAAGAAATTGTTTCTCCATGTCAGATACGTACATTATTTGCTATCATTATTTTGACATACTTCTCATCGAATCCACATGAATTGTGGAACAAATACAAGGATGACATATCCGAAAACATTTTACACCGAATTCGGTTCAGTTCAGTAGATCCCGATCTCAAGGTGAATGGCGAGATACATAACCAGGCTTTGCTTTTGATCGAAGACATGTGTTACCTCATGTGCGGCAGTTGGTTAGTCAAGTTAGGAATACTAACGCCATATCGTCGAATGAACGACGCTTTCAATTGAGAATTGGAACGTGAACATGATCTAAATGCTTTGAACCAATAGGCTCGAACGAATGTACCACTGTTGAGTACCCAACAGAAGGAAGTGTGCGATACGTTAATGAAGGCAATTAATTATGGAAATGGTGGCCTTTTTTCCCTGATGCGCCGTGCGGAGTTTGCAAGGTGTTCGTCATATCATTAATTTTGGCCATTGCTCGTACGAGATCCGAAATTGCTGTAGCAGTTGCTTCTTCTGGGATAGTTGCCACGTTGCCAGAAGGATGTTGAAATTGCCGTTAAACCTTCAACGATTCAAAACCCGACATGTAACTTTGCAAAACACTTAGCACTGGCCAAAGCTTTGGTAGCAAGTAAAATCATTGTCTGGGATGAATACACAATGACGTACAAACGCGCATTGAAAGCACTCAATGGAACTATGAAAGATCTGCGCATTGACTCAAGATGACACTATCAATCATTCCATGAACCACCGCTGCCCATGAAATAAACGCTTACCTCAAAGCATCAAACCAGTGACGCTTTATAAAGAAACGACAGCTGATGACAAACATGCGACTTGCCTTGCTAAACGATCCATCTGACGAAGATTTCACTAAGGACTGTCGATAATGGCCGTGTTCCTGTCGACGAATCGAACGGATTGATTTTGTTTCCGCCGAATTTTTGCAATTCAATTTCTTGATTTCATCATGACGATCAACAAATCACAAGACCAATCCTTGAGTGTTTTTGGCCTGAATCTAAAAAATGAATGTTTCTCTGACGGTAAGCTATACGTAGCATGTTCACGTGTCGGAAAACCATCCGCTTTGCTCGTTCTCGCAGGTGACAAAAAAATGAAAAATTGATTTGAAATCAAAAAAGTTTGCTACTTTCTTTTTCAAAAAGGTAGTAGATTTTACTACTCTCAAAATTCATCTGACGGTAACATTGGTGTGCGCTTGAATATAAGAGAATGAGAACATTAGGATTTTGCGTTTGTGTATTAGGGTGTGTTGTGTGAAACACCCAGTGCCGGATTTACCAACAAGCAAAACAAGCAATTGCTTGAGGCCCCTACCCTCAGGGGGCCCCGCGCCATATTTTGTTTGGTTAGTCTTTAGATAAAAGGGAAGTAAACAAATTGTTTGGCCATAATGTTTTCATAATATTCTTTGGCGAATCAAATATACAACCGTCATAGTTTTGCGACCAAAACAATAAATGTAAAACTAAACGTAACTACGGTAGTCATTGTTGGGGGGCCCCATCACGAGGTTGTGCTTGGGGCCCCGCAATATATAAATCCGGCCCTGCGTATACCCGTGGGGGGAGGGGTGCGTGGTGTACGGCCGAACTGTCCTGCAACGAGCCTTCTGATGCCCTTCAAATGGCCGAGCAATATGTTTCAATCACTTTTGGTATTCGACCGTTGTAAGGCCTAGTTTTATTTTTACTCGGGAAGGTTTGGGCAACTTTCCTCAGGTATTCGGTATGTGCTCTTACCGCGCCGAATCATACACCTCGACACGATATAGGGCCGGAAAAGATGACTTCTCCGGAACGAGCCCGGTAAAAGACTAATTTTGGCCTGGTCTACAGTACACAGCCAGAAGTGCTTAAGTGCAAAATATGTGTTTCGAGAAAATCGCCCTCAAAGATTCTTTTAGATGCAGAATTGTTGACAAAAGGGGATTTTGCCTATCGGATAACTCAGCAACCACAGCTCAGTTTAAGACAAGAATTATATCAATGATTAAGAATAAAATACTGAATACAAAAATGCAATAAACTCAAAATCGTCAAAATTGCACTTAGACACTTCTGGCTGTGTACTGTAGTGGTGAAGCGGTTTCTTTTATAGCTAGAAAAGCTCGTTCGGGTAGAAAGCTTAAAAGCTTCGAAGTGAAGCTTTCAAAGGCGAATCGAGCCTACTGGGTGAATATTTATTTTCCTAAAGCTTTCTTGGGAGAGGGATTATTTGTAATGAATCGTGGTTCGATACAATCGAATCGATTCGGTTGAATTTTAACTCACACAAAATACATTTTCGTTAAATTTCACCCAAATGTCCGGGATTTTTGTAGTTTTTTTCCGGCCTTGACAATTCAGTTGGTGGCTGCCCTACTTATGGACCAACGTATACATTTGAGTATCTAAAAACAAAATTTAGATATTCTAGGATATTTTTTAAAGTTTTTAAACTGCTCATTCTTTCGTCTTTTTGAAACCCTTACATCATTATAGCATCATGCATTTTATATTCTTTTCTCTATAAATGTAAAAATGGAAATTAAATTTAAAAAATTAAATAAATTTTAATAATGCAAATATCTGATTTATTTTTATCCTTTTACTACTCCAAAGTGCTCCCAAAACAAAATCTAATCTAAACGTTCATAATATCACATTCTTCTCCCAATCAAAACTTGTTTGTGTGACAAAATATGAAAACTTTTTCCCTTTGTTAATTTCCGCATTTATCAGAAAATTCAATATCGTCTTAAGGATAACAAAATCCCAGGGTAACTGTCACTGTGTTTTCTCTCCGACCTTACATCTACAAACGTGACATTGATTGCTTTAAAATTTCCATATTCCAACACATTATCTCAAAAATGGAATTTGACTTGATAAAAAAGAACTATTTAGGGCATTCGCCATTATTACGCTCAAGTCCTGAATTCTTTTTCAATCAGTGACAAGAAGGACCCTTTTCAACAAATGGCAAAGGAATTTCGGAATAAGCAACCCATCGGCCTACGGAAGCTATGTACATGGGTACACCACCCATCAACAATGAGCATAATTTCTAGAAGGCAGGTAGGTAAGGTAGGTATTCATTAAAAGTTAAATTAAGTGTAAAGTTCTTTTCGTTATCATTTTTTGATCATTATTAGTAGAGAACCATTTAACTGGGTCGCCACACATTCCACGGGACTGGAAAGGAAAAACATTTTCCCATGGATATAGGAAATTATTTTTAAACAAAAATCCTCTTTTTCTTGGGAACTTCTCAAGCTGCTCAACAACGGCTTCTTACAAAGTTTTAATTGAATAGAACACAGGGAAAGTTCTGCGGGATGGAAAATCTGATTACAGAGCATCTCTCCTCTTTGCCTTTTCGCAATTTAATACTACGACATAAAAGTTTAATTCCACTGCATGTAATAATGTCGGGGTGTCTTTTTTGGACATATTCACGGGCACAAATTATTTCTGACAATAAATCTCAGAATTTTCATTTTTTGCGCAAACCATACCCCCGGGGAAAAGCGGTCTGCAATCGATGGCCTTGAACTGTCATTACCACATATATACGTCTACAGAATTTCTAGGAAAAAAAACACCCCTAAATTATTTTCTGTGCAGAATTCTTTGTTTTATTACCACAGTTGGAGGCGTATTCTGTATACTGTACACAAGGCACGTGCGATAGGGATCCCTCAATGAGGGTAGTTACCCCTCCGGCGATAAATAACCGTCGAAATTTAATTTTTAAATTTGGTGATGATTGTGCGAAAATATTTTTTTTATAATGCACGTCCTACGTTCGATAAATTTTTTGTTGCAAATTGCTTCTTGGATTTTTTTTTTGCAAAATATGCGAAATTAATATTTAAAATATTTCAAGGATTAAAGCAGCACACTACAGTAAAATCTACCGAAGAGGTTACCAGAAATCCGAAGAGTATTTTAAAGGAACTCTCCGACCCTCTTTATACAGAAACAGACAAGAGGTTCGTCTGTTAACATTGACGCTGACACAAGGCTTGATTATCTCTGGATGTCGAGGGGGTTGTCTTACGATGTCGGCGATAATGAACTGAAGAAATGCGAAATATTGACTGAATTTCAACAGATGAGATGTTGATGGACAGAAGCTATATTAAGAACTTTCAATTAAAGAATGTCGCAATAAAATGAAAATAAAAATAATTGAGGACGCTGCTGTTTTTTTTGCTGTCAAATTTAACACCAAAAACCAATCTTAAATCATGCATTTACTAAAATTTAAAGAATGATGCAAAATTTGTTGAGGTATTGTGAAAGGCAGCGAACGGCTAACAAAGACCTCAAAGGTGGTGACACCCGATTTGTTACTTCTATCAAAACCCGAGAAGAATCACTGCAGACGAACATCTAGCAGATCTGCTAGCGAGTCCTAATCCCACCTCCCCGCGGTGCCCCCTGGGATACTTCTTCGGAAGAAGCTAACGGCTGACGGGCGAATGGCGAGTTCTCTGCGTCATAAAGCAGAGTTTGAAGTGGGTTAGGCTGAGGGTTAGCAGCCCGCTCCCTTAAAAACACCATTGCTACGAATCGGCAAACAATGCTTCCCAACCGGATGGACAACACGACGACGACCTATGCTTTTCGAACCAGGACACGTATCGCATCATGGAATGTGAGAACACTGCTTGCTGATGGACGGCTGGATAAACCTCTGAAGAAAAGAATGAATATAAAATCAAGGTCAATGGGACTCAGCGAGATCAGGTGACCCGACGCAGGGAAACATATCTGCAGAAACGCAACTGAAAGCTGGAGAAATGACGTTGGGGTAATACTCATCACAGAAGCCAGATCCAGCTGGTCACCAGTTTCTGAGAGGATTATTACCGTGAGCCTGCGTACCAGACTAAGAAGTGCTACGGCAGTCCAATGCTATGCTCCAACTGAAAATGCAGAAGATGACATCAAAGTCGAGTTCTATATGCGACTGAATGCGGGTTTTCGCAATATTCCAAGGGGAAACAGCATTGTTTTAATGGGTGTCTTAAACGTACAGATCGACCCCACCAAAACCGGCCTTGAAAACACAATTGGAAATCAAGGCCTAAGCCAGGCTACCATCAGCAATGGTTAGCTTTTCGTTGTCTTTTGTAGTTCCCACCAACTCATGGTAGATGGAACTTACTTTTGTCACAAGAAGATTCACAAAGAGACCTGGGTATCGCCCGACGGTCGAACGACAAATCAGATTGATCACGTGGCCGTCAGCCGCAGATGGAGAACTATTCTGGAGGATGTTAGCATGGGGAGCAGACACTGGAAGTGACCACTATTCGCCACAAAATCGCAGAAATCAGAAACACCAACGCGATGCCATAAGCCGTAGACCAGCGGTGTCCAACGCCATCGCCACTAGCCACATGTGGCGAATAGACTAGGTGAATGTGGCAAATGCAACATTGAAATATGTCATATTTCTTCGAGAAATAAAAAAATTATCTAGTTTTGTAAACTAATTTCTTAGAAAAATCTTTTAGATTAATCACTATTGCAGTTATTTGAACTAGCTTCTACCAGGATTACTTTGTCACCAGTTCTGAAACTAGTCACTTTCCCACTAGTGCTAAACGTATTACTATTTTGTAAGAAGACAGTTTATTCCGTCTACGTTCGTCATACTGGGAAGTTGATCGTGTGGACCGAAGGTGTCAAACACACATCCCAACTAGTTTATATTTATTTTTAATGTGGCGAATGAAATTATTTTAAAATAGCGATTGTGGCTACAAACGAATTTCTGTTGGACACCGCTGCCGTAGACGGTTTAACATAGACATTCTGCGGGAGAGCATTAAAAGGGGAGAGTTCGCTACGAGCCTGCAAAACCAGCAAACCCCTTCTGACGACACAAATATTGAAGCAGTAGGACAAAGGGCGCTATAACAGCAACGGAAATGAGCATCGATAACGTCTAAAGAAACATGCAACACTGGACTTCATACACAGTTCGGCGACCCGGAAAGACGTCACAAACGTGAACGGGAATACTCCCAATTGAAATAATAGAATACTCCCAGGTAAAAAAAAACGTCGTCCGGCGTGATAAAAGGCCGCAGATAAACGAGATCGCAGAAAAAAGCGGGCAAACACAGGCAACAGTAAAGTGATGTGCTCATCCCTAAATGGCAAAAGTCTTGTAGTTATGAGCAAAAAGTCTTGTCTTGCATGTTCAGCGAGACTAAGACAAGACTGCAAGACATTTTGTAAGACTTTCTGCAAGACTTTCTGTAAGACTTTTTGCAAAACTTTTTGCAAGACTTTTTGCTCATCATTGCAAGACTTTCGGCACTTAGTGATGAGCACAAAGTCTTCATATCTTGATCTTGCAGTCTTGTCTTAACCTGTCTTGTGTTAGTCTTCTTCGGTCTTGCTTAATTTGCAAGACTTGGCAATATTGCAAGACCTATCTTGCTCATCACTAAATACGAAGCAAACAAATTTTTTTATCTAGCTATAGTTCTGATAGCATTATGACATAACATAATATGATTATAATAGCAGATATATGGAAAGAACTAGCGCTGTTTCAGATATAAAACCACTCTTCTGTTTATTGTTATAAGTTTAAAAATAGAAAACAACTGGTACAGCAATATCTAAACACAACCGGAGTATTTTTCCAGGTATTTGGTTAACAACAGAATACACACATTTCTCGTTATAAAAATAAAATATAATACTCAGAAACCAACTAGTGCAAGTACATGTTGCGTTATCATGTTTTTTGCATGAGAAATGTTTGCAAGGTGAGAAATGAAGCAGTTTTTTCTATTAACATAATTCCAACTTATGTAATAAATAGCATTTATCGCTGTTGGAGGTTTTTTCAATATCAGGCTAGTAATGAACAGAAAATGATTCCAGTATCCTTGCATATTTTCTACTGCACCCCGAGCTCTTACTGCAATTTCATTGATTTATATACAACAGATGTGACCACCACCACACCACCACAATTGAAGGTGTACGTATCGAAAGTGCTTTCAGCTTCCACAAAACTTAGGGGTTTATCGCTGGTAATTTTCTCTTCCATTTAACTTTTCAACTTAACTTCGCGTGACCAGACTGTGTGACCTGTTGACTCTGGGTTAATCGATTTTCAATAAGTGTCAATTTCATTTTTGTGGCAAAAGTTTATTATTATACCACACACGGTTTTGGAGCCATCATAAAGAGAAATGCATTTTCTAAATTAAAAAAAATAAAACAGAGATAAATGCATTCAGTGGCAGCTAGTTAAATTATAGCCAAGTTAAAAACTGGACTTGTAATGTGCAATATTTTAAAAAGTAGTTGGGGCAGTTAAAGCCCTACATTTGCAGTAGAGGTTATAGTATTTCTCGAGCCAAGTTTATTGAAGCCACAATTCTGTTTACCACTTCTTGTAATCTTCGTTATCAGGCATGAAATTTAATTAATTGACCAACAGTTCTTCAGTTTTCATTACCTACATCTCGTATATAACTAAGTATATAAACAAATAAAAGTAAAAATAATAAATCCAAGAAAGATTTTCGGGGACTCCCCGAAAACTAAAATCATGAAGCACAACTTTAAAACTGCAAACCTAATTAAATTTGCTTGAAGATAAACATTGAAAGGCTGAAGATAAACATGGAATCCTTTCATAAACACTAGTCTTGTTTACTTAGTATTTGGTTCGATCATTCTAGACTTCTAGAGCGTATATAAAAGCCACCCATGACTATTCGATATACAGTCGAAGCCAGATACGCATCGAGGAAAGTTCTAAATATTTTTCAAAGCATTGAATTCAACATGGACGCTAAGGACGCAAACCGGACCAACCAGTGCAATCCAAATCATAAAGAGACGGGGCCTGGAAGGACAGCTGCATATACAGGAGATGGATCTAAAGCGGATAAAGACAATCGTTCAGAACAGCTGAATCCTAATAATCCTAAATTTCAAGGAAAGTGATTCTTGTAAAATGGTGAAATACATATAAAATGATTTCTAAATTTGTGCGTTTTTCAGTAGATATTGTTTCAAATACAAACATACATTCTAGTTGGTTTTAGTTGATTCTGTGCTATATTTCTTTAATTGTTTTGCTAACTTGTGGATTGTGCTTAAGCTATGATATCTCTTGGGGTTTATACAATAATTTTTGGATTTGACTTTCGAATTCTCAGTTGTACCGCAAATGGTTTTATAAGGAATAAAGTAGGAGTATACAGGATCGGTGCTCGGGGTTTTTGCGCCCGGTGCACTATACGATATTGCGCCCCATAAGCTGTTCATTTTTGAACGCAGTCGCTGAATGGGAGAAATAATTGTCATAGTTTGCGCAAAATGTAAGATTGCACCCTAAGAATAATATTACTTAAGGAGTCTCTGGGTCAACATCCAACCAACAAATATCTGCCAAAAACTTTGTTTGAATTTTTGAACTTCTGAATTCTTTCACTGAAACTTTGAATCAAATTTTTGACATGTGAACGGTTGTTGCTGTTTTTTGTCTCCCTTTTGTTAGGAAAATAAAAGAGATGGGAGAAAGGAATTAGGGTCAAAAACAGCAACAACAAGCTGAAGCATCCTAACATAATGTTCGTTGGGAAAGTTGGCTGGTAGGTACGATTCTTCATCGAATCGAGAATGAACGATCAATATTTGTTGGTTGGCCCGTGTGGAACTGCCATATTAATTTGTTAGACAGTAAAAGCACCAAAGCGGTTAGATATTACTGGACAGATGGTGTTATCCCGACTGGGTCATTATGTATCTACACAGATGGCTTAACAATTGGGAACAGGTTATGGTATCTTTTCCGAGGCATTGAATATAGATACCTCTCTTCGTCTACTCGACCATTGCAGCGTGTTCCAAACGGCCGAGATTTTTCTCTCATTTGGGAGATTGCTTCTGATTCTCCAAGACGAAGGTCTGTTCCTTCACTTTTTGAGTAAAATCTCGAGTAACATTTCTTGAGTTTATGAAAATCTCGAAGGTAAAATCTCTCGAAACTTCCTGCCTGCATGAGAAAGTACAGGGACAGAAATTGGATAAATTAGGTAATTGGATTTGGGATTTAAACTTTTTTTAAAATCTTAATTTTTGAAATTGCGCCCCCGTGAAATTGCGCCCAGAGCAAGTGTACCATTCGCACATATGAAAGCGCCGCCCCTGGGAGTATATTACATTCAAATATGTTCAATATTAATTAAAATTATTAGCTGCTGGGACTGGTTAAGTATTCAAAACAGCTGCTAGCTACTTGCAACTACCCTTGCTATTGTTTTGGGGCAGCTACGCATAAAAATTCCAACAGCTTTTTTCAAAGCTTTTACTACTCAAAAATAGATGGCTTTTCCTTTTTAAAGCTAAGTATGCTGTTCCTAAGTACGGCGGTCAAGAAAAATGTTCTTATTATTTCTTGACCCCGGTACAGAAAATTTCGACAAGTAATGTGATGATTTTTTTCCGTGTTCAAAATTGACATTTGACATCATTGCACACTAAAATAATCACTTCAAATAATAATCACGTTAGTGAAAACGCCAAATCTACTTTCCGTCAATTTCGGTCAAGAAAAAATTGTCTTTCCAATTTTTTCTTAACCGCCTTAGGAAAAGGATCCATCTATGTGTCAGAATAGTACTAGCATTTTTCTTGAGCGAACAGCGTACTAGGTACAGAAATTTCTTGAGCAAAAATTCCTATAGCATTTCTTGACCGATTACTTAGGCGTTTTTTACATACACTTTATATGGGGAACATTTTCTTGACCGCCGTACTTAGGAACAGCATACATAGCTTGAAGGTTAAGTTTATGTATTTAAAAAGATTTCTTATCAAAAAAATATACAAAATACATAAGGTCGTTTCCATATTTTATTGTATTGAAAGGCTCACCGTTGCTGTTAGTGACCTGGCCTATGCCCTGATTTCCTATTTTATGTTCAAGGCCGGTGTTGCCACGGCCGATCTATGCGTTTAGATCACCCGTTAAAATAATGATGTCTCCCCTTGGAATAGAGCGAAAAACCTTATTCAGTCGGAGATACAGCTCTTCCTTGATGTCGTCGTCTGCGTCTTCAGTTAGAGCATAGCATTGGACCAGTGTAGTACTTCTTAGTCTGGTACACAAGCACACGATATTAATCCTCGTAGAAGCTGATGACCAGCTAATGAGGCTGGACCTGGCTTCTTTAGTGAGTATTACACCAACGTCATTCATACGGCTTTCAATTTCGTTTCTGCCAGAATATAAGAACGACTCATGGTTTGGGCAGATATATTCCCCCGCTTCGGGACACCTGGTCTCGCTGAGTCCAATGATCTTGATTTTATATCGGTTCATCTCGATAAGGACTTCTTTTAGCCCTCCATCAGCAAGCAGTGCTCTCACATTCCATGACCGATTCGTGTCCAAGTTCGAAAAGCAAAGGTCGTCGTCGTGTTGTCCATCCGGTTCCGGAGCATTGTTTGCCGATTCGTAGTAATGGTGTTTTTATGGGAGCGAGTAGCTAACCCTCAGCCTAACCGACTTCAAACTCTTCTTTATGTCAAACTCGCTATTCGCCCGTCACTCGTTAGCTTCTTCCGAAGAAGTACACCAGGGGGCACCGCGGGGAGATGGGATTAGGACTTGCTAACATAGCTGCTAGGTATTCGTCTGCAGTGCTGTTCTCGGGTTTAGACAAAAGTAACAAATCGGGTGCCAACACCTGCTGCGATGGTAAAACTAGTTCCCTCTAAGAAATGCCAGAAATATTTTATTGTTCCATTCATCGCCAATAACTCCCCATGCCCTCTATATCGTTACTCAATGTGAAAGCTTCAGCAAAAACAAAACCTAAGGGTTGCTCACGGTATACAGAAACATAAGGTAATGTAAAAGAGACGACAGCTTCGAATATGTCAGCTTCGTGGGCGCCCAGAGACGTCAGCCCTAATGCAGAAACAACAACAACAGCTTCGATTTTGTATGAAAAGCGGGAGCCACGTGACGTCAGCACTAAAATATCGTTTACGGTATACAGACTTTTACACTACCTTGTTTCTGTATACCGTGAGGGTTGCTAGTCTGTTAACCCAACTGATATTCTGCTGCGTGTAGAATAAAACACCGAAAGAATATTGTACATATATGTACATCCCCAGGAATGTTTCTTGCTTGCATACATCAATTGGTCTGAGAAATTTTTTCAATCAGGTCACACAGTGGACAGAGCACGGATTGCACGAGTAAATATTTTCTCCACTTCTGGACGAAATTACTACCGGGGCAGTTTTTTGTCCGTATAGTCCATATCCCAAGCCTTGCTCAACCCGTTCATATTCCAAGCCTTGCCCGTGAGACCTGTATTTTTGGTGCGAATAGACATGTTGATAAAGAACTGTGTACATCATTGTTTTAGGTGCAACAAATGGACTGATTGTTTTTCTTGAGATTCTTGAGTACACGCTCGTACACGTAGTAGGGTAGTTTTGAAGTGGAAGATTTCAAAAAGTTAAGGCGTCAGTAAAATTTACCGTCGTGTAAGGGAGGAATGTACTGTCTAGTTTTTCAAAATTCAACAATTTCAGATATAGACCTATTTTGATTAGATAATATTAAAAACTAAGCACAGAGCTACAAGTTAAAAACTGGGTGGCATTTTTTCTAGATGTTTTTTTTGCTAAAAATAAAGACCGTAATTTTTATTATTATAGACAAAAATTCAATTGATTTGACTCGAGAACTAAAGTAATCCACAAATCGATGTCCAAAAACTGAACAGGTGTGCGAAACAAAACAACGTGACGCTAGCTTGGGTTAGAGGACATACAGGCATCGATGGGAACGAAAAGGCTGACAACCTGGCAAAACAGGGGTCAACCTCGGAATTCTGGGGACCGGAGCCATACTCTGCCATTGGCAGAGGGTTGGTGAGGAACTGCATCGAGAAATGGGTCGCTGAGGAACACCGGAGACGGTGGGACGCTATGACCACGTGTAGGCAGGCTAAGATGGTGCTTACGTTGCCGATTACCGCAGCCAGAAGAAGGATCCTGCATATGCAAAGGAGAACCCTCAGATGGTTGGTGGCACTGATTACAGGACACGGATGTTTCAGGTATCACCTAAAAAGAATGGGAATTCTGGAGGATGACACCTGTCGGATGTGCCTGGAGGAACCTGAGACGGCCACACACATAGTGTGTCACTGTCCGGCGGTGGCGAGGAAAAGGGCTGCCATAACTGGACTCCATTGGATGGAGGACATGAGGCAGACTCCCCTCAATCAGCTGCTTGCGATAACTAGGGGAGTCGAAGTAAGGGAGCAATGGGACAACCCACTGCAACCCCAATAAGATGACTCTAGGCAGAGGGACGAAAAGGGACCCGCAAATAGTGGTCTGATTCGGTATCCCTCGAAAATCTATATATAATCCACAAATCGAACTCGAGCTCTTGGGGGGTCCCTCATTTCTTCCTCTTGGATCCACCACTGGCATAAGGAATGGGCTATTCAGCATATGGTCCCAAGTAGGGAATCCTATCCCGCATCAAAATCTCAATCCCGCAAGCTTGCGGGATCGAGGTCAACAATCCCGGGGATCCGCGGGATCGAGGTCAACAATCCCGGGGATCCGCGGGATTTGCGGGACTACAAAAAACTGATATATTTCGTTCTAAGTAGTTATGTTCATGAATTTATGAAGTATTATATGAAATAAGAACATCACAGACCACTCGAATTTTCTTACATAGTACCTACCATATAAATTGTAATTTTGAAATTAATCTCCGTTACAGCAGAGTTTATGCTACCGATGTAATAAAATTTGCGAAATCAATTCAATTCCAGCGTAGTTCAGAATTGGCCCGAGTACTTTGTTTAACTGATTCAGTAGTTAGTTTCACATACAATACAATTAGCGGCAAGGTTAATCCCCATACGGTCAAACGGGAATTCCTTGCCGTAGGCGTAGGGTTACTTGACATTTACTGTGTTCCCATGAACCGGGGTAGAGCATTCGTTGAGTTTACAAAAATGTTTCCCCGCAAGTTAACTCGATGCTCTTTTTCCCGCAAGTTAACTCGGTTATGGATTGACAGATAAATAATTTTACATCATGTCTCCGTTGCTTCATGTTTTGGTATGATAAAACCAAGCTTAGGAGTCACCCTTTGTACTACTAGTCTATCAAGTCGTTAAGGTCAAGGTACAATGTCTTGTAGCAAGCTTGGTTTGAAGAATAGATAAGAATAGGAAGAGCTATAGGATCTGGGGGGATGAACTTTACGTTTGAACTCTATGTGCGGTAAACGCACTTAAACAAACACATATGCAAAACCCGGCTTAATCCTACGTGTTTCGTGGAGTTTTCTTTGGATTTAACGAAACTTTACTCACCCTCGTTTACACGGGCGCTTACTCTGAGTTAACCGAGGGTAAAATCTGCTTAGGTATCACCCTTCATACTAACAGTCCGCCATGTCGTTTACTTCATGGTACAAAGTCTGGTGGTAGCTCGAAGATAGAAAAGGGATATGATAGGTTAAAGGTAAGCTGAGCCACAACAGTCGGAGTTAGCAGGAGACTGCCTCGTCGGAGTGTTATGCCTCCTGAAACAAGAGAATACCGCTAACCAGCCAACAAAGGCTGTGACGCAAGAACAGTCACATGGGGCCAGTCCAAACTAGTTTCAAGTCACTCTCGTTTCTGTCGTCCCGTGTAAGGGATTTCCACTTCCGTACAGGGGCAAGCAGTCAACCCGTGTTCGGAGAGCTTAAATCTATTTTTATTAATACATACTTTGCAATATTGTTAGCACTTCTCTATTAATTCTCGGTTCTTATAACAGGTGATTCTACTCCCCAAATCTCGCGGATCCCGCATGTCTAGTCCCGCATTACTGATCCCGCAAAAATGGTGCGGGATTGGGCTCGCTAGTCACAAGCAATGAATCATGATGAAAGCCTGTGCAACCATCAACATTATAGCCAAATCCAGGAAAATAACCACAATAACTCAAAGATATATATACCCCAAATTTTCCAGCCAGACAACGCTCTGCCTCATGTAGTTGATCGAATCAAGGAAGTGGGATGTTTTACCACATCGGCAAACCCCATTAGTTTCAGTGCACGCAAACCCAGCTCTCAGTGCAGCACTTCAGTTTTATTGAAGATATAAAAAAATGGTTCTGACAACTTGAAAAGATGATAGGCAATACTTTGTTTCGAAATAAACGTTCATTTTAACAAAAAAACAAAATCCTTTAAAATGAAGCTGATTATCCAATACTTCCAGATGATCAGTCAGCTTATTATCACACGAAACTCATTGCTTCTAGATGGTAAATTATAACCAGCGATCAACTGTAGCTATGAAATGGTTATGCGATAAAATGCCATTGCAACTGATCAATTTTCCGAATATTGACTTGTTGATAACGGTCATTGTCGGATTAATTTTAGAGTGTTAATCCAAAAAAAATTTGCTAGATAACCTTCATATAACTTCATTCAGTCTTTGCTATCTTTTTCGTCATACACTGTTTGATTAATTAAAAAGTGTCAATTTTATTTTTGCGGCAAACACGGTTTTGAAGCGATCAATTTAAAATGCACTCAGTCGCAGCTAATTAAATTATACCCAAGATAAAAACTGCTATTGTCATGTGGAATATTTTAAAGAGAAGTTGAGGCAGTTAAAGTTGAAGAATTTAGTCAAACTTGTTTGCTTTTATTCTAGTACTACAATTTTGCTTGTAACTTCTAGAATTGGTCCTCGTTGTTATCAGGCATGAACATTTTGATTTAATTTAATTGATTAATGGACAAACAGTTCTTTAGTTTTCATTGCATATATCTACTCATAAAAAAATAAAAGTAAAAACAATAAACTCAAGAAAGATTTACGGGGACTCCCCTGACTTTATGAAGCACAACTTGAAACCGCAACCGCATAAAATTTGCAATTCAAGCCTGAAGATAAGCATTTTATCGCTGCACCTTCAAGCGTCTTGTTTACTTGTCGTTTTTTCTTCGATCCATCTCTAGACCGTATATAAGACACCCATGAGCATTCGATACTTGCAGTCGAAGCAAGATTCGCATCGAGGAAAGTTCTAAAGTATTTTTTCTTTAAAATAAAGCAAACGTCTTTGAGATAGTTCATTATGGACGCTGATCGTGCAAACCGAACCAACCAGTGCAACCCAAATCATCCTCCAACCGGCCCTGGCAGGACAGCTGGATATCCAGGAGATGGCTCTAAGGCAGACAAAGATAATCATTCACAGCAGCTGAATCCAAACAATCCTAAACATCAAGGAAAGTGATTCTTGTAAAATGGTGAAATATAAATGATTTCATAAATTTGTGCGTTTTTTATTTAATATCGTTTCAAATACAATGTCTATGTTGCTTTTGGTGGATTCTGTGCAATAGTTCGTTAATGGTTTGGTAACTTGTGGATGTTCTTGATATTCTAACTTCTTTTGAACTTGAAGAAGGCAGGGTAGAATGAAGTGATTAATTCCTGATTAATCTACCCATTAACCTACCAATTCATGAAAGTGTTCTTTACGTTTTTGAAATATTTTCTTTTGCCATTGACGATCAGGCTACTTGTCCTAAGATGGCTGGGGTTTCGTCATACTGCAAACTCTTCGACAAAGAGCTTCGGCGGATGATCTCTCATGTTCACAACGGAAATTTTACTTTAAGGTGAACTCGTTTTTCTTCTACTCTGAGCTGTTTATATGCACTATTTATTTTGTGTGCCCGAGTGCTACATGAGATTGCTCGGCCTGCAGCAATGGGTGTTTTCGAAAATGCATGACTGCTGTATCACTGCAATATTCAGCCACATATTGCAGTCATGCGCTTTCGAAAACACCCAATTACAAGTTCAGTCACCATTTATTTCGATCTTGATAACTTCCGCCTAATATGAAGTCAGTGAGTAATACCACTGATAGAATTTTTAAGGCGTGCTCAAATCTCGATGACTATATAGTAATTCGTTTATGGCCGTGGCTATGTGGATATTCTGCATGTAAACCTCATGTTCGCAACGACGAAGTTCTTACTTATTTTAAGACCTCCTATCAGCCGATTGTTTGGTCGGGTTGGTTTATACTGATATCCGGCCGAAATCTAATCGTTGTAATGGACGCACTTGCATATATACATCTTCATACTGATTAAGAGCCCGGCCAAATTATCGGTCGATGGGAAGTCTGTAGTGTGCGGGGGTCTAAAGGGTCAATCACATAGCTTCGTTTTCTTTCGTTTGGTTTTTTCAATCTTTCAATTTGTTGATTCAATGCTGCGCACTTCATATGCCTGGTTCCACACGAACGTACGCACAACACCACAAGAATCGTCAGCAAAGGTAGTTTATGGAGAAGAGGGTGAGAAAGGACCATGGAATAGACACAATTAATATCGCCCTCTTTCATTATCTTCTCCATAAACTACTTTTGCAGCCGACTCTTGACGTGTCGTTTGTACGATCGTGTGGAATCGTCATATGGAAGTATCTACCTACATCAGGAAAAACTGAGGAGAGCGAGAGCTTTTGGGAAATTTTGAAAGAGACGAACGAACGGAAAAGAGTGTTTATTTGATGGCGGTTATCGGCTTAATCTATTTTAAGATTTACCTAAACTACCTATTGTAAAAATTACGCCTTCTTCTTCTTCTTCTCTTTGATCCGTTAGCTGGCGATCCGATCGGGATCTCGCTGCAACGGATACGCTGCTGTCGGTGCCGCTGGGTCTCGAGCTCTATTCACGATTAGTTTCCATTCTTGCCGAATTTTGGCAAAGTCTCGAGCCTCGGTAACTGATCATCTTTGATATTTTAGGTCGCCGTCTCGTTTCGAAGGCGATCGCGAAGTGAGACACCGAGAATCTACCTCAAGCATCTCATTCGGAAAACCTCGAGCTTTTTGATGTCCGGTTTGAGCAGTGTCCACATTTCCGATCCATAAAGATGAATCGGAAGAATCAGTAATGGCGTACTTTCGTTTTGATGGCAATATTTGTTCGTTTCCATATGCAACACTTGAGCGAGACGAATGTTGCTGTTGGCTGGCCGATGCGGCTGTGAACATCGGCCGTCGATGTCACTTTCGTTTCCTCAATCAATGATCCCAAATATTTGAACATCGGAATGATGGATTCCACCGTGGTGAACACTGGCTTTGGATCCGTCCGTTGTGAGCACTTTAGTCTTTTCCGCATTGATTTTTAACCCGTGTGACTGAGGGATGCAGAAAATGTCGTATGTCCGTTGCTTCGGTATCTGTGTCGTCGAAGACGGCGTTATCGTAGGCGAACATTAAGTCGCTTACGAAGTTGTTGTTGTCGTCGTATCGAACTCCGAGTCGTCCATCGAATGCATCATGCATAATCGCGTCGATCACAACCTTGAAGGGAAGTGGCAAAGCGACGCGACGTCTTCTTGTCGAAAACCCGTTTGAATCGGGAACTCCTCGGATAACTCGCTTCGAATACGATCGCTGCTGGTTGAGCCATCGTACGACGCTTGGAGAAGCTGGATTGTTTTTTAATGGCACGTGTTCGGTTCGGTTCCAAGGCCAATCGATGCAATCGAAAGCAGATTTGAAATCGATGAACACAGTTCATTTGCCGTAACGAATTCATTCTTCCATTCCTCGATGTGGTTTAAATCCAGCTTGTTCTTTCCGGGTCGTTTGCTCTCGATGTTTCTGTAGCCTCGATTATATGATTTTTGCAAATGATGATACTTTCGGGGTTTCTTGTGGTATTGTTAGAAGAAGTTTTGGCATATTTACCTTACAATATGATATCAACACCATAGAAGGAAGTTTGGAAAGTAGTAATGAAGCCTCAAACAAATAACAGCAATGACAGTAGAAATGGAAATAAATATAAAGAAAACGAAATATCTAAAATGTACAAGAAGGCCACGAGGTAATTCGAACAAACAAAAAACAACTATTGATACACATAAATTCGAAAGAGTTGAAAATTCCATCTTCCTGGAATCAAATTTAAGAGGTAGAAACATGCTGGGATTAAAGAAGGAATTGAGGAAGGTTGGCGACGATACTTTGAACTAAGATCATTTCCTTTTTCTAAATAGAATCGTGCCAGTAAAGTTCTTAAAGTCAATATACAAAATCATAATTAAAACTGTGGTAACCTACAGAGCAGAAGCGTGGGCTGGCAGAAACGTGCGGAGGACAAATTTCAAGAAAAATATCTCTCTGTACAAATGCGACGTGAAAAAGACACCAACAAACCCAGAAATAGAAATATTATCAAGAACCGATCTTATCAGCAAATATAAGGATTAAAGTGGTTGAGCAATGTTTATAAGAAGATCAAACTCAAGGACCGTAAATAAGTATAAGCCCACAAGGGACACGCTTAAGCGTAGACTCAGGATAAAGTGGTTTGATAATTGAAGGCGAATCTACAGGAGACCAGGAACAGGAATAGGCTCAGGCTGTGTTTCCGGAAATGATGATATTTTTGGTTGCAGATAAATTGATTGATGAAATTTTTCTTATTTGTTTTATCAATTTCTAAATTACTACGTTTATAAGCGGAGTTTCACTCCAGGATCTTCAATCCAAAGTAAAACTCCCGATGCGTTTATAAGCAATGGGAGTGTAAATCCAAAATACTTTCTGGTTTGAGATGACAGCTCCAAGCTCAAATTCAAAATCATAGCAAAGACATATATAAACCCAATGTTTAATTTAATTTATTTAAAAATATCAATAAACAAAGAAAAAAACTATTGTAGCAAAATAAAACACCCAGCTTCTTCTTTACAAAGTTTTTCCCCTTCGGAAAAAATTCTCACTCCCAGTCAGCGTTTATAAGCACAACATAAACCGGGATCGAAGTTTCACTCCAGCTTTTTCTTCGGGAGCGAAAATCCAAGTTCTGGATTTTCACTCCCGGTTTATAAGCGGTGTTTCACTCCGGATCGAAACTTCCATCCGGAGGGAAACTCCGCTTATAAACGTAGTAAATGTAAATTATGACAAAAACAATATCCTCAATACTTGATAATGAAATATACTTTCCGAACTTTGGTACCCACCAAATGCATCCTTCGATGTTTCTTATTGAATACCGACCGATAGACGCTTGTTCCACAACTTGATGGTAAACGGCATCTTTAACATTTTACAAACTGTTTACGCTCCAATTGAAGTTTAAAATTGAACGAATTTCTTTCGTGAATCCTTCTAACAAAAATTGAAAAGACCCCCAATTCACTGTTTTTTTTTTTTTACATAAAAAGTTAAATTCAATTAAGGAAATAGAATAAAATGCTGTCTAGCTTTTTTTGTCAAGTTTATTTATTTCCTTGTGTACTCCGTATGTTATCTCAATTTAGAGTGGATAAGGAAATTGAATCAAATCGTCCTTGGTAGTATCAACCTGCTCCATTTCTGTATGATATAAAATTTGACGATGTTAGTTCGGTATTTTTAATATTAATTTTCAACTTAAGCAATTTTAAAGTTATTGTACGCAAGAATATTTCGATTTAATAGTCTAGTCAAGTCTAGTGGCTCACAATACGAATTTCTTGCTGTTGAGGTAAAATCTGCATGTGACAAATGTGTTATTATAAGCATGTACTGTCCTCCTAATGCTTTCCATTCCGATATCGCTGCTGAGTTTTCTAGTCTTGTGTCTACTCTTTCTCACCCCTATGAAAACATAATTGTTGCAGGTGACTTTAATGCTCAAAATCAATGCTCGTGCGAATGCCCTTAGATATTTATTTGAGTCATTGGGCTTGAATATTCTAAATCATCTACCAACATTTCTAAATTATCAAAACACATCATTGCTTGATTGCCTAGCTGCTACCTGCACTGATGCAGGGTTAAAGCATCATCAAATTTCCCCTGGATGTAGACCTTCTAAATGCCTCATTCATTCAATCCACTCCTGCTTCCTCTGTCTCCTGATCTTTCTCAGTTCTTCCGCATAGTACTGATGGCTTTAACTTCCACTGTGTGGACTCCTCGGAAGTTATTGCAATACTGCTCTTTATTTCCTCCAACTGCATCGGTTTTTATGAAATCTCTCCACGCTTTTGTAAGCTCATCGCTCCCTTAATTTTGGATGTCATCACGCATGTTTTTAATTTATGTCCGACTAATTCCCAAGTTCCCTTGTTGTGCAAAAAAGTGTTAGTGATCCCTTTACCAAAAAAAATCTTCTGCAGATATCTCAGGTCTCCGTTCCATTAGCATTCTCCTTTCCTTGCTAAAGCCTTTGAGAAAACTCTTTACATCCAAGTCCTGCGCTACCTTGAAACTAATAGCTTTATTTCTAAATATCAATATGGTTTCCGTAAAAATCATAGTTGTGAAACCGCTATACTAAAGGTAACAACTGACATTCGTTCTGCGCTTGATAAAGGCGACGTTGCAATATTAATGCTTCTTGATTTCTCGAAAGCCTTCGACTCGGTGGTGCATGCAATCCTACTTTCCAAACTATCATTTCTCTTCTGTTACACGGCTTTTCTCCTCTTTGCTCTCAAACCGTTTTCAATGTATTCGTCATAACAATGTTATCTGCACTCTTCTACAGGTGCCTTTCGGTGTTCCACAAGGTTCAATTCTTGGTCCCCTACTATTTTCATTGTATATCAATGATTTACCCTTAACTATCGGTCACTGTTCCTTTCATCTGTATGCCTGACATCTGACAAGTACTTGTGCTTAGTCGTCGTCCTACGCTCCCCGACAGAATGCCACCCATTTGTCTGGGTAGCATTCCTCTTCCCATTGTTGATCGGGTCCGTAATCTTGGCATTGATATTAATGCTAAACTGACCTTCTGTGATCAAGTCTCACTATTGCTCTCCAAGAGTTATGGGACATTACGTAAGCTCTGGCTTTATGGCAGCCTTCTATCACCTACTATGTGTTCAAAGCTTGTAAAATATCTCAATCTTCCGCATTTCCTCTACGGCTCACTTGTTTACATTGTGTATGATTCATCCCGTCGTGAACGACTTAATATTGCATTCAATGATTGCTTACGCTTTATCTTCCACCTGAGAAGACCAGATCATACATATATCATCTGTTCGAAGTTCACTAATAGGCTGTAACCGCTTTTGTTTTTTCGATATTATGGCACTAGCTCTTTTCTACGCTAAACGCCCTTCTTACCTTTCCGATTTCCTTACACCTTTGCCAACATTGAGATCACTTAAATTCCTTAATCCATCTCATCTGTCTCAGGATAATCAGGATATGAGATAGATTAGAAATAAAACGGGCGATAGAATGGAGCCCTGCGATAATCGATGAGTTTTAAATTTTACGCCGTCCAATACTACGTTGATTGAAACTGCCAATCTACTTTTTTAGAACTAATCCAATACTATGTTAAAACCAGGCGCGGATTCAAGGAGGGGGTCACGGGGGTCATGACCCCCCCAAAAGCTCGCTGTCTAAAAAACAACAAAATTTACCCTACTAAAAAAGTAAAAACAAAATAACCAAATGAACAAAACCGACCCAACTCGAACTATGCAATAACAGTTGAGATGGTAGAATCAAAAAGCTGCTGATACGTTTCTTCTACTTGACGAACATCTTCAATATCTCAACTGAAAGAGGTCCAAAATATCCGAAGAAAGCATTTCATTAAATTCGGTAACAATGTTGTCCAATAAAGGAATGAACATTTCTCTTCTGTAATACATATTCCTCTGGAGTTTGATTTTTTGATGATTGTCACGGTGTTTTTGGCGATAAACAACCCGTGGCTCTTTGAATTCCACATCCAATTGTGCAGTGAGATAATGGACTTCAGTAAAGATGATGGGCTTCAGTACCATCAAAAAAACAGAATCTATATCACGCCTCATCACGGTCTTAAGAAGAGCAAAGGTATCTTTGATCATATCCGTTGCTATTTTCAAATCTAATGAAGACTTTTAGAGTATTCGGCTCAAAGGTAAAGTTGGACTTGATACATACAAAAAGTAAAAGTTTACTATTACGTTGGTAATGATTATGATAAAAAATCAAATAGTACGACAATTGTACACGTCTAGAACGTCATTAAATCAAGTAGATGAAATCGGAAACTCAGGGCTGAAAAATACAAGTCGAAGATTTGCTGCAACAGATACATTTTTCGCGTTCTCCAAGACCGAAATCTCATTAAGTTCGTCACACTTTTATATTAATTGTTCACCCTCAAACTGTATGTGCCCATTTGATTTTCTAACCAACGTGTCTAGCAAAATCCTTAAGTGATTTGCCACCAAGATGTCTTTTAAAAACATCGTGTCTCTTTGCAGAAGCGTTACCAAAACCCAAAACTGTTCTCATTGTTCCTGAAGCTTTGCGGCAATTTGTGAAGATTTCAATAAAGAATTGTTCAACAAATGATTACTGCAAGAAGACCGTCTTACGTGAATTGCTACTTAAATCAACTGATGACATACCCCTTTCAAATCAGACGCCGTCACTGAGCGGCGATCTGTTCCAATTCCAACCAAATATTTTAGGTCCAAATCGAATTTCTCACACAGATCAATGACGACTGCCACCCAGTTAAACAACCCTCCTTTAGTACATACTCAGAACAAATTCCTTGGTATTCATCGAAAAATGTGATGAAATCTTCTCTGATTGCTCTGTTGAAGTGGTAGCGATAGAACAAGCTAAGGTGTTCTGTATAGGAATTGTCGGTCGTCTCAACAAATACAACTGCGTAAAAATTTGCCGCTCTAACTCTATCATCCAGAACAGCTTTCTGAATTTCTTCTTTGCAGGCTTCTATAAGTTGATTTTGGGTGGTTTTACTGAGGTATGTCACGTTTTAACCCGGGGTTACCAAATTCAACTCTATAGTGAAGAAGTGCCCTGAAGTTCCTATAATTTGTCACCAGACTATCTACTTTTCCGTCAGTATCACGATTATAGAGAGACTCATCATCCCTACGTATATCCAAATAAAGAAATATTCTGCTGACCTCGATCTCGATTTTCTTTTACTTGTGCGTCCCATTATACACAGACTTGGTCGACCACTTCAGATGCTGGGTTATAGAAAGTCAGAAAGGAAATTTTTTCAGCTACCGCCCTCTGATGATATTGGTTCCGTTGGTGAAATGAAAGTGTAATCGTCGAATGCCTTCAGTGGTTCTCTTTCTTGGTTTACTTTTAATTCCGTGACCCCCTCCAAAACAAAATTCTGGATCCGCTCCTGGTTAAAACCTTTGGTAATCTCTAGAACAACCATATATTGTCTATTAATTTGAAATTCCTTCTCTATCGCATCGTTTTATTTGCCATCTTGTTTGTTCTAGGATCTATTTGCATGATATTGAAAACATAACCCTTGTTCAACAAAAAGTTCAAATTGTGAATCACCAAACTTTGTATTTTTTATTCGCAGATTAAAGGAATAAATTCAAATATTAACTAAATAACTCTTTACCACAAACACGTGAAATGCAAAGGTCTTAGCGAAAGGATGAAAGTTTTAATTTGCATCCTTTATTTCCAGGAAGGTCATACTATTTACGTGTAAATACCTAAAACAGCCCATAACTCTTATCTTATTGGGTTGAGGCTTGTCCTCTTTATGTTACATAATTTATGGCTGAAAAATTTCCCTAAAGCCTACCACAGAAGGGTTTTGGATGATCAGCAGAATAATTAATTGGTCCTGCTGGCAGAAGTATTGACTACGTTAGGTTTAGGAAAAAGAAAACTTTTTTGCGATCGCAGCCCATTCTCAAAGTCCGGCGTTTAATACAACATAAAAATTAATTTCGAAATGGGTTCGATAAATACAGGACTTTTCTAAATGGAATCGTAATTATCTTTTTTCCCCTGTTTTTAATCCTTGTGGGGGAAGGATGGAAATATAATTTTGGCCTTATCATGGCAGTTTAAACTTCTGCAAGGATTCGAAGTTCCAAGAATTCTTCAATGTTTGCTTGCTGTGAAATTAGTTCTGATGAATTTTGTTCCATTTGTTGCCCTTGGCGAACTTTGCTCGTCCTTCATTGTCTTTCCTGTGTCTGGGTGTTTGCTTAATTACTCAGTCCACCAAGCTCACAGCATTACAAACAGGGATCGTCGCATTTAGAAAACTCGTTTATAATCCCTTCCTTCATGGTTTCGCCCCCCTCTGAATTGGAAAAGTTTAACGGAATTCATTCTCAATGACTCAATACACCGCGATTTTCGTCCCTTTTCCTTGAGCATTCGATTTTGTTGCGAAGTTTCGGAAGCCTTTATTGCTGGTGTTCGTGGAAGTCGGCCTTAAGATCCTCAAAAAGGAAAATACCTAACATTTTTTTAATTGGATATTTTTTCCTGTCTGAATTATTGGGAACGATAATCGATACAGTTAACACCTGCTGAATTCAAATTAGTTGCCGCTTGAAGAATATTAATGGGTTTGAAGGGGTTGAAAAAGAGTAAAAGTGTGTGAAGCTTCTAGATTTTTTTAATAGATAGCCTTGGTTTTTAGGTCAGACCTTCAAACATTACCTAACCAGGATTTGTTTGAACATCGTCCTAAACAGATGCCGTACCAGATTAGTGGAAATCCAGGTCCAATCGGGCTCTTCAGTGATTTGGAGCCTTGGTTAGAGTATTTTTTATAGCATACCTGGATGTTCAAACATCCTTGGGAAAACTCGCCCTTCTACATTCACTAAACACGTTCTAAAATGTTGTCCTCTTGCATTTTTCAATTTTGAATAGAGTGTCACACTTTGCGTCTCCGCGGAGATAAGATTCAGGATCAAGTTTTGCAGCTCCCGAGAGCATTGATTGTTGAAAAGTCTTTGGTATGAAGTTTTCTTTTGTGCGACACATCAAGTCGATATCTCAGTCAACAACACGTTCTTGGATTGAATAAAAGCAAACAGGACTAAGCAACATCAAGGATGTTACGCAATATTTCACCATTCATAAACTCTAAGACAAATTCCTATAAAGGCAAAACGTCATTTCCTTTTGCAAAATGTGTTCATTCTAAAGAAATTCAGAGTAGAAACTTCGACACTCTCACACAGATATAGTGTTAGTTTACTTATATGTATAGTTGAAGTTCTCTCCAATGACAATGCTAGCGGCAAATATTTCGCTTATGTTTGCGTGAGTTTAACTTGAGGTGAAACTCGATGAAATTTCCTCTCTTGCATACTATGAAATTAAATCTAAATCTTTAATTAATTAATTAATTAATTAGAGGATTTATTTTGCCCTTAGAATACAATAATGGAGTTTTAGCAAAAGGCTTTGTGAAAAGTATTATTCAAGCTTCAGGCCGGCCACTTTCTGGCGGAACTAATTGGTTTTGTATAAACGAGCAGATTCAAGTTAGCAGGCTTTCAATGAAATATAGAAAGACTTGAAAGCTTTATCTGATAGCACAGTTGCTGTTTTTAATATGCTGAGGAATAATTGTTTTTTTTTTGGAACTGGTATTTAAGGATGTTTTAGGAGGAGTACCAAGAATAATAGTTTCCAGCTGACTGCTTGAAGGCTGTTTTAAAAAGATATTAATATCTTTTGACAACAACAATAATAATGGCTAACTATAAGATCAAGATAATGTAAATTTTAATTCTGTAATAGAATTTTATCTCCAACTGCCTTTCATAATTTTTTTAATATAACAATTGCAATATATAATCTACTGCTACTAAGCCCAGGGCCGACGCTTGATTTTTTTGCGCCCGGTGCAGTATGCCATATTGCGCCTCTACCAGCAGTTCATTTTTTTATAGCAGTAAAGGGCAATGGAGAAAGACACAAACATTCTGTGACCCTTTTTAAATTGTTTTTTTTTCCAAGTATAAAATTTGTTTCTTAATATCTTCTTCTTCTTCTTTCTTTGTGCCCCTTTAATCCCTCATGGGACATAGGGCGGAAACAGTTGCCCTCCAGCGGACTCTGTTTTGCGCGACAGCTCTCAGCTCTGACCAGGATCTCCCAGTTGTTGCGGCCTCTGCTAGTAGGGTCCTCCTCCACGTTGTTCTAGGTCTTCCAACTCGACGGGATCCTTGCGGGTTCCAGTCAAGGGCCTGTTTGGCTAGGTTTTCGTTATCGCGTCGCAAGGTGTGGCCAACCCAATTCCATTTCCTTCGCCTGATTTGGTCGTCTATCCTTTCTTGGCCGGCACGGCGCCATAGCTCTTCATTTGAAATTCTATCTGGCCAGCGGATTTTTAGGATACGACGCAGGCATCTGTTGATGAAGACTTGTAGGCGCCCTGTGATGAATTGGGTGACTTTCCATGTTTCGCAACCGTACAAAAGAACTGCCTTAACGTTGGAGTTGAACAGCCGCAATTTGGTGTTAGTTGAGATCTCCGTTGATCTCCATATGCGGAACAGGCATGCATATGCGCCTCGTGCTTTATTTATTCTGGAACTGACGTCTTCTTCTGTACCGCCATTTTCGGTAATAATGCTACCGAGGTAGCAGAATTTATCTACCAGTTCCACGTCACGGTTATTCAGCGCAGTTCGTTCAAGTGTGTTTGCATTTATCCGCATTTCTTTGGTTTTGTTCGGATTCAGCCTTAAGCCTGCTAGACTACTTTCTGTTGCCAAATTGTTTAACATGTTTTTTAGCTCCTGATGTCTGTGGGCCAGCAAACAGATATCATCCGCGTAGTCGAGGTCCTTAAGGCGGTCTAGCAAACCCCATTGTATGCCGCCTGTTCTATTATCTAGAGCTTCGACAAGGATGTCATTTATTACTATAAGAAATAGTAATGGCGAAAGTAGACATCCTTGTCGTACTCCTGAATTCACCTCGAAGCTGTCGGATAATTTTCCATTATGGAGAACTCTGCATTTGGAATTGTTGTAAAGGGCTTTTATCAATTCTATTATTTTATCAGGCAGTCCACGTCGCCGTAATGCCTGCCATATAAAGCTCCTATTAACCGAGTCGAACGCTTTCTCATAATCTACGAAAGCTAGGTAAAGGGGGGATCGGAATTCAGTAGACTGCTCCACTATGATTCTCAAGGTGTTAATATGGTCTATACATGAGCGGCCCTTCCTGAATCCGGCCTGCTGCCTTCTAAGCGTTCGGTCTACTGCCTCTCTTATCCTTGATAATATAACGTGGGACAAGATTTTACCCACAGTAGATAATAGACAGATGCCTCTCCAGTTGTCGCATATTGTTAGGTCCCCCTTTTTGGGTATTTTGACTATGATACCTTCCGTCCAATCCTCCGGAAAGGTACAGGTGTTCCATGCTATTTCCAGGATTGGCTGAAGCGCATCTGCTATGAGGCTTGAATCGGCTTTCAACAATTCTGCCGGGATGCCATCTTTTCCAGCTGCTTTACCATTGGCCATCGCATGAATTGCGGTTACTATTTCCGTCTTGGATGGGGCCCGGGTGTTGATTCTTATCGGCTGTGCATTGTTGCTGTTTTCCTGAGGTTCCTGTGCAAGTGAACCATTCAGGGCGGCGAAGAAGTAATCTCTCCATCTTTGGAGTTGCTCCTCGTCGCTGCACAGCAGCCTCCCATCCGCACTCTTTACGGCATGCTTTTTAGTAGAGTGCTTTCCCGAGAGCTGTTTAGTAATTTGGTACAGCACTTTACTGTTGCCTGTGTTTGCCGCGTTTTCCGCTTTTTCTGCGAGCTCATTTATCTGCTGCCTCTTATCACGCCGCACACTTCTCTTTACTTCCCGGTGTAATTGGGAATATTCCCGTTCAAGTTGGTGACGTCTTTCCGGGTCGCTTGTAGAGTTTACGTTATTTTTGAGGGCCCTCCTGCGTTCTATTTTTTGCCAGGTAGTGTCCGAGATCCAATGTTGCATGTTTCTCTGGACATAACCGACGCTCGTTTCCGCAGCCGTCAATATAGCGCCCTTTGTTCTACTCCACAGCTCTTCAATATTTGTGTCGTCAGAAACGGTTTGCTGGTTTAATATTTGCTGCAGGTTTCCAGCAAATTCTCGCTTTTTAGCGGTCTCCTGCAGAAGGTCAACGTTAAACCGTCTACGGTTTATAACATCGCGTTGAACGTTTCTGATTGCAGCGATTCTAAGGCGAATAGTTGCTACTACCAAATGGTGGTCGCTTCCAGTGTCCGCTCCCCTGAAGCTCCTGACATCCTCCAGAATGGTTCTCCATCTGCGGCTGACGGCCACGTGATCTATCTGATTTCTCGTTCTACCATCGGGTGATACCCAAAGTCTAGAGATTAACAAGTCTTTCATCTTCATATGGTTAATGAGTGAAAGGCGAACAGCTGCATGCACAAGTTTTTCAAATGACGATGTCAGGCTATCAGAGAGAGAATGCAACATTTTTATACGCGCTGGAATACAACCATAAGTCGGAAAATTTTATGAGTTTATATGGGGATGTATTGGTGCATATTTGCTCGTTTGTTTTGATTTATGAAAGAAAACAGCTGATTCAATTTTCTTTCCTTTTCTGTTATGCATACTTTATCGTAAAGAGAGAATCTGGCTTTGTCTGGCCGAGTTCACGAAGTATACGTTGAGTTTTGCTCAGCAGTGATGTTCATATATGCACGCACACAATCAACGGTCGGAAATTTTTGTATGAAGATGAAAGACTTGTTATTACTAGACTTTGGTGATACCCAGGTCTCTTTGTGTATCTTCTTGTGGCAAAAGTAAGTCCCACCTACCATTAGTTGATGGGAACTACAAAAGTCAACGAAAAGCTCACCATTGTTATTGGTAACTTGGCTTAGGCCTTGTTTTCCAATTGTTTGTTCAAGACCGGTGTTGTCGCGGCCGATTTGTGCGTTTAAGTCACCCATTAATACAATGATGTCTCCCCTTGGAATAGAGCGAAAAACCTCATTCAGTCGCATATAGAACTCGTCTTTGATGTCATCTTCTGCGTCTTCAGTTGGAGCATAGCATTGGACTACCGTAGTACTTCTTAGCCTGGTACGCAGGCGCACGGTAATAATCCTCTCAGAAACTGGTGACCAGCTAATGAGGCTGGACCTGGCTTCTTTGGTGAGTATTACACCAACGCCACTCCTACGGCTTTCAGTTTCGTTTCTCCCAGAATATAAGAAGGACTCACCATTTGGGCAGATATGTTCCCCCGCATCGGGCCATCTGGTCTCGCTAAGTCCCATGATCTTGATTTTATATCGATTCATCTCGTTGAGGACTTCATCCAGCCGTCCCTCAGCCAGCAGTGTTCTCACATTCCATGATCCGATTCGTGTCCTTGTTCGAAAAGCAAAGGTCGTCGTCGTGTTGTCCATCCGGTTCCGAGGCATTGTTTGCCGATTCGTAGCAATGGTATTTTTTATGGGAGCGGGTTGCTAACCCTCAGCCCAACCGACTTAAATCTCTGTTTTGTGGCGCAGAGAGTTCGCCATTCGCCCGTCTCCCGTTAGCTCCTTCCGAAGAAGTACCCCAGGGGGCACCGCGGGGAGGTGGGATTAGGACTTGCTAACAGGTCTGCTAGGTGTTTGTATGCAGTGGATCTTCTCGGATTTTTACAGTAGTGACAAATCGGGTGTCACCACCTTCCAAGGTCTTTGTTAGCCGTTCGCCCCCGTTCTTAATATCTTAATTTCTGAAATTGTACCCGGTGCAAGTGCACTATTTCCATCCATGAAAGCCTATGCCCAATCAGGATTTGCTTCGGAATCTTGCTTTTGTGCTAGGTTTGCTTGCGCTTTAACTTCATAAAACTTTCCCGCTAATGCTACTTGTTTAAGCTTCTTACTGCTTCACCTTCTGGTAGCTGTTTCAAGCAGTATCCTGGACTCCGCAAATCTATAGACTCATAATAAAGGTCCCGATGTCATTCTCCAAGCCTTTATATTTCAAGGTATAATCGATGATCACTAACCTGCATGCATTAGGCTGAGTTCGGAAACGTCATTTGCAGAGCAATAGACGATAGTCATTCGTTCGGTATTGCAATTGATGATATTCAAGAGTTCGGAAATGCAAATTGACTATTGCCAAATGTACGGCAATGCACATTCGCACTGCCATCTTGCAATCATTTTAATGTCAGGTGGTCTAAATCATCAAATTCGCAGTAAAACTAGGCACTTTTCGAAAATGTCAATGACTGGCTTTTGATTTGAATCAAGTGTTCTAAAAAAATTGTTCGATTGCGTCGTTGGGTGTTCGAAAACCTTTGATAAATCAAAAATTTGATTATAATCTGTGCAACAAAGCAGTCTCTTCAAAGCAACTGCAAATGATTTCGGCATATAAATTGTCATGGCAATCTTTTGATCGTCACAGGACTTAAATTTTTGATGTGCTTGCAAACTGTTGACATTTTCGAAAAGTACCTTAGTTTCCAGTGTATAATCTTGCATAAAATGAAAACAGTCTATCTTGGCAGCCTTTCTGGGCAAAGAAGGCGCTTTCAAAAACTTCACCGCTTTCAACAACTTCGGAACAGAGGCAACCCAGATGTCTCTCACCGAATTATTGATCTATAATAGTACAACTAGTACAAACTAAAAATCAAGAACTATGAAACCGTGCCGGCCAAGAGAGGATAGGCGACGAAAACAGGCGAACGAAATGGAATTAATTGGCCACATCCTGCCAAGGACAATAGAAAAAGACACAAACACTCCGTGCAGTTCCTTTAATATAAGAAATAAAGGCACGGGAACACCTTTTCAATTTTTTTTTGAAGTACCCTGCCCAATTGCGCCCGGTGCAAGTGCACCATTTGCACCTTTGAAAGCGCTGCCCCTGACTACGAATCTGTCCTGGGTAGCAAAGATCTACGCTACGCTCAATTCAGGGTAAAACTCAAGTTACTTCCGCTTTATTCACTCTTACGTCAATATTAAATTAGTTTAAAGTTCTTCAACCGGTTTTCGTTTAGAAGAAGTTGATTTTGTGACACCTTGGATACTATCTACCATCTAGAGAATTTTGAAACAAGTTTTGGCATATTGGTTATTTTATATTCTGAACCCGTGGTTCTGGACACCTTTTTGGAAGTAACGTCAATTCAATAGTTATTAAGGACTCAGAACATATAAAAGTGAAACTTTGACTGCAATTGTAAATATGTGAATATTTTTTGGAATTTTTAATGTGATAAACTTCTAGATGAAATTGTGTTAGTTATTTTGAAAAGGAAGGCTTTTAGATATTTTTTCCAAGAGGGACAACCCTTGGGCGTTGCTTAGGAGTTTTATCCATTAAACACGTGTGGTGATCTTTGTGATTTTTCGACCTCCCTCACCCTTGGTGAGATGTCGTGAGATTTGGCACAACCTACTCCTCCACATTGGGAAGAAATGGGGCTTCTCCCCTAACATAGTACGATGGTTCCACAAAGCAATCGTCCCAATACATCCTATACGGGGTCTTAGTATGGTGGCCAACCTCAAATAATCCAGCATGCTGAACAAACTATAGAAACACAAATATGTGCGGAGTTATGCATAACAGGAGCACTTCGCTCCACACTTACAGATGCCCTAAATGTTATGTTATACCTCCCTCCTTTAAAAATTGTGGCAACGGAAAGTGCAACCATTATGATGTAACAGAACGTTCAACGCCACATCACCTTTCAGCTATCTATTTTTTGGGTGGTTATATTGGTCGAAAGAATCTTTATTGCTTAGTCCAACACTACTATAAAAAAAACTAAAATTAGCTAAAATGATTTCGTTTTCAACTTCCTTGTTGGGCTAAGTACCTTTTAGGTGTAAAGTATTAAAATAATCTAGGTTAGTATTTGTGAATCTGCAAGCTAAAAGCTCTTTAACTAAATGGTTCCTAAAAAGCTCAGTACGTTTCTCTATTAACTTATTTTTACATAATTTTGTTATTGTTTAAAGAAAAAATCTCCCCTTGTTAAGTATTCTCTCTACAGTTCACTGCGAAATAAATCATGATTTAGGATTATTTCCAGTTAAAATGGTGACGAAGCACAAAAGTTATCTTGTAGCCTCAGGCGGAATGTCTGAGCACGATCAGAATGAGCAACAACAAAAAAAAACATTTCTAGTGAGAAACTTAAAATAAAAATCCCTTAACATGGTCTTACAATTTAAAGCAACAACCCTTAAAGAAGGTAGAAGCTAGAAATCTGTGTAAGCATGTTTATGTAATAAAGCCAGGAACGTGCTGCTTTATTTTTGGTTGCAGTTGCAGCTCTCTTATCGCTGCTTAAGTTTCAATAAAGTTAAATCAATTTTATATATTCGCGGATCCTAGAAATTTATGTGAAAATTTGCCGCTGGGGTGTTATGGAAGTTGTTGTTATGTTTAAATATTAGAACGTGTCTGCAATGCCTGTTGAATTACATTCTCTTTCCGGGGGTTGTTGAGGCTTTCGGCAGCTAGTATATACCTTCGTTCATCTCGACTTGTGAAAGGCCTTTTGGGTATCTCCTTCAATAGCTTGTACTGGCGAAAGCAATTGCAGAGAACGTGCTCTACAGTTTCTGTTTCTATCTGTCATCAGTTTTGCCCATAATTTTCAGGTGATATCTAACAGGAGCATGTTGAGACTTAAGTTCAGGCCACATATACTCGAAGTGAAATGCAACCTGATGGCCGATACTTGGTTATAACTTCTTCCACTTCTAACTCTTAATTTTCTACTACGAGCTTCAAGTGGTGACGATGTTAACTCCGAAGGGATGCTGGGGTCTCTCAAGCAGAAATAAGAACAGCGAATGTAGTCGGTGTGAGAGAGCACGCTCTTCAAAGCCTACCAAGCCAAGATAAATATGTCATTGTGTCCAGGGCTGCATGGCAATGGGTAGTTTTTGAACTGCCGCGCGATAACAACTCCGCTGGGCACCGGGCGCACTCAGTTGTAGAATGCCTTATCCTCATACGGAAGCTTTGTCAGAATGCACCTTCTTTTCCCTACCATATTTGTGAAACTTTTATGGGCCAATTAAAAGGCGGATGTTCTTGCCAGACAGGACTCTGACTTTGTATTCATCGGTCCAGAACCGGCTGTTGGAGCACCCAGAAGTTTGGCGAAAAAGATCCGATCGGACTTTCAGTTCCTTTCTGTGTCGTTTGTTAACGTAGCCAAGGAATTGTTGGGCGAAGTAGAAAGGTTGTCAGGGCACTTGTTGGTTTGATTACCAGACCCTGCCCCCTGAACTACCACTTATGAATGATAGGAATGCCGAAGGAGCCGATCTACAGGTTTGGCCTTGAGGAGGGTGAGTCTGCCTTTTATGTTTAGTCGTATTATTTAACGAGACCCTGGGGAACGCACAGCGACTAGGCACACTGCTGCTCCTTTTCAAGCCTACAATCATGAGGTAAAAGTTGATGTACAATAGACCAACCACTGGTCGCGGACCCAATATCTCACAAAAAAAAAGAAGCTCAAAGAACTTGAGCTCTTGTTGTGTGACTACTGGATGTTTTCAGAAAGGCTCCGGAATGATAAAATACAAGTTCCCGGCCGAACGTGAAGATGGGAGGACTCGTCAATGGCCGAGGAGTACATGCCTGTGGCGAGAGCGTGCATACTTTCGTGGCATGCCTATTTGTTCGAGCTCGGTAATTTAATAGGAGCTGACTTCTTCGCTTAATATGTTTAAAGATCTGTAAGCATGATCTGATCAAGATCTGTTATGTAACCTCTAACGGATTATTCTTGCTGCAGCCCAATATGGTACGCAGATAATACTGTAAGCTAGCTTTGAAAATATAGATCAAAAGCAGCTCCAGTGCTCCAGTGTAAATAGTACGTCAATCCTCCAATCTTGGGGCAAATCTCCAGTTTCCTACTCTCTGCCGATTATATAATGCTGTAAACATGCTAAGAGCGACCGACGAATCGCTTTCCACAACGACTGTCAAAAACGAATAGAACACACGGCTTTTGTATGAGGGTGCGCAATCTGTAAGCCATGGCCAAGTTGCCGAGCTCGGCGACCGAATCAATCTAATTTTTATTTCGAAGCTGGCGCCTGCCAAAGTTGCATGGGTTGCTGTGGCATGGGGTTGTGTTGCTATTCTCGTGTGATCCTTGTTGCGTGTGCAGCATTCAGCTGTGCCAGATGACTTTTCCGGTGTGTGTTTTTTAATTTGTGACTTCGTCGCTCTTAGTTTGTGCACACAACAAATTTCGCCGGGCTATTCGCCGTGGCCGAGGAAAATAGTTTCGCCGTCGCCCTTCAGCTGGTGACATATACAAGCGTACATGCATTACATTCAGCGGTTCCATATTATACGGCGAATTTCCTGTAACACATAATTGCATGGTTGCGTTCCGTCCCGGCTTTCACACATAGTCCGAAAATCTAAGAAAAAAGTGCATGTGCTTGTTGTGTATGCTTGTGTATGCTATGTCAAATGCGGCAATACAGAAAAAGTTGAAAGTAGCCGGATATTTGCGTGGCATGCATTCCATTCACGGAATATTCCATCAGGTCGCATTTGAATTGAACACATACACTTCTATATGACCTGTCAGCAATGCAACGCATGTACGCTGGGATGTGTCACCAACTTTAGCATGTTTACAGCATTATGCATTTTATCGTGGCTGTGAGAATATAAAGGCCGGACCAATTTTTCTGAAGGTTGGATTTTTTGTCAATTGTCTGAACGACGACTTGATGTCTGGAAGCGACCATTATGCTGCCTTATCATGAAAACAATTTATAGGGTTACAAAAATACACGGGGGTATGTAAACCTTTATCAAAAAAAATTCAAAATGCCCTAGCTGTTAAACCGTTACGATTTCCCTCTACCCATACGATTTTTGGTTCGTCTATCCAAAACCTATCTATAACCGGCCGCTTTGTTACTTTTATCAATGCACCTACTTTATTTTACTGTGGTGTTAAAAAATTTATTGAATATTTTAAAAATAAAAATGAAATTGAATAATTTTAATAAAAATAAGAACAGATATTCACAACTACAAATAAGCAAATGTCGCAACAGGATGTTAATAAGAAAAATCCAATAAAAACGAACTTAGCCTTAAGGACAAATAAAAATATATGCCTGTATCCATACATGGCCTCATTTCCCATCTTCACACATCCATACGTGATAAAAATAAACTTGAATCTCCTTTTCTGAAATGTAGTTTTTGCCGTTTTTGGGAAATGATATCCTTTCAAATTTTTCGCACTAAACGAAATCACATAAAAGTATAATGTGTGACTATAAAATGGATCCAAAGATTTTAGAAGAGCAAACCCTATTTATTTTTCGGTTAGGATATGACAGCTATTTGTACATGGGAAGTTTTTCTTTATACTTGAATTGTATTGTTCACTGTATTATGTAAAGATGACTGAATGAATAATTTATATCCTTGAATTCTTTCTTGTTGTACTATATATGTATCTAACATAATTCAAATATATTCAGGGTTGATTCCATAAGAAGGCATTCATTGTGTGTTCATTTATTAAAAAAAATTGTGGTATATATTATTATATATGAATTTTGGAAGAAGGGCATTTTAAATCAAGCAGATAAATAGAAGGGCATTGTAGAAAGTATAGGATATATGAAAAAGGCTAGTCAAAGATACCAGCGCCATTCAAGCTATCATAATCAATCACATTTCGCATTCTATACATTATAGTCTAAATAAAGTCGGGCATTTTAAGATAAAATCAAATCACAAGATAATTATAAAATTATTAAGGTTAACAAAAATCACACAAGTAATCACTTGAAGGAGAATCTTCCACGTTAAGTGAGTGGCTCTTGCAAATAATTGTGCAATGACATTTAGATTAATTAAAATTTAAAACAGTAGGTGTATCAAAAAGTGATTTGATAACGTCTACAGCGATATACTCCTTCCAAGGTCTATCATCAAAGGCAAGTCTCTCAATGTTTAAAATCGTTATTAAATTTTCAGTTGTAATTTTCTCAGTTTAATTAGACGTCAATAGAAATTTTCTTGAATTTCATGCATGGTCTGCGTCTTATTAAATATAAAAAATTATTCGTTGTCATTGACGTTATTATTCGATTTTTAGGGAGTTCAGTGACATGCATATTTAATATTCCATGTTACATAAAGTCTCGGCTGGTATTTTTAATAGATCTTTATTTTTACCTGTACTCGTCCCTCGTAATATAGTAATTAATAAAATCATTGAATTAATCAACGAGGCCGTATTTCATGTGTGTGCCAAAGGATACCAAAATTACTTTTTTGGGGGGCCTCGGTGGTCTAGAGGTAAGGCGCCTGACTACTATCCCAGAGGTCCCGGGTTCGAATCCCGGCCAGCCCCACGGTCCTTCGCCTTTTCCACTTTCTCACCCACATTATTTCTCTTCTTTCTTCTCCCCTCTTTACATTCCTGATTCCTCCTGTCATAGCCTTCGCTAGTCCTTCCCCGCTCCACCAAGCGCATGTCATCGGTTGGCTGATGAGATTGAACTCGTTTCAGGAGGCATAACACTCCAGCGAGTTGTTTCTCAAATGCCCCGATGCCAGAGTCGCAAAAAAATGGTTGGAAGTAGGTGAAATAAAAAAAACATCGCGGCTAGGTTGTGGCAGCTCCTTCCTACTTCTCTCTCTTTCTACTCTCTATCTTCCGGCTAGAGCTGCTGTTCGACATTCTATACGAAAAAAATATATTATCGAACAGTATAAAGGGGCTTTCCCTAAGCCTCTAGTCTATCATATAAAAAAAAATCAAATGGAATTGGAATTGGACTATATAGGTCTTTGTGAGTATAATGTGTTAAAAACAAGTTTCGGAAAATTGGTTGTACGCTACCCCTAAAAACATAAAATTCAATCATCAACAATCATCCTAGAGTTATTTTGAAAAGCCTTATTTTTTCACAAAAAGCTGATCTACAAACCCATTTTCATGAAATGTGTGTGAGGTTTGATTTAATACCTTAAAACTCGTTTGAAAACCATCGTTTTTCCAGCTTTTTTGTATGAAAAGTTTTTTTTGTGAGCTTTTCGAGCTTTTTCTTAAAACAAAAAAACTGCGTTTTTTCAACGCTATAATTAAGTATGCATTATGTGAATATATTTTGAATAAAATCGGACCTGTAGAACAACAATAAATAAACAAATTAATAAAACTGTCGAAACCCGAAGAAGAAGAAGAAGCTCAAAAACCAAAAACTTTTTATACAAAAAATAACTATCGCACCTCAAAAAGGGTGGTTTTAAAACGAGTTTTTAAGGTATTAAAACAAATTTCATGAAAATTGGTTCGTAGAGCAAGTATTTGATAATGAATAAAGCTTTTAAGTGCACAAGGAAATCGTTCTGTGTATTGTCACTACTGTATGTAAAAATGCTGGGCTTTTATAAATCTTGATAGTGTACTTTAGGCCGGTATCACGTCTTAAAGGTGAGCAAGAACTGGGCTCATTTACGTTAAATTTTTGTTACGTTTTTACGACTTAACGGATTCGTAGGATTAATTAAAGAATACACTTTTTAAGTATCCACACAAAAACTTATTTATTACAAACCAAACACAATTTAATAACAAAGACAATTTTTAAAGTTCACTATAATCACTTGCAATTTAATATCTCACACTATTCAATTCTATTTATCGCTTTTTAATTCACTTTTCAATCACCACTTTTCGGTTTAGGTCACTTTAAAACACTTTCATCGGTTTTCAGTTTTCACATCAAACTGACTTCTTAAAAGCCGTTTCCACCACTTTTATATATCCAAGCTCCCCCTTTATGTAACTTCCGGAGCTTTCGCCTATTTTCTAGTGAACGGTGGAATATTCTTTCCTTCCGGCAAGTTTGATAAGCTCTGAATTCAATTATAGTCCGTTCCATTTTAGTCCAATTTTAGTTTAGTACACACAAATCGTTAATTCAAAACCTAACAAAGCCGTTATCAATAACCGTTGATTCAACTTGTAACAAACAGATGGAGCATAAATCATCACGGTATAAAAGCTGAAATTTATATATCAATTGCGAAAGGATATCACGGGAAGATTCAGTATTTTATTAGGTATGCAGCTTTTTCACTTGGATCCGACTATTGGTTCAAACGGGAAACTTGATCCGATAGTCGGATGAAAGGAAGGGGTAACTTTTGTATCATTCGAATTGTAACGATCAAAGCTTGGAAATGGTTAATCCGATTTTAGGATTTTCATGACATGATTCAATATATTCTTAGGCGTTAAGCATACTTTTTCACTCTGCTCCGACTATCGGATCAGACAGAAAATATGACTCGAAAAAAAGGAACGTGAATGAAATGCTGTAGCTGCGAGATATTGAATTGGCGGAAAATACTGTGGATTATTATGGTTTGCTATCTCCGCAAATAATCGATGGATTTGATGATAATTTAAACTGAGAATATATCGAACACAACGAACAATAGAAAAAACTATTGAGGTCGCCATGGGGCAAGTCTTTGCAGACATAATAGACCATTCAAAACGCGGGAGGGGGGTGTTCCAAAATAACACCGTTAAGAAAATCGAACCCTAAAGGTTTTTGGGGTCGCTGATCACGAAAATCGAGGTCCCGCAGTCCTAAAACTAGGGCGTCACCCCTAAAAATGCAAAGAACACCCCTTTTTATGGAGTTTTCGCGATTATTTCAGTAATAATGAAAACTAATGCGATGAAATGCACTTTTTTAATATTTATTTGCGAAGGTGGTTGATTTATACTAACTTAAGGCGAACTTAATGGTAAGGGATACTCCTAAAGGGTTGAAAGTACCCTTAAATTGGCGAAAAATGGCAAAAATTGTAAATAAAAAATTTTTCCCAAGTTTATGCTTCAAATTCGATTGTGGGCGTACAAAAATAAATAACCCTTAAGGGGTTAAAACTACCCCAACTACCCCTATTCGATTACGTGTTTCAGATAACACAAATAAGATTAAATTTTGATTAAATTAAAAATTCAAAGCGGCATATATCGCGAAACATTCCCACAACCTTTAATTTTTATCAAAAAGAATTTAGCGTTTTTTTTTTTAACTCAAGGTAAAAATATTGAAAATTCTAAAAATAACCTCAATGATAATAAAATTATCTTTCAATCAGTAAACTCTTGTAACAGAAACCTTCCGCAGATGACACTACCACCTCCTAACAAATTTAAATCCACTTCGCACACAAATGCTAATAGGACTAAGAATACGAAACTTTTTTGAAGATATTTGCGCAATTTTAAAGAAATTCTTCACCCGCATGATGTACACCTACTTGCGACATTAAAAGGTGTATAAGGAACCGTCTAAGACATGCTAATAACTCTCAGTTATCCCAACCACAAAAGGATGTCTCACTCAGTCGCTTTGGTTTTTGAAGTATGTTCATTTTACCGCATATGTATGTATGTATATATAAATCCGTTTAAACGAGCTTTGCGGCAATGGCACCCTCAGGTACATATTTATATGACATTTACACGGAGCGAAATCGAAGGTGTTTCCCGGGGCTCAGAGGAGACGTATGTTTTTATGTTTTATCCGTTTATGCTTTCATTTTCCATTCACGGCTTTTATGGTGGAGTTAAAACGCTAACAAAAGGCCTTTTACTTCGGAATGAGGTTTTAAGCCATCCCAAGAAAATGCCATGGTTTCGGCATAACAATTGCCGGATAATTTGATTTTGTGAAGAGATATCTAACTTCGTAAAAATTACGTGATACCATCCTCAGTCGACATTACTTCAATGTAATAGGCTAAATCAAAACTGAATGCCTAGTGAATGGATTAGTACAGTCAAATTAAGCCGAAAAAAGCGAAATAGCGGAAATGGTCGGGTACAGGCTGAAAATTGGCACAGAGCTTCCTTTTAGGGTTCTTAATAAGGGGTTATAAAGTCTACCGATTTTCTACCCCGGGAACCTTTCTTTTTAGGGGGTTTTAGGGTCAAAATATCTGTTTTTTGCAAATGCATCTGAAACCGTAAGTCCTATCATAAAAAAATGTTCACAAAGTTTGTAGCTCATACGATTTTCTACAAAAAATGTTATTATACATTTTCCCGTACGTATTGCCATTCATGATATATCACCGTTTTAAAGATTTAAAATATTCATATGAACTCATTCACGACTTGTATAGGTTTTCCGACGTTCAAGTTGGACTACTTTTCTAATTTTTTCAGGGGTCATTCCTGGATGTATTTGGAGGAAAAATGTGTTCTAGATAGGGGGCTAACCACTAAGATACAGGGTGTTCGCGAAAAAGCAATGTCTTTTTTTGTCATTTATTTAGAGTTGAATAACTCCTAGACCAATTATCGTAAACCAATATACTTAGACTCATCTTTTAGGTCAAAGTGCATTCTTTTATTTGATATAAAGATCAGGAACTTGAGTTGCTCCGTTTAGAAGATATGTAGGTTCAAAGCATGAGCTAAATGTTTAAAAGCCAGCTTCAATATTAAAATTAATATCCTGTGGATGTACTGGAGATTGTTCAAGTGCGAGATGTAGATGTAGATTATGCAAAAAATGCTCCAACGGAACAGATTGCCAAAATTGTGAAACTTTGAATGTACATATCTGATATTGATTTCCAAAGCCAAGATTTTGATTTAACAGCAGAAATTGAAATATATCCACAAAGTTCTACAAAAAATGAATGTGAATCTATCGATGTGAGTTACAAATTTCAAAAATTATTTATATTCCAATTATTTAAATATAAAAATTTCATTTTCAGGACATTTAAATCACGCTACGCATAATTTGCAGAAAATTATATATTTTGATTGGCAAGATAGTAATTTAGATTTGTTCATTAATTTTTAAATTTGAAAAATAAAAATAATACTTTTTTTCAATATATGTAATACAGTAAGTCACTTACACTACGTCACTTACGTAATAGAAAAATCTATATCTCGAAAACGGGCACAGATAGCCCCCTCTTTTTGTGTTTTTTGTTGATCATGTCTATCTGACATAATTTAGATGTAATTTTGTATTATTGTTCCAATTTGGACCATTTGGTAAAAAAAAAAAAAAAAACAGAAAGTATACTTTAAATTGAATAAAAAATATCATTAGGCTTTTAAACATTTCGCTCATGCTTTGAACCTACATATCTTCTAAACGGAGCAACTCAAGTTCCTGATCTTTATATCAAATAAAAGAATACACTTTGACCTAAAAGATGAGTCTAAGTATATTGGTTTACGATAATTGGTCTAGGAGTTATTCAACTCTAAATAAATGACAAAAAAAGACATTGTTTTTTCGCGAACACCCTGTATCTTAGTGGTTAGCCCCCTATCTAGAACACATTTTTCCTCCAAATACATCCAGGAATGACCCCTGAAAAAATTAGAAAAGTAGTCCAACTTGAACGTCGGAAAACCTATACAAGTCGTGAATGAGTTCATATGAATATTTTAAATCTTTAAAACGGTGATATATCATGAATGGCAACACGTACGGGAAAATGTATAATAACATTTTTTGTAGAAAATCGTATGAGCTACAAACTTTGTGAACATTTTTTTATGATAGGACTTACGGTTTCAGATGCATTTGCAAAAAACAGATATTTTGACCCTAAAACCCCCTAAAAAGAAAGGTTCCCGGGGTAGAAAATCGGTAGACTTTATAACCCCTTATTAAGAACCCTAAAAGGAAGCTCTGTGCCAATTTTCAGCCTGTACCCAATCATTTCCGCTATTTTTACTATTTTTCCTGTACTAGATGATAACTACCATGGGCTGATGTTGTATCTTAGCTTGACTAGGGTACATACATTGTTCATGCCTAAATTAGGGCAATTCGGTCAGAAAATTGAGTTAAGTACAACAGATGGAATAGTGGATACTCTATAATACTGTATGTAGTGTACTTCTTATGCTAATTCAATTGTGTCACATCTAGATATTTATAATTAAGGCACTAATAAAATGCTAATGTTTTAACATAAAGTGCCTGAAATTTGGATGTACATATATTACTTTCATAAACCCATCAAAAACAAGTGCTGCAATTAAAAACACGCGACACTAGGGATAGACTACAAGCAACCTGGGGCACATACAGAAATGGCAACATTTCAACCATAATGGAAAACTTAACTAGTTCAAACTTGATCCTTTACAATGCTTCCCATTTCTATATTGCATGTTTTAACAAACTAGGCAACGATAACACTTTCATGGGGATATGTGCTAAATTTAGCAGGGAGATTTGAGATAAAGTTTTTACGTATTTGCGTAATTTTACGCAATTTTTTTCATTGTTCATTTTCATTCAAACATTTCCTTGTTAATAAAATATTTTGAAGATTTAACTAGAAAGCAAATCCTTGTTTTCAAGTTTAAAGAGTTTTTCATGTTTCTTTCTAAGCGATAAAGCGTTTAATAGGTATAATGGAGGATTCCGGGGAGAAATGAGGCACATCCAGTCCAGTCAAAATGGACCTTCAACTGCCGCGGTTTAAGGTCGGAACACACATATCCGCACCGCGTCAACACCGTGTGTCGTTCGACACGGAGAGAAAGTAAACAAGTACAATTTTACCAGTCAGTCCCCACATTTTCGTGTCCGCATCGCGTCAAATTACTTGAGCTTTGGTTTTACCCGGACACGGTGCGGATGCGGTGTGGATGCGTTGCGGATATGTGTGCCGGCCTTTATGCGTCTAATAGCTTGAACAGCCCTTAAAAACATCAATACAGGGTGTATCAGTGAAAATGTCGTAACGCCTGGCTGTGGATAGATCCTGGATAGACGAATGGGTGGGGGGATTCGTAACGGTTTAGCCGCTAGGGCGTTTTGAATTTTTTTTGGTAGAGGTTTACACATTACCCTGTATTTTTGTAACTCTATTAGATATTTTCATGAATAAGGCATCAATCTACGCATAATACTCCCACCTATCTAAAACTGTAAAAGTCAAGGTCAAGTCAACATACCAAAATTCAGAGTTATGAGCCGCCTCTATTTCGTCCTTTTTTAGTACTTTTCAACAACAACAAGAAACAAGGTAGATTGTTTTATCGACTATTTCTAACTTATGTTCGTTGATGGTTATATTTCTTGCCATTCTACATAAATCTTCTCTGGATTGTTACATCACCTTCGTTTTTTCTTCCTATCTTTTACCGCCTCTTTTAACTCGACATAAGTTTTTTTGCTGCCAAAAAAGACCTTTCCACGATTTTCACATCTTCCGCATAACCAAGTAATTGTACCAACTGTGTACTTGGATGTGTACTTTATGCACTTCTCTGGACTGACGTTTTCCTTATCACCCATTGGCCAGGTTGAAAAGCATGGGGGCTAATCCATCTCCTTGTCTAAGCCCTTGTCGTACTTCGAACTATTCTGTTATAACATTTTGGATCCTTACCTTCGCCAGTAAGCTTTTAGTTGCGCATTTGAACAGTTGTGTGAATTTTGAGGGGACTCCTAATTCCTATATAGCCTCTCGTATAATCTCTCTCTGTTTATTGAGTCTTATGTCTATTGAAAGTCGACAAGTGGTATACATCTACATTCCTTTCCCAGGTTTTCTCCAGAACTTGCTTTAAGGTCAGCAGTTGATTCGATGTTGACCTGTTTGTCCTAATGTCCTATGTCCGTTCTTGGCTGAAACATATTGGTGATCTGGCGAGTTTCTTTGTATGCTTGTCTAATTCTCCCTTCATTGAAGTCTTCCTGTATCTGTAAGATCCTTCCGTTTAGATATTCTCTCTTCTTCTTCTATCTGCAAAGCTTGCCTGCGATTTTTCTATTTTTGCTTGCAGACTTCCATTCTTGCTCTTATTGGCCTTGCGATGCATTCTCGGTGGCTCTGGTTTCTTTCTTCAATCGCTGTCCTACAGTCTTGGTCAAACCAATCAATTCTAGTATGTCTAGGAGCCCAGCCTACATAGTACATAGCACATATCACATACTCAATTCTCTATCTCCACACTTAGCATAAACTGAAACCTCAACTCAACTCTTAACTCAATTCTATTCAACTGTTAACGGACTTTTTATAACTCATAACAACTTTTAACTTAACTCAATTTAACTCAACTTAACTTACTTCAACACAACTCAATCGAACTGAACTGTTAACCCAATTCTTGGCCTAACTCAATACAAATATTACGACATGCCGTCTTGGCACCATACCGTTTTCTGTCACGGCATATGAGTCGGTCTTATCGCTCCATTAGATGAATAAATGTTTGACATCAAAAATGTCCAGTTAACTGTGACGATTTTTCTAGCTTTACCTACTCCCCTTAAAACGACGCAAAAAAAAGCTTAGCTTCAGACATTTCATTTATTTATATCTTAGTAAACCAAAAAACAGTTTGTGGAAGTAATGATAAGAATGATGCAAAGATCTGCGCAATCCTATTATTATTCTAGAATATCTGCTTTATGGGAAAAAAAATTAACAACAATAGAAACAATGTTATTAATCGACTTCAAAAAAGAGGAGGTTACTCAATTCGACGTGTAGGTATTTTGTAGTCCTGTTCCCGCATAACTTTGTAATCCAATAACTTTTTTGCTTTTTTTTTTGGTTCATTTGAAGGGAGAGTTTCCCACGGTGGTCCCGTTAAATTTTTTCGAAATTCTGATAAAGGAGTTCGAAGTTAGGCATAAAAAACTGTTAAAATTAGTTCAACCTAAACATTTCATAGGCACCAAACAAATTACTTTAGTGTTGCAAAACTGGTAGAAGGCCGGTGGCAGAGGGCGTAGCGCGTTGGATCCTCAATCCGGCGATGTGTGGCGTTGCAGGTTCAAGCCCTGTTCGGTCGGGGCAGATTGTTTTCTTTTTCTCTTTTTCTTCTTTCTGAAATGATTTATTAACATATTAGTCAACCACTGATAGTATCTGCCATGGCGCGGAGGGCTAGGGAGAAGTACCCTCATCTGGGGCTCTGTGGGGCTGCGAGTTCGATTTTTTTTTAATTTCCTTCGGGGAATTTGTTTCATATGAAACAAGTTTTTGACCTGAATACACCTCTAAATCTGCTTCCAGAACAAAAACCGATGATAACGAAATTATCGCATATAGTTTTGATTTGCAGCTCAAAAACTATTGTTTATATTGAATAAAGAAATATACCATGACGTGGGTGAAGAATCAAAGAATTTTATTGTTTACATTTGATTTCCCCGCTATGAATGACAATTCAGCTTATATTTCCTTGATTTGTATGGCTGTGTACTGTAAACAAATGTTGAACTTGATTTTGACCCACTTCCATATAACCGATCAACTGCAACTTTTACACATACGTTTAGTTCGCATGACAATACAATCTGATCATTTTGTAAAAAAAATCAAGATGGCGGTTCCAAGAAGTCAGTCGAATTTTGCAATCCCCGACCCCCGAAATGGGTATCAAATGCAGGGAGACTATACAAGGAGATATAACTCCGTGTTGTCACTTTTCGTTTGATTAATGAGGGCGCCACAGTCACATGTACCCCAAAAAACATGGCGGATTATATTCATCCGGTTCATGGCCAAGTTCGTTAACTATTAAAATATTTTATGTTTACTTGAAAAATCAGCTTCTGATTTTTCGTATTTAACCATTTTATGGATTTTCCAATGAATTTTTATTAATTCCCAATGATTTTTTTGCATTTCGGCTGACAATTTTGATGAAATCGTCGAAATGGGTAAAATTCAGCTAACTTCATGTGGGGCACGTCAGCTTTAGGCGACATCTGTGGCCAAAAATGAACTAGAAGTTTAGATTCTGCTACGCATCAATATCCGGTTATTTTCCCCATAAGAGTTATATCTCCTTGTATAGCCTCCATGATCAAATGGAAGGGTGTGACAAGTAGAGCACACTTCGCTATGTGGCGTCATTCAAAACCCAAAATGGCGCCCAACACAAAATGGCGGCTTACTTTTTCTTTACAACGTCCTTGTTATGGGAATCGAATGAAAGTGTATGACGAGTATAGTACAGTAAGCTATCGACAATAAATATTTCTTTTAATTTCCCCCGGAGAATTTTGTTTCAGATTAATTAAGTCCGAAAATATTAATTCGTCCGAAAATATGCAAATACATTACTGCAAAAACTAAGCTACTGCTTAGATTTTTTCGATGGCGCCGCGGCGTGTTATACTTCTCCGAATGGATTTAAAAAGAAGAATCATTCTCGCGATACGTACGCTGCATCGTCGGTTAAACGATACTACGGCAGCGTGTCATACTTATCGTAAAGGTGGTTCATACGCAACGATTTAGTTTTTTAAATTGTCTGGCGCAAGTCGAATTGTGTAAATAAACTGAGTGCAAATGACGAGTGAAAATTACCTCCATTAGTTATTGCGCATTATATTTATACTTATCTACGAGTTATATTATGTTACATTGATTGTGCTAAGGTCGGAGGAGCAAGTGGTCGAACATCACCGAGACATATTTGGTACAATCCAAACCTTTTAGATTGTGCAAGCCGAACAGTTGAGTTCACACGCAACGATCTACATATTTGTGCCGTGTAGACCTACCTTAATAATTTTTTTTATATTGCCCCCGAAAAAAATGAATGGACTAAAAAGTACGAAATAAAAAAAATTTTAAAAACCGACTTCAGAAAAAAACCGCACAAAATGCACAAAAAAGGATGAAATAATTGTTTGTTATTCTTAACAACATTAATCCAATCAGAATGGATCTGGAAAGAAGAATCACTTTCGAAGACGGTGCCAGGTAGTAGTTGACTTTGATTTCACTACCTCTTACTTCGGGCATTGTTTTCATTTCTTTGTTAGGCTTATGCCCTTAATACATCACCCACAGGTGTCAGCACCGTCTTCAAAAGTGTTTCTTCTTTCTAGATCCATTCTGATTGGATTAATGTTGTTAAGAATTACAAACAATTATTTCATCCTTTTTTGTGCATTTTGTGCGGTTTTTTTCTGAAGTCGGGTTTTAAAATTTTTTTTTAAACATGATTCTAAAAAAAAAATTGATCAACAAATATCTTCAATTCACAAAAACTTATTGATTATTCCATTGTTATTATAGACAAGTTGTAGCCATGAACTAATAAATAACCCCTGTAAATCAAGGTACTACCAGTAAAAAAGGAATTTCTTTGGGAATTTTTCAACTAAAAACAAAAAAAAATGTAAAAAACTAACATATCCCCCATCAAAAGGTATGTAATCGACATGTCAAATTTTTTCCTCCTGATCGTTCATCAAAAAATTTATTTATGACTTTTTATTTGAAAAAAATTCTTCGATAAAAGAGCTGCCAGCACATATAGGATATTTTGAAGTATTTCAACGATTTTCGTAATCTGTTCTAATACATATTTTTCTGATTTTCCAGCCATGGTGAATTTAAATTAAAAATTTAAAAAATTCCATTATATTACCGTCAATAGAAATCTGTGTTATTTTCACAATCCATATCATATGTCCTGAAAAATATTCAATTCCTTTCAAGTAATCATTTATTTTTCCTAAAACAAAATCAGTTCAATTTTAGAAAAATTCGGAATGTGTTTTTGTAATATTTCGGAGTGCTATCTGCTCACACAAGGACGTGACTAGTCCGAATTTGTTGTAGAATAATTTTAACAAACTGCACAGTAGACAAATTAGGCAAATCTAGAGATGACAGGCGAATTGATCGTTTGCCGTCATCTTGCTCTATATACAGGGGTAGGGATGATTCATTTTTGCCTGGGTAAGAATGATCGTTTGTAAAATGACGCCTACGGAATTTTCATCAGTTTTTTGAGCCCATGACAAATGAATTTGTGTCCTGCCTACCGTCATCACGGAGAATCACGTGTTTTTTGGGGTAAATGTACCCTAAATATCACATAAAATATAAGGGAACAAATTTGGGGGAAGTAAATGCTTAAATTATATAATTGGTTTTTGGGTACCATGGTGGGTTTTACCACCCACCCCCATAATACCATTATATTACTTAAAGGTTTTTCTACATCCGCATGTTTTCTTATCCCGAAAATCCTAGAATCACATGAAAGTCTTCGGAAGGATATTGTGCGAGCGGAATTTCGGATATTTGATGAGAATGAAAGACAGTTATAAATTGATTTTCTTACATCCCTGCCTATTCCGCTTATTTAATTTGAATTCCATCCACATGGGAGCGCGCCAGTAACAACGTAAACGTAATCGAAGTAAAATTGGATAATATCAACGCAAGCATCAGGAGTGTCCCTAATGCAGGAGCGCGTATTATCATGTGTTTGACAAGGAGTTTCAAGGATTTCTTTCTGTAAGCAGTTCTGTTCTGATTTTACCAGTGATTTTGTTAAACGCAAAAGGATTAAACTCAAGTACATTATCTTTAACACTGATAGCTTCCCTGTTTCACTTGACAATAATTAACTAATTACAACTGCATAATACATTTCATGAATGTACATACAACTTTCTTAAAATGAGAAGGAACAATGCATATGTCTGGGGTTAAAAAAACCCCAGTATCAAATCTTCAACTAACAGGGACATGAGGAGGACAAATTAGTTAAAGTGGTTTGCACTTAAAGCCCTTCAACTTGACTGTGCTGACGGGCATGCTTGAATGTGAGATAAGAATTTTCACATTTAATGGATACTGTCTGCAAAAGTTCATCATGTCATATGGCATTAACTTAAGATTCAGCTTTTTAAACTTTTTACTATTATAATATTTTGACAATGCTTTTATAATTTCTTGCCCTCGGTGTAAGTTTTATCTTGACTGCCACATTTCAAAGCATAAATTATGTATACATCTATCATGAGAGCATCGTATGTATACATCTTTCTTCGAGGGATATTTTATTGACAGGTTCATAAAATATTGTGGTTACCCTTGCCTTAAATCTAATTGAAAGATTTTTATTAAGTTTTCTCCTGCACGTTTATAACATATGCTACTGGTATCACTGGTGTTTAATCAATCATCTTCGATACCCTATGATTTAGTGCCTTGTGACTAAACCTTTTTTAATATAATAGTAATCCATTGCCGTAAATAATGTGGGGGTGTTACAACATATTTTTGATTTATGTTCTGGAAGTAAAAGATAAGAATAAAGATAATGTTTTAGCTTTGGCACAACTAGAGCTATTTATGACGCTAGCCTTTGAAATTTTCTATATATTTAATAACTTATACAGAAAGTCTTCTTCTTCTTTCTTCTTCTTCAAACTCCTTTAATCCCTCATGGGACATAGGGCGGAAACAGTTGCCCTCCAGCGGACTCTGTTTTGCGCGACAGCTCTTAGCTCCGACCAGGATCTCCCAGTTGTTGCGACTTCTTCTAGTAGGGTTCTCCTCCACGTTGTTCTAGGTCTTCCTACTCGACGGGAACCTTGCGGATTCCAGTGAAGGGCCTGTTTGGCTAGATATTCGTTTTCGCGTCGCAAGGTGTGGACAACCCAATTCCATTTCCTTCGCCTGATTTGGTCGTCTATCCTTTCTTGGCCGGCACGGTGCCATAGTTCTTCGTTTGAAATTCTATCTTGCCAGCGGATTTTTAGGATAGGACGAAGGCATCTGTTGATGAAGACTTGTGATGAATTGGGTGACTTTCCATGTCTCGCAACCGTATAAAAGAACTGCCTTAACGTTGGAGTTGAACAGTCGCAATTTGGTGTTAGTGGAGATCTCCGTTGATCTCCATATGCGGGACAGGCATGCATATACGCCTCGTGCTTTATTCATTCTGGAACTTACGTCTTCTTCTGCCCTACCATTTTCGGTAATAATGCTACCGAGGTAGCAGAATTTATTTACCAGTTCCACGTCACGGTTATTCAGCGCTGTCCGTTCCATAGTGTTTGCATTTATCCGCATTTCTTTAGTTTTAGTCGGATTTAGCCTTAAGCCTGCTGGACTACTTTCTGTTGCCAAATTGTTTAGTATGTTTTTGAGGTTCTGGTGTCTGTGGGCCAGCAAACAGATATCACCGGCGTAGTTGAGATCCTTAAGGCGGTCTACCAAACCCCATTGTATGCCGCCTGTTCTATTATCTAGAGCGCCGACAAGGATGTCATGTATTACTATAAGAAATAGTAAAGGCGAAAGTAGGCATCCTTGTCGTACTCCTGAGCTCACCTCAAAGCTGTCGGATAATTTTCCATTATGGAGAACTCTGCATTTGGAATTGTTATATAGGGCTTTTATCAATTCTATTATTTTATCAGGCAGTCCACGTCGCCGTAGTGCCTGCCAAATGAAGCTCCTATTAACCGAATCGAACGCTTTCTCATAGTCTACGAAAGCAAGGTAAAGGAGGGATCGAAATTCAGTAGACTGCTCCACTATTATTCTCAAGGTGTTAATATGATCAATACAGGAGCGGCCCTTCCTGAATCCGGCCTGTTGCCTCCTAAGCGTTCGGTCAACTGCCCCACTTATCCTAGATAGTAATATATGGGACAAAATTTTGCCCACAATAGATAATAAACAGATACCTCTCCAGTCTTCGCATATTGTTAGGTCCCCCTTTTTTGGTATTTTGACTATGATACCTTCCGTCCAATCCTCCGGAAAGGTACAGGTGTTCCATGCTATTTCTAGGATTGGCTGAAGCGCATCTCGGGTAGGTGCCATTAGTAATACTCGGGGCTATGACCACGGCTAAAAGTAAAGCAGTTATTGGTAGGAGAAATCTCTTTTGAACTGATTCGGTCCTCCTGCTGCTTACCTGGAGTCAAGGATTCCAGATAGGACACAGATATTCCAAGATAGGACGGACTAATGAACAGAAGAGTGTTTTTGTGGCCCATAGTACTGCTCCGGTGTCTTTTTTCAACGGAAGAAGGTAATTGCATGACATTTTCTTGCTGGTGTTAAGTTGCAGTTTGTTCGTGGTGCACCAGTTTTGTAAGACATTGAGTTTCGTCTGCATGAAGGAAACATCAGTTTGGGTCTGAATGATACTACAAATTTTGAGATCATCCACGTAGAAGAGATGTGCAATGTTTACTAATTATTCTGATAGATCGGACATAAAAATATTAAAGAGAAAAGGACCAAGATGACTACCCTGAGGAACGCCAAATATTAATAGTTAATAGTTAATAGTTAATAGTTTAATAGATTTAAAGTACACAAGATATACATCTTTTAGAGTACAAAATTTAAAAAGGAACAAAATTAAAATTAAAATTAAACTTAAAATTAAAGTTAAAATTAAAATTAAAATTGAAATTGAGATTAAAATTAAAATATAATTAAAATTAAACTTAATACTTGAGAGGAATAATAATAATAAAAAATAATAAAAAAAGTAAAAAATAATAAAAATTCAAAAATAAAAAGAAAGTAAAAATTCCAGAGCAAAGAGATAGAAAGAAAGTAGAATTAAAATTAAGATTGAAGTGGGAGTGATAGAGATAAGAGGGACATAGATAGTTAGTGAGAAGAAGAAGATAGAAAAAGAAACGCATGTCTTCTGAATGTTGTGGCAGAGCTCATTCTCTGAATGTAGTTTGGAAGATTATTCCAAATTCTGAGAGTGTGCACAAAGAAGGAACGACTACCGATTAGGGAAGAATGAGCAGGAATCAGGAATTTAACGGATCTCAAGGATTGCAAAGGAAAGAGGAAGTCAGAAAGGTAGCAGGGGCTTTTGGTATAAAAAACCTTATGCAAAAGAAGTAGAGCCATGAGATCGATGAATTGAAAGAGGTCACAGCCCAGTAAGGAATTTTGTACTCTCGACACATGATCAGATCTTCTCATATGAAAAATGAACCTAATGCAATCATTAAACGCCACTCTAAGACGCTGACGGCAAGTTGAGTCGAAAGAAATATATACCAGCGAGCCGTAAAGGAAATGAGGAACAACAAGAGATTTAATAAGTTTGGCTCGAATGGGCAAAGATAACAGACTGCCATGTAACCATAGTTTACGAAGTGTGCCATAGATCTTAGAGAGCAGCAATGAGACATGATTGCAGCAGGAGAGTTTGGAATTTACAACAATACCCAGGTTTTTGGCATAGTCAACGATTGGAAGGGGAACATTATTAAGTAGAAGAGGAGAGAAACCATGGGGGGACAATAAGCGACGACTAAGGAAAATTACTTGTGATTTAACTGGATTTAATTTAAGGAAATTATTCGAGCTCCATTCGTTTATTCGAGATAAGGTGCAATTAAGTTCAGACACACAATTTTCAATTTGATTAATAGGACAAGAGGTATATAGCTGGAGATCATCAGCATATAAATGATAAGAGCAGCAACGGATTACAGAGGGAAGATCATTAATATAAAGGGAGAACAGCAAAGGACCAAGAACCGAACCCTGAGGGACACCTGCAGGCACACTTAGGAAAGAAGAAGTAACATTATTATGCCGAACACACTGAGATCTATTAGAGAGAAGTGAAGAGAGAAGGCGAACAGAAGAAGAGGAAAAGTGATACCGTTGACTAAGTTTATAGAGCAGATGCGAGTGAACTACAGAGTCGAAGGCTTTGGAGAAGTCAAGAAGAATTAGTATAGCAATGTCACCTCTGTCAAGGGCAGAACGAAGATCAGTTGTAACCTTCAATATAGCAGTTTGACAACTGTAGGATTTGCGGAAGCCGGATTGGAATTTAGAAAGGAAATTATTAGAGTCAAGATATCGCAAGACTTGAGTAGATACAATTTTTTCAAAAACTTTAGCGAGAAAGGGTAGAATACTAATAGGGCGAAAGTCTGACAGATTAACAGGGGAGGACTTTTTAGGAATGGGAGTAACTATTGCTTTTTTCCAGAGCAAAGGAACTTGGGAGGTTGTCAGGCAAAAATTAAGAATATGCGTGATAGCATCAACGATTGAAGGGGAGAGGATTTTAAGAAAGCGAGGAGAAATACCATCATAGCCAACGCTATTGGACGAGATGGAAAGCAAAATGCCAAGTACATCAAGTGAGTCAACACAATAGAAATTAAAACCATCAAAACTTAGAGAATTGGAAGAAGGAACAACGGAAGTGAAAGATAGTGGGAAATTCGGAGGAGATTGAACGAAAGATGCGTTGAGTGAATTTACATCAACATCAAATGAGTTAGGCTCAGAGGTATGAATGTCCAGCGACCGAAGATTAGACCAAAGTTGCTTAGGGGACAAAGCAGGATCAAGCTTACGTGAGTAAAATTCACGCTTGGCCGATTTGACTTTTCTATTGATTAAGTTACGAAGATTTTTGTACTCACTTAGGTAGCTCGGGATCCTAGTTCTGCGATAGCGTCTGTACAAGAACTCACGCTCAACAATCAATTTGCGGATTTCATAAGAGAACCAGGGACAGTTAGAAGATTTACAACGTCTTCTCGTAACTAAAGGAACACATTGATTAAATAGGGATTGGATGAAAGAATTCAAGAGATCAACCTTAGTATCAACACAGGTTGTATTATAGATGTCAGCCCAAGGTAAAGACGAAATAATTTCAGAAAGGCGAATAAGATTGATATTTTTGAAATCCCGGTAAGAAAAGAAGTTAGGCAGGGAGGGAGGGCGAAAGGTAAAACGAAGGGAGAGGAAGAGAATGTCATGATCAAGATAGCTGGGAGGAGAGATTTGGTTGTGTTTTAACACTAAATTGGTGGATGTAGCGGAAAGAACATCGAGGAGCGATGGATTATGACAGTTCAAGAAAGTGGGCAATTGATTTAGAATACGAAGATCCAATGACCCCAAAAAGTATTTGAGTGTCTTCGCACGTTCATTGACCCTCAACAAATCAACGTTAAAATCGCCAGCAACAATTATGTTGTCATAATGACGGGAGAGACTAGACACGAGATCGAAGAAATTAGTAGCAACATCAGGAGAAAATACATTAGGTGGGCAGTAAACACTGACAATAACACATTTATCGTACGGTGATTTTAATTCCACTGCAATGAATTCAAATTGTGAGCCAATGGACTGGCCTACTACCTTAGAGGAGAGAGAGGAGGTGACATATATTGCAACACCACCCCCAGTACGCCCCACACGATCATTTCGATGCATGCAAAAAGAGGGCAAGGAAGCAAAGGTAGTAGGGATATCTGGTTTCAGCCACGTCTCATTGACTACAATGGCATGCAGTTTTGTATTATTAAACAAGTACCTCAGTTCATCCATTTTATTTCTCAGGCTTCTTGCATTCATGGAACATATATTCAGCCCTGAGGAGGAAGAGCAGAGGATATTCAGCAGCATTCCTTCATTGTGCACAGTATCAGAGAAATTCATTGATATATAATGAGCAACTGAGCCACATAAACAGAATCATACACGCATGAAAGGGAAAAAGTTCATAAAGAGAAAGATGAAGCATCGGGAGAAAAGAGAAAGATATAGGAAGAAGATAAGACGAAACTCTTAAGGCTAACATAACAAAAGAGATATAAAAACAAGAATATATATATATATGTATATAAAAAAGAGAAAAAAGAAATTAAAATCAAATTATATCAACAAAAAAAAGAACAAATTATATCAAAAAAAAAAAAATAAAAAGCAAAAAGAAGAAATTTAAGAGAAAGAAAAAAAAAGAAAAAATAATAATAATAATAATAAAGCAATAAAGGAAATAAAAAAAAAACAATTCACTCTAAATAAAAGCATACAAACGTTGCTCCACAAATAAAAGCGGATTGCCCCAAATTCTCTAATGTGAGCCTGGAGTTAAAGTTGCATTAATGGCTTCGTTTAAATCCAGAGCTGATTTGAATATTCGTGGCTGCTTATTTTTCTCCACCTGAACGTAAACATAACCTCGACGAGTAAAGACCGAAGCGACCAAATTCTGTTTTTGAAGCCTTCGCGCCGTGTGGAATATGTCGCTATTTTTCGAAGTCAGACTTTCGTTGACATGCACACGGCTGTCAGACGCGAAGCAATCTCATTAGATAGAAATCCTTGGCATCTGATAACCTTTGTTCTTCCGTTCAGAATTGATTTTAACCATTCCAGTTCAGAACCTGATATTCCAAATTTTAGTAATTTTGCAATAAAAAGTCATGGTCTACTCGATCAGAGGCCTTTCTGAAGCCGTGATGGCGGCTCTCCATACTGCATAGGGCTGTTTCACACGAGCCGACGGCCAACCAACAGAACTCGTATGAAAACGTCATTTGTAGAGAAGAGGGTGAGAGAGGACGATGGGGAGGGAAGATTTTTCCATTCAACTTTCTCACACGATTTTCGATACGACTTTTTGACAGCTGTGTGGTTGTTGTTGTTTTTTATTCCTTTGGGAAAAAGAAAAGAATAAGAGAAAAGACAAAACAATAAAAAAACAACAACAATAAGCTCTAGCGTTTTGACGTAGAGTTGGTTGGAAAAATTGGCCCGTGTGAAAGCCCATGCGACTTTTCGTCGAGTTTCAAAAGGGAATGGACGATAACAGCCGATTTCTGTTGGTTGGCCATCGGCTCGTGTGAAACAGCCCATAGCAATTCGGAGATTAGCACCTTAATGGCCATTCGTACACCAGGGATCATGATTCCGGAGCAAAAGCTTTTTTTGGGCAAGGGAGGCGTGCGGAGATGAAATAAGTGAAGAGTTTCGGGCTTCAGTGGAGACTTTTGTGCTCCTGCTTTTGACCGGCGAACACGGAAAGCACGGACTCACACAAATAAGAAATTAATACGTTGCCATGGAGTTAAAAATAATAAACATTCAAACAGTCAAAAATGAAAAGTGAAAAAACATGCTGCAGCTGCAGCTGCAGTTGAAATCACCAACGCATTATTTTCATCTATTATGATATCTAATTATTAATTATATAAGTAATAAACTAATTTAAATAAACACCCGACCAGAGTCAAAATATTTGACATCTCACTAATACTAACAATTATTGCGTAGCAACACAAAAGCTGCTTCCTTTGCTATTGCTCCGTGTATTTTCAGGAAACTTGCAGCAAAGCTTTTGGTTGCAGAACCATGATCCCTCGTGTATGAATGGCCAATAGGGGGTTCACAGTGACACCCAAAACATGTTTTATGAACCAGTCGTTTTGAAAAGCTCAAAAGCGTTCACACCACTGACATATAGGAATGGCTTGCTAAACGGGCAAAATCCCAAACAAAAAAGTGGCACCAAAAACTATTGCTGTCTCACTCCCACGTTAAATTCCTATGAATTGTAATCGTCAGCGCATGTCAGCGATGAAAACATAATTAGAGAAAAATAGACAGGTATAGATTTTGTTCTTCTGTCTCATTCTTGAGCTATTTTGAAAAATTCGTTAAACAGGGGAAATAACCGTCACAGTTTTGGAATAAATACATTTATTTAATGAAAAAAACTGCTAATAAATAAAACTGAGTAACGGAAATTTATTTCTATTAATTATAGCAGTCATCTTATCACTTATTTTCTCCTAAATACGAAGAAAATTTTTTTGTTTACGTAAAAAAGGTTTTCTATTTCTGGAGAAAAATGGTGCCATTCAGCATTGTCAATCAGCAGTCCATTCCTATATGTCAGTGGTTCACACTGAATTCGACGTGTTTTAGAGAATGTTTTCAAGTGTCAGTTTTATCAAAAATTCAAAAATGACATGCGCACTACAGCTGAGCGAGAATTCAGCATTGTCAGCAAGTGTTTTGTACGCGTTTTATAGGGGGTTCACACTGACACCCAAAACATGTTTTATGAACCAGTCGTTTTGAAAAGCTCAAAAGCGTTCACACTGAATTCGACGTGTTTTAAAATGTTTTCAAGTGTCAGTTTTATCAAAAATTCAAAAATGACATGCGCACTAGGGGGCCTCGGTAGTCTAGAGGTAAGGCGCCTGACTACTATCCCAGAGGTCCCGGGTTCGAATCCCGGCCAGCCCAAGGTCCTTCGCCTTTTCCACTTTCCCACCTACATAACTTTCCTTCTTTCTTCTTCCCTCTTTGCATTCCTGATTCCTCCTGTCATAGCCTTTGTTCGTCCTTCCCAAGCGCATGTCATCGGTTGGTTGATGAGATTCAACTCGTTTCAGGAGGCATAACACTCCAGCGAGTTGTTTCTCGACGCCCCGATGCCAGAGTCGCGAAATGGTTGGGAGTAGGTAGCATAAAATATCGCGGCTAAGTTGTGGCAGGTCTTCCTTCCTACTTGTCTCTCTCTCTGTTAAGAATCATCAAATTCCATCAATTTAATTTTAAGTTCTTATTAACAAATAAATTATCAAATTCATATTCATTTTGCTGAAATTATCAAGTCCATATTTTTTATCTTATTTTTGTCTCTAAAAGAATTTAAAATCTCATTTAAAATGTCACATAAGCACAATGCATAAAATTTTCAATTATCTCGAACGGTAACATGATGCCTCAACGGGTAAAATTTCACTTTGAAAACTGTTTGTATGAAAATCTTCTTCAATCGAAAATTGCAACTTAGCATTTATTTGTAAGACAATTGTCTGCTAAAGGAAGAGTTAATTTATTTTTTGTTGTTTTGTTTATTATTGTCATAAGTATAAAAGAAATTGTTTTAAAATAAAGTTTTTAGTCGAAGCAATTCAGACGTGTGAGACAGAAGTGGCTGCAGAGCTACTTCTTTTTTCTATCATACAGCTACACTTGTGTTTAGGTGTTACACCTATTACACAGCGCATCAAAGATCACGGTGTTACACCCTGATCTACCAATTTAATAGCGGAGAAGCAAAAGAGTTTCTTCGCTCTACAAAAACATCCATGGTGACCCCGACGTGATCTGTACCAAGACAGATCACGTTCACACACAAACCAACAGCCGAAGGACGTTACAGCGATCATCAACAGGATTCAACATGGACGGCCTTTTGGATACTCAATCGCTTCTAGGCGAGCAGATCCAAAATAGTTTCAGAAACTTTAAGAAGGATGCTGCCAGCAGGAAGACAATCTCCCAATATTTCACCATCCGGTTGGACTTGCTCGAAGGCCATTGGAGTGAGTTCCAAGCCAACCACCAACAATTACTTGAGCTCGAGCCAGAAAATCGTGAGAATGATTACTTCGCCAAAGACTACTTCGCTGTTATTCAGAAGCTGTACGTCCAATTCAAGGAGCAGCTTACGCAAGGGTTAGATGAGTTGAGTGCCAGCACAAGTCAACGAGACCAGCCGTCGGATTCTCGCATATCAACAGAAGGTGGCAGGAAGGACATTCCGTCGAAAATTGAACAAAAGCAGATTCCAAGATCAGACGTTTCAGCAGATCACCAGGCAGAGATAATTAAAAAGGTTCGAAGGCAACAACGTTCTATGGCATCACTCACCCGAGTTCTACAAGACTACAAAGATAACGCTCCAGGAAGACATTCGCGAGTTTACTATGAACTCAAAATTCAGGTGATCAACAAGAGCTTTGACGAAATTACAGAGACTGATCGGCAAATTTGGGAAGAAACTACAGAGCCTCCCCTCAACTACATAAGGGAGTTGTATGATGACCTCTACGATTGGGTGCAGGAGACTCTTGTAGAATTGCATGAGAACCTCGACACAAGAGGAACAGAAACCCAGAACATACAACAACCACACAATCAAATCAAATTGCCACGAATAACCTTGCCGATTTTCGATGGTGATTACACTAAATGGACACAATTCCATGATCTTTTTAATCAGATGATTCACACGAAGGCAATAAGTCAGACGGAAAAGATGTTTTACCTCACCAGCAATCTAAGTGGGGAAGCCAGAACACTGGTCAAGCATCTTCCGTTATCAGAAGCCAATTATACCACAGCATGGGATATTTTAAACAATCGGTACAATAATCAGAGACTATTGTGCACAGCATTGCTCAACAAACTGTGGGATCAACCAGGCACGCAGAACCACTCTGCCAAATCCATCAAAAGTCTTCATGATGTGACGAATGAGTGTATATTTGCTTTGGAAAACATAGGAGTATCCACTGCAACCTGGGATCCGATCTTGATACACCTGCTCATCAAAAAATTAGACAAAACAACTCATGCGTTATTTGAGGACTCATTAGATTCACCTAGAACTACGCCAACCATGAAGGCACTATTGGATTTCCTAGAGAAGAGATTTCAAACGCTAGAAACTCTTGGGAAAGAAACACACACATCAGGACAAGGGTCCAACAGGAGATCAGCAACGCATTCACAAACTGCCCTGACCTCCACAACTAAGGCAATCAATTGCATATTATGCAAAGACAAAGTCCATCCGCTATACACCTGCCCACAGTTTTTAGCTCAAACAATTACGAATCGACGAAACACGCTAAGAAAACATCACCTATGTTTCAACTGTCTAAGGGCCGGTCACGCAGTAGCAAATTGCGCACTGCGAAGCTGCACCAAGTGCTCAGAGAAACACAACTCCTTGGTGCACATAGATGGCGCTCCGAAATCACCCATGAGCTCGAAGATAATGGCGCAAGAAAAACAATCTACACAGCCCAGCAGCACCCAGACTCCGCAAAACTCAACTTCATTGACAACTCAAACCGAAAAAACAAAGCGAAGATATGTGGTGCTCGGCACAGCAGTCATCGAAGTAAGCAATGACAAAGGCGAGCGTGTGCAATGTCGAGCCATTTTGGACTCAGGCTCACAACTTAATTTCATCACTAAAGAACTATCTAAACGGCTGAACCTACACCATATTCCAGAAGTGATGTATGTGAATGGAGTCTGCAAAATCCGACAGAAGACGCAGCATCGGGTGAACCTACAGTTGCACTCCAGAATCAACAATTACTCAACACAATTAGAAACGTTTGTCCTTCAGAGCATTACATCCAATCAACCAGATCATCATATCAACAAGAGAAGCTGGTGTATCCCAAATAATATTCAGTTGGCTGATGCGAAATTCGATGAACCTGGTACCATCGACCTACTAATCGGAGCTGAAATCTTTCTTGACTTACTAGCAGTGGGACAAATAAAACTTGGCAAGGGATTGCCTACACTTCAAAACACTGTTTTTGGATGGATCGTAGCAGGGCCTATACAAGACAACATGACATCCTACGCCTTATGTGGTATTTGCAGTGAGGACGAGAGAACGGAGCAACAACTGGAAAGATTTTGGAAATTAGAGGAAGTTGACTCAGCAGATGAAGGCCTCGGACTAACAAGAGGCGAACAGAGATGTGTAGATCATTTCAATCAAAATGTCACACGCACAACTTCTGGAAAATTCAGAGTAAAACTTCCTTTCTCGCAAGATCCAAATGCTCTAGGTGAATCAAAGGAAATCGCATTGCAACGATTTTATTCGCTAGAAAGGAGGCTTGGTCGTCAACCCGATGTCAAACAGCAGTACATTAATTTCATGAGAGAGTATGAGGCTTTGGGGCACATGACAGCAGTAGATCCCAAAGACATAGGAGTTCCACATTACTTCTTGCCACACAATTGCGTCACCAAGCTTGATAGCAGTACAACTAAGTTGCGTGTTGTGTTTGACGCTTCAGCCAAAACAACCTCAAACTTGTCACTAAATGATGTTCTTCAAAAGGGTCCGACAATCCAGGACGAACTATTCTCAATCCTCATAAGGTTCAGATTCCCACGTTTAGTTTTTACTGCAGATATAGAAAAGATGTATCGGCAGGTGGAGGTCACGAAAGAAGACCAGCAATATCAGCTAATTATCTGGAGAGAAGATCCACAACAACCATTAAAATTCTTCAAGTTATGCACGGTTACTTACGGACTAACCTCAGCTCCCTTTCTCGCTACCAAGTGTTTGGAACATCTGGCTAAAGAAGGATCCATAACCCATCCACTAGGATCCAAAGTGTTAAGAAAAGATTTTTATGTGGACGATGTAATGACGGGAGCAGACAGCCTAATTGAATTATTAGACATTGAAACCCAGCTAAAACAACTACTCCTGTGCGGAGGTTTCAATCTTCGCAAATGGTGCGGAAAACATCCCCAGGGAAGATGTCGAGCTCGATGCGGATATCGTCTCTAGAGGTATGACACCTTCCAAACTCGTAAAATGCAACGTATGGTTTTACGGGCCCCTATTCTTTCATGGCCCGGAAAGAATCTGGCCACAGCAGCCAACCAACACTGACACGGATGCAGAAAAGAAAAAACAAAAACCAGTTGTGCTAACATCAACAAAGGAAGCATCATGGATGACCACCATCAATCACGGCAATTGTTACCAGAAACTCTTGAGGATTGTCGCATACATGATTCGCTTTGTTAATAGTTCGAGAAAACAAGAAAGGGCTCCATCGCTCATTTTAACAGCCAAGGAACTAGACAGAGCGCTCACAGCAATAGTTTCCCAGGTCCAGAAAGAAGGTTTCCAAGACGAGATGCATCAACTGCAACAAAACCACTCTGTAAACGTCAACAGCGCACTAAAAAGCCTATGTCCATTTTTCGACGAAAGAAAAATCATTCGATTACAGAACTCTGAATTATCATACGACGCCAAACATCCGATGTTACTGCCATACTCTCATCCAGTGACAACACTTATTATGAACGATCTCCACGTTAGAAACATGCACATCGGCCCACAAGGACTGCTCGCAATTGCCCGACAGCGATATTGGCCAATTAAGGGAAAAAACATCGCAAGATCAATAGTGAAGCACTGTATGCGATGTAACAAGGTCAGACCCAAACTGATGACACAACTCATGGGTAACCTACCAGCACCTAGAGTCCAACCAGGCAGACCATTTGTCAACACAGGAGTTGACTTCTGCGGTCCGATCCAAACACACTACAAATTAAGAGGAAAGCGGCCGCAAAAGACCTATATAGCGGTTTTCTGCTGCTTTGCCTCCAAAGCAATACACCTTGAGGTCGCCAGTGATCTCACTACAGAGGGCTTCTTGGGAGCGCTGAAACGCTTCATAGCCAGGAGAGGAAATTGTCGTACCATCTATTGCGACAATCCGACCAATTTCGTGGGCGCAAAAAACCAGCTGTTAGAATTGCGGCAATCCATCCATGATAAGGAAGCACATACGAAAATTTCCACGTTCTGCCAAGCTAGAGGAACCGATTTCCAGTTCATTCCTCCAAGAGCTCCACATTTTGGCGGCCTATGGGAAGCCGCTGTAAAATCGGCAAAATCTTTGCTCCAAAGAACAGTATCATCAGCCGACCTCACATTTGAAGAACTGTCGACGCTCGTTGCAGAAATTGAAGCCATTCTCAATTCAAGGCCTCTAACGCCATTATCCTCCGATCCAAATGACCTTACAGCTCTAACTCCAGGACACTTTCTAATCGGAGAACCACTAACTGCTACCGTTGATCCAGAAGCCGCTCCGCAACCTATCAGTTTAATCCGACGATGGAAATTGGTTTCACATGTAAAACATGAGTTCTGGAGGAGATGGTCAACTGAATATCTCTGCGAGCTTCAACAACGACACAAATGGAAAGTGCACAGTAAAAATGCCCAACCAGGAATGATGGTCCTCATCAAAGACGACAACTTGCCACCGCTCAAGTGGCAGCTCGGGAGAATTGAGAAAACCATACAGGGAGATGACGGACTAGTTCGAGTTGCAGATATTCGAACGACATCCGGAGTATTGAGACGTCCCATTCATAAGTTAGCTCCTCTTCCAATTGAAAAATTGGAAGATAGCAGCAATCCTAATCGACCTGAAGCTCCATTGGATCACCATGATCCAGATGACGAGAGACCGCCTAAGACAAAGAAGTTGAGAACATCTACCAGCTCAGCATTGCTAAGCACTTTACTACTCACCTGCTTCGTTCTGCCCATATTTGGAAAGCCGTCATTTCAAGTCAGCCCCTTCAGTTCACAACCAGGAATATATTTTGAGAACCTAGGCGCAGCAAACCTAGTCAGCAATGAATGGTCTCTTATTGTCTATTACAATATGGAGAATTATTGGAAGGAAGCTGATGCAATCAGTAATAGCATAGCTCGCCTAAACCAACTTTGCAACCTACTCAAAGATAGAAGCCATTGTAACATCATTACACATCAATTCACCATGCTAAAGGACGACATTGTCACAGGCGATCAGCTGTTTCAGATGACATCATCGCCTAGAACCAAAAGAGCTGCACTCAACATTATTGGAAACATGGCCTCCGCATTATTCGGAGTTCTTGATTCAGAATATGCTGAACATATGACCACCACAATAGAACACATCAAGAACAACGAAGATCATCTGTTGGATTTAATAAAAAACCAAACATCTATCATAGACTCCACTTTGAATGTCATGAAACACGATCAGGAAGCTACAGCAAATCAACTAGCAGCTATAGTTAACCAAATAAGAAACATAAACCATCGAATAAACAATATTTCCGAGGAGTTTTACCAGCAGAGGGTAGCAGAAACATTCTCTACTCTAGCAGTGCAGACTACCCTGATGACAACAAGGTATCAACGGGCTCAATCAGCAATTCTGAATGTCCTGACTGACACTCACCACGGCAAAATAAATCCGCTGCTGATATCTCCACGACAATTAAGACAAGAATTAAACACTATAAAGGATCACTTGCCATCAACGCTCAGATTGCCTACGCGTCCAAACAACATTCTTCAGCTCTACAGGCTCATGAATGTCGAAGGTCGAGTGACTAAGAAATATGTGATATTTCGAATAAAGCTCCCGCTATTTGCGTTTGAGGAATTCGAACTCTATCGCATCATACCAATTCCAGTAGTTATCAAGGCCACCTTCCTAGCCATAAAACCATCATCTGAATTCTTGGTCATCAATCTTCACAAAGACAAATATTATCCACTCAGTAGCCAGGAATTCCATTTATGCGAAACTATCGGCGAGTCAGAGCATATGTGCTTTCAACGGCATCCAATATACAGGCGAGGTGCCAACATAAGTTCCTGTGAACTGAATTTCTTCATATACTCCCAGCCGTCCAAAGGTTGTAACCTAATCAACGCAGAAGATTTGCCGAAGTGGATTCAACTTTATAATCCAAACAAATGGATTTATTCCATGAGAACAAGCACCACCATCACAATCGTATGTGGCAGTGACACTAAGCAACAAGTGCTTCAAGGTACAGGGATCTTGAGCGTTGAAAATGACTGTGAGATCAGACATGATCATCTGGCTTTGCAGTCCCATAACAACTATCCAAAGACAATCAGATCATCATTCAATCCCACTAAAAATCTCACGGAATTCATATATCCGAGAGATTCAAACCATACCGACAAGCTGCAACCACCTATGGCGGATCATCACCATCAGGACGAACTGGAAATCCTACAGAAGCAAGTTCACCAGCTCAAGGAGAACGAGATTCTACCACACCACATCAATACCAACCATACGCATCAACTGACGCTGGGCTACGCAGCACTTTTAATAGCCCTGGCGATTGCAGCATATCAACTGTACAGATGTAGCACAAGGCGACGTCCCTCCAATGGACATGGACCAATCCCAGCTCCTCGAACATCAACTTGCAGACAATTCGACATAGATCCGGAGCTCATCAGCGAAGATCATTGCCCAGTACCTGGCCAAGGCGGCGGAGGATGTTAAGAATCATCAAATTCCATCAATTTAATTTTAAGTTCTTATTAACAAATAAATTATCAAATTCATATTCATTTTGCTGAAATTATCAAGTCCATATTTTTTATCTTATTTTTGTCTCTAAAAGAATTTAAAATCTCATTTAAAATGTCACATAAGCACAATGCATAAAATTTTCAATTATCTCGAACGGTAACATGATGCCTCAACGGGTAAAATTTCACTTTGAAAACTGTTTGTATGAAAATCTTCTTCAATCGAAAATTGCAACTTAGCATTTATTTGTAAGACAATTGTCTGCTAAAGGAAGAGTTAATTTATTTTTTGTTGTTTTGTTTATTATTGTCATAAGTATAAAAGAAATTGTTTTAAAATAAAGTTTTTAGTCGAAGCAATTCAGACGTGTGAGACAGAAGTGGCTGCAGAGCTACTTCTTTTTTCTATCATACAGCTACACTTGTGTTTAGGTGTTACACCTATTACACAGCGCATCAAAGATCACGGTGTTACACCCTGATCTACCAATTTAATAGCGGAGAAGCAAAAGAGTTTCTTCGCTCTACAAAAACACTCTCTTCTATCTATCGGCTAGAGCTGCTGTTCGAGATTGCACCTATACGAAAGAAATAGATTGTCGAACAGTACAAAGGGGCTTCCCCTAAGCCTCTAGTGTGTCACATAAAAAGAAAAGAAAACTACAGCTGAGCGAGAATTCAGCATTGTCAGCAAGTGTTTTGTACGCGTTTTATTTGAAAACACGTCAAAGCCAACTAGTTTTAAAAAGCTCGCTCCATATAAAATAAATGGGTAAAACACATGTTTTACCCTGTTTTGCTCCGAAATTTGAAGAGCTTTCTAAAACGTGTTTTGGGCGTCAGTGTGAGCCCCATATAAGGTTTGAAGTCCTAGAACGCCCTTTCCGAAATCGTGTTGTTGTTTGCTATATTATCATAAACAAGATTATTTATACTGTCCATAATTACGGCGAGAGAAAGGGATATACCATTTAAGGCTCGCGCACATTAGGGCGGGCCGCACCGCACCGCATTGCATAACAAAAATCCTCCTACATCACTTTCGAACATTTTACATGAACTATCGCACACTACAGGCAGGCCGCGCCGGGCCGCATCGCAGCGCACTGGCGGATCGCTTGCTAGGCGTATTTTTGCGGCGATGTTATGTGTTGTGAAGCGGCCCGCCTCAGTGTGCGTTGGAAATCGCAGTTATCGGACGTTGTTGCTCGCGATTTTACTTTAATTATTGACTCGATGTTCAACAACAGCAACTCAGGTAATTTGTACTGTACTGTGCCTAATTATTTTACTATTTTTTCGCTTTGTAACTATTCACGTCCCTTTTTACATACTCGCATGGTGTTGGTGTTTTTCGTTAAGGAATGGATGAAGAATTACTAATTTCGTTAGTAGAACAGTACAAAGAATTGTACGACCTCTCCAATTATGATGATGCACAAAGAAGAAATAACATTTGGGAGGAAATAGGAGGAATTACAAAACTTTACAAAATTTTTTTTCATCTTCCAATAAGTCATTAAAAAGGGTGTGAAATTCACCAAACAACTTTCTTTTTTTGCAAATTTCGTGCACCCACATACTACGTTTCTTTTTTCTCTTTTGTTTCAACTCCTCGTCAAACAGAAGGTTGAATAAATATAACTCCTCATCAGAACTATCCATCGCTTTGGAATTCACGGCTGACTGATTCATTATTGCTTTGCGGCGCGGCCCGCTGCGACTCCTTATGTGCTTTGGCGCAATTTTGCAATGCGATGCGCTGCGGCCTGTCGCGGCTGTAGTATGCGCGAGCTTTTATAGGGCTTTATTTTAGTTATTTAAAGCCCATAGTTTCATTCATTGAGTACTAAAATAATTAGTAAATTCATAACAAATGTGAGAATAGAAAATATATCTGTCTGATTAGTAACGCGATGATGATTAGTAAATGCTTTGTAAATACTATTTTAATAGCTTCGGAAGGCTGTAAAATAATTCCATCCATACATTCCTTACAACTTCCACCAAAAAATACGTTAAAGCTCCCTTCTAAAGGGCGTCCCGCGACACCACAACTTTTTTTATAATATAAAAATTCTTTGATTTCTTTTCATTTCACTGCAAGCTCAAAAGAAAAAATAAATGAATTTTTCCCTAAGGGTTGTGATTAACTTCCCACGCTCTGAATCACCGATAAACTACATAAAAAGATAAAAGTCCCTAATAATTAATAACGCAGAAGTCTAAAATTTCATTTCGCGAATGTCAGCAAGGATCAATTCCGGGTCCCACCCCGATCACCTGTCAAAGCGATTAATATTTCACACCGAAAGCACGTCGAACCATTAATCAATGAGTCGGAAGTGCATCTGGACCCGACATTCCACTAATGGCACCTTTCCTTGTCACATTCAATTATTTAACGAAACTGGACTGGGAAAGTGCTATTTTTGGTATACCAGCACTAGCTTATCTCTGCTAAGCCATCTTGGGATGTTCTTTTGATTCAGTGGAATAATAAATTTTCAGGTAACATCTGTAGAAATATTCAACAGAAGGCCAAGAAAACAAATTTGATGGTGAACATCCAAAAAAGTAAAATGAAATCTGGCTGTGGATTTTCAGGGATTATGCAAAAGCAAAACTCAAGATATTTTTGCTTATCAAGGATTTTTCTTATTGTTTTTTTTTTGTTTTTTTTTTGAAAATTGCAACAGGATTAAGAAGCTGTTAGCATCTGCGAATTATTAAAGGGAATTATTCCTCGTTTTGGGTAGCAATGGAGATAATAAGAAAATTTTATTTTTCGGTATAAAAACACAGCCAGAAACAATTTGTTCCAGTCTATGTTAAATAACTTTAAAAATTACCCTCATAATGATGAAAAAGAAAGCCCCATCAGCAGGGTTTATTTCTTTTTGAGTAATTATTTTCACGTTATTTTCAATATTTTTGACTCGAAAACAACTGCACATAGGCGGCTGAAAATTCTTTAAAATGGTAGATATTTATGGTGTTCCGATAATGTACAAGGGACTCCGGGCTACTCTGGTATTCTTTATTTTTCACCCTCCATTTTCATACTCTTCTTCAAATCAAATCACTAGACGAAGTGCTAAGCCTATTCAAGCGGTATTGCTTACAAATCTGAGATATAAGAAAATCCCAAGTAGCCCTAATAAGGCACCTCGCGGTTAATAATAACAGGGTCCCCTTAGGTTGGATTTTCACCCAGTGGACGATAGTCCTATATTTTATCTTGCAGCCTGATAATGCCCTTCTTACAGCCTTCGTCACCTACTTGGAGGAATTTCAGGAGTTTCAGGAGAGTAGGTATTGGGATACTTGAGACTGGGAAAATTTGTTCAAGGCCATGGACCTGAAACCAGGTCACCACTCCAATCAAAGCCAGTTTCATGGCCGCGGTCGTCGCTGTTTGTTCTCTAACTTTCTTACAAGATATTTCTTCGTGATTCATTACAGACAGCTTTGGTTTGCAATGTGGTCGTTTGCTTCTACATGTTCAACCCCAATCTAGTGCTCGGCTCTGCATTCAGGTTTTTAGTAGTCAATGCATCTGGAATTTAAGTCTGCAACATCGGTTTAGGGCCCCCAGCAAGCGGAAGTCTGAAGTTACATGCCCAAGTGCACTTATTGAGCGCTAATTTCTGCCATGATTTTTACGCGGAGTCGAGCAAATTGCGGTTGCCATAATATATATGATATTATAGCCACAAATATGCAGGATATTAAGGCCCACCTCCAATATAAGTCGTTTAACTGGCTAAAAGCCTCAAATAATTCATTAGCTTTCACCATTGAGTCATTGAACCACCATTTGAATACAGACAAAATTTGGTTGTTATTAGCCCAGCTGAATGGCAAAATTATTCACGCAACATAAACTAAGCTTAATCGCTCAACCGCAACCCTATCAGTATTTCAGTGCTCATGCAACATCCAAGAGCTCAAACGCAAAGCTCATCCCCACTTCATTCAGCAGTCTTAACTCACCTGAACCTATCGTATCCAAAGTTCGTTGCTATCTTAAGAAAGTAAGCCGCGATATGTTTCTCATAAGTTCTTTCAATCTAATATTATTGCGTTATGGGACCAGAGGGAGAGCGACAGTGTGAATACAATTGTGTGAATACTCTTTGCTTTTTCCTCTATAAATATTTTATTGTACCAGGGCCGGACCGAGACTGCATCAGCCGCGATCGATGGTGCCAATCTTTTCTTAACATCTCGTAAACCGTGACTACTGGACTCTTCTTGTCGAAATGTTAGAGGTCCCGCCAAAAGAGTTGATGCCGAGAAAGTCGCGTTTTCCATGCGCAGTAGAATCCCCGCATGCCGTTCCCGTCCCTTAGCCTAGTCGCAACAAATTTCGAAGGGGAAATTTGAAAATACATAAGCGCATTTCTTATCAACATGTGCGCAATTTTTATTTGTGTGCAGCTGTAATTTCCCCAGCTGCGCGCTCCGGCATCAACAATTTTGGCGCGACCTCTAACTATTTTTAGTAAAACAAAAAAACAGTATTTTCGTGGCTCATGGACCCGAATCAATAGCGACTTTGAACATAATATTAACAATCCCAATACTAAGGTGCATGAAAAAAACTCTTAAAAAGGACCACCACAAAATAGAAAAATGAATGGTATTCAGAAAGAGTTTTATCCCAGTAGGAATTCTAGGAAGGCCTTACCGATGGAGCACTGAAATAAGTACTCATCTGGTAAGGGGTGCCCCTTATTTTCTTGGTGCTAGATGAGCCCTTACAAACCCCATTACAAGAGAAGGCAGATGGTAAGGTGTAGTCCAGAATTATACCCAAACAAGTGAGAGTCTGCCCGATGACTCAAGGGAGCTTTCCTGGAGCTTTCATAAATTTTATAGAAAGAAAGAAAACGGGCAATTATATTCGTCGGCATAAAATGCGACGTTAGCATACTCAATAGCGCGGCTCTCATTCGATACGGAGGACAAGCAGCTTTGGAGAAGTGGAGAATTTAGTTGGGGGACTGCTTAGGTAAAGCCACTCTCGGACTTGGAAAAAGAAGGCATTTGTAAAAGATGAAAAAAAATAAAAGCATTTCGACACCGGACCACATATCCACAGGCGCCCATGAATATCTCTTTTCGCAATGTTCCATTTGCTGCCTTACTATACCCCTTACAGATGAGCAGTTCTATAATTACTCTAAGGTAAGTACCATAGTAAGGCCTTACCCCCTATGACATCGTGTGTAAAAGTAAGCACTTCTGTAAAAGGGAGTGGTAAGGCCTACCCCTTACCAGTAAGTGCTGATTTCAGTACTTCTGTAAGCTTACCGGTCCTACTGGGATTCTTGTGCAATGCGAAATAATTATATGAAATAACAGGTAACAGTTGGTGTGTATAAAACTTCTCCGCAACTCCCCAACTTCATACCAACCAAAAGTCAGCAGGGCTTTTCTGCCCCAACATTGAATAAAAACACAAATTTATGGATGCTGTGCATATCCCATGGACCTGCGTGCATAACATCGACTATGCTGTTTTTACTTTCAGATTAAATTTGTAAAAGAAAGCGAGGAATTCTTCTGCTGTAGTCGGTTATGTTTGAGCAAGCGCCCAGTAGGACCGGTAAGCTTACAGAAGTACTGAAATCAGCACTTACTGGTAAGGGGTAGGCCTTACCACTCCCTTTTACAGAAGTGCTTACTTTTACACACGATGTCATAGGGGGTAAGGCCTTACTATGGTACTTACCTTAGAGTACTTATAGAACTGCTCATCTGTAAGGGGTATAGTAAGGCAGCAAATGGAACATTGCGAAAAGAGATATTCATGGGCGCCTGTGGATATGTGATCCGGTGTCGAAATGCTTTTATTTTTTTTTCATCTTTTACAAATGCCTTTTTTTCAAGCCCGAGAGTGGCTTTACCTAAGCAGTCCCCCAACTAAATTCTCCACTTCTCCAAAGCTGCTTGTCCTCCGTATCGAATGAGAGCCGCGCTATTGAGTATGCTAACGTCGCATTTTATGTCGACGAATATAATTGCCCGTTTTCTTTCTTTCTATAAAATTTATGAAAGCTCCAGGAAAGCTCCCTTGAGTCCGGGCAGACTCTCACTTGTTTGGGTATAATTCTGGACTACACCTTACCATCTGCCTTCTCTTGTAATGGGGTTTGTAAGGGCTCATCTAGCACCAAGAAAATAAGGGGCACCCCTTACCAGATGAGTACTTATTTCAGTGCTCCATCGGTAAGGCCTTCCTAGAATTCCTACTGGGCGTGTAAGGAATTCTGGCTTTTTTACAATTCCGGGAGTATGAAAAATTTTACCATGCACTTTTTCTTATTGTTGAAATCGTTTAAAAAACTTTAACAACATAGAATGATTTGTTGTTGGTTTTTATAGAAATGATAGCAAATATATTGTTAAACAAATGTATAACAGAATATTTTTTTAACGACACCCACACACCGCGCAAGTTGCTCTAACTAAGCTTACTACCACCTGAGTAAAAATGAAACTCGCCCGCACCTATCAAGCAGCAGACACGCACTATCCTGCACGGGACCCAAGCGAGTCCCGCCAGTGCATGCCTCCTGCATGCTAGGTGCGGGCTAGTTTCATTTTTATTCGGGAAAAAAATTCACCCGCTCCTATCATGCATGCTCCCCCCAGTGGGAAAAAGGAGTGCTCCAAGAGCCATCTTGGAGCGCTCCAAAAGGAGCATAGAGTGCTCCCGTTGCCATACCCGTTCTATATTCTTTTTAACATTGCATGTCATTGCGAGGGAGCATACGTTTTTAAGCTCCCAAAAACGCGTTGTTGGAGCATTATAAAAAAGCTTTTTAAAAAAAAATATTCATAGGCGCCTGTGGGTATGTGATCCGGTATCGAAAAGCTTTTATTTTGTTTATCTTTTGCAATTGCCTTTTTCTTTCCAAGGCCGAGAGTGGCTTTACCAAAGCAGTCCCCCAACTAAACTCTATCAACTTCCAAAGCTGCTTGTCCTCCGTATCGAACGAGAGCCGGGCTATTGAGTTGGCTAATGTCACATTTTATGGGCATGAGGATAATTGCCCGTTTTCTTTTTTTATATAAAATTTATGAAAACTCCAAGAAAGCTCCCTTGAGAGTGCTCCAAGTACACTCCCCTGTGCATCGCTCCCAATTTTTCCCACTGGCCTCAACAGGCATGCACGCTCCCTCCACAGGCATGCTTTTGTTCTAGCCTAAAGGGAGAAGAAGTGGGGCTCTAAAAAATTGTATAAGACAAAGAAAACAGGTAATTAACTTGGTGACTATAAAGCGTGCCAATAGAAATGGTTTTGTTATAGTGCAACGGACCCCATTCCAAGTATTTTTGTGATTGAGTGCGCAAGGAACCTCTACAGTTCTCTTTTTTACTCAAACTTAGAAGAAAACGGAGAAGAAAAGAGGTACAATATATTATGTTATATGCCTCTCTCACGCCAACTCAAAATCAAGATATGAGGGCTCTGGAACTTCCTGGAAAGCTCGTGTGGCTACTTGCTAAGAGCTGATACTCCCCAGCTTTGGTTTATTGCTAGAAACTAGAGATAATAGATGCAAAAGTATAATTTAAGTATAATTTGTCAGCCGCCTTTAGGCCCGTTTATATCTACACACATCTAACATACGCATACCAGATATGTGCCGCGCCCGACACCGACAGACGCCGTTTATTTACATGTAGCGTGCCGTGTCAGACGACAGATACTAATTATATTTTTATCAAGAATGTTCCAACACTTCTCAGTGGAAGATTTATCCATAGCGTCATTGTTAAAGAAAAGAAAATATGTCCGCACGGTAACTATGCTCTATTCATACAGCCCGGCAGACACCCACAGATACGTACAGACATAAACCGCGCAAATAAAATGCTCTTTCCGCGAAGGTCCCTGGGGTCTACCATGATGCACCGCAAAGCCCAATTTTCGAAATTCAAAATGGCCGCCGAAATATGACCGAAATTCAAAATGGCCACTCAAATATGAATTTGCCAATTGTGTTCCGATTCCCGTGAAAATTGGTAACTGGAGTTTTTTTAAGGTAGCAAATAAAGAATTTAGAATCAAAACGTAAAATTCAAAATTGCGAGGCCAATAACTTTGCCAGTTGTATTCCAGAACAGCCTTATTTACCCGAATTGTTAACGTACGCAAACAAAAATAAATGCAACAATTATAAAAACTTATTAACTATGGAAAATGAAATATCCCCAAAGAAAAATGTTTAATAGGTACTTTTAATTTAACGCATTGAAAATTATATAAAGCTCTCATTACCACATCGTTTTGATGTATCTATACATATATTAACTATCATAATTTTCCCATGTCACAAAAAGGATATTACCTTAATTCCACAATACATACACAAGTAAAGTAAAATAAACATTTTTCCCCTAACAATTACTCTATGCTCTTCCTCCCATACACTTCTACCACAATTATCATGGCTGAAGAGTTTTACTTTATTATACAAAGTACTGCATGCCTCTCATGTACCAATAATATACCATAAGGTAATCACAATTTGTCAGGGATATACCGAGGATATATACATATTTCAGTAGCTTATCTGCACAAACTTCGTTTAAGTTTTCTCGGCTGAAGGCACGCAGCCTTTAATCGAAATACACACATAGCGCAAACATGGTTAACGTACGAAACTTTTACTTTACTTAGGTACGGCGTTTGCATATCTAAATAAGATGCCCACACGATATTTATAATCGAAAATAAATTTGTATAAGCTATATAGGAGAGCGATGTAGCGATCAGATTAAACAAAACCACAAAATGTCCAGACAAATGAAAATAGGTTTCGAAAGTCCTTTTTAGCAAATCTTTTACGTAATCAAAAAAAAATTCTGAGAAGGCCAACAGGGCAATTTGCTATGGAAAATTATGAATAAAGTAAAAAACTTTTTTTTTTTGTACAAAAGTAAAATTAAAATTCTAGAGAAAAATTGTTGCTTTTATCTAGCCCATAACAAGCCTTCGAAGGGATATTTTTAGCCTGAGAGTGCTTTTGATGTGTACAAACAATTTGCTTATTGCTGTATGAATTAGCTCGCTTGCTTGCGGTTAGGTAGAAAAATAAGCCAGCAGCAACAAACATGCCCTAAGGTGACAGACTCTGTTATTCTTTCTAGAACACAAAAGTTTCAAAGGAAAATACATTTTCTTGCGAGTATAAGCCCATTAGAAATCCCTACGTTTAAACAATATATAACATCGGTTGCGCAAATCCACTAAGGGCAAAGGGATGAAATAGAATGCGGCTTTTGTAAATACTTTTTGGGGTACTTTTTCCCTTTCCTAAGTTCCTTTTTTCTCGTTTCATGTTTTTTCCCATATACACAAAAAAATAAAACCCTTAAAAATTCCTTCTTCAGTTTATTTAAAATCTGAATGTTGTTTTTAAATTTCCTTTAATATCTTCGATTATTGTAGGTCGAACCCTGCTGGAGCATCCCTTACCTTGAATTTCAATTTTCACAGTAAAAAGAAAATCTTATAAAAAGTAATTTTATCCAATGTCTTTTCAAATAAATTTCATAAATATTTAAGAGGGGAGAAAAATCAGGATTTTTACGCTAAAATTGCCTGAGTAATCAATCAGGAAAAAATAAGAGCGAAAAAGGATTTAGTGAAATGGAAGGACGAAATAAACTGATAGGAAAAAAATGTTATTGGAAAATTTCAATCAGGTCCAATCTCTTTAAATTAATTTTTACTTAATTAGTACTACAAAGCAACCGACTTGCATTAGAGGAAGGAGCATAAAAAACTTTAATTAACGTTTGATTGAGGTTACGTAAAGTTTTAAATGACGAATTCCGTTTTTTAATCTAGAGTAATTATAGCAACAGAGCAACTGCAGTATTTTCAAATCGAATGCAGGGAGTAAGGCGTCTGGCTACCATCCCAGAGGCCCCGGGTTCGAATCCCGGCCAGCCCCACGGTATTCCGCCTTTTCCAATCTCCCACCTTCATAACTTTCCTTTTATCTTCTTCCCTCTTTACATTCCTAATTCCTCCTGTCATAGCCTTCCTTAGCCCTTCCCCGCTCCACCAAAGCGCATGTCGTCGGTTGGTTGATGAGATTCAACTCATTTCACGAAGCATAACACTCCAGCGAGTTGTTTCTCGATGCCCCGATATCAAAGTCACGACAGTAATGGTTGGGAGTAGATGGACTTAAAAATATCGCCGGTAGGTTGTGGCAGTTCCTTCCTTCCCAGACTAGAGCTGCTGTTCGATATTTCAGTCGAGATGAAAAGAAAATAGATTGTTGACACAGTAAAAAGGGCCTTTCCTGAGCCTCTAGCCTTTCACATAAAAAAAATGCAGTTTGAGAGCACAAAAAACATTTTTACTGAAATCAAGACTTAAAAAATCCATTTTGTACTACTAGTCGAAATCAGTTCGTTCCAGTTCGAAAATATCGCAGAAGGGGATGAAATTCTTATAATTTATTGATAAGCCTCAAGCATTGTAGAAATTTTATTTGGAAATGAACTTATTTTCAAGTTAATCTCCATAAACTTAAAAATTACAAAACTTTTGTTTGGTAGGAACCCGATTGAGATAAAAGAAGGGAATAAATTCTCTGTATTTTATGCAGGACCCTAACAAAATTATCCGACAAATTTTAGATAAAATGAAAGAAAGATCGCAAAAGGCAAATGAGAAATGTTCAGCAAGCTTTATGTGCTTTGCTTAAAAAATACTGATAAAATTGCTGGCTTTAACCCAGAAAAAGTTTATACGCCTTTTCAGCAGGATTTGTGTTTTTAAAATATAGGCAATTATATATGTATAGGTACATGGTCACGTATGCATATATTTGGATAATGACCCAGCGGGAAATTAGTCAAGCGCTGCCAAAAGAAGCAAGAAAGAAGCGCTTCCTCTTCATATGTTATGGAATCTCTTTGAAAGCACATACTTTAGACTCCCATTTTTTGCTTTGTTTTTCTCAAGTTTTCTCTTATTCCCCTTATTTGACAAGTTTTCACCAGAAATAGTATTTCACAACTGACGCGGTTTTACAAAAACCACAAATTTCCCGAATAAGGGGAATCAGAGAAAACTTGAAAAAGAAACAAAGCAAAAAATGGGAGTCTAGAGTATGTGCTTCCAAAAAGCTTCCATAATAGAAAGCACTTCTTTCTTGCTTCTTTTGGGAACGCTTGATTAATTTCCCGCTGGGGATAGGTAAAAGCACTTATCAAACTGCGGCTATAGAAGCGCTACGAACCTTCCTCCTTCCACTTAGTAATGAAGAAAGAGTATCCGTAGGTACATCCAGATTTTCATCAAACCCATCCCAGTGGGAAAAATTGGGAGTGTCGCAGAGGGCAGCTTATTTTCAGCGCTATTAAATATGCTCTTTATGTAAAGCTTACTGGAGCTTTTATAGAAAAAAAGAAAACGGGCAATCATCTTCGTAACCATAAAATTAGCATACTCAATAGCCCGCTCTCGTTCGATACGGAGGACAAGCAGCTTTGGAAGTGCTTCGAATTTAGTTGGGGGACTGCTTTGCTAAAGCCAGCTCGCGCATGAAAAGTAAAAGGCAATTGCAAAAGTTGAACAAAATAAAAGCTTTTCGATATTGGATCACATATCCAAAGACGCAAGGACGTAGCCAGGGGAGGGGTTTTGGGGGTTCAAACCCCCCCCCAAATGAAAAAAGACATCGCAGAGAGCATGAAAAATTAAATAATAATAAATAGTTTTTCTTCAATTGTATACTAAATTTGAGATAGGCAGAACACCATTCAAATCGCATTTTTTCTTCTTAGAAATACGTTTGGCGACAGCTATGTATAGCGCGAACCAAACGAGATGAGGTTTCTCAAAAGGCTATTTTCCATGCGCAGTAGCATTCTTGGTACATTTCGAAGCGGAAATTTGAAAATACATAAGCGAATGTCTTATTCATATGTGCGCAATGTTTATTGGTGTGTAATTTGCATTTCCGAAGAAAGGAAAAAATATCTAGATGAGTATGTATAAAAAAAGTAAAAAAGTATAGGGGGAAGGGGAGGTCTCATTTACATGGATCATTATTATGATTCTTACAAAAACCCATTCTGCCGTCACAACATCCACGACTGTTCTGAACTGCCGCGGGTCTCTGTGTGAGATTGCCATTCAGTTTCATATAAAACTTTGTTGGATTCCTAGACATAATAGGATTAGGGGAACCGTAGGGCAGATGATTAGGGAACCGAAGTGGGAAGGACACCCCACTTAACCCGGATAGGAATGACCTACAAACTAGCTTGGAGGAAAATCAGCTTAGCTCGAGATGGGTTGAGATGGACTACAGCAACGGTGTTCCGCACTCTTCATGCAATCTGGCCAACTTTGGACGTAAAGCGTTCAAAATTTCTAGTTTTGTTAAACATAAAAGATATAACCCATGTAGTAAATGCTCTGATCGGTCACTGCCCCTTTGGCCGGCGCCGAAAGATTAAGGGCCCTATTGTGGAACGAGTCGATCTGACGACTTTGAGTCGATGTTAAATTTTCATACTGAGAAAGTCGATTTTTATCGATAAAAACATTAATATGAGTCGATTACATTTTTGACTTCGACTTGACAATTGTGTAATCGACTCATATTAATTGTTTTATCGACTAATTTCGACAAAAATCGACTTTCTCAGAAAGAAATTTTAACATCGACTCAAAGTCGTCAAATTGACGATATCCACAATAGGCCCCTAAGAATTCCCCACAACGACTTATGCTGATGTTGTGGTAATGAAGAAGAGGAAGAAACTGTTTCCTATCTTCTCTGTACATGTCCCGCCCTCGCAAGGAAAGAGGGACATTCCTTGGCTCACCCTTCCTTGATGCATTGAGCGAGCTGCAAAATACTGGGGTCCCTGAACTCTGTCGCTTTATCAAAAGCTCCAAATGGCTTGAAATGGCCTGCACTTTGTTCCAACACTAGAATGGCTAATGGCATCACAATGGGCTCAATAGCGTGCCATTTCAACCTAACCTACAAAAACCCCTCCCGAAGCAAAATCCTGGCTACGTCCTTGCAAAGACGTTCATGAATATTTGTTTTAAAAACGCTGTTTTATAATGCTCCTAGAACGCTTTTGAAGGAGCATTAAAAGGTGCTCCCCTGCAACGACATGTAATGCTAAAAAGTATATGGAACTGGCATGGCAACTGGAGCGTTGCAGGCTTTTTAAGGAGTGCTCAAACATGGCTATTGGAGCACTCCATTTATCGCTGGGAGGTAATTGGGATCATCCGCGTTACCACGCACGGTGCATCGTTACACAAGCTCCCGTAGGCGCAACACGCATGAAGGGCGCTTAGTCTGTATGCGGCCTTTCATTTTCTAACTAATCACATTCGTATTTTTTTTATGTGACTAGAGTCTCAGGAAAGACCCTTTATACTGTCGACGCGAGCATGCTTTCTTCGTATAGAGTGCAATGTCCAGCAGCAGCTCTAGTCCAATGTCCAACAGCAGCCACAGCCTACCCGCGATATTTTTAGTCCACCTACTCCCAGCCATTACTATCGCGACTTTGACATCGGGGCATTGAGAAACAACTCGTTGGAGTGTTATGCCGTGACATGCGCTTTTGGTGGAGCGGAGAAGGGCTAAAAAAGGCTACGACAGGAGGAATTAGGAATGTAAAGAGGAAAGAAGAAAGCAGGAAAGTTATGCAGCTGGGAAAATGGAAATGGCGAAGGACCGTAGGGCTGGCCGAGATTCGAACCAGGGTCCTCTGGAATGGTCGCCCAACGCCTTACTCCCTATGCTACCGAGGCCCACCATATTTCAAGAACGTCCAAAAGGACGCTAATGCTAGGACGAAGTGCAGGTCAATGCTAATGGACATTAAAGTATACACAGGACTATAATGCTAGAATTGATGATAAATTTTTAAGTTGGTCAATTTCCAAAGAATAACTTTATTTTTGTCCTTCAGAAGCGAGCGATTTTTAAATATTCAGTCTCATTACGTAAAAATAATAAAAAAAGAACCACCAGCGATAATGTTTTTTTTTATTAAACACTGTTTTTCCCCGTGAAAAAACCCTTGGGCTCAAACCAACAAAATAATCAAATTTTGTATAATGAGTTCCAACATGCCGGAATATTAAAAGCGTTGGTTTGTTTTGTCAAGATTGTGACAATATACATGCATACAGAAGTACATCTACCAAATTGTTTATTTAACCAAAAATTTCTTTAATAAATTTGTTGAAAATTCCACTCAACACACACATACATACATATTTACATAATTTATTATTAACGTTGCAAACACGAAAAAAGACAAACTCAGCAAATGTGAGAACTTCTACCTCTGCGTTACCTTTAATTATTCAACCTTACACGTACCACTTTTCAGGCTTCCTTTGTTGGATGGCGAACTAATTGATGAGGTTGTTTCTGATATCTTTGCTTGATGAGTGCTAACCTAAGCGTTCTATTGTGTGGTAAATCCTGGATCTATTTACTTGTTGGACGTGACTAGACACACGTAGACGTCTATCTGGGCCTAGGGGAATCGTAAGTTACCATGCACGTTTTGAAGAACCTGCTATTCCAGCAGCAGAAGGATTGCTGCCTCGTCAATCTTACTCAAGAACAACATGACAATTTTCGGTAATAAGCTATTTCAGCCTTAATTGCGCCCAATTTAATGAGGGCTGAATTTTGAGCACTGACAAGGAAAATAATCAATTACATCGATTTCCTTCGCATTTTTGTTCGATTGGAAAAGGTTATTGAGGTCGGACGAGCAACAGAATTTATTTGTATTAATTTTTAATTGAGCGTTTCCCGCTGAGAAATTATGTTAGCTGTTACAAGAATGTGTTTTTACTCTAGACAGGGTAATAATTTAGTACTCAATATTACATAATAACAGCAGCAGAGCGCTCAAGTATTACCATATTGATCCTTGCATGCTGCGACTGTACGTAGTTCCATAGAGAGCACGTAGGTGCTTCGTGCAGCTCCATAAATGTACGTCAATTCCTTCTGCATAACTCACATCTGTCAATGTTTATTTGTTTGATAGTTTTAGCGTTATTTTCTTTAGTTTATATTTTGCAGTTTCGCACTGGCACTATCCTTCTCCGTCGTGAATAATTTGCATATTTTCAACTGAAGGACCTCGCATAATAGTTGAAAATTTCAGAATTTTATAATTGAATATTGCAGTGGACGAAACTGGAGATTGGGTTACCAACGAAATTGCATTCTTTTGCAGAAATGCAAGGGCTGCCAATTAAGCGACATTTTTGAGATGAAAATAAATTAATTCGGTGGATTCCTTTTTTCATATACACTTTTTCATTAGATTTGCAAATTAAGATGGTTTTTGAGATAATTACATCGGGTTTTTGGAAATTGTGTAACTAGGATTGGAGTGCTGGGCTTAAAGGTATCTTTGAGTGCCAGTTTCATGGTATAGGGTGTCGAGTGTCATAGATTTAGGATTTGAAATGGAGGAGCGAGAAAAGGATATAGTTTTTGTGAGGTCACGTCACAAGGTCGCAATGGTTCAGTGAGTTTCGCACATTCGCAGCAAAAGCGTATTTAAACGCCAAGGTTCGTGCACCATAGACCTGACAATTCTATAGAGTGAAAACTAAAAAACCGCGATTCGCACAATCCGTCTTCTAACCCATTCCAAACTTGAATTTTCTTTAGATTACGTATTGTGATTCTGGTCATGGGTGTAATCAACTAAGTGATGACGTGCTTTACGTTATCATTCTTCGCTTTTCTCCGACCGCTGAATGTTATGAGAGTTAACCGAGCGTCCTAAAATATTTGCATTGTGAACAGCGCCGCCTTTAGGTTGTCTGGCACCCCATGCGGGATATGTATTTTTGTGCGTCATCAATTTTATGAAAAGACTAGCTGGGACCCAGTACGCCTCGCTGCACCCATAAGACATAATAGTAAAAAATAAAAACCATCCATTGACTTGCTATTTTTAGAGATATGAATTTTCCATAGATGAAGTGCTTCAAAGAACGGGTACATGGGTCTTGAGATGGCCGTCACGGATCTAACGGTACATTCAGTATTCTACATTGCTTATTGTATTCTACTTATCATACCCTTTCATTTGATACTCTTGTCGAGGAGGTTGTGAAGAAATGGTAATCCTCCCTCTTGACACGCAAACGCACTCATGTTAATAACAATTTCACATTTACAAAGCTATCAAACAATAGCTGACGCTATTGAAACTAAACTGAAGTGAAAATTATCAAAATTACCAATTTTTAGATATTTTAGCTGTTCCTTTTGGTTGAGGTTATAAAAATAGTCTACGACCTACCGAAAATTACACCAAAAATTTCATAAAAATCGGTCAATCCGTTTTGGAGGAGCTCGATAACAAACACTGTGACAAGAGATTTTTATATATATAAAGATTTCTTTTAGGTAGATTACGTATGTTATTATGTACAAATTTTACAACGAAGGTAAATATGAGTACCGTCGTCGTCGAGATTGTTTTTTCGTACAGAAATCATTTAACTCACACCCGTTCGGTGAGACCCGGACTTAAATGATCACCTCCATTCGGTAAACAAAAAGCAGCTCTTTTTCGCGGATCCTGTATAACATTTCGTTTTAGCAGCTTTTCCAACTCGTATGTAGGTTTTGAATTTGTCAATGGTCTTCAGCTTGCTTTCATAAACTTTACTTTTTAAATAACCCCACCACTCCAAATCACAATTTTTTCACTTTTGCATGATTTTTTTCAATATAAAGTGCCACAATTTCAGCGCGATTTTGTTTTGGCTCATGGCTAAAATGGTAGTGAATGACGTTCCAGAATCGGGTACATTTGTCGAAATTAGCTAAAAAAATGTCAAAGTTATTCAATGTTGAAAAACCGAAGGTCTAGATGGTGCACCCTATCCAACAATGAGTTTGGACTACAACCACGGTAATAAAAAAAACTGCCAAAATGATCTTGATTTTAGAAAGTATTTGATAGAGCTAAGGGTTTCAGCTCGTTTACAAGGCACCATTCCGAAGAGTTTTTGATTTGTTTGCTTATCGTACTCGTACAGATTGTATCTACTTCTCCATCTACCACTTTCGTCAACAGTACCTAAAATGCACCTTGACATTTCTTACTCGTATCTTTTGATTTTGTTTTCCGATTCTTGCGACAATTTATTTTAGAACAATTTGTTTACTTAACTTTTGGGATTGACATCACAAACCATACGACAGCTAATAAACAACGTTCAACAAATTGCCCCGTAAACACCATCGTATTTCCAAGTAACAAAACAAAAACAAAGGCATAAAAACACATAAAAACACCTTCTTACCCAATATATACATATGTATGTGCAAAACAGGTAAATTGCGAACATAACAAATGAGAAAACGTCAAATTTTATGCTGTGTTATGATGTGATACATCATATTCATCTAAAATTCAATGACGAATTTCATGACCTTGCTAGAAACTCGATTTTTTGTGTCTTAAAACATGATTTATGGAATATAATTTAAAAAAAATGCAATAAGAGGAAAAGAGAAAGGGGTTTAAAGTAGTAGAAACATAAAAATTACGTTCCACAATCGTGATTGACTGGAGTAAAATCTTAAGTATTACCATGCATGCATAACGCCCACAAAGGCATCTAACAACGCCTTGCTCATGCCACGGAGCTAGAAAATTTGAGAAATTGGGGGTGGATATTTGTGAGTAATAACTTCGGCGTTGTCGAAAGCTCATAAATTTTAAAACGCGAGCGTCATTTTCTCAAGCGGTCCCCCAACTGAGTAATAAACATGTCAAAGGCTGCTTGCCCACCGCAATCGAACGAGAACCAGCCTCTTGAGTATATTAAATGCCAACGTTCAGAGTCACCAACATAATCGCCTGATATATGAAGCAAGGAAACAAAAACTAATGCTGCGTATGAGTAAAACGTTGGGATTGCCCGATTTCATTTGTAATGTTTGCCTCATAGGGCCCTCATGAAAAACTGAGAGGGCATACTTCACTTCAGTCTCGCAGATTTTTCTTGGTGTGGTGCTCATGAGGTGTCTAAGGAGAAAGCCCTCTTTCGGCATACCCTTTAGTTGCCGCATGGCGCCTTTTTAAATGCTAGTCGGACCCTAGTATTAACCGGTTAAGATAGCGGGATTCTTTATTAGGGTTTGTGAGTTCGATTAATACCTCGGCTTCACCGGCCGAACTGCGCAAGTTCGAGCAAATTGGTATACTGAACTTAATTTTTTGCCTGAGTTCCCATACATTTTCACTTATTGAACTCAGGAAAAATAAATCCGAGGCAGCTATTGCCCGGAACTGCTACAGTTGGAAAGATAGTAGGGAGAATAATGAAAGAATGCGATTTTATTCCACCAGCTTCCCATTCAATAGCTGCGTTCCTTTTCTGCTATTTAGTACTTGCGAGCAGAGCAGAAAAGGAACGCAAAATTTTCTGATTTGAGTAAAAGCTCACTTGAAACTTTTGATGTTACTTCAAACTTTACAAATAAAAAATTCTTAAAAGAAGAATTTGTGACACAATGGGGAAATTAATGCGACAATTTCTAAAGTAAAACGAAAGATAATAATTTTTGATAATTATACGAGTGAAGTTTTATTTATGGACGTTTTTATATAAGCAAATTAGCTCGACACAAATAAAAGCCATCTAGCGGGTAATGGCGTAAGTGAAAATAATTCACAATAGACTCGAAATGGCCGCTTTCCCCCTAGCGGATTTCAATTGCGTAATTGCAAGAGCTTTCTACTCGTTTATAAGAGCAAGTGTAGTTGCTAGTACGCAAGTGTAAAAAATAGTAAAAATTAGCAGAAAAGGAACGCAGCTAATACTGAACTGAACTGAAGACTTATGTTGGGGATTTAACCTCTACTATTTACGCATTCAAGGAGGCTTGTTGACCGAAAGTAATCAACTCAGAGTCATTGGATTTGACAAACAGAGCCAGTACTGGAAGTCAACAGACCTAGCTTGTGTAATAGCCGGGTAAGTTAGTAGCATTATTGTCAGTAAAACAAATTCCGGGACATAATAATTGCAACCCTTATAATTCGGTGAATCTTTATTGAGTACAAAAGATTAACGTTTTCTGTTTTAATATTGTAAATGCTTTTAAAAGAATACCAAAAATTGAAATTGCACTCTTGCGTAATTAAACGAAACGTCTAATTTACAAAGTACAAATAATGCGCCATCAAACCCCAATTTAATATTCTCACCGAATAACATCTGCTTCTGAATTCTGTGTAATCTTGTCGTAAATTACAAGAGAATTATAATGTAAGAAACAGTATTACAATAAAAAAGAGAACATGGAAATAATTATCCGTAAATCAAAGTAATCCTCCCTCTCAGTGTTCTGGAAAATCACTGAAATAAACAAAACATATCGTAAAAAAAATCTCCTTCATCATCAGGACATGTTCCTCCTACATGGATAAAAGAATTCATTATGCATGACACGAAACAAAAGCAAATAAATAAAAACGCGAAATAATATATTTTGCGCTCCATTTCGGCGGTTTTGGTAATGCTTGTTGTTGCTTTATTCCTGCCCGATTTCATCGTTTTCACTTAACACAAAATGTTTACTCCTCGTCTGTTAAAATGTCACGTCCAAGGACACGAAATGATAATAAAATATCAGCGAAAATGCTCATCCTTTTATAGGCGTACACAGTTGAATGGTGTCATAAAATATTAGTTCGTAATTCCTTTCAATTATAATGGGGGGCGCAACAAGGCTCCTGTAATGTCCTAGAGGAATCTTATCTCACACAGAGCAAGATGAACGATCCTTTTACTATTTATATGCAAGCAATGTGCGTGAAACAAAATTTTTAATGCTTTTTCAATTATTAGTAGAGCGTTAATGCGCCGTGTCAAAGTGTGTGCGTTTGTGTGTATTCTGGGCTGTATAACGAGCGCTTTTCTTATTTTCTATCAAGGATAACATTTTACTTCGGCGGAAAATTCCGTCAGTTAAATAATTTATTATCGTTCGAATTTAGGCATAACCAGAAGATGAGAGCATAAACAAAATGAGTTTCCGATGTGTCGTGTTTTGTGTACCAGGACCTTGATCTGTAAGGCTTTAAGGACACCTCAAAATGCAAATTTCTGTCTGTCCCAAAATTATGAAAATAATATTTTGGAAGATAGTTATGGAAAGATTTTGTACGTATGTGATCATTTTTTCCTGCACGATATCGCGCGAACCAAAAAAGACGACTACATTGAGGTGTCGTTCGAAGCGTATTAACGAAAATATGATCTGAAAAGATTTTCATAAAATTTGGTCCAGCCGTTTTTTGGTTTGAACGACATACGTAATTTTTCAACCTGCACCATATCGTGCCAACCATAAAACATAAAGCGGAAAACGCGGCAAACACAGGCAACAGTAAAGTGCTGTACCAAATTACTAAACAGCTCTCGGGAAAGCACTCTACTAAAAAGCATGCCGTTAAGAGTGCGGATGGAAGGCTGCTGTGCAGCGACGAGGAGCAGCTCCAAAGATGGAGAGATTATTTCTTCGCCGCCCTGAATGGCTCACTCACACAGGAACCTCAGGAAAACAGCAACAATGCACAGCCGATAAGAATCAACACCCGGGCCCCATCCAAGACGGAAATAGTAACCGCAGTTCATGCGATGGCCAATGGTAAAGCAGCTGGAAAAGATGGCATCCCGCCAGAATTGTTGAAAGCCGACTCAAGCCTCATAGCAGATGCGCTTCAGCCAATCCTCGAATTAGCATGGAACACCTGTACCTTTCCGGAGGATTGGACGGAAGGTATCATAGTCAAAATACCCAAAAAGGGGGATCTAACAATATGCGACAACTGGAGAGGCATCTGTCTATTATCTACTGTGGGTAAAATCTTGTCCCACACTATACTATCAAGAATAAGAGAGGCAGTAGATCAAACGCTTAGAAGGCAGCAGGCCGGATTCAGGAAGGGCCGTTCATGTATAGATCACATCAACACCTTAAGAATAATAGTGGAACAGTCTACTGAATTCCGATCCCCCCTTTACCTTGCTTTCGTAGATTATGAGAAAGCGTTCGACTCGGTTAATAGGAGCTTTATATGGCAGGCATTACGGCGACGTGGACTGCCGGATAAGATAATAGAATTGATAAAAGCCCTATACAACAATTCCAAATGCAGAGTTCTCCATAACGGAAAATTATCCGACAGCTTTGAGGTGAGTTCAGGAGTACGACAAGGATGCTTACTATCCCCATTACTATTTCTTATAGTAATAAATGACATTCTTGTTGGCGCTCTAGATAGTAGAACAGGCGGCATACAGTGGGGTTTGCTAGATCGCCTTAAGGACCTCGACTACGCAGATGATATCTGTTTGCTGGCCCACAGACATCAGGAGCTAAAAAACATGTTAAACAATTTGGCAACAGAAAGTAGTCCAGCAGGCTTAAGGCTGAATCCGAATAAAACCAAAGAAATGCGGATAAATGCAAACACACTTGAACGAACTGCGCTGAATAACCGTGACGTGGAACTGGTAGATAAATTCTGCTACCTCGGTAGTATTATTACCGAAAATGGTGGTGCAGAAGAAGACGTCAGTTCCAGAATAAATAAAGCACGAAGCGCATATGCATGCTTGTTCCGCATATGGAGATCAACGGAGATCTCAACCAACACCAAATTGCGGCTGTTCAACTCCAACGTTAAGGCAGTTCTTTTATACGGTTGCGAAACATGGAAAGTCACCCAATTTATCACAGGGCGCCTACAAGTCTTCATAAACAGATGCCTACGTCGTATCCTAAAAATCCGCTGGCAAGATAGAATTTCAAATGAAGAGCTATGGCGCCGTGCCGGCCAAGAAAGGATAGACGACCAAATCAGGCGAAGGAAATGGAATTGGGTTGGCCACACCTTGCGACGCGATAACGAAAATCTAGCCAAACAGGCCCTTGACTGGAACCCGCAAGGATCCCGTCGAGTTGGAAGACCTAGAACAACGTGGAGGAGAACCCTACTAGCAGAGGCCGCAACTACTGGGAGATCCTGGTCAGAGCTAAGAGCTGTCGCGCAAAACAGAGTCCGCTGGAGGGCAACTGTTTCCGCCCTATGTCCCACGAGGGATTAAGGGGCACATAGATAGATAGATAGATAAAACATATCAACTTAGTTGAGGTCCCGTTCGAAGAATATTAACGAAAATATGATCTGAAAATATTGTGATGATTTATGCGCCATCTGTTTGTGAAAAAGCATAATCAACGATTGTCGGTAACAACTCTGGTTGATGTCTGAACTAATGATTTATGTACTAAACTAAAATTGGAACGCGCGATAAGTGAAGACAACTTCAAGCTTCTGGACGAAAAGAAAAGAACATACCACTAGGCTCGAGAAAAGGGACGAAGGTTCCAGAAGTTAAATGGGGGTGGAGCTTGGATATATAAGGGCGGCTTGCAAGCGCTGAGAGAGTCAGTTTTGATTTGAAAGGCGATAAAAGTGTTCTAAAGTGAGAACAGTGGAAAGTGGTGATTTAAAAGTGAACTATAAAGCGATAGATAGAATTTAATAGTGCGAGTTAATAAAGTGCAAGTGATTATAGTGAACTGTAGGAATTGTGTTTGTTGTTAAATTGTGTTTTGTTTTGTAATAAATAAATTTTGTGTGGATAATTAAAAAGTGTGTTCCTTAATTAATCCTACGAATCCGTTAACCCGTAAAAACGTAACAATATTTTCATATTATTCGGTCGAACCGTTTTTTTGTTTGAACGACGTGCACGACACCGCGAGAACCAAAAACTATATCGACTCCTTTGAGGTGTCGAAAGAAGAATATTAACGAAAAAATGTACTAAAAAAATTCATAACACTGGGTCGAGCCTATTTTGTTTAAATGAAAAAACTTCGGCTAAGTGTCAGTCCTTAAATTGATAACTTTTGCTAATATCTAATAAACTTGATGAAATGAGATCCGTTTTAAACGAAATGATCCTTCTTGGATTCTGCACAGCGATAGCTTTACAACAAAAATCACTTGTCAAAATCCGACACTCTTTAAAAAACGTGCAAAAATTAAATTTCGAATTTTTCCAACCTTGGATCAGCACTTTTTGACGGGGAATAGAAAACAATTCAGTTTCAGGAAATTGCAGTTCATCCCGCAATTTCCAGTAGTTACCGAAAAATTAGGACTTTTTGGTCCAGTCTGACAAGCCCTTTACATTGATTAGTTTTGCTAATATCTCCGAAAAGCTTTGAAATTTACAAATGAAGTCATTCGCTTCCCAGTTTATTAGCGGCGCTTCAACACGAATTGGAATTCGAACATCCGCTTTAGTGTAGCGAAAGAAATCAGGGTAATTTTAATACTGTTGCTGTTGCCTTTGCTGTGCTGCCAGGAAGACCATAGAAATTTACTATGCTTTGCTTTGCAGCAATCATATTTTCAATCATTTTGCTGAAGGCGGTGAAAGCTTTTTTGTTTCATATTGCTGCGTATGCTGTTGCTTACAAATGCTGGAGCATACTGTTCCGGCTGCGAATGCTCCACATACACATACAAAAAAAGTATCCACCCCTCTAAACAAAAGTACCATGTTACTATATAAAGTTGGACCATGAAATAAAAGCTGAAGGAAGCAAAGTATTTCATAGTCTTTGGAGAGGAAAGCTTTGAAAAACTGTAAGCAAACAGAAAGCTTTTCGCAGCAAAGTATTTTAAAGCCGAAGCATTTGCAGCCGGACCAGTATGCTGCTGTAAGTAATTTGAAAGCAACAGCATTGGCAGCAATTTGAGTCAAACAGCTTTCACAGCAAAGTAAGCTTAAAAATATGTGCTTTGCTTTAATTTTACTTTGCTTTCAAACCCTGAAAGAAATACGAAAGAAATGTTTGTTTGCTAACGTTCAGGAAAAACAAATTCTCTAGAAAAATCGTGTGGATTCACCACTATTATAGTTATTTGTACTAGCTTCTCTCAGGATTGCTTTTAGTGGACCGAAGGGGTCAAACCCACATCCCAACTAGTTTAAATAAGATGTCACTTATTTCATTATTTTTAGATTTAGACAAATTAGTCCTTCTGAAAGCATTTGTTTTTGCGGTTTTACGATATGCTTCTTTTTAATGGCATCAAAGGTATTGACTAGGAAATGCCAAAAGCCCCATAACATAACCACCACGACAAGTCGATTCAGCCCTGCCGCACCCAAAAGGAAAACATTGAGAAACAATTTCCTAACCGACCAGCTATGGTCTACATTTAGGCTTCCAAACGCCAACCAAATGAGAAGGTTACTTCCTTAACAACCCCATTTACCCTTTCTTACCCAAGAAGAACCGACAGCTTTGTATAGCTATTATACACGCAACCCTTTCATATCTAATTGTTCCGGTATTTAATTGCTGACCTAAACTTAAGGCGAAAAGTACATAATACGGAAACTTCGAATTAAGCGAAATAAAATTCAAAATACCGTGTAAAGAGTAGTTCCTCTGTCTACCAATCCAGTAATTTTGATAATCTCCCACGGAATGGGGAAGAAATGGCAGGAATTGGCGGGAGATAATTTTTGATGGTCTTTAACAGCGGAAAACGGAGCACGGAAGTTATGGAGTTTAAGGTGATCAGGGAGGGATTTGCACGAATTAAAATAGATTATCCATGATGTAATTAGCAGAAGATTTTTGGGTTAAACAAGAATAAAGTGGTTCTGCATGAAGTTGTAGCAGATAGGTTGCTGTATAATCAACGATTAAGAATTAAAACTCTGAAGAAATATTTAAGAAGAACTGAAACCAAATATGTATTTAAATTTATATTTGAAAAGAAATACCAAAAATGTATTCGTCAGAAAGAGTTTTTAATGCAGATTTTAGTTTTTCACATTGTCTACGTGAGTATCCGTGGAGCTTTTTCATAAAAAGTAGTTCAGCTAAGCCTTCAGTTATCTTATACTGCTTTCCGTCAATAAGAAAATTTTCTTTATGAACTTTTAAGAGCAAATTATTAACAATTAGCACATCGTTGTCATAGTACATCCCATAAGGTTTATCAATTTTCCTGCTACCATTTTCAAGTAGCTGTTTATATTTGTTTAGTATCTAGCCTGGGAAACAGCAACAATCGTATTGAAAAAGCTGAGCCTCAAACCAAAACTCAAATTAATGCATCGAAACCTGGCTTTGCGAGATCCCGCTCAAAGCACACCGAAGTTCATAGTGCAGATCCCCCACCTCGAAAGCCCCACCCAAGACACAGGGTGCATGAGACCCACACAAATAGCGAAGTTTCAGTCAAGTTCAGCCGCAGCAAGTTTAAAAGCTCATCCAGCGCAAAGGCACATCCGAAGCACGTGTAAGTTTGTCCTAATTCCCACAGCTGATCCCAGTCACAGAAGCTCAACCAAGGCTCAGACAAGTTCAAAAGCTCATCCAGCATTAAAGCTCATCCGAGGCACATCGAAGTTTAATCAAATTACCCAAGCTCATCTAAGACTCAGCAAAATTCACCCAATCTCATACAGATGGTGCTCACTAACATCCAAGACCACATCCACACCCAAGACAACAACAGACGACGTAACTGCGCCAGTAATGGCACAGCCATACTACTTTGATCTCTCCCAGCGGCAAAAGTGGATGCAGCTTCATCTAGAATCAAATTGGAAGTGCCTCCTGGTAGCGCTTCAGAAGCGTTTTGGAAGATTTTCCTGTGGGTACAAATAAGTGATTATCAAACTTTGATGGTAAATTTTCCGTTTTGAGAGATTCTCTGAATGTTGTGAAATATTTTCTTTTGAAAAATTTCCATTTAGAGTCGTGGGCACAGTAAGACAAGTCGATAACAATTAAGCTCATAGAGTTTATAGTAATTATGATTTTGATTAGTCCAGTGAAAAAAGCGGGTTATGGTTATTCAAAAACGAAGAGTGAAACCTTCTTCCCTGTTTCTAAAGAAACAAAAATTAAAGCTTTGCTACTTGTAAAACTTAAACCTCCAAAATAGCTTCCCAGGAAGCTAATTAGAAATAAAATCGAACAAACTGCTTCTTCGTAATGACATGCAATGCTAAAAAAATATTGATAAGAAAGGAAGCACTTTCAAGCAACCTAAGCATAGCTTCTTTATGCATTAATCAAAGCTTCTATTTCTCACTGGGCTCTGCGCCAAGATATCAAATACATAATTTACGAAATACATATTTGCGAAAAACAGATTTTTGTGATCTTTGACATCTAATATCTCAAGACGCGGACATGAGATTATATGAAACTTATATAGAATGTTGTTTTGGCATTCATACAAATTTTCGTCTTATTATCTCTCATTCCGAGGTGAAACCCTAATTTGACTGGACTATAAAGTTTTCGATGAATTTGGGCCGCTGATGATCCTTTTGCGCATAAAATTTTCGTGGGCAATGTTATCTTGCACCCACTGCCAGGCAAACTGAGTTAATCAAACCAATAACTTCAACGACCTCGGAAACAATAAATAAATGCTCCTTCTTAGGTGCCAATAGCTGCGTTCCTTTTCTGCTAATTTTTACAATTTTTTACAAGTGCGTACTAGCAACTACACTTGCTCTTATAAACGAGTGGATATCACTTGCAATAACGCAATTGAAATCCGCTAGAGGAAAGCTCTTATTTGGAGTCTATTGTGAATTATTTTGCATTTACTGAAAATCCCATAGATGGCTTTTGATTGTTTTGAGCTTTTTTCATATAAAAACATCTATAAACAGAATTTTATTTGTATAATTATCTAAAACTATTCTTTCGTTTCATTTTGAAAATTAATCACATAAATTTCAATTTTGTTGTAAATTCTTTTAACTTTTTGTTTATATACAAATAAAATAACATCAAAAATGTTAAGATAGGTTTTACTCAAATCAGCAAATTTTGCGTTCCTTTTCTGCTCTGCTCACAAGTACTAAAATGTAGAAAAGGAACACAGCTAATATTTAAATAAAAGGCAAACGACCTTTACTTTTCAATATGCCTCGTAGATTACACTTAAATACTTCTAAGAAAAATAAAAAGAAGATCATTTTTCCCCAGAAATTTCACTTTTCACACCCTCAGGGAACAAACCACTCAGCGTTAATCTATATTAAGTTTTACGCTTACTGAGAGTGGACCTCATGGTTTCAAACAACAAGAACAATATTCTTTATGATAATTTAGTAACTTGGGAGAAACTCTTGTGTTTATATCCTTAAGTTTCTACACCCCGATTTGTCTTAACTTGTGTACTTCGGGTGTAAACAAATGTTGCTGACTGCAATGGACTTCAATAAATTTGTGTTTTCACATTCCTTTCACTTAAAGTGGAATTCCTAAAACTTTCTCGAGAATGTAGAAACATTTAGCATTTTGTTCTAGTTTTTATCAATTAGTATTCTTGAACGAAAATTTTAAATAAATAGATTTTTGGAGCCTTTGCAAATAATTTTTTGAATTTGTTGAAGCAGTGAACTTGTTTTCTGTTCTATGCTGCTCTCTGCCTCTATTATTGCCCCAGGGTTGGAGAAATATTGTTCTACTTCAAATTCATGTTCCTATACCTAGTTTGGGCGACTACGCTTAGATCGTCTTGGATTGCCATATACAAGCTTCATTAATGTGCAGCTATTGATGCTCTTCCAATGATTCGATGTCGTTTGCAAGGGTCTTAATCAGATGGGCTTTGTTGTGATAAGCGATCTTATATTCTATAAACCTGCCTTAGATTTAGCGTTGAAACTCTAGAAATCCTTCTTTGACATGTCATAGGGCCAAATTTTGATCAGTTGCTATTTGCTGCATGCAAAGCCGCAATGATATTGGTCTTTGATGTTTTCAAAGAATATTGATTTGCGGAAAATATCTTATTCGTAGAACTTAATAACACATATCGTTATAATTGCTGCACTTGGTGTATCACACAGCGTCTACTTCTTTTTTTCTAGCCTTTTTTCCTTTTATGAATCACTTAGTGAAGTGTAGGGTCACCGGGTTCACTTTTAATCTTAATTATATTGGATCTGGAGTCCAACCGGGGGGTGCGCGTGCTGGTACCAGGGCGGGTTTCACGCTGTAAAGATAGTTGGAAGGCTGTGCATAGCTGTTAAAAGATCCCCCCTCTCCTTCGTGGCAATTTATAATACCCACTAGGGACTGATTTTGTCAAAGTTAAAGTGCTGCCTGGCTGTGTATATAATTCTGTTGGCATTTTGAAAGAGTTAACGTGCTTCCTGATTTGTTTTGTTGTGCTATTTTCATTTATTACAAACATCTGTATTACTAGTGAGTGTTACTAAAATGACTGCTAAATTCAAAATGGTAAAATAGCGGCCTTCCGCTCAGGTGGCCCATACTTCCTTCACCGTACTCCGTGTCCGCCCTGACCGGGGGCGCTCTAGAACAAGTAAGTGTTGATGCAATTAAATGAGGCAAATTACACGACATAACATTTCTTCCATCAACACTTCCAATAATTCCAATAAACCGGTTTTATAGGCAAGGGGTCGCGGGGAAGTTTGTTACTTGTGCATCCCAAAAAATTCTCGACTGCACAGAGCAATACACTAACACAATCATAATTTCATTCTCGGGGCCTACGAAAATGACTGGTACACAGCTACATAGACAATAGAATTGTTACACGAAAAAATGCAGAACAGTCAGTTTATCGTGTAATTCGTATAACACGCACAAACCGGTTTGTTACAGCAGAAAGTGTTATGCTGTGTAACTCGCCTCAATAAGTGCGGTACCACTAGGGTTTCTCCGCACTACGACCTCTCCCAGCGACCCGGCGGAGGGGCGGGCGAGCAGCCTTCTCTTGAGAACCAGGGTATCGCTTTGAATGCATATTGGAGCTATTTGTGGGAAAAATTTTGAGTAATTGGATGAGTGTTTGAGGTTTACCTCTTTGAAGTCAGCTAACCGAGGTCCTCAGCACAGTAGGTTATTTTTCATATACTGGGTGGAGCAATAATTTTACATTCAAAATTATTTTTTACTTTTTATTTCAGTTTAAAATTAAAGCGAATTTTCTAGCTTTTTTAAACTATATTTTATAGGTAGTTCTGCATACTTTTAGAGAAGATTATGTCTATTTTTATTTATTCATTAGCCATAACTTCAATTCAACAACTAAAAACCTGCTTAAACATTTTTAAACCATCTAAGTGGCTTCTCTTACCCCAGCTACTATAAAATGAAACAAATTCCTGGTTAAATTTTCCCCATTATTAAGCCGTCGCGACGCCCCTTGCCAGTTTATCCCAAGTAATGAGGCATGTCTTCACTGACACAATCCAGCATCCATTATCACTCACTTTCTCCCACCAGTACCCTTCCTTACGCCTCAAGGATCCACCCAATTTTATTAAAAACAAATTTAAATTTTCAATTATTTTACGAACTTCTCAAGTCTAAAGTTGGCCGATGATGACCTTATCGAAAACAATAACTTCTTAATAATAACCAAGGGCGCCCTTATAATGTCTGATAAATTAAAATTCTGTTCCTATGCCATAAAATACAAGGAAAAGCACCATAATTTCCCTTAACCATTAACAAGATTTACCGGCGTCTTCCCGAAAAGGGTGACTTAATCTTTTGGCCTTAAATTGAGGTTATTCATGTCGAAAAATTCCCTGATGTTAATTTCGTTGCATTATGGTGATTTAAAGAGGTTAATCTTCGGCAACAGCATGCATAAATAGAAGTCTCGGTAAGTACTTAAGATTGAAATTTTATGGGCGAAAATCCCCAACCTGAGCGTGGCACATGACATCCGGCCAGGATCGGACTTTACGAAGGAAATTTGTCATGATTTTGCCTGACAGAGGAATCCTATAGCAGCGTTTTCTACTCTCCTGTCACAGAGGATAAATTCCGGAAGGGAATTATGCAATAAAAAAACTTCTTCCTAGGCGGATTCACATAAAAATGCGGTAATCCTTCAAAATTAAAGGATTTTATTTGTTGTCCTAACAAGCCGTAGGTAATATTAAAATTGCATGAAATTTTTAGTGGTTTATGTTAATCGCTTTTTAAACCACATAAAGATATCTCCATCAAGATAGAGCTCTTTTCATTTAAAACATTTTTTTTTAGTTTGTCCCTTAGGGAAATTATCTGAAATATACGAGGATACCAGAAGAAAACTTGATGATGACAGCAGCAGCAATGGCGTGGAGACGTGAAGACAGAATTTTTACCCTTCAAGATGTTTAACAAATTCATGGTAAATTACCGCTGGTGTAATATGACTTCGACTTCTGCAATTCACTAGTGGACAGATTCAATTCCCAGTGACATTTCAAGGGTGAAGTTTTGTCAGCTTTAATTTCCTCTTCAAGTGCTCTAGTGAGGTTGACTTTTGAACCAGCTTGAATTGCATGAAAAAATTTAGTATGGAACGGTCAGTCATAGTTCCTTTTTCTTCTTTGATGGGTTAGCTGGCGGTCCGAGCGGGACGTCCCCACGACGGATACGCTGCTGTCGGTTCCGCTGGGTCTCAAACTCTATTCACGATTCGTTTCCATTCTTGCCGGTTTTTGGCGACGTCTCGAGCCTCCGTAACTGATAATCGTTGAATCTTTAAGTCGTCCTCGATATTCTTTAGCCAGGTTTTCTTCGGTGCCGATCGCTGGATTCTCCACCCTGCGGGACGGTCTCGCCAGAGAAGTTTACGTGGCAAGCTGTTATCATCCATTCGACAAAAATGTCCAAACCACCGTATTCGATTTTTTTATATTTCTTCTTCGATTAGAGTCTGCTCCTCGCATCTTTGTCTAACTGTCTCGTTTCGAAGGGATCGCGTAGTGAGACACCGAAAATCTGCCTCAAGCATCACATTTGGAAGACCTCGAGCTTCTTAACGTCCAATTTGAGTAGAGTCCACGTTTCAGATTCATAAAGAAAAACTGGAAGAATCAACGTTCGGTAAAGGCGTACTTTTGTTTTGATGGAAATATTTGTTCGTTTCCATATGCACCATTTGTGCGAGGTGAAGGTTGCTGTTGCCTGGCCGATGCGGCTGTGAACGTTGGACGTCGATGCTCTTTCGTTTCCTCAACCAATGATCCCAAATATTTGTACCTCGGAACCTGTTCGATTTGGGTCGAGATCGAGGTGGACACTGGCCCTCGATCCGTCTGTTGTGAGCACTTTGGTCTTTTCAGCATTGATTTTTAACCCGTATGACTGAGCGATGCGGGAAATGTCGTATAAGATGTCCGTTGTTTCGGCATCCGTGTCGGCGAAGACAACGCTACCGTCGGCGTACGAAGTTGTTGTCGTAGTATTGAACTCCGAGTCGTCCATCGAATGCTTCACGAACAATCGCGTCGATCACAACATTGAAGAGAAATGGCGAAGCGACGCCTTCCTGTCGGACACCCGTTTGAATCGGGAACTCCTCGGATAAGTCGCTTCGAATACCAACGCTGGTGGTTGAGCCATCGTACGACGCTCGGAGAAGTTGGATGATTCTCAATGGCACGTGTTCGGTTTCCAAGACTCTCCACAAGCTGTTCTAATCGATGCAATCGAAAGCAGATTTGAAATCATTGAAAACGACGACAGTTCGTTTGCCGCAACGAATTCTTTCTTCCATTAGCTGACGGAGTGCGAATATTTGATCAATGCATTCTCGATGTGGTCTAAATCCGGCGTGTTCTTTCCGGCTCGTTTGCTCTCTATGTTTCTGTAGCCTCGATTGTATGATTTTCGTAAATACTTTGCCGACGATCGAAAGAAGGCTAATACCGCGATAATTCTTACATTCCCGATTGCCGCATTTCTTCAAAATTGGGACAACGATAGCTCTCTTCCACGCCGAAGGGACACGATCCGAATGCCATATGTGTGTCATGAGGAAGGACATGAAGTCGTTGTGATAAGACATCACCTCCGGCTTTGACCATCTCAGCGGTTACTTGATTTATTCCCGGCGCTTTTCCATTTTTCAGCGATTTTATTGCCATCTTCACCTCGATAATTGTAGGTTCGGTATAGAGAAACTGATTTGTCGGCCGTTCGATAATCGGCGGTTCGGGTGCTGGACCTTGCGGCGGATCGTGGTTGTACAGCTGGTGGAAGAATTCTCTCCATCGCTGTAGGCATTCATGGGGAGAAGTCACAAAAGGTCCATCCGATTTTTTGATGTTGTTTGTAATGTTATCTTGCCATATCATAGTTACTAAATCCCATTCTTTACTCAGTTCAACCCATTGTAAAAGGCATTCAATGGATAATCCTACATATAAGGTGAATTTTTCTTTCTTGGTGTCTGAATTCGAAATTGAACCTTATGCTATGCAGGAGCTTATAATACAAATGTGCATATACGACTACATATTAACACAAAAAAATTCTCAAATAAATTGTACAATCCCGAATGCAGACGGTGATATTACCTTGAAATAAATTGAATTTATAAGGATATTTTCTGCACGAATAGCAAAGTACAGTCTGAATTTGAATTTCTGTCATACCTCTACACAACAAACGACTTCATAATAATAAGTTTGCTGAAAGAATTTCATGACTTTTCCATTATGTCATTTTAATCGACATTGAGAACGGAATGATGAATCCACATGTCATAGCAAAAACTGATAGATTTCAAATTGATTTTAATAACTGACAAAATGGAGTTCGAAAGTTACATTAGCTGATGTTATTAGACTTTGACAGTAAAGATAGGACAGATTAAAAGTTACAATAGACTTAGACTTGTAATACCGACCAATGGGCACTCACTGAATTTTCTAAATAATTTTTCATCAATTCAGAAAAAAGTTTTCCAATTAGTTGGATCTAATTATGTAATTGATTGCAATAGTGAAAGAATATTACATAAAAAGGACAAGAAGTTTCTGAAACTAAAGAGTGTATTTGCATTTATAATTAGAGTAAAAAAATGATGTTAGACAGACTGTGCTTTAAATAAAATGACGGTGGTAATTGAAAAAGAAAAAGACGTCACAAACATTAAGCAGCGAACTGTAATGAGTAAATGGAACAATTTTATCAATCTACCTAGCGAGCAATAATTTTTTAAAAGGAGTGTCGCCCATAAATTACGTGCGGCGATCTTTCGATTTTTGGTCGATGGAGGCTAAACAATGGAGGGGCTACTATTTTTTTTATGTGTAAGTCTAAGCTCAGGTCTCACCCTTTGTACTACCAGTCCGTCATGTCTTACGCGCCGTCAGGTGTCTGGTAGTAAGCCTAGCTCGAAGGATAGAGAAAGGATAAAATAGATTAAAGGGAGTCCAGGGGTGCATGAGTAGATGGAGATGAACCGTGCGTTTGAACTCTGGGATGTTGTATAAGTTCGGTGCATGAAAATAAGGGCTGTAGATAGTGAGGATGAGCCGAAAGGGCTAGTCTTGTGATGCGGGAAAAACATTGCCGTGGAGGCAGGAGGTTATATATTTCGGTGGAACAGTCGTTATGGTAGATGCGGTAGAATTTCACCAAAGTCGCTACATTCCTGCGGTGACTTAATGAATCAATTGTGGAGCAAATGGCGACGTCCCCAATGAGTTGGAGGGCGCGGTTTTGCATCTTGTCCAGTCACGCTAAGGTGGTACTCGCTGCCCCTGCCCAGAGATATGAGTTGAATTCGAGGCGGGGCCAAATGTAGGATTTGTAGATTATAGCCCTGGCCGACGGCGGAAGGAGGAAATTGCATCTTTTAAGGAATCCCAAGCATTGTGATGCTTGTTTTGCGATTTGGAATATGTGATTACTCCAACGCAGATCTTCAGTTAAAGTTATGCCTAGGATATTGAGGGATGGGTCAGCCATCAATTCTGGACTGTCCACTTTAATGGGAGGAACTGAGGAGCGCGTTTTCAAAGATAAGAGACAGTATTTTGTTTTCCGTGCGTTGAATTCAATGATTCTTGTGGCCCCAATCTAGAATCAGATTTACATCCCTGTTGATTGAAATGGACATAAGTTCACGATCAAGCAGACCAGGTCTGGCACGTGCTTGTCTTGCTTTATCGAAGCTATACGAGTAAAGCAAAGTACTGGTACGTCCTGGAATCTGGGTCTGTAAACACCATCTCTGATTGCTCCTTCTTCGGTTTTAAATCAATCTATGATTATCAATTGCGATTGTGTTTAGGTGTTTAATTCTTTCTTAATATACACATGCAACTTAATAATATCTCTACTCATACTCAGAGATACATAACAGAGATATATTTACTTATATTTTGTAGAATTCTTACATGCTCAGGCAACAAACCTTTACTCTCCCTTCAGTGAAATAAATCTCTGTAATAATGGTGATGTTAATTTTTAACGATTTCAACTTGTACAACTTCAAAAGTCTTACATTTTAAGTGCCCAAAGTAAATTCAAGTGACATAAAATCACCTGGAAATTAAATGAACTTGTCTTGTGTCCGTACAAAAAGTGACACACCGATCCAAGTTTCTCTTCCTTCTACATTTCATAATTAAAATAAATCCAAAATTTAATGAAACATTAAAAAAAATGGAGATAGTAAAAGAAAGGAAGTAATCACAACTTGTTTAAATATATAAAATGCACTTTCTCTACCCCATCTGCTGCCAGAAGCATCGTACTCTGCAGGACCCATAGCTGGGCCAACAAAGTGAAGGAAGATTCTTATCTTAAAATTTAAATTGGTAAGTTAAACTAGAATTTGAACTCAGCAACGAAGTGGCGCATCTGTCGAGATTCATAATCAGAAACTCTCAAGCAACTGGAGCAAGCACATGAATCAGTAATTCCCCCAAGGATTCAAACAGACAAATAAAACCAACAACTCTCTCTCTCTCTCAGGCAGTGCTCCTTGTATGGCTGGATGGATTCCCAGTAAAATATTTCATTGCAGAATCCTTTCTGCTAAACATTCTCCAATTCCAGAAAATTACGGCACAAATACATGACAAAACCCTTTTGCCATTTTCCCTAGATCCCGACTTTTAATGGATTTGACAGTTGATGACAATCAATTCGTGCTGAGATAATTTATTAAAAGTCCAATTCGTGCCCGATTCAGAAAACATAATCAATACACAGATTGCATTCTGTAGTGTAGAGGCTTCTCTGGTCGGGTTGGGTTTGGTTGTAAGTGATTGGACCTTGGAGTTTAACTGGTCCAACCCGAAACTGTTGGACAAATTGTCCTGGGGTAGACGCTGCTGTGAATTCAACTTAAGGGAATAAAGGACAAATTAATAAGAAATTAATTACTCCCCCGGGAAATTGGTAAATACACCTGCCGTAATATCTGTGCGAATACCGAAGGATGCCTTGCTGGAATAATGTGCCCAACAATCGATAACTGTTGAAGCATGTCGTTAGCAGCAGACATTTAGACAATATGTTTTATGGGAGACTGTTAAAAGGAACTTCAGGTGTATTAAATTAATGATCTTAAAAGGTTTTGGCTAGATAGACTTGTCGTTATAAAATTCCAATTTTGTGTATCAATTAATAAGCTCCAATTTTAGCAACTTTAAAACTAACAATGGGTGGAGTGAATAAAAATTAAGTGTACACTTAAAGTGAACACTTCTGAGTGGAGTGATTCATTAGAAGTGAATACTCGGTTTCGTGTGAATAAAAATTCCCTCATTCAAATACAATTTTGGGATTAAAGGGAAATGTCATTTTTTTTGTCAAGTAGCAATAATAAATTAAATAAGTAGTCATTCAAATTAGTATTTTTTTTGTGTGTATCAATGGCAAAGAAAAAAATATTTTTTGCCCATTTTATTTATAACAGTTATTTATTTTAAAAGTTTTGTTAATTTATTTTATTAAAATAAATGGAAAAGGTCCTCGCAACCAGCCTCAAATTTTATAAGTGTTCACTCGCAGCCAAACGTTAAAACTTTGTTCTGTTCACATCAAAATGAAGTGTTCACTCTACATTATATGGAGAAATAACAGAGTGAAATACTTAACGAAACCTAACGAAGGTTATTTTTATTCACGCCAAACTAAGTGTTCACTCCAAAAATGAAGTGAACACTTACACTCAATTTTTATTCACTGCACCCAATATTTCACTCGCTTTCAACTCCTTTCTTATACAGAAATATTATGAGTGAAAAAAAAAATTTTTTTTTTTTGGTGTTCAATTCAATTTGTTTGGGTTTTGTTCAGAATGAGATCTTTTCAACAACAAAATTTGATAAAAACAAACCCATGCAATTGGCGTTTAATATCATGTCGCAATTAAGGATTGTTGTATTATACTTTACAAATGTCGTTAAATAGAACAAAGTTTCAAATGTACACGAAAATTGTAAAGCATTTCAACAGATTTTAAGGAGAAAATGTTTATGGTAGGCTAATCTAAATTTTCTTAGGAATATGTCAATTTTGTGTATGGAACTGGAACATAAAGGGAACAGGAACACTTTTGCCCTTAGCTATTTTATATAAAACTTTCTTGGAAAACGTAATTTTCATTTATATACTGAGGAAGCCAAACGTAGACAGAATGTATACAGTTCTTCTATAGAAGTAGGTATTATGGGAACTTTTATGCCATACTTTTACCGCATGTGATTTTGTTTTAGCATATGTTGAGCGAATTCTGTCTACATACATACATATATGGGGTATTAGGTAATGGATAACATGACATTAACAATATTCTGCAAATGACATGGATAAGTTTTAGTTATATATGTACATCTTACAAATAGGATAATATTTTGTTTTTATGCGCTTTACATTATGAATAAAAATGATGTCCGTTAGTACCTGGCATAAGTCATCTTAGTGAGAAGCCTATTGTATTTTTCGAGATTTTTTCCAGATTATTAAAAAATCAAAAAGAAAATCATATGGATATTTATTTGTTACCATTGGCTGGTAATCGATGTCATACATATCAGAGAAACCCGAGTAAAAATAAAAAAGACCTTACAACAGGCGAATACCGGCCTTTTGGCTTTTTAAGGGGTATATAATGGCCATAGAATTTTTAAGCATATTTAATGGGGGCCCATAGGGCCTCATGAGCACAACGCCCATTCACTGAACAGCATATTCTTCAGGACTCGCGAAGACTATACGTGCCTCAAGGAGCTCGTTGCCAACAAATCCACTGTATACCGCCTATCGTCTTAAAAAAATTCCCCTCGCCTTTGACAAAGCCTCTGCGCAAATTTTTTGCCCTATCATATTCTCCGGAATTTATCCAGACTCTTGGAAACTTGCACATGTTTAGCCCATACCTAAATGTTCAATAACCGCCCAATAGCAATTACTTATATTCTCTCCAAAAACATGTAGACGACAATCAACAGAAAGGTTATGGGATATCTAGAATCCAACCAACTTATAAATCACAAACAGTACAGCTTCGGACAAAAAAATCACTGGCGATCTTTTAGTTTACCTTACAGAACACCTCAACCGAAGTTTGCACCGATTTGGTGATTCTAGTCTGGTTACAATAGGCTACAATATTCCAAGGCTTTTGATAGATTAGACACTCAGCCCTGCTAGCCAAACTCAAAGCTATTGGTGTTGAATCATTTCTACAGTATTGGATGGCGTCAAATCGGAACTTTACACGATCATTGCGGGGTCCCCAGGGCTCAACTTTATCACCATCCCTTAACATCTTATGCGTGACATTAGCCAAAGACTTGCGTTGGAATGAACACATATTCCAAATCGCCAAGCACGCATCCCAGGGTTTTGGGATTTCTCAAGAGGTGCAAGCTCTTCCTCCAGCCATCGACCCGTGCTGTAACTCAACTCTCTCTTTTGGGGCGGCGTTCCAAAAAACACCTTGGCATGGTTAGATGAAGTACAAAAAAGAGCCCTCAAACTTCTTGGTGACAACGGCGTTTATGCCTATCCTAGTGACTGTTTCTCCGAAAGAAACGCTCTCCTGCCTCCACGGCAATAGAAGACATAGCCGCCTACAATTAATGTCTTTGAGTCCATTCCGTACGACTTGAAATGCAAAAAGTAGGAGGCGCTGAAGTATCAAAAAAAAGTGTTTTTTTCGCTTTTTCATACAAAAAACATTTTTTTCGCAAAAAAAATACTTTTTTCGATGTTTTAGCGCCCCCTACTATTTGCATTTCAAGTCGTACGGAATTAACTCAAAGACATTAATTGTAGACGGCGATGTCCTCTATATTTCTTTTGATTCAGAGAAAAACGCATCAAAAAAGTTTTTGGGTTTTCTAAAAACCTGCAAAGAGTGGAAGGACAAAACTCTGGGTTTTTTTTTTATGTGAAAGACTAGAGTCTCAGGGAAAGGCCCTTTATACTGTCGACAATCTATTTTATTCGTATAGAGTGCAATGTCGAACAGCAGCTCTAGTCGAGGAAGGAAGGAACTGCCACAACCTACCCGCGATATTTTTAGCCCACCCACTCCCAACCATTACTACCGCGACTTTGACATCGGGGCATCGAGAAACAACTTGCTGGAGTGTTATGCCTCCTGAAACGAGTTGAATCTCATCAACCAACCGATGACATGCGCTTTGGCGGAGCGGGGAAGGGCTAAGGAAGGCTATGACAAGAGGGATCAGGAATGTAAAGAGGGAAGAAGAAAGAAGGAAAGTTATGTAGGTGGGAAAGTAGAAAAGGCGAAGGACCGTGGGGCTGGCCGGGAATCGATCCCGGGACCTCTCGGGTAGTAGCCAGACGCCTTACCCCCTAGGCTACCGAGGCCCCCTCCGAGGGTTTAAGCTTTTTTCATGACCCCCTAACGAATTATGAAAAAAAATTCCACGGTGTATTTTTTTTCAACATACAACCTTTTTTCACGACAGATTGACTGTACTATTGCTAATGTTTCTCATGGCGCAGCGGGCTAAAGGCTTACTTCTCGTCTGTGGGGTTGCGAATTCTATTCTTCAGCCTGTGGTACTTTTTTCAATCGACTTTATATTCTCACACTAAATATTTTTTTAAATTTAGACCCAGCCAAAGACTTTTATATACATACAGTTATTTTCGTTCAATTAAATGCAAACCAATAAAAGGTAAAGAATATCACGAATAGACTTCATTCACTTCAAACTCCACAATTACAAATACATACTTCTAATGAGGTAACATTTGTAAAATCGAATTCTAATGAAGACCAGAGAACCGATTATAAATAAAATGCGTCTTAGTAGGACTCATCAATATTTTACTAAACTGTCAAACAAAACACTGTCAAAAACGATCATTGATCATCTCAACAGAACGTCTCTCAAAAGGACCATACCCTTTTGCTTGATTTCTAGGAAACAAATAGACCCACGACGTTATCCTATTTTATAAACTTAACTTCTTTTTGGCAGTTGTCGTCGTAGGACAATTAGTGATTTCTATTTCATTCCATAGATTTGCTTACAACTAATACTTATTCTAGGAACTAATTACTCCCTCTAAATATAACCTGCAACGCAGCAAATTTCCAATCAGCGATAATTTGTCCTTGGAATTCTCCATTTACACGCGACTTTGTCTTCTGCGAAATGACGAATTCTGTGAATTTTTTTGCCTGGTTAGCAGTTGAAGGACATTAACGAAATCAAACAAACATTCTTGGAATTTCTGAAAGAAATAACGAAAGGATTTGAAAAATTTTATTAAGTGCTTTTCATCTGGCGTAGCCGTAGTCGCACCGGCGAACTTTGGGATAGATAAAAAAAATGAAACATTCTTTCAGTCAAGTGTAGCTTATAATCTCAAAATGACAATCAGATTAATTTAAAGATTTTTCCAATTGACCTTTTAAAAAGTATATTAAAAATAAAGATACAAATAACTTACTTTACGAAGTTCTTAGGTTCCAAGGGCACTCAGGAGTGCAAACTCTCCTGGAACCTCTACGGGCCAAATTAAAAATAAAATAATCAAAGATGAAAAAAAAGAGTTGTGAATCTAATGAGATCATCATCGGAGGGAGGGGAGAAAGTTTAAAGATTTGCTAGCCAACCAACCGTGCAACGATTCAAGACATTTGGTGCTGTTAAAAAGCGTCCAACTCTTCCCGAATTGACCAAACGCAGAACGGTGGTTAGAAGGTCGAGTAACTCCAAGGAGCAAAGGGGAACCAACCCCATAATTTCTGGGCCTATGAAGAACCATTTCCAGGACTACCGTGCCACTTCCCGGAAAGCAGGCTGACATAAGAGCAAGTGTAATTTAGTTTGTTACTCAATCTTGACTGAGATGGACAAAAGCTTTGAAGGAGCGCTGGCCTAGCTTTTTTGAGGGTAAGATAGTATGAGCGCCCGTAAAGCTCGTCTGTGCCAATGAACCTGCCAGCCAATGGCTAGTTCATAATGTCGTTAAGCTACAGGTTTAGGATGGCTTAAGCCATAAAGTAGTTAAGAGCAGAGATCATCCAAAATTCAAAAGAATCAGTTGCGAAGAAGAATTGCTCAGAACGATCAAACTCTTCCCTACATTGACGCGAGGTAGTTAATGCAACTGAAGGAGAAAGTGTTTTCCCTTTTTACGGTTTCGGGCATATCGAAGTAAGAGCCATCAGCTCAAAAGAAGGACTTCTGCGCCATAGTAGTATGATGCTCCCAAGGATAAGTCCCTGAAAACACAAATTCCGCCCTTATTGTGTGATTTTCATTCATTGTATGGAGACAACAGATAACTGAAAGTGAGAAAAAAGTCTTAGTTTAATTGATTAAAATTTTTCCCTTCATGATATAATTCACATATCAAACCAAACTACTACGCTTAAGTAGCAAAATATGCTTAGTCGTCATCAAACAGACTTTTTACTGTCTCTGGTTTAATAAACGGTAAACTCATATTTCGTCACTCAGCAGTCATATGGCTGTTTTTCGTTTTCATAACCGCCGTCGCCGTTCCTTAAGCTCAAAACAGAATTGCGGCTGCGACGGCGGACGGCGAAGTCAGCCGTTTAGCGCCAATGAACACAAACCGTGTATAACGAAATTACAACTGCAGCGGCACAGCGCCTCGAAGTCGAAGTCGGCGTTTGAGCAAATTTCTAAAATCACCGTCGGCGACGCAGTGTAAGCAACATTATATTCATATTTTCTTGAAATTCAAATCCAAACAAGTTTTATTCCACTTTAATTAATATATATATTATGGAAACAATGTAGGTATAAAAACAAATTAGTTTTCAAACACAACGTAAAATGTCACGCTTTTATGTCAGAATAGAAGTTGCCGTTGCAAGTTCGTTCTACATTAACTGCGCCGTCCAACTTTGACATAAATCGCAGTTGCAGTCGGCCGTCGCAGTCGCAATTCTGTTTTGACCTTTAATCTGTGCCTGTTTATTACCAGTGTCTATCGAGCAACGATACGTCGAAATGGGGTCAAACTGTCAAGTATCTATTGAGTTTTCTCGTCAAAAACTTGCTAAAGCCTAGCATTAAGTTCAAGTGAAATGGTCGTGAGCTGTCAAATTCCATACGTTTTGGCCTTAAGGTTTTCATGCCCATAAATATTTCTCTAGCGAAATTTCACGAACCTAGTACTAAGTTCGGTTGTGACTGGAAAGATAATTAACTATGTTTCTTAGTCATTAAGAGATGGCGCCAGGTTGATCTCCATTGTTTTCACCTGCGTTTTATTGACCGTTTCACTGATTCCGACAAACGTCAAACATGAAATCTACAAAATCTCCATGGTAACTTGTTCACGACCTTTTAATCACTTTCACTTGAACTCAGTACTAGGGTTAAGGAAAAACTTGCCGGTTACTAGCGAGTTTCAAGTAAAAATTTCTACTTGGGCATAGATAGCGTCTCTCGTGCAAAAATGGGCAACCAGGAGGGCATGCTCAACCTTTCCGATCAACTTCTGACAGTAATATTGTATCACTTCCAAGAATCCATTAATCTCCAGCGTATAGAGTAATGTATCCTACGTAATGTAAAATTCTTTTGTTTGGGGCGAATTTAATATGAAAATTTCGTATTTCGTTATTTCATAAAAGATAGCTACTTTATTACAGAATACTCAATGATACAATGAGCACACGTCTATATTATACACTGAACTTAAAGCTTGCTATACCTTCCTAGAAACACTACTGACTAAAGGAAACATGCGACGTAAATAAGAGTTAACACCGTGCACGCCAATTTTCGTAGAAAACCCTTTGAGCCAAAACTGCGATGCTGTCGAATAAATTAACAAATTTCACACATGAGTCAACGAACTAATAAGTAACGAAATGTATCCTGCAAGGTGTAGTCTGAATAAAACTATGATTTTTCTCAGAAAGACTTTCTTACTAATCTAATTCAACTTTCATTTCAGGAACAAATTGATGTTAAAGAAACACAAATACAAAACTAAATCTACACCTGCGTCATTTTTAAAGTTTTTGTTTAAAGAGCAATAAATTTTATATTTAGTGAAGAAATTACTTTAAAGATGATTTTGATATTAAGGTCATCTCGTTGTGAATTAAAATGATTTGCTAGCATAGCTTATAGGGCAGCTTAGATGTACCTTTGCAGGAATAATACATCAGGGAACCAATTTGTAATAAAAACTATAGAAAATTGCACAAATTAGATCAGGGAGTACTTTTTGACCTTTCCGAGATATAATATAAGACTCGGTTATCTCATTTACCTACAACATTAATAATTCACGTTGACTTGGGAGTCTAGTTGTGGTAACTACCAACCCAAAAGGGTTCCAACAACTCCACATAATTATCATTTTCTTCCCAATCTCTTTTTTCATTCCCAGCCTGCTTTCCTCTAAATCGATTTCTTTACGATCTCCGAAGTCACGTCACATTTGTCGCAGTAGTAGATACATAGATTACAGGATATTATGTAGATGTTTAGTATTTAACTACTGAACTTGTAAGTATAATTCAACCTCTGACGTAAAGCGTATCTATTCGATGTATCTATATACTGTACAAAACTTTTTAAGCTCGTCGAACCCCATTAACATAAGTTCAAAGCATTAGCAACCATTATAATCCGAGAAAATTGTTACCTAGATGACGTATTCTGACGTACGGTCAGAACAAATCTGCTCCTTCCGCCTAAAACGAATTGCGTGCATTAGTTATTAACCAGAGATGATTGCAAACTTATTATGTCCCCCGAAAAATATCAAGAAAATATTTAAAAAAAGGACCCAGAAAATCGGCAAGTACTGAATGATATCCATTGTGCCTGAGTAGTATGGAGTTCATAAACTGGACAGATACCGCAAAAGGCACAGTTATACCTGAGCCTATTGTAGCGAAGAAGATCGAGAAATTACAACCACTTAAAACTCCGCAGTCATTCCAAGTTCCAAGGTCTAATCTATTTCTGTAAGAAATTTCATTAAAATCGGTTCAGCGGTTTAGGTGTGAAAGCGTAACAGAGAGACAGACAGACAGCCAGACAGACAGAGCTACTTTCGCATTTATAATATTAGTAAGGATTATTTTTGCGTGATACCAATATCGTACACTTTTTTTCTAGAGAATAAAACCTACGCCAAAGCTATTTTTTTTATGTGTAAGTCTAAGCTCCGGTGTCACCACTTATACTACCAGTCCGTCATGTCATACACGTCAAGATCAGGTGTCGGGCCGTTCTTTTCGAGAACAACTCGACTGTGGAACATCCTCCTACAGTCAGTATTCCCGAACCCATACAACATCCAAAAGTTCAAACGCAAGGTTCATCTCCATCTCCTTATGCACCCCCAGACTCCCTTTAATCTATCATATCCTTTCTCTATCCATCGATCTAAGCTTACTTACTATCTATTAACTATTACTAGTGGGATGTTGTGCCTAGAGACTAGCCACTAATTACGCTTTTTCATGGTGTTCTTTCCGCCATCGAAAAAATCTAAGCAGTAACTAAATGGTTTTTGCAGTAATGAATTTGCATATTTTCGAACGAATTTACAAAAAAAACTTATTGTAATTGAGATTCCCAGATCCGACGGCGCGGAAGTGAGTGCGGATTTGACACTTTGCGATTCTCAAATTCGCAGTCGCGGATTCAATTCAATCAAAAATTCGGAGTGAAGACTCACACGCTAATGAAATACCTGATGTCGGATTATCTTAGGCGCATTTGTGGTTTCAAATCCACAGAAAATTTGTTGCGGATCACACTTTTAAAGCACGGAAAATGTCAAAGAGAGATTCGCGGTTGCAGATTTGAGAATCGCAAAGTCTCAAATCCGCACTCACTTCCGACCCACTGGATCTGGGAATCGAGGCCAATAAATCGAAAGTGTCAAATTGAAAAAAAAAAAAAACACATCACACATGTAAACACTATATAATTATGTAAAACGAATCTAAACATTTTTCTATGGATTGGAGGCAAATCTAAAATCACTTTGCACAGCAGAATTAGGTGTATTATTTTACTTAAACATACATTATCGTTAAAAATTCAGCTTACCGCGCCTTTTGTATTAATTTACACTTCAATTTAACTTTATTTTTTATTTTTAAAGAAAATATTATCATGCACGCACTTCACTTTTCTTTAAATGTAGAACATCTACTGAAAAACACAGGCACCTGTTTATCCATAGCATATATGCACGTGCACGCACACAAGTACCCCCACTTCGCAATGAGACCAACACCAATAATTACCCGCCAAAAATATGAAAGAATTGATATATTTTAATTGAACCCCATCTATGACAAAGAATAGTAAACACCATCTATGGCAATATTACATTACTCTTCGTTTTACCTATGATTATCAATTTCCATAAAATATACAAAATACATTTCATAAATAATAGAAAATCTGTTGTCATAAATCAGTTGTTTACTTCCTTCTAAAGTTTATACATATCTTGCATTGGAATGTACCTTTTTATGAAAGCATGAATAAATAGGTTTATTGCCACATTCTTACGAGTTAGAGTTTGGAGTAATGGGTTGGTGCTAGCCGGGGTGCGACAGGACCCGGGTTCGATACTGGTGATGGCCGCGTACTATTTTTTTTTTAAGTTATGATGATTTTGGTAGTGTTTGTTAAATACTTTGTTAAGTTTTAGATTACGCAAAGTCTCACAACTTATAACCTACATAAGCCTTTAACAAAAACTTTGCAAGATTAATTATATATAGCGTTGGTCAGTGTAATACTTATGAATCTCCATGGCCAAACTAGGATACAGCATTATGACAAAATTAAATCAATGCAACGTGAAATAAAAGTTTTAGCTAAAAACGGATTTGACTTATTTAGCTTATTATAGATTGAGTTATAGCTCACAATTGAATATGTCCCAAAGGTTTTAATTAGTCGCCGCTTTGAGATTTTATCATCAACGCAGGCTTCGTTTATTATACTAAAATAAATCATCATAACTAAAAAAGCTAAAAAAAAAGTACTTAAAAAATTCATCAAGAATCGAACCCTGGTCTTTTCGCACCCCGACCTAGCGCCTTCCCATTACTCCAAACACTAACTTGCAGTAATGTGGCAATAAACCTATTTATTCATGCTTTCATAAAAAGGTACATTCCAATGCAAGATATGTATAAACTTTAGAAGGAAGTAAACAACTGATTTATGACAACAGATTTTCTATTATTTATGAAATGTATTTTGTATATTTTATGGAAATTGATAATCATAGGTAAAACGAAGAGTAATGTAATATTGCCATAGATGGTGTTCACTATTCTTTGTCATAGATGGGGTGCAATTAAAATATATCAATTCTCTCAAATTCTTGGCGGGCAATTTTCAGCAGCATCTCCATGAAGGATGCGTTAGTTTTTCGAGTTATTTGTTTGAATATTTTCGCAATTCTTCACAATCTTCACTTAATATATTGTCATCCAGACTGAAGTGTTATTCAATAGAAAGAATACCAAGAAAAAGCGTAATTAGTGGCTAGTCTCTAGGCACAACATCCCACTTTTGTTTTGTTATTCTGAAGAGATACATACAAATTTAGTTAATAAAAACTTAAAAATATGCTTTTAAATAAAGGGCTGCAAAATTTTTTAGATATGGGGCAAATCGTTTGTAAAATTTTTGTAAAATATTGAAAATTCTGAGAAAAATCACTTCCTTATATTCATGGACTATAAGGACGGTCTTAAATACATCGTTCGTGCAATTAAATTTATAAATTTTCATTCATTTCAGTAAGCGTTTATATGCCCGGGTAAAAATTAGATATCTGCTTTTCGTTTTAAACCTACCAAATGTTTAAAAACTCAAGAAAATGATTTTTTTGCACTTTTAATTAAATAAATGTTTATGTTCTCCTGAGTATCATTATTAAATAATATAATTTAGTGAGAAATAGAATTAAAACATGTTACACCGAAGTAAAAAAAAAATTTTTTTCACCACTTTGCGGTCGGGGATTGAACTTGGTTCGCCTGGAACCTGACTCCAGCGCCTTACCTCTAGGCTACCGATGGACTTTATTAGAAACTCCTTTTTTGTTGTTTAAATATACTTCGGTTTGATTGTGACAAATCCACAGCGAAGTTCGATAAAATTGAATTTTTGTTTTGGTCTACAGCACCACCTACATGACTATAAACTATAATAAAATGAACAGCATATAAAATATGCATATAAACAAATAAATACTTTATATTATTTCCGCGAAATTTCTTAATGATTTATAAAGCCGCCGAAGATCCATAAAAACTCAAGAAAATGATTTTTTGCACTTTTAATTAAATAAATGTTTATGTTCTCCTGAGTATCATTATTAAATAATATAATTTAGTGAGAAATAGAATTAAAACATGCTACACCGGAGTAAAAAAAAAATTTATTTCACCATTTTGCGGTCGGGGATTGAACTTGGTTCGCCTGGAACCTGACTCCAGCGCCTTACCTCTAGGCTACCGATATAATGGACTTTATTAGAAATCTCTTTTTTGTTGTTAAATATACTTTTGTTGTTAAATATACTTCTGGTTGAAATTTCCAGACCATTTTCTCAGTTTTTGGTCTTTTGACCAAGAGCTACATTTTGAGATATTTCCCAAGTCTGTATCTGCAGTACTTTCAGAGATGAAAGTAGGCTTCAGACGGACAGACGGACAGACGGACAGACGGACAGACGGACAGACGGACAGAGCCTCTGTATAAGCTTTTTTTTTTTTGAAAAAGCTAAAAAATGAGGCATTGACAGTGACATCCACGTCGACATATAATCCCATTATGATTCTCTACCTCCCGTAGTGTCAATCGACACACAATTTATCTATCACCAACTTTCATATCCTTAAAGTGTAGACACCCTTAGAATGAGATATTCATGCATTTACGCCAGGTTGCCAACCTGTGGATTTTATGTTAATTGAAAAACTTCTGTTCAATTGCGTCTTACTTCTTCACAAATTACTTGGCAGGATGTATCATTTCTTCTCAATGGCTTTATATATGTCCTAGTAGCAGTTTTCACCCACTCAATCCTTTTTATTATACCCCCTTTTTTGGCAATTCTAGGAAAGATGGTAAAAGATAAGGTTCCAGAGTTGCTGAATGTAAAATCATTCATATCCTTCACTTTTGACATCCCTCAGCGATAAAATGTATACGCCGCCGCTCATACGTTGGGGATTTTTGTTAAGATTTCCTCTCGCCATATTTCCTGTGTGTGTATATTGTCACTTTTTCTTTTCAGTTCGATGTCCTTAGAGTTATCTTAAATTTACTCTCTTGTTAGTATTGAGTTCAATGATCTGGAATTTGTGGCTGTCTAAATTTTTTCGATTCTCTCATCCTCTACGCCCGCCCTTCTGTAATTTCCATTAAAATGTCCCTAAACGAATGGAATCCATAATATTACACACGGATATGAGTTTTTGTGAAGAAAAATGAAGACATTTTCGCGTTTTTGTATTACAATTTCGAAGAGTCATCAATGACAATGGGGAATAAAGGAAATGAAATGGAAAAACACAAATGTGAAAAATATACTTGACACATAACGAACCCTTACAAGGTACGTATTAACATGGTAATATGCAAAAACAATGCTAAAGCAAAGCAAGTGTAGTACAAAAATTTTGTAGTATCTGTAATTTATCAAAGTTGGTTTTTGTCATTCCCTTTTGGCACGGCAAATCAGTGTAGGACGATAAAGCATTTGACACTCCCCGCTTGATTGAACACAGTCCTTCAAATTCGGGATCATTTGCAATTAAAATGTCGATAGTCTGCTGTATTGCTGCCAAATTGTCATGTAAGATTTTCTTACTGAGAATTTTTTTACTTGACTGCTCTTTGCTAGGGACGATTACCGGCGTGTTTTTTCCTGCCTGGTGGTATGTAGGTGTCTTTTTGTTGTGCCTTGGCTAGAACGTAACAGGCTAGATCGATTTTCATCAAATAAACCGACAAGAAACGAGTTCCCTTTCTCCTGAAGTTGACGTTACGTAAATGAAAGGAATAGAAAAAACCAGATTGACTACCACCAGTAGATGGCGTTTATTTTTAAAACAAATGAACCAGAATTGTTTGCACAAAATAAGCGCAGGAGTGTAGTAACTAGATTGCTACTGAGGATTTTCTATAGCAGTTTCTTCCTGCCATGACGAATCGTGATAAAGACTTTTGTTAATAGCTCCATCACTATAACTCCAAGCAATTAATTACATGTGTTGCGAAAAGGGCTCCATATATTTTATGATCTGTCATACATGGGCTATCATTTAACACTTTGTTTTAGTGTAGAAGTTACAGCATATGAGCTATCTCCGAACATTTAGTACTTCGCTCCTTCTGTTAAAGCATCCGCATCCACGTAATATAGTATATAGTACTAAGCCGTGTATAGCTATGAGTATAACGATGGGGCATTTTTCTCCGTTAAAAAGGAATAAGTTTTTCATGTTTCTACCATTTCCTTCGCCCAAAAAACATCAACGAACGAAATTATCAATATTTCACATATGTAAAGGATTAGCCATAATCTGTAAAATATTTAAAATATCTAAGCAGCAACCAGTGGAAAATGTGAAATATGGGATTTTGTACCGAGACTTTTGTCCTTTTTCGCATCTGGATCTCGTTCCTACTTTCACTGCAATGAATAGCTCCTGTAAAATCCCTGTTTGAATGGAATGTAGGAGTTTCCAAAGCGAGTTGCCGCGTATCAGCGTGTATCACACGCTCACCTTTCCTCTCCTAACATTTCAAACCACATCATTGTTGTTGTAATTTGACGGAAAAGGCATTCAGATTTCGTATTTAATTTGAGATTTTAAACATTATGAATTCGATGTAACTGTAAAATGTAAAATCTTCAAAATACCCACAATTTTGGATTTAATCGGCGTAAACTAGGTTAATGCTGATGATAAAAGGCGTGTTTCTTTTTCCTGGTGTATCTACACTAGCGTACTTTGGAGTAGATGGAAATGAAACGCATTTTTTATATTTCAGTGTAGTTTATAACCTTAAAATAAAATCAATTGCATAAAATAGGAGTTTCCATATTTTTTCAACAGACAATTTCAGTTATTTCATTTACCATATTTAATTTCTTCTTTTCATTTAGAATAATTTCAGTTTTATCAATGGTATCATTAAATAGCAACTTAAAAAAAGTGAAAGTTTAGAATGGAATAAGTGAACACAGCATCTATCTTGAACAAGGTTCTTTTACTTGCAGTATTATATAATAACAAAATTAAGTGAACTTTGATGGATTATATCGATGACATTGATGTGTGCATCTGATTTGCGTGCTTCAGAACATAGCTGTCGTAGGTTTTCTCTATTGTCTTGCGTTCCAGTAACCATTTTTCATTATTACTCGAAGCACTGTTGCTTAGCAAAATGACAAAAAACGAACCATTATCAGAATGACTAGTGAGTATTGAGTTTGTATCCTGCCTTGGCCCTGGGTGGCATCACAAATTTATGAAGGGATCTTTATGGCTTTCCAATTTCCCTGCCTAGCTATCGCTCCTTCACAAGGCTTTCCCTTCTTACAGAATTTGCCTTGTCTTTTCTCTTTTGCTTATAAGGAAGCATATCGAGATGAATTCGGGCTGCCTTGGTGAACGTTTTTAATAATTTAAATTTCCCACAGGTAATAAAACTAAAATAAAATAACGCACTATAAAAATCTAAGGGGTTGAGTTTTCGTTTAATATGTATATATCGAAAAAATGGAAAAGATAAAAGAACATGGCGATGAAGATTTTTTTAAAGCGACAAATATCCCCAATAAACACCAGTAAGAATAATACCACTTTTTTATCAACTTCCCAATTTATGTGTACGGGCGTACGTATGGGGTTTCTGCACGATACGCGCAACCCAAAAAATATATCAACTTTGTTGAAGTGTCTCCGGGAGCGTATTAACGTAAATATGATCTGAAACAATTTTCATATAATTCGGTCGGGCCGTTTTTTTGAAGTGAAACTTTTTTAGTCGTGGTAGAAGAACGAAAAAAGAAAGAAATTGAGGGGAATCGACATAGTAGACAGGCTAAGGGGAAGTACGCCAAAACTACTTTGGAGTTTTAGTTAGCTGTTTCTGGACGAAAAATTTGCTTAGGGGGGTTTAGCTAGAACAACAACTGGTTATGTTTGAATTGGATCAATAGGTGATTTTGTTGCCAAACCACTTTTGGGGTTTTAGTAAGGGCCCTGATTCTGTATGAAAAATTTGCCTTTAGGGTCTTTGGTTTGGGCAACAGGTTGTTTTGTATATTGTATTGTTTTCAAACGTATATAAATGGAAACCTACCTTTAGGTTATATTCAGGCATGTTGTTCAAAGAATCTATTAATTTTTATAATGATTGTTGAAGTAGCTGCTGCATGAGAGAATAAATAGTACAACGATTGTATGGTCAAAAAGCATTTGACAGCAGCTTACCGAAAAGGATTAAAGTACATTTATGTGATGCCCACGGTACATTTGGCTGATATGACATTTATTGATCCACATGTCACGTATTGTTTTAACTACCGTATATCTATCTTTCGAGGTAATCTTATTACGTGACACTTGAATGACATTATGTACTCGTAGTACAAAGTGAACCTCCTAAGCTCAATGCTTAATTGTCAATGTATATTTGGAAAACTATTACTATAAAGTTCAAATAAATTTCAATCTCAACTCCATTAATGAAGTTATAAACACCAAATAACTCTCCACTTATATTTCTTAAAAAAATATTTAACGTGTCCAAAGTCTAATTAATTGTAAAAGAGATAAACGTATATCCACAATTCCTATTGAAATTTTAACTAAACACCTTTGAATTAGATAAAAGAAAAAGTAAGACTCACCTAAGCCCAAACGTTGCAATTAAATAAATCTTGTCCCTTCGATATTCCATTTAACGTTGTCACGATTGATGGCCGTAACTTTCCCCATAGCCTAAAACATGATCCCCACAGCCTTTGGGGCTTTGTACACTTCAATATCCAGGAGCTGTTTCCTTTCTGCTACGGATTTAAAGGAATTGTCTTGTCGTTTGTGATTTGTGTGCCATCAATTTCATAAATAAATAGTATGTAAATTTTGAAGCATTTACATTTCTGCTTGATTTTGTAAATGGTTGATTTTTTATTTAATTTTTATTTTCAAATGTTTTTTTTGTTTAAGTTTTTAAGTTTAAGGGTAAGTTGCGAAAAAACTTCAAAATTGCTAAATTTGCTTTTTCTAAATTGTATTTTATAAGTTCAGCTTTAAATACCAATTTTAGTGAAAATCGTTAAAGCAGTTCGGGAAAAAATATTTACACGTATACAAGATTTAGTATTTCAGTCATTTAATAAAATTAGATTTGACCATAATAGGGCTGGTAGTCGATTATAGCTGTCGGTTTTGCGGAGCAGTTCCCGAAACAGCGGAACACTTACTGTGCGATGGTACAGAAAAAAATTTATTAAGTCTCGTCCATCGTGGCTTCCCTACTCCCAGAGATATCAATCCTAAATCAATTTTGGGTTATATCAAAAGCTTTAACAAAAGTTATTTTTAAGGACGGGTTTCGCACAAGGGACCTCCTCGAAGAAGTAACGTTGTTTTCCACGCCTAAAGAAGGATATAGTTTACCTAATTTAGATTACGGACCTATCATTGATCTTGCCTAGGTTCTGTTTCTGCTTATAAGAATTTGTTTTGCTCTTCTGTCAGTTTACAAGTCCTGCACAGTGGAGTAAATTTGGGAGAGGAGTGTCAAGAGAATTAACCCCCCCATGAGCCTACGAAAATTATATGACATCGAATGAGTGGTTTTGGAGTCTATAAAACATATACACACAGACAAATTTTGACTTTTATATAGATATAGATTATAGTCCGGGGAAATTAGCAAAAAATCGCACGAAAGCAAACAAAACTCCAAAATAGCTTAAAATTGGTACACAGCTTCCTTGTGACTTTTTAAGAAAACAATTTCGGGATCCAAAAAAAAATGGCGGCCGAACATATCGCGTTTTCCCGAGATTTCCATGTATCTCGGTCATACAATCCCGTTCCCAAAATGTTGACAATGAAATTCTCTACAACTTTAGTTCTTACAAAAAAGTTGACCCGATTAACCCTTTGAAAGTTATTCAAGATCAAAGTTTTCGAAAATCTCTTTTTGGCCAAAATTCAAAAACTGATATTTTCGAAATTTTTTTTTACCAGTCAATACAAAACGTTATTGCCTACAAAAAATCCTTTTGTCATTTTTTCGAAAACTCAACCCTTTCGAAGTTATTAAAAGTTAAAGTTTGCAAAAATCACTTTTTGGCCAAAAATCACTCAAAAACTGTTTTTTTTAACTGTATTTTATGGGCAAAACTTTTTTTTCTTTTACTTATGCCAAACGTTATTGCCATTTTGTAAGCAAATCAAGATATCGGCTCCAAGATGGCAGCCGATTTTTGCAAGTGTGTTCTCCGACCACTCGACATGGGTGTCAAACTAAAGGGTATGACAGGTAGAATGAAGTTAACTGAGTCATTTTAAATATAATACGTGCGTTCCATTGGGCGATATTTGCTACTCCGGAGTACTCCCGAGGACCTCCAACTACCCCTGCTCTTGTTTTGGGGGATTTCACTCCTAGTAGAAACGCATAAAATTTCCGCCAGGTCTTCAAGCTTTAGCTACTTAAAAGTAGATGGCTTTTTGTTTTTTCAGTAAAATAAACTGTCAGATTAATTATTATAAGGTGCATTTTTAAAGTAAAGAAAACAAGTAACAGTTTAAAGTGAATAAAATAAATAACCGTGGAATTTAAAAAATTATAAAATGGATAAAATTGATAGATATAATACGGTAAGATAAAATAAATTGTTTTATTATACCCGTGTTTACTTCTTATGTTAAAAATCGCGTTCCATTGGCCATGTACTCGGGAGTAGAAAAAATCTCCCAATGGAACGCGGCTAATATGGCGGCCACCACAAAATGGCGAAGGACTTATAGTAGACGAAAAATAAATAGTTACGTTTTTTTTAAATAAAACAAAAAGTAAAAGATAATTTTTAATGTAAAGTTTAAATTACACTTAAACGTAAAAAGGCATGGGGCGCTAACGAACGGTTCCAGTAATAATAAAATAGGAATATAGGTAAAGAGCGCATGGTCGACCACCATGCTATGATCAGCTTTATTTTTATGATGTTGATAGAGTAACGAATTATAGAATGCGCGAAGTATTTTGGGAAGGTTTTTGAAGCACGTTCGATTAACGATGGCTATAGCTAGAAACAACAAATTACCATCATAAAAAAATAAAATAATAATAAATTTGATTTATCGGGTTTTCTTCCGACCTCCTCTATTATTTTATAGTAAAATTTTGACCACAGGTACTAGTTATAATAAATCAAGAAATTGAATGGTTTTTAAAATTTTGGGTTTTGAGATTTGAGCATATTATGTAGACGTAGAGTATCAAAAAATGAGCTTCCTAAAAAATAGGACTAACTTTTGGCTTTGATTGTCAATTTAATTCCTCCTTAATATCTTGAAATCAATACTTACTAGTAACAAGTTGATTTTTTCACTGTTGGTTAGTACTTGTACGTACAATAAGATGGCCACATTGTCCTACAAAATGAAGTGGTCCGATTTCCCAGTCCTCCTCTCGGCACAAATCTGCAATTGTAGCATTTCTGTGGCACTAAGGAAGAACCAGTTAACTCCATTTTCAATGATTTCGAGATATTGACGTTTAAAGTTTTGGTTTTTCCACAAAAAGAGGAGATAACTGGTTATGAAATATTGAAATTGCGGCAAGCACACATCATAAAAAAGTTTAATCATTGTGGGAAATGAAAGTTTGTTCGAAAAGGAGTAACTTGGCATAACTATCTCAATTTTGACAAAAAGTGGAGTTAACTGGTTCTTCCTTAGTGCCACATATTTATGGCCCAGTTATTGGAACTTGTTGAGGGTGGGCGACCCTTCGGTTGGAGCATCAATTTTGTAGTACAAACTTTTTTTGAGTTCTTTATTACATTACCTTTTAATTTAACTAACAAAAAATATTTACTAATAAAATCTTTGCAATCACCAAACCAGACACCTTTAACGCCCACGCGTTTCATTAGGAACCACTATCGAGAATTTTCGTAAATAGAAAAGTTGGGCGTCTTGTCAAAAGGGAAGCTACTCACAAAATTTCAGCTTGTTACCAATCATTAAAAAAAACTGGCCCAGAGACTGTGGACTATTATTTTTATCATCAAAAATAGAACTTTAGAAAGGAACTCCGCCCCCTTCCCCCCCATCGCAGAAAGCCACATAATTAAACAGTTTCTTTTAAACGAAACAAATTTAACAAAAAAATCTCCCTACGACTTATCAAACTTTTAGAAGAATGTCCAAGAAAATTAAGTTCAGAAAACAATTTTACCTCAAAACAAAATTCAAAAGTAAAAAAATTATTCAAAAGAAATTCACTTTAATAAAACTTTATGTTCTTGATAATAATATTTAAAAATTTTCTTTCAAAGAAACAAAATTAAAGTTTAAAAATCCTACAACCAATCAAGCCCCCATGTAATTACAAAATTTTATGTATAAAATAAATAATATGTCTGCAACATAATGAAATTTTCACAACAGTATTATTTTCCAAGGAAACTGCCACTAAGTATTCGTTGTAATTCTCGGGCTCTTTTGAGAAATATGTATGTATGTACTACGTATATATAATACAAAATTATACATAAGTCAAATTATAATAAAGGGCGAAGGGCGAAGTTGCCAAAAACCAATATTGTTTTCAGTCTAGAAGTTATTCTATAATATTTTTGAAATATGTATATAATATACAAAAGTACAAGGCACAAGTATTCTATATTACAAAATATATATAAGAGTATAATAACAAGGATTTCACACCCACACAAAAAATATTTCTTTCATTAAAATCTTAGTTGCTTTAAAAGTTGAAAATTTTGCGCGCAAAATTTACACAAAAGCCGTTCACTTTTTAGAAAATTTTGTAAACGTATTTTGTATGCAGTGTTAAGCCCATAAATACTGTTAATTGGATTAAGGGCTTAATTATAAGTAAACGTTTGTTATATGATTAACAAAAACCGACTAATTAACCGTTTGCTTCTAGATAAAAGGAAATCTATATAATATAAACCTCTTTAAGAGAATTTAACTTAAAAAGATTTAAAAAAACATTTATGAAAATTTTGAAAAGGATTTTGTATATATGTATTGTCAACATACAAACATACAGAAAAACTTGATGAACTTTTTTAACTTTCTTCGAAATTTTTTTAATGAGTTAATTGATTTTATTTTATCGTGAAGTGAAGATAAGGGGCCGTCCATAAATTACGTGAAGTGAGTACACGAGTATACAATTCAATTCATTCAAGTCAGAATTCAGAGTTTAGAGCCGTTACGGCGCGTTTACATCCCAAAGTCAACGCGAAAGTGCACTTTGAAGCTCTTTTATCACACAGAAATTTGTATGCTTTTTTCTCTGTTGCACCAAATTTTCAGAACTTCAAAGAACTTTAAAGTGCACTTTCGCGTTGACGGTGGGATGTAAATGCGGCTTTACATTCTAAATGGAAATTGGAAACGCAAATTGGAATTGCTTTATCGCATAGAAGTTTGTATGGTTTGCTCCACTATCCATCAACGTAGAATCCACGTGTATGCAACAAAGAGAAAAGCATACAAATTGCTGTACGAAAAAAGAGCTCCAATTTGCGTTTCCACTTTGCCTTGGAATGTAAACGGGCCTTTATAGGTTTGAATTTATATCACATGTAAGCTACATAAGTATTTACAATCTGAACCCACACGTAAATCGAGTAATGCATACACTAAATCAGGTCGCAGGTGATTCTCAAGGAATCGAGTACTTTTGAACAAGTAAAAAATACTTATTGAGTACTTTTCTTTCGATTCTACTCATGAGTATTTATTGGAGTATTTTCAATCGATTCCGTATCGCGTTAAAATTTTGTTGTAGGATTTAGCCATATTTTAAGGCCCCCATTTCCACACAGGTCGCCGGCAGGCTATGGCCAGGGCCGGATTGGCCTATGGCTCATTCGAGTATTGCCGCTGGCGGGCCGGAGATTGAGTGTTCAAGATTTTTTTTGCGAATAAACTTAAAGTTTCGTAATAATAATGACTACGAAATCGAAAATCGGATCGAATTTGGCCTTTCCTCTTTCTCGCCTTGAGCTCGCTTTTGGCCGACAACTTCGCCGCCTGAGAGAGGTATTTCTCAGAGCTGGCCCTAAGCCGTGCGAAAAGGTAGAGAAGAAATTATCACGGATTAGGTCCAGGGTCCATGCGAAATTAGCATAAATTTGAAAAAGTACTGCACAGACCATGATATATTCCCCATTTATGACTAGGTTCAACCCAGGTTCAACCTAAGTTCAACCCAGTCATAAACGGGCGTCGAGTTGAAACTTTGTCCCTCGATCCAACTAAGCTCTCCTACCTAGATTGAATTGGTATTTCGCCTCATATAAGCGGGTTGAGTTGTAATTGGGTTGAAGTGACATTTGTTTTGTGACGTCGGCCTTCGGCGTTAGTTTGGTTATTTCGCTCTGAATTTTTACGTATCTAAATGAGAATTTATCACAAGAATTGAAGCTTATATTTTGATTTCAGTTCAACTCTATTTCAACCGAAAGTGAACTCAACTCGACATCAAATGCGGTGGTCGAAATTTCAACTTAACCTCGACTCAGCTTTTCAACTTAATCATAAACGGGGTAGTAGACGCACGGTGGATGCAGTGCGATTGTTGCACGGAGTGTGCAGTATTTGCTCGAAAATTTATATTTCCTATGGATCATGGACCGGTATATAAAATTTGGACCGATCACTACCTAAATGCTCGGGCCGATAAAAGGGGGCGAATCCGTCCCTGGCCAGGCCATGGCCTAAAAGTTTTCGCCTTGAGGCCAGATATAACCACCACTCATCGGCCGCCAAGAAAACTGGCCTACAGTCCAAGAAAACTGACCAAAATCTTTATGTGTTTAGGCATTTATCGTCAGTTCGTGTCTAAAGATCTGAACTTTTATTCACTCTCAAACCGAGAATTTACGGAAAAAATTCACGCCGTATCCACTTGGAATGGAAAACAACGCGCAAGCTAGGCGCGAAAATTTTTCAGGACTTGAGTCTGGAACCGCCTTGACGTTTTCGTTGAGGCCATGAACATGCTTTTGAATTAACAATCTGCTATTCTAAAATGTCGTCTTCGCCTGTGTGTCTGTAGGGAATCATGACTTCACCGGCACGTCACAACCTATCAGATGGATACATGAAGTATCATCCCTCAGTCAGACTAAGTAATATGTGGCCTTCATCGGGCCGTGTCAGCCGAACTGGTCTGAAAGGCCACTGCATTCCGTCCGGCGGCCTGTAAGTGAATGGGGGTCTTGAGTGGAGAAACATGTTTTACTTATTTTAACCTAGTTTTCTCGCAATTTTACACGGCTTCTTGAAAAAAAATTACGTGATATATGCCGAAATCCCCCCTCTCGTGAGATTCGGCTCGACCCCCTCTCCCCACTAAACGCTTCACGTAATTAATGGACAACCCCTAATTAGTTTAGTCTATTAAAAAATTTCAGGAAGGAAAAAGAATTGAAAAGAAATTTAAATTTAATACGAAAAAAATTTGAGTTTTAAAGTTTCATCATAAAAGAAATTAATTAAAATCGAGTATTTTTCTATAGAAAAATTCAATCTTAACACAAAACAAACAAAACAACAAAATATTAAATTTACTTCTTTAAACAAAACAAAAAAAAATCAATTCTACTGCGACATCTTCAAAAGGACGATAGAAATTTGATCGTGCAAGAGAAAATTGAGTGCAATTAGACCAGAACTTTAAAGGGATACAATGATGTTGCCATTGGTGATATAAGACTTTTTATGTCTAAATTGATCATTATTTTCTAGAACATGATATCACTTTCAATTTGAACAGGTTATACTTTTTTTTTAAATATATAAAAAAAAAATCTTCTTTTTAACTTTCACATTAGTATAGGTGTGCAAGAACGACCATATATCTATGTCACTACCTTATACTTATCCTCTTGTATAATTACCTATACCATAAACACACCTTATAATTACTTGAATATAATTAAGAGGAAAATCATTAAAAAATGGTATTTAGAAAATTAATGTACTAATGAAGTAATTTGTTGTTCTCTTACTTGGCTTGATTGATATTTTCATCCAAGTTTCTCCTTTCGATTATCTCCGATAGTAGCGTTATCAGTTCGGTGCGATTTAACCTTTCCAAATTTGTCACATTCACAAATTCATTTAAAGAAAACCGATTCACAGCCAAAATCGTGCAATTAATTAGCAGGTCCGTATCCACTGAATCACCCATACTTTCTTTCTTTCTTATTTATTTATTTTAAATTTTTAACACTAACTTAATTATTAAGTAAAACACTATCATTGAACATCACTAAAATTACATTCAAATTCAAAGCGTGGTAAAGCTGCGACCTTGAATTTTCTCTTCACTGTACAATAATTTGTTGTTGTTGATATTACTATTAACTAATTTTTCTGGTTGTTACTAATTTATATTGAATACCATAAAACTACTCCTTTTTATGCGTCTTGCACTACGGAAGGACACGGACTGAATTTAAAATTTCGGAGCAACCAAGAAACCAAGCATAATTCGCCCACAACTTAGCAAATAACATCCAACACTGAGGTGCTATCACTATAAACTGTGAATGGTATCACAACAACCAAGCGTACATGAGATGAGGGAAGGTCATATCCAGTAGTATCCTGTGCATGAGTATCCTTAAAAGTTCCTTTTATTCGTTCTAAAGTTCAAAACAAAAATCTGAGCTTTTTCAGTTACACTCCTCGCTATGAGAGAGCGAAAAAAAGCTGTGCAAGTGATATAGCCATATAAAGGATGGGGAGTCCTGATCAGTGTTGCCAATTGATTGGTTTTTGTTTGTTTATATTTTGTTTAAATTGTTTTTTTTTGTTAAACTGTAATTTGTTTAAACTTTATTATTACAGCGTGTTATGGATGCACTTATCGCGAGCATTAAAAATAGTGATTGTTTTTTAACAGTGATAATCGAATGAACCTATGTACATATAGACGGCCTGGTCCTGGAGAAAATCTACTGTTACAAATTCTCTATGAAGGCCACGGATCACAGGACTAAGACCCAAGCGACGAACTATGGACCACATGAAACGTAACCCGAGTAAAGCGGGGGTCACATAGCACTCGTCTTCCGATCTCCGTGTTCCGTGCTCCGCTTCCTGTCAAAATTGATTACTAAATCTTAATACTACTTGACCAGATAAACAAAAAAAGAACGGAACGATAAAAACACGTAAACGGAGAAGTTAAACAAATTTCAATTTTTGAATGGATTGACGGAAACGTTACCTTACTTTTTTGTAGATTGGTTAAATAAAATTCGCAAATTCACTCACTTGTCAATAAAATCAAGGATGCCATGGAAACGGACGCTTGCAGCTCCATAAAAATAAGTATCGGAGCACCAAAACACGAGGAGACAGAAAACGGGTAATTGTGGCTAACCTACAAATAAATATCGGAACACGGAAATATGGAAAGACGGAAAACGGATAGACGGAACTCGGAACACGTGTACTTATGTGGCCCACGCTTTAAAATAAAAAATGGGCTTACGGCGGCGGGCGAATCGCGGCTGCTTGACTTTTTATAGGGAATTGTAGAATTTTTAACCATTTTTAACCCGACGGCCAAACTTGACCAAAAGATTTAAAAGCTGTACACGCGGGGCATTCCACGGCAAATTTGAGCCAAAAAATAATCTGCCGCAAATGTATTGTTGATTTTGTTTTAAGGGGACTTGAACATTTTCGTTATGTACAATGAATGACCCTTTCGATTTATCCTACAAGATTAAGGCCCAACTATAATGCACGTAAGAAACGCACGTCAATCGACGTGCGTAAATTTCGTCAAACGCAAAACCGACAAATTGGTTTGCGTATTGGGAGAGACTTCAAGGTTTAAAATTATTAAAATGCTTGAATATTATTCATTGACTATTAAAACTAGGCTATTAATATTTGCATATTATTAATAATCGTGTTTATTTTGAATTATAATAAATTTATCATCAAAATCGCTGTCATGAATTTGAACCACAACATTTTCCATACTCTTTTTTCTTTAAAAACCACAAAACAACAACAAAAAATTAGCTTTCATCGATGTAACTACAAATCATCTCACAAAACGTACGTAGAGCGCGATTCTTTTAGGCCCAACTATAATGCACGTAAGAAACGCACGTCATCTCGGCGCTCTCATGGAAATTAATGTGTTCGGCCATATTGGACGTACGTCAGTCATATTTTATTTCGTTAAGTTTCGTTAAACGTAAAAATGGGAAAAGAACCGCGCTCTACGTAAGTTTTGTGAGATGATTTGTAGTTACATCGATGAAAGCTAATTTTTTGTTGTTGTTTTGTGGTTTTTAAAGAAAAAAGAGTATGGAAAATGTTGTGGTTCAAATACATGATAGCGATTTTGATGAGAAATTTATTATAAATTGAAAATAAACACGATTATTAATAATATGCAAATATTAATAGCCTAGTTTTAATAGTCAATGAATAATATTTAAGCATTTTAATAATTTTAAACTTTGAAGTCTCTCCCAATACGCAAACCAATTAGTCGGTTTTGCGTTTGACGAAATTTACGCACGTCGATTGACGTGCGTTTCTTACGTGCATTATAGTTGGGCCTTTTCCCATTTTTACGTTTAACGAAACTTAACGAAATAAAATATGACTGACGTACGTCCAATATGGCCGAACACATTAATTTCCATGAGAGCGCCGAGATGACGTGCGTTTCTTACGTGCAATATAGTTGGGGCTTTAGCGATGCGCAAGAGGAATGGGCTCCCCAGTCGCCGGTTTGTTGTACGTGAAATATGTGGTGCGTGCTCATTTATATTTTAATGAGAAATTTTGTTATTTAACCGCTCGAAGAAAAAACAGTCGAATGAAGTAAAACATTTAATTGCAAGGCGTTTATAAAATTTTTGTAATGTTCGAATTCGAAGATATAAGCACCGGAGCACATTTTTTTCTCAATAAATTCGCGGTGATTTTTTTTTTGGTGAGCGAAAGTCACATTTTCCCTCAAAAATAATTTCTTTTTGAGTAGTTAAATTGCGCCAGTTTGACTTATAGTTTTGCAGGGTGTCGGCCTTCAATATCAACAGAATGAGGATATTACGTTTATACGGTCTTTACTTTTGAAGATATTAGATATTAAAATGGGCTTTATAGTATTGCCACTGTTGTAAGTAAAGAATTGACAAGGACGAGATCGCGGGCGAAAGCTAGTCACTAAATAAAAGCCGGAATGTTGCGCACTTCTCTGCATTCAATGTATTTTCCTTAACGATTTTGCCGCCATGTTTGTCCCTGTTTGTACTACCAGTTAGGTGGTCTAAGGTATACATATGTCTGCTAGTAAGCTTAGTACGAGCGACAGAATAGGTTAGAAGAATGTTCAAGGAGTTGGCGATGAACCCAGTGTAGGTAGTTGTATTCAAGGTAAAGCCGATGGGTTGAGGAGGAGCCTGGACCTATGGCAGGTCTTTCGTTATTCTCCTGCCTAGGATGTAAAATGATGGGTCAGCCAGTTTTACATCATCCGCTGACACACGTACATTTTATTGGAAATATGAAAGTACTTCGTCTTGGTAGCCTTGAATTCGACTCAATTCTGCAGCTGCAGACTTAAATCGATATTCTCATCGTCAATCTAACAGACATCTGGCGAGTAAATCGACCAAATTCGTATTTAATTGTCGCAAGGTGGCGTGTGAGGTGAGATTTTCCTCGATGTATGTATAAGTATCGACAATTTAATTCCACCACGTCCCTCGTGGTCACGTCACTCCCCAAAAAGAATACCACCGCTGATTTGCTGCCGTCCAATACCACCTTAATTGAACGGCCAGTGAGAAATCATATATCCCAAATGTAACTATGATTTTGGCGTTAAACAATATCAAATTTCTGGGAATACCCTTTGGTGCAATGCCATTTAATGCGACGCGGAATAGACTATATCTCCGCTTGGTCGGAACTTATGTAAGCACCGACATATATGTAATCAACCTACAAAATCTCAAGCTCTATAATTCATCTTTCTAATCGACCAACCCATCACTTGATTTAAAGCGGTGAACGAGGACGAGGAACGGAGAGGAGTAAAAATCTTCGACACTTTAAAGACTAAAGATTGTCGTCACATAAACAGTTAAGAATAAATTTTACAAAATATTTGTTTTCACAAGAAATTTGAGCGCAGGTAATTTTACCCGTATAATGTAAGCAAAAAATTTCGGAACTGAATGTCAAAACCTTTAAGGTCAACGGAGCCACACTTTGTGGTGAAAAAATAAACTTCAAAGATTTTGCTGGAAAATTATTTAAGACGACACAAAATTCTTGGAAATCAGGTCTTACTCTTTTAAATTACTTTAAAACGTGACATACTTAACAGAAAATAAAACAAGAGTCTCGTTGATTGATAGCAAAGAGTCGTTTGGCGAATTTTACCCCTGTACCTCTGCATCTTGATTATGTGAATGTAATTAAATTTTATTAATTTAGTTGGAAATGGTTTTTACGATTGTATAAATTAAAAAAATGCAAACACAAATTCTGAGAATTTTTTAGCAAGGAGTTGAGTTTATTCAAGAGAAAACTTTGTGCTAATCTATTTGAACTAAAAAAAACGCTTAGTTATGTAGGATATCTAAACAAAGATGAAATTGACCAAAAGAAATTTCTATTTAAGACAAAAAATTTTTGAAGGTAAACTCCAAGGATGAAGTCAAATAATAATAAGTAGAGAAAAAGTAAAAAAATTAATTATGAATTTGAGCTCTGTCAAGTGCAAACAAATTATTTTACACATTTTTAAATGAATGCAATTGTAAACAGCAAGTTGTATTCCGGTAAACAATTTTATTACCTTATAAGCCTTTGCTAGGATTTGTGAAAAGAATCATACAATCACATTTCTAACCAATAATAAAGCGCTTTTTATGTATAGATTTTGGAATCTTGCTCGCAGCGTTCGTTTTTTCTTCCTTAAAGTCGATTTACACGCAACGATTTGCAATTGATTGCAATTTCGGGGGCCACGGTAGCCTAGGGAGTAAGGCGTCTGGCTACCATCCCAGAGGTCCCGGGTTCGAATCCCGGCCAGCCCCACGGGCCTTCGCCTTTTCCACTTTCCCACCTAGATAACTTTCCTTCTTTCTTCTTCCCTCTTTACATTCCTGATTCCTCCTGTCATAGCCGGTAATGATTGGGAGTAGGTGGACTAAAAATCTCGCGGGTAGGTTGTGGCAATTCCTTCCTCCCTGACTAGAGCTGCTGTTCGACATTTCTGAGACTCTAGTCTTTCCCATAAATAAAAATAATTAAAATGAGTGAAATTGGTGCAAATTAACTGAGGGAAAATGAATCGGTTCACACGCAACGATTTATTTGTGCAAAGTGACTGGCGCAAGTCAGGTGGTCAAACAGCAGTCGGTCGAACGTCACCATTCACCCAAGGGCTTACTGAGGGGTGCAGCGAAGGCTTAAACATCGTTTAGACGCTCATGCTAAAAAAACCAACCTCAAGCCGAATTGCTATAGACATATATTTTGCACAAGGCAAACTTTTTGGCTTGCCCATTGCGCTCACACGCAACGATTCACTTATGCAAATGGACTTGCGTAAGCCAGTTGGCACAAGCAAATCGTTGCATGTAAACCGACCTTTAAGGAAATGTGTGGCAAGTTTTGCTTTTGTTTTTTTTTTACTTGTTCTGCTTTAGATGGAGCTATCGAAGCTTGAGTTAAAAGCCGCATATCAATCCGAAACTGTGAGTAGAACTGCTTACTTCTACCTTCGTTCAAAGCGCATTGTTGGCTCTTACCAAGAAGAAGCGCTACTCGCTTTGAAAGACACTTTGGAGCACTTTTTTTTTCTACTGGGTAGGGTCGAACCATTACCAAGGCAAGTGGATTTATTGACGACTTTCTGAGACAACTATGCACTTACGAGTCCTGAAGAAAACTTCGTCCATTAAATCCCAGCGAGGCATTGACGCGCTTTTAAGACCGGCAGAATTGCATTTCTTGCTAAGAAAACATAAATCCATGTGTGGGCCGAAAAATCTAATAGTGAGCTTTCTTTCCCATAGTTCTACTAAGCAGATCTTTTTGGAACTGTGATGGTTGGAAGGAAATAAATTTTAAACAGACCACACCAATCACGTGTTTTTCAAAAAAAAAACAATAGCACGAATTTTATAAAATATTTGAAAATGTCGTTGCTTCAACAAACAATTTTAACACAATATCACAATGTCCGTATTGTTTATAAGCGAAAGTCGCCGCCTTATACATAAATATGTAATAACTTATATAGTTATATACATATTTATGTATATATGTAAAACAGATTTCACACCAAATATAAATCTATAGCGCACAAAAAGTACAAAACATTACACGCGAACATTAACCCGATAAATTATTATCCACATGGCTTAAATCAAAATTGACTAAACAAAATAATTTCGACATGACCGAAAGTTTATTGCTAAATTCATCTTCAGGCTGTGAAGCGGTCACATCTCAACAAGAACAAATTTTAACTGAATTCTTGAACTAAAAAGAACTGCGCCCAAAACCCCCCTTGGACTAAGAAAATAAGTTCTACGAAATACATACTAACAGCCAGACGTTAAACTTATGCTATTATATTCGCTAAGCATGACGCAGTGATTGTGCCGACGTCGGGGCAATAAAAGGTAGTTTATTTTATAGCATTAAATTGACGACGACCTATCGTAACTTGATCCTATTGAAATTTCCAAATTGTCTTGTAGTAAATGAAAATTGGGGACAGCAATAAGACTACCTTGTATGAATGAAAACAAATATTGACAAAAATATGTGCCCTTTAAAACAATAAAGAAATTAATTCCGTCTAGTTCTTTAAGCAGCAATTTTGTCGGACTTCTTTAACTTGTGTTTACGTGCACAAACTCATAAAAAGTGTTAAGCACCTGAAAAGGTCTATCAAAAGACTGCGATAAAGAGTTATGCCTATTCGTACTGTGGCAATAATTGATAGTACTCATAAAAATTAATTCTGGAGTGTAGTGTTTATTGAGTGAATGATTTTTATTATAAACTAGCGAAAGCCCGCGTGCGTTGCAACACCTTTAAATAAAAAAAGTTTATGTGCGCATGGTCCGCGGTAGGAAAAGGGTATAATGAAAATAGGAAAAAATCTGCTAAAAATGATTTTGGATACAAAATGAAAATTTAGAGTTACCTATAAAAAACGTAAGCGCGTGTAAGCTGCGACGCGTGACGAGTTTACTTCTGAAAAACGATTGTCTTAAAATAACAATAGGCAAAGGAAGTAAATCAACCCATATATTTATTTATATTGATTTGATAAAATGTATTACATAAATTTTGTTTTATACTTTTTAGTCTATTATATGCCTTCAGCCCATTTTGTTGGCCGCCATTTTGAATTTGGAATGACGCCAAACTGCATTCTACCTGTCATATCCTTCCATTTGTACTCATAACGGTGGGTAAGGGAACACAATATCAAAAATCGGCTGCCATTTTGGAACCACTATGTTGATTTTTATGTGCAAAATTTGAACTTGACGGGCTGGTTGCATTTCTAATGTTTAGTCTATCCGTCATTTGGTGTTGGCCGCCATTTTGAATTTGGAATGATGCTACACCGCTAATTGTATTCAACCTGTCATACCCTTTCATTTGATACCCATGCCGGGGGTCGAGAAACACAAATGGAAAAATCAGCCGCCATCTTGGAACTGCCATCATTATTTTTTTACAAAATGGTCAGATTACATTGTCAAACAAACTAGGCATAAGTACAAAATTTTAAGTACGAATTAATTAATTAAAAAACTAATTAAAATTTCGAAAAACTTTTCAAGTCGATAGCTAATTTCGGGAATTTTGGTAACCCCATAAAGGGCGACAATAGCATACTCTATGGCTTCATCATCTCTGGGGCTACAGCACTCCGTCAGTTTTAGCCGGCTCAAAAATCGTTCTCGGTCTTTCGTCTTATTCTTTCAGCTGGTAGTCCCAATTTCCAGATGATAAACAAATCAAGAATTCACAACATTGTAGCGGTGCCTTATTTTGAATCGAACAGAGGCCTCAGGCAAGGAGACTCACTAGCAGGGCCGTTGAAAGAAAATCCGGGCCCTAGGGACAAACAATGACTGGAACCATATAGAACTATATCCTTATCGCTCTTCGAGTTTTACAAAATCGAATTTCAAATGCGAATTGTACCACCGAACTCCTGTACATACTCGTAATTTGCGAGTACATTTTTTTTCAATCAGAAATTCATTCGAAGAACTTACAAGGACCTGTTGTGCTAAAAATCATTCGACTTGCGGAAGTAACTCAACACGCCTAACACCGAAAAGCATCGCAGCCACATCTGATTGCAGGATACTTCCGTGTACACATCCAACAGCGACAATCTGTATTATGTCAGCTTCCTTACTGCTCCAAAATCCCTTAAATTAGGTGACATTTCATCGAGGTAGTCATTCTATCAAGGACCAACTTGCGTAGCTTTCAAGCGAAATAGATGTACCATTTAAGGGAGCCCCAAGATGTACTAAATCATAATTCTCTTGGATTTTCGCAACGATGCTTACAAAGCTTCTCACAAATCTTGCAGGAACAGAGCAAAAAGGGCAAAGTCGGAAAATCAGCGCCAGGATAAAAAGGACAAAATAATGTCGTGCTGAGAGTTTGATGTAATTTAGTAAAAAGCGTGACACGCACCCAGTTAAAAAACCAAAGGGAATCTAAGCTTGATTGCTTTTATAAAAGCACGAATCTCTAGGCGTGTGGTTGCTTTAATGTAATCCAGACAAGAAAGGTTTTTTTCTTAAAAGAAGATAAAAAACAGTTAATGGCGCCCTGATAGCATCACGGTAATCACGAGATCTGCTTACGTTACCACATCACACGTCACCATTATCCTTGAAATGCTACAAAAACTTGATAAACTCATGTGGAGCATTCTGTGGAAAAGTATAAAAAAATATTTATGAGGAAATACGTTTAGTTATGATTTGGGAACTTTGGCTTGCGAAAGGTGACCTTGACATCCATGATTTGGAATAGCAGAAAAACATCTTACCCCATGTGCTGTTGCTGGTAGAATTGATAGAAGAATACATATGTGCAAGGACATTGGGAATAGATTTATTTTGTATCAATTTGTGTAATCGGGATGACAAATTCATTAAAATAAAAGCTTTAAAGCTAACAGTGCAGATCGAAGAAGGAGGTTACGGTGACATGCATGCAAGACTGACAATTGAAAGGATTGAAAGTTAAGGAGACTTTTTGGAATCAATTGCACATATTGGAATACACCCCCAAGAACTTCGAACAGAGTACAAAAATAAACAGACCTGAAAGACGTAAAAGTTTTGCGAAACAAATATACTAAATCAAAATTTTATAAAACTTTCCAGTCAATCTTATTGCATTCCATTTTATTGGTGCGAAAACAAAATTCAACTTTCTCATTGGTTAATAGTAAAATATTCCAGATAAAGAACAGATAAATACAAATTGTATTGCTGAGATGCAGAGCGCGAGATAAGATTACAGATTGGCTGTGTTCCCAAATAGAACCCAGTATACCGGCCAGTGCTTATGGCGCCCTTAATCGCACGCAATTGGTATTGAAAATATACAGAATCGGGTGCGATTTAAGACGTCATTAGCACTGGCCAGTATACTGGGTTCTATTTAGGAACACAGCCATTAATTTCTATCTTATTACTCAAAGTCATCTTTAGAGATATCGTAGAATCCCTAAGCTAAATAGCAAGCAAACTGAGAAATCGGGAGTTTTGCCAACATCTGATGATATCTCTACGCTGCCTAGAAATTTGGAGTCGCATTCTTGGTGGACAACTCAATAAAATCGAGTATCATCGATTTTAAAGGTATTAGTGGAAGAATATGCTTACTAAGGCTCAGGACATACACGCCCCAACAGAAGACAATCATGACGAAGAAAAAGATGAGTTCTACGATACCCTGCTAAGGGGCCATCCATAAAGGACGTCACGGCTTGAGGGGGAGGGGGGGGTCTGGCAAAATGTGACCATTTGGGACCAGGGGGGGTATGGAAAATGGGAAATGTGACGTCCGGTATAATAATTCTAGTTATTATTAAATTTTTTTAAACGGATGCAAATTATTCACTGTTGGATGCGTTTAATGGCTACAATCAGCCCATAAAGAGTCTTCATTGACCCAGTATGTTACTTAAGGCTTGTATAATACTAAAACAAACCATTTTTCTCAAATTTATATGAGTCTTAAGTGAATATCTTTGAAAAACCCTTGAAAAAGGAACAGAAACAGCAAAAAATGCACAGCAAATGCAATCATAAATAAATATTTTTCTTAATGGCTATGATTCCAAATTGTTTTTACTGCTATTTATTTACCACGTTCTATTGACGTTATTCACCGCAACAATAATTTAAGTATAATTTCCGATTTTAATTTTGTGACGTGACACGGGGGGGGGGGGTAGAAAATGTGACCATTTGTGACATTGGGGAAGGGGGGGTCAAAAATCCTTTGAAAAACCGTGACGTCCTTTATGGATGGCCCCTAAGACCCACGGTATACAAAAACAGAAGGTAAAGAGATGACTGCTTGGAATACCGTAAAAAGTGGGCGCCTGGTGACGTCAGCCGTAATGCAGAAACAACAACAGCTTCGATTTTATATGGGAAGTGTCCCCCACGTGATGTCAGCACTAAAATACCGTATACGATATACAGTGTTTTACATTACCCTGTTTCTGTATACTGTGGCTAAGACCCACGGTATACAGAAACATAAGGTAATGTAAAAGAGACGACAGCTTCGAATGGATGAGGTTATGGCACGACGTGAAGCAACAGCATTCACGGAAAGCTAAAATTTTTTAATCTCGTTTTTGTTATAGAATCTTATAATAAATAAAGTTTTATCCTATAGATTTCGGATTTATAGTAACTTAATAATTAGTGAAGTTAAAAATTTATCAAAAATAGTTCAAGTTGAGTGCTTTTTTTTTCTCTTATTCAGAGGGCACATTTTTCATACATAAGCGTAAGTTCCGGTGGCTGAGGCAGGCGAGCACCGCTCGTGATGCCTAGGCCCGATGCAGCTGAAAAGGCAGATTTAAGTAGAAGATCTCGTATTTTCAAGAAAAGCAGCAAAATTTCAACATTAATTCCTCACAAAGACAGAAGGAATTTGGTAAACGCATCCAATATGTCTAACAGTAAAAATAAAGAAGACAAAATAATTTACACGAAATCATCCCCAACTCAAACGGAAATGAGTGATCTATCATTAGATATCGGCTCCAAAAGAAAATCCTCTTTAAATAACTTAGAGGCACAACCCTGTTCTTCAAGAAGCAGTTTTTCTCACCAAGATACCGAGGGAACCATCATTGATATCAATGCTGAAACTAACATCATGGCGTCACAAAGAGACCCTGGAAAAGAAGACGCATCTTTCGAGATTGCACATGCTGGCAACAACCCGTGGATATTGATATCCAATAAGAGATATAAGAAAGGTGAAACTATTGAACCTAATTCTAATAAGGTAAATAATTCTAACAATTTTTCTAATTATACCAGCAGGTCTAACACTAACCTTAACCAAAATAGATTTATCAGTCTAGAGAACTTAGAATACGAAGAGATTACTGACTCAAATATTGTAACTAATATTATTAAGCCTAGTAATACAAATAATAATAGCAATATTCGGATTAGTCCAGATAATGTATTCGAAAAAGTAAAATCTTCTATTAATAATAAACATCCCTCATCCTCTCATCCGATAGGGAGACAACACCACTCCTCGGCCTATAACGTAAAAGTAACTAGCCTTAAATCTAATTTTCAACCCCCTATCCTGGCTAAAAATCTAAACTTAAAAAAATGGTCTGAGCTTTTCAAAGAAGAAAGAATCGACTTTCTCTTTGTCAAAGGTAAGGGAGACTTTACCAAAATTTATGTTAGAGACTTACAAAATAAATTAAAAGTAATCGAACTCCTTAAAGAAAAAAAAATTAATGGTTTCACTTATTCAAGCAAGGAAGAGAAACCTATTTCACTACTTATTAAAGACATCAACCGCTCTTTTGATACTAATGAAGTTCTGAACGAACTTAAAACACTTTTTCCACACATTAATTTCGTTAAAATCTCTAAATTCGAAACTAATGCCTCAAAAAAGTTAAAGATAGCTCTAGACATTATGCTATTAAAAGTCTCTCCGAACCAAGATATTAGGGAACTCCTAAAATTAAAATTCCTTGCACACCAAAAAATTAAGATTGAAAGACTGGTGAATAAGGACATTATTCAATGCTTTAACTGCCAAGCCTTCGGGCACAGAGCAGCAAATTGCTTTAATGATTACAGATGCGTTAAATGCACTAAAGTTCACCCCCCGGGTCCGAACAATTGTGAAACCATTAAAGGGGTGACCGATCCAAATTGTGTTAATTGCGGAATGGGACACCCTGCGAGCTATAGAGGATGCCCAAATTACAAGCTATATTTAGAAAACAGAAAGAAAAGAGCTATGCCCTCTAAACCGACTTATCTCATTCAAGAGAATAAAACATTTGCAGAGACTCTGAGGGAGAACACAGAGCAGACTAAAGCTAGGGAAAACACTTTAAATTTTCAAGAGCAATTTCAGCTCATGCATAATATGATGCTTAAACTCAACGATTCTGTTACTCAGTTAGCTGAGACAGTAAAATGCCTCATAAGTTTTAGGATCAATAATGCCTAATCAGAAAATTAATATTCTTGAAATTAATGCCAGATCCATTAGATCTAACAAAAGAAGACTAGATTTACAGAATCTAATAAGTGATAATGATTTCCCCGACATCATTTTGGTGTCTGAAACTAGGCTTAAACAGCGCCACAATTTAATAGTTAACGGTTACAAAGTGATCAGAAATGACTCAGGAGTAGGAGTAGCTATACTCATTAAAAGGCAACTTGACTTTCGGGCAGTTTATTTTGATATCAACACAGAAGGGGTATTTATACAAATAAATCTTAAAAGTAAACGTATTGCTAATAGATCTTTAGTCATTGGCAGCATCTATATTTCTTCTTCCTGTAATAAAGAAAATTTTTTAAAAATTCTAGAATCCATTAACAATTTAGCTAACATTTATGGAGATGTCATCATTGGTGGTGATTGGAACAGCCGTCACTCGTTCTGGGGTGATCATAAGATTAATACAAATGGCAGGTCTCTTTACGATTGGCTTATAAGCAATAGCAATAGATCCAACCTCTCTTTAATTAGTCCGGATAGCTGTACGTTCCCCGAAAGCGATTCCGTTATTGACTTTTTTCTTTCTTCATTACCTAGAAACTATAGACTTTTAAATACTTTTTCTTGTAAAACGGTTGCTTCATTTTCTGACCACTTCGCAGTTCACTTAATAGTATCTATTGGTCAAGATACCCTCCAGTTTGTCAATAGTGAGAAAATTTTTAATTTCCAAAATGTTAATTGGACAAATTGGAAAAACGCCTTATCCTACGAAATTAGAAACAACTCTCCCCCTTGGACTGGTAACCTAAAAAATATTGAGATTGATTATTGGATTCAAAAACTTTCAAGTGTAATAAATGATCTTAATGAAATTTATTTTATCAGAGACCAAAAACCAAAAACCCTAGACTTCCCTTCAGAAATCAGAAGACTTTCCTCCATTAAACATAATTGGTGTAAAAAACTTAAAATGTTATTCCATAAATATCTTAACCGGAACAACCATGAATATAAACTATTAAATTCCAAAATTAAATGCCTTGATAAAATCCTTGCAGACAAAATCAGAATTTTTAATAATAAAGTCTTCCAAGCCAGATTGAAAATGATCCGCCCGGGCCCTTCGGCTTTCAAAAACATTTATAATATTATTGGAAACCGTAAATTCAACAAGGAAGAAGCAATAATGTTAAATGGGGAACTAGTGAGAGACGATTATAGAATAGCCGAAGAATTCAGTAAATTCTATAAAAAATTATATGAGGTAAAAAAACCCAACTCATGCCTTGACCTCGTAAGCGAAGTTGAAAGATCGGTTAACGAATTCCTTAATAGAAATAGTATATTCACGGGACAATTCTACCATATCACAACGTTTAATCGAGATAATACCGCCCTTGAACCTAATGACCAGAGTACTTTTACTAACTTAAGGAAGGTGGAAAGTCTCATCAAGCTTTTAAATAACAAAAAAAATATGATTGTGTATTAAAGAACACAAGGCAGAAGTGAAACCTCGCGTACATACTTATGTATGTATGTCTATATGTTCTTTATTATTGTATTTTTTTTTCTTCATTTGCTCGTGGCTTGCATTATAATTATTTATACAATAGAAGAAAATATTATATCTTACCATATATTATATTTTGCCACTTTTAAATATTTACTTTAAAAATGCACTTTCAAATATTTAATAAACAATTTACTTAACCGTAAAAAGCAAAAGCCATCTATTTTTAAGTAGCTAAAGCTTGAAAACCTGGCGGTAATATTATGCATATCGCCCAATGGAACCCAGCTAGTTTCTAGTTATAACTCTTTCATGTATGCTATTAAATCACAGTGAAAGCACTTAAATTTACTCTTTTTCACTGGTTGATATTCGGAATACGGTCAAAATCTCAATTCTGGCAATATATTATATATTTTAATACAATTAAAATTTAATCATTGCAAAATTGGAGATAATATATTAATGTAAAGATTATCAGAAATTTTACTCACGTATATTTTGTGCTACAATATCACTTGCCTCAATAGAAAACAATCCTGTTTGTACGGAAAAACACTAAATGACAATAAACACTTCAAAATACAAGTTAATTGTTTTAAATATCACTTATTACAATTATTAAACAAATATTTTTCAAAACTAATCACACTTTGTAGCCAACTAACTGTCGATAATGACAGTTCGAAATTCTTATTACCTAATGTAATTGTGATCTCACTCCAACCTAGAGCGAGATGACAATACTCGAGTTATTGCATATGTATTCAAATATATATTACCAAGAACACTTTTAGTTTTAATTAACAAAAAATCAAAAATATTTCGCTGCTTTTACAAAAATTTTATATTTAATAATTAATACACAATCTCATTTTTTTAAATAACCGACTCCCCATTTTACTTTACCGATGCCTGAGCCATCTATGACCAATTTAAATAAATTGTAAATGTTATCCTGCTGGTGCGGTGTGTGTCATCACTAAATTTCCGATTATGTAAATGAGTGAGAAGGCAACTTCCGTTTCGTACACCTGTCCTTGTTTTCGTTTCAGTTTTCTGAATTCACTCGTACTTGAGCGAATTAATTCAAAATCCTCAGAACGAGAGCAAGGAAGTTTCACTTCAAAAAACAATGGGTCCTGATAATATATCTAACTTCCTGATCAAAAAATTACCACAAGACATAGTTAAAGTATTAGTAATCTTATTTAATAACTGTATCAATAATGGCTATTTTCCGAAAGCGTGGAAAATTGCTAAGTTAAAACCAATCCCCAAGAAACCAGGAGCGAAAGAAATTAATAATTTTAGACCAATTCAGATGTTATCAAACATAGGTAAACTCTATGAAAGAATATTAGCTGAAGAACTTGACTATAACATTTATAAAGATAAAATTATCCCGAATTTCCAATTTGGCTTTATGAAAGGTCATAGCACCACTCATGCGCTTCTTAAAATTCATAGTGATATTTCTACTAATCTTCGAAACAAAGAAACTACTATTGCATGCGCAATGGATATCGAAAAGGCCTTTGATACAGTATGGCTGAACGGCCTTATTTACAAACTATTAAATCTTGGTATACCACCTACCTGGGTAAGAATAATCTCCAGTTTTCTAGAAGACCGTTGCTTAACCGTCTCTTTTGGTAAAGCTGTGTCGGATAGGGTTTGGGTTCACTCCGGCGTACCTCAAGGCTCCCTGATGGGCCCAAAACTGTATAATCTGTTTCTAGCTGATTTCCCACACCTTCATTATAGCTCTAATAATCTGTACTCCACCTCAATTCTCTACGCAGATGACACCTTAGTATATGGAAGTGCGAGGACTCCTGAAATGGCTCGTAAGGTGGTCCAAGAGCACATCATAATCATAAATAGATTTTACACCGACTGGGGAATTAAAATAAACTCCAGTAAATCAGAAATGATTTGTTTTAGAAATGCCTCTGGTAGGGGAATTAGTAATATCGTCAACAAATGTAAAAATATTAAACTCTTTTTAGATAACACCCCAATTAAAGTCACCAATGAATTGAAATACCTAGGAATATCGTTTAATAATCTACTCAAACCTAACTTACAAGGCAGAAAGGCTCTCACTAAAGCAGCTAAAGTCTCTAAGGCCCTGATGCCACTTTTAAGTAATGTGTCTTTACATGCGAAATCTAAACTTTTAATTTATAAACAATTGATTAGACCTATTTTAATCTACGGCTTTCCTATATGGTTTTCAATCTCCCCATCAGTAGGGAAAGAGATTGAACGATTTGAAAGAAAGATTCTTAGAGCCTGCACCAATCTATACTTTAAATCCGAAAATAAAAGATTTTCGAATAAAAATATTTATGATAAAGCTAAAATAACCCCTTTACTAACTTATGCTATTAAACTGACCTTAAAAATATTAAATAATCTTGAAAACCATGAGAACATTCTTTTGAATGAAATATACAGAAGAGACACGGTTGTCCCCCTATCGGAAAGATTCTATATCACACCCTTAAGCTTATGCAACCCTAGTTCAAGTCACTTATTTGAACCGGTGGATGAAATTAATGTAATTCCGAGATTCTATGAAGGAAGTTTTGCCCCCCCGCAAAATAGAAGATAAATTTTTATTACATTATTTTATTTCCATAGCTTCACAAAATTATTATCTGGACCTCCCTGATATCATTATTGAACATGTTACATATGTACTACAAACTTTACTATTTATCTTAAAATTAGTAATTTACTTGTATTTTCAGAATAATTATGTATACTAATTTTTCCAATTTAATAATTTTGTTTACTTTAAGAATATTATAAAAATGAATTCTACTACATTTTCTTGTTACGAACTCTGTTATACTGTAAACATACCCTCCATTATACCTGAGGACTATGCTTACATGTATTATTAAATATGTCTTTTGAATTAAAAACAAAAAATGTCATGTATAGGGCATAATACTCTATAATCTAATACATAAGAAAACCTGCCATCATATACAGTGTATACTGTGATAGAACACGTCATCTCTTGTGTATGGAGCTTCACTCTAATACACTCGTTATTTTTAGATGACGTGTTCTTTAGGTTAAGTTAGATGTAAGTTTTTTTACCCCACTGAGGGAATGTTATGAATACTAGGGCGCATCAGTCGCAAATGCGCTGAATAAATGATAATTATTGCACAAAGCTTGGCAGGATTAAAATAAATTAAGTCAAATGGACCGAACATTATAGTCCATCAATAATTGTAAAACAAGTTATCTTAAGTTGAATTGTTTCTTTTGTAATTGTATTTGAAGTCGAATAAATGAAAGAAGACAGCTTCGAATATGTCAGCTTCGTGGGCGCCCAGAGACGTCAGCTCTAATGCAGAAACAACAACAACAATTTCGATTTTATATGGAAAGCGGGCCCCACGTGACGTCAGCACTAAAATATCGTTTACGATATACAGTCTTTTACATTACCTTGTTTCTGTATACCGTGGCTAAGACCCTTTAATCAAATTCCGTCAAACGACATTAAGATGATCATGGGAGACTCCTTAGAATATAAAACTACAGGAAGCGCCCTCACCGAATTAAAGCGTAGTAAAATTCTTTTTGCATCAGTGCCCACGCTTTGGTAGTTGTTTGTACACTACAAGCGTAAAAAGCGAGTGGAATAGAGAAGAGGCAAGAACGAGTACAAATTATGAGTTATCTAAAATAAAATCTTGCCCCAAGAAATAAACTTTTTACACGGCGTCACTGCGATATCTAATCAGCTGATCCCCTTGAATTTTGCGTTAGGCCAGTTAATATAAACTAACCAAACAAAATTTATATTATTTGGAGAATTAATAACAAGTAATTAACATAATTATTATTGTAAATATGTAATATAGGTAGTATTTTATTTAGCACATTTACTTGAAGAACGATTTCCCTCGCCGAAATTTCTTATTATTCCTACATTCACCGACTGTACTCTTAAGAACTTTAATTACATTAAAAACAATTTTTTAAACTTTCTTTTATATTTTGAAGTTAGCGAAAAACTGTGTGTAAATTTTATAAAAAAAAACTAGTATTAAAAAAGTATTCTACCGAACGGGGGAACACAAGCCAATTTGACAGTTGTCTGATTCCACTACACTCGCATACAGGGATTTTATACACGAGCGCCTTTCCTGTAGTTTTTTATTCTAAGGGGCTGTGCCAAGATACATTTCAAATGTCAATTTGTATGGATAACACATTTCGATTTTACATTTCAATTTTTAGAGGTTTGTGTCTTTGGAAATGTAAGGAAATATTTTGAATTGTAGGGAAATATTATGCAAACATTCGTTTGACAGTTTGTTGGATTTTCGTTTTGTAGCTGTTTGTCATAATTAAATAAATGCTGTTAGTTTTCTAAATGGAAAATCATCTTGCATTTGGCTTCAGTAGTGCAACTTTCTGTTGATATATTGGCTATAAAAATAAGTACGAATGCGTGGAATCTATGGCCCTAATGCGTTGCGAAATATTGAACTCTTGGAAACAGGTTGAATCCATTTCCATTGGAAAACAATACCCCAAATTTTTGGAATTTTCAGTGGACGATGGTCTTCACCGTATTGCGTGATACATGAAAGCCTATACGGCAGAACGTTGCAGACTCTAATTAAAGTAAAATTAACAACTCAAATTTCGTGCAAAAATTGAATCATTTTTTTCCAAAGCTTGAGTAAATGTTTCTTGCATTCCTCCCTTACTGGATGGATTATGCTCATGAAGCTCTTCCACTTCAACCATTCTAAACACATTAATATAGCCCTGGGCTACTTTAAAAGAAATTATTAAAAATTTTATAAGTAGCAAAATTTTGCTGTCATACAAATAATAACAATTGTCAAATGAAATGCGTGAATTGTATTTTGGCACACTTTGTAATTTCGAAGTGTCCATGGTGAAAGTAGCAAATTCGGAATTGTATTTTGGCACCCACCCTAAGGCTGCATTTGAATTCACTGGTATGTTCATTTTAGAAACAGAATTAATAATGGACGAGGTGTAATTGCAGCTGTACTAAATTTAGAAAAAAAGAAGAAGACCAACAGTCAAGAAAAAACAGCGAACGTCAGTAGTGCTGCTCGCAGCTTCGTTGTTAATAATTTCGTTTTTAAAGTGTAAAATAATTCTAATAAACAATAAAAATGGCAAATCCGGAGTCAACACAAGTTATGTCGTTACCTTTACCACCGACACAGTATGTTAATTTATACACAGATGAAAATATAAGGAAAAATCGCGCCCCGCGCCCGCCGCCACCAATATTCGAAACCTACTCAATGTTTGGCAATACTTATAATAATGAAGAGATGATAAGATCCCTAGAAAGCCAAGGAATAAAGCGCCTAATTCCTCAGCATTTTGATAGGCGGAAAGAACTGAAAAAATTGAACCATTCCCTGTTCGTAAATTTCTTGGACTTGATAGATCTACTCATTCACTATCCAGATAGTCCAAGGAGAGCAGAAAAGGTATTATCGAATTATTTTCTTATAAATAGTAAGAAAACGTCAATGATAACTTTCAGATCGATGACTTAAGTTTGCTTTTTGTACATATGCACCATCTACTTAATGAATTTCGTCCTCACCAAGCTCGAGAGACCTTGAGAGTTATGATGGAAATGCAGAAGCGACAAAGAGTGGAGACAGCTGTCAGGTAGCTACTATGATTACTGATTTCATTCTAGATTTTGCCATCATTAATATTAAATATTTTTAGGTTTCAAAAGCATTTAGACAAAGTGAAAGACATTGTCAAGAGCGCCTTTGCAGCCCTACCTGAACCCGATGAAAGTGACAGTGAAGTAGCGAATTCTTCTGATATGGAGATTGATGGTAATAATCCCAACGGTGATAGTTTTGCAGATGCTTGCAATCCTTTAGATAGACTAATGTGCAAAATCATTGACAAAATGTAGAAAGTAAATTTGTGTTGTTTAATTTGTAAATATTTATAGTAAAGCCAGAAAAAAATTAAAAATATAATGAAACCTTTTAAATCTTTATTTTTTATTTGAATTCTTACGTTCCAAGAAATTGTATAATGGCGAAAATTCCTTCATCAATGGCAAGTCCTTGTAAGACTCGATCTTCGTGAAGTCTCGTCTTCCAGTCCCCTCTAAATTTGGATAGATCTCTCGAGTTTCTTATATAAAGTTTTCGTATATTTTCTATACCCACCTATGTTTTGGTCTGCCTACGCTTCTTTTTCCTGGCCTATTGACAATCCTGGCTAGCATTCTTTTCTACCAAGGTCGCGCAACGTGTCACTAAGTGAAACCCAAATTTTACCCGTTATCAGGTTTCTGAGTACACTTTAGTGATCTCTCCTCACATAGGGGGATTGCCATTAATATTAGGAAAGACGTTGCCTTCCCAAAGGTGTACGGCAGTACATCAACTAATTTTGACTATCTCAGTATTAAAATTTCACTTTTACACCAATGTTTCAGGCAGGCAATTCACTCCACAGCTTTGCTGATGACAGTACCCTATATTACTCCTATGACTTCGATAATGTAAGACAAGCCAGACGTCGTCTGAAGCATCGCGAAATCTTGTCCAATTCAATCAACAGGGACATCGAACTAATTCTTGACGTCGAATTTAATCCATTAAAAAGGAAGTACTGTCCATCTTCAATAAAACTTGCATCAACCCTGCTTGTATGTTCAGTGGGCAATAAGAACTTACATAAGGTTGAACAGTCTCTAAATATCCTAGGCATAACATTAGGCGAATACCTGCGCTGGAACACCCACCATCAGCCTATTTCTTGATCATCCTACGCTTCCTTTTCGTGATAGTATACCTTAGAAACTCTACCGTTCATTCTTCCGATAGTCGCACGTGTCTGAGCTATCGCAGTCTGCTCAATGTTATATGTGGAATTATATATCCTAAGACATTTCTTCAAGCTAAACCAGGTGCTCTCCCGTTAACCTTTGATTCTTCGTGCAGAGAAAGCTTGCCAGCGTAGGAATAATAATATTATTGACTTTTGAGTTGGATTGGCCTAATCCGACTTACGCTTCGTAGGAATTAACTTTATTATAGTCATCCTTTGGTTGTTCTGGCTTTTCTCTGTAGGCGTGTGCACCGTGATGAACGTTTTTTTACGAAATGTGCCTTTAATAGTTAAGGTTGCGATCCGATCGCTAATCAGAGACCTGAGGCGTGGCTTATTAGATGATAGAGACTTTTACCCAGAGGTTAAAAAGATTTTCGTCAGTGTGCAAGGTTTCGGGTATTAATACACCCTTCATCAGGACTTTATTAAAAAAGAATAATAATCCTCAAAATACAAAATAAATAAACAAATGTCACAAATCTTACAATACAAATAATACATGTGTATAATATAACAGCATTTATAAAGACTGCGCGGGAGAACTAGTATACACCAACTAGTAAATGCCTGTTGTCACTGATTTGTCCTTATCCCAACCAGCTGTTTATTCGCATAGCGTTGTCACAGTCCACTGCATCTTCCATGTTGAAAACTTCACATGACAAACTGGAAATTACGAGCAAGTCGCAGATACGACTGGAATAAGAGACTTCAAGAAGTTGTAGCGAAATTTCAGGGGAAGGTGAATTACTGCGCAAGTTCAGCCAGCTTTACTTTGCTAATTCTCTCCCAACAAGCTACTTCATAGCTAATAGCAAAATAGTAATTATATTAAAAAGATCTCGTTTTAATTCTTATATAAAAATATATTTAATTTATATTTACAAACATAAATTTCTGTTCATATTTGATTTTATCAACACATTTTAAAAATCTTACATTTATACAATAATTCATTTCTACATTATTTACAAATAATAAACATATAAGTAATTTTAATTAACTATATTTTATACAGTGTAAAGTTTTCTGTATTCGAGAAATTTACAATTATCTTATTAATTAAATACAATTATTTTAAAATTCACTTTTCATTTTATTTGTTTAAGGTCTGTTGACATTTTTTAAGAAAAGAAATCAACTATGAGTAGTAAAAATAAGTTCGACAAATTATAACTTACTTGCTAATATATAAATGTTATTAGTACAGTCAAATTAAGCCGAAAAAAGCGAAATAGCGGAAATGGTCGGGTACAGGCTGAAAATTAGCACAGAGCTTCCTTTTAGGGTTCTTAATAAGGGGTTATAAAGTCTACCGATTTTCTACCCCGGGAACCTTTCTTTTTAGGGGGTTTTAGGGTCAAAATATCTGTTTTTTGCAAATGCATCTGAAACCGTAAGTCCTATCATAAAAAAATGTTCACAAAGTTTGTAGCTCATACGATTTTCTACAAAAAATGTTATTATACATTTTCCCGTACGTATTGCTATTCATGAGATATCACCGTTTTAAAGATTTAAAATATTCATATGAACTCATTCACGACTTGTATAGGTTTTCCGACGTTCAAGTTGGACTACTTTTCTAATTTTTTCAGGGGTCATTCCTGGATGTATTTGGAGGAAAAATGTGTTCTAGATAGGGGGCTAACCACTAAGATACAGGGTGTTCGCGAAAAAACAATGTCTTTTTTTGTCATTTATTTAGAGTTAAATAACTCCTAGACCAATTATCGTAAACCAATATACTTAGACTCATCTTTTAGGTCAAAGTGTATTCTTTTATTTGATATAAAGATCAGGAACTTGACTTGCTCCGTTTAGAAGATATGTAGGTTCAAAGCATGAGCGAAATGTTTAAAAGCCTAATGATATTTTTTATTCAATTTAAAATATATTTTCTGTTTTTTTTTTTACCAAATGGTCAAAATTGGAACAATAATACAAAATTACATCTAAATTATGTCAGATAGTAGACAAAACATGATCAACAAAAAACACAAAAAGAGGGGGCTATCTGCTGTGACTATTAAGGTCGATTGTACTTTAAATTGAATAAAAAAATATCATTAGGCTTTAAAACATTTCGCTCATGCTTTGAACCTACATATCTTCTAAACGGAGCAAGTCAAGTTCCTGATCTTTATATCAAATAAAAGAATACACTTTGACCTAAAAGATGAGTCTAAGTATATTGGTTTACGATAATTGGTCTAGGAGTTATTTAACTCTAAATAAATGACAAAAAAAGACATTGTTTTTTCGCGAACACCCTGTATCTTAGTGGTTAGCCCCCTATCTAGAACACATTTTTCCTCCAAATACATCCAGGAATGACCCCTGAAAAAATTAGAAAAGTAGTCCAACTTGAACGTCGGAAAACCTATACAAGTCGTGAATGAGTTCATATGAATATTTTAAATCTTTAAAACGGTGATATCTCATGAATAGCAATACGTACGGGAAAATGTATAATAACATTTTTTGTAGAAAATCGTATGAGCTACAAACTTTGTGAACATTTTTTTATGATAGGACTTACGGTTTCAGATGCATTTGCAAAAAACAGATATTTTGACCCTAAAACCCCCTAAAAAGAAAGGTTCCCGGGGTAGAAAATCGGTAGACTTTATAACCCCTTATTAAGAACCCTAAAAGGAAGCTCCGTGCCAATTTTCAGCCTGTACCCAATCATTTCCGCTATTTTTGCTATTTTTCCTGTACTATATATGTTAAAGGAAAGCTTAGCAAAAGGAGAACTAATAGTAGGAATTGGATTGCATTGCAGGTTTATAAAAAATATATAAAAATTGCATTAGATTGCACGAAATACGTGGTGAATTTAAATCTAGTGTTTTAATAAAGGTGTTTTATTTTATAACGTAAATAACTTAATATTTCAATTTATTAGCTTAAAATGATTAAAGGATTGTTTTAAAATTTTGAGGAAAATAATTTGCTTAAGAATTTGAATTTGAGAATCTGGGAGCACAAATGAAAAGCAAAGATACATATTATGATTTTCATTGTTTGGTAGGATTTTGTATATTTTCTATATTTCTAATTAGGAATTAAAATTGGCAGTATTTGTTAAGGTTATATAACTAAATATGCAAAAAAATTAATGCGATAAATAACTAACTAATAACATTATTTATGTTATTTGACTTTCAAACCATATTGAAAGTTAAAAATTCATACTTAAATCATTTTTTATGTGGCAGAACTTAGCTCAGCAATAACCTTTAAGATTGACAGCGAAAGAATTTTTGTCAGGGCTGTTACATTCAAACGGTGGCTAAATGGTCGAAGGTGCCTGACGGACAACTGACCAGACAACCACTGGAATGAAGCACTGTCAAGCCATATAGTTGAACCGACTTCTATGCTGCCATCTCAGTTATTTGTGGAAAAATGAGAAAAACGGTAGCCCTAATGAGGTATCCTGCTAGCTTAACCAGTTAATAATAGAGTAACAAAGTTCCGCTTAGGTCGGATCTTCACCTAACGAACCCTTCACCTCCTTGTTAGCTTAGTAGTATGGTGCTGCCTGCGTCACAGCCTTTGTTGGCTGATTAGCGGGATTCACTGTCTGAATCTGTCTCCCGTTAAACCCCGACGGTTGTGGTTCAGCAGGCTGCTTAAAAAAATTAACTCATACAACATCCAAAAGTTCAAACGCCAGGCACACTACCTCCTATTCTTGCATTCTCCATACTACCCTTAACCTATCATATCCTTCTTCTGTCCTCGAGCTAAGCTTGTAACTAGTCATTCCACCTTGACGTGAACAACATGACGGACTGATAGTGTAAAGGGTGACACCTGAGCTTAGAGTCTTTCACATTAAAAAAAAGCAGATTTTGAAAAATTCTAAACTATGAATCAAGCTGCTAATCCGAAATTGAAGCTAAAGGAGTTTAAATTATTATTAAGATTATTATTGGCCTAGCATTTGAAACTTGCATTATAAAAAATCGAAAATGAGGTGGAATTAGTTAAGTGAATGAAATATTTTAAGCGCAAAGAGTTTCCCATTTATTACAATTATTCGAGCATCGGAATAGAAATCTTACATTTAGCTGATGGACTGAACTATTGATCTTCAAAAATGAGGACAAATTATTAACGACAATGTTTCGCCTCTAGCGCCATGAATAAAAAAGGACAATATTCCAATGTAAAAGTGAATATAAAATAAAACTTATTAAAAAAAAACGGTCTATTCATCAATATTTTTGCTATTTTCATGATTACCACTTGAGATATATTTTACAATCATATTAGTGTTATTGTACAATTTAGCATGATTACATCAATTATTAAATAAAATTTTAAAGCTCTTTAAAAATATTGTACTTCGTTTTAAATTCTTAAACCTATAAAAAAAATATATTCATTTGTCGACTTTAATTTTATCTACTAATAAAATTGAGTTCTTTCCTTATTAATAAATTTAATGTGCTATTAAAATTCTTAATAATAATATGTATTTAATTTTCCCATTTGTATAATACATTTATTCAAACTGTTTTATACCAAATCATTACAGGAAATTGAAAATAGGCAGTTATTAAATATTTCGTCATTGCCATCTTTAATAGTAAATTAGGGAAAACCTCTATTTAACGACGTTTTCCAAACTTGAAAATATATTTGTGCACGATCAGGAGCAAAATTTAGTTTCAAATTAGAAGTATGGATCAACACGAATAAACAGCATCATAAAATTCAATGCAAGTTCACCAAATTTGCAAGATTCAACTAGAAAATATGAAGAAGCTTTCGTGATCAACTACAGCGCCATAAGTGTTGAGCTGTAACTTGAAGAGAATGGAAACGATCCAAGAAAGACAAACATTAACGACTATAAACACACTAGGAAGGGCCTCTCTACCTACAAGAAATATATTGTTGGAGCAAAAGCGTAAGGAGACGACAAGGCAAATAAAATCTACCTAAAAAAGAAAAGACTGGTGAACCGTGAGAGCTTTAAAAAATATCGGCCGGATGTAGACGGGTTTAAATTCACGCGCTGTATACTATAGATAGACACATCTTGAACGGATCATTGGTACATGCCAGTGTGGAATTCGACTAAAGGCTTCCAAATGGAATCAATTTACAATATGGCAATAGATACTCAGCACATATTTATCGATTTCTTCATAGTCGAAAGTTGAGCCGGACTTACCCGAAGCAGTACATTTCCCTTTACAATAAGGTAAATTGTACTGAGGCCGCAACTTTTTTAAATGACCCAGTCCAAAAATAATGTGCTAGTATATGTAATGAGGCGAGGTGTGATTGTAAATATTTAGTGAAGAGACAAGGATTTCTTCTTTGTTACTTTTATGTGGCTAACTGGAGCTGAGGCGAGCTGAGATTTTGAACACGAGCTGGAGGGATATTGCTAACATCCAACTTGAAATTCCATGAAGTGAGGTGGTAAAATATAAATATACATTGTAGAAGCATATGTTTCTTACTTTCTCTCAGGCAGTTTAGAATCAAACTCCTAAAGAGCATATTAGAATCAAACTAGTTGGCATTTATTTTCCTAGTTTCTCTAATTTGCTTGTTTTCGTCAATTTGGCATTACAAGGGCACCTCGCCTCATTCGAAGTATGACATTGTACTGGCTCAAAGAAAATAGAGGTACCTCTTACAAACTCATTTTATAATTATGCCCTACGCGACACTAAATTTTTAGTCTGAATTTGAAGTGAAAGATGCTTTAACACTAAACCTACCTATTTCGGTAGGTTTAGTGTTAATAGGATAAAGGCACTATCCATCACTTGGTCCTAACTCAATCAGGTTTGTGTATAATGTAAGTTTTACCCTAAATATTCATTTAACTATCGCCTTTTCGTGTAACGATTGTGATGGCTATGTAGTTGTAGAATAAATGTGAATATAAAGGGGAATTTTTCATAGTTTTCGCAGACGATCTTATATTTGTGTAGTGTAATGGATCGGTCAGTGAGAATACATATTTGTCACTCCTTCGGGATTCTCCATGAGTTACTAATTTTGCTACGTTCAAATTCAATTCCATGGGGAGTTCTTGATAGGGCTGATTAGCAGTTGCGTACAGAAAGCAAGAAGTACAAAGTAATATCATTAATAAGACTCAGGCCAACAAAAGGTTGTTTAGTTATTGATCAAGTTGAAATATTATTTTGTGTAATTTGTAATACTGAGAGTATTACATTAACATTAAAAAATTAGACTATTTAAAAATAAGCATGATAATTCATTAATTGGTCATATTAATAAAAAAAGGCAATTTCAGGGGTGATTGAAATTCTGTCAATCAAGAATATAAGGAATAAATAATATAATTAGTTTAGTTAGTATATATGTAATTGCATCTTTTTTTAAATGAAAGACTAGAGGCTCAGGAAAAGCCCTTTATACTGTCGACAATCTATTTTCTTCATTATAGAGTGCAATGTCTGAATCCATCTTAAACAACATCTAAACAAAATAGGACTGGTAGCCGATGTAGCTGTCGGTTCTGCGGGCCAACTCCTGAAACTTCGGAGCACTTGCTCGGAGCACTGTGAGGCTACAACGAGGAAGATTTGGGACAGGAACCCTAAATAACTTTTAGGCTATATTGAAAGCCTTAACCTAGATGGTTTTTAAAGACGGGATGGCATAAAAGACCAAATAAAATACATCGCAGTGCCCGCGAAATCCCCCTCAACAAGAAATAGAATCTAATTGCATTAATGATGGCAAACAGTTATGGATTCGTCAATAAATAGAAAATGCTTTTATACAACTTCCTAGAATCTCTTTAAATATACATTAAGATTGATATTATACATAAATTTGAAATAGTTTCTACTCTGGTAATGGCAATGATAAAACATAGAAATTCTAATTTATACAAACTTGTTATACTTACCATATTTTCACGTACTAGCTGACTCTTGATACAGAAGCTTGGCTTTGACTTACAAATCCTGAATCTGTTTCATCACACGGTCTCGATTTCTTACACGTTTGAATAAGATCTATTTTCTCAGGTAAAGGTAGATCGTCCAATATATCTAAATTAGGATTCTCGTCCGTAATAATCCTTTGCAACTCATCACTTGACAGATAAAGTCGCAAATCCAGATGGTACTTTTTCGAATAAAATCTCAATAAATTATCTCTATTGGCATTTACTTCATCTTGTAGAAATCTTTTACGGGATTCCTTATATTTTTCAAGCATTATCTCCTTGTCTCGCTTATGTTGTTCCATAGTTAATTGTGACTCTTCATTTGATATATTTAAAATATTGTTTGGTTCTGAAGTACTAGGACTAGGTTCTTCAACAATAAATTCGGGAGAATGTGGACGTTTTTTAGCTTTTGAATGATTTCCAATATCATCTTCAAATGATATTGAATAGCGTTTTTTTGTTAATAATTTAATTTCAATATTCTCCAGTTTGGTTGGTTCTGAAGAATTATAATCTTCAACGTTCAGATCAATATTCCGATGATTTGCCTGTAAAATAAAAAAGAAAATAGAGCAATATACAATATATATTGAAATGGGAACTAACCAGCAAAAGTGTTGATAAAAAATATCGGGAAATATATGAAGGATCATTATCAACCATAACTGATTTCAATGTAACAGAGGTATCATTGTCACTAGAAGAATCATTTGGAGACTGAAATTTATTTAAGATCTCTGTGCCTAGAGAGTATACATCAAAATGATGTCTTTCTTTAGATTTTGCTAAGATTGGTTTTAAAGATCGATGCCAAGCTTGTATCTGTAAATATTAGTTTAAAATATATCAAATATGCTTTTAAAACTTTTCAAATTTGCCTTTTCTATCATTTCATTCATTTCTTTAGCACCCTCTTCATTCCGAATTTGTATTGAATTAGATAAGAGATCAGACATATTTTCTTTTTCTGAAATATTACGAAATAAATTATTTAATTTAAAATAAATTTTAATCATTTGCTACAATTTACATTTAGTTAACAAAAAAAGTTTAATCAACAAAAATACACATGGATCGGTTTTCTCTTATGTCTATTACAATAAGACCTTTAAAAACCAAAACAACCACAAACTAAAATATAAGACGGACTAGTAGTATAAAGGGTTACTCCTACGCTTGGTTTTTTCATATAAAAAAACTCGACATCATACACGGTGGTCGAAATTTCAACTCGACCTGGACTCAACTTTTCAACCTAGTCATAAACGCATAAACGGGGTAAATTTTATGATTGTTAACCTGTTTGTTGGTTGGGTATACTCATAACGCCCTATCGATAGTGAACTCACCAAGTGCATCTTGAAGAACTCAATGCATTTAGCCCATCAATGAAGGCATTGTCTCCTTGTTGACGCATGTTCTTATTCAGCTCAAAAAGTGTGAATAAATGCCAGAGAAGCGTGGCTGGCTGGAGGTGCTCGGGTTGTTTAAAAATAGGTGTCCCAGATTTAATTGGAGGCAGTTACAAGAGATCTCCAAACAATAATACATTGATTCCTCCAAAGAATTCGTCATCTCTGTTTTTGAGTTGTCTAAGACAGAAATCAATCATACCCTAATACCAGACAGTCCTCGGCAGGTTTCTAACGTTGACTTAGGTGGTGTATCGCTAACGACGTATCATTTTTAGCAACATTTTTAGCAACCCTAACGAAACACAATTCTCGGCAAAATACAGAAACCTTAACTTGGGTGCATTCAAAACATCAAAAATTATTCCAATGAAATAACCTGACCATTAATATATTCTTTTTAGTGTTAATTCAGTAATTTTTGGATTTTACTTTTTATAAAATTTTGGTGAGCTCATTAGTTGGGCATACCATATCGCCAGCGTCATTTTTAATTTTCTAATTTTGACAACAGATTCATTAAATCTCATTTTGGTTCTCTTATAATTTTTACCACAGATTCGTCATTTGTGACCTTAAAAACTCCCTGATACCGATTTTCAATGGATTCAGAACACATTTGCAAAATTCATCCGCCATACTGGCGCTCCATTTTGAATTTTCAAATTTTGACCACAGAATCTTCATTTGTGGGCTTAAAAACCCCCGATGCCAATTTTCAATGGAGTCGGAACCCAATTTTTTACAAATTTGCCAGATTGCATTGTCACGGGACTCAATGTGTGTGCAAAGTTTCATAAGAATTGGTTAAGTAGTAATAGTTGAAAAAGCTATCGCAAGATTTGAACTAAAGAAACAAACAAACAAATATACGAATTCAAGCTAAATAAAACCATTAAAAAATATTCTGATGATATAAAACTTACTATCTATTGACGGCGTCAAATCCTCCATATGAATTGTTTCCTGCGACGAATTTCCTTCCGTTATTGATTTTGTAGTTTGTTGTGTTCCATCTTTTTCAATATTCAATGAAATTTCAGTACTGCTATTAAACGAACTGTGATATCCACTTGACATAGTTGCACTAATACTGTCATTATTCTGATTAGCTGTACTATTTAAAACCGGATTTGGCATTGATTCATCTATAGTACTACTATTTAATGTTATATCTGCTGCTGTAGATCCATTTCCACTATTAATTTCCGAAGTTGATAGAATAGCTGTACTATTTAAAACTTGGTTTAAATTTGATAACGACTCGTCTAAGCCGCCAACATTTAAATTTTCATTTCGGAATACAATTTCCGAAGTCGAAAGTGTATTCTCTTCAGAAGTTACATTTAATTCATTAATTGAGGCATTATTAGCAGGTAAAGATCCGCCTTCAGCGTTACTTTCAGTAGGTGGAACCGTGTTATCCGGTGTATCGGTACTGTTTATTGTGGGATTTATAAGTTGAGGTTCTTGTGGCACTTGTCCATTTTCGGTTAAAGCAGGAGGAGTTAAGGGCAAATCCTCACCTGGTGAACAGCCAATACCAGAATCTCGCGAAATAGTTCTGCTTGCTTTTGGTGATTCCGGAAATCCTAAAAAATCTTTAAAAAAAAATAATTTCAACTAACTCCAACAATGCTTATAAAATCAATACCTGGACTACTGCACTCTCTATCAACACCCAACTTCAGAACCTTTCTTTTCCGTGTTTCCGTTATAATCTCGTCAAATTTTCTCTTGTAGCGCTAAATGTATTATTATTTATTAAGGGTAGTAACTAAAAGAAAAATAACCTACTGTGTTTTTATATATGTCAAATTCTCCTGGTAATTTAAATAAAACGCTTTTCCTTAGCAAAGACTCCGGGAATTTAAGTATGTTCTTTTCAATTACTATCCTTTTGGTTATTATTTCAATTGGTAGTTCAAATGTTTGTTCTATGTTCATTATATGTTCATCAATTTCAAAGAGATTCTTAACATGAGATCCAACCTCGACAGTTATATCTTTAGGATTTATTTTTTCCTTTCTTAAGGGACCGAAAATATCAATTAATTCCACACTTGGAGTTATCATAGCTAGATCAATTTCATCTAAATCAGAAAAACTTACACCTTCATCCATGCTTAATCGAACAGTTATATTCTCATGGGATTTTCTTTCTGGATTATTTACAGTTTGTTTATTTAAAGATTCAACCGCACAAGTCTGTAGTGGATTATCACTAATTGACTCGGACGGTTGTATATTTTCTGAAGGTAAATTATTTGGTTTATTTTCTGAAGGTGAATTATTTTGTACATTTTCTGAAGGTGAATTATCTGGAACTTTTTCTGAGGGTGTACTATCTTGAACATTATGTGAAGATGTACTATCTTGAACATTTTGTTGCGAATTTTCTAAAACAGAAGCCTCTGTGCTTTGAACTACATTTTCTGAAATATTACTAATAGGTTCAATAGTTGAAATTTGCTTCGCGTTATCTTCTTGGGAAACATTGTCGATGCCCAGGTCAGGATTTGTTATTATTCCGTTAAGCTGTTCAGGAGATTGCATATTCAAATTGTTACCAATTACATTTTCTTTCACGTTCTTTTCTATCGCCTGATTTTCAGAGGATTGTTCTTTTTTATTAACCCCAGAACAAGTATTTGCATCTGCATTTATACTTGTACAATCATTCGATGTTGAAGCTTCACCGCCAACAGGTAAATTTTCTGTAAAATTTAAGCTAGATTCAAGCCAAGGTAATTTAGACCCAGCATCATTACTTGTACAACTTTGTTTTTCAATCCTACAGTCTAACCCGTCAAGCAGAGTATTTTCTAATGCAATATAAATTTTATTATAATCGTCACACCGTTCGTCAGAGGTAAGAGAACCATGTAATCGATCATCAATAGGTACATTAGTGATATAAGCTGGCCATTGCCTTTTTGGAGGTGAAGGTAATCCTAAAAGAGTCATTATATCTATTTCATCCTCTTCCATTTCAATAAAATCTTTCATTAAAAAATGCATTATAAAATTGATATCTTTAACAAGCGTACTATAACGATGTTCCATATATTTTGTGAACACTTTGTAGTTTCTCTTGCTATCAACGTCATCTTCATAATCAAAATCTTCAATGCGAGATGAATTCCACATTGATGAATGTAGCAAAGAGTTATCACAGACAACAGAATAAGGTACTGGAAATTTAGTTTTCTTTAAATGAGAAGCACGCCATTCTTTGTAGCGTTTCCAATTTTTAAAATACTGTTTAGGTGGTTCAAATGTACTTGATTCTGTTAAATGTTCTGTTGTTCTTGATAAGACCAATTTCTTGAATTGTTTTGGCTTTATATCAGCCTCATATGGTTTGTCTGGAGACCAAGTCCTTTTGGGACATCTCTGTTTTTTTGGACTACTGGTCTCATTTTGTCTGGAAAATATGAGAAATTAATGACAAATTATTTACTTTAATAAATTGTGATTTTAAAAATAAAGATTTCTATTTTGAAAAATTTTTTATTATTTATTTTTAATAATATCAAAAAAGTTTGCTTTAATTATTACTCCTAGACTGACGAGTTCTCGCTGCGCGAAGAATGAAACGATAAAAAGAACAGAATGGCTGAATTCGCCATTGTAAGTAGTTTAACAATTGCTAGCCACTGATTAAGTCATAAACGTGGGAAAGACGTCGCCAGATCTAATCTAATTCTGAATTGTAGCAAGCCCAGAAAAGTTCAATCTAAAAGTAAATGACACTGACACGAAAATAAAGTACATGATCGTATCAAAAAGAGAACAATGATTAGGACGAAACATAGCTTACTGCAGAAAACAAGATAAAAGACGACAGACGCATCCTAGCTGCAAATAAAACCTATTTCGCACTAGTCCCGAAGTAATCTTAGACAGTTCAAAGAGAGAATATATAAAACATTAATCTGCCCAGTTCTATGTTACGGGTCTGGGGCTTGGACATTAACCAAGCAAGCAGAAATCTCCTCAACATCTTGGAAAATAACATACTAAGAAGAATATTTGGTTCTGTAAGGATTAACCAAAACTTATGGCGCATTAGAACCAACGAAGGGCTTAAAGAAATGTGTGACGAAATAAATATCTTCTTCTTTAACGGCTCTATATAGTAAAAGTTTAGACGTTATATGGTTAGATGCTTGGATTTAAATAGCCTTGACAGACTATAGTAGGCTTTGTTGGCTTTTGCCAGCGTATTTCTGGTTTCATGCTATTGTCGGCTGCTACTATTACCCAAGATAAGTAAATAATTTTACCAGTTCAAATTCCTGTTCCTCTACTTTGATTGTGGGACCACTGTTAGGTGTTCTTGTAGACGAGGCCACCATGTACTTTGTGCTGCTTTCGTTAATGTGCAGTCTCAGATTTTCTGCCGCCTGCTCAATCTGAGTGAAAGATTCTTGTACAGCTGTTGTTGTTCTTCGAATGATGTTAATGTAGTCTGCATAAGCCAGTAATTGGGTGGCCTTATGGAGGATTGTGCCCCTTGATGTCACGCCCGAATCTCGGATCACTTTCTCCAACGCCAGGTTGAGAAGGAGGCAGGCCATACCGTCCCCTTGTCGGAGTCAATATAGATGTTGATTGGTCTGGAAAGTGTTCCGGATACCCGAATTCTCTCATGTCTTTGTAGAGTTTTACTCTGGCTATGCTATTATAGGCGGCTTTAAAGTCTATGAAGAGGTGTTTGAATTGCGTTTTGAAACTTTAGACATTTTTCCATAGCCTGCCTCAAGGTGAAAATCTGATCAGTTGTTGATTTACCTGGGCTGAAGCCACACTGGTAATTGTTTTTGGCGTATGGGGCCATGTTCAGTAGGATAGCAGAGAATATCTTATAAGCGGTACTTAACAACGTTATACAGCGATAATTAGTGCAGGTTGTGATATCTTCTTTTTTATGTACCGGGCAGAGGACGCCTTTTCTCGTCTTCTGGCATCGCTTCCTACTCCGATATTTGCACAATTAATTCATGAATCGCTTGGTGTAATGTAGGCCCTCCATATTTAACCAGATCCGCTGGGATTAAGTATGCACCCAAAGCCTTATTGTTTTTGAGCCGGCTTATGACTCTGCTAACTTCTTCCAAGCTTTGCGGCGGCAACATAGCATTATCATCAGATATTGGTGGAGCCTCCAAATCTTCAGTAAGCTCACCATTTAGCAATTCATGAGAGTGTTCTTCCCATTGCTCCAAGATGCCTTTAGGATCGGTGATCAGATTCCTTTCTTTGTCCTTGCAGTATGTACAACGTGGTGTGAATTTCGTCATACTGCGGACTCTTCGGTAGAACTCCCGCGCCTGGTGTGGCCGTCGCTCTCTGTACTGTTCTAGTTCACAGACGAGATTTTTTTTCCCAGGCTTCCATTTTTTGTCTGTTAATTATCTTTTCTTCTCTCATCGCGTGCCCACGGTCTCTGAGACTGCTGCATTGCGCGGTACGCAGAATTTTTACGTTCAGTTGCCAGCTTACATTCATTATGGGACCACTCGTTCCGAACTCTACGACTTCCGCCTAAGATGGAATCAGTAGTACTAATGGGTACAGATCTCGTCGACGCCCGGCATCTCATCCCAGGACTTAGCTGTTTCTGGCCATTTCATTGCATAGTGCAGCTGTTTTGATTCGAGTCGGATCAGGGGATACAAAGCGTTTCAGCGTTGTAATGCGCTCTCGGAGCACCATACCAATAAGATAGTGATCCGGGTCGAAGTTAACACCTCGATACGTTCGTACCGACAGGGGACGGCGGTCTATCAAAACATGGTCTATTTGGTTGCGAGTGATTGCTCCATCAGGAGTTACCCAGGTGGCTTTATGGATATCTTTACCCGCAAATCTAGTACTTGCAATGGCCAAGTTCTTACTTACTATATATATTGTATATGAAAATAATGCGTTGCTGATAAATTACGTAAATTTATTTGAGAGAGGATCAAAAATTGATGAATTTTGCGTTACGTAATTTATGGACAGCACCTAATTTATTTAAAACTTGAATTACTCTTATAAATCAAGAAGTGCAGGATAAATAACATATAAAAACTTCTGGCGAATTAAGTAAAATATTGCTAACAAAACATATAATACTTGTGTACATACATTTCCTCCTCCAACGCTCCATTAGCAGCCTCAAAAACGCGATCACTTAAAGCATTTACTTTTCTTGCATAAATCCGGCCTGCGCTCTCGACTAAGAATCCTGCATCAATCAAGGTTATTTCCCCAGTACAGGAAATATATGTATTTAAAAACTAAAAAGAGGTATATATTAAGATCATATCTATTATAGATCAGTATAATATGTTACATAGACTAAGGAAATATCGAAATCAATGCCGATCCTTTCATGTTTTGCCATAACCTGAAGGAGTTCAATAACTTTCCTTTTATTTTTGGCTCTCAGAAATTCGCGAAACAAATCTCCAAAGCGAGTTTGGGAATAGATACTATTAATAGTAGTCACTGTTTTTACCTCATCTAGAAAATATAAGAAACATTTTGAATTTGACTAAATTCGCTCCAAACTTTCCATATTACCATCAACATTTTGGTGATTATCAGCGTGGTGATTATTACTAACTTGTCTGCTCATTTTACATTCTTGCACTGCGGACACTATAAACTGGATTGACTTGGTACATTATTAGCAAGGTAGAAAATTCTTCAACATCTTATTTTACTGAAAATACTTTAAAAAAATCTAAAAATACTATTTGAGTAACACATATATATATTTCCAGCTACCTTTAAATGAATTTTGAGCTTTAAAAGCAAATCTAAAAAACTTTATTGGAATCCCTTCCTCCTAGTGTCTTTCCCGCGTTCTTTAAGTAAAATAATATAAATGCACGTGTAGCCCCAAAAAATTTGCAGCATCCACTGCTCCCCCAAACTAGTTGTAATAAAATATTGGTTTTGTTATATATAACACTATTTCCTTATATCCGATTCTTTTATTAAATTTATGATCGTGAATACAAATTTACTGCTCCTCCATTAAAAGTAAACAAATTTTACAAATTTATTTAGGGTTTTTTTTTACACATTGCAAAGCTCCGTAATAATCGGTTCTTCATATAAATTACTACTCCTTGAAGCACATTTATTTATAAATTTTATGATTTGCGGCATTTTTCCAATCGAATTTAGATTTTCTTATTTACAAACAATCCAAAGTGTCATTTTACAAAATGGCAGCGCGGTACAATCCTGCGACGCCAAGTTTCAATTATCGCGTGGTTGAATTGAACTTGTTCTGATGTGGAACCAGTTCATATTTTAAGATTATTTGGTCTGTAATTTCGGTTTAAACCTTTGCACTATAGTGGAGCTAATCCTTACTTAATACCTCAATTAGAGAAAAACGTGCTGGTAGATGATTTTGGAAAATTTCCCTACACTGTTAAATATATTGGAAACGATAAATGCATAAATGCTGCATTCCTTTGGGCGTTATTTGCTAATCCGGAGTAATCTCGAGTAATTGTATCTACCCTTGCTCTTGTTTGGGCTTATTCCACTTCGAGTAGAAACGCATAAAATTTCCGCCAGGTTTCCCAGCTTAAGCTACTTAAAAATAGGTGGCTTTCTGCTTTTTAAGGTTAAATAAACTCGCGATTCATTATTCGAAAGTGTTATTTTAAGTAAATATACAAAAACGATAAATATGTTATACGATAAGATATAAAATTCCCTTTTATTATAAATATAATAATTATTTGAAACTTATACTAAGGAAAATAAATTAATGTGAGGTTATGTTTAACTCGTGTCCACTTCTAATATCAAAAAACACGCGCTCCATTGGCCATGTCCTCCGGGGTGCTCGGGAATAGAAAATATCGCCCAATGGAACGCAGCGAATATACTATAAGTAAATTATAATTTTTAATATATTTATATAATAAAAGCATTTTTTTTAATATTAATTTGACAGTGAAAAAGTAAAAACTTCACCCTCAAAAATAATTTATAAAGTAAAGTGTAGCAGTGGCAATTAAACTTTAAGATTCGACATATAGGTGGCTATTTCCTTAAATTTACGAATGAGCTAATGTTTATTACGAAGAGGGTGAGACAGGGGTTGGTTTTCATCGTTCTCTCTCACCCTGTTCGTCATAATCCCCAGTTCGTTCGTTCGGTGTCTGGTATTTTAAAACCGGCTCCTATTTCAGTTTCCTATACTTTTCTCTCGTCCCTGGTGGAGGACTGGATTAATGGACTGAATCTAGCCTATTGAGCATCAGTCCCAGGTATTAGGCACCCTAAAGAACTAATTAGACCCTTTGCAGTAAGATGGAAAGATATCTGAATGGCCATGTGGGGATATTGCATCCCTTCCACAACCTATAACTGACTCAGGAGACAGAATGTCGACTCTGCATAGAAGGCAGCGAGAGTTCCACATGTTCTCTTCGAATGTACTGCTTCGATTGGGGAGGTTATTAGGGGTACTGAATCGGTAGGCCCGTCAATTGCTTTACTCACGAACTGAAATCCGATGACTGCCGAACAAATTTAATTCCAGTTCGTATTCGGAGATATTTTTTATTTCCGAATTTCACGACTTTCGAATCGCATTCCAGGATAACCCCCTGGCCTAGAAGGTTTAAACAACTAAAACTAAACACCTTCTTGCCTTCGTCCGGAGGACCGAAATCACAACAACCTACATAGCCAACCCAAATACCAATGCTCTTCCTCAAAAGGCCAAGCATTCGGGCCTAACATTGAACCCAAAATTATAATCAAACTTCATCACAATCGTGTCAACCATAGTAAACAAATCTATCTTCATAATATAATTTAAAAAAACTATTTTTTATATTTTTTATTCAAATAAATATAGTAAATTTATCCAATAATAGCATTATCATTATTTTCTTGCGGTGAAAATTTTTGCAGCCTTCGTCTCCTTAATTCAGTTAATTCTGAGTTATCTGTGTTATTTATGAAATCATCATTGCTTGTTCCCGGTATGGGATCACTTTCTATCGTCTCCCTATCAATATGCTCCTCACTTCCCAAATCTTCAATCTTTACTTCATCTTCATTATCTTGTGCAGTTTTGTTCAAGCCAGAAGTTGATGGTATATCATTAATTTTCGTTTCTTCCTTACTCGAAGTTGGCTGCGATGGCGCGGCCTCTTCACCCACCGTAGTATTTGATATTGGTGGTTGGTGAATCACAGTTGGCATGGGTGGCAGTCGGGCGGTTATTGCAGAATATTGATTCATAAGTGCCACAGATGCATCCAACAGAAGTTGAACATTTCGTAAAAGCTGATATTTTAAAGGAAAGGCATATTAGTAAAATAATAATATATATTTCGTAAACATACTTTTATCCTTTCTTCAACGTGCCGCCTCTCATTCCCTTCTAATGCTCGAATTTCTTCATCTGTTAAAGTATCCAAAGATGGTGGCATTGGGGGTGGCGGAACGGTATAAGGTGTCACAAAAGGGAATGGCGGCAATAGTAGAGGTGCAGTTGTAGCCATTGGTATTGCTGTACCATTTGGAATATTCGGCATATTGCCCAAATTTTGTGCAAATAAATTTGCAAAGGGATTATCAGCTGTAATAGAAATTGATATCTGTTGAGTAAATTTAATAATTAATCTTCAGACTCACGTGGCACATTATTGTTATTATTATTGTTATTCATATTAAACCCTGGTATGGGTGTTTGATTTGCAGGATTATTTTGATTTGGAGCATTTGCAGCTTCTGGGCGAGGTAATGATTGAGAGTTTGTGTGTGTCCTTAAAATGTTTAACCGACACGTTGGACACGTTTGTTGACGTTGGAACCACGATCGTAAACAAGCCGTGTGAAATATATGTCCACATGGTAATTTCTTTGAATTGCTAACCATGTCTTCCCTGTTTAATGATAAATAATTGAGCAAATCGATATCATATTAAATAAATTGTAACTAACCTGCAAATAATGCATATGTTGTCTGACATAGCAAGCTCATCAGGAGTTGCATCAGGATAGAGTGTGTTCATATTTCGGATTGCTCTTCTTGACATTATTACATCGTTTAATGCTTTTTTGAAGTTTCTAAAGAAATGATTCGGTAATGAACAGAAAAAAATATTAAATGTAAATTTGCTAAAAATAGATTTAATAAATTTAATAAAAAAGTTTAACTACTTACCGCATTGTATAAAACATTGGACGAAACACGAACATTGGTAAAGCGTAGATTTTTGCCATTATAACAACAAATAAAACATATAAAATTACTTTAATGAGACCAATAACAAGCTCAGTATAAAGCAAAAATACAGCTTTGTTCTCCCAAGGGCTGTCAGCTCGCAATTCAGCTGCGTGCAGAACGTATTTTATTAAGGTATTTGCAACCATCGTTATAAGAATGGCATATTCAAATCCAAATACTAGCTGCACAGTTGGACCTTTGCTGATTGTAGAATTGTACGCGTGAACGATCATCAAATAATCTAGGAGTCCTAAAACTGCCAGCAGGCTTGCAACACGAATGTGAAATAATGAACCAATCACAGGACTTCGTTCCATCTAAAAAAATAGTATTATTATTACAAATATCCAATATCATAAATTATTCGACATACGTAATCAACCCTCTCTTCTGCTAACCAATGGAATGATTTAAGGAATAGAAGAACAGTAAAAAGCGCCACAAATCGTGGATTAAAGTCATCACGAAATACAGTAAATGCTAAACATGTCTCAGTTAATGCATACCAGAACCTTTCCATTAAGTGTTCAAATTCGGCAGCTCGTAAAGTGCCCAAAAATATCTAATTATTTACAAAAAAAATAAGAACATTCTGGAAAATTGCTGCGATGATTAACTTACCTTTCTTAACAACTTTCCAAGCATAAAAACGATTACAAAAAATTGAATATATATCACCTAAAAAATGAAAGCCATTATTTAATGATATCATCAGAAAATGCTTAAGTTTTCTGTATGAAATAGAAGGAGTTTAAATCACAATTTTGACTTCAAAATATTAATTAGATTTTTAGTAATCTAGCTCAGTGAGTATTTTAGTTAATTAGCTGTAATTGGCATCGAATTGCCTAGGATGAAATATGTTTTCGAAATTACTGGCATATTTGAAAATATTATCACAGTTATTTGCAGTGATTCGTTTTGCCAGATAGGTAACTGATTAGGATTATTAACTGTTATCACTATAAATTTAGTGTCTGTGACTTCTGGCGTTTTTTGTGCACATATACTGTGTTTTGTGCTCGTTTATTTCCAACCCCATTTTTTTGCGGCTTGCCCAAGTGCTACAAAATTCTCCTTCATGCTCTCAAACGATCTTACAAAGATAGCAATATAGTCAAAGATACACCATGTGTTAATCGATGCATCTCTTACTGCTTTTTCTAGGGCCACATTGAATAACAAACAGGAGAGTGCGTCACCTTACCTTAATCCTCTATTTGTTCTGAGGGGTGGGGATAATTCACCATCAACTCTACACCTTGCATCTTTCATCGAGATTTTTGTCAGTTTTACAAGGTGTTTTGGTGTTCTGAGCTGCTCCATAGCATCAAATAACTTATTACGGTTCACACTATCGTAAGGATATTTGTAGTCGATGAATAACATGTAGATGTTTATGTTAAATTCAACAGCCTTTTATATGGTTTCTTTGAGTACAAATAGCTGGATCTTCCAGGACGAAAGCCGCGTAGATACTCTCCTAATATTCTTTCCTATGGTTGTAGTCTGTTATAGAGTACACGTGAAAAAACTTTGTATGTTGAATTCAAGAGCGTTATTCCTCTATAGTTGCTGCAAGATATAGGGACTGAATGATGGTCGTTTTAAAATTTAGGAATAACGCGGGTATAGGATCGACCTCTAGGGAAAACCGACAGCAATGCCGAAAGGATAAAATTCCACGTAATCTAATTTAACCGTCATTCATTGTACAGAAAAGAAACTCAATCCAATTCTTCATAGTCAATAGCAATATTTTAGAGTTTAGTCCACAGAGCCGGGTTTCATACATTTCATAAGCTTTGAAAATATCTAGAGCAACCAGATCAAATTCGCCGACGGCGCTCTTCCCCAAATGAGAATAATGTAATAATTCTAATTATAGCAAGGCCAAGTTATATCAAAAATAGTTCTTAAAGTTATCACCCACTTATTATTATTCAGTTCCCTTCTGTTAATTCTTCACCTATGCGAAAAAATGGAGCAGAGAACTCTAGAAGACAATTTTAGGAAGGGGTTTGTACCTTTTGACCTATAGTAAAGGTATGTTTTTAGTAAAAAGTTATATTTATATTATAGAAATAAAACTGTATTATTACTTACTGCCATGGAAGGATTTGATTTTGTGATATATACCACTGAAGGGTAAAATTGCTTTTTCTGATAGTATGCATTTCCAATGACAGCTGCAGTCAGAAGAAGGCTCAGTGCTGATAACCCAAGAGATCTCATTTTCATTAGCTCTCCAGCCAGATGGCTGATACTTTCAAAAAATATATTAATCTTGATACAATTTTAATAATATTAGCAACCCGAAAATGCACTATTATTGATCGTTTTTGAATTTTTTAAACAATTTATCGAAGTCCTTCTGGTACACGTACGTGTTTTTGTTAGAACTGTCAAATTTTTGGGCGAAATCTCATCTGATTACAACTTCGAAATTCGTAGACAAATTTTGAAGTTATGTGCTGCCATAATTATTAAATAATCAAGGCAAATTAACAAGAGAAACATCCATATCTGTTAATTTTAACAATGATTACTACCTACATAAAAAATATGCCAAATAAAATATAAAACAAATTTTTTTTAACGTGTTTTATGATTAAAATGATTAAGCTTCTTTAATTGGTAAATGTAAAATAAATTAGAATGGTGCAAAAGCACGTCCTGAAAGGTTATCTACAATTTCAAAATTTCGTAAAAACCCTCTCGAGTGACAAAATAGTGAGTTTTTACTTTTCGGGTGATAGGGACTCAGAAGGAAGAAACTGGTGCCTAGCTTGTTTTATAGGTAAAAAAGATAATATTGTTATTAGTATTAATATAATTGAAAACCGATGGTTAGTGGAACCATATGTATATTCATTGTCCGATAAAGCACCCGCAGATTCTCTATTTGTTCATGTAGAAGTTGGTACAAAAGAAGAGTAAGGATTAATTATTTATAGTAATTGTTGAATATATTAATATATGCGTATTACACAGATTCAGAGCTAAAGATAATGGCTTTAGAACAGATCCCAACGTTCATCTTTCTTGTCTCCCAACGCTCCTACGTTGGAAGACAGCATTTCGATTGGAGGGCATGGAGTGTAAAAAAGTAGATTTACTGGATATGTTTTTCTCCGAGCTAATATAAATAATGCAGCCAATTCTAAACAGAAAGCATTTTCGATATATTAAAGACTTCTAAATTTCCTAAATAAATTAATTGAAACCTTTCAAATGATCAGTAATGTTTTTTTGATGTTCCATTTATTGCGATTGTGGTAAATTCTAAATCTATTTCTCCAGAATTGGTGAAGTTACACACATTAAATCTTTACTTCGTCCGCAAAACTAACTGGTTATATTTAACAATTATACCGTCGGTATTTTTCGTTAGTGAAATTGAAATTTGAACTACTTAAAATACAGTAAACAACTTATGTCAAGTTGAGAGATTAGAATGTAACCCAGTACCGGTTCAAATATTTGGAGAAATGTCACTATTGGAATTTTTTTAAATGCATACGTAAATTTTCTTTTAATATTTTAAATAGGAACAACGAAGTGATAATTCAAACATATTCCCTTAGAAACATTTGTGACCAACTGTTGAAGTATTAATCAAAATCAGAAGCAATAGTTAATTTAAATCAACATTTACGAAGTGCCGGTGTTAATCGGAATTGTTACTGTTGTGATAAGACTAAGCGGTCTGCAGAAGTGTGATAACAAAATCGTGCAAAGGTGTCATAAACTAATTAAAATGGTCAAAAAACTAGAGCTTAAAGGTTATAAGGCTTTCAGAGATTTTGCAGATAATCTCACAAAAGGTAAAGCAGTGAATTTTTATTTTTCTGGTACTAAAGATTCCGCTGGGAAAAGCTGGTGTGATGATTGTGTGAGAGGTAAGCAAAAGTTATAATTAACCCTTTTATATATGCATGATCGAGAAATTTGTACTTTCAGCGGAACCAATTGTTAACGAAGCCTTAAAAAAAGCACCAAGTGATTCTCTATTTGTATACGTTGACGTTGGGGAAAGGAAAGAGTAAGATTATTATTTTGTTATCATGTAGACCTTATTTATGTCACCATCTACGTTGCAGGTGGAAGGACATTAACAATGCCTTTAGAAAAGACAAGGACACTCACCTACTTGTTATTCCAACACTGTTGCGTTGGGGTGGCCCACAAAGGTTAGAAGGTTCTCAATGTGAAAAGTCGGATATTCTCGAAATGTTTTTTACTGATGAATGATTAAATCTATCAATTTTTTACATGTATTAAAGTTTAATGTATCAATAAGAAAATTATCTATGAAAATGGTATCAGTAAAATGCTGTGCAAGTATACATGAAATAAAAAGTTTATAATTTTTTTAAATTGTTTTCCTTTTCCAATAGCGCGAGCATTTTTCCACAGATAAATAAAATCTTGAGGAGTAAAACACATAACCGACTGGACAAGTTACGTATCCCCAGGACCCTGGCTAACCAGGACCTCCTGAGGTCTGCAAACATAATTCCAGAAGAAACCAGTCTTGTAGACGATAACTATTGTACAGAGGACGAGCAGGAGAAAGTGGATTTAGTGAGGGCCTACTACCAGGGAATTTATTCGGCGAAAACTTGTGTTCGACCTAATTTTGACCTTGAAGATAGAGCCGTGCTGAACCATTTCAGTATAACTAAAGAGGTCGAGGTCTGGAAATCCGAGAACCGAAGAGTTATCGAGTCCAGTGGAGACTGCCCAGCGAACAGTATTCCCGAGTCGCAAGCAAAACCCTCTTCTCATTACCAAAACTGATCTGCTAACATTTCGCCGTATAAACAATAAGAAGTCGTTTGGGGTGGATCCTGTTCCAAACATCGTACTAAAACATTTGCCCCTTGTGGCTCTTGTTTAATCTTAACGAGTGACCTAATCATCGCATTAGCATATGTGGATGACCCGATGATTAGCTTAGGACTTAGATAGGATTAGTTATAGTTTTTACTTAGTAGTGAATGTAGTAATGTCCCACAATCAAGGTAGCGAAACACGAGTTTGACGTGGTAAAATCATTTACCTACCTTGGGTCAATAGTAGCAGCCGACAATAGCATGGAACCAGGGTCTGTACTCCCGAAGACGAGACGATATAGAAACGAAACGAAATAGCAAAACGAGACGAAAATATATTTCCTACTCCTGAAGACGATAATCTCGAACTTCCTTGTTTTTGCAAATTTTGACCTATTATGCAAAATAAATTTAAACTATCAAAATAATTAACAATCCCAACTTACATTTTAATCTCAAAACCGCTGACACATAACAAGCACTAACGTCTAAACGAAGACGATTGCAAATGTGTCATCGTTTGTTTAGACGAAAACGAGACGATATCGTCTTCGCAGGTAGCATTTTGACAAAACGGTTTCGTTTTCGTCTCGTTTCGTCTTCGGGAGTACAGGCCCAGAAATACGCGCACGACTGCTAAAAGCCAACAAAGCCTACTATAGTCTGTCAAGGCTCTTCAAATCCAAATATCTAACCATAACGTCTAAACTTTTACTATATAAGACGATGGTCTTACCCGTTCTCACATATGCATCCGAAACGTGGGTGCTTAGCAAAAAGCACTCAAACCTCTTGGGCGTGTTTGAGAGGAAAATACTTCGGAGGATTGTTGGCCCCGTATGTGAGGAAGGACGATTCCGGAGACTCTACAATGACGAGATCTACGAGCGCTATCGCGACATAGATGTTGTGAAAAAAAATAAAGCTCGGTAGGCTCCGGCGGGCAGGGCATCTAGCTCGTATGAGTGAAGATGAGCCTGCTCGGAAAGTTCTCTGCGGTAAGACCTATGGGGTGCGACAGCGAGGGAGGCCCAACCTTCGCTGGAAGGATGGCGTGGACCAGGACGCTCAGAGTTTAGGGATGCCAAACTGGATGACATCGGCTCAGAATCGGGACCGGTGGAGAGAACAGTTGCGCGAGGCCAGGACCGGATCCCGGTTGTAGAGCCGTTAAAGAAGAAAAGAAGTGAATGTAGTATTAAGTAAGCTTACGTGCGAGTTACCACAAGCATTTGTTATTTTTGCTAATTCGAGCCCGTGGAAGCTCGTCGCCTGGACGGAGTTCGCCCGAGGCAGGCCCATCCGCCATACTCCGCCCGGATAGTTCTTAGTGTTTAAGTTAATTAACTTGTAAGTAAGTGGTGCTTTCACGAGCTTGGGTTCTAGCTTCACTCGAGTTTGTGGAAGCCCGCCCCATGTTCTGCTTCAAAAATGCATAAAAAAAACTGCGAAATTTTCAGACTTTATTTAAATTTTTTATATCAAATATGGCAAATTACGATAAATCTGAGATAAACAAGAAACACTATTTAAAAATAAAATCGCCTAAATATGTTTTGAAACTAAAAATTCTTATTTCTCTGATAAAACCTGGTTTTCGGTGAATTCATAAGGGTCAACTGCGTTGATTTCAACAAATTTGTTGATAATGCATTTCCACCATTTCTATTTGTGGTTCTGCCTCTTCTTGGAGAACTAACTTTCAATGTCGCCTTCCTTGCCTTCGGGGAATAACTAACTGGACTGCTCTCATAATTTTTATTTCGCAAAGAACTTTTGAATTTGCCGCTCTTTGTATAATCTTCCTCATTAATTAAAGTTTCTATTAAAATTTTGTCATGACACCTTCCCATTACTTTCTTGTTTCGTTTCTGAACGAATCCGGGACTTTTTAGATTTTGTCGTTTTGGTGTTTTCAAGTTTACTTTGTTTGATTTAGATTTAAAATTTTTACCACATGGACTGCTAGTTGAATTTGGTCCATTTTTAGGTCCACTTTGTTCCCGTCCAGAAACAAAATGAGGCTTTCTGCTTTTATTTTCTATAGAATTATTTCGTGAGCTATCAGATTCACTTCCAAGGCCATCAAACAATTTCGCTTTAGCTAGAACCATACCTGCGTTTTGGGCTCTTAAACGAACTATTGAAGCACGACCATTTTGTGTATCATCGGTTGGAGTGAATAATGTACGACTTGTAAGGTTTGGCTGCTTCGAGATTGATTTTAAGGCCTTTACACTCGTCGTTTTTTTAGGTATCGCACTCGGAGGTAGCATTGGAGTCTGTGCCTCGTTAATAGTTATTGATGTAATAAATTTAGGTGTAGTGTGTTTAATTTCTATTGACGTCCCAGGCATGTCGCTAAACGAAGTATTCATTGAAATATCAGCATCTGATTCATATAATATACCATTCTGAGCTTTGATTTTATTGTCAGTTGGTAATGAATCTTGAAAGAATAATTCTCCTGACATCCATTTATCCTCTATATGAAGAACATGTTTATTGTTTGCCTCTTGTCCAATTGATTCATCGTCATTCGTTGCATTTGGATGTGGTAATCCTGTCTGTAGAGTATTTGGTCGACCACGTTTTAAATTACTTTTCGGATAGAAATTAACTGTACTCATATACTGTTTATCGTTTCCCTCACAATGTGAAGATGTTATATGCCAGGTTTTATTTCTAGATAATCTTACTTTTTCTTTTGAACGTCTTCTAATAGTGCCAATTTTACGAGCGCTAGGCGATCTTAAAATCCGATTTTCTGCACTCCTTCGAATTTTTAATTCCCGGCTTAATCTCTTTGCTAATTGTTCAGTAGATGGTGATATTATATTTTCCGTTTCTTCTATAGTTTTCTCAAATTTGCTTAAGACACTTTCAGGTCCATTAAGATCATTTTCGTTTTGTAAATCAGGTAAAGAAGAATCCAATAAAGATTTCCGTACATTAATAAACTCTTGTGATATTCGTGACTCTATAGCTGAAACTCTTTCTTTTATAGCCTCATATTCACTTTTTGGTATTCTAACAAACTCTGATTCTGAAGTTTTATAATTTTCATCATAATCCTGAAAGATTGGACTTTCTTCATCGATGATCTTTTCAAATATATGATTTTTCGACAGTTCCAAATCGGTGATACAAGGTAATGAAGCAACAGGTGAAAATTTTTTCTTGTCATCTTTCTTTGAAGCATCTGAAATATGTCTTTTGCGTGTCCAACCAGAGCCAACTACACTCCAACGACGTTCTACTTGTTGGGATGGCACGGTTGTAACAGTCTCGATTTGCTTTGTATTACGTCGACCACCTAAACTAAGCCTCGTCTTTTTACTTTGCCTAAAATATTTTATCTTAGTAAAAAAAATCTAAATAACATATTGACACTTACTTTGGACATAGAGGGGTATTGGCCAATAAATTTCCAGTTTCTGGCAATAGACCAAGAATGTCTCTCCTAAAAAGAAAAGCTGTTTTAGAAAAAAGGTTCCAATTCGAAGACAATCAGGCCTATTCTGATCTCCGCTGAGGCACACCCAAATAAAGTGACGCAGCGGACGAGTCGTCATTTCTCACTATAACAACTTGGGACCTGCCAGCCAGAAAATCACTTATCAGCTTCACTGCCGAAGATGAAAAGTTAAAATCCCTTTTTAGCTTACTAAGCAGCTTTTGGTGATTTACCGAGTCAAAGGCTTTGCTAAAGTCAAGCAGAACTAATACAGCTAAGTTGTCCTTATCGAGCGCTTCGTGGATGTCCGAAGTAACTTTTAATAAGGCTGTCTCGCAGCTATGATTCGGACGAAAGCCAGTCTGCCACTTGGATAAGAGATTGTATTGTTTGACATATTCCATTATTTGGTTGTGCATAATTTTTTCATAAACTTTCGTAAAGAAACACAGTAGGCTGATAAGACGAAAATCACCAGGCTGCGATGGGGTTGATTTTTTGGGTACAGGAAAAGGCACTAACAATTTCAAGAATACGGGTGTTAAAGAGTCGAGTCCTGTGGCATTCGTCTTGATAGTATTTCAGAGGCCTCAGTGCATTTAAAACAACCCCATATCAGCCAGATCATTTGAATTGTGATACAAAATGTCGGAATATTGAACGCTCCTATGTATTCACAAAGAAATTTTTTAGCACATTTAGGCCATAGCAGTTTTGTTATCATCACTGCCATGTTTTCCCAAATTGCGGATATTCCTCCATAACTTTTCGAAGACTGATTGGTGTCCAACTTAGAGGCAAAATGTTGAAGAATAAAGGAAATAACTTTAGGAATAGCCGCCAATCTCATCCTATACGTCATAAAGAGAATATCATGATCAAAGTTGCTTGGAGGCGAGATCTGGTTATGAAATAGTACCTTAAGTATGTTTGTAGTCAACATCTAATCTAACTGCGAGAGGGATTACGCATTATAATATGTTGGTTGATAATTGAGAGCCTTTAGATCAAATGTCAGCATGAGATAGGACAATTTATCCGCTGCTGAACCAGCTTTCAGAGCGTTTACATTAAAATCTCCACAAACAATAACGTAACGATAATTCTGAACGATAGGATTGAGTGAATCGGTAAGTTTAAAGAAGTTACACGGATTGACGGCCCCTGGAGGAGAGTAAACACTACGGCCAAGCTTTCATAATCAGATGCCAATTCAACACCATTTCACCAGGTGACGAAATGTTAAGAAGAATTGTTTAAAGGTATACCTAAACGATGTAAAACGTACGATTGTAGGAAAATTCCAGCGGAGTTCAGAATAGGCCTGATTGTAAAATACATACTTCTTTTTAGTACTGAATGCGGATGAAATCTCATTAATTTTTCTCTTCTTCGTAGATTTTGTTATACAAGGTGTATGGCTGTGGTTTGGCGTATTTTCAAGATTTTCTGCAGATCCGATTGCTCCAACAATTTTTTTCAAACCATTAAACATACCTTAAATTATACAATGAATAAATTTGGAGAAAAAAGAATGAATTAATCAAATTACGTACGTGTTAATGAACCACTTCTCCTTTTCTTTTTCTTCTTCTCTTGATCAATAGATTTTAAAGGTGTTACAAAACGTTGCTGAAGCATTTGCACTATTTTGCTCGGTAATACTCCAATCATTTCAGCGTTCTGTATTAATACTTGAATAACCTTTACATGATTATTAAATCTTATTCCTGTTATATCGTTAACAGGCATAAGACCAGGTGTAAATATAATTGCTAAATTCTCAATAGACATTTTATTTTCGTGTGCACTTAATGAGACCGTATTTAAAAATTGCATAAAAAACGCAAGAGTATTAACTGTAAGTGGAGGTAGAAGCAGACATGCCATTAAAATTGCTTTTATCCGGTCTTCTCCTATTAGTAAACCACGAATAAATGCTTCGTGCATATTGGGTGGTAGGATTGGTTCCGGTAGCTCACGGAAAAATGATTTAAGCACATTGGCAACATCTATAACATGATGTGTCTTCCCTAATGGTAATCCTGCTTCAAGAGTTATCTAAAAGATAGAAAGAGCTATATAATAGTTCAAAAATAAGTAAAGCCAATAACACGAACTCTTATTTCTTTTTGTCTTAAGGAGGAGCCTGCTTTACGAAAAAGCCCTTCAGTTTGAACATTTTCAAGGATTCTTTGGCACGCATCTGCTACGAACTGTGGAATTTGAACAATGCCTCCATTAGCTAAAACAACATCAGTTAAGTCCAATAGATGAAGATGAGTGCGAAATATCCGTTTGCGCATGCATTTATCCTTTGAAAAATCAAGTTATAATTATGTAAAAATTAAACTATTTAATTTGCAAAACCTGTGTCAACTTTTGCTTTTTCTCTTTTCTATATTTTATTCCCAATGCCTTTAATTCACTTATTACTAAAGTCGAAAGCTCCTCTTTATTTGTAACATCATTAACCAACATTTTAAGGCCCAAACAGGCTTAAATAAATATTTAAAAAGAAATTTCTCTTGTACTGTTTATAAACGCTTTCTGTCAACGACTATTGGAAACGTCTGAAATTTTGAAGATATTCAGCAAATTCGCGGATTTGCGTATGAAAGTTATTTTGAGAACTGACAGATAGGTGTCTGCAAATGGAAATGTTGGTATTTTTGCAAAATTGTTTATTATATTATCAATTTAACATGTAATTACAATGAAAAGATGTTATTTATAGTTTAAACAATATTATCCAGTAGATATAGAATTATATTTGATCACATTTGGGAGTTGTTTATTTTAACATTCCACATCATAATAAATAATTATTCATCAAAAATCTAAATAAATCTGGCAATACCGGATAGTGTAGTGTTTATGCTCTCTCATTTGTGTTGCGTGCGCGTAGATGTTGCTTGGAAAATTGTGAAAATTTACTTCAAAATAAAATACTTTCAAGTATTTTACACGTTTTAAATTCCTAATAAATAATACAAGTTTTTTTATAAAATAACTTGTATGCATCCAGCTCCATTAGTGATACAGAATATGAGTGAAGACGATCGGGACATTGATGTTGAAAGCGATGTAAAAAGTTTTTCTTTTGTGTTAATTTGTTAAAAGTATTTAACGTGTTTTACATGATTTTAGGATGAAAATGATTCAGATAATACAAGACTGCAAGCTAAACTTCAAAGTAGTCATAGTTGTTCCCAGGTAATTGTAATGAAAATGAAATTTTTATCACCACTCGTGCTCCTCCACCTGTCAATTGTCACGTGTTCAAAGCGCAACGTGAGTTTTCTACTGTTGCAATCTACGTCATACTCTCCAAGGAAAATGAATGAAATTTTAAGGACAAGGTTCCCGGGGCTCGATGCCATTAAACTTTTATATCTGATCTTATTATTGAGAAATCGACGTACAAATATTTGGAAATATTACGATTTTATTACACCTAATTCTGTATTTATTAATCGAGAGAGAGTGCTGAATTGAACATATTTTTATACTCCAGTGGTCATATAAAAAAAGAACTTTTTTACATTTGTACTACTTCCACCCTGGACATCGTCGCTAAAGCGTGAGTCATCAAAGTATAACGGCATAGAATCACGACTGCGAGAAAAGTACTCTGAATGGAACAGAATGACAACCTAATCCTACCTAGCTATAGATGAACAATTACAGTTTTTAATCTAGATTTTGCAAAAAGGTGCATTTCTTCTAAATTTTGATTCGAGTGTACTTTATGTATGTAGTGTAATGTATGTACATTTGCACTTTTTCTTATAGGTGGGCTTCCATTGTTCCGTGTTGCTGAATTGTAATGAGCTTTCTTACTTTAACTGCCTTGCCATATTGTAACAATATATTATACATAGTAACAAAGTATTGAAAGAAAATTGGGCATTAAAGCAACTTCTTTTAATATTTCTATTTTAATAGGAAACTCGAGCTAAGCAAGACATTTTTACAATGTTACCCTAATTCGTCTGCAGCGCACCCCATTAAACTGCGCCCGAAGTGATAGAAAGGGGTAACCGGTTGAAACTAATTGCAATCAATAGAGGATGGAAAAATTCATCTACAGTTGATTTTTTTTTTTTTTTTTTTATGTGATAGACTAGAGACTTAGGGGAAAGCCCCCTTTGTACTGTTCGACAATCTATTTTTTCCTATAGAATGTCGAACAGCAGCTCTAGCCGGAAGGGAGAAGTAGAGAGAGAAGTACATAGGAAGGAGCTGCCACAACCGAGCCGCGATATATTTTTATTCCACCTACTTCCAACCATTTCGCGACTCTGGCATCGGGGCATTTGAGAAACAGCTCGCTGGAGTGTTATGCCTCCTGAAACGAGTTGAATCTCTTCAACCAACCGATGACATGCGCTTGGTGGAGTAGGGAAGGACTAGCAAAGGCTATGACAGGAGGAATCAGGAATGTAAAGAGGGGAGAAGAAAGAAGGAAAGTTATGTGGGTGGAAAAGTGGAAAAGGCGAAGGACCGTGGGGCTGGCCGGGATTCGAACCCGGGACCTCTGGGATAGTAGTCAGGCGCCTTACCCGTAGGCTACCGAGGCTTTACATAACACTACCTTTAATTTACACTTTATCTCACCATATCTCAGTTAACATTGCAGATATCGATTTCAAATAACTAATTCTCTCAATATAAAACTTTAACCGAATTGTTTACAATCATTTAAAATCAAAATCGCAATTTCCAACAGATTTGTTAGATTCTTTTCTAATCAAAAAGTGGTTTTATAGATTTTTGAAATTCTCGGTTTTGACTATTCTACATTGAAGTCATTTCAGATCAAAATATCCTCCCGTTCAAAATTCGCAGTGACATGAGTTGACGCTCGACTTCGCACGCAACTAGGGAATCCAATTGCGCGAACGCGGAATCCCGCCCCCGCGCTATTTTTGCAGGATCAGTTATTGCGAGATCCGCGGGATTTGGGCAATAGAATCACCTGTTATAAGAACCGGAACTTAATAGAGAAATAAATACTAACAATATTGCAAAGTATTAATATAAATTGATTGAGGCCCTCCGAACACGAGTCGACTGATTTGCAATTTCAGTTGCACACGCAACTGTTTCGTGATGTTGCCCGTGTACGGAAGTGGGAATCCATACATGTTTCGACGGAACATTTGAAACTAGTTTGAACTGCTCGTGTGCGACTGTTCTTTCCGATCGGAAGCGATTTCAGTTGCGATGTTCCACTTCATCTGAACTTGACCTTTTTTCCAAAACTTCGTGCCTGAAAACTAACATGATCCAAAATCAATTGTGCTCCTGTGTGACCAAAGATTTCATTTTAATTGCAAACTGGCAAACCAGTTTGAAATTGGGATTGCAAATCACTTGATTTAGGGTCGCTCCACACTATCGTGCCGTTTTCGGTCAAGTCTCATGCACTCTCGGTCCAGTCAAATATTTTTCAGGAAAAGCAATCGTGATAGAAAGGGGTAACCGGTTGAAACTAATTGCAATCAATAGAGGATGGAAAAATTCATCTACAGTTGATTTTGGCTTTACATAACACTACCTTTAATTTACACTTTATCTCACCATATCTCAGTTAACATTGCAGATATCGATTTCAAATAACTAATTCTCTCAATATAAAACTTTAACCGAATTGTTTACAATCATTTAAAATCAAAATCGCAATTTCCAACAGATTTGTTAGATTCTTTTCTAATCAAAAAGTGGTTTTATAGATTTTTGAAATTCTCGGTTTTGACTATTCTACATTGAAGTCATTTCAGATCAAAATATCCTCCCGTTCAAAATTCGCAGTGACATGAGTTGACGCTCGACTTCGCACGCAACTAGGGAATCCAATTGCGCGAACGCGGAATCCCGCCCCCGCGCTATTTTTGCAGGATCAGTTATTGCGAGATCCGCGGGATTTGGGCAATAGAATCACCTGTTATAAGAACCGGAACTTAATAGAGAAATAAATACTAACAATATTGCAAAGTATTAATATAAATTGATTGAGGCCCTCCGAACACGAGTCGACTGATTTGCAATTTCAGTTGCACACGCAACTGTTTCGTGATGTTGCCCGTGTACGGAAGTGGGAATCCATACATGTTTCGACGGAACATTTGAAACTAGTTTGAACTGCTCGTGTGCGACTGTTCTTTCCGATCGGAAGCGATTTCAGTTGCGATGTTCCACTTCATCTGAACTTGACCTTTTTTCCAAAACTTCGTGCCTGAAAACTAACATGATCCAAAATCAATTGTGCTCCTGTGTGACCAAAGATTTCATTTTAATTGCAAACTGGCAAACCAGTTTGAAATTGGGATTGCAAATCACTTGATTTAGGGTCGCTCCACACTATCGTGCCGTTTTCGGTCAAGTCTCATGCACTCTCGGTCCAGTCAAATATTTTTCAGGAAAAGCAATCGGCGTATTCACACACTGGCACGGAGCTTCGCTCAAATAATAAAATGCTGCCCACTATAAAAATGCTGTTCAAAATGTTTTTTAGAACTTATAATGCAGGATGAAAATGAAAATTGTGATTTTGAAATCGCATGTTCATTCCGAACTTCGGCCAAAATCAACTGTAGATTCATTTTTCTATCCTCTATCGATTGAAATCCCTCATTTTCATCACCTTTTCCATTTCTAGGGCACTTTTTGGGGATGCGCTGCAGGCCTATAAAGTTTTGCGTAAACAATGCATTAGTGGTTCCTATAAAACAACGAAAATTGCTAAAATTTATTAAAAAACAATATATAGTAAGTCCGGTTTCTTTCTCTTGTTGATACTGGAATCAGGTAAATTTCAGAGATGGTTGGAGATTAGTCCAAAACATCATACTTTGGTAGTAGGGCTGCTATCAATGATTGATTTATGGTGGTGTTAATTCCTTAAACTCGCTGCATTCATCACAACAACAACAAATGCAGTTAAGCAGAAGTTGCCGAATTTCAAAAACAGGTATTTGCGTAGTATACAGCGTGTCCCATAAGTAAATTAGGACGTTTTTTTTTATATAAAACTCGAACAAAGTGGAATTTCCTTCGAATCTTAGACTTCTTGACCAGAAATTTCAAATCGCTAAAGAAGCATACAATACCTAAGACTTTCTAAAATATGCAAGCTTCTCCTTCAGGGTACATTCCGGGCCACGATCTACAAATGCTATACTAGGATCCGATTAGAGTACCAGTCATTTATAAAGGCTAGCGCCTCGAAATTGCTCTAACGCGTTATTGGTATTATCAAAGTGACTGTTCCACACAAATGAACGCACTTCTGCCTGCACGGCAATGAGAATCCCACAACGCACGGTTAGAACTCTTGGCTTAGTTCCACATTTCCAGTACTTGTTCTAATTTCTAAGAATGAAATAGCTCTACTGCAATTTTTAAAATAAAGTAAACAATTGCAGAGGAACAACAATTTAACATGTATACCTATGACATTATATTTTATACCATTTTGATTACATTGTAGCTTTCTACAATAACATTTTATTTCAGGCCGAAAAACGTGCACATCATAATGCTTTAGAGCGGAAGCGACGAGACCATATAAAAGATAGCTTTACATGCCTTCGAGAAGCAGTACCTTCATTACAAGGCGAAAAAGTAGTCAGTTATTAGTTTTATTAATATTACTCACCTAAATTTTTCCATTCTTCCGTTATTTTTTTCTTCTTCCAGGCAAGTAGAGCACAAATCCTTAAGAAAGCAGCAGAATATATTCAATTTATGAGGCGAAAAAATCAAGCACATCAGCAAGATATCGATGATCTCAAGAAACAAAATATTGTCCTGGAGTCTCAAAGTACGTCTATTATGCTATGTTTTGTTTAATTTAATTTTTAATATAATTTTTAGTTCGCCAACTTGAAAGAGCCAAAGAAAGTTTTGCTCACGGGGATCCGTCCGATTTATCACTAAAACCAGAGCCGTGCTCTGATAGTTCTGATAATGATGATAATGAATATATTGGAAGACGAAACAAAAAGTTGAAAACAGCGTACCACCACACGTAACTAAACGATACAATTATTTATTTAGATTTAAGAATAATAATTTAGAAAGAGAAATCAAAACTCATATGAGAACAAAATAGAAAATCTTTCTATTAATATTAATTATAATTATTTTACTTCCAGAAATTATTTTTATTTAAAAAAAAGAAACATTGTAAATTTTTATATATCTTCTCTATTATCTGGATTTAAAATCTGTATTACTCAAGTTTACGGAAATTGTTCTAGAAGTTTTATTTTATTTTTTAGTCAAGAAAAAAATCGAAAGTGTTTTAACTTTTTTATCAATCAGATTACCTTTTTATTAATAAAGAAAATGCATATTGTTTTCAAACATGTGTTATTTAATATCTACTATGAATAGTTTTTATTTTTAGCTAGCATCGTTCTTTGCATTACTACAACTACGACTACTAAACTCAACCTATTTGAGATAGAAGTGTTAAAATAGATTCCATAATGTATGATATCAACAAGTAGTAACCGCAGGTATTAAATTAACGATTACACACCAACAGATTAATGGTAACAGTCAAATAAGATTTGGGTTACATCGAGGTGAGCACTGGCCCTCGTTTCGTCCGTTGTGAGCACTTTCGTCTTTTCCGCATTGATTTCTAACCCGTATGACTGGGAGATATGGGAAATGCATAAGATGCCCGTTGTCACTGGCATCGGTTTCGTCGGCAAACATTAAGTCGGTTACGAAGTTGTCGTCGTATCGAGCTCGGAATCCTCCATTGAACGCATAATCGTGTCGATCACATCATTGAAGAGAAGTGACGAAGCGACGTCTCCCTGTCGCACACGCGTTTGAATCGGAAACTCCTCGGATAAGTCGCTTCGAATACGAACACTGCTGGTTCAGTCATCGTACGGCGCTTGGAGAAGTTGGATTATTTTCTATGGCACCGTGTTTGGTTTCCAATGCTCTCCATAAGCTGTTCCAATCAATGCAATCGAAAGCGGATTTGAAATCGATGAAAACGACGACAGTTCGCAACGAACTCTTTCTTCCATTAGCTGACGGAGAGCGAGGGAATATTTGATCAATACATCCTTGTTGTGGTCTAAATCCAGCTTGTTCTTTCCGACGTTTTCGGCGATAATTCTTGCATGCCCGACTGCGCCTTTTTTCAAAATTGGTACAACGATCGTTTTCTTCCACGCCGACGGGACACGATCCGAATGCCATATGTGTGTTCTGAGGACATGGAGTCTTTGTGATAAGACATCACCTCCGGCTTTGATCATCTCGGCGGTTACTTGGTCTATTCCCGGCACTGTTCCATTTTTCAGCGGTTCGGTATCGAGAAACTGATTCGTAGGCTGTTCGATAATCCGCGGTTCGGGTGCTGGACCTTGTAGCGGATCGTGGTTGTACAGCTGGTGGAATAATTTTCTCCACCGCTGCAGGCGCCCATGGCAAGAAATCACCAAAGTTCCATCCGATTTTTTGATGTGCTCGTTTGTTTTGCCGTCTAACCGCCGGATTGTCTGGTACAGCGTTCGGTACTCGTGCCCCGACGCCGCTTCTTCCATGTCGGCCGTTGGTTATTCCAGTACGCTTCTTGTTCCGATTTAATTTTCTGTCAAACTTCTTTGTTCAATCACCGGTATTGCTCAAAGTCGACGTGTTTCACTCGTTTCCGCTGATCAACGAGGTTCAGACAGCTGTCCGAGATCCAAGGCTGCGCCCGTTTACGGATAGTTGGGCACAAATCCATTGCATACCTCACAATAGACTCCGGCAGTTGCCTTTCTTCTACATCGATATCGTCCGGTATTGCGAGCGCCGCGAATTTGCTGGATAAGGCCATTTGAAACTATCGCTCGATGGTCCGGTTCCGTAGGCACGCCCAATTCTTAGCTGGTAGTGGCGCCATTTTCTTCGCTCTTTGTAACCGCATCTGTAATTTCGCTTGAACAAGATAATGGTCCGATTCCCAATCGGGCCCACGCATTGCCCGTAGGTCTTTCAGCGTCGAACGGAATCTTGCGTTGATCAAAACGTAGTCTAACATCGCCGAGTCGTCGGATCAATTTTGCCAGGTGAGTTGGTGTTTGAGTGGATGGCGGAAAATGCTGTTGCTGTTTGACGCTGCGAATGAAAGCAGGCGCAAGCCATTGTCGTTAATTACTCCGTGTCCAAATTTGCCCATCGTTCGTTCCCAGCTGGTTAAATCTGCTCCTGAATGTCCATTGAAGTCCCCCGCGAGGATGATTAATTCGGTTCGAGATATCGTATCCAGCGTCTGTTGAAGCTGTTCGTAAAATTCGTCCTTGTTCGCGTCCATGCTGGTCTCGGTTGGCGCATAAACGGATACGATATGGGTCTTGATCTTTCCACCGATGGTTTTTATCACCAAACGCTCGGATATCGGTTGGAATGCGATAACGCTGCTGGCAACCCGTCGATCGACCATAAACCTGACGCCGGACTATCGTCTCTCACCACCGGAATAGTAAAGCATCATCGTTTCGTCAATGGTTGGCGAGACGATCGTCCCGGATCCGGTAAGTCGTAGTTCCGATAGCGCGGCAACTGATACTTTGCATTACAACAATTCCAAGCATTACTTCCCAATCATCTAAAATTAAAAAATAACATTGAAGTTATCACGTATATTTTTCTTCAAAATAACATTGAAATCATTGCATAATCAAAGCTGCTGCTCGTTTCGCTACTGCTACTAGTACCGCATTTGGCGTTCCAGAAACTGGAGTTGGTAGAATACTAGCATCAACAATCCTTAGATTTTCAATTCCCTTTAATCTGAAAATAACTCTCTCTATTGTAAATAATCAATCAAGTAACATGTTTTACCTTAATTGTGAATCGACAACACCACTTTCCCCATCTCCCATGGCGCAAGTTCCTCCGGGATGATGAGATGTTAAGCCAACAGTGCGAAGCAAACATTCCAAGTATTTATCACTAGGGTTATTTGTTATGAAATCAACCTTGAAAGGTCCCAAATGCCGACATTCTCTAATTTTAGGCCAATGAATTTTTGGACCAAGATTCTGAAAAGCTTTTGACGAAATTATTTTAACAGCTGCTCTTACAGCATTTATTGTACAGTTGACATCTCTCGTATCGCTTAAATGATTTGGATCTATTAAAGGGTCATCTGTTATAACTTGGCTACTAGCCTTAACTGTTCCTCTACTGGAAGGTTGAAGGCAGGTTGATAGTACTACAAACCCTTCTTGAGAGCTATTGTAGTAAAGTGGAAAAAGTGATCTGAAACTCTTAAGTAAATAAAAGTGTTTTAACGTATTTTTAAATATAACTAAAAAAATTAACGCGATTTACCTGTTGCTTAAAGTTAGAAAGGGACATTAAAGCTGCTTCGTCAATCGCTCCCGTAGCAAAAAAACTGATTCCGAATCCATCATTTATCGAGAACACATGGCCAATTACACCAAAATTAGAAAAATGTCCTTCACCATTTAACATATATTTCAAAATTTCTTTAAAGTTTAAAATTTTGTCCACGGTTATGCTAGCAGAAACATCAATAGACACATACAATGGCAGATTCATGTGATCGTGCAGATTTAATCCAACATTGGGAGATTCAAGAACTTGTTTAACTTTAATCTTTTTGAGAACATCTCTCGGTCCTACCCCAGATAAGTGAAGAATCTGAGGAGTCTGATAAGCTCCTGCTGCTAATATTACTTCTTTCTTAACAAAAATTTCTGCTGATTTTATTTTCCCGTTTAATGACTGCTCGACAAAAACAGATTTCGCATACGAATTGTCTATTTTAATTTTTCGTACCAGCGTGTTCGATATAATTTTTAAATTTTCGTTTTCAAAATTTGGTTGTAAAAAGTTCTCGTATACGCTCCATCTGAAACCTCCATGTATGTTGTACTTACTTCGACGGAATTTTAAACTATGGCCAAACTCAAATTTGGCTGCTTCAAATGATTGGCTCATTTTAGAGTAATTTTCTGGTATTTGCCAAACATACGAACTCTCTTTTGTGTGACTTTTGTCCAAATTAGATAAGCTGCAAACATCGTTGCAGTCGTTTGATATATTAAAGCATGAGGCTATTTCGTCTCGGGAATATAAATATTTCCACATATTTTCGTAGTTCCAGCCAGTAGCTCCTAGTTTTACCCATCTTTCAAAGTCGGACTTTTCTCCGTTGAAATGTAGCAAATAGTTTAGTTGCGACGAACCGCCAAGTCCTTTTCCTCGGGGTAAAAATTGTTTCTAAAATAAAGACATGTTTTATATCGTTAAAATGTACCAGACCAATAACAAACCTGATCTATCAACCCTTTGGAGGAGAACTTTTGTGGCACTGACATAAACGCCCAATCATTTCGAGATCTTTGGTTGAAAGTCGTTAAGAGTGGAATTTTGCGTATTAAACTGAAAGTATGTCCAGCCTCAATTAGAAGTACAGACGAATTAGATTTTCTGCTTAGTTTTGCTGCAAGAACTGACCCAGCAGTACCGGCACCAACTAATAAAAATAAAGTTAATTATTTGTATGCGCCTCTTCAATTTAGAATGAAAATAAAAGCCTATTTGTTCTTATCCAGATTTTTTGTAATATAAACAGTTGTTTCTTCCCGCAAACAATGATCACAAATGCGAAGAATGCAAAAAACGAAGCTTGAGGCAAATTATATTTATGCTTAGAGTAGACAATGTATCACGCATGGACGACTTTTGTTTCCGTGACTGTTTCGTCTTTTTTATCAAGTTCGAGTATATGTTTGGCGATGCGCGCATGTTACGACGTGACAACCGGGTGGCATTTTTGTCCGCCGACCGGCGAACAAGCCCGTGGCAAAACTGCCGTCCGCTTTCAACGCATCGCTAGGTTTCCTTAGCCCCGCGCGCACGGGTGACAAAATTGTCATTAAGTGTATTTTCGTACTCGCATGCGAGATCTCTCGGACGCCAGAAAGCGCCAAAAACAACAACCACCAGAGTGTGAAAGGAGGAGGGTGGACGAACTGCCGAATTGACCAGAATCGGACCAGAAGAAACTAGACAATAAACCGCATTTTTTAAAGCGTCACCGACAGCAGCGTATCCGTTGCGGGGACGTCCCGCTCAAACCGCCAGCTAACGGATCAAATAAGTAAGAAGAAGAAGAGGTGCAAAGCAGAATAAACGCCGCAAATAAAACATACTTCTCACTACTGTCAGTAGTGAAATCCACAGAAATACCAAAATAATAATCTACAAAACGATCATACGTGTGAGGCATGGAGCTTCTCCTAAAAATCCGCAGACAAGATGGATATATGTATTTTAGGGGGAGGTTCTTTGAAGGAATTACGACCCAAATAATGAAGGCAATGCGTAGAGAATACACTACGCTACAATCACAAATTGCCGACTTAGTATTACAAAGAGTCCACACATGCTAAGCTACTGCGTTGGGCCGGTCATGTCTAAGGAATGCCCTATATTTACTACCAGGTGGTAAAAGACCAGTTGCTAAAACACGGTCAGGATAGGAAGACGGTTTTAGTGCTAATGCAGCAAAACTGCTCAATTAAAGAAACTGGAGGCAAGCTGCGCAGCAATTAGACCTCTAGAGAAAGAAGCTGATGGAGGCCAAGGGCCGTATTGGGCTGTAGAGCCATAGAAGAAGAAAGGAACCAGACGATATGAAATAAGCAGATAGATTTGAATGGCTATTTTGACCGAATTTTTGAACGAACATTATAGTTCCGAACGAACGATAGTTCCTGCCAATAAATTTTGACTACATGTAGCTCGTTCGTTCGTTGGATTTGCGGCTAAGTTTTGTTCATTTAGGCTCCGCTCCGCATGTAAATCTAGCGATTCTAGCAGATTACATATTCACAATTGGACGCAAAGCACTAGACGTTAAGGAAACCTTTTCAAGAATCGTACAAAGCTCAGATAGCCCTGCAGCGCACTCTCAAAAAGTTCTCTAGAAATGAAAAAAGTAATGAAAATGAGGGAACCGGTTAAAACTATGTAATTACAATCGTTTACAGTTGATTTTGGCCGAAGTTTGGACATCATCAACATACAAAAAAAAAACATAAAAAAGAAAGGGCAAAATCTACCATTTTATTCGCCATATTTCAGTTAATTTTGCAGATATCGATTTCAAATTTTAAAATAATATAGTTTAACTAATTCTCTATATAAAACTCTATCTGAACTTTTTACATCAATTAGAAACAAAATAGTGACCTTTTTTTCTAATTGAAGTGTTATAAATTTGAAGAATTCGCTTTTTTGTTTATTCTACATTGTAGTCGAGTAGAAGATTAATTTCTCCATAAAATAAAATAAAAAGTAAAACAATTTCCTAATATTAGATCAAGAGAAAAATAAAAAAAATTTACATCAGCAAATCCTGTAGGTACTCAAGCCATTTTATTTATAACTTTCGGGGATTCCCCTGACTATATGAAGCACAACTTAAGAACTACTCGATCACCGCATCTATGTAATCAACTCCAAGGCTAAAAATAAACATTTTATCGCCATATACAATTGATTTGTCGTTGGTCTTTTTCCATTTGCTTTGGTTATTCTACACTCTATCTAGAGAGTATAAAAGCCCTATAAGTCCGCGTTCGTTTCAGTCGAAGCAAGTTAAGCATCGAGAAGAGTTCTTAATAAGTTATTCTTACATAAAGCAATCGTTTCTAAATAAATTCATAATGGACCGTAATAGTGGAAACCGAACCAATCAGTGCAACCCAACACACACTCCATCGGGACCTGGAAGGACAAGTGGATATTCAGGAGCTGGAACTAAATCAGATCTAAATAATCATTCAAACCAGATGAATTCAAATAATCCTAGATACCAAGGAAAGTGATTTTCCCGTAAAATGTGTAAAATGGTCAATTATAAATAATTGTACTTTTATAAAAATTTGTGTTTTTTTCTTTTTTTGGTGTTATTAAATTTATTTCTTGATAAGCGATAAATTTTGGTGGTTCTTCGGCTTTGCGTTGTTTTTCTTTAATGGTTTATTGAGTTGTGTGGTATATTATGGTAAACTTTTGCAAAATTCTCTTGATTGTAATTTCAAAATCAAGCTGTTACTAAAGCTTAAACTTTGTGATCTTCGCGAGCATACCATCCAGTAGCATAGGCTCATGTTATCCACAGGCTCTGCAATAGGTCTAAAGAAGGTCCCCTTTGCTCGAAGTGTATAGCGAACCAGGGACCGTATTTGGTTTCTCGAGTCGATAGATCGATTCGACAAAAAAGTTTCTCGATTTTTTTTAAGTTTCATATTTGGTATCACGACCAAATCGACAGCGCGCCCTACAAAACCATCAAATTGTGTGGTTTCGCTCCAAGGGCAGCAAACCACGTATATTTAATTAAAATATAAATTGTTAAAAGTTTATTGCATGCATAAATTAAGCTTTTTAATAATCGTCAAACGTCTTTATTGACACGTATAGAAATGATAAGGTTGTCGATATCGTGTGGCCAAATGCCAATTTTTATTTATCGACAGAGAAGATCATGTCGACTCTAGACACCAAATACGGCCCCAGAACCATGTTGATGCAATTGACACTTTGAGAATACTCTTCCATATGCGATCTCTAGTTCATACTTTTATTTCAATGCAAAGTACGATCTTAGGGTAGGTTGATTTATGTGAGAAAATTACTATTAACGATTACCTTCGTTGATGCCTACGGCCCTGAAGGTTGGTCAGAGCAGAGTCAGCTATTTCGGCTTTATTTTAATGTGTTTTACTCTGTTCATATGTATATTGCTGTGTTTTTTAATCGGGCGATTCGCAGTTTTTCTACTGCGTTCTTCTGCAATATTTTCAGCTTGGCACACGAAATTTCGTTTCGAGCTTATGGAATTTCTATAATTTCACTATAAAAATAAAGTTAGGGCCTTTTCGTAAACGCATACGTACGCTTTGCTTTGCAGCGATGCAATGAGTTCGTAAACGCAGATGAGCCAAAGTCATTCGTTCGGAAACGTACAAGATTCAAGCTCTTTTGTAGTTTTCGTTTTCACTATTATTAAAAACTTTGAGGATTGATCGCATACGTTTTCGAAAAGAAGTTTGCGCTTCTTTGTTGCTCAGTTGCTTTGGCGTTTACGAAAAGGCCCTTATTCGCTAGATATCTCCGGCTTACGACTATAATAAACTAGATTATTATATTCTCTCATAGGTCTATCTCATAGGATTTAGTTTGAGTTTAAAAATTGAGACATATTTGGTTGATAAGAACTATTAATTGAATTGATTATTGAACCTTTTCAACAGTTAAATAATGGCAAAATTTGACTGGCCGATAAAGAGGAGGCAACTTTTCAAGAATTTCATAGAAATAAAATTGTAGACAAGTCTAGTCTAGTTCTTTGCTACGTATCTGAGTCTTGGGCATTGACAAAAAAAAACAGAAAATGGGCTCCAAGTCTTCGAAACGGGAATCCTAAGAATATATTTGGCCCTGTAAGGGTTAAGCAACATGTATGCAGGAGGCCACATTTTTTTAAGATCAAATTTCCCTGACTTTTCTAGGTTTTCCAGACAATACTTGAATTACAAGGTACTTGTACAAGGACTGTAACGCCATTTAAGAAGAAAACTGCATGCAAAGGGGCCCACAGACGGAGTCACGGAATTTTTTCTCTTTTTCTAAAATAGAATTAACTTACCAACGATATAATCAAATTGCAAACCACTTTGTATATTTATTAAATTCGGAATTTCATCATCTAGTAACTCCAACCACAAAACTGCGAATAATAATAAAAACAGTAAAAAAAACACAAGGCAAATAGTACAAAGGAAATCTTGAAGTTTCCGCCTATAATAAGCGCAAGTATTGACTTTATTCCACTTGTTTAAACCCATATTGTTTAAATTTTTATCTCCGATGTTTTCTTGATAGGAGCTAGATTAGAACAAATAAAAGACATCAGAAATGGCTTCTTCCTCAAGCTTTATAATTGAATTAAATAAGATTGCTAATCGATTAATTTCGGAAACTTCAATTTTTATTTGAAGCATAATAATGTAAAATATAATTCGGATACTTATATATAAAGAGAAAGAAATTATACAGAAATAAAATTAAGACGTAGCAAGCATTTCAATATCAGCCTCGGTGGCACCTTCTTCTAATTTCTTTTCCAGTTCTCTGGCATCGACATAGGTGATATTTTCTTCCTCGTCTTCCATTAGTGCAGCATTTTCTGCGTCTTCCTTTGCTCGTCTTTCCTTTAATCCAACAGCAGGTGATCTTATTAAAGCAATATTCCTTTGGACATCCTTAACATCCATTTGAATTTCAACTTCACGTCCTTTCCGTAAGCGTTCCATTACAAATTGTCCTTGTCGTTTCTCCTTGATCTCTGTAACGCGTTTAATTGCCTGTAGAGTCTTTTGCCAGACTTCTCTGTTGTATTTAACTGGAACATTGCGACGAATTTCAAACTCAAAACTTGGATCAACAGTCAATTCTTTTCCAGCAGCCTTTCTGTATGCTTTGGTCCAACGTACCTTGCGTGGATTCTTCTTACGTTTGAATAACTTATGACATTTTGAACGACAAAATTTGAAAATCTAAAATGATATAAAAATGTGATATAATAGCTTGCCATCATGAATTAATTTTGCTTTTATCTACTTACCCTGCAGTCATTTCTAACAAATTGTATTCCATGACCAGGATATACTTTACTAGAACAGAAATAACACGTTTCAATACGCATTTTATGAGTTTATTACTATTATTTCACAAAATTATCCAGACAATTGACACCACAATCTTCACGTGTTGGCAATTGTCAAAAGAGGGGACTTGTTCTTCTTTTTTTAAAGCAAGATGCCGTATTCCAAAGTTTTAAATTTGAAAAAAAGACGGCGCTCGGATTGTATTTTTATTTATAAAATGAAAGGTAAACATTCGATGACAGAAGAAGTTTTTGCAATCTGGCTAGGGAAGAATCCGGACTTTGTTGCGTATTAGACTATTTATTCTAAATTTGTGGTAAAATATAATGAAGAAAACATGTCAGACAAAAGAAAGAAAGCATTGACCAATGTACTAATACCGACAGTAGGTGTTGGTCTGCTGTTCTTTGTTTTTAAAAACAGAGCAAGAATTCTTCAAGGATTGCGATATGCATGGAATTACAAAAATCCCCTCAGGTACCAGAAAATTGAAGTTGTTGAGAATTTAGCCGACTGCCAAAGGGTAACCAGTAAGCTTAAAAAGTAATTAAATTTTATAAATATAATTGTCGTTTATAATATATACTATTTCAGAGATTGTGATGAGTGCAAAGTTCTTGGATTCGATTGCGAATGGGTCACCGTTGGTGGTTCACGTCGCCCAACTGCATTACTACAATTAGCTTCTCACCGTGGACTATGTGCTTTAATCAGACTCTGTTGTTTTACACATTTACCGAAAGATCTAAGAGAAATTTTGGAAGATGAAAATATTTTGAAAGTAGGCGTAGCACCACAAGATGATGCCGCAAAACTTTCTCATGATTTTGGTGTTGGGGTAGCTAGTACACTAGATTTAAGATTTTTAGCTGCACATGCTGGGCGAAAGCCTGAAGGTTTGGCTAGACTCTCAAAATCAATTATAAATGTAGAGCTTGACAAAAATTGGCGAATTCGTTGCTCTAACTGGGAAGCTAAGGATTTAACAGTCACCCAGGCTAGATATGCTGCCAACGATGCACATGTTGCTGTAGAAATATTTAAGAAATTATCGAAAGAAATTCGGCCGGGGTAGAGATATCTATTTTTTTGGAAATATTTATTTTGCAAATATTCTTTAGATATTTTTGGCAAGGAAAAACAGAATCGTGGAAAGATATCTTGAGCGTCTGCGAACCATTTTTGGACGTCAAGTTTAAGGATAGTATGTTTTTAACAATTACAAAAGCAAAAAACAAGACGAGCCTACAGGATATATCTAATGAGTAAGTTAATTTATCGATTTTAATACTATACAGAAGTTATAGTACTTTGAAACTGAACCAACAAATTGTAGTTATACTACTAAAGCTGTTGTTTGCCATTTATATAGCCTAATATGTTAGAACTACTTAAAAATACACATTTCTATCTTACAGAAATACAAAAAAACAATTTAATCGTAACATGAGCACGCGTTCAAAACATCTTTATGATAATTGTTTACTAGAAGCACCCGATGGAGAACTCCTTTGTACTTGCGACAGAAAGAAGGCACAATGGTATCCACACATATCCATATATAGATAAAAATCTCTGTAATAAAGCTTACTTGAATTCTAGGTATATTTACCACAATTTAGGAACAATAGTCACTGAAGATCCCTTTACTGTTCGATTAAACTTTGAACCAGCTGGTCGCGCTGTTGGTGAAGTTGGAAAATATTATACATTAGCTAAAATAAATCAATGCGTTGTATGCGGACGACAAGATGCCTATATAAGGAAAAATGTTGTACCTCGGGAATATAGAAAACATTTTCCAGGTAATTTACTTTCATTACAGTATTCCTATAAATAAAAATGTTTATAGTTGTTATGAAATCGCATACTTCACATGATGTGCTTCTACTATGCCCACCATGCCATCAAATAAGCAATATTTCCGACTTAAAAGTAAGAGAGAAATTGGCAAAATTATGCGATGCACCGTTTTCAAATTCTGATGGAGGAGCGAAATATATAGAAATACCGAAATTAAGGTAATTAGAGTATCCTTAGTATAACTATATTAATATTTTTAAATAAACAGGCAACTACGATCTGCAGCACGTGCACTTTTGAATAATTCAAATAAAATACCAGCTAGTAAACAAGAAATATTAAAAGAAACAGTTTTAGCGGATTATCCTGCAGGTACGGAGTTAACCCAAGAAATTTTAGAACGCGCGGCTAACATCAATATTCTGTAAGTACCTATCTCTAAATTCCAGAAAATCATCCTTTCTCTAGCAGTCACAAAAGCGAATTTCATCGGTTGGTTGATGAGATTCAAATCGTTTCGGGAGGCATAACACTCCAGTGAGTTGTTTCACCATGCCCCGATGTCAGAGTCGCGATAGTAATGGTTGGGAGTAGGAGGAATAAAAATATCGCGGTTAGGTTGCGGCAGTTCCTTCCTTCCCGACTAGAGCTGCTGTTCGACATTGCACTCTACACGAAGAAAATAGATTGTCGACAGTATAAAGGGCTTTTCCTGAGACTCGAGTCTTTCACATAAAAAAATATATTTTATAATATCCAAATGGCAGCTTTGTTGTAATACTGCTGAAGGTCAGCTGATTTTAACACCTAACCTACCGCGACCGGGCTTAGTTAGACCCAAAGCTACAATCATAATCTCTACTTTCCACTTTCCTCTATTTTATTACTCCTTCGGCGTATGATTCGCTGTGTTTATTAAACTGTTTCAAAGTAAAGCCTACAGAAGGTTTTAAAGTGTCTGAAATGTGAACCATTCTATTAATTACTCGCAGTCTAAACAACTTTATATATTGATTTTTTTTATCAATTTTTAAAGGGAAGAAGTAGAAAACTATTGCTCTCATGGTCTTAAGGTTGTTAATGATTTCAAAGAAAAGTATGGAGGCTTAGTAGAACTAGAAAAATTATGGCGTGAACATTTTTTGAATACCATGCATCCAACACACCTTCCAGATTTATGGTCGATCACGCACAACGAAAACAGGTGAGTAAACATATCTGTATTAAAAGAAAAATCGAATTTACATAATTATATTTAGACTTGAGATAAGAGCAAGTGAAGGCCGCCTTAAGAAGGATGATATGGAAGTGGCTGGCCTGGATCCCAGTATACTTGTTCCGGAAAAGCAAAATACATCGCTAGCAGAAAAATCAGAAGCACAAAATGTTTGCTTATAACAAAAATTTATTTACATCTTACGACTATTAAACTTAGATATAAATAAATAGTGTTTTTTACATAATATTAGCACCTCTCCTAGTAGGCCCTGAAATTTTCTTCTAAATAAACTCAATTCCTTCGTATTTGAGAGCAGTTGGAATTTTCTTTTCCTCCATAAGTATTTTACCATCTATATCGAATGATGAAATGTAAGTGGCAGTTTTGCCACTTACTTCTTCTGTACTTAATGATATAATTGCTTTGTCATCGCTGCCAGGAATAAATTTGAAGCTAGAGTAGCCGTGAGTTGGATTGATTTTTCCAACCTTGGTTGCCTTAATATCTTTAAATAATTCATTTGCTGATATTAGGAAATTGCAGCCCATGAATTCATCGCGAGTTTCATTGTACCTAAAAAAACAGTTTTAATTAGGTTTTGCTTATTCGAGGAATAACTTTGTCTTACCGCTCTTTAGAACATCTCCGTGGCAAGAAGTACCAACGTTTTTGATTTTCCGACCACATCCCTGACTCATGTATCATATATCCGGGCCATTGTATGCCCAGCACTTCCCTTATAGCCTTATAATTATTTGACCAATTTAAATGATGAACTTCGCCACTGGGTGAAACCACCTTCACATACATCGGGTTATCATTTTCATACTCCCCATGGCTTGTGGTCCATTCCTTACCCATAGAGCCGACATAAAGCATTTTATCCTTTACAGTGGCCCATTCTGATTTGAATCCTTTAGCATTGTGCCCGTCTCCATCAGAAAGTATAATCCAAGGCGTTAATTTATCATTTAATATTTCGTATACTAGCCCTGTCCGGTCGTCAAAGGTTAATAGGCGGCCGTTGAAAACTACTAATTCTGACAATTCCATTCCTCTGTTTTTCAGTGAGTAAAAGGAACGCATTTCCACTGGATCACCCTCATCCCAAGTTATACTAACTGAACTATCAGCTGGTGCATAACGAAGATAACCTTTCATATAATAGCTTCTCCATGATGGGGGATCACCATCTACTTTTGAGTTTGTATCAAGATCAGCAACTAGACCAATTCGAAATGTGTAGACACCTTTAAATAATCAATGTTACTATTATAGTTATTTCGGATGAGATAGCACTTCTTACCATTTGTAATTATTGGCGGTGTGATTGGATAAGTGCTGTTATAGCTATCGTAACTAGTTGATTTATACACCCAAGATTCCGAGGAAGAAGCCGATGTGTTCTTTACATAAAGAAATATAATTCCTAATGTACCGAAGCACAAAATTAGTAGAGCTGCGTGAAAATGGAATCTGAATGTTCGATTTCCCAATCTGTAGGTTGGTGGTGATCTTAGCGCTGTGCGCCAGTCTCGAATGTACATTGTATGGGAATTTGGATTATTTGATAGATTTTTTCTCATTGGTCAGCTTTTCGAGACATCCTTACGTAAAAATTGAAAATTGCTTTCTGATTTTGATTTTGAATATTTCATTTGCAAAAAAACGCAGCTCCAAAGAAAATAGAAATATATTGGAAACGTCAAATACACGTCACTTCTGGGAATAGACATAACCTAACTTTTTTTTGTATTGATGTTTAAATGAAAACTTTACACAGGATTAGAAACTAACTTCAAATCTCTAAACCAGTCAATTGCTATACATTACAATATTCGCAAGTAGATGGTAGCTCAAAATCAAAATTTGCTTCATATGCTTCCGTTTTCAAATAAATTTTTTTAACATTTTGGCATGGTAAATGGAAAATAATCACTGCTAAATAAGAGAATGTACAGTGAATGTAAAATATACATATACAGTATACAAGCAATACCGACGATTGAACAAAGAAGTTCGACAGAAAATGAAATCGGAACGAGAAGTATGCTGGAATGACGTTGCGGCCGACATGGAAAAAACGACATCGAGGCACAAGTACCGGACGCTGTACCAGACAATCCGGCGGTAGGCGGCAAAACAACATCAAAAAATCGGAAGGAACTTTCCAGCACCCAAAACGCCGATTATCGAATAGCCAACGAATCAGTTTCTCGATACCGAAACGACAACTATCGAGGTGAAGGCGGAAATAAAATCGCTGAAAAATCGAAAAGCACTGGGAGTAGATCAAGTAACTGCCGATTCTTCTTTATGGATCGGAAACGTAGATACTGCTCAAGCCGGGCAACAAGGTCGAGGTTTTCCGATGCGAAAAATCGAAGACCGAATTGAATCCCTGATGGAAAGCGCAATCCAGGTCGTCCCAAGAAGCGATACATGGACTCCGTTGAGGAAGATTTAGTAAAGCTAGGCGTACGTAACTGGAAGGCATTACCCAGGTACCGAACGACATGGAAAGAATTGCTGCAGGAAGCCAAGGCCAATAATAGGCTGTTCCGCTACAGATGATGATTATGTCGAACCATATTCGCGATTTGCATTGAAAGGCACATCTTTACTTACTTCGCCAGCCTGTCTTGTGTCTTTAAAGGTATATTTTTGCCTCTTTTGCCACTTATCCATAAAGTGAGCGCTTTTCAATTATTCAGAATCCATCTAACCTTTATTTTAATTCGAGCTGAAAAATTGGGGAAGTGAATCGGTGAAAGGAATACATAAATTTAGCCGGGCCGTATAACAAAGCTGTATAGGCGTCATATGCAGCTTATGTATGGACATTTATGTAGCGAATCGGCATGTAACATATATGAAATACGAAAAGCTGCATATGCAGGTTTAGTATACGGTTGGGCTAAGTGTTATAGAATCAAACATTTCGACGACATACATAAATCGACGTAAATTGGGGTATTCTTATATGATAATGTACTGAAAGGATTACAAGAACCCAAAGAAAACCACAAATTTTCTTAAAAAGGACTTTTGTTAACGTCTCCATTTATTTTTGCTTTTTAAATACAAAATATCATAAGATAGAAGATTCGAATTATTTTAAATTAAAAATGACTAGATAAAAACAGATTTCGTCTTAATATTCTTACCATCACTGTTAAGAAGCTTCTTTAAGTATGCTTAAAAATTATGAGATTCAAAAATTGTTCATTCTTAATCAAGAGCTAAAAATCTTAATTTTTTCCTAGTGGACGACTCTCTAGGCAAAGATTGAGCCCATTTCTTTAGAGCAGTAAGCACAACTGAACTGACAACTAACAAGGCTCCAAATAGGGAATAACTATTTGGCGTTTCACCAAAGAAAAGGACTTGCCAAATAAAAGCGAATACTATATCGGCGCATCTAGCTATTGCAACAGGTCCAGCCTGTTCCAATTGTAATGACAATGTTAATAAAATTTGGCCAAGAAAACTGAATAGTGCTAAAATAATAACTAGGAAACGATCATAACCGCATTGTGGCCAACATATGGCACCTATAGACCAGCAGACTATGATTGTGTAAATTAGAGCAAAAGCACCAAAATTTGTCATTATAACAGAGAAATGTAAACCTTTAAGTGCACGTAAAAGGACGTAAACGTTTGCTCCAAAAAGAGTTGATGAAATTGCTGCCACTGGTCCCCAAACATCAAAATGCTTTTCTAAAATACGTTCCTCTTCTAGGCTTGGAGACGATTCACCAAAAACGAATGGAGGACGAGTTATAAGAACAACTCCGATTAGGGTTAATACTATTGTGACAACATTGAATAATCCACAGGATTCTTTTAGAAATAATCGGGCAAATATTGCAACAAATACCGGTGTTGAAAATATTATAACAGATGCATCAGCTAAAGGCATATGCCGAAAAGCGTAAAAACTTAACATTAATCCGGTTGTTCCCATGAAACATCGAAGTATTAAAATAATACGCTTCCCCTCCGGAAATACTGGCTCCCTTGTGTATATCACAATTGGTATGGCTGGTAAGAGTACTCCTATGAATCTAAAATAAATACATAAATAATGTAGATTCTATTAATTAAATATTACAACATACCTAAATGATGCCAATTCCATAGGATTGACATCGACAAGTCCCTTAACAATTACTGAGCACAAAGAAAAGAACAGGGATGATAACGTTGCCAGCAATATTCCAATATAGGGACATGCACATTTGAATGAAGTCAACCATTTCCGGGAGGAGTGTCCCTGCGAAAACTCACCAACAAATTGATGTAGTTCCAAGTGCTCTGGCATTTTGTTATTATGTGCTCTCAATCTTTTCTTAATACTTTAATCTATAAATTTAATTTAATAAAAGAAATATTGACCACTTGATATTTTCTTTTAACACTAACCATTGTAGTTTAGTCCAGAAAAAATCGATTACAATCAATGTGAGTATATTATTAAATTAATAGATTAATTTTATGAATAACTTTCTTATACTATGGTTTTTTCTATATTAAATGAAATTATGTACACCTTTCGATTTCTTTTTCGCGGTTCCCCATTATTTTTATAAAAAAAAAACTTCTCACTCCCAGAAAAATATTTGTTGTCAAAGAATTGTCAAAATTTTTTTACCATTAATTTAGAAGGGGATGGGGATACAAATAAGAATGAACAGAAAATCTGTCAAAAGTCGAAGAATGGGAAAAATTGTGTTTAGCTAGAACATAAACCATTTTATTTTTATTAAATTTTGTGTTAAATTTCAAAATATTATCAGAAAAGGAGATAATAATAATCGTCATAACTATTTTATACCTGGATTTTTATCTGAAAAAAACTTAAATTCATTTATTTGTTATTTCCAACTATTTCGCCCTCTACTTGTCAGTTGTAAACATGTGCCAAATAAAAAAAAAGTAAACATAAACATCACCTGTCATTCATGCGGCAAATTTATTTATTAGGAAAAATAACTGATCTCTGCATAAAGTTGCTTCTTTTTCAACATAAAACATCCAACATATTAAATAAGTGTAGAAATTTAGCCATCAAGTAGCACGCTGCGTAAATAGTGACCTTTGCCGCAACTGCCACACTTTGTAAGTGAAAAAGTGAGTATTTTTCCTTACTTCACATAAGAAGTTTTTTATTTAAAAAAATATGAATTTAGTTTAAATTAATAATAATATTATTAAGTATATAAATTTTTAAAGGTGTGAACATTGCTATGCTTTTCTAAATTTTTGAATTTGATAATTAATTTAAGTAAGTAGTGTGTTGAAGAAAAAATCAAACATTTACATGGAAAGGATACGGGTTTATCTTTGAGCAACCTGCATCAACTTGTTATGAAAACAGGTAGTGATTTTACCTTGTTATTATTCTTAGTGCAAAGTTTGATGTGTGTAATGCAGTTCTAACGGTAGTTTTTTAACAAAGTAATGGAACCTATAGTCCAAGAGCCAGTGACAGATTTGCAAAGTGATTTTGCAGAGGATGGGCCTTTGATATATGTTAGATTACTTAAAGCACAACTGATTAAGACTAATCGCCAATTCGAATCTACTTAAGTTTTTATTTTATGACCTTTTGAACTTGTAGATTTTTTGACCATGAAAAAAGTGATATTGCAGAGGATGGGACTTGGTATATTGGTAAATTGGGTTGCTCCCACCTCATATTCCGATTGCCATCTCGTTTGGAGGTTAGGTTTGAATTTTGGGAATTTTTGAAAATGTCGGTTTGGTCCAGTTGAACAAAGTGATATTGCAGAGGATGGGATTTGGTGTAATGGTGAGATAGACCACCAATAGCCCAAATTCGGGTGCCCATCTCATATGTAATCAAGGTTTCCATTTTGGCGGCTTTTGATTTTGTAGCCATTTTGGGTATGACCCAAGTGATTTTGCAGGAGATGGGATTTGAACATTAGGATTCGTTACGACATATATAATACTTCTCCACTTGCCCATCTCTTTCCTATTTGTAGAAACCCATGCCATCTCCAGTTGAAGTTGGAAAATCGTAAAATCAAGTCTTATATATTAAATTTAGTTAAAATGAGTGTATATACACATCTGGCAGCATATTTATGGTATATTTTTAAGATATAATGAGTAGTTGGGTATTGTACGAGTATGTGATTAAATAAAAGTAAAACTCGACCGTCTCATGGTCCCAAGCCTGGGGTGTGAAAGGAGGAGGGTGGTCGACCTGCCGAGTTGACCAGAATCGTTCACTATGATGACCGAAGAAACTAGGTAAGGAACCGCATTTTTCAAAGCGGCACCGACAGCAGCGCATCCGTTGCGGACACGTCCCGCTCGGACCTCCAGCTAACGGATCAAAGAAGAAGAAGAAATAAAAGTAAAACATCATTTTCAGATAAATAATGAGTGATATACCTTTATCATAAATAAATTGATTTCCTTTTTTCCAATTTTCAAATTTGTTATTTGTATATTCATAATAATAAATACTAATATTATTTTTTATATACATAAATATGATAGGCTCATTAACTATCGCTATCAGGGTCATAGTTGCTATCTCCCCACCCCCAGACATTTTTTTAATTTTTTTTAACAAGCATTTCAAATAACCACGTTAACTGAAAGAAATTAAAACAAAAAGCAAACTTGGTCCATTTGAATAAAACGCAAAAAAGAGAAAGTTGAAGATAATATATAAGAAAGCACACGCAAGGGATGCAGGTAGAAACATTTCACGTCATCCTGCCTTTAACACAGGGCTGTAATGATGCCTGGAGGGAAATAAAAAAAAATTAAATTTTTTTCTGTTTGACCTCTAACTAAATGTTAACTCATTATTTTTGAAGTGAAAACTTCTTTAGCCGCGTTGGGCACTTTTTGATAGGGGAAAATGTTATGGGTTAGCCTCACCGACATGCTCATGACTGGCGCACGCGCTCAATCGATTATAATCAAAAACTTTTTGATTTTGAATAAAAAAATAAATCTGACCGCCTACTATTATTCAATTAAGTATCGAAAATGAAAATATAAAACCAGTCATTTTGAACGTCACACTTCATTACTTCATATATGGACATACATACTAAATTCACTAGATGCATTGGTGTTAATGTTTCTGATATAGGCGAAATATGCGTTGCTCGTTGCAGTTCCGAGAATGGGCAATACGTATTAATGGTTGCCGTTTATATTTCGCCTGGAAAATCTATGAGACAGATACAACAATTTTTATTCGAAAATTTGATGATTTATACAAAAGAAGGTTCTGAAATTCTCGAAAAAAGATTCGGCGAAAAATATGATAATGTACCGATGATTTTAAGTGGAGACTTCAATATTTATAGAAAAAAGTACACTTATTAATGAAGACGCAGTTACTTGTGCTACATATTTTAATAAGTTGGTTAATGTCCTAATGAAAATACTGCAATCAAAAAGATTTAGTCCTTTCAAGAAATATAGAATTTTGTATTACTTCAAAAGAATCGAATTTCAACATCTAAGTTCTAAGTTTTCACTTCTATCGGCAGTCCCTATAACTGCCAATTTTTTTTTTTTAAATCTTTTTAGTAAGTAGAGTTTTTTTTTTTTTTTTTAAAGTGTCGGGAAATTGGTTGCACCCCTAAAACCAGCAAATTTTCCATAGGAGTTTCCATTCATGAGTTATTCCGTTTTAAAGATTTCAAATACTCATACCCCCTAATCCGCAAGTTGTATGGGTCTTCAGACGTTCAATAAATTCTTTGTTGGAAAACGTGGCTAATATTTTTAGGGGTGATTGGATATATTTGGAGACAAAAAAAAGCTCTAGAGAGGAACCTATTATCCCCACTACCCACTAGATACAGGGTGTTTACGAAAGAAAAACATATAATTTTTAAAACTCTACTTAAACTTAAATAACTCCTATACTAATTAACGTAGACCAACATAATTAGGTTCATATTTTAGATAAATGTGTATTATTTTATTTGATATTAAGAAAAGAATTCCGTTAAGAAGGTATTTAGTTAAAAGCGTGAGGAAAATCCTAATATTTTAGCATTTTGCTCATATTTTGAACCTAATATACATATCTTATAAACGAAATCACTCAAGTTTTTGCTCTTTATGCTAAATAAAATAATACACATTTAACTAAAATATGAACCTAATAACGTTGGTCTACGATAATTAGTTTAGGAGTTAACATTGAGTTAGGGGACTTCATTAGAATTTTGCTCTGACGTCAATCAACCAATTTTTCTCAATTAAACTGAAAATATTAATGGAAAGGAGATGGGATTGAAAATGTAGCATTTGGTAGATACCAAGAACCTATGGTCCAAATTTTGGGTTCTGCAAAATCACTTGGGTCATACCCAAAATGGCTACAAAATCAAAAGCCGCCAAAATGGAAACCTTGATTACATATGAGATGGGCACCCGAATTTGGGCTATTGGTGGTCTATCTCACCATTACACCAAATCCCATCCTCTGCAATATCACTTTGTTCAACTGGACCAAACCGACATTTTCAAAAATTCCCAAAATTCAAACCTAACCTCCAAACGAGATGGCAATCGGAATATGAGGTGGGAGCAACCCAATTTACCAATATACCAAGTCCCATCCTCTGCAATATCACTTTTTTCATGGTCAAAAAATCTACAAGTTCAAAAGGTCATAAAATAAAAACTTAAGTAGACTCGAATTGGCGATTAGTCTTAATCAGTTGTGCTTTAAGTAATCTAACATATATCAAAGGCCCATCCTCTGCAAAATCACTTTGCAAATCTGTCACTGGCTCTTGGACTACTATAAAAAGCATTCGGGCCTTTACGAGGTCAATGAAGGCAGTAAAGCAACTGAGAGTGCAAGAAATATTAATACAGTGTATGGAGAAGGTAAAATAGGCGTAAGCCAGTTGCCAAAAAGGAAACAACAGCTTACAAGATGAGCTTCGTTCTGGAAGAATTATGGAGTTTCACGAGAAGGTCCTGCAAAGCCTAGTAGAATAAAACCTTACCATAACTATTCACGAAATAGCTTAGATTTAGTCATTTAACCGGTCATCAACACCTTCGTAATGCAAAGAAAAGAACTACTTACTTACTTTCTTACTTACTCCCCTTTAATCCCTCATGGAACATTGGACGGAAGCAGTTGCCCTCCAGCGGACTTTGTTATGTGCAACAGCTCTCAGCTCCGACCAGGATTTCCCGTTGTTGCTACATCTGCTAGTAGGGTTCTCCTCCAAGTTTTTCTAGGGGTCTTGCGGCGCGAAGGGATCGTTGCGGCTTCCAGCCACGGACCTGTTTGGCTAGAATTACGCTTTCACGTCGCAAGGTGTGGCCAATTCAATTCCATTTTCTTCGCTTGTTTTGGTAGTCTTATCTATTTGGATTTAGCCCTAAGCCTTCTTCTTCTTCTTTAATCCGTTAGCTGGCGGTCTGAGCGGGACGTCCCCGCAACGGATACGCTGCTGTCGGTGCCGCCGGGTCTCGAACTCTATTCACGATTCGTTTCCATTCTTGCTTGGTTTTTGGCGACGTCTCCGAGCCTCGGTGAATGATAATCGTTGATTCTTTAGGTCACCCTCGATATTCTTTAGCCAGGTTTTCTTCGGTGCCGATCCCTGGATTCTCCAGCCTGTGGGATGGTCTCGCCAGAGAAGCTTACGTGGCAAGGGTCATCATCCATTCGGCAAACATGTCCAAACCACAGTAGTCGACGTTTTTGTATTTTTTCTTCGATCAGTGTCTACTGACCGCATCTTTGTCTGACTGTCTTGTTTCGAAGGTGATCGCGTGGTGAGACACCGAGGATCTGCCTCAAGCATCACATTTGGAAGACCTCGAGCTTCTTAACGTCCAGTTTGAGCAGTGTCCACGACTCAGATCCATAAAGAAGAATCGGAAGCATCAACGTTTGGTAATGGCGTACTTTTGTTTTGATGGAAGTAGTTGTTCGTTTCCATATGCACCACTTGAGCGAAGCGAAGGTTGCTGTTGCCTGGCCGATGTAGCCGTGAACGTCGGACGTCGATGCTACTTTTGTTTCCTCAACTAATGATCTCAAATATTTGAACTTCGGAACCTGTTCGATTTGGGTTCTATCGAGCTGAACACTTGCCCTGGATCCGTCCGTTGTGACCACTTTGGTCTTGTCCTCATTGATTTTTAACCCGTATGACTGGGCGATGCAGTTTAAACCCGGTCTTTGCATGAGGGTAACTGAACTGATGGTGCACCTGCAAACATTTTATCGACTCGTCACTTTGACGATTCGTTTACGAGTCGAGAATCACTCGCCAAAAATTTGGTTCTCGACCCGTAATCGTAAGCATTAGGACATTAGGATATTTACTGTAAAAATAGTTAGGACAAAAAATGTAATTTTTTCATCCTGAATAAAGTTTTTTTTAACATACGTTCAAACGATCGAAATTTTCTTATACTTACTTTGCAATATTTGTAATTTTAGGTCTGAACAAATTTTCAGGGAGCAGGAGCAGGTTAGAATTCTAGAATGTAATCATGTTCTCGCTTCCGCAATCAGTATCATTTCGAAAATAAGTGGAACGATTTTTAGTGCTAATTATCTCGCCTTTACTAAAGCCTGAAAAAAAACAATTGATGTCATCCTTTTTGGGGTTTCCCAAATCATAAAAGGCTCAAAAAGTGATTAGTTCCTTCTTACCTACAGTGAAGGAAGCAGTGAGTTTTTCAGAAAACTGAAGTGTAGTGATTTAAGTTAAAAGCGTTAAAAGTGAAAGTAAAAGTGGTTTTTCAAGATTTAAGGTAATGTAAAAAATAATTTTTTTCTTAAAATGTTTTTAAAAATGCCAATTTCATCAGTATTTAATAGTTACAAATAAAACACCTTTCGGGCATTTTTTTTATTATTTAGAAGATAATTTGCGAACTTCCGAAATTCGTTGGTGTAATAATCAAAGAATCCGAATTAATGATTCCGAATTAATGAATTGAGGTCGATTTTCGAAATATTTCTGATATTTCCATACGATTTAGATAGATCTGTTAGATCTAGGTGTAAATAATAATAAAAACAGTTTTGGTAGGACCTAAATCTAACATTCTATCCAAAAAAATATGATGAACAAAAAATATCTGGATAAACGACCTCATATCATTAGTTCTTACGGCCAAAGAGTAGACTAATGTCTGTGGAGTTAGCATTGACATTTAATAACATTTGATATGGTAAATTTAATTGCAGTTGGCATTTTTCTTTTTCTTTATTTTTGGTTATTACGAAAATATTTGTAATTTTTATTGTTTAACCACAAAAAGATTTTTATTTTAATTTTTATAAATAGTATAAAATCAAACACTACCTCTGACAACTTTCATTTGCCTTATTTTCAAACTAAATGATGAATTTTATTTATGTATCTATCATTGAACCCTCTGTATTTTGAAATATGATTACATAAATATGTTTTTAGGTATTTGATTAATTAGGATGAGTTAAAAAAATTAGAGAGAAGCGGAGGATTTTGTGAATAGTGTTTTAGACAAAAGATGTGCATCTATCCCACATTCTTCGGAATTTAAGAGATCTGCCCTCTACATCAACAACTTTCGAAGCACAGGTTCTGATAGCTCCGAATACGCAGAAATTGCTTACAATTTATCCTTTAGACAACGGAGAGCATGTTCATTATTGTTTAAAAGATGGATTGACCGGCACTAACTATACTTTTTGGTAGGAATAGTCGCTGGTTTAAGCAAACCAAATAATTCTGATACATACCTCTTACCATTTGTTTCTGAACTAAATTGCCTAATTAACTAAGGTTAAACTTTTGAAAATAAAGTACTAAATATTAAAATCAAGCAGTTATTTTTGATGCCCAGATCCTTTATATTAATAAAATAAGTTGTTAAAAACCGACTTCAGAAAAAAAAAAAAACCAATCCCGTAATGGACAAAAAAGGATGAAATATTTGTTTGTGATTCTTAACAACATTAATCCAATCAGAATGGATTTAGAAAGAAGAATCACTTTTGAAGACGGTGTTAACACCTGTTTTCGGGGTCATGCATTAAGTGCGTAAGCATAACAAAGAAATGAAAACAGTTTTCGAAGCAACAGTTAGTGCAATGAAAGTCAACTACTACCTTGCTTGTTTCCGCTGCTGTTATAATAGCGCTTTTTGTAGTACTCCACAGTTCTTCAATATCGTTTTCGTCAGAAACTATTTGTTGGCTTAAGGTTTGTTGTAGTTTCCCAACAAATGCTCGCATTTTAATGCTGTCCCGCAAAAGGGTTATATTGAACCGTTTACGGCTTATGGCATCTCGTTTGACGTTTCTGATTGCGGCGATTTTAAGGCGAATAGTTGTTATTATCAAATCGTTGTCACTTCCAGTGTCTAAAGCTCCAGCTGCATATAGAATTCTTTCTTAATGTCGTGGTCTGCGTCTTCAGTTGAAGCGTAGCATTGGACTAACGTAGTACTTCTTAGTCTGGTACGTAGGCGCACGATAATAAACCTCTCAGAAACTGGTGACCAGCTAATGAGGCTGGACCTGGCTTGTTTGGTGAGTATTACGCCAACGCTACTCCTACGGCTTTCAGATTCGTTTTTCTCAGAATATAAGGACTCACCGTTTGGGCAGATATGTTCCCCCGCATCGGACTATCTGGTCTCGCTAAGTCCCATGATCTTGATTATATGTATATCGATTCATCTCGTTAAGGACTTCATCCAGCCGTCCCTAAGCAAGCAGTGTTCTCACATTCCATGATCCGATTCGTGTCCTTCTTCGAAAAGCAAAGGTCGTGGTGTGTTGTCCATCCGGTTCCGAGGCACTGTTTGCCGATTCGTAGAAATGGTGTTTTTTATGGGAGCAGGTTGCTAACCTTCAGCGCAGACTCTGTTTTGGGTCACAGAAAGCTCGCCATTCGCCTGTGTCCGATCTCCAGATCTGCTAGGTGTTTGTGAGAATCTTCTCGGGTTTTGATAGAAGCGACAAATCGGGTATCACCACCTTCCGAGGTCTTTGACCTTTGCCCCCCCCCTAAAAAAATAACAACATTCCTATATTTGAAAGCTCGTTTGTTTAAGATCTTATTTCCTTTCCTTTCGAATACCCACTAAATTCTAGTTTCGTGTTCGGTGTAATTCAACCAATCCCATAATTTGTGATAATACAGTCACATAAATGTATAACGTTTGTAAAGAAATTGTGGTTTTATAAAACTTCGAAAGTACAAATATTTCCGTTTTTATTCTTCTAATACATTAATCCTATTTAAATTTACTCTAAAGGAAATATCTTTTGTCAAAAGCACTAATTTTCACTTTTTCATTTCATCAAGATCACCTAAATAAAAAGATTGCAAAGATGAAGACTGAGTGCAAAGATGAATCCTTAATCACTGCACCCTCAACAAGTTCAGGTATTTATGTCTTTTGTTCATTCATGAGAAAATAGTAATTTAAAAATCGCAGCACTTCCACCTGAATGTAGAGATTGCGGCTGTCAGCAACAATTGCAGAAATTGAGGACAGAACTGACGGAAATGCGAGAAGAAATAAAAGCGCTTATGACAACGCAAGTAGCCGCATTAAAAGAGTTGAGGAAGGAAATTCGGCAAGGAGCAAAAACAAAGGTTACTGAACCTAGCTTCTTTGAAAATGAGAGTCTTCCGTTTCCTAACGAACAGGCATTGTTCGACTTTGAAAGGGAAATTGTCGAAAATGACCGCAAATTTAGTGAATTGGTAAAAACATATTTGTAAATCTTGTTTCCTATAAAATACTTAACATTTTTTACATTTTAGCAAAAAGATTTATGTCTTCGTGGACCGAATGAACCCACCAAATTTATAAAATTCTGCATAAGAATGTTTTTTACGGATGAAATTGCCCAAAATTATAATTGGCTGGGTGTGAACAAGAAAAAATGCGCTAAGAAAATGCCTATTATGGTTGCAATAAAACGTATAGAAATATATACATATAATATATATATTGAGTTTATATTCTTAAATATGTTTTTAGAAGCCTTTCATCAGAGGTTCCCGTTGACCGGGGAGGATTACTTCAATAAATTGGCAATGAGGCATTTTCAATATGCCAAAGATAGAGTTACAAAAAAGAACAAATACATTAGAAAAGGCTTTCCACAAACAACGGAGTCACAAAATGTTCTATATCCCGTCATTGATATAGTAGAAAATAATGCCAGTAGTTAATTTATCTCGTCTGCTTGAAGTACATTTATTGAAATAAAACACGTTTATTGATATGTTATTTTCTTTTTATTAAAAAATTAAATTAAGTTCTCTATTAAACAATCAGTTTGGTAATCCCAACCTGCAAGCTAACCCCTATATGTGGAATTTAACTCGAATTGGAATCAAACAAAATAGAATGATTGCTAATCCTAACACTCAACACTTTGTATAATACAATGCGATTTTATATGTGTGGGTATGTAGAAGTTTACATGACAAGCGGTTATCATCCATTCGGCAAACATGTCCAAACCACCGTAGTCGACGTTTTTGCTTTTCTTCTTCGTTCATTGTCTACTGATCTCATCTTTGTCGAACTGTCTCGTTTCGAAGACGATCGCGGAGGGAGATCTGAGATCTGCCTCAAGCATCGCATTTGGAAGATCTCGAGCTTTTTAACGCGGTTTCAGCAGTGTCTACGTTTCAGATCCATAAAGAAGAATCTGAAGGATCGAAGTTCGGTAAAGGCGTACTTTTGTTTTGATGGAAATAGTTGTTCGTTTCCATATGCACCGCTTGAGCGATGCGAATGTTGCTGTTGCCTGACCGATGCGGCTGTGAACGTCTGTCGTCGATACTACTTTTGTTTCCTCAACCAATGATCCCAAATATTTGATTTGGGTTCCATCGAGGTGAGCACTGAACTCCGAGTCGTCCATCGAATGCTTCACGCATAATCGCGTCGATCACGCGTCCATGCTTTGTTTTTGTTGCTTTAATCTTAATTCTGTTTTCTGCTGTTTCTCTCTCTTTTCTTCTAGTAAGAAAAAACAACCACAACCACACAGCTGTCAAAAAGTTGACTCAGAAATCCAGTCAAAGAGTTGTTTCAAAAAATCTGCCCACCCCTCCATCCTCTTTCATACTCTTCTCCACAAACGACGTTTTCAGTCGATTTTTGTTGGTTGGCTGTTGGCTCATGTGAAACTGGCCATATAGAACAAATCGTCACATACCGCTTTGCTACATAAATCTCCATACAAAAAGTGACGAAAAACTGCCTATGGCGCCTATGCAGCTTTGGTATTCGGCCCGGCTTTATTTTTATAGTATGTGCAGCGTGATGTAAATTACGTCATAACGCGAACTTTGATATTACTTCCGCGTCTGGGGCGACTTTCTCTCTCTGTACTGTTCTGGTCCACAAACAACATTTTCAGGCATTTGGAAACACCGAATTATTTGTGGACTGACTCAATAATAAAAAAAAATGATATAACGTCAGCAACTTTTTGCAATGAACCATATAAAACTGTGCAGAATATTTGAAAAAATGTCCACTACCAAATCTATCTGAATACAAGGATGTTTTTACTAAATAATTGATCATAGACAGGGCCGGCACTCAGGTTTTTGCGCCCGGTGCAGTATGCCATATTGCGCCCCATCAGCTCTTCGTTTTTTAATCGCAATGAAGGAAAATGGAAAAGCACACAATTCCTGTAATAGATGAAAATGAATCGCAGTAACACTTTTTCATTTTTTTAAAGGGTTTATGAACTTGCGCCCTCGTCCAATTGCGCCCAGTGCAAGTGCACCATTATACATAACTTTCCTTCTTTCTTCATCTCTCTTTACATTCCTGATTCCTCCTGTCATAGCCTTCCTTAGCCCTTCCCTGCTCCGCCAAAGCGCATGTCATCGGTTGGTTGATGAGATTCAACTCGTTTCAGGAGGCATAACACTCCAGCGAGTTGTTTCTCGATGCCCCGATGTCAAAGTCGCGATAGTAATGGTTGGAAGTAGATGGACTAAAAATATCGCGGGTAGGTTGTGGCAGTTCCTCCCTTCCCCGACTAGAGCTGCTGTTCTACATTGCACTCTATACGAAGAAAATAGATTGTCGACAGTATAAAGGGCTTTTCCTGAGACTCTAGTCTTTCACATAAAAAAAAAAAAAATTAGCACCTATGAAAGCGCCGCCCTTGATTACAGATGTAAATTCTAAAAAAAATAAAATTTTGTCTGTACATAAATTATTTTTTTATTTAAAGCATTATAAATTACAGTTCAATATGTGGGGACTATAATATCTGTTCAGAAAGACATAAAAAAATATTTGTTATCAAGGAAAATTATTGTTATAGTAATAAAAACAAATTCTTTTTTTTTTTAAATAGCGTAATACATTTTGACGACATTTCCGAAAATAACGCTCTGACATAAATTTTACAATATTTTGATATTATCTAATAATATATAAAGGCAATTGTATATAAAGTTTGCATATATATATAGCTATAATATTTTAGTGCTTTTCTAAATACATGTTTATTAGAAATAATAAATTTTGATTTTCTATATAATCTATTACAATTGTTAAGTTTTATCCCATTTCAGATAAGACAGAATCTAATTCCCCTTGAAGACTAGTTGCCTTTTCTTGCATGTTCTTGATTTCATCTTGTAATCTGTCAACATTTGTTTGTAATAGACTGTTACCTTTCTTAAGAGCTGCCAATCTTCCTTCATATCGCTTAACTCTTGGTTCTAGATTCTTCTTTTTATCTTCGTCAGGAGCATCCTAAATAAAATTTTGTTATAGAATTTTTGATAAAGAAAAAACATGTAGTATACCTCTGGTTCAGACTCGCTTTCAGTTTCGGATTCTGTTTCTTCTTCAGACTCCTCTGTTTCAGTTTCTTCCTCATCTTCAGTTTCCTCTTCTTCCTCTTCTTCTTCCTCCTCTTCTTCCTCGTCATTTTCTTCATCTTCATCATCTGCTTCCATTAATTTAGCCATTTTCCTTACTTCTTTTTCTAATTTTTTGAATCTACGCTCTTCCTCCCTTTTAATAATAATTGAAAAAATATATATTTGTAAAAAATTACAAAAAAATAATGGTTAAAAAAATCAAATACTTTAATATTTTCTGATTCTTCTTCATGATGTCCCGTAATATGGTTCTCTCTTTCTGTGCGTGTTGTTGCTTATCCTTTACTCTATTAAGTTTAATTCTTAACATTTTAACTTCTCTCGATAGACGACGTGCGTGTCTTTCTGCCTTTTTCTCCTCATCTTCTTCACTATCACTTTCAGACTCCTCTAGCTCCAATTCTGGTGAATCTTCCTTCACTTGGGCTTCACTTATTCGCCTTGTACTAAGTGATGTCGGAATACCCTAGTACAGTATTTTTTATTATAGTAAAAACGTGAATTGGAAAAACAAATTATATTGAATTCAGTGAGACTTTGTGCTAAGAGAACAGTCAGTTGTAACATTAAACATGCTATATTAATATCATTTCATATGTTTTATTTTAATTACAAGAGAAGGTTAATTCAAAAAATTTCATCAACAGTAACGGAAGGTATATGCAATGCAAATGCTACAAAACAATCTTAACTCGTTTGCTACCAGCTGTCATATGTGTGACACATGGGTTTCTTGTCACAGCCTGTTGTCACATATATGTGGTAGATCTTTTTGATCAATTTATGAAGGCACGTTGAAATGCGTTGTTTTTTAAACAGAATTTTTGAGTTCAAAAACTGTGAAATATATGAAGAATATGCTTGGTCTGGCATAATATTCGATTATTTAGAGTTTGTACACCAGTTGAGACGGTCGATTCAGCAGGGCGAATGAATTAGAAAAACACCCGGCAAAGGCGACAGTTCTACGCCCTTTTGGGTGTAATTATTTTTGGTGGAAATATATAATACTAGCTGGAACCCGAATGGCGTGCGTCAAAACAATTGGGAATTTCAAAATAGCTTTCTACATGGGCAGTGAGTCTCAAATCCTACTACGAAAGTTCATTCGAAAAGAAAAGTCATTCCGTTAAACGAAATCACCCGCTCATATCACAATTCAACGGTCTCACTGCCACGCTTGTCAACCTGACATTGCTGATTCCGAATAATCAAATAATAAAATGTTCTGCTATCGATTGGAATCTCGCCTTACCAACGTCGAAAAGTTGTGTTGAAAATGTTTGAGCAGAGGCATCTTGTAGCAAATGGACACGCATATTCGTTGGAACCATAGATATGACGTTTTCAAGTATGCGTTAAGCTCATTTGCAGGCGTTGAGCGAAGTATAACAGGCAAAGTTGAGCGAAAAACCCCTGTAAGTAGTGTCAGAGGACTTCCGAGGTTTTTCTTCGGAAATCTCGCAAAGCCCTATCAAGCGCTTCGAGCGATTTTTTATGGGCCGTGGTGCATTTGTCCCAAATTATAATTTTGTACGTTTTGAGGAGTGTGGTAATGCTGGAGTTTTTGCTGATGTTACATGTAGGTGTTTCTCTCTAGTTCAAATTCAATGAGAGGTGGGGTGCTGAATGCGCTGTACGTCAACCGTAGATGAAAAAAATGTTTTGCATACAAAAAACATATTTTGAAAAAAAAAACAGGCTTTGAGTGATTTTTTAGCCAAAAAACAAATTTTTTGCAAACTTTGACTTTGAATAACTTCGAAAGGGTTAAGTTTTCGAAAAAATTACAAAAGGGCGTTAACGTTTCGTATTGACTGATTAAAAAAAAATTCGAAAATTCTAGTTTTTTAGTGAAATTTCGGCCAAAAAGTGATTTTCAAAATCTTTGACCTTGAATAACGTTCAAAGGGTTAATCGATTCAACATTTTTATAAAAATTAAACTTGTAGGGAATTTCATTGTCAACATTTTGGGCACGGGGGTTGTATGACCTATAGAAACTAAGATACATGGATAACTCGGAAATCTCCGGCGCCCATGTTTTTTTGGATTTCGAATTGCTTTTCTTAAAGTCCCAAGGAAGCTGTGGACCAATTTTGAGCCATTTTGGAATTTTGTCTCAAAATGCTAATTTCCCCGGACTAAAATGATACTGAATGCCGTTTCAGAATCTTGTATACATTTGTCGAAATCGGCTAAAAATGTCAGAGTTTTCAATGTTCGGTCAGATATTTCAGCAAGCATAGCTCAGTATAAAGCCGTGGCTACACAGTGCAAGTTAGGATGCAAGCTGGCTTAGTATTACTGCAGTGGAGCTACTCGCACCGCGTGACCGCATCGTACGAGTTATTGTCATGTGTCGGTCAGAACTCTTTGCATTCGAGTTACTACAACATTTTTGTTTTTATTCGTCTCTCACCTACCCCATAAGTAGCAGCTGGCATGCGACTCGGGCGTTAACTTGCACGGTATTGCGAACTAACAGTAGCTCGTAAAGTTACTGAAATCTTTGAAAGCTGCAGCAACTCCCACTTGTGTGACCGGGCGAGGCGAATCGAGCTACTGTCATGCTAGTACACGGATGCAATAGCAGTAGCACTTCTGGCTTTTTACTTTAGATCAATTAAACAGTGCTGGAAAAGACTCTTGTGAAACATACGACCTTTCCAAGAAGTTCCAGAGCCCTCTTCCACCTATGCTGCTTGTGAGTTCAGATGAGAGAGGTATAGGGCCCTCTATTTTCCCCTTCTTTCTTCTTTTGGGTTCATTTCTCCCTCACTCAATCTCACTAGTAGGGCCTACTTGGACGAGGTCCACGGTACTAAAGAAGAACCTTTCCTGGTGCTTTGAAAAAGTCAACTATTACCCGGCTCTGCAATAAACGGAACTATCGGAACTCGACCCTGTTTATAGCCCAGTGATACATAAGTGTGAGAGTTTAAAAGAAGTTCTATTATATTATAATATTTTAGAATGTTCTAAATATATATACTTAAAGTCTATTGTGACTGTTGTCATAATATTCCGAAAAAAATCAGGGGCTGTGGTGGACGTTTTTCCAATGATATCCTGGTAGCGACGAGTTAATCAATAGATGAGTAGAGGGGTGGAATGTTACTAAGTAGATCTTGATTGACATAATTAAGGTTTAAGAGTTTGGGGAAGGCTCAACTAACATTGCATTTCAAGATTCTGTCTCTTATGTAATTTTGTGTATTGAATGGTGTGGCAATGTTTTGTACGACTACTCATGATTATTATTAATCAAATTCAATTTATATTGGACGGTGTTGGAAATATTAATACTGTTTGTAAATTACCTGTTTCATGTAACTATCTGATTCATAATAATCTACACTATCAGAATCATATGGATCTATATAGCAATAGTTAAATTTTGGCCAGCCATTAGAAATTTGAGAAAGTTTTCCCTTTGTAATAAGCAAAAACTAAGCATAAGTTAAAGAAAAAAAGCAAGAGCTGTTAATAAAGTAAAATTAAAAAGGAACAAACCTGTAAAGCCTGTTGAAGTTTCTTCTCCAATATACTTATTTGTCTCTTTTGGTCTTCAACTTGAATCTTCGATCCGTCTAATTGCGCCGCAACATCTTGATATTTCTTTTCTAATTCTTTGCTGATTTTTCTTGCATCTTCTGCATCCTTTTTCAATGACTTAAGTAGAGCTTCGTCTGGCTCATCTGGTTCGTCTTCAGCAAGTGGCTTCCATTTTTCCCTATCTAATTCAGCTTCAAGATTGGCGATTTTAGCTAAAAGTCTCTTATTTTCACGTTCCTGAAACTCTTTATTGCGCAGCTCCAGTGCTAGTAATTGTTTTGTGCTCTGTAAGTCATCACGCAGCTTATCGATATCATCCATTTCATCTTCACTTTCTTCGTCTGGTGGAGGCTTTTTGTTGAAATGTAAAATTTATAATATTAGTTTTTAATAGTTATTCTTGTCACAATGATTGTATTTAAAATATTATATAAGAACTGCAGTGATGTAAAAATTTTGCTTGTTTACTAAACTGAACACAATAATGCATCATTGCAGTGATTATGTGTTTTTATATACATAGCAAACCTCATTCAATTGAGCTCTGGATTCGGATTTTAGGATTTGTTCTTCTATTGTCATCTGTCTTCTAAATTTGCGTAATCCTTCTAGGATAGGTTTACTTCTGTCATTACATCTTGTCGGCTTGAGTCTAACACCACCTTGAATTTGTTTTAGCAGCTGATTATGAACATTTGCTTTTTCAGTCTCATAAATGAATTGGTCTCCAACTTTTGTTATAGATTTTGTTTTGATAATTGGTCTTGATCTAAATTTTTAATATTAAATTTTTTAGTCAAATTATAAAATATTTAAAATTATAAATAACATACCTATCGTTACATTCAACGTGTTTTAGTTTTCTGCCGCCTGCTTCTTCTACTTCTTTCATCATATCCGACCAATCTGGTCTTCTTCGTGCTCGCGTCCTAGGATATTGGAATGTTAATTAAATTAAGTATGAATTGTTACTAACTGCTTACTTTAATTTTTCTATAACTTCTTGTTGTTTTGAAGTAAGTGGTTTCTTTTCAAATCCTGGTGGAGGTCCTAGTGAGACTGGTGGCAGTGGAGGAGGTGGTGGAGGCACTGGCTTTAATGCTGGTAGTGGCGGTGGTACTGGTACTGTAAAGTTTTTATATGTTAGAAAATATTGTATATGGAATTTTATTGAAATATTGCATAATAGAAAAGAGTCTATAATTGCGGCTGTTGTGGGTGTAGTTAATGATAATGCGATTTGCAAAAACATTGTAGAATTAAAAAGACCAACCTAAAGACACTTAAGAAAGTATATTTTTTATAATAAAACTTGCTGCAACCCTTTGCGCCTCGCTGCACCCATAAAGAAAGTAGTAAAAAATTTTCGGACAACGTAGAAGTTCTCTCCACATAAGCCCCAAGTCACCCAGATGAAATATTCAGTTTCGACATGAAATATACTTAAAATTGTAACCCCTCACCAAAAGGAAATGTTAGTGAAGTATTTAAAAATAGCCTTTTGCCAAAAACCTATTCCTAATGGTGTAATCTTCAGAAAATATGTCAGATCCACAGTGCTATTCACGGAATAATCTTTTCTTGGGAGACAGGCAGGTAGGCCGATTGTTTAAAGAGATTCGGAATACAGTATGTTCAATGTTCTTCCATTTGGAGCTAGGATGTTAAGAATTTCACATTTTCCAACTCTTGAACAACCTACATACAGCTGACCATGGGAGAAACATGGTTTAATAACATCGGAATCGGAACACAATTGACAAAATTCTTTCCCCATATTGCTCCGAAATTTCGAAATTATAAGTTTTAATCGTAAATTTGTTATTTGCTACCTTAAAAACTCTCAGATATCGATTTTCATTGAAATTGGAAAACAATTGGCAAACTCGTCCGCCATATTGGCGCCAACATTTTTAATTTATAAGTTTTGATTATAAATTCGTTATTTGCGGCCTTAGAAACCCCCAATTTCCGATTTTCATTAGAATCGGAACAGATAGGAAAAGAAATGGAAAACCGGTCCGCCATATTGTAGCGGCCATTTTGAATTTATAAGTTTTGACCACAAATTCGGTATTTGCGACTTTAGAAACCTCTAGATACCCACTTTCATTGAAATCGGAACAAAATTGACAAATTCAATCATATTTCTGCGCCCATTTTTAATTTAGGTTATATTTCAGAGGCCACTTTAAATTAAATCGGTCTTCGGGGTGCATCATGGGAGACCCCTTAGAATAAGAACCACAGGAAAGGCCCTCGCGTATAAAATTTCTGTATTCGAGCGTTGTGAAATCTGGGGTCAGACAACTGTCAAATTGGGTTAGTAGATTGCTTGTTTTGCCGCCTTCGGTAAAATACTTTTTTAATTTTTCCCAAAAAAAACTCTAAAAAAGGCCCTCAATTTTGCAAAATTAGCGCCCAAATGGCGGATTCGAGTAAAAATAGTACGTTTTTATTTTGAATTTGGAATGAGTAGGTTATAAAGAAAAATGTAGTCCCCCATTTTGTGTAGGCCGCCATTTTGAATTTGGAAATGATACGACATAGCTAATTGTATTCTAATTATCATACCATTTCATTTGATACCCACGTCGGTGGTCAGGAAACACAATTGCGAGTTTCGACCGCAATATTGGAACCGCCATCTTGATTTATTTACAAAATGGTAAGAATGCATTATCACGTGCAAGATTTGAAGTTGATCGGTTACATGGAAGTATGTAGGTCAAAATCAAATTGCAAAATTTGTCTACATTATTTTAGATACATGCATACATACAGATGAAGCAAATATAAAGCGTATGCAAACATCCTAAAACATGCCCGCAAAAATACCGAATCTTTCACTGAAGGTCCCACCATCCCAATCGGATTATAGTCCAGTAAATAGGTACTTTTTCTTTGCGAAAAATGCCGCACGCGATTTTTTTTACCAAATGATTTTATATATTTTTATGAGCTTAAATTCAAAATGGCGTCATCCCCACCCTTATGCTTAACTTACAGTGAAGGGAAACGCGTTTAATGCTATACCTCAGAAACTATGCATTTTACGACAAAAATGTATATAATATTTTATGTAGATAAATAAGTGATTTAACTTTTTTGTTTAAATTTTTTTTTGTAAAGTCAATACGTTCGGAGTTATAGTGCTTCAAACTTTATATATCACTTTGCGCTATATTTCTCTAACGGTTAACCCGCCATAAAAAAATCCTTCTTAAGACTTATAGAACACACAATTATCTATAATCTTTGTTTTAATCATTTTTTACGTAGGGCTAATATTACACGAGTTATGGTGCTTTAAGTGTCGAAAAACGTGAATTCAAAAGTAATTTTTTGCCAATATCTTTTGAATTGCATGTTTTATTGCAAAACTGATTATAACGTTTTTTGTGCCTCTACGCTCCCAGTGAGAAAAATTGAGAGTGCTGTTTAGGGGAGCTTATTTTGAGCGCGGTAAATTATGCTCCCAAGCGAGCATTGCTGGAGTTTTCAAATGTTTTATAGAACGAGAAAACTGGCAAAACTTATCTGAATGACAATAAATGGTGCCACTTGCATACTCAGTAGACCAGTATAATGTTTATAGAACGCTTTTGAAGGAGCATAAAAACGTATGCACGTAACGTACTTATATGGAACTGGTATGGGAACGGAAGCGCTACAAGCTTTTAAGGAGTGCTCGAACATGGCTTTTGTAGCCCTGCATTTCCCGCTGGGCTTAAATTCGGCGAGGGCCCTTCCTGTAGTTTTAACGAAGACTCCACGGATCTTCTTGCAAAAAAGCAAAGCTGTGCGATGATTTTCAACGAAGCTTTCCTTGACAATGCCACCTAGGAGTGGCTTTAAAAAATAATGTAAATAGCACATGGTTAAAATTTCATTAAGATCGGTTGCACGGTATAGGAGCCTATTTCGAACATAAATACATACACTACACACATTCATTTTCATATATATAGAATGATTGCCTTACAATTCCAAATTTTTTCATTTTCCAATTATTTACAGTTATAATTAATATCTACATGTTTATAATTTACCACATTTCCAATATCTTATTACTATCAAATTGAACAAACATCAAAAATGTACTAATAACAGATAAAATAATTTCAAAATATATAGCATTGTCAGCAAGATACAAGTCTCCAACGCTGATTTCGAAATTTTGATTAATAAGTTGAAGAGATAATACTTCCATCTGTAAATAATATTTTTACTTTATATTTAGATATCATTAAAACTAATATCAAATAACGAACCATTGTTCCAAATCTGTTGCGATTATTTTCTTTTAATATTACTTGGACTATATTCCGTGTCTTTTTCCCTTCATTTTTAATACTATTCGATAGTTTAAAAAGGTAACGCATTTCAAAGCAAGACAAAAATATAAAAGCAACGCTCAATGGCAGGTTTACTTCGGGATAATCACTATATAGTTTCTCTGTGTGAACGATTGTGTAGTAAATACTAAAAAGGCTAAAAGTTATTGCTGATATTTGTGATGCAATGGCCAAAAAAACTTGCTTCCCAAAAAAATCATTAAAGAATTTTACTGTAGTGAAAGTTTTCTTATAAAGAATCGAAATTCTCCTCAAATTGTTATTGATATCCGAGACAAATAATTCCCGCTTCATGTGATTTGTAATTGATAGTGCTTTATTGAAATTTGACGAATTTTGTACAATCGCTTGATTTAATTGCATAAGTATTGCTTCACAATAGTTTATTGTTGAATAAGAAGAAGTAACTGATAACATTCCGCCCAATATGCTAATTATAAAACTGAATATCATCCAGATAATGCCTGGTGTAAGATTATTTATAAGCCCGAAAGTCTGTTCAGCAATGCACGATCCTGCGAGTAGTTGCAATAGACACAAAACAAGTGAATGAGTAAAATATTTGCAGATGTTAAGAGTCGGAATACCTCGGCTATATGGCATTTCACACCACAAATCAAGAACTCTATTAGTATTATCCATTAGAACTTTTTTATTATATATATTATTAAATATTGTGTACAAAATAACTGATGAGGACGTTCCAAGTCTATAGCAATACAGCAGAATATGTAAGACGCCAACTTTAATAGTGATTGATACCTGGACCATGTTAATCATGGAAGCAGGTACCATAATAAGAAAAAATATAAACGCTACGATACAGTACAATTCACGTGATTTTGATGCCTTGAATCGACTCTTTTCAAAATCGTAAGCAAATGGATGTATGCCAAATAAATAACCACAAAGAATGAAAAATTCATAAACTTTAATATAAATAATATTTGTCCACATTATTTTGTGAGCTACTGCCGGTATTCCCAATGCCCTTAATACATGTGACACAATTCTTCTGAAACAATTGCATTTTTATTAACCTGATTGATTTTAATTTTTAATAATTATTGATTTTATGATATATTTCATTCAATTAATGGTAATGTGCTTTGATTTAATCGAATACATACTTTTATAATTCCGAGTTCTATAAATAACAAACATTATTTCCGGGGTAAAACAAGGAGCTTGAAGGTTGGGGCTTTCGGTGAGTGCTTCATAAATGCGCTGTGTTCTAATGAAGGACCATGTTAAGTCTTTTTTTTTGTAATTCATAGCTTGGGAGTTATCAATAATAGTCCTTTTTACAGTGTAGTTTTTTTAGCCATAAGACTTTACCCGAGTAAAAATAAAAAATGGCCTTACAGCGGGCGAACATCGGCCGCTTAGGTTTTTAAGGGACATATGATGACCGAAGATTTTTTAACCATTTTTAATGGAACTGAGCCTATAGTCTTCCACATAAAAAAACATACGGCCCAAGGACGGTAAAACTAGAGCCAAAGACTGAGCTGTGCACACGGGCATACGACGGGCATATAAAGTCCAGTTTAGGTTGATCGACAAAAAAAGCAGAAAAGAAGAAAAACTGAAAAGTGTGAAAAATTAAAAATTAAAAAACGTGCACAAAAAACACAATAAAAACACAGTGAAAAAAAACGAGCGCAGTCTAACACGAGACACAACCGACGGACCGGACCGACGAACAGCCTTGCTCCCTACTCTCTCTCGCATCTCGGACCTGCAGGTATCGCGGCCAAAATCTGTCGGTCGATGGAATTTGCCCCGTCACCAAAAGCATAACACTTTCACGAGGCAAATGTAACGCCGGGAAATATCCCTGAAAATGTGGCGATTGAGTTCGCGCAACCCAAGTCCCGTTACAAGTCAAGCTTAGTTATTGACTTCTGTAATATTCGTGGACTGCATGCGAATTTATCGGTTGTTGAGTACCATTTATTGAATTTTAAATCTCCAATTTTCGCACTTGGTGAAACCCAAATATCACCCGATACTGACTTAGTTCATTACCAGGTCTCGGTGCACAATCTCGGTATTGCCATCTATGTTAGGGATGACGTGGTTTATCATAAAATATATTCAAGCACGTCTTGAGATTTTAACGATTTTTTTAAAGTTGAATTAACGGCCGACCCTTCCCTACACATCTTAGGCGTGACATTAGCCAAAGACTTGCGATGGAATGTCCACATATTTCAAATCGCCAAACAAGCATGCCAGTGCTTGGGATGTCTCAAAAGGTGCAAGGCATCGGCCCGTGCTGTTATTTATAAATCTATACATTCGGCCTCTTCTCGAATACAACTTCCTCGTTTGGGGCGGTGCCTCTATAACTACCTTGGAATGTAAAAAAGGGCTCTTAAATTAATCGATGACGATACAGTTTGCTTCACCATCGACCCCTTGAGCCACGGTAGGAATGTAGCAGCAAAATTTTATCGCTACTATCATAGAGACTGCTACAACGTTCCTGCCTCCACGGCAATCTTATACCCGCAACATCAGATTAGGCCACTCGTCTCATTCCCTCCACTTACAACTCCTGCTTTCACGCACTCAACAAGATAGGAATTCGTTTGTAAATATAACAACTCGATTGTGGAATAATCTCTCGCAGTCAGTATTTCCGAGCTCTCACATGAGTTTCAATCACGGCCGCTGTTCGTCCGTTGTAAGGCCATTTTGTATTTTTACTCGGGCACATAGGCAACTATTTTCCTGTAGACTCTGCATAGATATCGCCATCGCCAGAGATATGCACGTCAGTTATGCTACTGATTTGCTGAAAAGGATTGTAATATTATCGACTGCAGTCATTAGCTTTAAAAACGAAATTGAAATTCTCTCGAAAAGCAATTAATTTGATTTGAATTCGACAATTTGATAATTCGATTTAACCACTGATCAAATGTGGGCTTGAGGTGCAAATTTATACAAATAATAAAATAATTTCGCCTGTCCAAAAAAAACCTTTCAAATTGTGTTGGGATTATTCTTAGAATTTTGGATTGTTTATTTCCATTTCAAATTATGCCTATTGCATTGATTATTTTACTTTCTATATTTCAATATTTGCCAGGTTTTAGCCTTTATAGGAAATTATTTAAACTATGTTCTACGGAATAGAAAATTGCGTGCTGCTTTTTATTAAAGTGAAATTGCATTTTAGGTAATGAAACTGTCTATAGAATTTTTTCCATGAATATTGTAATTATAAATCTAGGTTAATCTGATAATGCTGCCTTCTTATTGTATATAACTGCACTGGTTTTTCTCAATTAATAGAACGTGAATTATCTAACAGGGAAATTCAAGGTAAACATGAAAACTTCGAGAACAATAACATAAAGCAGTCCTAGCCAGGGGGAGGGGGGCTTAGTATAAGGCACATATCCGTGACGTGACGGCGACTTCAGTGCAGTACCGGGAGAATCAGTGAAAAAAATTATCAGTCCGATATAATTCCATTTTTGTCAAGGGCGGTGAGATGTTGAACTTTTTTATATAAATAAGTCAGTACTTGGTTTTATCGGGTTTGAATTCGACACGATTCTTCCTTTCCCACTCTAGAATGAGATTAATGTCGTTATTAATAGAGTTGTACATTAGTTCACGATCATCAAGACAGGATCTGGCATGAGTCTGTTTTGTATCGAAGCTGTACGAGTAACGTAGAGTACCGTCGTCAGCGAAGTTGAGAAGTGGTTGGAGGGGATTGAATGTAGGTCATTTATAAAGATGAGAAATAGGGCAGGTGATAAAATTGACCCCTTGGGGACCCCCTGAGAGATGGGGTGAGATTCAGATTTGACGTCATGCAATACTAACTTAATTGAGTGGCCGTAAAGGAAACTTTCAATCCACTTATACAGAAGCGAGTCAATTCCAATAGCTTTGAGTTTATCTAACAAGGCTGAGTGCCATAATCCATCAAAAGCCTTGAATATATCCAAAGCAACCCGACTAGATTCACTAGATCCATGCCAACTTCGGTTGAGGTGCAAACAAATTGAGAAAGGCGTGAAATGCTCCCAGCCATCCGATGCAGTGGCGCACCAACGATCTCAGGCATCTCCACAAGTAAAAACCTGACAAATTGACATTTACCCCGTTTATGACTAGGTTAAACCTAAGTTCAACCCATTTCATTCATTATTCATACCAAATTTGAATTTCACACAAAAATTTGATGTGTTGTTTTGATTTCAGTTCAACTCTATTTCAACCTAAAGTGAACTCAAATCGACATCATATACGGCGGTCGAAATTTCAACTCAACCTCGACTTAACTTTTCCACGGGGTAATTACCATTGTCATAGAACTATATGACGTACTAATACATTTTATTGGCGTAGCATGAGATAACTTCGATGATTTTGAAAACAAGGTAAAAAAAACTATCCTTTGCACAGGAATATGATAGAGTTTTTCGACGCAATCGAATGCGTAAGCTACTGGTGAAAGAGGCGGCTGGTACTACAGGGCCTAGGGTGGCAAAGACTACAAATCCGCCACTGAGCAAAAGGGAGATAAAAAACAACAACCACACAGCTGTCAAAAAGTTGATTCGAAAATTCAGTGAAAGAATTCGGAGGTTCAAAAAATCTGCATATCCCATCGACCTCTCCTACTCTCTTCTACGCAAAAGACGTTTTCAGTAGATTTTGATTGGTTGGATGTAGACCCACGTGAAACTTGCTATGTAATCTGTTTTTTTTTATGTTATACGCATTGTTATGGTGCGATCTTAAATTTTGTGTAAACTATTAAAATCCTTTTTCCATTGTCCTTCACTGCGGTTAAAAATGAACAGCTTATGGGGCGCAATATGACATAGTGCACCGGGCGCAAAAGTCCAAGCGCCGGCTCTGGCCAAAAGACTTTATATTAATTAAAGTCAAGATTCCATTTCGTTAATTTGGTAAAATCATATGAGTTAAAGTTCGATAATACTAAAATCATCCATTATAATAAATTGGATAGTTTGTAATATTTATATTTTAAACTTACATAATTTCAATTATATTAAACTGTTCTTAATAAAAAGATCTAGTCAATTTTGATTTTCTCATAATAAAAATTTATATATGACTTCCTTCTGTTATTTATGATGATCCTCAACATTTCTATATGAAATTCTTCAACAAAGCATATCTCTTAACTCCTACCCTCGACTAAAGTATATTCAATAAGACGAAGTGCCTAACCTTGTAAATGATTTAATCAAAAAGCAACGTGGAATGAAAATACATAAAAACAAATTATTTATAGAACCTATGACACCAACAGATTGAATTAATATTTGCCAAGAATATTGAAGTGGGCACCGTCAAGCGAAAATTAACAAAATAAAAAAAAGTACAAATTGACTCTTTCTCAGCATTTTGACTGCCTAATTAATTATTCATGGAAAATTTCTTTTTGAAGGGTTTTATCTTATCCCCCCTTTTTTTCGCTGCTCATCCTTTCTATTTTTCTCATTTAAATTAACACCTTAAAAAATATAAAAAAGAATAAGCCCTGGCGAAGAAAAAGGGAAAAGGTTTTCTAGAAAAGTTATTTTTATGTAATTATTTTTATGTCTGCATCAGATAAGTTTTTTTTTCGTAACGCAAAAATTGGTTTGAGTTTAATTTCCTTTGAATAATGAAGAACGAACTCGGGTATCTTAAGAAGTCACGATTAGGAATTATACACAAAGTGTGCAGATAAAAAGGGAAATTTGATTTATGTATTTTTAATATAAATGAATATGAATGTCTTGAATTTTTTAAGAAGAGCAAATTAATAGAGAAATATTTGATATAAACTATGGGAAAGCCAACTGGTTAGGTATTATTCGCTTCCTTCAAGCAACTGACTGGGATTTGTGTTTCCATAATACCAATGCGAACTATGTTGCCCTCTGTGTCACCAAAATTATACGAGCAGGAGCGCGTTCAAAAACCTTACTATAGTAAACCACGAGGTAAGCTGTGGTTATGCTGCATCACTTCACTTAACCACGAAAGTTTATGTTTAACCATGGAGGTTTTTGAACGCACCGTGGTTAACTACGTGGTAAAGAAAAATTAAAATTTTTTTTCATAAAATAGTGTCGGCTATTTGCCTCAATTATTTCCAATAATTATTTATTTAAAATAATCGCACAAATCCCACTTTGATTTGTTCATTATTAACATTAAAACAAATGTCAAAAAATTGTTTTTATTCTTCTTCTTCTTAACTATCGCTAACCATGCTCCCGAGCATGGTTAAAATTTAACTACACCATGGTTAACCACGGGAGTTTTTGAACGCCAAAAAGTTATGCTCGTGGTTATGTTGTAGTTAACCACGGAGTTTTTGAACGACAAAAGTTTACCATAGTTAACCATGGTTAACCATAGTAAGTTTTTTGAACGCGCTCCAGGTATGCGCTTGTTTATCCCTCACTCTACCAAATCTGTGAAGCCTAGGCCGAACAGATGGGTCAATGGGGAATGTATGAACGCAATAAAAGCTAAAGAAGCCGCCTATAGAGCATATAGACGTTCGCCTAAGGAGCCACTTCGTCGTGAGTACATCAAATCGACAAACTCCTGTAATTCCATCATCAGGAAAGTCAAATCATCATTATGATAGACTGAGAAGTAAGATTCTTAGCTCCATTACAAGCAGTAAAAACTTCTGGTCATTGGTAACTGCCATCAAAAAGAATTTTACTTCCTCCTCAACACCTTCTTTTATTCACAACAAGGAAGTGATAACAGAAAGCAAACCCAAGGCCGACCTATTAGCATCTCTGTTCGCTGCAAATTCTTCTCTACCCGATGCTGCTATGTCACCCTCCATTCTCGAGAATACCACCCACTCAATGGACGGGGTTCACTTCAGGACTCTTGAGGTATTTAGGCGCCTCAAAGAACTCGACATCAATAAATCCACTGGCCCCGACAAAATCCCTCATATAGTACTTAAATGTACCTCACCTTTGGCTAAACCACTGCACAAACTTTTTGCCCTGTCGTAATTCTCCGGAATGTATCCTGACTCTTGGAAACTAGCTCATGTTCAGCCAATCCCAAAAAGAGTGAAGCTAGCGATCCCTTAAACTACCGCCAATAGCAATTACTTCTGTTCTCTCCAAAATCATGGAGACAATAATCAATAACAAACTGATGAATTATCTGGATCCAACCAAATTATACACGACAGGCAATACGGCTTCAGACCAAAACGGTCTACTGGCGAACTGCTTGTGTGTTTAAACGAGCGTATCAAACAAAGCATTCACAGCGTCGAATCCAACCCCCATGCCATTTCGGCCGGAGTTCCCCAGGGGCCAATTCTCTCACCCGTACTTTTTCTAATCTTCATTAATGATTTGCTATCAATCTCCTCCAACCCACTTCACTGCTTCGCCGATGACGGTATTTTGCATTTCTCTTACTCCTTCGACAATATAAGACAAGCACGTGCCAGATCTTGTCTTTACCACCGTCAACTGATGTCCACTTCGAATATTCATTAGGGCAAAATGAATCGCGTCGAATTTAACGCCACGAAAACGAAGTACTGTCTGATCTCCAGCGCAAAATTGTACCGACCTTCCTCCTATCTCAGTGGATAAAGAGAATCTAACGACTGACTCAACTCTCAACATCCTAGGGGTAACTTTAACGGAGGATCTGAGATGGAATGATCACATATTCCAAATCGCCAAACAAGCCATCCAATGCCTTGGATTTCTTAAGAGATGCAAGTTCCTCCTCCAGCCAGCCGTCTTGGCTACAATCTACAAATCCTACATTCTGCCCCGCCTTGAATATAACTCGTATATCTGGGGGTACGGGCCCCAAAAACCACTTTGGCTTGCCTTGACAAGGTGCGAAATCGTGCCCTCAAACTCATTGGTGATGGCCCCTTTCGCGCCTCCATAGACACCTTAAGCCACCGTAGGAATGTAGCAGCCCTCTTCATACTTTATCGCTATTACCATAGCGACGGTTCCACTGAAATTCAGAACAACACAATACTAGCCCACTCGGCTCACCCCTATACCGTACAGCCCGCCGTTTGCGCACAAAACGGTCTAGAAGTTCGTTTATGAATAGAACAACTCGACTGTGGAATAATCTCCCGCAGTCAGTATTTCCGAACTCGTACAGAACCTTAGAGTTCAAACGTGAGTTTCATCGTGATTTTCTTCTCCACCCTCCAGACCCCCTCTAACCTTTCCTATTCTCCTCTATTCTTCAAAGAAAGCTTACTACTAGACATTGAACCATGAACTGAACGACATGACGAACTGGTAGTATAAAGGGTTACTCCCAGGCTTGGTTTTTTTCACCTAAAAAAACACATTGGATCGAGTTGATTCTGATTCGATATTCGAATGGGCTCGATGATGTTCCAAACTCCCAGAGAAACAATGGTAAAATTCTGAAAATTGATTTCTGTTTTCATTTAATCTCTATTATATTTCCTTTTTATTTTCAGACGAACATTGAACCAATCGATAGAATAAATATTTCTACATGCCAATATTTTACATGAGTTCTCTATTGGAGTTTACACAGAACATAAATTGCTGTAGATTTACAGAGACTGAATTTGAACAATTTAGTGCACAATGCATTGGATATATGAATTGCAGCGATTGCACTTTGATAGTTTATTTGAGTGCATCGGTCATCAAATAATCGTCTATCAGCTATGCAGAAAATGGATCCATGTTTTGAACCAATGAAATGTCACAGTTAGTGTTTTTGGGAATTCATCGATTGCAATGCAATTGTCTTTTGCAGGAATCCTATTGAAATTTATTACATATTTACTAGAATAAGTCGTGCAAACGTTAATGCGTAAACTACAATGAAATAGTTCATTTGTCGCTTACAACGAAATTGTTCATTTGTCGGTTATTTTTATCTGTTCATAAAATTCGAACTGGATAATATTAATTGAAAGAGGGATTTTAGAAATTTTATTTTTGTTTAGTGAATTTGAAAAAAGTATTTAATATAAAAATCGAAATCTTGGTAGAACAACAAATCTGCTCTAGTGAATTGATAGATTGAAATTTTAATTTAATGGCAAATGTCCAAGCAAACTTAAAAATTGTGTTTTTTGGTGTAAATCAAGTTTTGGCATGTTGTTCGTGAATATATCGAAATATTACTGTCGCGTGACAGAATTGACAAAAATAAATTCACTTACATATAGGTAGTAGAATAAACGCCGCATATAAAACATATTTCTCATCTCTGCCAATAATAAAATCCATAGATATCCACAGAAAATAATAAAATCCATAAATATCCACACATCTTGGCCCTCTCCTTTGTATTTTATCAATTGACGATATTGTTACACCTAATGCTAGGTTTCCACTTGCCATTTTGAAATTGACAAATGGCCTATTCTTACGTCATTTTGAAAATTCTAAAGTGGAAATAGCGAAAAACTGCCTATAATTGAAGTAACCAACAGCACTAATCATTTAAATTCTTGGTAAGTCATTGACAAATGCTGTTGGTCAATTCATTTAAAGGCAGTTTTTCGCTATTTCCACTTTAGAATTTTCTAAATGACGTCAGAATAGGCCATTTGTCAATTTCAAAATGGCAAGTGGAAACCTAGCATAAGGCACTGTAAAATCCTTATTTACGCTGATGACATCAAACTCTATCGCCACATAAGGAATAAGAAGATTGCAAACTTCTGCAAGCAGATCTAAACACCTTCTATTCTTGGTGTTCCAACAACAACCTTGTGCTTAATATTAGTAAATGCGAGGTCATGACTTTTTGTAGGAAACGTGGTGTTATAACTTATGACTATACTTTCCTGGACAACAAGGTCTCCCGTACTGAATCTGTAATCGATCTTGGGGTTAGGTTAGAAAGTAAGTTGGATTTCTCCACCCACATCAATTATATCTCCTCCAAGGGCAATTCAGTCCTGGGATTTATAAAAAGATGGTCCAAAGAGTTCAACAACCCCCTCGTCACTAAACACCTGTACGTATCTTTGGTTAGGCCTTTGCTTGACTACGCTTCCCAGGTATGGTCTCCTTACTACTCCTCCCATGTTAGTAGAATCGAATCGGTTCAAAGGAAGTTCGACCGGTTTGCACTCAGCCACCTCCCGTGGGATGACCCACTTGCTCTTCCGCCTTATGAGAACAGACTTAAATTGCTCAACTTGAGCTCTCTCCATAAGCGCCGTGAGGTCGCTGACGTTATATTCGTTCATCGACTGATGAATGACAAGGTGGACTCTGGTTTCTTAAGAAGCCGCGCGACATTTAGAGTGAATAACTACAACCTGAGAGGTGAGCCTCTCTTGCACATTAATTCCTCTAACACCAATTATGGCATGTTCGAACCCGTTAATCGCATGCTTATAAATACTAACAACAATAGGAGTGTGTTTAGCTTGCTAACTAGTGAAGTTGTCCTTAAAAAGACCCTTCTCAATGTGGCGTGAGTCTTTGCGTGCCTCACTCCCCTTTTTAGTTTTGCATGCTTCTCTGTTTGATGTTTCTGATCATTTATGTTTTTTACTTCTATTTATTTTTATATGTTTGCATGTCTCAGCCGAGCCCACGTGGTCGTGGTAAATGTTTCTCAGCCCAGCTGAGAAGTGCGCCTTCTGCATAAGAAGGGAAACTCTATTATTATAAAAACTAAAATAAGAATTAAGTTTAAATAAGTTTAGTAGTTACGTATGCAAGTGAATCATGGAGCGCAGCTAAGATGGATATATTTTAGAGGAAGGTTTTCCGCAGGACATACGGCCGAATCAGTGTTGCCAATCGCTGAGGGCTTGGTCGTATCCATTATAACCCAGAAAAAGTATCCAGTCGTATCCATAACCTTCCTGTACGTATTCTTATGATACTAAATAAGCACATAAATTGTGTATTGATTCAAATAGATATTAAAAATGCCATGATGATTTTTGTTGATAAAACAGTACGTGTCCTCTTTGTTTGCTATTATTTAATTTTATACCCAAGAAAAAATTATCTCTACTAATCCACCAGTAACTGGTTAGTTTTTCCGTTTCTTTAACAAGTAATTGGCGAGGAAAACTCGTGAATGCCTTGTTAGATCGTGCAAACGTTAATGTATATGACTTTAAGAACGTATATTTCAATAGTATTGGTTTCGAATTATCCCTTATCGACTGGGAGCATAGGCTTTCAAGCAATGATCTTGACGAAGTAGTGTCATCCTTCTACAATATTGTCTTCAACATCATTGACAAATATGTTCCCAAAATTATAAAAAGAAAGAAATTATCGGAACGTTGGCTTGATAGAAATATGAGATCGTAATTAGAGAAATAAGTTATATAACATGATTAAAAAAACATTATACGTAAAAGCGGAAGTCAAATTAGAATACGCTAGGTTAGTCTCTGAATTATCACTATGGTCACGTGACGCCTATAACACTTACTTAAACAATATCGGAGAAAATATTATAAACAACTCTAAGAATTAGAGACTTCGTTAATATGAAACGAAAATCTTCAGGTTATCCGTCAACTATGACAATTGCTGGCACACACTCCTCATTCGCAAAGAAATTTGTAACATGTTTGCTGATAGGTTTAATGAAGTTTTTTGCCCGAAATCTTGTACAGCTCACACTGACTTTACAGGTACAGAAGTACCAACATTCCTAAGCAATTTGTCTTTGACGACCCAAAACATAATGATAGGTTTAAACAGTCTCGATAACAATAAAGGTCATGGTCCTGACACTCTTCCCACTAGTTTCTAGGAGAAGGGCCGTCAAATCGATGCTATTTATACTGACTTCAGCAAGGCCTTATATCATATTTTACTTGTTAAACTCTTAAGATTTGGAATAACAAGTTCTGCCCTTGAATGGTTAAGATAATATCTCAACGGAAGAACACAGGTTATCAGATTTCAAGGATTCCTTCCAAAAGAAATCGAAGTAACTTTCGGTGTTCCTCAGGAAAGTATCTTGGCCCTCTTCTGTTCAATATATTCATCTTTGACCTGTCTAAGAAATTAGAGGATATTTCTTTTACGCGGATGATCTGAAAATATACAATGCTATTAAGTCCCAAACTGACGTAACCTTTATTCAGTCGAATCTCGCAAATATAACACACAGCAGTATTATTATCGTCTCAACGACACGGTGTTGAATCAACTCGATCAAATTTGTCGATCTAGGTGTCATCCTAGACAAAACACTTAATTTCAATTTGCATTATGATTATATTACTGCCAGAGCCAACAATTTTCTTGGTGTTATAAAAAGAAAGAAATAATTCGACAATCTCTGGGTCACAAAAACTCTCTTCTGTTCTCTAGCCCGCCCTATCCTGGAATATGCATGTCCTATCTGGGATCCCATATTTCTCATAAGTAGCAACAGGATAGAATTAATTCAGAAGAAATTTATCTTCTTTGCTCTGATTTGCTCTTATCTCTGAGGTGTTGGAGGAGATGGCGGTGAACCTTGCATTGGAATTCTTGGGTATTGAATGAGTTTGGGAATGCTAACTGTGGTAGGTTTTTCCATAGTCGAGTTCTTCTTGTTATGAACGAGTTGGAGAGGATTAAGAGCAGGCCATTTATAAAAACTATGAAGAGAGCTGGTGATAGGATTGAACCCTGGGGAACACCTGCAGAGATAGTGTGGGGGTTAGATCCAACGCCATCCAATACTACCTTGATTGAACGCCCAGAAAGAAAGCTCTTAATCCAGTTCTTTAGAACAGAGTCAACATCAATAGCTTGGGTTTAGTTAACAGAGCGGGATGCTATCAAAAGCCTTATATATCTGGACCAACCAGGACAGATTCACCTAATCGGTGTATACTTTGGTTGAGATGCTCTTGCCTAACAGAGGTGGTTTTGATCTAAAGTCATACTGTTTATTGTCAAATATTTGGTGGCATTCAAGATATTTCATAAGCCTGTTGTTTATTATTGTCTCCATGACTTTGGAAAGAATAGAAGTAATTGCTATTGGGCGGTAGTTACAGCGAATGTTTTTTTCTTTTTCTTTTCTTTATGTGTAAGTTCCGTCATGTCGTACACGTCAAAGTCAGATTTCTGGTAGCAAGCTTAGCTCGTAGGATAGAAAAAGGATAAGACAGATTAAAGGGACTCTGGGGGAGGGGCATGAGGAGGTGGAGATCAACCTTGTGTTTGAGCTTTTAGATGTTGTAAGAGTTTGGGAAAACTGACTGTTGGAGGTTGTTCCGCAGTCGAGTTGTTCTTGAAAAGAACGTATTTCTAAACTGATGTGTGCGTGAAATTAAGGGCTGTAGACGATGAGGATGAGTCGAAAGAGCTAGTCTTGTGTTGCGGGAGAAACATTGCCATGGAGGCAGGAGGTTTTATATGTTGAATAGTTGTTGTGGTAGATGCGATAGAATGCGATTGTGGTAGATGCGTTAGATTGTCGAGTATAATTGGAAGTGATCAAATATTTCTCAAATGGTACTTTACTGTAAATTTAAATTCATGAGTATGAATATTGAACAGAAGATTGATTGTTTTTATGTATCATTTAAAGCTATGTATGGTCTAGTTGAACAATACAGTGAAAAATCAGATTTATATAATATACGTACATATATGCATACATATTTATACGAAGATTTTTTTTGATAGTAGTGAAATATCTTAAACCCCATTTTAATATAAAGTTTACTCTGATAGGACAAGTCTTTTCAACTAAGAAACTTACCACTTGATGTAATTGTAATTTGATTTTGTGGTGGAGCTTCTGGAACTTTTTTAAGGACTTTCTCCTTAAATTCAGGTAACTCTTTAGCTGGTCCTTCATCATCTCTTGATAACTTTCTAAAAACTGGACGCAATTTAACTTCGGAAGGATCATCAACATTCTTATTAATTGGTTTGTCTTTATCCTTATTAACTACGACATGCCGCAATTTTGGCGTTTCAATTTTGAACTTCTTCTCTCTCTCCTTTTCAATTTCTTTCTCAATCTCCTTTTCTATATCAGCATCTGTTATTTCTTTCGAATCTCTATCTCTAGGTTTTAGCGGTGTTTGAACTGGTTTTAGTTTTGGTGTCATAATTGGTACTTTGATTTCTCTAGACTGTAGTTTTGCTTCTTTAGGTGGTGCTGACGGTTCTGCTATAGAGACAGATTTTGTTGCTGGTGCAGCCTTAGGAGCTGGAGCAACTTTTGTAGCAGGCGCTGCAGCAGGTGCATTTTTCTGTGCAGGAGATGCGGCTGCAGCTGTTTTAGCAGGTGCAGTGGCTGTTGCTGTAGCTGTTTTAGTAGGTGCAGCGGCTGCAGCAACACCGTTTTCTTTAGATCCAGCAGTTATATTTTCTTTAGGCTTATTAGCGGCGACGTTACGTTTAGTCCATGGCGCTGTTGCGGGCTTAGCTGGGGCTTCTTGTGAACCTTCTTTAACCCATGGTGGACGAAATGTTGTCCGACCACCACCGCCTGGACCCTTTTCGGGACCTTGCTTTGATCCACTTATAGGCATTTTGTATTTAACTGTTTGTAAATTATACTATTATTTTTATTTATTTATTTATTCTTTATTTATAAAGCACTAATATGTTTATTCTATTATTTTCTTTAATTATCACACATTTCACATTATAGTCGTGTAGGTTTTATTTTTTAATATCACAATTTATATTTCTTATATATTTTTTCTATAAAATCAAATTGCGAAATAAATTTTTGTGGGACAACACTTATTTTTAGATATTAAATTATGAATTATAAAAATTAATTAACTTATTTAACACAAGTACAAAAAAAAAAAAAAACTAAACTTAATATTCGTTATTGGTAAAATAATTTGTCGAGTAGTATTAGAGCGCACAAGGGTGATGGGTGGGTGTATGTAATTGAGGGGGTATAGAATTTGCAATGAATTCCCAAAATGTTGATCTTAAAAATATCTATTTTGAGAATGCAATGAGCTGTCAATTAGTTTAGATATCCAAGCGTGTGTGTTGAATTTTTCCAAGAATGAAAAACCAAATAATTTCATTCTCGCATTTATGCGATTTCATTTCCAAGATGGTGGAAAAAAACGATACACATATGTTTAAATTTCGTTTATGTGAATGCTTAATTTTAAAATTTTTTTGAAATTCGTCCAAGTAAAACTTGTTTTTTTTTTTCAAAATTTTTTTTCCGTGTGTATGGAATCCAAAAATAAAATAAATTTTTTTTTTCGTAACACCACAAAAAATGAAATCCTCAATAGGATAAAAACTTTTATGTATTGGGATAGGATTTTTTGCTTTATAATTCGAGAGCGAAGGTTTATTTTTGGATTTTTTTTTGGATTATATTTGAAAAATGAAAAAAAAAAAAAACACTTTCAAACACTTTCGAACACTTTTTTGAGTGTTTTTTTTTTAATAATTTTTATTTATTTTTTTTTTAAATATTGTCTAATCACTTTAATTTATTGTTATAATAATTTATATTTTTTATTTCGATTTCAGGATAACAAAACAGACAAAAAGAAAAATCGCGACGTCTATTCCGTGTGATCGAACACTTTACTGATCGTGAAGATTTTTTGGTAAGTATCTTTAAGATATTTATCATATAAGCACGACAATTTCCGTAGGCGTATATTTCGGATTAAATGTATCTAAAAATACATTTATTTTAAAATTTTTGTGTTTTTTTTTTTAATTTTAATATTACATATTTTTATTATGAATTTTTTTGCTTATTATAATAACTTATTTATTTTTTAACTAATAATTTAAAATTTGAAATTATCATATAAGAAACCGAATTCGTTTTGTCCACGGCTAGTTTTTAGACAAAATGATTTTAAACTGAAAAATTTCCTTCAAATTCAGTTTTATCGTATTTTTGGCAAAACTATATTTAGATCAGCGACGTCATTCCTATAACACGGCTTTACATTAACAGAGAGAGAAAAAATTTCCTTCATAGACGTAAAGGAGGCTAATTTCTGCGCTAGCCAAGAAGAGCTTTCTTTTATGCCGCGTTTCAATATACTTTCTTGTGTTGGAAAATTGTGAAAACTTAAATTTTCTCGTGTGTGGATCATTTTTGAGGAGATCGGCGACGACGACGATCAATGGATTTTTTTTGTATTATTTTTTTCTTTACTTCGTCTGCTTGGCGTGGTTTTATATTCTTGTGTTTATATATCTCGGAAAATTCTCTCTCTTAAAATAACATATATTTTTACACGAGACATGAAACGTTTTTTTATTTTATCCAGTTGTGCTGGGTATTAGCTTAAAATGTCTACCATCATTTATTTCGCTCTAATTGCATTTTGTGTAGTGCAATTTTTTTTTGAAAATATACAACATTTTCGAAGACATCTATTTCTAGATATTACTTCTTTGTCGTTATATTTTGTTTTAATTCAGCAATCTCTTGCCGTGAAGAGTAATTTATAATAGATGTCCGTAATTACTTTTAATATAAACGTTTTTTTTCCTTTTCTCCCGTCTCATTGTTTATTGGACTAGACACGAAAAATTAATGCAACTGTGTCAATGACAGGGGCATATTGACCTATATGGGTGATTGTCATGAAATGGGAGTTTTTGAGATTTGAACAAAAATTTGTGAACAAAAAAAAAAGTGCTGAAAAAAAATTTTCTCATGTGTTTTCAACATTATTTTGAAGTACTTTCTGTATATTTCCACATAAATACACACGAGGTATAGACAGTGAGAAGTTTATATCGAAAAGCCGAAATTATATGGCTTCGGAGGCGACAATTACGGTAGCGACATTTCATCGAAAAATCCGTCGCTTTCATGACCAATGAGAGCAAACAATTTTTCCGAAAATTTGCTTGCTCTACAAATGCAAACAAATTCACCGAACCGAGTTAAAAGAGATTTGCAACACATATCACAACGAAAACACACATTACGGAGGCGACAGTTTTTTTTTCTTCGATAATTTTCTTGAGGGTTGCTCTCTTGTTTATAAATTGTTCACAGTCTAAACGTCCGGCGAGGATAAACATTCATAAAGAAACTTGTGACGATTCGTTTTCACTACTTAGTGCCACTTGACAACCAATTTGTCGTTGCGTGTGCGCTATTCTTATAGTTTTTATTGAAATTTGCAACAAACAACAGTCAGAATGTAAACACTGACATCTAACTAAGCAGGTATCCGCCCGCGTAATACATACCGGTGATCAGTTTCGGAACACTGCTGCTATCGTTTGAGACCCTAGGCGCGCGGCAATAATGCACTGTTTTTCCGTAAACGTAGTGCCGTGACGTAAAAGCGGAAAATGGACAGGTTACGGAGGCGACATTTTCGGTGGTCGAAGGGCCGCCATTTTGTTCAAGAGTGCTTGCCGCGGGAGGCGATGAAGGAGAGAATGTTTTATTACTGGATGGAGATTTTCACCCCAGAAAAAATTTGTTTGAGGCGTTGTAGCTAAAGAACAACGGCCAGCCAGCCACTACCCCCATTTCATGACAATCACCCATATATGTAAAACCAGCGAAATAAAATGGTGAAACCTTAAAATACTTGTTAGATTTTAAGAATGTATCGTTGAAATTTTTATTTTAATAACTTTACACACAACATATTTAACATACAGGTGCATATCAACATAAAAGCGGCTTATTGCAAAGAGTATGTCATAGACCTAATTTTCTATTATGCAATTTCATACAATAATTGAGAGCATACTTTTGTCTCTTCAATATTTAAAAAAAAAAAATTTTAATATTAAAATTACCTTGAGCAAGAAACTCTAATTCTAATTCAGTAAAATCCATTCTGTTTTTGTTGTTAATTATATTTTAATTAAAACAAAAAATAAAATAAAATAAAAACTATTCACAGTTGAGTACTAAAGAGTAATTTTAAATTGTTTTTACTTGACGTTTGTTCTTTCTGTTTATTTTTATAGTTTGTGTTGTTTTCTTTTATTGATAGGTGTTTAATTAAATGAGTCAAATTTGTTTTTTTCGGTTTAGGGTGAGTTCAACACGATTTTGATTGGGACACACGTAAGAAACGCTGATAAAATAAATGCGAAATTTAAATGATTTAGTTTTATGTTTTTAGTTTAATGAATAATAAGTGCGTTTTAATATTAGAATGGGGTTTAATAAAATTTAGTTAAATCGGTTGTTATTTATAGTAACAATGATAAAGGTAGTGAGATTTTTAATCATAATGGAATTGTAGAACAATTTTTTTAGATAAAAAGAGTCGGCATAATAATGTTTTCAATTCCGATTTCATTGTTAGTTCAGTAGTTGGCTGACGTTTTTCAATGCTCAAAATGGCCACCAAAAACATATTGATACATATTATCCATTCCAAATTCAAAAGTCCAAATTATTTTCCTGTATTACCATATTATTTGTTTCCTGTTTATGCTACATACATTCCTGTGAAAAACGATAGGGACAAGTGAAAATTTACTGGAACATTAAAGTCTGGCATCGTTTACCTTAATAGACGAATGAATGTGCAAGCTCATCAACAAATGCTCAAAGAACACCTTCTGCCATTGGGATTTTCCAGACTAGTATTCTTTCTACAGTATGCAATCCGGATTTACAACAACGACGATTTTCACAACCGTATTCTTGCAGTGGCGTAAGCATTCATATTCCGATTAAGTACTTGAATGTGTGCGTGTGCTTTTCTAACCATTTTGCATTGAGTTCTTGACGTTACTGACCCCTCAAACTGTTTTTCTATTTGTGTTAGTGAATTGAAGCCCCAGAAATAGGTATAAAATGTGCTGCACATTTCTCACCAAGTTCATCATTTTTGTAGAGAATTCTCCTTGATTCTCTTACGCCTTTCCTACAAAACTGGTTTGAATACTGCAGAAAGAATACTAGTGTGGAAGGGCCCATTTATCACCATTTGTGAAAATTGTAATTTCATTTTCCAACAGGATAATGCGCCTCCTATAAAAGTGAAAAGTGTAAAGTGAAGGCCTCATCACCCTTTCTACAGACAAGCGACCGACGAACAGCACAAGTAAGTTCCTTTGCTTCCTACCCTCACTCGATTCTCGGACCTGCAAGTGTCGCACCCGAAATCTGTCGGTCGACGAAATTTGCCTCGTTTCAAAAGGCATAACACTTTAACGCAAGCAAATTTCGTTGACTCTGATGGTTGCGGCAGATGTAATTCCGGGAAATATCTCTAGGAATGTGGCGATTGAACCCGCGCAACCGAAGTCCCGTTACGAGTCAAGTTTTGGTATTGACTTTTGTAACATTCGTGGACTTCAAGCGAATTTCTCTTTTGTTGAGTGCCACTTATCTAATTACAAACCCCCAATCTTCGCACTTAGTGAAACCCAAATATCACCCGATAATGATTTAGGTTATTACCAGGTGTCGGGGTACACTTTAGTGCACAATCTCTCCCCCCATAGGGGTATTGCCATTTATGTTAGGGACGACGTGGCTTATTGTAAAATACATTCAAGCACAACTTCAGATTTTAATTATCTTTGGATTAAAATCATTTTCCAAAGCCACGTCATATTCTTCTGCTTCTTATACAGAAGCCCTAACATAAGTAACGAAGCCTCCACTTTATCTTTTGATACTATTTCCGAACAAATCTCGGGATTTTTGTCGTCCAATCCTGAGTGTGAAATCATCGTTGCGGGTGATTTCAATGTTCACAACGTTAAATGGCTGACTTACTCAAATGGCACCAGTATTTCTGGCAAGGACGTCGAGCTCTTTGCAGACATCAATAACTTGCATCAAATTGTGGATCATCCCACAAGAGTCCCTGATGTTGCTGATCAAGGAAGATATCTCCTTGATCTTTTTCTAACTTCTCATCCAGCGCGTTACTCCGTCGAAGTTGATTCACCTCTCGGCAATTCAGACCACTGCCTAATCAGTGCTAACTTCCCATTCGAATTTCCCACCCCTCCCAAACCAGTTCGAAGAACTGTATGGCATTATGGGAAGGCCAATTGGCTGGGGCTTATTAATTTCTTCCAGTCTACAGACTGGAACCTGTGTTTCCGGAATAGAAACGCCAACTCTGCCGCTATCCGTATCACCCGGATCATACAGGCAGGAATGCATTTGTTCATTCCCCATTCTACCAAATCTGTGAAGCCTAGGCCCAACAGATGGTTTAATCGGGAGTGTATGAATGCAATCAAAACTAAAGAAGCCGCCTTCCGAGCGTACAAGAGCTTCCCGAGTGAATCGCTCCGTTTAGAATACATACAACAAAGAAATTCTTGTAAAACCGCCATCAAAAAAGTCAAAACCTTATTTGACAACAAATTGAGAAGTAAACTCCTAAATGCAACCTCCGGTAGCAAAAACTTCTGGTCCTTGGTAAGTTCCATCAAGAAGAATTTCACTACAACTTCAACCCCTTCCTTTATTCACAATGAGAAGGTAATAGCAGACAGCAAATCCAAGGCCAATTTATTAGCATCTATGTTCGCTTTGAATTCTTCTTTACCCGAAACTGATGTGCTACCCCCTGCTTCCGAGCGTAACGCCCATTCAATGGACAGGGTTTTTTTCAGGACTCGCGAGGTGTATGGGTTCCTTAAAGAGCTCGATGCCAACAAATCCACTGGACCCGATAATATACCCCCAATCGTCTTAAAACAATGCGCCTCACCTTTGGCTAAACCTCTGCGCAAATTATTTTCCCTGTCATATTTCTCCGGAGTTTATCCCGACTCTTGGAAACTTGCCCATGTTCAGCCCATACCGAAAAAAGGTGATTCCAGCGATCCCTCCAATTACCGCCCAATAGCAATTACTTCTATTCTCTCCAAAACCATGGAGACGATAATCAACAAAAAGCTTATGGGATATCTAGAATCCAACCTACTCATAAACGACAGACAGTATGGCTTCCGACAAAAAAGATCCACTGGCGATCTTTTAGTCTGTCTTACAGAACACCTCAGCCGTAGTCTGCATGAATCCGGTGAGTCTAGTCTGGTTGCTCTGGATATCTCCAAGGCTTTCGATAGAGTTTGGCACACAGCCCTGTTAGCTAAACTCAAAGCTATTGGAGTTGACTCACTTCTACAGAAGTGGATTGAGAGTTTCCTTTTTGGCCGTTCAATCAAAGTAGTATTGGATGGCGTCAAATCCGCATCCCACCCGATCTCTGCGGGGGTCCCCCAGGGGTCAATTTTATCACCGGCCCTATTTCTCATATTTATAAATGACCTTCTTTCAATCCCCTCCAACCCACTCCTCAGCTTCGCTGACGACGGTACTCTACGTTACTCGTACAGCGTCGATACAAGACAGACTCATGCCAGATCCTGTCTTGATGATCGCGAACTAATGTCCAAGTCGATTATAAATGACATTAAGCTGATTCTAGAGTGGGGAAAGAAGAATCGTGTTGAATTCAACTCCGACAAAACCAAGTACTGTCTTATCTCCAAAAAGAAGTTCAACACCTCACCATCCTTGAAAGTGGATGACGTGGTACTAAAGGCCGACCCATCCCTACACATCTTAGGCGTGACTTTAGCCAAAGACTTGCGATGGAATGACCACATATTCCAAATCGCCAAACAAGGATCTCAGTGCTTGGGATTTCTTAAGAGGTGCAAGTTCCTCCTCCAGCCATCGGCCCGTGCTGTTATTTATAAATCCTACATTCGACCTCTTCTCGAATATAACTCCCTCGTTTGGGGCGGCGCCCCAATAACCACCTTGGCATGGTTAGATAAGGTGCAAAAAAGGGCACTCAAGTTAATTGATGACGACACCGCCTGCTCCACCATCGACCCCCTGAGCCACCGTAGGAATGTAGCAGCACTGACAAAATTTTATCGCTACTACCACAGTGACTGTTCCTCCGAGTTAAACGCTCTCCTGCCTCCACGGCAATCTTATACCCGCAACACCAGATTAGCCCACTCGTCTCATTCCCTTCACCTGCAACTACCCTTTTCACGCACTCAACAAGATATGAATTCGTTTGTTAATAGAACAACTCGGCTGTGGAACAACCTCTCGCAGTCAGTATTTCCGAACTCCTACAACATCCAAGAGTTCAAACGCAGGGTTCATCACCACCTTCTTCAATACCCCCCCGTACCTTTTAATCCTTAACCTATGCCCCCCCCCCCTCATCCCTCCCCCGTACTAAGCTTACTGCTAGACATTGCACCATGACGTGACAAATGACATGACGGACTGGTAGTACAAAGGGTGACTCCTGAGCTTAGCACTGCCACATAAAAAAAAAAAAAAAAAAAAAAAGCGGATACCTCTAAAATATGGTTCAGGGAATATATAATTCCAGAAATGGAGTGGCCGGCCATAAGCCCGGACTTAAACCTCATGGAAAACTTATGGAGCATTTTAGCTAGGGATGCTTCCAACAAAGTGAAACAATGGGAAAACACTTTTGTTAAGGTCCTCCAGAATCTAACCTAGATTATGACAAAGCGCCTTATTGAAGTTATTCAGAAAACTGGGAGAAAAGCTCATATGATCGCATTTATGTGTAGGACCGAACCGGTCCAAAGTATGAAGAAAAAACCCGCATAAACGACTACAAAACGGTCAGATTGCATTATCATCGAAACTAAACTCAATTGGAAACCGGGAAGTGGGTTAAATTAAATTTCCAAGATTTTTTTAAATAGTTACAAGTTACAGCTAATAAAAGCGTATTACTGCTTGTTGCACCAGGCGCAGCCAAACTGTCGTAGGTAGGGGGTACACATACCACACTTTGGGAAACACTGAATTTAACCAATGAATCAATGTCTGAAAGGAATTTTATATATTGGCAATAATATCGAGCAAAATATTGACGTTTTGTTTCTTTGCACCAGACAATTTTTCAATATCATCCACAGACTGTCAATAATATTGAGTAAAACTGAATATGGCACAATATTATTGATCGTCTAGGAACCCTATTAAGGAAATTCAGAGACTTAGAATATTGTGTTTGTTCTATTGCACGTCCTATTTCAATATTAGGCCTAATGTCTTATCAGATGATGAATGAAGTCATTAGTTCTAGTTCGTCCACTGAAACTTTTGATTAGTTTGTGTCGAACTTATAAGGGAAAGAACTGTTTTCGGTATAGTCTCCTGTAATGTATGAAAAAACTGGACGTCTTAATTAATTGGTTTTGGAGACTCTTTTAATGTAGACTGTTACGCTCCAGTCTATACCAGCCTTCCGCCGGTGACTTCGTTTACTTCTTTGTCACATCTTAAAAATCATTTTGTACAATTTTTTTTCGAGTAGATTCTTCTTCTGTCATATGAGCTATAGATGTCATGCCCGCCCAGTAGAGTCTTTATTCTATTTACTACATCGCTGATAGACTTCGTCTTTGTAGTCTTTCGAATCGTCCTCCCTTATATAAAGGGTTAACAATTCTCCAAAGGACTTTTCTTTCGAACGCGGTTGAGAGCATCCAAGTATCGGGTCCATATGTGAACACTGGTCAATCTATCGTCTAATACCGCAACAGTTTTTTTATATACATATCTACTGACTTACGATAAGTGGAGGATTACAATTTCAATACTTAAAATTCGTAGACGTTTACCTTGATTGTGGACCGAAATTAGATGGTCTCGAAGGCGAGGTATTTTGTTTTGCTTTGTTTTGTGATGTGTCCACCCCATTTATGGATAACAAAAATTCTGTACGCTGTCCTGTATATCTTGTACTAAGATGTTACAACTCTGCAATCGTAGTATTTTAATTCATTAATGGTAGATGATACCTTTCATACTATTACTATTTTAATTGATCATCAATATGCCATTTAAAGGCTGTAAAATGAATACACTTTATTTAAGATTTAAAATTTCCTTTTTAATATCATATTCTGAAATCATGTTTCATTCAAATCTTCTACTCACTTAATTCTATCTTGTTTTACAACATAAATCCGTAGTCTCTTTAGTTAATCTATTACATTATTCTTATATTTGTACGCGTAATTACTTACTTCAATTTAAACACAGTTACAACTACCAAAGCTTTATACCATTATTCCGTATACGTATTCACAAGAAATTCATTAATACTATATTTTTTGTGACTATACTTATATAATTGTTTTTTTTCCTTCATTATACTTCATTTTGCGATATATTATTTGGTGACGGTGAAAAGTGGTCCCAGGTGCTGATTTCATTGAATAACCGATCTCCAGGGCATTCAGTATCTCGGACTTGTCTGTGTCCCATCAATTTGTAATTTTTATCAATATACCCAGTTTCAATGCCGAATGCAATCAATTCGTTCGTTGCTTGGAGCATTTTCTTTGATGGAAGTTCAGCTGGTTATAAAAAAAGAAGAAAAAAATGAATTAATGAGATTGAGAAAATTTAATTTTTATTTTATCTTACTTCTCCAATCACCAATAAGGCAAATTCCAACACTTCTGCTGTTGTAGCCGGGAGCATGTGCTCCGACAACGTTAAATCCTCGTCCATAGTAGATATTTCCATCACCACCGATTCCGAAGCTATAACCGATATCATTCCATTTCCTGTCATCCTGGTGGAATTCTTGCATTGATCGCATTGCCTTCTTGCATTCCTCTTTGGTATAGCACGCCTTTGGGATGTATGAATGATGAATGATTACGTACGGGGATGGTCCAGGAAATTTCTCGACTTCTTTCGGTGGCTTGGCGCCCCATTCTTCTCTACTGACCAGGCAAGCTAGCATTTCTGGTAGGAATACTGCAAGTAGAAAATGTCGAGTTAATTTTGAATTTTTGTTTTTGTATTTTTTAGGGCAAGGAATTTAAGGTATTTTTTTATTTGATTTCAATATTTGTTTTTTGTTTTTCTGAATTTTTTATTAACACGTTGAATGCTGACCACAATAAGCTTTTCATTACCCCACGGCCAGACCTGAGAAATAATCTGTTTTAAATATGGAAAAACCAAACGTAGGAATCACTCTTTGTACTACGTACTACTACCTTGCAGGGCCTAGGGCTAAAATATGATTGGGGCTGAATCGGGACCGGTGGAGAGAACAGTTGTGAGAGGCCAGGGCCGCACCCGGTTGTAGAGCGGGTAAAGAAGAAAAAATAGGAGTTTAAGTGTCTACCGGACGGTCGGTTTTTGATTTTCGAATGCACGAATGAACCAATAGAGCAGCCAAGAACGGAACTGCTTTTATGTAGACAGACCCATGTGCTTATGCAGGATGTATCTTCTTCTTCTTAAACTCCTTTAATCCCTCATGGGACATAGGGCGGAAACAGTTGCCCTCCAGCGGACTCTGTTTTGCGCGACAGCTCTTAGCTCCGACCAGGATCTCCCAGTTGTTGCGGCTTCTTCTAGTAGGGTTCTCCTCCACGTTGTTCTAGGTCTTCCTACTCGACGGGAACCTTGCGGATTCCAGTCAAGGGCCTGTTTGGCTAGATTTTCGTTTTCGCGTCGCAAGGTGTGGCCAACCCAATTCCATTTCCTTCGCCTGATTTGGTCGTCTATCCTTTCTTGGCCGGCACGGCGCCATAGTTCTTCGTTTGAAATTCTATCTTGCCAGCGGATTTTTAGGATACGACGAAGGCATCTGTTGATGAAGACTTGTAGGCGCCCTGTGATGAATTGGGTGACTTTCCATGTTTCGCAACCATACAAAAGAACTGCCTTAACGTTGGAGTTGAACAGCCGCAATTTGGTGTTAGTGGAAATCACCGTTGATCTCCATATGTGGGACAGGCATGCATATGCGCCTCGTGCTTTATTTATTCTGGAACTTACGTCTTCTTCTGCCCCACCATTTTCGGTAATAATGCTACCGAGGTAGCAGAATTTATTTACCAGTTCCACGTCACGGTTATTCAGCGCTGTCCGTTCAATGGTGTTTGCATTTACCCGCATTTCTTTAGTTTTAGTCGGATTTAGCCTTAAGCCTGCTGGACTACTTTCTGTTGCCAAATTGTTTAACATGTTTTTGAGGTCCTGGTGTCTGTGGGCCAGCAAACAGATATCATCGGCGTAGTCGAGATCCTTAAGGCGGTCTACCAAACCCCATTGTATGCCGCCTGTTCTATTATCTAGAGCGCTGACAAGGATGTCATTTATTACTATAAGAAATAGTAATGGTGAAAGTAGGCATCCTTGTCGTACTCCTGAGCTCACCTCAAAGCTGTCGGATAATTTTCCATTATGGAGAACTCTGCATTTGGAATTGTTATATAGGGCTTTTATCAATTCTATTATTTTATCAGGCAGTCCACGTCGCCGTAGTGCCTGCCATATAAAGCTCCTATTGACCGAGTCGAACGCTTTCTCATAATCTACGAAAGCAAGGTAAAGGGGGGATCGGAATTCAGAAGACTGCTCCACTATTATTCTGAAGGTGTTAATATGATCAATACAGGAGCGGCCCTTCCTGAATCCGGCCTGCTGCCTCCTAAGCGTTCGGTCAACTGCCTCACTTATCCTAGATAGTAATATATGGGACAAAATTTTGCCCACTGTAGATAGTAAACAGATGCCTCTCCAGTTGTCGCATATTGTTAGGTCCCCCTTTTTTGGTATTTTGACTATGATACCTTCCGTCCAATCCTCCGGAAAGGTACAGGTGTTCCATGCTATATCTAGGATTGGCTGAAGCGCATCTGCTATGAGGCTTGAGTCGGCTTTCAACAATTCTGGCGGGATGTCATCTTTTCCTGCGGCTTTACCATTGGCCATCGCATGAATTGCGGTTACTATTTCCGTCTTGGATGGGGCCCGGGTGGCCATTCTTATTGGCTGTGCATTGTGGCTGTTTTCCTGAGGTTCCTGTGTAAGTGTACCATTCAGGGCGGCGAAGAAGTAATCTCTCCATCTTTGGAGTTGCTCCTCGTCGCTGCACAGCAGCCTTCCATCCGCACTCTTAACGGCATGCTTTTTAGTAGAGTGCTTTCCCGAGAGCTGTTTAGTGATTTGGTACAGCACCTTACTGTTGCAGGATGTATGTATATGTTAAATTTATAAAACTGGCTGATGATAGGTCTTGGTGAGACTAACGGAAAATTGAATGAGTTCTAAGGGACATTGGAATGTCTGAACTTTTTTTTGGCAGAATTTTACATATCCCCCTGTATTTTTTCTAATCGTATAACCTATTTCCAAGAACCAGTGTACCAATAATACTCCCAATATACCGAATAGCGAATGTTCTGCGCCTTAAGCAAAGTTTTAAGTCTGTTTGGCTGATGATTAGTAGTCCACTGCAACAAAAACGCTCTTATTAGGAATTAGTGATGAGCAAGACTGGTCTTGCAGTTTTGCCTTTGCTTGCCCATTTAGGAAAAACTAAAGCTAGACTGAGACAAGACAGGACTACAGAAGAGTGAAAGATCAAGATAGCAAGACTTTTGGCGCATCACTAAGTGCCAAAAGTCTTGCAGTGATGGGCAAAAGGTCCTGAAAAAAGTCTTGCAGAGAGTCTTGCAATCTTGTCTTGGGCTTGCTAAATGTGGAAGAAGAGACTTTTCGCTCATCACTGTAAGATTTTTGGCACTTAGTGATGAGCAAAAAGTCTTGCTATCTTGACTTTGCCCTTGTCCTGTATTGTCTTGGTCTTGCTTTTCTTGCTAAATGTGCAAGACCAGCCTTGCTCATCACTATTACGAATCGGCAAATAATGTCACGAAACCGGGTGGATAATGAATGATTTTTGGAGGATTACTTTGATTATTGATGATTTTTGAGGGTGCAGGGAAGCTTCGGATAAAAAATTTCTCACAAAAGTTTATTATTTTTCGTTGGAGAATCATAATCCGTGTGAAAAAATGGGAATTGCCATTTGAAATTTCAGATTCATCCCATCCCCTGTGAGGGGGTGAGTTTTGTGTACAAACGATTCCACCCTCCAAGTTGAGCAACGGTGACCCGCGCGGCGCTACGAACAAATTCAGTGTCGGCCACCGGTGACCCCCATGGCATTCAACGTGTTAAATAAACTAAAATATTCTAAAATTCTAACTAGTTTATTGAAACTCTTTTTAATATATTTTGAGTAAAATATTTTATCTCTTCGATATTTGAATCTTACAATATAGAACGTCACTGATTTTAAATAGTTATCTAATTTTAAATTTGTTTAATGATCATAACTCCGCGATTATGATTTTAAAGCACCGCTACAAACTTACAAGTTATTATAAAAGACTACTTTAAGAAATATTTTATTGACACTTTAGGTTTTTATTCAATTAATTATAATGGAGCACTTTTATTTCAACCTTCTCTCTCAACATATCTTGAATTCTAAACGAGCTTTCACGCTCCACGCGTTGCATATTGTCTTATCAAATCTTAATCGTCATAATGTAGATATTCTCTTATCAAATCTTTATCTTTTTCTAGTATTCAGAGTTCATTATTCCGGTCCTGCTTTAAAATTTATTAAGTCCCCATTTGATGAGTATTTGCTTTTGCAAATTGCAAATACAATTTTAATTTTATCAAAAAATTGTTGTAGTCTGAGATTTCTTTTTAAGATTGTATAAGACAGCTAAAAAATTTATTCAAATTTTAACGTAGCAGATTGAAATTAAAATTTTAGTGGGGATTCTTTCGTAAGATTTTATATATGTAGTAAATGTAGTTGAGAATTATAAAAGGGAAAGTATGCTAAGTGAAATTGAATGACTGCTGCTAATTATTTCGAAAAATCAGAACTTTTATAATTAATTTAATTTTAAAATTGCTAAAATAACTAAATTCACGTTATTTGTAGTCGAAATGATTTTAATTTCTCGAAAAGCTTATGACTGTATATATTGATCTTTAAGATCTTATAACGGCCTTATAACGGGCGAACACCGGCCGCTTGGCTTTTTAAGGGGCATATGATAGCCGTCTGATTTATTATAGGACTCAATTGCATTAGGGTGTGTGAAAATATTTTTATATATTAAAACGATTTTTGCCATGGTATAAAACATTCAATCAACTAAATATACAATTCAGAATATAAGTTTCTATTTGATTTCCGAACTGAACCAAACTATTTAATTTCCGAACAGAAATTTCGAATCTGGCATTAGTGAGAAGTGAACTTCGCAAACGTTAGCAAGACCAGCCAGAAGGCTAAGGCCATAAAGAAATGCCATTGAAATTTCGATTAATTGAAACAGATAATTGAAAAAAGTTGCCACATTTTTTATCTACATATCATATATTCTTGATCTTGTGCCATCAAAGTATATTGGCTTCGCTTGAACGACCAAAAAGAGCAGTAAAAGGAACAGGACAGAGGAACAGCAAAGATGATATAGGTTTCGTGCAACAAGGACGAAGAGTAGAGTGGTTTGATGTAGAATGCTCCCAGGTGACATTTGAGAAAAACCGAGCATACCAAGTCATGCTCAGTAGACACAGAACAAGAAACATATATGTACAGGAGTATAAGGAAAAGAGGCGAGCTGAAAAGAGAATGCACAAAGCGAAAAACAGGCAGTATTGGGAAGAATAAACGAAATAAAAAATAGAAGAATCAGCAAGCTTAAATGATGCAAGAAACTTCTACAAAATGATAAATCAACAATGGAAAAAATTTAAGCCTAGAGTGACAATGTCAATGTCAATGTGAATTTCACACACATTAAAATTGTGTATGGATAAAATACAAGCGCACGTGCATTATAATTTCCCTTTTGAAATTGGTTTACGGGCGACAACATTAATAAGCGTCCATGCTTTCGAAACGTGCATGCATGAGTGGCGTTTTCATAGAAGCAAATGGTGTACTTGCACCGGGCGCAATTGGATGGGGCGCAAAGTTCTAGTGACTTCTTTTTCATTTATGAAATGAAAATCAACTCTCACAGGCAAAAATTATTCCGAATCTTCTGTATTGTGAATTGCTGCGCCAAAAAAAAACTACACTCAGAAAAAAGGGGGAGATTACGATTTCCGTGGTGTCCCGACTTGGGGATGAGTTTCGATAAAACACCCCTAAATTACGCGAAAATGTAAAATATTTACTGTGATAAAAAACTAAAGAGCTTATGGGCCGCTACATGGTATAATGCACCGGGCGCAAAATACCTAAGCACCCGCCCTGCGTACATAAGTACTGATCCAAAACGTTCATCTAAAAATATTAACGTCGCGGCGTTATTATGTATTTTTCATCGACTGGTCATTCACTCTTATTAATGCTTAATAAAAAAATAATATTATTAATATTTATATTTATTTAAACTATGATTATATTTTTCACTTTTGGTATGAGTGGTTTTGAAAATGGAGAAGCGGACTCATTTTTCACTTTCTAGTCAAGCCAACAAGATTTTTTGTATCATTTTTCAACCACTTTCAACATCTTCATCACTTTTACCTTAATGTTTTCGAATCAAATGAACTCGAATAAGTTTTTATGATAACAAAATCTTTGTCACAATCCACAGAACACTTCTAAAATTCAACTGTAACTTTTTATCGACCAAAACTACTGTTGACTTTTATAACGAAGTAAATTAACACAAACAAATTTTTTTATGATAATTGTTTAACGTCAACTCAAAAATGCACGCAAGTAGAAAATATAGAGACGTTAACCAAATGTTTAACGAAGAAACTTTTTTTTGCAAACTTTTTGCATAAATTTTATCCAAAGTGGGTCAATACCTTGGCTAAGATTATCACTTTAAATATGCTGTAAATATCCTAGTTCGTTCTCCCCCAACACTCAAGCAGAACTGGTTTTTATCGTTCCTGTGTGACGCTTCATTTTATGCCGTAATTCATTCATGGGTTTTCTTTTATCCATTTTATCTTTTATAGCAGTGCTGTGAACAAGAACTATTTATCTTGTTTACCTGGGGGATTTTTTTATATTGATGGGGGGAAATAGTGATTTTTTTTATTCGTTTATGATTTATTATTGGTTAATCACTTGCTTTGATTAATTTCTGGATCATGTGTTGTAATTATGGCCGTGTTCGTAAATGCAAGTTGCTCAAATTTTGCATGTAGCATCATATCGTTCAGTATTGCAACTGAAAAAAGCCCAGCGTTCTGAAATGCAAGTACATTTGCAAATGATAGCAACCCATGCATCTATTTCAAAGTACTTGCTAGTTTGGATTCGCGAAGAAAAAAAACGAACTGTCAAATAAATTCAAGTGGGCTGACAGTAGCTTTTAAAAACCGTGAAATTCGTTCATTTAAGCAACCATGAATAATTCGCAAATGACTAACCTGACTAGCAAGCGATTGCAAGGTTGCCTGCATACAAGCAAACAAACCTTGCATTTACGAACACGGCCTATATTATGGGATAGTTATATGGTGCCAATTGACATACTAAAGACTGTCGGTGTTTAGTAGTAAAAAGTTTTTTTTTTTTAAAAGAAAATTTTGCTTTGATTTGTACGGCATTAAGTTTGTGTGTGGTTTTTGCGCTTTTCTGTTTAGTTTTTCAGCTAATTTTTTTTATAGCAGTTCTTGTCTTTCCTATTAATAATTTTTAAATCCCTTCATGATAAAATCTTTCTGCAAATATTTATTCGTTTTAATATAAAATCTCATAGCTCGTAGCCATTTCCTCTGGGTGGGTAGGTAGGTCAAATACGACGGGGCCACAATTAGCGCTCTTGAAAAACCTTTTTGTAATGGAGTGTCCATACGATAGATACTTTTGGTAGCAGAGACTTATGTCTATAGAGTTCTAAAGAATTTTATCTGTGAAACAAACGAACTAAAAAGTCGTAGAGACATTCCGTCGACAGACATTCCGTCGGCCGTTTCATTCAAACACCACAGACTGTACGGAAAATGCACAGTAAGTCATATAGAAAAAACTACTGTGGACCCATCATGACTATTAGTCCATTCAAAACGCGGGGGGGGGGTGTTCCAAAATAACACCGTTAAGAAAACCGAACCCTAAACGTTTTTGGGGTCGCTGATCACGAAAATCGGGGTCCCGCGGTTCTAGAACATGGGCGTCACCCCTAAAAATGCAAAAAACACCCCTTTTTAGGGGGTTTTCGCGATTATTTCAATAATAATGAAAACTAATGCGATGAAATGCACTTTTTTTAATATTTATTTGCGAAGGTGGTTGATTTGTACTAAATTAAGGCGAACCTTATGATAAGGGGTAGTCCTAAAGGGTTGAAACTACCCTTAAATCGGCCAAAAATGGGGAAAATGTTAATATTTTTAATGTTAAAATTTTTTTTTTCCAAGTTTATGCAAATTCGATTTTGGGCGTGCTGTCAGGCAAAAATAAATTATTTTCAAACCTAGTAGTTTTAGTCCCTTAAGGGTTGAAAATAATTTATTTTTGCTTGACAGTATACCCACAATCGAATTTGAAGCATAAACTTTAAAAAAAAAAATTTACAATTTTTTCTATTTTTAGCCAATTTAAGGGTAGTTTCAATCCTTTAGGACTACCCCTTATCATAAAGTTCGCCTTAATTTAGTACAAATCAACCACCTTCGCAAATAAATATTAAAAAAAGTGCATTTCATCGCATTAGTTTTAATTATTATTGAAATAATCGCGAAAACCCCCTAAAAAGGGGTGTTTTTTTGCATTTTTAGGGGTGACGCCCATGTTTTAGGACCGCGGGACCTCGATTTTCGTGATCAGCGACCCCAAAAACGTTTAGGGTTCGATTTTCTTAACTGTGTTATTTTGGAACACCCTAACGCGCGTTTTGATTGGACTATATATGGGAGAATGTGCATGGAACAACTCTAGATCCAGTCAGGTACCGGATTATAGCACTTCGTAAGCAAATGTTACTGAATCACAGTGCCAGCTTATCTAACTTTCCTAAAAAATCCGAATCCTTGTATCCTTTATCTCGGCAATCATTTTCACTATGTATTTACTTTTAAATTTTCGGTAGATATTCATAGTTTCACATGTAAGGTTAAATTTATCCCTAATTCCTACAAAACTTAATACTTATGCTTCAGGGACGTTTTTATTTGCTATTTCTATATATCAGAGGAATCGTTGGAGGGATTTAGTTGGCTTTCTTTTATGATACCATTAAAATAGTCCAGACAATGTTAATTTATTTCTTAACTTTTATAGCAGGTATATCTTTCAGGTAATACATAAAATTCTGTTACAATGAAATATTATTGTATTGCAACATGATTTACGAAATAGCATACTTTTGGGATAAATCTTTTCTTTCTTTGTGCTCCTTTAATCCCTCATGGGACATAGGGCGGAAACAGTTGCCCTCCAGCGGACTCTGTTTTGCGCGACAGCTCTCAGCTCTGACCAGGATCTCCCAGTTGTTGCGGCCTCTGCTAGTAGGGTCCTCCTCCACGTTGTTCTAGGTCTTCCAACTCGACGGGATCCTTGCGGGTTCCAGTCAAGGGCCTGTTTGGCTAGATTTTCGTTTTCGTGTCGCAAGGTGTGGCCAACCCAATTCCATTTCCTTCGCCTGATTTGGTCGTCTATCCTTTCTTGGCCGGCACGGCGCCATAGCTCTTCATTTGAAATTCTATCTGGCCAGCGGATTTTTAGGATACGACGCAGGCATCTGTTGATGAAGACTTGTAGGCGCCCTGTGATGAATTGGGTGACTTTCCATGTTTCGCAACCGTACAAAAGAACTGCCTTAACGTTGGAGTTGAACAGCCGCAATTTGGTGTTAGTTGAGATCTCCGTTGATCTCCATATGCGGAACAGGCATGCATATGCGCCTCGTGCTTTATTTATTCTGGAACTGACGTCTTCTTCTGTACCGCCATTTTCGGTAATAATGCTACCGAGGTAGCAGAATTTATCTACCAGTTCCACGTCACGGTTATTCAGCGCAGTTCGTTCAAGTGTGTTTGCATTTATCCGCATTTCTTTGGTTTTGTTCGGATTCAGCCTTAAGCCTGCTAGACTACTTTCTGTTGCCAAATTGTTTAACATGTTTTTTAGCTCCTGATGTCTGTGAGCCAGCAAACAGATATCATCCGCGTAGTCGAGGTCCTTAAGGCGGTCTAGCAAACCCCATTGTATGCCGCCTGTTCTATTATCTAGAGCGTCGAGAAGGATGTCATTTATTACTATAAGAAATAGTAATGGCGAAAGTAGACATCCTTGTCGTACTCCTGAATTCACCTCGAAGCTGTCGGATAATTTTCCATTATGGAGAACTCTGCATTTGGAATTGTTGTAAAGGGCTTTTATCAATTCTATTATTTTATCAGGCAGTCCACGTCGCCGTAATGCCTGCCATATAAAGCTCCTATTAACCGAGTCGAACGCTTTCTCATAATCTACGAAAGCTAGGTAAAGGGGGGATCGGAATTCAGTAGACTGCTCCACTATGATTCTCAAGGTGTTAATATGGTCTATACATGAGCGGCCCTTCCTGAATCCGGCCTGCTGCCTTCTAAGCGTTCGGTCTACTGCCTCTCTTATCCTTGATAATATAACGTGGGACAAGATTTTACCCACAGTAGATAATAGACAGATGCCTCTCCAGTTGTCGCATATTGTTAGGTCCCCCTTTTTGGGTATTTTGACTATGATACCTTCCGTCCAATCCTCCGGAAAGGTACAGGTGTTCCATGCTATTTCCAGGATTGGCTGAAGCGCATCTGCTATGAGGCTTGAATCGGCTTTCAACAATTCTGCCGGGATGCCATCTTTTCCAGCTGCTTTACCATTGGCCATCGCATGAATTGCGGTTACTATTTCCGTCTTGGATGGGGCCCGGGTGTTGATTCTTATCGGCTGTGCATTGTTGCTGTTTTCCTGAGGTTCCTGTGCAAGTGAACCATTCAGGGCGGCGAAGAAGTAATCTCTCCATCTTTGGAGTTGCTCCTCGTCGCTGCACAGCAGCCTCCCATCCGCACTCTTTACGGCATGCTTTTTAGTAGAGTGCTTTCCCGAGAGCTGTTTAGTAATTTGGTACAGCACTTTACTGTTGCCTGTGTTTGCCGCGTTTTCCGCTTTTTCTGCGAGCTCATTTATCTGCTGCCTCTTATCACGCCGCACACTTCTCTTTACTTCCCGGTGTAATTGGGAATATTCCCGTTCAAGTTGGTGACGTCTTTCCGGGTCGCTTGTAGAGTTTACGTTATTTTTGAGGGCCCTCCTGCGTTCTATTTTTTGCCAGGTAGTGTCCGAGATCCAATGTTGCATGTTTCTCTGGACATAACCGACGCTCGTTTCCGCAGCCGTCAATATAGCGCCCTTTGTTCTACTCCACAGCTCTTCAATATTTGTGTCGTCAGAAACGGTTTGCTGGTTTAATATTTGCTGCAGGTTTCCAGCAAATTCTCGCTTTTTAGCGGTCTCCTGCAGAAGGTCAACGTTAAACCGTCTACGGTTTATAACATCGCGTTGAACGTTTCTGATTGCAGCGATTCTAAGGCGAATAGTTGCTACTACCAAATGGTGGTCGCTTCCAGTGTCCGCTCCCCTGAAGCTCCTGACATCCTCCAGAATGGTTCTCCATCTGCGGCTGACGGCCACGTGATCTATCTGATTTCTCGTTCTACCATCGGGTGATACCCAGGTCTCTTTGTGTATCTTCTTGTGGCAAAAGTAAGTCCCACCTACCATTAGTTGATGGGAACTACAAAAGTCAACGAAAAGCTCACCATTGTTATTGGTAACTTGGCTTAGGCCTTGTTTTCCAATTGTTTGTTCAAGACCGGTGTTGTCGCGGCCGATTTGTGCGTTTAAGTCACCCATTAATACAATGATGTCTCCCCTTGGAATAGAGCGAAAAACCTCATTCAGTCGCATATAGAACTCGTCTTTGATGTCATCTTCTGCGTCTTCAGTTGGAGCATAGCATTGGACTACCGTAGTACTTCTTAGCCTGGTACGCAGGCGCACGGTAATAATCCTCTCAGAAACTGGTGACCAGCTAATGAGGCTGGACCTGGCTTCTTTGGTGAGTATTACGCCAACGCCACTCCTACGGCTTTCAGTTTCATTTCTCCCAGAATATAAGAAGGACTCACCATTTGGGCAGATATGTTCCCCCGCATCGGGCCATCTGGTCTCGCTAAGTCCCATGATCTTGATTTTATATCGATTCATCTCGTTGAGGACTTCATCCAGCCGTCCCTCAGCAAGCATTGTTCTCACATTCCATGATCCGATTCGTGTCCTTGTTCGAAAAGCAAAGGTCGTCGTCGTGTTGTCCATCCGGTTCCGAGGCATTGTTTGCCGATTCGTAGCAATGGTGTTTTTTATGGGAGCGGGTTGCTAACCCTCAGCCCAACCGACTTAAAACTTGGGATAAATAAGTTTTGTCAATTGCTTTTAACGAAGAGTTGAATATGTGAAACAATTATATCAAAAATTTCAAGCTATAAATTAAATTGAATTATAGGTGGAGAAGATACTAGCAAAAATTGCTAAAAGTAAGCGCTGTCTACTACCGATTTCCTTTATATTTAGCTAGTTAATACTAACAACTGGGAAATGCTGTTCCACTTCTTTGAATGTTTTACTAGAATGTTATAGGCGTTGGCGTATTTTTTAATTTTTACCAAGGAATAACTCATTAATTTAAGAATGCACTGCTCAATACCAAATCTATCTAAAACTATTGGGGTGGAGTGAAAAAATTGTTTTTTACAACGACTACAACCTGCTCATACCTGCAGAAAGTTGTCATTTTAGCTTACAAATAAAGACAAAAAATATTATTTTCCTCATGGTTGCAACCAAGGACTGACCTTCCGCAAGGACTTCATCGCCGAACGGACTTTAAGAAGAGAGTGACGAAAACGTCAAGACGTCAAAGGGCATCGGGACAGGGGTTTATCTAGAGGCCGCAAACAGTTCGCTGTCCTGGCACCTTTAGGGGAACGTTATCATTGAGATTCTTACTTTTCAATCTTACGTCGAATGATAATTTGACTTTGAGTTTATATATTCTCCATAGAACGATATATTCGACCTAAGCCTTATTGATTTGATAGAGTGGGGAAAAGGCCACATTATCAGCGGTGGGTATCAGCTCTCCCGCAGATAATTTTTTTTATATTTCGTTCGTTGAACTTTCAGTTCTTCAAGTTCCGAAAATATTTTATTTCAATATAATCCCAATGTCGTCCCATCCTAAATTTTGACGTTAAGAGTATATGCATAATAAATAATTTTTTCAAAATTTTGAAAAAAAAAAAACATTATTTTGAGATATTTCAAAAAGACAATAAGAAGAGTAGATACTGTTTCTACATAAAAAAACAAAAATTTTTGTCGAGGAGACCTGTGAGAAGCTATGACGAACCCTAAAAACAATGGCCTCGATTCCCAGATCCGACGGGAGGGAAGTGAGTTGCGGATTTGACACTTTGCGATTCTCAGATCCGCAACCCCGAATTTCTTTTTGACATTTTCCGCGCTGTAAAAGTGTGATCCGCAACAAATTTTCTGCGGATTTGAACGACAAATGCGCCTGAGATAATCCGACATCATATATTTCATTATCGCGTGAGTCTTCACTCCGAATTTTCGATTTAAACCAATCCGGGACTGCGGATTTGAGAATCGCAAAGTGTCAAATCCTCACTCACTTCCCTCCCGTCGGATCTGGGAATCGAGGCCAATAAAGCCCCAGGAAAAGATGACTTGAGTGTTCGAGCAGGGACTCCCCGAACAAGGAAACCCTGCTCCTCGCTATTGCAGGGCAGTCACAGAGAACGTGGAGGGCAGACTCATCGTCTTCCAGGCAAAGCCTACATGGTGGGGTCCTCCGCTCTTCCTATCCTCCATAAGGGGTAATTTAGGGCACAGTGTCCGGTATTCAAGCCAACAAGGGTCCTGACATCACTCCTCCTACTGCGCCCTAAAAATTCTTTGGATGGCTTGTCTTGTCTGTCTGCCGATAGCATCTTACATTATTGTGGCGGTATTGTCGCATTTGGTCTAGAGAAATGAAGTGTAAACTATATATCACGCTAATCAAGCCCGTTCTGATCTTTGGATCAGAGACATGGACTTTGAAAATGGCTGATGAAACTCTTCTAAGCACTTTTGAAAGAAAAATTCTACGTACAACATTTGGCGGTGTTGGCGAAAACGGTCAATGAAGAAGGAGGTATAATCATGAATTATACCAACTGTACTGTGGACCCGACATTGTCAAAAATATAAAATTAAGTAAATTTCGATGGGTGGCACATGGACAAAGGCTTGACTCTAGCGACCCTGCTAAAATAGCGATAAATCGAATCCCTGATGGAAAGCGAAATTCAGGTCGGCCAAAGAAGCGATACTTGAACTCCGTTGCGGAAGATTTAGTAAAGTTAGGCGTACGTAATTGGAGGGCATTAGCCAGGAAACGAACGGCATGGAGAGAAGTGCTGAAGGAAGCCAAGGCGAATAAAAAGCTGCAATGTTACATATGATGATCTTTGCTTTGATTACATATTACGCCCTTCGATATAGTATTTTCTGGTTTTGCTCCATAAAGGCAACAAGTCAATAAAACTGTCTTTTGTTTGTTGGACAATAAGAATAATTGATATATATAAATTGATTAGATAATTAATTGGGAATATAAGAATAATTTTAAATTACCAAAAATATCAAAACAACATTTTTTCCACCGTTCGTCGGTTTTGATTTTAAAAAAAAATGGTCGCATCATCTACATTTTTTTCGTGACAATAAGTGACAATTATCCGTGAGAACTTTGACAAAGCCACACTCTCACTTTTTTTCGATTGTCACTCAATAACTACGAGAATACAAAAACTTGTTTGTCACATTTTACCATAGATGACGTGACTATGAAAACAGGGGCTGGTACCGCGATGTTTTTTGTGCGGCAACTAGTCCATTTTTAAGTTTATTTCATCAATAATTACAACGATTTGAGAGATAATTCAAAAATATACTACAACGAAGAACTTATGTTATATTTGCTTGTTTATGTAATTTCATTCATGAATATTTATTTATTAATACACAGCGACGTTTCCACTGATAATTGATCGTTGTATTAAAAAAAGAATTTTCTAAAAATAAACGTATATAATGACTAATTTATTTTTGCGCACTATAATGATAATTTAATGTGTAATTTTAATGTGGCACAGTATCGGTTATCAGTAATAGTTTTAATATTATTTAAAATGTATTTTCATTAAAGATTATTATTAGAACTTTTTTATATTGGGTATTATAACTTCATATGGCGTTAACAACAATTTTTTTATTTTACGTAAGAATGATTGTAGATTAATGCCCCTTTAATCAATTTTATTTAAAGTGTCAAGTTACACTTTTTTTATTAATTTAAATAACACACAACAATAACTTTCTGTTCACTCAATTTAATTACTAAAAACAAACTGAGTAAAAAAATCAAAGAAATTAAGCTCTAATCACTAAGTTAACACATATTCAGAAAAACTCTTTTAATATTTACATCGATTCAGAAAAATAATAATAATTAAAAAAGTAATTATTAATAACATACCTCCGAGCACAAACAAAATACTTGTTAACATTTTCATATTGACGAAAACTTTTGATTTATTTTTTAATTAATACTAAATAGTTAAATCACTAAAAACACAGCCGTAAATATTGTATTCCTAACATAAAAAGACTATCGCACTTAATATCGAATATTTTAATAAATTATTTAAATAAGTTTATTTTAATTGAATTTGGAACGTGCACCATTCGACAGGCTTCAAGCGTTATTTACTATTAAAGAGGGATGAAAATCGGTTTCCTTTATATTAAAACCAAATGTTTCGAAAATTGTTAACTACACACGAACACAATATTGATAAACAATTTTAAACAAAAACCGAATTATAGAAATTTCCCCAGCCTCCGAGAGTATTTATGGTAGGGATTTGATTGTCGAAAGCATAAATACAATATACTTGTATTTCGGGGGATTTTTTCGGAATGCCGGAGCCAGTATATTGGCGGTGAATGAAAACGTGATTGTTACTACGTAATATTATTAATTTATTCGATGGTCAGTAACACGGCGACAAAAGTTATTAACTAATACATCGTAGAATTTTGGCCAATGATCGTGGTGCGCTAAGCTGTTTGTTGCCCAAAGCTCAAACTGGTTACTATCGAATATGACGTCACATAGCAAACCCATTTCAAATCTGATAAGTGGAGGGGATTCTCGATGGACATGTTTTTTTTTATTAGACTAGTAATTTAGATATTTCTAATTGTATAATGGTGGGGGTTTTATTAAAATTAAATAGAGATTATAGGGGTAATGATTATTAAAAAAAGAAAGTAATTAAGCAGGACAGAAGTCTTCAAGGTGGTCTTATCTATATTATTGTTGAGAGCTTCTAGTAATTTATTAAAAGATAACGTTTCACACGCGAGCGCTAAATATATTTTTTTTGTTAAACATTTCTTGTTTTTTTAGTTTATGACGTAGAGATTTTTATCTTATCCAAGAGAACGAGAGAAATATTCCCTGAACTTGAAATTTTTACTAAAGCTCGTGTGATTCACATGATGAGAATGCAAATTTTTAGGGTGATTTCCCTTGAGAAAGAATTTCTTGTTTTTACTGATGTTACAAGTACACTTCCGACCTCATTAAATTTTTATATTAGCGCCCATATGTCTGGCCACCCGGAAATATCCGGTTGCCGCCAAAGTATATTAATCACATTTACTACATTCTTTTTTTCTGCTGGTAGATTTATTACTTTTTCTTTTCGATGTATTTTTGTTTTTTGCATTATGATACTATGATTAAAAAAAATAATAAATGTTTTTTCGTTACATTCATCCGGGAACTTGTTATAGAAAAACTTTGAAAAAAATTACTTTTTAGTCCAGTGGATAGCGGTTTTTGGCTTCGAATTCTTTCGTACAAAGAAATTTGGACAGTAAGTAGATATAAGCTCAAGGAACAAAAGATATATTGTGTTGATGTGTGGTTTTTCCCTGGGGGTGGAAATTGGTACACTCAAAATAATTACACAATTCGATAGCTGTCGGATAGCTGTCCTGTAGAGCGTTCTTTTTTTTAAAAATTTTCTACCGTTTTTACTGTTTTTTGTTAGAGGAAATTTAAGAAATATCCTACATTTCAGAATATGGCAAACTTCACGACAATAGGAGAAAAGTCCAGGATTCACTATGGTTACCTAATGCTCTTCCATTGGGAGCTAGGATGTGAAAATTTTCAGATTTCCCAGCTCTTGAACGACCTACATACAGCTGACCGCGAAATGACACGTGTGTGACAAAATTTGTCCGTCATACTGGTCCCGGATTTTTGAATTTATAAAATTTGATCATAAATTCGTTATTTGCAACTTTTAAAACCCCTAGATATCCACTTTCATTGGAAACGGAACCCAATTGGCAAATTCATCGGCCATATTGGCGCGGCCATTTTGAATTTATACCTTCTGATCATAAATTCGTTATTCGCAGCCCTAAAAACCCCAGTTTCATTGGAATCGGAATACAATTGGAAAAATTCGTCCCCCATATTGGCGCGACCATTTTGAATTTATAAGTTTTGACCACAAATTCGTTATTAGCGACCTTAAAAACCTCTAGATTCTAATTTTCATTGAAATCGGGACACAATATGCAAATTCATATTGGATGGCCATTTTGAATTTTGGTAATTTTTCAGCGGCCATGTTGAATTTCGAAAATCGTGCTTCGAGGTGATTCATGGAAAACCCCCACGAACCTTCATGCAAAATTTCGATGCTCTGCGATGATTGGTGCGCCCGCTATAGTGCCCACATACATGCAAACATACATACATACAAACATACGGCGCCGAAACTGAACTAGCACCATTCGACGTTAAATATAGGCTAAACGACGTTTTTTAGAGAAAACCTTATAGTCTGAGAGCTGAGTGCTGAAAACCCTATGTTATCGGGAAGAAGAAAACAACACCTATTGTAAGTAACAATAGAGGTGGGAACCTAGGGCTGCCATCCATCTTGATTTGACCAAACAGACCAACATATTTTTTTTACTTCGTATAAGTACTAAATTTTAAGAGCAATTCTAAACTCTTACTCGATTGGTCACGTTGTGGTCCCACAAAACGCACATACCAAACTGTCAGTACTACCATTTCAAAAACATTTCATCTTCTTACTCGATAGGCACGTTTTTGCAGCCAGCTCTTGGTCTATAAGTACATCCCCATTTTTATACATACTTGCAACATATTCACTTTGGGCTTAAATTCTTTACGTTGCTGAATATCTTTTTGTAAAAATTTCTTGTCCCATTTGAGTTTGCCGATTCTTCTATTTTCCTTATTTCTTCTTCCAAATACTGCCTTTTTTTGCTTTGTATATAGTCTTCTCAGTTCGTTTCTTTTCTTTATACTCCTCTTCAAAATTTATTGTTCTGTATCTACTTAACATGATTTGGTATGCTCTGTTTTTCTTCGATGGACCATTACATTGTTAATACCCCAGCTTCACCGGCTGAACTATGCACGTTCGATCCAATTGGCGTACTGAACTTCAATTTTCGCTTCAGTTCCCATACATTTTAACATATTGAATTCAGGAAAAATCAAGCCTTAGTTCGCCCAACAGAACATGAAATTGAGATTGAACGCAAAGCTCGCTTAAAACAGAGTAATCAACTATAATAATGGAATATCATTCCAGTGAGCTGTTGCATTTCTAACTTCTGGCGAAAAATCAACAACAATTTCAAGCTGAACTGAACAATTTCAGCGTGTGAGGTCACTTATGCAGATTGAACTGAACCTTTTTGAACTGAGGTCGGGGAAGCCGGGGTATAAGTTTATTTATTCTTAAAGCCTGAACCATATGACGAAATAAGAATTATGACGTGTCGTACCTTAACAGTACTTTCCCTAACGTAGTTGGTCGAAGTCGAGAATGTAGGAAGGCACTTCGATTCACTTTGTGTAACTTTATTTCGCCTCGGGCGACTTCGCGTATCTTTGGCGGCTTTTGCGACCGAGTCAAAGAACTCGAGGTGTGTGGGGTGCCGGGCGACTGAGCTTATCGCGGGGTGTATAGTCACGTACATACTGTCCGAGGTTGTGCCGTAGGTTTCATAGCAAGGATTTAATACCAGAAAGGGTTGCTACCCCTTCGTTGGTAGCCAAATATATAATTGGTTATCGATTACGACGGTTAGATTTTAAATCGCCACAAAAATATTTTCGTTAATTTTTTTTTAAAAGTGTGTGTCCAGGTAAAAAATCAATTTCACCCAAATGTCCGGGGTTGTTGTAGTTTTTGTCCGGCCTCGGCAAATTAGGTGATGGCAGCCCTAGTCAAACCCTATATTATCTATCTAAAGTACGGAGCTACACTACTCCTACATTGAACAACATGTAATATTTATTTTTTCCGGGTAAGCTAATAAGCCTCAAGCTAACCTTACTTGGAAGAGACTAGTCCGATCATATTAGCCTATCCTCTTTCATAGGATAGTTACCAGTGGCCACCGCTACGAGGTTATCATCGCGAAATAGTTGCGACGCGTGTATGTTATGCTACATGTTATTCCCCCTATTCCGCTGATGATTGACCACTATAATTTGAGATAGTCTTTATTTAGTAAAATTTATTATATTTAGTATTTGGTGTCATACTTTGTGTGGATTGTAATTAATGTATTTATTTAAGGGACTTACCCGTTTCCCTTTTTGTAACATTCTCTCATAAGGTTTTTTACCCAATTTAATATGATAAAATTTTCTTTTCTTTTCCTCCAAACGCGACCAAAGAGCGTGTTGTTGTGTCTATTGAATTCACAGTGGTTAAAGTTTAATTCATAATCAATCATATTTACATTTTTTGTTCGTTATTCGATTCTAAATACCAGTTTCTATTATGTCAAAAAAATACTCATATTTTACACTCGATCGGTCGTTCTTTGACCCGGTTTCTTGATGACCGCCACAATTCGAACAGGTCTATTGCATCTTATTTTTCATGCTTTTACTGATTTCACACAATTCATACTAGTTTTTGTTTCGTGGCTTTCTGTTTTTTTATCAAAGGGGATTATTAAATTTGATTTGTTCGCACGTGCCGGCAGTTGGTGTCTTCCCAAAAGATCCGCTTAAACTTTATATTTATGAGCTAGGAGAAAAAATGTTAATTCTAAATTTTTTTTGTTGAAATTTTTAGTTATTTTGTGTTTTGAAAATTTTGTATTCCCAGAATTATTCGGAATTGAATCATAAGGCTGCATTTGTATTTGAAATCACGTGATGCAGTTTAGGGTATTTTTGGAAAATAACCGAAGAAGGTGAATGTCCATTCCCCAATGCTTATAATAACTGATTATATTTAGAAATATATTTTTTTCCTGATAGAGAGTGATTCGGAAGTAAAAAATACAGCTGATACCTTCGTATTGATGAATACTAATTGATTAATTAATCTACAATATTTATATGAGTGTAGGAAAAAAGTTTAAGACACTGTGTATCAATTTGTATATTCTATTAATTGTCATATATGTACTACATACATAGAATTGATTTAATTTTATAGAAACATTAATTGCTGAGATTGGAGTTATAGTCCAATCAAATAAAGCAAAAAAAGGGGTCAACCCCGGAATTCGAGGTAATAAGCTGAAAATTGGTATGAGCCTTTGTTTTGGCATTCTATATAATATGTTGAAAATCTCATATATTAGACTCTTGAGACATTAGAGGTCAAAGGTCACAAAAGTCAGTTTTTGCAAATATCTGCTAAATTATCGCCTTTACATAAATTTTGGTTGAGTAAGCGTTCTTTATTAGATAAATCTACACGTATACAGAATTTACGTAGAACCAATAGTTTTAGAGATATAGAGCTTCTATTTCCACTTCTTCCATACTGTCACCTTCATCTACATATAATCATCTCAGAAGAAAATAATGAAATGTGGTCGGAATTATCATCGTTCAACTCAGGTTCAATGGTTGTATACTCGGACATCGAATTGAGACACAGCGGGCCCTGAAAAGAGCTATACGCAACCGAACATGGCAATCTTACTTTTCTGCATTCACTTTGTATGTCATTTCGTTACTATTTAATTACAAGAAAAAAATGCGTATGTCTCTTTTTGGAGCATGCCGTATTTCCATTCGATGTCCGAGGATACAACCATTGAGCCTGAGCTGATCGATGATGACGCCGTCCACATTTCGTTATTTTCCTCTGAGATGAGTGTTGATGAAGATAACAATAGGGAATAAGTGAAAATTGAAGAAAGCTGGAAACTACACCTAGCTCACCAACTCACGTAGAGGTGAAAATAAAAAAAAAACACTACCCGTTACAAAAAAAAAACACTACACATACAAAACACAGAGATGCTGCTGCAAACTAAATTCAATTGCTCAACTACTAAACTCGCGTCTATATGCACAATTTGAACTCAACCCAGATAGTAGAGCTGAGTCGAGTTCAGTCGATCCTAAATAAACTCGACGCGCGTCTACATTGTAGTTGGACTCTGGCTCAACCTGAGTTCAACTCATCGTGTATATGTATTTGATATGACTGAAATAGAAGATACATATGACTCATTCACACTTGATACTATAAAAAACATGGCGACAGTATGTCTGTTATAACTTCAAATTTTATTGTACTCGTTTTTTTTAGTAAAGTAAGGAAGTAGCATCTTGTTAAGTATGCAAGATGCATGAAGAGCCAATTTCTGATTCCATTTACAGATTAATAGGAGTATATTCAAAAACAACGTGGCACGCTAATTTCTCATCAACAAAATTTGCAAAGTGTAACATTAGAAGAGATCCAATATGCCATAAGCATTGTCAGCTCTAAATTCCATACTAACATTCCACTATCCAATTTCATATAATTCTCAAAGCACTTTCTCAGTACACGTGTCTTATTTGAGTGGCGGCAGTACTCTACGAATAGAATTTCATTCATGAGCTCAAGTGCCACAAATGCTCCACCAGAAGGCCTGAAGGAATTCCGATGGAAGATATCTTACTAAAAATAAGAAAAGTGCAGACAGACATTTTGAGACGACCAGTGGGAGTAGTCACAGTCATGGCCGATAATTCTATTGAATTGTAATTTTAATTCAGTGAACCATGATGTGGGCTTCTATGCAACATTACTTGGGAACTGACGGACACCAGATTAGACCAGACAAAAGGAGTAACTGCAGAAAACATTTAAAGAATTTCATATTACTAAATTAATAAATAGATGCGGGTGCATCCGTGTGTATTTTTGATTCAAGAAAACTGGTTTCAAGATTTTGTATCATTTCACAGAGATTAAAATTCGCAAGTGTGTTTTTGAACTTGTCTAGACTGTATAATTAGAGTATACTGTCCAGTTTTTTAGTTTTATTTTTTTACTTAAGTGTAAACATTCTCATTTCGTAACTTCCTTGGAAAAATGTGGCCATTGTTGAATTTCCTTAAATAGCATATCTCCCGGACAGTCTGTATCTCTTACTTGCCGATGTCCATAGAGCTTATAATCAGACGTTACATAACCATTGGAAACACCATAGTCGATTAATTCCTGTGCCTTATCCAGCATTATTTTCGGAGGTAGTGATTCTAAAAATATAAATTACATACATTAATCACTATCGCCGACAATCTAACATACATATTTCACTACACACTTGTCCAATCACCAATCAAACAAATTCCGACACTTTTATCATTGTAGCCCGGTGCATGGGCCCCAACAACTTTGAATCCACGTCCTTCATAAATGTTTCCATCACCACCAATTCCGAAGCTGTAACCGATATCAGCCCACCTCCGGTCCTTCTGATGGAAATTCTGCATCGATTTCATTGCCTTTGTGCAGGACTCCGGGGTGTAGCAGGCTGCAGGACTGTATGAGTGATGAATGATGACATATGGTAATTTTCCTGGAATTTGTACATGTTCTTTAGGTGGATTTGCGCCCCATTCCTTCCTAGACACTATTTTTATCGCTAGCGATTGTTGAGCGACTGGAAATTTTTATTAAATTTCGTTTACTTTAAAAAATAATTTTGATATTTCGTCTTACACAAAAAAATTGTAAAAATTGTAAAAATATCCATTTCGCTCCTGTTTCTGTCTTATCAATGATAAAGAAGAAATTCAAATTGTGACTTCCTTTAAATACAAGAATTTTCAATAAAAATTTCAAACGAACAAAAGTTTGCTGTAGCACCAAATGCGCAAATACAATACACGAGTTTAGTATGATGCCTCCGAGAATAACTATGTAAATATTTCATCTTTTCGCTTTTTATCGATAATAATTAGATATTGTCTGCTGCTTAATTTGTAACATCTGTCATGTATTTTTACTTGATTTCATTGTTTCCACAATTTGCGAAACAAAGCCTGGATTAATTGTCATGGAATGATTTTATATTACACACACATATATTTCTATGGCTTCCGTTTTCTCGATTGATTTCTTCATTATGAAAGTAGAACGCCGTAAAGGAAATCAATGAATAAAGGATTTCCTTATCAACTCTGTCAATTAATAAAGACAGGCCGGATTTTTATGGTATATATGTGTTGGCTGAGATGTCACCATTAACTGACTAAATTAAGATAATGACTATGATGTTGTTCGGTGTTATGGTGAATTTATGCGTAGTTAGCACGAAAGATATAAATTCCTTTAGATTTTCTTTAACAATTGTTTTTAGATAAAAATTCGTTGCTAAAGTATTTCTAATTAGTTTTATTGTATTACAACTTAAAAATAGATTGAGTTTGTTGATTTTACATGCCATTTTGTTTGTATTGTTGTTCTGTATTTTTCTAGTTTTGCTTCCGCATGGTAATGCAAAAATGTCGACCAACCACTCCGGATAAATTAATAGCCAACGGAACATAATGTTTATGTATATTTTTTTGATATAATATGTAATCTATTATTAATATAAATGAATACTCCTATCAGCAAGTACGGTTTTAAAAATAATGAAGATAAGTTTAAATGTGTAAGCAATTTTTTTGGAGGGCCTAATACACTCAATCGAGGAATTATAGGGTATCGCGCGCCCGCAAATATTAAGAAAACTATCCAACCAAATTAAATAATTTAAATTAGGTATTTTTAAGAAAACATAAATCTAGCTATTCATGGTGGAAAATTTTAATATTTTTTATTAGTATATTAGTTATAATGGTTCAAAGTTCCGTACCTGCGCCCGGAAAATACTCCTATTTAGGTGGAAAAATTTTAAAAAATTTTTAATGTACGATAAACTTAAATCGATTATCTAGCTATTCATGGTGGAAATTTTTTGAATTTTAGCCTTCTTTCATGAGTAAATTATGTTTTAAAAATTGTCCACAAAATTTAAGAACGAAAATTCCCTAAAATTCTTCAGTTTTAATACATCAAATTTCCGCTCCAAGCAAATCTCTGCGCTAGTTGTATTCTGTATAAAGCATTTGCGTAATCTTACACGAGATGCGTTTGTATAAGTGAGAGCTTCTGCTTCGGCTTTTGCAGGGGAAATTTCAAACCTTTTTTGTTGCAGGCATGGATGGTGACCGTATTTTCGGGAAAAAATAAAATCTGAGGAAAAATCGGTTTGTTTGGCAAGAATTTTAATGACTTGCTTGATGGTGATTTCCTTGATTTGAGAATTTAGGGATTCTTGCCTTTATCTGGTGGTCAGGTAGTGATCAATCGGTGTTTATTATCTTGGCTTTATGAAAAACCCAAGAAAATATTTTAATGGCAAATACTACCTTCATGTAATAATTAAGTTTTATGACATCCTTGTTTTTCATTATTGTCTTTTTAGCCGCATTTATTGTTTATTAGCCGCACTTGCTAAATTTCAAATCAGCAAAAGCAGCGATATAAAAATTTCACATGAAAGAAAAATTTAAATATCCAACAAAAAAGATCTATTCTCATATCCCATGGCAGGAACAAGTTCGTAGAGTGCATTACTGCGACATTAATTCAATTTCCATTCATAATTATGTATCTAACACTGGCTTCAATTTCTAGCCGGCGACACCGCTGAAGAGATTTCTTGAAAATCGCCAGAAAATTTACCTCGGGCACGCACTCATAAAGTAAAGCCCAACAAGACATACGAATGCAGCCGAACCCCTTTATTGTGCAAAGATTTCCCCTCCGGCGGCCGTGTTGTGCACTGCAAGCAGTGCACAACAGGTAATTTTGACTGTGTTAGGAGGTTTTTGAGATTGGGTTAGTTTAATTTTGTGACTGTATTTTTTTTTAAGCTTCCCTTAATATTTTGTTGTTGGAACTGAATTTCATGTTGGACTTCGTCGCTGAGTGTATTAGGGCCTTAAGCTACCGAATTTAAACATCAGGATAAGCTAATAACAAGTTTGAATACATGTAAATTGGCACAAGAATACGTACTTTGTGAGACTATTCCTTTGCGTTTGGACAAGACCCTCTCAACTACAGGCCTCGTAGATGTATTTTTCGTAGTGGTGGTAATGGTCCCAAAAGTCACCACACACCGGAGTAACATGGCGCGGAAGCCGTACGCGCAGAATTTTTGTGTTTATTTTGCAGTAAAAAGTGATAAAATATTGTATTTTAACACTTTTAACTGCACTTGGATTTATCAGTGAATAGTTTTTTAGTGATTTCATTAAAAAAAATAAAACAAATTTGGTGATTAAGTGTGTTTAAGTGTTCAAATTGTTAAGGCGATCAACTTTTTTTCACATTCACGGTGTTTTTTCATGTTTATTTACGAAAAAAATGTTGAATATTTAATGTTTTGTGTAGTTATGGAATTAAAAGTGATTTTAAAGTGATTAATACATATATTATGATATTATTATTAAAAATATAGGTGCCGAAAAACACTTCTCTTATTCACTTTTCCATTCGCACTTTTCTGTACTTATATGTTTAGTAATAATTGCAAAATAAATTAATTAATGACTTTAAAATCACTTTTAATTAAATATTCAGCATATTTTCCCTTAATATACACGAAATAAACACCGCGAATGTAAAATAAATTGATCACCTCAACAATTAAGACACCAAAAATACACTAAATCACTATTTTTTTATATATTTTTTTATTAAATCACTAAAGAAATAATCACTGATAATCCTTGTATGGTTTAAAGCGATAAATTTCAATAATTTACCACTTTTTACCACAAAACTATGACGAAAACACTCGCGAACGTACTCTGCGCCATTAAATTCTCAGCAACTGTCAAATTTTGGGACCATTCTCAGCAATTGTTGTATTAGTGCCCAATAAAACTGCATGGCCTGTAGTTGAGAGGGTCTTGGTTTGGATCATCTTGTTGATGGTGTGGACTTTTTTATTAATGCTATCCTGATGAATTCTATTTTTTCATTAGTTCAAACTGATCGTGTCATTACATTATAAGTTGTCCTCTGATAAAAGGAGCGTTATGAGTACTACAATAGCGAGTTTTAGCATAATGAGTTAAGATAGTGGTTAGATAGGTGATTTAAAAAAAAAAAAACAATATGTAGTGTGGTGGTCCCCTCTAATATGCCTTTCCATTTTTTTACATTTTTAACAAATCAAATTTATTGGAAATGGAACAAAAGATTGCCATGGAGGCAGGAGAGCGTTTATCTTTTTGACCCTTTGTTGCGCTTTATCAAACCACGCTAAGGTGTTTTTCGAATCGCAACCCCAATAAATGAGAGTTATAGGTATTCGGGGTGAGGCTGAATGTAGGACTCGTAGGTTGGCGTCCTGGAGGAGAAAACTTAAGCACTGCGATGCTAGTTTTGGGATTTTGAACATGCGGTTATTCCATCGCAGGTCTTTCTTTCACGTTTTGTATGTAAACGGATGGCTAAACCAGGAATTCTATACCATCCACTGATAAAGATGTAGAGATGCTGCAGGCTTTATTGGATATACGAAACAATTTCGTTTCGGAAGCATTGAATTCGATCGCAAGTCGTTATTTGCTACCTTAAAAACTCCCAGATACCCACTTTAGGAAACGGAGCGAAATTGGCCAAGTCAACCATATTATCGGTTATATTTCGGCTGCTATTTTGAATTTTGAGAATCTGGCTTTGTGGTGTATCATGGGAGACCCCCGTAGACCTACCTGCAAAACTTCGAAGCTCTGCGATGATTTTCAACAAAGTTCTCCATTTCAGCGCCATCTAGGAGTGGCCTTAGAGGGTAATAGAGTAGCCTTTGCTCTTTCTTTTAATGTAAATAGCACATGGTTAAAATTTCATTAGGATCGGTTGTACGGTATAGCAGCCTATTGCGACATACAAACATTCATTTTCACAAGCTTTATATTAACTTCATTCTCTGTGTGGGACAAATCTTGCGATCGATATTTCAACTACTTTCCGATATCTGGTGATGCTGAAATTTGGCACACACCTTTAGTTCTGAAGACAATACATAGTATTTTCAATTTTAAGGAATAATATGACCTGCGGGTGCAATCTTGAGAAGGAGTTTTCGGCCACTACCCGATATTTGGTTATGCTCTAATTTGGCATAAATTGGCACCTTTGGTCCTAAAGACAATGCAATATAATGTATGTAGTATATTAAATTTTATGGTATTTATGTACATCCAATATGGCAGCCCCCATAAAATGTTGGATTACTTTTTTCTTTACAATCCCCCATACTTTTTGGGAAAACTTTGGGTGTTAAACTCTTGCCTATGGGCCAAAAGTGCACTTTTTGGCATTTTTTTTCTTCTCGCCAACTAGCCTAATATATTACAATCAGCATGGTGGAAAATGCTGGAAAAGTCAGGGTATTTGAGTAATCTGGGAAAGTCAGGGAATTTCCACTCAAATCCTGGAACTTTGTCATTCATACATAACATTGAAATTATTTTTTGATGAAATCTATCTATATATTATTTGCATGATATTAAAACAAAATCAAGTATTTTAGAAATGGTGGTCTGTCTGTTTGTATGCCTGCTTGTCTGTTTGTCCAGACTAATCTCGATAACGGCTCTATTTCGATTGCAATGGTCTTTCACTGGAAGATTCAGTTTTTTTGGGCTTGTTTTAGGGTATTTTTTTACTCGAACCCGACTATCGAATCCGATTGTCGGTTCGACTATCGTGTTCGATTACCGGATTAGACCGAAAACTTGAACCGATAGTCAAAGGAAAGCGTGTGAACAGTTTTTTTATCATTCCAATTGTAGACCGAAATTTGCCGCTTCCTACATTGACAGTTGAAAAAACTGCTTAATGTCTACATTGAAAAAACTGCTTAATGTCTGCAACCCTAGTGTAGTGACAGTAGTGACAGTTTAAAAGGATTGCAAATGAAAAGTATTCTCTAAATTATATTATTTGCATGATATTAAAACAATGCTATGCTTGACCTAATTTTAAGCGACAAATTCACAATATCACACTATATATAATTTACTATTAAAAGTACATATTTATTATGTTAAACAAATATAATAGTAGTTAATACTGATCACAGAAAAAATGTTTTTTTTTAAACAGTATTTCTTTAAAATTATTTTAAATAAAGTCATTAATTTACGGCTTCAGACTGAAGTTATTCCACGTTTTAAGCTCATTGAACAACGCAGTTCCAGGACAGCTTGTCGCCTTCAGTTGTCGATGACCTAAAAGTTTATAATCTTTCTTAATGTAACCTTTGCTAACGCCATGACTAATAAGTTCTTTCAAACTATTCAGCATATTATTTGGTGGAACAGTAGCTAAAAAAACGAGAAAAATAAACAAATATAGTAACGAGTAATTAAAAGAAAACATACGTAAATTAAAATATAAATAGTGAAATTTAATTAGACCAACATATGTATGTAATACGACGAACAACGCATTTGCAACTTAAAGTAAATTTAAACCCGACCTGAGTTAATAATTCATTGTAGGTATATTTGCAGGTCCAAGTTACTCTCTAGGTACCCCAGCACAAAAGTACCGAAGGATTATCTACAAACACCAGAGTTACTAGCCGAAAGCCTCAAGGGCTATATAAGCACCGTTTGCCAAACAGCCAAAGCAGTTTAAAGCAGCTTGAGTCGAGTTTATTCATAAATAAAATCCAGGTCAATCGTAAAATGTTCCATGCAAATACCGTAAAAGAGGAAACATATACCCCGAGACTTACCTGTCCAATCTCCGATTAGGCAGATTCCGACGCTCTTGCTATTGTAATTGGGGGCATGAGCTCCGAGTATGTTAAATCCTCGACCTTCGTAAACCTTGCCATCTCCACCTATGATGAAATTGTATCCGATGTCATCCCAGCCTCTGCCCCTTTGATGGGAGACCTGTATTGACTTCACAGCCGCCATGCAAGCGACTGTATTAAAGCATGCTGGTGGATCTGCTGAATGGTGGACTACGACCAAAGGTTTCTGACCATTGATAACCTTTGTAGTTTTGGCCGCCCTTGCGCCCCATTCCTTTCGTGTAATAATTTCCAACGCATGCGATTGTTGTCCATAATCTGCGAATGTGGAGAATTTTCAAAGTTTATTCACTCGTCTGTATGTACAAGTCCTGCGGGGATACTACTAGATATCCTTAAACTCACTACAAATAACTGCAACGATGACAGTAAAATAAAGTTTAAAAAGCATTTTGCGCTAGACTGTTCTGAAGTTCTAGATGATATCACTTTAATGCCACTGGTACCGAACCCAAGAGAATCAAGTCATTTTATATATCTTCTGCTGGGATAGCAAGGAGCATACTTTATAGGTTGCATCCCATCTAGTTTATCGGAATAGCATTTCATTGTATGTACATCCCCGAATCCAGATATATTTTTGCTTAGTCAGATATCGCAGGAAACTCATCATCGTCTTTAGTCAGAGTTTTTATGGCGTGCAGGCTCTGATTTATAGTCACGTCTCACGGATCAGTCGTTTTATGCTTAATTTGCGAGAGCATAAATAAACCGCCAAGGGATTGCTACGACAATGTTAGGCAGTAAAATTATATACATACAATTCTCGCGGTTCCACTAAAGCCTAATCTATATTATGTTGATCCTCTCGATTTTCTTATCAAAGCATAAACCAATCCGGAATGCTTGCATATAATAATTCGGGATGAGTAAGCAGACGTTAAATTCGATTGTAAAAACGAAAAAATTGCTCACATTTCCTAAGAAATCGACTGATTATAGGCGGGGATGTTTGTGGAGATGTTTTTGCTTCCTGATTGTGATTGATAAACTTTAGCTGCGCGACTTTTTCTTTTGATGCCATATTTTTGCTGGGTTTAATTTAATTACACATCAATTTGCAAAGTTTTTGAGTAAAATTTTAAACGCTAATAAAAGCCTTAAATACTTGCGAGTAAATAAATTTTTATTAAAAAAGTTTTTAGGAGTTGACGTTTTTTTTTTGTTGTAAAGCGGTTTCGTTGTAAATTCTAATAGCTTTTTGAAAGGCATTTTGCATTAACACAATCATTAAATATTGTAATTAATTACTCTTTTTATTTGTACTATAATTTATTATTCTTTAAGGAATTGCTGCAAAATTTGTATACAAATCGAATCTTACCGGAATGCATAGATTAAGATTTCCTAATTTTGTAGAATATTTTAGATATTATACGCGAAACCATTGTATAATATATTTACAATAGTTAATTAGTTTTATTTAGTCTATTGTGCCAACGCCATCGTTAAAAAACTTCCGGCTTTAGCTTTTTGATATACCCTACCTCAGTAAAAATAATGAGTTGGTTAATTTTTAAAAGCATATACCACGCATAGCGAATAAATGCGTCTGCCACACGCGTATGCGCGCTCCTAATGCAGGCATGAAGACGCTTTAGTTACAGGAATGAAAATCTAAAAATGCTTCCGCTATAGAGGTATACACATCCCTGATATAAATGTATTCGATTACAAGCGCGAGTGTTGTTTTACCCAGCGGTCCCCCAAATTAGTATTAATCTCGTTCAATGCTGCTTGACTTACGCAATCGAACGACATTCGGTCTATTGATAAACTAAAGGCAATTTTATGACAAGATAACGAACAACAACACGGTTTCCGGAAAGGGTGTTCAACGACTTCAAAACTTATGGTCCTAATTTCCGAATTGCTATGCAGTATGGAGAGCGGCCATCAATTGGATGCTGTATACACGGTCTTCAGCATGGCCTTTGATTAAGGGGGGAACTACCTTTAGACGCTTAAAAAAATCGATTTTTTTTTTATAGTTTTAATCGATAGGTATATTGTCTTAGAATATCGTGTCAAAGTTTCTAAAGCTGATTCTCGAAATTCTGGAAGATATGCCTCCCGGAAGTGATTGAACTTCCCCTTTCAGTAAGTACTTTTTTTCTTGACCGCAAACTTTAAACGGCTTTTTCTCGAAACCATGTTTTTCAAAATTGTGTAAGTGATAATAAAAAAACTAGTGAACGGATTGTCATCATCCAGCATTCATTTTAAAGAGCATAAAAAATTGTTCTATATGAACTAAAGATTTCAAAAACAAAACATTTTTAGACCCTTTTTGACTGCAAATACAACGAAATTTTTTGTGAAAATCCTAATTTTTTTTTTCGGACCCTGTTTTAAAGGGTTAATTTTCGAATTTCGCAAACATTTTAGTTCATCGACTATAAAAAACCCTCCCGAGTAAGAAAATGTTTGGTTTGTTGATTTCAGATGAAAATTGCGGCCAGCATCACTTACACAATTTACGATGCCAGCGGCGACATGACTTACAAGATCCTTGAAAAACTTGCTAAATTTAAATTTTCACTTTTGTAAAAAAGTTTTTTTTTTACTTCAAACATAACTCTAAATAAATATTATATTGATTTGAAAAGAACTGTCTTCATTTATCTACAAATCGACTGCAAAAAAAGCCTTTTTTTTCGGCCTCTAAAGGTAGTTCCCCCCTTTAGTGGACCATGTCATTTTAATAGCAAAATTAATAAAATTTGGAATATCAGCTTTTTCCCTGGAATGGTTAAAATCATATCAGATTCCAAGGATTTCTATCTAATGAGATTGAAGTAGCCTCTGACGTTCCTCAGGGTAGTCATCGTGGTCCTCTTCTCTTTAATATTTTGATCTTCGATCTATCAGAAAAATTAGTTAATATTCCACGGATGATCTCAAAATTTATAGTGTCATCAAGTTCCAACTACTGATGTTTCCATCATGCAGATGAAACTCAATGGTGACTGGTGCTGCACCTCGACCAATTTGGAACTTAACATGTGCCATGTAATTACCTTCTCCCGTGGAAGAAACACACAGAAGCAGTACTATTATCTCAACGACATAATGTTGAATTACGTTAATTATATCGTAGATCTAAAAAACCGTAGATCGACAAAAAACTCAATTTCATCCTGCACTACGGTAATATTACTGCCAGAGCCAACAAACTTTTTGGTTTCATAAAGAGGAGAGCCAAAGAATCTGGCAATATATGGGTCACAATAACACTCTTCTGTTCTTTAGTCCGCCTTATCCTGGAATTTGCTTGTCCTATCTGACATGTTATATTCCAAGTAAGCAGCAAGAGGATCGAATCCGTTCAATAAAGATTTCTCCGTTTCACCCTGAGGAATCTACACTACATTGGACATTCTTTTTTTTTAAAGAGTGAAGAGGCAACCCACTTGGTGAACATTGCGGCCAAGTTAGGCCTATTGTGTTCGTGCCCCACTAGCGGAACAGACTATCAGCCTTCCAAATGAAGGGAAGAAGGTCTTTAATTGACGAAGATCGGGCTTGAGCAGGACTCAAAAATTCTCTGATAAACGTTCTTCTTCTAAGCCGGATCAGAGCAGGATATTCACAAAGAATATGTGTGGAAGTCTCGTCGCCTTTCATGCAGAGTCGCCATTTCGCCGTCTCTTGAGGCAGTCCTAAGTTCCACATGGCCAGTCAGATAACTCACCAGCAGCATCGTGTGAGGCTCCAGGTTTCTGAGAGCCGGTGCTCTAGAGATAGAATCATAGCCAGTGTTATTGAAAGCACCTTCAATGTCAAGGAACGCACATAAAGCAGTTTCTTTAGCGAGGAAGGCTTTTTCGATTTTACTGACCAGGTGGTGTAAAGCAACCTCTGTTGATTTACTCTTCGAGTAAGCGAACTGGGAACTATGTAGAGGAAGGAGAGCTCCAACATTCATCTAATATGAAGGTCTAGCAGCCTTTCCATCGTTTTCAAAAGAAAAGGGGTTAAACTGATAGGTCTGTACGATTTGGGCAGCTCCAGGGGTATGTTTCCTTGTTTGGGGATTAAAACTAACACGACTTTCCGCCAGATGGTAGAAATGTATCTCCAGTACAAGCCGGCTCTAATAAAGAGGCAGAACAGATGGTCCAGAATCAGGGACTTATAGGGTTGAAAAAGGGCCACTGCCTATTTAACCTTGTAACGGTCGAAGATTTTCCCAGAAAGACTCCGGGAATAACGGTTTGGGATGGTCCTATGACTACAGCCAGCATCCAATGGATAAGCGGTCTGGAGGATTGACTCTGGAAAGTGCTCTCGAGCTGGTACCTCAAGGTTTCTTCATGGTTGGACATTTGGACATTCACAAAGTGCTTGATCTCATGCTATTATCTAGTAGGAGAAAACTGCTCATATCTTGCGTTGCCTTTGACCTCCTAAGTGGAAAACTGAAAGTGCAGTTTATTGTCGGACAAGATCAAATTCAATGATGAAGTCCGACACATACGGCACACTAAATTACTTAATGAAAATCCACACCGTACCGATTAGGCTAGGAACGATCCCTTCAACAAATGCTGTAAGGTTTTCAATAGTCACAGCTCCTGTTTCTCCCTGCACTCAACAAGCCCTCTGTTTGGCTAATAAATGAATAAGTTTCTGGGGGACTTTTCCATTCGTTCAGATTAATTTATCTAAATAATTTTATTCATCACTGTAACTTTTTATATCTTTTAAATCTGCCGCTATTGTTTGCATTTTTAAGCGTAATAACGCCAATAATCAAATTATTTTTGTTTTACTAATTAATTCAATCTCATCTTGTCAAAGAAACGTCATTCAATTATTTATATATCATAAGTACTTAAAATTTGTGAATATCTTCGATTTTCCGAATTTTTCGATAAGATAAAACTTCAAAATACGTTACGCAGATTCTGATAATCAAACACACATTCCATTAAGGTCACATAACACACACTTCAATATCATTACCATTTATGATCTTAGCACGTAACATTTGAAAACTTGTTGGTAATGATCTCTCGATAAGATAATTTACGAAAGTCAATTTCCATGCATTGTTGAGCTTGGGTTAAGTCCCTAAGCCCAGCTCATTAGGTCAGAAAGCGTATAAACAGGCTGTCGCCGGACGTATGCATGTCATCGGAGGGAAATCACCTCGGTCAAGCAGATCATCTTAATGATATAAACTCTTAATCTTTTCTTAAAAAAATAACATACATACATAAGTAATGATCTTAAATATTTATTTTTGGTTTCAGGGGGAAACATTATGAAGACGCAGAGATTGCAGGCAGCCTTTGCTCGGCGACGTGAAGCGGAGCATATGCGAATTGAAAAGACCGAGGCAGTAAATCGTTACTATGATCACTGGGGCAAGGTGACATCCAGATTTGAATCTTGGACAACTCCACAATATTACAAACAGGCGGAGGAGAGCTCTAGGAAACGTCGCGAAAATAAAGAAAAAGAAATCCGTCTGCAGCAGAGACGTAAGAAGCTCAAGGATCTCTTTGAGGAGGAAAGGAAATTTTTCGACGAGGAAGTTCATTTCCAGCGGAAACCAAAGCCAAGATGTGTACCTACCGATGTTCTACAGCAAATTGATAAGGCTCTAAAGGAAAGGAGCGAGGAGCGAAAGCGCCTCGAATTGGAAAGCAAACTTTACAGTCGATGGAGACATGGCGTTATGGATGATGGTGCATCGCTGTGCGACTCTAAAACAACTAATCAAGCACTTGCAAAATTGAATTGGCTGGATAAACAAGTAAGTGCTGGAGAGGTTGTGCAATGTCATTGTAATCAATGATAGATTGTAACATACATGTTGAATTTTTGAAGTTATATAGTAATGAATTTAACAAAATATTCAAAAGATTTGAAAATATGACAATGGACTCTGCTGCAAAAAATTCAGTTAGTGCAGATTCTATAATTCCTTTATTTGAGAGTCAGGTAATTGAGAAGCCGGTGTTACATTATTGGAAAATAACATTCATGACCTCAAACTGACGTTAAACGCAATAGTCTTAGCCATTAAAAACATGTCTTTCAACAGCTCAAAAGTAGATATTACAGCGTAAGCTAAGAGATTGTGATAAGAACGTGAATGTTTGTGGTCACTTTTAATATCTGCCGAGTGCAAAGAAAAACTATAAGTAGAAAAAGGGGACTTTTTTGTGGTTAAAATCCCCATTTAGGAATTTAACTTAGCCAACAATTTTTATTCATTTTGCATTTTTTTTTTTATAAATATTTTTAGTTTTAATTTTGTCTTTAGTGTTTACTGGCAACTCTTAAAGGAAATAAAATCTGGAGTGAATTCTTAGAAGAGTATGAAATTGATTTTTTGAATAAGCAAATATTCATGTCACTATTTTCGGCAATAAGTCGTGTGTACAATCAAAAAATTAGAACAAATTTTTTTAAGTAAAATTAAGTCCTGATGTGGAATTGATTTGAATATCAAGTTTCCTGATCAATGTTTCGTCTTACTTAGTTAATTTAGTAATGGTATGAACGCAATATGGCCGCATAATGATCAGCTTGCCACGTTTCACTGCATATTACATAATGCACTAAGGGGCAAACTCATTAGTCAACAGAGGCAAATATAGACAGCATAATGCTAAATTTTTTAAACATCTACCTACTTATATTAGTCCGGGGAAATTAGTATCTGAAGGAGAAAATATTCCGAAATGCCCGAAAATTGGTATACAGCTTCCTTGTGACTTTTTAAGAAAACAATTTCGGAATCCACAAAAAAAAACATGCCCGCCCGAGATATCGCGATTTTCCCGAGTTTTCCAAGTATCTCGGATTTATACAACCCAGTGAAAGGGCCCAAAATGTTCACAATGAAATTCCCTACAACTTTAGTCCTTACAAAAAAGTTGACTCGATTAACCCCTTGAAAGTTATTCAACGTCAAAGTTTTCGAAGATCACTTTTTAGCCAAAATTTCACTCAAAAACTCATATTTTCGAAGTCCTCAGGTCATTTTTTTCGAAAACTTAACCCTTTCGAAGTTATTCAAGGTCAAAGTTTGCAAAAATCCTTTTTTGGCCAAAAAATCACACTAAAAACTGATTTTTTCGAAAATTGTATTTTGTAGGCAAAACATTTTTTTCAACTACTTATAGATACCAAACATTATTGCAGTATTTTTAGATCGATTAGAAATTCTATGAGTCTTCTAAGAGTCGTACGCTTGCTTGCTTATAGTCCACGAAGATCTGGAAAAGTTTGACGGTCTTCTCTCGAGGATTTGTCTTAGAGTAAGCAGCTGATCGGTTGTTGTTCTTCTAATCTACTCTTTTGGATAGATGTAGATGTAAAAATCTTATAGCCAACATGGAGCAGCGCGATTCCTCTTTAATTTTTGCAAAATAATTTGTGTAATTTGTTTAATTTGATTCGGAAAGTTCCGAGCAACAAGCTCAGCAGTAAATAATCCGCGGCCAAGGTCCAGCCGAAAGTCAAGAAACGATGGCAACATTGAACTCGTCGCGAACAGTTTGCTGCTCTAGGACTACCGAAAACGATTGTGCCTGAAATATTGAAAAAGCATCTTAAATTTCACCCCTTCAAAATTCAAATTGTGCAAGTGGCCATCACTTGCGCGGAAAACGGTCCCAGAGTGTATAAGACGCGACGGGCAACATTTGGACGGAATAATTTTTAAAAACTAAAATCCGCATTTATGTTATTTGTAGCGCAGGTTTAATTAAATTAATAGCTGCCTTCTATTGGGTGATATTTTCTACTCCCGAGTACTCCGGACTACTCGTAACTACTCTTGCATTTATTACGTCTTACTCGTATTTACTGCAGATATCAAAAATCGCATTTAATTGGCGATGCTCCCTGGAGTCCTCCGGTTCGCTAATAGAACGCATCTAATACACTATGTAGTTTTTTTACAGCCTGTATTAGGGATTGAAAAGATGGAGAAACGTCGAAAAATTGCATTGGACTTCGAGCAGAATAACAGAGCTTCTGACGTGCCAATGTTCGCTCAATTATCATCTAAGCCAAATGGTAGTTGATTGTAGTTTATTCTGCAGTTAATGAAATATGTACTCATTGATTAGATTAACATTTTCATTGTCTGATTTAGAAAAAAGCTTCTGCTTGAAATATCAACTTCATTCTCGCGCTCCATATACGTGTGGGAATTATTATAATTGTCACTACATTATTACGATTACAGGCCGTGGGTTGTGGCCAGGTTGAGGCTAGAGGTTTCAGTATCATCACTAGAGTTGAGATGCGGCGACGACGTACCGTGGATGAATATAGTATATTTATTATCTTTGGCAATAACCTTCGTAGGTTCTTAATAACTTACACACTTAATCGCTATTTGAAAATTTTAAATAAATTGGCTGTAATAAAAGTTTTATTCAAAATCCCACATAGATAGCTTAATTTAAAAAAACTGAACTCTAACTGATTAGTTATTACAAAACTTGAGCCCCTCTATGAAACTTTTCTAGAATATCTCTGTTAACATTCAAAAAAAGTGCTTAAAAAACATATAAAACTTTTCCTATCAGTTGCCGTTTTATTCATTTACAAAGGGAATAGAAAATGAACAAGGATAACTTACAACTTGTAGCCAGTGTAGTCAAATACTGTTCGTTCTGCTCAAATACTGGTCTGATATCAAGTTATAATCTACTACTACATTTCACTTATCAAGTTATATGTTCATTGCATATCTTCGGGTGCAAACTTTAAAATTAAATAATTGTTGATGTACTCGAAAGTTTTATTGAAGACTAGCATAAAACCCGCGTGCCTTGCAACGCCTTTAAAAACTGTTTATTATGTGCAATGTTTTCCTTAAAAAAAAACCAACAAAAAAGTCAGCTGTTATTATCCCTAAAAAGGGTTTATTATAGTGCATTTTTTTAATAAATATGGTAAACAAATTGCTGCGAATATCACCTCTGCTCAACAAATCTGCAAGTTTTGAAGCAGAGATTGGCATGTGTATGTCATCAAGAAAAGTGACATTTTAGGGTTTGACGAACGTTCGTTAAGTTTGTTTGCCTATTTACGTGGATGTAAGAAATTATGAAGCAATCACAAATGAATATTAAATAAAGTGAATTTCGAGTCATTCATTTCTACGTGATTATAGGGATGCACTGTCAAAATTTCAGCCCTTCAGCTTCAGAGGTTTGGGTTAACCCCATTTCATCCCCTTTGGGGGTGCATTTCGAGTAATCGCCTCTTAGTGGATGTCCACGTCATTATAGGGATGCACTGTTAAAATTTCAACCCTATAGCTCCAGCGGTTTGGATAAACCCTATTTCACCCGCTTAAGGGATGAATTTCGAAAAATCGCTTTATAGTGGTTGTCCACTCCATTATAGGGATGCACTGTCCAAACTTCAGCCCTATAGCTTTAGCGGTTTGTAAAAACCCTATTTCACACCCTTAGGGGATGAATTTCGAAAAATCGCTCTTTAGTGGATGTAAACGTCATTATAGGGATGCACTGTTAAAATTTCAACCCTATAGCCCCAGCGGTTTGGATAAACCCCATTTCACCCCCTTAAGGGATGAATTTCGAAAAATCGCTTTATAGTGGATGTCCACGCCATTATAGGGATGCACTGTCAAAATTTCAGCCCTATAGCTTTAGCGGTTTGTAAAAACCCTATTTCACACCCTTAGGGGATGAATTTTGAAAAATCGCTCTTTAGTGGATTACTGGATGTAAACGTCATTATAGGGATTCACTGTCAAAATTTCAGCCCTATAGCTTTAGCGGTTTGTAAAAACCCCATTTCACACCCTTAGGGGATGAATTTCGAAAAATCGCTCTTTAGTGGATGTCCACGTCATTATAGGGATCCACTGTTAAAATTTCAACCCTATAGCTCCAGCGGTTTGGATAAACCCCATTTCACCCCCTTAAGGGATGAATTTCGAAAAATCGCTTTATAGTGGATGTCCACGCCATTATAGGGATGCACTGTCAAAATTTCAGCCCTATAGCTTTAGCGGTTTGTAAAAACCCCATTTCACACCCTTAGGGGATGAATTTCGAAAAATCGCTCTTTAGTGGATGTCCACGTCATTATAAGGATCCACTGTTAAAATTTCAACCCTATAGCTCCAGCGGTTTGGGTAAACCCCATTTCACCCCCTTAGAGGATGAATTTCGAAAAATCGCTTCTTAGCGGATGTCCACGCCATTATAGGGATGCACTGCCAAAATTTCAGGCCTATAGCTCCAACGGTTTGGATAAACCCCATTTCACCCCCTTAGGGGATGAATTTCGAAAAATCGCTCTTTAGTGGATGTCCACGCCATTATAGGGTTGCACTGTCAAAATTTCAGCCCTATAGCTCCAGCGGTTTGGGTAAACCCCATTTCACCCCCTTAGGGGATGAATTTCGAAAAATCGCTTCTTAGCGGATGTCCACGCCATTATAGGGATGCACTGCCAAAATTTCAGCCCTATAGCTCCAACGGTTTGGATAAACCCCATTTCACCCCCTTAGGGGATGAATTTCGAAAAATCGCTTCTTAGCGGATGTCCACGCCATTATAGGGATGCACTGCCAAAATTTCAGCGCTATAGCTCCAAAGGTTTGGATAAACCCCATTTCACCCCCTTAGGGGATGAATTTCGAAAAATCGCTTCTTAGCGGATGTCCACGCCATTATAGGGATGCACTGCCAAAATTTCAGCCCTATAGCTCCAATGGTTTGGATAAACCCCATTTCACCCCCTTAGGGGATGAATTTCGAAAAATCGCTCTTTAGTGGATGTCCACGCCATTATAGGGATGCACTGTCAAAATTTCAGCCGTATAGCTCCAGCGGTTTGGTAAACCCCATTTCACCCCCTTAGGGGATGAATTTCGAAAAATCGCTTCTTAGCGGATGTCCACGCCATTATAGTGATGCACTGCCAAAATTTCAGCCCTATAGCTCCAACGGTTTGGATAAACCCCATTTCACCCCCTTAGAGGATGAATTTCGAAAAATCGCTTTATAGTGGATGTCCACTCCATTATAGGGATGCACTGTCCAAATTTCAGCCCTATAGCTCCAGCGGTTTGGATAAACCCCATTTCACCCCCTTAGGGGATGAATTTCGAAAAATCGCTTTTTAGTGGATGTCCACGCCATTATAGGGATGCACTGTCAAAATTTCAGCCCTTTAGCTCCAGCGGTTTAGGTTGTGCGTTGTCTGTCAGTCAGTTACTTTTTATACAATAGAAAAAAAAGTAAAGATAAAAAATCCCCTTACAACTTATTGAACCCCATTTCACCCCCTTAAACCCTTTTTTTCTCCATAAAAAGTAGCCTATGTCCGTCTCCAAGGTCTAAACTATGTCTGTAGCAAATTTCATCAAAATCGGTTTAGTGGTTTAGGCGTGAAAGCGTAACAGACAGACAGACAGACAGACAGACAGACAGACAGACAGACAGACAGACAGACAGAGTTACTTTCGCATTTATAATATTAGTAAGGATTAAATTATAATTTAAAAGTTTTCAATTTAAATTTTTCAATTTCAGATCGAAAATCAAATGCAACGTGAGCAAGAGTTAAAGGAGAGCGAATTAAGGACACTTCGACTAAAAGAGGAAGCAAGAAAGCGCGAGGAACAACTGAAAGAACGACAAATAATACGAGAATCGGAAATAAAAGAATTGCGTGCCATTCAAGAAAATCACATGCAAGAACTCAAACGTCGCGAAGCTGAGAACTCATTTCGTCAAGAAGAGGAAACCCACCTCAAAAATGCCATCGAAGAACTAGACAACGAATTGACTACTTTAGCTTCTAGAAAGCCTCAAAGTACATCTCAGGCAGGAGTTCCTTACAATATTAAAAGGATTAAAATGATCATTAGGAAAAGATCAGAAATTTACCGACAAGAATTAAAAGAAGACATTGATCTCTTAAAAAGGATCAGTATCTATTGCTCGGATGAACACATCAAGCATTTTATAGAAAAACTAGAATTAAATTATGATCTTGAAATAAGTAAGCAATCACAAATTGAATCCATGTACGAATCTGAAGCTAAACACAATCTTGCTAAATGGGATGAACAATGGAATTCGGAGTATTTAGCTAGAGAAAGTCAATTGTCTTATATTCTCAATAAGCAGAAATCAGTTTTTGAAAAGAAACTTGATGATAACATCAAACAGCAAAAATATTTAATCGAAATACAAGAGAAACATTTAGCTGCTATAGAGAATTCGAATGAAAAATTAAAGTTGCTGATTAAGGAACAAGAAAGCTGTAAGGAAATGATAGAACAGTGCCGAGAAATTGAATCTAAGCCCACTGAGAAATTTCCTACTGATGCTGCTGAAAGTGTTGCTGATAATTTATCTCGCTGTGATATTCGATCTGATACGCCTAGTTCAGGTCCTAAGTTTGCACGAAAGAAAGTTGCATGGACGTAGATTTTTCCTAAGTAAGTATGTTTTAAGTATAACTAACGCTTAATCATTTTCGAAGGATGTTATCCAGGTTTAAGTAAATTTGAAGGACGAAATAAGTAAGTTTGAATAAATGGAAAAGAAACACAAGCTTGACCAAAAGTTGCCATGCTCCAGCCAGATACATGGCTGCAACATTTGAATATTTTGTTTGGATTAATCGCTCTCGGACATGGCTACAAAGGACCAGAAAAGATTGCACTACAAAAGTGCGCGTGACGCGAGTTTCTAGTTTTTACCCCAGGCTAAACAGTCCCAATCGTGCCTAAAGAAGTTATCACTTCAAAAACTGCAAATAATCGTCAACACCCTTTTTACTAGGGCTTGGCTTCATCCGTCACTCATGTCCATGATTGTCTCTCTTCAGTTTCTCCAGTTACAGTTTCTTATTCGTAATTGTCTTATGTCTTCTTCGACGCCGTCTATATATCTTTTCTGAGGACTTCCCGGTGTCCTCTTTCCTGTCGGTTAACTCGAAGTGAATATTGTCGAGCAGCAACGTCACGGAGTAGTGAGACAAAGCTCGTTTTACTTTTGTACGATTAAGATACACATTGCCTGTATGTATCTCAAAGCGTTCAAGCTCATTTCATGTCCTTTCTCATACAGAGCACTGATAATCACTTTTGCTGCTTTGGCAATCTTGCATGAGTTTCTCTGAAAACATCAATGACAGGTTGAAAGTCATCGTTATCGTGGAGGACTTTCATAAGTTTCAGTTTCGCTTGATAAAACAGAGCAGAAGTGATGTCACAACTACTCATGTCGTACAGGAATAATGTATGGTAGTGTTCTTGTGTAGAAAGGCCCAATGGTTCTATTCGTTTGGTGTTTTCACAAATAACAACGGCATATTAGATTTTGTAGTTAGTTTCACTTAACATATGATACATAACATCTGCTGAAGAATTCTGTTGGCCATGGTGCCATTTGACCCGATGTAACAAAAACTTTTCATCGATGGCATATTTTTTTTATCATTCACCTTCTATCTGTTCAGTCAGTAAAAAGCCCATGCTCATAGAAAAGAGAGAAAGAGAGGGTAGGGGCTAAGTTCGTAACGCAAAATTTCTCGCAGCTCTTGGTCTGAATAAATCTATTCAGATAGAATTCAGGGCTGTAATCATCAATCCAACCACACTTTTGCTATGAATGTTTCACGAGGGTCATACGTAGTTGTAAGTTGAGTTTAGGCCTCTGTGTTGAAATTCGTAATTCAACTGAAAAATCACTTTCTTCAACTGAAACGACTTGGCACGACACACGACTCGACTTTCAGCACAGGGGTCAATGTCTACAGCCCTGTCTTGCATCAAAATATACGACATTCCAACAGGCTGCACTTTTACGCTTCGTTTGAGTTTTACAGCTTGACAATCACCACAAACAATGCGCTATATACCTTTCAAGTCCCTCGCCTTGAACAAGTGGCAGCTGATCATTTTATCTGCGTCGACGCATGCACTTAGTGACATTAGGCCACTGGTCTCGGGGAACCAATTCAGCAACTCCTGGAACCAATGCTGCAGCTTATGTGGCCAATCTATTGGTACACATTATGCAGCGTTGTCATCCTTTGGTACGCGCAACTTGAATTTTATTATAAGTATGACGGTGTCATTTATTTATAAACGGTGATATTCCTCAAAAATTAGGTCGTATCCTGCATAGGCTCGTGAAACGGTATCTTCGTATACCTTGTAGCTCGTGATACGGTATGCTTGTGCACCCGCATATAGTGCTAATAGTGCCGCTCATATAATTAGGGGGTACAATTTATGATTATTTTCGCCATAAGGGTACGCGGTCAAAATATTTTGGAGACCTCTGCGTATAATGGATATTGGCTTAAGTTTTCATTTAGTATGGAAGTTGTTGGATATTGCTGGCATGAAGTTTGATGAAACCAGATTCGGTGGTTCGATTCAAGCTAAATTTTGCCCTTCAGCACTATGTAAGAAGGGGATATGTTGAACCATAAAGGACGTCCATAAGTCAAAATTGGCTTGACCCAGGCTTAATAGAAGAACACTTTAATCCGTGACTTTCGGTGTCCGCTATAAAAAGCCTTTTTGTCATGTGAAACACTTTGTTTGTCTTGGCAAGAGCAGCATTTATAGTTCTAATGAAATACAAGAATTGGCCCAGCTAAAGCCCAAAGTATTTCACTTCCAATTTATCTTCTAGTGCTTGCCCAGCATTATTCGTAATTTGGAACGTTTCCAGGTTCCTCAGCACATCGCGAGAAGCTTTATATTATATTCAGCTTCCAAGGATCACTATAGCGTTCGATTTTTCGAAGTCACGTTGTAGGAACGTCTGGATCACACCGATATTCGCTCCTGTTCTGAACACAATTAGCTCATCCGTATACCGTAATGCGAAACGGAGTGAACGTATTAGGCCACTCGTAAAACATATTAAGTAAGAGCGGTAAGTTTACCGTACCCTATTGCAGACAATTTTTAACGTCAAATGCCCTACTTGATGTGTAGCTCCCCTTTTATACGACAAACTTCTTATCTACATTATTTTTCACGTTTATAATGCTCGTACATGTTAACAAATTTATTTATTATTTTGTAGTTTTTTAGTGACAAATTAATCGTAAAGTTTTCTTCTCATCAACATCTCTACCATAACCATTATAGCAAAGTTTATACCATAAAATTGATTAATAATCCACCAGAAAACAAATTTGCAACTAGCCATGGATAAACCTTTCTATAAACAAGAAAATAATCACAAACAAGAAGAACAGGATATCCCAGACCGGATATCCTGATACAGCAAATAGCCGAAGGTTCCATGAAGTAGAATGCAATTTGTTGAAAAGAACTAGATTCAGGGGTTTTGCAGCTACCCCGTCGTCGTAAGGAGGAAAAGTTCTGCCCAGATAAATTACATTCACGTGTTATCTACCTTTTTGGCTCCGTGTTGGGGCGAGGCCGTGGTTGCACCTCGTAAATAACTTCGAAAGCAATTAATTCGGGGGAAGTGGACAGGAAAACTTTATTCAAGAAACGTGTATCATGTCTTCGAGGAGATCTTCGGTGCAATTTACAACATTTTAACATGCAAGATGCATTTTAGTCTTTTGTATTTGCAGTTTTCATTCAGCAAAATAGTAGTATAACGTTATTTTCAAAGAATCACTTTTCACACGAACCGAAATTAATTTTCTTCTAGGGTTTCTCTGTGTTTTATAAAATAAACTAGGGATTTTTTTGTTTCGATTACGTTAAAAGATTAGCTGAAAGTAGATAAACTTCCTGGATATAGTGAGTAATTAGAAGGGTTACTGAAAAGAAGCATCAGGATATTAAATGAAAGCGATTTTTTTTCATGGTAAACCGCATATGCACAGCTCTATCCACTCTCATTAACATATACTATCGAAATTAATTTATTTTATATTAAAGAGAAGGGAGAACTTGATTCATTCATTCTACGGATAAATTGCGCATTCATTATCCCTTAGAAGGGTTACATGAAAAGAAACCGATAATTATTATTACTGTATGTTAACTGATTTTCCTTTAAATGCAAACTCAAAAGCTTTTGCATAATATAGAGACCATGGGTGGGCAACCTTTTTATACCATTAATTGATATCTTTTTGTGAGCTGTAATTTTTATAGAGTTGAGTTGGATTTACACGAGGCAGTACATTTGTCCCTTACAAAGGTAAATTGTACTGAGGCCTTAATTTTTTAAAATGTTCCGGTAACGAGGAGTTATTGTAAATACGAACGGGCAGCAAAATTTCCAACTCGAAATCAGCTGAGGGGATATTGTAAAATATGAATAATATTATGGAGGCATGGGTTTCTTACTTACTCTGAGGCAGTTTAATGAATATTAGTATGAAAAAAAATACGGCCCTCTTAAAAACTCATTTTATAATCGTGCTCTTTTCTTATCCTCCTTTAATCTCTTATGAGACATATGGCGGAAACAGTGGGTCTCCCTCGCTGTCGTATCCTATAGGTCTTATGGCAGAGAACTTTCCGAGCAGGGTCATCTTAAATCATACGAGCTAGATGCCTTGATAGCGTTCGTAGATCTCGTTATTGTAGAGTCTCCGTAATCGTCCTTCCTCACATACGGGGCCAACAATCCTCCGAAGTATTTTCCTCTCGAACACGCCCAAGAGTTTTGAGTGCTTTTTGCTAAGCCCCCACGTTTCGGATGCATATGTAAGAACCGGTAAGACCATCGTCTTATATAGTAAAAGTTTAGACGTTATGGTTAGATACTTGGATTTAAAGAGCCTTGACAAACTATAGTTGGCTTTGTTGGCTTTTAGCAGTCGTCCCCGTATTTCTGGTTCCATGCTATTGTCGGCTGCTACTATTGTCCCAAGGTAGGTAAATGATTTTACCACGTCAAACTCGTGTTCCTCTACCATGATTGTGGGACTAATGCACTTTGTTTTGCTTCCGTTAATGTGCAGTCCCAGACTTCAGGTTGGTAGTACACCAAATATTTATTTTGCTGTCTCTTTGTAGTTGTACCATAAACGCGTCTCATAGGTTTCGCGCAGATGTTACCATTGTGCTAGTGTGATCGATGGGTGAGTCTGACAAATTTTCTGAGGTAAAGTATAAAACCGGTTTGTGTATGGGGATAATAAAAGAAATAATACATAGTGTAAGTTACCCCAATGGATGTAAGTTTTAACCCTAGTACTAAATTATGAACCTACATGCTGCTATATGCGTTTAATATTCAATTTAAACTAGTCGAATTATATACATCGAAAATTATTTATTCATAACTTTTTCTTAAGATCCTGCGGGCCGGATAGAAACCTTTCGCAGGCCGAAGTTGGCCCGTATGCCGGAGGTTGTTAACCGTTGATATAGACTATTTGGATGCCATAGTTTGATGGTGTTTGTTTTTGATATTTACAAAGAAAAAGGCTTCAAGGTTTATGAACTGTTAATAGAGTGTGTTTTTTATGATTTATTATTTATATTACACTTGATTTTCCATTAAAAATTTTTAATTAAATTTTTACGCCTTTCAGCAATACTTTAGGCTGAATAAAAGTAATTTTAACTTTCATTGTATTATTTTCCATCAATAAATTGAAAACGCTTTTCCATCAATAACTGAAAATTTCACATATAAATTTTTTTTTGTATTATTTCAGGTTATAATGAAAATCTTACGAGGAATTTTATCTAAATACTTCATGCACTCTTTGATCTCTTTGACTCCTGTAAGTCTATAATATATAATTGATATAATTAAAATTAATTTTTTTTTTAATTTCAGATTTATCTTATTTGTTAATATCTAGCCTTTGCTAGCCTTTGTAACTTTCAAGCCTTTGCTTCTTGCCTTGCGTATAATAAGCAGATTCAACTATCAGTATTTCTTGTACCTTTAATTAAAAAAAATGTAAAAGATGTGTGATAACGACGTTTGCTCAAATTCATTTAAAATGGCTTTATAAAAAAAAGTTATTTTAAGTTTAGATTTTATTAATAAAAATAATTTAATATTTTTCTTGTATTTTCGTTCGTCCGTTCTCGTGTTTTCTTTATTGAAAAGTTACTATTTTTCGGGTTTTCTTGTGAAGGTTGCTCTATTCCAGATTGTCCCATTTCTATAGGGAAATGTTTTTACATTTCTCATCGAACAACGCCTAGAGGTAAACCAAGCCTATTATAAAAATGCGGAGCGCGTACTACTTGATTTTTTAGGGTCCGTCTAATTGTCTATCCGAGTCCAGCCCACAATTTTTAATGTCGTGTAAGAGCCACCGAGAGTACAACGCAAGACCAACAAGAGCAAGGATGGAAGTCTTCAAGTAAAAAGGAAAATTGCATACAAGCTTTGCAGAAAGAAGAAGAGAGAATATCTAAACAGCAGGATCTTAAAGATACAGGTAGACTTCAATGTAGAGAGATTTAGACAGATCACCAATATGTTTCAGCCAAGAGCGGACATCTGAGAGAGACGTATGTAGATGGGAACCTTTTACTAGATACTGATAGGATAAAAGAAAGGTGGAGAGAGTATTTTCAGAACCTATTGAATCCTACTTTCATTCTAAACGAGAATTCACAGACAGTGTTGGTGAGGTATGGGAAGCTATAGAAATGCAAAACAACAACAAATCGCCCGGCGCCGATGGAATAGCAGCTGAGCTGCAAAAGGAAGGTGGACCGCAACTATTATGAACCTTACACGAACTCATATGCCGCATCTGGGAGGAAGAAGTTAGATCAGATGTCTGGAAGAAAGCGATTATATGTCCAATATTTAAGAAAGAAGATAAATTAACCTGCAAAAAATACAGAGGCATCTTAGGCATCACCTCAGCACCAGCTACAAAACCTTCGCAATTCTTGTGAAACAAAAACTAGAACCTATAGCGGAAGGCCTTTGCAGCGGGGAATGTGACGGAATGTGACTCCAAAGCAGGTCAACCTGTAGTATTTTCAAGTGTGAAGCTGCACCGCTTTTACAGTGAACGGCAAATTTGTTGCTAGAGGCCAGGACCGGATCCGGATGTTAAGGTGGAAATCAAAGCCACTTTAATGTTAGCGATCACTCCTATCAAAAGGCTTGTGATGTAGGGAATTTTTTTTACCATTTTGGGTTTTATTTTTGCTGTAAACTTATCAATTAATATTACATGATGAGTTGAATACTTGAGTTGAGTTGAAAATCACAAACAAATCACAGAGATGCTGCTGTCAACTAATTCAACAACTCACTGAAATCGCGTCTATATTCATAATGTCAACTCAACACAGGTACCAAAGCTGATCCGAGTTCAGTTGACTCTAACTCAACTCCATTCGCGTTTACAAGTAATTAGACTCGACTAATCATGTACGTACTATAAGTAATATGCAGCTATCACATACGCCTTGGCGCCGCGGTCACAACCGAACTTGGCTTTGTCGTGTAAATTTACGTTTTTCATTGTTTGATTACTTTGTATGGGCTTTCATATGGATGTTCGAAAGGTTTTCGTACACGGTCGATGCACCCGAAGACATAGTCGAAGTCCTCCAAGACTAAAGTTTCAGGTTGTCCTAAGTCGGCGACTACTGAAAAATTTGACAACGTCATTGAATAGTTCGTAGTCGAATTTCGTATCGTGATTAGTAGTGATTTCGAGTGCGTCCAATTGTGGGGTGTAGGCAGTGACAGAGTGTACACTACCTTTATTTTATGTGATAGTCTAAACTTAGGTGTTACTTTTTAAATCATGTATAGTTCACGTTATGCAGTAATGTCTAGTAATAAGCTCAGCTCGAAGCTTAGAAAAAGGGTATGGTAGGTTAAGGGTATTGTAAAATTAGATCTAGATGTATGGTCTGGCGAAATCGCTTGGTCTTTGATTAACATCTTCAATACTTCAGCACCCATTTTATGACAATTTAAGCAATTTCATTATACATCATCTAAAAACAACAAGTTATGAACATATTCATATAATCATCGCATAAATAATTAAAAAATTAAATCGATTTCAAACATTATCTCAAATATTTATACGAAAAGGAAAATAATGAAAAATTACAACACCGTGGTGCTGATTGTTTAATGTTCGTGCACGTATCGACCTTTAATTTGTCTGCGGGGAGCACGTTAATACGTAATTTTCAATTTAGCACGGATTCTCCATTCGTGTTGGGACGGGGGAGTGCCAGTGCAATTTCCAACAAGTGGATTTGAAAATTTGATTAGAGGTTAAATTTAATTGTGTGATAATGAGATTTTCATTAACAGATACACATGTATATATTTGATAGTTTCTCATATTTATTGGTGAACTCGATGGAATGCAATATGTGATTTTATTTAATCTTGCATAGGCAGTTATTATAATTATTTGCTATTGGAATTAGCTAAGTTTTGTAAATTTTTGGTATTCGAATGTCATTTTATGTTGAATAATCTCATTTAAAATGTTATTCAAAATTTAATTCCTTGTACATAAGTATAAAATTTTTGATTGTTAGCGCAAAATTAAATTCTAAAGGGTACATGAGTTGTCGTTTAATCGTGTTATAATTACTTTACAAAATTTTTATTAAATGGTGCCATCAGTATTTTTGCTAAGTTTTTTTTAGGTTAAAATTTAATTAGGTAACATTAGTGCAATAGTCGTAAACATTTGCAAGTGGACAGTAAGAAAAAGTTCTATAAAGAAACACTAGCCAAAAAGGCAGGTAATGTTCTCATTGATTTGGTCTGGCATACAAAAGACAAGCAGGCTTTGAAAAACTTTCAAGCTATTATCCATCGATTCTCCGTATGCCTCAATTTTACACTATAGGCTGTATCAGAACCTAAAAATGTGCAGCGTGCAGCAGCAGCGCCAGAGCAGCATGCTGCAGTCTGTATCAGATCCTGTTGTTTCACCCGTGCAGCGCAATTTTTGTTTGACAGTAAAACCTCGAAATAAATTTTTTGAAAATGTTAATAATCCCTCCATGATCTAATTCTTTTAAGAAAAAACTACCGCCTGTTGTTCACTCGATGAAAATTTCGCGCGTCTTCTTTAAATTCACTTGTCAAGTAAGAAGTGTCAAAAGTGCTGCATGTATATATGCAGCAAAATTAGAGTTTGAGATGAAAATGCAGCACGCTGCTCTGGTGCTGCTTTGCTTGTCATTTTACCAGCCTCAGCCAATAGAAACACTTGTCGGTGCAGCGCTGCAGAGGTTCTGATACGGCCTTATGAAACACGAAACAAAAAGTTTCCTGAAAGCTTGCTCGGTTTGAAGGGGAGCGGTGAGATGGGGAGGGGTCACCTCTCTCCTTCAAACCGAGCAAGCTTGCAGGAAACTTTTTGTTTCGTTTTTCATCGTGTAAAATGGGCCTATAAATTTCCCTTTTACTCAAAAGTTTTGGATACTTTTTGCCATAACTTTGTTTCTTGGTATGAACTATTTCAGTTGAAAAATTTGTGTTCGTGGTTTTAGAGAAATTAAAAACGGTAGGATTGACGGTTTGTTTATGGTAGTAACCTAGATGAACTTTCATATCTTAAAGGATGGAGTACTTCGATCGCAGATCGTGTTAAGGCTTCGTCTCCCAAATTCTGTAAAACAGATAAATAATTCTAAGTGGCGACGAACTTATATTTGATACATTCCTAACCTGGCTGAAATGTTGTTAAGGGGTCGTTCATTAAGGGCAGGCATTTTTGGCGATTTATCGATCCCCCCTCCCCCGTTGATGAGATGCCGTTAGATTTGGCTCGACCTCCTTTCGCCCCTCTAATCTCACGTCAGATTTTTCAGATTTCCTACTTGGCCCTCCTCTATTCCCCTCAATTTTTCCGCTCGTAGTGGACACACAACTACCAAAACAAGAGCACTTATACTCAACAAGAATTTCCTGCAGTTCTATCTTCTAATGGCCTTTTCGCGGGCCAGTGTTACTAGGGTCGTACGCCGCAGCATTCGTCGCCGGTGGCGGCTAAACAATCGAGGGGCTGCTATGCTACTTTCTGGCGTTTGCATAATAGTGTTTGTGTAGGATTTAGCCATATCTTAAGGCCCCCTTTCACACACAGGTCGACCGCAGGCCATGGCCTGAAAGTTTTCGCCTTGAAGCCAGGTATCACCAAATACCTCCCCGGTCGCCAACTGGATGGGGCCTGCAGTGCAAGAAAACTGACTAAAATCTTTATGTATTGTGGGCATTTGTTGTCAGTTTGTGCCTGAAGATCTGGGGTGGTAGCACGTAAGTTGTTTCAATCGACTTCTTCATACCAAAATTTTTGTAACACGAACTTTGTTTGAAGAGGTCGACTGAAATAACTTACGTGCTACCACCTCAGAACTCCTTTTCAATCTCAAGCCGTGAAGCTACCGCACGAATTCAAGCCACTCGAAACTGAAATCAAGGCGCAAATTAGGCGCGGAAACCATCCACACTCGCGTTCGCGCTTATTCGCGGGTGTTCATGGTGTGATTCTGAAGCCGCCTTAAGGCACAAACAGATTGGCGTAGAGGCGGTGACGGGGGCCGCCTTCGAAAGAATTTCCCTTACATTCGGTGTGAGCAAATATGGTGGCCCGTGTATTTTACAAGTTTTTGCAGTCACCAATCTGTTTATGCCTTTAAAGATTTCGTTGAGACCATGAACATTTTTGCACTTGAATTAACAACCTACCATACTAAACTGTCGTCTTTGCCCGTGTGTCTGTAGGGAATCATGACGTCACCTGCCTGTCCGGCGGATACCTGATGTCGTCATCCCTCAGTCAGACTGAGTATAGTGTGGCCTTTATCGGGCCGTGCCTGCCGACCTGGCCTGCCAGCGGCCTATAGTGAAAGGGGGTCTTTAGTGGAGAAACATGTATTACTTAATTTAACCGAGTTTTCTAGCAATTTTACACTGTTCCTTGAGACGGGATGAGATTCGGCTAGACCCATTCCACCACTAAACACCTCACGTAATTAATGGATGACCCCTAGAGTCTATTATGTACCCGAGAACTTTTCTCTCAAACCTATTGACTGGTTCCTCTATATCCTGGGTCATAGTCCTATGCTCCTGTGCTGAAAATCGAGTCGTGTGACGTGTCAAGTCGATGAAGTAAGTCAGTCGTATCACTTTCATCCTACCATATAAACCCTTAGACCCCTTGCTGCACTTATGCCTAGCTCATTGATTATAAAGTCGTTGAGCACCGATTTATAATATTGGCAGAAGTGAGAAAATTGTTTAAGAAAGCAAAAAAAATTTCACAAAATAAATATTTATTGGCACCGCAAGGACCGCTCAATTTTATGATACTTATCTCTTATGAAACTCTCGGTGCTCCAAGGGGCATGAGTGAGAAAATCGTTCTTGAGCTTCTGTCATCATCTCCCTGTCTAAAATGCAAGCAAAAATTTCTTTGTTTGTTGCAATTCTAATAATTTGTTAGTTAAATCTAATAAATGAAGGCAAAGCTCTTGAAGAATCCGTAGAATGTTTATAAACGAAAATCCATATACCAACATTTTGTGTATAACATAAACCTCTAAAAATTTGAACTAATCTTCACAAACACATACACACCATTTCGAGAACTAACCTCACAAATTTAAGAATTATTTTCCAAGCTTAAATTATTTCCAAAAAGCATTACTGTCTGGAAAACGGTTTGCATACTGTGATATATATTCTCGTTTCCAATTTTGAATACAGCCACTGAAGGAAATTGAGTGGTATTTCTGCAGGACGTACACTTTCAAGTAGCAAAATCATGGAATGCTCTTTAAACAGTGCCAGAGCTATATACTTGGGAATGATGTGCACAAACAAACACCCAAGGTGAAATATTCACTTGGAAACATGAAAACTAGGAAATTATGTTGCGTCAGTAGAAAACAATTGAAGGTATGTGGGGTGGGGGGTAGTATTCATAATTTTACAAGAGGACACTATCTACATCCGATGTAGCATTTCGCTTTATTAAAGAAAAATATTTGCGTAGATTAATCAATGAAACCTATGTTTGTGCATATATCGGAAGCTGTTCATTACTAAATTGCAGTTTGATCAATATCTTGGTTGGGCTTACGTTTATCCGGAGCAGTATATAGAATGTTATTTGTAGTGAGATAATTGAAACACCAAAATTTGCATCTAATAAATTGAACAACTGGGTTATATTGTGCTTTTGTAAGAAACGATATTTCAAATCATATTCGTCTGTTCTCGAAAGTTTCATGGTATTTGTAAAACAATCAACTTCCCGAAGTATGTAGATTAGTACGTATTAGAGAATGAACTTTAACTGTATGGTAAAATAATGAATATAGGAAGAGTCATACGTGGTGCAGTGCTTGTGACAATAAACAGTTCACCTTGGAAGACTTCCTAGACATAGAAGACGCTGTCTACAATATGAGAAACGATGCCAATTCCTGATGGAATTGAGGATCCACAATAGTATTAAGTCAATGGATCCTTCGCAAACTGATAACTAGAATTATTTAGAGCAGCTTAGTGATTAGACGAATAAAAACAAAATAATATAGCAATTCTAGAGTAGGCTTAGTCCATAGAATATATTAGGTGGTTTCTAAAGGCTTTCTGGAAGTAACGCGAGAAACCACAAGAGAAATGAAATTAATTAACGATTTGCTGCCATCTGAGCTATACATCACTATCAGACATCCTTCAGCCTCCACGACTCTCTCTATCAAGAATGGTAAAAAAGCCATCTGACTATATTGCATCGAAACTCAACTTCAATCCAGGTTTCAGTGTCCGAACTCGATCAAAGAGGAATAGGAAAATTTCTGTGGCAGTTGCGTGTAATTTAATCGATAATTTTACGTAAGTTACCTTAAAAAAGATCCGGCGGCTTGAGTAAATTTAACGATTAAGTCATGCGCGACGCAACTCGTTTCAGGAGGCATAACACTCCAGCGAGTTATTTCTCGATGCCCCGATGTCCAAGTCGCGACAGTAATGGTTGGGAGTAGATGGACTTAAAATATCGCGGGTAGGTTGTGGCAGTTCCTTCCTCCTCGACTTGACCTGCTGTTCGTTCTATGCGAAGAAAATAGATTGTCAATAGTATAAAGGGCCTTTCCTAGGACTCAAGTCTTTCACATAAAAAAACTTTGTATATGAGTTCACAACGCCTACCGGACCTACCAAGTTCTTTTTCGTGGATCCAAATCAGCAAACATTGAAGCGACATCCGGTGTCCCTCAAGGAAGTCATCTTGGCCCTCTTCTCTTTATTTTATCAATTGATGATATTGTTCCCTTGCTAAGACACTGTAGAATATTGATTTACGCTGATGACATTAAATTGTACCGTCACATCAAGAGTATGGAGGAATGCAAAATTTTGCAAGTTGACCTTGACACCTTTTACTCTTGGTGTGCTAACAACAACTTGGTTCTTAATGTTAGTAAAGATTAGATTAGTCTTGTCTTGTTCTTGCGTTTGCTCATCACTAGTTACGTTAGGTAGGTTAGGTTGGAGCCCACTTAGGCACGCTGTTGGGCCCATTGTGATGCCATTCTAGTGTTGGGACATAGTTCAGGCCATTTCAAGCCATTTTGAGCTTTTGATAAAGCGACAGAGTCTAGTGACATCAATATTTTGCAGCTCGCAGAAGGGTCCCTCTAGGGCGGGACATGTGCAGAGAAGATGAGAGACAGTTTCGTCCTCTTCTTCATTACCACAACTTCTGCATAAGTCGTTGTGGGGAAGTCCTAATCTTTCGGCGTGTGGGCCGAAGGGACAGTGACCAACCAACTGTTCAACTGAACAAGAGATTTTGAACGCTTTGCGTCCAAAGTTGGCCACATTGAATGAAGAGGGCGACAAACAGTTGCTGTGGTCCATCTCAGCCCAGCTCGAGCTAAGCTGATTTTTCTCACAGCTAGTTTATAGGTGGCTAAGGGCATTCCCATTCGGGTTAAGTGGGAAGTCCTTTCCACTTCGATTCCCTGTCTAGCAAGCTCATCTGCCCTACAGTTTCCCCTAATCCCACTGTGTCCAGGAACCCAACACAGTGTTATATCAAACTGACTGGCAGTCTCACACAGAGACCTGCGGCAGTTCAGAAGAGTCGTGGATGTTGTGACGACAGAATTAAGAGCCTTGAGGGCCGCCTGGCTATCCGATAGAATACATATATTCTTATGAGATATTATTATTTATCTTCAACCATTCGAGAGCCTCCCAGATCGCAGTTATTTCCGCTTGGAAGATGCTGCAGTGGTCGGGTAGACGTAGAGAGGTTTTTATATTTAATGCCTCGGAAAAGATACCAGAGCCTACACTGTTCCCAATTTTTGAGCCATCTGTGAAGATACATAGTGACCCTGTTGGGATAACACCATCTGTCCAGTCATCTCTGACCGGAATGATGGTATTGAAACCTTTCTCCAAGGTCCACGTAGGTGTAGTATAGTCTAGGTTGTTCGCAGCGATGGCGAACTTCCTAAGAATGGATGAGTGGCCATATGAGTATGGAGTCTATCCAAGAGAAGCCTTTGTCCTGGCAGTCGACCAGGCTGCCATTTGCTCGGCGTGTATGTCCAAAGGAGTAAGATGCAATAAGACATCCAGCGCAGCTGTAGGGGTGCTTCTCATTGCACCACTGATACACAGCTCAGCTGTTCTTTGGACTCTTTCCAGTATCTTACGATACGTAATCTTCTGTAGTGCAGTCCACCATACCGATATGCCATGCATAAGTATAGGTCTGATTACAGCTGTATAGAGCCAGTGGACGATGCGGGGTTTAAGGCCCCAGTTGAATCCGATCGTTCTTTGGCATAAGAAGAGAGCTGTTTTGGCCTTATTTGCTCTTTCTAAAAGATTCGGCCTCCACGTTAGTTTCCTATCGAGTACGAGACCTAGAAATTTCGCATCCTCCTTTAGATGCCGTGTTTCATTGCAAAGTCTTAAAGAAGGAAAATTGGGTAGTCTATGCTTCTTTGTAAAGAGCACTACTTCAGTCTTGGCTGGGTTGACGCCTAGACCCTTTGTAGTAGCCCAATGAGCAAGAGTATTCAATGCTTGTTGCATCATATCTCTTATTGTTGAGATGTACTTGCCGGTCACCACCAGCACAATTCATCAGCATAGGCCACCGTGGTGCACCCAGACTCCTTTAGAGTTATCAGCAGTTCATTGACTGTCATATTCCAAAGGAGCGGCGATAAGACCCCACCTTGTGATGTGCCTCTTCTAACCCGCCTGACTTCTTCCGAAAGCCCCATGCTAGACTTTATGACCCTGCACCCCAGCAGCTGATCAATAAAGGACCTGGAGCACCCATCAACATTCAGACGCTGGAGTGCCCTCGTGACCGCAGAAGGTTCAACATTGTTGAAAGCACCTTCAATATCTAAGAAAGCAGCCAACGTGTATTCCTTGAATTCAAGGGATTTTTCGATGACCGCTACCAGGGAATGGAGAGCAGTGTCTACTGATTTACCTTTCGTGTAGGCATGCTGCGAGGGAGAAACCAGTTTCTTATCAATGCTTTGCTTAACATGGATATCCACAAGTCTTTCTAGTATCTTGAGGAGAAAGGATGTGAGACATATGTATAGGTCTCAAGTCTTTTGGATTGTGGTAGGAGATTTTACCCGCTTTCGGAATGAAAGCCACCTTCGCTACTCTCCAGGATGTTGGAATGTAGCTTAGGCTAAGGGAGCTCCTATAGATGGCTGCGAGCCAATTCAGAATTAGGTCACTGACTTTCTGAATTTCGATGGGATAAATTCCGTCTGGTCCAGGTGTTTTATTCATCTCTAGTTAAAACTATTGAATCGGTTCAACGAAGTTTCGTTCGATTCGCACTGAATCATCTTCTTTGGGAAAACCCAATAGTTCTTCCATCATATGAATTCCTACTTAAGTTACTCAACTTAATTAAGCTCTTTTCACAAGCGTCGTGAGGTGGCCGATGTTGTATTTGTTCATCAGCTCCTTAATGGAAATGTCGACTCAGGTTATCTAGGTCGCCGTGCGTCGTATAGAGAGAGTCGTTATAATCTGAGAGGTCCACCTCTTTTACAAATCAACTCCTCTAACACGAATTACGGCAGATTTGAACCTGTAAACCGCTTGTTCATTGTCATGTCTTTAGCGTGAACATTAGTAAAGATGTCCTTAAAAAGGATTCTTTTAAATCTCACGTGACCGCTTATGTTTCCTGTTGCTTGCGTGGGTTACATGTTAATTTGGATGTTTTAATTTACTAATTTTTATGTTTGCATGGTTAGTTGTGAGCCTCATCTCAGCGCTTGAAGGTGCTGAGTAGGTAAATCTTTCTTGGCCCAGCTGAGAAGTGCGCCTTCTGTGTTAGAAGGGTTAACTCTATTACTAAAAAATAATAAATGTGGTATAAGTATCTACTTCTAAAAAACATTCTATTGGAAGTGTTAATGTAATGTCTTTTCTGTACTGGGTGGAAGTACTGGACTGCTTCTGCAGAAGTACTTCTAGAAGTATTTTTTAAAGTACTTCCATTCCCTACTGGGTAGCTTATGCATCTATTAGTATTAAAGCGAATCATTCTACACAAATGTGAATTCACAGGGCAGAATCATCGCACACTTGAATTCGAGCCCCCATCATGTTTAAAATTCATTCCGAAATTTCCCTCTAAATACCCAATCAATAAAGCAACGAAAAACTTGCACAGCGTAAAAGAAAACATGCATTTCCAACTAATATCTTCTCAAATTACAAGCAAATCGCAAAAATACTTTTCTAAAGAAAAACACCAAACTCGAAACACAGTTCACGGTTTTTATGCAAAATGCTCCAAAACCCTTCGAACATCTGATTAAACTGTTTTTATCCTGCGAGGATCCGTATTGGAGGGATTCAAGTTACTCGGGGTTTGTGAAGAATTCAATTTCGCCGTCTATTTAGAATTCTCCATCACGGTAGCTACTCCAAACCAGATGCAATAGATGTTCGCAAAAACGTTTTTCGTCATCGTCATACCTGCAGGGCTGAAACCTATATGCAGCTTTATTGGAGGTAGTCGGTCCACATTGGGGCTTGATTTCTGTTTTCAAGCAAAAAGTATCCACGTTCCAATTGAGAATGTTCGGATTTTTTAGAGTGAATACTAGATTCTTCCAGGCAACAAGGAAATGTACATGTACGTGCGGTTGTTAGGAAAGCCAAACGATATTTTTCCTTTTTTAAATAAAAAAGAACTTTCGATGTTTCAATGAAAGTTTTTTAATATTTGGCGCCAATTCGTCCATAAAATGCTTGAAGGTTGAAAACTTTAGTGCTTTCTTACTGGGGCGATTCCGTGCTTACCAATAAAGTTTTCAACTTTTCTGTTGATCCGACAGAAACAAAGTAAACTGCAATAATAAGTTTCCAGCAGGTAACGAGAGAATTTCGTTATGCTTGATTTCACCTCATTAAACAAGGTGATAGATTGTAAGGAGCACAATCGTTTCCCTTGTCGAAATAATATTTGGATGAGCTTTGCTGTTAAATTATGCCAAAAGTCATTAAAGGCATTACGTCCTCGAAGTTGATTTATCTGGCGTGAATACCAAAAATATTATTTTGTTGTTGTAAGACTTCCTGTTGGAATCTTTAAAAGGTGAAATTCTTCTTTTCATTCTTTTATGCGAAAGTTTAAGGTTCCAAGCCAACCTTTGTAATATCAGTCCGTCAAGCCTTTCAGAAAATCGAAGCCCTGTTACAAAAATTTATTGTTTTGATTTTTGTAACATTTTTGAGCTTCGTACTTTCATTTTTTTGGTGGGAACTCTTACAACACCCAGGAGTTCAAACATATGGTTCATCGCCTCCTCCTTCCATATACTCCAGACTCCTATTTACCTATCCTGTCCTCAAAACCTTCATTCGGACCAAGCTTATTACTCCACGACGAATCCATGATGCTGGTTCATCCTGCGCAATGCGTTCTAGAACGTAGCAGACAGTCGTCCTCCCAACCATGCATTCCTCTCCCTCCCAATCGCCTAGGTCGGATCCAGGTGCAATGCGAAACTTGTTGATGATCAGCTTGGCTGAGGACCCAGGTTAAAAAATAGCTCAGCCGAAAACGGTGTGCTCCGGATGCCTGAAAACCTTCGGGTTGACCTAGTTTCTCCGCTATTCGTGGGAGTAATTATGAATAAACATTCAAAAACTGAAAAGGGTCCAATTCCTCTAGACGAAAACCGGAAGGGACCACAAATCCCGCTAAAAACAGGGCTGTGACACCCCCAAGCCAAGTGGAGCAAGAAGCTTCAACCCTTGAAAAAGGAGCAAATGGCCTACTTAAAAACCCGGACGCGGCAAAGGCAGGACATCACTCCGCCTGTCCATCGGAACCCTTCGCGGTTTGGCCACCAACCCGATCAGGGAAGACCAAGTGACGACGGGGGACTACACCAAAGTCCAGGATTGGGCAAAGCAAGTAGTCCGAAACTTTTCACTAGAGCGGTTTAGACGTACGCCAACCTTTAAAAGCCAACGACGCGTGGAGGAACCAAGCACCCACGGTCCAGTTCCAAAAATGCCCAAGACGCACGGAACTATAGCGATATCCTTCGCAGAAGTAGAGAGAGATCACAAAATAATTGCCGTCCTGGACGAGAAGGATGAAAATGGGAAGATCTCCAAACACCAATGGCGGTGGGTGCAAGTCGCCCTCGCTAAAGTGACTATGGAAATCCAGAGGGATAACCTGGGACCTCCCCCGTCATGCTTTGTATCGGATGCACTGACATATAATAATGGACTGCTCATCAGCAATTATTCCCATACAAACCGATGGCACCAAAAAGGTATAGTCGCTCGCTCATCCATAAGCCCCCAAACTGACAGAAGCACTCAGAAATAAAATCAATTAGAAAAAAATAGACGGGTATAGTGATGTTTATACCTTTTGCGTTAAATCAATTAGAAAAAAGTAGACGGGTATAGTGATGTTTATATCTTTTGCTCTTTTCCCCATAAGCCCCCGGACAGAATGTCAGTTGCTAAGACAGGCGTTAAGAACTTAAATCAGATACACATAAAATTTGCAAATTAATGAAAAAAAGGCATTTTAAAAGGTGAAAAAGTGAAAATAGTGTTTATTAATTTTTTTAAACAAAATATTTGTGTTGTTTTAATGTTTTACGTACGTATTTAAAAAAATATAAATTTCAAAAGTGATTCCGGTGTTTACATGGAGTGAAAAAAGGTTTTTAGCATATGGAACAAATTGGTGCCATGAACAATTTCTCATAAGCAGTCCATTCTATATGTCAGTGATCGGATGGTATCAAGGCAACATAAAACTTGCGGCCTGCGACAACACAATATCCACAGATCTGCACAAAGCTGTGATGGCTAGAGTCGGGAAGTTTACTCCGGCGCTCGGCTCAAAGCAATAGGAAAGTAAGATGGACTGCCCCAATTGAATAGCGCGTAATACAAGATGGAATGTTATCTAGGTGGAAGGGGTAAAATCGAACACCAAACTAGATATAAAAACCTGGAGGAGGAGAAATGTGTCTGTCTAGTCAGATAAGTGTCGATCGATAAGTTTAAGCATTTTTGTCTAACTGTCTCGTTTCGAAGGCGATCGCAAAGGGAGACACTGAGAATCTGCTTCAAACATCGCATTTGTAGGGCCTAGAGCTTATTGACGTACGGCTTGAGCAGTGTCCACGTTTCCGATCCATAAAAAAGAACGGAAGGATCAACGTTCGGTAAAGTCGTACTTTCGTTTTGATGGTAATATTTGTTCGTTTCCATATACACCATTCGAGCGGCGCGATTGTTGCTGTTGCCTGGCCGATGCGACTGGGAACGTTGACGGTCGATGCTACTTTCGCTTCCTCAACCAATGATTCCAAATATTTGAACATCGAAGCCTGTTCGATTTGGGTTCGATCAAAGTGAACACTGGCCTTCGATCCGTCCGTTGTGAGCACTTTGATCTTTTCCGCTTTGATTTTTAACCCGTATGATTGGGCTATGCGGGAAATGTCGTAAAAGATGTCCGTTGCTTCGGCATCCGTATCTGCGAAGACGGCGCTATCGTCGGCGAACATCAAGTCGGTTACGAAGTTGTTGTCGTCATATCGAATTCCGCGTCGTCCATCGAATGCTTAAAGACCTCCATACACTGTCAAATTGGATGTATATCGAAGTGCAGTTGGACGACCAAAACTATCGACCGGTCGACCGATCAAAATTCGTTGCACTTATTGGTTTGTTGAAAATCTGTATGTACATCCAATTTGACCGTGTATGGGGGCCTTAACGCTTTGCACATAGCTCCTAAGTTCATTCATTAAAAAACCGCATTAAAAAAATGTTTCAAATCATCTCATTGAATTGATTGATACTTATCAAACATTTTACTTCTCCGCCAATTTCCTTTGAAAAGTTAAATTTGTTTATAAAGTAGTCTCCTATGTGTTGTATCAATAAATGCTATCACAATTTACCAAATACGTTTACTAATTAAAATCTATTAGAAAATTGTGCTGACATTTAAATCCTTATCATATTAAATTCTAAACAGTAAACCATTAAGTATTCATTTCCTTAATGGAAGCATGAAATTCGTTCCCGGATGCACCTTCTCCACTTTCTGAAAACATTTCTAAAGTCTCACAAAGTTTAGCTACATACATATAGACGAGTATATACATATATCAACAAGGACACGAACTTAATGGAAATGTATGAAGCACCAGCCTTACAAAATTCAACTTTAATTCATTAAATTTACTCTAGATACAATGATAAAAGGAGAAAGGATAAAAGATAACTTCTACTTCATAGAATACATAGACACTCATCCTGATGCCTTTATCCTGTACAGGGACTCAATTGCACCTTTCACTTATGATGCTAATACAATTTTGGAGAGATTTTCTTTTACAGATTCTTTCGGGGACAGTCTTATTCTTGTTACTGGAACAAGCACGACAATGTCCTGAATAACCTTCCGTTATATCCTTATGGCTAGATGGAGCTTAAGCTTCTAACATAAGAGAGGCAACTTGTCGAAGAAGAAAAATTGAAAATTTTAAGGCACCTGTGCTCATCATATACCGAATCATAAATGACGAAACCGGAAATTGCGCAGTTCACCTGGAGTTGAGTTGAGTTAAGATGCTGTGTAATTTCAAGTTTACGATAGAATTTGAAAAGTTTCAATTATTCACCTGTCATTGAAGTTGTTTTAATTAAATAGAAAACGAGAATTTTACGAAGACCGATTCGACTCATACTCTGAGCGCCTTTCGTCTTGAATGGGGTGTGATTTTGTTTATTTTCTGTCTTTTATTAATTACTTTAAAATGTTTTCTTTTGTTTTGCTATAATTACCATAATTCGAAGCTTTCTAAGAAAATTGAATTGTCAGTTTTTTCTTATTTGAAGATGTCATATTGAAAGGCAGCACAGCGAAATTATCATAAACAAAATATGTCATTCGAAGGCGAATCAGTGAATTTCCAGTCCGAATCAGTGAATAGCCCAATTTATGCATGCAATAAACTTTTGCGTTTTTGTTTAAATTAAATATATGTGGTTTGTTGCACTTGGAGTAATATTACACAATTTGATAGTTTTGCATGGCAACACTTATTTGTCGATTTGGTCGTGCTGCCAAACATAAAACTTAGAGAAAATCGTCAAGCTTTTACTCCCTGTGCTGAAAGTCGAGTCGTGTTTCGTTACAAGTCGTGACTTTTCAGTCCAATTACGACTTTCAGCACAGGGGCCTAGAGTGGAAATGCTAAGTTGAGTTTAGGGCTCTGTACTGAAAGTCGTGATTCAACTGAAAAGTTACTTTCTTTAACTGAAACGACTTGTCGTGTCGTGATGACTCGACTTTCAGCAAAGGTGCCTTTTTGCCAAGTTGATTCATCGACTTTAAAAACCAAATATGGTCCTTGTCCTACGGAAATTTAGAACTAAGCTTCGATAAGAGAAAGAACTGATGAAATTAAGGTAGCCACTTGAATGTTAGATCACTAAACTTGCACTACAAAAATTGATAAAACACATTATGTATACGCTCAACAGGTGGCTCAGATGGCCTAATGCAGGTATTATACAAAAACGAACATGCACTCTCTACTGTAGCGGCAGCAAAAATAACAGGCGACAATTTGGTACACGATTCTATGTGAGTAAATGCATTAAAGATAAATTAAATCACTTCCAACTTCATAAACTTACCTTACTTACAGCGCATGCACAAACAGCAAATGAAAAAAAAGGCATCAATGATCACTTCTGGGAAACTCTAAAGAGAAATTTTGGGCCCGAGTTCTGGGATAATCGGCACGATCGTGCTGATGACCTTGTATAGGTTGCTGCAGTTAGGCCAAGTCTTTCCAATCTTAACGCATGATATTAAATTTTTGCATCCGCCTTTTACTATTAGGCCCCCATCTACGATCAAACAAATTCTCAAATTTCTGGGCAACATCGAAACAATTGCAAGTGTGCGTGTATAAAATACAAGTCTTCGAAGTTGGCCGCTGTTTGTAGAAAAATCTCAATAAAGTAATCCGTACAATTCGAGGCCACCCCATAGGCACGTCCACATCCTGAGTTTTCTTAATGTGATAAACTAAGCTTACTGATCACTTTTTGTATCATTCAAAATATGAAGCAATGTCTAGTAGGCTTAGTTAACGAACAGAGGAAGACACGATAGGTTAGGGAAGGGTCTGGATGGTGTTCAAGTAGTTGTCGGTCAGCCTTATATGTATTTAAACCGCAGAATGTTTTAGGAGTTCGGAAATACTGAATATAGACCATTGTTGCACATTCGAGTTATTTTATTTATAACCCAGCAGGGAGAATGAGGCGAATTTCAGTGACTCCGGCAATTAAATTTTATCATGTTTTACTGTTGCCTTCTATGGATCCTATGTCTTCTTCTTCTTTACGCTCCTTTTTTTTATATGAAAAAACCAAGCTTAGGTGTAACCCTTTATACTACCAGTCCGTCATGTCGTTCAGTTCATGGTGCAATGTCTAGTAGTAAGCTTGGTTTGAAGAATAGAGGAGAATAGGACAGGTTAGAGGGGGTCTGGAGGGTGTTGAAGAAAATGACGATGAACCTCACGTTTGAACTCTAAGGTGTTGTACGAGTTCGGAAATACTGACTGCGGGAGATTATTCCACAGTCGAGTTGTTCTATTCATAAACGAACTTCTGAACCGTATTGTGCGTGGACGGGGGGCTGTAGGGTATGAGGGTGAGCCGAGCGGGCTAGTCTTGTGTTGCGGGAAAAGTATTGCCGTGCAGGCAGGAGGTCCTGAATTTCAGTGGAACATTCGCCATGGTAATAGCGATAAAGTATGGAGAGGGCTGCTACATTCCTACGGTGGCTTAAGGTGTCTATGGAGGCGCGAAAGGGGCCATCACCAATGAGTTTGAGGGCACGATTTTGCACCTTGTCGAGACAAGCCAAGGTAGTTTTTGGGGCGCCTGCTCAGATATACGAGTTGTATTCGAGGCGCGGCCGAATGTAGGATTTGTATATTGTAGCCAATGCGGCTGGCTGGAGGAGGAACTTGCATCTCTTAAGAAATCCAAGGCATTGGGAGGCTTGTTTGGCGATTTGAAATATGTGATCATTCCATCGCAGATGCTTCGTTAAAGTTACCCCTAGGATGTTGAGAGTTGAGTCCGCCGTTAGATTCTCTTTATCCACTGAGATAAGAGGAAGGTCGGTACAATTTTTGTTGGAGATCAGACAGTACTTCGTTTTTGGGGCGTTGAATTCGACGCGGTTCATTTCGCCCCAATGAAGAATCGATTCGATATCCCGGTTGATCGAGGTCGACATCAGTTGACGGTGGTAAAGACAAGGTCTGGCACGTGCTTGTCTTATATTGTCGAAGGAGTAAGAGGAATTCAGAGTACCGTCATCAGCGAAGCAGTGAAGTGGGTTGGATTGGATTGAGAGCAGATCATTAATGAAGATTAGAAAAAGTGCGGGTGAGAGAATTGACCCCTGGGGAACTCCGGCCGAAATGACATGTGGGTTGGATTCGACGCCGTCCAATACTACCTTGATTAGTAGTAGTTTAAGGGGTCGCTGGCTTCACCTTTTTTGGGATTGGCTGAACATGAGCTAGTTTCCAAGAATCGGGATACACTCCGGAGAAGTAAGACAGGGCAAAAAGTTTGCGCAAGGGTGTAGCCAAAGGTGAGGCACATTTTTTAAGTACCATAGGGGGGATTTTGTCGGGGCCAGTGGATTTATTGACGTCGAGTTCTTTGAGACACCTAAACACCCCGCCTGTTTTACTAGTTTTTCGTTTTCGCGTCGCAAGGTGTGGCCAGCCTAATTCCATTTCCTTCGCCTGATTTGATCGTCTTACCTTTCTTAGCCGGCACGGTGCCATAGTTCTTGGTTTGAAATTCTGGATTCAATGGAAGACCAAAAATTACCAACATGATTTTTCCCTCAAGCCTTGTATCTTTTAAGAAAACCCAACCATTGGGATGAAGCTGGTTTGACGATTAGGAATATTTGGTTATTTAACGTTAAGAGATGGAAAATGAAGGATTTTAGTTGGAAGTTACAAACGTACAAATGTTTTTGCTGCCAGTTAGCTTGTTATGATGTTGATCAATGGTTGCTCTACAGAAAGTTTTCAACTTAATTTACTCACTACGAATGGTATACTCCAGCATCTTCAATATCGGGAACTCGCTGGTCATGTTCTACGATTTGGTGAAAATTATTGAGCTCGGAGTCTTTGCTAGAAACTCTGACGCCGTTTGAGTAACAGTCAATTTATCTATGCACATACTTGAAAACATAATTTCATGTGGGGGAGGATAGGAACCGGAGATCTGTTCAGAAACAGCATTAAATCTGAAACTAGAAGGATCATTACTAACATTGGGGCTTTTGACTTTTGTACAGAGAAAACTACAATCAAAAGACATGCTATTGTATATCTTCTAAGAAAAATAGATTGCAAATGTAAATGTTTATTCCCCTATGAGTAGAGACGTTGTACATTAAAGCATACCCAGACAACTGATATTAATTTAAGACAAGATGAGCTAAAATTTCTGTAGAAAAGAAATTCGGGTTAAGTCCCATGAATATTACATAAATCAAAACAAAATTTTTTTATATCGGGACTTCACTTGCTTCCATGTTGTGGGAGGCTGTACCAATGACACAATCATCGGGGTTAACAGACTTCCTGAAACGCGGTGGATCCCAACCAATAAAATCTATGACGTCCGCACGGAAAGCGATTATAAAGAAAGCTTAATTTTAGATGTATTTTGTAGAGTTGCGTGATGGTGACCTTAGTTTGATTTTATTATTTTACTAGCATAAAACCCGCGTGCCTTGCAACGCCTTTAAAAACTGTTTATTATGTGCAATGTTTTCCTTAAAAAAAACCAACAAAAAAGTCAGCTGTTATTATCCCTAAAAAGGGTTTATTATAGTGCATTTTTTTAATAAATATGGTAAACAAATTACTGCGAATATCACCTCTCCTCAACAAATCTGCAAGTTAAAGTAGATTGGCATGTATATGTCATCAAGAAAAGTGACATTTTAGGGTTTGACGAACGTTCGTTAAGTTTGTTCGCCTATTTACGTGGATGTAAGAAATTATGAAGCAATCACAAATGAATATTAAATAAAGTGAATTTCGAGTCATTCATTTCTACGTGATTATAGGGATGCACTGTCAAAATTTCAGCCCTTCAGCTTCAGAGGTTTGGGTTAACCCCATTTCATCCCCTTAGGGGATGAATTTCGAGTACCCGCCTCTTAGTGGATGTCCATGTCATTATAGGGATGCACTGTCGAAATTTCAGCCGTATAGCTCCAACGGTTTGGAAAAACCCCATTTCATCCCCTTAGGGGATGAATTTCAAAAAATCGCTTAAGTGGATGTCCACGCCATTATAGGGATGCACTGTCAAAATTTCAGCCCTATAGCTCCAGCGGTTTGGATAAACCCCATTTCACCCCCTTAGGGGATGAATTTCGAAAAATCGCTTTATAGAGGATGTCCACTCCAATATAGAGATGCACTGTCCAAATTTCAGCCCTATAGCTTTAGCGGTTTGTAAAAACCCCATTTCACACCCTTAGGGGATGAATTTCGAAAAATCGCTCTTTAGTGGATGTAAACGTCATTATAGGGATGCACTGTCAAAATTTCAGCCGTATAGCTTTAGGCGTTTGTATAAACCCCATTTCACACCCTTAGGGGATGAATTTCGATAAATCGCTCTTTAGTGGATGTCCACGTCATTATAGGGAAGCACTGTTAAAATTTTAATTCTATAGCTCCAGCGGTTTGAATAAACCCTATTTCACCCCCTTAAGGGATGAATTTCGAAAAATTGCTTTATAGTGGATGTCCACGCCATTATAGAGATGCACTGTCAAAATTTCAGCCGTATAGCTCCAACGGTTTGGATAAACCCCATTTCACCCCCTTAGGGAATGAATTTCGAAAAATCGCTTTTTAGTGGATGTAAACGTCATTATAGGGATGCACTGTCAAACTTTCAGCCCTATAGCTCCAGCGGTTTGGGTAAACCCGCTTAGGGGATGAATTTCGAAAAATCGCTTCTTAGTGGATGTCCACGCCATTATAGGGATACACTGTAAAAATTTCAGCCCTATAGCTCCAACGGTTTGGATAGACCCCATTTCACCCCCTTAGGGGATGAATTTCGAAAAATCGTTTCTTAGTGGATGTCCACGCCATTAAAGGGATGCACTGTCAAAATTTCAGCCCTATAGCTCCAACGGTTTTGATAAACCCCATTTCACCCCCTTAGGGGATGAATTTCGAAAAATCGCTTTTTAGTGGATGTAAACGTCATTATAGGGATGCACTGTCAAAATTTCAGCCCTATAGCTCCAGCGGTTCGGGTAAACCCCATTTCACCCCCTTAGGGGATGAATTTCGAAAAATCGCTTCTTAGTGGATGTCCACGCCATTATAGGGATGCACTGTCAAAATTTCAGCCCTATAGCTCCAACGGTTTGGATAAACCGCATTTCACCCCTTAGGGGATGAATTTCGAAAAATCGCTTCTTAGTGGATGTCCACGCCATTATAGGGATGCACTGTCAAAATTTCAGCCCTATAGCTCCAACGGTTTGGAAAAACCTTATTTCACCCCCTTAGGGGATGAATTTCAAAAAATCGTTTTTTAGTGGATGTAAACGTCATTATAGGGATGCACTGTCCAAATTTCAGCCCTATAGCTCCAGCGGTTTGGATAAACCCCATTTCACCCCCTTAGGGGATGAATTTCGAAAAATCGCTTTTTAGTGGATGTCCACGCCATTATAGGGATGCACAGTCAAAATTTCAGCCCTTTAGCTCTAGCGGTTTAAGTTGTGCGTTGTCTGTCAGTCAGTTACTTTTTATACAATAGAAAAAAATCCCCTTGCAACTTATTGAACCCCATTTCACCCCCTTCAACCCTTTTGTTCTCCATAAAAAGTAGCCTATGTCCGTCTCCAAGGTCTAAACTATGTTTGTTGCAAATTTCATCAAAATCGGTTTAGTGGTTTAGGCGTGAAAGCGTAACAGACAGACAGACAGACAGACAGACAGACAGACAGACAGACAGACAGAGTTACTTTCGCATTTATAATATTAGTAAGGATTGATTGATTATTATTATTCATCATAGTAGATGAATGATAAAATTTATTTTATTGCTGTGAATATTTCATTTTATTATTATTAATTTTTTTCCATTGGATAGTTTTCCGATTAGCATACTCCCGCATTCCACGCTGATCCAGAAATTTTCCTTCGTTATAGGGGAATGGAAGACGTTTTAGAAGATAGGTGAAAACTTTGTAACGAAACTCGAAAGAACTAGAAAAATGTAGAGACTACTGGAAGAAGAGACGTGTCGAGGTCCAGGTACTAAAATAGCAAAAGCATTTGACCAAATGTGTACGAATGTATATTTTATGTGAAAGACTAGAGTCTTCGGAAAGGCCCTTTATTCTGCTGACAATCTATTTTCTTCGTATAGAGTGCAATGTCGAACAGCAGCTCTAGTCGCGGAGGAAGGAACTGCCACAACCTACCCACGATATTTTTGGTCCACCTACTCCCAACCACTAGCGCAACTTTAACATCGGAGCATCGAGAAACAACTCGCCGGAGTGTTATGCCTCCTGAAACGAGTTGAACCTCAAGGCGAAGGGCTAAGGAAGTCTATGACAGGAAGAACCAGGAATGTAAAGAGGGAAGAAGAAAGAAGGAAAGTTATGTAGGTGGGAAAGTGGAAAAGACGAAGGCCCGTGGGGCTGGCCGGGATTCGAACCCGGGACCTCTGGGGTGGTAGCCAGATGCCTTACTCCCTAGGCTACCGAGGGCACACCTTGTGTGATACCTACACTTAGGAATTGACGGTGAAAGTTGCCATTTGACGATTGTTACTTATCGCCATGATTTTAACAATAATGATTACATTGTAATGTCTAAAGATATTATAAATATGGTTGTTACCTACTGCAATTACAAATTCCCTTGATTATCAACGTAATGAAACAGGTGAAGCACATACGTGCGCTGAAATTTAAATATTATAAATTTGAAGACAATCTCAAAATCGACCTCCTGGGAGCCATTGACTTTGCCTTTGAAATTTTTATTTATTAAAATCCTCAAGGCCTGCGCCCATCCATCTGTTAGGCTATATTCACTTCAGGGTGAAATGGTATTCATATATTAAATGAGTATACACCATTTCCACAGTGATCCTTGATTAATTTCTTTATTCATTTGTCCATAGGCTATTGCTAGACAAAACACATTAAATATTACTGTTGTCCCCTCAAGGTGTACTTTATCATAAAAAGGAATTAAAAAAACCTTACAAATTCCCAGAAATTAATTTATTCAATGAAAAGCAAAAACAAACAAAACCTGTATCCGCATATAAATTCCTCATTTTGAATTCCCATTCCGTCTTAGTCCTGATTTTCGGAGGTACTAGTACAAACACACGAAGCCATAACCCAGCAACTTCGCGATGCCTTTAATACATACTTCCATTATTATAATAGCATTATTATTTCGATGTCGGGGAGAATATAAAGAAACAATTGCTCAAAACCATCTCGATTCTGGGTGCCTTCCTTTATTTTTTTATTTATTTTTCTTCCTTCTGCTGCTGCCTGCTCCTTGGGGCCATTACACTTTCTATAATTTGTTGACCGTTATGTGAAATTATTTGCAAAAAAAAGGAGCAGAAAATATTTCACTTCAAATCACTTGAGCAGCGTGCCCGTACAGACGGATCCTATCGACTGTCTACCGGATGGGAAAATGGAATTCCTGTACGTGACTTGGCGTTCGCTCAGGTCGATTCCATAAGGATTTTTTACACTTTGGCACAAAATAAATGCATCCGCATTGAAGGAATTCATGACGGGAATTGAAATAAAACAGAAAATATGATTTTTTTTGAGAAAAAAGGATATTGAGGAAAGTATCTCGGAATTGATGACAATTTGAGTGCAATATTTTTAAATGTTTCGTGTTTAGTTTATTTGTGGATATTTAATGTAGTGGATTGGTCGCATAGCTTTGCTTGCAGTTTAGTAACCTCCAGTTCTAGTTGGTTGCCAGACTAAGAAACAACCGTCATAGTTGTGCGACTAAAACAATAAATGTAAAACTGAACGTAACTACGAACATTTCAAACTTTCAAAGCAGAAAAGAAAGAAAAGAGTAGCAGCTTACCGAAGGGGGGCCCCATCACGAGGTTGTGCTTGGGGCCCCGCAACATATAAATCCGGCCCTGGCCATCACACTAACGCAAACATAACGATGTACTAGTTATTATTATTATTAAAAAGCTCTACAGCTGGGATCCGGTCCTGGCCTCTTGCAACAAATGTGTCGTTCACTGCAAAAGCGGTACAAACGTACACTTCAAAACACTAGAGGTTGACCCGCTTTTGAGTCACATTCCGTCACATCCTCCGCTACAAAGCCAAAGCGACTCCAGAAGTGCACTATAATTGTACTTATAGTGCACTTCTGGAGACACTCCATCTCCACAGCGAAAGATGTGACAAAGTGCGACTCCAAAGCAAATCAACCTCCGATATTCTAAAATACGGAGCCACACTACTCCTACATTGAACGACACAAATGTTACTCGTTCCGTAATAATTCTTTTTTCCGGATGAGGTTATTAGTCTCAGGCCAACCTTACTTCAAAATTACTAGCCCGATCATATAAGCCTCTCCTCTCTCATAGGATAGTTACCAGTGACCACCGCTAGGAGGTTATGATCCCACTTCCATCCATAAGATTTGTATATTACAGCATGCGCCGATGGCTGGAGGAGGAACCTGCACCTCTTAAAAAATCCCAATCACTGGGATGCTTGTTTTTCGATTTGGAATATGTGCTTATTCCATCGCGGGTCTTTGACTATTGTAACCTCTAGGATGTGTAGGGATGGGGCAGCCATTAGTTCAACTTCACCCACTGTCACGGATGGAGAGATGTTGTACTTTTTCTTGGAAATAATACTTGGCGAATTGTTGAATTCGATACGATTCTTGCTTCCCAACTCCAGAAAGAGTTCAATGTCCCTGTTTATAGTTGGACATAAGCTCGCGGTCATCAAGACAGGATATGGCACATGCTTGTCCTCTTTTGTAGATGCCGTAGGAGTAGCGCATGGTACCATCGTCAGCGAAGCTAGGAAGTGGGTTAGAGGGAATTGATTGGAGGTCATTTATAAATATAATAAAGAAAGCAGGTGATAAAATTGACCCTTGGGGGACCCCCACATAGATGGGGTGGGATTCAGATTTGACGTCATCCAATACTACTTTGAGTGAACGCTCGGAAAGGAGACCCTCAATCCACTTCTGTAGAATTGGGTCGACTCCAATAGCTTTGAATTTAGCTAACAGCGTTAAGTGTCAAACTCTATCGAAAACCTTGGAGATATCTACAGCAATCAGACTAGACTTTCCAGATCCATTCAGACTTCGGTTGCGGTGTTGTAAGGCAAACTAAAAGATCGCCAGTAGATATCCCATTAGTTTTTTGTTGATTATCGTCTCCATGGTTTTGGAGAGAATAGAAGTAATTGCTATTGGGCGGTAGTTGGAGGGAAGGCTGGAGTCAGCCTTTTTCGGTATTGGCTGAACATGGGAAAGTTTCCAAGAGTCTGGGTAAATTCCGTAGGAGTAGGATAGGGCAAAAAGTTTGCCCAGAGGCTTAGCCAAAGGTGAGGCGCATTGTTTTAAGACTATAGGGGGTACATTGTCGGTTCCAGTGGATTTGTTGGCTCCGAGCTCTTTGAGGCACCTGTACACCTCGCGGGTCTTAAAGAATACCTTGACCACTGAATGTGCGTTGTGTTCGAGGGCCGGGTTGGCATATCAGTTTCGGGTAATGAGCAATTTGAGGCGAACAGAGATGCTAATAAATCGGCCTTATATTTGCTGTCGGTTATCACCTTCTCATTATGGATAAATGAAGGGGTTGTGGATGTAGTTAAATTCTTCTTGATGGAACTTACCAAGGACCAGAAGTTCTTGCTACCAGAGGTTGCATTAAGGAGTTTACTTCTCAACTTATTGTCAAATGAAGTTTTGACATTCCTGGTGGTGACTTTACAGAGATTTCTTAGTTTTATATACTCTAGGCGGAGCGATTCACTCTGGAAATCTTGTAGGCCTCCACCTTTGTATCTGATTGTGCTCATAATACATAGCGGACTTTGTCTTGGAAAGGTGTTGTCGTGAAAATATCACTGTTGGAAATATCACCAGAAAATATTCAAAAATCAAAATATTAAAAAAAAAAATTTATTGCAGCTGGACAAAAAGCAGATGGACATTTCACGAAAGTGCAAAAAAAACCGCTTTGCAAATTACTCTTGGACCATTTTGGGGCTTGTACAAACTTGTTTTCGGGAGCACCTGTTTTTGCTTACATTTACGCGAAAAGCTATTAGTATTGCTTCATGAAATTTTTATTGCAGGTAAGGGCAAACAAAAGCCACAAATTTCAACGACAAGTACAGTCCCTGTAATTAAATGTCAAAAATGGCCATATTTCGCGGTTTTTATTTGTTTTTGCAAAACTGCTGACAGATTTCAACTGTCCAAAACTAATTTATTTCCAAGCGCCATTACACACTATTTTTCGTTTCTCACATAGAACGTGAAAAAATTCCCTAGGACCCAATTTATCCAAAAATTAAATATATTATAACTCTTTCGATTTTTCTCTTAATTAAAGCGTCGAGAACTGACGGAACCATTTTATTTCAAACAGAAAACTAACGCTCCTGGACCAGTGTGGATTATGCCACAAGTTCCATGAGAATTTTCAGTTGCTTTCTTTTTTGCAGCCTATAAATAGCATTTATGTCGGTGCAATTGCAATAATTAAAGTTCGTTTTATGAGGATTCTTCAATGTTGTTAAATTCCAAACATTTTTAGATCTGCAGAGCGACCATTCAAACATCAAGCAAGTAAATTTTCAAATATTCAAAAACAAACAATCTTTAGAAAATGTGCCGACTTCACTAAGCTCTTTAGATTGTGATGTTCATGATAGTATAAGTCCCTAATCAAATATCCTTTAGCGTTATCCAATTCCACGAACGAATCCCCCTCTACTATCGCTAATCCCCCTCCAATCTATCCATATCCAATTAAAACCATTTTCAATCGGCAAATATCCGAATATATTTATGTTATCTTCGTGTCTGCACTTTTCTGGCTCGACTTTAATAAACTTACATCCGAGATCCTTTAATTTTCCTTTTCTAATGACTTAACACATTAACACCTTGTCCCTATTTTCTATTACGGAATCGGTACCTAATGTCCTGAGGGTTTACTGTTTTCGTGAGTTTCAATTTGCGTACCCTTTGTCAGAAGCCGAAATACTTAATCAGAGCTTAATTAGAACGCTTGATGACTTGAGGCGTGTAAGTGGTAGAAAATAAAGGGAAAATAGGACTGTAATTAACAGTGAATACTCTCTCCTCACTACACCGACACTTGACTGCTTCCTATCGTCAATGGTCCAAATTAATCTTTCCTGTGATAACGTTTTTGTTTATATAAAGGTAGATAGGATCAAATATGATTTTGAAGGACTTGAAGCCTTGCAGGAGGAGATAGAAAACGGCTTTAATCTTATGAAGAATTAATTCACCGGGAATATTTCACTATAATTAAAAAGGTTTTAGCTGAAATATCAGCGGGGAATCCCTTTTTGGATGGTTTTTAATAGAATTTAATTTTAATTTATTTATTATAAATTTGCTTAAACAAACAACTTACAGAATTAAAAGAGGGATTTGTAGTCAAATATAAATATTCAGGATTTTGTGTGTTGTGGCAAAAGCCATGAAGGAATTCATGTTCTGGTTTGTATAAATGTATTCTCTTTAGGAAAATGTCCATGACATTTACTAGGGATTTGGTTTTGTAGTATATGTTACTAGAGGCATTTAATTATTTAAATATTTGACCGCATTTTTCACTGCATTTGTTACTAACGACCAGTGGTGTTGTGCTAATTTTTTTTCTACCGGAACGCGTACCGGAACGCGAACGGGAATCTATTTGAATAAGAAAACAGCTGTTTGATTTTTGTTTGAATGACAACCCGAGTCGAAATTTTAAGACATCAGACCTTCTCGTACGGTCTCACTTCTATTGTTCTCTCGTGCGGCGACCATTTTTAGGGTCTCCTTACGATTTCAGACGGTCTCACAATTGAAAATACAAATTTTCTGTCGTTTTCGGACGATATCCGAAGATCTCATTCGATTTCACACAAGATTTTTCTTAGAATTCGTGACTCATCGAAAACTGGACTTAGACTGAAATTTAATTTTCATTTCACTTAGTTTTCGGCGATTTTCCCCAAGCTAAAATCTAATATTATGTCTTAAGCATTTCAGGTTTCAACTATCTCACAGGCTCTAACTACTTCGCCAGGAAAAGAAAAATAACTTCAGTATATATATATGAGAAAAAAAATTTTTTTTATTTTTATTTATATTAATTTTAATAATTTGAAATTAAAAATATCGAATTTTGATTAATTTTTATTAATTACAAATTAATATATTGAATACATCAATGTAGTACAAATGCCGTACGATTTCATTTCGAGAGGTTATTGCCCGAAAAGGGAAAATGACCTGCGCAGGTCATTTCCCGCGCGATAGAATTTAAGACATCAAACGATCTCAGACCTGCGCAGTTCATTTCCCGCGCGATAGAATTTAAGCCATCAAACGATCTCAGACGCCCTGAAAAAGCACAAAAGAAGACCGTCTGATGTCGTCTGAGATCGTCCAAACAATAGAACTGAAGGTGGATTTACATATCTGACATTTTTCCGTCGCGCCGTATCACAGCTGATCATTTCTGTCGCAGATTTTCAATACGCGCTTTACATTTGTGACGAATTGTGTCACGGCCAAAAACAATCGTGACTTTTGACAAGGGACTAGAAAAGAGTAAAAATGAAAGTAACTAAAAAATATAAATTAACAAACACTATTTTTAATAAAACCTCTCTAAAACGTCCACGGAAAACCAAACAAATCCAAATAAATAAACATTGCAGTGACACATAACCTCTAATTTTTCTTACAATCAGCTGTTTCTGTCACGCTGTCACAGGAAAAGTTGAAGTTCGCTCAGCTCTTTGCCGTGACGGTAAGATGTCGCAGACATTGTTTCCTATTGGTGGAAATTGAAAAACGGAGCGGCGCGACAGAAAAACGTCGGATATGTAAATCCACCTTGAACTTGCTTTTACGCTATCGTACGATATCGGACGCCCTCAAAACAGGTAGCAAAATCGAGACAAAATTTTTCGACTCGGGAAAAATCAATTGCACATTTGGAGGCAGTTACAAATTTTGTTTTTTCAGGCCAGACTTTTCGGTTTTTACTACTTTGCAGAAGTAAGTAAAACCGTTTATTTTGTGCGAATTTTGATTTCGTTTTGATTTACAAAAATATTTCCGCAATACGTTTATTTTTCAGATTTGGAAATGTTTAATTTTCGTAAAGATTCAGATGAAAATTATTGCGTTCTGCAAGATTTCAAGATGTAAAATAGTAACAAATTTAAAAATATGAAGTGGAAACTATACTTTATGGTTATTAATGGATATTCTCAATTAATAGTGCAACTCTCTCAGCAATAGGAAAGCTCTTTCGTCAGGAAAGTGCACACTTTTCCTATTTGAAATGGAACATCTTTCCTTTTATTTATCTATGATAATTATGTACATATAAAAATTCGTCAAAAATTAGAAAAAAAAATCAACAATTCTTTTTAATTTTTTTTTCAATACGTCAGCCAATTCTCGTTATCAGAAATCATCTTTAGTTCCGGAACGCGTTCCTGTCCAAAAAGGAAGTACCGGAACGACGACGTTCCGGAGCGTTCCGGCTCGACAACACCACTGCTAACGACCAACTTTGCTATTTCTTCGAGCTAATGAGTTTCACTTTGAACACCACAATGTGGATTAGTATGGTTTTAGGGCCTGCTCGCAAGATAGTCAGTTGTTGCGTATCCCTACCAACTTAGAGAGCTTACTCGATAAAACACTCTACTCATGAGTGAAAGAAAATTACTCAACGAGTACTCGTTCAAATGCCCTCGATTGCTTGAGGTCGATGAGTACTTTTTTGATATTTCTGTGAATTGCCCTAGCGAATACATTGCACGATTTTTGGCTGCGACAGATTGCAAATACTTATGTAGCTTATGTCCGAGTACAAATAATTTAGTTGTTTAATATTTTGCTTGCTTATACGGTCCCGAAACCAGCGCCTAGTGCGCCTACAGGTATAAAAATCTAAAACTGAGCACCGCAAGAGATATGTATGCCGCGTTTATAGCTACAAATGTATTCGTAATCAACCATTAAAAACGCGAGTGTCATTTAACCAAGCGGTCCCCCAAATAAGTACTAATCGCGTCCAATTCTGCTTGACTAGCGCAATCGAAAATGAACTGATCAACTGAGTATGCTGAATGGCATCCTTTATGGTCACCAAGATAATTGTCCAATTATAAGAGCCCAATTTTGTTCCCTTTAGTCTAAAAAAGTGTGCGAGTACTGTGTTTCGTTTGGACTATTTAGTTTGTGTCTTTGGCGAGCTGCATTTGGAAAAGTGAAATTTTTACTCATTCGTACCGTGCCTGTTGAGTTGTTGAGTGCCATACCGGTGTTTTGATGTTGTGCGTACCTGTTTCAGGCTAAGAACGGATGAGTCCGATTTTTACTGCTCTGAGCTCTAATTTGGGTATGAGTAAAAAAACTCGGTCAAAAATATCGAGTACTGAAATTAGTAGAATCGAAAGCCAAATACTCACATGTGTAAAGAATCGTACCCTGGTTGGCTTGATCCACAGGTTCTACATCTTGAATTTATTACCAACGGACGATCGAAAGGACTCATTTTTAGGGCCTGCTCCTTCAGATTCCTAATCACTGTCCTGTCCCACTATAGGATCATTCAGGAAATATCAGCATTGTTGGAGGCGACCTGTCTCAAATAGACTGACGCGATATCGCATTAAGAAGAATAGAAGAAAGGACTAAAAAGGGAAAAAGTTTTTTCGATTACTTTTAAATTTACGTTTATTTTCTGTGTTTGACTCAAATTTGTTTTCAACCAGTAAAGTTTTGAGTTTTGAGACATATTATAGTGCAAAACCTAATTTGGTGAAATGTGGAGTTAACCCAAAATTTCTGTAGTATACCGGAGTGATTTATGATTTATGTGAACATTGCTGTTTAGTTTTGTAGTCGTGGGCAGAGCCTAGACGGATGATACAAAAAGGCCAACCTCGGGTTTCCCTTCACAAAAAATCAAAATTTGAACTAATTACATGCCAATATAAACAACTCGTCGCAGTAGCTGGGGGGGGGGGGGGGGGTGCGACTCGGAGTTCCTACCTTATATTCGTGCATCACCACTTACCTGAACGGTTTAGCCCCTCTACTGGAAAAGGACTCAGAAGCCTTGGAGAGCCCGATGAGGCTAGCTAAACACGAAAGTTCAGCTGGCCGGGGACCATCTTCGGCCGCTATACCATCCTGTCATTACTTTATCCGCATATAAACGCAGAACAAACGTAAGTTATAACCAGTATTTTAATTCATTTCCCCTTTTAACAACAGTACATTTAACAGTTACAAACTCCAGTAACAGGTAATCAAGCTAATGGTAAGTAACTTAAATGTACTTCAACCAACGGTACCCACATGTAATGCATTCAAACCAAATACAATCAGAAAGAGAATCAAAACTTTCAAAATTTTCATATTAGGTATATCAACTAAACGAACAGCTAAAGTGTGCTAGAGTGGCATGCTATTTGGAAAAAACTTTATTTAAAAATCGGTCTAGAAAAAACCCGCCCTGGTACCACGACGTTTTCTTTCTTACAATTTAAAGCTGTACCTGTCGAGCAGTTATGTACGCCAAATAACAAACTCACGATTTTCATTTGTATTCTGATGTAGTTGGACATTCCGAACATCTCATCTTCATTAATAGTAAAACTAATTCAATCCAATGATAATTTAATTAAGTACTCCAGCTGGTACCCTTCAAAATAAACATATTTTTGCTTGTCCTCAAAAAAATTGAGAAAATGCAGCTAATGGAAAAGTTGGCAGAGCATTAACTTCCTGTAATGAAGCCTAAAACAGATTAATGGAGGTTTCATCATCGCTGAAGTTTTTCATCAATATCGTCGCGGACGTTGAAGGATGAATATTTTTTATTTAAATTAAAGCAGCGCCCCACCCCCACCGCTGTGCTGTGTTTTTATTAGCTTAAGCATTTTTAATTTCTTTTCAACAATCTCCGCTTTGTCTCCGGGATTGTTCGGGTGTGTTTTTTTTTCACAACCGGCAACTAATTAAAACTTTGAACACGTTGTCGCAAACTTGCTTTGGCCTCTGTGACACACCTGAAAAGGACCCCGAGGGATCTCTTGTCCCCATTATTGACTTTTCACCTGGAATATTTTCATTTCAGGTAATCTCTCTCTCTATATTTGCCCTACCATAATCAGTATGGCAACCGGCTTTCTTGTTTGGAAAGTTCGACTCCATTGAACACTCAACTACTGTGTCCTGGTTACGAATTTTTTGATACATCAGGACCCCCCCCGCCATGCCCGTAAGAATGGAATGCGCGTGCTATCGAGATTTCTTTTGCTCAATCTATGAAAGTAATTAATGATCCGAGAAAACTTTTGACTATAAATTAAAGGGAAATCGATAAAATCCTGGTGGAAATCCTTATAATCAAGCCTCCTTCTTCATGGCTGTGAGCATTTATCACATATCACATCCCCGGATGGGTCTGGGATACATTCACAATTCTGGGTTTTTATGGGTTGTTTGGGTTTCATATATACACGATAGATGAGGAATCGTGTATGTAATGCTTCAACATTAACGATTTATAGGTAGAAAATACTGTAGATGGCTTGCTTTCACGGGCATGTGGACTCTTGTTTGGTTAAGAAGATTCATTACTGCCATACCCTACAAAAAGCGGACTGGCATGAATAGGTATTGGGAATACAGACCTGCCTTTGCCTCGGTATGAATTGTATATCTTGTTTAAGTTATGGTCATATTAAAGAGGTTTGTTTTCTTTGGGGAAAAAGGCGAATTCATCGGGACACTTTTATATCCTTCGGTTAGACGATGACAAAGTATTGCTCTAGGGGCCGATGTGGGAAGGGAATTATTTCATGCTTGGATTGACTGGCAACCAGAATTAAGTTACCTCCAGGGAAGCTATAACGAACAGGAGAATGCTTTGATGTACCTCTTTTAAGAATATAAGAAAAATTGTTCGAAATGCCATCGGCTGTTTAAATGAAGATGACGGTACTTCAGTTTCAGACCAAGTATTTCCTACAACAGCAGTGTAATGGGTAATGCACTGCGGTTTTACAAGGAAGCTTACGTGAAATTGAACACACATTGCGATTTCAGGTTGTTCACTTGTTGAGTGAGTTGACGAACGAACTATAGTAAATTCTTAGAAATGGCAAAGCTGTATTGAAGTTGATGGAAAATTAATTACATAAAGCAAAAGTTTGCGCAAAAGAACGCAGTTACAGGAAAATAACCTTTGTAAACGGTGACAACTGCTGATGAGATTGGAAGGAAAGCAATTCAAGCAGTATAAAACATCTCCCAGAAAATGGTGTACAAACGTCTACTTATGCATCCAGAGAATATCAAATTAAACAGTATTCAGATATCTACCAAGAAAGTCGAATCATCATCAAAAGCTATGAGGCCGCCTAACCTAGAACTTAACCAAATCTAAGATGAACAGTTATATCTATGGAAGGTAGGTGGTAGCGGTATTCCAATCCAAGCTGGAGGTGCTGAGGTGCGTCAAAGAAGAATTGTTATAGCTAGTCCTATTTAGGTACCGGAACCTATTTTCAGCTTCGAAAACTCCCCCCAAATCCAAATACAGAGTACCTGGTATAAGACAGTCCCGGTTGCAGAGAAAGTGTTCTTTTTGGTCCGTTCCTCTCCGCAGCTACGGCAGTTGGTGTTGTACGTAATTGTCAATCTGGCTGCATGATGCCTAATTGGCCAGTACCCCATAATTATCGATGATTCTGGCAATATTGGTCGATCTCTGATTGTATTAATAAGGCCAAGTCTTCCTAGCTTTACAAATGATATGCTGCTCCATTCTAACCCAGCGAGAGATGACCCCAATCTTGCCAATTCATCTGTCTTCTCCTTGCCCTCGAAGTGCCTTTGACTCGGCACCGACTGAAAAGTGAAGGGGAGCGCAGCTGTAGCAGATTTCGGCCAGCTTGGAAGTCGTACGGGTCGAGCGTAATGCCTTGATGGCCACTTGACTATCTGATAATAGGATTACCATGGCTCTCTACCTTGGGTATGTCTGTATTGGCAAAAGTCCTGCCTGGAAAAAGCAGGCGGAGTTCTTCTTTGATGGCTCTACAGCCCAATTCGAACCTTGGCAGCAGTTTTGCTGCGTCAGCTTTAACATTGTTTTCCCACCTTGACCGTGGTTTGCCAACTGGTCTTTTGCCATTTGGTAGTAGGTACAGGGCTTTTTTTGGGATCCTTGAGTCATCCATTCTTTGGACATGACCGGCCCAACGTAAACGCAGTAGCTTGGCATGTGTCGAGAGTTTACACTTTTTGTATAGAACGTACAATTCGTGATTGTAGCGTATTCTCCATGCATTGTCTTTATTGATTGGGCCGTTTATCCTTCGGAGAGCCTTCCTCTCAAATATATCAATCTTGTCGGCGGATTTCCGGGAGATACTCCATGCTTCACTTCCATAGGTAGCTACTGTGCATAAATAAATAGTTATAAGTCGAATCATGGGGCCGGTTCGTGTATGGCGAATGACGATAATCGTACGAAAAAAAATTGAAGTCGAAAAATTTTGTCGACGAAAATTTTAGCGTTCGCATAGGTCGAAAGAAAATTGTTCGTGTCCTAATGCAAAAACTCGATAACCCAAGACCTTTCGAGTGCCTTTCGTCGGCTTCAGACGAAAATTTTCAATTTTTCGACCTACCCGAGACGTAAAAAAAATTTCGTTTTCGACATACACGAACTAGCCCCTGAGCTTTAGACATTATTTTTTAAAATTAACTTTTAGCTATGTTTTAATGCAACATAGACCAGAAGAAGTGTTTAATGCCCCGCTTCACCAACCTCAGTTCAATAATCTTCAGTTCAATCCACAAAAGTGGCTTCACCGTCTAAAGTCCAGTTCATGTTCAGTTCATGCTTGAAATTGTTGTTGCTTTTTCATCAGAAGTTTGATATGCAAAAGCTCACTGGAATGGCATTCCATTATTCCAGTTGATTACTCTCTTTTGAGCGAGCTATCCTCAGTGAATAAATGAAAATTGTATGCGAACTGAGGATATTTTATAGTATAGTTCACCAATTTGCTCGAACTTGCCCAATTCGGCCGGTGAAGCCGGGGATTAAAGAAATTCAGTTTAACTTATAAACTATTGACATACTTTATCAATGGATCCACAGCAATGCGTGTGGAAAAGTCACAGTATTTATCTACGCTTTTCAGCAAATTTTTTGAAGTTACAAAATGATATTATAAATGTTCAAATTGAATTTTCTTCATACAAAAGACGTTTAGGGGCGGGGGTGTTTTCCCAAACCCAAAACACAAAAATTCACCTCACTCCCTCAATTGACTCAATCACTTTAAAATTTGTAAATACTTTGATTAAAGAAATTCACGCCTTTTAAACCTCCCCGTTAATCACAAAAATATTAAGGATAAAAAACCAATACTTTTCAAAACCGTCCACTTGTAAATTAAAATAATAAACTCGGCTCTGCCGTAACTTTGGCAACGCAACCCTTTCTTGCGTCTATCGGCAGCACAAAGTTTATACACAAAGTAAATCTTAATAACCCTTTAAACCGTGATAAAATTTCTCTATACAGATTGTTTTGTTAATTATTGTGATAGAAACAAGAAAAAACAAAAAAAAAAACAACAACAACAAATAAAAAACTTATTTTAGTCCTGGGCGTAGCAATTAAATTTTCTTAACAATTTCAGCGAATCTCATTAGGGGGCGCTTTTTAATTAGTCCTAGCGCTGCTCTTTAAAATAAACAAAAGTCAATTTTGAGCAATTTTCGTACCTAACGGAACAGGAAGGCTCCTTTATATAAGCACCGAAATTTATCCAAAATTAGATTTTGTTTTGTTTGTTCGTTAGTCAATCAAAATTTGTTTAGCTTTAGAGATAATCCTTAATTGATAATGATCTCCCACGCCGCGCTCCTCCAGCTTCATTGAGAATCAATTAGGTGTACTAAAAGCGCTCACAATGTCCTTGTTACTATCATCAGGAATAACAACGTTGCCCTTAAATAAATTAATATAGTTGAGAGCTGGTGTATGTCTCTAGGATGATGCGCTTCATGCTGCAAACGATATCAAAGTCAACTCGTTTGAATAGACATGACATGTTTTCATACGTGTTTTGCGGAGGTGAAAATGCGAACCTGGATAAATGAAAGACCCTATTAAAATGGTGGTGTTAGAACTGATATCATGCCCGTTCAGATAAATTTCAAAATTTTAATTATTTATTTATTATTTACGCCAATCACACCCTCAAGAAAACGAAAATCGAAAAACGATGTTTTTTGGCTCGCGCGATATTGTTAATATTGCTTCAACAGACGCTGGATATGATACCTCGAACCGAATTCATTAAACGCATGTTGACTTCAATGCAAATTCAGGAGCAGATCGAACCGGCTGGGAAGGAACCATTTGCGGATACGGAGTAATTAACGACAACGGCTTTTGCCTGCTTTCATTCGCAGCATCAAACAATTTAATCGTTGGCAACAACATTTTGCGCCATCCACTCAAACACTACTCACCTGGCGAAATCCATCCGGCACCGATTCGGCGATGTGACAGCATGTCTGTGATAGATGCGTTGCGTTACAAAGAGCGAAGAAAACGGCGCCATCGCCAGCCAAGATGAATTGGGCGAGAGTATCAAATGGTCTTATCCAACAAATTCGCGGAAAGCAGAAACGAATGAAACACGTCGACTTTGAGCAATACCGACGATTGAACAAAGCGGTTCGACAGAAAATGAAATCGGAACGGAAAGCGTACTGGAATATGCTGTAAACATGCTAAGGGCGAAAATAGTTTCCACAGCGACTGGCAAAAACGAATAGAACACACAGCTTTTCTATGAGTATGAAGGGTGCAGCACAATATGCAGACCACTCGACGACGAGGTCGCCGAGAGTGGCGACTCAATCAATCCAAGTTCTATTTCGTAGCCGTCGTCCCTCAAAGTTGCCTGGGCGGTGTGACATGGGATTGTGTTGCTATTCTCGTATGTTCCTGTGCGCGTGTGTAGCATTCGGATGTCGAAGATGATTATTCTTGTGTGTGCTTTTTAATTTGTTTGCACCGTCGCCGTCGCCCTTAGCATGTTTAAATCAATGACGTAGCGGCCGACATGGAAGAACCGGCGTCGAGGCACGAGTGCCGGACGCTGTACCAGACAATTTGGCGGTTAGATGGCAAAACAACATCAATAAACGACAACATCAAAAAATCGGATGGAACGTTCGTTACCCCTCCCCTTGGCCGCCTGCAGAGAATTCTTCCACCAGCTGCACAACCACGACCTTCCAGCACCCGAGCCGCCGATTATCGAACAATCGACGAATCTGTTTCTCGATACCGAACCAACAACTATCGAGGTGTACACGGCAATAAAATCGGAAAAGCGCCGGGAATAGACCAAGTAACCACCGAGATGATCAAAGGTGATGTCTAATCACAAGGATCCATGTCCTCATCACACATATATGGAATTGGGTTCGCGTCCCTTCGGCGTGGAAGAAAGTGATCGTTGTCCCAATTTTGAAGAAAGCCGACTGGATTTAGACCACATCGAGGATGTATTGATCAAATATTCGCAAGCCGTCAGCTAATGGAAGAAAGAATTCGTTACGCCAAACGAACTGTCGTCTTTATCATCGATTTCGATTGCATCGATTGGAACAGCTTGTGGAGAGCCTTAGACACCGAGCACGTGCAGGTAAAAATCATCCAACATCTCCAAGCGTCGTATCAACCAGCAGCTTTCGTATTCGAATACACTTATCCGAGGAGTTCCCGATTCAAAGGGGTGCGCGACAGTTAGACGTGGCTTCGCCAAGTCTCTTCAACGTTGTGATCGACGCGATTATGCGTGAAGTATTCAATGAACGACGCGGAGTTCGATACGACGTCAACAACTTCGTAACCGATTTGATGTGCGAATGCCGAAGCAACGGACATCTTATACATTTCCCGCATCGCCCAGTCATACGATTTAAAAATCAATGCGGAAAAGTGCTCACAATGGACGGATCGCGGGCCCGTGTTCACCTCTATGGAACCCAAATCGAACAGGTTCCGTTGTTCAAATATCTGGGATCATTAGTTGAGGAAACGAAAGTGGCATTGACGTTTACAGCTGCGTCGGTCAGGCAACAGCAACATTCGCCTCGCTCTAGTGGTGCATATGTAAACGAACAAATATTACCATCAAAACGAAAGTTCGCCTTTACCGAAAGTTGATCCTTCCGGTTCTTCTTTATGGATCGGAAACGTGGAGACTGCTCAAACCGGAGGTCAAGAAGCTCTAGGTCTTTGAAATGCGATGCTTGAAACAGATTCTTGGTGTGTTACTCCGCGATCGCCTTCGAAACACAGTTCAGTTCAGTGGAACAGTTTCTTCGAGGAGATACATCGAATTTCTACTCCTTCTATCGCGCTGCGAAAATAAACTTAAACTGCCGCTAAAACTTCAGTAAGCCTGTTTCGACACTATCTAGCTCAAAGGCAAAAACAAAACTTGTACTGACAGCTGGGAATAAGAAATTGGGAAAGACGGGCCAGAGATGGACGATCATAGTGGCCAACGCTGGAGGAAGCCAAGGGCAACTATTGGATGTAGAGCTTCTCACGATGATTGCATTTTCTTATATCTAAAAACATTTCATCAGCCAAGCTTGGATCGGGCTGTGGGAGTTGCAAGAGGAAGGATGGTCTAGTAGTCTAGGCTAAGTGAAATCGTTGGTCGCCTGGGATCTAGAGTCTATCTATGTTTGTACATTCGCGCAGTACTATTCATCCCTTCCGCACGATTGCTTACACTTGGGATTGCGGGTTTTATCTAGTACATATGTCTAGCTATGAAAATTGATTGGTGATTCTTCACCTGTCGACGAGGCAGTGCAGGGGTACTTCGTTCAAGAGGAGCCTTGGAGCTAAGGTTCCCTAATTGTTGTTTGGACCCAGAAAAAAAGCTTCACCCCCATGTATTAGATTTCACTCCAAAAATGTTGGTTGAAAATATTATAACACTCCTTTTTTCCTTTTAACTCTTCTCTCTTAAAAATATTTCTATGCAGTTGAAGGAATACCCGCGGGCCGCGTGTGACTCTCCCTCAGCACTAGCAAGAGCAAGAACCAAATCCGTATCTAAAGCTATAAAATTAATATTATAAAATCCCTCACCCCATTTAAAACTGTTCGCCGGAGCTCTTGGCATTTTGAGGGAAACTTTTCTTTCGGCTAAAACTAAAATCTTTCATTGATTAATAGTTGCTGGTGCAGCAGTTAAGTTGCCATTAAAATTTTCAACAAAACTGCAAAACGAATGAATCATCTCAGCTTTCTCTAGAAAGTTTACGGTAAGTGAATCGAGGTGATAAGAGCGGATATATACCGCAAATTGAACCTAATGAGAGTTGGGGTGGAAGTCATCTTTGATATTGGATGAAATTTATGGAAGGAATCTATTTGCACCCGAATCGACATTATAAGATTAATGAAACGAAAGAGGATATTTATCTGGAATGAATGGTGCGAAAACTCCATCTTATCAGCACATTCAAATTAATTATTGGTTCTGCAAGGCACTAATTTCCTTAAAGCCAAGCTCTTAGCTTGAAATAAATCCAAACCTTAATAAAGGAGCATTAAACTTTCAGTTTCAGTGCATTAACATAATGATCACTTAAATAATTAAATTTTTTTGCGCAACAATTAAGCTAGATTAAAGCGAATCTTATCGTCATCGCTGCTCCCATTTTTGTGAATATTAAAGCAAGACTGTCGGCCAAAATCTTTATAAATAATGCATCACCCTTAATATAGGGAGCTTTGATCTCATCCCTTCCAGTCTAGACTCGAGACGGTTTTGTTATCAATAATTATGTAAAAGTTCCGAGGAGATTGGAGATGCCATTTGTTGTTGTTGTGATCGTGGAAATGAAATGATTCGATAGAATAAGTTGAATAAGGGAAATAATATTTTCGGGGGGTTTTATTGTGATTTATTCGTGATATTTAATCAAAACGAGGGAAGATATGCTTATTAGAAAATGAGCAAAATTGGGGTTGAGTTTACTTTGATGTCGAGTCGTTTCCTTAATATTAGCTGCGTTCCTTTTCTACTATTTAGTACTTGTGAGCAGAGCAGAAAAGGAACGCAAAATTTTCTGATTTGAGTAAAATTTCACTTGAAATTTTTGACGTTACTTTAAACTTTACAAATAAAAAATTCTTAAAAGAAGAATTTGTGACACAATGGAGAAATTAATGCGATAATTTCTAAAGTAAAACGAAAGATAATAATTTTTGATAATTATACGACTGAAGTTTTATTTATGGACTTTTTATATGAGCAAATCAGCTCGACACAAATAAAAGCCATCTAGCGGGTAATGGCGTAAGTGAAAATAATTCACAATAGACTCGAAATGGCCGTTTTCCCCTAGCGGATTTCAATTGCGTAATTGCAAGTGATATCTACTCGTTTATAAGAGCAAGTGTAGTTGCTAGTACGCAAGTGTAAAAAATAGTAAAAATTAGCAGAAAAGGAACGCAGCTATTAATAATCGTTTCTATTTTAATTAGCCGGAATTTGGGGAATTTTGTTGCAAAGTTGAGATGATAATGAAAGGCGTAGAGCATCTGTGTGTTGTGATATTTATGAAGCATTTCTTGGTGGGTTGATTTATTGTTAAATATATACTTTAATTTCGTCTATCAAATAATGATAAATTTGGACTGGACTTGGCCGGGTGGTGAAATGCGGGCCGACGCCTGTTTTTGTCAGTCCTCTAAATTCAATTATTAAAAACTAACTAAATACCAATTAGAACACAAAATCGAAATACCAAGTGAAGGTCTAGGAAAACCGTCAACAAGTGTTCCTTATCATCTTCCCGATCTTACAGCTTGTTTGCTCCTGCGCTACAGCCTAAATTGGGCGTCTGATGGGAATCGTCTGCTTTCTAAACAAAAACAACATAAAATGTCAAATAATGATTTGTTTTTGACATGTCATATGACTATCTGTCAAAATTTGCATTGAATAATACTGTTTTGACTTGTCAAAATTAAGTGTTAACACAATACGAAGTAAGAAGGACCATCAACTCGTGATTTTGACAGTAAAGTAATCTCACAAATCAAGTCAAAACAGAAATACTCAAAGCAAAGTTTGACAGATAGTCGTATGACATGTCAAGAACAAATCATCATTTGACATTTTATGTTAAGTTTGACTTCCATTGACAGTAAAGTCATATAATGTAAAGGTACCTTTAGTCTCGAAGTCTGAACGTTCGGGCGTTATTTTGACGGTACAAGCAGAGTGTTTATTTCTAGTCTCAGCGGCTTCTTCTGACTGCATTCCTATGACCAACAAAGTTTTTCAATTAAAATGAATCCATGAAAGAGTATTTCGGGACGCCACGGTTTCTGTCAACCTATTTCAATTGAATTGAACCCTCTTTACTCGAAGTGTTTCTCACAAATGATATCAACTCCACCACCTTTCAAACCCCGCTAACGCTTGAAATGGGTATCGGAAACTTTGGTTCTTTGGCAAGTACTGTTGGTACTATTGGTGTCTTGATCACCAATGAGAGAAGGTTCCCTGCTATCAAAACACTGGAAGTCCAATTGAATTTTTCTCTATTTTTCAAAGTATTTACAAAGGTCTTATATACAACTGTGACAAAAGTTGCATGTGAATTATATTTACTCAAGCAAAAATGATTTTAAGAAAAGTGCGTTGTTGTTTTCCTGATGACGTATTATGATACGCCACAGTTCCATTGCGGTTTTACTCAGTAAGACTGTCCGTTTGTACTTAGTGAAGGCACTAATTTTACCTCTTTTAATGCGTGATCTGTGCGCTCTTGACGCCTCCTGTGCCGGTAAATTTGAAATTGCTTTTGTGTTCGTTCCGTTTCGACAATACCTTTTTCCTTCTTTCTTTATGCTCTTTTAATCCCTCATGGGATATAGGACGGAAACAGTTAACCTCCAGCGGACTCTGTTTTGCGCAACAGCTCTCAGCTCTGACCAGGATCTCCCAGTTGCTGCGGCCTCTGCTAGTAGTGTTCTCCTTCATGTTATTCTAAGAAGGGGTCACCGTTTAGTCAGATATGTTTCCCGCATCGGGCCATCTGGTCTCGCTAAATCCCATGGTCTTGATTTTATATCGATTCATCTCGTTGAGGACTTCATGCAGCCGTCCCTCAGCAAGCAGTGTTCTCACATTCCATGATCCGATTCGTGTCCTTGTTCGAAAAGCAAAGGTCATCGTCGTGTCGTCCATCCGGTTCTGTGGCCTTGTTTGTCGATTCGTAGTAATGGTGTTTTTATGGGAGCGAGTTGCTAACCCTCACCCCAATCGACTTAAAACTCTACTTTGGGGGCCAGTGATCTCGCCATTCGATGTGGGCACCGCGGGGAGGTGGGATTAAGACTTGCTAACAGATTTGTTAGGTGTTTGTCTGGAGTGAATCTTCTCGGGTTTAGATAGAAGTGACAAATCAGGTGTCACCACCTTCTGAGGTCTTTGTTTTCCGTTCGTCCCCAAACATGATTTTAACCTTTTCAACTGGTTTCGTCCTTTGTGATATCTGCTGTTTCTTTTACAAATTTTATGCGAATTGTTCGGCAATATCGTGGAGAGGAAGGCTATGGCTTTTGCCCTACTTCCTTTTTTCCTGGCGACTATCTTAGATATTTAGTTTGATTACTCAACTAAGTGGACTTTCTTTTTTGCTATTATATAAATATCACAATTCAGTCCAGGAAGTATAACAAAACTCTCCATGATTGACATTGACACTCGTAGTTTAAGCATCCGGTGCACGGCCACACGGTCTTATCATCGATTTATCTTAAAATGAACATTAAAGTTTCACTAGTTTATTAAGGGGTTACTAACCATCAGCAAGAACAGACCCAAGCGACATTGCAACGTTGGGTATGGACATCTACAGTAATATAGTTTGTTTTTGAAATTGTCGTGCCATTGTTCGGTATTGAGTGAACAATAACAGGCTTTAGAAGAGACCACAAAGAAATAAGAAAAAGGGGAAGGATTATTGCAGTTCGTTAACTATTACGCAAAACAGTCATAAGGTGATATATGAAATTACATATGTAGGTATGTATATTTGTCGTACATTTCAACTTGACTGCACTTCACTCCTAAAGCATTTGTACTTCAGGTTAAAAGTGAATTAAAAACATCGATGATTATCTTCTGTTTTTTTTTTTATTAGAATAACCGTCCGGAAGTTACTGATTTTACACTCCACCTAAAGTAAATAACTCAAGCTCATTGAATTCCTGTCCAACCGAGCAGAAAATAGCAAACATCAATTCGTTTCTTTGCACGTCAATTCAATTTTCTTTCACCTGCAAAAACGAAGAAGAAAAAAATACAGAAAGAAAGAAAAAAAAAAAAACAAAATATCATTACCGGTAGATTTCGCCCAGCATTTAATGCAAAAGTATTCAACTTTTATCTCAGTATAGGTTATAGGGTGCTATCTAAAGGAGTTTTTTGGCAGGGGAGTCATCCAAACATAAATCCTGACTTCCACATCGTTAAATTCTGCACTTTCGATAAATTTCCGTGGGAGCCAGAAAATGCACTCGTAAATCGATATTCAAGGCTTTTTGGGGTATATCCGTTAACGGGTCATTGATCACTTATTGTGGGGGTGCTTTCTTCATCATCAGCTGCTCTCCCCCATGAAATCCCAGCGTGCCAGGGGAGTGATTAATGAGCCTATAATTTTCTGTAGGGTTTCCACCTATTAACGTAGTTCTTTGATGTATAAGATAATGTATACTATGGGGAATTTGTGGCGAAACGTAAATAAGTCAGTGTGGAGGAGTTAAATGCTTGCTTTGATTTTAGGTAAACAGCGGTTAAATTGGGGAAACTCTCTGAAGATTACTTTTTTAATATTTATGAAATAAAAAAAACCGCACGCGTTATGAGGAAATGTTTGTAGATGGGAATTATATAGAGATTCAATTACGTTTTTAAGAAAGGCTGATATTTATAACAAGAGGTTTTTCGAACTCTTTAGTGAACCATATCAATCTAATACTACCTTATGTAAGGGCAGACTAGTTGCCAGCATTTTTGTTTCGATATTTAGAATATTTGGTTGCTTTGCCAACATGTTTCCAGCATGTCTAGCTTTGTGCCTTATGAAAATATAATTCTGACCTAATACTGACTTATATCAAATATCAGGTGTCTGGCTATACTTTAATCCAAAATTCCTACGCCCATAGTGCCGGTTTAGACGGTTCGCTTCCAGAAACGTTCCTCATGAACTTTGTGGATGATGGGCGAAGTCTGGATGATGAAAGGTACCACCCCACTTCTTCCCTCATCCACAAAGTTCTTGAGGGACACTCCTGGGAGCGTTAAACGGCCAATAGGAAAATAGTCAATTACTCGTATATTAGGAATACTGGAAGATCTCTGGATAAGGCGTACATTGTTCTATTTTTGAAATCTCTGGGTTGAAATAATTTTTCGAGCCCACACCACATTCTTCTGTTTTCGTTAAAAAGGTCTGATTATAAAAATTCGTTAAATTACTCAAATAAATCTAGCGTTTTCAGACATTAATAGTCTACATCAAATCGTAGGCTAAGCAGCTCACTGCCTGAGTCTGGCCAAGAAAATGCATCGTCAGTCTTAACCAACACAGGTCGTCACAGAACTGTGTGGCATTTTCACAAACCCAACTGGGTTGGTCTTATTCGCTTCTTCCAAGCAGTTAATTAGAATTTATGTTACCGTAGCATAAACGGCAACTTAGACGCTGTCAGAAATTATCAAAGCTACGCCAACGAAATTGTTACCAACTTAGAAAGCCTAGATCGTATATAGGTAAAGATCACGTCTTTGGATAAGTCTCTACACGAACTCTTTGCCCTATCAACCTTCTCTGACTTTTGCCAATAGTTCATGTTCAGCTCTTATAGAGAAAAAGTCAAACAAGTCCTCTAAGTTTGTGAGCACGAAGGATTTCGACATTCTTTTGCACCTATCCAAATCGGCAAAAAAGTCAAGAGTTCTAATTGAGCTAGCAACCGGGGCTTCAATCTATGAGTCCTTCATTTATCTGGACTGGTTTTTTCGTTAACTGCCTTGACGGCGCTACATGAGCTGAAAACTCTTTCATCAACCTCATCTGTGATGGTATCTTTCCCTCTTTTTTGCCTTTTTAAGGATGACGTCAATATTTTAGGACTACGGGGCCCCGATTTTCGTAATCAACGACACAAAAAACATATAGTCCTCATGGCATTTTTCATCTCAATTAAAAGGAAAACTTTAACTTTAATGTTCGGTGCCGCCCAAAATATCAAAACTATTTTGATATGAGCAACGGCATCAAATTTACGAGCACCGGACCTCGTTCGAGAATCGATGCGATGCTCTCCTTGAATATTGTTCCATATATCTACTAAGGTTTGTTAAGACGAGCACCTTTTTGAGTGCCAGCACCCGGTGCGGTGCTCTAATTGGATTTCGACCTTTACCACTGTAGCACTGAAATTAATGCCCTAAAGCCTGCACGGTAATATTTTTTTTTGCAATACAAGGCAAAACTGTTTCTTTCACACCAGCATCCTTCATTCCTGTAGGATTTTATAAATAGCCAGTATAACCGAGTTCGACAAACTTCCTAGACTTAAAGCGTAAGTTACTATATTCATTCTGGCGCACCTCCAGATCCTTATTCTATACTTTTCTGGCCTTTAATCTAAGCTTACTATTGAACATTATACTACAACTTGAATAACATGATGGTCTGATAGTCCAGAGGGTGGTTTCTAAGCTTAGCTTCATCACATAAAAAACAGTCTATCCAATTCTGATAACGGGCGTTCGTTCGTCTGCATTAAAACAAATTTTCAAAACTAAATGGATATTAGATAAAATTTTCTTGCAATTTCTCGAATAGTCTACACATGTTCAAGGGGCTATTACCATTAAATGCACAACATTAGTACTAGTTTAATCAAATTTGCCCAGGACGTATCCTACGTGGATCATAACAACACTGCCACATCCTTCCAATAGAACCAGTAACCATATCGAAATATCAATATTCATGTGCATATGCTGCAATCCTGTACCTAGGAACGAGCCACGATTGGCATATTTCCAATGAAATTTCAAATTACACGTTACCAAAGGAATTGTAAATTAGCTTCAATTTTCTCTTCTTTAAGTGTGAGCTTCATTTCAATTTAAGTATAGACCGGGGGTGGGAGGAAATTCCTTAGTGTGGTAATTGTTGCCTGTTGTAGAAGTTTTTAAAACCTCCTGGAGAACATAATTTGCCACCGTCACTTGGAGCGAAAGCAGCAATTTCCCTGAATGTGTAGCGTGACAGAAACGACACATTTTAAATCCGGCATTTTTTTATGCATACATACACATGCATATATATTTTTGCCATGGGTAAAAACGTACAGACAAAACTGCAGGGTGTAGAACCTTTCATTTTCTTGCTCGCGGTTATTTCGGCGTACAAAAAAGGGTTGAAATCACAATTTCAGAATTATTCGCCCTAGCACAGTGGCGGTAACAAGGATCTCGGCTTTGTTTCATAAAAACAGGCAGACAAACCGTCCTGGCATAGCGCCAGATGAACGGCAGAGGCCATATTTATTTTATTAAAGACGAGTTTTTTTTTATTTAAATCATATTTTTTTATTTTTTTTTTTATTTTTTTTTTTGTTGAATATTTCCACCCTTAGAGCGGTGTCATGAATTCACCTGAAAAATAATAAGCACTCACAGTGCTAGTTTTATTTTTGGTGAAAATTAACAAAACATGCAGGATTCCAAGTATCTATGGGAACATGCAGTTTCCGAGCAGTGGGGGGTGGGGAAAGAGTCTTGTTAATGGGGTGGATGCCTTCTGTGCGGGAATAAACATCCCTGACGTCCAGGACATGTACCAGTATAATACATGAATGCAAATACGTATTCATTTAAGTTTATAAATGCTCGCTCACGTTCACGAATGAAATTGACAGACATGAAGTTCTAAATTTTACCCTTCCACTCTCCCTAACCCCTTCCTTTATGTTGGCACTCAGTTTTGCTTTGCGGAATGGGATGGTGGATTTTAGGAGCGTAAGGTATCTAGGTCACCGCTAATTATGCGGTCTTTAATTGGCTACCAAAGGGTAATGAAATTCAAATTTATTTTAATTTTCAATAATTGCAGACAACAAGCAATGAGTTTCAAGCTGGAGTTTCGTGTTAAATAATCGAACAATTTAGTTTTGGTTTGAGAAGGCCAAGCTTAGGAAGCACCCAAGCATCAAGCATGTTCAAACTGTCAGTTTTTTTAGTATATGTAGATCTCCCTTAAAAGTTATTTTTACGACTTCAAATTAGGCTTGATCTAGTGGAATACAACTACAGCAGCTCAATCGAATAATCCGACAATGATGCTGCCAAGAAAATCACGCAACTTACGATGTGTCTTTGATGGGTGTTTGATGGGTAGGTCTTTTTTATGGACTGTATGTATTACCCAGTTTATGACTAGGTTCAACCCGGGTTCAATGCAGTCATAAACGGATGTCGAGTCGAAACTGGGTCCACTCAACCCAACTCAGCTCTACTACCTGGATCGAGTTGATATTTCAACTCATATACGCAGGTTGAGTTGAAATTGGGTTGAAGTGACATTCGTCTAGTTTGTTTACCATCCATGAAGTCCGCATTCGACGTTATTTGATGTTTTTTCTGGTACAAGAAAAATAAATTATTTCGTTCTGAATTTTTAACCATCTATAAATCAAAATTTCACACAAAAATTTTAGGTCATGTTTTGATACCAATTCAACTCTTATTTCAATCCAAAGTGAACTCAACTCAACACCATATACGATGTTCAACTCGACCTCGACTCATCTTTTCGACCTAGTCATGGGGTTAAGGTATGACCTCCAGCTCCCCAGCGAATTTCCGTTAATGGTCTCCATTGATTTGCAACCCTGAAAATGATAAATGGAAAAGTTCACACGGGGCTATATATCAGACAAGTATGCTTCTAGATCGATAACATCCATTGATATTTAGGCCAAAAACTCTTGCACTACGTTGGCTTTGTGCAATGGTGCGTTATTATGGTGCAAAATCCATGAATTTCCATCCACAAATCCAGCCATTTTCAGCAGATATTCCACCACAAACACTTATGATGCCCAAATAGTATTCCTTATTCACTTGTTTGTCCCTTTGGCAGGCATTCACACTACGGTAATGAAAGAAACCTGTCAGAATGACGTTGATTTTAGAGCGAATTTGAAACGTTTTGTTGGTTTCGTTATGTATAGGACGCACAACTCTCTGAAATCACTATTTAAATTCAGTCCAAAATAATAGCTTCTTCTGATTGCGGTTTTGGACAATTATTTTGTCAAGCTATCAATACCAGATGAAATACTCAAAGGGGAATGAAATTAATGCACTTTCATAGCTGAAATGACTGTGTATTGACAACTAACCTGTCGTGATATGTTCCATTGAAAATCAATCATCAATCATTACATTTGACTGTGATATGTAAGCATGTTTGAAATTAATGGAAATGGTTCGAAAATCAGAAAATGAGATACCATACAAATTCAAGGTAGGAGCTTCAACAAGTGTTTTTTACGTATACTGCTTCATTGGCAAATGGAAAGGGTTTTCGGCATCGTATCATCAATGATTTTAAGGAATGGATACATTACGATAATAGCAAGTGCAATAAAATATGGCGCCAAGCAAGTGCAAGACTTTCTGCTAGAGGAGCTGTCAGCTGAACATATGAATTAATAATGGACGTCGAGAATGCTGTACATCACCCTGCAGAATTCTTATACCCTTTTAACGCACTAGGAATACCATCGCCCGTCCTCTGCCCCAAGGTTGGCGCTCCAATCTTGCAATTTAAATCGTCCGATTAGCACTTTGAACTCAAACGTCTCCTACGTCATGAAGACGTCCGAGTTGAAAGTGGCTGTGGTCGAAATGACGGCCCCTATTCCCATTGTCACCTCACTTTTTTTCTCACATCACATTTTTTGTCACGTCACTTTTAAAGTGGTATTCTCATAGACGAGTGACAAGGAAAAAATTTGTGAGATAAAATGTCACAAAACTAGATGTGATATTCTCGAAGTCATTTTTTGTAGCAAATGCCACTGAAAATTGTCATTTTTTATCACTTGGAAATTGTAGGTGACGCTACGATTTTTTTTCAAATAGATAGTGACAAAGGGTAAGAAATATGTTTTATTATTAAATTCTTTTATTTAACTTCACATGTATCAAATCAAATCTCGGAAGTTAAATTTGACCCACTTCCCGGTATCGGATAAAGCTGAAATTTTGCATACACGTTTAGTTTGGATGACAATGCAATTTGGCCATTTTGTAAAAATATCAAGATGGCGGTTCCAAAACGGCGGCCGATTTTTGAAATTGTGCTCCGCGGCCCTCTGACATGGGTATCAAATGAAAGGATATGACAGGTAGAACACAATTAGCTATGTGGCGTCATTCCAAATTCAAAATGGCGGCCAACACTAAATTGCGGAAAGCTTATAATAGACTAAAAAGTAGAAAATATAACAGATCAACTTCCAATTTTGCACACTCTCGTAGTTCGGGTGATAATTAATGTGTATGAATGATGAGATGAATAATTGAGTTAAGGATGAATTGAAAATAAAGAAGCAATACACGTTACAAAAAATCACAAACAAACACAGAGATGCTGCTGTCAACTAAATTCAACTACTCAAATACTGAACTCATGTCCGTATGCATAATTTCAACTCAACCCAGGTAGCAGAGCTGATTCGAGTTCAGTCAACCTTAACCCAACTCGACTCCCGTTTACATGTAGTTAGACTTGGTTTCAACTGGAGTTCAACTCATCATAAGTACTAAATGCAATCTGACCTTTTTGTAAAAAAATCAAGAAGACGATGGCGCCGTTTTTGCAATTATGTTCCACCGAGCCCACGACATGGGTATCAAATGAATACAGTTAACTGTGTGACGTAATTTTAAATCTAATAGAATTGCCATCATAAAATGGCGGAATACATATAATAAACTAAAAAGTAGAAAATAAAATAAAAGGTTAAAAAATTTTTTTTTAAAAAAATTCTTTTAATTAACTAAAAAATGTACTGAAAAGTAAAAAATAAAAAATATGTCAAAGAAAGCGTGAAATTTCAATTTTAATGAAAAAGTTAAATAAAAGAATGGCGCACTGTTAATGTGGTTATGTTTTGTTTATAATTGACAGATGACAAATTTCAAAATGATAACAATGCGGCATTCTTTTATTTAACTTTTTCATTAAAATTGAAATTTCACGCTTTCTTTAACATATTTTTTATTTTTTTATTTTTCAGTACATTTTTTAGTTAATTAAAAGAATTTTTTAAAAATTTTTTTTTAACCTTTTCTGATGATTTAACATTATTCTTACATCCTAGAATTAAAATAATGAACAGGAGGCAATTTGATTGCCTTTTTGGCTTTATCGTAAGCAACTAGGAAATAGGGAAGGGGGTAAAAGTTAGCCAAAGCAGGGCGGAATAAGAAAATAAATTGAAAAAATTGTTCGCTAATGATGAACAGTTAAGTCCATCAACCATGACAGCCGCTGAGTGGTAAAAGGTACGAAACAAATGCCGTCACTTTTCTACAACTGGTGACTACGAGAATAGGAAAATTGGTTTGTCACATTTTGCAATGGGTGACGTGACTGTGGGAATAGGGGCCGACGTGTGACTGTTCTCACACAGCCAATTATATGTGCCGTGCTCAAGAGTTAGTTCATTTGAAAGGCTGGTCTTTTTCCTACTATAAAAAAAAATACTTATTTACAGAGAGGTCTTGAAAAATGAACATGAGGTATTGAAATAATAGTCGTTCTAACTCATTTCTTCCTTGTTCACGAATCTCTACCAATCCCATAAGGGATTCCAGCGGTTGTATGTTCTTTAGTTCCAATTGTTTCTGTCCAAGAAGAGCCATCTTTCTGGCTGGTACTTTTGATTTATTTTTTTTTGAAGATATTAAAAAATGATTTCTTTCCTTAGCCTCAAAATACCGGCAGCCAACCGATTCTACAGCTTCGCCGATGATGATACTCCTACACCTACATGATACCGTAGGCTCCTACACCTTCGACAATATAACACAAACACATGACAGACCGTGTGTTTTTGATCGCTAGGTCATGTCCTGACTAGGGCCGCAGGAGTCACTGATCGGTGATCTTTTCTATCGTTTTGAGCAATAAGCTTAATTGCAATGGCTTGTCTAAACTTCGGGGATCGGCTCGGTAACAACCGAAGGCTGACTTTAACTTGTTGATCGATATCGATTTATTTGTGCCGCTTAGGTTGACGAAAAAGTGTTTCCGTAATCGTTTGACTACTTGGTATGGGGCTTTATATGGAGGTTCGAACGGACTACTCCAAGGCTATGGGCACATAAACATCCTGTTGTTAAGGATGCGTAGCTATGACAATGACTATGAAAACGTAGACGAGTGAGAAATTGTGACTACTAACCCCTAGTTAGACGACGGTAAGTCTTCACTCCAATGAGTAATGGTATCCCTCACCACTAAGGCAGCTTTAAATTGTTATGGAACAGTTCAGCTATCCTCGGACCACCGATTATTTTGGCAATTTCATTGAGCATATTTGAACTGCATAGCTTGATCAGTAGTGATTTCGAGGGGTGCGCCGAATTGTGGGATGTGTTCAGTGACAAAGTGTGTTGCCCCTGTTAAACCGGTAATACTTGAGCAGACTTCTGGCCATCTCGTGAATCGGTATATGATGGTAAGGATGTACGAGTATCCTCGATGGCCGAAGAGGTCCCAATATATCCATGTGGATATGTTCAAGCTGATTATCCAGAAGCTTGGGGGCTTTGAATGGAGACTTCGTATGTCTTGTCATTTTGAATAAGGGCAACGGCTAGAACGAGACCACTCGTTGCAGTTTTTGTTAACTGCCTGCCAGAAGTATTTAGTAACGAAGGCTAGTCGCGAATATCAGAGCACGACAAATTGTGTTCGGAATTGAACGCTAGCTTGCCGATATTGACTGATATATAAGGACGCGGAATACTTATGAGTATTAATGATGCCTGATGCGTCGAAAATCGTATTGGTGGAAAACTAGTTTTACTTGAGAGCCTTTACTGGGGTGCTCTAAGAATTTTTTAAAGTCTTTTTCATTTTTTTTTGTTCCTCGGTCGTTCGCTGGCGATCGTGTCAAATCGTTTGTGATCACGTTTCGTTTACCGGACACATGATAATTGCCAGAAGTAAACTGTGAAATCAGATCCAGATGTCTAGTCTGACGAGGGGATCGGTCGGTGTCCGGCGGATGACAACTTTATAGAGAAAAAAAAAAAAACGTTGAAGATTGCAACCGTTGATCTTCAGATTATTCCAATACGCCTTCGATCACATAGTTGGAATCACAGTGGTTAGACTGCATTTGGCATCCCCAAGTGTATGGTTTAGCAGTGTCGCTTCAGCCTTCAAATTAATATTAAATTTTAATATTAAATTTAATAGTCAATATTTAATCGCGAAACTTTTCCTGCAATCATGCTCATTACCATACCGACATAAATATAGAAACCTCCCAAACCCAAGGCTTTATGAAAATTTACTGTTCTTTATCTTCTTGAAATTCGTGAATTTGTTAAATTTTCCTTAAAAAATTAAAAACTTCTATGATTACTTTTCCAGAACATCAACAAAATGTTACTTGGCTTCTTCAGCATCATAAATTAATGGTTCCATTACTATGGGGTATTCACTGTCATGCTTTTACACCTCTGCGCAATCCATTATGATTTCGCCATAGCGTAAACGCAATTTAAATTTTCGGGAAAATTATAATCAAATATTTTGTGTCCTTGGGACACAAATGAAATGATTTAAATGTCCTTGAAATGAGATTTAAAGAATTTCTAGCAATTATGTTAATGGCACTAAAATTGCTGTGATTTATTTCAATATTATCTTTGGCCAAAAATTCCTTTAGCACTTAAACACGCGCATAATGGCTACATTCGTTCAAGTCCTGCCATAATCCTTTCTACCTTAATTTATCTAGGCAAGCTCAGAGCAAATTAAAATTAATGACAAACAAAGAGAGGACAAAAACGAGCACTGAAAAGGAGAATGACAAAATTTTCAAATGGAATCTCCTTTTCGAGGATTATACTAATTACTAGCAATTGAGCTAAGATGGCAGAATGAATATTTATCATTATCCTTCAAATGTTAATAACGTTTTTTTTTCTGCTTCTTCTGCTTCAATTTCCGGCAAATAACAAAGTTCTAAAAATCAAAATCTCTTCATTATTATTCCATGGGTGGAATTCTATTCCCGATATCTTAGATTGCAGTAGATGGGGCTGTGGGACTGGACGGAATTCGGCAACTCACTCCTAGCAAAATGTCAAGCATCATCATAAGTTATCCAGAAAAATGAGCAAAAATTAATTTCCAAGTCGTTAACGAAGTTTCTGTTCAGTAGTCAAACGTCATTAGTGAAGTTAATTAAAGTAGTGAGCGAAGAGAATAAACAAAAATGTTTTCGATTAAAGGCCGCTCCCAGTGCGCCAATGCCTAGGAAATCCTTCATCCTGGCATTATTTGTATAGCAGAAGGCGAGCCTGGGCCCAGATTTATCATCCCGAAAGCCGCCCAACAGGAATCAGGATACAGAATTATCATGAAACGTGACTAAGCGCCTGCGGAAAAAATCTTGCAACAAACTTTCTTGCCAGACGTGATGATGGAAAAGCTGGGAAACTTTTGATTCAAATCTGGATTTCGTTGCTTTTGGGTATCTGTGAAAAACTGAAACTTCATGGCGGTCCGGGGCCTCCATCACCACACATAGCACCAGCAGAACACTATGCATATTACCTACTCGTATTTTTTCGGCCAGTGTAAATATTTAATTTCCAAAAAATATTAAAGAGATTAAAAACAAACAGAAATATCAATTATGCGAAACAAATTTGCTTATCATTGAGTTTTGTGTTTTTGTTGAATTAAATTAACTCGCGGGTAGTCACATGCCGCGGCGTGCATCGCCGAAACTCGTTTAAACATTTTAATAATGCGAAATGGAGTCGAACATAATTGAAATGTTAAGTGATTCTGCCTTGACAATTGATTTCAAATGGATTTTATTGATTTAGATCGCTACTTTAATTTTCTGAATAATTTCAATTTCCAGTTGTAATAGTTTTGTAACGGATTTTCTGAGGGGTAAAATCGAACCGTCACCTCCTCGTGGTGTTCTGGATAATCAGCTAACGATGGTAGTAAGAAGCACACCCTTCACTTGCACTCCCGCTATGACGATCTCCTTTGGGTACACCCAATTGTACAATGCCTTCTCTTTATATCGAGGAGAGACTTCTATGGATCAATTATGTAGAATTCATTCAAGGGTCCGGAAACGGCTATTGGGGCCACTTTGGTGAAGAGGGCCCTTTTCGATCGGACCTGGATGAAAACTCTAGCTCAGCTCGGATTGTCGGGTCTAGACCTCGAAAAGCTTCGGAAAAGACTGTTGACACCTCGACATAGTTCGGAAAAGAATATCGGACCTACACCTCGGCTTCCTAGAACCGGAATAAGTGACTTCTCCGGACGGAGTACGGTTAAGCACTGTTCTCGAAATTATGGGCAAGCTTGTTTTATAGTTGAGCGGAAAAGCTTTTTTCAAGGAGCTTTTGTCACAGGAAGTTTTCAGCTTCAAAGCCAGAAAATACAACTTCTATCAGGCCGAGGGTTTTAATGTTTGCTGCCTGAATTTTTGGAGAAGGATTCCACTAGTGACTAATTGTGGCTCATTACAGCTTGTTGGTTTAATTAGCATCGCCTAATGCGGCCAAGGAATTGTGTAGGCGTGGAAGAAAGGACTTCAAGACTCTTGTTGGCTATATCTCAGGACACTTGTTTGATACACTTGTTGGCTTGACATCAGACCACTTGTTGGCTTCATTACCGGACACTGCGTCCTGAATTACCATTTATGGCGCATAGAAATAGCACAGGACCTCATCTGCCAACAGCTCCGGCCCCTGTTGAGGTTGGAGCCAGATTGTTTTTTGGGACCCTTTGGTCGACGCTTTCACCTTACATAAATTGTATTTCCGATTGTCCTAGTTAAACCTTTTTTCGAATCCTGTCGAGGCAAATGGAGATTTATCTGGACAAGCTGCATATTTGAAGCAGTGTTCAATTCCTTAAAGGATTATGTCACCTCTTTTTGCTCCCCTTTTAAGGTAGGGATCGATCCCTAAGGATTTAGGTGGTGGTTGTCCCTCTTTTCCCAAAGTCGCCCCAGTCGCCAGTGATATTGAGATGGAGGAGAGAGTTAAAAGAGTCTCCTACTAGTCCACAAAATACAGTGGTCACCTCTGCCATTCCTGGAATAGACTCCTGCGATATTTCAGTTGGTAACCTTGGGGTTTCTGCTTCCTTAATGATCGGAAGTTTGGCTGGGAGCAGCTTTGGTCATGGGTTTTTCTGACCTGCTTAACCTAATCGGTGCCCAACCAAACTTGCAGCCAATTTGGCCACCCGCCCACCTCAGCTCATCATTTGGTCCAAGAACATCATCTCTGTGAATGGTAGGCGGTTCAATTCGTCTTTTACATATTTACGCTCTTGTTTTGGACCCCTATCCTTTTCAACAGTTGGACCTTCTGTTGGCGCCGCGTAGTACCCGACCACAACGTGGCTTTGAGCACCACGCACTTTACACACAAACCGACGATCGAGCTTGTTTTTCTTGTGCATCGGTAGTCTTTGAGTATGATAATCCAAAGACCGATTGCACATAACGAAAATGTTATGTACATGGCCTTTATATGCCCTTCGTATGCCCGAGTGTACTGCTCAGTACTCGACAAATTAAGTCTTTTTTTCAAGTTTAGCTGTCCTGGGGCCATATGTGCTTCCGTAAAAAAGGCTAAAACTCTACGGTCAACATATACCCCTTAAAAACCCAGCGGACGGTGTTCGCCCGCTGTAAGGCCTTTTTCTTTTATTCGAAAATTTTTGAAATTTTTCGTACGTCTTGTATATACAGTGGTTACAAGTTTGATTTCTTATAGTAAACTATGTCCCACGAACAATGATCCATAGGCCTTCAGCAGGGACATTCTGTCCTTGGTAGTGTTATGGAAGAAATTCCAGAAGAATGAATACTATTATGTATATTGAAAATCCGAGATGTCAAGCTTTTAACACTATTTCATGAACATATAATATAGGTTACCCGGGTTGCTTCTAAGATACTGTAGAGCACCTCAACCCAAGTATGCACCTATTTGGTGAGTCTGGTTTGGTTGCTCTAGATATCTCCAAAGCTTTTGATATAGTTTGGAACCCATCTCTACTAACTAATAACTTGGTTTTCTCATAGGCATATGATGGCCAAGGAATTTTTAACCAGGCCTGCAAACAATCTTCTGATGCCTGTCATATGACTGAAGACTATGTTTCAATCACGGTCGGTGTTCGCCCGTTGTAAGGCCATTTTTTTTACTCGGGTTAGAATAAGAGTTTTCAAAATAAGATTGACAAAGTACAATTATGACGATTTCGAACTACAGTAAGGCTATGCTAAAAAATATTATTACAAAGTACTTTTACCTTTGCTGCAGTTCTCTGCGGTATTGAAGTGCTCATTGGATATTTTCAGGATTATGGCTATTGATTCTCCTATAATCAATCATTGATGCAAAATTTTAGGTATTACCCTTCTTAAAATAGAATAGCCAACATCTTGTAGCATACTAAAAAAAATTGTTTCGTAATATTTCCGCATTTAGGAGAAGGATCACATTCGTTTTATTTCCACTACCAATTTTTTTTTATAGACAGGCTTATTATACCATACCTTGCTATACCCCTGCACAAAATGGTTTCGATAACAGCCCCTTATACTGTCTGTGGCAGGCATCCAAAAATGCTCTGCAGCACCCGGGGCATCGTTTCGTAAGATGTTCCGGCGCCCAGCTTACACTAATTTTATTCATATAAAGGCAGTCGTGAAGAATCAATAATACCAACATTTCCGGGACCCGTGACCTTTCTCCCCAATCTTTTATATATCTTTATTGCTCCACCCCCGTAAGGACGGACTGCTGCTGCTTCCACAGAGGTAATTATTTTTGTTGACATCGTTGACGTGGGTCGACTTCAATCGTTTTGCTACAACTATTTACGTATTCTTGGGGGCAGACATTTGGATTATTGTCCTCGTTTTGTGAGGGAATTAATCAAATTGTGATATTCAAGTTTGGACAGATGAAAAGTTGCGATGACTTTTCCGTTTTTGAGGTTGGGCAAGGAGTTAAAGGGTTGTGTAATTTGAATATTTGTGAAGAACTAAGAACAGATTGAGACGCGTTTCAGTTTTCACATTCATTGAAAGGGGGTTGTCAATTAATGAGTTATTGTTATTGTGCAAGTAGGGTTATGTTCTGTCATCCTTAACAAACAATGCTATAAATTGAAGGTAATAACCAGGTACAGAGACCGCTAAACAGGATTGACTAAAATACCATTGAAAAAAAGAAAAACGAGGTGGGAGATATACCGTGGCATTTAACAATATTTTGCGACCGTATTTAAATGTAGTTCCCATGTTTCCTGTTATATATCAATCGCTATAGCAGCCCGAACATGCCCCAACCATGAAATCATATTGAAATAGGTTGCGTGTAAATTTCGTAGACCGTAAAATTTAATTTCGCTCGAAACATCCCAGGAAGCGAGGAATTTGTTAACACAGTGGCACGTAACCTCTTAAAATTTCACTGATTCGACTTGGGAACGTGACACATCGAATTCAAACCGCGCAAGAAATTTCAAATTTTCCTAATAGCATTCTAATGAACACGTCAGGCCCATTCTTCGCACACTTATTTTCCCTCAAAGTTAACGCCGCCACTCCCGGTAATTCCATTTCCTTTTCCTACGATATCCCCGAGTCGTGTAAGGACTAAGGAATAGATCATGTGTTGTTAATTTTGGTCCTTGTGCCCGTGGGTAACATGTAAATTTTATTTGGTTTTCGGGTGTAAAATTGTGTCAATATGTTTTATTTCCCTGTAAACAGTGTGGCATAAGGAATGCCATGCCAAGTTTAGCATCCTCTCTCTAACGTAACGTATAGCTTGCGTGGGCGGATGAAGGAGAACGGAGCCGCAATGAATGATGATTTAAGTTGTAAGTTTGGAGCAAATAGTTTTTTTCGTATTCAGTTTTATGTGCATACATACACATATAATGTGCACATGGCTGTACCATAAACTTTGCAAACTAGGAAAAAGTAAAGTTCCTTCCCCAAGTCATGTTGAACTTTTCGGTAAAAAGAAGGCGCTTTTGTAAAACTGCGGTTGCATGAGCAAACTTCTAATACAATATTCTCGAGGAAAAAGTATACTTGCATGTGTGTTTAGTGTGGGGAACTTTTATTTTAGTAAAACTTTTTGATTTAGTATCAAAAGTAACATATGATTGTGGAAATTATGTTACACTTTTCAATTTAACAAAAGTATAGATATCGCTTCTCTGAGATTTTGACTCTGAAACCAATATACACAACAAGGGGACAAGGATTTCCTTATTGAAAATTTATGATCATCCGACTTTAAACAATATTATAAACTGGGATTTTGTTATGTGGAAAAAACAATCTTAGGAATCACTCTTTGTACTACCAGTAGTATTGGGTAGGATATGATTACGAATTAAGTTTATAAGAGGTGCCTCTTTTTTCTTTTGAGCCCGTACAATGTCATGCTTCAAATTAGGCGAGGCGACAATGTCTTTCCAGTACATATTAACAAAGTAACCTAATCTCATTTCATTTTGAAATTTCATTGCCTCAAAAAACGTAAGAAATATCTCTTCAGTGCAAAATTTGAACCCCTAAGAAAATGTAAGAATGGTTTCTCCTGTACAAAATTTCACTCCCTCAAAAAATGTAAGAAATGTCTTTCCAGTTCGTATGTACAATCATTTATATAGATACACATTCATTTAGCAGAAGGTCATTATTTTAGAGCTGGAACATTTTTAAAAATTGAGGCATCAGTACAATTTGCCATGGTGCAAAAGATAAATGTACTGCCTCGTGTAAATCCGGCTCAACTCGAACTACCAGTCAGTGATGTCGTTGAGGTCATGGTACAGTGTCTAGTAGTGAGCTAAGTTTAAAGGATAGAAGAGAATAGGAGAGTTATATGAGGCCTAAGCCTTAAGTTTTAATTTTAAGATAATGTATGAGTCCGGAAATGCTAACTGCGGAAGATTATAACACCATCAAGTTGGTTAAAATAAACTAAAGGGTTTGTGGTGATGTTAAAAGATCTGTCAGCCGTTAGATGCACATCATCCACTGTAGAAAGTACATAACTGTAGGTTTTGGCATTAGTAAAGACAGTGCTTCGTCATGGAATCCTTAAACGGGACGCAATCCCCGGCCCCAATCAAGAATGAATTCGATATCCCGATTGATGGCACGTGCTTGTATTATTTTGTCGAAGGCCTTAGGGTAAAGCTGGGTACCGTCATCAGAAAAGCTGGAAAGTGGATTGCAGGGGCTTAAGAGCAGATCATTTATAAAGATTAGGAAAAGTGCGGGTGATAGAAAGGATCCCTGGGGAACACCGACAGAGAAGGGGGTTTAGATACGACGGCATCTAAAATTATCATGATTGAATGGCCTCAAAGAAAACTCTCAATTCAGTTCTTCAGAATAGAGCCGATACCATTACTTTGGAGTTTGTTTAACAGTGTAAGGTGCCATACTCTGTCAAAAGTCTTAGAGATACCAAGAGCAGCTAGACTAGTCTCACCAAAGCGATAGATACTTTGGTTGAGATTAAAGATAAGATTGGTTAAACTCTAACTCTTGAGATTGGTTAAATTTTAACACTATCTGCTTTAAAACTATTACAGATAAATCCAAACCTGGGTTTAGTTCGGAGTTGAAATTCTTATTCATTGAGAGGGAATATCTTTACCAAAGATACTTTTCTACGAAAAGTGCTAGAAACTTGTACAACCGTATTCGGAATTTAGTCACAGCCAAATGAAAAATTTCCGACCTCAACGTGAAGATGGCAGCACTCGTCAATAAAAGCTAGTGAATTGTGTATCTTTTGACAGTTACTTGCCAAAGTTGGTCTGACAATGCCTGTGATTTCAAAAATGTTCCTACAGCAAGTGGTCAAGGTAGTAATTAACAAATCATAACCGCCATATCCTCGAATAATCAAGGGAATCCCACCGCTGCCACCAAATATGTGGGATCATCATCATAAATTAGTAATAGTAGCCCAAAGGTAATTTTATCAGTTAGGAACATCAGAACACTAATACGGCATGAAAAAATTCACATTTCAGTGGACAATGTAGAAGTAAAAGATTACCCATCTGCTTATTTACTGAGGATGTACAATGGAACGAACATATCGTTGGTTTACAAGCAGAATTCACTAAGTACAATTTTTCAAGTTTTCAGTTTTTTATACTAAAGTAAGTCTTATAATGCCAACTTTATACTGGCAATACCTTATAGCCCGCAAACTAATATTGTTAAGGTTTTTAGGGGGTTAGTTTCGGATTTACCTTGTCCATAATGACACAAAACTACCAAATCATTTCTGCCAAAACTCACTAATTCGTTGCGTTTTTTTATTTTAATCTAAAAGTCCAGTATTAGAATTAAATAATTATTTCAATTCTTTTGTAAACTAAACTAAGAAATCTAAAAAACAATGTATGCTGAGCCGATTACTATTATATGCCATTACAAAATTTTCAGAGACACAAACATCTTAAATATCGATTTACTAAAAACTATGGTTTTTGACTTAGTGATTTCTGCTTTTAAACCCACGATATATTCTAAATCGCTACATAAGAATTTTAATGCTTGTGAGTTCAAATGTGAACGTTTTTCCTAAAACCAATGGTTCGGGCTGTAATTTACAAATCATAACCGCCATACCCTCGAAGAGTCAAGAAAAACCCAACGCTGCCACCAGATTTTTGGTATCATCATTATAATTATCACCAACGCTATAAATCGCAAACAGTGAACTGGGAGTATAGTTAGGGGAGCAAGAGCTACTTATGCGAGTCTACCGCTTGATTTAAATACTAACTAGTCGCACGGAACAATACACTACCGTACGCGAAAATCGCAAATAAAAACTCATTAAATTCAATTTTTCATTATTTACTGATTGTACTGATACAATATTAAATATGTAAAATACCTCAACATTTAAAGTTTCATTTAAACAACCGTTGTTTATCAAGGTTAATTAATGCAATCACATCTGGCTTTACGACTCTATAATTTAACCTAAATGAACAAAACCATAATGATGCAAGAATCATGCAAAAGCATCAAAATGTCAACAAATTAAAATCCATTTTTATGCCTTCTCTTGCGTTAAACATCACGTTAATTGTCACGTTTTAATCCCTTTTAGCCCTCCAGCCAGATAATCTCATGTACGCTTAAAGCTGATATTGTAATACATCGGACTAATTATGTGCGCTCTGTGGAGTCCTTAAGGCCATGAACTAAAGCCGGTGCCCTTGTACGATGCTAATTCCTGGTCTCGGTTCCTCCTCTTTTTTTTATTGGAAGCTGTAGGTTTGAAAGGACATTTAACCCTCTGACAATCTCCATTCACATTATACCTTTTTTCCAAGCTCCTGCACACACCTACATACATATATGTTATATACATATTCCTCCCAAGGGTCTTTAAATGTAACAAACAGGATCTTAGGCAAATCAAAATGAAAAATTGCCCTCATATCCAATTCCCTAAGCAGATTGGCCTAAATTACGATAAAACGAGGGACAAATCGCTGACATATCTGTCGTAAAAATAAAAGGAAAATTTGTCTTTCATCGCAATGGAACCCTAATCTGAAAGGGAATTCACTAATAAAATCGGTCACTCCTTTGAAGTGGAATGAGCTTTCCCATTTTCCACCCCCGAAAAAAGAAACTTTGATAATTCATATCACGTTTCGGGACAAGACGCCACGACATCATAATTATATGTTTTGGGGTCTAAGAAAATGGCTCGGACTATATCTTGAGGGAATATCTATATATTTTATTTTTTCGTTTTCCTTTGCCATGGATGGCAACCTAACGAGAATTTAATAGCTACACAATCGAGGAAATGCCTTTATTCTTAACTGAGTTTAAACGATCAATTTACCCGATTATGACCTTCGTTACTGTTTTTTTGGGAAAAGGTTAATCTAATATCAAGTGACAATGGGTAAGAGTGTGTGAAGAGTGTTGTTGTTTAAGGAAATATCTCCCAACACAGTCTAACACATATCTGGTACAAAATTAATTTACACTTGAATAATGTCACGTTCTGCGATAGTTTTCAAAATTATTTCCTTTCCTTTGAATCTGGGCTTTCTTTTCCAATTCGATTATTAAAATGAGCGAATCGAGTGGAACTCTTCAAAATAAATGTCAATGTTCTATTAGGCTAGGCCATATAGCAGCCTGCACAATTTGTCTCCCATCCCAGAGGTCCGGCGTTCGAGTGCACTTCGCGGCATGGTCCATCGATTTCGTAACCTAGATAACAATCTTTCTCTCTTGTCTTCCTCTTTACAACGATTCCCAACTGTATCTCCTGCTATCGCCTACAAGCATCTTCGGTTCGATCACAGAAGCCAGCGTTCGATCAAGGTAGTAAACCGTTCTGCGGGTAATAATTCTTTCACTCGTCTCTCTCCTATCTTTCCGAATAAAGCTTGCTGTCCGGCATTGCACTCTAAACAATAAAAACAATCGCCAGTTCAAAGATACATACCTCTGTATCTCTCTTGTGGTTTACATAAAAAAACGACGTTCACAACGTTCCTTCTATACCGCTATGAAAAAAATACCATCCAATCTTACGTAGGGAGAGGGGATCTCGGCAAATATCACGTAATTTTTTTCCGCAAGAAACAGTGTGGGTGTCAAATGGTAGTAGCGACCCCAGGGATCTTGGAGGTGCCGCCGGTGCGCCAAAAAGACAAGCCCTGAGGAACGCCATCTGCGATCTATCTTCGCGACCTAAGATCTTCCGATATGCTACCGAATCCTACCGCCACCTCTAGGAAGATGTTGATTTTACATCGGATGACCCCTGCATTCTCTTGCCTATAGATTCAAGAGTAACAGACGAAGGAGGGTGAAAGGCGAGTGTTTCGCGCCTAAAAACCCAACAATTATAATTACCGGACTGATCCTATAGGTTGGGGTTTGGGCGGCAGGCTGACAATCTTCCACCGTAAAAACCCACCCTTCACGAATCCTCAAGGCAGGCCTCGGCCAGGACGTACATACCTAACGACCCAGGCAACGAAATGTGGAATTTGATTTTGGAACTTGGAACGTCAGAACGCTCAGCAGGAAAAATTGGACATAGTAATCACCGCTCTACAGGAAACCAAATGGACTCACAGTGGCATAATGAGTTTTAGAACCCACAAGAAACTCTCCAGTGGTTCATCGAATGGAAGAAAGAGAGTTAGGAGTTGCTTTTATAGTGGAAAAGAAAATGAAATCACTGATTGCGCCCATAGAAGACAAGTCGGACGAGGAGAGAGAGGAATTCTTCCAGGAGCTAACAAACGCCATCAGATTAATATCATCAAAAGGTGCTTGGAGACACATCAACGCCAAAGTAGGAAGAGAAGAGTAATTCCTAGGAGTCATGGGAAAGCACATAACGCTACCAGTGACAACGGTAATAGATTGATCGATCTCGCTAGCTCGAACTCAATGGTAGTAAGTTCCTCACTGTCCCCGTACTAAAATATTCATAAGGTGACGTGCCAATCAGCAGACGAGGTAACAAATTATCAGATTAACCACCTTACGAACCGCCACTGCATCCAGTAGCAAGGCGAACGATAAAAGTAAAAGTATCGAAGGCTTTAACTAAAAAACCTGAAAAATAACATATAGCGGAGTCAGATAAGCAAAACATAAGGAATTGCTTCCAGTCTAAAAAAATTTCTTGGAACATGTTAGTTGTACCTAGTCGAATACTATACGAAATGGACATTTTCTACCTCTAGCAACCGGTGCTACGTAAGTTATCAGCCATTATGTGAAATGTTTTCATTTTGGTCGTTCTTTCTAAATATAGATGGGTATATCTCGGTATGAGTAGGTCCGAAAAAAGCAAAAAAAAAATAGAGGCTGTTCGCTATTTTGGATATCAGTGGTTACAATATCAAATTTTTATCTGTACATCTATCGTCTTAAAAAACTGTTAAATTTTAGCTTCTGGTTAGAGCTTCGGATTTGTTCAGTCAACTTATATTTTGAAATATGAACAATAACTGGTTAAAATTTCAGGTCAAAATATCTTATTCAAGTCCCAAAAATTGACTTCGAATTTGAAAATTAATTGCCCTTTAATTTTTATACATTGCATCGTATGAGGTTTTCATTTTTTTAATATGAAGTTTCTTTTATGCAATTTATGATGGTGAACAAGGCAAATTGAAAATGGTGAATTTTGGCATTTTTTCGTTAATTTCTTGGAAATAGTTTCGCTGCTAGCGGGTGTTTTGCGCCTTTTTTTTCAAATTCTGGTGATAATTAAAGCGTCCAAAGAAAAGCCGTTAAGCTATAATAAACCATAATTTTGGGTCAAAATCTAAAAAAAATAGTAATAATAAAACCCTATTGTAACCTTCTTGCAAAAACAAAAAAAAACATTCAGGCATCCTGTACTCAAAAATACATAAAAATACTAGCTGGGACCCGGTGCGCCTACGCTGCACCCATAAGTCAATAGTAAACAATAAAAACCATCCATTGACTTAATATTTTTCGAGATATGAATTTTACACAGATGAAATGCCTCAAAGAACATGGGTCTTGCGTCGGCCGCCATGAATCGGTATATTGAGTCTACTACATTGCTTATTGTATTCTACTTGTCATACCCTTTAATTTGATACCCATGTTGAGGGGGTTGTGAAGAAAGTGGTAATCCGGCCTCTTTAGACGGCCGCCATGGATCTAAAGATATATTTTGTATACTAAATTGCTTATTGTATTCTACTTATCATACCCTTTCATTTGATACCCATGTCGAGGTGGTTGTGAAGAAAGTGGTACCCCGCCCTCTTGAGACGGCCGCCATGGATCTAAATATATATTTTGTATACTACATTGCTTAGTGTATTCTACTTAACATACCCTTTCATTTGATACCCATGTTGAGGTGGTTGTGAAGAAAGTGGTAATACGGCCTCTTGAGACGGCCGCCATGGATCTAAAGATATATTTTGTATACTACATTGCTTATTGTATTCTACTTATCACACCCTTTCATTTGATACCCATGTCGAGGTGGTTGTGAGGAAAGTGGTACCCCGCCCTCTTGAGACGGCCGCCATGGATCTAAAGATATATTTTGTATACTACATTGCTTATTGTATTCTACTTAACATACCCTTTCATTTGATACCCATGTTGAGGTGGTTGTGAAGAAAGTGGTAATCCGGCCTCTTGAGACGGCCGCCATGGATCTAAAGATATATTTTGTATATTAAATTGCTACTATTGAAACTAAAATGAAGTGAAAATTCCTAAAATTACCATTTTTTTTGGATTTTGCAGCTGTTTTTTTTTTGGTTAAAGGTATAAAAAATAGCGTACGACCTATTCTCAGACCTACCAAATATACACAAAAAATTTCATGCAAATTGGTCAACCCGTTTCGGAGGAGTACGGTAACAAACACTGTGACACGAGATTTTTATAGATATAGAAGAAATTCTCTATCCCTTTCAATCAACAAATCGAAGCTACAAAGTTATTAGGTTATATTCAACACCCACCTCCTGTCACCCCATTAGAATAAACAAGAGATGAAGAGAAAATTCACCTATCCTCGATCTCTGTTTTCTTGACTTAATATACATACATGAACGAAAATTCATATTTGAAGAAGAGTCAAAAACAAAAACAGAGTGTGAGTTCAATTAGATTGAATGTGTCGGAGTTTTCACGATGATTTTCTGGGCCAAATAAGCTGGAGATATTACAGCTTCCCCATGTTGTGTAAGGCCTCGGCCAAGATAAGAGTGGCACCAGAAAAATTTAACGTCTGGAACCAGCGGAGAGACGCACTGTAGTATTGTCACTCTGCCGCTCGCTGCTCACATCATGACCATGGCTGCTCACATCAACATTAGGAAGCTGTAATATCTCCAGCTTTAGTGTTTCCAGAGGAGGAAATATATTAAGATTTTTCTTGTGATTAATCTTGATATATTTAAAAAAAATTCTTTTATTTTTATTTATATAAATTTATTTTTATGAAGTTGCCTATTTGCTCAAAGGAAGCAGTGCTTCCTTTGCTTCCAAAGAGGAACCGCCACTGACTGGATGTGAGAGCTATGAGAGGAACGTGCGCGGTGGCTCGGATCACTATCTCGTCAAAGCGAAATTTAGAACCCGGATTACGATAAAAACTCACAGAGGGCAAACACAACTAAGGTAGAATATAGACAAGCTAAAACTTGAAGAAAGGAGAGATGCCTATCAGAATGCTATCGTACAAAATCTGAGAGAAGGAGTAGGGGGACAGCGCGATATCAACAACAAATGGGAAAAACTTTAGGGTATGATGGTGGGCGGGAAAAATATTGCCGTAGAAGCAGGAGGTCCTGAATTCGGAATATTCCATCGCAGACCCTCCGTTAAAGTTACCCCTAGGATGTTAACAGTTGAGTCAGCCGTTGCATTCTCTTCTCCCAATGAGATAGGAAAAATGTCGGTGTTAGTGAGAAAACTGGTTTAGTAAAACACCAAAATGTGGCTAATCCGACACAAATATATTTATCGCGGTTATACGAACGCCACAAAGTAGCACATTAGCCCCTCGATTGCTTATTAAATTGTTGGAAGTCTAAAATTCTAAAGGTATAAAAGCAGAATCATAGACTGTCTGATATTGTATACTCAAGCTCAGGAATAACGCAATAATGGACTGTCTAGCCAAAAATTGTGCTAGCTCACCAAAAAGACTTGTCACATATCAATATGCCACCGAAGATCGGGTTTTCACAATTGGGAGAAGAAACCAGTCTTCCAATAATGGACCAACCTATTGTGAGACTATCCCAGATGAAAAGATTCATTGAAATCTATAACGTCAACGCAAAAGTACGAATAGATACGATCTTACATTCTTCGCTGGTCGCAGACCTGATAAATACCATCTTTACAAGTTATGACAAACCAATGGCATCGCTACACGTTATTAAGTCCAAAGACGATAATCGATCGCCGATTCCATATGCGTTTTAGAGCGATCGGTAGGGTATTTTCGCAAGTAAATAAACGGTGCTTACTGAAGAATTAGAGGGTCCAGCATTATCCAATGACGCTTTAATACTGCCGCAATTTAAAAAAAAAATGCAAAACACGAATTTTCGGAGTTAGCTGAGCCAATGTTTCAACCATTAAAGTCATTAGAGTAGCATGCCTCTTGAGCCGAGGTAAATTTCATGGTGTGACAGATAAGGGTCGTATACTCACAGACTAAGCTACGAATATGCCTTTGGAGCTTATTTGCAAAAAGTTCGACAAATATTTATTTCAGTATAATCTTTTAAAATGAAATTTAATTAACTACACTATTTTATTAACAGGTTTTAATTTTCTTGCAATATGAACATTTTTTTGAAAGTCAATTTGGTTCAATGTATGTAATGTCAAATACTGACAAAATTTTTTCTGCTTTAGAATTACTGAATTGATATAATATTCAGCCTAAGTTCACTTCCAAAAGAATTCTTTATTCTATACGCCGAGTAATATGATACACTCAGCAAGGCCAATTTTATGATGAAAATATAACATAACGAGACATGTCAAATTGCGAAACATATTTCGTAATCATACCTTTCTACCCTAACATGCTGCCAACCCATGCCTAGCTGGAGCGCACTTGCGAACTTAATAAATTTAAAACAATTCAAAAAATTCTTCAAAATTTCATCATAAAAATTTCCGTCAAGTTATTCATAACCAGTACACAGGCCCGCACACACAGCCTCAAAGTTCTCGGTCCTGATTTAGTATTTCATGTAAGACTGATCCTGTGAAGTAATAATACAAAATGACACGTTCCCCTCATAAATGTGACACAGTATTTTTGAGGACTGGCTGACAGGAATGTTCTGTTTTATTCATTTAAATTGAGCTGCAATAAGATGATTCGGAACGTTATGTACTTAGTTGCCCTGAAGAATACAAATCAATAAACGTCAGAAACAGTGACATCGGGAGTAGACAGCATTTAATAATGTATTGGGACGTTTGTCATATAACTCTGGCAGATTAAATTTAATAATTTATGAAGAAAATGGCAAATACGGGAATATTTTCTACCTGATAGAGTGATAGGGCCTCATATATTTGGGATTGTCGGAAAGATTTCAGTCTCATAAATTTATGTGGGTGGCATGTACACACATGAAAGGATATCGGATATTCTCCTTATCAAAATTTATAGTTCTGCTGTTAACAGCTGCCGGGTGGTATATGTTAACCAACCTTGTGATGCGAGTTACGAGGGATAGCGCCAATAAAAAATCGAGAGTTACTTTAATTTCACATGGACGAATTTAATGCATTCGTAATGAAGATGAGTCTGTGGAGATTTTTACCCTTCTCAGTCCCCAAATTCACAAAAATATAGTTATCTTAACTAATTGGTATGTCAGCTCGCTGGAAGTGTTGCGATACTGTCACGAATTTTCTGGTAAAGAGCTGTGTACGACATGTGCGTCACACATACCTTCTGTGCAAAATTATCCAGAGTTGTTAAATAAAAAATAATTAATTCATCATTCAACATTTTTTGTCGCCTCGAGTGCAATTCAAACCAGTGCGTAAGACCCTTCTCCATATAACATGGGGCGTTCTTATGTCTAAGGTCGATTTTATTTGGCCGCCATTTTGGTGTGGTTGTCAGCTGTCATATTTGACAGTTGTGGATGCCAGTCGATACGATTTTTTATGGGGCCGTCATAAAGGAGTTTTACATCTCGGTTTAGACGATCATCATTTTTGGTAAAATTAATTAAATAGCAGAATAGCAGCTATTAGGGCTTTGAAAATACTCAATTGATACACTAATGACCATTTAACTCTCGTACAGTGATTGTATGGTGCGTCATTTGAGCCGGCGGCTTGATCAGACCGATATTCCTAGGGGTACAGTCATCTGTGATCGAATTGAATAATTTAGGCTAACAGTATATGATATTCCAACAGGACGGTGCCACAGTAAGCCTCACAAGAAATAATCGAGAGGTGTTAAATCGCACGATCTTGGAGATCAATTGACAAGTCCATCTCTCGAAATCAACTAATCGCCAAATTTTGATATTTAGAGGTTGATGGTTGGGGTCGCCATATGACACTTACCTCAATCCTATTGAAACCACATATACTCTGGATTAATGTCATCCATATTTTCAAACCAAAAATCATTGATCATACGCTAAACGACGACTGATTTTCGAAGTAAATGTGAATAATTCGGTAGAGTTGTTCAAGTGTCAGTCTATCAATGATGATTTGTCAGGGTCTACGGATGATAAAATATCCAAAAGTGACCGGAGAATGACAGCTCGTTTGATAGTTAGGTCTTTGGAACGTTCTATCTAAGCGAAAAAAATCGGACTGTAACATAAAAAGCGCCCTCTATTTTTCGTAGGCCGATTAGTAGTTCAGCAAATTTATGGACGTTATGGTCTCAACGGGCTCGAAACAATACAAAGTCATACGGAAATATACCCGGCGTTTTGGTTGATTGATGAACGTCATCCGTTGAGTTTTTGGCCAAAAACTTTTCCACTATAACGAAGGCTTTTGTCAGATGTCGCATTATCGTGCTGCAAAATGTGTTTTTTCTGTGGATATTCGCTCGCAAATGTTCAGAACGTCCAAATAGTAACTATTTTACCAGGTTATAGAAATAAATAATAAGATTTTTGATATGCGACTTTTAAATGAAAAACTCCTCATATTTTTGAAAGAGTGCAAGTAGAGAGATCTAATGTAGAGACAGGAGCACGTTCACTGGGCCTTTCATGTTAACTCGCAGCCGCTCCTTTTTATATGCTTTATATTAGCTTCACCTGTATGTTTTATGTAGTATGAAAAAAAATATTGCAACTTGAATTTGAACCCCTTCCATATATCCTATGAACTTGAAATTTTGCAAAATGGCGGCTCCAAGATGGCGGTAGAATTTTGCAGTTGTGCTCTACGACCCCCAACATGGGTATCAAATGAAAGGGTATGACAAGTAGAATTCAATTAGCGGCCAACACAAAATGGCGATTTACCTTTTTCTTTACAATGCCCTCGATATGAGTATCAAACGAAAGTATAAGACGACTATAGTACAGTAAGCTGTGTGACGTCACTTGAAATCTAATATGGCGAAAGTCATATAATACACTAAAAAGTAGAAAACAAAAAAATATAGTTCAAATATCTAAAAAAAATACGCTTTTCCTTTAAAATGAACTAAAAAGTAAAAAATAATTTTGAGTGTAAAGTTTCTACTGCTCCAGCCAGTATATGGAATCAACTTTTTTGGAAATGTAAAAAAACGGCGGGCTCTCGCGAAAAGTTTCATTGTTAATAAAATAATAATATAGGTAACGAGTCCCACGCTTTTTCACATTTCGAAAGGTAGGTTGTTTCCATATACTAGCTGGAGCAATAGAAACTTTACATTCGAAATTATTATTTTTTTTACTTTTTAGTTCATTTTAAAGGAAAAGCGTATTTTTTTATTTTTTTTTTAAACTATATTTTTTTGTGATGTTTGATGCGAAGCTTCTACTACAAGTGTTTGATTGAGTAACTGGATAAATAGAATTATTAGGCGCTTGAAATAGTTTCATTAATTGAAAACTGATCCAGAATTATGTACATATACATATATTAATAAGCTTGCAAGTAGTGGTTCCAATAGTTTGTTATGCTCATAGTAACTAAAGCTCGAAATTTGTTATTCCTGGAAATATGAAGCTCAGAATTTAGATCTTTGGATACAGCTCTCGTAACAAAATATTGCTTGTAGTTGTAGAGGAAATGATATCATTGAAGTATTGGAGTCATGATATTACATCGTCTGTTGGGTTAATATTGATTCAGATTAAATCCACATCAGAGATTTGACAATTTGCAAATTTTCGGTGCTGTATCAAAACCTAGTTAATTTTAATAACCTTCGAGTCTGAGTGGAAGATTGAAATTTGGTTTACGATATGAGGATCTGACGAAAAACGATTTAATAGCACTTTTGGTAAAAAAATGTATTTTTGTTTAAAGTGGCTGTTTATGATCCCATGAATCTAATTAACTCTTCGTTGAACTTCTGACTTTATTTTGGCATACTTTTGGGTCGTTTTGAACGAAAACGAAGATCGAATTAGTCCCTTGACACTGACCTCAGGAAGAAACGTTCGTTGAGACTCGTCATCTTCATCCACAAGTTCACACCGAAATCGTTCAAACGAACAGTCAAGGGAAGCAATTCAAACCCTGCTTCTTGAAGTTTGTTGGTATGTTTATTTGCGTAGAGAGTAGTTTTCGTATGCCATTTCAGAAATTCGCTGATGGACATAATATTAAAACTTGCTTTCTTATAAGTTTTCATTTCAAGATGCTGACAGTCTGGGTAAGAAAAAATGCCAAGCAATGAGATAAATGTTATTCTGAGTATGATAAAAAAAAATTATTGATCAATTTTAGATTTTTATTATTATGTTCTAAGATATATGTATTTGCATCCCTTGCTTCCAAAGACTTTTGCCTTTGGTACAGCGAATAATATCCCATAAAACTGCTACTGTGTGTCATTTATCTACGGGAAAAGTGCCCAAATAATTTGGAAAAACTCATACTGCTCCGCCGCGAGCTTAATCCACATAAATAAGTAATTCAATTTAATTATTTGTTTCAATTGCAAGTAATAAATTCTAATTCAAAACACCTTTTGCATTTGGTTGACTTTTAACAGTGTTGACTTTTAACCAAACTGCTACCCTTCCAATGACCGAATTCAATGTCAGTAAAAAAGTATTGAGAATCTTAAATGAAAACTTTGGTTAAAGAGTATGCGGTCCTCCAGAGTCTCTCAACCCTTGAAAATAAAGAAATAACTTGAAAAGAATTTCTCGAGTTTGCTTTATCTTAAGAAATACCACTGTGAAATATTTTCATTTCTTGAAACGTAAATAAATAAATATTTGAAAGTCTTCCGAAACAACTTATACAGAGGAAACAACAAAGTTTTTAAATACTTCCACTGCCAAGAAGTAAAATCATTTTAACCTAATTATTAAGAAGTAAAATAGACGTAATTTTGAGGAAACTTCTTCTCTTGCCCGTTTATAAACGCTGGCTTTGATGAAATTTCTTTTATGCCACTTCAAATTTAATTAAGTTGGAGAAAACACAACTAAAGTATAACTCGGAGGGAAAGAGTTTTAGCTTGAATGTTAAATTGAGTTGAAAGGCAACATTTTTGGATGCACTTCACTTCCGAGATGTAAATTGAGTTTGAGTAATTTAGTTTCAAAAGTATATCCTTACCTTCGCCAGATGATTTCTTTCCTTTCTTTGTTTGATTTTCTGTTATTGCACTATCCTGGGAGTCAGTACGAGTGTTACTGAAGTTCCTTAGAGGCAGTCGAAATAAGGCAGTTTGAATAAGTAATAGAGATTTCTCTAGAAATAGAGGAACACGAAAATGTTGGTTTGAAAGAAACATTTTTTACTTGTTATATAACCATTTGGTAATTAGAAGTTTAGAGAAGAAAAATTACATTGTACGAAATTAAATATAGGGTACTTTAAATTGTTTTATTTAGTGATGCCGTTATTGACTTCCGTAATTCTACGGTATGTTCAGTTAGAGACTTTCAGTGGAAAAATATATAATGCTTAGGTAAGTTCTAATGGTATATCTTGAGGAGACCTAGAGTTCGCACCTGGTTCCCTGTATTAAATCCGCACTTGCCGTAACTATCTATCACTGGTGGAAGTGCGATCATAACCTTCTCATGGTGGCCACTGGAAGAGGTCCTGAAAGAAATGAGCTAATATGATCGGGCCTAGCAAGCCAATATGTAAAGTCATCGTGTCGAAGGCTGCATGACAGTGGGTGGTTTAACACTGTCATTTATGTGGGCACCGGGCGCACCCAGTTGTATAATTATTTATTCTGATGTGGAGACTCTGTAAGGATGGACCCTACCATACTAATTAGGCTTTTGTGGAGCAATTAAACTGGAGAGGACCAAGCCAAGGAGAGCCGAAGTTGAGTTGGGGAGCCCCACGGAGCACACCCAAAGGTTTTGGACACATCAGAAAATTGACAGTATCAGTTCGCATATAATGTAGGGGGAGTAGGAACCCCAGAAATAATAAAAATATATATATGGGGTGGAATCGCAATTCCTCCTACTTGGACAGCACGCAGACCCAGATCACCGACCTTTTGCCCTAAGGTTCTGGACTTACTAAAGAGTCAAAACAAGGAGGGCTGAAGTGGAATTGGGGACATTACGGAGCATCCCCGAGCCCGCTTTCGGGAACTTCTTCCGAACAGAACGAAGGCAAGACTACGGTCGGGAACCGGGCAAGCTTAAACAGTCAAGAGTAAGCGACAAACACTAGGCAGGTTGCTGAACTTGTTCCAGCGGTCTGGCTCTCAACCGGAGGCTAGGACATGTTTGGCGCTGATGTGCGCCGTTGTTTAACATTTGTGGAAAACTGTTGGGTAAAAAAAGCAGTGAACTAAGGAAGATCTCTCGATTGATTGAGATTCAAAATCTCCCCAAAGTCTTAGAAGGGGGCCCTTCACGATATTGGCCAGTGCTGGACAACCGCAGAGGAACTGTTCGGTTGTCTCTCTGTGGCGTTCCTTTCTTCAACTACTGCCTTCCGCCATAACGATAAGCTCATCCTTCAATTCTTCGATGGTTCTACAGCCCAATTGGAGCCTTGGCCTACATAACCTTCTGCCTCCAGATGCCTCTATATCACCAGTTCCCTATTTTGAGCAGCTTTGCTATATCGGCCTTAACATTATCTCTTCACTTGACCGTGGTTCGCTAAACGGCCTTTTGCAATCTGGTAGTAGATACAGGGCTTTTTTTGGTATCCTTGAGTCATCCATTCTTTGGACATGACCGGCCCAACGTAAACGCAGTGGTATATGTATGTGTCGAAAGTTTACTATCTTTGCATAAATCGTACAATTCGTGATTGTAGCGTATTCTCCAAGCATGGTCTTCATAGATTGGGCCTTATATCCTTCGGAGAATATATCCATCTTGTCCGCAGATTTCTGGGAGAAACTCCAAACTCCTCACCCTTATGTAGCTACTACTCATCCATTTGGCGCTAATTACTGAGAGAAAGTACGGAGAGATCTCTTTAGCACACACACACACACACACACACACACACACACACACACACACACACACACACACACACACACACACACACACACACACACACACACACACACACACACACACACACACACACACACACACACACACACACACACACAATTTTCACAGACATTCTCTTCAAAACAACCTTCAGTTTAATTTTAATCGATTTCATAAGAAAAAAATGTTTTAAAGTCTGCCCCTTGCGATGTAAACCATTAACAAACATCTTCAACACGTGCCACTCAAATTGTCCAATGAACCTTCACCCTTTTTAGAAAACCACATTTTTGTCCTTGTTATCTTGTTATGTACTTTAAGCAAATTTCACCCCCTCGAAAAAAAAAACCTAATTCTGAGACACTCTCCATTTCTCCATTGAATATAACCAAATAAAATTATTGTCATCGCAAAAAGGGAAACAAGACGTAAAGTAGATGGCAACTTAAGAAACAACATTGTAAACATTTTAAGGAGGAAAAATCTCCCAGAAACCATAACGCCCCACTTCCATGGCGGACCAGCAGGCCTTCCAGTTCGTGTTAAATTGAACAAAGTTCCCAGCTAAAAATAGCTTCGCCAGGATATAATCCGCACATGTCTTGCTCCGACTGTAAAAGTGGTTCTTTCGGGGTGGAAGTCTCGGCGCTCCTTTTTTGCAAGGCTGCTGGTGGCTCTCTCTGTTCACTGACCTTTCATCGTTAACTTTTATATCAAGGACTCGAATATAGGATTTGAAGTGAAGATTTTAAAATTTCGCTCCGTAGGAGATATGGAAGGATGACGTGGAAAGTTCCTCTTTGTTGGGTAGAATTTTTGTTAATATTTGTATCTATGATAAGATCTAGGAATAATGGGTTTTGGTTTTTGGCAGAGAAACTTTAGCACTGTATCTACGCGTAATATACTTTCAGGACTAAATATTGGATTTCGTTATTACTTTTGAGCACTTCGGAGCAAATAGACCGAGACCAGCATTATTTGCATTTAAATTATCTCTATGAATAAAAAATATTAAATGTATTTTTCCATATTGTTTATTAAGCGAAATTACAGCATTTTCTAAGGGATATGACTTCATTATACGCGTACATTGGATTGGGGTTTCTTTCAAATTTTTATTATAATTTAAGGCCCAACAAGGACACAAATTATTTATTTTTTTAATTTTAAAAACCATTTTCTTTAAAAGATTCAATATCGGTGTCTTAAGGTACGTTTCCACTTATACACTTTTGGGTGGAAGTGTAAAGTTCCACTCGCATAATGTAAATTATAAGTAGATCCACTTGAATGCGGAACAATCTTTCACTATTAGTATATCCAAACTCATACATAAATTGAAATGTAAAGTGGACCCTATACTATTAATAATATTGTGCAATAATATTGCGCAAAATATTGACGATTTTCTTCTTTGCCTCAGGTAATCTTTCAATATCACCTACAGACTATCAATAAATATGCGCAAATCAAAATATTGCACAATCGTTCATCGCTTTCTATACTAGCACTCCCAGATTACTAATCTAACCTATTCTTTTCCTTCCTTCAAATAAAGATTAATACATATTAAGCATTTCGAGTGAAGGGACAACTCACATAGCGAATATTGCGGCCAAGTTAGGTTTATTATGTACGTACCCCACTAGCGGAACAGACTATTAGCTCTACGGATGAAAGCAAGCAGGTCTTTAATTGACGAAGACCGGACTTGAGCAGAACTCAAAACTCTCTGATAAACGTTTATCTTATAAGCTAGATCAGAACAGGACAAATCAGACAGGATATGTGTGGTAGTCTCGTCACCTTCCATGCATAGTCAGCATTCTGTCTCTTGAGACAGTCTTAGATAGTGGAGGTGATACCGCAGTCCTACATGGCCAGTCAGATAACCCACCAGCAGCCTTAGGTCCGATCTGTTTATAGTGATAGTGACCCTTAAGGCAAAGGTTCTTATATGATCTTTAGCCTGTCTAAGACCTGGGACTGACTCCCAATAGGCTAGGTTTAGCCCCTTAATCCACTCCTCTACCAAGGCCTTGGAGGTGGACCAAAAGGTGCCACAGAAGGGTTGTGGGCCCTGGACCAACGTCTCAGACCTCTCCCTCGCGAGGCGGTCTGCAGCCTCGTTCCTTTCGATACCCCAGTGTCCGGGAACCCAGTAGACCGGGACCTCATGTCTTCTGGTCAGGCTCTGGAGTACGTCAAAATACCCTGCAACTATTTTGGAAGAAACTTTCCTCGTCGAGAGTGCTTTAATGGCAGCTTGGCTGTCAGAAAAGATTTTAATATTGGCGCCTTTCAGACCTTTCTCAAGGTAGAGCATAGTGCAGGTCGCAATGGCATGTATTTCAGCGTGGCAATTGCAATCGAGACCTTGGGGGTTTGTAGGTTTGTGTCTTGACTACTTCCGGTCTTACTTAGCCAAGGAGATTGGTTATAAAAACCTAGTCGACTGGAGCTAAGTAAAAATAATAAATTGGCACGGTATACATATATAAGGTAATGTATTCCCGAAATGTCAATTTTATGTGACGTCAGTGAAATCGTTCGGGGATAAACAAATTTAATAATAATTTTTGCGAATTTTATTAAGGTGAAAAGTTGTGATTAGTAAATAAAGGAAATATTAAGATAAGTAAAAAATGGTTAAATGTGATGATATAAGTTGTGAGAATTATAAAAACAAACGATATTGTGTGGTGAACGTGAAATATTTAACATTTTCGAAGGTTCAAAATTTATGTGATTTGCGGATCCGAGATTGTGGAAATAAAAGTGATTTAAATATTCAAACCGCAAAAATACGCTTTGCCCACTTTTTAGGGCAGGGCTATAGATTAGAAGACATTCATTTTAAGACCCCAATAGTGAAGAAAACCCTTAAGAAAGGAACTATTCCTAGTTAAAGTTTCTCATGCTTGAGAAGAAAAAGTTAATAAAAGAGAATAAAGGCAAATTTTGCAGGAAACAAATACAGAATATGGGCAGCAACATTATTTTTCTGATAAATATCGCACAACTTCTTTCATTTGAGTGTTTCCCTTTTAGAAATCAAAGAGATCAGGTGAAGTTAGAAGGTAGCGAAATAGAAAATTTAGTAATCAGTATTTAAGTAAAATCAGTATTTTATTTCATATATTCTTTTTATTCAACAGAATTTGCCTTTAGCACTTTCTTCTCCCTTTTGACTAGGAATAGTTCCTTTCTTAAGGATTTTCTTCACAATTGGGGTCTTAAAATGAATGTCTTCTAATCTATAGCCCTGCCCTAAAAAGTTGGCAAAACGTATTTTTGCGGTTTGAATATTTAAATCACTTTTATTTCCACAATCTCGGATCCGCAAATCACATAAATTTTGAACCTTCGAAAATGTTAAATATTTCACGTTCACCACACAATATCGTTTGTTTTTATAATTCTCACAACTTATAACATCACATTTAACCATTTTTTACTTATCTTAATATTTCCTTTATTTACTAATCACAACTTTTCACCTTAATAAAATTCGCAAAAATTATTTTTAAATTTGTTTATCCCCGAACGATTTTACTGACGTCACGACCGAAATGACAGCTCAATGTTTACATTCGGATTACATTACCTTATTATATGTATACCGTGATAAATTGGGATTTGTCAAATAAATTAAAAATAGAAATTCTTGACGTTTCTACAATAAAAAGCAAATAAAATAAGCGCTGGTTAATATATAGTATATTAAATAAAATAGTAGCAATAAATGTGATGTATATTAAGGAGTGTAACAATTTATAAAAATAAATGAATAAAAGTCTGAAAGTTTAAATCGAATCGTGTTAATAAAAGTCTGAAAGTTTAAAGAAGAATTACATTGGAAGTAAATAAAGTGGACTCGACCAAAACCAATAAGTTGGATCTTGCGACACCAGCTCCTGTGACATGTTCCATCTTTGGCCCGTCGGTATACCAGTGGAGATGTTTTAGATCCCCAGGAAGGATAAGTTCCTCCCACTCAGAACGATCCGGGATAATCGCCCTGAATTTCTTTTAGAATCGCAGTTCACTAATCATATGGTCGGATACAGATAGCGAACAAATAAGCATACTACAAAAGTATGTACGCTCCCGCCACAGGCATGCACACTCCCGCCACAGGCATGAAAATCTTCAAAAAATTCGCCTATTTTTTAAATTGCTGTTGGTTTACAAAGTAGTCCCCCCAGCTAAGCACTAACTTCGTACAATGCTGCTTGCCCTACGCGATCGAACGAGATCCATTCTACTGAGTATGCTATGGCAAACAAGATAATTACCCGTTTTCCCACGTTTTATACAATACAGGCGATTTCGTGCAAGCTAGTTGCGGGCGCCGTGCAGGCTGCATGTTATGGACGGGGAAGTTTAATTTTTGCTCGGGAAATTAAGTCTCTTTAAATTGAATACTTTCTTCCTACTTATTCTTATAAAAATAGGTGCAAAATGTAATAATAGATGATAAATTAAAAAAAGGTGTAGGAGGTGTAAAGCCTATTAGGGATTTTACTTTTAGCTTGGCATCTCAAGGGTTTTCAAAAATAGACAAGTTTATTTTACGCCTGCACATAGCCTACAAAATCATTTTTTATTCTTTGAATTATTATAACTTCAGGTGTTTCAGTATTTTTCTGTCTAAAAGAGTTTTTTTTGTTTTTTTATACTCCTTATGTATATTTTTAACGATATTAAAAATTGTAATCACTTTTAAATAAATATTTATAGCTCATAACAAGAAAAACAGATTTCAGCTACACATCCGACCCTCGTATCCTTGCAGGATATTTGGTTTCCAAGTAGGTATTTGCTCTTCCAGGAATCTAGCCCCAAGTATTTGCCAGTTACTTATTCCGTCCCATGAAGTTTTCGTAGAATTTCTATTACATTATTTTATTTAAAACACAAAATTCGACAATGGACGATACTATGACTGGTTTAGGATATTAAAAATTCAAAAGGAATATCTGGGGTTGAAAATGCTGTTAAGCAGGGGCAGGGGATTCAGTAAATAATTTTTAATAATTAAAGTATCAAAAATGGATTCCAAATGTCCTTTTTGATTAGCCGAAATCTTCTGAATATGGCCAGTATTCAGTAATTGAAAGTTTGGTTAAACACAGTCTCTTTGTGCCGGCCCTGCGGTAGAGCGAGTGGAGCGGTCGCTCTAGGCGCCAGGTGGTAAGGGGCGCCAAAATGAATGCAAAAAACAATTTCAAGCAAAAAATAAAATTTTGATGGCACTTTTTGATGGCGTTGTTTGTACCTAGCCAAATCCATGTACACATCAATATGACTCGAACACGGCACAAGCAGAGAGCACTGACTCCAAGACTGATCGTACGCTCGAGGTCAAGGTGTTGAACGTGGTCCCACTGAAGGAGAGTTTTCGGGATTCTTCTTCATGGAGGGCAGTCTGAGCCCGTAAACCCTGGGATGAAGTACGTCGAGATCACTCCTTCATTGGAAGTTCTCCTTAGATCTCCTGTGGAAGTAAGAGCACCTAATCGGAAAGGCGACTCGAAAAAACGACCGTTTCAGAAGATGGGGTGGCGCAGCCCGAAAACGTTTCGCACGATATCTGGAAGCTGGCTACTTCCGTGCAGGGTTTGGTAGGGTCTGCGTGGCCCCCGAGGAAGAAAGGGATACCGATTTTCTTAATAAGAAGAGGATGAGATCCTCTGGATGTTCTCAAGTTCATAATAACCCGGCGAAAAGAGCGAAGACGGTCGGTTTGAAAAGCTTTCAGAAAAGTCGGACGCCGACATTCTGTCAAATAGCAGAAAGTGCCAAAATGGGCGTGCTTGCGACTAACAGTCCGCAGACTCTCCTGACCACGAAACAACTAGTTACCGTGCAAGGACATCTTCCGGAGGCGATAGCCGAATTGGCTTAGGGCTCGGAACATTCCAGGTACCTAGGGGTCGGTGCGCTCCCTATGATGGGCCGCTTAAGCACTGGAAGGAGAAAGCCTTGTTGCTGTAGACGGGCAGCCTTTTTGTAATCGGGCACTTCCCGTCAGCAACAGATGACTCCACTGGCCTTATGTTGAAAAGGATAGGGGTCCAAAAGAAGGCCCTAAGGGTGTAGGAGTGGAGACTATTCCACAAAGTGAACCGCATAAAATTCACAGAGATGACGTTGTCAGGATGGTGAACACTGCAATTTTGGGCTGATGGTAGGAGAAGCCTCCTTTAACTAGAAAGTGACTCTCTCCATCATCTCAACCTTACTGGCTGGGACAAGCTCTAATGCGCAACCATGCAATGCAAACAACCAAATAGCCTCGAAAGAAGGTGGTGCTGTTGGCGAAACGTCGGGGAAGTAACTCTGAGAAGACATGCTCCCTCTATTGCCGCTACAGGCGGGGCTGTGACCCTAAAACCACCATCGAAATCCTTATGGGGTCCCAGCCCATAAAGGCTTGTAAAAGGGAAAATATAATTCCTTAAGGAAATGGCAGTGTTCAGGGGCGGCGCTTTCATAAGTGCAAATGGTGCACTAGCACCGGGCGCAATTAGACCGGGCACAAAAAAAATGATAACGTGTTACCGTGACTTCATTTTTATATATTAAACGAACTGCACAAAGTGTTTGTGTCTTTTTCCATTGTCCTTTGTACGGTGCGGCCAATCAATTCCATTTCGTTCGCCTGTTTTCGTCGCTTATCCTTTCTTGGCTGGCACGGTTCCATAGCTCTTGATTTGCAGTCCGTACCTGTCGTACTATTATAGATCAATAATTCGGCGAGAGACACCTAGATCGTCTCTGTTCTGAAGCTGTTGAAAGCGCCGAAGTTGCTAAAAGCGCCTTATTTGTCCAGAAAGGCTGCCAGGGTGGGCTGTTTATTTTAGGCAAGATTATACAGTGTAAACTAATAAATGCAGTTCAGTGGCAACCGATTATAGGTTTCTGCTTGAAACAGCTAGAGAAGTACACCGTTAAATATTCTGGAGCAAATGATGAGGTTGGTAGATGTGTGAAGAATGGTGGGGCAGTGGCGCCGAAGGCCTTCTACCAGAAGCTTAAGCAGTACTAAGCTTATAGAAGCAGCATTAGCGGGAGAGTTTTGTGAAGTTAAAGCGCAAGCAAACCTAGCACAAAAGCAAGATCGCGAAGCTAATCCTGCTTTGACACAGGGTTTCATAGGTGCATTAGTGTACTTGCACCGGGTGCAATTTCAGAAATGAAGATTTTAAGAAAACAATTTAAAACTTAATAAAGTGCTCCCGTGCCTTCATTTACATATATTAAAAGAACTTCACAGAGTTTTTGTGTTTTTTTCCAATACCCTCCACTGCTATAAAAAAAGCTAACAGCTGATGGGGGCGCAATATACTGCACCGGGCGCAAAAAAATCAAGCGCCGGCCTTGGCAGTGTTCGAAAAAAGCTCGGACAACTGGAAATACAATTTATGTGATGTGAAAGCGTCGACCAAAGAGCGCCGAAAAGCAATCTCGCTCCACCCTCAAAAATGGCTAGGGCCGGCGCTGTGTGTGGGGCCTTTGTTTTATAATTGAGTAACGAAAATTGATGTTCTGTACCACGGAACTGCATGAAGAACAAAGTGCATTGTAATCGGATTTAATAAAACTGCATCTGTCGTTTTATTAATTGTTTCTCACAGAATTTGGAAATTTTATAAATATTTATATGTCGTTACGTGGATTATCTGCTGCAGGTAAGAAAGTTCTTAATCCTTTAATAGTGTTCGGTGGTGGTAGTTTGTCTCCGGATCAAAGTTTTTGAAATTTCAGCTAAGAAATATAATTCCAAGGATTAAAACTTTTCACTAAAATAAATTTTATTCATCTTCAAGGCAAGGGAAATTATTTATTAAATAAAAAGATCTTTTAAATACTTCTGCATGAAAGTGTCAAAAATATTATTTATACTCACTCCAAAGAAATTATTTGAACAATAATGGAAATCAAGTCAACAAAAGTTCAATAAGCAAAGTTTGGAGTTGTTTTTACTTGGGCTTTAGCATAACAAACTTTAAAACTACTGGCTGTGGGTGGATTCAGCTCTGGCTTCACAATGTCTATAATCAAGCATTACGTAAATAAGTTTTCAACGGAAGATGACGATTTAATCATGCTCTAAGAAATCCAACAATACTGAGCCGTTTTCATCAAGAAACTTCAGTAAATTTCATTCACTACTACACAAAACGTTTTTAAACTTTAAATAAATTATTATTGTTTGTTTATTTAATAAGTTTCGTACGCATGCATTTCATGGAAGCAGTTGAAACTATCTTTAAAATTATAATCAAGTTTTTACGTTTGAATTCTTTTAGCGCAACGTGAAACCAGGACTAAATTGCACAAAAAGCAATTTTTATAATCAAACTATTAAAATGTACGAAATAATCTTTAAAGTGTGCATGTTTACGCTGTGCACTTGTGTTAAGTCTTCAAAGTAGCGATGCATGATGAAGGTGGGTATAAGCTGCCTGAATGTTTCAGCAAGTTTTCGCAGCAAGCGCACCTGTAAACACTGGCACTCTCTGGGTCAAAAACATTATGCAGACAGGTATGCGTTGGTGTATTAGCTACGCTAGTATGTATATCTATGATATTTAAGTGGAATCGACAGTTTAACCGGGACTATATGAAAGCAATTAGGAATAAAAGCCCGCCTTTAGGGAGTACAGGCTCACAGTTTGAGACACTTTGTCGAGAGGATGTCAAATTAAGAAATTTTAAATTTATCATCAGGAAATTAAAATCATCATTAAATGACAGGTTGAGAGCTGAAGTTTTCAATTAACACCCTCAGTAAAAACTTGTCACTCCTGGTGACTTGCATTAAACAAAACATACTGCAGGCATAGGCTTGTGTTTTATCTATTGTAGGAGCAGTTTAGTTCACTGTACTCCCTACACTTTGCGCGAAACACTCGCCTATTTTTGTTGAATAATATTCTAAGAAAATAGGCGAGGGTTTTTGTTTTTTTTTTTTGGACGTCAGTCCGTTTTAGTATCTGCTCCGAAAAATATGTAGTAACAATAAAATTTATAATTTATTAACGATATCTCCCGTCGGAGTGCGTGTTGTAATAGTTACTATTTTCATATTGTAAATATTGTATTGTAAAGCGAATAAAGTTGTATTGTCGGAAACCAAATCAAACGTGTGTCAATTAAAGTTTAAACTGAACCACTGGTTTGAGACACATACCACATTATTAATTTTCAACACTGTTGTAGTACTCTCCACCTGAGTGTGTAATCCTAATAATGGGTAGGGCTGACTTCAGAAATCTCGAAGTGTATAAATATTTCAAATAGGAGATGACGATAGAAAATTAATCTGCAGACAACACGGAGTGCACAGTATAGTACGTCACCTCCTTGCCAGTTGGGTAGTAGAAGCAAGTGCAGTACTTTCTCGTTCTCCTTAAGAATTAAAAATTAGAAACATCGATCAACATTGGATCGAAATTGAGGAGTGTCACAACAAAATATGGGGATAAACTGATGATCCCATCGCTTCAGGATACAACTATACTCCAAGTGTCAGTACTGATAGTCGCAACACAAAGGACAAGTAAGTCCCACATGTTTAGGGCCCAATGCACGAGCGCTCCATTCATCCAAATTACACCAGGGTAAAACAACAACATCCCAGTAGGAATTTTAGGAAGACCTTACCGATGGAGCACTGAAATAAGTAGTCATCTGGTAAGGGGTACCCCTTATTTTTTGGTGCTAGATGAGCCCTTGTATAACCCATTATAAGAGAAGGCAGATAGAGGTCCCGCCAAAAGAGTTGATGCCGAGAAAGTCGCGTTTTCCATGAGCAGTAGAATCCCCGCATGCCGTTCCCGTCCCTTAGCCTAGTCGCAACAAATTTCGAAGGGGAAATTTGAAAATACATAAGCGCATTTCTTATCAACATGTGCGCAATTTTTATTTGTGTGCAGCTTTAATTTCCCCAGCTGCGCGCTCCGGCATCAACTCTTTTGGCGCGACCTCTAGTATGGTGTAGTCCAAAATTAGACCCAAACAAGTGAGAATCTGACCGATGACTCATTTGTATTCGAGGACTCTCAAGGGAACTTTCCTGGAGTTTTCATAAATTTTATAGAAAAAAAGAAAACGGGCAATTATAATATCTTCGTCGCCATAAAATGTGACATTAGCATACTCAATAGCCATCATTCGATACGGAGGATAAGCAGCTTTGGAGAAGTGGTTAGAATTTAGTTGGGGACTGCTTACTGCTGCAATTGCAAAAGATGAACAAAATAAAAGCTTTTCAATACCGGATCACATATCCACAGGCGCCCATGAATATTTCTTTTTTAATGCAATGTTACCCAGTAGGACCTGTAAGCTTACAGAAGTACTGAAATAAGCACTTAATAGTAAGGGGTAGGCCTTACTATACCCCTTACAGATGAGCAGTTATGTAAGTACTCTAAGGTAAGTACTTACGTAACTACTCTAGGGAAAGTAAAAAAGTAAGGCCTTGCTTCCTATGACATCGTGTGTAAAAATAAGCACTTCTATAAGGGGTATGGTAAGGCCTACCCCTTACTAGTAAGGGCTTATTTCAGTACTTCTGTAGGCTTACAGGTCCTACTGGGATATTGTATACACTCGAAACTTAAAAACAAATTAATAAACCACAAAATAATACCATAAATCAAAAACAAACAATAACATAAAAAAAAATAATTATAAAACATAAACAAAAAACCAAGCAAAGGCCACCAACAACAACAACAATAACCGAAGGACCGACGGACAACACGTAAGTTTCTTCCACCCGCTTCCCGCGCTTCCTGCCGGTCGCTCCGGCGCTGCAGCCTTAATCGGTCAGCTGATGGGAGTCGTCTTGTTTTAGCAGGCATAACACTGCAACAAGGCTACTCCCGTTAGCTCCGATGGATGCATCGCCGGTGCGGCCGGCTACAAATGAGGTCATGGACCTCACGCTAAACAGTCCCCAAAGTGACAATGATTTTATAATCAATTTTTGTAACATTCGGGGACTGAATGCGAACTTCCTGGCCGTTACGTGCGAGTTACTCCTCCATACCCCTGCTATTTTCGCACTGAGTGAAACCCAAGTGTTACCAGATCTTGATTTAGATCGATTTCAGGTGACAGGGTATAATTTAGTGCACAACTTTTCCGCCCATAGGGGATTAGCCATTTATATTAGGAATGACGTGGCCTTTCAGAAGGTGTACAGTAGTACATCCTCGGATTTTAATCATCTTTGGATTAAAATAATTATCCATAGCCACGTCATATTTTTCTGTTTTTTATATAGGAGTCCTAATATTAGTAATGAAGCCACCACCTCAGCTTTCGATGCTATTTCTGAACAGATTTCCGGATTTTTATTTTCCCACCCGGAAAGCGAAATCATTGTTGCGGGTGATTTCAACGTTCACAATGTACATTGGCTAAATTACTCAAATGGCACCAGTGTTCCTGGCAAAGACGCCGAGCTCTTTGCGAGTCTCAACAACTTGCACCAAATTGTCAAATGTCCGACGAGAGTCCCTGATATTCCAGGTCAAGGAGCCCATCTCCTTGACCTGTTTCTTACTTCCCACCCGACGCGGTACTCCATCAAAGTTAGCTCACCCCTTGGCAACTCGGACCATAAACTAATTAGCGCTTATTTCCCATATCCATCCTCGACCACAACCACCACAGCTCCTAAAAGAACTGTGTGGCACTATGGGAAAGCCAACTGGTTGGGTCTTATTCGCTTCTTCCAGGCCACTGACTGGGATTTGTGTTTCCGTAGTGCCAATGCGAACTATGCGGCCCTCTGTGTCACCAAAATTATTCGAGCGGGTATGCGCTTGTTCATCCCTCACTCTACCAAATCTGTGAAGCCTAGGCCAAACAAATGGTTCAATGGGGAATGTATGAACGCAATCAAAGCTAAAGAAGCCGCCTATAGAGCATACAGACGTTCGCCTAATGAGCCACTTCGTCGTGAGTACGTCAGACTTAGAAACTCCTGTAACTCCATCATCAGGAAAGTCAAATCATCATTTGATGATAGATTGAGAAGTAAGATTCTTAACTCCACTACAGGCAGCAAAAACTTCTGGTCCTTGGTAACTGCCATCAAGAAGAATTTTACTTCCTCCTCAACACCTCCTTTTATTCACAACAAGGAAGTGATAACAGAAAGCAAACCCAAGGCCGACCTATTAGCTTCTCTGTTCGCCGCAAATTCTTCTTTACCCGATGCTGCTATGTCACCCCCCACTCTCGAGAATACCACCCACTCAATGGACGGAGTTCACTTCAGGACTCGCGAGGTGTTTAGGTGTCTCAAAGAACTCGACGCCAACAAATCCACTGGTCCCGACAAAATCCCCCCTATGGTACTTAAAAAATGTGCCTCACCTTTGGCTAAACCTCTGCGCAAACTTTTTGCCCTGTCTTACTTCTCCGGAGTGTATCCCGACTCTTGGAAACTAGCTCATGTTCAGCCAATCCCAAAAAAAGGTGAAGCCAGCGACCCCTTAAACTACCGCCCAATAGCAATTACTTCTGTTCTCTCCAAAATCATGGAGACAATAATCAATAAAAGGCTGATGAAATATCTAGAATCCAACCAAATTATACACGACAGGCAATACGGCTTCAGATCTAAACGGTCTACTGGCGATCTGCTTGTGTGTTTAACCGAGCGTATCAACCAAAGCATTGACAGCTTTGGTGAGTCTAGCCTAGTTGCTCTAGATATATCAAAGGCTTTTGACAGAGTATGGCACCCAGCTCTGTTGAATAAACTCCAAGCTATTGGTATACACTTAGTTCTAAGGAACTGGATTAAGAGCTTTCTTTCATGCCGTTCAATCAAGGTAGTATTGGATGGCGTCGAATCCAACCCCCACGCCATTTCGGCCGGAGTTCCCCAGGGGTCAATTCTTTCACCCGCACTTTTTCTAATCTTCATTAATGATCTGCTCTCAATCCCCTCCAACCCACTTCACTGCTTCGCTGATGACGGTACTCTGAATTTCTCTTACTCCTTCGACAATATAAGACAAGCACGTGCCAGACCTTGTCTTTACCACCGTCAACTGATGTCGGCTTCGATCAACCGGGATATCGAATCGATTCTTCATTGGGGCGAAATGAACCGCGTCGAATTCAATGCCACAAAAACGAAGCACTGTCTGATCTCCAACAAAAATTGTACCGACCTTCCTCCTGTCTCGGTGGATGGAGAGAATCTAACGGCTGACCCAACTCTCAACATCCTAGGGGTAACTTTAACGGAGCATCTGCGATGGAACGATCACATATTCCAAATCGCCAAACAAGCCTCCCAATGCCTTGGATTTCTCAAGAGATGCAAGTTCCTCCTCCAGCCAGCCGCATTGGCTACAATATACAAATCCTACATTCGGCCGCGCCTCGAATACAACTCACATATCTGGGCAGGCGCCCCAAAAACCACCTTGGCTTGTCTCGACAAGGTGCAAAATCGTGCCCTCAAACTCATTGGTGATGGCCCCTTTCGCGCCTCCATAGACACCTTGAGCCACCGTAGGAATGTAGCAGCCCTCTCCATACTTTATCGCTATTACCATGGCGACTGTTCCACCGAAATTCAGGACCTCCTGCCTGCACGGCAATACTTTTCCCGCAACACAAGACTAGCCCGCTCGGCTCACCCCCATACCCTACAGCCCCCTCGTTCACGCACAATACGGTTCAGAAGTTCGTTTATGAATAGAACAACTCGATTGTGGAATGATCTCCCGCAGTCGGTATTTCCGAACTCGTACAACATCTTAGAGTTCAAACGTGAGGTTCATCGTCATTTTCTTCTACACCCTCCAGACCCCCTCTAACCTTTCCTATTCTCCTCTATTCTTCAAACCAAGCTACTACTAGACATTGCACCATGAACTGAACGACATGACGGACTGGTAGTACAAAGGGTTACACCTAAGCTTGGTTTTTTCATATAAAAAAAAAAAAAAAAAAAAAAACTCACAGCCAAAGGTTTGGATGTTGATTCGAGTTGAAATCCAAACACGGCGCAGCGCCATTCTTCGGGAGGAGCTAACGGGAGACGGGCAAGTTCTCTGCGCAATAAAACAGAGTTTTAAGTCCCTTGGGCTGAGGGTTAGCAACCCTCTCCAATAAAAAATTCCATTGCTACGAATTGGCAAACAATGCCTTCGAACAGGATGGACAATACGACGACGACATTCACTTTTCGAATCAGGACACGAATCGGATCATGGAATGTGGGAACACTGCTTCCTGATGGACGGCTGGATGAACTCCTCAACCAGATGAATCGATATAAAATCAAAGTCATGTGACTCAGTGAGACCAGATGACTCGATGAGGGGGAATATATCTGCCCAAATGGTGAGTTCTTCTTATACTGGCAGGAATGAAACTGAAAACCGAAAGAATGGCGTTGGCGTAGTGCTCACCAAAGAAGCCATTAGCCATTAGCTGGTCTCCAGTTTTTGAGAGGAGTATTACCATGCTCCTGGGTACCAGACTAAGAAGTACTATGATAGTCCAATGCTACGCTCCAACTGAAGACGCATATGTCCTAGGAAGAATTGTAAGTGCGACTAAATGAGGGTTTTCGCTCTATTCCAAGGGTAAACATCATTGCTTTAATGGGTGACCTAAAAGCACAGATCGACTTCAAAAACACCGGCCTTGAACACATTTCAAGGCATAGGCCAGATCACTAACTACAACGGCGAGTTTTTCGTTGACTTTTGTAGCTCCTACCAACTCATGGTAGGTGGAACTTACTTTTGTCTTAAGAAGACACACACGGAGACCTGCTGGGGGAGGGGAAAATTCGAGCATTTGCTAGGAAACTACAACAAACCTTAAGCCAGAAAGAGTTTCTGAAAATAACATTGAAGAGCTGAGGAGTACTACAAAAGCCGCTATGATTACAGCGGCGGAATAAAGTATCGGTTATGTCCAAAAAAAAACAGAAACACTGGATCTCGGACACAACCTGGCAAAAAATAGAACGCAAAAGGGCCCCCAAAAATAACGTGGACTTTACTCTATCCCTGTGAATTGACTCAAACTGTTAAAAAAGGCGACAGCGTGCTCATACTTACTAAGAAAACACAAATCCCAGTCGATGATTTAGAAAAAGCGAACTGGTTTTAGTAAGCTTTTCTATTAGTTTGTTGTTTTAGGATCTGGATTGGTTATTGCAGTTGGATATTGGAAACAAGCGCTTACCAAACGTGGATCCTGAGTTACTGAAACGGAAGCACTCTCTTCAGTTGAAAGTGCGTGTACTCCTTTACCTTGGCTCTTCAATTAGGTGAATATTATAAGTGTACATAAAACGCTCAGCGAGGGCGTCGGGTTTTGCACGAATGTTCTGACACTTCAGAACTGCAACTATTCTTGATTTTGAGATTTTGAAACAATAAGTCTATAACGTATTATTCTATGTATAACACTTTCTAATATTTCATTAAGACTTTTTGAGCATCTTTAAGCACCTTTTAAACTCCTTTTAAACACCTTCCCTAAATCAATGATGACACTCTGAATCCTTTAATTGCCGAAAGTGTTTAAGACATTCGACATACCAATTAATGTGCAAAGACACTATTAGCTAAAGAGAACCAATTAAACAAAATCAACCTGTCATATTGTATTTGCTCAAATTACAATTCGCCTAAAGTTTCTTGATAATAAAAGACTCCGTTGGTGGCTTCTCAAGGCATTATTAAATCGTCGCCTCTTTGCTCAAAATTTATTTGCGAAAGGTTTTATTACACAGCGCCAAACTGTAGCAAGAATTCAAGCCGCAATCAATAGTTTTGAAGTTTGTTTGGCATGAGCACTAAAAACAAGCCGAAACTTTATTGAACTTTAGTTGACTTTCTTTTCTCGTTATTGTTTAAACAATCTCCCTGGGAAAACGCAAATAGTCAAGATAAACAATAATATCTTGATATATTCTTGGAATCTACGCAAAACAGTTCAGAACTAATCGAGAAGTTTGTGTAATTTTGTAAATAATTAAACAACTAAGGTGATGAATAAAATTTGTTTTGAAGTGGAACTATCATTTTTTATTTGTAGTAACTCTTGTACAAACAAAACGTGATCTGGGTGTAAACTATTTCCAGTGAGGATTTTAAAGTATTAAGTCATTTTAAATTTCAATAAACTCTTTACGGCTCTATCCTTGCATCCTGTCCATGCCACTCAAAATCTTCAAGTTTATAGAATATTAAGGAGTGGTAAAGGTCGGCCAACTTACTTACTGAAATAATTCAGTATGGTTCACTTTCATATAAAATCCGGCTACAATGCCCTACAAAGCAGTCTGTGCATCCTGTTCTTGAGTGGGCAATATAAATGAATTATTAAACAAAGCTCGACCTAAATGATCCATGAGGAATTGGTGAGATGTGTTTAACCAAATTCCTATTACTAGGTTGAGTGCATTCTAAGAAGGTTTCAATTGGTTGAAAGGGCGGACAGTGGACCATTGGTGCATTTCCTAATTGTAAATAATGCAGTGTCAAATTGTGTAAATCTTTGTTCTCTTGCTTAAATTTAAATGCATATTGATTAATATTGTTTCAAAACCGAAAATAATTCTGGTTCAAAGGCATAAAGGGTAATAGGAATCAGGGTCGGCGGATCGTGATGGGCCCGGGTGGGTAGTCGTCAGTCAAACATATCCCCTCCTCCGTAACTGTTATTTGGTAGCAACTTTTGCTAAAATGGAAAGAAGGTTGGTCATGTTATTGTGAATCCGGGATTGATAGTGTACAGAACAACATATGGGGTTCTGGGGCCTCTCCTATGGATCCCAATGCGTGGTGTTAAACGCCTCGATGAGATCGAACAATGTGCGAACGAGGCTAGCTGAGATATTAAAGCACCCCCTGAGAGCGCTGGCTTGCCGTTTACTTAACACAAAACTTTAACCGTGCTGGTCAGCAACCTGGAAAAACAAGTATCCGTAAGAATGATATGGAGCAGATCATTGACTTACAGGTCGCGTTAAGGCACCTGGGAATGATGAACAAGGAGAGGCTTAATTTTATAACACACTTGGAGGACATGGCGGATAAAGCTTCTGCTATTTGTGCAGCATTTCCAAGAATGCTGTCCAAAGTGGCGGCTCGTTCCAAGCCTCTTGATGGCTCAGTCTAGCTTTACGCAGTGCCAGTGTGACCAGCATCATTGAGTAAGAGGGCTAACACCAGAAAATGGAGGACGGCATACCTATTGAAAAAGATAAGTGCGTGCGGTGTATGCGGCGAATTTTCGCTGACAATCACTTGCGTGCTTGGATTCTAGTCTAGTCTAGTCGTTTGCAAATTGCATGTATCTGTTGTGTGTGCTGTGTGTTTGAATGTTTGAGGCTATACAGAATACGACAATGCCGCGGAAAAACTGCGTTGGAAGTAGACCAACGTTTGCGTTGCGTGCGTTTCGTTTGCGAAACTATATGTCAGTTTGCATTTGAATGCAAGCACTTCCTTAAGCGTCTTTAAGCTTAAGCGTCCTCCGCGCGTGCAGCGCATAGAAGACCATATCCAACGATGCGGCGTGCGTTGGAATAATACCCATAGAGATATTGGCGAGAGAAGGCATGTGTCACTAGGATCCAGAATATGTTAGACAAATTTAGTGCAGCAGTTGACGCGCTGCGAGTCTCTAAAGTAAAGGCAAATGAAGCAAGTCTGTTTGGCGTCGGTGGACCTCAGACTTATCCCAAACTTAGATGGGTTACGAGGGAGTGTTGGGAAGTAAGTTACGATCTCACGCTGCTCTTGAGTGGAAATAGAGGATATGGAAAATACCTCCCCCCTTTCGAATACGATGGCTCAGCGCTGTGGCTGATGACTAGGTATTCGGAATAACGTAGAGCATGGATTGGTTGGTGTGAAAAATATTCTCGTTTCAGAGTGGAAATCTGGACAGTGGGATGAACCGACACTGGACATCCACTCTGCATTCGAGACCTTGCTGTCTTTTAACCGGCAGAGGTGATGTAGAATCAACATTACTAATTTCTGAATGAAACCTACAATGCAATTTATCAATTCGTGAAAGCTTTCAATTCAGCTATGATTGGTTTAGTTTAATAAAAAAATTACTACAGTTAGTCGGCTCTACCAAACCCAGAGGTCAGTGGTTCGAATCCACTCCGCAGCTTAGCTCTTCGGGTTTTTATTTTTCCGATCTAGATAACTTTCCTTCTTTCTTGTCGGCCTTGGTTCTTATAGAATCATCAACAGATATTGATGGAGTCTCCAATTCCTTAGTAAGATAGCCCTTAAACAGTTCATAAAAGCGTTCTTCCAATTTCTCTTAGATCGGTATTGTCGGGAGTGGCAATCAAGTACATGACGAGGCCTTCACTATACTATTCTAGTTTAGAGTCTTCTTTTTCTTCTGTTATGAGCTCTTGGTATTTCTTCGCATGCTTTAAAACTGCTGCATGGTTTGACACGCAGTATTCTTACTTACCAGTCGTTTAAAGATTAAGTATCTCTGCTTAAAATGGAGTTAGCATCACTAATGACAGTCTTTTCTAGAGGTGTCGAACTCTTATTGTTGATTGGCATGTCATCACGATCATGTGGCAGCTGGGTTAATTTGAGTCCAATTTGAGGACACAAAGCTTTTGTGCTGGCTAATACGTTCTGGCAGTACCGTACACAGACATGGTGTCCTTATGCACAGAAATGGAGTCAGAACGACTAAACTCTCACTCGCTGCCATCTCTATACCTCGACTTGTAAAGCGGCCCACACACTTTTTTTTGTTTTATATATGATAGTCTAAGCTTAGGTGTCATCCTTTGTACTACTAGTCCGTCATGTCGTACACGTCATGGTGCAATGTCTAGTAGTAAGCTTAGCTCGAAGGATAGAGAGAAAGATATGATAGATTAGGGGGAGTCGGGTGGGTGTTGGAGGAGATGGTGGTGAACCTTGCGCTTGATCTCTTGGGTGTTGTATGATCAGTTTATCACATGTGACATCATGTCTGAACAATAAACTGTGTCAACTGTGCAGTTTTTAACCTTTTTCACTTAGTTCTCAGACCTGAGCTTTTGGACCCTCTTTTTCTCTGATAAACTGCGCAGGTCAGACAGTTTATCGTTCAATTCTTTTAGCTCCGTCCATTTGCCATTATTAAGAAGATGTACTCAAGTCAACAAAATTGATGAAACTGAACACAAAAACTCTTGAACGACGAACCCACGAACCCAATTTCAGTTCAGATTATCGTACAGTTTTTTTTCTACAGTTCAACTGCGCAGTTAAAACTGAAACTATATGGACCGCTTAATAGATATCGGGAAAAAAATGAAGTTCGATAGGCTTGATTGAGTATGTAGGAAATCCTGTTAATCTGGGAGCTTGGAAAGCCTTATACGTTAGGGCTTACGGGATGCAGCTGAATTGTAGACCAAATAACCATTAATGAAGAAGATGCTATTAAAATCTAAGAAATAAAGATGCAATACAAGCACTCCGCAATTTTTTTCAAATCAAAATTTATATTTCTACGTTGCCGGCATACAAACATTGCTATCAAGTTTATTATCTAAGCTTGTAAATTTTTCTCTTTTACTATTAACACCGAACTTATTAGGTAACAAAATGGCATTTTTAAAGATGAACTTTCTGTATTCCTTCTGAGAAATTCATTTAAAATTAACTACAAGAAAATCTCTTATCTACTCTAAGGAAAAAAATGCTTTTTTGTATCAAAGTATATCAATTCGCATTATGACCTTGATGTCAAAAGGCGTATAACTGAAATTAATTTCCTTCTAGCAGAAACATCTACTTTATTCTTAAAGATTCGCTCAAAACATAGCGCAAAAAAAAAATAAGTATAAAAAAAAGAAAGAATTCCGTTTAAATTCAACGCTTCACACCATCAAAAGGATGCCTTCCTTTTATCTTTGATTTTCTGCTCCTTGTACATACATACATAAATAAATATCATCAACGTTTCAAGATTGAATTGAATAATCTCCGCTGTTCTTTTGAAACTTTTCCTCCATTTTTCCACAAAAAAAAAAAAAAATATAAGAAAATTTTCTATGAGTGAAGGATAGACCCGAAAAACTTTCAGATATCCTATACAAAAAAAGGAGGCTAAGAATCACTTTTAGTGCTCCTTAAGTTGTTCCTTTTTTGTTCTTGTTCTTTTGCATTGGGTTCGCTATTAATTTTTTCGTTACCAGTTTTCATTTATACGCTTTTTGTCCTCGGCTGTGTTTTTGATAACGAACTGGGATACATTATGAACACGAGTTACGATACACTAATACACTGACACATTTAAAAAATGGCAAGAATTCAGGCGCCAGTTTATTCTCTACTAGGAAGAGATTGGCCGACAGAAAAAAGTTGATCCCAATCCTGACCATTTAGAGGTGGATTAAAACAAAACACAGTTGCAAAAGTAGACGGAGCACATAACTCCACATAAACCCCCGAGTATCACTTTGACTCATGCATTATTCCTCTCTGTTATGCGGATTTTCTTCACCTAGGAACTTTTCCGCCCTACCGGAATGCCATCTATAGAGCCGTGTTTCACTTCGTACAAGTATGTGATTTGAAAAATGGTTTGTTTGCTCCGAGTTTATGGTGCGAGTTGTCATAAATAAAATCGTTTAAGCATTTTAACTTGCAAAATATTCAATATCAAGGAAAATGTTTAAAAAGGGTTTATCCGTATTAGCCGTGAGTACATTTGAAAAGCTGGAATAAGGGGGATTATGTTGGCCCCATTCGACCAATCCGTCGAAATCACGCGTTTTAAAATATTTTTTATATTTAGAATGCAGCAAAATTCACTTTTTTAGACTTAAGCACCACAAAAAACTCACAATTGAACACTTTTTGCAACACACTGCACTACTAGCATTGCCCGCATATGTATATTCCCCAGAAACGCTGATTTTAACCAGTAAAACACACTTGAATATTTATGTCCTTTTTATATAGTATTGAAAACGACTTAATTGAACTGGAAAATAATCCGTAAAAAGTAATCGGCAGTTTTATACCGAAATGTGCATGCATATGCTTTAAAGTTTCCAATACAGTAGCCTTCTTTAAAAATTAGAGAAAGCAGATTTTAGTCGAAACGATAAACGCTGTTCTCGCTGGAATTCGATCACATAGTTAAAAGGACAATCAAAGCGAATCTATTTTAATCTGGAAAGAAATTGATTACGAATTAGTGGGTAAAGTAGATTTCACAAGGACTAAGGTTGCTGTAGACAACTACATAAGTAGGAAACGACTCTACTGCACTCAGCGATTCAATAGTAAAATTAATTGTGCAGCTAAGGGAGAAGGAAGTGATTCGCTCTGTGAACATAACTACATAAAATCAAAGACACCACACTTTACAGAAAATATCGGTGAATGACGTTGTTGAGTTAGTTTAGTTTAAAATTAGGGCAGCCTGGTCTAATTTGCGTTTTGGTGCGTCGGTTTGATATCACAACTTTCATCTTTCTTTCTTTAAACTCCTTTAATCCCTCATGGAACATAGGGCGGAAACAGTTGCCCTCCAGCGGACTCTGTTTTGCGCGACAGCTCTTAGCTCCGACCAGGATCTCCCAGTTGTTGCGGCTTCTTCTAGTAGGGTTCTCCTCCACGTTGTTCTAGGTCTTCCTACTCGACGGGAACCTTGCGGATTCCAGTCTAGGGCCTGTTTGGCTAGATTCTCGTTTTCGCGTCGCAAGGAGTGGCCAATCCAATTCCATTTCCTTCGCCTGATTTGTTCGTTTATCCTTTCTTGACCGGTAGGGCGCCATAGCTCTTCATTTGAAATTCTATCTTGCCAGCGGATTTTTAGGATACGACGAAGGCATCTGTTGATGAAGACTTGTAGGCGCCCTGTGATGAATTGGGTGACTTTCCATGTTTCGCAACCGTACAAAAGAACTGCCTTCACGTTGGAGTTGAACTTCCGCAATTTGGTGTTAGTTGAGATCTCCGTTGATCTCCATATGCGGGACAGGCATGCATATGCGCCTCGTACTTTGTTTATTCTGGAACTTACGTCTTCTTCTGCCCCACCATTTTCGGTAATAATGCTACCGAGGTAGCAGAATTTATCGACCAGTTCCACGTCACGGTTATTCAGCGCTGTCCGTTCAATGGTGTTTGCATTTATCCGCATTTCTTTAGTTTTAGTCGGATTTAGCCTTAAGCCTGCTGGACTACTTTCTGTTGCCAAATTGTTCAACATGTTTTTGAGGTCCTGGTGTCTGTGGGCCAGCAAACAGATATCATCGGCGTAGTCGAGATCCTTAAGGCGGTCTACCAAACCCCATTGTATGCCGCCTGTCCTATTATCTAGAGCGCCGACAAGGATGTCATTTATTACTATAAGAAATAGTAAAGGCGAAAGTAGGCATCCTTGTCGTACTCCTGAGCTCACCTCGAAGCTGTCGGATAATTTTCCATTATGGAGAACTCTGCATTTGGAATTGTTATATAGGGCTTTTATCAATTCTATTATTTTATCAGGCAATCCACGTCGCCGTAGTGCCTGCCATATAAAGCTCCTATTGACCGAGTCGAACGCTTTCTCATAATCTACGAAAGCAAGGTAAAGAGGGGATCGGAATTCAGAAGACTGCTCCACTATTATTCTCAAGGTGTTAATATGATCAATACAGGAGCGGCCCTTCCTGAATCCGGCCTGCTGCCTCCTAAGCGTTCGATCAACTGCCTCACTTATCCCAGATAGTAATATATGGGACAAAATTTTGCCCACTGTAGATAGTAAACAGATGCCTCTCCAGTTGTCGCATATTGTTAGGTCCCCCTTTTTTGGTATTTTGACTATGATACCAATCCTCCGGAAAGGTACAGGTGTTCCATGCTATATCTAGGATTGGCTGAAGCGCATCTGCTATGAGTCTTGAGTCGGCTTTCAACAATTCTGGCGGGATGCCATCTTTCCCAGCTGCTTTACCATTGGCCATCGCATGAATTGCGGTTACTATTTCCGTCTTGGATGGGGCCCGGGTGGTGATTCTTATTGGCTGTGCATTGTTGCTGTTTTCCTGAGGTTCCTGTGTAAGTGTACCATTCAGGGCGGCGAAGAAGTAATCTCTCCATCTTTGAAGTTGCTCCTCGTCGCTGCACAGCAGCCTTCCATCCGCACTCTTAACGGCATGCTTTTTAGTAGAGTGCTTTCCCGAGAGCTGTTTAGTGATTTGGTACAGCACCTTACTGTTGCCTGTGTTTGCCGCGTTTTCCGCTTTTTCTGCGAGCTCATTTATCTGCTGCCTTTTATCACGCCGGACACTTCTCTTAACCTCCCGGTGTAATTGGGAGTATTCCCTTTCCAGTTGGTGACGTCTTTCTCACATCAAAGCTGTCGGACAATTTTCCATTAAGAAGAAGTCTGCATTTGGAATTGTTGCAAAACTACCTTGTGAACCTGAAATTAGTAATAATACTATTACCGAGGTAGCAGAATTTATCAGCTGATTAATAGACTGTGGCAGATGTCTAAAACCACCCTGCGGAGTTCTTGTAGCTTATCAGTACGCTGACTCCTATCTAGATATTAAGTCTCCTCGCGTTGCCTGGCTTTAGATAGATAAATGTCGTTGCGACGATATTCACCATTATAACAGTAAAAACCAACGACGCACATTTACATCGCAACAATAAAAACTCAAATAGAGGACCACCTGTCGAGCGATAGATTATTGCAAAACTCTCGTTTTTAGGCGTTTTTTCCAAAGTCATAAGGTATCAGATGATTTTGATCTTAATTTTTTATTTTAAATTCATAAAAAAAGACTACGGGCGCGTTCAATAATGCAGGATGCGTGCGCAGTTGACTTATTCAGTCATTGAAAGCTTCACACTTTCAATTGCTGAATAAGTCATTTGCGCACGCATCCTGCATTATTGAACGCGCCCTACTTGTTTCCAGATTAGTCAATTCAGACACTGTTGAGTGGACAACAACGTAACAAGAATTTAATTTTTCTTAATTTTCTTGCATTACTACACATCCACATATTACAACTGTCAAAATATTATGATGAATTTTACTTTATGTAACCTTCTAAAATGGGCTCCGTCGTAACAATGAACTTTGGTGGTGGCACAGGGCGCGTTCAATAATGCAGGATGCGTGCGCAAATGACTTATTCAGCAATTGAAAGTGGGAAGCTTTCAATGACTGAATAAGTCAACTGCGCACGCATCCTGCATTATTGAACGCGCCCACACTGTTGTCTCTTAGTAGTAAGTAGGCCAAGTCGTCCTAGGTGTAACACAGATCTCCAGTACGCTCCACCCTTGGCTGGTTAGCAGCCAAGCCTATCTAGCTCATCTTTACATCGTCCCACCAGCTTGTAGCGTATCATTACTGAATCCAGCGTTTTATTGAGTCCTTTTTTACGACGGAGAGGTTAAAATCTTATATTGGTCTAACAGCAGTTGGTCCTGAGAACTTAGCTACTAATTACTCAATGTTTCGTTTGATAAAGTGAATGTTGTAAATGCATGTACAAAACTAAAGCGTCATGGTACCAGGGCGGTTTTATTTTGACCTGCGGCAACACCGGATAGAGCTTAGTGTCACTTTTGGATCGGCTGCTGTCTAAATTCGTAGTTTTTTGTGTGGAAGTCTGAGGTTAACCTATTCGGACACCCAACCGGAGGCACCTGGCACACACTTCTATGGATTTTAGCGTAGCAAGGATTAATTCAATTAATAACATATTAATATGCCCTTTAAACCCTAAATGATCGCTAATAGGCATGGCTATTCAAGGCAAACAAACAGACCTAATAAGATAAAAGGCTATTTAATAAACACAAACTAAGCTGTAAATAGAGAAATAAAAAACAACAGCCTTTTATCTTCTTTTGGTATTTTTATTGTCCCCTAAACAGTCATAAAATCTAGTTTGGCTCTTACCACGAAAAATATGTTTATTGTCCTCCTTGAAAGTGCCATTAAATCATCGTAGTTTCGGGCGTAATCTCCCGACCATTCCCTCAATCTATGATTAACTGTCCTATAATAATTTCATGTCTCAAAGAAGACATCTTACACTTCCCCAAAATAAGGTTATCCAAACTGGACTGTCCAGTACAAAGGATTTAGATAGAATCGATATCTATTGAATGCACTACTCCTTTCTAGGGGAAGATATATCTTCTAAACTGTATGGAGTTTCAGATAAAGGCAGGCAACCCGTTTGTTATTGACGATTTCCCTTGAGGCCGGGGGTTTATGGTCACCAGCAGCAACTAAAGGAAACACGAGCCAGGACATTTCAATGCGATGAGTTTTATTACTGTCATTTGTCTTTCATATACGTAGTTTTCGCTTTGTCATGAAAGCCCCACCATTCAATGGGAGCTGGATCGTCCTTCATCCGTTATCACTCAATGGATATCGCTTTGGATTTTCACTTCTAGCTCTTCCAAATCAATTTGGTTTCTCCAGTTCAAGGGCGGTTTTTTTTGCGAAAAAGTAAGCCCAGTGTAAGGGTACAGTACCGTAATAAAAAAAAAAACTAAAGTGTTAAAAAGTTAACGGGTCTCCCAAAATGCTTAAAGTTTAATGCTAACACTTAAAGCTAGAGCTTAATGGATTTATAAAATCGAAATCATGAAATATTGCCTGAGATAGCGAACAGCTCCAAATACTCGCCTTATTTTTCAACAAATCAATTGATTCAAATGGGAGTAAGCCTCTCCTCTGCCATCGTTATCTTTTCACTTTGTCAATCCTTCAATCATTGCGGTTTTATTTGTCGGTTTTCTTCCTTGTCTTAAATCATGGCGCCCCGCTAACACCCTCGCTACATCAGCACGGCTTTTGTTGAATAGCAATTGTTACCTTTCCTTTCATCTTTCAGGACTTCAAGGGTTTCGTTTTGATTGATTCCCTCAATGTACATAGTTTATATTTCCAGTGTGATTGATGTAGAAAATCATTGGAGAATAGGAGAGAGAGAGAGTTCCTGAGTTCGATTTAAATAAAAAACATTTCACTGTTTCAAAATTAATGGCAGTACCTATATCGAAAAGATTTTCCGTGTTTTTAGTTCGTTTGTTTTTTTTTTTTTTTTTGAATAATATTGTGTTTCTGCAATGATTGAGGTTGGGCTTTACGTTCAATTACGACGATATCAGCTGCAAGGCTAGTATTTGAATGTTTCTTGTGAGAATGATTTGAACGTCTTTAAATACGGTTTACTCACTATTGTTTCCAAAGCAATATTAAAAAGTATTGGCAGGATTAAATCTACTTGTCGAAGATCTGGTTCTAGAGCGGAGTTTATTGAATTGCAGCCTCGTACTCTTACTTGCTTCGTCGTCGTCGTCGTTGCTATACCTCTGTTTTATAAAGCACGCGTTTCTATAGTTTACAGAGAGGAGGTGTTTATTTATACTTTCTTTCCAGTATTTTTTAAGTATATGATTCATTACAAATATCTGGTCTGTTGCCGATATATTCGTTATAAATCCTGCTTGATAGTCTTCTAAACTTTGATTGGTAATCTCGTACCGAATATGGTTTCAATCTACCTAACAAAATTATTGCAGTGTTAGATATAGCGATACGTAGTCGGTGCTCAATTCTTTACTCATATGAGTATTTGGCTTTCGATTCTACTTATATATGAGTATACGATACTTTTGACCGAGACTTATATCAGTAGTTATAGGGTAGAATCGAGTACCGAGTATAGTTTGCATGCGAGTTAGAATTCAAGGTTACTGCCAGTTTATCTCAGGCGTGAATATTTTCCAGATAAAGGCTTTACACATTACTTGTTTTTTTTTTTTTTTTTTTTTTTTTTTTTTTTTCAATTAAGGTTCTTAAACATCCCTAAACTCTTCTTAATTGAAGTAGAAAATACATCCCAAATGTATGTAAATTGGAGCTCTTTGGTAGCACCGAAATTTTTAAGCTTTTTTAGCATGAACGTGGAATCAGACAGAGAAAAATGTATACAAATTTCTGGGCGATAAAACAGCTGCAATTAACGTTTGGGATGTAAACGGGTTTTTATAGATTTGAATTTATACCCCATCTCGGGAAAAAGGCAGAGGCGTCCGTTATTAGCCTAAAACAGGCACGTCCAACAGGCCTGCATGGTACCCGAAACAGCCACGGACCGCCTGAGTAAAAATTTTACTTCCCTACTTGCATGAACAAACATCAAAAGAAACACGGCACGCTCACACTTTTATACACTAAACGGAGCAAAATTGGGGCTTTAAAAAAATGGAAAAATTGGGACTTTAAAAAATAATGATAGACCGGTTCCCGTTCAATTGCGTAGGTCAAGCACGTGGTTGGACATGGTTATCACTTAGTTGGGGGACCGCTTAGAAAAGCAACACAACAAAGCAAGAGTTTTAACATGACGCTAACGCCTACAAAATCAAGCATAGTCTTATTTCTAATAACCTTTGAATCAATCCTGCTTTCGGTTCAGTAGACAGAGACTTTACCTGAATTTCTGTTTTCCGTTGAATTTAAAACTAGTTGGGATGTGGGTTCGACCCTTTCGGTCCACACGATCAACTTCCCAGTATGATGGATGTTGAATATTATGATTGGATATTTTAATAATAAATGAACAATAGGCAATATAGAATATATGTATAATTCCGAGAATTTGTCACAATTGTTTATCAATATTTTCGCGTGTTGACGCGCTGATGATAAACTGCAATGGTAAAAACTTCATTTTCAATTCGAACGATTTCAGGAGATAGTACCAAAATTAATCAATGTAACGGATTTGTCAAACTTGTCCGAAAAGGCCAAACTGTAATCACTGGAAATCCCGCGATGAACTCAATTCCCAAAACTGTAGGACATGGAAAGCAATCCGCCGTTCAAACAGTTCTGAACTAAAGTTTGAAAATTTCGTCATGTTTGTAATGGTTAACGTATTTGTTGAATGGTTTTTAAAGAAAACTCGGATTTTGACGAGTGATGACTCTTTGGGAAGCTATTGCTCGGCTGAATCCATAAAAGTGAACTTCATTTTGAACGGGTGTCATTCCAACGCTTCGATCGGCACCTCAATAAAGTCAATATCATTTTTGGTTTGCGTTCTATCGAGCATGTACAAAAATCACTTACGCTCTTTAAACATAGATACCGCTTGATCGAATTTTATGAAAATCTTTTCAAAGCGCACTTTCGGTAATACGCTACGATCGGCACCTCAAAGAAGTCGGTATCATGGTTGGTTCGTTCTATATCGTGCATGTCCAAAAATCACTTACGTCGCTTAAAAAAAACGGCTAGACCGAATTTCATGAAAATCTTTTCAGATCATATTTCGGTTAATACGCTTCGAACGACACCTCAACGAAGTCGATATCAGTTTTGGTTCGCGCGATATCGTGCAGGAAAAAATGACCACATCCGTACGCATACACACACACACATACTTCCTCCCAATTTTTTGCTTAAAATGCTCCTGGGACCTTGAAAGATGAAAATACGTTGAAATTTTCGATTTCGATTTTCGGACCGATTACAATAACTTCCTATACTGGGAAGTTAAATATTTGTTGCACGCCAGGGATATATAAAAAATACCTGTGGCAACGTATTTTTTGTACCTTTCACGGCCGGCGGTGCCCCCTGCATCGGAATACCGGGAACATGTCGTGCCTTTCTCAATTTATTTACATGGAATTATTCGTACCGATAATTTTATTTCACTGATACTTTTAGTACTGCACTGAAGTCACCGTCACGTCACGGATATGTGTGGATTTACAATAAGTGAACAGCGATCATGCTTTTATCTAGTGAAGTTCAAAAATGGTCTTGCTCTTGCATTCTTGGTCTGGCTCTTGTGCAAGACCAAGACCACCTATTCGTCTGCAAGACCAAGCTTTACATAGGGCCCCGCTTACTTCGCATGGGTCTGTGTTGAATTATAATAGTAGAGTTACCCTTCTAGCACAGAAGGTGCACTTCTCAGCTGGGCTGAGACCATTTTCCACTGCTCAGTGGCTCAGCTAAGACAGACTTAAAATATTAAACATATAAGATCACAAAACATCAAACAGAGAAGAGTGCAAAAAAAGGGAAGTCCGACATTATAGTAAGAATGCTAGTGACTGTATATTTACGCATAAATTCTATTTTTTAATGTTTTCTTTCTATGATGTTAATTTGGAGGCGGCCTTAGGAACGTCAAGCTTCGTTTTTCCACATACAAAATTGCAATTATGATTGAAATTGATAATATGATTTTTAAGAACAACATTATATTGGCTGGTATGCACCTATTCATTCCTTATTCTTCCAAATCCATAAAGCCTAGGCAGCATGGATGGTTTAATCGGGAATGCATGAATGCAATTAAAACTAAAGAAGCCGCATACAGAGAGTATACAGACATTCTCCGAGCGAACTATCTAGACGTGAGTACATAAGGTTGAGAAATTCCTGTAAATCCACCATCAGGAAAGTCAAGGAATTATACGATGACAGGCTGAGAAATAAACTCATTAACTCCACTGCTGGCAGTAAAAATTTTTGGTCCTTGGTAACCTCCATCAGGAAGAATTTTACGTCACACACAACGCCTCCATTCATCTACAATAGGCAGGTGATAACAGAAAGCAAACCCAAGGCCGACTTACTTGCATCTCTGTTCGCCGCAAACTCTTCCTTACCCTATGCTGACATGAAACCACCAGCCTTCGAGTGTTCCACCCACTCAATGGACAAAGTTTTCTTCAGAACATGGTAAGTGTATAGGTGTCTCAAAGAGCTTGACTCCAATAAATCCACTGGCCCCGACAATATTCCCCCTATGGTTCTTAAAAAATGTGCCTCACCTTTCGCCAAACCTCTGCGCAAACTTTTCGCCCTATCCTACTTCTCCGGAGTCTATCCCGACTCCTGGAAACTGGCCCATGTTCAGCCCATACCAAAAAAAGGTGACGCTAGTGACCCCGCTAACTACCGCCCAATAGCAATTACTTCTATTCTCTCCAAAGTGACGACAGTACAATACGTTACTCCTATGGCTTCGACAACTGTAGGACAATCACGCGCCAGACCTTGTCTGCATTATCGCAATCTCATGCCCATTTCAACCAACAGGGACATCGAACGAATCCTTGAATGGGGCCGCAAGAACCGTGTCGAATTCAATGCATCAAAAACGAAATACTGTCTCATCTCCAATAAAACCTGCACCGACCTTCCTTCTATTTCAGTGGACAATAAAAACCTAACGCAGAACCGTCTTTAAACATCCTAGGCATAACACTATCCGAAGATCTGCGGTGGAATAACCACATATTCCAAATCGCTAAACAAGCATCACAATGCTTGGGATTCCTTAAAATATGCAAATTCCTCCTTCCGCCCTCGGCCAGGGCTACAATCTACAAGTCCTACATTCGTCCCCGCCTCGAATGCAACTCGAGAACCACCTTAGCCTGGCTGGACAAGGTGCAAAGTCGCGCCCTCAAACTTATTGGCGATAGCGCCATTGGCTCCTCAATTGACTCATTAAGCCACCGTAAGAATGTAGCAGCCCTTGCAAAATTTTACCGATTTTACCACAACGATTGCTCTACTGAAATAAGTATCCTCATGCCTCCACGGCAACTTTTCTCCCGCAACACTAGACTTGCCCGCTCGGCTCACCCTTATAGTCTACAGCCCTTATCTTCGCGCACACTCCGATTTAGAAATTCGTTTATAGCAAGAACAACGCAACTGTGGAACAACTTACCTCAGTCAATATTCCCGAACTTATACAACACCCAAGAGTTCAAGCGCAAGGTTCACCACCATCTCCTCCAACACCCACCCAACTCCCCCTAATCTATCCTATCTTTCTCTCTATCCTTCGAGCTAAGCTTACTACTAGACATTGCACCATGACGTGTACGACATGACGAACTAGTAGTACAAAGGATAAAACCTAAGCTTAGACTATCATATGAAAAAAAAAAAAAGAAAGACAAAGCATGAGCTACAAAAATACCAAAATCGTATATGGGGAAATAGCTTTGGATGTTAGGCTCACCCAAAATTCATTGATAGAAACTTTAGCACTTGCAACCATGAAATATCTATTGAATAAAAAAATCTTTTTCCTTGTGACTTTTTGGTAACATTAACGCGAAAAATCAATAAGCAGCCATAAATTCGTTATGATGTACCAAACAATGCCATTATGGTGTTATGTGATACTTAATAGTAGAAACTCATTGTTAAAGGTTGTGCATTAACTCCAATGCCACCATACCACCATAAAATGATTAAGGATATTCATTGAATTTCACAGTCAACAATAAAAGAATCAATTTTTCAACAACAATCGATATTATATCATTAATGAATATTTCAGCAAACTTTATACAAAGACTCTCCAACATTATTGATTGGTTCCTGTCGATTATTTAAATTTTTTTTCTGCATATTTTTTTTTATGAAAAACCCTGGTTGAAAAAGTATATATATAGTTTTTTTTTAAATTGCACTGATCAATAACTCCTGTCATTATTTCAATGAAATATTTTAGTTATGAAAACACTGGGATGAAAATTGCTTGTTTTTGCCCCATCATTGGGTGTCCTCTGTCAGGTTCGTAGCAGAACGTCCTCTCCCGGCGCTTTCAACAGCAAGTTGTCTCTGCTGTAAAAACACTAAATTTACATAACGTCCTATAGAATGTCCCCGCGAAAGCAGTATATATTGTAAACTGCATGAATATATTTTTTATTAAAGCTTTACTCCCGCGTAAGTACATGAAATTTTTAATAAATAGTTTCATTTTGTGTATTCCAGCGCTACTAAAGATGGCATCGAAAATATTTTAAGGGAAACTTTAAATTTTTCGTAGCCCGTAATTGCATTCGAGAATTGATTGGCCCACACCCCGGCCCCTCCCCAGAAATCAAATCAAAATAAATTCTCAACGGAGAAATCTGAACAAAACCTCGTCATATCATCTGGATTCGTTCTCGTTCTAAATGATCCTAAAGTAAACCCTTTAGGGATGCAGGAGCTTTCAATTATCCTAAGCAAATTAAGAGAATGCTGCAGGGCAGAAACTAAATTTGAAATTATTTTGCTTCTATGAAGAGGAGACTATCCTCGATATCCTGGCATGAATATCCCTTTATAATTATTTCAGGCTGCGGAAACAGCAGCAACCTTACGGAATGAGCAATGGGAGAGGCCATTTTACCCTTAAGAAATACTGTTGAGTGCTCCTTAATCCGGACGCTTTAACTCTTTAATTCTTCCCTACTAATGAAACATTACAAAACAAAAGCACACGCTTTAGGGCCACCAATGTAAATAGAATTGTGGGAGGGATGAATTATTCAACCTGTGGTACGGAATATTAAAGTAGCGGGGGATGAAATCACATATTTTTCGAGGAAATGAATGTTCTCTCTTGGGGAAATATTTCTGGAATTTTTTATGAATTTAAGGTGTTGGAACAATTTTTCATTTAAGATTTTCCTTTTCCTTATGGTTTTTTTTTTGTTTCACTTTTGAGAATTCATAGTAAAGTGGGGGCATAAATAATTATTCTAAATGTGAAAAGCATAATTATGAAACATTCCCTCAGGTTTGCCCACAGACTCAAGATAAGCATGCTTCGGTGGCTTAGCGAGGGTATTAAGTTCTCTTTTGTCAAGCTTGTTATGTTATATAATCTTTGTGGTTTAGTCAAAATTTAGGTGTAATTCAGTTTAACCCCCACCCTTTCGATTTCTTTGAAATTTTAGTATGTAGTATTCGTCATCCTGAACAAGAATATATATTTATATATTGGGCAAAGAAGACACAACTAAGCATGTGGTTTTTATACCACCTGTATTTTGCATGTTGTATGTTGTAAACAAATCTTGCAACTTAATTTTGACCCACTTCCATATAACCCAACAATTTAAAATTTTACACATCTTTATAGTTCGCGTGATAATGAAATCTGACAATTTTCTTAAAAAAATGAAGATGGCGGTTCCAATATGGCGGCCAAATTTTGCAATGTGCTAGCCGACCACCGACATGGGTATCAAATTAAAAGGTATGACAAGTAGAGTAAAAGTAGCTAAATTAGTTGTTATGGAAATAACCTACTATTCGAAATGTAAAAAAACCGGAAAGTGGAAATTCAGATCAGGTCGGCAGGTAAGGCCCGATGAAGACCACACTTTAAGGCCCCCATTCACTTACAGTCCGTCGCCTTTAGGTTAGCTCGGCAGTCGGCAGTCTGACTGAAGGATGAAGATTTGAGGTATAACCGACAGGCCGTCGATTGCAGGAGACCTCATGATTCGCTGCACTGGCGAGGAAGACAATTTAGTATAGCAGGACGTTCAACAACTTCTAACCTTATGGTCCTTATCTCCGAATCGTTATGCGGTATAGAGAGCGGCCATCAATTGGATGCTGTGTACACTGATTTCAGCAAGGCCTTCGATCGAGTGGACCACGCCATCCTAATCGCAAAATTATTAAAGTTTGGAATATCAAGTTCTGCCCTGGAATGGTTAAAATCATATCTGAACGGAAGAACACAGGTTATCAGATTCCAAGGATTTCTATCTAATGAGATCGAAGTAACCTCTGGCGTTCCTCAGGGTAGTCATCTCGGTCCCCTACTCTTCAATATTTTCATCTCCGATCTTTCCGAAAAATTAGCAAATATTCCACATCTCTTTTACGCGGATGACCTCAAAATTTATAGTGTCATTAGGACCCAAACTGATGCTTCCTTCTTGCAGACAAAACTCAATGCCCTACACGACTTGTGCACTATGAACAAACTGCAACTTAACACCAGCAAATGTCATGCAATTACCTTCTCCCGCTTAAAAAACACACAGAACCATAACTATTATCTCAATGGCATAATGTTGAATCAGGTTGACCATATTGTTGATCTAGGCGTCGTCCTAGACAAAAAACTCAATTTCAACCTGCATTACGATAATATAATTGCCAGAGCCAACAAACTTCTTGGCTTCATCAAGAGGAGAGCCAAAGAATTTGGTAATGTATGTATGGGTCACAAAAACACTCTTCTGTTCTTTAGTCCGCCCTATCCTGGAATATGCGTGGCCTATCTGGGATCCTATCTGGGGTGAGCAGCAAGAGGATCGAATCCATTCAAAAGAGATTTCTTCTTTTTGCCCTGAGACATCTACACAACCCCCATGACTACCAAACCCTGCCGCACTACTTGGACAGGCTCCAAGTGCTTGATCTCATGCCGCTGTCTAGCAGGAGGAAACTGCTCATATCTTGCGTTGCCTTTGACGTCCTAAGTGGAAAGCTTAAAGTGCAGTCTCTGTCGGACAGAATCAAATTGAATGATGTAGTCCGACACACACGACACATAAACTACTTAGGGAATATCCACACCGCACCGATTACGCAAGGATCGAGCTCGTCAACAGATGCTGTATGGTTTTTAATAGCCATAGCTCCTCTTTCTCCCCTTCCCTCAACAAGGCATCCTATAAAAAAAATACTCAAATCCCTACTAACATAACCCCTCTGACAATAGTAAGTTTTTAGTAGCTATCAGTAGTATATAAAAAAGACTGTACACTATGTTTTTTTTAATCTAAGTATATATGTATACCTAGTTTAAGTGTGCCTTGTTTGGCGAATTAATAAATAAATTCAAGTGCAAAAATGTTCGTAGCCTCAATGAAATTTTCAGACTGAATAGAAGTTCAGATCTTCAGTCCGGACTGACGATAAATACCAAGAGACATAATGTTTTTTGTCAGTTATCCTGGACTGTAGACCCCATCCATTTGACAACCGCAGAGTATTTGGTGGAACTTGACCTCAAGGCGAGTAACTTTCAGGCCACGGCCTACCGACGGCCTGTATGTGGGTAGAGACCTTAACATATTTATAATTTTAATATAATGCACATTTCTGAATGGACTTCGTCCCACCAGAGATCTTCTCACGTGCCATAGGCTGTCGATATAACAAAATTAAATTTTAAAATACATTTTGGTTGACTGTTGTTCAATGGTACATTCATATGTGCAAGTAATGGAAATATTATAAGACTATCATCTTTTATCTGCATTTGATAAATCAGCTGTAGTCATAATGTGCCATAGACCTGCATTTTTTGAAGCATTAGTGATAACTAAAAAGCTGGATATGAAATGGAAATTCTTCAATTCTGCTTCTGCGAGTACTCTTTAAGTAGTTCGATTCATACTTCGTTTCGTTTTTGTTTTTAGTCTAGTTTTATAGTTTTTTTCGATGCAAAACGTAATATACCAAATACGCCAAGGTACACTTCGCAACTCATAAGGAGTCGACTAAAATTTCCAATCAATTACTTTTATTTGGCGTTGAGATACAAAACAGCAATTTGTTTTGTAGCATTTGAAGCCTTTATGGACTATTGTCAAGGCATTGCAGATGGGAAGAGTTTGATTCTCATAGAGGGATGTGGCCAAGGGGTTCCTGCTTTTCCACTATTAGTGAGCGATTCTCGCAGTAATTTTTCTGCCTATACTTACTCTTTCTTCGTCCGTTCCAAAACGAGCAGATCATATTCGATCATCGAAGTCAAGCAGCATTTGTTGAGATGGTATTAGGATGGTGACCACTTAAGAAAACTTTATGTCGGAGAAAGTATGTTACATTTAGTTTTTATCCTCCAGAGCTTGTTTGTTATTTGATCTAAACTACGTCTCCAGTATAAAGGAAATCCTCTTTCGCATAAATAATTTCATTTTTATTGTGCCTCGAACATTTATATTGCATCCATTTATGCCCCCATGAATACGTTTTCATTTTCATTACTTTCGATTTTCCTGCATGGCAAAATACACAAGAATCCTCACTGCAAAATACATTACCGTGCCTGTTGGGGAGCTAAATGATAACAATAAATCTTCCCGTATGAGAAAATACAAAGTTCCTCGAAATCACTATAGGTTGCCCATAAATGGCAGAGGTGTGCCAATTTTTTTTACACCCTAGAGATAAAGGGAATGGGCAGTCATTTATTTCGAACCAAGTGCTGATACCTGGTCCTTGCTTATAAATGTTCCTGGTAAAGCTAATAAATCTATCAATATATTTGTCTATTAGCCTTTGCAGTTGTCACAATTTATTATATGAAATTATCTGGAAATGATATAGTTATGAAATTATTACTGAGGAGGGTGAAAGACCGTTTCTGGGAATCGAATATTCATTTATGAAAGCCGAATTTTATAAAGAGAAGTTTAAGAAAGTGGTATTTATTTTCGAGAAGATTGTGTCATTAATATGCCATTTTTTTTCTTTGGGTCGTTTGAAAAATATTCAATATTCCTACGCAGTCTATTTTGCTCTATCTCGAGCTCTTCAAGTAACTTCAGTGTTCCTATATGGTAAAATCCGAGACATTTTTATGGGAGGAACTCTTCCAATTACTGCTAAAGAAGTCAGGATTTTTTTGGAAAAAAATACTGGTCCCAAAGTTTCATATCGATCAGAGGTGATTTAGGGGCAGGTGCCGTACAATTGAATGAATGCACTCGCAGTGACATCATCGGGAATTGCATCAACGCTACTTGATTGTGGATTCAGTGTGTTCAGGATCCATGTTATCACCTCACCTGCAAAATAAACGGAGTGTACCAAAAGAATAGGAAATTTAAGCGCAGGCGAGAAATGACAATTCCACACACATCAACATCTCGTGTATGGATAAATTACGTGCGCACGTCCGTTGTAATTTCCCCTTCGAAATTCGTTTACGGGGAACAATAATCTCCCATAGCATCTGACCATGATAAGAGTGGCAGTAAGACCATTGAATTGTGATTGGGATTTATATTCCCGGCCGGTGATCGAACGGAGTGACACCTTTCTTTTCAAATGTACTACCCATGGAAAAGGCGATTTTGAGTTTCCCAATTGTTTTGGCGTACGCCATACTATTGGCTTATGGGTGCGCCCGCACCGTGTTCCATCTAGTTATATATAAAAAATGGTTTGATGTAATACGTCTTAGTCCACAGTACCACCCTTCTTTAATGATTAGGAGAAAGCTGAAATTTCGTGAGCACCTTCCTTTTTAACGACACGCGAAAATTCTCGATAGCTCCACTAAAATTATGGTAGAATTCTTGTGAGGAATGTTGGGATACTTCACTTGACAATCGGGAGACAGCTAATCTGTCACAAGATTTGTCTGTCATAAAATTAGTTGTCATATTTGCTTGTGACTTGTCACAACTAAAAATTGGCCTCTTTTTGCCATACCTGGGCCATACATAAAACCGGTTTGAGGTGAGTATCGAGTGACGGATAGGTAATTTACCAGATTAAAGTATTTTTCATTTCAAATGAAGACTAAAAGAATACAGGTCGCAAGAAGGGGCCAATTAACTACTACGGCCCGTGGAAATAACGTGAAATTAATTCTGGCCCACCTTACAAAAAGATTGCCCACCCTTGTTCTAGACTTTGAAAATTGCCTTATTTTCATTAACTTCTTCGATCATTTCTCTTCGTCACTTGCATTTATCGTCTTTCACTTAGTTTTAATCCTCTTTATCACCAAAGCATTAAATAAAACATCAACTACTTTCTATAATCAAGTAAAACTCATTTAACACACACAAAAGATTTATTCCCTATCGAACAGGTGATTTACTTAAAAAATTTCTCCTCTATAATGTTGCCGCGCCCGCCCCCGCAGCAACGTTACACGTGATTTGTACCAAGTAACATCTCAAAAATGATTCCCATCAGTTGGCTTAAGAGCGGAGATACACGAGAATAAAGTTTTCATCTGAAGGATTTATTAAAAGGCAAAAATCCGGAGCGTCTTTAGCGAAGACTTCACTCAGCCCTTCGACTTTGATTGATGAAAGGTGTAAAATCCAAAGGAAAACCTCAATGCTAATGGCTACGGGATGCGAATTCCCCTAAAGGCTTGCGGCGGTGCTTTTAAATATGCATGAAGCAGGATCGAAAAAGTTATTTTTGGTAAGGCAGGAATATTATATCGGGGAATATAGCAGGCATTTTTCAAGATGTTGGTATCTTATGAAATTATTTGACTTGTTAATCTCCTCGTCGAGCGAAATTTCACAAACGGAAACTTAAGAGGCTTTTCTAACATTCATGTTGTTTTGCAGAATCAGACTTTGTGTTTTGTTTTTGAAACTCTATACAAATATTTTTAGCTTCGATTAAAGGATATAATGGAGAAATTGTTGCAAATAATACTGTGGATTAGGGGGAGAGAGCGAGAGAGAATGCGACACGTGTATTTTCACTTTATAAACTCGTGAAAACCTGATTTATGAAATTTAATAAGCTTAAATCTCATTAGCAATTTCGATATAAACGAGTTTATTTTTTATTATACCTAACCTTTTTACAATTCAGTAAAGTTAATGTCTTCACTATATTCTCAGATGTGCCAAGTCCAACCGCCTGCGTCAAGAGAAATGTCTAGGTAATGTAAATAGCGCAAAACTTGTGGTTCCACATGGGGTCTGCAACCGAAAACCATGTATTGGATATACACCACCATCATTAGGGCCATGGTAACTTATGAAGCTTTAGTTTGGTGGCACAGAACGACGCTTAAGGGTTTCATGACCAATCTAAGCAAAATTCAAAGAATGGCCTGCCTCTGCATCACTGGGGCCATCCGCACTTCCCCGACGGCAGCGCTGGAGACTCTTCTCAATCTGGTAACCCTCCACCTTGAGGTAGAGAAGTCCGCCATAAACGCGGCGCTGCGGCTGAAAGCGAATTGTCACTTGGGCGCTGGTCTTGGGCGAGAACATTCTATTATAACCAACATCATAGAAGAGATTCTGGAAGCGGGCATGCTCTTGGACTGCATGACCCGAATCTCAAAATTTGAGGACCTTCTGTGCACATACAGGATAGGCTAACCTGGACTTTTCCAAAGTATAACCGGGCGGACTAGTATGGTACACGGATGGCTCTAAAACAAAGGCAGGTGTGGGCGCTAGAATCTGGAGTGAAACCCCAGATTCAGCAGGGCGATAAGCCTAGGCACTCTAACAACTGTCTTTCAAGCAAAGGTGTACGCTATTCTAGCATGGATTCATGAGAACTTAAGAAGGGCCTACCAAAATAAACGGATATTATCTTCTCTGATAGCCAAGCGGCAATTAGAGCGATAAGGTCCCGTAGGACCAAGTCGAAATTAGTTTGGGACTGACAACGTGCTCTAGATGAGTTGGGCGGTCTCAGTCAAGTTACTCTTGTCTGGGTCCCCGGTCACGGCTTCAAAGGCAACGAAAATGCGGATGCCCTGGCTAAACAGGGCTCTGATATTGCGTTCATCGATCCAGAGCCGGCTATTGGCGCACCGTCCAACTTGCTGCAAAAGAGCCCTGACCGATCGGACTATGATGAAACATACTGAACGCTGGAGGTCCCCGCCTGGACTGGTCAACTCTAAGCGGTTCCTTCCAATGCCGTCCCCTAACATGGCCAAGGATTTGTTAGGGCGCAGGAATGATGTCAGGACACTTGTTCTAATGAGCAAACCGCAATGGAACCTCAGTTTCAAGAGTTGCCCGTATGTTTTACGAATGACGGAACTAACATGATGGCAGCATTGGTCAGGAAGAAACACCACGTAAGTCAGCAGCAAGCTCCTCCAACGCATCTTTGAATTTGATCATTGATATGAGATATAAAGATGGACATCATCAGCGTTCATTTGAATCTAAGAATGTGTTACTACCAAAGCAAGATCGTTAATAAAAATATTGAATAAAAGAGGACCCAGAATGGAACTTTGGTGTACGCCAGCCAACGAGTAGGTACAACTATCAAGTATAACGTTCTGAGAGCGGTTGGTTAAAAAGCTTTGCAAGAGTTTCATAGCAGAAGGAAAACAATGGACTCGAGAGGAGAGTTTCTGCAGAAGCCTAGGGCGATTGACCCTATCAAAGGCTTTAGAGAAGTCAAGCAGCAATATGCAGCAAACATGGTGAACGTCCAGAGAATTTCGGATATCAGTTGAAACTTTGAGGAGCGCGGTTTCGCAGCTATGATGTTTGGGAAATCTAGATTGGCAGACATTTATGACTCGAAGACGATCACAATACTCAACGATCTGAGTTGCTATCAGCTTTTCAAGAACCTTAGTCAGAATTGAAAGAATACTAATAGGCCGAAAATGAGAAGGACAAGCAGGAGATGGGCGTTTGGGTATTGATATAATAACAACAAGCTTCCCAGACGAGGGAAGCTTTGATTGTGTGAATCAGGAATTAAAAAAATGAGTTAAGACGGGCACCAGACATGGAATGCGCATATTCGGAAACCTAGGCTAGATGTTATCACTACCAGACGCTTCAGATTTAACAGAATTTAAGGCAGTGACCACTTGGAGGGAGTCTACACAACGAGAGTTGAAGCCATCAGATGGAGGACTGAAGGGGCATTGGTCGGGTCACAATGATGAGATAAAAAATGCTGGTTTAGGGTTTGAGGACATGGGTTGAGGGCGAATCAGCGAATCAACCAAGTCTACGGCTCATTTTTTGATGATACACAAAGATAAAATTTGCGTTCCTACCATTGAAACACAAATCCCAGTCAGTATATTGGAAAAGCGAATAAACCCTATGCAGTTCGCTTTCTAAGTGTGACTGACAGTACTTTAGAAGAAGTGTTGATTAAAAAAAAGATGGGTATGTGTTAGAAATTAGCCCAAACTACGGACTGGGTCTGGGATGCCATGAGGATTGTAGGTCGATGTACAATAGGATCAGATTATTATTGTACTGTATACCGGAGGCATAGCGATGGCCGTTATTATGGACATCGAAGGCGCCTTCGACAAGATACAGTTCAACAAACTCAAAGACGCTCTGGTGAGGCGCGAGGTCAGCCCCATGATTGTAAGGTGGGTGGACAGCATGCTGAAAAACAGAGCGGTAAGGATTCAGACAGGAGACTCGCGGCTTCGAGGGAGGGTCAGCAAGGGATGCCCACAGGGCGGGGTCCTATCGCCCCTCCTGTGGAACATCACTGTGGACACTCTGTTCAGGCGGCTAGAGGTAATGGGCGTGCATACCGTTGGGTATGCAGATGATGTAGCGATTGTGGCACGTGGCAAGTTTATGAGCACTACGGCAGATATCATGAGGAATGCACTCCAAGTGGTTGAGCAGTGGTGTACGGAACAGGGCCTCACCATAAATGCCAATAAGACAGACGCGATAATCTTCACTAGGAAGATTAAAGATCTGGATTTTCAGCCCCTCATGCTTTTTGGATCGAGGATCAAGGTGTCTGGGATGGTCAAGTATCTGGGTGTATACTTGGACTCGCGACTAACCTGGAAATACCACGTTGAAGAGAAGATTAAGAAGGCGACAAGGGTGCTTCACCAGTGCAGAAGAGTATGTGGACTAAGGTGGGGTATCTCACCAAGGTTAGCATACTGGACATATACCATGATGGTGAGACCCATCATAACTTATGCCTCGGTGGTCTGGTGGACTAAAGCCACACAGAAAACCGTCAAGAGGCATTTGGACAAGGTGCAAAGAATGGCCAGCGTAGGTGTGAGCGGTGCTTTCCGCACCACACCCGCCGCGGCATTGGAGGCGCTGTTAGGTCTGCTGCCGTTAGATCTCCAGGTGATGAAGACTGCGGCAGCCTCAGCGATTCGGATGAGACGGGATGCCGCATGGCAGGCGTCAGGAACCTTATATGGGCACATGAAGATCCTGGATCGCATTAAAGGGATTAGGGAGCTCATGATGCCCATGGAAGGGATCACAAAAATGAGGGTGACCGAAAGGTATCATAAAACCCTCATAGGGAACGGAACGCTCCCGGAAGGGAGACCGGAAGACATATATATCTTCACGGACGGATCCATGATTGACGGCAGAGCAGGTGCGGGAGTCTTCTCAGAGGACTTAAATCTGACCTGCTCTCTGGCTTTGGGGAATTACACCTCAGTCTACCAGGCGGAAATGCTTGCTCTGCTGCACGCGCTGGATCACATAAATGAGGGTCAGGTGCAGGGAAAAAGTATCCTTATAGCACTGGACAATCAGGCTGTGATTAAGCGCATGAATCAGACAGAGATTAATGCGTCTCTGGCGTTGGAAAGTGTCCAAAAACTGAACAGGTGTGCGCAACAAAACAACGTGACGCTAGCTTGGGTTAGAGGACATACAGGCATCGATGGGAACGAAAAGGCTGACAACCTGGCAAAACAGGGGTCAACCTCGGAATTCTGGGGACCGGAGCCATACTCTGCCATTGGCAGAGGGTTGGTAAGGAACTACATCGAGAAATGGGTCGCTGAGGAACACCGGAGACGCTATGACCACGTGTAGGCAGGCTAAGATGGTGCTTACGTTGCCGATTACCGCAGCCAGAAGAAGGATCCTGCATATGCAAAGGAGAACCCTCAGATGGTTGGTGGCACTGATTACAGGACACGGATGTTTCAGGTATCACCTAAAAAGAATGGGAATTCTGGAGGATGACACCTGTCGGATGTGCCTGGAGGAACCTGAGACGGCCACACACATAGTGTGTCACTGTCCGGCGGTGGCGAGGAAAAGGGCTGCCATAACTGGACTCCATTGGATGGAGGACATGAGGCAGACTCCCTTCAATCAGCTGCTTGCGATAACTAGGGGAGTCGAAGTAAGGGAGCAATGGGACAACCCACTGCAACCCCAATAAGATGACTCTAGGCAGAGGGACGAAAAGGGACCCGCAAATAGTGGTCTGATTCGATATCCCTCGAAAATCTATATATATATATATATATATATATTGTACAAATTCATAGACATTGGTACCAGTGCAGTAACTCAGCCAAATTACATTATTGGTGTTGAAATCATCCGCAATAATGATTTCACACCCGTTCCCTTAAGGTATCAAATGAAAATATGAACTTCTGTAGAGAAGACTTCGTCTCAAAGAATTTGTTTAATCAAAAGATGGTTGAACCGAGAAGATTCAATATTGTAGATCGTCTGGAAATCCATGTCGTTACTAATATAAGTTGTACCTCCCCTATGGATAGCGAAATTACGCACTATGCCGTACCCTTGAACTCATCATTTGAGGCGAATACTCCCCCCTTATTTGATTACTGAGTTTTAAAAATAAATTTTCGTCTCGTTCTGTAAAAAAAACCACACGAGAAAAAGTGAAAAATATTCTCGAGAAATTCAGTTTCTATAAATAAACTTTACACACAAATACATTCACATATTGTACATACAATCAGAATATCTTATTTACGTTCCTTAAAGAGATGAGGCAGTTTTCTCAAGGATTTGAATTGCTAAAGTGAATATCCTTAAACCAAATTCCCTTTCTTTTTTTTCTTTCTCTGTTATTTTTCTTCTAGAAAATCGTCTCCTGTTTTTTTTTGTGCTACTTTCATTTGCTTTAAGAAAATAAATTTTCTAAGGATACAACACGTCCCCGCAATAATCCGAACCTGGTTACAATTTTATCTCCACAATCTGAGTAAACTGCAAACAAGAATGTTTATCGCACACTAGTAAAATGTAAAAGGGCAACAAGTAAAACCATCGAAACAGGTGAAAATAAAATCAATGAAAGTATAAACAGATACAAGGAGAGTCCTGAGCATAGTCCTTGCACAGGCATACATACATACATCTCTGATATAGCATTACATTTATTTATCCCATAAAGTGTCCTTTATAAAATCTTTTATTAACCTTGGGGTAATTCAGACGAGTATTTCTTCCTGGGGCGAGTTTATTGCCTGTCAAGTTTACGTTGCGCCGCAGTCGCAGCAGTTCCAGGAGTGTAAAGGAATAGGTTTATTTTGAAGCCTATGATTGCAGGCCAATTAAAGCTTGAGTTAAACACCTTCTCCTTGCGCCTCTAAGAAAATATGACGGGGAGAATCAACTATAAAAAATTCCGCCTATGTAGGCGGCAATAAGTTGATAAGCTCGTAAAAAATAGAATTTATTATTCACGACGACCTCCAAACACCTTTCAAGTGATTATTTTGCGGGGTGGAAGATTAATGAACAACGAAAACTTTTTATGCGCCCTAAGGCTAAGGCTTAGGAACCCTTCCATGGATCGTCTGCGCCTTAAGAAATTTTCATTCAATTAAAGAGAAAAGAAGGAAATGAACAGACGCCTTTTTTCTAAATAAATTATGTCCGAACTTTTGCAATCTGTTAAAGCCTTAGAAGAAAAGTCAACTGACCTGTGCTGGTGTTGGTTGGTTAGTTGTTGATATAGAGAATATGGCACGGAAACGGGCTTGAACCCAAGTAATTAAACCCCCATCTGTTTTATAATAGGGTAAGTGACACCATCTAACCCTGGGACCCAAGAACAAAAAAGAAAAGATTTTCCTAGGCAAACCTAGTCAATGTCAGGCTGCGGATTGGGTTTTTATTTTAACAATCGGTATTTCGGTGTCTAGGACTAATTAAGGGCTGCTATGTGATTTCAGTGAAAAAGGAGCCTCGACATAAGTATAAACACTTCTTTCTTAAAGATCCGAGAGATATGGGGTTGAACAACCTAACCGCCACCACACCCACGTGCAATATTTCATAGAAAGAAGTTTGAACCCTGATGAACCCTACTAGTCTGAATTTCATTAAGGACGACGGTACTGAAATAGCCGCGAATCAAAATCATCCAGACACAAATGAGCATAATATCACAAAACGCGCAGGATGAAGTCAAAAAAATATATATGTATATGGAGCTTATGGCAACAAACGAGAAAAGAAACAAGTAAGCTACTCGCAAGGGCAATATTCTTTTCATCTTTTGTATGGCCTTATCAAAGTCTTTTATTGTCAATTTGTAAGTATTCTCATCATGTTTGTTTCATCGTATGTTATCAGAATAGGAATCCCATTTATATTTATTGTTCGCTTTTTTTGCGTCTTGCCTTTGTACTGCTTTATAGGATTTTGTTTTGTTTATTTGTAATATTTCATATTTTTTCAGATTACGTTGTTGATGAGTATTCAATGTATCTATGGGCATTAAAAAATCATTCAAGTAGAGCCAAAATTTAATAAACACATTTGTCAATTGTAATAAAGGATTATATGGAGACGAACTTAGGATTATTATTGAACGAGCTTGAACGAGATGGCTCTAAGTAGACGAGCTCTAAATAAGACTTTTTGACTGTATTGTATCCATATTGAAAACTCGGATACTTGCAGTCACAGTCACACTGGATAGCACTGTCGCAAAAGGGAGTTCACAGAAAGGATTCATATTCCTGATACATACTGTGTTGGCTAGTTGTAGATGAACTCCTTCCCAAAAACTTCTCAGTAGCCAGAATTATTTCGACCAGTGTTACTTAAACAATGTTGTCATACCGCGAACCTATGAACCAAGTAGTAGCATGGAATTTGCAGAATGCCCTTTGTTTAATCTTAACCTGAAGCTCCGCCGAAGGAATAAATGGCCAAGGTGAACCCTTGGTTCGTTGCCCGAGGAGGCCAACCTCGGGTTCTCACTCAAAAACCAAATTTTGTAACACGAAAAAAAAACAAGTGCCAAATAATTTTGACCACCACTAAGACGGTACCACTTGCCTCAAGCGTAGGGCTGGCTCGCCGAGGGGTTCCGAGCAGGGCTTATGCGAAGCAGTACAATTGCCCCTTACATGACGGTAAATCGACCTATGGCCTCAATTAAAATATCCTACTACTCTTGGTATGAGCGTATAAACGTGGATTATCACCTGTCCAAACGCACGAATTTCAAGGGACACATTCATTTTAACGCCTTCAGTGCATTTGTTGCCTTGATGATATAATTTTAATATAAACTGATACCGATAGAGACCTAAAGCTCACGTGTACACAGTTTTTTTATACCCAGTCAAAATAGTCATTGACTGCAGCATAAATCGAGAATAGCTAAAATTTGGCTTAAAAAGTCACAGGAAAGCTGTGTACCAATTTTTACCCTTTTTGGAGTTTTGTCTTCTTTCATGCGTTTTTTTTTTTTTGCTAATTTTCCCGGACTAAATATATAAACGGCAACCATAAACTGCTATAAACTCTGCCTGATCCTGAAAAAGATTGGACATTCTACCGTTAAGCAGGAAGGCCTGTTGTGGTACACGCATGCCTCCAAGACGGAAACAGATGTGGCTACAGTGGTCTAGGCTAAAATTCGTAGGTTCAGCAGAGCGTTCAGATCTCTACCTTGGATACCCAGCCTACTCTTGGTAAGCTGATTATTCTCCTTCATGTTTTTTATGTGAGTATTGGGACAACCCATATGGTAAACACCGCTGCCAAGTTGTGGGTATATCCCACTAACAGAAAAGACCGTCCTATCTTTAGACGGAGGCAACGCGGTCTTTAGTTGACTATATTTGAGCCTTAAGATCCCCAATGAGCGTTTTTCTTCTAACCCAGTTCAGAGAAGAAATTTAATGGTTTGAAGTCCCACCGCCTTGCATGCAAAGTCGGCATTCTGTCTCCTAGGTTGCAGAGGTGATGCTGCCGCAGTCTTGCATGACCTTTCAGATATTCCAATAGCAGCCTAAGGCCTCCCTGTTTAAAGTGATAACACCCCTTAACGCAAAGGCTCTTAGCTCTTTAACATTTCTAAAATCTGAGACTGGTTGTAAGTAAGCTAGGTTTTTAATTCAGTCCTCTATCACGGACCTGGAGGTGGATCCTCAGATCCCTCAATCGCAATCTTGTCCGCAACCTCAATGCCCTTGATATCCTATTGACCATGACCCAGCAGCGCAAGACTCTATTTTTCCTGGTCAGGCTATGGAGTGCGTCAAAGTATCCTGAAACTATTTTTGACTTCCACTTTTTGATGGCAACTTGACTTTTGTTGTAATGTTGGCGCCTTTCAAACCTTTCTTAAAGTTTAGTCTAGCGCAGGTCTCCGTGGCATGTATTTTATTCGGTAAAACAAAATGTCCGCCTTTTCATTGCAATCAAGACCTTGGAGTAGGGTTCTGCGACACCAGCCCCTGTATCATGTTCTATCTTTGACCCAGGAATAATCGTGCCGAACTTTCCTTGGAACCGCAGTTCACTAACCTTACGTTCGGATACGACGCAAATTTAAATGTTTGAGATACTGTTGAGGACATCCATATGTCCATATATGTAGTAGTTTACATGCCCATATAGCCCTAGTAGCTTATGGTGTAGTACAGTTCAGAGTTCTGTTTCTGTATGTTATCTAGCATTACTCCCACATATTTGACTGAGTCTGAGTACTCAGCTATCAGGCCCCGGATACAATTAGATCCAATTTGCAACGTCTAGGGAAAGGGGTCAGGACGGTCTTATATGGGTTGATTGATAGACTCAAAGTGGTACACTATCTTTCAGCTTCTTGGAGTGACTTTTTGGAGACCTCTGTAATGGTCGAGTGAAACAAGATAATTGGCATAGCCGATAACATCAAATTCATACTCGCGTAGTTTGGTCCAAAGCTCATCCACAACTACTGACCAGAATAACGGCGACAAAACTCTATTTTGATAGCCTTGGCGCTGATGGTGGCGACACACAGGGTAAAAGAAATATCACAACCAACAAGCACACAATTGTGTGATGATCCAGGTTTATGAGGGCCAGTGCTCTAGAAATAGAATCATAGTCAGTGATATCGAGACCGCTGACCGGATGGTGTATAGCAACCTCTGTTGATTTACGCTTTGACTAAGTGAACTAAGAGTTATGTAGAGGAAGGGAGAGCTCCAGATTGTTGCCTGTTGCCCTGGTTAGGGATAAAAACCACCACGATTTTCCTCCATATGGTTGGAATGTATCCCCAATTTAACCTGGATATAAAGAGACATACCAGATTATCGAGAATCAGATCGCGGCTGCATCATGTTTGCAAGGTGAACAAGCAAATGAACTCTGTAATTTACCCATTGCGTCTGTAACTCTTATATAAAAGGGAGCATCCAGAGACAATCGATGGCAAGGTACCAAGGCCGACCTTTGGTAGCCTAGCGGTTAGAGTGCCGAGGTTTGTGGTTCGAATCCACTCTGGGGAATTGTCCTTCGTCTTTACGTTTCTCCTACTGCTTTAAAATGCTGACTTCAGTTATTGAACATCAGTTGGCTTATTTTTTTATTGTAGTTCCAGCTAATGGTAGGATGTCAAGGGTGTTTTTGTAAATCTTTTTTTGTTTATCTATCCAACGCCTATCCACAGCGGACCATTTTGTTAGCTTTTGCAATACACCCTGTATAATACCATAAATTGTGGTAATGTTTTTTTAATATACTTACTGAATAGATCAAAACTAATATCGAATATGCGTATCAGGAAAATAGGTGCAGCTGAAAATAACTTGGCACAAAATGTTTTACAAAGAAGTAAATGGAAACGAAATTGTTATTCTACATATCCTACAGATATTCGCTATTAAAAACCATGAGGAATTTCAAATTTAATATTCATAGTTGATTTGAATAATTTGATATACACGAAATCCATACCTTCGTTATGACAGTAATTCAGTCTCAGTATTGTGAGGGTTAGGGCATCCTACGCCATACTAGGCGCTAATATTCGAGTCCCTCACAGCGACATGGTAATTTGACTTTTCACTCTTCTTATCATTATTCCTATCGAACTTGTCTTCCCCCTTAACAGGAACACCTTGCTTGCTTTCTCTCTTCTGGCATACACAAGAAATCTTCGACAAGCCAAAAATGCATTTGGTCTGATGAAGGGCTGTTTTGTGTTATGCACTTTCATGCTCGAAGCAATTTGTAAGCCCTTATAGAATAGATTTTAGCTTGGGCCCTTTCTTTGCCGTTCAATACCTTTACATATTTCTAGGAAAAGCTTCCGATAGATATACGAGACTATTGATGCATGCTCTCACAATCAGGCTTTGATAAATTTCTCGTTAATATTGTTAACTTCGTTAACTTAGGAAATTCGACAATAGACCAGTTACGGGGGAACATTCAAGGATAAGATGCAATCAACAATCCGTTTATTCGTTGGATGCTCTCTATTCTAATCCTTCATATTTAAGTTAGTGAGGAAAGCAGTCCATTCATGTGAGCCTTTCGGGGAAGGAGCTTTGTTTGATTGAATTTGTATGTGGATTGCAGAGCAAATCTCCTTTGGCTACCAAAAAGCTGCACTGGATTAGTTGGACGTACCCAGTTTCTGCTAAAGGACCCCGCAAACTTTCTATGGAAAAACGGTCTCCGTCAAATCACTTGATATTGTGATATTAGATTCTTCGTACCCTTCTGGTGAAAAGTCATCACTGGCACGAAGCACGAAACCTGAAATTTTTAGTCCAAAATGCCCTTTGAAAACTTCGACTTCGGCCGAAAATCAATTTTTTTCGATGTAGGCTTCTTTTTTTATTATTTTCCATCAAATTGTCGCTTGAATGCATTAAATATCGTATTTCAACAACACACAATCACTATTTTGCATAAAAAAAGTATTTTTTTTTTTTTTTCAAAATTCAATTTTTGCAAAGGGACATGCTATCGTTATAAATGTTTTCGTACTAACATGTGATAGCGATTATTTTTTTATTCTTTAGTTGAAACATCAGTATCAGTCAAACATAAAAAATTGATTTTCGGCCGAAGTCGAAGTTTTCAAAGGGCATTTTGGACTAAAAATTTCAGGTTTCGTGCTTCGTGCCCGTGATGACTTTTCATCAGAAGGGTACGAAGAATCTAATATCACGATATCAAGTGATTTGACGGAGACCGTTTTTCCATAGGAAGTTTGCGGGGTCCTTTACACTTTGTCATGTTGTAAGGAAGTTTTGTTTTAAGCAGATTAAAAAGTTACAAAGAGGATAATTTGATTGTAACACCGAGTGGCAGAATCAAAGATGTTAGGGATTGTAAATTAGTAGGCAGTCAGTCGTAGTGAGAGGTTAATGGAATAATGATGATTTTAGGGAAGCTAAAATTAAAATAAATAATTTTAGAATTTTATAGTTTGTTTTATAGAAACGTAAAACAAAAAAAAACAGAAAAAATCTAGGAAGCCATTAGACCCCAACAAAAAGACAAACATCAGTTGATTCCAGAAATGTTTATGAAGTTGCCCATTCGCTAGGGATTAGATGTAATAACAAAAAAATCACTGCAAGTGATCGACCCGAGCTTAGAGATAAGCCTCTTTGCATTGCGAACGATTCATCAAAAAGTGAAATGCTGAACAGCAAGATCTAATCAGAAAGAGGGTAGAGAAAAGATTGAAAGAACTGACAATGCCAACACGCGGTTCTATTTCATTAGCTCCTCATCCACTACTTCCTTTACATAGAACATTGCCTTCGGTGATTGAATACAATCGAATAGGTGGTTTCGGTGCTTATTATGTGAGCTTAGAGACGATGGCAGGCGAAAGAGTGGGGACTTTTTTGTATAGAAGGAAGACAGGAAAGAAAGAAAATGAAGGTTGGAAAAATGGAAAGGCGAAAGGCCATTCTGCGGAGTGGATTCGAACCACGGAACCTCGGACGTCTAAACTTGAAGGGTACCGAAATCCACACGGATGCCTTCTGCACTTGAGATTTTGTTGTTTTTCAACCGGGTTATGGCTTTTTTTACTTACTATGCTATCCTTGGATCCAAGATACCTTTTAGAACGGCGAAAGGATTAACATCATTATCTTTGCAGTTTGTTCTGCTGTGGGCTCGTTTTCATTTCTTTTGAGTCCTGTATATTTCGCTTCACATCCTCGTCCTATGTTAAGCTTGAGCCAAATATGACATGCCGCACCGTAACCGTAACTACCCTAACGGACGAACTTATGCAACTTCATTAAGTCAATTTAGGTCGGTGCCATATGAACACTCATGTTTGTACGTTAGGGTACGTACTTTTACGGTACGGCACGTCATATTTGGTTCAGGATTTAGCCTGCTGCTTTAGTCCTTTAGACCTTCGGTATTTCAACATTGAATAACTCTGATATTTTGTAGCCAATTTCGACGAATATACACGATTCTGAAACCCCGATTAAAAATAATTTCATGGTAAATTTCCTTACTAGCACGCACGCGCCCGCAGCTAGCACGCATAGCGAACAAACAGGCACGCCACAAAAGTACGTACTCTCCCGCCACAGGTACGCACGCTCCCGCCACAGGGATACACGCTCCCGCCACTGGCACGAAAATCTAAAAATTTGTTCGCTAGAGGGATGCACTCTCCCGCCACAGGTATCCACTCTCCCGCCACACGCACGAAAATCTCAAAATGTGCCTGATGACGACTTTACATACATATATAATACTCTTCTCCATCTTTTTTAAGAGGCGTAGAATTTTTATTCTATGAAAAAAATTTTTTTTCTTTTATTTTAAATTTGAGTTTCATGCGTACCAGCTGCATGCTAGCTGCGGGCTAGTGTTATTTTCACTCAGGCGTGCATGCTAGCTGCGGGCGCCGTGCGGGCTAGTGCATGCCAGCTGCGTGCTAGCTGCGGGCGAATTTCATTTTTAATCGGGACGTTATTCAGTGCCATTTTAGCTGTGAAGAAATTCTTTGAGAAGTGATAATCTTTATTCCAGTAACCCGAAGACCATTGACGAACACCGAAGGACACCTAAATGTATTTACTTCAGAAGCCAGTTTGCCATACATTTATAAACAGGTGAAAATAAAAATATAAATAAATATTTGAGTTCCAATCAGTTTTTCAAAAACCTTTGCTAGGAAGGGAAGAATACTAAACGGCCGAAAACCAGATGGAATAGCAGGAGAGGAGCACTTCGGTACGGGAGTAATCAATGCATTCTTCCACAAAGTGGAGAACTAAGATACCGTGAGGCACGAGTTAAATATGTGTGTATGGCAGCAAACATGGAATTATCTTTTTTTTTTTAATTTTGGTGAATTTATTATCGCTACCAGTGGCTGTAGATTTAATAGAATTTAAAGCAGCAATTGATAACTTTAAAAGAATCAACGCAACGAAAGCATAAACCATCAATAACGTAACGTTGATTTTCCGAAAAGTGCAGATCGATCTTTAGCTGCTTCCAAGATTTGTCCGGACAAGCAGGAGCGCGTTCAAAAACCTTACTATGGTTAACTATGGTGAACTTTTGTCGTTCAAAAACTCCGTGGTTAACTACAACATAACCACGAGCATAACTTTTTGGCGTTCAAAAACTCTCGTGGTTAACCATGGTGTAGTAAAATTTTAACCATGCTCGGGAGCAGGGTTAGCGATAGTTAAGAAGAAGAAGAATAAAAACAACTTTTTGACATTTGTTTTAAAGATAAAAATGAAAAAATCAAAGTGAGATTTGAGAAATTATTGAAAATAATTAATTAATGGACACATACAACATAATTCAAGCAAATAGCGGAGACTATTTCTTGGAAACTAATATTTCATTTTTTTTAATTCGTAGTTAACCACGGTGCGTTCAAAAACCTCCATGGTTAAACATAAACTTTCGTGGTTAAGTGGAGTGATGCAGCATAACCACAGCTTACCTCGTGGTTTACCATAGTAAGGTAAGGAACGCGCTCCAGGTAGACAGACAGACGCAGACATAGCGATAAAAATATAAGAATTTTTTTTAATATCTAATTTGTTACAGTTTCTATGAATTATTATTTCCGGTTATCACATTTTTGATGTACTAATAGCAGAGACTTCATTTGTACCCGGTTCATTATGATTAGGTTAGGTAGGTTGCACGTCCATATCTTTAAATATCCGTTGTTGCCTAATGACATATTGATTGGAATATAAGCAGCCTAAACCACAAAAATCGAACACAAAAGAAAAAGGTTTCGTATAGAATGATTAAGATTTACTTAGGCCAGCCAATCTGAATATTTAGATAGAGCACTTTGAGGTCAACAATTGGAATTATAAAACAGTGTTCACTTGCTTTCCTTCGGCTATCGTTTCCTGTTTTTGGTCTCTTTGCTTGCACTTCACGCTATTTTTGCCTACTTGTTTGTTTTTTAAAATGTACTTTATGGCCAGATCAAATCATTTTATTAAAATGCAATTCTTTTGAATGCCTCTAACTTAACAATATACCCTAATTATTTTTAATAAACTCAGCTTTAAAGTAAATAACTTTGACTCCATTCTTCCTAATTTCAAACATAATCAAGAATCCCCCCGTTTTAAATGATGAAACATAAAAATAATTTCCATAGAATAAGGGCTTGTAACAATAATTTTTAAAGCCTTCAAAAAGTCCATAACTTCAATTAAGTTAATAAAAGTTGAAATGTCGAGTGATTACGTGATTAGGAGGTGCTATTACCTACAACATAAAAATAATGACCGACAAAGGCATAAAATGTCATCATTTAATATCCCAATATGAGTGGCTCTTAAAACCAATTTATAATCATGAAGACATTACGCTCATCCCTGGGGCGATTAAAAGGACTCACGCAAAGTTATGGCCAGCAGAAATTGTGTGCGAGCTCGCCATTATTGTACATTTTCGGTATAGTAGGAGCGCCATTAAAGGATGTCCGATTTTAAAAGGAATTTGCTGGTCGGAATTTGGATAATATTTTTTATCCTTGGCCAAGTATTCGGCTTGCATATGTTCTCCTACGATCAGAAACAGAAGCGCGCCGTGCTGTGCCCGTTCAGGACCAAATACTGCATGTTTGTTGCAGCTTACTTCATACTGCCACTACCCGTTGTCTTTATAAGTGTCCTGTCGTGGCTGGGGGTCGGTGGACAGAAATTCGTTTATATATTGGTTTACAGTGGAATGTTCGGCTGCTGCTGTATTGCTGTTATGGATACCTTGGTTTGCTACATAAGTCGCCGGAAGGAAATGGTTGAGTTTTTGAATAAAGTTGGTAAACTACTGAGGGGTTTCAATTGTGGCAATATGTATGCTTTGATTGGCCAATCAACGTTCACCGGTTGCTTTATTAATATCACCTTGCTAACAATACAAACAGTGGTGGCATTATTTATGATATCGACACAGTGCTTGAACTCTGATAATTGCTACATGGCAACTTTGTGCATGGGTCTAACTACAGTCAGCATGATTTATATTAATACCTCAGTGGCTGTAACAACTTACTATTGTGGAACGAGCGTGTTCAAAAATTTGTTCAGAAAAGTCAACGATGAACTAACCTCAATTTTCCACACAAGCGAAAGGAATGTCCTGAAACTGAGACCATACGACCGAACTTTGTATATTAATGTAGTTTCAGATAAAATTTCAAAATTATTCATCATTTACGGACAAATTTTCACCCTCAGCGACCAATTCATTAAGTTCTACTCGAGTCAACTGCTAACAATTATATTTTCAGAATCAGTTGGAATAACAGGAGAGATATTTTCTTCATACTATGCAACAAGCCATCCAAGTGGAGAAAATATCGACAATAGCAAAGTAGTTTTCTTGGCGGCAGCAGGACTAGCTTTCATCTCTTGCAATGTGGCTAATTTTTACTACATAGTGAAAGGGTCTAACAACATCATCAAGGAGTCCCAAAAGACTCGCGAACTACTACGAACATGCCTTCTGGGCACATACTGCGAGAGGCTATCAAAAAATGTAATTTTTTTAATAAACTTCAAAATATTCAAAATATTTTCTGTCCCGATTCATAAGAAGTGTCCATTTCCTTTTGTCTCCTTAGGCTGAGATTTTTGCACTTCAACTGATTAATCAGAGAGTTGAGATCAAACCATGCGGATTGTTCGAAATCAATTATGCAAATGTCTTTATGGTATTTTTTTTTGTTTGTTGCTGGCATATTTTATAAAGTTTGATAAAGTTTCGATAAATTTAATCAAAATTTGTATTTTCTACCCCACAGGCGCTTCTATCAATCAGCAGCACTGTTTTCTTGCTAATACAATTCGATCAGGAGGGGGACGACGATTGGTAGACATGGAAAGAATAGACTTGGCCGGAAAAATTTGAATTTTTTCGCAGTTCAGTAATACGTGAATTATTATGGATGGTTATTTTAAAAATTGTATGCTCACGCATTAACAACTTTTAGTGTATAAAGAAAATTTGACCATTAATCTTGTATGAAAAACAGTATCATAAAATAATATAAATAAATCAATTAATAATTGGAAGATTCAGTTCTTGTAACAACAAACTATTCGAAAAGTATTTATTTTTAATATTATATATATAACTTGTTTCACAATTCTGAAAATACACTATAAACACTTAAATGAAAATCGCGCGCTATTTTAAATCCTCCTATTCTAGTCCCTCCAACATATCCTCTTTTGATATCCAGACTTCATGAAATGACGTGCATGGCTCTAACGAAATCGATGTCATAACACTAAGTAATAACCGGCCTGACAAAATAGCTCTTGCACTTTCTCGTGGTAAAAACTCGCATCCTGAGCAAGCTAGACCAAGATCACTGAAGCAGTAAAAAAAAGTCAGCATGACAAGGGATTCGACTTTTTTTTTTTGTTACAAATTCAAATATTTTCGTCATAACTAGCTGTGCCTCGCTGCACCCTTACGCCTATACTATGGCGTGCGCCAAAACAATTGGGATTCTCAAATTCACTTTTTCCATAGGCAATGAGAATCTCAAATCCCACCACGAAAGTAAATTCGAAAAGAAAATTGTCGTAAACCATAAAATATGGTCATATTTTTGATTTAAAATGACGTCATACAGCTTACTTTATTACTTACTGTCATACACTTTCATTTCATATCCATATCGAGAGCGAAGTAAAGAAAAACGTAAACCGCTACTTTGACTTGGCCGCCATTTTGAATTTGGTATAATACCACACAGCTAATTGTATTCTATTTACCAGCGCGTGACGGTACGCACAACCAGACATACGGACTGAGAGACTATATTTTATTAATATAGATTGAAGATAGATAGATAGAAGATAGATATATTTTTGTTATTCTTAGGAAAATTTAGAAAAACACCTGATTTATCTTACCTTACTCTAATTACTAGCCTACTTGCTGTCTTAATGCGATATTTTGCTGTATCAGCTGATTTTGTGTACTGCTTTAAAATTAATGTGCAGTTTTATTAGCCGCTACGTTAGCTACAAGGTGTAGTCGCCTTCTGGAATAATATGGTGGCAGATTTAACCATAGTTTTAGGCCGGTATTCACAGTCGATTCTTAAGCATGGACTTAAGAATTTCTTAAATAAGTTCGCCTTATTTGAATAAGGCGTTCTTAAGAAATCATGTATTCACAGTCATGCCTTAAGGTGAACTTTATTAAGCAATTGCTTAAGCATTTCCCTTGTTATTTTCCAGTAATTCCACTATTTATGTCGTCTCCAAGGCAACTTAAGCAATTGCTTATATTTGATTTTTTAATTAAAGTGTGAAAAAATATATTTAGCCCAGTCACTTTATGCAAAAAAAAGAGCAAACCTCTGAAATAATGCAACTGGAGATTTATCAGCGGGATTCTCTTTTATTTTGGGGTCACAAATAATTTCCCAAAAGTCCATAAAGCCAGCTGACCGGCTACTCGAGTTATGGAGGGTCAAAGGTAACGAAAATCAAATTTTCTCAGATATCTCCTAAACTATCGGTTTTATGCAATTTTTGGCTAAGTAAAGATTGTTCGTGAGATGAATCTACAAAAAAATATCACACGGAATTTACGTAAAACCAATTGTTTTTGAGATAAGGGGCTGGGAAAACTCAACGCGCTGCATTCTTTTCCGCACCACCTTTGAAGTATAATGCAAGCAGCGTTTTTACATGGTATCCTTAGTCCATAGGTTATAAGGCACTTCTTTCATGCTGTCATCTTCATCAACACTCATCCCAGAGAAAAATAACGAAATGAGGTTGGCGTCATCATCGTCATGATTTTCGTAATCTTTGACCCTCCATAATTCGAGTAGCCGGTCAGCTGGCTTTATGGACTTTTGGGAAATTATTTGTGACCCCAAAATAAAAGAGAATCCCGATGATAAATCTCCAGTTGTACTATTTCAGAGATTCATGTATAAAGTGACTGGGCTAATTGTAAAATGGATTTGTTTTTGTCGGTAAGTGATATTGATAATATAAGAGACATTGATAGTTAAGAGGATAATATTAGACACATCCGTAGATGTTTGCGTTATTCAAACCTTTTGAATATTACGATAACACTGAACACGTACGCTACGGTATCCTACCAACAATTCGTGAAGGTCTGTATGTAAAGTTATGGCCGCTCAAAGTTCAACCTTGATCATGTTGTTGTGGTTGAAAGCAGTGCTTTGCGATTAACTCATAAGATATTAATTTGTGTGGGTTAATGCCGGTTGTGTGAGTTAATGCCACTTTAACTTAAAGTGCTAGTAATTACCTTTATAATGAGCCCTTGGTCGTCATTCTCGCTTGCTTAGTTTGCGAGCAATCCAACGCCAAAGTTCGCACTGCACGTGCCTGAAATAACTGATAACGCCATTTTTGTTCAATATCTCGTTAACGGTTGCTCATATGAAAATGTAGAAAACAGCAGAAATATGGGCATTAAAATATCTTTCAAATCAGCTATTGACTGAAACTCTTTCGTTTCATGTCCGCGGCATAGCGGATGAAAAGTCAACCTCGAAGGTTACGACACTTCTCATCGAATAACTCGCTTCCAGACAGTTTCGCGTGTCGGATGAATTAGAGTTTTATATAATACTCGGAATTATCGACTCAACAAACTTGATTTTTTTATTGTCAGATGTACCCGAACAATTGCCAAAAAAAATTCGTACATCGTAAAATTCAATTACATTTTACTAATTGCACTGGACTATATTGAAAAATCAAATATAAGCAATTGCTTAAGGCACCCTTGACGACTACTTGAAAAATAAATTCATTTTTAGGGTAAATAAGATCGTCTTAAGCATTTGCTTAAGCATTTGCTTTATTAAGTTCATGCTTGAGCATTTGCTTAAGGAAATGCTTAAGGAGCGACTGTGAATCGAAACGACACCTTAAGCAATTGCTTAAGCATGAACTTTGAATAAGCACTGACTAAGAATACCGGCCTTAGTATTTTATTTTGTTATCGTTGGAGCTTACTTATGTGAGTTTTTGCACAGTGATGCCGTCGGTTTATTGATGAGATTCAACTCGTTTCAGCGAGTTGTTTCTCGAAGCCCCGATGTCGGAGTCGCGATAGTAATGGTTGGTAGTAGGTTGATTTAATTTTGTTTTGATTGTTTTTGGGGCTTCGGATCAAAAAAAAAATCAGACAAAAGTTTCATACTTTTCTTCGGAGAATCAGAATCCGCGTGAAAAAATGGGGGTTGCCATTTGAAATTTTCAACTTATCCCCCCCCCCCCCTTGCGTGTGGATATGTGAGTGGAGGGAGAGTTTTGCGTGCAAACGATTCCACTCTCTAAGTTGAGCAGCTTTTGCTCATAACTTTCTTCACGGAAACCTACCCTTCAGGTAATATTGGAACAGTCCCGGACTTTCCCCGCACCCTGTATAAAGCCCATTTAATCAAAACTGTTCTATTTGAAGAATACATATTTAACAAGTCCTTGTTTTCCTTTTTAATCCCTAACACAATCACTTTCCAATGTTTACCAACTAAACTTCTATAACTCCAAACTTATTGATTAACACTTCGACTAATTGAAACCAAAAATAATAATTTAAGTGTGATAATGTTTCAACTTAGTTAGCTTCTTGGAGGAGTTTATTTTTACATTACAACTTTTGTTCTTGTACATACATACATTATATGAATGAATATTTAATACGGCTGGGTTCTTTTGTTTTTTGTTCTGTATCCTGGCATATGGGGACTATGTATGTAAAAACTTCCAAACAATCCACAATCTTTTTCGTACATGCGTCAGCATTATTTTATGTTTTTATTAACACCATCGGGATATTAAGGGTAGCAGCACTTTTATTCTGGGTTTATTTGACCAAATGGGGTAAATGCCTTTGCCAAAAAAGGCCAACGGAAATGTCAGAATCATGTTTTGGTCCCAGGCTTTTTGTGATGGTTTCGAATCATGTTAATTTAATTATGAACAAATGCTTCCACGTACAGTGAGCATCAATATAAAGTTAACACAAAAGGCTCAACAACAAAAATACACTAAAAAGTCCACGTTTTTACCTCCTCAAAAAAAAAATCGGAGGAGGCTACACGACCCCTTAAAATTTTCGTAACAGTCTCTACTACAATTAAAAAATAATTTAAAAATTCGCATTTGCCTCTAAGGGGGTCCTGGAGGTTCCCTAAAAGGCTCAAAATAAAAAAGGGGAATTTGTGTTAACTTTATATTGATGCTCACTGTATATATACGCTCATAAAATATGAATATTGCATTTACAGGTAAGCTGTGTTCCAAAACAATCATTAATAAAAATTAATTTTTCTTACTTCCGTATTTTTTTTTTAACAAAAATTTTGCAATTACCTTTGGAATTATTTAACAGTCTCTTCTGAATATTGTAATTTCTTTCTGTAAATGGCCGCTGGCCATTTATCTCGAATGCATCGATATCAATTTAATTAAATTTCTTTCTCCCTTTTAATATACTCCATTTCCAAAACGAAAAAAAAATAATCATTTTAACGAGTTAAGGATTTTTTCGTTAGGGGTTGCTCTGGTGGTGGTTATAACCACCTAAAAAAAGAAGTAACTGGAGAAATAACAGTTTATTCCGCTTAAGTCAGATAAAGAAGACGAAAAAATAAGCACTAGAGATAGGGATGGCAGAGCCAAGGAATCCCACCAGAAGGCCACCGCCGAAATCATTTCCCTAAAAGTCAATTAACTTAAAAGCTCCATAAAAATTACGAATAAATGAACGGAGAAAGCAGCATTAACAAAGGTTTTTTTTTATTATTTTTTTCGCCCCCCCTTTCTCCTTTTGGCAAGGACTAAACAACGAAGGGAAGCTGGTTTTCATATTGCGTATCTCATTGAATGGGGGTGGTGGGTGGGTGTGTGTGGCTGTTGGGCTGTGGGGGATGTTTGGTACTTGAAATTTTTAAGCCAACTTGGAATATGGTTTATTCTTTTATTGTCGAATGCTTTCATTGTATTTTTCTCGTGTTATACGGAATTGCTGAAAAAGATGAGCAAAGGGATAAAAGTGAATGGATTCATTTTAACTAAATATTCACCCTACAGTATACAAAAGCATTTTCAACAAGCACACATTTGCATAAAATTTAGTTAATTGATGTTGAACACCAAGAGGAGAGTTCATTGATAGAATGAAGCTGGAATTGTCTCTTCTTTTTGCTTTGAATGGGGAAAATTATTATTCTTTATGATATTTATTACATACGCATTTGTCTTGTGGCAATTCGTAGACTGGAGCCCACAGAGAAGTTATTAAAGGCGCCAAGTCTGGGGAAGTTGCAACACGTTGGCTAGAACCACTTAAGGTCTACTATGGAAACTAAAGGCCTTCTTACATGAGTTTCATAATGGCGCCAATCCATCCATTGACCAGCCTTCCAAAATAGGAGCTTGCAGCCTTCCATGGAAGTGATTGTAAATAAATCCTATAGCTTTAGGTCCCATCGAGTTTTCCCACACCCAGAGCCCATTCGAGTTTTCCCACACCCAGAGCCCATTCGAGTTTTCCCACACCCGGTGAGGCTTTGGTCTGATCCGGTGTCATTGAATCGAAGGGTCACCAAAATGCTATTTTTTTTGGTATCCTGGTTTCGTCCTGCACACCTTAACCTATTAATCTTAATGCAGACGGCTGATTCATATTCTTTATAAATTTGATGCACTTCATCATTGTAGCTAGTTCTCCATCTACCACTTTCGTTAACACCAGTCCGTCATGTCGTTTGCCACGTCATGGTGCAATGCCCAGCAACAAGCTAGTAAAATTAGTTAAATTAGCACTTTTAATATTAGAGGTATATACGCGCCCGTAACTTGCACGCATTGAAGAGAGGCCAGGACCGGATACCGGTTGTAGAGTCGTTAAAGAAGAAGCACACATAACGAACAAATGGGCCCGGTACTATTATGACGCGTTTACGCTACAGTATGCACGGTGTGCACGGTATGCACGGTGTGCACGGTATGCACGCCTCTATTACAGATATGAATTTATTCGTAATCGACAACAATTCCAAAAGCGAATTTCGTTTTACTAAGCGATCCCCCAGCCAAGTACTAACCACGTCCAATGCTTCTTGACCTACGCAATCGAACGAGAATCGGTCTTTTGAGCATGCTAATGACACCTTTTATGACCACCAAGATAATTGCCTGTTTTCATCGTCCTATACAATTTCTTAAAGAAGCAATCAAAGAAGCTTTTGTGGTGCTACTCGATATTTGTTTGTGAATTTTTACCAGGGCCGCGGAGTCGCAATCGGAGTCGGAAAATCAAAAGAAAAATATATTCGACACCGACTCCTTTTAAAAATTATATATTATAATTTTTTGCTTTTGTTTTCTTCTTAGCCCAGTCACTTTATACATGAACCTTTAAAAAAATGCAATTGCATATTTTCCAGCCAACTGGCCGGCTATTCAAGTTATGGGTGAAATCAATTTTAGTACATTTTGCATAACTAAAGTATGACCAATTCTGAAAATTGATTTTCGTGACCTTTGACCACTTTGACTTTTATTTTTTCTATGACAACATGCGGGCCGGGAAAATTTCTGCTGCCCACCCAGCCTACCCTGTTCCTAAGTGGGCGACGTCCAACTAGGGTGCCTGAAGTCGCAGGCCAAGGATACCGTCTCCTTCATCTATTTCTTATCTCCCACCCTACATTCCTCTGGGCAACTCTAGTGAGTGCTCATTCCCCACATCCATCGTCAGCACCAGCCATACCAGTTCCTAAACGAAGCGGTTGGCACTTTGGGAAAGCCAACTGCCTAGGACTCATCATCTTCTTTCAAGCCATTGATACGCTCCTGCTTTTTTTAAACAGTATTTGTGTGCACTTGTGGAAATTGCAATGTAAAGGTATTTCATTCATTATCCAAGGATCTCTGATGCAATAAACGCATTTTACAAATCTCCAACAAACAAGTATCCTGGAATATCTTAGTTATGCTAGTTCCCACTTTAATTGCTATTTTGCACTGAGACCTGCAAACTTACAAACCTACCTACCAAATGAATCTCCAAAGTTTTAAATATGTTGTTTTCATGACAAAAACTCTAGTTAGTTATATTTCCCAAAAGATAACAGTTTATCTATGCACAATTCATATTGTAACAAATATTGTATAAAAACTTTTGTCGACAGATCAAAAAATACTCCAAAATTCCAAAAACTGATAAAATCATTGCCTATAAAGATGATCCCTTAAAAGCCCTTATTTTTACCTTTTATCAACTTTAATTTGAATCCCGAACTTTTCTTTGTAATTGACCCAAAACTGTTTATGTGCGACAAATCTACTAATCTTCCTCAAGCAATAAAATAAAGCCCTGTCTCCCCCAAGGACTCATAACTTTTCAAAACATAAAAATAAAAAAAAAATAAAAAACAAGTATAATGGAAAAACAAGATTCCACATTCGCATACATACCCAAAAGATCCTTTCAAACAGAAAAATGAATGAACACGAGCCAGGACCTTTTTAATATTTGAAAATAAAAAAAAGATCTCAAAGGAGTCTACCTAGGGGCATTTTAAAGTTTAAGCGAAAAGTTTTATCCTCGGGAGACAAGAAAATAGCTACAAGGATATAAAAGAGCAAATGTACAGCCAGTATATCAAAAGTTTGCATGGGTTCAGCATCTGGCACTGAGCGAGAGTCCTTTTTGCATGACAATAAGAGCAATGTCCTATTATTATGCACGCGTATTCCTCTGAATGCTCAGTAATTGCTGGGCATATGCTTAAAGGGAGAGAGGGTCCCTTTTAACTGTGTAACCTCAGCCATAACACACACGAGCATTCACTGCTGGCGTACAACTAAATTGACTATGAAATTGTCGTATTGTCAGGACCTTAGGCAAAGGGCCAAAAATTTAAGTTGTGTACTGTGAATTACATTTTCTGAGAATGTGAATGTTTCGGAATTGTTAAATGAGCTAAAATTTTGGTGTGTGGTAAGTTTTCTTTAAGGGAAGATTAAATTTCTAGCTAAAAGGTTAATTTGTGGAGATACGTTAAAGTTTTGTTGTTAAATAAGTCATCGTAAATGCAGGATCAAGAGGGATTGCTACTGTGAGTCGCAGGTTTTTTTTTCTAATATAATTACATCAGAACGTTCCGTTTTACTGACGGGCAACGAAAGAGTTAGGGATGATAGTTTACGCACGAAGCTGGGAATTAAGAGCAATGGCAAATGTATCTGCACGCTGAATTCTACAAATCTAGGAGTATGCCTTGAACAACGCACTGGATGACGTCTCAAGCATGTCGATGCACCGATAGGTACCCAACTGGTAGGCAGTCTGCATTTAAAGTACCTAAAAGTACCTTTCATTGTGTCTGTCACTCGGTCCTCCATGGCGACGGAGAGCGTGGGGACTGAAGAAACAAACGCACTTACGCTTTGGGTGAAGAAATCCACACCTAAATTATTTCTTGTGCACTTAATTACCCAGAATGTTGGAGGGCCGTCTCGGTCGCTGGCGTTCAACGAACGAGGTCGAAGAGCCGCACACAAGCAGGCCTCTCATACGAAAACTAAATATATTATATTACAGGTACATACATATTATGAACTTATAGCTGTGTAGCCTAATCTTTTAAACCCCACTCGACCAGGATTCAAAAATGGTGTTGACTCATACAGTGTGTGAGCCCCATGTGGCAAATGAGGGCATGCCGAAAGAGGACCTTCCCTGAGCTTCCCACACAAAAAACATCAGCTATACTGAAGTGAGGTATGTATGCCTTATCAGTCTCTCCTAAGAGCTCTATGAGGAAACCTTATTACAAATCAAATGGAACAATGCCAACATCTGCCTTACTTTTTGAAAAGCTTTCAAGTAATATCCTTCAGCTTTGGTTTTAGTCATACGAAGCTTTAGTTTTTGTTGTTGCATTGCTTCATATATCATGCAATTATGTTGGTGCATTTAAAGGGTGTCATTTAACATACTCAATAGACCGGTTCTGGTTCTATTACAGAGGTCAAGCAGCATTTGAGGTAATAAGTACTCAGTTGGGAGACCGCATTGGTAAAACGACACTTGCGTTTAAAGATATAAAGCTTTCGACAACGACACATGATCAGGTAGCAATAATTTTTCCTCAAGGGAGCCAAATAGGATATTTCTTATAACGACATGCGAAAGAGGTAAGGCGTTCGATGCCTTGTGCGGACCTTATAGGGGCAATCCACACGGGTTCTACATGAGGCTGCCGCTTGTGGTTGCCACTTCGGGGAAACAGAGACAGAACCATACTATCTTCTATGCAAAAAAGGAGCTCAGATTTGCGCTTCTACTTTGAATCTGGGATGTAAACTGGCCGTTATGCTTAAAATGCTATCGGAATCTTGAAAAATGAAAATACGTTCAAAATTTCGATTTTCGGAGCTAATACAAGGAAAGCAAGCTGCTACTAATCCAAAAAGGGGGGAGATCTCTAGTCATCTACCACGTCGATTCCTTCACCCGATGAAATATCCCACGATAAAGCGAAATAACTATTTGCTTATACATGCCCTATTGATGCATTCTTCCAGATATACCCCTGTAAAAATGGTAGGCAGAAGACAACCTGAGTAAAAGAGGTATTGGATAACCTAAAAGAGGCAAAGTCGAATTTTTGGTTACCCTAACAGAATTTTTTTTGGCTTGGGGTTACGCATTCACGTCCAACGTACGATTGAATATACAAGACCAAATAAAGTGGTATCTCGCTATGTAGATCGGGTGAAACAAAGCTTGAAGATACCATCATCATCTACTGAACCTTAATTCCGGTTTTGTGTGGCGTACATATATCTTTCAGAAAAATTAAGCCAAAGAAGTTATTACTCTGCAAAAATAATTTGAAAAGTACAGTATCTATACTACTTCATTGTGCTATTGCTTGATAATTTTATTGGTATTTTTTCAAAAAGAGTAGATATCATCACCTACAAAGGATCTGTTATGCCAGCACATATCTTATAATATTTTTCTAAGTAATCTATATGAGGGAAAAATATTTACAAAGGGATTTATGCTTCCATAGAAACACTGTAACCATTTACGAGAACTGTATTTTTTAAATTATCTGGGATTACACACAAAGCTCGAAGCAAATAGCAGCTTAATCCACTAGCATATATACCGAAAAATTTCATTCAAATATTTCATATGGACCAACACAGGCACTTCGTTACAATGTAGCATTAGGTAGCAAACACAGGGTCAAAAGTAATTTCCTAAGTCCACATCCTTTAACCTTCAGAATATCTTAAGAAGGTACAAAAACAAATCTATATCCATAAAGCTCTCCCGGGAATCACTTGCACCACTTGGGAGCGACGAAGTGGAAGCAGGATCTCACACACACCAGAAAAAAAAAATTATCATCGTTGCGGATTTCTGTGCACGTACGGGCACGGTACGGAAGAAATTCCTGTGGAAATTTAAGGTGCAACGTAATATGATAAGGAGTAGTTACTAAATCTTAGTCCTAATTAAGAACTATTACCGCAAAGAGGAAAATCCGTAACGTGTCGAGAATGGCTGAAGCTGAAGGGCGGCCAGCAGATAGTTGAGATTTACACAAGTTGGTAATTGGAAATAGCAAGATTGGTGGTAATGGCTCTGTAGTGAATGGTGTTCTATATGGATAAGGTGGGATTAATACTAAAGTAATGCTGCTCGTATTTTATATATGTATGTATCGTTAATTTTGTTGATGATTTAGTCTTTGGTTAGTGCAGATAATTTAAGGAAGTGCCAAAGGTGTTGTCCGAGTATTATACTCGTATTTCTTTTGAAATTTTTACTTTACTCTAAACAATAAGGGAGGGAAATAATGATGGTGAAAAGGGTTGAGGGTGTTGATTTTTTTGTTACAGAAAGGTAATATTTCTACAGGTATCGAATGGCAATTCGATGTGTAGTTTGCATATTGGACCATTGCTGAAATATCATGATGACTACAGTAGTAGGTATAAATTTTATAAAAGATACACATTTTAACAAAACTCGTTATTTTTCTTATAGATATTTTTAAAAATTCTTACTAATGTTATACCTTGGCTTCACCGGATGAATTACGAAATTTCGAGCAAATGGGTGCATTGAACTTCAATTTTAGCCTCAGTTCCCGTACATTTTCACCTATTGAACTCATGAAAAATCAAGCCTGAGTTCGTCCAACAGAACATGAAATTGAGGTTGAACGTAAAAGCTCGCTCAAAAGAGAGTAATCAACTGGAATAATCGAATATCGTTCCATTGAGCTTTTACATTTCTAAAGCTAGCGACATACGATTAGGTTTTCCTGGACCGGGGTTTTTCGTGCCAAATGGAACTCAAGCAATTAGATTGGCGAAGACATACGTTAAGATTAAAACCAAATTGGTTTCAGAACCAAAAGCATGTAATCACGGCGTTGGGAAACCGGGGGCGGTTAGCATTTCGAGGAAACTCCAAAAGGGAATCAGCGATTGCAGGAAACTTCATTTCGTTTATTGTTTCATCGTGTAAAACAGGTCTTATCGTCTGCGAATTTTGATGACGAACGAAATTCATTTTACACTCTCTGTCACAGTCAATAAACAAAACTGTCGAATTTAGGAAATAGAGAATCCAAACCACGTCATTCACGAAACAGCACTGCACGACGAGAAAGGCACTAGGCCGGAGTGTGCTCAAAAACCATCACCGGAGGATTTTTCTACAAAGTTTGAGAAACCGTCAACGGCGCACGCTATAGACGGATGTTGGCGCACTTTGTGTATCCGAAAATTGAAAAAGGGGTCTGACGAACTTCTATTTTCAACAAGGCGACAAACTTTGACTAACTGCAGCTGCTACGAAGAAGAACTTGCAGCGCAAGTTCCCGAGACACGTTGTGTCAAAAATGGTGATTCTAAGGATTTGATGGCTCTTCGTCTAAGGATTTCTAAGGATTTGATGGCTCTTTCTAAGGATCTCCTCGTTCTAAGGATTTGATGGCTCTTCAAATCCAAGCATCTTACCGTAACATCAAAATTCGGACTGGGACAACTGTAAATGGCGTCTCAGGGAACAAGTACGAACTGCGCCAGTTAAAGAAGGAATCCTGGAAGACCTTTTGTGAGACAAAAGAAGACTTTTCGGACATCGCAAGACTTAGAAAAGTTCTCTCTTAAAGCCCAATGTGCCAAGAATTGCTGCAACAATCAGACGGTACATGGACCAAAAGAAGTTAGGAGCCATTGAAACTCCTGCTCGATACCCGCAGAAATAGATTTTGGGAGTCCAACTAGGAAATATGAATTAGGTTCCATCGACAAACTGATAAACAGGGATTTGGTCCTATGGGCCATAGAAGGTTTTAAGCCTTATAAAACACCTTGACCGGACGGAATTTATCCTATTGAAATTCAGGAAGTCAGTAACCTAATTCTGGACTGACTGGCTGTGAGAAAAATCAGCCTAGTTGGAGCGGGGCTCAGATAAACCACATCAACAGTATGCCGCAATCTACACACAATATGGCCGACTTTGGACGCAAATTGTTCAGGTGAACCAAACGAGATAAGCCAAGTAGTGGAGATGCTGATCGGTCGTTGTCGCTTTGGCCCGCACGTCAAACGATTGGGACTTCCCCACAACGACTTATGTAGAAGTTGTGGTAATAAGGATAAGGAAGAAACTGTCTCCCATCTTCTCTGTACATGTCTCGCCCTTGCAAGGAAAATAGGGACCTTCCTCAGCTCAACTTTCCTTGATGGATTGAGCGAGCAGCAAAATATTGGTGTTCCTAACCTCTGTCGCTTTATCAAAAGCTCCAAATGGCTTGAAAAGGCATTAACTTTGTCCCAACACTAGAATGGCATTACAATAGGCCTAATGATGTGCCTAAGTGGGCTCCCTAGTGGGCGAGCAGTCATTGCAACCTAACCTATCATAAAGCTCGAAGGTAAATGGGCTTCCTCGCACCATGCACATAAAATTGGTTTTATAGAAAAAAGAGGGAAAGGAGTGAAAAAACTTAACGAAATATTTTTTACGCAAAACCAAAAGCGGGAAAACGAACACACACCTGGTACCTCTATCTCTTGTATTCTTTAGCTGTGCTTTTTCTAACAAGTAATTTTCATCTTTAAAAATTCATTGAAACTGAAGTTTTCCTGTATAGCACTCAAAATATTACGCATAATTACGTCTAGTCTGGGTTCCAAGGAGTGCAGTAAACCCGATATTACTACACATAATAATGATGCCATCGTGTGAGAAGGTTCATTGAAAGTTGAATTACGAATTGATTTTACGATGGACCCCAAAAGTTAAATCAAGGATATTCTCGCTAAAGGAAAAACAAAAATGTTTATTGAGGATAGTGACAAGGCAGTGATGTGATGTGAGGACAGTATAAATAATAAAGCTATCGACAATGAATCTGATGATATCAATGAATATACTAAAGAAGGTATACCAACTGCGAAACCGTAAATAGTGGTGACATCTAAGGATAGGTCGACATATGGCTGATATCGACGGATGGCGTATGACATTTCGATAATTATGGTTCCAGGACAATCCCGTCCTCAAAAGTTGTCAAAAGGATGTAATCTGCTTCATGGCTTGTTGGAGGTATTATTTCATAATTCGACCTTTTCATTATAGTGGATGAAACAAATGAGTGTATGCTGCGCGGTGACAATAGCAGAAATCTGGATCGAATAAATTATTTCATATTGTCTGGCTTTTGCTGTTACATATTGAAATGAAAAGGTGATATTGAGTCGATGCTACTATGCTGTATAAAAGTTTGGCCTTTGTTTCAGCATTTATCGTAGTTTTCGTTTTAACTTGTGTTTTTTTTTTTGAATTTTTGATAATTAAATTTGTGGAAATCTAGAGCAAACGTATGTATGTCTACTTGTAAACTCATAATTGACTGTGTTACGCAGATAATACTGTGTGATGTGCATAAAGGAAACAAGTCTGTTAATGAAAAAGTATGAAATGTATGCCAAACGCGAAATATAAAAATGTTTACAGTAAAAAGGAAGTATGTACTCGTAAATGAAAAATACATTTCAATCCATAGGAGAAATTCCAAATGGAAGTCGCGCAATCAAAATGTGATGATACATTTCGATAACATAATTAATATCCTGCAAAAATTTGGTGAGGGGTAAAATGACTTTGCGCTACACTTTTTATTTCCGGTTTATAGGGGTAGCTGACGTATGATGCAGTCCAGCTGACGATTATTTTTATGTTTAATATTATTTTAGCTAAAAGCTGACAAATTTTCAAGAGGGGTGAAACAAAATTGAGCCGCTGACTCTTGAAACATTAAATGATTGTCCGAGAATAAACATTTCCAATCAAAATCGGGAGGGCTGAAATGATTGTTGCATTGCTGCCTGCCGGACTATTTGTTGTTATTCAAACTTTGTTGCGTTAAAGCCGATATGTCATCAATCCCATATCCCTCTGGTATTTCGATGATAGCTTCGCTTACATGTACTAAATTATTAGGCTATTGATTATGTATGTCTTAAAAACAGGCCAATAAGGAACTAATACGTTCACGGGTTTTTATTACAGGAATCGTTCAATGGGTCATTCAAGAAGAAAAAACCGCGGAGTGCTATTAAATTAGAGGGTGGAAATTGGAGATAGGGGTCAAAATGAACCTTTTTTTGTTTTTGAAATATATCTCGCAAACGAAGCAAAATTTCGATATTCTTTATATGAAATTTTTTGTAGAGAATTAAATTTCCCATGGAAATGACTTATTTAAAAAATTTTGAAAAATTTTTTTTAAGCCAAAAATGTTAAAACAAGAAGAAAAAAATATACAAAACTTCGGTTTTTTTGCTTTTTTGGTTGTTTGCCTATATCTTTTTTTGGGTCAGAGATAGGTACATATATATGTATTGCTTTATGAAAAAAAAGTAGACAAAATTTCCTTTAAAAAGCAGGGTTGAAAAATTTTTTTGGTTAAAAATTGACCGAAATATGGCCACTCGAACATAGCTTTTTCTTGATTTTTTCTCTTTAGTTCGGGAAATTAGCATTTTTAGGAGACAAAACACTCCAAAGGGCTCAAAATGTTGACAATTAAATGTTGACAAGCTACTACAAAAATATTGACCCGAATAACCCTTTGAAGGTTATTCAAGGTCAAAGTTATCAAAAATCACTCTTAGGCCCAAATTTCACTCAAAAACTGGTATTTTGGGAAAAAAATTTGGATTAGTCGGTGCGAAACGTGGTTGCCTACAAAAAGCCCTGTTTTCATTTATGCGAAAACTTAAACCTTTCGAAGTTATTCAAGGTCAAAGTTAGCAAAAATCACTGTTTGGCCAAAAAATCACTCAAAAACTGTTTTTTTTTTCTCGAAAATCGTATTTTGTAGGCAACAATGTTGAGAATAAGTAGATGAAAAAATGTTGAGCCCTCGCACGGAGTTGTATGACCTATAGAAACCAAGATATAAGGAAAAATCTCGAAAAACGCGATATCTCCAACGGCCATGTTTTTTTTGTGATTCCGAAATTGTTTTCTTAAAAAGTCACAAGGAAGCTGGGATTCATTTTCAGTCGTTTTGGGGGGTTTTGTCCCCTTAAAGTGCTAATTTCCCCAAACTAAAGAGAAAAAATAAAGAAAAAGCTATGTTCGAGTGGCCATATTTCGGTCAATTTTTAACCAAAAAAATTTTTCAACCTTGCTTTTTAAAGGAAATTTTGTCTAAATAAATTTAAAGGAAATTTTGTTTAAATAAGTCATTTCCATGGGAAATCTAATTCTCTACAAAAAATTTCTATAAAGAATATCGAAATTTTGCTTCGTTTGTGAGATATATTGCAAAAGCAAAAAAGGGTCCATTTTGACCCCTATCTCCAATTTCCACCCTCTAATTTAATAGCACTCCGCGGTTTTTTCTTCTTGAATGACCCATTGAAAGATTCCGGCAATAAAAAGCCGTGAACGTTTTAGTTCCTTTCTATATGACGTAATCAATAGACTATATTCCTCCCAATAATATTAGGAAAATAATTGTATGTATGAAAGGCAATCAATCCATACATGTAACCTCCGGATAATTACATTAGGGAAGGTACTTAGCCGTTAGCATCGATGTAAGGGATAGTGTTATCGGCATGACTACTTGAAATGAAAATCTCTAATTATATTTGAAAGTTGTTACAAGAATTTGTGAATAAACTGTAACACAAATGGCTGTTAATTACTGAATAGAAAGTTTAAGGAGCTGCTACAAACTATTCTAGCTTTTATTTCTAAACATCCACTTAAGTTCAAACATTGCTTACATATATTCGATGATTTTATAACAAACATAATTTCGTTAAACGATCTCAAAAGCAACCTTGCGACGGAATTATTTTCACAGTCTTGTTAGCTCCCTTTTTACTTCGATTAAATGCAACTAAGCCAACAATGGAGCTCTTAAGACTCCACCAATAAGAGTAAAAAATGTTATTCCATGTTAACAAGATCTTGCGGCTTCCAGTGCCATTCCTCGACTTGCCAACAACTCGTTCAAATGGAAAAATGTACAGAAAGTAAACAAATAAACAAACATCAAGTTTAAAACCAAGAGTCCTTCGTTCCACCCCCTCGCAGCCCCCGAGCCCAGGATCCTACTTACTGCCGCTTTTCTTTAAAAAAAAAAGCGCCTCTTTTCAATCGCATTTTCACCCTGAGTGATTTCCTAGAATGCGAATCGGCTTTGTGTAGGCTCTCGTAAATTCCCATGTTTTCGCTTTCATCGAGGAGTTGATGCTTTTATCGATATTATTTGCCAAACATGATGGTATTTTGATATATGCCCAGGTAAATAGGAAGAGCGAACGGAGTTTTTCCAATTCCGGAAATGGAAAACATAAAACTGGTTAACAAAAAGACCTCCGTTCCTTCCACACGCCGAGCACCTGGGTGATATGTGACTCCTTTTCTTCTATTTTATGCCCGTTCCGCAAAATGAATGTAAAATTGAAAATTACAGCCATCTTGCAAATGTGAGAAGGAGCCGCCTCACACCAGCTCCGAGTTATTTTTTTTTCGTTTTTGTGAAGTATGTGATTTTTTCTTTCAGGATATAGGTCGAGGATCATAAATAGTTTTTTTCGGGACTGGATATGGTTTAACAAAAAGAAGTTTTGCGCTCTTATATCGGGGTCGAGGGAACACTATGCAAATTTCAAAAAAGCTCAAGGTAGCAGGTGTTTTTCATATAATGGTGTTTATGAGAGGCCGCTGATATCAAAAGCATTTCAGATCTTGTAATGCTGTTTCACGATACGTTTGAATAATAGCATTTTGTGAACTATAAATGAGATCCTAGCTCTAAACCAAAATATTACAAAAAAATGAATGAAAAGAAAATGCTGTTCTTCTCAGATGGCGCCATTGGCGCAATAACTAGAAATGTATAGGGGATCCAACAAAAATTTAGATCCCAAGTGAGTTTTCTCTTTTTGTTATAAAGTTCAGGTTCCTAAAAGGGTAAAAATGATTTGTCGTCCACTAAACGAATGTGGCGTGCGCTTGGGTGAACTCCATCCATCTCTCAAGTCGTGGGAGTCTCAAGCCAGTGGAAAAGAACAATAAACTTAAATTTTCCAACTGGTCTAATCGAGCGAATCAAATTGTTAAAAGAAGAAGGGTATAGAATTTTTCAAACTCCGTGACACAAAAATTTGAGCAGTTCTGCGCTCCTCGTTGCCAAATTTTTTAAATATTGTTCTATCATTTCCCCTCTTTTTAGTTAAAACGGCAACAAACACTGAAAAAACTCAACAAAATAATTTGGGAAGGGATGCGCGCATGCCGAATGAATAAAGTTAATTTATCTTTCTATGTGTTGAGCAGAGCTTTTAAATACATGTAAAGCCCCTGCTCAACAAAGGCAGTTTATTCAACATAATAAGCATAATTTTACTTTAATTATGCGAAATATTTCTCATTCCTAAATTTAAAATAATTTAAAAAAAATGCTGAAAAAAATTCCTTAGAATAAATGAGCGTTTTCATTCATAAACCGACAGTTCCCCGCAGTCGCAAGCAACACAACCTCCCCGGGCAGAAGCGCGTATGCGACTGGCAGGAAACGTCAACAATCTAGTAATCAAAGTGATAAAAACAAAAATTTCGTATTTTTTAGTAGAAATTACTACAAATTATTTCTGTAGCATATGTGTAAAATATAATAACCTTAAAATAAAAAAAATATATAAAAACGGGTGTTTTTCAGTCATAATTTGTAAATTTTTTAAATAATCATTGAAGTCGCAGAAAAATACACCTCCCTTTAGCAATACGCAGTCGCGACTGATTACATGGCAGCAAGTGATTTGATAGGAGGAGTTAACTGAAGCTTTTGTCTGAGCTTTTAAACATTTTTAAGAGCTTAGCTGGGGAACATGCGCGGGATGTCACGACGTTTGAAAACAACTATACATTAACAGCCAAAGCGCTTTAGACTGGGTAGAAGCTCCAAATTATCACTAACTTCGGATATCGAAAATTATAGAAGAAAACCTATACCAGGGAGACCAAGGGCGACAACGGAGTGAAGAGGTAGTAGAATCTTATGAACAGGGTCCAATTCATCCCAGCCCTGTGAAATTGGAACTGAAGTCGGAGTTAATGCAAGTTTAGGCACTGTGCAGAGGATTTTAATGCGCTCACTAGTTCTACAATGTCACCAACTCAAGAAGAAGCCGTTATTAATCATTCCGCCTTGATGGACTGGACGGATATGCAAATTTTTTCTATGATTTACGAAAGGAAGAAAGGATTTTGACTCGACATCACTCACATCGTTATTGTATGATGCCTGCGACTTCGCATCTGATATTTTCCAGTAGGGTCCGGATATTTAGATTAGCAGAGACATTGATCCCTGTGAGCTTTCAGCAGATCTTGTGAATATAAATGCGGTCTACAATAGAAATCTATGTACTGGCGCTTATGTAGCTTACGGGGCTTTAGTTTGATGGCACGGAACCGCGCTTAAGAATTTGATAACTTATTTGAGCAAAATTCAAAGCATGGTCTGCCTTGCCATCACCGAGACCATCCAAACTTCCCCGACGGCAGCGCTGGAGACTCTTCTCAATCTGGTATCACTTTACTTTGAGTTGAGGTAAAGAAATTTGCCATAAACGCGGCGCTGTGCCTGAAAGAGAATTGCTATCTGGTCTTAGGCGAACACAATCTATAATAATCAAAATTATGGAGAAAAAAAATCCGGATATCAGACTGCATAGCCGGGCACATATCTACAGTACACAGCCAGAAGTGCTTAAGTGCAAAATATGCGTTTCGAGAAAATCGCCCTCAAAGATTTTTTTAGATACAGAATTGTGCACAAAACCACTTTTGCCGGTCGAATAACTCAGCAACCACAGCTCAGTTTAAGATAATAATTATAGCAATGATTAAGACTAAAATACTGAATACAAAAATGCAATAAAGTCAAAATCGTCAAATTTGCACTTAGACACTTCTGGCTTTTTACTGTAGATATAAGGTAGGCTATGCAGGACTTTTCTAAAGTATCGCAGGGTTGGTGGTACTCCTAATAAGGCATCCCGCCGACTTAACCAGTTAATAACAGCGTACAAATGCAAGGCTCACTGCATACTCCCGACTACCCTTAACCTATCATATACTTCTTCTATCTTCGAGGTTACTACTAGACATTACACCATGAAGCAATCGACCTGACGGACTATCAATATAAAGGATGACACTTAAGCTTAGACTCTTCCACAAAAAAAAAGAGTGGACTAGTATGGTACACACTGGATCCAAAACAGACAGGTGAGGGCGTCGTTGTTGTAAAAGCCCCATATAGTAGAGCGATAAGTCTAAGGCCTCTAGCGACTCCCTGTCATGTAGTGGTGTATATGCTATCTTGCACTCATAAGCTATATCTTTTCTCGTTTAAGTAGCAATCAGGGCCTTAAGGTCCAGAAGGACCAACTCTAAATCGGTTTGGACTGCAAACGTAGTCTTGGTGAAGTACCGAACGGTGGAGCTCCTTGCTGGACTGGCCAACTCTAAGCAGTTCCTTTCTGTGACGTCTCAATTTGTTGGCTTGATTGCCGGACACTGCGCTCCAAGTTACCACTTATGAAGGATTGAAAGAGCAGAGAACCCCCCCCCCTGCAGGCATTGCCTTGAGGAGGATGAGTGCAACCTTCAAGTTCTACGTGAATGCTCCTCGTTGTTCGACTATACCCTGCGCGAAAATTTAAGTCGAAGCGACGAACTTTATTAACTTTATTTTATCTGTTCAGAATGCTATAAATCCATATTGAAAAGGCTAACGAGCATGGGAGTCATATTAGAATAGTAAAACAATTTGAATATTGGGCCTATTTTCTTTTGAAACTCACAGTAGGTGATGAGCTATTTCGAAAATTTCAAAGAAGTTGAAAAATAAAAATTTACTAATAAGACCTAAATTTTATATAAGGCAACGAACCCGTCGTGTCGGAAGGCCCAGAACAACGTGGAGGAGAACCCCACGGCCGCAACAACTGGGTGATCCTGGTCAGAGCTGAGATCTGTCGTGCAAAACATAGTCCGCTGCACGGCAACTGTGTCATTAAACCATGACGTGACCAACAACACCACCAACTGGCAGTACAAAGGGTGATTGATGAGAAATGCTACATACATACCCTACCCTTTTCATAAAAGAAATTCCAAAAAAAAATTTTAAAAACAAATTCAATTTTTATTTTTGTTCAGTTTTTTAATTTAAAGAAAAAAACTCCTTAAGAAACTTCCCAAACTTAAAGGAAGCATTTCCTTTTACGAGATGTCGTCTTTATTCCCCATAAACATGTCAACGGATTAAATTAAATTGCAAACAAAATTTTGCCAACGTCTGTTGCATGAAAATTTGATTGACATACTTGAAAGCATATTTTCATGTAAGTTATTTGCTAAAATTAAATTCAAGGCAGTTCTCCAAAACAACTTGTGTTATTCTCAACTTTCTGCTAAGAAACAACAAAACTTGAGCACTAATCCCGATGAAGCATGTTTCCCTCATCACCCTACACCCTTTAGTCTCTTGATATCATTATTATAGATAGAATATCCAGTTGGGTCCAGTGTTCTTGATTTCTATACTCATATGTCTTCCTGGTAGTGTACTTTGATTCGAAAATAACCCTTTAATACCCTTGAGATTTTCTTTGTGGATAGATATAAAAGGCTGTTTACTAATTTTTTTATTTTATCTCAAATCTTTCTCGACTACATTCGTAAAGCTACACATGAGCCCTTAATGAAGTTCCTTATCTTTGTGCTTTAGGAGCTTGGTCTTAGAAAAGGACCCTCGTAGGTATCTTTTGATATCAAATTATCTTTTATAAAATCCTAGTTGATCTACTCAAAATACCCTAATATCAATTTTTAGAATTTTCAAACTGTGAATTGGGGCGAGGACTTTATTTTTATTTCAATCTTTAAAGCTAGTATTTAAATGTTTAGTTTGGACAGTTGTTATAATTCTTTAATAGTTCAACAATAGCGATTCTACTTATGGTCGGATGATTACACGGTCTTTGATTTGGACGCAGCTGCACATTCTATGATTCATGATATTTAGGCCGGTCGTATAGCATATGCAGCTTTTCGGTACTATTGCTTGGACATAAATGTAGCAAATCGGCAGGCGACGATTTTCACTGACCCGAACCTTTTAAAATGCACAAAAAATACTGGTCGACGATCGCATGTAGCACATTATACCCTGGCTTCACCGGCCAAACTGCGCAACAATTGAAGTCCTTTAAGGGCCCCCTATTTAAATATCCAGGATTGACTAAGAATTCAGGTAAATCTGACTAAAAAGAAAATTGTTGCCTATAGTACGATGAAGATTTACTTAGGCATACCTATATAGGTAGATTAGCTCTTACATGATGCTAGCCATATGATTTGGCACGCAGGCGGGCATTTACTCAGGTACGGCCCAGGGCCGGCGCTTGGGTATTTTGCGCCCGATGCACTATGCCATATTGCGCCATATGATTTTTTTTCTCAAAACACCTGTTTAGTCCGGGGAAATTAGCATTTAAAGGAGACAAAAATCCAAAATGACTGAAAATTGGTGCAAAGCTTCCTTATGACTTTTTAAGAAAACAATTTCGGAATCCAGCTTGCATATAGCTTTCTAGCGTATAGTTTGTTGGAATAGTTGGCTGTTGTAAAAAGCCATGCTATTCTTCATCAAATTTCAAAAGGGAATTAACGATTACATCTAATTTTTGTTGGTTGGCCCGTGTGAAACTCGCCAATATTAATTTGATAGACAATAATACTCCGGCTTTACCGGCCAAACTGCGCAAGTGTACTGTATTGGTGTATACTGGTGTATACTCTATTGGTGTATACTGAACTTCAATTTTTGCCTGAGTTCCCATACTTTTTCACATATATTGAACTCAAGAAAAATAAAGCCTGAGTTCGCCCAACAGAACATGAAATTGAGATTGAACGTAAAATCTCGTTTAAAAGAGAGTAGAATCAACTGGAATAATGGAATATCATTTCAGTGAGCTTTTCCATTTCAAACTTCTGGCGAAAAAACAACAACAATTTCATGCATAAACTGAACATGACAGCTAGTGAAACTACTTATACGGATTGAATGAAACTTTATTGAACTGAGGCCGGTGAAGTCGGGGTATAAAGGAACAAACAAAAAAGAGCGATTAAAGAGGAGTTCTCGCCAGAAGGAGTTTTGTTTTCCTCATTTCGTTCATTTACCTCTTTTAACAATTCTTGAAAGAGAATTAAAAGTGCAGCAACCGGCACCCAAGTTTATATGAATCTCGGTAAACAGACACAATACAGAGGCATCGGAACAATTTTTCTTTTGTGTGAGTGATATGGTGCTTTTTACAGAATTTTTCAAAAAGTGCTCCAATCTAGAGTTGAGCCGGACTTACAAGAGGCAGTTCATTTGTCCCGTACACGATAGTAAATTGTACTGAGGCCTCAACTTTTTTAAATGTCCCGGTTCAAAAATAATGTACTACTGGTATTTGAGCGTGTATAGTGCGTTTGTAAATTACGAAGCGGAGAGACATTTCTTACTTCTTTTGCGGTAGCAAAATATCCAATCTGAACTGCGCCGAGGTGAGATTGTAAACACGAACTGGAACAACATTTTCTTATTTCTTTTGCGACAATAAAATATCCAATTCGAATTGCGGCGAGGTGAGATTATAAACACGAACTGCAGAGATATTTTCTTACTGTTTTTGCCGCAGTCAAATATCCAATTTAAACCGAGCCGTGGTGAGATTGTAAATACGAACTGGAGAGAAATCTCTTACATTTTTGAAGGAGTGAAATTTTATACTAAAGAGACAATTCTTCCATTTTTTGAAGGAGTGAAGTTTTGTGCTCGAGGGATATTTCTTACATTTTTCGAGGCAGGTAACAATTCTTACATTTTTCGAGGGAGGTGAATTTTGTACTGGGGAGACAATTCTTACATTTTTCGAGGGAGGCAAATTTTGTACTGAAGAGACAATTCTTACATTTTTTGAGGGAGTGAAGTTGGAGAGATATATCTTACATTTTTCGAGGGAGGTCAAATTTTATTTTTATTTTTTAATCTCTATCTGTAACAAATAAAATATTTTCGTGTTATTTTCAATTTTAGGGAGTTTCATTTTAAATTTGTAAATATGTTTTTCTTTGTACAGTTAACAAAAATTTTAAAGAATATTTTTGTAATCAACATTCATAGGCACGATAATTAATATTTCCATTCATTCATTCATCATTTATCGTATCCTCTCTTTCGCAAACGCAATAGATCTACCTGCATCGCAACATTTGAGCCATTCACTACGTGACGTGCTAGCAATACAATGGCACCTCGCCTCATTTGAAGTGAGACATTGTACTGGTTCAAAAGGAAAAAGAGGCTCCTCTTACAAACTCATTTTATTTTCGTGTCCTACCCAACACTACATATCAAATGAGAGATTTTTCTCTCACTTGGGTGATTTTTTCGTGAATTTCTTGAATCCCGAAGCAAATATTTCTGGAAACCTCCTCACGAGGAGTACAGCGACAGAAATTGGGTAAATTTGTGTAATTTCTTGCACCCGTGAGAATTCATTTTCAAAGTTTACATTTTTTGTAAATCTTAATTTCTGAAATTGCGCCCTCAACAAATTGCGCCCGGTGCAAGTGCACCATTCGCACCTATGAAAGCGCCGCCCCTGGTACGGCCCTGTGTTCCTGTGTGATGTTATACCGGCCTTCTCCTTTCTAAGCTCACTCAGTGTTCTATCCAACTTTATGATTGAGGATACACTCCGGCTAGCTTCGCTTTGAGCGCTACCTGCAGCTGGATCTTGGGCTTGAAGGTACTCAGGCCCTGACTGAAGTACGACGTGTCTTCTTTCGATATGTGAACATATCGGAAAATCGTCTGTCAAATCTTGATGGCCGAACCGATGGAGATACTTCCCGCAACCGTCTTCGCTTTTCGGCAATGGACTGGGCGTGCGATAACCGCCACGATATTGCCCTCTCACTAACTCTTGGTCGCATCATTCTAGGTTTTTCGATATTACCCGAAGATTTTTTAAACGACGCGCCCTAGCTTTCCTTGGGTTTCTGTGGGGCTATACTAATGATGCATATCGGAGGACTCTTATTTTAATATTAAATCAGTTGAATTGTATAAAATGTTTTCACATCTAGATTGCAGGTATGGCCTGAGAAAAGCCACACATAACACTGTCTAACTCAAGATGAGGACTTGAGGCAACCGCCTGACAGGCCGTGGACTGCAGGTGACCTCATGATTCCCTTCATACAGACAGGCGAAAATGATAGCTTATTGTTAATTCAAGTGAAAGAAATCGAAGTTCAGATTTTCAGACCCGCGCTGAAGATAAATACCAAGAGAAATAAAGATTTTTGGCAGGTTTCCAGGGCTGCAGGCGCCATCCAGTTGAGTGTGTGGTTATAGTTGGCCTCAAGGCGAGAAACCTTCAGCCCACGGCCTGCCGGCGGCCCGTATGTGAATAACCGAATGGGGGCCTTTATATTCGAGTGAACTGCGTCTCCGGCGGCTGCGGTAACGTATATTCCTTACGTGGTGTATCACATGTATCAGAGTAGCAAATTCATGAATATGAAAGGGCACGCCAATGCAATTTTCGAGTGTGGCGTGCCTTCACAGACCTTCTCGCGTGTCATTTAGTGGCACCCGTGCCATAGGTTGCCGACCGCTAGTATATACAAGAGGCCTTGCACTCTTTCATCGCTAGAAGTTTATTTATTGTTTATTTTGAGAAGAAGGCCATAAAATATTCGTTCTTACAGGATAATATCCAAATTTAGTAACTGGTACCATTCTACTCCACTGAAGTCTATGCAATGGCCTTAGCAATATGTAAATGCCTGAGCCTGAAGTATTATACCCGTAAGTCAATGTCACCCACATGATGTCTTATCAGCCAAATATATTTCCTGCTTGCAATTACTCTGGTCCATTTTCTGAAGGACATAGTTCCAGTATTCAGTCACCACCACTAAATGAATTTAAAAGGATCCCCGAGAATTGCGAAAATGAAGTGCCATAAGCCGATCGTAAAATAAAAACCTCCATGTGACCAAAAATTCGAGTAGTTTACACCCACATAATAATCCAAGGCGGAAAACTTAATAATTCAAACAAGAAAACATATTTTGTTTATTGATACTAAAAAACTCCGGCTGCATATTTCCGTCATATTTAAATTCCATTGAAGTTTTTACGATATTCGCCATAACGTCTTATGGAAAGTGCTCATCACGCTCGCAGGGAAACTGAGCCCGGAAGCGGAGGATATCACAAATTTATATGAAATTTATGATAAGGGGATTTCATGGCCCAGATTGCGATGCACGCTTTGGACCAAGGGACAGGCGAGTAACTGCTTTATGATAAATAGCTGAGCTTAACAGGGGCGAGCAACTTTTGCATATGCAAATGCCGCAGTAAGTACTGCCGCCGTCTGTACTAACATCGGCTCCGTTCGAAATTTCTTTGAGCATTTTATACTAACAGAATTACCCCAAAAACCGACTATAGGAAAACTTTAAAGGCTTTACTCCAGAGAAGGACATCCTCATGGTGGCATAGCAAATGATTTCCAATACATCCAAGATCCTGCCGGCATAGGTATGTAAGGATTTTGTGTTGCCAATAAAATGCAAATCGTGGTACGCTGCTCCGCTTTTGCATGCATAATAAAAACTTTGTCTTAGAAGTTCTGTTTTGAATTTTACAGCTAAAACGGTTTAGTGTTTTCGGGATATTTTTTCAGGGAGTAAAAGATTTTCCCTTTTTTTTATTATTTAGCAGAAATACCGGGGGATGAAAGTGAAGAGGCTTGATTGTCTCTTAAGTGAAGAGCATCATAAACTAAAATGTCTGCTTTGAAAATAAAAGTAAAACGACTTTCGTGGATATCAGGTGAATCAGTGCGCTATCTCAGATTTCTTAGTATTATTACTCTCAATTACATTTAGGTTGCGATAGCTGCCGTCAAAGTTATCCTGGAACGTGACGGTTGGATCATAAGATGTTAAGACGGGGATACGTCAATAAGAAATTGTATCGTAAACATTTTTAGGAGTTGTCTTGACAAATTTCTAATAGTTTTGGGTTAACAAAAATAAATAAATCGAGTTTTATCGCAGTTTTTCTCATTTTAGGTACAGAAAGCCGAAGTGTGATAAACGCAAATTTTAAGACTAGGCACGATTGTAAAATGGCGCATAAGGGTAGATTAGCCACTCAGCTTTTCCACCTGAGTCGAGTTGCAATTTAGTTTTTTATTTTTGTTTGTTTAAAAGCTTGTTTGTTAATGTACATTAATGCAATGTTAAGTGAACCTTCGATAGCAGGTTGCAGTTGAAATTTCATGTCAGCCTTAACTGAACTTTTAAACCCAATCATCTACGGAGTAATTACAAACCATACTGTGTGAAGCTGAAGTGAATTCAAAATTTAAACTCTGTTGAGATATCAAAACGAAGCAAAAAAGTAACCTAAGTAACGTTCAGACACCTACAGCAGAAACCCGGGATCGAAAAAGAAGACTCGTAGAAGTTGTGGAAGGAGAACTCAATGCTTGCCTTAGGGTTTGAACGTTGGCAACCTGTATACAGGTAAGCAGGTGTTGGAACAGTTGGGCGTGAGAACTAGGTACCGGTTCGTGAGGGGAGAGTGGGAGGGGGTGAAAAAGTCGCAGGGAGCCAAATCAAGCGAATTCAATGGTTGTTGAATTGTACAATTCGTTCCGTTTTTAGCCAAATGTTCACGGATAACGATGGCATTGTGTGACTGTGCGTTATCGTGGGGGAAGATCCACGAGTTGTCAGCCCACAAGTTCGGTCTTTTTTGGCGAATTGTTTCACGCAAACGTCTCGTAACACCCAAATAATACTTCTTGTTGACGGTCTGGCCTTGTGGAAGGAATTCATGATACACAACACCCTTGTAATCCATGAAAACTGTGAGCATCGCCTTCTTTTTGGACTGAAAACGATGTGGTTCGGATGCTGCTCATTTTGTGCACGTCATTCGCTCGCTTGATGTCTGGATTGGGTGTCATACTCATAAATCCACGTCTCATCTCTAGTAACGATCCGTTTGATGAATGTTGGGTCGGATTCGGCCTTGAAAATCATGTCTTTTGCGACGTCAACGCGGTCCCTTTTTTAGATGGAATTCAGGTCTTTCGGCACCAGTTTTGCACCGACACGTCTGAGGACCAAATAATAAACTAAAATGTCTTGAACAGATCCAAAAGCAACGTCCAACTTCTCTGTCATCTCTTTAATGGTCAATTTGCGGTCTACGGTCATTCATTCTTTGATTTTGCTGATGTTTTCGTCGGTTTTCGATGTCCATGGCCTGCCACCGCGTTCATCATCGCTCACGGGCTCATAGCCACTTCTGAAACGTTCGTGCCACTGATAAAAGAGTATAGGAGTAGTATAGTAGAGTTTTTTTTTTCAGATTATCGTTGCCGAAGCACTTTTCTATCATTTGCAATGTCGTCACACCATTGAAACCGTTTTTAACGCAAAATTTAATACAAGCTCGTTGTTGCAAACTCAATTCCATTTTTAAAATTGTACAAAATCGAAAACATGAACAATCGCAGGTGTACTCAATATGGCGTCACTTTTACAAATGTCAAGCTATCAAGCTGAAACTTTCATAGAATGTCAATGGCTAAGGGTTAATTCTATACGGGATCTTAGTGTGATGGAAAACCTTGAGTAATCTCCGTCTTAAAAAATTTACAGAAGATGCAATGATGTGCGGAGTTATGCCTAGTAGAAGCACTTCGCTAGACACCTATAGATGGCCTATGTTATGTTATACCTCCCTGCTTTAAATGTAGCAAGGGAAAGTGCAGCCATCGCAGCCTTTAGAATAAAAGAATCTGGTTTTTGGGCCGGAATAAGGGAAGGACTCTGTTACTGTTACCCGAGTTTACGTTCACGATGAACTACGAGGTCCCCATCCCTTCGATTTTGGCGCAACAAGAAGACCTGTGTAGTAGCCCGAGTATGAAAAATTGACGTAAAGCTAACAAATTATAACGCAGCTTTTATGTGTTAAGTAAACAAGGATATTGAATTTCGCAGAAAAGGGAACAAGTAAGGGAAAACATGATTTGATTGGTTATGGAAGATTTGTATTTACATAATGAGTAGCATAAGCCGCAGCATCCTCATTGCTCATGCCACTTTAGTAATATATTAAAAGAAGAACCCCAACTTTTTTGCAAGTGCTGCCAGGACACAAAAATAAAGAACCCACTCTCAAGCGTTTCACTTGCCAACCCACCTTATACGTGCACCTTCATCACTTGTCTATACAGGTACGCCCGAAATGAACTTTGCGCTTAATTCTATCTTATCTAAAGTTTTTTCCCTGCTATTGTGTTAAGAGTTTGTGCACAAAGCACTGCGCTAAAAAAGTTTGGATAAACAATCACTCCAGGTCCAGGAACGGATTAATAGGAAAATTGATTTACGTGCGGAAATAGCTTCGGTTTAGGAGTGAACGAAATAGGTTCACGAACCGAGGCTTAAGAATTTCTTCGAAACATATTGAAAAAATTAAAATTACGCTGCAGCAGCCTAGCTTCAGGGCAAATGTCTGCTCCTTCCACTAGCACCGATGTATATAAATTTCTACGATATTCCAGAAGCATCAATTTTCTTTAATGGACTCCACGCCCCGAAAGCCCCTTATAAATAACCAGCTTCCACGGAATCCATCTTATCTTAATCTATTCTAAGTATCCAAGGTGACTTTTTCGCAAAATTGAACTCGATGTAACGGAAAATATTTCATCCAAAAAATTTCCCTGTACGATATTAACTAGGGTTTCCCACTTCCATTTCGTGCCTAGGTGAATCCTGCCGCCATTCTCTTACAGAACGACTCGAGACGGAATCTTAAGGATTTTCCGCTCTGCCGTCCTAGAAAAGCGGCGGATGTAATGTCAGCGCGAAAAAAATCTTTCACCTTGGTGCAAAGTATCACATTTCACCAAATCTGAGTGGATTATGTGTAAATCTCGATTATTGTTGCCTGCAGAGGAGGCAAAAGGTTCAATTCAGATAAAGTGCGCTGCTCTAAATCAAGGGTGTGTAAATTTTATTTTCCAGAAGGGCGAAGGACGAGGTGAAATTCCTTTGATAAAAACTGACACCTTCTCGGATTAGAAAATGTTGGCCTGGAAATTGTGTTTTTAGTGCTCGAATTGCTTTAAGACGTTGTGCTGAGTTTAATGAAATTTCTTTAAGGCAAAGATTGTTTGCCTTTTCAATGAATAATAAATATTCATGCTTGGAAATTGTGCAAAGAAACATATTTTCGTGTGGAATGGTATTATTGGTTTTTTTGAGCAGTTGGGACCTATGCCAATGGAGAATTCTTGAAGATAGAAATATTTGTTTTGGAACAGTTTCAGTGGTGTGTCCTTTTATAAATTAGATTATTATGCTTGAGTTGTTTATTCAGAAGTGATCTAAATATATGATTCTCAGACGGAGAAACGAATATTGACACGGATCACTGAACCTTAATACATAAACATTAGAAGAAATGAAGACCTTGAAGAAATCTATGACGAAAGTAATATACACACCCAGATCTTCGGAAAAATTAATGTTAGCCAGAATTTTCAATGGTACACCGTCAGGGAAAGGAAGCATAGAAAGGCCAAGAAGTAGGGTGATGTACAAAATCTTCGCATAACAAACTGGAGAGAACTAACTAGCAAAGAAACAACGGCTGGAAAAAGTGACTTGGAGAGGCCCGAGTCCTGCAGGGACTAAAGCGCAATTTAAGAATAGAGCTATAAGTTTTTAAATGGTATTCTGAATTTCTGTTGTAAAGTGTGTTAGACAAACCTGATGCGAAATATAACCGACTTACTGAAAGACTCTTGAGCCAGGGTCCGGTCGTGGCTACACTGGTTAAAAATTTGGCATCGATACCTTCCAATTTAGTATTACTAAGTCCTATGTGGGCAAAATCGAACCATCACCTCCGCGTAGTTCACACTGGATTAACCACCAAAGATAGTAGTAGCGTGTGTGGGCCGCTTTATTCCCACATAACAGCGAAGTATTAGCAATCCTCCCTTGGAGTACCTATTGCTGTTAGGGAATCCAATCCCGGATCGAGGTAAACAATCCAATTAGTCGCTAGAGTAATCCCCTTACACTCATATGTACTGAGTTTCCATGCAAAGTTGATCTGAAATCTGTGATGGAGTTCTACTATGACTATACAGGAAGAAGTGTTGGATTAACCCAGTGGCTCCCAAACTAGGGGGCCTCGGTAGCCTAGGGGTAAGGCGCCTGACTACTATCCCAGAGGTCCCGGGTTCGAATCCCGGCCAGCCCCACGGTCCTTCGCCTTTTCCACTTTTCCACCCACATAACTTTCCTTCTTTCTTCTCCCCTCTTTACATTCCTGATTCCTCCTGTCATAGCCTTCGCTAGTCCTTCCCCGCTCCACCAAGCGCATGTCATCAGTTGGTTGGAGAGATTCAACTCGTTTCAGGAGGCATAACACTCCAGCGAGTTGTTTCTCAAATGCCCCGATGCCAGAGTCGCGAAATGGTTGGAAGTAAGTGGAATAAAAAAATATATCGCGGCTAGGTTGTGGCAGCTCCTTCCTACTTCTCTCTCTCTACTTCTCATCTTCCGGCTAGAGCTGCTATTCGACATTCTATAGGAAAAAAAATAGATTGTCGAACAGTACAAAGGGGGGCTTTCCCTAAGTCTCTAGTCTATCACATAAAAAAAAAGCTTTATTTTGTACGGAACCTTTCTACAATGTATAAAATTTTGCGAAACCCAACGATGAAAAAATAAAATAATATATAATATATGTTATATATGTATTTATCCTTAAATATATTTTAAAACGTTTTTATTAGCACGCTTTCTTGTCTGTCTGTTTGTCCTGTACTTATCTTGCAATCGATTTTTTGAATACCTACTTCCGGTTACCCGATCACCCTGAAATTTTGCACACAACTAAAGCTCCGATGACGATGCAATATGGTATACTCATTATACCGTTAGAGCCATGGTGGCCGTCTCAAGAAGACGGATTACTGTTTTCTTCATGGAACTCAAATACTTCCGGATATCCTATTATGCTGAAATTTTGCATACAGCTTTAGCTCCGATGACAATGCAATATGGTATACCAATATACCTTTAGATTCATGGCGGCAGTCTCAGGAGGGCGGATTGAAATATTCTTCACAACCCCTTCGACATGGGTATCAAATGAAAGGGTACGTAAGTATAACACCATAACCAATATAGTATACTCAATGTATCGTTTGGTCCATGGCGCCCATCTCAAAAGAGCGGATTACCATTTTCTTCACAACCCCCTCGACATGGGAATATGGAATGGCGGCCAAAATGTTACGTGGCGTGATGTAGACCAACTTTCAAGGAAGAAGGGCTACTCGCACTTTCTGATTAGCAAGAACGCGTTAAACGGCCGCGCCGGCGCAGCGCCAATGAGTCTGCGAATGTATATTTGCGCTTCGGCGCTGGTGACACGGAACCCTAAAATTTTTTTGTGGAACCGTAAGGTTCCGCGGAACCCACTTTGGGAATCACTGGATTAACCTCTTAATTTCTTTCCCTGATGCATGGTGAAAGTAAGAACAGTTGTTGTTTACCTGAAGTAAAAGCACTCGGAAGGCTTAAGTTAGGTTAGGTTAGGTGTTAGTTGTGGCTGAGCAGTTGGTTCAAGCTCATACACTTAGGCCAAATGAATAGGCCCATTGTGATACCATAGTGATTCCACTTTAAATCTGAAGAAAAGTTTCGTTTCTTCGCTAGACCATTTCGAAGAAGTAATGAATCTTCTAAGTTGCGGGATCCCAATCGTCGAGATTTCCGCAAGCGTGCTCAGAAAGGGTTCACCAAATGTAGTTAGTCTCCTTCTGCTTAGGGCTGGGTAGTGACAGAGGAGATGTAGGTCATTTTCCCGCTCGTCTGGATTTTTGGAAAAATTGTAGGTCCAAGACCTAAGCGGGTCGGTAGCCACTATACATTCAAAAAATTCACAATTTGGGGCTTGGGGCAATTTGGGGTTTTTGTTAAAAATACTCTACGGTTGTTTGCTGTATTTCAATCTAGATCTACATATATAAACTGTTAAATAGCTAGATGTAATCCAAACCTTACGATCACTAAAAACAAAAATTAATCAAGAATATTGAGTTCCCTCCTCAATAAAGAAATAACAACGACAAAATTCATTTGCTATAACAGATTGATTACAAAACGATGAACAATAATTCAATTCCCATCAGCATAATATTATGCAGATAAACGCTATCGAACTTCTATAAAATGTGCTAATTCAGAACAACTCCATTTATATTTGTGGATGTAATTAGTTCCTCGGATGCTCTTCATTAAATCGTAAAAGTCGCTAATAAAATAAAATCAATACGATTAATCAAAATACTGCCTTGAAAATGGCTCGGATTCGATACAATAAAAACTACAATTAGTTTCGTGTTGAACCATTAAAAGCCCTCCAATTCGGAAATTCCGATGTGTATTATGCTTATCTAGATATACCGCAGGAAAGGACTCAAACAGACTCTCCGCCGTTGGCATCGTGATAATAACCCGTGACAAATCGTTGTTCTTACAAAGCCATTAGATGGCACTTTAGTGGCTCCATCAATTATATCAACTGCTGAAGTGTTAAACAAGAAGAACGAGTTCAGCTGAAGGTCAGCCCACTTCCTTAAGTTTTATATCCATCCTTTTCGGGGCGTTTGACAGGATATAAATCTTTTAAAAGTCACTAAAAATGATTCATTATAGTCCTTATGGCCTGGATTCCTCGATATTAAGCAAATTCAAATATTTCTACTTATTTTTATTTTTTTCTTGTGATCAAGGGGAGTTACCAATGTCGGTTGTGAATTGTGTGCTGGGTACTTACATTCAAGGACACGCATAAATTTAGGTAAATTCCAATCACTTGCCTCTAATGAAGTTTCCCTCTTAGCAAAATAGGAGTGACGTTCGTCCTTTGCAGAGACAAACAGTTTGGAGTTTAAACAATGCTGAATGAGAATGTGTATACATCACACTCTGAAGAATATCTGACATTCTCTAACAAAGGACAGCAATGACAATTCAATCTTTAGAAATCCCCATATGTGTTGAAAGGGCTTAGCAATTTCTCACAATGCAGCTCTTGATGGACACATATTGAGCAAACATACACACCTGCACGTACACAAATACACCGATTTGGTTTAATGCCGTAACAGCACGATATTGCCCTTTACAATCTGCCCTTTAAGGGCTTAATGGCATCATTTTTGGCATTTAATTACCTTTAACCAATTTTACTGCAAAGTCCCATTCACACTAGCGAAATATCATAAATGCCGGCTTAATAACAGGTCGATTTATTGAGCAATTGGATAAAGGTGCCGATGGGGTGCTGGCGAAATTACTCGTGTGTTACCAAATTGTTAATGGAATTACGGTTGCAAATTGTCAACACCAGTTCGACATGTCGTCAGATCTCCGTGCAATGTAGTAAGTACGAAGTAAGGGTAGTTTGAAGAAGATAGGATCTGTCTGGTTATTCTGCTTTTACTGAAACTAAAAATATAGATTTAAGGTCCCATAGAAAGGAGTATAGCTTGTGTCTGTAAAGAAAGTAAATGGTAGGCATGATAACATATCTTTATAAATAAATCGGTATAGTTAGTGCACCATATTGGTTTTCCTGTCCATTATAGAAACGCTTGAAGTGTGCCAGATATCATAGTACGAAACCCGAGTTATTCTGCTTACGAACTCCTGACATTCAACCCTCTAGTACTCAGAAGAAATAAGTCAGACCCTCTGAAAATAAAAACCCTCTGAAAATAAAAACCTTAGTTGGATTTCTGTTCTCTGTCACTACCAGTATTCAGTCAGTTGGTCAGTTTTATTTGAAATGGATACTCCTACGGGTCCGTTTTTCGCTCTGCGGGAAAACCAATCAAGGGTCCTCATTACGCAAGTAGCTTATATTCTTGACATTTTCTTGCCTGTCATACAACCCCCGGTATTTCGGATCACTGCCTAATTAGCTTTAGCTTCCCATATCAATTCCCAACCTCAACCATCAGTTATGAGAACTGTCTGGGACTATGAGAAGGCTCGGGCTTGCTCGTTTTTTCCAGTCTGCTGACTGGGACATATGTATTTCCGAAGCAGAAACGCCAACTTTGACGCTATCCGAGTAACCAGGATCATACAGACGGGGTTGCATTTGTCCGTTTCCCCTTCAACCAAAATCTGTGAACCCTCGACAGAATAGATGGATTGATCGGGAATGCATGAAGGTAATAAAAGTTAAATAAATGAGCTGCCTTCAGAGCGTAAAAGAGTCCTACTATTGAATTGTTCCGTTGTGAGTACATTAAGCTAAGGAATGCCCGTAAATCCACCATCAGCTAAAATATATACATATAATTCCAAAAAATCTCTTACTAAAAAAAATCCTTTTTAACATCCCAATTCATAAGAAAGTTATTGTAATCGGACCGAAAATCGAAATCGCATTTTAAGCATAAATTTGAGAAGAAGTGTGTGTGGGTGTTTGTGTGTGCATTCGCAGGCTGTGGTCTGAAAGTTTTCGCCTTGGGGTCAAGTATCACCACACCAACAACTGTATGGGGCTTGCAGTCCAAAAAAACTGACAAAAATCTTTGTGTTTGGGCATTGATAGTCACAGTTCGTGCCTGAAGATCTGAATTTTTATTCATTCTCAAGCCGTGAATTTACGCCAAGAATTCACGCCGTATCCACTCAGAACAGAGAGAAAGGCTCGTATACCATACACGCTTAAGTTCGCGCTTGTTCGCGGGTGTTCACGCCGTGAGTCTGGAGCCGCCTTGAATGTTTCGTTGAGGTCATGAACATTTTTTTACTTGAATAAGCAACCTGCTATGCCAACCTGCCGTCTTCATCTGTCTGCCACGGCCTGTCAGGCGGATATCTGAAGTATCACCTCTCAGTCAGATTGAGTAATTTGTGGCCTTCGTCGGGTCGTGCTGACACACCTGGTCTAAAAGGCCACTGCCTACTACCGGCTGCATGTAAGTGAAGGCCTAGTTTTTTTTGCAATTTTACACTTTTAAAATTACGTGATATTTACCTCAACCCCCTCTCTCCCCCACGAGAGATTTGGTGAGACTCGTCTCGACCCCTTCTCGCTAAACCCCTTACGTCTTTAAGGGATGACCCTTTTCCCTAACGGGGGAACTAGAATTCCGCTATTGCGAGGCACCCTATAGGTGTGACTCTCCTCTCCTCTCTCCTTTCTGCTGTGCCCCAATAATTCTTTAGCAGTGCTGCAAAGCGGCCTAAAACAAGCGGCTTATAGTTCACCCGAGTGTTTTGATCCATTGATAGTGGTATTTCATCAAAGTCTAATAGGCTAGTGTCTTTTTTACTAGACAGGTGGGTGACCTAAAAACCGATTCGATGAAAGGAAGTAGCCAGGGAGACCAAGCTTAACGCTTTACCTAATCCTGAGCGTTTGGTCCATTTTCTAGTATAGAAGTTTTCAAACTCCGTGACACAAATAATTTGAAGGGTTCTGCGCACCTCGTTGCCCAATTTCATAAAATTTGTTCTATCATTTCCCCTCTTTTAACTTAAAAAGGCAACAAACGCAGAAAAAACTCAACAAAATAATTTGGGAAGGGATGTGCGCATGCCGGATGAATAAAGTTAAGTAATCTTTATATGCATTGAGCAGAGCTTTGAAATACATGTAAAACTCCTGCTCAACAAAGGCAGTTTATCCATCGTAATAAGCATAATTTTACTATAATTATGCTAAATATTTCTCATCCCTAAATTTAAAATAAATTGAAAGAATTGCTGGAAAAATTTCTTTTAAAGATATGAGCATTTTCATTCATAAATTGAGAGTTCTCCGTAGCCGCAAGCAACACAACCTCCCCAGGCAGAAGCGCGCTTGCGACTGGCGGAAAATGTCAAAAATCTAGTAATCAAAGTGATAAAAACACAAATATCGTATTTTTTAGTAGAAATTACTACAAATTATTTCTGTGGCATATGTGTAAAATATAAAAACCTTAAAATAAAAAAATATATAAAAACGGGTGTTTTTCAGTCATAATTTGTAAATTTTTTAAATAATCATTGAAGTCCCAGAAAAATACACCTCCCTTTAGCAATACGCAGTCGCGACTGATTACATGGCAGCAAGTGATTTGATAGGAGGAGTTAAGTGAAGCTTTTGTCTGAACTTTTTAACATTTTTAAGAGCTTAGCTGGGGAAGATGCGCGGGATGTCACGAGGTTTGAAAACGTCTATACCCACATCGACCTCTGCCTCGAAGCCGTCAATGTACCATACGAGCCTGTGGCATCTAAGGGATACCCCAAAAAAGATTCTCTTATGTGTGTATAGAAAGGGAAAGGGACTTCGATATACTCGTGGACATATGATAAAATTCGAGCTTTTGAAGTCTCTTCCATAACGAAGATAATGTAAGAATATTTCCACCATAAACCATCGCTCAGATAACAATTCGTTCTTAGCCTTAGTGTAACGCTATCCCAGTAAAATTGAATCCTTTGCAGAGGCAATAATATTCTTAAAAATCTGCATTTTCTGACAATTCATGCACAAATGCAATTACCAAATATGCATTCATCAATTACCAAAAATAATTTAAAATTCAAACTTCTAAACTTACTTGAGACCAAAGATCAATTTCCAAAATTCCCCACACTAAAATCCATTAATGTCGGCTGCTTGATCCCATTATATGGTGTCATCTGAATGGGACCACCATCAGTAATTCCGTAATAAAATCTGTCACAGACATTTTAACCTTTTAATTAAAAGTTCCCCACTTTAATAATTAGCATAGTCCCCAGTAACCATTATACGTTGTAATAATGGGACCATAACTCGAGGGGATAAGTCTCGGTTCTCAGTGGTGGTCTGACCAGACTTCTTAGACAGACGGTGATAAAGATGCTCAAGAAGCCACGAGAAATTGAATGAAACGACTCCATAAAACTGCTATGGAAGCACCCAAAATAAATCATAAATGAGAAGAATTAGTGAATTTTGGAAATTGTATAAAGACTGATTGATTTCTTTTGGTAAAACTTTGATTTATTGCCAATATGTAAGCACTCTTGGCATTTTCGTTAATGAGAACGTCTGAGAATATCGAGAGGAGTCTTCTATGATGATTACATTTACGTCTGATAAGGACGTGACTGGAATTTGCGCAAAAAAAAAACATAGATAAAAACCATATCGAATGAAGTGGAATGAAGTTCATCTGTGGTAGGAATATTTGTGCAAAAAAAAAATTCATGATCAATATCACAATCAACAAACTCTAATTCTTTTACTGTCATGTAAATTTCGCAAGTCCTATGCTGTACGTAGCCGTATCCGTATACATGCAATATATCAAGGCAATTTCTGTGCACGATGTGGAATTTTCCATCGTAGTAGCGCGTACCTATTCTATTTTGCATAAATGTACCATAAAGCATTAAACAACGGCGAATGAGTATCATGGGAGATATGTCATAAGCTGAGTGAGAGCAAAAAAAAATAAAAATATGTATATTATAATGTTCATAGCACCGTAATATTGTATGGCATGTATGGTGTCTTAAGGTCATGAGAACCTCTAAAAGCCTCGGAAATTTATGTGCACCCTTTTCACATCATTCAAAGGATAATTTTGCATCATAGGCGATATTATCACACCCGAGAGGCATAAATGTTGCTGCTCATGAACATATTCTTTAAGTCGTGAAATATTTTCTTGATTTATTTTGTTGGTTTTTTTTTTTGCTCATCGTTTTCTTCTCTCATTTTGATAGGGTAATTTTATTATAACTTAATATTGTGCTTAGACGATATTTCTTAGTAAACATTTAAATAATGCCTTAATTTTCGAATGCGGTGGATAAATTGACGAAGAGATATAGCCAGTGGCGTACCTAGAACTTTTGCCGCCCGGTGCGGTCTCCGCCCTCTCTAATTCAATCAAATAGTGGTTTTTATAACCTTCACCCTTTCAATCATAAACGAATATGTGGAGACGGAGGGAGAAAGCGGACACGACAAAGGACACTTTCTATTAGGGGTCGTCCATAAATTACGTGAGGGTATTTATGGTGGGAGGGGGACGACCCGAATGTCACCAAATCTCACGTTGGGAAGAGGGGGTCACTCGGCAAATATCACGTAATTTTTTCCCGCAAGAAAATGTAAAAAAAATTTTATGTAAAGAAAATCAAGCTTAGGAGTCACCCTTTATACTATCAGTACCAGTTAAGGTCATGGTGCAATGTCTAGTAACAACCTTGGTTTGAAGAATAAAGGAGAATAGAAAAGGTTAAAGGGTGGTCTGAGGGGTACTCAAGGAAATTTCGATGAACCTTACGTTTGAGCTCTATGATGTTGTACGAGTTGGGAAATACTGACTGTAGGAGATTATTCCACAAGCGAGCTATTCAATTCATAAACGAACTTCGAGATCGTATTGTGTCCAAGGGGGTTGGGCTGTAGGGTATTGGAGTGGGCCGAGCGGGCTAGTCTTGTGTTGCGGGAAAAATATTGGAATGTCAGTGGAACTGTCGCTCTGGCAATAGCGATAATATATAGAGAGGGGTGCTACATTCCTACGTTGGCTTAAAGGAATAAGTTTGATGGCTCGATTTTGCACCTTGTCGAAGCAAGCCAAGGTGGGTTTTTGGAGCGACTATCTTAATATATGAATTGTATTCAATACGGGTCCTAATGTAAGGTTTGTAGATTGTAGCCAAGGCGGATGGCTGGAGGATCTCTTAAGAAATGCAAGGCATTGGGAAGCTGTGTTCACTCCATCGCAGATCCTCCGTTAGGGTTCCATTAAACGATAGGTTTTGCTGTAAGTTTATCACAGTTACTGCTAGGACTGACGGAAAACCTACCGTCTATGGTGAGGATTGATGTAATTATCTGAATATTTTAATTCTCACCAATCACGACTGATGGAATTGATTGACTCTTGCATGAACGTGTAATGGATGCCTTAAAGTTACCCCTAGGATGTTAACGAGTTGAGTCAGCTGTTTAAGCCAGTTCCAGACTCGCGCCGTGAACAAACGCGAGCACCCTTGAACGCAAGAGTGGGTGGTTTTTCTCGTCTAGTTCGCTTCTTGTTTCCCGTTCGGAAGTGGATACGGTGTAAATTCTCGCCGTGAATTGTGGGAGATGCCTGTACTTCGATGTTAACGAGGAAAACTGGGTTTAATTAAGTAAAACATGTCTCTCCACTAGTTGTGTTGCTAGTGTAAATACTAGAAATTTTTTAAAATTTGAAAAAGATCAACGTGAGATTTATGGGGAAGGGGAGGGGGTCGAACCAAATGTCACGACATCTTCACAAGGGGGAGAGGTCTTCGGTCGACGCCCAGGCCCGCCACATCACCTTACATGTCTTGGGGCTAAGATATGTTTTGGAGGTCGTTTCAGGATATTGAAATTTCAAAAAATCTTTGACTAAAAAAATTTGTGGGAAGAATAAGTTCATTCAGACCTTTGAATATAGATACTGAACAGTCGCTTCTTTATTCGCCTATGAGCCTGAAGTTACTTATTGTAGCCTAGAATGGAACAGACCTTATGTAGACAGGTCCCCTTATTTAGCTCTGCGGCTCACTACTAATCTAAGAGAGAGCGACTTTGAAGCGCTTTTAATATTTCTCCGATTGGAGCTTTAAGGAATTGTATGGGGCGAAGAACCCGGAACGTAGACCGGTTCTCGTTCGATGTGGGGCAAGCAGCATATTGGACGTGGTTGGTACTTAGTTGGAGGGACGGCTCGGTAAAACTGCAAATGTAAATTGCTGTTGCAAGTTAATAATTATCCCTTCATTCCAATTATTTGGCAATCTTCCTTCGATCCATATTTGCTCCAAAATATGATGCAATATCTCTGATATTATTTCAATGTTGGCTTGTGAGCAGTTCAGCCGGAACTCCATCTGGACCGTTCTGATTTATTATTTTTCAGCTTCATCATTGCTTCTTTGACTTCTCTAAGCGTTGGTTGATTTATCTTGAATGATAACCTCGTCCGTTGTGTTGCTTGCTCCGTCCAATTGATTGCCATTCAATGATCTTTTTCTCTCTGTTGGTTTCGCTGTGTATAGTATTGACGCCATCTTCTTATCTGATCTTCCGTAGATGTATGTAAATGTCTTTTCTGAGTCCAACAAGAGCTGCCTTCGTCTCAATGCTTTTATATCTTCTTGGTTCTTTTCAACCCTACGTTGATTTGACCATGAGGAAAAATATTCGAAATGATTTATTAATTTATAATTCGTTTCGTAGAAATTGAATAGCAAACTTATGAATTAAAAAAAATTTTAAAATTAAATATAAAAACTGCCGCCCCAAAATATGGTGCCGCCCGGTGCGGACCGCACCCACCGCCCCCCCCCCCCCCCTCTATATACGCCACTGGATAGAGTTTCTCAACCTTGGAAATATAACTTCACTATTCAGAGAGTTCCATCAATCGTTGAGCCTCTCTTATCATATTTCCACTTTAGTTGCGACATAGGAAACTCGTTGGGGAAAATCGAAACATAAATGAATTATTCATAAATTTCCCCCAATCAATATACGCGATTTCTTTTTCCCCCAAAAAATTGGTTAACTTTAATATTTACAGAAATCAGAATCGTTCAGTTTTACATGACTATAAATCAGTTGAAATTGCCAAAAAGAACCTTAGAATTTTCCTTCCTATTTCCTCAAGTTGGGAAATTTGAATTCCTAGTTTTTTTTCTTTGTTTTGTTAGGGGAAGAAAGAAATTTAATACTGAAACTCAAGGTTAAGCAAGGCAAGATCGTCAAGGCTACAAATAAATTATGAATCATTTTTTACTAGTTTCAATTGGAAACTGAATATTGCCGAAATTGTCGAATTGAATTAAATTAGTAACTAGTCCCTAGAAATAACAAATAAATCCATAATAAAACCAGATTAAATGAAAACTCCGACCATTACACTTGTATGTCCTTCGTCTTGTTATGGTTATCCATCTATGTCTTTATCGGCTTGTGCTAGACAGATCTATAACTTCGATATAAAAACAAACCCTCTCCTCCGCAACCACGATCCGATGTTTTCTTAAGTATACCAAACAGAATGTCGATGTGGGAACTATTTGTGGTGGCTGGGGTTGATTTGTGATGTCATTCTTGGATAAACTACAACAGTTTTGTTGAACATGTATGAAAGATTTTGAACAGTTCAATCTAGGAAGGAATTCCAATACCAATCACCAGTTTCAAAGATGGGGCGATAAAACATTTTATTGCATTTATTGAAGGCAACCGAATTATGAATAGTTAGAAGTTTCTTAATAAAAATAAATCAAACTGAAAAGATAAAATGTGGTTTTTGGATATTGTTAGAAAAAAGTATAAAACAAGTGTTTGAATGGGAGGTAAAGTAATTACTGGATTGGGTAGAATATTATCAAAATTTTGAAATGAACGTGAAAGAAAAATATTTGATACTTCTGAAACATCAGACTTTCAGTGTTGGATATGTTTTATTCAGGTTCTATCGGCAAGGACCCAAGAAAAAAAATTGCCTTTCAACGGGCGAACTCTGGCCGTTTGGCTTTTTAAGGGGCATTGGATGGCCGTAGAGTTCTTAACCATTTTTAACGAGATCACATATGAGCTCAGGAGAGCCAAACTTGACCAAAAGATTTAAAATTCTGGCCTGAACATACGAGCATACAACGGGCATATTAAGGCTAAGTAGATTCTTTTTCATTATGTACAATCGGCTTTTGGATTACAACTTAAAGACTACAGATTCGCAAGAGAAACATCGGTTTGTTTTATGTGAAGTGTGGGGTGCGGACGGAAATTTGACTTGCTTATTTTACTACTTGAAGAAACCAAAACAATCGAAAAAAAATAACAAAATTAACTGCAGTGCGTAGATTAAAATTTACATATGAACTCAGGATTTAATGATGTTTTTCTCATACGCGGTGAATTTTGAGTTTTGCTGGGGAGCGAAAGTCACACTTTCCCCCAAAATAATTTCTTTTTTGAGTAGTAAAATTGCGCCAATATGTATATGTGTATAGTTTTTCTGTGTGTCTGCCTTAAATATAAAGAAGAATGAATAGATTACGACTGTCCGTTTGTGTATGCACCTGATTTATTATAAGGGAAGCCAATTGAATTAGGGTCGCATCATATACAAACAACTGGGAGCAAGCGGTGGTGTGGTGGTGAGCCGCCGTACATTCTTGCAAACACCCTTCTGATACCCAGCACATGGCCAAGAATGATGTTTTAATCACGGCCGGAGTTCGCCCGCTGCAGAGCTATTCTTTTATTTTTACTCGGGCAAGCGGGTGAGTACTCCTTTAGCCCAATGATTGCAATATACATGGTCGGCGTTCGCCCGCTGTACGAAAATTTTTATTATTACTAGGGTGATGCTTGACTTTTGCAATATAAGCTAATTCCCTCACTGTAAGGGGCCATCCATAAATTACGTCACACGAATTTCATGATTTTTTGACCCCCCCTCCCGTCCTTGTCACAGCTGGTCACATTTGGGAGACCCCCCTCCCTAGTGTGACGTCACATATTGTGCAATTTTGCATCTAGAAGTTATTAAACTAAAACATCAGTTCCGAAATTAAATATATTTTTATTTAAATTATTTTTTAATAAAATTAACATAAAATGAACAACAAAGAGATAGGTAGGATAGAAAAAAATAAAATAAAAATAATACACAGATCACACAACCGCCATTGCGCGTGTGTCTATCACCAGCTTTAACGCGAGTTTTTTCGGAACGTATCCTTCGCGTATTGAGCAGTATTACTACATATATTTAGATATATTAGATTTTGAAATGTGACTTAACAAAATTTAAGACCCCCCCCCCACCCCTTGTCACACAATGTCACACTTCGCCGACCCCCTCCCTCCCCCCTAACGTGTGACGTAATTTATGGATGGCCCCTAATTTATAAAAAGGAAGAAAAGAGAAGAAATGGATTATTACTGTAGAGAGAATACTACCTTCGTGACATACAAACCGGTCAAGTATATTAGGGGTTAAAGTGTCTGACTACCATTTCAGAGGTCCCTGGTTCTACTTTGCGCAGTTTCATGGCACTTTGCTTTTCTACTTGTGTAATCTATATGTAAAACGATGAGATGTAAAAATGCTTATAAAACTGCACCGACCTTCCTTCTGTGTCAGTGGACAATGCAAATCTTACAGCTGATCCTTCTCTTAACAACTTGACCAACTTTATCTGAGGACTTGCGATGGAATGATCACATTATTCCAAATGGCTAAGCAAGCATCCCAATGCCTAGGATTTCTTAAGAGATTCAAGTTTCTTCCACGACCAGCAGCCAGAGCTACAATCTATAAATCTTACATTCGTCCCCGCCTCGAGTATAACTCATTTGTCCAAACTGGTTGCTCGAAAACCGCCTTAGCATAGCTGGACAAGATGTAAAACCGCGTCATCCGAATCATCGGAGATCCATTGACTCTCGGAGCCATCGTAGGAAAGTAGCTGTTAAAAGTTGCGACATGTCTTTTACGAACCTGTCTACCTTGCTCCACTAGCATTTAAATATCCGAGTAAAAATAATTTATTTCATTAATTTCCTTGAAAGTATGCACGCATAGTGAATTAATGCGCAGGTCACTTAGTTATGCACGCTCCCGTCCCAGGCATGATAATCTAACAAATCGCCTGCCACAGGCATGCACGCTCCCGCTACAGGAATGAATATTTATAAATGTATCTGCATAGACCTTTCCAAACGCGAGTATTGATTTACCAAACGGTCCCCAGCTTATTACTAACCACGTCCAAGGCTGCTTGACCTACTCAATCGATCGAGAATCGTTCTACTGAATAAGCTCTTGGTACCGTTTATGGTCACCAATCCTTCATCCTATACAGAGGAAAGTGTGAAGCAGATAAACGTCTGGGAGAAGAGGTGAAGGAGGCCAAGGTTCGAATTGGGCCGTAGACCTATCGAAAAAGTAGAACACCCGATTAAATTCATTTCTATGTTAAACGAAAATAGACTACTTACGTATGCCACTTTTTCTACACCAGACATGGCTTTAATTTCTATTTTTTGGATGCTCTACTCAACCAACATTTGAAATATTTGGGGCAATCCATAGCCCCATCTGTTTTATTAAAAAAGAATTATCGATAGATATTGAATTTTAAGCAGTCGATAATACGCTTTAACAGATTGACAGCAATGGTTTATGTTCTGTTCTATAAATAATAACGTCAGCAAAATATCAAAAATATGAATTTTATTGTTGATGTCTTCAATCAAATGTCATCTGTCGTTTTCCACTCATTTTAAAGAGGGGAAAAAAGCATTTTGATTGAGCGATTGAATGTTTGTGTGCTCACAGAAATTATTTTGGTTAAAACCTATGTAAATATTTTTTTTTGTTCGAATAAAATAAATATATTTTTTTCGGCTGGTGAAATATCAACAAAAAGTTGGTTTTTGTAAAGCCTATAGAGAACGAGAGACAGCCCTCACAAGTGGTCCCAATCAGACTCCAGTGAACCCTATTCTGTGCCTACATAAAAAATAACAACTTAAACCAAACACACACACGACAAAGAGCAGAGCTGGTCAAAAGTCAAACATTAAAGGGGTTGTATTGGATATTCATTTTGTTAACGGATGTTTAAACAATGACGAATGTGATAAATCATTGAGTTTTCGTAGTTATGACGGGCGTAGGGGAGTAGTAGTCATTGAAATGTGAAGTATCGTCAGATAACATTCATGACAATTCTAGATCGATCCCTGGTTCGGTGAATTCAACAACAATGTCGAAGACCATATCTGATGCACACTTGCGATAATACAATAGGAATTCACAGCTTGATAACCATAGACAAGTTTATCTACCTCCAATCATTGTCAGGTGAAAATTATATTGGGAACAGAAACTTCCTATCATGCAAAGCTTCCTACATCCCCGACAATATGCTATGCTTCAGCTTTAAGAGGCACGTGCATGGCGCATGCGTTGCACTTTATCCAAAGTTTCTGGTAGTCTTATACTGGGTGGTGCGAAGGAGTTTTCTCCCTTCTATGTTAATATCCTTCAGGACATTGAAACTGAAAGCTCAGGATGTGCCCAGTGCATTCCGGTGCCTGTATTCATTTGACTGTTTACTTTGTAAGTAGTTCAATGGGAGATTAAATATTTAGGCGTTGTCCAGTTCTCGCCTTTTGGTACTTCGGTCAGCTGCATAGAGGGCAGTCATTTCACGAGGACACAATCTGATTTCAGGGCAATTTGGATCCAGCTCACATCTGACCGAAATTGGATATTTATTCAGTATTGTATTAGAGGAGGTTTCAAGGACTTGCTCAAGGACTTTCCAGATCATCGTGTTCTATTCAATTATTTATCTTTATTTGAGGAATTTCTTGTTTTTTTGAATTTTTTTAAAATTCTATCGGAAAAAATTTTAAATTCCAGAAGAGAGCTGCTTTTTTATCAATTTAAATATTTAATGCTGGTAGCGATATAAGTAATATGAAAGGACACCCTTCGACGATTCTATTTACTCAAAAGCTCACAAAAAGTATTTGTTTTTAGAAGTATGTAACTATAACCTATGAGGGTTTGTTTCGAGAAACATTTTTCTATGAGGGTATATAGGAGTGTGGTTATGAAAGGTTAAAAGAAGATTCTTACCTTCTGAGCGGGAGATTATAAAAGAGATTTAGTTTGATCTACTACCCATCATACATATTAATTAAGTATTGCCCTACTTTGGCAAGTAAGTAGATTATTATGCAAAACAACACAAGCTGTTTGAATAATTAGTCTGTGAAGTTATAGTTTCTATTAAAAACAAACTAATACTAACTAATTCATTATTCAAGAAAACTATGGTTTGATTGTTTGTTTGCTCAATAGATTTAAGTTTCTCTGTAAAAAAAAGTTTTTGAGTGAGAAAATTTCTGTTTTATAATTTAAAAGATTTGTACTAGTACAAACGACTTTTTTTTTTAGAAGAAAATTCAATGTGGAGGCACATTTGGGTACTTTAAAACCTGAAGGGAATGAAACTTCTGTTTGAATGAAACCGCCGACAGAATGTCTGTGCGGACATGTCGACGATATGTCTTTGTGGACTTTTCCAGTGATTTGGCAACGATTTTCATTTTTTCCACAGATGAAATTCAAGTGTCTGCGACCAAAAGTCTATCAAATCGACCTACCTATTTTATTAGCATGATTAAAATTTATTGAAAGATCAGATCCAGGTCCTTCATTCATTTATTTATTTATAAAGTATTAGCTGAATGATATAATTTAGGAGAAGAGATCATGAGTTCATCATAAGGGGTGAAGTCCTTCAAGTACACAAATAGAAGTAGTCGAAGTCCAGTAATTCCTTCAAGTACGCAATTAACATTAGCGTTTCTATGTGAGTCAGTTCGGTAAAACAGACTTAAGAGCCCGCACCATAAACCAAGGGAAATTAGCGCTCATGGGGGAAGTGACAGTGAATAAAACATAAACAAACATCCTCTTCCAAATTTTTGTTTACGGACGTTTTTAACAAACAATGACTTGTTACCTTGAGACTCTCACAGCGCACGGTTACAGCGATTTTGCGATTCCCTTCTTTTATGGTGCAGACTCTCAGTTGGTTTTTTTATGTGAAAGTCTTAGTTCAGGTGTCATTCGTTATACTAACAATCCGTCAAGGTACAATGTCCAGTAGTAAACTTAGCCCGAATGATAGGAAAATGATATGATAGATTATAAGGGAAGACTGGAGGATCCATGAGGAGGAGGCAGTGAAACTCACGTCCGAGCTCTTGGATGTTGTAAGAGTTAATTGTGTTAAGCAGCCGGAGCCACAAATGCAACCGTCGGGGTAAGCTGGTGACAGCCTCGTCGGAAGGCTGTGGCTGCGGCAGTACCTGACAACTACGTGAGCAAGGTCGTGTACTATCCGCTAGGACTTTGGAACCTTATTATTAAACGTTAAACTGGCGGGGTGTCTTATTAGGGCTACCAACGTAAAGGAAATTCACCTCGTTTCAGAAGGCATTGCACTCCAGGCTGCTCTTACTATAAGAACAAGTAGTTTAATAGGAACCGGCTTTTGAGGCACATAACTTCTTGGTGGAGAAGGAGCTTGTAGATAAAACTATATGAAACATAGCAAACATTGAACGTCCACGCCTGTTTAATAGTCGGTTCAAAATCGGTTTCTTTCTGTGCTATTTCGTTAATCGATGATCATTGTTGGGGTGCAGTAGAAAATATGCGAGGACACTAGTTGACTTGACCCTGCGCCCTAAATTGACATGTGTGGAATAAGCGACAGGCGAAAGGCCTCGTTGGCATAACGGGGTGCGAGGTATGGTTTTAACAAGTTTGAGCTTTTCCACAGTCGCTCTTACATATAAATCTGTGGTACCGGTCATATTATTTTGAAACTGATACTTCATTCCAAGAAGAAGTTAGGAGTCTATGTGCGGCAGAAGGCGTCTAACTTCAAATGAAAGTACCCTACCATTGGAGTCTTCATATACATACATATGTCATTTATGTACCTACATCCTCGATAAAAGGCAGCCTCGATACGACCATTGCCATTTTAGGATGTGACACACGGTAAAATTCGTCGTTATCTATAAAATTCGTCAATACGTTTTGACAGTTGCAATAATCTATCGACAGACTGTTTCTGAGTTTTTATCATAACGACGAAAAATTTGTGTCGTTGACTTTCGTCGATGACACTGAATTATCGTCGTAATGACGCATTTACATCGTAACGATGTCCGTGTTGCGAGGTATCACTCGAAATGCCAAAAACATAGTATTGAAGTGCATTGATATGTGACTTTTTGTGTGAATTAAACCTGAAGTTGGTCTGAAAGCGTTCGGTAACGGTTAGAAAAATCCTATATTTTCTTGACCGAAGCCAAAGGGGATAATGTTTTAGCGATTTAAGCTTGTAATCCATTTGTTAGGGGTTTTTACCTCTAACTAAATGCTAACTCACGAATTTTTTTTTTTAAAAAAATAGTATTTAGTGCGTAGAATATGTTAAAAAAAAGTTTCGGAAAATTGGTTGTACGCTACTCCTAAAAACAACCCCCTAAAAACAGAAAATTCCATTTTGGCTAATGTTTATTATACATTTTCCCATATGAATCTCCGTTCATGAGCTATCGCCGTTTTAAAGATTTAAAATACTCATATCCCCCTAATTCGCAACTTGTATAGCTCATCAGAGATTCTGTAAATCCTCTGTTGGACTAAGTTGTCAATCTTTTCAGGGGTGATTCCTGGATGTTTTTGGAGAAAAATTTGTGCTAGAGAGGGGGCTATCCCCACTATCCACTAAGATACAGGGTGTTTTTTTTTATGTGACACACTAGAGACTTAGGGAAGGCCCCTTTGTACTGTCGACCATGTATTTATTTTGAAAATGTCGAACAGCAGCTCTAGTCGGAAGATAGAGAGAGAAGTGAAGGAAAGAACTGTCACAACCTAGTTGCGGTATTTTTTTTTTTTTTTATTTCACCTACTCCCAACCATTTTGCGACTCTGACATCGAGGCATCGAGAACAACTCGCTGGAGTGTTATGCCTCCAGAAACGAGTTGAATCTCATCAACCAACCGATGACATGCGCTTGGTGGAGCGGGGAAGAACTAGTGAAGGCTATGACAGAAGGAATCAGGAATGCAAAGAGGGAAGATGAAAGAAGGAAAGTTATGTAGGTGGGAAATTGGGAAAGGCTAGGACCGTGGCACCGCCGGGAATCGAACCCGGGACCTCTGGGATAGTAGTCAGGCGCCTTACCCCTAGACTACCGAGGCCGAGGTTTAAGAAAGAAAAAATTCGGTTCGTCTTTTAGGTAAATGTGTATTCTTTTTCATGATATTAAGAACAGGAACTTGAGCGACTCCGTGTTTTATCCACAACAATAGGCTAACAAGCACTGCACAGTCTGCAGCATTCTTTGTAGCGCATACTTTCAGCTAGGAATTCGATTACAAGTAGAACATCTTAACTATGGAACAAGATTCCACAGGCAGCATTGCCGAACTGATACCACATCCAAGAGTTTAAACGCGAGACTCATTGCCTCCTCCTCATGCATCACCAAGGCTCTCCTTAACTTACCTTAGGCTTTCCTTATATATTTCAAACTCAGCTTACTACTCGACATTGATTGCTGCAGCATGACTTAAATCACATCACGGACGAAAGGTGACTCCTGAAGGAGACTTTCATATAAAAAGCCGTATACTCATCGCTCCTTCTGATTTTCACTTATTTGAGTCCATACAGCACCGCCTTTCTACTCAATTCCTTTGGTGATATTAAAAACTTCTCTATTCATGGATAACCTCAAAAGACGAATCCTTCTTCGGCCAAAGAATTCGCTTTTCACTAAGAAATAAGGAAGCTGAAAATGGACAATACTTTGTGCAGCACATACTTATCACTTCTTTCGAAATGAACGTTCATTTTAACAGGAAAAACCTTTAAAATTAAATTTAATAAATTCGACTGCATTCACAAAGGATTTTTTCAGCAATAAAATTCATTTTCATCAAAGCAAGAAAAGTATTTATGACTCAAGCCAAAGGATTTCTTTGAAGGATGAAGTCCACAGGCAAGACATCATATTGAGTTGCCAACAAAGCCGGTGGTGCAAGCAAACGTCTAGAAGTATTCATTCGGCAAGACTCTACACTCTCAAAGATGATAGTTCAGACTTCGATTTAATAAAGAGGAAGTTTTCATTTCTCTACTCCTTACCAAACATTATTTCTCCTCACAACAAAGTTTCTCTTTATTGCAAAGGTACGAAAAGGTGAGGCACAAATTTCAAGATAAAATTGAAGAGAATTACTCCTTGATTGCTGATCTGTGCTTATGAACCGGCACTGAGCATTTCAAGGACTCTGACCTTTCTTTTCGGAGCCTTCAATATATTTCCGCAAATACCCCCAATCCTTCAAGTCGCACAATTTAGAAGCAGAATTAGATTAATCTCTCCTGAAAAGGTAATATAAATTAACACTAACGAACTTAGCAAATTTACACCCACATATAGCACCAGGCTTGGGTGGCCATTGTCTTGCGGACAGTAATAATAATCGAGTAGGTCAGGGTGTTTTCAAGGAATTATAGGTTACCGAAGGATAGGGAAAGTCAGTGTCCTCCTTTAATTTGAATTCATCCTTGAGCTCGTCCTCTGAAATTAATCTTTACAATTCTCCGGCTGTTGTTTGAGTAAGCTTCAGTAAATGAGAGTATACTCTTTCCACAATATTCCTGGAAGGACAAAAGGCGAGAGAAATTAATAAATAAAGTCCTGAACCAAGGAGAAAATCCGTCGGCTAGGATAATTTTGATTAATTTTGTAAATGCACAGCGCCATGGTGTGGAGGCCATTTTTTTGCAGGTGAGACGTCATTCTTTTGAATTTCTAGGGATGAAGGTGGTGGTGGTGAGGATTATCTTTTGAGATGTTGGCACGACAAAGGGGGTCAATCAATTTATTACATTGGTATCAGCTTTTACTGACGGGATTTCACCCTTCCAAGCTGTGGAAATTTGTTACTCCATTTTTTGTGAAATGCAAAAAATTCGAGTCAACGAGAAGTCACAATCGATTTGTTTGTTTTTAAGGTGGCAGTCGAAATATGCTTGAAATATTTTTATATTGCAAAATTTTACTGAGAATTTTAAAGGACAGGTTGAAATATTTAGAGAGAATATTTATCGACAATGTTTCGCTATTTTTCGGGTAGATTCATGATGCGCCATAGGTTAAGAGCTTCTGTGGATTATGTTTTTTATGGGATACGCTAGCGGTTCGAGATAATCCCCTTTCAACTGTCTACGATTCTATCATTGAGTGCAATGTCGGACAACTAGCTCTAGTCGGAAAGATAGTAGCATAAGATTTTATTCTACTAACTACCGACCACTGACAGAACAGGTGATGTTTTCTTTGTTTATTAGAGGCAATGGCAAGAGAAAAAACAAGGATTGTTTTGTAAAGAGGGATGCCAAGAGAGAAGTGAAGTTATCTAGGTCGGAAAAATGAAAAGACAAAGGACCATGCCGCGAAGGAGATATAAACCATGGACCTCTGGAATGGTAGACACTCCGCTTAACCCTAGGCTACAGAGGATGGATGGAATCAAATAGTTTTCACATGCTTCAATTTCATTGGGGGAATTCTGCAGATATGGAAACAAGTAATAGTCAGAACGTGTTAAGCCCGACTATAAGATAGATATATCAAAAGTTCCCGACAAAGCCCTTCGAATTTTTAACGAGTCGTTAAAGAAGTATCTATTTTGCTGGCATATTTCCGCCTTTGAAAGGCACCCTTAACCACCTTCAAAAAGGTTTGATGCTTAATTTTGCATTTTGCTTATTTTCTTAATTAATCCTTAGTAATTGGCTCCTGTACTGACTTCATCCTTATTTCTAGTTGATATTGAATTGTTTTTATATGGGTCAGGATTTTTGGTTGTTTTACAATGTATTATTCATTTATAAAGTCAACGTGTTGTTGAAATTGCGAGTCGGAAATGTAAAAAAAACGGAACGTCATGGTACCATGGCGGGGGTTTTTCAGACCGTTAAGTAATTTTTATGCCACTTTATGGTGGTGCCTCCGGAGTCTCCCGCTTCCACGACTTCTCCAGCTTACCAGCCCCCTTCTGTGAAGCCCGGGGCACAGGACTTAACATTTGCGGTAGTGTGTATTTTTTTGCTGGAAAGTCGGAGTAAAGCTTTCAAAGAGGTTTCTTTGGTCTGGTTCTTCAATATTTGTTTTCTAAAATTCTTGGAGAGGAATTCTAGTAACGAATACTGGTTCGTTACAAGGTCCATTCCTGACCACATGGACCTGTTTTATATTAGTCGATCGCCTTTATTTCTGTACTACCACATTCTAGTCTACCGAGGTCGACTTTGTATGTTAATGCAAATGATCGTAGCATCTCTTTGTTCTAGAACTCGTTTTGCAGTTAATCTTAGTTCTTATAGTCCAGAATTGTGTCCCCTACAAATTTTAATTCATCCATCGTTTTTGGTTTTTTCCCAGTTCTATTTAATGTCCTGACTAGGGTTCAACCGAAGGTCAGTTTCAGGCCTAAGCTGAAGCCGTTTGTTTGGCTCTTGCCATAAACTTCACTTGCAATTTAATATCTCTCACTAATAACTACATATTAGTTATCGCCTTTTAACTCAATATTTAGGTTACACTTTTATTGCTGGAACCACTTTTCTCGCCAAAAACACGGGTTAATACTTTTCTTATCATAATTAACTTTAAATACTGCTGCCGCTGCATTTATATATCCAAGCTCCTCCCCTCTCCAATTTCTAGAATATCCCACTTAGTTTTCTAGAGCCCTATATTTCTCTTGAGACTTTCTAGAAGCTTCGAAGCATTAGGTCTTCAATTTCGGTTCGTTTAAGCCCGGGTCACACCTAACGCGGCGCGGCACGATTGCCGTTAAGCGATTTGTACATGAAAAATGAATCTGTGATTCACACCAGAAGCGGCGCGGCACGGCAAGGATAAATTCCGCCGCGCGGCAAAATTCGAGATTACTCAAAACCAAATTTTGCCGTCGCCGCCAGCGGTAAATATCACATTTCATAATTATTTCTTGAATGAAAACAAGGTCTGCAATGGAAAAATTAATAGAATGTGTAAAAAGGTACCCTGTTTTATACGACTTGAGTGATAAATCGTATAAAGACAATGGAGAAAAGCAAAAAGCATGGAAACTTGTTGCAGAGGAGTGTGGGTTGGATGAAGGTAATATGCAAAAATTCTTTTGAAACATCTTTAAAACTAACCTTTTGAACACAGGAGTAGCAAAAACCAAGTGGAAGAATTTAAGAGACACTTACGTCAAGATTTCGAAAAATGGAAAACCAACCACTGGGCAAGGAAATGAGAAAAAGAGAAAGTGGGCGTACATGGAAATGATGAGTTTTTTAAAACGTGATCTTCTTTCGAGTATTAATTGCGCTTATAAGAGTATATTTTTTCTTTTTTTCACATATTAATTTTTGTAGCACTGTCTCAAATGTTACCAGACAAGAGGGCGATTCATGTTCTATATCCATAGAGAATACACCACCACGAACTGAGAATACGACGCCACCAAAAATAGGTAAAATTCAACCAAAAAATTGTTCTCGGAAAAATATGAGTAATGTAGATAAAGTGGTGAACTACTTTGAGAGAAGGCATCAACAAAAAGAGGAAATAGATGCTACAGATTTGCTTTTTCAAAGTTATGCCAAAACTTTGAAAACGTTTAGGAAGACAAGGCAGATAATGGTAAAGAGAAAAATAGCGGACATATTTGCTGACGCTGAGTACGAAGAAAATGCTAAAGAGGACCGAGAGCCATTTTCGCAGGTTTCCATTTTTTCAAACGACAGTAACATTTCGTTAACTTCAACGTCATATAGTGCAGTACCAACTGCTTCACAATCCAATGTGCCAGCCGTGAACACAATTCAGCGGGCAAACAGTACCGCCGAAAGCCCTGAGCATAGTTGGGATAGTAATATTTATAATTTTCTTTAAAAATAAATTTCATATTAAATATAACAAATTTTTAATTTTCCCATGGGAGTTTTCCTTCTTGTGAATTAAAATAAGCCACAAAGGTGTCTCGTACTGCAAAAGCAGCATTGCATCCCCTTCTAGTGTTTACCTCAATTGACCTCAAAGATGATGTTGTCTTTTCTTTGTATTCTCGCTCTAACGAACTGTCGGTGTGACGAATGCTGACATTTTCCGCTCTTAAAAAGTTGTGCAGACAGCAGGCTGCTTGAACAACTTTTATGGTAGTTTTGGGTTCTACTTGAATTGGACGGAAGAAAATTCTCCATTTGTTTGTAAGAATTCCAAATGCGTTTTTTACTACTTTACGGGCACGAGAAAGGCGCTTATTAAAAACTAGAAAATGTTCATTGCCTTTTGCTTTGTTTTCGGGAAATGGTCTCATAAGGTAAGTTTTGAGACTGAATGCTTGATCACCAACAATAACATGGGGAACTACAGGTCCATCCTTATACAAAGGTTTGGCTTCAGGTATTTCAAAATTTAGATTAGCCAGTCTCTGCCCAATTGGAGATCGCTCAAGTATTCCTCCATCACTGTCTTTTCCAAAGCCGCCGATGTCTACCGCAATAAACTCGTAATTTGGGCCAACTATCGCCAGAAAAACTATAGAAAATTTTATAGCACCAATAATACGATCCACTGTTTTTGGGACATTGGATTGTAATGTGTTTTCCACCGATACTACCAATACAATTTGGAAAATGCCACGCAGACTCAAAGTCTTCACTAGACCTTTCCCACAATTCTTTGTTTGGATATGGCATATAAATAGGTTGTAGTCTTTGCCAGATACTTTTGCAAACATCCGAAACAATTCCAGTCATCGTTGATCGTCCAATTCGAAAACTGAATGCAATGGTTTTATACGAGTCTCCTGTGGCCAAAAATCTAAAAGGTTTATGTATCAGATATTTAAAGTATTCCGGAAAAGAAAATATTATACCTTAGGGTAAGGGCAAGTCTTTCCCTGGATGATATACTTTCTCTGAATTTGGTAGTTCGCCTTTGTATATCTTCCTCAACTAGTCCGTGTAGCTCATCAAAGGAAGCTTTTGTCATTCGAAAATATTGGTAAAACCGGTCGTTATCACTTCTTAATTCTCTAACAAGTCTATGTCTATGCTCTGTCCTAGCTGTTTCCTTTTCTTTATTATCGGATGCTCCCAGTATTTTCTTGCTTTCCTCTGCTCGTCTTCAACCATAGCCACTAACAATAAAAGTTCGTCTTCTTTCTTTTTTTTTAAATACCAAATCGCGTTTTTTATTAAAACAACCACCTCATGTTTTGATAATAATTTGAAAATGAAAGTTCATAATATGTCGCGCCGCGCCGCGTCTGATGTGAATCAGACGCCTTTCAGCCCCTTCTTGCGTTACACCGTGTCGCACCGCGCCGCGCCGCACCGCGTTAGGTGTGACCCGGCCTTTAAACTATAGATGGCGCGTCGTTAGCTTACAAATTATAGTTCGTTGAAACTTTAATAGATGGCACACAGAACACCATAGAATCATTTAATACGTACATTAGTCTCAATAAGACCATGACGGTTTCGAGGTTTCCCACTTCCACAATCAGGCCTATTCTGAACTCCGCTGGAATTGTCTTAAAATCGTATGCTGTCGATCTATGAAAATTCCAGCGGAGTTCAAAATAGGCCTGAATATTAATTGCTTTCCGATGAGAGGTGGAATTAGCCTATTAACCAATCTTTTACTAAGGGGACCATAAGGGGTTTATACTTCTTGAAACTAGATCTAGTGACTAGGCAGGAACGTCTTGCTGGAGTTCATATAAGAATCACTGGATCAAAGCATTTATAATATTTTTAAAGTATTCGCAATGCATGATTCACGTTAACATATAAAATTTTCCCTCAAATATTAATGGTATCGATATAAAGCTCTCCCAAAAATGTGGCCGAAAGATGTTATTCAAAGAAATGACCACCCATTAACTGAGATTTTTTTTTAACCAATAAAAAGACCAGATCAAAAGTCATCAGAAATATCTGCAGATCTATAAAATCTTTCAATTTGTCCCATTAGGATTGCTACAAGCTCCAATACAAAGAAACAACTTCTATATGGCTTCTCTCATTCATATAAAATTCAGCATCGGTTATGGCTGCCACCACAGCGCATTTCGACAGTCTTAAAAATTTTCTTTCGATATTAAAGGAAAAATTCTTCCATTTGCAGTAAAGCACAAAGTATGAGAGCGTGTTAAAAACCCGATGATTACAAATCTGCTGAGTTGTATGTTCCGAATGCAATCGTTGGCAAAACAAACCTTTTGTAGAAATCACTTGTGTGTGTGTGTGGAGAGAGAGAAGGATTCTATTGTTTGCAGTTTTGAAGTATAAAATTTCCAATATGTGACTTGGCTCCTTACCAAGGATTATATTGATTTCATAGATTGTTTGCCTCCTCTTCAGCTTTTGTATCCGCATAGGAGTCATGCCTTGCATTTAAAGTGATTTCCGTGAGAAAAGTGTTTTACTATTTTCAATCAAAACCACATTTAGTAATATTTTCCGGAATCCCGATGTTCGATATTGCACCAGTGGAACCGAGGGGTGTTCAGACGGGCTTGAGTCGAAAGAAATCGATAATAGCTCAATGCGAAATGCCAAACCAAAGGGTTCCATGGAAATTTATGCAAATTACTTCATACAACACCCGACAACATTATATTGCGAATATTTATTTTTTCTGCAGGATAAATTTCGTAGAGGTTATAATTTTTTTTTTTCGATTTTAAAATTCTCATAATTCAGCGGATTCGTGGCGATCGTGGAAAAAATAAAGTTTTAAAAACCGCCTTCAGGAAGAAACAATACCGTGATATGCAAAAAAAGGATGAAGTAATTGTTTGTAATTCTTAACAACATTAATCCAGTCAGTATGAAGTTTATTCGGTGCCTATGAAAAGTTCAGGTTGAACTAAATTTAACAGTTTTCTTATGCCTAACTTCTTCCTTGACATCGAAGGTGCTTTCGATAACACGGGCTATGATTCTATCTCTAGAGCACTGGCTCTCAGAAATTTGGATCCTCACACGATTGAGTGGATAAATGCCATGCTTGCAGATCGTGACATTTCTTCAACCCTAGGTGTCTCCACCATTAGTGTTATGGCTATTAAGGGGTGCCCTCAAGGTGGAGTCTTATCCCCGTTACTCTGGTCACTAGTTGTGGATGAACTCTGGATCAAACTATCTGAAGCTGGTTTCGATGTCATCGGTTATGCAGATGATCTTGCCATCATTGTCTCTGGGAAGTTTGACTTGACCATTACAGAGGTCATGAGAACGGCACTGCGAGAAGTTCAAAGATGGTGTACCAAGGAGGGTCTGTCAATCAACCCAAATAAGGCTGTCCTGGTACCTTTTTCCAAACGCTACAAAGTGGACCTATGTCCTATCTGTATCCAGGATACCACAGTTGAGTACTCAGACTCAGTCAAATATTTGGGAGTAAATTTAGACAAGAGGCTGAACTGGAACGCTCAACTTGACTACGTCATCAGCAAAGGCACAAGGGCCATATGGGCCTGCAAAAGGCTTCTGGGTAAGACATGGGGTCTTACACCACAAATGATGTACTGGATGTACAACACGATCGTTAAACCTGTTGTCACTTATGCTGCTATAGTTTGGTGGCCCAAGACTAAATAGGTTAAGTCAATTCTCAAGTGCAGCAAGCTGCAACGGCTTGCTTGCCTCTCCATTACCGGAGCTATGCGGACCTGTCCCACAGCTGCAATGGAAGCAATCATTGGATTGACCCCTTTGCATCTCTTCATATGGAAATCCGCCGCCATAAGTGCCTTGAGACTTCAGATCTCATCCAACTGGCCCCATACGGTCAGAGGACACATGGATATCCTTAAAAATATCCCAAGCATTTCCATTTGCCGCGTATCCGATCATATGGTTAGTCAACTGCGGTTCCAAAGGAAATTCAGAGCGATTATCCCGGATCGCTCTGAGTGGGAGGAAATTATTCTTCCTGGGGATCCAAAGCATCTCCACTGGTTCACTGACGGGTCAAAGATGGAACATGGCACAGGGGCTGGTGTCCAAGGCTCGATTGCAATGGGTAAGTGGCCCTCTCTTTTCCAGACTGAAATACATGCCATTGTGACCTGCGCTAGGCTCAACCTTGAGAAAGGTCTGAAAGGCGTCAACATTCAAATCTTTTCTGACAGCCAAGCTGCCATCAAGGCACTCTCAACGTGGAAGTTTTCTTCCAAATTAGTAGCAGGGTGTTTTGACGTACTCCAGAGCCTGACCAGAAGAAACGAGGTCTCGCTCTGCTGGGTCCCCGGACACTGGGGTATCGAGGGAAATGAGGCTGCCGACAGCCTCGCGCGGGAGGGGTCTGAGAGTTTGTTCCAGGGCCCAGAACCCTTCTGTGGCATCTCTTGGTCCACCTCCAAGTCCTTGATAGAAGAGTGGATTAAGAGAATAAAACTAGCCTATTGGGAGTCAGTCCCAGGTCTTAGACAGGCTAAAGAACTTATAAGACCCTTTGCCTTAAGGGGCACTATCACTCTAAACAGAGTTGACCTAAGGCTGCTGATGGGTTATCTTACTGGCCATGTAGGACTGCGGTACCACCCCCACAACCCAGGACTGTCTCAAGAGACAGAATGCCGTGTCTGCTTGGAAGGCGACGAGACTTCCACACATATTCTTTGTGAATGTCCTGCTCTGATCTGGCTTAGAAGAAGAACGTTTATCAGAGAGTTCTTGAACCCTGCTCAAGTCCGGTCTTCATCAATTAAAGACCTTCTTGCCTTCATCCGGAAGGCCGATAGACTGTTCCGCTAGTGGGGTACGTACACAATAGGCCTAACTTGGCCGCAGTGTTCACCATATGGGTTGCCCCCTCATTCCTTATAATAATAATAATAATATGCCTAACTTTAAATTGATTTATCAGAATTACGAAAAAATTGCACGGGACCACCGTAGGAAACCACCCTTTCAGACAAACAAAAAAATGCAAAAAAGTTATTGGGTTACAAAGTTATGCGTGAACAGGACCAAAAAAACACACCTTCACGTCGAATTGATGACCTCCTCTTTTTTTGAAGTCGGTTAAAAATACTTTATCACAACCAGATGCCGCCAACTAATAAAATTTTTCGAAACGTTTCAATTCCTAAATTTGCATCAACGTTAAAAAAGTAAAAGGTGGTGTCTTAACTGAAAGCCGGTCCGACGGACCTCAGCCACATACAGATCTCCAGCAGCATCCTGAACGGTCAATGGAAATTATTTACTAGATATTATGAGGACCCTGACTTCTGGAAGACTTCCAGAAAACTTCTTGCTCCTGTGGCGGTTATTTAACTTTGGTGCACTTTTGGCTCTGTTTCTGGTCTCTCTCGCAATTTTTATCAAGTAGTTGAATTGGCTCCCTGAATCCATCCGACGGAATCCACCCTTCAACCAATTTCTTTAGATTTAAAAGTGGACAACCAGCTAGCATTGTAAGACAGAAGATGAGTGGATAAGGATTCTGCTGATTCCTTCTTGAATCAAGTCAAACATTCAATAAAATCCTCGTGGAGATGAAAACTCGATTATTTTTCTTTCGGTTTTTTTTTCGTCGACATTGTTTTAATTTAGAAAGAAATCTCAAATTTCATTTAAAAGTTGAAATATGGAAATTGCGAAGGGATCTGATGGATTTAAGAAAAATGGTCGTCCTTTATTCTTTCTCATTTCAAGTGCATTCTTTTCAATTAAAATCAACTTAATCCAAGTCATTGAAAAGTATTCAGAGCGAATTCTATAACATGATTGAACTGAAAGTTATTGAATGGAATATCGTTTGAGGTTTTAGTTGTACTTAGTTCTACCAGCAGTATACTTGAGCAAAAAATCCTATTCAGGGAATATTAAAAAATGCTTTAATGATTTGCATCAGATCCTGTAGGAGTTATGAGCATACATATAAAAGCAGTAGTATGTACTTGTGCCTTTAACTTCTAGAGCGGAAATAGTTGATATCATCAAATTATTGATGAATTGAATAATTATAATCACGGTCTAAGCTGATTGAAGAAGTTATAATTAGATAATTCCTTAAAGGATGAAAGCATCACAGATAATTATGTTATGTAAGGGAAACTTTTTGTGTATTTTTTCATTCTAATTGATTTTAATTACATTACGTCAAGTTAAAATCTTATAACACTGAGAAACTCACTTGAAAATATCAATGGGATTAACAATTTCATGGGCTGATTGTTTATTTCGCAGAATGAATTTAATTTAATTTTAAAACAGAGAAAGGGTAAAAAGGTTCTCCCCTTTTCAAGAATCCCCCTAATAAAGAAGTCAGTTGTAAAGTAATTGAAGACACGTTTCCTGAATTCATTTAATGACCCCACCCCACATTGTATATTTAAGAAGGTAAACTGCTCTAAAATTAGGGTGAATGAACATTAAAGAATCTTTGTTACACTGTGTAGCCTAGTCTAGATAGTATAAATAGTACTCGACCTTACGCAATGAATAACAAAATGTGAAGGTAGCACAACATGAGCAGAATGCCCGTTAGCAAAAATATTTGCATGGATTTTTAAAACATTCGTGGGCTTCAAGTGAATTTTATTTTGTGGTTGTTGGAGGTCGTTAATGCACATCGCATCACCCAATACATCTAGTAGAAGATCAGGAGCTAGCTCCCCCACCTACGGAAATAGAATAACAAGAAGTCCGGTACCCACTCCTTTCACTGGGAAAGAAGAACAAATCGAGATCGACTCATCTAGTACATGGTTTCAATTCCTTTAGCTTCGATGTGACGTCCAGGATACAATAAGATCACACTTCTTACATCAAAGTCGTTAGGCGACCAAACTTTCACAAGAAAATAAATGTTTGCAATTTGCACGCGTACAACACGCTTTTCACTTTCGCTGAATTGGATACTACAATCTTACAAGAAATGTTAACAGACAAATTATATCCCCCTTGATGATGATCTTGATCTTCAATTCAAATCCCTGCCTCTCACTAAGGAAAAAATCTAAATTTCACCTGATGTTGACTTAAATATCTGTCAGGTGTCAGGGTATACCCTAGTATAAATTCTTTGCACCCCTCAATATCAGTGATACGTGACTTACTAAGTACGTCTTCTTATTTCAACCACCTCTGCCTTAAAGTCAAATTATTTTTTTTTCATTACATCAACTTTCATGCTATTTCGGAACGGATCTCTAGATTTTTATCTTGCGCTGGAAAAAAAATACAACCTTTCATGCACAAACGGGTTACGCGAATGACTTTGTAATCGTGGTATTAAGTAGGCTGCTCGATGAAATGGAATTCATGGACTGGTCTTAATGGCATATCAATTCAATAGTAGTTAGCTCAGTCGCACTAGCTCAGTCAAAACCAGTATCAGTAATGGCACTGATCAGGAGCATACCAGAAAGAAAGTGAGGGTGAAAGGTTTAACGTTCTGCCGGCACGCTGTGGATATTGAGCCACTCCAAGTGACGCAAGCAGGGGCGGCGCTTTCATAGGTGCAAAAGGTGCACATGCACGGGTGCAATCTAACAGGGGCGATTTCAGAAGTAAAGATTTAAAAAATGAATTTAGATATTTAGAAAAAAAAAAAATGAGAATCAGTTTCGTTGACTTCATTCATATATTAAAGAAATTCACTACCTAGATATTTTCAGTTTATTTTTTCGATAAGAAATTCTGTCTGTCGTCGAACTCTTGCAAGAAGTTACATAATTTTACCCAATTTCTGTCCCTGTACTTTGTCATAAAAGGAAAACTGGAGAAGTAATACTTGTGCTCATGCAGGAACCTACTCAAGGTATTAGCTTCGAGATATATATAGATAGTTTTTACCCAAAAAATGAAGGAATAGAACTTCGTCTTCAAGAATCAAAATTAAAATTCACCGAATAAGAGAAAAATCTCTCATTCATTTCGCGAAGTCCCAGAATGCTGATAACGAATTTCTCTACAACTTTAATTCTTACAAAAAAGTTGACCCGATTAACCCTTTGAAAGTTATTCAAGGTCAAAGTTATCAAAAATCACTTTCTGGCCAAAAAGTCACTCACTCTTTGACCAAAAAGTGATTTTTGCAAGCTTTGACTTTAATAATGACCTGATATTTGAACATCGGAACCTGTTCGATTCGGGTTCCATCCAGTTGAACACTGGCCCTTGATCCGTCCGTTGTTAACACTTTGGTCTTTTCCGTATTGATTTTTATCCCATACGACTGGGCGATATGGGAAATGTCGTATAAGATGTCCGTTGTTTCGGTATCCGTGGCGGCGAAAACGGCGCTATCGTTGGCGAACATTAAGTCGGTTACGAAGTTGTTGTCGTCTATCGAACTCCGAGTCGTGCATCGAATGCTTCATGCATAATCGCGTCGATTACAACGTTGAAGAGAAGTTGCGAAGCGACGTCTCCCTGTCCCTGTCGGACACCCTTGAATCGGGAACTCCTAGGATAAGTCTCTTCGAATACGAATGCTTCTGTTTGAGACATCGTACGACGCTTGGAGAAGTTGGATGATTTCCAATGGCACCAGCTCGCTTTCCAAGGCTCTCCACAAGCTGTTCCAATCGACGCAATCGAAGCGGATTTGAATTCGATGAAAACGACGACAGTTCGTTTACCGCAACGAATGCTTTCTTCATTCGTCAGCCAATGAGAAATAGAAACAGTGAAATCCACTCTAAAAAGACAAAAAAAAAAAGCTTTTGTCTAGCTCAAGTGTCGTTTTCCCAAGCGAGTCTCCAATTAGGTACTGGAATGCGTGTATTGAGTACACTAAATGAAATGCTGTCTCAAGATCTTACTTATATGTACTCATTTTTAGAGAGAAATTTTTACTGGTTCAATCAGACAACTGGTTCAACAGCCCGGAATTAATTGACTTTTCAGTGAAACTATTTTTTACTGGATGAAAGAATAAAAGGAGGTGGGTCAAAATTGCCCCAGGCCCGGCGCAAAAGAAAAGTATCTCAGATAATCGGCTATAATAAGTATTGAATTTCTGTATAGTTGTTATATCCCGTAACTGTGGCTAAGGTGTTAATAATGCTATTTATTTTTATTCGGGCAAAATGACTAATTAACCCTGTATTTTTGTAACGCCATCACATATCTTCATGAATAAGGTATCAGTGTACGCAGAATACTCCCACCTATCTAAAATTGTAAAAACGACGGTACCACAGTACCAACTTCCAGAGTTATGAGTCGTCAAAATTTTGTGTTTTTTAACAAAAATTTCACTTTCAACCACCTTTTTCTCCAAAATATTCATAGTCAACTACTGTTTTTTTTCCCAGAATCAGAAAGCTTGGAGTGTTTCTTATGAATAATGTCCAGACAATTTGTATGCTACGGCCTTTACTTTTGAAGTTATAAGCAATTTAAATGCTACAATTTTAGATAGGTGGGAGTATTCTGCGTACACTGATACCTTATTCATGAAGATATGTGATGGCGTTACAAAAATACAGGGTTAATTAGTCATTTTGCCCGAATAAAAATAAATAGCATTATTAACACCTTAGCCACAGTTACGGGATATAACAACTATACAGAAATTCAATACTTATTATAGCCGATAATCTGAGATACTTTTCTTTTGCGCCGAGCCTGGGGTAATTTTGTATGGGTTGTGACCCACCTCCTTTAAACTGGAAACCCAGAGAAAACTCATAAAACAAACTATTGTAACTTTCTAAATAACCAGTAATGATTATTCACTTGCGAAATAACACATCCGGTTCAATGACCCACAGAAGAATGCGCATAAATCCTCATTTTTTTGTTGACTTTGGACAAAGTATGAAACAATTAACGTGATCAATCCATTCGGTGCCTCTCTGGTAAAACAACTATTAAAACTCATATCATTCATTAAAATCCTAAACCATTTTAATGGAAACTAGAATACGCTTGAGATTTCAATTTAAAACGAAAAACATGTTGGAATCTTTTTTTATGCACGATTTTGTGAAGCATACCATGTTTTGTAAATAAATGCGGTTACAGAGGAAAAAATTGCAGTCGAAAGGACCGCTGCACTCTACAAAACTCGCACACAATTTTTCATATTTTATTTTTAACCAAAAAAAAAAAGAAATTTCATATCAAAGCAGTTCCCACTTGACATCGGTAACGAACGGTCGTATTCCGCAAGTGCTCCGCAGCCAAATTATTTTCCCGCCACAGTCATAATTATCAAAAGTGCAGTTCTATCAAATTTCGCTCAGTTCACCTGTGCAAGTGACAAAAGTGCAGTGTTATCATTTCCGCTCAGTGCACCGGTGCAAGTGAAATCTCTCTCTTGTTCACGTTTAGCAATCGGGGGCATGTGCCGTGTGCAAACGCGGCAATGCTTATGAACTCGATTAACCCCAAAGACCCGATCGGAAAGACTAGTGCTTATGTAAGCAGTCCGCATAAAGTGCAAAATAATGTAAACGAACAAAACCAAGAAATGGAAACCGAAGCTAGCAACAAGACAACAAAACCCGAGGGCAACGCTCCCACTGGGATCCATCGATACTTCAACATCGTAGCCAGCGCCGATAAACGTAAACGTAGCCCTCCCAGCCCTAAGCCCGCAACAGCAGCAAAGATCCCTAAGACACAAATCGCCTCATCAAGTAACAGGTACGCCTTATTAGATGTTGATCTAGACGAACCTGCACCCCAATATAAACCGCCACCAATCTACATCCGCGAACAAAGCGGCAACGCTCTTATCAAAGGTATTAACGAAACTATTGGTAAAGACTCCTACTACATAGTTGACCTAAAAAAGGGGGAAATCAAAGAAACAAAAGTACAAGTAAGTAACGAAGTAGCTTATACCCAAGTAGTTAACTGGCTTAACCGCAATGGAAAAAAATTTTATACCTATCAAATGAAAAGTGCAAAGGGGTTACGCGTAGTCCTAAAAGGTATAGACCACAACGTCGATACAAACGAAATCAAAAATGACCTAGAACAGCAAGGCTTCAAAATAAAATCAGTAAATAATATTTTTAACAAAAACAAACAGCCTCAACCAATGTTTAGAGTAGAACTGGAACCCGACTGCAGCAAACTCCCCAAAGGCAGAGTTCACCCCATATACGACGTTAAATTCGTCTTAAATCGCAAAATATCCGTAGAAGAGCCATATAAAAGATCTACTCCAATACAATGCCAAAACTGTCAGGAGTTTGGGCATTCAAAAACATACTGCAAACTAACTAGTGTCTGTGTAGCCTGTGGTGAATGCCACCCGGTTAGAGAGTGTATCAAAAACAAGAATGATCCCAACCTAAAGAAATGCAGCAACTGCAATGGCAACCATACCGCAAATTACAGGGGCTGCCCAGTTTACATAACAATTAACCGCAGCAAAACCCAAATGAGCAGCAAGCATCCCCTCTCAAATCCGCCCCTAAACCAGCATACACCTACATATCAAAGCGCACCAACCTCAAACACCCCTGACATCCAACAATCAACGTACAACAACCCGAACACATATGCAAACGTACTCAAAAACAACCTCAATCAACAAACAGGCACACAACAGGACAACATCATCCAAATCCTCATGGCTCTCTCTGCAAATATACAACAGCTAACCATAACAATGCAGCAGATGCAGAACACCCTAAATAAGCAAACAGATTTACTAACTAAGATACTAAAACCATGAATCAACTAACAATAGCCCAATGGTACGCGAACGGCATTAAAAGCCATTTACTGGAATTAGAGCTATTCATCAATAACAACTCAATAGATATCATGCTTGTCTCTGAAACTCACTTAACCAGTAAAAATAAATGCAAAATTCCAGGTTTCAAATGCTACACTACCAACCACCCAGAAGACAAATCGCATGGCGGCACCGCAATATTTGTAAAAAATAGAATAAAACACCATCCAATTGTGAACAGCAAACACGATTATATACATTATACTGCAATCAACATAAGTGAAACAACATCTAACTTCAACATAGCTGCAGTTTACTGCCCACCTAGGTTTCCTATATCTACAGCCCAATTCGACGCATTCTTTAACTCACTTGGCCCCCGTTTCTTGGCCATAGGCGACTACAATGCGAAATCCCCCCATTGGGGCGCTCGCCTCACAACACCTAAAGGCAATCAGCTCCTAAAGTCCATCTGCAAAAATAACCTGTCTTGTTCAGCCGGTGGTCTCCCCACATACTGGCCGACGGATAGGAAAAAAATTCCGGACATCATAGATTTCTGCGTTTATAAAAACTTCAACCCCAACCAACTATCTGCCAAAACGACTTTGGACTTATCATCCGATCACGCCCCCACCATCTTCACCCTCACCAGCACTCCCGCATTCACCGCCAAACCTCAAGCCCTCACTAATCATAGAACAAACTGGACCAAATACCAAAAACTAATGGAAAAATCATTCTGCCCACACATTAACCTAAAATCAAAAGCAGATATTGACAACGCTTTGTACTACCTAAATCACACCATCAAAGAATGCGCAGAGATCGCGACGCCAGCATCAAGGGAACTACCTCCTGACAGAACACCAAACCATCTCAATAAGCCTACACTGGATCTGCTAAAAATCAAAAGAAAAGCCAAAGCTAGATGGCAACAAACTAGATCTCCCGAAGCTAAAAGTGCACTAAACCAAGCCACTAGGTCTCTCAAGGCCAAAATTGCGATGGACAAAAACGAAGGCATTAAGGAGTTCGTATCTGGGCTAAACCACCTCCCAGACACTAATTATTCTATCTGGAAGGTCACAAAACGCATAAGTAAACCTATCCTCCCGGACACCCCAATCAGGAACACCGATGGAAATTGGGTTACAAGCCCAGAAGAAAAAGCGGAAAAATTCGCACAGCATCTGGCCAAAGTTTTTAAACCTATTATTACAGCACAACCTAACAATCAAACCAATAGTAGTACATGTACCTCAAGACCAATAAAATTCACTATTAAGGACGTCCATTCAAAGATAGCAAACATCAACCCAGCTAAATCACCGGGACACGACGGAATCACAGGCAGACTATCAGAGCTCTTCCTATGTCTAGCATTCTCGGAATTACACACATATTCAACGCTATACTTCGTCTCAATTATTTCCCTGATACCTGGAAAATGTCCAACATTATCATCATACCCAAACCTGGCAAGGACAAAACCAAAATTGACTCCTACAGACCAATCAGCCTACTACCTATACTATCAAAAATATTCGAAAAACTCCTATTAGAAAAAATCCAAACGGCACTAAAGTCTCGCCAAATCATACCAGATCATCAATTCGGCTTTCGCAACAACCACAGCACTATTGAACAGGTTCACAAGATAGTCAACGAAATCAAAACAGCATTTGAAGGTAAAAAATACTGCGTAGGACTATTTCTCGATGTGGCACAGGCCTTTGACAAGGTTTGGCATGAAGGACTGCTGCTCAAAACAGAAAAATTACTCCCACCCAAATTCCATGGTATTCTAAATAGCTATATCAAAGGTAGACACTTTAGAGTAAAATACAACAACCATCTTAGCAAACCATATCCGATCCAAGCAGGCGTACCCCAAGGTAGTGTGCTAGGCCCAACACTCTACCTAATGTATACAGCAGACTTACCAACAAATAGGCACTTCATAACGACCACTTTTGCCGATGACACCGCTATCCTTATAACCCATCCGAATCCACAAACTGCACGCAGAGAGCTCCAAACCCACGTAGACCAAATAATAGCCTGGGCAGATAAATGGGGTATCAAACTCAACGAAAAAAAATGTGAGCAGATTACCTTCACTCTAAGAACAGCCACTTGTAAGCCTATCCTAATCAACAATAAACCGGTAACAACCAAGAACGAGGTCAGATACCTAGGGCTACACCTAGATAGAAGACTTACGTGGAAATCGCACATAAACAAAAAGTGCGAACAGCTAAAACTAGCCTTCAATAACCTCTACTGGCTACTTCATAAAAACTCTAAACTGGGGTTAGACACGAAAATTGCATTATACAAAGCCATTCTAAAACCCATATGGACCTATGGACTCCAGCTATGGGGTGCAACAAAAACATCCAACCTGGGCAAAGTGCAACGTGCCCAGACAAAAATCGTCAGAGCTATTCTAGGTGCCCCAAGATACGTACGCAATGAAATACTGCTAAATGACACAAATTTAAACACAGTTGAACAAGAAGCTGCCAAGCTCAGCAGGAACTACACAGCACGTTTGGCCATTCACCCCAACATTACAGCAAGACAAATTTTAAGGTCAAGCAAATTCCGCCGGCTTAAGCGATGTGACCCTCTGGAAATCCCATATAAACTCACCACTCTGCAATCCACCTCCAGTAACAATGGGTAACCATCAAACAAAACAGGTAGACAACACCGGGGAGATCATCAACTCTGTGGTGGTTAGCCCCGTCGATATAAACTCGACACGGATTGAGACAACTCTAATTATACTCACCGCCCTTGTCGGGACCAACTTGGTATACCAGCTCTACAAGGACTATAGACGGTCGCTAAAGAGGAAATACCAGGGCAATGGGACTTCCAACTGTTCTGGGAACTGCGCCTAACACCACCAGCAAAGGAAATCAGTTTCCTCGTGATACCAATTAACTGTCCGCACTGGCGAAATAGTTAATAATTGTACTAGTTTTTAAGAATTGATGTAACTTATGCTAGAGGCCATGTGAGGCCTAATACATAAATAACAATAAAGGTTTTTCAAAAAAAAAAAAAAAAAAAAAAAAAAATATCAAAGCGACTTTTGTGAATGCACACAATCCTGCAGTTTATATGTTTCAATTCACCGGAACAAAAACACACCTGTGCCAGCTCTCACCGAAAAGATACTGTGTGCAGCAACCTTCATCCCTCCATCGGCCATCCTTATTGCAATAGAGCTGATCCTTCTAAGCCACTAAGCATCGATTACAAATCCTAAGCGCCTTAGCTGTTTAACAGAGCAATATTTAAGTGGGGCTCCACGTTTCCAATGATTCCTTAGGGCTGAAATATGCTGATGGATCCTCCCCGATTTAGCAATAAATATACGCCAGCAGCAGACATTCATGTGTTAGGTGCCTACAGATATCCTTTTGGGCCAAAATCAAAACTAATCTAGACTGATGCAGCGATAACGCTAGAATTCAGTTAAAACTGTAACGAATCTCAGCCCCATTCAATGACGGGTGCCCTGCGGTTTGGCTCCGCAATGTATGCATCAAATTTATTGGAATATCGCATCATAGGCTCAACTGAGTTTTGAATGATTTACGGCACGAACTGGCCAAATTCGTCTGATTTTATTCCACAGTTTATTGCTGAAGGGCCTTAATCTAGCGCACTAGCCGGGACGTAACTGCCGCACAGCATGCATCATAACTGACAATAAATGAATTGCAGAATGAATTTATGAGAGGAGAGCAGTTTTCAATTTACCAAATCCGAAGATTTCCTTTTTGTTGTTGCTGTTGTTGTTGTTGCTGCTCCTTGTTTTCTTTCGATTGACGAAATTCTTGAAATATAAAACTGAAATCGTCAAGGCTGCCAAAAAGGGACTTTCCAAACATTTTATGAAACATGCTTCAACTTTCCTTGGCTGACTTTAAAAGAATTTTAAGATTTCTGAAAATTACAAGAGTAGGGAAATCCTTGTTTTTTTGGGCTTTTCCTCCTTTTAATTTTCCTGGAGAAAAACCCTTCTCCTTTTTAGTAAAATTTCCTTTGAAGTATGAACTTTGGAGTTTTACGTGAAAATAATTGCTTTATGGTTAGAGCAATTAAATCTTCATAGCATGAAAGTATAAGGTAAGAAAGTTTCTATGTATTATTTCTTTGTGTAAGTATTAAATATTATTAATTTCTCTACAACTATACGACAGAAAACATTTCTGTGCTCTATTTCCTTTTTAATTTATAATAGAAAAATTTACTTTGTCTTTAATTGAAGGAGAACCCTATTAGCAGAGGCTTCAACAACTGAGGGAGCCTGGCCAGAGCTGAGAGCTGTCGGGAAAAACGGATTCCGCTGGAGGGCAGCTGTTCCCGCCCTATGTTCCATGAGTTATTAAAGGAGCGTTATGTATATGTTAATTTAATAACCAACTCGGTTGGGGTTTGATATTATTTTATTACCAATGGATTTCGTTTGCTAGACTTGTTGAATTAGTGATTGTACATCTATCGTAGCAATTGCCGTTACAAGTCCTTCATACATATTTGTGGGTTGTTTAAGGTACGTCTTTCAGCTCCTGAGAACTATCTTGTATGTCCTCAAATGACTAGAAACTCTTTCCTCGAATTGGTCTGTTTGGCTTTAGGAATAAAAAAGCATCTCACAGTGAAACGTCGTCGGGCGAATAAGGTGCTTCTCGAAAACGTCGAGGTTTTTAGACAAAATGTCTTTCATAACGATGGCTTTATGCGATGGTATATAATAGCTTTGCAAATCCATCGTTAACCAAATCTGCCCATTTTCCGTTTGTCCCTTTGGGTTAAATTCCGCTTACACCGTAATTCAACGGTAATTAAAGAAATCTCTCAGCATGTCCTTGATTTGGAGAATATTTTATGAGTGCCAGATCATTTTTAAGGTGCCACCCAGATTCTTCTTCATTTTGTTGATGCTATCGTCGTGCCTGGAAGTGTAGATCAACTTGAATGAGGCAAATCAACTGACATTTCTCGCCGCTCTCTAAATGCTTTTTAGGCGTTTTGACAGCATTTCCAGCGATTCGGCAAACGAAATTTAACATAATGATAAGAAGCGCAAAAAAATGTGGAATCGTAGCATTAATAACTTCCTCCTTTATAAGAAATTCGCTCCACACTTTTCTGGTCTGGAACCCAGTAAATGCCACCTCCGTTCGCTCTCATTCTAATCGAAGGCTCTTCTTATTAAAATGATTTTTGGGGGGGATTAATTTCTGTTTGGAGGTACTAAGAGTGATTTATGAGTGTTCCAATAGTAAGTTCAATGCAAGGGAAACATATTTTTCTTATCAAAACGGGGCATGGTGCGCGCTGGGGCTCTAGAGTCAGATTGCTGCGCGCAGGTCGGCGACGGCGGCGGGCGGAGGAGGATAAATATTCAAATTGTCAGCACTCAAAAACCACTCTGGATACCTAAACATTTTTTGGAGTGATTTTGGTCTGGAGTCCCAATTCTAAATATTTTCCTTTTCTTTATTACGATGTTATCTTGGAGGCGTCCACATTCTCTGGCACGTAGACAGCCATATACTTAAGCACGGCCCCGCTTAACTTAACATAACACACAATCACACAATATATACAGAAGCTTTGAACTTGTGCTTTGAATCAACATATTTTTGGTCAGATTCTAAGATCACGCTTTATTGGATAAAAAAGATAAGCCAAAGTACCAGCCATGTGTAATTAATCGTGTTCAAGAGATTCGTCAGCTAACAGCAACGACAAATTGAAATCATTGCATAGTAACGAAACGTGGTTCGCTACAACCGAATTGTCCAAACGAAGCACGACACGCTCACACTTTTTCTAAACCGAAGCAACAAAATTGGAGCTTTAAGAAATTGTTTAGCACTAAGATAACGAGCAATTACCTTACTGACCATAGGGGGTGCGACTTAGCATACTCAGTAGACCGGTTCTATTGCGTAGGTCAAGCAACATTAGACGTTGGTAGTACTTAGTCGGGGGACTGCTTGATAAAACTACACTCACGGCAGAAAAAGTACATCAAAAAGTACTCATCGATTCTCAAGGAATGGAGTACTTTTGAACGAGTAAAAAGTACTCCCAAACATCCGTGATTCGAATCTACTTCACGGCATGGTCCTTCGCCTTTCCATTTTACCTAGATAAGTTTCCTTCTTTCTTGTCTACCGTTACTTTATTTCAGGCCGAATACCCTTGTTGCCTTCTATTAGTCTCCATCTGTATTGCTGCCAACTCTGTAGATCTTTTATCTATAAGACGCCAGCAGTTAGTATTTTTGGGCTATAAGCCATACAGGTTCGTAAGGATCCACTTACAACATTACAAACAATATTATATTCGACAGGACCCGCAAGCCTTGTATAGTGCCGTTACTTACCTATGGGTCTTTTGCAAGTGCCACGTCGAAAATTTGCCTAGGACTGCCGAGAAAAAACGAAATTTGGTTTGCGTGATTTTGTGATGGACAAGGAAAGTAACTTAATATAACTGTTGTAAAAAATAATTTTTTGGAGAAGTTAAATTTCAATCAGATGAAAATAGAATTGATCTTAAGTAACTGAATAAAGGAGAATTTCGTTTTACATTACAAGTGAACAACCAAATGCCTTTTGAACTTGGACTAAAAACAGCTATAATGTAAATAATTCACTCGGCGAATAAATGGATTTTTATTGTTAACGAAAGCAAACAAATACTGGCAAATTCAGTTCATAAAGGATGTGCTCTATAAATAATACAAGAAATTTTACTTTAGCCGCACACAAAAAATCGAAATTTGCGGCAATATTTTGTATTCTTAAACTAAGCCTCGGGGAGACATACACTTAACCATTCTATGTTATAAAGGAGAAAGTTAAACCCGTTCCCGTTTTATATCAGGGGACATTCAACAACGTAACGACTATGAGCCATTTATCTTGGAAAAATGTCGTATCCTTGCTCCTCTTCCTTACGAAAATTTTTGGTATTTCCTTTAACCTTTTTGTCAGGAGTCTTCGAGAAAGTTTACGAACCCACCCGCCCCAAAGAAAAAGGAGTCCCGCAAAACCCGTAACCTCAGTGTTGTGTTGATTCAAGTGTTACTGTATACAGGTCCTTCTAAAAATAGTCAAATCCATAGTACAAAACCATATACACGGCATACACACACACATGCACGTTCACATGACAGTTGAACTGATAAACTCAAAATTTATTGAATCCGCTTAAGGAATTGCCGAAATGTAGCTTATTGCTAGGATGGCTCAACACCACAGCAGCAGCATTTCTAAATTCAGACCTACCACGGAGTTGTTGACATTTATTCGCCTTGGATTTTCCTGTCTACACCCTTTTTTTGAGGGTATCTCCTCTTAGCTCCTGCAATTTATATTGGTAGCTAGCAACAAGTTAATAAATTTTTTTAAGCAGTACCTAATCGACAGTACGTTATCAGAAATGTAAATTTCCTTGGGAAAGGAGAACAGAAGGAAAAAGAAATGAAAATAGAAGCCAAAGGAAGAAAGAAAGCGTCTTTAGGGCCAAATTACAACTTTCACCAATAAAATTTCTTTTTTAAAACTTTCCCGTAATCTCCCATCCTCTCACATGCTTTCCTATCGAGGGATTTGGCATTTTGCATTGTCAGCATGTACTCACTCCGTTTTGGAATTTAGTAGAAAATTTCTAAGGATTTGTCCTTTATCCTTAATTTTAACAGATCTTTTAAAACTTTACGAGCTCCTTGCGGGGCTATTCTCCTCAAAGATAAGGGATTCGGCGAACATGAAAAAGCCTTTCCACTTGCTTTTTTCACTCCGATATGGAAGCGAATAATGGCAGCTTTGGGTTTCGTCCTTCTTTTATGGTTTTCGTTGGAAAATTAAGATAAAAAAAAAACGGAGAAAAGGAGAAAAAATGCAATTTTTGTGTATATTTGTGGTTAATTTATGGTGTGTAACCGCATGCCGTCAATACACGTATACGTGTATTGAGGCTAAATGTAATTTTAAAATTATATAAAAGTTTATTGTAACTGGATTTATTCCTTTTTTAGTAAAGCCTTGTTCAATTAAAAAAAAAAAAAGAAAATTTTAAAGGGCATTTAAATTTGTATAACTAAATAAATTTTACAAGATCAAAGGAGAATGTTCTTTGCAGGACTCATTCGCGCGCGATTTCACTGCAAAAATCACGATCAAATCCGGCGAAAAACATTTAAGGATGTGTAGGCATTGCTTAGGAACATTTAGAAAAGAAATACTGTATTAAATCAAATGTCTGGCACGTCGTCCTTAGAAAAAAGCTTACATTCGGAGGCCATTATGAGAATTCTGAGTAGGAAACAAACAATGAAGCATAAAAAATAAAATCAAATACAAATTTGTCGAAAGATGGCGAAAAAATATTGATAGATGTTTGAAAAAACTGATACATGTTCAAAAAGGTAGAACTAATGCTTTTTAAAATTTTTTGTTTATTTCCGCCGACTCATATTTGCTTTAAAACATCTTCAAAATTTTTTTTAATTTCGATTCGGTAAAAATCTTTTTGGTAAGGACTCTCGAAACTCCAACGAGGCGGCGCCTTTAAGAAAACTCAAATCGATTGCGGTCTCTAGAAAGTTCAACTTTTCAAGGGCAAGAATTTATGTAAGGAAAGAATTTCTTTTTTTTAAATTATTATAGACAGTTTTTCCTCTCAATTTGCTAGAATTTTGAAACTTTGATTTATTGCACTGTAAACGTATAAACTAGTTTGTGATATTACATCTCCTCTTGCCTGTGTGGTCAGCCATGGCTAGAGTGTAAGGAATATCCACACTGAAAAAAAAACGATGAGTTTTCTTCAATCATGTTTGGAAATCACAATTGCATGCAAATGAGAATTGCGTATATGAATAAAACATGGGCTTGTGCATATTTAAATTTCCCATTTGAAAGTCATTGTGGCGGAACGTCATTTGACCACAACAAGAGTCGCAGTATATCACTGATTCTTTTATGTGAAAGTGTATAGCGCTCAGTGGTAAAGCCTTTTTGTAGGGTGAAGGGTTAAGGTCAAAGACACTGTGACCTTTATAATCATGGCGAGGCTCATACGATTAATGCTTCAACTGTTGTCAAATTGGTTTTTTATAAGAGAGGAGTAAAAGGGAAAGGAGGGAAATGTGGTAAAAACAAAAAAAAATTTTTTGGTAACAAAACTAAAACATACGAAATGCGTTTCTTCTTGCTCCTAGTATAACTTCTTTAGAAACAAACGCACAAATTGATAACTTTTAGCAAAAAAAGAGAGTTCCTATTAGATGGAACTTGGACGGATTGCTTGAGCGTTATTTTTAAATTCTTTTATTTAACTTACACTGTTTGTCGTCAAATCTTGGAAGTTAAATTTGACCCACTTCCCGGTTTCGGATAGAGCTGAAATTTTGCATACACGTTTAGTTTGGATGACAATGCAATCTGGCCATTTTGTAAAAATATCAAGATGGCGGTTCCAAAATGGCGCCCGATTTTTGAAATTGTGCTCCGCGGCCCTCTGACATGGGTATCAAATGAAAGGATATGACAGGTAGAACACAATAAGCTATGTGGCGTCATTCCAAATTCAAAATGGCGGCCAACACTAAATTGCGGAAAGCTTATAATAGACTAAAAAGTAGAAAATATAACCGATCAACTTCCAATTTTGCACACACTCGTAGTTCGGGTGGTTAATGTGTATGAATGATGAGATGAATAGTTGAGTTAAGGGTGAGTTGATAATAAAGAAGCAATACACGTTACAAAAAATCACAAACAAACACAGAGATGCTGCTGTCAACTAAATTCAACTACTCAAATACTGAACTCATGTCCGTATGCATAATTTCAACTAAACCCAGGTAGCAGAGCTGAGTCGAGTTCAGTCAACCTTAACCCAACTCGACTCCCGTTTACATGTAGTTAGACTTGGGTTCAACTTGAGTTCAACTCATCATGTATAAGTACTAAATGCAATCTGACCTTTTTGTAAAAAAATCAAGAAGACGGTTCCGAGATGGCGGGCGTTTTTGCAATTATGTTCCACCGAGCCCACGACATGGGTATCAAATGAATACAGTAAACTGTGTGACGTGATTTTAAATCTAATAGAATTGCCATCATAAAATGGCGGAATACATATAATAAACTAAAAAGTAGAAAATAAAATAAAGGGTTAAAAAAAAAATTTTAAAAAAAATTCTTTTAATTAACTAAAAAATGTACTGAAAAGTAAAAAATAAAAAATATTTTAAAGAAAGCGTGAAATTTCAATTTTAATGAAAAAGTTAATTAAAAGAATGGCGCATTTTTCATCAAAAAATTTTGTTAGAATTTGAAATTAACAAAGCAAAAAATTGAGGGTTATTGTAAATCTCACGCGATTTACAGTTATATTTTCAATTTTTGATGAAAAATGCGCCATTCTTTTAATTAACTTTTTCATTAAAATTGAAATTTCACGCTTTCTTTAAAATATTTTTTATTTTTTACTTTTCAGTACATTTTTTAGTTAATTAAAAGAATTTTTTTAAAAATTTTGTTTAACCATTTATTTTTTTCGATATGGGTTGAAAATTATTAAGTCTCCTAAAGGAATACATTCGGGAGAAGTATGGGCATTTGCTAAAGGTGATAGAGTATATTGTAAAGTCCAGCAAATTTGTTGGAGTCGAGCTCCTTGAGGCACACCTATATACCTCGTAAGTCCTAAAGAAGATCCCTGTATCTGACCTCGACAAGAGTGACATTGAGACGGTTGAATGGTGATTGGGAAAACTAGCTTATGATTTAGGGTTTGAAACGAGCGAAGTGACACCACTCTTTCCAAATGTACTTCCGTGGTAAGATTTGAGACCCTCACTTTCTTTTTTATATGATAGACTAGAGGCTTAGGGAAAGCCCCTTTGGACCGTTCGACAATTTATTTTTTTCCTGTAGAATGTCGAACAGCAGCTCTAGCCGGAAGATAGAGGGTAGAAAGAGAACCTAGCCGCGATATTTTATTCCACCTACTCCCAACCATTTCGCGACTCTGGCATCGAGGCACTTAAGAAACAACTCGCTGGAGTGTTATGCCTCCTGAAACGAGTTGAATTTCTTCAACCAACCGATGACATGCGCTTGGTGGAGCGAGGAAGGATTAGCGAAGGCTATGACATGAGGCATCAGGAATGTAAAGAGGGGAAAAGAAAGAAGGAAAGTTATGTGGGTGGGAAAGTGGAAAAGGCGAAGGACCGTGGGGCTGGCTGGGATTCGAATCCGGGACCTCTGGGATAGTAGTCAGGTGCCTTACCCCTAGACTACCGAAAGAAAAGGAAAGGCCCCCAAAACTGCCTATGGAGAAATGATTTTAAGATTTCCCATTGTTTTGGCGTACGCCATACTATTGGCTAATGGGTGCAGCAAGGGGCACCTGGCTCCAGCTAGTATATACAGGGTGCAGTACTTAAAGTAACAAAGCGGCCGGCTGGTTTTGGTTAGACGAAGAAAAATTCGTATGGGGGGGGGGGGGGAATCGTAATCGCTAGGGGGTTTTGAAATTTTTTTGGTAGGGTTTACATATCATCCTGAATTTTTGCAACCCTATGAAATATGTTCATGCATAAGGTAGCAATCTACTACTACTAGAATACTGCCACCCAAAGGCGAAGGACCGTGGGGCTGGCTGGGATTCGAATCCGGGACCTCTGGGATAGTAGTCAGGTGCCTTACCCCTAGACTACCGAAAGAAAAGGAAAGGCCCCCAAAACTGCCTATGGAGAAATGATTTTAAGATTTCCCATTGTTTTGGCGTACGCCATACTATTGGCTAATGGGTGCAGCAAGGGGCACCTGGCTCCAGCTAGTATATACAGGGTGCAGTACTCCAAGTAACAAAGCGGCCGGCTGGTTTTGGTTAGACGAAGAAAAATTCTTATGGGGGGGGGGGGGGGATCGTAATCGCTAGGGGGTTTTGAAATTTTTTTGGTAGGGGTTTACATATCAACCTGAATTTTTGTAACCCTATGAAATATGTTCATGCATAAGGTAGCAATCTACTACTACTAGAATACTGCCACCCAAAGGCGAAGGACCGTGGGGCTGGCTGGGATTCGAATCCGGGACCTCTGGGATAGTAGTCAGGTGCCTTACCCCTAGACTACCGAAAGAAAAGGAAAGGCCCCCAAAACTGCCTATGGAGAAATGATTTTAAGATTTCCCATTGTTTTGGCGTACGCCATACTATTGGCTAATGGGTGCAGCAAGAGGCACCTGGCTCCAGCTAGTATATACAGGGTGCAGTACTCCAAGTAACAAAGCGGCCGGCTGGTTTTGGTTAGACGAAGAAAAATTCTTATGGGGGGGGGGGGGAATCGTAATCGCTAGGGGGTTTTGAAATTTTTTTGGTAGGGGTTTACATATCAACCTGAATTTTTGTAACCCTATGAAATATGTTCATGCATAAGGTAGCAATCTACTACTACTAGAATACTCCCACCTATCTAAAACTGTAAAAAGGTTTCAATCCACCACCTTCACGTGTTATGAGTCGTAAAAGCAAAAATACTCGCACTCGAGATGCCTTTTTGGTGGCAAAGTATCGAAGTCCTCTTCAATCTTTTCAAGCTGCGGTTGTAATGTATCAAAAATTAACTTTTCCATCGTACCATCCCCGCACGTAAGCATAAGTGAAGACGTCATCTCTTATTCAAAAAGTGAAAACAATGTTTTGTCCTGGTAGTGTTTAATGGGAGCCGCTGAAATAAAACTGCCAGTTGATTTTGGCGCCTCTTTCACTTACCTATTTACCAGCTATCTTTCATGGGCTACAACTTGCACATACGAAAGACACAACATCGACGAACTCCAAGTTGAAAAGTAAAATATTATTTATTTATTATTTGGCGTCGCCAAAGTTTGATCAACCGAGACTAAAGTCGTCTTTCTCTGAACTAAAAGTTCGTCTTTCGTATGAAATTGTACATAATGCTGTAAGATTCAATTAATCCGATATCACAAAACAATTTCACCAAATGTCAAATTGCTTATTAGTCTTTTTGCACAATTGCTATGGTCTGAATTATTGATCAAGTACCATCGATGATTTCATCTATTATGAACATTTTTTCGCTCTCACAATTATTAGATTTCTACAACAAGAAAATAAAATGTCAACTTTAAGCTTTTCATACTGACCTTAACACACTCGTCTACTTTGGTCTCGAGCACGTCTGACACACCACTTCGGCCATGATGTGTTTATTTCCACGGGGAAGAAAACTCTCTAATCTTCTTATGAGCTTACTTCTCCCACTTTAAGGACCTCTACAAACTGTAGATAAGTCTTATTCTTAGTTCTGAGGTCTAATTACTCCCACTCGGCACTTTAATAATAATATAAAGTCGTGGTCTTTCATTTTTCCTAGGGATCATTTTTTTGATAATTACAAAATGACAATAAAATAATATTTCACCCAATCTGGAAGGGAGTTTGAGGTGAACGTAATTCAGCCTTAATTAAAAACTTTCGTTCTTACTTTCGCGCTTTTAGTTCATTAGGAGCAATTCAACCCAACTATACGGACTGCCGCACAGAGAGCCGGGGAACATTCTGCAAACTCTACCATTTTACTGAGGTAGAATTTTGTGTACTTTGCTCTAATTATTATCCCAGTACAGCAGATACCACTTGACAGTGTGTAAACTCGGTATAATATGGATGTTTGTCAATTTGTCAGCCCACGGATGTGATTAGAATACGTCAAGCATCTGCGAAAGCGGATTACTTAGCAAAAACCTACATTCACCATCATCGCCCCTTTCCTATTGTTCGCGGGCGTTGTTCATAAGTACGAACATCGTTAATAATTTGGTTAAGGCAACTAAAAAATTGACGGCAATTTAACATAAAAAACGGAGCATCCTTTATCATCGTGTGACACAGTTGGAAGGCAGTCAATGTATGAGATGGCGGAATTTTGTCAGAGACGGGAGTACATAAATTGATTTGTGTTATTCCTATACGAACTAACTACACATTTGATAAATGGAGACATTTTTCTTGCTTTAATCTTCAATCAATCATAAGCTACACGAGGGGATTGAGCGTTCATTAAAACAGTATTACTATTAAACATTGTGAAAAACTCGAAACAGAGGGAAATGAAGAAAGTGCGGAGCAGCCAGAAGGGACACGAAAAGGGAGACTTCAGGTAGAAAAGCCTAGGCTACTTTTAAAATGTGTATAATCAGTGCAATTAAACAAAACCACAATAAAAAAAGCTTAGGAGTTTCCTGCAACATCCTCCTCCAGAGCTGTCGGTCCCTGGCTTCAAGTCTCCTATTTCTTATACTTAGGGATCGTAGATCTTTTTCTACGCTATCTCTATATATCTCTTTTTTGGACGTCCCGTACGTCTGTGTCCGTCTGGTATCTTGTTCATAATAAGTTTTGTTATGCTGTCATCGCTGCTACATTCAACTTGTCCTGCCCATCGGATTCTGTTAATTTTTATAATATTTATGATCTTTGGAACTTTATACGTGATACAATTCATGATTGTACCTTCTTCTCCAAACACCGTTTTCGTTGTTTCCTCCATAGGATTTTTCTTTCGAATCACCCTAGGAGGTGTTCTTTGTTACTTCTTAATGTCCAGGTTTCGGATCCATACAGTAGTATTGGCCTTATAAGGGTTCTGTATAGTTTCACGAGGCCCATTTTTTTTCTTTGATATAAGTCGGCCAAATCGCCCCAGAGATAGTGCAGGTCTCCAGTGCTCTCCATTTTTGACTCTCTAGCAGCAGGCGGTAGTCAAAAATAGTGTTTTTACTCCGCCTATTGGGCTGCCGACCATCTCCGTCTCCAAGCTCTGAAGAGAGATTCCCTGTTTGGCTAGGTAGTGGGCTTACTCGTTCCCCTCTATTTTCCTATGACCGGGAACCCCAACGAGAGTCAGATTGTGCTTACTACCAAGCCTATCTAGCTCAGCTCTGCATCGCTCCACTATCTTAGAGCGTACTCTTACTGAATCAAGAGCTTTTATAGAGGCTTGACCATCTATGAAAATTGCGATGTTACAGTTCTAATTTGAATGTCTAGCGTACATCGGGAGGTGCCAAGACAGTGAACTGCTAGTGATCTTTAGATAAACCCCTCCTCTAAAGCTCTCTGACGTCTTGGAGCCGTCGGTAACTATTCGTACATCTAATTTTCTCAGGACTTCTCCGGTTCACCACTCTCTTCTTGAAGGTATTTCGACAGAGAAGTTCTTGCGGAAGGTCAATCTAGGAGTAGCAGATTCAAGATATGTCCGTAAGGTTTAGAGATCCAGGCCTCGGATAGCCTCAGCCTACACGAGACTTACCGGTATCGTTGGCGTTCTCTGGATCCTTTCCAACTTTATAACATTATAGGTCCTGTTAAAAGCTGGACCATCTTTGGCTTGAGACCCTATCTCTTGCGCAGAAGACTATACAGGCTTTCTTTTTCCTTTACTTGATGTTCGACTTCCAGTTGAGTTTAGGATCCAATGAAAGAGGGTAAGTTATATGTAAAATTTGCGTAAAAAACCATCGTTATAGCATCAAAGAACCGCGTCAGCCCGCCAGCCTCGATAGCCTAGCGGTTAACGCACCCGACTACCATCCCAGAGTTCCGTGGTTCAAATCAACTTCACGGCAGGGTCCTTCGTCTTTTCATTTTTCTGATCTAGATAACTTTCGTTCTTTGTTCTCTTCAATCAGGCCGGATAAACCAAAGCGATGTTCATGTTGAGGTCCTGTGTCAGAAACTCAAGAAGATCAAGATCAAGATAGAATGGTACAACCGTACTGCCGAGGGTTATGCAAAATGGACAGATTTTAAAGATTATCAGGCCAGGTAGATTCGTTGGTGTCAAACTCTGTAAGATACCTAAAAACTTCATTAGCTCGCAGCGAATAGGAAAGGATAGATGCGTCTAGGGATGCTCAAGTTGTGTTGTATGAGTTCGGAAATACTGACTGCGGAAGATTATACCACAGAAAGAATTGTTCTATTTGTAAACGAACTTTTAGAACATATTGTGCGCGAGAGAGAAGGAGGGGCTGTAGGGTGTGAAGGTGGCGCAAGCAGGGTAATCTGGTATTGCATAGGCAGGAGGTAGGAACTGAATCTATACCAATAGCTTGGAGTTTGGTTAACAGTGCATGGTGCCATACTTTGTCGAAATCCTTGGAAATATCTATAGCAAACAGATCAGACTCACCGAAGCGAGTCTCTCTGTGGAGCCTGACTTGTTTTCATAAAAGAAACTATCTTAGACCTATATTTCGTAATCATATTGTTAAGTATTACCAAAAAAGAAGAATAGAGAAAAGATATGCCCTAAAAGTCTTATGATTTCATCAATCCCAACTTCCGTAATTCCTTCCATTCGATTAGGATAAAAAGTTTAACTATCCCCTATAAGAAACGACGTTACATAGTACATAACGCCAATTTTTGTGTACCATATTATTTCCCGCATGAAATTTATAAAACCACTTTCACTTATTCCGAATAAAGGCTAGTGAATAATACCGGATATAAATTCTCAAAGGGCAAAATTATTCTAAATATTCACAAAGAAAAATCACGCACTGAAGGAAAACATCAAAACTCAATCTGTGTGCTTCCTGGGTGCGTCCTTAGTTGATTCCCGACCCAAATAAGGAAAAAGGAAAGTAGTTCCCACGCACACCAACAAAAAAGAGAAATTTTGATTGCTGCTGAGCCTTTTTTTAGCGAAATATTGATTTGACAAGAAGCAAATCGGGACAAGAAAATCAATGGGGAAGGACCTGCTGTGGTAATTGAAAACTTTAACTATTTTCTGAGTGATTGCAATAATGCCCGCCCAGAGGATGAGAATGTTTTTTTTTTATCCAGAAAAACAGCTCATGGCAGATAAAATGGAAAAGGGCCTAGTGGTGACGAATAGAGATAATTCTTCTCTCTGATTCCTTAACAAATCTCAGCAGATTAATGGTCAACTACATACATAATACGTGTCTGCGGCATATGCTCTTTTGTACAGATTTCAATCAGTTTCCTCCGGTTTGGAACCAAAAATAAAGGAGAAAACTTTCGTCTGATCCTTATAAATTGGTCGAGGCGTTAAGAGGACACGATGCCTTATTTTTCTTCCGGTTTTCTTCTAATTCTTAAGATTTATTATACGGCATAAAATATCTAATTTTTCCCAGCCGGCCCAGATATTGCTATATTACTGCAGAGGGATGTATTTTTTGTGTCCTTTTTTCGGACGCTACAAGGAATACCGATGGACAGAACACGAGTAAACAACTCCATTAATAATAAAAACATGCAAAACAAGGACTCAATTCTGTGAGTATCATTTTATTTTCCCTTTTTATTGCAATGAATACCATTTTGATAAAAGACACAAGAGTATGAAACATAATAAAATAAGATCCTTTTAAACATGGCGCTCTGAGTGAGGGACAATATTCCGCACTCAACTGCGACATCATAAAACGTTCAAATTTCAAATCTTTCTGTACTTTTAGCAAGTGAAAAGGAATGAGGAACGAGAGGGGACAGCAGCTCTCTGTTCAATATTTAAATTGTATCCTTATGCAAAGGATGAAAAATCCTTCAACTGAGTAAATTTAATGCAAATTAGAGAAGTATAGAATTGTGCAACATATTTTTTTATTGAATATTTACTGAATTTTACAGAAGGACAATGTAAGTAACTTGTGTAAGCCATTATCGTTTTGTAGGTCATTCAGGCCATTTCCTTTGAAGTTATGCCACGAATACGAAATGAGCGCCCCCGTAGAGAGAAAAGCCCTTCATATTTTCGATTACGTTGTAATGAAACATCCCCAACAATTCGATCGGTTCCTTCCGTTCATTGGTCCTCAGCACGTGATTTGAATTTTATCACAATGCTCTCCATCTCGCTCCCAGTCCTCGGAATGGCATTTTCTCCATTTTGGCCCATTCAATGAAATTAATTCAGAAAAGATTCCCGGCTACGAATCCCCGTTTTTAGTTATTTAACAAGACTCTGGATTTCATCATGAATAGTTAAAATATCGATAAAATACTGGGGATATTTTAATGCCAGCTATTCCAGCCTTAATTAATGATTGTGTAATAATATGAGAGAATTGGAAATGTTATCAAAATATTTAAAGCCAACATTGGGGCACCGTGCTCTGTCGACTTCCGTGCAATGAAGGCATGTGTGTGGTTGATTTGATGGGAATCACATGTGTGCAATTTCAGTATGATTTGGAATAATTTTTGTATAAAATTTATATGGGAGCAGTCGAGGCATATCGAAAATCTGTAAGTGTGCCGCCATGTTAACAAAAGGAATGTATTAGTAACTATAATTTTTGCAAAGAAGTTAGATGTCTTTTGGCAGCAAAAAATTATGTCAAACTTTATTTTAACATGTTGAATGCCACGCTAATTTTACATGACTTTCCCATCTGGCCAACATAATTTTTTCATTATGTGGTTGGTGGATATTATGGGCCAATATTATTGGGGCCATCATTCGTGACACATTTATTTTCCTGAGGTCACCGGTGACCCCACTGCCAGGGCCGACCCTACCATGGTTCTTGATTTTCGAATGTTCTGCGCCTTAAGCAAAGTTTTAAGTCGGTTTAGCTAAGGGTTAGCTGCCCACTCCAATAAAACTTCTCTTATTACGAATCGCCAAATAACCGAACCAGGTGGATAACACATACTCGGCCTTTGTTTTTCGATTCAGGGCACTGGATTAACTCTCCAACAATATGAACTGATATAATACCAAGACCATGCGACATATCTGCCCTCATTGTGAGTCCTTTTCATATTCTGGCAGGAAAAAAACCGAAAACTGTAGGAGTGGCATTAGCATAATACTGACTCAGGAAACCAGGTCCAGCCTCATTAGCTGAATAAGAATTTTGGCTCTGTTCTTAAGGGGCCACATGATTTTTTGATGGGTGACTTAAACTCACAGATCACAACACATGGTGAGCTTTTCGTTGACTTCTGCAGTTCACACAAACTCTTGGTAAGTGGAACTTATGTTCTTTTGTCACAAGAAAATACAAGGAGACCCGGGTTTCGCTAGTTGATGGAATGAAAAACCGGATGGATCAAGTGACATTCATCGCAATGCGGTCAACCGTAGACCTTCTGCGGGACAGCATTAAAAGGCGACCATTTGCTGGGGACCAGCAACAATTCTCAAATCAGAAAACTTCAAAATTGAATAACTCTGACAATTTTTAGCCGATTTTGACAAATGAGCAAGATTTATTTAGCAAACTTATTTCAAAACAGTTTTTAAATGCAATGTCGATTAAATGACCACCTCCATTCGATACGCAAAAAGCAGCTCTTTTTCGTACATCCTGCGAAACGTAGGCCAGCATTTTGATCGTTATAGCAGCTACTTTGACGCGTTTGTTAGCTTTAAGTTCGTCAATGATCGTCGGGTTGCTAGCATGAACTATATTTTCGCAAGAACTTCATCGTAGTGGCTGCGGTGTGGCAATGTGCGCCGTATTGTTGAAAATAGGCTCGTCAGACCCTTTTCACGAGTTTTCGGACACACAAAGTGCACCAACATCAAACGATAGCGTACGCCGTCACCGTTTTTCTAATTTTGAAGAAAAATGGGGTTCACTCTTCCCCAAATACGACCACGAGCTTCGTTCATCATCAAATTTCGGCTCGACATCAATACTTCTTTCGATCACATTTCCACATTGCCATCGAGGCTGTTTGCCGTTGGCAACAATCTTAGAGTAAGTTGCACTTTGTATGGGACAGATTAAAATCTTGCTTCATAATCATCCTTAGGATCGTTGCACTCACGTTTAACTATTAATTACACTGTAGAACAAATGACAAACTATTTTTTCTCATATGGAAAAAAATTTGATATTCATTGAGATCGGAACTTTTGGAACACGACTGTTTTGGTAGTTTGTAATTATCAACTCTTTTTCAAAAGTTATTAACTTTTGAATGTTATGTTAAATGCAAGCAAATGAAAACAAATAATTTTGTTTTTGGCAAATATTTTATTTTAATACAACAGAAAATGTATACAAAAGTACTATATACAGTGAGCATCAATATAAAGTTAACACAAATTCCCCTTTATTTTATTTTGAGCCTTTTAGGGAGCCTCCAGGACCCCCTTAGAGGCAAATGCGAATTTTTAAATTATTTTTTAATTGTAGTAGAGACTGTTACGAAGATTTTAAGGGGTCGTGTAGCCTCCTCCGATTTTTTTTGAGGAGGTAAAAACGTGGATTTTTTAGTGTATTTTTGTTGTTGAGCCTTTTGTGTTAACTTTATATTGATGCTCACTGTATACTATAAATATAAAAAGTTTTTGTTTTGAACATTTTTCAAACAGTTTTACGTAAAATTTCTAATCCGACCATATTAAAAAAACCCATATTGAGTAAAAAAAAATTCGAACTTTCAAAAGTTAATAACTTTTGAAAAAGAGTTGATAATTACAAACTACCAAAACAGTCGTGTTCCAAAAGTTCAGATCTCAATGAATATCAAATTTTTTTCCATATGAGAAAATTCGTGTTTCACAGTGTTATCAGCAACCCTCTTCCTTACCGCTTCAACAACTTCGTCGCGGAAGCGGTGGAATGGGACGCTACCGAGTCACTATAGATCCGTAACTAAAGAAATTCTTTATCAAACTACGAATTGTGTTGCCTGAAGGGGCCTCCGATTTCTCCCATACTTTTTTATGAAAAGCCGCACAATTTTCACAATTTAACGATTGTTTCCAATGTTAAGCGCTACAATTTCAATGGGCCAAAAAATTCAAAAATATAAAAGTCTAAATTTCGTTTTCATTGTGGCTTGCTGAAAAGGGCTGTGCGTATGAATTTTGGTCTAATGCTTGGCCTTTCCATTTTTTCTTCTCTTGATTCTTCTTGCGCCCATAAACTTGTAGTATCGATTAAGCCTAACTACAATGGTCTGGAACGGCTTAAGATGCCTCGTAGAATTCTCTTAAGACAGGCTAATTTTTCGTGGATGGATCTTGAGCTTAGCTATAAAGCTAAAGCTCACCCTACTCGAACTCCGTTTTGAGCTGCTCTAGTGACTATGTATTGTGAGTATAGGCTGCTGTGATTGTTTCAAGATATTCTACACGAACCCAAACCTGCATACCTCAACCAGTTTGTGCAGCTTTAGTAATCTCTTTATCCCTTAATAATTTAATAATTCCGCGTTTTTGCACGTTAATTGGTCATCCTACTCTCTTTGTCTTGGCGGTGCATCGTTGGAACTGTTTCGCTAAATTATATTAAATTTATTTCCCTGGCCCACGGGATCATAATGCATGTTCGAAATGCCCCGCGAGATTGGCCACTCATGGTTTAAAAGGAGATCATCAAAGTGCTAAATTTATTTTTTTTATACAACTCCGCATTCTTCAATAAAGGCAAAAAAATGTGCACTTATATCAAAGAGATTTAAGAGAAAATGTGGAGATATTTTACAGTAGTTTTTCAATGTTCGTTGAGGGCAATATGTAAGAAATGTTGCAATAAACTAGAGATGCGCCGAATATGGGTTCGACCGAATACGAATATTCGGTCAAAAAAGTACCGAACCGAACATTCGGCCGAATTATTCGGTTCAGTAAGCAGGTTCATACATATATGGGCGATTCTCCGGAACTTTTAACCTGATATAACCTGATGTCAAAGTTGTTCAGACACTGAACAATAAGTGCGTTTAAAACATTTATGATAAAATGAGACAATTCGGAGTAATTAGACTTACCATTCGGGTTACAACTTTGACATCAGGTTATATCAGGTTAAAAGTTCCGGAGAATCGCCCATATAGAACAGAATCCGTAGAAGAACGACCTTCACCGATCGAGTAACCGTATGAAATTTATTTCTATGATAAAAACTATGCTAACAAATGTGGTAACGAATGTATGTACAAGGCTATATTTAATAGGCGTTTTTTCGTCTTTTGCCGCCTTTTTCTCTATTTTGGGGAGATACTATGCATTTTGGTGAAATTAAGCGCAACTGATTTTTGAACTATCGGTATTCTGTGCTCACGAAGATTTTGTTGAATAAACTTTAACACGTCCAAATGCAACCACGCAACTGAAACTGGTGACATTTCCAAGCGTACATGCGTTGCATTCGGTGACAGATATAGAAGTCTGTGTATTCAAATCCGACTTGACGGAGTATTCCGTAAATGGAATGCATGCAACGCAAATGTCGGTCTACTTTCAACTTTTTCTGTATCTATAGCCGCATGCGTCATAGCACACACAATCATACGCTCCTTACTTAGATTTTTGGGTTATGTTTAAAAGCCCGGACGGAATGCAACTAAGCAATTAGATGTTAGTGGAAAGTCGCTGCATATCATGGAACCGCTAAATGCAACGCAGGTACGCTTGTCTGTCAACCGCTTGGTATTGCTTCCGACCGGCAAGAACAGTTGCGTGCAAACAGTTGCAAACTAGATTCAACCCGGTCTGGTGGATTCTCAATTTTTTAAATTTTTGATTTTGTGAATAAATATGGTTGCACAAAGAAGTGTTTGTTTCATTTACAAATACTACCTATGTCAGGCGCGGATCTAGAATTTTTTTCCGGGGGGGGGGGTCACAGGATAGAAAAAAATAACAAAAATAACCAAATAAACAAAGCTAGCCGAATTTTTTCAATGAATAGAAAACAAGTCAACAAAAGAAAAGTCGTTTGGTTAGTTTCAGGTTTTTATGTTTGCAAAAACTAGGTTTTTTTCGTTTGTTTTTTTTTTGTTTTTCGGTTTGCAAAATATTGTTTCAGCTCTATTTTTTGAAATGCGGGCTGTTTGGGGGGTGGGGTCATGACCCCCGTGACCCCCCCCCCCCTTGGGTCCGCGCCTGACTTATGTACGGTTCCACAATAAAGCCTCTTTAAGATATGTAACTCTTCAAATAACATTATTTAAATATTCGGTAATTATTCGGCAAATTAACCGAATATTCGGCCGAATACGAACATTAAAAAATACGCCGAATATACCGAATACGAATATTCGGCCGAACATTCGGCGCATCTCTACAATAAACCAAACAATATTATACGTATCCCCCTCCGACCGACCTGAACACATCACCATTGTTAAACATCTAATCATTCCATCCATCCATCCATCCAATGGCGCTACAGCCCAAATCGAGCCTTGGCCTCCTCTAGGGCATTTCTCCAAGTCTGACGGTTCCTTGCAGCAGTTCTCCAGTTCCGAATGTTCGTCCGAATGCGTCCGCCGTCTCCAGTCCGAATGCGTCCGCCGTCACAGAGTCCATCCATCTTCTCCTGGGTCTACCTACTGGTCTGTTTCCTGGAATTTCGGCCACCATAAGCCGTTTTGGGATACGGTTATCATTCATCCTGATTACGTGGCCGGCTAGTCTTAGTCTGTTGATTTTTATAAACGTTGAGAGTTCTGGGTCGTCAAAAATTTCATACAACTCGTTGTTGTATCTCCTTCGCCATATCCCATCCTCTCTCGTTGGGCCTATTATGCATCTGAGCACCTTCCTCTCAAACCTGTTGACTTGTTCCTCTATCTCCTGGGTCATAGTCCAAGTCTCGCTGCCATAGCACAGTACTGGTCGTATTACTGTTTTGTAGAGTGAGAGTTTCGTTTTTCTGTGCACAAATCTTGAGTGCAATATTTGTTTTTGGGCATAAAAAGCTCTATTAGCCAGTAGTATTCGTCTAGTTACTTCTTCCTTTTCATCGTTTCTTTTTGTAATTGTAGACCCAAGGTAGACTGTTTTATCGACTACTTCTAGATTATGTTCGTCGATAGTTATATTTCTTCCCATTCTAAATCTTCCAGCTCTGGATTGTTGCATCACCTTCGTTTTTTCTTCATCATCTAATCATTAGCACTCAAAAATCACTCCGAAAACTGAAACAATTTTTTCGATCATTTTGGCTTGTGGTCCCGATTCCCCCCAAATTTGAGATAAGAAAAAATTTTCCTTGCCTTGCCTATTGGAGCACTCAAAAATCACTCTAAATACCTCAAAATTTCTACTAGACTATAAAATATAAATACATGTACATATATATGTATGTATATATCACTCTTTTGTACCAACTCAGTTATATGATGCCAAAAGGACACCCAAAACCGAAATAAAGCCGCATGAACTCCAAAAACTCCCCACGAAACCTAATTTCCCTGAAAACCATTCTGTTGAACATTTAACTCCTAACCTAAATTTAATGCGGCATGAAAGTCAGAAATTTTTATGCAGTCATTCCCCTCTTCTCGAAAAAAAAAAATGAAATTTGCACGACCAGAAAATTATTGCTGGATCATCAAAATGCAATTCCGAGCAAACAAATCTAATTAACGTGAAATTGAACATTTTTTCTATTGAATTTTCCAACTTCACAAGGGACAACTTCTCCGAACTAGTCAAAACTTTTGCTCAACGAAAAATGTATTATTCTCGACGTGAACTAGGAGGATGGATGGAGGAACTTCAAGGAGCTATTGATCCTGATATATTCCATCCGACGTGAAATTGATACTGGAAACTTTAAAGTCGGACTTCTCAAGATTAATGCAAGGTCTTTGTGCTAAAACGGCTTATTTGAGTGAAGGGCTTTGTCTAATTTTTCTTTCTGAGCCCCCTTAAGCCTCTGAACGGTCTTATTGAATTTTTCCTTGTGTCATCCTTCAACGGATTAAATTTACTTCATCTTGGATTAAAGTTTAAGTTAAGGGCATTTGCCCGGCATAGTGAAGCTTGTTTAGCTTCGTCCTTGAGCAAAAACAAAAAAACCGAGCAAAATTTATACTTTCTGTCCTTCAATGACAGTTTGATCTTCCACTTTTTTCCTTCGCCATTTTTTACAAGTGAATTTTGAATGGTGTGACAACACAAAGATAAACAACTATGTTACTTGTGGTGCAGCATCCCGAAAAAAAAAACAATATACAGAATGCTACAAGAACGCGAAGTGTTATTTATCAAAGCAGACAACGTACGAGGCGCACTTCCTTGTTGCATGAATGCATTTCATTGGGGGTTTTTCTCGAAAAAAAATATATATTCACATAACAACATCCACAGATCTTGTTTCTAAATAATAACAAAAATGAAAGAGCAATTTTTCATGTCACTCTGTTCATGCGGAAAATAAATGGCGTAGAATAAAAAGTTTACTCCTTTTTTTGTTCATTTCGAAAAGATCGGTGCAATTTGCAATTTTCCCCTTTTATTGGCGCCATTAATTTTAATTGCTTGCAAAATAATTGGGGCAAAATTGAGTTATTCGCTTTTATCGGACTTAATTGTAGTTTGCTATATTTTTTAATCGGCCTTGTTTTTCAATAAAGTTGTAATTCCAGTTCAGAGTCCTTGTATTGTTTGCACTTAAACTTTATGGGGGCTCATTCGAACACTTGATAACAATTAGTGTCAACAATCTCACAAAATACTACTCCATAGTAATTACATAAATTTTTGTCAATCGTAATTAACTTTGGCAATGTACAAACATTTACGTTTTCTTATTGAGGTATCAATTCTGTCTCGACAAGTTGTTATGCATGAAGTAGTCAGGTCCGAGATATGTCCTTGCTGTTATGAATATTTCGAGTATACAGCAGCAAATGTACAAAGGACAATTTGTGGCATAGTGAGTATTTCCGATGAAAAGGGTAGGGACCCTGGCAGTGAAGGTAGATTTATAGGTCTTGAATTTTGTATGTCAATAAATGCCATTGAAAAACATCTTATGAAAGGTCCTTGAAGGTTCGAAAATTATTCTACCTATTTTATTTGAGGAAAGTTTGCAGTTTAAACTAAATTGTTGTGCCAACGTTAAGCTTTTGTATCTATATCGATGAGGGAATTTCGTATATATTACTTACTAGGTGAAACTTAAGACTAGTTGGGATGTGGGTTTGACCCCTTCGGTCCACCCGATTAACTTCCCAGTATGATGAACGAAGATGGAATAAACTGACTTCTTACAAAATAGTTATACGTTTATCACTAGTGGAAAATTGGCTAGTATCACAACTGATGACAAAGCAATCCCGAGAGAAGCTAGTTCAAATAACTATAATAGTAGTAAATCCACAAGATTTTTCTAGAGAATTTGTTTTTCCTGAACGTTAGCAAACAAACATTTCCTCCGTATTTCGTTCGCTGCACTAAAGCGGGTGTTCAAATTCATATTGAGCGGGCTGAAGCGCCATTGCCAAACTGAGAAGCGAATGACTTCATTTGGAAATTCCAAAGCTTTCCGGAGATATTACCAAAACTGTAACTGTTAAGTACTTGTAAGACTTGACCAAAAAGAACAAATTTTGCAGTAACTACTGGATATCCCGGGACGAACCGCAATTTTCTGAAACTGTATCACGCGTAGAATACAATTCCCCGTTAAAAAGTGCTAATCCAAGGTTTGAAAAATTCGCGCTGTTTGTAAAAGGTAACGAAATTTTTGCATGATTTTGAAAGGTTGTCGGATTTTGAAAAGTGAGGTTTTGTTCGAAGGCTATCGCTGTGCAGAACCCAAAAAGATCACTTCGTTTAGAACTGGACTCATTCCATCAAGTTTATTAGATATTAGCAAAACTTGTCAATTTAAGGTCTTTCTGACAATTAGCCGAAGTTTTTCTATTTAAACAAGATTAATATTCTTTTTTCGGCACCTCAATGAAGTCGATATAGTTTTTAGTTTGCACGGTATCGTGCAGGTACAAAAATCATAAACGTCATTTAAACAAAAAACGGTTCGACCGAATTTTATGAAAATCTTTCCAGATCATATTTTGGTTAATACTCTTCGAACGGCACCTCAACTAAGTCGATATCTTTTATAGTTCGCGCGATATCGTGCAGGTACAAAAATCACTTATGTCATTTAAACCAAAAAACCGCTCGACCGAATAATACGCTAATACGCTTCGAACGGCACCTCAAGTAAGTCAATATCTTTCGTGGTTCGGGCGATATCGTGCAGGTACAAAAATCATTTACGCCGCTTAAACAAAAAAAACGGCTCGACCGAATTTTATGAAAATCTTTTCAGATCATATTTCGGTTAATACGCTTCGAACGACACCTCAACGAAGTCGATATCTTTTTTGATTCGCGCGATATCGTGCAGGAAAAAATGACCACATACGTACGCACCCACACACACACACATACTTTCTCCCAATTTTTTGCTTAAAATGCTCCTGGGACCTTGAAAGGTGAAAATACTACGAAAATTTCGAATTCGATTTTCGGACCGATTACAATAACTTCCTATACTGGGAAGTTAAAAATAAGTTGGACAGAAGATTTCCCAAAATGCAATCTTTGAGGTAGTCGAAAGGGAACTAATAACACCTGACTATGATTCAATTCGGCAACCTAAAGTTTTTGAACGTATCAAGAAAACGATTGCGAGTTGTTATAGCATCCTCGAAGAAGGGCCGAGAAAGTGAAAGTATCTGGCTTTGATGAATTACAAGTGTTTAAAATGAAATCTGCAGGTAGTCATCAATAAGGCTCGGGCATGGATGGCATACCCATCAAAGCAGCGAAGCCATGATTGTCGATCCCTGGTCCGACTTTTCCAGTTTCTAATATCCAATTATCTGAAGTCATCCTCGACGTCATCTATGTATCTTTTCTTAGGAGGACCTGGTCTTCGTTTCCTGGCTGTATTTTCCCCAGCACGATCTTTGTCGGGTTCCGTTCCCCACCTCCTCCCTCACCTCGTTGGACGTGAACCTGAAGAGGCTTTTTAGTTTTAGCTATATATAGAGTCTTGTGAAAGACTGAATTTGACCTGGTGAAGCAGTTCCTTTTATAGCTGGAAAGCTCGCTGCGGTAGGAAGCTTTAAAGCTTCGAAGTGAAGCTTTTAAAGGGAGAATCACATCTCTTTGGTCTGGTGATTGAATATTTAATTTTCTAGCCTTTTTTGGGAGAGGGATTATTAGTAATGAATCGCGGTCCTGAGTCCTGGTCATCAAATTATCAATTTCGACAGTGTTTGTGTCCTGGTAAATAATACGAGAACCAGATTGTCAAGATTCTCACTAAATTATACACTGGCGCCCTAGCTTAACGAAAATCTTGTCCTGAAAATATTGCACTTGCCTCTTTACTTCTTTCTCTGTTAACCGGTTCCGCAGCAGTTGAAGCAATACTCGTGTGCGCCTCCATTGTAAGTATTTAATGAGCTTTTCTAATGCTCGCAGTTACCGTTCTTTTTGCCTACCTTAGCGAAGTGCACTATTTTGGAACTCAACTTAAAGTTCCTATTGCACACCTTTCACTATTTTTTTTACAAAATTAATCTGAATGATATTAAAAATTCTGCTATGCTTCAAAAAACACCTAATTTATATTAAAACAACACAAAATTTAATTCAAAATGTCACAAAACTCCTACGTAAAATGTTTTGTGAACCGAGTATATAGCATATATACGCAATCTCCTTAAGGCAAGGACTCCTCTTCATCTGAATGCAAGATTTTACTCCAAATATAACCGTAAAGCCTCGAGACCAAAAAACAAAAAAAAAGCTTCAGCTCACCCAACAACACATCTAAGTAGATTTCATCCAGATTACATGAGTTTCCATTCTCAAAATTGTTTTATGCATGCTTCCGTAAACTCAGTAACATGTAATCAAGGATCAGGGCGGAAAAAATATCCAGAAACATGCATAAACAAATTTTCATCAACCGAAGGCAGAAAAAAGAATTAAGTCTCTCCAAAATGTTCTCGTTACTCACACTATCTTAGCGGAATCATCTGAATTCAGGGCCCAGGATATACGGGGTTCACGCAAGGATTTATTTATGTAGGCACAGGGCTGGGTGGAAAAAAAGTTGGCGTTATCTAAGTCTGTGCCTATACTATACTACAGGACATAAGCCGAAAGCAATTTTCCAATCGTTTGACCCAAGACTAGAAGGTTGAATATTGCTTTTGTGGAAACATAATATCCTGGAAATTCTTCCTTTTTCCCTGTTGGGACAGTTATGGCCATTTTGGACATCGTTAGGCAAAGAGGACATTTGAGTATCGTCGTTATTATTTTCTTTTCACAAGTTTATCAGAAATCCTTTTTAGATAAAGGCACCCGAAAACCATCAGGTATACGCCGTATTACGTCCATAACAACGACCATACTATACGTGATAAGAATTGCAGATGAGACTGAAAAAAAAATACAAGAAGTAAAAAAATAACAGGGAAATCTCGTGTTCATCGATTTAGACCTGGTTTTATCAATTTTCTCCGCATTCTAGATACACTACAAGGGTTTTATGGCATCAATCCCTATTCGATTACTTTAAAACATGGCACTTACTACCGAACTTCCCGAAAGCCAGCAGGGGATGCTGTTATTTTGGGTTAAGTGGTTTGCAGTAATTTTGTTTTGGGATGTATTTACCTTGGATGAAAACGTTTCTTGGCCGAAAAGGAGTTTCCTTTTATTTTTATGGAATAAATTCACTCTTGATCAGTTGGGCAAAGTCACACCAAGCTCGAAACAAGAAAGGTTCCATCATTCTTCATTACTTGTAATCGGCCAGTGCTAAATGTGTGTCGGGCTTTGGTTTCATGGAATTTTACATATGTAGTTTCATCTTTTGCCATATTTGATTAGCAATTGCATGCAAAAGTCACCATGGCCGGCCTAGGAAGCTTACTGGTAAGGCTCCTGATCCCGACTACCACCCCAATAGTCCATGGTTCGAATCCACTTCGCCTGTCATTATACCTATATATAACTGTCCTTTTTTTGTCTTCCTCTATACAAGTCTATAAGCAACATAAGCAACGAAGCCATCTCCTATGCCATCATCAAAATCAACGTTCTGTTGCTGTAGCATTCGATGGGAGCCGGTGGAATAAAGCTGTTTTGGCATTTTTTCCCCCACTAGAGTTTGCTGTGTGACATTACCGTTGACAGCACAAAGAGGTTTTACCTTTGAGCGGCTATTCTTTCACATAAAAAAAGTATAAACCTAAGAATACATCAAATTTATCCAACGATATCTTTATGTTCCCCAATTAAATTTCAATCCCTTTGACTTCACAGTGAGACTTAATCTGGAAAACTGAAGCTAGGAACCAGCCTTTGTGCTGTCAGCCCATCACGTCGTACTCGTCACGGTGTCCAGTAGTAAAGGCAGGACTGAAGGTGGTTGTCGAATCCCAGCACATAAAAGCAAATTTTGTTGAGGGCGAGGTGGAATATAGGGCTTGTAAATTACACCCTTGGGCGCCGGTTGAAACAAAAATTTGCATCCCTTAAGAACAGGCACTGGGATGTTTGTTTAGATATTTGGAGTATACTTGGGAGTTCCACTGCAAGTCACTGGTTAATGTTATGTTAAGAGATGATCAGTCGCTGTTTCGACACCGGCCAATGTGATGGAAGGAGCGGGTTTGACAGTATTTTTTTTTGATGCTCTGAATTTTTATGGCCTCAATTAAGAATGGGTTCGATGTTCCGGTTGATTGAATTGGATTGAACTGAGTTCATGGTTGCGAAGACAAGTTTTGGTACGTACTTGTTTTACATTGTCAAAAGTATAAGAGTAACACAGAACGTCATCAACAAAGCTGTGCATCGGGTTGAAGGTGATCATTTTTAAATTTAAAGAACTATTAGTATAATAGACCTCCATCCACGCTACGCCAGGGCTTCGTGCCTCTATCATCTATCTATCTATCAAAATCTTTAAACCGTTTGGTGGTTTGAATAAAAGCTGAGGAAACACTCTGAGAGGATTCTTTTGAGAAGAGTGTTTTGTCCAGAGTAAACACTCACTTCGGTGTGATTAAAAACTCCCTCAAATTGCTTGCATTCACTCAACCATAATGAGATGACAAAATGTCAATTTTGGAAAAAGATTTCAATTTTTCGCATTTAAATATTATTTTTCGGAATTCGGAAAATTATTCTAGTTGCCCTTCAAAGGAGGCTAAACAATCCCTAAATCGAAACAGAATCAAAAATACATTTGGAAAAATTTCTTTTCGTACGTCGATTTAGATTTTTATTATCAGCGACCAAAAAAACATATAGACTCACTCCCACTATTTTCCACGGGCAAATGTGCGTTTTGAATGGACTAGTTCTTCACACGTTGTGATTAGTAGCCATCAATTTTTTTCATTGTTCACTCAAAGAGATATTTCAAACTTACAATTTTATTCACACCAAAGTATAGAGCGCTCACAAATGCCCAAAAATACGAGAGAAGTGTTTTCGTTGAGCTTAACGAAAGTTAATTTTATTCAGCCCAAATTGAGTGTTCTCTCAAAAATTTTGAGTGAACACTCTCACTCAGTTTTTATTCACGACCTCCACCCACTAAGCGGACTACACTTACCGAAGTGATGCATACTTTGTTTGATGCGCTTTGTTGGACACCCAAGGAGGTGATTTTTCCGGTCTCACGAAATAGAGCCAGTGTTTCACGAGCTGTGTGGATGGTTGCGCCACTCTGCTGAAAATAAACGTCGTCCATCCATAGCATAAATTTCAGGCTAAACTTAGTTAGTCAACGTGTTTCGGTTATGCAATCCATTCACTGCAACTGATCAGCATCAGTATGGCCCGGATCAAAAATTGTCAATGGTTTTTTATATGGCAGTTCAAAAACTTAGGAATAACACTTCGTTAGTACCGTCCCTATTGGAGGGATTTATAGCAGGTCATATGATAAGATAAGAAATAGAGCAGGTGATAAAATTGACCCCTGGGGACAACGGTCGGGTGTTACTTTGACGCCAAGTTTCTAAGAGTCTGAATAAACTTCGGAGAAGTATATAAGGGCAATATGAAAAGTGTATGTTTACGATTCAAAAAAGGCGCGAAATTACCCTCTTGTTGACAGATCCTTCCATTAAAGGGAAATTTTGAAATGATAAAATACCGTCCAAGATTTTTTTTTTTTTATTTATTTTTGCAATACCCCAAAGTTTCTCTAGCACCGACTTTTCACATATGTACATAAACCAAGGGACACCAGCAACCAGAATCTAGCCACATTATGAATCTTCATTAAATAAAATGTCACAAATTACATCCGTTTAACAAATAAAACCTTTCAGATTTAATAACTCACCTCCTCTCAAAGTAATTTAACTCTAATGTTTGTCCGCATAAATCAAATTTTTGTAATTAAAGCGAGCGAAAAATGTTTACACAAAAATTCATTAAAATATGACAGGAATGAAGTCGCCGTAAATTAACCTGAGGATGTCCCATCTGTAAACACGAAAACTTTCTAGAATAACTTTTTATTTTCACCTGGCAAGAAAAACATTGGATATCGTTTTCCTCACGTTTTCAGCTCAAAGATCACGGAAATAAAGTCCACATTAATGAGATTTCTGTTTCTGAATTCAATTTATTTTTTTTTTGCGCCATGTTCGAGAGTATTTGTAAAAAAAAAGAAAAAGTATAATTTAACATCTCCACTGTGTTTTTCGCAATGGGGTCCAAGGGTCCATGGTATTTACTTGTATTACAGCCGCCGTTACTGATGACTTCCATTACTACAAGTTGACCAGACCGAGAGTATGCAATTAACGAAAATTACATTGCGAAAATTCATTTTGAGCCAAACGAGATTCACTCTGAAAGCTTTGTAATAAAAAATTTAATTCTGACGTATTAAAACATTAACGTTAATTGAATTTTTCGGTGAACAGCAAACAAGACGAAAAAAATGAATCATAATTTGTTATTTCAGTCTTTGGAGTAAGTAATGCCCGCGCTCGGCACAGTTGAAAAATTACTCTAGCTGCTAGGGGATAACTTTTATATTGTACAATTTTATTAAAATGAAAATTAATTAATCTCTTCAAGGGCTCTAAGAACTAGATTAGCAGCGCCCATAAACGATACAGAGGGTGTTGGTGAAAATGCTATAATTGTTCGACGTCAGTTGTAATAGCTACATTTAAATAATCATATTTATTATAGGGATCTTTGAGATTTGGAGGAATGCCACTTTAAATATTGTTCAGAAAAATAGAAAAACTTTTCCCTGTCATACTTCTCCGAAATTTCCATAGACACCTTGAAACTTCGTCAGGCTCAGCCCACACGGAGAAACGTGAATCGAAGAATCTGCACAATAAGAATTAATTCCTTTCTCTCCACGGAGACAATACTAAACAAAAAGTTGAGGTACCTAGAATTCAGAATTATTATAAATGACAAACAGTACGGATTTAGACAAAAAGGTCTTTGGGTATTTTTTAGAACACCTCAATCAAAGTTTGCATCAATTTGGTGAGTCTAGACGGGATGCTCTAGATATTTCCAAAGCTTTTGTTGGACACTAGGTTAATCCCATCTCTATCGAGGGGTGCAGGGATAAAATCAATGACGATTTCTCTTAATCCTATCTACTCCATTGCACAACTTCGCTGATACACTTAAAGCAATATGAAACCACGCCAGACATTTTCATTCAGATCGTGAACTCATGCCCATTGAGACTTCAAGATTCGCGTCGAATTCAATGCCTTAGAAACGAAGTACTCTCGCATCTCCAACAGAACCTACACCAATCTACATTTTGTCGTACTGCAGAGCCGGCGGATCGTGTGAGTAGCCCGGCCCCGGTGAGTAGTCGTCAGACAAATACAACTTTTGCTAAAAAGGAAAAAAAGCAAGTCACTTCATTGTGAACCGGGCTTCGATGGTGTACAGAACAACATGTGGTGTACTGGGACCTCTCCTGTGGATCACAATGTTTAATGATGTACGCCTGATGAGATTGAACTATGTGTGAACGAAGCTATCTGAGATATTAGAGCGGACCCTGTAAGCGCTTGTCTGCCGTTTACTGAACGCAAAACTGTAACCGTGATTGTCAGCATCCTGGGAAAACAGAAATTTAGGTAAAGTATATTTAAAATATACTCAAACATATTTCTTTGCTACCATTTCCCGAAGAGTTCACCTGGGTCAAACGCTCTCCATACCAAATTCCATGACGTACTTGAGATCACTTTCCAAATTTCATTACTAAAATGCGGGATGTCATTGAACATTGATCACCGATACGGAAATAGGCGGTCCTGTATGAATGTCAGTGAAAAGTTCTTCACGCAAGCCAATCACACGAAAAGCATCGTCGCCATGCCGTTACGGCTATGTGTGCATCGACATTTATCCGTATGCGACGCACTTTCCTCGTCGATTTGGCCGCCTTTTATTTTGGCCGCCTGCGCCAATGAACGCTGACCGCATCATACTAGACCCCTATACCTCATACTTGTAGGCCAGACCGCTTGGATAGATTCTAAAGCATGTATAGTGGCTTGTTGTTACGATCAACTGGGCCTCCCGCTTAGCACAATTTGCCTTCAGTCTGTTGGGAAGGAGTATACGAAATCGGGACTCGGGCGTACTCCCCAATTCTAAACCGCCTCTTTTTGCCTTGGTCTTGTCCAGAAGTTAAGGGGAGAGCGGCGGCGTTTTAGGTCAGTTTCTTAGTTTCACGCCCTTCTAGCTATTGAAAAAGAGTTTTCAAAAGCGGAGATTGAGTGTAATCCTCCTTAATTCCACTCCTTGCCTTGAAGGTCCATCCTGATAGAGCCTCCTTATTTGCAAACTGGTACTGGGTGCGCCAGATGTCCAAAGAGGTTCGTTAAACGACAGGGCAAAAACTACCCACTGCCATGCAGCCTTCGACACGATAACTTTACATCTTTGAGATTGTAGGCCCGATCTTATTAGCTACGCATATTATAACCTCATTTCCACCAGTTCAAGATGGTTTTACACTACATGATGCTCCTCTATCTCGCTGATGACGCTGGATATAGTCCCTCAATATTGGAACAACCCAACCACGACCTTTGAACCAACGTCAGACGAAAAGATTAATTGAAGTGAATTTCAAACATGGCAAACACTCAAAAGAAGTCAAACAAATCAAAAGCAGTGCACTTAGGACAAATTACCAAAATCTATACAAAACCACTCTAAAGTTTGGATTGATTGATGTTTAAAGACAGCTCTCGGAATTTATCTTAAAAACTAACTTCGAAACGTTCGTCCTGCTAAAAGCCTTCCACACAAAAAGCTAACAGCAACAGCCAATAAAGACAATGCATAGACGAGACGAGTATGGCTCCCCATGCACGAACATAACTAAAAAGGGTCAGAAATCAATCCGAGGACGTTAACTTCGCACTTATTAAGTAATCATCATAAAACGCAGTCTTCCATTTAATATTTGAGCTATTTTGTCGCAATGAAATCACACGGCACATGCCCTCCGCATTCAATTTCGTTATATGTCACGTACTAAATGTTCGCCAAGATATTGCGTGATATTAGTGACAAATAGCTTGGTCACGTCCTCTATGAGTACTCTACATCTCTCCGCTACTTAATGGATGTTTTCATTCACCTAAGCATATAATCTCAGCCGAGAAAAGTAGGCACCTTACTTTCACCCAGAGACTGTGTCGTTCCCCAGCCCAGCCCCTCCAGCAAGTCTGACTGCCTTATCCTGGAAGCAATAAACAAAGCGAAACTTCACCCGATACACCTTTAATGTGATGGACTTGAACATGCACAGGTTGCGTGAAATATTGGCAGATTTTGCCAATTCATCACAAAACACTTTTCCCGATCTCCTATCAACTCGGAGTTTATATTCTGTAAATCTCCCCATGGCTCAACTTTTCTATTTTGTTGCTTGCTTTTGGGGGTAGGCAGTGAAAGCATCAAGGATGTTAGCTTGCAAACTGAGGGCTGACTTGGCCCTTTCGAAGGCTTGACGGTGTGACACAGGGATCCCGTCTGCTTACGGATATAATTTATAGCTTCAACAGGACTGGGCGTCCTCCAGAAATATGCTCGTTATAGGGCTCTATGCTCGTGCGCTTCGCTCCGTATTCGTGGCTCTTGAGTTTTTTAGGACTTGTGTCAGGTGGCATTCCACCGTGAAATCTTTATTAGCAGGAGAAGTTCCTCCTTCATTTTGGGCTCCCACACCCCAGCTCCGTGTCCTGGCGGGGAGGGGCGGAACGTAAATAATGCATGACTCTCACATGCCAGGAGAGGGGAACTCGAAAGTAAAATTGAATTCGAAAAGTTTCGGTTATAAAAAGGGAAAAGGAAAATGAAAATTTAGATTTAATTTGTGGACATAAGGCAAATTTAAAGCGGAATAATTTGCTTAACACCGGTCCGAGCTACCCATTAAGGACGAGTAGGGAGAAACATGGTGTTTCATAATAATGCTTGAAAATTAGCAGCTGAACAACGACGATGGAGCAAGGACTCCCCATTCTCCGCATTGTTTTTCCTCGACAAAAAAAGGAAACTTTCCAATGCCTGGGAACGAGAGAAATATTTAAGTTGATGTGTTTTTTCCTGGGGATTTCAGAGGCTCCTTGCTCCTTCCTCGCAGCATTTCAGCATAACAAAAAAAATCGCTCCTTCCCTCTGTCTTGTCGTAATGAGCTTATAGCAGACATAAAAAAGCGAAATTCCAAATCTAAAATCCCCGAATGCCAGGAATAAACTCGCGTATTTTTTTTGTTTTTTTCGAAATATCCACAATTTCCATTTTCATGATAATAAAAACAAACAGCGGAGTGTGAATTTTCCTGTTTTTCGCGCGTTTACGATGAAAGGACGTGGTTCCTTTCTGGTCGCATATTGGTAAATGCTGAAACGGATACGCTGGTAGGTGTACATTAGTTTTTCCCGAAAAAGGCAATACACCACAATTTTATAGGCGCCAGACATAAGATAAACTTTTATGGTATTCCTGTACGTTTATATGCCTCATGCGAATGTTTTACAATGTTCGGCTTTGCACATATATATTTGTTATCCGGATGACGAAGGGATTGTTAAATTTCGACATTGTACTTTTTTCACACCCTTTAAAAGCCGCCATGAACAGCGAGAAATTTGCTCGGGCGGAATTTTAAATTTGAAGAAATAAGATAAAATTAGGAGTTTTTAGGTTTATTACAGAAAGTTCAATGGCCGTCGACCGAGTTTGTTAGTAGTAGGTAATAAAGAACGTGTTTCACATTTTTCTGGTTGTTTATTTGCTTGCACGTTCTGAATTACCTAGAGATACATTTTTTTCGAAGACGCCTTCAATAAAGTTTTCTTTTTCCAAATTTACAAGTGGGATGAGAACTTACAAGTCTGAAGTTTCAGGTGCATGTCGAATTTTAATGAGCTTTAAATATTAGGGGAAAAGTACATACCTATGTAAATTCACAGTGCAAATGTACAGTAAAATTACAAATCGTAATTTCAAATACTTATTGTAATCCTTACTAATATTACAAATGCAAAAGTAGCTTTGTCTGTCTGTCTCTCTGCTACGCCTAAACCGCCGAACCGATTTTGATGAAATTTGTTATAGAGATAAAATATACCCTGGAAAAGGACATGGGCTACTTTTTGTCGTGAACAAAGCCTTGAACGAGTTGAAATAGGGGATGTGCATTTATTAATTGCTATATGACAAATTTCACGCACTCTCCGAAGCTCTCTACAACGAGTACCTCAGTAACATGAAAGACAAACTATGGTGATCCCAGAACATTTATTAATACTGAGAAAACGATTGATAATTACCCTAACACCATGCAACACGAGAACTTCTGCAGTACGAATCCATTCAAGATTTGCGCATTGTTCTTCCTCTTCAAATCTTTCGCGTCCACTATCTTTCGACCAGACGTAAACAATTTTTGGCATACCAATGCATCTTAAGTGCATCATAACTTATCCCTCTCTATTACCAGAGAGGCTATCTTAAAACGTATTAACGAACTCCCACAGGATTTATTGTCGGGCCCTAACGGTAGTCCCTCTGCTGTTTTAAAATCCAGTGCAGGGCTTTCTGTGTCCTCTAATGTAATGCTAGACTGAAATAATGCCTTCACCGCTCGTACCAGTCTGGACTTAAAGGTCATGCAAAAAAAGGTGGCAAATAAGTGGTATGCCAAAAAGAGGCTTTTTCCTTATATTATTTATGAGTACCATACTATGGCTAATCTGCTATACCGAAATGCGCTATGCACTATCAGAGTTTTTCATAATGGGGTAATCTCAACTGCCTTACGTATTCGAAAAGCTTTTAAAAAAGCCATGAGCTTAAGCTTTAGTTTTACTCATACAAAGCTTTAGTTTCTGTTGTTACCTTCATATTTCAGGCGATTATGTTGTGGTCCATGAAAGTCGCCATTTAGCATACTCAATAGACCGGTTTTCGTTCGATTGCGGAGGTCAAGTAGCATTTTAGGTTATTACTACACAGATGGGGGACCGCTTCGAAAAATGACAATGCACACGGGGACCACATGAGGCCGTGGAGCTAGCCATAGAGGCCCTATCTGCATCTCCTCGAAATGAAAGTTGGGTTTGGGTATAACGCAACTTCGTTTTTACTACTCTGCTGTTGCTTAGAGGCGGTGATAAAAGGATCCACCTGCGTTAAACCATTGTGAATCGCGAATTCCATACTCATGAGTAGAATCGAAAGAAAATGACCCGATGAGTACTTTTTGAAATTTTGATTTCGGGTACATGGAGGCACAACAGGGGGACGTCAAATGTGAACTTCCAGCCAATCAGTGAAAGACTGTGTGATTCAAAACAATATTTCGCAACAATCGCAACATCCTCATAATAAATGCACATGCCACAACGGAAGAAAAATCCGAAGAAGTAACTAAACGAATTAAAAATTATGTTGGGTGACTTCAACCCAACGCTATGATCGGAAGGAGGTTCAGTACAGGCACAGTCTAGCAGTCTTGTCTTGGTTGTGCTTTGGTCTTGCTAAATGTGCAAAAAGTCTAGCAGTCTTGTCTTGGTTGTGCTTTGGTCTTGCTAAATGTGCAAGACCAGTCTTGCTCATCATTACACGCCAATAACAAATGAATGGTAGTAAGCTCAACGCATAAAAACATTTGATAAAATGACCTGGACGTCACCGGATGGAAGGTCTAGAAGCCAGATCGATCATGAACTCATTATAAAGAGATCAGCTACAAGTGTAGCTAGACAAGCTAGAAGAAAGCAGCAGGAGACACGAAAACAAAAGCTTTTTCAATATTTTCGTTCTATAAGGCACTTATTTGCTCTGTTGTAGCTACCGGAGTGAAACATAGATGCTCACACAAAGGACAGAACATATGCTAAATTCCTTTTGAGGGAAAATTTTGAACAGCATAGGCCCAATTTATCAGGAAAGGACGGAGAATCAGCGATAACAACCACTTATATATAATTATGACGAGATAGACTTATTGACGTTCGTAAAACTCAATAAACGAGATCCAATTTACGTTCCACTTTGCGTTTGAGATGTAAACGGCCCTCAACTCTCTTTAATTGGCAGAATGTATATGCATAATGTGTAAAGCGTTTTGTGGAAAATGCTTAGGATGGAGATAAACTTGCAGCTAGCTTGAATTCTGAATTGAAAGCAAATTGTACTCGGTACTTGATTCTACGTTATAAGTAATGATATGAGTAAAATTACTTAGTCAAAAGAATCAAAAGTAGGTATATGAGTAAAATCGAAAGCCGATATGAGTAGAGAATCGATTAACGACTCCGTATCCTACTTATAACTAGTCCCATAAAGATCTATGACTGTTGAGGGAGGCGATTTGAGGATAGCTTTCGTTGATAATCAATTTTCTGGAAAGACTATTTTCTTTATTTATATAAAATATCTATGTATATAAACTCCATCCCTTTTTTCCAGTGAAACTCATTACTTTATCGAGTGTTGCTTTAAATTAATTTTGCCTCACCTACACTTCACAGATTAACCTACACAACAAAAAAAAATTTTATATAACTTACCGAAAACACTTTTATCTCAACCCCCCAAAACTTTACGGATAATATTATATTATCAGAAAAAAAGGTTACTTTTAAAAATTTCAAACACGTTACAAAGAAAATCCTTAAGTGTCACACTTCAAAACAATGATACTTAATATCAAAGAGTCTATAATCAGTACCAAGAATTTCGACAAGGATTCCAGGAGATTTCCGTTCTTAAGTCACCTTCAAAATATAATTAAACTTTCCACCCTCAACTTATTTTCTTTCGAATTAACTTGAGCATTTCCGGAAATACTTTCATTTTGGTTCATTAGAAAAAACTTCACTCAACGGGAACAAATTAAGTTTAATGGGTTCGTGTGTAATTCAAAAAAAAACTCTTCCTAACAACAAAAAATTGGCAACATCGGTATTAACTGGGATTATGTGTGTCAGAATAGATTAAGTGTTGATTATCCACCTTAATTGGAAGATTAAATCGTGAATAATCTTGGATACCAAGGTGGCAAAAAAAAGTTTTACAAAATGTCAGGCTGAAAGTTTTTTTTTCGCGTCTTTTGTAATTTGTTATTTCGAGTTAAGTGTGGAAAAAAACACAGTTTTTATAAATAAAGCCTCAATACCACTTTTTTGACATTTTAACGTCTGGTGATTGTCAAAATATATGACGTCTGCTGGTTACAAAATATACACAGAATTATCCAGAAACTTTAATGGGTTTTTCGATGTAAAGGCGGAACTATGGAAATTTATTCATGTTTCTGATACGACATTGAATTGTTTTTTATATGATAAATCCTTTCATACAAATTAATTCCGACAGTTTTATTTTCAGAGAACCAGAACACCCAATGTGAGGGAGGATCTCCATAAATAGACATATTCAACGAGCAAAACTAAGTATTCACCACGGAAACAACCCTTGAAAGTTTATCAATAGTATACGGAGAAGGTTGACGGATTTTCCTCAAAGTATAAAATTAGCATACATTTCGCAGTCCACGCATAATACTGTAGGCGACTGTAGACGTTTTTATCATTCTTTTCCGCGGAAACTTTTTAGTTAATGTCGTCAATTGAAAACGTGCGCATTCGTTGATATGTTTTGCTTCAACCTTAGTAAATGCATGACGCCGTATGAAAACACGTGCCAGAGGAGGAAGGAGCTGCATGTGCAAGCAATTGCAGTAATGAATGTGAAAACCACTTTAGACTAATCGTATAAGTAGAGCAGTTGCCATAGTAGATTTTTTTTGTAGTGTTCAGAAAAGTGAAAGAAAACGTTTTTTTGCTCAGCGTAGATTTTCGTGGAAATTGAAAATTGTGTTGCGAGGAGAATAATGAAAACAATCGTTGATGTTTTTATTGCAGCTACCTTTGGAAATTGGAAAGAGTCAGGACTTTATTAAGGAATGAAATGTTGCGTCATCTTATAAATAATGTGGTTTTTCCAACAGCGTGCAAACGTTGCAATAGCAAGGTTCATCGACAACAACTTACGGACCCTCCAGGCCCCCAACCTATCCCTCCCTTCTCTACTATCCTTTAGATCTAGCTTACTACTAGACATTGCACCATAACTTGAACGACATGATGGACTATTGGTACAAAGAGTGACTCCTCAGCCTGACCATGTAAAATCTCCATCTTGCCTTGGTGCAAGATATTCGAGCCGAAACCAAAGCTTTTTTTTTCCCGTGTGAGGTATTAGGTCCAAAGGTACTGCGGCCATTTAGTTGGCCTATTGTACTACAACCCCTACACCTCATATTTGTAGGCCAGACCGCCTGAACAAGTTCAGCAGTCTGCCTAGTGGTTTGTCGCTTAGACTTGAGTGTTCGAGCAGGGACATCTCGAACAAAGAGACCCTGCTCCTCGCTATTGCAGGGCACTCACAGAGAACATGGAGAGCAGACTCATCCTCTTCTAGGCAAAGCCTACATGTAGGGTCCTCCGCCCTTCCTATCCTCCATAAGTGGTAATTTAGGGCACAGTGTCCGGTAATTAAGCCAACAAGTGTCCTAACATCACTCCTACTGCGCCGTAATAATTCCTTGGCCGTCTTAGGGGACGGCCCTGGAAGGAACCGCTTAGAGTTGGCCAGTCCAGGCGCGGACCTCCAGCGTTCAATATGTTTCATCAAGGTCCGATCGGCCAGGGCCCTTTGCAGCAAGCTGGACGGTGCCCCAATAGCCGGCTCTGGACCAATGAATGCAATATCAGAACCCTGTTTAGCCAGGGCATCCGCACTTTCATTGCCTTCGAAGCCCCGGTGACCCGGGACCCAGACAAGTGTAATTTGATTGAGAACACCCAGCTCATGAAGAGCACGTTGGCAGTCCCAAACTAATTTCGACTTGGTCCTACGGGACCTTATCGCTCTAATTGCCGCTTGGCTATCAGAGAAGATAAAAATCCGTTTATTTTGGTAGGCCCTTCTTAAGTTCTCATGAGTGCATGCCAGAATAGCGTACACCTCTGCTTGAAAGACAGTTGCCAGAGTGCCTAGACTTATAGCCTTGCTGAATCTGGGACTTTCACTCCAGATTCCTGCGCCTACACCTGTCTCCGTTTTAGAGCCATCCGTGTACCATACTAGCCCGCCCGGCAAAACTTTAGGAAAAGTCCAGGTAAGCCTTTCCTGTATATGTACAGAAGGTTGCTTAAATTTTGAGATTTTATAGGGCATGCCGTCCGATAGCATCTCCGCTTCCGGAATCTCTTCTATGATGTTGATTATTATAGAATGTCCTCGCCCAAGACCAGCGCCCAAGTAACCATTCGCTTTCAGCCGCAGCGCCGCGTTTAGAAACCAAAGCTTACAAGATGAGCTTCGTTCTGGAAATAGTGTAGAGCTTGACGAGGAGGTCCTGTTTTGGTGAACCAAAGCCCGATCGTAATCATTGGCGTACTATGTTGCGCAGAAAGTTGGATTTGGTCAATCAACCGTTTATCGACACCTTCATGTCATTGGATCAATGGGTTCCTTTACCGGGTTTTAGGACTTCAGAACTTGAGACTTGAGGACTTCACCCAGCCGTCCAGGCGAAATAGAGTTTCACGAGATGCAACGATGCGAGACAAGACAACACGCGAGGCAACAACTCCTGCCCCATGGCGGGAGTAGCGCGACAGTAAAAAAATTCCTAGTCTCGCCGAGACAACACTAAATGCGAAATTGTCGCGCTCTCGCTCGATCTCGCGGGATTTCCCAGTTAAGTTTTTTCCCGGATCGTTACGGGATTTCCCGATTCTATAGAAAGTATAGTCTTATATTGTTGCGGGCATGTGACCATGTCCTCACAAAAGCTCATGGTCATGCTCACAGAAAGGGACGCGAACGCACCCACGCAAATACGCAAATCGAACGGAAAAAGCAACCATACCTTCCTTCTTCTCATGGGACATCAACCAGAGCAGACGCATATTGAGGACTGTGACTAAGTACAAGTTAGGCATCGTGAATAAAAGAAAATCTGAATTGAGAAGCCGAGTTTCCATTTAATTAATTCTTCTCCTTTTATTTAAATATTCGCTTCAATTGTAAAGTGGACTGGCCCGTGAAAAGATGTCCAACGGGGCGGACTAATAAACCACGAGGCCGGCTACATATGTATATTTTCGTCTGTAATATAATTATGAGCTGGACAAGCCCAGTCTTTCAGTGTTTAAAGGTGCCAGTAAATCCTCAACATGCCGGCGAGAGCGCGAGTGCACCCTTCTAAACATCTCATTGTCTCATAGAGAGAAGCCTCCCTAATCACGTCACACTACTCTCGCGGAGACAATGGCTGGTGTGAATAAAACTAAGTAAACACTCTGAGTGGATTCACTTGAGAAGGGTACGTCGTCAAGAGTGAATACTAATTAGGAGGGATGCTCTTAAATGTTAATTTTATTAAATTTTTTGCATTTAATTTCTACGAAAATAAATTCTTTTTCAATGTATTTTTTATTTTGTTTAGATTAACAGGTAGGATTAAAATAATTTTTTTAATAATATTTCAACAATTTTTAAATCTTTTTTCATTCAATTTTCAATTTTCTTTCAATTTTTTTTGACGTGACAACGTCTATTAAAACGATGAACGCCGGCTGCATGCACGAAAAATGATGACTCATTGTCCCGTTATGTCCCGTTATGTCCCGTTATCTCCCGAAGTAATTTTAAAAATTTGATCGTAGTAATCTTAAAAATTTGGTTAAAATTGTCAATATTAATTAGATTAAATTTGTCAAATTGTCAACAATAAGCAAAGCAAGCCAAACACTCTGTCTCCTAACTGGGTGCCGGTGTATAAGAAAATAGTGAACATTACACTGACGAAAACTGTGAAATGCAAACGAAAACAGTTTCCTTGCGTTCCTGCTTGTGCTATTACCTACCATTCACAAGTCGCAAGGTGGGACGTTTACTGTTATTATCTATAATATAAAAAGAAGTCGGGTTTTCCTTCCAGACGCTATAATTAGAGAACGCACGATCCGATTTCCACGGTTTTGCATTCGTTGGAAAGGTCTCGGGCTCCGTGAGGTTTATAGCAAAAAAATTTCAAATTTGGTCCATAGCAGCCATCTCAAGAGGGCGGATTACCATTTTCTTTACAACCCCTCGACATGGATATCAAATGAAAGGTTATGGTAAGTAGAACACCAAAAGCAATATAGTATACTCAATATATCGTTTGGTCCATGGCAGTCATCACAAGAGAGCAGATGACCATTTTCTTCACAACCCATTCGAAATGGGTATCCAATGAAAGAGTATGATAAGTAGAACAATATAAGCAATATAGTATACTCAATATGCCGCTTGGTCCATAGCGGCCACCTCAAGAATGCGGATTACCATTTTCTTCACAACACCTTCGACATGGATATCGAATGAAAGAGTATGATAAGTAGAACACCATAGGCAATAAAGTATACTCAATATATCGTTTGGTCCATGGCGATCATCTCAAGCGGGCGGATTACCATTTTCTTCACAACCCCTTCGAGATGGGTATCAAATGAGAGAGTATGATAAGTAGAACACATAAGCAATATAGTATGCTCAATATATATCGTTTGGTCCATAGCGGCCATCTCCAGAGGTTGGATTACGATTATCTTCACACCTCTCGATATGGATTTCAAATGAAAGGGTATGATAAGTAGAACACCATAAGCAATATAGTATACTCAATATATCGTTTGGTCCATGGCGGTCATCTCAAGAGGGAGGATGATCATTTTCTTCACTACCCCCTCGACATTGGTATCAAATGAAAGGGCATTATAAGAAGAATGCCATAGACTATGTCTTTAGATTCATGGCGGCCATCTCAAGAGGGCGGATTGCCATTTTCTTCACAACACCCGAGACATGGGTATCAAATGAAAGGCTATGAAAAAAGTAGAACACCATAAGCAATTTAGTATACTCAATTTATAATTTGGTCCATGGCGGCCATCTCAAAAGGGCGGTTTACCATTTTCTTTACAACTCCTTCTAGATGAGTATCAAATGAAAGAGTATGATAAGTAGAACAATATAAGCAATATAGTATACTCAATATATCGTTTGGTTCATAGCGGCCATCTCAAGAGGGCGGATTACCATTTTCTTCACAACCCCTTTGAGATGGGTATCAAATGAGAGAGTATGATAAGTAGAACACCATATGCAATATAGTATACTCAATATATCGTTTGGTCCATAGCGGCCATCTCAAGAGTGCGGATTAATATTTTCTTCACAACCCCTTCGACATGGGTATCAAATGAAAGAGTAGTATGATAAGTAGAACACCATAGGCAATATAGTATTCTCAATATATCATTTGGTCCATGGCGCTCATCTCCCGAAATCAATTTTTCCAGATTTGTTCTTTTTTCACTATAGCTTTTTCCTATCGCAGACTGTGTCCTCATAATCTTATTTTATTGAAAGGCGTTGCAACGCACGCGGGTTTTTACTAGTTTAATATAAATGATTCAATTTTATTCATAAAAGTATGCAATCATTTCATCAATGTTTTCTCATGACGTTGTCACGTTAAACTATCGTCCGTAAACCCTCTTTACAGACAACAAATTTTTTTTTCAACTTTAATTTTACCCCCTTAAAGGCACAAGCAGATTGTCGCAGAGGTCGTGGGGCAGCCGCCTGCGAAGGAATTTCGCATACATTTAAATTCTCCGCAGGGCAAAAACGGAGGGTGGGGGATGTCGAGAGTGCAACACTTACTCTCGCGAGAGTAACGCGATATTATCGCGACACAACACTATAATATGACTGTTGCACAGGGGTGCGAGACAAGACAACAGTGGTCTCACTCTCGCGCAGCGAGATCGAGACCGCGGCCGACTGTTGTCTTGTCTCGCTCTCGTGAAACTCTAAGGCGAAACCAGTGTTCTCACTTTCCATGATCCGATTCTTGTCCTGGCTCGAAGAGCAAAGATCGTCGTCGTGTTTTTCATTCAGTTCAGATTTATACCAATAGTACATAGGGAATGGGCTGCTAATCCTCCCCCGACGTCGGCATCACCGCGGGAGGTGGGATTCAGACTTGCTAACAGAGCTGCTAGGTGCTTGTCAGAAGTTCGACAGAAAATGAAATCGGAACGAAAAGGGTACTGGAATAACGTTGCGACCGACGTGGAAGAACCCACGTCGAGGAACGGCAAAACAACATCAAAAAACGACAAACGCAAAACAACATCAAAAAATCGAATGGAACTTTCGTTCGGACCTCTCCCGATGTGCGCCGGCAATGGTGGAAAGAATTTTTCCACCAGTTGTACAATCTCCATCCGCCTAAAGGTCCAGCACTCGAACCGCCGACTATCGAACACTGTAACGCCAGGAGCGGCGGGTCAGCTCTGAGAGGTCCAGGGTTTAAATAAAAAGAACTGTTTCCTTCACGTCCTTTATATTACTATATGTTCTATATTACACAACTATCGAAGGGGGGAAATAGATGGAAATAAATAGGATTAGTCGAGCGGCGTCACTGGATCAACTCTCCGTGTCCGGTAAATGTATTGGTCTTTTGGTACCACTGGATCAACTCTCCGTGGTTTGTCTGTTTTGTCTGTCTGTAAACCATACGAACAACGCTCCTAAAACTCTGTCCAGTTATTAGGCAGAGGAAACATCTCTTTCACTTTCCGATCCCGACTCACTTTCGCAGGCCTTTTATATTGGTGCCTAGCTGCGCGTGCCTATTCTGTTTCGCAATGTCTTGTACACCGGTTTTGTCTTTCTTTTGACATCGGTGGTGCTGTTGTGTTTGTTTACAACGACCTGTTTCGTTACACGACTAATCATCTTCTCCGCCGAAATGATCAAAGTCGGAGGAGATGCCTAATCAAAACAACTCCACGTCCTCATAACACACATATGGCGTTCGGATCGTGTCCCGTCAGCGTGGAAGAAACCGATCGTTGGGCCAATTTTTAAGAAAGCCGACAGTCGATAATTCAACAATTATCGCGGTATTAGCCTCCTTTCAATCGTCGGCAAAGTATTTACGAAAATCATACATTCCAGGCTACAGAAACATCAAGAGCAAACGAGCCGGAAAGAATAAGCGGGATCTGGACCACATCGAGGATGTATTGATCAAATATTCGCTTTCCGTCAGCTAATGGAAGAAAGATTTCGATGCGGCTAGTGAACTGTCGTTGTTTTCACCGAGTTCAAATCCGCTTTCGATTGCATCGATTGGAACAGCTTGTGGGGAGCCTTGGAAACCGAACACGTGAAAATCATCCAACTTCTCCAAACGTCGTACGATGGCTAAACCAGCATCTTAGGCCTTAGGCATATCAACACCTGAAATCGAGGTGATTTGTGTTCTTCGAGGTGTGAGAGAGTGTTCTTCTCTTTGCCCGACTGCCATTAGCCAGCATTCCTGCCAGCATTAATCTTTAGTTACCAATAAGCTAGAACAATCTTATAATATCTCCACTGCCAGTTTTATACCAATGACTGCGGTTCAAGATCGGTGGATGGGAGTTGAAATTTCTTGTCCGTCATGTTGAAGATGTAAATATAAACATAGAATCTTATTTTATACTCTTATATGTAACAAGGATTGTCTACATAAAATTTTGTTTGAATCCATTTTACCATTCATCAAATAACTGGAAATTTGTCTACTTCTCTACATCATTTACTGAAGTGTGGTATAGGCAGGTAACAGCCCTGTATTTAATGTTCATAAACAACGCAATTTCACGTAAAATTTACTTAATATTTTCACATAGCTGCCAGTCTTCCTGTCATTGCGGATGGAACAACTCCCAAATTATGAAGCTATTCAACCAACCCCCCCAAAAACTCACGCTTCCTTTAATTACTGCGCGAACAAACTTCCCTTAATAAACGAATGAATGTTTATACAAAATCGAAAGTGTATTTATAACTGCCATATATTACCTGTAAATTAAACTATATCAATAATATTAGTTTAACGCCACCAGCCATAAACACGAGGCACGACATATTAAATGTTTTTAAACAACCTGCCGCAAGCCGCAAAATGTTAAACTATCATCGTTAACAGTTTTCACCTTAACTTCGTTACGCTCATCCTTTCTGTGTGCAGGTTCTTACCTACGTACAATTATAATCAGAATCCGGAAAGTGCCCCGTTCCAGGAGAGAGTGTTCAATTTAACCGGCAGAATGAATTGGAGTTGAAAATACGTGCGCTATACTGAAATGCGGCCTAACGAGCATCCACTTTTCGGCTAATGACAACCACACGACTTAATTAAAACCAATTTACCAAACGACAAAGTTTTATTGGATGAAGAAAATATTTGGTGTCGCTTAATTAAAACTCTCCGAATCGGATATGTGTGTAGATATAATAATTAAATTTAATCAAATAATTGGTTTTGGCAAATGTTTACATTCGAAATAATCCGCAAAATTTTGCATCTAGTACATGCGATGGCAACCGGAGTTGGAGCGAGTCGGGAGAAAGTGTTGGGTTCTGCTTGACTTTGAATCTTGATTTCTGATATTGAAATCCAGAAAGTTTGAGTTCAAAGACCTTGTTGTCGATTTCAAGGCTCTCGGGGTTTGATTAGGTTTTGATTTGAATTTCAAGCGAAATTCTAATTCCCTGGAAATTTTCTTCACGTTCCTTATATCGTGGGATGAAAATCCATTTGAACTTATCGCTTTCCGTATCCTTTACACTTTTTCGAGGGGGGAAGCTCATTTTCATAAAAATAAATCATGTACTTTTCGTTCTTCTTATAACCCTTCATGTTTACACAACTTTTGACTATATCCGAAGCAATGTAATGGAAGTCAAAGTGCGCGTACTTTTTAACTAAGTTAACCGCAATTGAACCGAATAGAAAGTTTTTGTAGTGGAAGTCTAAAGTCAGATGCCATCTTTACGCTACCAAACTGTCATGACTTTTAAACTTTTTAAGTCAAAGAGCAATGTCTAGTAGTAAGCTTATTTTAAAAAAATAGAAGATCAGTCAGCGTATGGGTCTAGGTGCTGCCAAGGGCGTGTCTGAATATACATATATGGCCACGCATATCCGTGCCGTGACGGCGACTTCAGTGCAGTACCGGGAGCATCAGTGAAAATAAATTATGGGCCCCATGCAAAAAAATTAAGAAAGGCCCGCCATATTCCCAGATACCCGATGCAGTGGGACACCGACAATCTCAGTACCCTTCAGGCGTCCCTAAAAAACACAAAAATACGTTGCCACCGGTATTTTTTAATTTATCCCGAACGTGAAATAAATATTTTTTTCCGGGAATCGTATAGAAATGACGTACATTGATCAATCAAAAGTCGTAAATAAAAGTGAACAAGTTGGTTCGTGGATGGGCCCCAAAAGAGTTAACCTATTGCGGAGAGCATGTGCTTATAGTCCAAAAGCTAACTAACACTAAAATAAAAGGTCCCTTCTCTCTGGCAAAGATCCGGCAGGCCTGCGTTTTCTAGTATAAAAATGTTCAAACTTTAATACTACTAAACTTGGGCACCACTTTCGCCCAGTCAGACAAAGACTTTTTGTTTGGCCGCTGTGACTACTAACATTTCAAATACTTTTCCTACTCTTACTGTAATTGTGTTTCGTCTGGTTGTGTTCTCTAACCTCCTTTTTTAAGGGAGGGTTGCCGGGAGCTCTCGAGTTGTCCAGGGTCGTGTGAGAACAAACACCTTATTACAAAATAAAATTTCTTTATTTATTCAAAATATTCCTTATGTACTAACAATTTAGGTCTCTTAAATCTAAGTAAATACGGGATACATGTTTACAGGTTTCTTATAGCTATCTCTGAGTAATTGACTACGGCTTGCCTCTACAATACATGTTTCCTACTTATTTATTACTAAGCAGTTACCTACTCCCTACTCTATTCTACATGTGCGTAAGCTGGGGTCAATGGTCTAGCAGGATGTGCGCGTGTGTGTGTGTGAGTGTGTGTGTGTGTGTGTGTCGGTATGTGGTCGGTCTTGTATTTGGTCATACCGCGACACTGGTATAGGCAATGCTGCCGGGAACAATGTCGGATCATACACCACGACATTGGTCCAACATTCCTCCGGTATTCGGTCGGTATGCCGTCGGTAGGTGTTATGTCTGTAGTCTAACCGTGCCGGATCGTACACCACGACACGGTATAGGGATAGCTACTTCGGCACATAGTCGGATCGTACACCACGACAAGGCCTCGTCAACATTCCTCTGGTAATGTCGGTTAGGAATCGCTACTTCGGCACATAGTCGGATCGTACACCACGTCAAGGCCTCGGCAACATTCCTCTGGTAATGTGTATTGTGTGTAATGTGTGTTTAGTGTAACCGTGCCGGATCGTACACCACGACACGGTATAGGAAGAGCTACTTCGGCACATAGTCGGATCGTACACCACGACAAGGCCTCGGCAACATTCCTGAGGGGCAAAGAATGACCGTGCCGGATCGTACACCACGACACGGACACGGTCTAGGACCGGAGAAGGTGACCTCTCCGGAACGAGCCTGATTAAAAACTGAATTTTAGCAGCGAGCACTAATAACAAGAGTGATGAGCTAGAACAAATTTTTAAAAATGTTTCATTGCCCTTGAAATCAGCTGATAAAAATTTCAATAGGAGTGAAAAAGTCAAAATGAACAAAGAAGTAATATCTATGATAAAAGAAGGCAGAATTACTTAGCCACTAAACGCAGCGTATGTGAAAGAAAGATAAAAAATGAAGGGGAAGTGGCTGGAATATATTATAAGATTCCCGCCTTTTTTAATGGACAATACAAGTGCATTCGTACGCCCAAAACAACAATACATGTGCATTCGTAAGCCAAAATCGCTATACCAACACGAAATGTTTACCCATCAAATTACTGCTCTGTTCCAGTTTTGCTTCCATTTGAATGTAAACATTCCAGTAGGGGAATCAAGGAACATCTTCTGTTTCTTTCGTAATAATGTATTTTTTGCATAAGATGTATTTCCATCGCGCGTTTGTTATTATTTTTTTGAAATTTTTGCTTAATGTTATTTCTAATCTCTTCTTTCATATGTTTAACTCTTTTACTTGTCCTTGAGCTCTACCTAATCACTCTTGTTATTAGTGCTCGCTGATTTTAGCCTGGTGAAGCCGTATTTTATAGCCGGAAAGCTCGTCGGCGTAGGAAGCTTTAACGCTTTGAAGTGAGCTTTCAAAGGAGAATCACCCAGCCTGCTGAGTAAATATTTATTTTTCCTAAAGCTTTGTTAGGAAATGCCTTCTAGAGTTGAAACGGGTTACTTTAGTATTTTTCTAAGAGAGAGTTCTTAAGGGGCCTACAGACACACGACATGTTTGTCTACATGTCGATAACTAATCACGCACAGACGTAACTACATGTCGATAAACTTACCTAACGACATTATTTGGGAAAGGATTTTACCGTGATAGGTTGTGTGCGATCAGTAAGCTTTTACTAGCTTTTACACTGATGTTGAGAACCAAGTTTACAACTTCTGTACTAACACACTACATGTCTCAGAAAATCAAAACATTTTGATTTTTCGTCAACTTGTTGTGACATGTCGACAACCGGTGTACAGACGTGATAATTTGACGATTTCCAACTCAGGTTGGTAGACATGTCGTGCGTCTGTAGGCCCCTTTAGTAACGAACGTGGTTCGTTACATTACTCGATAGGTCACTGCTCTGGCTCTATTATGAAACGATTCCTTTAGCAGTGGCATAAAAGCGATTCTTTTGTGCTTCGCTTGAAAGTACGTCTAACAATTCCCGCAGTGTTCTTTGTTGGTTCTGAGGTTAGCACAAACACAGGTATCTGTGTTACTCGTGAAGAAGGAAGCTGAAGTCTACACCTAGACTCAGTCGTAGAACTGGTTCGCAATAGGCTTCATTATTTGAGGAGCTTTCACGCAAAAGTGAACAAATCCGATTATGCCTCGAACTAAGATACGAACTGTTTGATTGAAAATCGATTTCAATCATATATTAAAAAGGCTTCTTTAATTGCATTTTCAGCCAAAACATAAGAAATCCGCAGAGAAAAATGCGCTTTGTGTAAAATTATTCAAACTGGATTTGTTCACTTTTGCATAAAAGTTCCTCAGTTGATGACTATGAATTTTACCCCGAACGCGTGTTATGTGTAATTTGCATTATGAACAGCTTTTTTTTCAATTTTTGATCACTGTCCATTGCATTTCTGGGATGATGGCTGTGATATTCGCTTTATGATTAGGCGACATATCGGCCAGCTATTGTGAAGCTTGAGCTCTATATAGAGTGGGGCGGCGCTTTCATAGCTGCAAATGGTGCACTTGCACCGGGCGCAATTTCAAAATTTAAAACTTCGAAAAAAAAATTAAAAAAGTGTTCCCATGTCTTCATTGCCATATATTAAAGGAACTGTACAGACTGTCTGTGCCTTTTCCCATTGTTTTTCCAATGTGTGGTCAATCCAATTCCGTTTCGTTAGTCTGATTTCGTCGTGTATCTTTTCTTGGCCGACACGGTGTCATAGTTCTTGATTTGTAATTCATACTAGTCGTACTATTATGGGTCCCTAATTCGCTGAGAAACACGCTGAGTTATTGAAAGCCTTCTAAGTCCAGGAAAGCTGTTAAGGTGGACTGCTTTTTTCCAAGATTCTAAAGTAGAAACTAATACATGCAGTGCAGTCGTTACCAGGAAATATGAAGGCTTTGAGAATGACATAGTACTATAGATTATCTGAGTACAGGATTGTGCTGGAAATAGTTAAGGAAGTGCAGATAATACCGAAAAAGAGTCTGGAGTATTAAATAGGTAGCATTAGCGGGAGAGTTTTGTGAAGCTAAAAAAATGAGCTGCTGATGGGGCGAAATATGGCATACTGCACCGGGCGCAAAAAAATCCAAACACCGGCCTTGAGTACAAATTTTCCATAAGAACACTATTAAATGGTTTAACCTTTTTCGCAGTCATATACATATATTAGTATATATTTTTAAGAAAATCAGTAACTTTAGAATTTTCCAGGTTATAATTCCTTTTAAGCTTAATGAGCAAAGCTTAACTAAAAATTAAAAAAAAAAAAAAGAAAAAAAGCGAACATTTAATCCAACCAAATTGTTTTCCTATTGAATGCCTCCATTTAAAAAAAAATGAAATAACTTTTGATAGAATTTAATTTTACAAAGTTATGCAGATAATTGGCGAGTTTACAAACAGGCCTGCAATTCGACACTGAACTATTTAATACGAGTAATAAAATGCTTAAAAAGTTCAATCCCTGCAAAAATTTGCACTCGGCATACCTGGAAGCCTGAAAAATGCAGAAAAATGGACGTGATCAATTATTTGATATATGAAAAGTTTCCCAATTAAAATTAATTAAAAATTTCATAAAAAGTTGGAATTTTCTAGGCAGCTTTTACTATAGTTTATTAGATTAGTGTCATATTGCTAGAGGAAATTATAATAGCGCACTGTGCGCAATGACTTCTTCCTTAGTAATTGTGTATTATCTAGATAAAGTCCTTTTAAACTGCGAAACCGCATTGTCTGTCCCACTTAAACGTATTTCAGCCACGACTAATTCAAATATTTTTTTTAGTGCTTATTAAAAATGTCCACAAAGTCCCATGGAGGAAAAAAAATATGGAATTACTCGCCATGAGTATGAACAAGGAAGGCTCCTGCATACCTAAAAAGGACAAACAAAATTTTCTCATCAAAATCCTTTTGGCAAAGGCAAATAATTAAAGTTGGAGTCAGGACCGGGCTTGCGGAGGCTCCTCCTGACTACTTCTAGCCATGTTCTATGTGTACATTCGGGCTCTTTCCCCGTTGTGAAGTTCACGGGGAAAAAATTAAGGTTGTACAGGATCGTCAGAGGCACACAAGTTCCACATTGGAATTAAATTAAAATCGTGTAAGCCGTGTTCCGTGTAAAAGCGTGTGTTTGCCTAGAGTAGCTTTGGTAAAAGGTTTTCCGAATGGGCCTCCGACGCGTATAAAGTGTCTTCTGTCTTCAATGAGTGAAATTTGATAAAATGCGAACAGAGGAGTAGTGGAACTGGCAGAAGTTCTCAGTTTTCCTCGGGTGCACTTAAGGCCGTAATGGACGTGCTCGGCTCGTTGTAAATTGATGAAACTCAAACAGTCACCAGGGAATCAATCATGAACAAGAGGACACGACAAAATGTAAACAGAATTGATGATCTCCGAATCCTGCATGCTGAATAAATTCCGGATGACGTGGATTAAAGAACTACTGTACCAGCAATCACTTTAGAGAAGCTAAATGGACTCCCGGCTTCCGCCCCACTAGCCACACCGAGGTGATAGTGCTTGATTAAGTAGAAATTGAAAAAGACCTCAAACGAAGTTTCAAGGTGTTTGCACACTGTGTCTCTTATTAAAAGTGGCCAACCTGTGTACCCGACCTGTTCCGGGCGCTGTAAGCGAATCTTTAATTACTACTTGTCCTCAACTAAATCCTCATTTGCTTAAGAGTGTGAGGACGGAGGGCTGCAGGAAACGTGCTGCTGAAAATTCCACTAAATTATTTTCGCGTTGAAAATATTTTGGCAGAGCTTCATAAATTATTAATGGCTGTCGCAGCGCGCTATAACATGGGGTATTTTCTCTTGGGTTCTCGGCTGTCATAGTTACTTTGTTTCGACACATTTAGGCACTAGGCAGGAATATTTAAACTTGGAAGGAGTTTTGGGACCAAACAACTTTTCCCCGGGTGAGTGATGACGTATGGTACAAATATTGAAATCCTCTACGGAATGAATTCTATTTTCTAAGGATATAGATGGCTTTGTGGTGTTCAACTGTTGAATAGGTTTCGTTTTTGCTCTTGTGGAAGTTATGCGAATGTACGGGCTTCCATCCATCAGGAGTTTGGGCTGTTTTTGATTGACGAGGATTAAAGGATGTTCTTATTGTTTTTGTTTAAGTGGTTTATTTATACTAAAGTGTATAATGTGCTCGTCTTATAAATATGTATTTATGGGGCTAATCCATGGGATATAAAATTGAATGATGTATTTAAGAAATCTATGTTATTATCAGGATTTATGCTTATCTGGACTTTTTCTACGAGTAAATAGCTCAATTGGGAAAACAATTCCTGCAACGTTGTTAACAATAGCTTAAATTGGATATTGGAAACAAGTTTAACATCTCAGGGAACGAAACAATCCCAACCCTAATAACTGTCTTAAAAACATTTTCTTCTGTATAGATAAAGGATATTTCTTATTGAAAAGATATTTATAGTATTGCGGCGAACTCCCAAGATCGAACAAGATGTCTACCCCACTCACGATGATCTTTCAGAAACGCCCTGATGGTATGGATAGGACTGATCCATTCACCCACTCTGTTGGAGCAATGCAAATATACAGCTGTTTTCTTTTTATTTAGCCAAAAAAGGCATACTCAAACTAAAATTATGCAGGGGGCAGACATGATCCATAGGAATTAAAAACCATGCAGAATCTGTTGACGAGTTCGTTCCTAGTATAGTCGGTACGATGAGGGTATTCCTTAAACTGTTTTGTATGCCTTGTTTGCCGAACATCAGTATTAAATTTGAGCAGATCCGACAGATACTGCACTTTAAGGTTGCCCCTTGGAACGCTCACAGGCGGGACAACAATAGTATCCATGGGCTGAGGTTGCAAGGTTTGTGTTGGGTGATTTGGAGAAATATCGTTAACGTCAGAGTAGAAACCATCTCCGACGATGAGTAGCTGCGAGAAAAATTTGGGTAAGTTGATGAGTTCTTGAGAGTTGGAGGTGAAGGGATAGTGGATGGTGGAGCAGACATTTTATTTATCTTAGGATTAGGTATGTTAGTTTTTGTGTTAGATAAAGTATTTGCTGTTAAGAGTTTAGTTGGTATGACTGATTTTAGTATTGACCGTCGTTTTCATCGATTTCAAATCCGCTTTCGATTGCATCGATTGGAACAGCTTGTGGAGAGTTTTGGAAACCGAACACGTGCCATTGAGAATCATCCAACTTCTCCAACCGTCGCGTCGTACGAAGGCTCAACTAGCAGCGTTCGTATTCGAAGCGACTTATCTGAGGAGTTCCCGATTCAAACGGGTGTCCGACAGGGAGGTGTCGCTTCGCCACTTATCTTCAATGTTGTGACCGACGCGATTATGCGTGATTCGATGGACGACTCGGGGTTCGATACGACGACAACAACTTCGTAACCGACTTAATGTTCGCCGACGATATCACCGTCTTCGCCGACACGGATGCCGCAGCAACGGACATCTTATACGACATTTCCCGCATCACCCGGGTTAAAAATCAATGCGGAAAAGACCAAAATGCTCCCAACGGACGGATCGAAGGCCAGTGTTCACCTCGATGGAACCCAAATCGAACCGGTTCCGAGGTTCAAATACTTGGGATCATTGGTTGAGGAAACGAAAGTAGCATCGACGTGCGACGTTCACAGCCGCATCGGCCAGGTAACAGCAGCCTTCGCCTCGATGGTGCATGTGGAAATGAGCGAATATTTCCATCAAAACAAAAGTACGCCTTTACCGGACGTTGATCCTTCCGATTCTTATTTGTGGATCTGAAACGTGGAAACTGCCCAAACTCGACGTTAAGAAGTTCGAGTTCTTTCAAATGCGATGCTTGAGGCAGTCCTCGGTGTTTCACTACACGATCGCCTTCGAAACGAGACAGTCACACAAAGACGCGATCAACAGACACTGATCGAAGAAGAAATGCAAAAACGTCGACTACGGTGGTTTGAACATGTTTGCCGAATGGATGATGACCCCTTGCCACGTAAACTTCTCTGGCGAGACCGTCCCGCAGGCTGGAGAATCCAGCGATCGGCACCGAAGAAAACCTTACTGAAGAATAAAGAATCAATGGTTATCAGTTACCGAGGCTCGAGACGTCGCCAAAAATCGTCGAGAATGGAAAGGAATCGTAAATAGAATTCGAGACCCAGCGGCATCGGCAGCAGCGTATCCGTTGCTGGGACGTCCCGCTCGGACCGCCAGCTAACGGATCAAAGAAGAAAGAAGAAGATTTATGGTTAAATGATGATAAACTCGTATTTCCTCATAATTAAAAAGTTTGTGTACAATCGGCTTGTAAATTCGGAATCTGGCTAAAAAAAATTCACAATGATCACAATAAAACTAAAGCCAGCATCGAATTTATACGATTTTAACACGCAATTGATTTTTAAAAAACACATTTCTCTGTGTTCTAACGTTATGTCATCAAATCTGCTCCCATAGACCCCTATATATGGATTTCCCCGCAGTAATTCCGTGAAAATGTGAAACGTGCCCAGGTACATGGATGAAGGTAAGCGCCCAGGGCTTAATAGTCGTGAAATAGAAGGAACAATACTCTCCAATGGGTCAATGAAAGCATCAGTCTCATGTTCGTTGAAAATAAAATTTGCTAGATACTATCACATAATCTCTCTGCCTCAGAACTGATGTAGTCTAACATCAGTTCTGAGGCACAGAGATTATGTGATAGTATCTAACAAATTTTCCCTGCATTTATTTAGTCTTTTTTTCATAAATAGTTAAAATGTCACGATTGGCTGCTTGATATTTTTTAAGGTGGTAGCAATGTAGTAGTAGCAATTAAAAAAAATATTTGTAATTTTTTTTCTTCTTTATCATAATCTGCAAGATAAACTCATCAGCGTTAACACTTTTTTTAGTTAAATTTCAAGTTGGTAAAGCAAGTTTCTTCAAAATTAATAATTCTAACAAGTCCTTAAGATCTTTATTGAAACTCTCTAACTTTATCCTTTATGACACAAAATAAAGTTTTCGGTGCTCGCTTTAATTATTGATTATCCTTAGTATATGGCGGGTCATCACGGGTGAAACTTCTAATAGAAAATTACAACCACCAAGCAACTTTGCGATAAATGTCATTTAACATTAAATAAGAGCGCAGAAAATTAATTGAAGTTATTTTTTTATAATATTAAATGAAGTTCATTTTTTTATTATTTTTTAGAGTCGCTTTGAAAACATATTTTATCTGGAAAAATTAACCCTAACTAACCCTTTGAAACTGTTGGTCTGTCACGTCGTTCAAGTTATAGTGCAATGTCGACTAGTATGCTCAGCTTGATGGATAGAGAAAACAATTGAACAGTTTAGGGGGTCTGAGTGTCGTTGTGTGGTGAACCTCGCGTTTGAGCTCAAGGATGTTAAACGAGTTCAGAAACTGATTTCGGAAGATTGTTTTACAAGTTGTTAGGTGTGTTAAGTGCGAAACACAAATGCCCCACTGAACCATCTTTTCGGCCTTTGCTTTGTAGATGTGGTAGAAAGAGGGATAAACAAACGCATTACGGCTCTTGTTTTTGGTGACACAGATCAGGGAGAGTTTGCATTGACACTACGGAAACACAAATCCCAGTCAGTCACCATCATCATCAGGAACTCCACAGCCTATTATTGTTCGCCTTGGCTTCCTCCAGCATTCTTCCTCACGATTCTCAATCCATGTCCCGACTTTTTCAGTTTCTTATATCAAACTGTCTTTTCTTAGGCTGACCTGATCTCTGTTTTCCTAGCGGTACTTTGTTTCCCCAGCACTATCTGTGTCAGGTTCCGTTCCCTACCTCGTTGAACATAAGCAATCCATAGTAGTCTGTTTATTTTGATCATTTTAATAATGTTTGGACTCTTACTGATTTCATACAACTCTGAGTTGTATCTTCTTCACCAAACGCCCTCAACCTGTATTCTTTTGTAGATCGAACAAAGGATTCTCCTTTCAAATCGTCCTACCAAAGCTTTGTTTGCGTTTTTCAACGTCCACACTCCCTAAGCATATAGTAAGACAGGCCTTATTAGTGTTGTGTAAAGTGCCAATTTTCTGTCCTTTGAAATATTTCTGGACGTCACACAGTGGGACCAAATCCAAAAAAGCTGGCCAAAAGTCGAAAGGTGCTTTAAAAGATCTCAAATTTCATACTCGGGGGTTTTCGGGGTCGCTGATTACGAATCCGTTGTCGAAATTGCGATTTTGAAAATGGCGGACTCAATATGGTTAACATAACCTCTCCCAATAGTCAAAACCTGTAGTAAATGATACCAAAACATCTCACTTAGGGGTTTTCGGGGTCCCTGATGACGAATCCCGTGTCGAAATTGCGATTTTCAAACTAAAAGACTAAATTTTAATAACATAACCTCTTAAAAAAAATCAAAATTTTTTTTAATATAATTTTTAATACTTTTGATTAATTTTGTTATAAGCAAGTTATTTTATTAGGAAATTATTGTTTATTAGAAAAATAAAATAAGAATTTTTAAGAATGCAATTGCAATTACAGAAGAAAATCATTGTGAATACAAGTAAAAGTTGTATCTCTATCTTCTGATGTCATTGTTATTCAGAGCTTAAATCTTCATTTTGTGAAACATTATCACTACTTCCTATACGTGGTGGTAACAGCAAATTAACAACATCTTCTGACATAGACTTGAATGAAAAATAAAAAAATATATATCTCGATAGACCATAACTATAACCTTATATTACAAGAATTTTTTACGTTTTTCGGATACGTTCAGTTTTAATGAAGTTATCGTGCAGACCATGCGGTGGTATTTTCATTTCAATGTTGGAAATACAATTTTGAAAACTTTTCGTTGAAATATTTTTTTTTTTAACATTTTTTTTTTGTTTCTCAATGTACAATGAGTAATATGTAATTAATAGTTCTCAATTTTTTTTGCAATATACGGTTGAAAACATTCCCTCCACAACCCTAATTTTTGGATGTGCTGCACGTATGTGACCCCTTAAAACACGGAGGGGCAATTTTGGGCAGCGAATTTTTTTTGGAGGTAAAGGATTACACTTTTACCAACAACGCCCAGCAAGTTTTGCAGGGGTGCAGAGGGATGCAATATTACTTTTTGTCCAAAATATATGGCATTCTTACAATCCTATTTCATAAAAATCACGTGTAGTAGATGCTTACTGTGTATTATATACTTTCTTAATGGGTATACTACAATTTTTTGTATACTCTACTTACCTTCCAAAGAAAATTCCACTTTAAACAACCACGCTTGGTTACTTAATTTTTTATAGCGTTTTGAACAAGTTAACCTTTTTTCGCAATATTAACGGTTTAAAAATAAGCAAAAAGAGTAAAGTAGCAACGAAAATATATCCGTCCGTAGAAAAATATCTAATCTTCCGTGACTGATTGCTCACTATTGGAAGTGTACTCGAACCAACCCCCCGCCCCCCCTCAAACCGCATTCTAGTAACTTTTTTTTAGACTTTTGGCCAGCTTTTTTGGATTTGCTCCCACTGTGCGTCAGGTGCTTGGGTAGACCAAAGTAGTATCATTAGCCAGTGCTATTGACCTTCTGATTTCGGCCGATGTACCATTTCCTTTTGTTATAATCGTGCCTATATATACGAATTCATCCACTGCTTCTATATTGTAGGTGTCTATCGTCTGTTGACTGTTGTCTGCAACTTCTGGTGTTTTTTGTGCATATAGACTGAGCGTCTATAAATTCATCAAAATTTAACCGTTTCCTCTTTATTAAGTTCATCATTTAGTTCATTATTTTGCTTTCTTCGTTGAATTATTAAATCATTAACAGTCAACACAATTATATTAAATCCAAATAAGAATGTAGTTTAAGATTAAATACGAGAAATTAACCGCAAAAATCTCCATTTTTTCCGTTGAAATTAATTGACTATTCCCCCAAAAAACAAAGAAAACCCCTCACGAAAACAAAACAAAAGATTTACCTCCGATAAAAGCGGATAAAATTAAAATCATGGACGCTAATAATATATATTTGCACAAAAATAATAACCGACTTAAGTTAAAAAAAAAGCTGAAGGTACCAGGAAAAAAACACAACTCCGTGACGGAAGCAAAATAAAGCGAATAAATTATCCGTAAAAATAGCAGAAAAAGCTGACAATCCCCTAAAGCCAGAAATTTATTAGTGAATGGGGGCTGGGGGTTGGGGGAGCAAGAAATATAATAATTTCTGTTTGACTTAGGAGGAAGTAAACCTGCTTCTGTTTTATTAGATCATTCCGGAAGGTCGTGGAAGCCGTATCCTTTTTTAAATGAAAAATAAGCACAATTTAAGGAAGTTTATGCTTTGCCAAAGATACATTCGCTCGCTCGCTCACTACCCCCAGGGGAATCGGAATATAAATGATTGTTTTCATATTAAGATGGATTTTTAATTCTCAAAATTTCGGTGAAATCTCCTTTTTCGCAGTTATTCCAGGAAAAAGGAGAGAATTTATGCTTTTAGAGTGGGTGCCGCGTATTATATGAGTCCTTGTTTGTTTTATTTGAGTTTTTCGTTCATGTTTCATTAATAACTCAATCGTGATATGTACTAAGTTTGTAATTTGTAGGGCGAAACTTGTGTTATTCTTTTCCAGTATGTTTCTGTAGATTGCAGTATAAAAATAGAAATAAAAATATATGAATTTCTTATTGACTTTTTTCATATATCCGATTTATGTTTACTTGATTTTCATACTTTAGTTAGTTTAATATAACTTTCTGTGAGCCCCCTCTGTTGGATGACTCTTAAAGTTTTCCTCAGTATACTTTCCATCCACGAATTTATTACGGCTATTAACGTTACCATTATTCCTCCAAATACCCTCGCTATTTGTTTTTGATATTGAAATGGGCGCATAATATACTTTTTCAAAAACGGAACTAGCAATAGTAGAATCGATGATAACATACATACTTAAGGTGTGGGAGTAGTACTTTAAAGACTTCTTCAAAGAAAATAACCCTAATACAGGAGGAAACAGACAATCGAAAGATCACTATTGTCACAGTCCCCCAAAAAGATGCATTGATAAACTACAAGAGGGAGTTGATAACATTCAACAAATTGAAAGATGACGCTTTAGCATCAATGTTCGCCTCGAGTTCTTCTTTGCCCGCCCCAGTGCTATGCCACCACCGTCCATTCAAGCGACTCTGCTCCGACAATGATTCGGATTTTGAACAACCGCATATCCGCCTCACAGAACGGATGAATAAATCAGTCTCACGGTATACAGAAACAGAAGGTAATGTAAAATAGACGACAGCTTCTAATACCGTAAAAAATGGGCGCCTGGCGATGTAAGCTCTAATGCAGAAACAACAACAACAGCTTCGATTTTATATGGAAAGCGTCCCCCATGTGACGTCAGCACTAAAATACCGTATACGGTATACAGTCTTTTACATTACCTTGTTTCTGTATACCGTGATCAGTCCTATCCACCATGGTAAAATAATGCAAGGTAAGCTCATAAGGAAAGCTTCTGTTTCCATCTTGAAAAGCTTTTCAAATTGAGTTACGTCACGAGAAAGCTTTTTTCCTTATGGACTAAGCCCTAAGTAACGTCACGGGGCCCTTATGAGCTTACCTTGTAATTAGGGCGTACTTGAAGGAAGATCATCGGGATTGAGGTAGGCATCTTTCGTCCATTGAATGTGCTTTTCGTTTAACCTCAACCCACCGCTCACCCCAGACATGAGAAACGGTGCAACTGTGTGGTTAACTTTCAGCCCGTAGAACAAGTCTTTCGTAGAACCTTCTTAGTCAGCAACCGGACAGACCGCTTGAACGTCAAACTGACACACAAATTTTCGAAAGCTCGGATACGGCGTGGTAAGCCTTTGGCCTTTTTTTATGTAATAGTCTAAGCTCAGGTGTCACCCTTTGTTCTACTAGTACGTCGTGGCGTATAAGTCATGGTACAATGTCCAGTAGTAAGCTTAGCTCGAAAGATAGAGAAAAGGGCATAATAGGTTAGGGGGAGTCAAGGGGGTGTTGGAGAAAGTGACGATGAACCTTGCGTTTGATCTCTTGGATGTTCTATGAGTTCGGGAATACTGTCTTTGGAAGGTTGTTCCACAGACGAGTTGTTCTTGTTATAAACGAATTTCTAGATCGGAGTGTGCGCGAGATAAGGGCTGTAAACTGTGGGGGTCAGTCGAGCGGGTAAGTCTTGTGTTGCGGGAGAAATGTTGCCTTGGAGGCAAGAGGTTACTTATTTCAATGCAGCAGTCATTATGAAAAAAGCGATAAAATTTTGCAAGACCTGCTACATTCCTACGGTGTCTTAATGAGTCAATTGAAGAGCAAATGACGCTGTCACCAAAAAGTTTGAAAGCGCGGTTTTGCACCTTGTCCAACCAAGCTAAGATGGTTTTTGGGGCCCGGCCCAGATATGCGAGTTGTATTCGAGACGGGGACGAATGTAGAGCTTGTAAATTATAGCCCTGGCAGACGGCTGAAGGAGGAATTTGCACCTTTTGAGGAATCCTAGACACTGGGATGCTTGTTTAGCACTTTGGAATATGTGGTTATTCCAGCGCAGATCTTCAGCTAATGTTACGCCTAGGATGTTTAGAGAGGGTTTTGCCGTTACGCTCTTGTTGTTCACTAAAATAGAAAGAGGGTCGGTGCAAGTTTTATTGGAGAAGAGACAGTACTTCGTTTTTAATTAATTATATTCGACACGGTTCTTGTGGCCCCAATCAAGAATTCGTTCGATGCCCCTGTTGATTGAATTGACAAGAGTTGGCGATGATGTAGACAAGGTCTGGCACGCGCTTGTCTTACATTATCAAAACCATAGGAGAAGCGTAGAGTACCGTCGTCAGCAAAGCTGTGGAGTGAATTGGAGGGGACTGAGAGCAGGTCATTTATAAAAACTAGGAAGAGAGCTGGTGATAGAATTGAGCCCTGGGGAACACCTGCGGAGATGGGGTGGGGGTCGGATTCGACGCCATCCAATACTACCTTGATTGAACGGCCAGAAAGGAAGCTCTCAATCCAGTTCTTCAGAACAGAGTCAATACCAATAGCTTGGAGTTTAGCCAACAGAGCGGGATGCCATACTCTGTCAAAAGCCTTGGAGATATCCAGAGCAACCAGGCCAGATTCACCAAATCGGTACTATGCCGTCAGCGATAGGAAACGTCAACCGTAAGCAATGACCGTAAGTAACCGTAAAAATGCATTTCTCCAGGTAACAATACCCGTGGTCCGCTTGGGTAGCTTCTAGTATGTAGGTAGTGGATGATACACCTCAGTTGGTCGTCTGGGGACAAGTTTTCATGTTATTATCTAACAAGGCCTGCCAAACCAGTCCCTCATCGCTTTGGTCATTTCTTTTTGGTCAAGTCTGACAAGTACTTAGTACAACATAGTTTTGCTGATATCTCCTCGCTACTAGTGCTAAACGTATTACTATTTTTCTTCTTTACTATATTTTAATTAGATTAGTTTTTCTATTAAGAACAATTAGTTACACTCTAAAAGATATGAGTTTATGTTCTTACGTATTTTCTATAAAATAAATAAATAAATAAAATAAATAAAATAATTAATTTGCCTAATTTCTGAAAAGTGCCCCATAAGATTAAATCCCTCTGCTTTAAATTCATTTTCTAGCTCAAAGGGATAATTGAGAAATTATGTCCTTGCACTATAATGACCATATTCAGAATGGTGCATCATTAAGCCGCTGTCAATTGAGCTTCCATAGCGTAAAAGAGTAATAGGTTTAAAAGCAGAAAAATGTGTGTCCCATAAAGCAAGTGGTTTACAACCTGTAGATTAGATTTCATCTAATTAAAACCCTTATTTTTGTTTTAGAATTTCAAGTAGATAACTCGCTTTGATAACATTCTACAACATTCCCAGAAAAAAACTTCATTTTAAACGTACTACCTTAGCCGAGACATTCCAATGCTCGCCCGAAAGGTAAACTTCATTCAGTATAATTTCAACGTCAAGAGTAAAGAGGTAGATGCTGCAATCTACTTCGAATCCTTTCGTTTTAGTGCATTATGTAAACTATAAATACGTGAATACACACACACAAAAGCTTGTTGAATGCCCTACACTTTTCTATATCAACCGACTGTCGAGGATGCTGTGTCCTTCTTTTCAGGAAGTTCATTTAAAAGTGAAAATAACTTCCTGTTTGACTTTCAGTAGTGGAAATGCGAAATAATGTTTAGTTACTACTTCAGATCCTTCGTTCACGTACACAGAAATGGTGTATTATGTTGATTGTCTGGCGGTATATAAATATTTACAGTGTCCTTCAGTTGACCATATTTTGTTTTGTTTGCAGTTTACTACCATAAATCAATATCTGCTTAATGCTATTTTGTTAGATAAACTTAGGTGAAAACACCTGTTAATATCGTTAAGATGTTGTTTTTTGTTTCTAAATCTCTTCAGTCTATATTTACTTTAATTAAAACATGACAAAAAGCCTCCGGAATTATGTAATGTTGATATAGTTTAAAAAAAATTCTACCTTACTTTTACTTTTTTAAACTCAAACTCCACAAAACCACCGCAATGTGAAGCGCACTTAACACTGAATGTTTACACAATAGCTTTGTTTTAGAAAGTTATAAGTGCTTAATTATTCGCCAACCATACTTTCTATAAACTTAAATGCAACTACAATTACTTTTCTGCCTCTGAAACCACGAAGCGACGGCATTCTTGCTACGGATGAAAGGAAACTCTATGACGTGATGACTTATTTTTCTTAAAGTTTCAGGCTTATAAAATAAAGGATAATAAATCATGGCTCATAAGTTATGTAAAGGCTTACAATTTTTACTTTAGGATTTGCTACAAGTTTCTCTACATTAGATTGAGTTCAACAACGAGCGTTTGAAGCATTTGCAGAAAAATTTTATGTCTGCACATACAGTTATAGGATTGCAAATTTTTGTAGTTACAACTTTAATCATAAGGTGGCATCAGGCAAATCTTGCACGAGCTTGCTGTGCTACCTTGAACAACTAGCCTCGTGTATCCCCAGCTTTAGAGATATCGCTACGATAGATAGTTTTGTCAGGGATACTACATAGCTGCAGTGGCTTATAGGGTGGATAGTAAAGCGGTGTCGTCTCCAAAAAGTTCGTTTAGAACGGGTCTCATTCCATCGAGTTTATTAGATATTCGCAAAACTTATCAACTTAAGGTCGGGTGTCTTCGAAAATGCATCACTGCGGTATCACTGCAATATTCAGCCACAGAGTTCTAATTGCTGAATATTGCAGTAATACCGCAGTGATGCATTTTCGAAGACACCCGTCTTTCTGACTCTTAGCAGTTTTCATTAAAACAAAAAGGCCCGACTGATGTTATGATATTTTTTTGCGAGCATTTTTTCGTCACCTCAAAGAAGTCGATATAGTTTTTGGTTTGCGCGATAACGTTCAGGTACAAAAATCGCGAACGGCGTTTAAACAAAAAAACGGTTCGACCGAATTTTATGAAAATATTTTCGATCATACTTTGGTTAATATTCTTCGAACGCCACCTCAACGTAATCGTTATCGATTTTGGTTCGGGCGATATCGTGCACGAAAAAATGACCACATACGAACGCACACACACACACACACACAAACATACTTCTTCTCAATTTTTTGCTTAAAATGCTATAGGGTCCTTGAAAAATGTAAATATGTTGAAAAATTCGATTTCGATTTTTGGACCGATTACAATAACCCAGCAGGAAATGCAGTCATTACCGAAGTAGATATGTAATTCATTACAGTAAGCTCGGACGGATACTTTTAGCATTACAGAATAGCTTACTTTTGCACAGGCATGTCATAGGCGGTAATCAGTATATTACTTTTCCGACTACTAAAGAATGCCTTTTGTAATGTACTTCAGAAAATGCATGGGATCCTTTTTGCATTACAGGGTAATGTAAAGTGTAATGACTTTGGAATAATGTACTCATTCGTCAATTTTTTCATGTATTACATGACAATTTATTACTTTTCACCAAATGTTATCATAGAAATAATGCATTACGACAGTAATGACATCCAAAATTTCCTGCTGGGAACTTCCCTATACTGGGAAGTTAAAAATTCTTAGCTGATTCCGAGAACGAAGTTATGCTTGTGTTAGTGTGCTTGTGTCAGTCGACAATTTTTTGGGATGCACAAGTGAGGAACTTCTTTTCGACCCCTTGCCTATAATTATTTTAAGTGCTGATGGAAAAAGTGATGGACCACACAATTTGGTTCAACAATAATCACACAGCTGTCAAAAAGTTCACTCAGAAATCCAGTGAAAGAGTTGGCTCAAAAAATCTGTACCCTCTTCGTCCTCTCTTACCCTCTTATCTACAAACTATGTTTTCAGCCAATTTTTATTGGTTGGCTGTTGGCTCATGTGAAAGGGGCCCTAGCGAATGAAGATTATACCAAATATTGTTTGGAGTTTAGAGGGGGAAGAAGCTTGTGGGAATAATACTCACATTTCGCGAATTTAAGCTTATTGCTGTTGAGTTTGTATACCCCAGGGCAAGGAAAAGGTGCACTTGGAAGAAGATCTAAATGGACGGACGAGAAGGAAGGGAGAAAGTTAAAACGAACGGAGTAGTACAATATATCATGATCCACAAAGCTATGAGGGGAGATTTGATTGAGTTTTAACTCTGAGCCAGAAGAAATAGCAGATAGAACATCGAGAAGCGATGATTTTAGCAGTTCAGAAATTTTGGGAGTTGTTTAATAATATGTAAGTCCAGAGATTCAAGGAAATATCTAAGTAGTAGGTCAACACCAGCAACAATTATGTACTCATAATGGCGTAAGAGGCTTGAAGCAAGGTTATAGAAACGAAAATGCTCACTCATGAGTAACTTGTTTGTGAGCACTTATAAATACCTCATTATGAAATCCCTCTTGCTCATGAGTGAAGAAAATGCTTTAACTTCGGCTTGCTCGCACTCATGAGTTAAGCTGCGTACATAGACTGCTCATGCACATGAGTGAGGACCGCTTTTTTGGTATTTTGAGCACGAGCGTTAGTGAGCGTATAATGGGTGTAGGTACCCAAAATGGAAATAACATGTAAATAAGAAAGAACATGGATAAGGATTGTTTAATTAGTTTTAAAATAAATTATAAAAATTATTCGATTAAATTAATTTCCATTAATAAATAGTCTTCTAAGTGTAGACATTTCCACTCACTTAAAGAGAATGCTCGCACAACCCCTCCCATTCAATCCTACCCCTTCCCAAGCCTAAAATCATGCCGCTGGAAACTAAACCAAAGCCACGACGATCATGGGCGAGTTTGGAAAATCCTGAAAAAATTACTCACGGACGAGTGAGCGCACTATGTAGCACACAGCTGTCGCTCGTGAGTGAGGAGTGAGTTGAATGAGTCACACATGAGTGTGAATTTTCGTACCCTGGTTTAAACACTTTAAGAGGACGCATTTATCATTTCCGCATTGCAAACTCCATTAAGAAACCGATACCTAAATATTACTAACGCTGAGCCAAGAGCTCTAATGGACTAAAAAGCAGTATGAGAATTTAATGGCAAGCTTTATATGCGACTGAGTGAGGTTTTTCGTTTCATTCGAAGGGGAAGACATATTTTTAATGGGTGACTAAAAAGGCGTAGATCGACCATGGAAACACCGTCCTTGAACACACATTTGGAAAGCATGGTATGCAAAGTTACTAACCGGATGATAGAACGAGATATCAGTTAGGATGATATCAGGAGCTGTAGGGGAGCAGGCATTGGATGTAGCGGTAGCACCAATCAGAAACGTCCAATGCGATGCGTAGACCTTCTGCGGAATAGAAAAGGCACGTTTATTCTGGGAAATTACAACAAGCCTTAAACACTGAATCTCGAAGACAATCTGAAAAAAAAATTACAACGAAGGTTGGTCTGATCTGGAACGGGAATATCCTTTATAACACCGAACAAACAAGAACAAGAAATTTTGCATCAGCAGAACATTGCTATTTTATTTCAATTTAATTAAAAACTAAATATGTTTTGCGGACATTCCTCCAAGCTGCTGTATGGTAGACAATATTATCGAGCAAAGATCTGGCATATCAGCTTACTCAAATTAAGACTAGTCAAAGAATAATTATGGTTCAGAGTTTTTCTCCCTAGTACTGCTCTTAACAATTCCGACTATTTCTTTTTCACCCTCATATCTGTCTATCCATCCAAGTGATTATAATTATTTCAGCTCACTTTGAGGGTATCTTTCCCCAAGATGTTCATATTTTATTATTCCCGTTCAGATTTTTTCTCCGACATTCCTTAAGCCCGCAAATCTTTTCAAAACCCGCCCTTTATGACATTTCATGGTTTTATGCTGAATGAATTCTTATGAGAGATGGTTTCTTATGTACGCACAAAAAAGTCCTCAATCTTAGTTTAAGACTCTAGATTTGTCAAGATTTCAATATTTAAATCTAAAAGGACATTTTGAATGGGAATTTATTGAAGATATCATAATAGTGGCGAAATTATGAGTTGTGGATGGAAAAGAATTTGGTAATTTATTTCTTAGGTTATTCTTTCACCTTAAATAAATAGCGTTGTCTGAAAATATAATCATCATGTCCCATTAATAGCATGATAATGTAGAATCTCACTTGCAGTAATTAAAGTTTAACCGTTCGTGAAGGATATAATAAAGCTTATTCACCAGCAAGACGACCAAGGTCTCATTCAAGACCAACTTTGATTCAAGACTTGTGTACGAATATATTAAAAAAACAACCCCACGTTGCCAAATTTCCTTTCAACCTGCACAAACTTTCTTAATATTTTTACCAAAAGGAGAAAATCCCCAAAATTGCTTCACGTGTGCATGGCAGAAATTTATCGACCTAATAAAATGCAAATTATGGCCAAACCAGACTCCTGCAGGAGAAATTCACTACACCCAGATTGCTGCTATGGCACGCTGCATTCAGCTAACTCTAGCTGATCAAATGACCTTATATACCTTACTCCTGTTTTCTTAGTCATTATGTTAAGTGCAGTTTTTCTGCTCCTTCCTCTATAGAAAGTAAAATGCCAATGAAGTCAGAAAGCACGAAAAATAATGCCATGGAAAATAAAACTTGACTGTCGCGAGTGCTTTCAGTGATGAAATTTTATAAAATACCGATTCATAAATTTAAGTCTAAAAATTAAAACAAAAAAATTCCTTGAAGATATTTTCATATTTAAAAAAGCATCAATTCCAGGATTCAGGCACAGTTAATCCCTTCTAATTTGAAATTCAGTTCAAGTTATCAAGGAGGGGAAATTAGGATCTCTGGAAGATTTGGGAAATTAGATTTCCTTTTAGAAGGATATAGCCTACAACTGACGTAAGATGATAGTGAACAAATGGCTTACGCTAGTGAACAAATGTCTCAAAGTATCCTTAGAATGCCCGAAATAGTATTGGTGACGGGGATAAAATTACTTTTCTCGAGAAGATGAGATTTTAAGATTTTCAGTGTCCTGTTATGGTGAAAATAAGGATTCTTCTTAAAGGGAACGTGAAATTTCTTAACTACCAACTAAATTGGGAATTGTATCTCTTGATGAAAATGATGCTAGATAGAAACATCAGATTTTCGCTTCAAGCATATTTTGCATACTGTTGATGTTATTGCGCGAGGACGATGTAGAGTCTTATAATATTGATTTCTGTTAGTTCTAAGGATATAAGCAGGGAAGCCAGGGGTGTTGCATTAAAGGGCATTTTTCGTTACCAAATCGGCGAAATGAAAACAAAAAGTTTTATTTAAATAGCAAAGTAGTGAGAAATGAACTGAGAGTCATTGTACTGAGGCTGGTGATGGACCCAAAGAAGCCGTCAGAATAATGGCGAAAACTTACGAAAGTATTTTATTGGACATTTCAAATGAAAGATAAAGAAAAAATGATTAAGATCGTCATTTTCCTCGTCGCTAAGCACAATGTACCCGAACATTTTAGAGTTTGGCTGAGCAGGTTCGTGCAAACTGGGCCCACTATAGAAGAAGTGGTCGACCCGTATTGCTCGTCCGGCTGAGAATATCGCTGCTGTGGTTGAGAGACTCCACAAACATCTAAGAGACAACGATGCACACAATTTGGCATCAGCGGATATTCGGTTAGTCGAATTTTGGTGAACGATCTAAAGGTGTTCCCCTGTGCAGATCGTCCATGCTTTGTTAAACCTGGTGCAAAGAGAGGATGGTTTTGTACCGAAAATCATAATGAGCGACGAAGCCTATTCCCACTTTAGTGGTTATATGAATAAGGAAAATTGAAAAGCACGGAGAGCCATTTCATCCCCTCAAAGTGACTGCTTGGTGGGACATTTGCAGGGAAAAAGTGATAAACCCTTATTTTTTAAAGTCGCTGACGGTACCAATATAACAATAACTGGTGAACGCTATAGACAGATTTTAAACAGGTTCTTTTCCCCGAAAGTTGATGAATTGGGTCTCGAGCATAGTTGGTTCCAGCAGAGCGAAGCAAACATTTATCACAAACTTTCACAAAGCTCGGACAACAATTTAGATCTCCCGTTTTGACGATTTGAACTGTCCGGTTTCTTTTTGAAATCTCGCGTTTACCACACGCCAGCATTGACGAAGAAATCACCAATTTGGAGCCTAGTGTATTACAAGCAACAATTCAAAATACCGTAAAACGACAAAAAATGTCAACTGTGCATCAGTGGCCCAGCGTGGGGGGTGCAGAGGGGGTCATAGCTCCAGCTGGCGTATATGTGGGGGCGGCGGCCAAACTGGATCAAGCTAACAATGCTGTCGCAGCATCAGGCCATAACCATTTCCACGTTGAGCAGAATGTCCTGGCTGTCGATGTCTATGTCTGGAATATACGGCGGATGCATCAAAACTATTCAATCAAACTCTCCTTTTTGACAGGCCATAAAAAGAGTGTGCGGTCGGGTGTTGTTGCGATCGAAGACTTTTTCTTATATTGTATTCGGGCTGTTTCAGTTCAATTGCATGGCGTAATCTCTCTAGTTGGCCACATTAGAATTGAGAATGAATCGCATTATCAACTGGTACCTCATAGTGGACGATTCCCTCCAGCGCAGATGTTAATTTGGTCTATAATATTTTTCGCGTTCATATCATGAAGAACTCATACATCGACCTTCTTTTTGTATCCACGTTTGAGTAAATCCCAGCATTTGCCTCAGCTTTTAAAGAGCAAATACCTTTAAGCTTTAGTACTCAATACATCGGTTCTGGTTCGGATACAGAGGTCAAGCAGCATTAGACGTGATTAATACACAGTTTGGAGACCGCATTGGTAAAACTACACTCGCTTTTAAAAATATAAAGCCTTCGAGAACGGCCCAGTTATTACTCACTCGAGATAGGGTTTCTGCAATCTCCCCAAAGAACCTAAAACCATATAACTGAACAGACAGCTGGTAAACGAATTGACCGATTAACTTTTTCAATTTTAACGGTTATCAGTTCACGTGCCCCCCACTCAATGATTATGCTCCTCCGCCCTGACTGCAGATCGTATGAGCGATACTAAAACGTACGAATACGTATGAAGATGTAGCCCTTCACTGATCGAGCTTCTCTGCCTCTGCGCACTAGTAATGTGAAGGGCTCTGCATAGTCAATCCCAAGGTTTTCAAAGGTTCTGTAGGCGCTAACTCAATGCCTTGGAAGGCATGTCATTATTTGTTTAGAGGTGGCTCAATGGCGAAGCAAGGAGAAGGAAATTGTTGATATATGCCTTAATGAGGGTCATACATCCAAGGATCCAGCACCTCAGGCGAATTATGTCCAAAAGTTGGGACACTCCAGCGTAAAGATGCGTTTCATGCAACTGGCGATTAAATGGAAAGATGATCGCGTGCTTCGTTTCATAGTGTCATAGTTGCCCAGTCGATGGATATGGTTTGTGCGAGATTTATCAGTGTATTTAATGGATGTGAGAGGGGCTTGCTTTCTCATGTTTTTATTTTGTGCCAATATTACACAATCACAAACTGAGTCTCGAATGTCTGCCGATGTGAAATACGGAATTCAGTCTGATTTTCTTAAGATCTTGCAGTGCTTTTTGAACTGAAGACATCTTTCTGAGATACAAAGGATGTGCGCCAAGTAGGATTGGTCGTTGAAAAGCATGTAGATATCGCTTACCCGGGGGCTACACGATCAATTTTTCAATTGCAATATTGCATTGCAGTACTAAAATTGATCGTGTAGCCCCTGCTGCAATATGCAATGCAATATTGTAAATGCAATGCTTGCATATGCAAGAAATTCTGAATTTCTTTAAAACAAAATGGCGGAAAGTGGAAAAACCTAAGCAGTGGAGATTACTTGACGCTGGATTATTTAATTTTATGTGAATTAACATAATTTAAAAGACAAAAGTTGAGACTGTTAACTAATTTTTTATTATTACAAAATGAGTGAATCATTGAAAATTAGGTCCAAACACAACAACTATCTCCTACGCATTTCTTGTAAGAATGAAATTGCAATGCAATAAAATTCCTGCTGATAAAACTTTGACATGCAATATTTCAAATTGCAATTGCAGACAAATTGATCGTGTAGCCCCCGGGTGAGATAAAGCATGTAGTTATCGTTTTCGCTTTTCTGTATTGGCAGAAGCTTCAGAATCAATTGCTGTGCCCACAGCTTAGTTCATTCCAATTTGTTTTTAATCACGTTGGGCCTTGCTACCAGAGTTCTGAATTGATCAGTTCTCTTGCGAGCACCCACTTGAGGCATGATCTGCTGGATTTTTGGAGGATTTCACATGATTCCATTCGCTCCTTGCAAGGAGCTATCGCATGACTGATGTTCAACTTCCCACGAAGCACTTTCATTACCGCGGAGAGGACGAAAGCTAATGCAAGACTACTGATGAATCAGTTCAACCAAATCAAGTCATTTGAACCTGAAAAGTCTTGGTCTTGGTCTTGCACATATCGCAAGACAAGATAAGACTGCAAGAACAAGACTATTTTTGCTCATCACAAGTAAATAGTAGAAGCAGATATGGCTTCGGAGGCATCTGAGAATCTGTGATCCTTTCTCATACTTCCTCAGCTTCAACTTGATATCAAAGCGTGAATCGTATCGGAGAATTGTTGTGGTTTTGTAATCAATCTGTTGTCCAGATGGAAAGGGAAATTGAAATTGTCTTCGATTATTTCGATTATTTCGACTGCATATTGTTACTGTACTGCATAATCAATAACCATGGCTCTTAATTTTGTACCAACCTAATATTATAGTATATAAGAGCACATTTTTCGGACTCTTTGATCACTCTAATTATGCCAAGTGCATTTTTCCATTTTATTTTTCAAGGTTGTCAGATTGAGTAGACTCACATACAACCAAATTCAAAATGGCATATTCCAAAAAAAATCCTCTTCGGTGCCAAATGAATATTTAATGAACTAAAAACTCTAGAACTTATCTTTAGCTGAATGTTGTTGAAATCTTTTTCAAAGTATGAATCGGTTTTCTGGCATATGCCCAAATCTGACCTCTATAGCTGCAAACTGATGACGTTTGCTGGAAAATCCATTGTCCATAGAGAAGTTCATGAAATGTCCATGTTAAGTATGTATAGCATGCATAACATTTAGAATCATGACAGGTACTTGTGTGTAGTAAAGAAAGAAGGCATATTATAAATTTTAGCCGGTCAACACAGAAAATATAATTCGGCATGATTTCGATGGTATTTAAAAAATTGTGCTTAGTTTAAGAGATTACAAAATATTTCAAAATCTAAACGCAGATGAAAACAACCTTCAAGGAAATGGCAATTTTGTTTATCTTACCATGATGTCAAACAGCAGCGTCATGACTACCAATGCTCGCAAGATAGAATTCATAAAACGGTAGCAGAAGGTATTTTGCTCATTGTTTCGACCGAACGCATTGTCCAGAAAAATGAAAATCTTTGAAAGGCAAATTTTTTACCCATAGCAAGGAAACATTGTCAATAAAAGAAAATATTAATATTATTTCATATTTGCAAGGAAAATATATGGAAAATAAAGATGGAACGTATATATTTTTGCATTTTTTTCACCAAAGCAATTTCTCGATCTTATTTTGGAAATTTAGTATGTGTTTTCAAGAAAAGAGATACTGGAGGTCGCAAAAAAGGTAGCCATCAATAAAACCTATGCTAATATGCTAACAAAGCGTTTCAGACTGCTGCCATAATAGCATCTAAGAGGTTCGATGAAGTCTTTACAGCGTATCTGAGAGAGTGGAGGGATATGAACAGCAGAAACTTGTGCTCTTACTTAGCCGAACAAGCCTTTAGGAGACCCAGCTTCCTATAGATCGATATGTCTCCAGATTTGCATAGGCAAACTTGTCGAGCGGATGACTGATGTTAATATGGTGGTGGTCATGGCAAGAGAACCGCTATGAAGAAAAATCACTAATAGGCATTGATAACCCTCGCCTTCAAAAACGCTTTCAACTCGGTCAGATAAAACGAAATGATCGACAGTAGCCTAAATTTTTAAGGCCACACTTGGAGGGCATACCGGATTAAGCTTGCGCCCAGCCCAACGTAGCAGGCCCTGTTGTTTACGGCCCCTATTTATGGAAATTTAGCTTCCATATATTGTATTAGTACGCTATCAACTTGGACGAAAATACTCCCAATTAAACCGGGAGATAAAAAGAAGCGTCCGGCGTGATAAAAGGCGGCAGATAAACGAGCTCGCAGAAAAAACGGAAACGCGGAAAACACAAACAACAGTAAGGTGCTGTACCAAATCACTAAATAGCTCTCGGGAAGCACTCTACTAAAAAGCATGCCGTTTAGTGTGCGGATGGAAGACTGCTGCACGAGGAGCAACTGCAAAGTAGAGTTGAGCCGGACTTACAAGAGGCAGTTCATTTGTCCCGTACACGATAGTAAATTGTACTGAGGCCTCAACTTTTTTAAATGTCCCGGTTCAAAAATAATGTACTACTTGGATATGAGCGTGTATCATTCGTTTGTAACTTACGATGTGGAGAGACATTCCTTACTTTTTTTGCCGCAGCAAAATATCCAATCTGAACTACGCCGAGGTGAGATTGTAAACACGAACTGGAACAACATTTTCTTATTTCTTTTGCGACAATAAAATATCCAATTCGAATTGCGGCGAGGTGAGATTGTAAACACGAACTGCAGTCAAATATCCAATTTAAACCGAGCCGTGGTGAGATTGTAAATACGAGCTGGAGAGAAATCTCTTACATTTTTGAAGGGGTGAAATTTTATACTAAAGAGACAATTCTTACATTTTTTGAGGGAGTGAAGTTTTGTGCTCGAGGGATATTTCTTACATTTTTCGAGAGAGGCAAATTTTGTACTGAAGAGATAATTCTTACATTTTTCGAGGGAGGTAACAATTCTTACATTTTTCGAGGGAGGCAAATTTTGTACTGAAGAGACAATTCTTACATTTTTTGAGGGAGTGAAGTTGGAGAGATATTTCTTACATTTTTCGAGCGAAGTAAAATTTTATTTTTATTTTTAATCTCTATCCTGTAACAAATAAAATATTTTCGTGTTATTTTCAGTTTTAGGGAGTTTTATTTTAAATTTGTAAATATGTTGTTCTTTATACAGTTAACAAAAATTTTAAAGAATATTTTTGTAATCAACATTCATAGGCACGATAATTGATATTTCCATTCATTCATCCATCATTTATCGTATCCTCTCTTTCGCAAACGCAATATATCTACCTGCATCGCAACATTTGAGCCATTCACTACGTGACGTGCTAGCAATACAATGGCACCTCACCTCATTTGAAGTGAGACATTGTACTGGTTCAAAAGGAAAAAGAGGCTCCTCTTACAAACTCATTTTATTATCGTGTCCTACCCAACACTACTGCAAAGATGGAGAGATTACTTCTTCGCTGCCTTGAATTCATCATTTTCACAGGAACCTCAAGAAAGCAGCAATAATGCACAGCCAATAAGAATCAGCATTCGGACTCCATTCAAGACGGAAGTAGTAACCGCAATTCAAGCAATGGCCAATGGTAAAGCAGCTAGAAAAGCATCTCAGCATATACGCTACAGCCAATCTTGAAAATAGCATGGAACACCTGTACCTTTCCGGATGATTGGACGGTAGGTATCAGTCAAAAAAGGGGGAGCTAACAATATGTGAAAATTGGAGAGGCATCTGTCTATTATCGACTGTGGGTAAAATCTTATCCCACATTATATTATCAAGGGTAAGAGAGGCAGTAGACCGAACGCTAGAAGACAGCAGCCTGGTTTCAGAAAGGGCCGCTCCTGCATAGACCATATTAACACCTCGCGAATCATAGTGGGGCATTCTACTGAATTACGATCCCCCTGTACCTGGCTTTCATAGACTATGAGAAAGCGTTCGAATCGTCCAATTTGTGCTTTATATGGCAGGCACTACGGCAACGTGGACTGCCTGACAAAATAATAGAATTAATAAAAGCCATTTACAACAATTCCACATGAAGAGCTCTCCATAATGGAATATTATCCGTCAGCGTTTGAGGTGAATTCAGGAGTAAGACAAGGTTGCATACTTTCGCCTTTACTGTTTCTTATAGTAATAAACGACATCCTTGTTAGCGCTCTAGATAGTAGAAAAGGCGGCATACAATGGGGTGTGCTACACCACCTTAAGGATCTCGAATACGCGGATGATATCTGTTTGCTGGCCCACAGACACAAGGACCTCAAAAACAAGTTAACCCTAGGACCCTACACTATTCAAATATAACAAATCTCCTACATAGGGGTTACGTGCCCCCAGTATTTTAACTCGATACCGTTAAGTGAGTTTTCATTGTAGATAGGCATTTTTTTTAATTTTAATCCACAGAAGGTGCAGAATCGCGTGGTATATGGCAAAATAGCATTAGATAAAATTTTGCCCGAAAAAAGTGCAATTAAAAACATGAACAAAATTATTTTTGCAATTTTTATTAAAATTTAAGGAAAAAATTATTAAATTTTTTTCGTGCTTTTTTTAAATAACTTTAGGCTTGAGTACTAAAGAAAAAGGTATAAATAACACGTAAAAAATGTATGAGTCGAAAATTCGAAGGATATCAGAATTTTTGCAAGCGATGAATATTATCAATTTTCAGGAAATTTACATTTAGTGGGGTTACGCTAACCCCAACGTTTAAACAAATATTCACTGTGTCACTTCTAAAATAGAACTAAAGATTTTCTCTGCAGCACTCTTCTCTATACTGGCTTCTCGCTTGGCCCTACCACTAATACAGCCGAAACGCCAGGGCCGGTAAAACTTTGTGGGGTTTGAAGAACCAAAGTGTAGGGTCCTAGGGTTAAACTATTTGGCAACAGAAAGTAGTCCAGCAGCCTTAAGGATAAATTCGGCTAAAACCAAAGAAATGCAGATAAATATGCAAACACCATTGGACGGACAGTTACTGTTAGATAAATTCTGCTACCTCGGTAGTATTATTACCGAAAATGGCGGTCCAGAAGAAGACGTCAAGCGCATAAGTATGCCTGTTCCGCAAATCGAGATCAACGGAGATCACAACTAATTGCGGCTGTTCAACTCCAACGTAAAGGCAGTTCTTTTGTACGGTTGCGAAACATGAAAAGTCACCCAATTCATCACAGGGCGCCTACAAGTCTCCATCTACAGATCGTATCCTAGAAATCCGCTGGCAAGATACAATCCCTTATGAAGAGCTATGACGCCGTGCCGGCCAAGAAAGGATAGACAAACAAATCAGGCGAAGGAAATGGAATTGGATTGGCCACACCTTGCGACGCGAAAACGAAAATCTAGCCAAACATGCCCTTGACTGGAATCCGCAACAACGGGGAGGAGAACTCTATTAGCAGAGGACGAAGATAGTGGTCGGAGTTTAGAGCTGTCGCACAAACCAGAGTCCCCTAGAGGGCAACTGTTTCCGCCATATGTCTCATTAGGGTTTAAAGGGGAATGAGAAGAAGAATCATATCATTGATTGTGTTTATGGGTAATCCTTACTCTCGCTTAAAGATATTCCTCGATGAAGTTTACGGTCCTTAGCGCCCATCTAGGGAGGGATCTTTTAAATTTAGCTTCCTTCTACAAGTTAAAGGTACGATTTTTAGGTTAATACTCACCCATAAGGAATTACCATAATAATATATCATCGTTAAATTAATAAGGATTCAACTTTAATCTTTACACAAACTCTCGCAGGCATTTATTAATGCTTTAATTTGAAAATGTGTCAAGGATTTCAAAACTTCCAGCCAGGCACTTGTTCTATCAATCGAATCGCGAAGATTAACAATCAAACTTGAGACGAGAAAATCTGCTTAATTTCAACTTATGAAATAGATAATATAAAGCTGAGCATAATGATATCGAGGAGCTTTCCGAAAAGCGTTCCCAGACAGTTCTTGCTCCTGTTGAATAATCCTAATGGGATACTAATGGAAAAAGGTAAAATCTTGTATCACCCCCAGCCAGCCAGCACATACCTTCAACGATCCTGAATTTCTTTGTATGGTTTTTTTTCTTCACTTTTATTATATATCCTCACTGCCACCCCCTCTCGCCCCCCATATAGCACTCGAATAACATTTCACATGTCGTAGTAGTTGTAATCGATTAAGTTACTTACTCTTGTGTACCCAAAATTCACTTAAGGTTTGGAATTGACTTAAGCCCAGTATAATATACCGTGAAAGGTGAATCCTGAACTGAAGGTTAAGATTTACGTCGTCGAAGCACAGGATATTTCTTGAAATAGGCAAAGTTTTGAATCAGTTTAAGTCCTAAAATCCTTGAGATTCGATTCAGGAAAAATCCCTTTAAGTTTCGAAAATTCTTCATGGTATTACGCGAGTCGTATAACATGCAAAGACTTACACAAGAAAAACGACACAGAGGAATTCAGAACCTGGTACCAGGATAATCTTTTTGCTGCCTCCTTTTTTTTTGTGACTTTAGGTTTCGGTTTCGCATTCCTCTAGTCTATCTTATATTCCCCTTCGCCCTCAATAAAACAAAGGCAAAAATCTATTCAGTCAGAAAATTAAAACCTGAAATGTTTGGCCCTTTTCCACACATACACCAGATTTCCTATAGTAAAATTGCCTTCGAAAGTTTTTGTTGTTTTTTATGGTGAATTCGAAAGTCGTATTTTATAGAGCTTGAAGGGCTGCCTTTTTGTAGGGGGTTGTAAATTCAGTTTAGTCCACGGCCTTTGAACAGTATAAATTGTGAAATTGTGAAATTGTTAAATTTAATTACATCTGAAGTTGCTTTCCGCTTATTGAAAAACGTCTACTGTAACCGTCGAACTTTTTGTCCGCAAATTTCCTACTACAAAGTGACCACTCAATTTTTTAAGCAATTAAATTTTCAATGCACTTGTTTAATAATTTGGGGTCCAGACATAAAGCCTGGAATAAAACGACGTTTTTGTACGGTTTTAGAAGTCCTTTTTTTCACTAAAGCCCTTAGGGTTATAATGTACGTGCAGTGCATATGGAGTCTCCACTGCTATACTATATACTCTGTGCTTACATCAAACGATGTAACAAATTCATTCAAAGCTGCTCTTACACAGTCCAGACTTTATGTGACAAACAGAATATTTTACTTAATTAGAAGGTCGTTAATTAAAAGCATGTTGGCTTTCATAACAAGGCAGCGCTAGACTATTCCTCGGAAACTTTTTACATGGAGTGAAATATCAACAGTGGAGATTTATTTTGCTCCGTTTTGGTACAAGGCAAAGTATGGTTAATTATTAGAGATATAAACTATACAAAGAAGAGCTGATTCCTGTAGGAAGGAGGTGCGCTTATTATTTTCTGTGCAATCTCCGCTCACAAAAATATAGACGGATGAGAAGAAACGCGTTTTTTAGTATAATTAGGGATTTGTTAGACGAGATTCGTCATAATTTGTGGGATCACTTGCACAAATGGGATTTCCTATTTCATTACCTTACTTTGTAAATTCTATTCAACTAGGACGTATATGCAGAGCTTTACTGCCGACAACAAATACACCCATTGCTATAAGTACAGCCATTTTCTGTTACATACTGCAAAAAGGATCAATTAGTAACATCCTATAACTGCACTCGATGGTTGCTAATTCAATGGACTGAAAAGTGTTCATTAACCCTGGAGAAAGCACGTCGAGATTATATAAACGAGTTTTTGTGTTTATGACTGTCTAGACAAAAGTTTGTTATCTTTCAAGTCAAAAATAATACAAAAGAAATATAAATAAGTTTTCCTTGGAAATATTCTTATAGATATCGATTTTTGCCGGTACTGATTAGTAAAAAAGGTTCATGCAAGATTTTGTAAATTATGATCAAGAATTGAGATAAAGGAGGTCATTGTATCACTACTATGAAAGGGACTAGTGAACGGTCCTCGACAGTGGAGAGGTTGAAGCGTCCGATACCTTGACCTTGAGAATAGGACCTTACTGAACCACTTTAGAGTATCTAATGAAATCGAAGCATGGAAATCAACATTTCTGTGGCCCAAACTAAATCTACTTTCATTGGAATAATTGATTAATATTTCGCGTTCCAAACTATAAGAAGTCGCCGGGGGTATATGGGGACCTAAATATCGTCAACGCGGTAACAGACATACACTGGAACTGCGTGATCTGTAGCATGCCTGATCGATTTTTAGAAGGCGGATCGAAGGTCTTCTCTACTCGTGATGATGGGACTTAAGCTATTTATTTTTTATAATATGATTTCAAAGAAGAAGTTTGTCGTCAAAGATGGGAACTAAACATCAAGTAATGTCCTTGACATTAAAAATGGTCTGCAACAGCCCGATTAAAAATGAAATTCGCCCGCAGCTAGCACGCAGCTGGCATGCACTAGCCCGCACGGCGCCCGCAGCTAGCATGCACGCCTGAGTGAAAATAACACTAGCCCGCAGCTAGCACTCAAATTTAAAATGAAAGAAAAAATTTTTTTTTCCTAGAATAAAAATTCTACGCCTCTTAAAAAAGATGGGGAAGAGTATTATATATGTATGTACATATGTAAAGTCGTCATCAGGCACATTTTGAGATTTTCGTGCGTATGGCGGGAGAGTGGATACCTGTGGCGGGAGAGTGCATCCCTCTAGCGAACAAATTTTTAGATTTTCGTGCCAGTGGCGGGAGCGTGTATCCCTGTGGCGGGAGCGTGCGTGCCTGTGGCGGGAGAGTACGTACTTTTGTGGCGTGCCTGTTTGTTCGCTATGCGTGCTAGCTGCGGGCGCGTGCGTGCTAGTAAGGAAATTAACCATGAAATTATTTTTAATCGGGAGGGTGCGGTAAATTAGCCGCTCTTATACAATATCTTTACGACCTTACAAGTTTACACCGCTTTGCACTAGCATGTGCGGGTGATTTCGTTGTGTACAGGACATTTCCGAATATTGGAGTAATCCAGACCGTCCTGCTTGCCTTTACGGGCTTCTCTAATCAGAGCTTTTTACCATGTGTAGAGAGACTGGAAAAACTTCTGAATTTCAAACAATCTACAAACATTAGAAAATACAATGTATTTCAATAGAAATGTAAGTGCTGCTCTTGACAACAGGACAAACAGGACATTTCACATGCCTAAAAGGCTTTTTTTACAGCAGTCATTTAAACTCACGGGTTAAGGTTAGAGTTTCACGAGAGCGAGACAAGACAACCGCAGTCGGCCACAGTCTCGATCTCGCTGCGCGAGAGTGAGACCACTGTTGTCTTGTCTCGCACCCCAGTGCCACAGTGATATTATAGTGTTGTGTCACGATAGTATTGCGTTACTCTCGCGAGAGTCAGTGTTGCACTCTCGACCTCCCCCACCCTTCGTTTTTGCCCTGCGCAGAATTTAATTGTATGGGAAATTCCTTCGCAGGGGGCCGCCGCCACGACCTCTGCGACAATCTGTTTGTGCCTTTAAGGGGGTAAAATTAAAGTTGAATATGAAAAAAGATTTAAAAATTGTTGAAATGATATTAAAAAAATTAGGAAATTTATTTTAATCCCACACCTAAATTTAAAAATAATAATAAATACATTGAAAAAGAATTTCTTTTCGTAGATGCAAAAAAAAATTTAACATAAAATTAACATTTAAGAGAAATTTTATTACCTCCTAATTAGAGTTCACTCTGGATGGCATACTCTTCTCAAGAGAATCCACTCAGAGTGTTCACTTAGTTTTTATATTCACCACCCAGTGTCTCCGCGAGAGTAGTGTGACTATATTAGGGACGCTTCTCTCGATGAGACAATGGGATGTTTAGAAGGGTGCATTCGCGCTCTCGCCGGCGTGATGTGGATTTACTGGCACCTTTAAACTCTGGAACACTGGGGTTGTCCAGCTCATAAATATATTACCGCCGAAAATATAAAACTCTACTTTCTATAGAATCGGGAAATCCCGCAACGATCCGGGAAAAAAATTAACCGACTGGGAAATCCCGCGAGATCGAGCGAGAGTGCAACAGTCTCGCTTTCGATAGTGTTGTCTCGGCGAGACTGTGAATTTTTTACTGTCGCGCTACTCTCGCTCTCGCCATGGGGCAGAAGCTGTTGTCTCGCGTGTTGTCTTGTCTCGCATGCGACAGTGCGAGAGTTGCAACACTAGTGCTGCATCTCGTGAAACTCTAGTTAAGGTGATCTGCTATTCCTAAGCCCGATTTTAATGTATAGTTACACAGTATGATTCAATATATCTCCCTTTTATTTAGAAAAGATTCGAGTTTTGAAAGCCAATAGCTAAGGTTGTGTAGAACACCCGAATTTGGTTTCACAAATTTTCACGCCAACAATGTCCTTTACGATAAGGCATTTGTTAATAGGATCGAAAACTTCATAAATCAAGTTGATTCGGGGACTTACTGCTAGAACGACAATCCTTTTACTCGGGGAGCATAATACCCTGAATAAAACAGTGATTCTCGTAAATACTGCCATATCTCTAAAGAAGTATTTGTCTATCTGGATTAAAAAAGATCCAGATCGACTTCGTTGAGGCGCCGATCGAAGGGTATTAACGAAAATATGATCTGCAAAGATTTTCATAAAATTCGGTCGAGCCGTTTTACTGTTTAAATGACTTTCGTTACTTTTGAACCATTTATAGAATTTGGCCACGCGCTCAAGTGCAGCGAACGAATCACGAAATAAATGTTTGCTTAGGTTCAGGAAAAACAAATTATCTAAAAAATCTTGTGGATTTACCACTAATCGTTCTTTGAACTAGCTCCTCTCAGGATTATACTTTGGCACTAGTTCTGGTACTAGCCAATTTCTCACTTGTCCTAAAACTATTACTATTTTTGAAGTAGTCAGTTTTTTAATATTTACATATTGAGAACCAGGTGCATGAATTTGGTGTGATTTTTTTTTTACAATTTGTTGTTATTATTGTTCATATATTATTAAAATATATTATATTCAACATTCATCATGCTGGGAAGTTGATCGTGTCAACCGAAAAGGTCAAACCCACAACCCAACTGGCTTTTTGAAGTACTATTCCAGAAAATTTCAAATTACTAATTTTAAATTAAAAAGTAAATTTTTCTCCATTTAGATATCTTATTAAGATAGATTGTTGCAATCTTCTTTATAATGAGGAACAAAGATTTTTCACCTTGATACTTTCTAGTTGCACCAGTTTCTCTAGTCTATAATCGGTTCTGTATAATTTTATTTGCTATAATTTACATTTTATCATCCACCATACAAGCACAGAACTATAAATTTCCCAGTTGGCTTGGCAAAGTTCACTGAGTTTTAATGAAGCTCAGAGGAATAAAACCAACCAATAATTGAAAGTAATTGACCTTAGTTAATGTCTAAAAATTTACTTACTTTTATGGCATTTATTCCCTTTTTAATCTTCCATAAATCCAGCGTTAAATTGCTTGACCATATATAATGTTAAATCCTTCAGGGGGAGAACGTAAACATCACTTGCACAAATAATCCATGAAATTGCCAATTGTTAGTTTATTGCAGCCAGGACTGGGCACGAAAGAAAATTGCCCAATTTTTCTCAATTTAGTTCAGGTACAGTAACTGTTCTAAATAGTCTCCGAATGTGGTTCTAATGGTGTATTTAATGGCACCCGGAATATATCTTAATCTCATGAATATCAATCAGAAGGACTGTTACTAGCTAACGCACACACAACAACAACCAGTGGGTGTTTTTTCGTCCTAGTCAGACATTTTGCAAGGAAATTACTGAATAATTATTTGCACTGCACGCAAACAATTACTGCCAAGGTACTAATAACAAAATTAATGATTCATTGGCCACAGCGGAAGGGGCTTTGTCAGGTCCCGTGTAATTTCACGTTTAATGTGGGAAAATTGTTCATATTCGTGAATCTGTGTTGTTTTTAATTTAATTATTTTAAATGGTATTTCGGCCTCAAGGCAATTCAATACCAGGCGATTGTGTTTTTGTTGCTTGTTCATTTCAGGATTCGGGTTTTCGTATAAACAATTTTTTCAGTATTATTTTTGCTTCACTTTGTGAAGTATTTTATTTTAATTATTTCAACATTATTTTAAAAATGATAGAGTTTTTCTTTTTAAGTGAAAATTATTTCGAATTCACGGTTTTTGTTGATTCAGCTAGTAAAGTCCCTACAAGGTACAACCTGCTTTTCGAATTTCGAAATCAGGCCAAAAAAGAAAGTGGAGTCAGTGGTAAAAATCTATATAAATATAATTGGAGTGTCCGTGATTTCAAAATAATTGTCTTTTTCTAAGCTCATATAGTTATTTGCATGAAGTGAATTTGCATTTTTAAAAAATGTTTGTGTCTGTTTGTCCGGCCTCATCGCGGAAACGATGACTGCTTCCAAGGCTAGGTTGTACAGCAAAGTCGTCCTTGAGCCTTTGATTAACTTGGGAGGCATCTGTAAGAGTGTTCAGAATTCTTATTCGGGCATTGGTGTCGAGGTGAGTTAATTGTATTAGACACACTAGTTTAGCTGATACACCTAATTCGGGTAGGTTCTGAAGTAGCTTCTTTCTCTGGATGGAGTCATATGCCTGCTTGAAGGCTACAAAGATCTGGTATATGTTAATATTCCTCTCCCATCAGTTGTTTTAGTGTGAAGAGTTGGTCGGTGGTAAATCTTCTTCTCCGGCAGCTGGCTTCGTATTTCCCTAGTAAACTTTCTGCGATTGGTTCCAGCTTGGTTTTTATGGAGGTTGTGAGTAGTTTATAGTAATGCGCTCTCTCTATAGTTCTCTCAGCGTAGTTTATCTCTTGTATTATGGATTCTCTCGACTTCATATTCTTGGAACTCTAATTGCTCTGGCGAAAGTTATCTTGGCCTGGTGTGAATGGAACGGAGCTTTGATTGTATATGATGCCCAACACTGAGCTATATTTGTGTATGTGAAATCCCTTTTCTGATGTCTTCGAACCTCTTGAGTAAGTTATTCTGCGGACCTACCTAATGGGCTGATGGTACTAATTTGAGATGTAGTGCTTGAAGAAGGCGTGGATTCCTGTGGTGTTATGAACTTTTTGATTGCTCTTTCTTGTATGAAGGTCCCTTGTCTTCTATCATTTCTGGTACCTTCTTGTCCTGATGGTCGTCATTCATTTTGGATCATTCTTTGTGTTCCCCTTTTCGGAGTCACAACTTTCTTTGTGGATAGGCTATGTGGGGCTGCGGCATCACTAGATCAACCTAGGAATGTCTCAGAAAACATCGGAGGCGGCGAGTCTTCCACACATGTTTTCTGCGAATGTGAATTTGAATGGAATTAACAGAAATAGGTCTTCCCCACTCAAATGCCAATTATCAAACTATTGTTACTTGCTGTGTCATCCATAATATTAGAACGGATATGTATTTTACTAGTTTTAAATTCTTGTAGCTAAAAATATTGCAAATAATAATCCAACTTATCAAAGGCATAAATCACTTCCTTCCTTGAAAATAAATCATTCGAAATGAAAATCAATTTAACAAGGATTAAATAAAATCAACTCTCCAAAATCAAGTAAATTTTTCAAGTTCACTGGAATACTTTCAATAAATTCACGTCGTCGTCAAGGTGGATCCTGTGTACGCTGGCAATAAAATGCAAATTATGTTTACTGCTGTTGTTTTCGCATGCATAATCAGACGTCTCTACGCCGACAGAGCGCCCTACCAGTCCGACCAAAGGAGCACATCCTTCCATCCAGCAAGGCTCTTAAGAGTCCTGGTTTTTTGAGCAGAGAATTAGGCAGGATGTATTCCGCGTGTAGAGCATATTTCTTCAAAAATACATCAACGTAATCACATGTAGATATGTATGTATCCGGCGGGTAGGATCCCCGGTGCTCCTTTATGTTCGCGGGCTGTGTTTATATGTATGATTCAGTAATTATGTTTGGATTATTTCCATTTCAAAATTTTATGGAGACGACAGCTTAATGCCTTTCTCCTTGGGCGTCTTTTAATTGAATGTTAACCGATTTTGGCAGTGTTATCGCATTATGAATGAGGTGCTCATTACTCTGGATGATTTTCCGTTGTGGCGCTCGGGTTTTTGTTTCCTGCTGAAGATGAATATTATTTGTCCTTTGTCAAAAAATAGATTCTCATTATTTATTAATGAATTCTAAAGTTCGGTGTCTTAAAGTCTCAGAATGGTTTTTTTTTTTGTTAAGGTAAAATTTAAAAATACTCCTGCCATTCGCGATTTCTGTCTTCTTCAAGATTTTTCATCATATTGGAAAATTTAAGGATGGATTTCAAATGTTGATTTTCAATCCGTGGATGGGATCTTTTGTTTGTTTATAGACTTTTTGAAACATTTTTTATTAAAGCTTATGGATTTGCTTTGAGTTGTTGTTTTGCGTAAGTCAGGAGAGAATGTGGAGGTACTTTAGTAATTTCCGAGGAATTTCTTGCATATTTCATACTTCATTATACAGTTCTGCTAAGTAAAGTTGTAGAAGTTATTCTATCACGTAAAAGCTCATTAATTTCTATTTAATAAGATGCAACTTGATACTGATCGTATGCAGTTTAAAACAATAGTAATCATAGTAACATCTTATCTGGACCTTACCAGCGAATATCATTTCCGGCCTCGGTAGTTTTGGGGTTAAAGAGAACGACTAACATTCCAGAGGTCCGAAGTTGAATCCCACTTCCCAGCATATTTCTTCGGTTTTTCACTTGTCTAATGCAGATAGAAAAGCCACTTGGGTTTGAAGTATGTGATAGCAAAGAAAGCAACGAAAGCAACGAAAGGAGGGAGTCACCTCTTAATTACATAATTAATACTATCTTAGAGGTACGTAATGTGGGCAACTCAACCTTTGGCCAACGAAACGAGGACACTGCTCAAGCTGGACGTCAGCGAGCTCGACGTCGTCCAAATGCGATGCTTGAGGCAGATTCTCGGCCTTCGAAACGAGACAGTTAGACAAAGAAGCGATCAACAGACACTGTTCGAAGAAGAAATACAAAAAAGTACACTACGGTGGTTTGGACATGCTTGCCGAATGGATGATAACTGCTTGCCACGTTAACGTCTCTAGCGAAACCGTCCGGGAGACTGGAGAATTCGGCGATCGGCACCACGATTATCAGTTATCGGGGCTCGACTCGTCGCCAAAAATCGTCGAGAATGGAAACAAATAGTGAATGGAGTTCAGCGGTACCGACAGCAGCGTTTTCGTGAGACGTCCCACTCGGACCGCCAGCCAACGGATCGAAGAAGAAATAAGAAGAAGAAGAGAATATACAGAAGCCGCGGGTGTGTGTTAAAAAGGAACATTTCCATGTACTTTCACTCAGTCTTCTTTTTCTTCCTTGATGGCCGTACACCCCAATTACGGCTATGGCTGCAAAAGGGGGCAACTTAGTGCCAATTGAGTCCCATCCTACCTACCCATACGACAACGAGTAAGACCAAACTTCCGGACAGAGTTTATTGACTGAAGCCAAACTGAATGACATCACCCAGGAATTGGAACTGCCGCAAGGAGTTGGTGTAACGAGGACTAGCTAAATATCGTTGGAGTGTCAGAGGACGAGTGTTGAGCCAAGTATAGGATGTGAGGATCAGGGACTCCCAGATTCTAAATGCGACGACCCAGATATTTCTCCGATTTAGCCATGGAAAGAATACGAAGAGAAGCCTAATTGGAAGGACATAGCAGAAGGAAGCGATACCCTGAAGAGCTATTGGGCCCCACATCGAGGGATGAGTATTGAAGCGCAAATGGGAAAACGCTGATAGTACCTGGTACTCTAGCAAAAATAAGGGAAAGATTTTACTGGCTTCACATGCGGGACGATGTTACGGACTGGTGTCGTAAATGCACTAAGGGTCCTCGATTAAGAGCGAAAAAAGAAACGCCATAATACAACGAGGGCGTCCCAGTTGAGAGAATCGCAGGGGAGATCTTAAGACGGCCAGTGATAGAATGAAACCAAGGTAGTGGATACAAGGAAGGGGACCCCGTTTGGTTGCTCATCCCCCGGGGAAGGAAAGGTATATCTTCCAAACTTCAGCACCAATGGAAAGGGCCCTATAAAATCCTAACACGGATTACCGATGTTGCCTATAGGATTCAACAAGGCCCAAGGCAAAGAAGAAGATCGTGCGCATAGACAGGCTGGTCACATATCAACACCTGGATCCGAGATGGACAACTGTTCGGGATGTACAGTTCTAAAAAGGGCGTAGAAGGATGATTTATGCGCCATCTGTTACAAGTATGAAACAACTAACATGGCGCCATCTATTAGATTAGAATGAGAACAAACGGTAATTAAAGAAAACCTTCTTAAACTTTTCAGAAGGAAAGAGTATTTCACCACGGTCCAGAAAATGGTTGAAAGTTCTAGAAGTTAGCCAAAGAAGGAGCTTGGATATGAAGATGAGGTGGAAACGGCAGTCAATTTGGTTTGATAAGCGATGAAAGTATTCTAAAGTGATAAAAGTGACCTCAAGCGAATGAAAAGTGAATTAAAAAGCAATAAATAGAATTTAATAGTGTGAGATATTAAATTGCTAAGGAACTATTTACATACAAATCGTGTTTGTTATTGAATTGTGTATTCCTTAATTAATTCTACGAATCCGTTAAGCCATAAAAAGGGAACAGTATTTTTTGGGTATCAGATTTGCTCTCAAGTCATAGTACACTGAACGACAGGTAAAAATTTATTCAACAGGTAGTTAAAAATTCGCAAGCCTAAATATGAATGGCTTTGATATTAATATTTTGGGCAGAATTTCAGAAAAATATTTAGACAGAATTTTTCGTGTACTAAATGGCTGTATTTAAAATCAAAGGAGTACCTACTTAACAATTCTAGTATAGAATCTTTATGAAATGAATTTTAATTTAGAATAAAATTCTATTATACACGAACCAAACTTGAGGGCAGTAATTTGATTGTTTTAGTTTTTATGCAAATTCTTAATCTGCTATAAACTTTCTCTTGTAATTCCAGCTCAGGAACAAGTGTTCCACATAAAATCTCCCATTTCACAGAAGCATTTTCACGTCGACTTTCTCCGCTTCCCTAATGGTTTGTCTCATTAACCCGTTTTTACCCAGTACATTTCGACAATTTGTTCCGGAACTAACTCCACAGTAAAATAAACTCTAAGCTTTAAAAAATTGAGAGGAAGGAGAGAAAAAATAACTTTACTTAAATCCGCTCTTGTAAGTCGTTGACAGAAAAACTCAATCACGCCTTAATTAACACTGAAGAGTGTACTACATTCACCAATTGTAGGTTTTGTACTGTTCCGGAAACAATGGGGCAAACTACGGAACCGGTCTGAATTGTGAAATACATGAACTTTGCAAAAAGTTCGTTCTTAATCTGGATGGTGGATAAAGGAGAGAACCGAGAGACTTACCCTATTTTAATTTAAATTAGTGACACACAATGGGAAATACCGGTCGGGTGAGAGGGAGAGAGAGCTGGGCATAAATAAGGAAACCACATCTTTATCGGATTTTTAACTTCTTTCTTATCGTCCTCAAGATTTTCTCTAGCATTCAAAAAAGGGGGACAAGGGCAGTCATAAATTTTCCACCAAGGACACTCGGCGACCATTTAAGGCGTGTAAGATGCACTCCTGCAGAGGTTCGACCCGAATCCGGCAGCTTTATCCTGGGTATCATAAAGAAAATTCCTTAAAGTCTCATTTAAACCGTTTGATAAATGCACTCGGCTGGATAAAAAAAATAAGACGAAGTTTGTCTGCAGTTGTAGGGAATTTAAATGTGAACCTGGCCAGGATTTGTGCCGCATTCCGTGAAGTCTCCCGTCTTTTACGATTATACTCCTTTAGTCAGAGTCCTTTTGTTATGAACTCAAGTAAATCACGATTACTATGCCCGGTGGATTCTTCATGTTAGACGAAATCCTTTTCGGGGTTTGGAATTTTGGATAAACGAATGGACGCGGTAGTGTCTTGTTTGTTTTTTGCATAATGGGATTTTAGTTGGGCGAGGACTCTCGTTAAGGGATTTTCCATATATCGTGGATGCAATGGGAGGAGTACAGACAGTCCAATTTAGATAGGATTGTTGATTCCGAATCTTTTGGTACTTTATTTCTCGGTGTAGATCCTTAATATCCTAGATCTTTATCGCTTCAACAGTTTCCTCCTAGTTCAAACTTTCGCAGCATTGCAAGTGGCACTCACTTAACCCAAAGCTACCCTGGTGCATGATGTCTTAAAACTGAATTTGAATGCTTTTCCGCGGTTCGAATTAAGTTCTTAAATGAGCGCAATAGTTGTTCTATAGTTCTTACTATCTAAGAACCAATTGTTCGGTCGGCATTCAACTGTTGATTCTGCAGTTATTTCATTTCTTGTATCTATGGCATAGTTTCCAACACCTGAAAAAACTCCGAGATTTCCATTTAGTTCTATAAGGGATTACAAAGAGTAGGTATAGAGATAGAGTGAACAAGGATTCAAGTGGATGCAAGTTTTACTATGTTGTTTCAGAACTCATTAAGGCCACCTGTACGAGATTTTAGCATAATCTTAATAATACCGAATTTATGTTAATGTGAAGCTTAAAAACCCAAAATGCCCTCATATTACATTCTATATTAGGTTAATGAAAACACTTTTTATGATGGCAATAGATGAAAGTAGGTAATTATAAACTAACACGTTTAAAGCATTTTTGTCATCATCCTGTAGAATAAGGATTACGTAATTTGTTGGTAAGTTCTTAGTATTTTTAAATTGGGGTGGAGATGTGATGTGGTTTATACTAAGATTGTACGAAAGGTAAAATTAAATTAATTCATTCAAAGAAGGACTTCTAAGTAAATATGTACTAGTGAAATGGTTTTTTGGTTTTAAAGTGAAAAAAGTACATTTTAAAATGTTCTACCGTAAAAGAAATTCTCCAGGATCTAAGGTGGAAAAAATCAGTTTTTCCACTGAAAAAGCTTTTACAAAAACTCGGTTCATTCCGTCCGTCTGTGATCCATTTTCATCAACAAAATTGGGTACTACAGTTAAAGCCAAGTGCAATATCTCAAATTGAAGATTTCGGGCAGGTCAGGTTAGGTTAAAGTTAAAAAACAATAAGCTATTTACGCACAGGTAAAAATAAGGAATGCTGAGACACACACATTTATTCCCTCAACTTTTGTAGGTTTTAGAACATACTCCTGGCACACAAGGCTATTCCTTCGCCACGAGTAACTGCTCCTAGTATCTGTGTTACGAAAGATTTCAAGGCTTGCATTTGCTACCTTTGGCAAGAGAAGGGCATTTATGCAGTAGTTGAACGAGTGTTTTTCTCTCCTTCGTCCCCTGAAGAGGGGGCAATGAACGTTGTTTTGGATACCCAGCTTGGCAGTGGTCCTCTACGAGCCAATGTTCCGCGATAATCTGATAATATCCAATATTGGCATACGTAATTTTGATAATATCTCATTACTAGCTGCCCGGGCTAAAAAAATATAAGGCAGAAAAGGGACTGAAAAATTAATTTTAGACGAAATTCTGTCTGAAATAAGGCAGACATTATTATTTCCGCTGAAAACTGATATCAGCTACCCTTCACGAGAATAAAAAAAAAAAACTGAAACAGCGTTGCCAACTCTTTCTCCGAGAAACCACTAGATGCGACTTTAAAAACCACCAGAAAACCACTAAAATATTTCCTTCTTCGCCAAAAGTCACTCGATATTCTACTAAATCTAAAGTTCCTCAAACCTAATGTTTGAAAAGCGACTCCACTAAATTCTATAAAATATCAATATTTTAATAATTATTGTTTTGACCAATTATCATTATATCCTGGCTTCACCGGCCGGAAATGCGCAAGTTCGAGCAAATTGGTGAACGAAACTTTAAAATAACCTGAGGTCACATACAATTTTCACATATTCAACTGAGGATAAAACAGACCTCAGTTCACCCGACTGGACTAGAACTGAAGTTAAAAGTAAAAGTTCGCTCAAAAGAGACTAATAACCTGGAATAATGGAATGCCATTCCAGTGAGCTTTTGCATTTTTAACTTTTGACGCAAAAGCAACAACCATGTCAAGCATGAACTGAACATGAACTGGACTTTAGTCGGTAAACCCACTTTTGGGGATTGAACTGAACATTATTGAAGTAAGGTAGGTAAAACCGGGGGCATTAGCCAGCACTCTAATAGGGCCCCTAGACTATCAATAATATTGTGCAATATTTCGATTTACGCAATATTATATTGACAGCATAGAAGGAAACTGTCAATATTTTGCTCAATATTATTGTACAATATTATTAATAGTCTAGGGGTCACTTAAGGGTATACACGGCTCTAATAACGCATCATGTCAACTGAAGTAGTTAATCAGGGTACCAGAATTCCACTAAGGTTGGGTCTTTACCTAGCGGACGCACACTTCCTTGGTCCGCCTGGTAGTCTGGCACTGCCGGCGTCACAGCCCTTGTCAGCTGGTTAGCCGGATCTACCATTTCCAAGAGGCGTAAGACTTCAACTAGTATATCTTCCGCCGGTTAGACTTTCATTTATTTTAGACAATATAATTATGTGCTGCTAAAGCCTTTCAACATCGGTGTTTGAATGTGGCAAAATTAGTAATGAAAAAGCAAAAGTGTCGGACAATTATTTAAATCGATTTACTTCTGATACTTCTTGAAACTGCAGAACTTCATACGAAAATAGTTGGTATTTTTGGTTTCATTCCACTTCAGAAGATGGATTTGACGCCAATGCTCATCAACTTTGGCAATGGACTCTTGGTTTTTATTTAATTGTTGTCTTATTATGGTTTAGTAGTACATGGTCAGAGCGCCTCCCATCGGTTGGTTTTTCCTCGGAAATAGCGCAGTCATTCGATCCATTTTTTTGAGCCATGATGCATTCGTCCCAAATTATAAGTTTGCGCGTTTTAGGACTGTCGCAAAACAGGAGTTTTTGCTGATGTTGCATGTAGGTGTTTCTATCCGGTTCAAATTTAAAGGAGTTTGAATGCGCTGTACGTCCACTATCGTTGAGGCAATTCCCGATGCTGTCGCTGCGAGTGCAATCTCATTTTGCGATGTACAATATTCAAGTAAGCAGCCAATTTTCTACCACAACGACGTGGATTTCGTTTGATTCGCTTGCGAGCTTTTCGTACTATGGGTGTATTTCAAGTTCCACCACAATCAGCAATCAGAAATCAGTGATGAAAATTAACCCTAATCGTTGATGGACAATTGTTCGAAACCGACAAAAAATGATATGTGATGTAGAGAAGAGAGTGATTGCAATAATTCATGGAATTTGAAACACACACTATTTCTGCAAATGTTGCTGTCCTATTCCGATCACCACTATATCGTTTTGCAATGCTGGCGGTGTCATTGTTTATCGTTCAAAGTAAAAACAAATGCTGGACCTCAGAACCAATTGCTCTTTTACGATTTTCCAGCCAAATAGAGAGCAATAAACCTATTACCTTAAATCTCCATCGCTTACAGCTCTCTTCTCATAAAAAAATACGCAAATTATTCTAGTCGCTGCAACGCGCTGGTAAACAATATAATGAGGTGTAATCATGTAAATTTTGAGCCAGGTGTCATCAACCTTTTTATAGATACAGCGGTCTCAGGTTCGTTGACAGTTCACTTGCACCATCCTGTAATTGGCCTCGTTTATACTGGGACCATTTTGGAATTGCATAAACGGCAACAATTTAGGGCGCGGTGCAACAACCTAGTGGTTCAGATTTTCAGCCTAACACAATTTAGACGATGCTGAAAAATCAAAAAACGGTGCCAATTTCAAAAAATTTCACTAAAACAAACAATCCGCATATTGCACGTGGTCAGAGTGCGCCAGGACTACCTCAATTAAGCCTGCAAATACGAAACGTTCGAGGGGATGCCCACCAGTTATTTATAGAACATCATTTAGGAAATTTCGATTTGGTCTGGCGGTTCACAGATTTCCCTGGAGTGCATAAAATTACCATAAACAAGCCCTAATCGCGGTATGTAACAGGAAAAATTGGAGGGAAGTTAACTTCCCTTTGATTTTGGGGTGGATTTCACCTGTGGTCGCGGCGCACGTTACACGAGAAATTTTCCAGCTTTGTTGCGGGTTTATTTTAATGGATTTTTGGTTAATTTTTTTCGGGATGGACAGTATCTAACGCCGGCGGACAGGCTGCAGTGTGCCGTGGATAAAATGCAAATTTTTATAATTATTAAAACTACCCTCGCTGCCCAGTGGATAGTATTGTTCATTCCAGCGGAATGCATGGAGGTGTGATGGGGTGTTTTTTTTTTGGTATAAAAATGTCATGGATGTATGCGCAATAAATTGCTTTTACCTGGCCAGTTATTGTGCCAGAACAGTGAGCATAAGGGCGTGGAAAGTAATCAGTCCGGACGTTGAGGTGTGACCACAAAATATTACTTAGGAGAACAAGGACGAAAAAAATAATATGAAATTCCCGGCCAAAAATAAAACGAATGTCGTCAATGATTAAAGTGAGTTTATTTTTGGGCCAACAGCTTCAGTCAGTGTCGCAATAAGCTAGTGTTATACTAAACTCGAGTTAAACTCGAACTGGAGTAGTAACTGCGGAAAGATTCTTGGAAAGTTAGTGACGGCGGAGTATAACGAGGTAAAAGGAGCAAATTATCGCCCTTAGAAAGTTCGCTCGGGGAAAGTTGTGCTAACTTGTTTATGACAGAGTGGACAAATTGCACAGCAGTTGAGCGTAATTCTTAGATTTATGTAGCAGATAGGAGCTAATTAAAAGTTGTACAGTCCCAGTTCGCTGCTAATTGACCTAAAAAGTTGACAGGAATCTCTCCTCTATCCGTCAGGAGACAGGGTGGCTGGTTCTGTTCTGGCTGTGTCCTTCTTCTTATCGTCGAAGCTTTTCAAATTGTTTGCGTAGCTGTTTGCGCTTCATAAGTACGTGATGTTTATATCGTTTCTTATGGCTTGTTTGTGTGCGTTTTATGGTTAACAATTTGTAATTTATTGCTTCTTATCTTAATTATAAAGAAAACAATTTCATTTTTTATAGGCTGTAGGAAATGTAGAAAATGGCTCTTTATTGCCAGATCCTTGTCTATGGGCAAAGTGTGGCCCCGAAAACAGTTGACTTTGGCCATGTTAAAAGTAATTTAGGGGATTCAATTATGCATGGCTGACCACAAAAGCCAAATCATTAAAATTTTTGATTAGGTTGGCTTTTTTATTTGAAATTGGTTTTTTTCTTCTAGAATATAAACTTATGTACGTTCGAAACGACAGATATATATGGTATTTAATCTTGGAAATGATTTATTTATCTATATGTATTATATTGATTAAATACCCTTTCCTTTACAAAAACCACCAACAACCAAGTTCTCGCTGTTTCCATCTACTCCTAGAATGCTGAAAATAAAACTGTGTGGTTTTACATAAAGAGCATCTACTGCGAAGAGGAGTCCTTGTAATCGGAAACTTTTAACATAATTTGGTTATTTTAGAATGTGAACGCGAGAGGAAAATAAGTGATTTCCCTCTAAAACTGAATAAAATTTAATCCCTGCTAGTGTGAAATACAAGAAGATTAAAGGATAATAAATCACAGCTCCAGTTTCCTGAACCGGGAACATGATTCTCACTTAATTAATTAAAAAACTATTATTCCGGCAATTTGAGGATTGTAGTACTAAATTAGTAGGTACTAATGAAGTTATTTTTTGCACATACTTAGAAAAGTTGATGTCAAGGGCAAAGGTTGAAATAGTTAGGGTTTTGGGTAGGGCTTTCAGTCTCGTTATATTTGCGTGTCCCGGGAAAAAAAAATCAAGACTCGGTCCGGTCTCGAAATTCCCGGGAAAAACGAGACTTTCGAGACTATTTCAAAATTAGGTTTGATACTCATAGGCTAGGCATTTAGGCAGAGTCAATACGAGATATTTCAATAAAGTACTTTATTAATCATACTGTTACAAATTCAAATACAAGTAAAATTAACCATTATTTGTGAGAATTTTTTCCATTTTTATAGTGGGCACGTAAAAAACAAAGAGCATTTAATGTACTTTCAGACAGAGAGGATCTGATTTTATTACAAAAGTAACCTGCGTTAGAAAAAGCCCTCTCTGCTTCTACACTAGTAGGGGGGATAGATATTAGATAGTTATAGCAATAGTTTAAGTATTTCCCTCTGTCGCCACCATTTTCAAAGAGAGTTTTTTCCACGTGTAACGTTTTTTGCAAGTCATTGATAGACATGGAAGATTTATTCTGTCCCATGTCTTGTGGAGGTTTTAGTAAATTATTAAGCTCATATTCTAGCTGCTCTTTTGTCGTTAAACTCGTGGTGAGCTCCGCAACCGTCATATCACTTGAATCACTGGTATTTGCTGGATAACTGTCAGTTGGTTTTTCAGTTGTAGATTGATTTAATCTTTCGTACAATATTTTTAATGATAGTGTAATTTCATCGTTGTTTAAAGTTTGAAAGGCTCTTGGATTCAACTTTTTTTTCAAAAAACTGAGAAGGATTGTGTAAGTATTGTAAGATACTCGCCTCAATCAGTCTATTTTCTTTAATACGAACACGCAACGAATTGGCTAGGCTTACGCTCAAAGAACTTTGCTGTGAGTCTAATTTCGTAGGCAGAAATTTAATGCTGTATCCGCTGTCAAAAGAGTTGCGTCTCGCCTACACAGTGCTTCTAAGGTTACTTTTATGATACCAAGTGTATTTGAAATCGCCTCGAGCGTACTATACTCTGATTCAGTGAACTCTATTCCAGACCCTACATCAATCAAAGCTTTTCGAACGCATATCTTTATTTTAAGAAAACGTTCAAGCATTTCAGCTAAACTGGACCATCTCGTCTTGCAATCAATTATTAATTTTAGTTCTCTCCGGAACTCTTCCTCTACGTATTTTTTCAGTACAGCTTGTTTTGTTGGTGATTTCCTGAACAACTTTGCTACTTTTCGTACTTTATTGATTAAATGTTCATAAACTACTTCTTCATGTTTTCGGGGCTTGTTACTCTCAACTATTTCAAAACTTCCATTTTCATCTTTTTCATCATCATCCTCATCTTCATCGTCGTCATCGTTAATATTCTGTGATAGGTCAATTTGTATTTCATCTTGTTTTTTTTGATATAATACATCTAGTATAGCTAATTGGATGCCATGGGCCAAACATTTTTGGTGATAAGCAACGACTGCCTTTCCCATTTTTTTCATTACACTACAACCATCTGTTGTTAGACTAATAACGTCAGTGTCTAAATTAACATCAAACTCCCACAAATGTTCTTTTAATAAATTTACACAAATAGCAGCAGGCATAGTACCAGATATCTTAACAAGACCTAAGTTTTTGTATTTAACACAATCAAAAAATGGTGAATGTATATTTACATTCAGGTACCTCTTATTTTGGGTTGAGGTCCACTCGTCTAAGGTACAACTAAATTTAACTCCAGTAGCTTTCAATTTCTTTATTTCGTTTAAGATTTGAGATTTTACGTAGTCGGCCTGTTTTTTAACCGTTAGATATGGTAGCCACAGACGAGGGTAGCGCATATTGCGATTTTGTGAACAGCTCGCGTAAATCTTTAGATTCGACAAAAGTTCGAAACGGTATTCCGTCCAGAGAAGCCATTCTTGAAACTTTAACTTCAATTCCGTCACCTCTTTGGAAGAAATCTGTCATCTTTGATTTTTTTCGGGTGGTTCATCTTCCCTTTTGGATTTGTCTGTTGTAGTTATGCGAGCAATGTAATCAGATGTTGAGGCAGGTCGTACATCTTCCCTTGACAATATAATGTTATGAATACTTTTAAGATGTTTATGAAGACCACTTGTATTCCCTCCTAAAGTCTTAAATATTTTATGGCATGATTTACATTTAGCAGAAGCATTATCATTGGCTCGCAAAAAATAGCACCAAACCGAGGATTTATCATGCATTTTAGCAATTACATCGCAATAAGTCATGCTGTTATCTGAAAAAATTGAAAAAGGCCCATCATTATACAAAAACAACGGCATGGCAAACCAAACCACCACAATAGCACATCGACAATTATATTGAATTTAGAAATATGTAAATTAAAATAATTCTGCGCCGTTAAGCCACAAAGTTAACAACAAAAACAAAATTAAATTAGATACATACCTTTAAATTTATTTGCTAATGAACACATCGCAGTTATTAATTTCGCACTTTTACAAATAAATTTATGATAATTTTATAATTTATAATAATATCAAGAATTCAAGACCCGTGTGAATTTTGAACAACGTTAAGTTATGTTGCAAACTTAAAATCTTCACAGATTATCCCAAGTTTCACTTTACAGTGTTGCCACGTAACAGGAATAAAATTATTTGGCTTAAGTCTCGAAAGTCTCGTTATTTCCGAGACTGGAGCTAGCAGTCTCGAGTCTCGAAAATACGAAAAAATCGTCGAGACTCTCGAAATTTTCGATATCGAGACTCCCGGGATGAAAGCCCTAGTTTTGGGAATATCTCGTTTTTATTAGCCGTACCCTGTTTTAGTTATTAGAAAGATTGTTTATCTGAAAATTATCCACAAAAAAGATTAGATAATATTTTTTGCGGCCAGTTTAAAGTAATGGAGTTATGATATGAGTGCACCGAGCTTTCTTTCCAACCTTTGATACGGCGCATACCCACACATATGGGGTTATGTAACTTGAACTTGTAACTTACGTTACAGAAAGCCCACGATCTTTCACCGGAACAAAAAAATATAGAGCAAAAACAGCAAAAGAGCTGCTTCGTTTGGCTGCAATTAGTAAGCTACAGAATTTAGTTTTCTCTGAAGAAGCCCAATTCCTAATTGAACAACTTGAGAACAAACAAAACGACCGAGTTTATTTGCAGGGGAGAAAAGATATAACCAAGCTTACTAGTAGATATTGCACCATGACCTTAACGAAACGGACTGGAAGTACAAAGGGTGACTCCTAAGTTTGGTATTTTCACATTAAAAAAACGTCTTATGATTCTTTAAAAATTTGACTCACCTTGAGCTAAACTTTAGCGCAGGCCTGCCTTCCTGTTCTATTTCGCCGAAGTTTATCAAGATCATTGAAAATCAGCCCATGTCTATACCTTTACAAGTTCAAAATGAGACTAAACAATTTCAAACTGGGACTAAACAATTTCAAAATGAGAATTAAAAAATGTTAGTGACAATAAATAAATGTTTTATTGAAAGAAACTAAAATGATTACAAATTATTAATAAGTTAATTAAAAACTCATATCTATCATGTTTATTGCGTCTGGTATAAATTTTTGAATGTGAGCGATATTCCGGATGCAACTAGGAACATCAATTTTTGATAAGTTTTCTCGAATAATACTTTCTAGCCGTTGTAGACGAAACTCGGTTTGCGTCAAATTTGATCTGTTCTCACCAGCGAGGATTTGCGGCATTTGAATACTTAAATCACTTTTGACGCCAGCTTTCAGGCTTGACCAAGTATATTCAATTGCATTGAACATTGGGCTATATGGACCAAGTCTTAGTAGACGATTATTAAGAAATTCGCCTTCTTGAAAAACCTCCTCAATGGCGGCATGACATGGAGCAGTATTAACGATTAAAGATCAAAGTATTTATTTATTTTCGCTGAATTTTTTAAATTCCCATTTTGAAATTGTTTAGTCTCAATTTGAAATTGTTTAGTCTCAATTAGAAATTGTTTAGTCTCAATTTAAAATTGTTTAGTCTCAATTTGAAATTGTTAAGTCTCAATTAGAAATTATTTAATCTCAATTTGAACTTGTAAAGGTATAGTCCATCTCACGGAAAATTGCAACTACTGTAACTACTGCAACTACTGTAACGAAATTTCTAGAATCCAACCTTACGTATATGACGACAATTTGTACGACTTTGGACTGAAAAGTGCGTAACACCTTAATTTAGCGTGCTTAGTTTCGTTTACTCTCTATTCGGTTGCTCAAGAAAACTCTAGATAGACTTTTAATAGAATAGAGTCGGCTGCCGGTTCACTTAACTAAAAGCTATTGGTATTGACATATACACAGTTCTAAAGGAATGGAATGAGACTTTTCTATCTGACGTCGTTATACCATCTTAGTCAAAGTTCTCCTGGACTTAATTGGCACACGTGCCTTTTTCCAAGCTTTTATAAATGACCTTCTGATAATCCGTTTTATTTGGACCCCAAAAATTTTGTCGAATATCTACGCATCCAAAACGAGGTACTGTCTAGTATTAAATAAAATATTTCCGGTGTCCCCCGTTTCATTGAACAGACGAAGACAAGATCTAACATCTGGTTCATAGCTTTACAACTAATGCGTGGCCCCAACACAGGATCTTCCCTGAAATGACCATATATTTCAAGTTGCTAAGTAGGCTTCACAATGTCTGTGATTTCAAGTACTTTCTCCAGCCTTTGGCTCGTCGCGGGTTCGGTTGAGAGCCCACAACCTGCAGTTTTAGTTTTCGCGCGCACTATAGTCAACAAATTCTTTTATAAAGAACTCGAATGTGGAACAACTTTCCATATAGTCAACACATCCAAATATGTACATCCTAGAGTTCAACGTCTTCTGCTGGATCATCCCAGACGGCCTAACTTCGTTTTATATCTTTTATCCTTCAAGCTAAGCTTGACAGACTGGTGGTTAAGGGTACCTTACCCATTCTCGATTTCTGATTTTTGTGATTTTCATTGGGTCGGTAAATGATGAAAAATCGACTTATGAGGTACGGATATATTTATACATGTAATTGAAAACCTTAAGAACAAGAAAAAAATGTAACATAGTTGTGTATGAACATTTTATAGCCTCTTTTTGCGGTCAACTAAAAGTCCTCTTTTTGGATGGCGGGCATGATTGTAATTGACTGGAACGTCTGAAACCAAAAAATCGAACGGAATTTTAAAGAGTTCATGTTTGGCTAGGGAATAGACTATTATTATTTGTTTAGTGCAAAAATTTACAAAATGGTGGACTTATGAATTTTTTTTTTCAAAATCCGAGTTTTTTTTTGTAAACTATTAGGCTGTAATAATAGAAGATCATCATCAATCTTTTTACAAATAGTCTAAGTTATAGCTTTTGGTGTTTAGAAAAACATATCAAAATTTCAGAACGATCGCTTTTATAGTTTTTGACTTACAATGCCCGCCAATCGTAAAAACATAGTTTCGAGAAAAATGCGTTTAAAGTTTTTGAAGTAATTTTCCGCGCCACGGCGAAACTAAGCATTTGCGATTTGACGCGCCCACCATCAATCTGCTGGAACTCCAAAAGTATTCCGAATTTCGACTTGAAACTTTCAGGAAATATTTTTGAAGAGTTATAGATTCGAATAAGACAATAAAAAAAAATCGATTTTTTGAAACCGAGAATGGGTAGGGTACCCTTAAGTTGAACGAGTGAAACCTAAGCTTAGCGTATCAGACAAAAAAGAACGAAAAAAGCCTAAGAATTACGAAAGCCCTTACTTACTCTCTTGAAAACTAAAATTTTAGATTGCACAGGACAATAAAATTTATAATTCTAAATAATTCACCAAAATCCTTACTTGAGGTACTTTAAAATAATTGAATTGCTTAGACGTAGACTTGAGTTGTGGATAATATTTAGTTGATTCAATTCGAGATACTCTAAAAATAAATGATTTTCGATATTTTCAGATGCTTTATTTTTTACAATCTTCGATCAACCAGCAAGACCTGCATCTTTATCCTTTATATCCTTTGAAAATAAAATAAACAATATATAATTCTCCTAAAAGTATGCAGATATTGAAATTATAAAACATTATGCAAAAAAAGCTGTGCAAAAAAGGCCCACAGTGGCGCTACGTCGTTATAGATTACATGCTACAAAAATCTCAGTCAATCTGCGCTATGATGAATTGGCATGTCGATCACTAAACACATGCTCCGAAAAGGTTGACTATAGCGTAAGATTTTGTAAAGAAGCGCAATTCATTCCCTGGAGCAGAAATTATTGAGTTTATCTTTATTATCTTGACTACTTTATATTAATCAAAATGAAATGTATAAGTCTGTAAGAATCTGCATGAAGTTGAACGTGCTATAAAATTTTCAATTCATCTCTACCATAAAAAGTTGTTTCACACTTTTTATAAAAGGAATTCCCTCGCCATGATGCAGTATACTTGGTTCAAACAACACAAGCGTTGCTCTCAGCCTGTGAAAGCCCGTAATCCTTTATAAAAAGGAAAGAAAATGATGATAACCGTAATCACTTAAGATTCATCTTGTTCCAAAGCCTTGCCATTAAATGCGAAGGCAATAAGAGAATCATCAGCAATTCCGGAAGTGAGGAGGTAACGAGTTTTATTTGTTTATTACTCAATTGCCCAGAAAGTCCTTAAGACGCTTACGTGTTTGTTATCCTCTTGAAATGAATAATGGACTTTTTGGAGCCATAATCGTCCGGCAGCTCTCGAGCACTTTGACACATCGTTCGTTCGTTCTCCCCCAAAAATAACGAATTTCGCCCCCCACTCCGTCGTGGCTACACTATGAGGCATTACAGAAAGCCTCAGGCACTCGGCATTCATGGGTTTTAATTTTCATTTTGTCGGACGAGGTCTCCGCCGTATTTCATCGGAGAGAAAGTTCGAAGGAGCGACAGGACCTTATAAGTGATGCCACAGTTCGCCCAAGAAAAGCAGGAAACGTAATTAGAAAGGGGGCCTTGTTTGCTCGCTAGGCCTGGGAATCTCTGCCCCCGTACGGGGGGCCAGGCCGTTCCCGAGAATAGCACTAACCTCAACAAGTATTAACCACTGGTGGCTGTCTTCGCACCCCTAAACTCCTTTGCATGTTTTATTTTTAATTAGTGTAAATCCCCTCTCCGGAAAGTGTTAGTTTTTCGAGCCAAATTAAAATATTCCTTCTGAAGGGAACGGCGGCATAACTTTGAGCTTTGGCAGTTTTATGTCTTAATTAAACGCAAGGTTAAATTCCGCTATTTTTTCTTCGCTTTCCGTTTTCGCTGAGCGTTAAATTAGTAGCAGTTGCGGGGGTGTTCGGCTTATCTACTCACCCATCTAATGACCATCGGGAAGAGTAATGTTATTTCCTAGAAGTTTCGGGCAATGTTTAAGGTGGGTTTTCGCAAATTTCACTGCTGCGCGAAAATTAATGTTCAAAGCAGTGACTTTAAGGTCTTTATTAAAGTTGGACAGCATTCGTTTTTTTCTCCTCTTCTTTCGAATGCAGCATTCAAGGACTAGAAGCAATTATCTTTGAGTCTTGTGGAGTGTCTTGACAAGCAACGACAACGAACTGTCGAAGGAAAATTGTTTAAATGGAGGAGATTGAAGGTAATTAGACCATGGCTTATGGGGATGCCTGACATGTACGTAAGATGGGATTTTTTTAGAAAGTTTATTAAAAAGTTTTTTTTTTTAGATTTTAATTAAAATTCTATCAACTTTCAAAGAAATTTAATCATTAAAGGCAAAATTTGCTCTGGTTACCACCTAATGCTGAATTTGTGTCGTTTATTCGTTATTTAACTTTTCTCTCTCAATTTAGGCAACAGAAAATTTTTTAAAAAGCTTCTTCATTTAAAACCAGTTTTTCGCTGTTGGCACGCCTGTTTTTGACACATGATTAAAAATATACTGTCATATTTGATGATTTTCTCATCCTTCGACAGTACATTGGGTATGCGGCTATATTCGTATGCATTCCAGCAATTTTGTTCCTGAATTAATTAAATTAACGAAAACGAATTAACCTTTACGTCTCGCATGGTACGCAACCTTAGGTACTACCATAATTTTAAATCACCAGAAAAGTATTTTTCAAACTGTCGAAAACAAAGTAAATATGCAACAAGAAACCGCAAAAGTGGCATCTAATAGGCGTTCTGAATATTGAAATTTAACTTAAAGGTGCCGGCCCATAGAACGCGTTAACGCGATGCGCGCGCAAGATGCGTGTGACATTTCAGTTGAAGTAAATGGTATTTAATGGAACCAGTCCCAATGACTACCGCGACACACGCAAATAAAGCTCCCAACGCTTGAAGTTGACCAATTTTCAACTTTTCCATGCGATAGGCGCGTTTGACGTTTGTTGTGTACATAATTTGAATTTTCAATCTTTTTTTAATCTAGTGTGCGAAGTTGAAAAACAGGAATTAAATATAAATTGAGTTCAAATGTCATACGCGTACAACGCGTTCATTGGGTCTGTCGAATTTTTCGGAAACGGAACTCTCACACGCATCTTGCGCGCGCATCGCGTTAACGCGTTCTATGGGCCGGCACCTTTAATGCTACGGTCTACGCATTTGTTAAGTAAAGTAGACCTCAATTTAAGGTTGCAGTCATCTGTTGTCACTTTGGTAAAAAGAGCGACGTTTTGCGCATCCACTTTGAGTCTGGGATGTAAACCGGCCGTAACTTTGTAAACTCTATTAACAAATTTAATTTAATTTAAGCACAAAGATGAAGAAAAGATTATGATCCGAAAGGAGCTAGTGAAATATGTCTGATTGATTGAGGTTTGAAGCGGACAGATGGGATGGACAAATTGATCAAATATTCGCACTCCGTCAGCTAATGGAAGAAAGAATTCGTTGCGGCAAACGAACTGTCGTCGTTTTCATCGATTTCAAATCCGCTTCCTAGCTTTGGAAACCGAAAACGTGCCATTGAAAATCATTCAGCTTATTCAAGCGTCGTACGATGGCTCAACTAGTAGCGTTCGTATTTGAAGCAGCTTATCCGAGGAATTCCCGGTTCAAACGGGTGTCCGGTAGGGAGACGTCGCTTCGCCACTTCTCTTCAACTTTGTGATCGCCGCGATTATGCGTGAAGCATTCGATGGACGACGCCGAGTTCGATACGACGCCAACAATTTCGTAACCGACTTAATGTCGATAGCAATAGACAGATAGCGCAAACACGGATGCCGAAGCAACGGAAGAGTAAATGCGGAAAGGGCCAAAGTGCTCACAACGACGGCCGGTTCGAGGACCACTGTTCACTTCGATGGAGCCCAAATCGAATAGGTTCCGATGTTCAAATATTTGGCATCATTGGTTGAGGGAACAAAAGCGGCATCGACGTCAGACGTTCACAGCCACAACGGCGGGGCAACAGCAATATTCGCCTCGAAACGAACCAATATTTCGCCTGGAAACGAACCAATATTTCCATCAAAACGAAAGCACGACTTTACCGAACGTTGATCCTTCCGATTCTCCTTTATGGATCTGGAAAGTGGACACTGCTCAAATCGGACGTTAAGAAGCTCGAGGTCTTCCAAATGCGATCGTCTTCGAAACGGGACAGTTAGACAAAGATGCGATCAGCAGACACTGATCGAAAAAGAAATGCAAGAACGTCGACTACGGTGGTTTAGACATGTTTGCTGAATGGATCATAACTGCTGGTCACGTAAACTTCTCTGGCGTGATCGTCACGCAGACTGGAGAATCCAGCGATCGGCACCGAAGAAAACATGGCTGAAGAATATCTAGGTTTAGATCACCGATTATCAGTTAACGAGGGTCGAAACATAACCAAAAACCGTCAAGAATGAAAACAATTCGGTAATTGAGTTCGAGACCCAGCGGCACCGACAGCGAAAGATCCGTTCAACGTTGATCCGTTCAACGAAAGAATAAGAAGAAAGAAAGCCATGTCAGTGCGAGTAACGCAGAGTACCGTCATCGGTAAAACTATGAAGTAGGTTTGAGGGGATTGAGAGAGATCATTAATGAATTTAAGAAAGAGAGAACATGGGAGAATCGACCTTTGGGAAACGTCAGCCAGGGATGGATTCGACACCATCCAATACCTACTACATTGGTTGAACGACCAGAAGGAAAGCTCTCTCAATCCAATTGCTTAGAACTGAGTCGATACCATTTGCTTGGAGTTAAGGCAACAGAGCGGGATGCCATACTCTGTCGAAAGCCTAGAAAATATCTAGAGCAACCAGAGTAGACTTACCGAAGCGATGAATGCTTTGGTTGAGATCCTCAGTCAGACACACAACAAGGTCGCCAATAGACCTTTTTGGTGTAGAGCCGAAACTGCCTGTCGTGTATAATTTGGTTAGATTTTAGATATTTCGTCAGCTTTCTAATGATTACTGTCTTCATGATTTTGGAGAGAACAGAAGTAATTGCTTATATAATATTGCTTATAGTTTAATGTTCGTTTTCCTCGCAAATTGCCTATTCAGCTGACTTTGATGGTTCGCTTTTAGCGTGCGTACGACCACTCATTCACTTGTTTTATACCAATTCTGATTGATAACTGCACTGCCCCTCCCCCCCTAGCCCGCAATCACTTTATTGCGTTCTGTCGCCTGAATTCGAATATTGCTGACTTAAGGCCACCAGACTTCATCCTGTGGGGTTATTTAAAGTCAACAAGCCAAGGACCGAAACACACGATATCATATTCAAAAATTTATCAAAAAAAATTTACAAGGTTCAAAAAAATGAAAAACTTCACAGCAAATAGTTTGTGTACATTTTTAAATTATTACCTACCAGGAAACGTTCCGATGATTCTACTGGCCCACCCAACTCTATAGGGTGGCTTTAAACATCCACCACAATCGGTCAAGCTTTGGCAACAACAGGCTTTTCTTTGTTGTCACAGCTTGTATACTCCAGGTTTGGTTGTTGTTTAACCGACCAAGCGCTAATTGGACCTGCGGTCACACTAGACGAGCACAAGGATGCTGGACGCTTTAAAAAATATATTCAGATGGCTACGAAGAAGATATACAAGCTATGTGTAAGGAAACAATGCCTGGAGGGTACTGTATGTATTACAGGAAGAGAAGTTCAATAACCGGCTTTGCAGCTTAGGATTATGATAAAATGCTTCAATTTGCTTATCTTTCATTTAGGAGAAAAATGCAAATTCAGACATGAAAGGGTTTAATCTGCGAATTCAGTGAAAAAGTACAGCAAAGCTTAAATTTCGTTAAATATTAATATTCCCAATTTTTCTAGGTTTTCTTGATATTCGAATGCTCTGAGAATATGAAATGAAGAGTTATAAAATGAAGGAACTTTGGAAAAGGAAATAGTCCAAAGGATATTTGAATAAGACGAACATCTACCCGAAGCCTTATGAAATCGAAAGGTCAATAAGCGAAAACACACAAATAATACCAAAAATCCTCCAAAATCAAATCAAACAACAAATCAACCAGTAAAATCAGGAGGTAACCATCCTGCAAGGCATTCACGTACAAGCCCAGTCATATAATAACACAAGGAAAACAAATGCCGCAGAATTAAGGAAGACTTGGCGTGGCCACGATACAAACAACTTAATCGGATCAGACCAATTGATTTATAATACCTGCAAAACCAGGTCGGTCGGCAAAACGGGCCTCGGCAGTGCTCGAAATTACCCGTCCATCCACCCGTTCCCATCTAATCACCCCGAAATTTATTCGTGCTTTAATTCTGCTGAGTGTTGACTGTCAAGGCCTCAAGGATCCGAAACGCAAACAGGACACCCTAAAAACAACTATTACATCGGGATATTTATTAGTTTGTAATTCGGTTTTGTGATGTACGGATTGGGGGTTCCAGGTTCCAGGTTGGATTGGTTCCGTACACAAATGGCCGACAATTACACTTGATGGAGGGGATATGCTCGGATATACTCAAGATTGTAATAAATGGCGGAAGGTGGCGCAGGGCGGAGCCCACTTTGCAACAATTTAACAGGAACTGGCTGAAATTTACATTTCAAAAGTTCCAACTATAGCTCCATATGCAGTAGAGAAGTAAAGTCCTAATTGAATGAAGGTGAAATTTATGCAGATTTCATTTGGACCAAGCAAACAAACTTTGATTTCCGCAGGAATCTCTACCTGTATTAGTAGGAGACAGTAATGTAATAAAGTTAGAACTGTGCAAATTTTGCTATTCCGTTAGCTTTAGGAAAAACCTTTTTATAGACTATAAAATGTCGGATTTTGTTAGAGAGGTAAAGTCACAGAGTGCTCCTGTGCAAAGTTCTCTCTAATGCTTAAATTTACTTCTATGGAAATTGAAAATTTACTATTTGCTTAAAGTAGAAAGAACTTAGGAAAGATATCTCTACCTTTCACACCCCGAACAAGATCCGATTTAAATACAGTTTATATGCGATTCAATTGGGCGAACTTTAAAGAAGAAGTTCCATATTGGGTTATTTATGGTATACTAGCTATTAGACAGAACGGATTGTTCTTTTCATATTAATAGGGCAACCCTATCCGACGGCGTGTGGAAATTATTTTCAATGTTTCAATTTATAAGGATCCCAAACCAACACCAAATACAAACAAAAGCTATATTTTTGTGGTCAAGATCATGAAAAAGACCCCAGCAACACGGGTTTTGAATTATCGGAAGCGGATCTTACACCATGTGACCATAGTGGTCTAACTGCACAGGTTTTTATCAATATTCGGTTAATTCAAAAACAAATGCATAACTCTGTGCTGACTTGGTTATTCCATGTGCATTGGTGCCAGCTAAAGAGGAATGGCACAAATTACGATGAAGTGAACAGTATGATGCAACAACTTGGAGTGGTGTTCAACTAACACCATTATCGCAAATGAAATAAACGAGTCAGCACAGAGTTCTGCAATAACTATTAAATTGGCCAAAAATAGATTTCCTAGACGGTATGAACAAAGTAGCATGGAAGCAGGGTAAGAGATTGTACCGCCGAGGTGACGTGGTAGAAAATCTGAAGTAAATAAGAAATTGTAATTTTGCTGTAAAATGGCGAGATTGTGGAAAAGATCAAGTAGCGAAAAATAAGATTTCATTGTCCAACTGATATATTGATCTCCTCCTACCATGACAGCAACACTGTCTCTTCCTCGTGGCGTAAAGCGCGCTGGTGGAATGACATACTGGCAGCAATGCGTAGGGAGTTTAGGAGATTGTTCAACAGGGCAAAACATAGTAAGCGTTGGGAAGAATAAATTTTCACCCTAACAGCATATAACAAGGAGTTGAGACGCTCCAAAAGGACTGCCAGGAGGAAGTATTATAAGAGGATGTAGATAGTACCAGATCCGATTAGACTGTAAAAACTCCTCTCCAAAAACTACTCATAAACCAGTATAACCATGAAGACGATGCTGCTTAGCGAGCATTTTAATAATAATAGAGTTTCCCTTCTTATGAAGAAGGCGCACTTCTCAGCTGGGCTGAGAAATATTTACCACGACCACGTGGGCTCGGCTGAGACATGCAAACATAAAGAGTTAAGTACCAATAAAAATTGCATGCGAAACACATAAACAGTCATTAGAGAATAAAGAGACTCCTTTTAAGAAGATCTTTGTTAGTGCTCACGCTAAAAACATTAATATTTTTATTTACATTAATGAACATGCGATTAACAGGCTCAAATCGGCCATAATTGGTGTTAGAGTAGTTGATGTGTAAGAGCGGTGGTCCTCTCAAATTGTATCGGCTCTCTCTAAACGACGCACGGCGACTTATAAAACCTGAGTCGACACGTCCATTAAGAAGCTGGTGGACGAAAACAACATCGGCCACCTCACGACGCTTCTGGAGAGTGTTTAAGTTGAGTAACTTAAGTCGGTATTCATATGGTGGAAGAATTAAAGGATCTTCCCAAGGAAGATGATTCAATGCGAATCGAACGAACCTACGTTGATCCGACTCAATTTTTCCAACATGCGAAGAATAATGAGGAGACCAAACCTGGGACGCATATTCAAGTAAAGGTCTGACAAGCGAAATGTAGAGGTGTTTAGTGATCAGGATGCTGTTAAATTCTTTGGACCACCTTTTTATAAAACCCAAGACTAAGCTACTCTTGGAAGAAATATAGATGATATGAGTAGAAAAGTCCAGCTTGGTGTCAAATCTAATCCCGAGATCTTTGACAAAATTAACACGGGGGACACCCTCACTAGAAAATGAGTAGTTATAAATTATAGGATCACGTCGCCTACAAAAAGTCATGACTTCGCATTTGCTAATATTAAGAGCCAGGTTGTTGTTAGCACACCAAGAGTAAAAGGTGTCGAGGTCGGCTTGCAAAAGTTTGCAGTCCTCCATACTCTTTACGTGACGGTGCAATTTGATGTCATCAGCATAAATCAGGATTCTGCAGTGTCTTAGCAAGGCAACAATATCATCAATAGAAAGAATAAAGGTGATAGGGCCAAGATGACTGCCTTGAGGGACACCGGATGACGCCTCAATGGTCGCGGATTTGGATCCACGGAAAAGGACTTGGTAGGTCCTGTCAGCTAAGTATGACTGGAACCATAATAGAAGGGCTTCAGGGAAACCTAACTTTTTTAGTTTGAAAAGTATAATGGAGTGGGAAAGCTTGTCAAATGCCTTACTGAAATCAGTGTAAACACAATCAGTTTGGCAACCGGAAACGAAGCCTTCAACAGCATGGGAAGTGAATTCAAGGAGATTGGTGGTAGTGGAACGAGCTGGAAGAAAACCATGTTGGTTCGTAGAAATAAGTTTCTTGCAGATTGGCACGATTGCAGAATAAATGATTGACTCAAAAAGCTTTGGTATGACAGACAGCTTGGCAATTGGTCTGTAATTCGATATTTCGTTCTTGCTACCACTTTTGTGAATAGGAATTATGAACGAATTCTTCCAAAGAGTAGGGAAATGCCCTTTATCTAAGGATTTTTTAAAAAGGGTTTTCAGTGGAGACTGGAGAACCTCCACACAGGATTTCAGGACAGCAGGAGGGATACCGTCAGGGCCTGAAGTGAAATCGAATGGGAGTTCATCAATATATTTCACGATATCGTCAGTGGAAATTGAAAGAGATAATCTTAGCCTCTCGGTGTGGAGTTAAGTGACGAAAATTATTGTCATTACGCTGAAAGTTGGAAGGAGTGAAAGATTGATGAAAGAAAAAGATGATCAATCCTTTAGAACGCTTATCCTTTGGCTGCTGGGTACAACCATAGGACCATCTAAGACCGTTATACCTTGTACGTTTGTGGGAACATTTCAGCGGTGGCAAAAGATGGCATTTTCCTGGCGCTCCTTCAGAAGTACCTCGATATGATTCTGGATAACCTGATATTGGAGCCAGCTTCAATTGAGGATACATTACAACCATATGGAGGTTCAATCTGGTGAAAGATGTCAACATTTTTTCGGAAGCTACCATCCGTCATAAAGTTTGGTCTGAGGCTTTAGAAAGAAGTCAGACGGGTTGAAAGAGGCACACCGCAGGGTGGGGATCTATCGTCGCTCCTTTGGAATTTAACAGTCAACGAAGGCTTGGTAACCCTAAGGAAGTCTGGGTGTACCACTGTGGCCTATGCTGATGATATTGTACTGGTTATGACCGCAAGTACATCTCAACAATAAGAGATATAATGCAAGGAGCATTGGACACTCTTGTACATTGGGCTACTACAAATGGTTCAGGGTTAACCCAACTAAGACTGACGTAGTGCTCTTTACACACCATAGTCTTCCCGATTTTTCTTTTCTAAGACCCGGCAATGAAAGACTGCAACTTAAGGAGGATGCGAAATTTCTGGGTCTTGCCTGGATAGGAAACTAACGTGGAGGTCGAATATTTTAGGAAGAGCTAATAAGGCTAAAACAGCTCTCTTCTTGTGCCAAAGAACGATCGGACTGAATTGGGGCCTTAAACCCCGCATCGCCCACTGGTTGTATACAGCCTTAATCAGACCTATACTTATGAATGGCATATCAGTATGGTGGACTGCATTACAGAAAGTTACGAATTCTAGGATACTGGAAAGGGTCAAACAACAGCTGAGCTGTGTATTAGTGGTGCAATCATGCAACATGCCGAGCAAATGGCAGCCTGGACTGCCGCCAGGGCAAAGGCTTATCTTGGGTGGGCTTCATATTCATATGGTCACTCATCCATCCTTAGGAGGCTCGCCATCGCTACGGAAAACCTAGATTACACTATACCTACGTGGACCTTGGAGAAAGGTTTCAATACGATCATTCCGGCCAGAGATTCAGCGTCTTCCAAGCGGAAATCACTGCGATCTGGGGGATCTCGAATGAGGATCTGATGGAAATTGGTTCAAACACATTAATTTTAAAAGTGAACAAGAAAGCAGAGCTTTAAAGAACATTGACTGCAAAGAACCATACATTTTTAAAATTTTAGAGATGAGATAGATTTTTTTTAAATGTGCATAAATTACTCTAAGAACGGTCTAAAAATATTATTTTCAATCTATCTAGACACGTTGTAATCTATCCCTTCAAGGGTTCAAAGCACCATTTTAATTGTCTAACCGTCATCTCAAGAAGTTGCTTCCAATCCAAATAAGTTCGCAACAGACGACAAGACAGGTAGGTATAAGGGATCAACAAAGGTATTACATTCTTGTGTATACCTACAGACAATATGTCACGGACACAAAAGTCCCCAGAATAAAGTTTCCCCAAACTTACAAAAACTAAATTAATCAAAAGCCGTGAGATCCTGCCAGGGATTTGCGGAGGTTCACACAGGGAATGCCCGCAACCATTAACAGCACAAAAAAAATATCATTAAGCATAAAACTAAGATAAAATAATTATCAAACAATTAAATATGAACAGAACTCCCTTCACGGGGCTTGCCCCAATAAAATGGAGAATGTTCGCGCTACAGAAGTTTTCTGGGACGACAGAGGGAAAGTTGGCTTATGTGAAAATCTAGGATTCCGTTTTACTATCCTTAAATCCTTACGTAAGAACATTTACGAGTGATTTTAATTTAGGAACATTACATTGGCATTAGTCGAAGTTATTATCTCCTGGGGGTGGTGTAAAAAAGGGAGGATTGACTGCAGAAGAAGTTCGCGTGCCCAGGGTATATCAGCGGGCCTCTAATGGCGTGACGGGCGCATTATCTATGATATTCAGGTTTTATTTTGTCTGTAGATATGTAAGGATATTCCCGAGGATTATTTGGTTAGCACGCAAGGATATCAGCCGAAAATATTGATATATATATATATTTCCTATGAACATTACTAAACTTCTATTTACACACACACAACGATAATCATAAGTGGCGACCATTGAGCCTGAAGGATAAATGTAGGCTTTATCTAGATAGTGCCTTCCGTTTACAACTTTAAAAACTTCCTCCACCTTTTATCCGTTTTCATATGAATCAAAGATGCCGAACGGCGGCAGGACATTTATTGAATATTCCATAAATTCACATACACACACACAAATTTTTCGCCAGTTTAAATGTGCTTCGGCACGAATGTTCGTGAGGTAAATTTTTGATAGGGGCATGGTGGAAAATTTTAATTGTAATAACTTGTAAATCCGGCATTTTATGTGCACATGGAACTGATACGGAATTTCCAAGACAAATCTACTCAATTTGTGAAAAGTGGTGATTTATTAAAAATTGAATAAAAATTAATCGAAATGCGATTCGGGGATCAGCTTTTGGATATAAATACAACGGTTGGTGGGTTTAATAAATTTGAGTAAATTATGATTATGAGCCGTGATAATTATGACGCTATTTTTGTTTATTGTGACTATAACACTGTCGTCTGGTTTATAAGGTTCTATGGTATAAAACATTTATCACGAGAAAGTAAAAACACGCAGACTGAATTGTTTTTTTTTTTTAAGCTACTCTATTCTGGAAATAGAAACAAATGCTTAGTCACACTGGTGTTTACTGCTCCATTTAAAAAAATGAATGCTTATCTAAAATCCTTTTTAATAGCATAATGCTATTATGTTAATTATCGTAATTGCTAGTTATAAGCGGAATGGTGTACAGCACGAAACATATGATATATGGTGCACATGCCGTGACTATTTCGACTGGCAGAATCCCCTTTAAAACTTACACATCCAAGATGGAATAATCAGCTCTTCGAGGGTTGGTAGCTCATTGTAGTGCATTGCACTATCGTAAACGATATCTTCTGAGCACCGGTTCCACCCATTAGTACAAAGTACCAGTAGGCAGTTACCTTTTAGACCAGGTCTGCCGGAACGGCCCGACGAAGGCCACAGATTACTCTGTTTGACTGAGGGATGATACCTCAGGTATCCGACTGACAGGCCGTGGCATGCAGGTGAAGTCATGATTCCCTACAGACACACGGGCGAAGGCAATAGTTTAGCGTAGCAGGTTGCTAATCAAGTGCAAAAATGTTCTGGCCTCCATGAAAACTTCAAGGCGGCTCTAGACTCACGCCATGAACACCCGCGAAATCCCTCTCCTATTCAGGTAAAAACATTTTTCCAAATTGATACTAGTGCCCGATGAAGATGAACAAGAAAGCAGAGCTTTAAAGAACATTGACTGCAAAAAACCATAAATTTTTAGAATTTAAGAGATGAGATAGAGTTTTTTTGAAATGATGATGATGATTTTTTGGGGAGGCTCCTAACTCCTATTTTAAGGTACCAGTACTAGCTGTACTGTAAGGGACGACAAATTCCTTGCCGTTGCTCAATAAGCTGTTGCTCAATTGTCTCATTCCCTTTACCTACAACTCCCCCTTTCACCACTCAACAAGATATGAATTCGTTTGTAAATAGAACAACTCGACTGTGGAATAATCTCTCTCAGTCAGTATTTCCGAGCTCCTACAACATCCAAGAGTTCAAACGCGGGGTTCATCGCCACCTTCTTCAACGCCCCTTCACACCCCCATAACCCTTAACCTATTCCCCCCACACCCCCTTAACCCTTAACCTATTCCCCCCCTCCCCACCGTACTAAGCTTGCTGCTAGACATTGCACCATGACGTGACAAACGACATGACGGACTGGTAGTACAAATAGTCCAATCAATCTACGCAAATCCATCTAATAATTGCCAACAGGAAACAAAAAATATGGTCATATAGGAAAAAAAAATTCTAAAAAAGATAGCGTTTTTTTGTTCGGAATTGGGAATGGCGAACCTAACCTAAAAAATCCCGGAAACTGAAAAAAAAATGGTTTTTAGCGAATAAAAGAAAAACGTGACCTCGGATCGAAAAAAATCAAATTATAAAGTTTTAGCTATTCAAATTATCTTTCGATTGATGTATATTGAGTTATAGGTTATGGTAGAAAATATAGAGAAAAATGGGGAAAACTGTCGAAAATCACGTTTTTTTAATTTGTTATTAACTTTTGTTTAACGCCACTTACATATTTGTTATTTGGTACAAATGTTGCTTCTTGCTAGCTGAAAAAACGGTGTAATTTTTGTTGCGAAATATTGCACAGTTTCCTTGAAATTTCACTTTTTGCAAAAAAATGCGTTCTTGTAAAAACGCTCCTCTTGGTCTACGGATTCCTTTAGGGGAACGTGCGAGGGCTTACAATTTTCTTCAAAGATTGCACTATTACCTACAAGTAACATAAGGTCTATTTAAAGCCTGAACTACATTGAAAAGCAGTGCAGTGCAGCACTGCGCAGTATGTTGCAGTAGTTTATTAGAGAACGCGTGGTAAGACACATTGAATAAGCAGTATTTTGACATTGGCTATTCCTATATAGTCTTTTGTATTTTTTTTGTAGTTCCTGTGACCTTTTTTGTCTAGAAAGTCCTTATTTCTCACTAATTCCATCAATTTTTACTCATCCATTTTGACAACAATGGCAATGACAACTTCATATGATGTTTTTTAGAAATTGGCATGCAGTGCGAAGCAGTTTTTTAGAAATTAGCCTAAGACAAGGCAGCGCAGTGCAGCGCAGTGCAAGGCAGTGAAGTTAATGTGAGTTGCCACGTTCAGTTACAAGAAGTTTAAATTTCACTTCGCAGTGCTGCACTGCACTGCTTTTCAATGTAGTTCAGGCTTATAAGTTGTACACTGCTCAAAATGGCCCCCAAAAATAGGCCTAATTTTGCGGACTGGGTTTTCTGTATTTTTTTCAATTTTTCATTTACAGAAACGAGACTAATGGCAATCGATAGCTGTATTTTTTGAAGAGTTTGAAAAAAGTTAACCATCTGGAGCTGAGATTTTGTTTTTCGAAATATTCCTAAGTTCTTGTTTGTTACTGCAGGTATTCGAAATTTATACATGATGTTATTTAATAGTAAATCTGCACTAAAAAAATTATTTAAAATCTTTTGCATTGCACAAAGAGCTAAATAAACATTTTCAAAATCCAGCAATTTAATATATTTATTCAATATACCCATTATTGGTTTTACAATAATATTTTCATAGAAAAGAGTAAAAATAATTATTTGTTATTCCATAAAATTAAAGTGTGAAAATCGCCACCACGATCTAGAAAAGTACAGTTGAATATTTTCAGCTCCTGCATGAAATCCATATTATCTACGGTAGTGGGAACCTGGCTTATAAACTAAGCGGATGTAAACAAAATACAAGCTTTCGTCAATAGATCTTTATCTTATAGTACCCAGAAAAAAAACAAACATGGAATTGTGAAACTTGACAAAACAAGAACTAATTATCAAACAGGGAAATAAAAGAAAGTGAAGTAGATAGGGCACAGGTAACGAAAAGAAAATAATGGATTAAAAAAGAGAACTTAAATGGAATCCGCAGGGAAGCAGAGTTGGAAAATACATGGAGAAGGATAATAATGAAAAAAATTGAATATTTTGACAAAACCTGGATTAAAACCAAGAGGATAGTTCAAAACTGAGTTCGATAGAGAAGCTTTGGGGAAGCTTTCAAGAGAGGTAAAGCAGGATAATAATAATAATAATTGATAAAATAAAAGTTGTCTTATATGACTTCGAGCTTTCTTCTCTTTCCTGTGTTCTCTTCGTCAACATCAAGTATGTATTCTTTCGTTTTCTTCTTCGCAGTTTATTTTGCCCGGTTCTAAGACAGATTGTAAAAAGTCGCTCGAATCTCTGTCTAAAGTCATGGGTTCTTCCATTGCAGAATTGCTGCACTGTGTCGCGTCGCAATTAAGACATACATTACTGCATTTTAAACTTTGTTTTCTACAGCTGCACTGTTTCGTTTTGCAACCGCTCTTGCAACGACATGATATCTTTTTTAATATATCGTCTGGAATTAACGGCTCATCACTATAAATCGGCAGTAATATACCATTTGAAATCTTCCAGCCCCACTGTGTGGCAATGTAGCTATTTCCCAACCATTTTTGTAGTTGCAAATATGTTCTAAATAAGTGCTGCTTTGCTGCTCCTTCAGTAGGAGGAGTCGAGGAGCTGTAGACGAAGGATTTTACGAAAATGCCTTTTTTTACAAAAATCGAAATTTCACCCATATTTTGCAAAATTTCGAGCCGAAAAAAAATATGAGTTTTCAGATTGCCGAAAGCAACATTTTCACCAAGTAAAAAGTTTCTAGGTCGCATCAATAAAAAGCAAAAAATAAATGAAAAAGACGCGATTTTTAACGGTTTTTAGCATTTTTCTCCATGTATAAGACACTAACCAATATTTTGTACCACATCAATTGAAAGATAATTTTAATACCTATAACTTTCGCATTTAACTTTTTCGGATCTGAGCTCAACTTTTTGTTTTATTGGCGAAAACCCGTTTTTTTGACTTTTACGAATTTTTTAGGTTAAGTTCGCCAATGCAGTTCCGTAAAAAAACACGCTATCTTTCTTCAAATTAAGTGTTCTACAGGCCCATATTTTTTTCCCTGCCTTCAATTGTCTGGAAATTAACATTGTGAATCCGTAGATTGATTGGACTAATATCCTCAACCAGCTAAGCTAGAGGGTGAAAAGTAAAGCCCAGTTTACATCCTAAAGTCAACACGTGCACTTTGAAGCTCTTTTGTCGCACAGAAATTCATCTGTTTTTTTCTATTAAAAGAGCGAGCGCACTTCGCGTTGACTTTGGGGTGTAAACTGAGCTTAACTTTTCAACTCAAAATAATTTCTGTAGGTTTTCGTTGAAAATGCCTTTTCTTAAAGATACTAGTATGTTTTTGCAGAAATTCTTATATTCAGTAAAATCATTCCAGGTTTATTTTCCTGGCACATTTAAAGAAGAACTGCCTTCAAGCTAGCAATGTCACAGATCACATTAATTCCATCCGGAAGTAACACAAAAATGAATTGACGGAAGTAATTTTTATTACTTTCAGTCAATAGAACGCAATAAATTAGCAATGCTCCCGCAGACCCACCCGAGTGATTAAAAATCAAGTCATGCAGCTTGGGGTACTTTGATGGTCCTTTATCCCCTCATTGTTTCTTTATGGCAGAAATAAATTTTGTATAGCCAGGTGAAAGAAATTAAGGGATTTGTGCCCGGAATAAAGGCAGACGTTTGGCATTTTCTCTTCTTTTTTTGGAAATCAAAGCCTTAATTATCGGATTCGCAGCTCCCAGATTAATGCCAGGTACGCACGAATAGAGTAAATCTCTCAGAGAAGCAAAACGAAGAATCCTGTTTGCCCGGGCTAAAGCGCTGAGTAATTCCCAAAAAGGATTTTTGTCTTCTTCGAAATTCTTTTATTAAGTGAAAAATGTGACAATTCCCCATGATTCCATGAAGTTGTATGGTCGACGACAAAGCTGCTTCTGACATGTAACAAACTTCCGTAGAGAAACATCATAAATTCTGAGGCGGCGAAATACCTGAAGCCCAAACTTAATGACACGTCACCATGTCCTACATTGCGACCAGAATATATCTTGAAGGCATTTCCCTTTTTACCAGGATTTCTGCAATGCAATTTTTCTCCACTTATGTAGAAATCGTTTTAAGTTGCAGCTGGTTTCCAGGAGAAAAGGATTTTTTGTGCAGTGCTCGACTTTGATCGCTTAACTTAGAGGACAACTTTTAATTTGACGTCCATGCATAGCATGCACTGAATTTTTTCCCTTATGTACCGCCCAGGGAAAAATGCAGTGTTTCATGACAAAACGATTTCAATGAGTTTTTGGCTGGGAGAAAAAACATATCCAGTTTTGTACAGGTTAATTTGACCGATAAATGCAATCGTGCGATATCATGCAAACGGTAAATTATTATTTATTATTTTGGGTTAATTAGAATTCGTTTTGCTTCCTTAAGTGACCGAGCAGTTTAGCCTGTATTGAATAGGTGAACATTAAATCACTATCTAGCTTTTTATATGTCTAAACTTGGAAAATCACCATGTGACATCGTAAGTAACAATTACTACAAATTAAATATTCTTTGCTATGCCCCAATTTTTTATTATTATCCCTTTAGAGGAACTCATAGTTTTTAATTATCACGACACTAAGTGACCTCGTGATCTAGGTGAACATTTAAGTTTAATGTCCAGGATGTCCGTCGAGAACTAATCGAGATACTACCAGAGTAAAAATAAAAAATGGGCTTATGGCGGGCGAATCACGGCCGCTTGGCTTTTTAAAGGGGATATGACGGCCGTAGAAGTTTTACCCATTTTTAATGGGAGATTTAAATGGCCAAGAACTAAGTTGTGCACGCGGGAATTCCGCGAGGAAATTTGAGCCAAAAAAGAATCTGCACCAAATGTATTGTTAAATTTGTTGTATGAAGTCTGAATATTTTCGTTATGTACCTACAATGAATGGCCTTTTCGATTTATGCTACAAGATTATCGATTCGCAGGAGGAACGAGGTCGCCAGTCGTCGGTTTGCTGTACGTGTTTATTTATATTTTAGTGGGAAATTTTATTATTTAACTGCTCGAAGAAAAAAACAGTAGAAAAAAATAAAACATTTAATTGCAGTGCGTTTATGGAATTTTTGAAATGTTCGAATTCGAAGATATGCGTAACGATTGGACCGCGGGCTAGTTCGGCGATTCCAAACTCCACTTTTTGGAAACGTGTTAAAAAATATAATATATAGTATAACAAATTGAAATTAAGGAACCGCTAGAGTAAAATCGCGCTTATATTGAAAATGATTTGCAAGTACACGATTTCGTATAACTTCTTCTTTTTGCAATAACGCTACAGCATAAGCGCTTCTCTACTCTTCTCGTTTTCTAGCTGAAATTCTACCCACAGATATTTCTTCTTCGATACTGCTGACTATTTCGATTATTAAATGTATATACTTGTAAATTTGATGTAACTCGTTGTAAATTGTGAAGTCAATTTAAGGAAATGTCGTGAGCAACTTGCAATTGTCACCACACAAACTGAAGCGCTCCTTAACTCACGCCCTATGTCCCATGAGGAATAAGAGGAGCGTAAGACTTAACTCACCACTCTTCTGTCCCCTATGTTCGAGTCCCCGGACAATTTATTATGTCAGACGGTAGGTCAATTGTTAGTTGGCGGACGGCTCCTTCTCACCGATACCTCTGTGAATGCGTTGCAAAGGTGCAAACTCCCCCAAAAACAACAACGACAAACGCCCAAATAGAACACACCTTCCAAGAATGTTAGATCGGGGACGTAACACTCATTAAAAACGATATTGTAATGGTGTCTCGTTGGGTGGTTTTCTAAACCTCCTTTTTTAAGGAAGAGTTGCAGAGAGCCCTTGAGTTGGTGCACCGACCCGTAGTCTGAAGATCTCATTTAATTTTTCCAAAACGAAACTGCCTAGTATATACTGACTGGGTTTGGCTAGAGTCGGGATTTATACAGGAAGTGAATGAGTGGTTCCCTCTTGTTCGGCTCCACCCATCAAGGATAACAGACGTTGTGTGACATACCAAGCAGCGTGGTAACCTAGGACTATCCGTACTCGAGTCGACTGATTTGCAATGCCTGTTTCGAGCTGGTTTCAAATAATCACGCGCACAACCAGTTTGCAATCAAAATGAAACCATTGTCCACGTACGACCGCAACTGATTTTGGATCAATCGGTGTTCTGTGCTCACATAGTTTTAAGTCGCACACATGAAATTGCTTTCAAATGGAAAGACCAGCTGCAAACTAATTTCAAACGGGTCTCGTTCCGACTCCTCCAACATCCCCAACAAAGTTGTAAACTTCAAACACGCATCAAGACTATTTTTTCTATTACTAAGAATAAAGTACTAAAGACAGAGCCTACAAGACATTATTAAACGTCAATCCTTACAACACTCAAGAAATATTAAATGCATAAAATTATGCGCGTGAATATTCATTTTTACCGACAAAATTAAGTTTGCAAAACGAAAGCCAGAATACCATTGCGACATTAACAAGCCCGCCATACAATCTATTAACATTCACAATATGCTCATTATACGGAAACATTAAAGTAACTTTTTTTCATTTCATCTCCGCCAGAACTGGGAAAAGTAAAGCTAATTTAATATAAAAGTTTGTCCCATTTTTAGACTGAAGGAGCTCGTGAATAATGTCAAATCTATTTAAGATAAGTACTCTGACAGACTTAAGGGTAGCTCACAGGCCTCTTTAACATTTATAAAAAGTTTCACCCTTCCAGGATCTTGTGGAAAATTGCTGGAGCTAACTTGAGACTCCCTCAACTTCCTAACTGTCTCCCATTAAACATGGTGCTAATAGACATTTAGTTGACGACTACCTGCACATACAGATCCATAGAGACCAAGTACTTGTGTAATTGTGCTATAAATACTGGTAGATAACTGTGACTTCTTTTCAAATAGCCCGCAGCATTAATCTTTCTTCTTCGCTTCCGGTTTACGACACTCCCCCGCAGACGAGAAGTTTCTAGTTAAAAATCGTCTTTTGACCGATAAATTTTGAGGTTATGTTGCATGCATTTGGTCTGGGAAAGTTTGCAGTTGCATGTGTCAATTCGGATGTTATTTTCCTCCCAAGTACAATGTATGAAAGTATTGTTTTGGCTTAATTTTGCATGGTCCAGAGATAAGAACAATGTCAGATACGTGTGAGGACTTTAAATGCTGCTCAAAGTTTGTTAATGTAAGCTGGATATTAGCATATGCTACATAGAGACCGATGTGACTGTCCTTTGAAATTTATGTACAAACAAAAATTTTGGCTTTGTTATTCATGAATAATGTTGTTGCATTGAAATAATTGTGTAACCACATTTCTGCAGTCTGAATAAGCGAACGTTTTCTCACATTACGCAAGACCTCAAAAATAGCTTGGCTGGTGAGACCTTTCCACGTGATTTTTTGTTAGGAAAAACATATCACTTGCCACTTTTGTTCCTTTTGCATTTAACATATGTATGTTTTCCTAGATTCTATTAAAAATGCATTTAAACTTGGCCGATCAATATCTTCCAGAGTGAAATATAAGTGCATACAGGTTTATTCAAAGAGGGCTAATAACAGACTTGAGAACCCAACAGCTTCCAGGGCTCTGAGGCTGCAAAAGCTAAGTAACATATATGTAAATAGGTACTTACCACCACGGCATTGTCAGCTTAGTTCGATTTACCACGTCCAAGCCGTATAAATGCTGTGGTAGAGTCACTAGCTGGCTCCAAAAGAAAATCTTGGTAGAAATCCTTTAAAAAGTCCTTGGACCGATTTGATTATACGACTTAAACGTTAGCAACGAAATATGTACCTTGATATGGTTGCATGGAACGATAAGAGGCAGGATAGAGCAGGATTAGGACTAGAAATTCTGCTTGTAACTACAAAAATATAAAGTAAAAATTGCAGCATTACCAGAAACCAAGTGGGAGAGTAACGAAGTAATATGTAAGAACTCCAGCGTTCTCACAGGCTGAGACACAACAGGGAAAAGGAAATTTGTAGGAACTTTGCGATCGATAAATCCGTAAAACCCTGAATTCTAAACTTTTTGGCAACATATAGTACGTATACATGATGAGTTGAACTCCAGTTGAATAAGGGTCGACTGAACTCGACTCAAGTCTGCTACTAGGGTTAAATTGAAATTATGCATATAGACGCGAGTTCAGGAGTTGAGTAGTTGAATTTAGTTGACAGCAGCACCTAATGTGTTTTTGACACGAGTCGAAAATTCAACTCAACCTCAACTCAATTATTCAAATCATCATTTATAGGTAGTAATAGTGCAAAACTGTGCCCTTTGCTAATCAAAACAAAATTTTACTACATGTATAATCAACTCTCAGATGGGTTCCTAATCATATGGTCGTAGATGCGGACACGACAGAGCCGTCTACATAATCAAGCTGGTAGCCTCTTGTGACTCAGAGATTGTGATTAGAGCAGTCTTATAGGGGAGGCTATAAACGCTACTTTTGACTATAATTTGCAGCTACCCAACTTAAGGCTTAGCGTACTACAGCTGCAGTTTTTCAATGTCAATATTATCACTGCACTTAGGTCTTCTGCACACGAATCAACTGATTTTCAATCCTAGTTGCCTTCTGATGCCATTCAAATGGCCGGCGGCTATTTTTCAATCACGTTTGGTGTTCGCTCGTTGTAAGTCCACCTTTTTTTATTCAGGTGATCTCGTGGTTTAACTTAACCATAGCAAGGTTTTTGAACGTGCTCCTGCACTTGAACTGAAGTTGAACGTAAAAGCTTGCTCAAAAGAGAGTAATCAACTGGACTAGTGGAGTGCCTTTCCAGTGGGCTTCTAGCGCTATTTCAAGCATGAACTGAACACGAACTGGACTTTAACCGGTGAAGCTGCTTATGGAGCCAAATTACACCGCCTATCATTTCTTCTATCAATACTTCCAATAATTTAATTAAACCGATTTTCTCGGCAAGGGGTCGCGGAAAAGCTTCTCATTTGTGTATCCCAAAAAATGTTCGTCTGTACGGGCAACACACTTCCGCAAGCATAACTTCTTTCTCGAGGGCTGCGAAAATTTTATTGCTTTGTACACAACTACATAGACAATTAGAACTGTCACACAAAAAATATAGGACAGTCAGTTTATCGTATAATTCTTATATCATCAACAAACCGGTTTGTTAAAAGGAAAAGTGTTAAGCGATGTAATTAGGCTCATGAGGATTGAACTGAACATTATTGAACTGAGGTCAGTAAAGTCGTTTTTAAGGAACATTAAAAGGAATGCTCCCCTTTTGTGATATGCAATGTTAAAAATTATATGGAAATGGTATGGGAACGGGAGCGCTGTAAGGTTTTTAAGAAGTGCGCTAACATGGCTGTTACATACGGCCCTTTATTTCTTGCTCGGAAGCTGCAGAAGTTACCGTCTTCTATTATACATATACAGGATGGAATTTATCCTAATTTGTTTATTACCTATACCGTGCGGTAAAACCAGTTGTTGCGTCGTTAGATACTTCATAATAAATTATTATCGTACTATCCAAAACTGTCAAATATTAACTGACAAACGACAGCCAAACAAAAATGGCTGCCAAATAAAATCGTCCTGACGCACTCTCTAAAAATGACATTGTTTTCACTACTGCTTCAATTACTTTGATTTAATTACTTTGTAGTTTTCCTAGTATATATATTTATGGTACAGATTTTGTATTTAGAAGCCCTTTTCTTAGAATCAAATATTAAAACACAATTTAATTTCTGGCTCCATTCGAAGGAGTTATGTTAAGTAAGAATTTATTAGATTTAAATAATAAATTCTTACAACAAAAACCCCAAAAATGGTTTAACCATTTTCTAAGTAATTTCACAGAAATATAAAATCACTTCCAAAATTAACTCACTCAATTCCTTTCTTCTGCAGTAAGTGCACTTAAAATTCGACCACAATTCAAGGAAATAGTTTCTCTTAAACATTTCCTGTAATATTTTGCGAACAAGAAGGAAGTATAAAATGTAATCAAAATCCCTGAAGAGATTAATCTAAATATTTGCGTAAAATTTTACAACAAAAGCCGAAGCAAGTTTTATTAGTTATTATTAAACCTGGCTGCCAAAATTTATAAACGAAAATTCCATAGAATAGATTCGCTGTAAAATCAACTGCGGCATAAAGTTCATCTCAATTAAGAAGTTTCTTGCACTCTAGCTGTGGGGGAGGGGGGCTGTTGGATAGAATCAAATTCTTGTAACCGCTTATTTAAACTACGAATTGAAATCAATAATGTATTGTAAGAAGCAGCATGAGCAATTTCAACTTTATTAGAAATTTCTATCTAACAAACCTGGAATAAACAGTCATATCAATTACAAGTCCCCACACACACTATTATATAAATTAGATTTTCATTCACTTCAACCATAACAAAACTTATCAATGTAATAGAGTTGAACTTTTAGCAAAACTTTGTTGTTCTTATACAACTCATTATTAAGGATCCTTATCAGTTCCTATATTCATCATATTCATGTACTCGAAAAACTTCGCAATATCGTCTAACTAATTCAGGAATTCCCTAGAATCTGTAATCTCTTACGTCTATTTAATAATAGAGCACCAAGCCCCTCCAAGAAAATACGACTCACGAAAATTGAAGAGTCGGAGAAAGAACGGAAAATTAATATCATGTTAAAAATAATAATTTGAAGTTTGGCAACGCCGAGGACAGGTAGACGACCATTAGATGTGCTAAACACTTTTACCTTATTACTCGATTACGCTTCCTTTTGTCTTTGGAGCGTAAAAAAAGTTTGAGTAATAAAAAAACGTTATAAATAGCAACCCAACATCAATGGTATTGCCCCATTAGAAAAATTTGCTTGGCAACACCGCATAGCAACAGAAAAACCATCAGGCTCTTATAATCTTACTGAAGAGGCGATGCATGAATTAAGAGCCGTGTGCCTCAAGACAGTATTGTTTTGCCGATGTCGTAAATTTTTATGCCTGTCCCGTTTCCTTATCCAAGTGCTTGGAAGATAACTTGAAGAACGATAAATTTTGACGCATATGAAACAGGCGAAAATTATCCGAAAATGTCTTGTGAGAGCATTATGTCAAGATAGAGCCACCGAAGAAGGGTCTTTATGACTTCACTCTCGTATAAGGGTTTTATTGCCACTTTCAAGGTTAATGATAACTTGACTTTTGCGTGGCGCAAAATCTCTACTATCTGCGGTTTAGGGCTATTAAAATCTCATACAAGACTTGCCGCTTGCTATATAGCCATACTAATTTGGGATTATTGATTTTTATCCTCATTAAGTTCCTTCAAGAAGTGCAAGGATTATCACCTTACATATTTTCCCCCTTAAGAGTGTGGTTCAACATTACCATTATGCATCATTTTATGAAACTCGAAACGGATGGGGGTGTATGAAGCCCTAAAAATACATCGCCGTGCATAATGTGCTCATTTTCTGAACAACGTCTAAAGTTTTCGCATTAAGATCCAACCCTAATGTCCTCGAGCAAGGTAAAAGCTCCTTCAGAAAGGTGAGTGCAGCCCAGAAACTACGTTACAACGTTGCATGCAATTAAATACGATAAATTACGCCATTAGACGTTCCACGAACGAACAGGTGGGTCCTACCATCTCTGGTAACTATTTGGAAAATTTTTATTACTTTCTGAAGTGCATGGAGTGAATGGGAGAGAAAGACCCAGGCAATGAGGACATTGATGATAGTGGGTGTAACTATGAAGCGAATTTACCGGAAGTTAACAAGCCACTTAATAAAGGGAAAAGAATGCAGTTGGAAATAAGAATTTATTATGAGTAAATAAATAATTGAAACTATTTCATGGAGCTTACTCGACTTAAGAAACGGAGACTGGGAAAGAGTTCATGGCATTTTCTAGTAAAACTCAACTAGTTTTATTGGTAAAAGTGAATTTTTTATACCAAATAAGCTCCATAATTAGTATAGGTCATGTTTCGCTATTTTTCGGGTATAGCAGTCGGCGAAGAACTTCTGTGGTTTCTGGTTGAAAACTCGAATCAATATCCCAGTTACTTTATCATGTTAACAGTATTGCCCTAGTTCCTAGCCTTGGGTCCGTTTGTATTACTAAGATTTAAAGAATCCCTAGTTCCTAATTCGTAGTTAACCACGGTACGTTCAAAAGCCTCCATCGTTAAACATAAACTTTCGTGGTTAAGTGAAGTAAGACAGCATAACCACAGCTTACTTCGTGGTTTACCATAGAAAGGTTTTTGAACGCGCTCCTGGTAGGTAGCTCGACATCAAAACCTGGTTAGAAACTGAGCTTCGATATTATGCATTTAGATCCAGGAGGAAAGACTACTCTACCATGTCCAGAAGGAAAGAGTTTACTGCTTTTATCCCTAAGAACTGGTCGAAATACCCCTTAAATCTCCTCAAATTATGTTTAAAGAGGCAAATATATATGTTGTTTTACAAAATTGCTGAACTCAGTACCTCAAGGGTGGGCAAACTTTTTTATTACATGGGCCAGAACAAATTCCGTTTTCTCCGAGGCCGTAATAGTTAATTGACACCTTCTGGTGACCTGTAATTTTTTAGTCTGCATTTGAAGTGAAAGATGCATTAATTGGGTAAATTACACTATGCACCACTCGGTCCCAGGAGCGGTGGAGGGCGTGGGAATGGAAGAAAAAGTGCACACGCACTTTTGCTTCGAGTGGAGAAATCCACACCCAAAAGATTTCAAGTGCACGAAATAACCCAGAATATTGGAGAGCCGCCTCGGTCGCTGGCGAGGTCGAAGTGCAACAAACAAGCAATCCTCTCCCAAGAAAATTAAATATATTATATTAGAGTTATTAAGAACTTATAACTGAATAGCCTAGGGCGGGTTTCACAGTGCAAACTTAAGTATAAAAATTAACTTAAGTTACACTTAAGTATGGGTGGCTGTTTCACAGTTGCCACTTAAAATTTACTTAAGTGTAACTTAAGTGGCAATTTCTCTAGACTTAAGTTTTTCTTAAATCAGAATGCATAGAAACGTCAATTAATTCCTGTACTTTCAAGGAAAACGCGATTAAAAGGATATTTTACATGTAAAGCTCGGCTATTGTAAGTTCATAATTTACAATATTGAAGTGCCGCCGTAAGGAACAAATATAATAGTAAGAAGAAGAAAAAATTGTACTGTGAAACGGAAACCGAATTTGACTTAAGTTACACTATTGTTTCATATTTCATGCAATTATGTTGGTGGCTGTGAAGGGGGTGTCATTTAACATACTCAATAGACCGATTCTGGTTCAATTACAAAGGTCAAGAAGCATTTGAGGAAATTAGTAGGTACTAGTTAGACTAACTAGAAATTAGTATTAGTTAGGGAGACATCATTGGTAAAACGACACTCACGTTTAAAAATATAAATCTTTCGACACCGGCGCAAGAACAGGCAGCAATGATTTTTCCGTACGGGGCCAAATAAGACATTTGTTATGACGAGGCGTGAATGAACCAAGGTGACAATCGGTGCCTTGAAAATATTTTAGCGGAGTATTCCACAAAAAGGTGCAGCTTTTGCAAAGTCATTAAATAATAGACAATATTTGCCATTTCCATGGCCGGAAAAGTTGCTCGTTAAGAATCGTGGCTATGTCCCTTCACGTTATTTAAATTACCGCCAACGAACTGGTTGGAGCTATCCAGACTATCGTACACATCCAAAGTTTGGTATGTTTCATCAAAATCGAAACAGTAAAGTGAAATTTTGGCCAAAAAGTGATTTTCGAAAACTTTGACCTTGAGACATGGAAAACTCGGGAAAAACGCGATATCTCCGGCGACAATGTTTTATTTTTTTTTGGATTCCGAAATTGTTTTATTAAAATGTCACAAAGAAGCTGTATACTAATTTTTAGCCATTTTGGAATTTTGTCTCCTTTTAATGCTAATTTCCCCGGGCTATTAGTTTTCACTTAAGCATATTTATATTAATTGAGTTTCAATGCCTCGGCAATAGATATTATGTTCAGTGATTTTTTAAAAACACCAAAGCGATTTCATAGTGACAGTCAATCTTTATAAAATATTGCCACAGATATTACACAAAAATTCTTATTTCATACTTTATTTAACATAGATTATTATTGATGACAGATTTATGCGGAACATGTTTATCAATGACAAGCAAATCCAAAGCAATAACTTATCATTTCCGTCCCAATCTTTTAACGCCTAAAAATAAATTGAAAAATATTGAATATTCGCCATTGTGGTTTTCCAACCATCATATCTCTATCAATACGTATGAGCATATTTCAGATAAGTTTCATACTTGCAACTATCAACCATTTACCAACTATCAATTTCATCCATGATATCATGAATTACAACATCTGTGAATTTTCAACAAACACTGAAATTCGTAAAACCAGCAAACTGATATGATGAAAGATAAATCCTTAAATACACACACTAAAAGTTTCTGCTACACCGCATCTTATGCAACACTGTATAGTGCAGAATGCAGGAATACACAGATTTATGAGCTTTAAAGGATATATTCTAAATCTGCAAAGCCATAATGGATTGATACAAGTGGTGCTGATGTAAAGTTTATTTCGTGTGTTATTGTTGCCACTTCGACACCGACTGTTTATAAATTCAAGCAAAGTTTTAAGGATATATTTTTAGGGAGTAACGATAGAGGGGAGTATACAGAAATATATCAATGCCACAACTACGAAATATTATAGGTAGTAATTTTAGAATTGAAGGACTGCACATTATTTAACTTGTCAGGTTTCCTGTTATCTGTAAGTTTGTTATCTATTAGAGGAACATATTATTGAAACAAGAATGTCAAGTCAATGGTTAATATTGCTTCTCCTTCTGATGATCTTTTAATCCTTCATCGGACTTAGGGCGGAAACAGTTGCCCTCCAGCAGACAGTGCTTTGGGTGACAGCTATCACCTCCGTCGAGGATTTGCTAATAAGGTTCTCCTGTACGTTCTTTTAGGTCTTTCAACTCGATGGGTTCCTTGCGGTTAAGGGCCTGTTTTGCTAGTTTCTCGTTTTTGTTATCGTTGGATTTAGCCTTAAGCCTCCCGCACAACTTTACGTTGCTAAATTGGTTAAGATATTTTGGAGGTCCTAATGACTATTGGCCAGCAAGCAAATATCATCAGCGTCTTAAGCCCAGTTAGTAATCCCCATTGTATGTCATCCGTTTAATTGTACTGAATTGAAATTTTTGTATAGAGCTTTTATCAATTCTGTTATTTTGCTAGGTAGTCCACGTTTCTGCAGTGCCTGCCATATAAAGCTCCTATTAACTAATTTGAAGGCTTTATAATTGTCTATGAAAGCAAGTTACCAAATAATTTTTACCTAAATACAAAACGATAGAAGTGTTTAAAAGAAAACACTTATTCATCCTTTAAACATTTGGGATAGTAAAGCTCACTGGTATGAGCTGGACTGTTATTTGTACTGGGTGATTAGGACTGCACAACCTAATCGATTTAGTAGCAGTTTTGGTGGTTAAAGAAAACACTTTGAGTTGCTGTTTGTTCTCAACTGAATTTTTAATTTTCCAGAGCTTAATTTATATGTTAACATTTGTGCAACATAATCATTTTTTTTATATTATTAATTGGAGCAACATTAATCAATAAGTTATTGACTCGGTGATCGTAATTATATTTTATTATTGAGTCATCAATATGAATGACTCGGACGCGTGTGGCATACTTATCGTTTTGTTTGCTGTGCAAACATTTTGCCCAGCCGAGGTCGTGGATCGCGGGGCTGGGTTAGGTCCTAGATGTTCTGTCGATTGTTGTATGCCGGATGAGCTGTGAATACTCTCTGGTAGATCGCCAGTGGTTACATGGTGTTGTTTCAGACTCCAACGGGTCGGTCGACATTTCCATATACCTGCGATGATCGCTATGGTGAGTAGGACAGATCCTGCTGTTGTGGCGGTATGGTGTCCGATAGTTTTCCATGTTGATGACTGAACTTGTAAGCCAGTTGGATCGTGGATGATGCTGCTGAATGTGTCGGATGTTTTTAGTATCGGGTCTAACATTACTGGTTTGCTATCTAACCCGGTAGGGTTGAATATCCCAGTTATGTTGAAATTCATTGGCTTTAGAAATGTTGATTGAATAATGACTTTGTTACGAACTTCAGAGAAAAGTATATTCTTCGTTGTTTCAATCACACAGTCCTGAGTTGTCTGCAGAATTCCGACGCCATGCAGAGTAACATCTTCCCGTTGTCCGTTACATTTAATTGCGGCCGTTGTTGATGGATCTGCGATAAATAACCAGGTGTTCGCCAAAAAAAGATGTTTCCATATGACGGAGTGGATTTTCAGTTGCTTTAATGGGCACTCTTGCCTATTGTGTCGTTGGTATATTTCATCGATGATACAATTTGGATTTTTCACTAAGTCACTAACAACTGCGGGTGTGCACAATTTGGAGTATTTTTCTAAAGATACGCAATTTCTCATTTCTTCTTCGGTGATTTCGAAATATTTTTGATTATTGTACTCTATCGCCAGGATTGCTGATGATATTTGTGGCGTGACATATGTATTGTTATTTATGCGCTGAGGAATTGGGGTTGCTTTAATCATATTAAAGGTATCGGCATCCGTTATATGCAGAAATCCAAAAACCTTAACATCTGAATCGGCTATGTATATTTCCATATCATTCCCTGGTTCTGAAATGATTCTTAGATTAGATGGCATTTTGCTTGCTGCTTGATCTGTTATTTCTGCCAATTTGCTTGGAGTTATGAAGTCCATAATGTTTCCTTTACCATAACCTGCTTGTAGAATTTTTATGTAGTGCTGTTTTAGGTCTTCCAAAATATCTTTGGCAATCTGGTACGCTGCTAGTATTTGTGTGCTGACCATATTACTGTCAATCTTGTCATACCATCCTTCAATCTTGTTTACCTCGGAGATTACTCTGTTCAGTTTGTTTGTGACCAGATCGAACTGTCTACCCATGCGGACTTCTGTGTCATTTATCCTTGTCATTGTAGATACCAATATATTTGCTTGATGATTAGCCGCTTGTCTCAACATATCTTGATTATGCTGAAGGTGTTCAATGTCAGTGTAAACCTCATCGTTTACTCCAAAGATGGCTTGCAATAGATGTCCAACAAGCCCTCTTTTATTTCTCCGCTTCCGCCTTTGGTTTATTGCTTCAATCTCATTTAAGATTGTTGATTTTCGTTCTAATAAATGTTCAAGTAGAGTGCGGCAATGCGTGTTGTCTTCAAACCGTTTTGCCTCACTGCAGGTTTGTTCCATCTTGGTTATTATATTATTTACTCTACTAGTGTCTGCTGTTGTGTTGATTGGGATGAGTACCTCGACCTTGATAGTACCTCTCTTTAGTTTGGCGTGTCCAATTTGTTCGATAAACAGCCCAGGTTGTGGGTATTTTATTGTGTAGTGTGTATGTCCCGGTTGGATCGAGCTTAATATAACGAGTGTAGTTAAAACCAATTTAGCCATGTTCCAGGTAGTTGCTGATTTATGTGCCGTCTTCTTGTCCGCATGCAGGTGACTCTCTGTGCCAGTTTGATGATTACTTGTTACAGTGACATGTGTACCAGCACACGTTTTCAGCTCTGTTGATGTAGTATGCTCTGCATTCGTCAAGTTGTCATCTTCAACAGGTAACACACATATTTTTGTTACTGGACGCTTTATTGTGGAGTTTTCTTTGACCCGTAGAGTTACCACTCGTACAACTCCATCTTTGCCTGGATGTGTCTCGATTATTCGGGCTAGTGGCCATCTCGTTGGAGCGCAGTTTTCATCTTTTACGAGAACAATTTGCCCAACTTCGATCAGCCTTGCTCCTGATTTCCATTTTGTTCTTTGTTGGAGTCGTGATAGATATTCACTTTGCCACACCTTCCAGAAGTCTTGCGTCATCTTCTGTACTTGTTTCCAGCGGCTCAATGTGGTAATGTTGTTGTCTATGGTTGGTCCTGGTAGTCCTACTAATTCTTGCCCAACCAAGAAATGTCCAGGTGTTAGAGTAAGGATCGAACTAGGGTCGCTCGGTAGTGGGTATAATGGGCGTGAATTTAAACAGGCTTCGATTTGGCACAGTAGCGTCGACATTTCCTCGAATGTTAGCGTAGTGCAGCCTATTACCTTTTTCAAGTGGGATTTGATGGATTTGACTCCAGCCTCCCAAATTCCTCCGAAGTGAGGAGCTGCCGGCGGAATAAAATGCCATTGTACACCTTCGGTCGCCAGGCTTCCCACTACTGTGGTTAAGTTTCTGATGGCATGGCGAAGATCCTTATCCAGTATTTTTTGTGCTCCTACGAACGTTGTTCCATTATCACTGTATATGTTTGAAACAAGGCCCCTTCTTGATGTGAATCTTCTAAATGCTGCTACGAATGCCTCCGAGGTCATGTCTGTTACCGCTTCGATGTGAATGGCCTTTGTAGCTAGACATACAAAGACTGCTATGTAGCCCTTGTGGGATTTGTTTCCTCTTCCTTTGGACATTCTTATCTGAATAGGCCCTGCATAATCTAGTCCGGTGTGCGAAAACGGTTTCGCTGGTGTTACTCGTGGAGCTGGGAGTTCACCCATAATTTGTGTCACTGTTTGTCCCTTGTGCCTGCAGCAAGTAATGCATTTGTTCAATACTTGTCGTATTTTGCTTTTCCCATTGATTATGAAGTATCTTCTTCTAATAAAAGCATGTGTGACTTCATTTCCTCCATGTAGTGTCGCTGCATGAGCTTCAAGTATCAATAGTTTAGCTATGTGGTGTTTGTGAGGTATTATGACGGGATGTTTTTCATTATACGGAATACGAGAATTTTGGATTCTTCCACCCACTCTTAGTACGCCATTTTCGTCCAAAAATGGATTTAAAGAAAGAATTGAACTTTTTGTGTTAAGTGGTTTCTTTGCTTCCAGCTGTTTTAATTCTGCAGCGAACTCCGTTTTTTGTGTCATCTGTAGAAGTTGTTGGTGCGCTTTATCTAATTCCTTTACTGATAAATCTGTGCTGTTTATTATCTCCTTCCTGCATTTCGCAATGAATCTTTTGCAGTAAGCCAGCACACGTGTAAGTTTCTTAAATGATGAGAAACGGCTAAGTAGCTCGAAACCTTCATCATTTTGAGTTACATGGACCGTTACTACCTTATTTAACTTAACTCCTCTTGTAGTATTTGTGTTAATTTTTTGTGTTGGCCATTTATCTTCAGTCATCTTTAGCCACGATGGACCATTCCACCAAAGCTCTGCATTCTTTAGGTACTGCGGAGTGGCTCCTCTCGACGCTAGATCAGCAGGGTTGTCTTCGGAACGCACGTGACGCCAACTTGTAGACTCCAGATTTCTGTGAATTTCTGACACTCGGTTTGAAATGAAGGTTTCCCATTTATCTGATTTTCCATGGATCCATGCTAATGTTATCATCGAATCTGTCCAGGCGTATTCCTTTACATTCTTAATATCCAATGCTTGTTTTGTTCGACGTAGTAGTTTAGATAATAAGACTGCTCCGCAAAGTTCTAATCTTGGTAACGTGGTTTTATTTAGTGGTGCTACCTTAGTCTTCGCTACAAGTAGTGTTATATGTACTTGCTCCGATTCTGACGTAGTTTTACTGTATACGGTTGCTCCATAAGCTTTTTCGGATGCATCGCAGAATCCATGTAGTTCAACTGTTTTGCATGCGGGTGTATACTGTATCCAACGTGGTATGTTAATTTCTTCAAGTTTTCGTAGTTCATTCCTGATGTTCATCCATCGAGCAGCTAGCTCTTCTTCCAGTGTTTGATCCCAGTTGTATCCTTTTGCCCATAATTCTTGAATTAACATTTTTGCTCTCACTGTTATGGGTGCCAACCACCCGAGTGGATCAAATAGTCTAGCAATTTCTGATAAGATTGTCCGTTTAGTAGGTACTTCTGGTGTTGCATTCAATTTTACCCTAAAGTGGAATTTGTCTGCTGCTGGTGTCCAGTATATACCCAAGGATTTTACAGCCTCGTCATCTTTTATTTCAATGGAGCCTTGATCCTTAAGTTCTGTTGGTAGATTATCAATTAGTTCACTGTGGTTACTTCTCCATTTTCTAAGGTTGAACCCTCCTTCTTTTAGCGTTTGAATCAGCTCACGTTGTAACCACTTTGCTTCCTGAATTGAAGACGTTCCAGACATCATGTCGTCCACGTAAAAATCATTGAGAATTATTTTTGCTGCTTCTGGATGATTTTCTTCTTCATCGCGTGCTAATTTTTGCAATGTTTTTATAGCTAGGTAAGGTGCTGATTTTGTTCCGTATGTCACAGTTGTGAGTTTAAATTCTTGAATGCTATCTCTTGTTGAAAATCGCCATACAATTCGTTGGTAGTCTTGATGTTCCTGTGAGACCCTTATTTGCCTGTACATCTTCTCAATGTCGGCACTAAATACATATTGATGTTTTCTCCATCTTAGTAGAATGTCCTGTAGGTCGTGTTGTAGTCTGGGGCCACAGTGCATTAAGGGTACCTTACCCATTCTCGATTTCTGATTTTTGTGATTTTCATTGGGCAGGTAAATGATGAAAAATCGACTTATGAGGTACGGATATATTTATACATGTAATTGAAAACCTTAAGAACAAGAAAAAAATGTAACATAGTTGTGTATGAACATTTTATAGCCTCTTTTTGCGGTCAACTAAAAGTCCTCTTTTTGGATGGCGGGCATGATTGTAATTGACTGGAACGTCTGAAACCAAAAAATCGAACGGAATTTTAAAGAGTTCATGTTTGGCTAGGGAATAGACTATTATTATTTGTTTAGTGCAAAAATTTACAAAATGGTGGACTTATGAATTTTTTTTTTCAAAATCCGAGTTTTTTTTTTGTAAACTATTAGGCTGTAATAATAGAAGATCATCATCAATCTTTTTACAAATAGTCTAAGTTATAGCTTTTGGTGTTTAGAAAAACATATCAAAATTTCAGAACGATCGCTTTTATAGTTTTTGACTTACAATGCCCGCCAATCGTAAAAACATAGTTTCGAGAAAAATGCGTTTAAAGTTTTTTAAGTAATTTTCCGCGCCACGGCGAAACTAAGCATTTGCGATTTGACGCGCCCACCATCAATCTGCTGGAACTCCAAGAGTATTCCGAATTTCGACTTGAAACTTTCAGGAAATATTTTTGAAGAGTTATAGATTCGAATAAGACAATAAAAAAAAAAACGATTTTTTGAAACCGAGAATGGGTAGGGTACCCTTAAATCGTTTAGGCTTAGCTTGGTGCTTGTTTTGGTAGAGGCGTCGAAGACTACTCTTAGTTTGGTAGTCGTGCTTTCTTCTTTGATGACTGCTTGATGAGGCATGTAGTATATGTTACGAGTATTGCACTGAAGTTCTTTGGGATCAATGAGTACCATATGTCCCAGTTGTAAGTATTCTTCCATAAATTTGTTGTATTCATCCCGCAAAGTTTTGCTTTTTGAGAACCGCTTTTCCATTTGATATAGTCGTGCTATTGCAACTGGTTTTGATTCTCCTAACCCCTCTGTCTGCTTGAACGGAATTTGTACTGTATACGTGCCATTGGGATTTCGTTTAACTGTTCGATCAAATTGTTCTTCACACGTTCTGTTTTCCTCTGACATAGGTGGACTCATTACTGTTTCTTCCATTTCCCAAAACTTTCGAAGCTGTGAGTCGATATCTACCCGTGAAATCATGGATGTGATTTTCCTGGTTACTTCTTTCTGTTCGATTGGTCCAGACAATATCCAGCCAAATTCAGTTTTTTGAGCTAACGTTCCACATTTCTTTTTTCTAATTCTGTTCATTAGGATGTCACCAAATACGTCTGCGCCCAATATCATGTCGACTGGTCCCGGGGTATCGTATGTAGGGTCTGCAAGAATGAGATTACTCCAACTGGTAAGATCTTCGCTATCGATATATTTTTGTGGTTGGTCGCTCGTCAGCGATGGAAGTATTAGAGCTTCACACTGCAGTTTAAAGTTGGATGGAAATCTCGGAATGAGTTCTACTAGAATTTTGCTGTGAGATGTCCCAGCGTTGCTCTCGTGTATTCCTGAAATCTCTGAATATATTTTCATTCTTGGAACTCCTAGTGCTTGCGCCGAATTTTCGGTTATGAAGGTGACTTGGGATCCGGGATCTACCAATGCTCTCAGATACTCATAGGTGTTTCTTACGGTCTTGGCTCGTACTAGTGCTGTTGCCAGTATTACATTGCAAGATTTCCTTGCAACGTGTGATTCTATTGTGCGTTGAGATGTAGCAATGTGTGATGACATTACTCTCGGTACATCTTCTTGTTTTGCTGTTGGATTTTTTGCCTCTTGGTGAATTAGTGTATGGTGTTGCTGCTTACAGACGTTGCATCGGCTTTGACTGTGGCAGGGGTCGTTCGTTCCATGGTTCAAACAGTTGGGACATGTTTTACTCTGCCGGACGAAGTTGAGCTTCTCTGCTAATTTTAGTACTCTGAATTTTTTACATACGTATATACTGTGCTGTCCATTACAGTATCGGCACTTTGTGGTACTAGTGTAATAATTCTTTATTTGGTAGTTATTTCGTGATTGTCCATGGTTTATGGTGCGGCTGCTTTCAGTTTTCTTCCTAGGCTCTGCAATTACTTCTAGTGCTTGGAATCTAGTTTCCAAGAACTTCAGTATGTCTTCTAATTGCGGTATCTCTCGTGGATCGCTCAATGATTGCTCGTACGCTTTATAGGTCTCTGGATCCATCTTTCTTCGTATAATATGTGCAATAAAGGGTTCCCAGGGTGGGGTTTCTAGTTGTAGGCTGTTGATTCCATGTAGGCATTCTTTTATTTGGTCATGCAATTGTTTTATTGCTTTAGCAGAATCGATGATTAACGTTGGTTGATCCAGAATTGCATCGGAAAATGTGGAGAATATTTTCCGTTTATTATTAAATCTGCTTGTTACTAGGCTCCATGCTGCTTCATAACTGGATTCGCTGCTTGCCAGGTGTTGGATAAGTTTGTGCGCCTCACCACTTAGTGACGTTTGCAAGTAATGCATTTTCTCAGCATTCCCTAAACGTTTGTTGTTGTGGATTAGTCTACAGAATATATTTTCAAAATATTTCCAGGCCTTATAGTCACCGTCAAAGTTAGGAATTTTTATTTGTGGTAGTTTCGTCTTTGCCTCATCCTCTCTCTGACTTTTTTCTTCTATCACATCTTGTAGTTCTATCATGGTTTCTTGGTAAGCTTCTTCAAGAGTTTCATATTGTTCTTCCTTGAAGTACTTATGCGACAGCTCTTCCTCTTCGGTAAACGTCATGATTTCTTCGTGCAATTCTTGTATAGCGCCCCATTGCGTTGTTAACTGCTTGATTTTAAATTCGCAGTACGTCTTGGTTTTCGCTTGGCCTCTCTCTGCTACCTCAGCAAGTAGTCTCCTAATGTTGCTCATTTTGACCCTCTGCTTCTTGAGACGCAATGACTTCTCCTCCATGTCGTCGTTTAATTTTAAGTTGAAGTTTGCTCCTGAGGTGTTTGCTGCGGTCTCGACCAGCTGCTTGCTCAGTTTTTGTTGATACTCCCTCAGTAGTTCCTTGGCTTCATCGTATATAGCCTTTGCTTGATTGTAGAAATTCTGCGTGAAATACGGCTCCGACGGTCTGTTCATTCCTTCCAGATAGGCGTGGTTTTCTTGGAATTTTCCCCAGGAACTGTCAAATTCCGCTAGTCTCTTCTCTATATAGTTCTTGTCTTTCCTCCCACTGCTGTCTTTCTTCATATTTGAGAGGGCCCGGCACATGGCTTCCCCAAGCTTCTTTTGTTCTTCTGTTATTTCCGAAAATGACTCCATCGTGGTACTGCCGACTCGGTGATTCGGTTCTTAATGTTATTGTTGTTTTTTTTTTTACTGTTTAACTCGCAGTGCGAGTTGTGCGTAGGTGTGATTCTTTTCAAAGGCTCGAAGGACCAATGTATAGCTCACTGGTATGAGCTGGACTGTTATTTGTACTGGGTGATTAGGACTGCACAACCTAATCGATTTAGTAGCAGTTTTGGTGGTTAAAGAAAACACTTTGAGTTGCTGTTTGTTCTCAACTGAATTTTTAATTTTCCAGAGCTTAATTTATATGTTAACATTTGTGCAACATAATCATTTTTTTTATATTATTAATTGGAGCAACATTAATCAATAAGTTATTGACTCGGTGATCGTAATTATATTTTATTATTGAGTCATCAATATGAATGACTCGGACGCGTGTGGCATACTTATCGTTTTGTTTGCTGTGCAAACAACACATCAAACATTTTATTGTATTAATTTATCCCTTTACCAAAAAAGCTACGTATAAAATTATGAATTGACTCATCTTTTATTATTCCATTTAGCATACTCAATAGACTGGCTTTCGTTCGATCACAGAGGTAAAGCAGCATTAGACGTGGTGAGTACTTAGTGGGGGACCGCTTGGAGAAAGGCTTGCGCTTGGGGGGATGAAAAGGCAGTTGTAAAAGGTGAATAAAAACAAAAAGGTTTGCAACCCCACAGCTTTTCAAATATGCCCCGCAGCTTTGTTTACTTTCATTAAACGCCACTAACCCTTCAAAAGCCTTTTAAACACTTTAAGTGCTTAGAAACGAAACACTTGAGTTTGCATTGATTTCCAGGATTGGATGTAGCGCATCTGGTGTAAAGCTTGAGTCAGCTTTCAACAATTCTGGTGGGATGCCATATTTTCCAGCAGCTTCACCATTGGCTATTGGATGAATAGCGGTTATTATTTCTGGGGCACGAGTTTTCTTTTTCATTGGGCTGCACTGTTGCTGTTGAAAAAATGATCTCTCCGTCTTTAAAGCTGCTCCTTATCGCTGCATAGCAACCTTTCATGCTCACTCTTTACAGCACGCTTTTTAGTATAGTACTTTCCCCAGAGTTGTTTAGCAATTTGGTATCTAGAAAAAGGCGGTGCTGTCTGAATGTCGGTGAAAAACTCATCACGGAAGCCACTGACACGAAAATCATCGACACCGTGCCGTTACGGATATCACACAGAAAAAAAGTTCCACCTACCATGTGACGGAAGTCATCGAAGAGCTCACCAGCGTTGGAAGGAACTTGGCTTATGCCTTTCCTATGGTGTGTTCAAGGCCGGTGTTGCTGAACCAGATCTCATTCAGTCCCATATAAAATTCGTCCCTGATTTTATCGTCTGCGTCTTTAGTTGAGCCGTAGCTTTGGACCCACTGCGGACCCACTTAGAGTGGTACTCAGACGTTCCGTAATAATCCTTTCGGAAACTGTTGACCATCTGAAATTTGACCTGGTTTCTTAAGTGAGACTTACGCCAACGCCACTCGTATGGTATTCGACCTGGTAGGATATAAGAAGGACTAGAATAGAAAAAGGACTCACCATTTGGGCAGCTATGGTCCGCCACATCACATCAGCCCAATGATCTTGATATTATATCGGTTCATCTCGCTAAGGCCTTCATCCAGCCATTCATCAGAGTAATGTTCTTACATTTCATGTTCCAATTTGTGTCCTGGATCGAAAAGCAAAGGTTCATCATCACCAGGAGCTCCACAAACTATTGTTGCCTTTAGCTTCCTCGAACGTTTGCCTCCATGATTCTCGATCTCTATACCGACTTTTTCAGTTATCGTTGTGTTTTCCATCCGAGGCATTGTTTGCCGATTCGTAGCAAGAGTGTTTTTGTGGGTTTCTAACCCTCAGCCCAACCTACTTAACTCTGTTTTATGACACCAACACTCGCCATTCGACCTTCTCATGTTATCTCCTTCAGTAGAAGTACACCCGGGACACAGCGAGGAGGAGAGATTACTGGATATTTACTTACTGATAGTAAAAAATGGATGAATAAACATGTTTTAACATACATAAACAAAACGTCTACAGATTACAGCAAAAGTTGTTGCTATATTGAAATAAATGACAATAAATTTAATACCATTCTAGACGATGTCAACAATTGATAATACACACACACACTCACAGAATAACTTCAAGTAACGAAGTCTAAGAAGATTTAAGGATATATAATTTCCACATTTTGCTTATCTTTAATTAACTGAACTTAGAGAGCGGCAACAACAACAAAAAATGTCTCACGACTGTCCTCACAAGACAGTTGCTATGCGCCGCCACAGGCTCGGCTAAATTTATTCCAAAAATTAAATTGCTTTCTCCTTAGATGGAACATACTCGTACACGTGAAAATGTTAACCATTACTCTTTCCACCGCCAAATTTTTTTTACACTTATCAGAAGGCAGGCAGGAAACGTGTCCTTGTCATTTACTACGTTTTGTTTAAACATTTTTAAACAAAAAATCGCATTTATGTAGCGTAAAATGGACCTTAGTTAATCAGACTATAGTCGTTGTATCGCTGGGTACGTTTATATAGTATAGCATTCAAGAAAATGATAATAACGAATAAATCCCCAATCTTGATGCTAAAGCCAGGACTATTTTAATGACTTAAAAGAGCAGAAGCCGTTTAATTACTATGCTAATCCCTTAAATTTCCTAATGAATAAATTATTTCTCTTTTACAGCTTGACTAAATCTAGAAAACGCTGTCGTTCATTCCATGGCTTAATCCCATTTTAGAGTTTCAAATGACGTCGTCGGTGGTTATATGTAATTAACTTGGTCTGTGCTCGCAGGTCTGCCAATCCTGCATATTAGCACAAGCTCAAATAACCCAATACTTACGTGACTTGACGGCGATAGGTTCCTTAAGTCCGGATATGTTCTTACTAATAATCTAGAGCTAAGAGAAATCCTTGAGATTTTCGTTTTCCCTCTAGACATTTCGTTCATACGTGACGAAAATTCCCTATTCCCTCGTGCAGACTGCAATCGTTTGCTATACTTGCTTATTGCCCAGACAGAAAGAAATACTGCTCCACCCACCCCCGACTGTTTACCATTAATTTATAGGTTTGTCAGATTTGTATTCGGGTTTTTTTTTGTATTCTAAGTCAAATGCACACGAAACATGATCTGCGGCCTTAATTGGTTTTTCGGGGTTGTACAAAATAATTCTGAAATGAGATTTTACATGAAATGCTATTTTGATGGGGAACGAAACTTTTCATAAAAACGAACAAAATTCGAATAACTTGTCATGTCTAACCATCTGTAACGACTCAGAAAGTACAAAAAAGTTGTTGAACACTTTTGGCATCAATTGCAGTCTAGCATAGCAGAAACTTTTAGCATAAATTTAAACTTGGACAACACCCTGTCTAAAACGTCTACAAGTTTGATCAATGGGTAGCAAGATTTTCAAAATTTGAATATATCCTTGAGAACATTGAATTAAAATACTTAAGACAGCCTATGTTTATTTTTTATATTTGAATTCTCTCCAATTGGTACGGTCGAATTGAAATCGTAATTACTTTAGAATAGCCGTGCATGAACTTTTGAAATGTAGATACAAAACTGTGAATTTGTTGTATTGTACCTAACTTTCAAGTTTTTGATAATTTCTTAAAATGTTTGAACTTTATCATTGTCCAATGACGTGGGATCCAAACAAGAATGCCTTCATTTCCAGGACATCAAGAGCACTTTATTAATCTTAAACTGATTTGGACCTGGTCCTGCAAAATTTTGCTGTTCTGTTCGCAGGTTGACTGACAGAAACGAGCTTAGACTTTCGTCGGTACGTATATTTTTATGTTCATTTCATGCATGTTCATATAGTGAACATTAATGCTTACAAGACTGAATAGACCAGGTCAATGCTATTCCAAACCTGCTATTCCCCTTAGGTACTGACGCTCAAACCTCCATAGTACACACCCAAAAGTGAATAAGTGAAAAAATACAGGGTTTCGCGAAAATCGCCTTCAAAAATTTTTGTAAATATGGAATGCGCCATCTAGACCTTCGGTATTTCAACAATGAATAACTCTCACATTTTTTAGCCGATTCTAACAAATAAGCAAGCTTTATTTAGGATATTTTCTACCATTTATTTCGTTTTTAAAATAATATCGATTAAATGACCACCTCCATTCGACAAGGAAAAAAACAACTCTTTTTCGGGCATCCTACAAAAATTTGCCAGTATTTAGGGCTTGTAGTAACTATTTCGGATTATATTAGCTTTAAGTTCGTCAATGGTCTTCGGCTTTCTGACATAGACTTTACTTTTTGGAAAAAAATCTGGTGCCGTTAAATCCGGAAGGCCACTTCAAATCACCATATTTCGACATAACGTGCCTCGGGAACTTGCGCTACAAGAACTTCATCGTAGCGGCTCCTAGGTCGCAAGGTGCGTCATCTTCCTGAAAATAGAAGTTCGTCAGACTTTTTTCACGCATTTTCGAACACATAACAACGATAGCGTCGACATCCAACGATAACGTGCTCCGTCGACAGTTTATCCAATTTTGAAGAAAAATAGTCCTATGATGGTTTTTGGGCACACTCTGGGGCAAACAGTGACTTTTTCATCGTGCAGTGGTGTTTTTGAGTGACGTGTGGTTTCTCTGTTCCTCAAGTTCGAAAGTTTTGTTTATTGACTCTGCAGTTTTGGTTAATGAGCTCCGACCATCGTCATAATTGTGTCCACGCACAGCTTTCACAATTAAATGATTTTTTTTTTCAATGTAAAGCGCTTCAATTTGAGCGCGTTCATTTAGTGTATTGACTAACTTAGCTAAAATGGCAGTGAATGACGTTTTAGGATTGTGTACATTTGTCGAAATCGGCTAAAAAATATCAGAGTTATTCAATGTTAAAATACCGAAGGTCTAGATGGCGCACTCGTTATAGCAATGATAAAGAAAAAAATTACTGAATAGTCATCGATTTTGCACTGACTTTGGCTTTTTATTGTAGACGTGCGTGCGAGTTTATTTATAGGCAAGAAGGCTATAAGGTGTGACAGCGAGGGAGGAAGGATTAGTCCATTCAAAACGCGGGGGGGGGGTGGTGTTCCAAAATAACACCGTTAAAAAAAATCGAACCCTAAAGGTTTTTGGGGTCGCTGATCACGAAAATCGAGGTCCCGCGGTCCTAAAATTAGGGCGTCACCCCTAAAAATGCAAAAAACACCCCTTTTTAGGGGGTTTTCGCGATTATTTCAGTAATAATGAAAACTAATGCGATGAAATGCACTTTTTTTAATATTTATTTGCGAAGGTGGTTGATTTATACAAAATTAAGGCGAACTTAATGGTAAGGGGTACTCCTAAAGGGTTGAAACTACCCGTAAATTGGTGAAAAATGGCAAAAATTGTAATTTTTTTTTTTTCAAGTTTATGCTTCAAATTCGATTGTGGGCGTACTGTCAGGCAAAAATAAATTATTTTCAACCCTTAAGGGTTTAAAACTACCCCTACTATAATAAAAACAACTTTATATAAAAAAAATTGCAAAATTTTTTTTTGCTTTTTGTTTGAATTTTGGTTCAAAAGGTATTATCAGCAAAAAAATTAATTTTTTCAACTCTTAAGGGGGTACAACTACCCCCACATTAAAATTGTAATTGAAACAAATTAAAATTTATTGATTTACATTTAAATTTTTTTTTACAATTTTTGCCATTTTTCGCCAATTTAGGGGTACTTTCAACCCTTTAGGAGTACCCCTTACCATTAAGTTCGCCTTAATTTAGTATAAATCAACCACCTTCGCAAATAAATATTAAAAAAGTGCATTTCATCGCATTAGTCTTCATTATTACTGAAATAATCGCGAAAACCACCTAAAAAGGGGTGTTTTTTGCATTTTTAGGGGTGACGCCCTAATTTTAGGACCGCGGGACCTCGATTTTCGTGATCAGCGACCCCAAAAACGTTTAGGGTTCGATTTTCTTAACGGTGTTATTTTGGAACACCATAACGCGCGTTTTGAATGGACTAGATGGCGTAGACCAGAACGCTCACAGCTTAGGAATACCAAACTGGATGTCATCGGCTCAGAATCGAGACTGGTGGTGAGAATAGCTGCTAGAGGCCGGGATCGGATCCCGGTTGTAGAGTCATCAAAGAAGAAGACTTTGCCAGTAAAAATTGCACCACCAGAATTCTTGTGGAATACTGGGATGTAAAAAGGGGTATTTTCGTCCTATGTCCCGTGATTGATGAAATGAGCGTAAAGAAGAAAAGGGGTCTACAAAATCTAATCTAATAAAAAAAACAGAGCATTTTAAGAGCCTGTTGATATGTTCTCTAAATACAACCGCATGCTTTTCGAACGGCAGCTCACCTATCTAGCTGCTATCTCTGTATTGTTTTTATGTGATATGATAGACTAGAGGCTTAGGTACAGGCCAATTTTACTGTCAAAAATCAATTTTTTTTCGTATAGGAGTGCCAATGTTGAACAGCAGCTCTAGTTGGACCAGTCCGTAACCGATCAACTAGCCGGTGAAATGGCGAGAATGGAAGCTAAGAATACGGTGGTTTTAGGCCGGGTTAGAGACCCACAGAACCGACAGGCATTATTCAAAGTAATGCGTTTACGGCTTGTACCTGTTTAGACTCAAACGACATTAGCTGATGACCATGGCTGGCTATTAGTTCGCAGCCCCCATATTCGCTATAGTACAGGGATGGCTCCAAGACTGGGCGAATTTTTCTCCAAGCCATCAACTTAGGAGCAATCAGATCGATCAGTTCCGATCGGAACAAGTATAAATTAGTTTGGGTCTACCAACAAGCCCTTGATGAGTTTCAGAGTCCGTCTGTTTTTACACCAGGGCCAGCAGAGCTTCGTATGGAATGAAAAGGCGGCTTTTTTGATAAGATGTGGCTCTGTTCTGTGTTAATGGGTCCGATTGGGAGCCCCAGTTCGGCACAAAAGTCCCTTAGAAGATGCGACTTTAATGAAATACACCGAGATCTGGGGGTCGACACCTCGCCTAGCGAAATAAAACCGGTTTGTTTTAAACTGTCACACAATCCAGAGAGAGTACCGGCCGAAGTAGAAAGGATATTGGCACACTAGTTTGCGTCGTCACTGGAGATACTGCTGAATTTGTCCAAGCGGCCAACCTACAAATCAAAGGTATACAGGCAGCTAAGAGTACAATATGTCCAAGTTGCAGCCGCGATCTTAGTGAAAAATGAAAGGTACCGCCTTATTCCGTTGTTGTACCTAAACATGTAATTTTAGAAAAGCTACTCTAAAATTTAAATCATCTTGTTACGAATCGATCCAAACCTTCAAGCATATTTTGATAAAATTATGCCAAGTTCGCAAATACTCCTGAAGTTCATCCGCGTTCGAAGTTTGTGTATTTTCCATGTTTCCATGTTTCTTAATAACAGAATAAGCAAAACAAAAGCACCGAATACCTAATGGATTTGCAAATTCTGACATTTCAATGTTTTCGTAATTGAAGTTACTCGTGGCAAAATTTGTGTTTATTTTTTTGGTTTTGTATAATTTTCTAGAACCTCCTCGTTCATAAACTTCATTTCAGTTGTTCGACAACGAAATCAATTTGATTTGATGCTTTAATAGCTGTGCGACATAAGTCTAACTCTAACCCCATCCAAAGCTATAGTCTTGATAAAATTTGCACAGCCTCCACTAATCCCCGCCGCCGTATATTGACCCGGCTTGTCTCTGCCCTGCCTTAGGAGCATCGAATATGGCGAATATCTGGCATAATTCCGATATGTTTACGGCGGAACACACTATAATCAAACCTAATGAGTGTCTTGTTGCCATCCTTAACATCATCTGGATACCTCAATTAAAAGGCAACTGGAACGATAAAGTTTCATGACAAAGTTTAGATATTCGAGGACACTTAATTAAAACTTTAAGATGGGGAGAGATATAGGTTTGAATTTCGTGTAAATTAGATCTGTGGATTAGGTCAAGTTGTAAACTTCTAGAGCCTAATTTAAAACGGATTAATAAAACCTTGGGAGTTTGTTGTTGTCTGAAAAATATTCGTTCGGGAGGGGGAGAAATAGTTGCGAATAGATTGGAAGTTGTTATTATTGAAATTTATGAAAGCAATTTGAACTTTTTCGTCTTTGTTTTTTCGTGGTGGGGTTTCGCCGAGATGTTGTGCGAAAGGCGGATTCGGTATGCGGATAAAAGGGTGCGGTAAATAGCTTGGAACTTTCTCTTTTTGGTAAATGGTTTTAATTTTTGCACTTTTTCGATTTGCTTCAATGCCGGCTGAAAACGTTGCTTATTATAATTGGAAAGGCTATTGATGAAAGCAAGGAGGAGAGCGGGTCGAAAATCAAACAAAAACTTCATGTATGATTCTGCTCTTATTCATTAAATTCTAGACAAATATTGGCATCCTTTAATCGTTGGATGTTCTGGTTTACGCCAACCTTCCAACGGAGGTTTGGCCTATCTCGCTATTTCATCACATATAGATCACAAACCAACAGGCTTTCCGATCAGATTCTTCTTCACTCATACAACCTTCCTGCCGGAGCTCACCAAGATTTTATATACTCTTCACGAAATCTGTACTGATACAGCGCTTATAGATTTGTTTCGACATTATCGAGTCTCCGGAATCGTATTTGTTAAAGTAAGGGTGCAACAATTCGCCGAAGGGGTTTCCTCTCGCACACCTAGGATGGTAGAGTGTTTTTTGATAAGTATTTTAAGATTCAAAGTTATATACATATGTTGTAGATCTTCCCGCAGATGGCGCCAAATGTCGAGTATTGATCGTTATGGACAGTGCTCTGGATATCGGCACTTGGTTGCCACATTGGCCCATTGCCCCCAGTTTATGGTGAAACTGAATTTTCTAATGGTTTTGTAATCTGACTGTGGTGCCTTGATAGTACATAATGATATATTGTTGATTTGCCTAGTAATATGCGGTACATATCTTTTTAAAAGTGACATCTCCTTTTTAAGTGCATTACACAGGATTGCTTTTTCTAGTCCTCTGGTATCGCTCCTCCCAAAATATTTTACGAGCCGCTAGGTGCAGTGCCCTCCATATCAGCGAAGAGGATATGCTATCTGAAACTGCGACCTTGTTGTTTTCGAGTCGTTTTAAAGTTTTGTTAACTTCTTCTTCGCCGGGAGGGTAGCTATTGGTGTTGTCTCCAGTTGCTCAGTTAAATCACTATTTAGGAAATCGTGAGTCACATTGCTGCAAGACGGCTTTAAGATTAGTGATCAGGCTACCACGGAACCAATTCATTGACTTCTATCTAATATGGTGTCAGCAGTAGTAGTGACATTATTTTAATATGTATCTGACTCTCAAGGACGGTCGGTAATCTCGTGTCCATTTTAAGCCATTTTTTGTAGAATATAAAATTTCTTTTTAAAATTTCGAACATTGAATTTTTCTAATACCCCGGCCTCGTCTGCCGAACTGCACAAGTTCGAGCAAATTGGTGTATTATACCCCGGCTTCACCGCCAAATTTTCGCAAGTTCGAGCAAATTAGTCTACTGTACTTTAAAATTTCCTGATTTCACATACATTTTTCACATTTTAAAGTCAGGAAAAAATGCCTGCTTTGGGCCTACAGAACATGAAATTGAGTATCAAAGTAAAAGCTCGCTCAAAAGAGAGTAAAAAATTGGAATATTTCCATGGCAACTGATGTATTATTACATGACAGTTAAAGTAAGAGCTTTGAAAAAATAAACATGGATCAAAAAAGGAAGTATAGATGTCTGTCAATGAATAAATATATACTCAATTACATTTATTTTATAATAGGTATTATTAAATAAAAAATTTAAATCCCACAAAGCATTGAAAATTCCATTTTCCATCTCTATAAAGGAGCTTTCAAATGTAATACGTCACACACGAAGCTTTCTCTACTGAACAATGCCGGTGAAGCCACTTTTGCATATTGAAGTGAACTTGATTAAAATTAGGGCGGTGAAGCCGGGGTATTAAACTTCAATTTAAGCCTTCGCTCTTATACATTTTCACATATTGAACTCAGGAAAAATTAAGCTTGAACAGAGCATGAAATTGAGATAGAGAGTAAAAGCTCGCTCAAAAGAGAATAATCAGCTGGAATAATGGAATGACATTCCAGTAAGCTTTTGCATAACTTCTGGCGAACAACAATTTCAAACGCGAACTGAACATGCCAGCAGGTGAAGCCACTTATGTGGATTGAAATGAACTTTATTGAACTGATACCGGTGAAGCCAGGGTATAAGACGAACAGGGTGGTGATGAGCATTTACGCATTAAAGAAAGTTAACGGGGAATAGTCTTCAAGCAGTACGCAAGTTTAATTAGGGAAGGGTTAATAAATGATCGGCACTGAAGACGACCTCCAATGTCAACATATTCACTCAAGTTGAAGATATGTTAGACGAGGATGGATATCGCTTTAGTTCCGTGCAGTTTGGACTTTTTCGGAACTGCACTGTGGGTGTTTGGTTCCTCCACAAATCGTTGGCGTTTAGAGGCTGGTGCACCTCTAGACCGCTCTAGTGAAAAGTTTAGGATGACTTTTTTTGCCCAAACAGTCCTACAGTTATATAGTCCTCCTTCGACATTTGGCCTTCCTTGATCGGGGTTGGTGCTCAAGCGGCAAAGGATTCCACCGTCCACGCGGAGTCTTGATGACCTGTTTTTGCCTGGCTCGGTCTTTCCACGTCCTTGGCGCTTCCCAAGACCATTTGCTCCCCCGCAGCGGCCGTGCCTGCAGGTGTGCGCTGGGTAGCGACGGATCCGCAAGAAAGAGCTGGTTTGCTAGTGGTTGGGTGGTCAGCTCTAGGAGTTGGCCTGTTGAAACCTTGACTTTTACAGTTTACAGTAAAAACCTGTAAACCTCTACCAAAAAATTTCGAAACGCCCTAGCGCTAAACCGATACCACCCCCCCCCCCCTATCGATTTTTTGTTCGTCTATCTAAGACCTATCCACAGCCAGGCATTTCGAGATTTTCACTGATACACCCTGTATGACAGCAACTTGGGAATAATCCGTCGATGTATATGTGTTGTACGGCCGTACAGCCCTGCAAATAGCCTTCTGACGCCTGGCACATGGCAGAGGGCTATGTTTCAATCACGGTCGGTGTTCGCCCGTTGTAAGGCCATTTTAATATTTACTCAGGCTTTTTTATGTTTTTTTACATGTCTAAACTTCGGCCAAAATCAACTGTAGGTAGATGCATTTTCCCATTCTCTATCGATTTCAATTAGTTTCAACCGGTTCCCCTCATTTTCATCGCTTCAAGGGATGGAATGGGAGTGCACTGCAGGCCAGGCTTTGTTTGCCTTTAGCTTTAATTCAGAAATCACATTGCATATACATACATATGTAGTAACTAACCTTATGTCTTACCTCCTTATACTTATTTTATCCAATTTTCTTCCATAGCATAAAAAATTGTAACAGCTTAAAGCGTATATTTTAACCATTTCAACAGAAAGTGTAATTCAATACCAAATAAATTAAGCTCAAGCAAAACATTTTTTTTAATTCCACAATTGCTGTTGTCGGTGAGTAGAATTCGGTGATAAAACAGCTCGAGGCCTTTATGAAAACATTTCACAATCGCTTTCCTTTTTTGCTAAGTACAAAAACATTTATTGTCACTCCACGTGTGAACGCCTAAAGCGAAAACGTGTAAAAGCCACAATTTGACATCAACTTTTTGAATTTCTTTTTTGGAGATTTGGCGTGAAACGTCAGTTTTTTTCGTGTTTCGTGTTCAGTAGAAAAATGTCTCGGGTAGAACGGCCCTGACTCCTTCTATTCGACGGCTTTTTCCCACCCACGATGTGTATTTAATCAAAACGAAAATAATTTATTAAAAATTCTAATTTTAAGCGCGAGATTGGGGGATTCCTTGATTAATGCCTCAATTAGTGTCCGGGTTTGTTTCCTTTATGCAGCAATAATATCTGAAGGCCTCGGGATTGCCTCGCAAAAATAACAACGGCAAATCTTGTTAAAAACTTGACTTTAAAGTTTCTCTCCTCCGCTTTGAGCGAAAAGTTTATCCAATGAGCGAAATTTTCCACGGAATGAATAATGTAAGAGGCCACCTTCGAAAATTCCGCGAATTAAATAAAACCGCCATAAATGTAGATGATAATAGTGTGAGTGAAGGGAAAATGTAAACGTTTATCGTGCCGCACCGCACACACCGTACAACAACAGCTACACCACAGTTAAAAAGGGATGTAAAAGCGTATTTTCGGCAGGGAAAATTTAAAGAATTTGAAGTTTGAAGAATTAAAAGTTTGGAAGTTCCGCTTTCAGAAGGGCTGTGCGAGAGTTAAGTGGTTCTGGGTAACGTCAACAAACCGGTAGACAGAACGTTTTTAATTAAAGGAAACATGTGCGACATCCTTTTAGTGTTCCCCATTTTACAGTCGCACAGGATTTTCCTGAATTTCAATTAATTCCTAAACGAATTATGGCTCACCCGGAAGGCTGAAACGAAATTATGCAACCACTTATCCACTTGTTTTCATGTATTTTTGGCAGAGGGCCTTTCAATTTCTAAATGTGGACCAGAGCAACTTGAGGCCATAAAACATAAAAAAAAAATCCTATTAAAGCCTCCCCAAGATAAATCTACCCAAACATGATACCTATTTGATAGCCGATAGGCGAGGGAGGAAGGCCCTTGGACGTGAACTCTCCAGAACAGATTGTAATGGAAAATCGATTCTACTACAACAGTTTGGAGTAAATTGCTCGCTATACTGATGAAGCCTGATTGACGATTAAGGCAGGAAAAATCTAAAAAATCACTTAAGGTCCGCTCCGCGCTTTTGGCCTGCTACCGGATACGGCGGTAATTCATCAACGTAAATTACAGTCAAACAGGGAATTGAAAATCAGCTGCGGAGAGATGCTGCTATCGCGACTCCTGAAAAAAAATGCTTTGTTCTAATTTGTAGTCTCTTTCTTTTATGCTAGCACTAATAGAATAGCAAATGAGACAGAGAGGGAGCTTTCACGAACGACGTGAGTACGTCTGGTGGTTGAGATGGAAAAAAGACGGACGTTCGAGCTGGTTTCCAATTATATATCTTTCGCCAGGATGAGGTAGATATGTTTGTGACGTTCTGATTACTTGCTTTTCTCAATTACCTATTCACTTTTGTGAAGCGGAAAGAAGGTATTGTAATCAGCCGTGAAATTCTGAAGCATTTCGCAATCTTAAGCATAAAGGAGATGTCTTATAAATTTCATGCAAAGATCAGTTCGAACTAACATAGTAGAAAATAAGCTAAGATATTGCAATTAACGTTTATGCTGCTTTGCTAAGGTAGTCAAATACATAAAATATTAATGCATGAAACGTCACGTGGAAAACACGTTTCAACTCTTACCTTTTTATTTTTTCACTATTACTAAAGCTTATACAAAGGCCCTGTTCATCTATGACTAATATGCAGCTATAAACACGTATTATGTTATACATATATCAAAATGTTAGTTTCGGCCAGGTGACATGAAATTAAAAAACTGAACCCACAATTTTGAATGGAAGTAGACTTACGCAAAAAAGGAGAATCTGTACATGCATAAAAGGCATTGAGTAGATGGATATGAGAATGAGATGCGATTCTGTGCATTGTGATTTGACCTTCAAAACGTGTTTGTCTTCCCTATTTATCAAGATATCAAATGCGAAATCAACCCTTTAGCTACCACAACCCTTTAATGCCAAATAGACGATTATTTCTTTTATTACCTCTTTATTACCCTTTTATTACCCGTGGTTAACAATAATGAATATTTTTTAAATTTTCCAAAAATAATACTTAAAACAAAGATAAATTCCAAGAATTAAAAATAAAATTACTAAACACGTTCACCAGTCAGTCTGAATTCGATATTCAGATATTCAACTGAAACCCTCGGGTAAAAGACATTGCTTAAATGGATATTCGGCGTATTTCCAACTTTACCTTTAAAACCCATTTATATTCCCTATTTCTAAAAAAACATCAAACGCAAAATCAGCCCTTTAATGCCAATTAAATATTTACGATGCTTTATTTTAATACACTTTTATTACCTCGATTTTTTTAAAATCTAAGAATTGGAAATAAAATTATTAATCACTTTCACAAGTTAATCTGAATTCGATATTCAGATATTCAATTAAAAGCGTGCCGGGAAAAGTTCACCAGACCCCATTTTTATTAACTTAAGTATCGACACGCAGAAATGAGATTTTCTAGGAAATCGTCTGTTTTCACCGAAGCATTTTAATGATTTAACTTCCTTTCCGTGTGGAATTCTACGTAATTGTGTTGTTTGTCGTCTCTTAATACATTATATTTTCTGTTAAAAATATCCATAAATAGTCATTATTCAGGGTTCGACAAAAGTCCGGCAACGGTCCGATATTTCCTGCAAGGACGTCTTCGTGGAAAAAATTTCGTTGCAACAGTTGGAGGGTGGAATCGTTTGCACATAAATCTCACCCCTCTCCACTCGACCCCTCGCAGGGGATGGGAGTGAATCAAAAATTTCAAATGGCAACCCCCATTTTTTAGCGATTCTGGTTCTCCGAAACGTAATATGAAACTTGTGTTCGAAATATTTTTATCCGAAGCCCCCCGCCACCCCTGATCATGATAAATTAAAATTATCCCTTAAAATCAGGGAATCAGGGGTAGAGGGAAGTTTCAGAAAAACAAATTTTTCCGCAAAGTTTCGAATTTCTCTTCGAAGAATTCTAATCCGTGAGAGAAATGTGTGTAACTATTTTTTAGTACCACCCCTGCTAGGGAGCGAAGGGGTGGGGGTTAATTCACTTTCATATCTCTCTTCGGAGAATCAGAATCCGTGAAAAAACGGGGGTCGCCATTTGAAATTTTGGATTCACCCCCACCCCCTGCTATACATATTTTTTACTGAATTTCATCACAGTTTCAGTGAAATGGAGCGAAATTAATTTCAAAATTGGCACAAATGTATTGGAAACTAAGGTGGTTAGTCATCTAAGCATGAAAGGCGGAATAAGCACAGCTCAATGCATTGACGGAATACCTACGTCAATTGTCAGTTGATTGAGCAGGTAAAAGTTCTCAATCCCACAAAATTCCCTCTAATCACAGATCCTCCCTTTGGCTACCAACGGACAATTGACATTGATGAAATTCGAGCTAATTTATCAATGCACGCTCTTACAAAACGGAAAGTAAGCTAGAATTATACAAATTTGTAGTGGGTGTTGAAACCCGCGAAACAGGAAGTTCTACAGATCCTCCACTTTTTGATCTGATCAGTGGTTTGGTATAGAGTGGGTCCAAACCCATTGTGAAACTTTAAATAGGCTCTTGTGACCACCGATGCCACAATTCTAAGACACTCTGCCACTGACTGGCCTGTCTTGGTATCACAGGGGCCAAAAGCACCTGTCCGACTGTGGCTATGGAGGCTCTACTGAACCTTCCTCCGCTACACCTGGTGGTGAAAAAAGAGGCTCTGGCAGGGGCACTGCGTCTACGGGAGCTATTCTCCTTTAAGCCAGGAGACCTGCTGGATCATTTATCGATCCTCAAAGAGCTGAACTTGGAGCCAATGATATCTTTGTCCGATACCATTCCTGCTACTCTTGACTTTGACAAACCATTTACGACGATTATTCGAAGTAGGTCAGAGTGGCAACATGGCAGGCCTCTCTTTAGAGGAAGCACGGCCTTTTGGTACACAGATGGTTCCAAAACCGATAAAGGGGTAGGGCTGGGTGTTTATGGCCCAAGGAGCAAAATATCCATGGCTCTGGGCACTACCCCCACTGTTTTTTCAGGCTGAAGTACTCGCCATCCAGGTGTGTGCTCAGACTTGTATTAATAGAGCTCCAAATAGCTCTAACATTGTTATTTTCTCGGACAGTCAAGCTGCACTGCTGGCCATTAAATCGCACAGAGTGTCATCAAAGACTGTCCTGGATTGTCTTCAATCCCTGAAATTCCTCAGCAGGAACAAGAGTGTCACGCTGATGTGGATTCCGGGCCACGAAGGTCACATTGGTAATGAGATTGCCGATAGCCTGGCTAGAGCAGGCGCAAACTCATTACCTATTGGTCCGGAACCTTTCTGTAGCTTAGCAAGCTGCCACGTAAAAATGGCCTTAAAGAATTGGGTTGACCAGATGTTTCTTCAAAGCTGGTCTAGGACCCAGGGTGCTCGTCAAGCTAAAAGATTCATCCAAATCGATAAAGCTAAGGCGGGCAAACTTTTAAATCTCAAGAGGTGGGCGCTAAAAATAATAACAGAGCTCCTGACGGGCCACTGTTCGCTTAACTATCACCTAAACAAAATAGGACTGGTGGCCGACTCTGGCTGTCGATTCTGCGGGACAGCTCCCGAAACCGCGGAGCACTTGATGTGCGACTGTGAGGCTACAGCGAGGAAAAGACTGAGCCTTCTCCATTCCCTACTCCCAGGGAGATTTGGGACAGCAACCCTAAATCAGTTTTAGGCTACCTAAGAAGCCTTAACCTTGATGGTTTTTAAAGAAGGGGATGTCACAATAGACCAAACAAAATAGGTCGCAGTGCCCGGTAAAGCGCCCTTCAACAAGAATAATAAAGACACTCTGCCACTCACTCTTCGACTAAGTCTTTAACTTCAAAGACATACGACCTCTGTGAGGTAGGGTTAAAGGCCCGACTCGATTCTACTCCATGGTGTAGTCCTCCTTCTTTCTACTTGTCCCATCGTACACAATAAACCTTATACCAAATAAAATAATATCCTGTCTTTGTAATAAATAAGAACAGCTGCTAGTTACCTGCTTAACTTCGCCAATACAAAATGTCTAAGGTGTTAATACTTTATTAAACACAAACTGTCATATAATTAATGTACAAAGGACATTCCATAATCTACTAAAGCACCCAGAAGTAATTGAAAGCTTATTCCTCTATCCCAACAAGGTAGCCATGCAACTCGTTTCTTGAGAAACACATAAGGCCGAAGATGTAATCACCTTATTATGGAGGTTACAGAGCACTTGACAGTTTCTCCATCAATAACATGTTTATGAGAATTTTGTATTGATTATATGCTGGAGCTGGATAAATGCTATACATAATTTACTGTATAAAGCAAGACACTTAATAGAGGCTTTACCAAACATTTTTCTCAGAATTTTATTTCATCAGATTAAAGGTGATGATCTGGCTTTTCATTTTTTGATAAGAAAAACTGTTTTGAGTCGATTTTCAATGGGCACATGTTTTTAGTAAAATTCTTTCGTTTCAAGACAGGATCAATAGAGGTTGACAAAACAAATGTTCCATGTGGGTAATACAGAAAAGCTGAAGCTTTAACAATTCATTTTACTAATCCCAATTACAGTCCAAGACATAATATTTAATTCGTATTATAGCGATAATTGCTAAAAGACGGGAGCTCGTGATAGGCAGGAATTATCATTCGATTACCATTTCTGTCTTTGGGGCTGTCGTCAATAAAGGGAACTTATTCAATAATTGGTTCAAAGGTAGCAAACTAAGGTCGAGTTGAGAAGATGGCACTAAAGCTGACAAAGCAAAATAACTTAACAAGGGAAAGTGGTTACAAGCTACGGAAACGAAAAGCCTTTGAAGGAAGAAGCTAATTGTAGCCAAGGCTCAAATTTTCTAAACAGCAAGGGACCCAGAGTAAAGCCTTGTGGAGCACCACAGCATAAAAATATGGGCTTGGAGAATTTGTTATGGATTTTAACGATTTGAGAACGATCAGATAAGCAGCTTAGTAATAATTAAACAGAATGCATTCACGATATCGGGATCTAGCTCTGCCTATTCTAGAAAATTTTTTCTAAAAACATATTTCGTAATGGTCTAATTATGGTTTTTAATGTGGCAGTTCATAAATCTCCCTAGTCCATTATGTCGTTTGTCTCGCTATGGTGCAAGGCCTAGTAGGTGGAGCATGGATGATAATGGAGGAGATGGCGATGAGCCTTGCGTTTGAACTTTTGGTTATTGTAGGAGATACTGACTGCGAAAGATTGTTTCACAATAAAATTGTTGTATTTTATAAACGAATTCCTAGTTTGTATCGTACTCGAAAAAAGGAGCTGCAGGAGGAGGGAAAGAGTCAAGCGCACTAGTCTGGTTGTGTTGCGGGCATAAGTTTACCGTGGAGGCAGCGAAGCGTTTATATCTTTGCAACTGCAACATTGCAAATATTGTCCGTGCTACTGCATTTCTGGCACTGTCCTTGTGTGCGCGTTGCAGGCTAGGGTGTGGGCAAGTCTTATTTTTAATCAAGCGTGACATACCTGTTTCGAGCGTTCTGCGTGTGTTTTTCTCAAAGTTTTAGGTTAATAATGGAAGTACATAGCGACGCGACGTGACACGACGTGATGTCAAAAAACATTGAAATATATGAAAACCTATATGGTGAGTTCGACATAACGCGACGTGACACAACAAGCTTCAATCTTTCGCTGCGAAAAGTTGACCAACTTTGAACTTTTTTCTTCTTTTGACGCAAAAATAAAACGTCAAAAATAACTTTGTTGTTGTGAATAGAAGTTGAAGTACACTAAACTTAGTCTGAGCAGTAAGGGTTTGATGCATCCGACTGACAGTTCGCGCATTGCAAATGACCTCATGATTCACTACACGCACATAAGCGAAGACAACAATTTAGCATATCAGACACCATAAAGATTTTTGTCAGCTTTCCTGGACTGCAGGCCCCATTCAATTGGCGGCCGGTGACTGTGTGACTATGCTTAGCCTCAAAGCGTGTCCCTTTCAGGCAACGGCCTGCCAGCGGGTTTTTTTTATGTGGCAGTGCTAAGCTCAGGAGTCACCCTTTGTACTACTAGTCCGTCATGTCATTTGTCACGTCATGGTGCAATGTCTAGCAGTAAGCTTAGTACGGGGGAGGGATGAGGAGGGGGGGGGGGGTATAGGTTAAGGGTTAAAAGGTACGGGGGGGTATTGAAGAAGGTGGTGATGAACCCTGCGTTTGAACTCTTGGATGTTGTAGGAGCTCGGAAATACCGACTGCGAGAGATTATTCCACAGTCGAGTTGTTCTATTTACAAACGAATTCATATCTTGTTGAGTGCGTGAAAGGGGTAGTTGCAGGTGAAGGGAATGAGACGAGTGGGCTAATCTGGTGTTGCGCGTATAAGATTGCCGTGGAGGCAGGAGAGCGTTTAACTCGGAGGAACAGTCACTATGATAGTAGCGATAAAATTTTGTCAGTGCTGCTACATTCCTACGGTGGTGGAGCAGGCGGTGTCGTCATCAATTAACTTAAGTGCCCTTTTTTGCACCTTATCTAACCATGCCAAGGTGGTTATTGGGGCGCCGCCCCAAACGAGGGAGTTATGTTCGAGAAGAGGAACTTGCACCTCTTAAGAAATCCCAAGCACTGGGGCTGTAAGCGAGTGGCCCTAACAAATTGATTATTTCCATTTAACGCACATTTCCGAATTGTCTTCGTGTAACCAGAGATCTTCTCAAAGGTGCCATAGGTTGCAACCGTTGGCCTAGCTTATCATGTGACGTTTCTGATGTGAGATTGATGTTCGGCATTTTACTGGTATCTCCATCATTGGAAAATAGAGGTTTCCCATTTGTGCTCCTATAAAAACAAAATTTTAATTATCCAAATAATACCATATTTCACAGTTTTCTTGGACTATCTAAGGATACTCCTTTTTGTTATAGGTCTGATTTATAAAAAGGTAATCATTATTACTTAAAATCGATAAAGGCCAACACAAACCCTTCAATTACCAGTAAATTATTTAAACTATTTTTCCAGTTTTCCATCAAGAATAATAAAAAAAAATCCGAAAAGCAGTATCGCTTTTTTTTCTGATAGCAATAAATTAAATTAAAACCTTTTTATAACAAAAAAAAATTTCATTAATGGTCCCTTACCTCTACAGCACCATCAAGAGGGAAAAAATTAAAAAACAAAAAAAATTGACTCCTCAACCACTTATTGACTCAGCAAAAGTAAGTCCCAAAATTCCAATGTTCCATAAGACGACCTTTTTATCTAATAAGGAATTCTTCCCTTGACATGATGGAAGATTATTAAATTATAGCTTACGGACTGCTTGTGCCAAGCAGGACTTTCAATTCCCCAAGGTTTAAATGTTGTACTACTACTTGTCCAGCCTTCGTTTACACCATTTTCCACGTCTCACAATTTCCAGAGCCACTAGAGGGATATTTTTGTATATATAGTAGGTAGGTGCTATGCCAGTTAGGAGGAGACTGAGCTGAGCCGTCTTTCCTTCTTTAAATTTATTAAATTGGATTAAGGTGCAAAAGAAACACAATTTTTTTTTTGGTGTACTTTATTTTCTTGATAAATTACTTTAAGTTATTCATAATGAAAGTAAAACCGCCCCCCTTCCATACGCGGAAAACATTAATAATACAATTTCCACGCAAAGCAGAGTAATTAGTAAGTCTTGAAGCATCTTGTTTGGTGTATATTATGTAATATTTATGGTTGGTATATATGTACCATGTATATATAAGTATGTACGTTTCCGCAACACCATTAATAAACTCCTAATGACTGTTTCACCTGTTTTAGGTAGGAAGGGGAAGTGCAAAAAAATATTCAGTCTTAGCCCTAAAACCTACCTAAAGGCTTTCATCCAGCTCGGATTCCCTCTAGCTGGAATTTGGGGAGTACTTTTTTGTGTGGGGTGGCAAACTTCAATCCACACGGGAACACGTTCATTTCATGCCACAAAAATCAAAGAAAATCTCTCACAAAACGGAAAAATAATTAGGAAATATCCCGAACAATTTTTTTTGTTGTCTGACCACCTCCATAAGGATGTCTAAGTGAGTAAGGTATTTTCGGAACAAGCCCTAAAAAAAATTATCGAAACTCAACCGAATCCACTGTTCTCAGAAGGGAGCAATTTTGGCATGAATGTGCCCCAAAAAGGACGAGAAGGATGTTTAAATATTTAAAAGCTCCTGGGGGCTATGCCTTGATTGGCCTGCGAACTGAGCCAGGTGATATTGGAATCCTTTCTGAATGGTTTAAAAGCTTTTCGGAATAACTATATACACTTGACCGGAGCTTTCAAAGCTTTCAGACATGTTGCGCAACATTTTGCCAAACAATCTTAGAATTAAGGAGACATCCTTCCCCACAAAGCTTAAAACTTTTTCTGAAATTTTACTTTTTGTCAAAGCTTTGAAAAGCTTTTCGTAAAAAAATCGACGCAAATTTGTAGAGAATGTTGCGCATTATCTGATGAAAGTTGGAAGTAGGAAAAATACGAAAGATTTTCAGTTATATTTGGACTTCGGCACAATGTAGCTGCGCTTTCTTTTTAAACAAAATTTTATTGCGATAGGTTCAGATTATATGAAAGCGTTCTCTCGTGTAACAGCATGCGTGTCATTTGGCAAGGTGTGCTACGGAAAACAGTCCTAACCACGGGCAATTAAACAATCATTGCGGGGTTCTTCGTACCGAGCATCCCTATTAAATCAAAACTAGTGGAATTTATACCTATACAATTTGTAATTTTAAATGTATTTATGAAAAGAGATGAATAGTAATACTAGTAATATTTTTTAATCTCAAAGAAAATCATATTTATTTTGTTTTGAATGCCTGAGTGTTTTATGAGGAAAGTGTTTCAAGTGTAGTGTACACTAGATATTTTGTGAATTCCTATTATCATATTAACATAAAGCCAAATAATATTTACTCAAGTGGTATATGTATATAAAGTAGATCTGTTCGGGTCATTCAAAAGATCTCTCCTCCAAACAGACCAAAGGAGTCCTGTGCTATATATATTCTATAAATAAATACGCTATAACACGACATCGGGTCTCTTCCATTTTCGCTTTTGTTATAATGTGAGAATAAAAATAGCAAAAAGGAGAAATGTAAGCATTTGATGCTGTCGAGTGTAATGGATTCATCATACTTGGCTAAAAGCAATAGAGTTTCTTTCTTGTGGCTTCTATTTACAATCACCCACTTTAACAGCTACCACAGGGAAGGGTGCATCCGAATCGAGTTGTGAAGAAAAAAAAGTGAAGTGCATGGGGTAACAGATTTTAAGTTAATGGTTTTCTAGTGAATAGAATATCTCATATTATATATAAAAAAAGAAAGTTGTTGTACGCATAGTATATATGTATATACTACATATATGTATATGTCTATAATCAGTGCTCGTTCCACAAGACCTGCTTAATGTAGTGAAATGTGGCTGGAATACGCTTTTCTATTTGGATTACTCACGATTGCAGGCAGTAGTAAGTACATTCATTTTTATTCATAGCTTGTAGATTCTTGTTACAGTCTGTTTCGTAATTTTATATAATATCCATTCAGGGATTATTGAGTTAATATAAAATGTATTTACGAGGGCATGTAATATTACGTATACAAATCATATATATTCGCTTTCACGGTTCCTTTGAAACGTGATGTTTTAAACGTGCTATTTGTGTAGCATCAGTCGGTTTCTTGTATATTGGAATAAGTTGGTGCTTCGATAGGTTGTTGTAATGGGGTCCATAGAGTATCAATAATATTGTGCAATATTTTAAATTGCCCAATATTATTGAGTGTCTGTGAGTGATATTGAAAGAGGAAACTGCAAAAATTGAAACCGTCAATATGTTGCGCAATATTATTGCCAATATTTTTGATAGTCAAGGGCCACTTAACTTCGATAGTTGTTCGTTGTTGAATTTTTAGTTTTATTTCGTATCGATCTATGGATACATACCGATTTATTATGGGGCTCCTAGACTATCAATAATATTGTGCAATATTTCGATTTGTGCAATGTTATTGACGGACTGTCGGTAATATTGAAAGATTGTCTGGTGCAAAGAACAAATTCGTCAATATTTTGCTCAATATTATTGCCAATATTGTTGATAGTCTAGGGGCCACTTTACAGCCGGTAAAATATAATCTATGCGCCTACGCCACTTGAATATCGTCTCTTATAGGAAATGTTTTTACCCTAGTGACATGAAGCGCTTAACACAGTGTAAGCTCCTTCGATAGGTAACCATATTGTATTCTTGAAGTGGATTAAGGACGAAAATGATAAAGCGTATCCGGGCCTTTTAGTTTATTTTTTGATGTAACTGCTTTTTTTTTATTTTTTCGATTCGAGCTTCTATGGTGTTTTTATTTTTTGTTGCTACTGAGGTACGCAGCAGTTTGTTCTGGTTTTTCCTACAATTCTACTGGTTTTTCCTTCTACTTTCCAAATAAAATGATAAATTTGTTTTGTGTACGAAATATGAATCAAATGAAAGTAAAAAAAAGGGTCCTTTATGTTGTCGCTTATCCTTTCAAGATTCTTTTTACGCACTTGTATGTACATCCATATAGAAAAACATTTTGAAAGAAGATTCCTTCCAATATGTATTAAATAGCCCATGTTATGTATATGTAGAACATTGGTACACATCCGTTATTTTTAATCTGCGCAGAATATACATTATATCTATATACATACATTGTGTATGTTTAGTTGAGTGTATTTAATAGGGAATTCAGATAGCTCTTCAAAAAAGAAAAATATACATACTTATATGTACATACATATCTCAAGGACATACATATATGAACAGAGGATGTTTACAGAAGAAGAAGAAGAAACAAATATGTTTAATCATGTGTACAAAAAAAAAATGCTGTGTTAGAAGAAATTTTTTTTGTTGAATAACATTGTTTTATTAATACTACCTCTTCCTTGGAAATTTTATGAAATTCTCCTTCAATATTTTTGTGTTTCCTTAAAAAAAAGGATTTTGTCTTGTATTGTTTTTTTTTTTTTTTTTTTTTGTTTTCTATAAAAAGGTAAATCTTTTTATATTTTATTTTTAGATTTTGCAATTTTTAAATATTTGATGTTGAGATGACTTTAAAAATAACTAAACAAATTTGTTTACCACTTTAATGGTTATTTTGGAATGATTTATTCTTAAAAAAAGTTCAGTTTTTTTTTAATATCTAAATTTTTGTTATTCGATATGTGTATGTCGACAATTGCTAAATTTGTAAAGTAGAGGTTGAGGAAGTATTTGAATTTTGTGTTTGAAATAGAAATTTTGGTTTTGATCAATCGATCCTCACCTCACAATCGCGATTTCAGCCGTGGAAGTATTAAAGATCCCACTAATGACAGCAATTTAATATAAATAGAAGAATATTTCGTGTCAGTGTTTTACTTCGTTAAAAGTAGTTTTTTTGAAATTTTGAAATTGAACCATTACCATCATTTTTGGTCCAATGAAAAACTTTAATTTCAAAAAATTACTCTTAAGCGACTAATAAAACAATGGTGAATAAAAATAAGTAAGAGAATTTAGAATATTTAAAAATGTAAGGACGAATGTAGAGTTGGTTTAATGCGAAAAAAACTAGCAGCATGAGCTTGAACTTGTAAAAATATAGGGTTTGTAAGTATGCTTCTTCTTCTTCGGCTTTGATGGCTTTGAAATCGGGATCCGGCCTCTCGCAACTGTTTTCTCCACCGGTCCCGATTCTGATACTATGTCAATCTAAGCTCTGGGCGCACTCCTAACGTACAAGACTAAACAAGACTTTTGGAGACTTTGTGTAACTTGGTAAAGGCCCATAAAATTAAAAAATGTTAAATACAAAGCCTTGGCTATCTGCGTCCATACTTAGTAAACTTAAAGTCTTTAGTTTTAAATGCACTTATTAAAATGGTTATAACATACTAGTAGAAAGTAAGGTATGTAATTTTTCACATTAAAACACCTAGTTACATTTTAAAACAAAGTCCTATCTATGGTATGCAACACCGAGAGAGACCCAGCCTCCGCTGGAAGATTGGCGTAGACCAGGACCAGGACGTTCAGAGCTTAGTGATGCCAAACTGGATGACATCGGCTCAGAATAGAGACCGGTAGAGAGAACAGTTGCGAGAGGCCAGAACCGGATCCCGGTTGTAGGGCCTTCAAAGAAAAACAAAGAATATTTTAAAGTATCGATAGAAAGGGTTTTTACATCCATTTAACGTTTGTTATTTAGCATATTTGATGTAAAAAGATAAGAAAAATCAAATCACAAGCTCAAAGTTTTACAGACATAGGTACCTTTCGATGAACGCAGTCATCGTTTGTTACGACAACGACGACAATCTATATGGCAATATGATGGTGGAAGATTAACATATGATCTATATAAGCAATCTACTTTCTTTAGCCATATTTGTATCATGTTTGGCACTAGCCAAAGAAAGATTTGAATGCGATGAATCTATCAGGAGAGAACTGTAGCTTGATTAAATCTTCTTGTGGTTAGCTTTTTTCCTGCTCCCCTTGGATGTATTCTAGGAGCTTTGTGCCTATACTGCTGTTTGTCATCATAAGAACCAAGGCGTTGCACTGACATGTTACTGCGAATTAGCATTTAACTTCGACCGAAATTTACTTCCACTACATTCGTTCTTATTTAAGGCTAGCGACATGAGATTAGGTTTTTCCCGTACGGCTAACCGTCCTCGATTTTTCCGTCGCCATGATTACATGCTTTTCGGTTCTGAAACCGATTCGGCTTCAACCTTAACTAATATCGCACCTAATTGCTTGAATTGCCATTTGGCACGATGAATCCAGGTCCGCGAAAAACCTAGTCGTATGTTGCTAGCCAAAAGGCGGCTCCACAATCAAGACCTGGATTCACGGCCATATCCACTTAGAACGGGAAACAAGATGCGAATGAAAACCATCCACATTGAGTCTGGAGCCGACTTTAGGAATGATGAACTTTTCCGCACAACACTAGATGCAATGGTCTAATCAAAGAAAACGAACTTCCGAGGGCTGTTACGCTAAATACACAAACCAAGCTATACAATTCATCTTAGCATCATTTCTGCTTGTTTGCAAAACCCGAAATTCTAGCGAAAAGACGCAACTGTGACAGAAATTTTCTTGAAAACTGTGTTGTAGATCACTTCGTTATGGTGATGAACCTCCTCAAAGATCGTTTTTGTATGATAATTTTTGCCATTTAAAAAAATTTGTTTTGCGTACTGGTGGAGGTATCCAGGTGGATCTACGCTATCCTTCCAGCGGAGGTTGGGTCTCTGTCGCTGTCACACTCAAAAGGTCTTACCATTGTAGAATCTTCGGAATCGCCCTTCCTCAAGTAACATTGGAACTTACCGGTATACGTGAAATTAGGACCTCTTCCCCTTTGAATTTACAATTGATGGTTTTAGCTTCAATCAAATCCGGTGTTAATTTTTTGATGATGATTTTTCTTCTAGTTCGTTTTAAATTCGTGAATACCTTGTCCATAACGGTTTGAATATGTACGGGTATATTTGACAAAAGTTTACGGAAACGAAATCTCTTTTGTTCTGCTATCGATTGGAATTTCGCTATGTCCAGTGTGTAAAAGTTATTTTGAAAATGGTTGAGCAGAGGAATCTTGTAGCGAATGGTCAAGCATATTCGTTGGAGTGTGATGTTTTCAACACTGTTCCATAGAATATGGAGCTTATCGAGATATAATAGGCAAAGTTTAGCGGAAATCTCCTTCGAGTACTATCAGAAGCCTCTCATCTGGTGGTTTTTCCTCCGAAATCTCTAAGTTTATACATGAACTAGTGATGAAACGATTATCACTTAGCGATTACGATAACGATTACGATTATCAGCCACAATAATCGACGATTACGATTATTGCAACATTTTGTATATTTTAAATAAAACATATTTTAAAGTTACAATATTACAAAATTTAGTATTCAAAATTTAAATATTGCAAACACAACATTTCTAAGTTGTCAGTTTGTTTTTTGTCGGTCTGAATCAAGCCGGCAATCGAAAACAACCTCTTCGATGCGACACTGGAAGGCTTTACACACAAATATTTTTGCGATTTTTCGCAAAAACCGGGTATTGTGTGGCCATTTCCCAAAACTGAAAAATGTAGAACATCTTGCAGTAGATTGGATGATTTGATACAGGAATCTACTTCTTCTATGGCTGTATTACCTATAAAAAATCATAAATAGTCGCGTTGTCTTTGAAATTTAAAAAAAGAGGCTCATCCATTTCTGTGGCATCAACTATATCCTTGCAGATATCCCAGATACTGTTTTACTGGGGGAGAGCGGAGCAACAGAAGCTTCACTGTTTAAATTTGCCAGTACTAATGCGCTCTGAGCAGAAAATGTAAAAAACCAACCAAACCTGTTTGCCAACTATCCGAACGGGACTGGCAGCTGTCGAAGGGGAGTTCCCAAAATTTGCGTTCGGATACATCATGTAAACGTGTAATCTATAAGACGCATTTATAAAGGTTGGTAACGAGAATTTAAACAAAATTTATTTGAAAATACTTTTGATAGATAATCGACAAATAATCGCCATGATAATCGACGATTACGATTAATCGCTAAATACTGATAATCATCGATTACGATTAATCGTAATCGAAATCGTTTCATCACTAACATGAACTCATGTTCGTTAGGTTAAATTTCAAATTTCCTTCATAGCATCGCATGTCCGCAAATGCTAACGCTCTTTTAGTGCTGCTTTAGACGCGTTTTAGAAGCATTTTCAAGAAAAAGCTTTTTAATAAAGAATTTATAACATTTATATGTAGATATGTGAATATCTGCAGGATCATAAAGCTTTATATTTTTGTGAAATTCTTTTGCTCCTTTTGCAATTCCATGCTCTTCCAAACGCGAGTGTCGTCAGCTGATTTATCGAGTGGTCCCCCAACTAAGTATTACCTAAGTCCAATGCTGCTTGACCTCTGTAATTAAACGAGAGCCGATCAATTTAGTATGAACCCCTTCAGTGGTGGGCAAAGGCAACACGAGTTCCCAAGCTAGTTCCACCTATCTTGCTTGTGAGTGAGTGAGAGGTATAGGCAAAAGCTTTGAGTTAACCCCTAATTCGAGTTAGAGGTATAAGCGACAACTTTACAAGGGCTTTTTGATGCTCAGAAAAATGGTACTAGTTTATGGTCACCAAGATAATTGCCCAAAATATAATTCACTCATATTTTTCTTCGTCCTATACAATTGCTTAAAGTTCACATATTGGAAATTGGCAGGCCTCTAAACTCGCACCTCGTAGTACCGCACCGAATTTTTCCGGCTTATGGGTTTGTTAAGTTAAAAGGTTATAAAAGCAAAGCGTAACATCGTATAGCTTCACAAAAGCTGCTTCACTCGCATTCTTCGTGTGTTTTCCACAAACTTAAGGCAGAGATTTTCACTTCAGAGAAATGTTTCCTCGTGTGTTATGGGACTAAAGCCGCGTTTACCTCCCAAAGTCCACGAGAAAGTGCACTTTGAAGCCCTTTTATTGTGCAGCAATTTGTATGCTCTTTACTCTATTGCACGAAAGTTTCAGAATTTGATAAAAGAGTTTCAAAGTGCACTTTCGCGTTGACTTTGTGATGTAAACGCGGCCTATTGTTTTCAAAACAAAATTGAATACGACGAGAGAATTTACATTCCATTTTTTTGGGGAATTTTTTTTTTTTTTTGGGATTTACGATAACATGGCATAATATAAATATATTGTTTTGCTGTGTCACATTAACACCAACCAAAAATAATAAATTTTACATTTATTAATATTCTCTCTCCCACCTGGCGGCATCACATACAAACATTTTTATCACAATCCTTAATGCATTTAATTAGTTTCGTTACCATGGCCCTGGTCTGTGAATCAAATTCCGATGAAGTGGTCCTCGATAAACTCCATTAATTGTATCAATTCCCTACATTTTGTGTTTTATTTTATTTCAATTTATATGATAATAATAAAAATTCAATCGAGTTTGGTGTTAACGATTCACCCTCGGTTGAATGGGCTTTTCGATAGTTCCAGGAATCACCTCTATTTTCGTTATATAAAAAAATACTCAACTACAAAAAAAAATACAATTAAACACCATTCGAAAAATATCCTTAAAAAAGTGTGGAAAATCGGCTTAAAAATTGGAAATTTGTTAAGGATTGAAGCATTCATAAAATTATTGTGGTAACGAAATTTATGAAAACAATCATTAATTGCCTTTTATGGAATTTGTGTCATATACATCATTTATGCAGGAACACGTGACCTTTCACACAGAAGCAATTATAGAGGGAGGGTTTTGCATTACTGTGATGGATTGACATTGATTACATCTATATTCCTGTTGTCGCTTTATTATTTTATTTTATTTTTTGAAAGGAACCCCGTGATTTATATACATTGCGACATTTGACATGTCTGGAGTAATATAAAAATTCTGACAATTTTCCCCTTTTGCACTATGTACTACCGGAAAAAAATTCAATTTTTCATTTCTATCTTCTATGCTTACATCAAAGCTAAAATCCTTTGTTATGTACAAGTTTGTGGAATTTTTCATTTTTACGTAAAAGCCTTACACCTCACGGTTCCTACTCTGTTTTGTTGGAATTCATAGAGAGCAGGAAAAAGAATGAGGGTTGCCTACATAGGTTGTTATGACGTATGACAGCCACAAAAGAAAAGGAGGCGCAGCATCTTTTTCCTTATGAAATTCTTGTCTCAGCCAAAGAGCCTGGCTCACAGTAGGTAACTGATGTTTTTCCCAGAAAAAAATTTCATTACACAATTTTTTTTAACCAGATTTCATGTGTTTTCATTGAGTGAAAAGATGCCATTTTATTGCTACTTGGAAATGGACATTTATAACTTTCAGGAATGAAGGAGTAGAAGGCAGCGAAAGGTGTTAACGAGACGTCAACTCAGTAGTAAATCATTGCTTTATTGAGTGAAAGTGGGCAACAGGTCCAGTATATTAAGAGAAATGGTAGATATGAACAATATTGGCTGCTTTGCCTTTTAAATTAGGGGCCGTCCATAAATTACTTAAGGCGATTTTTGCGATTTTGGCTGTCCGGTGGCGGCTAAATAATCGAGGGGCCACTAACTATACTACTTGCTTGTGTTCTCATAAAAAATTTGGTGTAGGATTTAGCCCCTTTAAGACCCCTTTCACACACAGCTCGACGGCAGGTCATGGCCTGAAAGGTTTCGCCTTGAAGCCAAGTATCACCACACACCTCTCCGGCCGCCGACTGGATGGGGGGGCCTGCAGTCTAAGAAAACTGACAAAAATCGTTATGTATGTGGGAATTTGTCGTTAGTTTGTGCCTGATGATCTGACTTCTATTCTGTCTCAAGCCGTGAATTTTCGGCATGAATTCAAACCGCATCCACTCGAAACTAAAACCAAGGCGCGAACTAGCCGCGAAACCCATCCTCACTCGAGATTGACGCGGAGGCGGTGACGGCCAGCGAGAGAATTTTCCATTCATTTAATTTCTCCGCTCCGCCTGCGCATTGTACCAGCAAATATGGTGGTCCGTGTACTTTAAAGTTTTTTCCTGTCATCAATCTGTTTGTGCCTTTAAAGTTTTCGTTGAAGCCATGAACATTTTTGCACTTGAATTAATAACCTGCTATGCTAAACTGTCGTCATCTGAGTATTGTGTGTCCCGCGTCAGGCCGGGCCTGCCGACCTCGTCTGCCGGCGGCCTGTAAGTGAATGGGAGAAAGTGGAGAAACATGTTTTACTTAATCTAACCCAGTTTTCTACCAATGTTACACTGTTTCTGGAAGAAAAAAATTACGTGATATTTTCCGAAACCCCCACATGAGATTGGATGAGATTCGGCTCGACCCCCTTCCCCCCTTAACGCCTCACGTAATTAACGGACGGCCCCTTAGAGGGCCAAATATATTTTTTTTTAATTGAAAGTATGATCCATTACAATTACATATACATACTTGGAACAGAATATCTTTCAACTGTCCACCCCGGCTGTGTTTCCCTGCATGCATCAATTCGAATACAAAAATTTTCAATGACTTTTCATTTCGTTATTCCACGAAATTTACGATGAGTATTTTTCAAAGGAGGTACATTTTCATAATAAGTTTGAATAATGTAAACGTATTGTGGCAATGTATACCCGTCTATGTTTGAACTTGCACTACCTTCTGCTACAACAAAATGGCTTATGTCATTTGGATAGACAGATGACCTAGAATGATGTTATACAGTACATACTGACATAAAGGCGTCACATTCGAAGACCGAAAGTCAGACGAAATATTGGAAAAGTGATTGTTGTCTTTGAACACAAAATCCCGGCTTGAAATCTACTACTACTAACAAGGAAAGAAAAATCTCGAAATTGATTCGACTCTATGAATTGAATTTATAAAAATCGATATAAATCCGAATTCAGATCGGAATCTGGAATAAAACAGTTTTCATCTTCAGCTTCAATCTCAATTCTTGGAAGAATTAACTAATAAAAAAATGTGAAAGGTCAATTTCAATTTAAATCAAAACAAAATCTATTTTATCCAAAGTGCAAGCAAAAAAAATGGGTCAACCATTCTTATATTGGGTGCTATAAATTTCAATCTAAATACCACGTAAAATTTACTCCATTTGTGCTTTTGGGTTTTATTAAAGCATTAAAAAGTGAAAAAGTGAAAAAAAAAGTGGATTTTTTTACGATTCTAATGCAAAGATTTCAATCTTTTTTTATATTACAGGGATTGTGGCCATAACCCAAGAAATGAAAATTTGGTTAAGATGCTATCATGTTATTGAAGTGCGGTCAACCACCTAAACAATTTAAAAGCTGGCTAATATTATTAAATTTTTGGAGCTTTGGTAAATTTGGTTACCAGTAGATATAATGAGCGGCTTTCCTAAAAAACCTGGAACTAAGCTTATATGATACCATTTTTACTTGTTACTGGGAGGGTTTTCAGCTTGATCTATAGTAAGGCTCTTTTTACATGAAATCTGTGAAAGACATCTTCTATTAATATCAGCAAGTTTCGTTGAAAGAGCTTAAAGAGTACAAAGAGTCATCGGATCTGAGAAGTATAAGATCCGGTCGTTCATCAAAGATCCGCGACTCTTTAAGAACCGACTCAGTTCCAAATCGCAAACCGATGCATTGTCTCATTTCGAAGATGCGGATCTTTGAGCTGACTCAGATTTGAGTTCCCCCCCTCTATTATGTATAAGTCACGTGAAAATGCATTCTGACCAGTTTGTAAGAAAATAAAGATGGCGGCTCCAAGATCATGGTACATTTTTGCATGTGTTCGCAGATTTTCGACATGGGTATCAAATGAAACGGCGTGACAGGTAGAATACAATTAGTTGTTTGGTGTCATTCCAAATTCAAAATTGAAGGGTTGTAAGTCTAAAGGGTCTAAGTGCCAAAAAATCAAAAGTCAATATTTTTACGAAAATACATTCTATGTGGCAAGCGTAATAATATCCAAATGGGTCAAGGTGCCTGTTTATTTTAAAATTGTACTCACACACAAAACAAATTGTGGCGGGCCATAAGTGCCAACGTGCTTTTTATTATGTTTTTTTGTTATATCTCCAAATAATATAATTGGCACTTAGACCCTTTAGACTTACAACCCTTCAATTGTTGACTACCTTTTTCTTTGCAAACCCTTCAGTATGGGTTCATTTGATACCATAAGGTCATTTTAAAAGTAATATGGCGGCCACCACAAAATGGTGGAGCACATATAATAAATTAAATGTATGTAATATAATTTATCAAATCAATATGTATGGGTTCATTTATATCCATGGCCTATTGTATTGCTTAGATATTTTTACACAATCGTTTTTCAGGAGTAAACTCCAGTCACGAGTCGGAGCTGACGCACAAGTTTATTTTTAAATTTCGCTTAAAATCATTCCAGAACTTTATTTACCTTTTTTTTTAATTTGAGAGTCTTAGCTTAGGTGTTACCCTTTATACTACCAGTCCATCAATGTCGTTCACGTCATGGTGCAATATCTAGTAGTAAGCTTAGCTCAAAGATATAAAAAAGATATGACAAGTTAAGGGTACCTAGTCTGGAGGATGCATGACTAGGAGGCAGTGAATCTCGCGTTTGAACTCTTCGATGTTGTATGAGAATACTGACTGCGGGAGATTATTCCACAGCCGAGTTTTCTATTCATAGGCCATTCATACACGAGGGAGCACGGTTCCGAACCAAAAGCTTTTTCTGGGCAAGGGAGGCGTGCGGAGATGAAATAAGTGGAGAGTTTCGTGCTTCGGTGGAGACTTTTGTGCTCCTGCTTTCGACCTGCGAACACGGGAAGCACGCACTCACACAAATAAGAAATTAATACGTTGCCATGGAGTTGAAAATAATAATTATTCAAACAGTCAACAATTAACAATGAAAAAACATGCTGCCGCTGCAGGTGCAGTTGAAATCACCAACGCACTATTTTCTTCTATTATGATAACTAATTTTTAATTGATTTAGTTAAACACCCGACCAGATTTAAATCAACACCCGAGCAGAGTCAAAATATTTGACATCTCACTAATACAAACAATCATCGCGTAGCAACACAAAAGCTGCTTTCTTTGCTATTGCTCCGTGTATTTTCGAACTTGCAGCAAAGCTTTTGGTTCCAGAACCATCCCAGCGGGGAATTGAAGCGCTCTGGAATAGATTCTGAAGCGCTGAAATAGAATGCCAACGCGCTTCTTATTCATATCCCAATTCCCTTCCTTTTAACACAGGCATGTCATCAGAGCGAAGCGCTTATATTTTATTGTTGAAGAAGCGCAATCGAAGCAGGGAAATGGAAGCTTTTGAGAAGCTCCTGGAGCTTTTGTTTTCACCAAAAATAGTATTTCATAACAGACACGATTATTATAAAAGCACAAATTTACCAACTGTGGGGAATAAAAAAGAACTGGAGGAAAACAAAGCAAAAAATGAGAGTATAGAGTGGGTGCTTCCAAAGAGCTTCCATAACATATGAATAGGAAGCGCTGCTTTCTTGCCTCTTTTGACAGCGCTTGATCAATTTCCCGCTGGGATGATCCCTCGTGTATGAATGGGGCTATTCAGACGGTGCACATTCATGGCAAGTAAAACCGGTTTTATAGATGAGAGAGGGAAGGGAGCGGAAGAACTTAACGAAACATTTTTCACGCAAAAGCAAACGCGTGAAAACTTACACACATATAAAATGTTACTTCTATCTCTTGTTTTCTTTAGCTCTGTTTTTGTCTGACAAGTGAATTTTATTTACACATTTAAACGTTCCTGTAAAGCTTTCAAATGTTCTAAACACAATTACGCCCCGTGTGTGTTCCGAGGGGTTGAATAAAACCGGTTTTGCTCAGCACACATATGGCAGCGTCTGAATAGGCTCAATGGCCATAAGCTATCTTCTACTAATGTAGGGTAAGGGTGTAGGCCGAGCGGGCTAGTCTTGTATTGCGGGAAAAGTAGTGCCGTGCAGACAGAAGGTTCTGAATTTGATTGAAACAGTCGCTCTGGTAATAACGATTAAGTATAGAGAGGGCTGTTACATTCCTACGGTGGCTTGAAGGGTCTATAGAGGCGCGAAAGGTGCCATCACCAGTGAGTTTTGTCGAGGCAAGCCAAGGTGGTTTTCGGGGCGCCTGCCTAAATATACGAATTGTATTCAAGGCGGGGACGAATGTAAGATTTGTAGATTGTAGCCGGGGTGGCTTTCTGGAGGAGGGGAACTTGCATCTCTTAAGAAATCTAAGGCATTGAGAGGCTTGTTTGGCGATTAGGAATATGTGATCGTTTAATCGCAGATCTTCCGTTATGGGAGCCATTGGACGATAGGCTCTGCTTTCAGCTTTGCCACAGTTACTGCTACGGCTGACGGAAAACCTTTCGTCTAAGGTGGTGATTGATGTAATTATACAAATAATTTGATTTCCATCAATCATGACGACTGATAGAATGGATTGACGCTTGCATGAACGTGTAAGGGATGCTTTAAAGTTATCCTAGGATGCTAAGAGTTGAGTCAGCCGCTAAGCCGACTCCAGACTCAAGCCGTGTACAACCGCGAGCACCCGTGAACGCGAGTTTAGATGGTTTTCTCGTCTAGTTCGCTCCTTGTTTCCGTTCTGAGAGGGCGTGAGTGTGAAGCCGTAGACTTCTGCGTTAGCTAGTTTTTTATCGTCCTATTTCAGCCTTTATGTTCTGCGTATTTTTTCATTGACCATTATCCTCGTTCTTATTTTTATGCACACCAAAAAGTGACCCCATTCAATGTTTTCACCTTGCCACTTTTTAACATCCGGTATGCTTAAGCTATGTCGCATATCAGTTAAGATATGGCAAATTTCATTCCGCGCATTATTACCTAATGAACTCCAAGTCACTTTATAAATATTTTTATGAACCCTGGCGGATACCACATCTTCTATCTATCTGATTTTACACTAGTAGCATTGGCGATTCTCAAGTAAGAGATTGTATCCATTTTCGTACCAAAATAAATTTAAATTATATAAAATTACTTACTATTTGCATGTACTGTAGGTACTCGATATCTAAACACCAATTTAACTTAACTCATATAAAAATCACACAAGCATTTTCAATTATAGACTTCCAACAGCATAATTGCGGCATTGTTCACATTTTAGACAAGCATTGCAAATTTTTAAGCTCCTTCAGCATACATAATCACACATCTAATTGAGTTGAATCATAATTAAGCTCTTAAGTATTCATTACTCATAGCTCTAGCTCTGTTGGTTTCCCTCTTATTTCGTCTGCCTAATTAATATTTGTATTAGTTAGTGGGAGTTTAGGATACATCACTCTAGACATGCTGTCTGGCTACGTACATTTTCAACACGTTTAGGCAAAGTGCATCTGTCACATTATGTGATACTAAACCAGAACTATGTTAACAATTCATCTGATTGTCATTTTGTCATGGTATGACAGAAACTTCAATTACTTTTTATTAGTAGGGCTTTCAACTTCAAATCATTTACATGAAAATAATAAGAATTCACAAAGATAAGAGAATGGATCGACATCTTTTACAGACTTGCATGCGAAAACTAGAGATGTGGAAGGACATGCAGATTACAAGGCACTTTAATTTCTTATTGAGAATTCGTTTGTGTGGGAGTCATTTACTTAATTTCTACCTAGTACTTTGTGTACCAAATTTAGTGGAAGATAACTCGGGAGCCTTATTCTGCGGAGAAAGTTAAGGAATTACGCGACAACATTTCATACTTATTATATGATATAACCATTAAGAGTCTGTAAATTTCCCTAGATGTAAATAAATCTACCAAATCAATCGTCTCCTAGGTAATATGAATTAAAGTAAACGAAATAAAATTGCAGATTAAATTCTGCCAAGTGGATGAAAATAAAGCAACTTCAGAAATATTAAAATGTCCTCTCTGTGTTCACACAATTACTTCAAGAGTACATCTAAAAACGATTTTAAATTTCAATTTATTTCCCTCCTTGTCACTTTATTAATTCTTGAATATTCACGTTCCAAAATCACTGAAGTTTCCTTCTCACTAGACTCATATAATTAGCCACAAATCTCCAGGACAGAACAGGAGACAAAATTTAATGATTTTACCTGCACATCTCCTAGTTGTCTCCAGGCTAGCAATAGCAATCTCTTGCATAGGATTCCGTTCAGTCACCAACGTCAGTCGTCTTTTTGCAGCAATAACATTAAATGCTAACAATGATTTTCCCGTTTTATTATCTAGCAAAAAGGCAGAGACTCCCTTGTACTTAGAGACGATATCATATTATGACTGTTCACAGAAATCCTTTTCGTATCTATAAAGGACTTGTGTTGTGACAATCGGAATTGTTGCAGTCTATGGAGATTTATAATAGATTCAAGACTTTCGGATACGACGATGTCTTAGACATTGTCGGGCGGTACAATGTGTATGGTGAACTGGATGCTGGAGGGTTTCATTCGTAAGATGGGTCTGTAGATAAGAGGAAACGATACGTGAATACTTGACAATGTCCGCCGGGCGAAGCCCCATGACACAATCCGGCCCAGCAGAGATTGGAATATTTGATTTGTCAAGTCCTTTAAGTACCTCAAGATCAATATAAATTCTATAAACGTTATATGTTTTGATGTCAAGAGTATAATATTGTTGGAAGATGAGACCAGTAATTATTTGTATTTCTGTTGAGGGTATTAAGTTTAAAACAAGAGGTTGTTAAAGCTGCAATACTTATATTACGTAAGTTTATTGCAATAATTCTATGCCTATTTAAGCAGACTTGAAGGCTAAACCGAGAGTTATATAGAACTATAAATAAAAATAAAATAAACTATAAATAAAAGTGAAGTAAATATTAAAAGTAATAGTCACTACAAACTGACCGACAGACAAAGTATCGAGGACGAGGAAAACCGGCAATTATCTTGGTGACCATAAAGGGTACCAATAACATACTCAGTAGAACGGTTCTCGCTCGACCACGTAGGTCAAGCAGCATTGGACGTGATTAGTAATTAACTGGGGGACACTCGACTCGCGTTTAGAATGGTCTATGCAGATACAGATGCATTTATAAATATTCATGCCTCTGGCGAAAATTTTTGGATATTCGGGTCTGTGGCCGGAGCGTACATGCCACTAGCGAACAAATGTTTAGAATTTTGTGTCTGTGGCGGGAGAGTGGATACTTTTGTGGCATGCCTATTTGTTCGCTGTGCGTGCTAGGTGCGGGCGCTTGCGTGCTTGTTAGAAAATCAACCAACTAAAATTATTTTTAATCGGGACTCCATTTTTGAAACCATTAAACCATCGTAGAGTGAACGAAACAAGAAGAAAGTGAATTGAAGGATTTTCCAGAACGATTGAGAGTGAAAGGGAATTGCAACGGGTTTACGGAATCCTGACAGTTTTCGTCCAAGGATTTCTGAAACTAACGAGTAAGGCGTCTGGTTACCATCCCAGAAGTCCCAGGTTCGAATCCCGGCAGCGCCACGGTCCTTCGCCTTTTCCACTTTTCCACCTACATAACTTTCTTCTTTCTTCTTCCCTCTTCAAATTCCGGATTCCTCTTGTCCTAGCCTTCCCTAGTCCTTCCCCGCTGTACCAAAGCGTATGTCATTGGCTGGTCGACGAGATTCTACTCTTTTCAAAAGGCATAACTCTCCAGCGAGTTGTTTCTCGATGCCCCGATGTCAGCGTCGCAATAGTAATAGTTGGGAGTAGGTGGAATAAAAATATCGCACCTGATTGTGGTAGTTTATGTTCCTTCCTTCCGACTAGAGCTGCTGTTCGACATTGCACTCTATACGAAGAAAATAGATTGTCGACAGTATAAAGGGCCATTCCTGAGCCTCTAGTCTTCCACAAAAAAAATTTAGGGAATCATGAAGTTAACTGGAGTTCTGTAAGGCGGATGCATCAAGTCCTAGTCCCGCAGACAAACTGAGTAAGGTACGACCTTCATCGGGCGGTATTTGTCGACCTCGCCTAACATGCCGTGGCCTGATGGCGACCTATATGTAAATGGGGGGTTTAAGGGGCTCAGACGGCTCATGTATAACGCCAGCTGCACTGAACTATTGGTCACTCGGGGCGATGATTGGTGGAGCGCTCAGATGTGTGCGACCCAGACCTGTCATTTTGCCGTATTTTAATTTTAGAGACACAACACGACCTACACACATTCTCATTCCCATCAAACAATGAGGTTGCGAACGTCGATGCGAATGCTTAAAGTGATGCGAGTCATTCCTATAAGCGAATGCGAACATTCGTAACATCCCTACTTCCAACCCAACAATTTCTTTCTTCGATATACACCAAATTTCGATAACTCGTTCCATAACTGTACCAACATAGTTTCCACCCAAAGGGTGGTGGAGCTTATTTGCTACTTTAAAGCCAGTGACTGGGATTTGTGTTGCATAGTACGAACGCCAACTCTGTCACTCTCTGTGTTAGTAAAGTATTGCTGGCACAGATGCGTTGGATTTTTCCTAGAAAAAAAAAATAAAAAATACACCTGTTAAGTATACAAATCTTCTGTGCATGAGCCACTATGTTAACGAATTTCTGTAAATCCACTATCAGTAATGGGGTCGTCAATAAATTACGGGTATACTTCAAACCTGAGGTTCGCATCTCCTCGAGCATCCTCCAGAGCTCTGTTAACCTATAATACCCTCTTCTATGTATCTCAACCCCAAGTTTAGTAAACATTTCATCATCAGTTGAACGACATGACAAGCTGGTGGTACAAAGAGTAAATTCTAAGCTTAGTTTGTAAGGTAAAAAAATTAGTCCGTTCGACTTATAGACATTGGAAGTAATCTTGTTGTTTTTTTTAATTCCAATTTAATTAAATTCTTTTAATTCAATGAAAAGTGATTTCCCAAAAAACATCGACAAGGACAAAATATTTCCGAGCACACAAATATGAACAAATAATTTTGCTGCTTTCAATTTAAAACCTTATTAAGAGTTCTGTTTTTAATCCTCTTAAATTTATACTTTCTAATTCCATATTTAATTTATTTAAAGAATGAAAGCCTCAGCCCCGCCCTTACCCTTTACATCCTGATTTATCTACAGCCACCACAACATTTTACCTTTGCGTAAGTGAAAATGATGGTATTTTTATATGAAGTCTACTTAACAGGTAAAATTAAAATTTAACCTTTTTATTGGTTTTGAGTTCATCAAGAAGAAGATTTTTAATACAACCTTCATCAATATTAAATCCCGAAAATTATTTTTGCCGCTGTTTTTGTATTCTTTTATCATTTTACAAAATATAAGATTTATAAAAATAATTTTTCAATTATTCCTCTTTAATTCATTTACGTGACCATGAATCCTAAATCTGATTTATCCCCCTTTTTATCCTTTATATACCCTTTTCCTGGACCTGTGGTTTCCTTTTTCCAAAAAAAAAAAAATATTCCGGGGTCGTTTCATTGTGGCGGCAATCGTATTTACTTGTGCTTTAATTTGTTTCAAGCAAAATGGTGAGAAAGAGAGACGGAAATAGAGAGAAGGAGAAGAAAAGCATTTTCACAATACCGCTCAACTTTGGGTTCTTTTTTGCACCTTTCTCGTCCTTCGTTGTTTTGTAGTCCTGTGGTTTTTCCTTTATTATATAAATTTCAGGATCCTTGATTTCCCTTTCTTTTTTGTTATTCCCGCTTAATTAGATTTATTATGCCAGATTTATAAAAAGTATTATTCACTTTTTTGCCAATTAAGTGGTTCTTCCGTTGGGAAGTGTGTATCCTTTCTATATTGTACAGGTGGGTAAATTTTTTTTTGATATAATTAATTTGTTTTCGGTAAAAAATTGCAAGCGATAATATTATTCAAGGGAATATTGATCGCTTGGTAATTTTTAACGAAGCCCTGCTTGCAAATGACACTCGGAAAATAATAATGCTATCTTTTTATTTGAAGTTTTAAAATTTGACGGCGAAGGGATTTTCTAGCAGCTTATCTCCGTTAATGCCTTGGTGACTTGCCAATTATCATCATCGCCTAAGATGCGCGTGGAGCTCATGTAGAATTGGGGCAACTTCACAGAAACGTTTGAAATTTTGAAGCAAGCTTACGGATGCTCTTTAACCTCAGTTACACGAAAAAGCATACTTCAGAGGCCTAAAGGCTTTCTACATGCTTCCAAAAGCGAAGAAGCTTGTGAATAGGTACAAGATGTTAAAATTATGCTTCTGGCTGTCAAACTCCAGTGCATTCAGAAATAGTTCTGTTAATTTTGAATGGACTCTACTATAACAAAATGGCGAAATAATTGATTGGGGCGAGCATCGACATGACTGGTGGAATCATTTCGGAATCCATGAAATAAGATCTATGGCTGATGACACACGAGTCTATGCATTCATCAACTAGACATCGCCGGCGCTGCAACAAATATCGGCCAGCTTGTGGGAATCGTCTTGCTTAAGCAGGCATAACACTGCAGCAAGGCTGTTCCCGTAAGCTCCGATGGTTGCAATGCCGGCCGAGTCAGCCACAAATGAGGTCATGGACCTTGCACAGGAAAGGCCCCTAAACAAAAACAAATACTTCTCTTTTGTTTTCTGTAACATTAGGGGTCTCCTCGCGAATTTCCCTTCCGTAATGTGCCATCTTCATATTCATGCCCCGGCCATATTCGCACTAAGTGAAACTCAAGTCACTGATATTGATTCCGACCGATTGCAGGTGGCTGGGTGGGTATACCTTAGTGCATAATTTTTCCGACCATAGGGGAGTCGCCATGTATATTAGGAATGACGTGGCGTTTCAAAAGGTGTACAATAGTACATCCTCCGAATTTAATCATTTATGGATTAAAATTATGCTTCGTAGCCACGTCATATTCTTCTGTTTTCTATACAGAAGCCCTAATATCAGTAATGAAGCCTCAACGTTAGCCTTCGATGCTATCTCTGAACAAATCTCCGGATTTTTATCTTCCCACCCGGAGTGTGAAATCATTGTTGCGGGTGATTTCAACGTTCATAATGTCAATTGGCTAAATTACTATAATGGCACCAGTGTTTCTGGCGAAGACGCCGAGATTTTTGCAGACCTAAATAATTTGCACCAAATCGTGAACTGTGCAACGCGAGTTCCGGACGTTGAAGGTCACGGAGCCCATCTGCTTGACCTATTTCTTACTTCGCATCCAACTCGATACTCCGTCGAAGTTAGCTCACCCCTTGGCAACTCGGACCACAAACTAGTTAGCGCTAATTTCCCATATCCATCTTCTACCCCAACCAACGCAGTTCCTAAGAAAAACTGTCTGGCACTATGGGAAAGCCAATTGGTTGGGACTTATTCGCTTTTTCCAAGCCACCGACTGGAATTTGTGTTTCCGCAGTGCCAGTGCGAACTATGCCGCTCTCTGTATTACTAAAATAATACGGGCAGGAATGTGTTTGTTCATTCCTCATTCTACCATATCTATAAAGCCTAGGCCAAATAGATGGTTCAATGAGAAATTTAGGAACGCAATTCAAGCTAAGGAAGCCGCCTATAGAGCGTACAGACGTTCCCCTAACGAGTCACTTCGGCGTGAGTATATCAAATCGAGAAACTCCTGTAATTCCATCATCAGGAAGGTCAAAGCATCATTTGACGATAAATTGAGAAGTAAGATCCTCAACACCCACGTAGGCAGCAAAAACTTCTGGTCCTTGGTAACTTCCATCAAGAAGAATTTTACGTCCTCTTCAACTCCTCCATTTATTAATGGAAAGGAGGTGATAACAGAAGCAAATCCAAGGCCAATTTATTAGCATCTCTGTTCGCCTCAAATTCTTCTCTATCCGAAGCTGATACGTCACCACCGGTGCTCGATCGCAACGCCCATTCAATGGACGGAATCTTCTTCAGGACATGTGAGGTGTTTAAATGTCTCAAAGAGCTTGATGTAAATAAATCCACTGGCCCTGATAATATCCCCCCTATGGTACTCAATAAATGTGCCTCACCTTTGGCTAAACCTCTGCGCAAACTCCTGGAAACTAGCTCATGTTCAGCCCATTCCGAAAAAGGTGACGCCAGCGACCCTTTAAACTACCGCCCAATAGCAATAACTTCTGTTCTCTCCAAAATCATGGACACAATAATCAATAGAAGCCTGATGAAATATCTAGAATCTAACCAAATTATTCACGACAGGCAGTACGGCTTTAGACCGAAAAGGTCTACTGGCGAACTTCTTGTGTGTCTGACTGAACACATCAACCAAAGCATCCATGGCTCCGGTGAATCTGGTCTAGTTGCTCTGGATATCTCCAAGGCCTTTGACAGAGTATGGCATCCCGCTCTGCTGTCTAAACTCCAAGCTATTGGTATTGACTCAGTTCTAAGGAACTGGATTGAGAGCTTTCTTTCTGGCCGTTCAACCAAGGTAGTATTGGATGGCGTTGAATCCAACCCTCACTCCATCTCGGCCGGCGTTCCCCAAGGGGCGATCCTCTCACCTACTCTCTCTCTTATATTCATTAATGATCTGCTCTCAATCCCCTCAAATCCACTTCATAGTTTTGCCGATGACGGTACTCTGAGTTACTCCTACCCCTCCGACAACACAGGACAAGCAAGTGCCAGACCTTGTCTCTTAGAACGTGAACTCATGTCCAACTCTCTTAACGCGGACATTCAACTTATTCTTGATTGGGGCCGCAAGAATCGTGTCGAGTTCAATGAAACCAAAACCAAGTACTGTCTATTCTCCACTAAAACCTGCACCAACTTTCCCTCCATTTCAATGGGCGAGGATAATATTGCTGACCCATTTCTTAACATCCTCGGCGTGACTTTATCCAATGATCTGCGTTGGAATAATCACATACTCCAAGTCACCAAACAAGCGTATCAATGACTTGGCTTCCTCAAGAGATGCAAGTTCCTTCTTCATCCAGCTGCCTTGGCTACAATCTACAAGTCCTACATTCGGCCTCGCCTTGAATACAACTCGTATATCTGGGCGGGCGCCCCTAAAACCACCCTGGCTTGGCTAGAAAAGGTGCAAAACCGCGCCATCAAACTCATTGGCGATAGAACGCTTTGCTCCATCGATCCTTTAAGCCACCGCAGGAATGTAGCAGCGCTCAGCAAGTTTTACCGCTACTACAATAGCGACTGCTCCACTGAAATCAAAAACCTCCTGCCTTCACGGCAATTTTTTTCCCGCAACACAAGACTAGCCAATTCGGCTCACCCCTTCACCCTGCAGCCCTCCCCTTCGTGCACATTACGGTTTAGCAGTTCGTTTATAAATAGAACAACTCGATTGTGGAACTGTCTCCCGCAGTCGGTATTTCCGAACTCATATAACATCTCAGAGTTCAAACGCAAGGTTCATCGACATCTACTCATGCACCCTCCAGACCCCTAATCTATCCTATTTCATCTTTCCTTCAGATCAAGCTTACTACTATACATTGCACCATGACTTGAACGACATGACGGACTAGTAGTACTACAAAGGGTGACTCCTAAGCTTCATCTTATCACAAAAAAAAAAAAGAACTGTCAATTGTCAATTGATAGGCCAAGGAATTGGATCGGAGTGAAGTTTGCGCGATTGGGCACGATCCCTTGGCCTATAAACTGACAATTGAGAGGTCGAATTGATCGTGTATCGAAAATAAAATTAAAAAAAAAAACAGACGTATTTCTAATTTCGTACACCTAGAAAGGCGATCACAAGTCCCATATACATAGTCCCTACGGGGAATTGGACATCAATTTCATTTCATTTGCGACGCTCTGATCTATGAACGATAGAAAAACAAAAGGTCACGGAAAGTTGCATGAAGGGTTGAACATATCGTATCGAACAATGATGTCATTGGCTCTAGCTTTAGCCGCTTGAGGATCGATAAATGATGCAGAAGTTCCCCTGGCTTAAAAGAAAATATATCCCGTAGACGCAGCGCCTCCGCCACAGTTTCCTTCTTCACTCCTAGGTGCAGCGGAGGAATGTTCAGTAGGAGCTCCATAGCCGCAGTCGAACAGGTGGTTTTAGTTCCCGTGATATCAAGACAGGCCAGTCGTTGCACGCTGGCCAGCTTAGTTTTTAGTAGGTATTATATTCAGGGCCCGCATCAAACCTATTTTGTTCTTCGAAACCCAGGTTTGGTCTCCTCGCATGTTGGCAAAATTGAATCGGTTCAACGTAGGTTCGTTCGATTCGCATTGAATCACCACGTTACGTTCACACATTTTTATACTAAAAGGAGCAAAATTGGGGCTTTAAAAAGTAAAGGATGTCATAAAGCATATTCAGTAGACCGGTTCTTGTTCGATGGCATAGATCAAGCAGCATTGGACATGGTTTGGTTAGTACTTAGTTGGGGGACCGCTTGGAAAAGCGACACTCCCGGTTAGAATGGTCAATTACAAATATATTGATATCTGTGACTGAGGTGTGCATATCTCTGGTGGGCGCATTTCTAGCATTTCTTGTCTGTAGCAGGAGCGTCCATGCCCGTGTTCGTATACGTATTTGTAATCTGCGCAGCCAAAAATCGAGTAATCCATACACTAAGGCAGTTAACAGAAAATTAAAAAACGTTCTCATCGATTCTCAAGGAATTGAGTACCTTTGAACAAGTTAAAAGTGATCATTGAGTAATTTTCTTTCGATTATACTCATGAGTAATTAATCGAGTACTCTCCACCGATTCGGTATCCTTAGGTATTGAATTTTCAATGTTTCCCCAATTGGCTAGTGTCATGCTATTATCGACACGATTCTGGCGATTTCCTTCCTCGGCTTCATCAGTAGAAAAAAATCGCCATAGGTGATACAGAAGGGTCTCAAAACCAACTGGAATTCATCATTCAAAAATGTTTTTTGCAAGGCTGCGTTGGCATTTTTTATAAATTATAATGTCTTTTTCCACAAATTTAACCCTTGGTATAATTAAGAGGAAACGGATATACTTGTAATTATTTAACTCCCTTTACGTTTACGACCTTCAATTAACAACCATTGTGGCATCCCCAGCCCCAGTCTGCTCCCCAGCTCCAGGAAACTTATGGCGGAATTCTTTCGGGCATATCTCATTGTTTCATTGTTGCCGCTGTTTTATTTGTGGCCATTAAAGGGAAGTTAATTCAAATGGTTCTCCTGAGGATTGTATATAATTGGTGTAAGGAACCACCACTTACCTGTTACGCTCTTCATTAAAACAGAAACTAGAATACAGGATAATATTCGTGCACCGAATATTTTAGCTTAGAGTCACTATTTTTCCTGCTTTAATTTCGCCGACTGCGTTAAATAATGCATATTCTATTACCGAAGAGATTTACATGTTTCCAGGAAAATCCACGAATTATCTTAATTGCAATCAGTCATTCCCCTCTAGTCCGAGAGAGTAACTATGTCAAGGCAGTATAAATTTGCGGGTAATCTACTCTTCTTGCATTTTGATTGGGCCCGGGCTAAATTTGTTTAGCCAATTCTTAATGTCTACAGGGCGATTAAATATTTGTAGGGTCTCGTGCCGTGTATCCAGCCATAGGGGAGAGATTTCCGTCAGAGAGTAGAGATGTTGATGCTGGCATCTAAATCGATTATACAATCCTGAACATAAGACAACTCATTACGGTATTCAGGGGTAAGTGCGAATTTCCATTATGCCGAACGGGAAGGTGGATGCCGAAGTATTACTAATGAAACCCTCTCGATGTTGCCAGACACAGGAACCCTAGCATTACAGGTAATCAATATTTTGCGGTGAGTAATCTGTCTTGCAAACAACATTTTCATGGAATGCCTATAAGTCAACCCGAGAGATGGGGGTTTGTTGTTGCGTAACATCGACGATCTATGATATGCAATAAGGAGGGTTGTTTTCGGAATTTACCAAAATTGAACGAAAGTAGTTTCAATTTCCGAAGCTTAATTTTTGTATGTTTTTTCGGGGAATCGAATGTTGTGTAAGTCTACAGGGAAATTGATTTCCATTTTATTTATTTTTGATTATGCAAAATGCTGCAAGAGGCTGTTAAATCGATTCAGATAGCCGAAATAATTACATATATGGGTAATGATGCAATGATGCCTTACCCGGTATTTTGTAAACTATAATTTAGGTTTAATCGTCCAATTCTATCAATATCAAAAAAGCAGGTAGAAAATTACATCGAAATCATTTCGTGTATGCATAATGTATTCAAATTTGAGTTCTGTAGTAGTGAATTGTATGGCATATTTCATAGATGGTTGGTTTGGTTACAACAAGGGTTGATTTTCCACAAGAAAAACGTATATAATTCATATTGCAATATGTATTCCCATTTCATGCAACAACGGCAAGGCTATTTCCAGTCATTGGCATACCGCTTTCCGGTATGACACTTAGTTCCTTCGGCGGATTTTGTTTCATTGCTTTCATCGATTCAAAATGAATACCCCAGAACGTCAATTTTTGTTTGGGAAACATACAGAGGTTTTGTCTCCATTGAGGATAAATTCCAAGAAACTGGGATTAAAGCTGACGCGATTCTACATGTTTTAAAAGACTTACTCCATCCTGGTGCTGCTTTCGAAGACAATTCAGCTTTATTGGAACAAGCCGTAGCGCGACACCTCTCGTTCCTCAAATAACCATGAAAATCAAACAAACAAACTTATGAGAGATGTTAAGGTCACGAGTTATAGTTATAAGCTGAGGCTATAGAGGGAGAGGGCCGTCCACTACTAGGCATGTTTTCAACAATTTCTCGGCACTTCTGAAACCCTTGGTATACCCCGCGCCATAAAATAAGGAATATGGGCGTGTAGTCGAAATTGTTATTGAGGATATAAATGAGCAGGATGGAATCAGTAATTTTAAAATTCCCTTGTTTTATGGCGCAGGGTCTATCACTTGTTAGCTCGTATTTTTGATTCATTTTAGGTTAGGTTAAGTCAGGTGAGGTTAGGTTAGGTTGGTTTGGATTGGGTAAGGTTAGGTTAGGTAGGCTGTGTTAAGCTTATACGCTTGGCCCAAATGATAGGCCCTTTGTGATGCCATAGTGATCCCACTTTAAACCTGATGTTAAAGTGCCATTTATTCGCTAAACCATCTCGAGGCAGTAATGAATCTTCTAAGTTGTGTGGTCCCAATCTTCGAGATTTCCGCAAGCGTGCTTAGAAAGGGCTAACCAAATATGTTTACCCTGCTTAGGGTTGGGCAGTGACAAGGGAGATGTAGTACACTTTCCTCTTCGTCTTGATTTTCACATCTTCTACAAAATCGCAGGTCTCAAGATCTAAACGGGTCGCCAACGTCCCTATCAGACAATGCACTCCCACTATAACTGAGAGGTTTTGTCCCCCGAGGCTCAGTTCTGAAGTGGCCCGCATGAGATCATAAAAGATCAAGGTCGTTTTGGCCGAGGTGCCTACACACCTAGGTCATCTGTAGGTGTGGAGCGAAGTGATATTATGCATTACTCCGCACATCTTCGCACTTTCTGTAGTTTGTTTAGCACGGTGGACCTACTCAAGTTTGGCCACTATACTAAGACCCCGTGTAGGATTATTGGGCGGACAATCGCTCTGTGGATCAAAATAGAAGCCCCACTTCTTCCTAATGGATTTTTTGCAAGCTAAAAGCGCTATGTTCGCTTTGTTAATGCGCTTTTCTGTGTTTCTATTCCAGAAGAGTTTCTTATTCAGGATTACTACCAGATATTTGGCAGTGTTGCTAAATTTGAGCCTTTTTTGATTGTTTAAAGTTTCTACAACCGGGATCCGGTCTTGCCCTGTCGCAACAAATGTGTCGTTCACTGTAAAAGCGGTGCAACTCCACACTTCAAATATTAGAGGTTGACTCGTCTCGGAGTCACATTCCGTCACATCCCCCGCTACAAAAACCAAATCAACTTTAGAAGTGCACTATAATTACACGAAAAGTGCACCTCTGGAGCCACTCCAGCCCCCCTCCCCCCCAGCGAAAGATTTGACAAAATGCGACTCCAAAGTAAATCAACCTCAAGTACTATAAAATATGGCGTCAATCCTACATGAACGACACAAGGAGGTTATTAGTCTCACGCCAACCTTACTTGGAAGGAACTAGCCCAATCATATTAGCCTATCTTCTCTAATAGGATAGTTACCAGTGGCCACCGCTAGGAGGCTATGATCGTATTTCCATCAGTCCGTACTAGTTGCGGCACGTGCATGTTATGCTACATGTTATTCCTCCTATTCCGTTGATGACTGACCACCTAACATTGTTAAACCGGGGAGGTGTTAAAGGTAGGGTTTTATTCCTCCTCCTGAAAAGAACCAGTTCCGTTTTTAATGGGTCAATTTATAAGTCCTCGGGTGGCAGTTCAGCTTGAAAGGGTTGGTAGCCATGAGATCATAAAGGACTTGAGCAAATGACAACGACGTCAGGACGCGTACGATAGGACGTGATGGCCCTCTGCCTCCAACTGCAACAACTGGTTGATTGTTACGATCGGTAGGAGCGCGGAAAGTTCTTCGGGCCGATCAGTCGCCTAGGATCTAGATCACCATCTTGCCAATAAGTTTTTGATAAATGAGAGACACCAATAATGCCTCGATCCCCTGTTCCGTCAAGGCCAGGAACATGGCGTCCGGAAGTACGTTGTTAAACGCTCCCTCCATGTCATGGAATGCCACTAGTACCGTCGACATCGAAAGTATACGACGAATACTCCACATCCTAACGAGGAAAACCCACAACGCAAATTTTACGTCGTTACGACGAAAACTCAAATGAAGGACCATCTGTAGGCCGACAAGTTATTATAAAGAGCTTGCTTTTATTCGTTTTTCCAGTGTTATACGGTACAGGCTGATTTTGATTTAAATTTTATTTGAAGAAGTATTATTAATTGTTTCCAAATTAGCCAATTGATAGGCCGATGGGGGTTGGACAATAACTTAACAATGGATGTCGGAGCTGGTTTGGCAGTAGCCCATGCTTTTTATCCAATTTTGTAGTACATAAGCGACTGTTTGTGGCTATATTTCGTGAATAGTTCGCCGATGTTACCAACGGCAGAAATAAGTTGCACTTCTAGAAAACAAACCAACAGATGGACGAACCAAATAATACATTAAAATATCAGTTTTTCAAAATATTATTTAAAAATATAACAGCAAAAATTCCTTAATGATCGCGATATTCCTTTAACTGCAAAGTGCAATTATGACAACAAAAACATTTCCCTTAAATGCATCTCAACAAGTGCAAACTGGAGATATTCTTACTCAAACCGTTTAAAAAAAGTTCCCATTTTGAAACACGTTGTGACATCAATTCAATCTTTCTCTTAGTTTTTTTTTTTGTGTTATTTCACACCTTGAAAGAATGGCGCAGAACTCCTAGTTGGCTTAAGGATACTTCACAAAGAAACGTCTTGAAAAATGTTCTTACTTAAAGAATTGTAAAGCAACAAAAAAGCATAATGCACTCGCTGGAAAATTTATTCAGTTTTCAGTTGTTCGGCAAGGGGAAGCATGCAGCTCCCTCTCTATATTCTAGTAAGGGCTCTTCTGGAAGAAGTTATTCTTATAGGTATCTTAAGACATCAAAAGATATTTTAAGACCTTGTTATTAAAAAAAAAGAATGTGAAAAATTGTGTGTTTACAAAACTCTTTGCTGAGTGTCTTTTTAAGGAGCATTCTAAATTTACTAGAATCATTATCTTAAATGTTTTAAGTCTTAGAAAATATAGAACAGTTCGCGGTTTTTTTTAAGTACAGGATATCAAAAAGGATGCCTAGAAAAGACTACTAACAATTTTTTTTTTTTGAAATTTAAGAATAGCGTCTACCAAAGTCTATGTTTATCAAAGTAATGATGTCTTTGTAATCTCTGAAAATAGTGCTTCAAAAGCGCTGAGTGTTGCTTGAAACTTTATAATTGTAAAAGTTTTTAATAACAAGCAAAATTCGCGGAACAACTTAAATACTTCAAAAGGATCCTATTGTACTGCCGACATTCGTCCTTTGTGAAGGCGAACTGAAAATTGATATTCTCACAATTAATCTGAGACCAAAAAGAGCCGAAAATGTGGAAAAACTTTAGTGCTGATTATTTTTCGCAAGAAGAGTTACACCGAGGGTCATTTGAAAAGTTTTAAGCCTTAACATAAAGATAACACTACACCTTAAGACAATTCTGGAATGCCTGGTTCCACACGAGCAGACACACGACACGACAAGAGTCGGCTACAAAGGTGGTTTATGGAGAAGAAGGTGAGAGAGAGGACGATGGAATGGATATTATAAACCACTTTGGAATCAGCCAGAGGTAAAGGTTCTATTGTTGGGCGCAATGTCGGAATATATTTTTGCAAAGAAGAAAGACAAGAAAGAACGAAAAAATTGAAAGGCGAAGGTCGAACCTCGGACCGCGGTGATGGTAGTCGGTCGTCTTAATCCCTACCAAGGCTGGCAAATGGACCGGTTCTGCTTTAGAAGACACATGTGAAAATTGCAGCCATTTTGGGCATCTAGGTGTTATTTGGCAGTCGTTAATGTCAGTGTTTTTGTAAAAATGTGAAAGATCGAATAGCTTGCCGTAATGAAACTCTAGGTAATAGAGGATGCAGCCCTACTGTAATGAAGATAACATCTCCCACCGAAAGAAGTTGGGCAAAGCCCCCAAGTTCGTCTCCGTCGTTGACGGTGAAGGGACGCCTGAGATTTTGATATCCTCTTCGATAGGAAAAGAGGGTCTTTTCACCCAGGGTGGTAGGTGAGTACACTCAGGCACCTCAGGATCAGCTACTGCCGTTCCTGTGTCACCCGTAATGCCACTCACATTGGGTTCAACTACTTGCGTAACTGTGTCATCCGCAGTGCTAGGTTCGTTGGGTTCAGAAACTTCCATACTTGTTTTACTACCAGTTCCCGAGGGCTTGCCATCTGCAGCCGCAGGTGGAGCAGTTGAAGCAGTTGAAGCCACTCCACTCTGCATGAGGGGCAAGATGCCCTTTTGAGAGGCCTCAGAGTTATGAAAGAGAAACCGTAACTTAAGACGCCACCAGATTTCGGCAAAGGTCCTTGTTAATTTCGAATGTAACCGCTGGGCCGTCACTTTTCGGAACCTCATGTTCGTAATCTTCCACGATGACGCATGTAGCTGTGGGTTACTCAACCGAATAATATCCAGAGTAGCCTGAGGCTTGGCTGGTTCCAATGGGATCTAACCTTGCGTTTAGCTCCTGGCCATGCTTCCCCGATTCTGGATAGGGTTATTTTTTAGAGATCGACTGTTCTCTGATCGCCACATGCACGGTCGCCTGATGCCAATCGCCATAGCGACCGTAAAGAGCAGTGCCAAGATGATCCTGAAGAATTGGGAGGAAGATCGTCGCGAGCCTGACCTAAATTTTGCTCCATTTATCAGGTAGAATTGTGCCGTCTGGATCGCTTTCGTCAATAACGGCGATCACGATCTGATTTTTAGCACTTGGCTATAGGTCATAGTAGCAGAAAGAGCTCAATTGTTACTTTTCCTACTACGAATAGTCTCAGGGTGATTCGGTTCCTCAAGGGACCTCCGAGGCTTTGGAGTTGAGTTGCCAGTTTGTCAAGTATGCTCACTGACAGCCTGCGTCACCCACCTTATTGAGGCTTGTTGCCTCTCTGTGATTTCACCCTTCCTTGAATCGAGCAAGGATTCATAGGCTGCGTTGCTCTTGGTATTTCACTTTTGCTGGTGGATTGCCTTTATAGCCGGAAGGCATGGTGGTTTTGTTAGCCTCTTTTGAGGCACTGGGGATCTGCACGGATGCAGTGTCTGTCGAAGTAACTGGCTTTGAACGAATGGAGCTTCGGTTTAGAGCTTGAGCTTTCCCTTTATCAACGTTGGTAAGGCAAACAGTCTTTTATTTTGGGATTTATCCATAAAAGGTCCCACGAATGGCGCGGAAAAGATAGTCCATCCTGCCAGAGCTGCTTACCAGGATAAGACACTTATACATTCGCCCGGGCATCGGAGGTAACCGATTTTGACCAGCACTCTTTAACCACTGGCTGGCCGTGCAGGCATTAGCTCCGTAAACACCTTGGCTTAGAAGTGGGGAAATGGCAAGGAAGGAGAATAAAAGGCAAAATAGAAAGAGGAGGGGAGGTGGTTGCACCTAGCTTAGTCTGGCCTCTTCATAATTAGCCTGCTCGGCAAGGGTGTCCCAGGTTCCCAGCTAACCACCGCCGACATAGACTAATGCTACCACGAGGCAAGCCTTAAATGACCGAATGACCCACTTCAGTACACACGCCTCTGTTACAGATATCGTATCGTTAGTATCGAGTACTGATATGAGTAGAATCGAAAGTCAAATACTCATATGCGTATATGAGTATCGATTCGGTATCCCTAACCCTCAATAATGTGTTCATCGTCTATCTAGCTGGGGTGTACTATGCACCCTGATAAGTTGAAGGCGAAGAAAGGGCGAAAAAGAAGACAGACCTGTTTCCTTAAGAAAACTGATTTCTAGGCATTGGCGCGGTCACCATGTTCAGCTCACGAATTGCTTTTCGTATTGGTTGACTACCCAGCGTATGTACATACGCCTTTATTTCAGAAAAATTCTGCCAAATTCTAAATTTTAACTAATTAAAAAAAACCAGTGTTTACCTTTGTGAAAGTTAATTTTGGTTCTGTCAGCATAAACCAGAAACGATTTTTTTTTTTTTTCAATATTATTTGATTGGATTGAACCGGTGAGTTGTGTTTGTGAGGGAGTTTCATTTTGTTATTCTGTATTACCTGAGGGTGGATTTGTGTGAAACAAAAAAAAATTCATCACATTCCTAATAGGGGTGTGCATTTATTTGAGTATTTCGTTCAAATTAAAGTTGAAAACATGTTCTGCCTTTGTTGACGGTTGTTTGGATAATAGTTCAACATTGAACGTTAGTTATTAGTTCCGATGTTGCTGGTATTGATTTGCTAGAATGTTTGTTTTTTGGGACACTAACAAAATTCTTTATATTTAGTTGTTTTAGAGATAACTGAGTTTTTGTGCAAGCTGTAAAATAAAATTGTGCATTGTGTAAATACTAAAGAATATAAAAATAAATTGTGAAAAAAAAAATGATAACAAAAAATACTGAATTCAAAGTTATCTGATTTAAATCGAGAAAAAACGTAATTAAAATTTTATTTCATGCAATTGGAAAAATTTGTGAATTTAATTTATACCTCATGAATTGAATTTTAATACCTCATGAATTGAATTTTAATTTATACAAATTCGAATTTTTCATTTCCGGAAAAAACCCGCCCTGGTACCATGACGTACAGGTTGACTATTTTCACAACACGTTGCCAATATGAACGTGTGCTATAGGAAACAACACAAAATATAGTGCCACAAAAAAAAAATCAATACACTTAATATTAACCTGTACAACTGAGAAATTTAACAAAAATTCAAAACATTTTTTCAAATATTACTAGACTTTATGTCTATTAAGACATATTTTTTTTAACTAATTAAGGAAAATTAATTAGCTGTGCCTTTATCTGTGTAATTTTAATTAAATTTTTTTTTTGTAGGTGTAAGGAATTAATAAATTACTCTAGTTAATAACAAATAAACTAAGAGGTTTCCTGACAGTTTATTAATAAATTCTTCTATGTTTGGCTTCGCTTGCACGCTTTACTGTGAGCTAACTTCCTGCCTTCTCTTCCTACTGAGCCCTTCAGGCACTTCTCAACCCTGAGCCGGGCTATAAGGCATACCGTTGAAGGCCTGGGTTCATACAGATAACTGTTGCAGGGCGATGTCCTGTTCATACAGTTGATGCGATATTTCCTTTTCGTATACCTGAAGAGATGAGTTCCTTGTTCGTATAGCTGAAGGGATCATTTCCAGCTCTACTTCACCCTCCCTGGAGGAGTCAGTCCTGCCATCCATACAAACGAGACTGCTTCTTGTTGATTTATAACACTTTCTCGCACCCGTGAGAGGTCGTACCGAAGAAATGATACTCAGACTTGGTAAAGGATTATTTTTAAGTCTCCCCGATTTTTTTGGAAAAAACTGGCTACGGGATACTCTTTCAACGTTTTTTCTCTAAATTTTCAATACCAACTCCTTTTGTCATATCTTTTTTTTCCACTTTTATTCTTTTTTCGGCCTACCTTTTCTCTTCTCTCTCGGTTTTAGTTTTGCTCTTATTTAGCCCCCTTTTCTTATTTGTAAACGCCGGCTTCTTTTATAGTTGTCTAAAAGCGTTAAAAAAACACCTATTCACAAAATAATATTTCTATATTTTTATTCAGTATCTTACTAGCATATCCCCTTTCTTAATGCAATGCAACTACCCATTCAATCCCTCTATGAGGTCTTTACATGTTTCTTATTGGTAGCGCTGCTTATATCTAAGGTTGTATATATTAGGTTTTCTCTTAGATAGTATCGGGTATGTTGTCGGTTCAGGAATATTGCCAAGAGTATGGTCGGATCTGCACCTCGACGCTCGACATTGTTCATTAGGAAATTTTGTCTTGTCTACACCTCGACACGGTTAAGAAAAATTGTCATGTCCCTTCGGAACGAATCCGGGAATAAACTGAACTTAGACTGGTGGATCGACGTATTTTATAGTCGAAAAGCTCTTCTGGGTAGGAAGCTGTAAGCTTCCAAGTGAAGCTTTCAAAAAGAGAGTATCCCCCGTGAAGCTTTCCAAGAGAGAAAATCTCTCTTCAGTCTTGTGCTTTAATATGTGCTGCCTGAAGTTCTTGGAGAGATTCTAGTAACGAAACATGGTTCGTTACACCCTATAGGCCCCCATCTAACGCTTTTCGGAATGGCAATAGGGAACCTACTGGAAAATCCTTCTTTCGGCATGCCTCTCATTTGCCACAAGGAACTCACATGTCGCCTGAGACATACCCTGTTTAAATGCTAGTCGGGTTCAAACCTAGAATACTATCATAAGTCTTCGTTTTATCCATTTTTCAATTTTTAAATATTATGTAATAAAAAACCAAGGCCCAGAAATGATTCAATTCAATTCTCTTGATAATAGAACTAGCCTTATAAAATAATTAAAAATATTTTGTACATAAATAACTAAAGGCAGGATTTTCCTGCTTAATTTTTTTACTCCATTGTACTCCCTTTTTTGTGTATTAAGGTCAAAACAGAATTGCGACTGCGACGGCCGACTGCAACTGCGATTTATGTCAAAGTTGGACGGCGCAGTTAATGTAGAACGAAATTGCAACGGCAACTTCTATTCTGACATAAAAGCGTGACATTTTACGTTGTGTTTGAAAACTAATTTGGTTTTATATCTACATTGTTTGCATAATATATATATATTAATAAAAGTGGAATAAAACTTGTTTGGATTTGAATTTCAAGAAAATATGAATATATGTATATAAAATATTGACGTCGACGCCGACGGTGATTTTAGAAATTTGCTCAAACGCCGACTTCGACTTCGCGGCGCTGTGCCGCTGCAGTTGTAATTTCGTTATACACGGTTTGTGTTCATTTGCGCTAAACGGCTGACTTCGCCGTCCGCCGTCGCAGCCGCAATTCTGTTTTGACCTTTAGGCATAAAAACGATACGAGTAGCAGGCCGAATATTGATTTTCATAAACGTGATTGAATTTTTAATAAATTCCACTCGGCTTTGTTTTTACAGATGTTTAAGCGTCATGTATTATTGACTGAATTCAAAGAAGGGTAATAATGTACGTGATATGGATTAGTAGTATCCGTTAACAACAGTAGAAATATGAAAAACGATAATTCGCGTATCTTTTCGTCAAAAGTATATTTGAAATGAAGTTATGAATCCTCATTATCTTAATAACTACTATCTTTCTTAATAAATGCTATTGAATTTCCCACAACCACCTCTTTATATGCTAAGTAAGTCTTTCACAGATTTTAATTACATATCGGTTTCTGCAATCAAAGGACAATGGGCAAAACATTATGGGAGTTGGGCCTGCTGACCAATACACATGAGATATTGTTTTTGTGATAGGTCATAACACACAACTAACGAGAAAAATAAAAAAAAATTTAAACGTACCGGGTTGTAATTCACTCTCGCATAGGTACATAGAACTTTTATTACGCCCTATAGTCGAAATACACTTATTATTATTTTTGTAACAGGTATATTGTGTTATTATAATTCCATGTGGCTCTATGTGGTTAGAATTAGTGACTTTAGTAATATTTTAAAGTAATATTCTTTCACTCCTATTGAAAAACATTTAATAATTGCAAAATATTTGACATAATCAAATAAAACTTTTCGACGTAGCTGTACAAGAACCCGGTACATTTGATTTTTTTTATTATTTTTCTCGTTAGTTGTGTGTTAAGACCTATCACAAAAATAATATCTCATGTGTATTGGTCATTAGGCCCAATTTGTCCATTCTCCTTTGATACTGAATAAGTTTGTGATACTCAAAACCTACGAAATCCGATTCGCATTTCCTCTTTTGACTGCACTATTGAAATCAACCCACCCATGCATAATGATGTGGTTTCACTAGTTAGCATGAATAGCAGCGTAAGCGGCTGCAGAATTTGAAACCCTTTCAATGTTGAAATGACAACATAAGACAGATTATATTGCAACAAAAGGATCACAGCTTTTTGAGTAAGTGTTTGCTTTCAAATGCAAATTATAATGTTCCTTGTGTGTTGGGCGTAGTAGTATAGAAAAATATCTAATCTAAAACCCTATGGTGTTTTGACATTAACTTTAAAATTATTTATTTCTGTCAAATAAAGTATGGCCCTGCGATAGGAGTTATGGGATGAGACTGGGAGGTAAATCAAACATTCACTGGAAATATGGCGAAGACCAGGAAGAGAGCTTACGAACTCCAACTGGATGGCAACGGCTAGAAAACAAGGATTGGTACGGGGGCAGTTACGAAAGGCCAGGGTGAGATCCCGGTAGTAGAGCCAAATAAGTGAATAAGAAAAGTACGTCCGTACGAGAATTTTAAGAATACCTTTCAATTAGAGCTGCGGATCAACCCCAAATATTTGCGACTCCTTCTCCAATGTCTTTAAATTTTAAATTTATTTAGAAAGCAGGTAGATGAAACGGCAAAGGATGATTTTTCTCGTCAGACCTATACCTCCAAAATTGTATAGCAGAGGTCCCAATGTTTCCCTCTCAGTATGCATATTGCAAAAGAAAATCTATTGACACCGCATTGCATGAAATAGTGTGCACCATAGAATGCATCCTAGAATGCAACCAATTTACCTCGGCAGCATTTCAGGAAAAAGAAGGCGCTTTCAACAAAGTTACCGTCGAGACTAAACAGGTAGCTCTGGTGGAATCTGACGGCTACAATGATTGTGATCGGTGCATATTCTTCATACTAAAAACTAGAATCATCCACAGCCGCTTAGGCAGAGTGGTAAAGACGACGTGCCGATGCACACCCTAGGGAGGATTCCTGATGCCGCTGCTATTTTCACCTATAGAATCCCTGATTTCAATCTACCTACAAATATGGGAGTGTACTGAGCTTATTCCGATCAGCTTTCAGTACTCTGACTTTATTTTGGACCAAGAGCTGTATTGCAGGCTCAACATCGAAGAAAAAGTAAGAACGCCAGTATAGCTTTTTATGCCAGTAAGTAGACCATCGGCAAGAGAGGAGACTGGAAGCCACACTGGATCGCTGGATCTACATTGGAGCGACTAGCCCAGTGCTGACATACAACTCTGGTGTTCCGCTCTTGTAAAAGTTACAACAAATCCAGACTGAGGCCAAGGCCAAAGAGTATAATGTCGCGGAGCGCTCACAACCACCCTGCGGCGATTAATGTGATTCTCGATCTTTTGCTACCTAATCTATATATATTTTCTTCTTCTTTGATCCGTTATCTGAGGACGTCCCCGCCACAGATACGCTGCTGCCGGAACCGCTGGGCCGAACTGTATTCACGATTCGTTTCCATTCTAGACAATTTTTGGCGACGTCTCGAGCATCGGTAACTGATTATCGTTTACTATTTAGGTCGCCCTCGATATTCTTAAGCCAAGTTTTCTTCGGTGCCGATCGCTAGATTTTCCAGTCTGTAGGACGATCTCACCAAAGAAGTTTACGTCACAAGCGGCTATCATCCATTCGACAAAACATGTCCAAACGACCATATTCGACGTTTTTGCATTTCTTCTTTCATCAGTGTCTGTTAATCACATATTTGTCTAACTGTCTCGTTTCCAAAGTGATCGCGAAGTGAGCCACCGAGCATCTGCCTCAACTTCCGACTTGAGCACTGTTCATGTTTCCAATCCATAAAGTATAATCGGAAGGATCAACATTCGATAAAGTCGTACTTTCGTTTTTATTGTAATATTTGTTCGTTTCCATATGCACCACTTGAGCGAGGCAAATGTTTCTGTTGCTTGCCCGATTCGACTGTGAACGTCGGCTGTCGATGCCACTTTCGTTTCCTCAATCAATGATCTCAAATATTTGAATATCGGAACCTGTTCGATTTAGGTTCCATCGAGGTGAAAACTGTCTCTCGGTTATTGTCGTCGTCGTATCGAACTCCCGGACGTCTATCGAATACATAATCGCGTCGATCACAACGTTGAAGAGAAGTGGCGAAGCGACACCCGTTTGAATCGGGAACTCCGCGAATACGAACGCTGCTGGTTGAGCCATCGGACGAGGCTTGGAGGAGTTGGATGATTTTCAATGGCGCGTGTTCGGTTTCCAATGCTCTCCACAACTTGTTCCAATCGCAGATTTGAAATCGATGAAAACGACGGCATTTCGTTCGTCGCAACGAATTCTTTCTTCCATTGCTGACGGAGAGCGAATATTTGATTAATGCATCCTCGATGTGGTCTAAATCCCGCTTATTCTCTCCAGCTCGTTTGTTCTCGATATTTCTGTAGCTTCGATTGTATTATTTTCGTAAATACTTTGCCGACGATCAAACACCGCGATAATTCTTGCATTCCCGACTGTCGCCTTTCTTAAAAATTATCACAACGACCTCTTTCTTCCACGCCGACGAGACACGATACGAATGCCATATGTGTATTATGAGGACATGGATTCCTTGTGATAAAACATCACCTTTGGCTTCCAGTTCCGATTTCATTTTCTGTCGAACTTCTTTGTTCAATCATCGGTATTGCTCAAAGTCGACGTGTTTCATTCGAACTGCATGACTCCGTGTCGGACTCCGCAGTCCTGCTTTCGATGAATACGAGGTTGACAAAATGAATCTGAGTTCTTTGATCCTTAATTTTGTTTCACCGAATCAAAAAAGTGAACCTCCAAAAACCAATCAAATTAATTTACTCTTAATTCGAATTGAAATTATGATCAGAAGTAACCCATTCCCATTAAAATATGCTTGTCAGCCCTGTAATAAGCATATCCCTTTGATCCCTTTTTCAATACGTTCATGTGTGTAGCAAGTACTTCTTATTTCCTCATAAAGAATCCTTTATTGAAAAGTAAAACAGTAATGAAAATTTTAGTACCATATTTCCCAAGTAAAAGGAATTGAGTAGCAAGGATTCCCGAGATACTCCCCTTTCATTTTCAAGTACATACATTTTGAATGAGCTGTGGGGGTACGTGACGTTTGCGTATATATGTATGTATATTTCTTATACCAAAGGAAGCTATGAAAGGACTTAAATCAACGGTAATTATAACCGAAGATTGACAAGAAGTAGGTAAATGAAGTCACAAGAAGCATAATTTGAAGTTAACTCGAAAGGATCTCTTTTCTATAGAGTGGAAGGTATTAAAGCCCAGTCATTTATTGCATTTGACAGGCAAGGCTATGTCCTGTTTTACTGGCGAAATCATGGCGGGCCATTACCGGTTTGTTATTGCAATTAAAGTTTTTGTACTTAAGGGACTTGGCCGCTTTGTTTTATGGCATATTTAATTACAGGGTTACTGGCAGTGCAGTAGAGCAGCCCAGCTATCAAAACTAGGACAGATCACCGGGCGAGTCCTTCAGAATATGGCTGAATAAATTACAGCCTCTTCTGCATAATAAATTCTCCGGTAATTGGCAATAAACGTGATTCATAGCTGTCATTGTTGCGAATACGAGGTTACCTGGCAAATGGTCTAATAGCCTCCATAGTCAAAGGATTTGATATCCTTAGGTTGATGTGTTCACCGGATATTGTGCCGTAACAGAAAATTACTCACAAGTATATGGCTTAAAAAAGAAATTATTATGTATGGCGGCGAAAACATCCCCCCCCCCTCCACTCTACATAGTAACAAGAAATCAAAAAGGAGATGAAAGTAAGCGATAAGCCATGCATTTAAATCGTCCTTAAGATGACATGCGAGAATTCATCCCACCGGTAGTGCTGCGGGCCTATACCCCAAGGATCAGCTTGCTTCCTTCTTGATTCACTTCTACTAATTAATTTTAAGCCAGTTTATGTTACACGGTGGAAGTTTGTTAAATTGTGAGAGTTTTATGCCTCAAGTTTGTAAATTTTCCTAATTACGTAAAAAATCGATCGTCTAGACTCGGAAGCGATGCTTTAGGGGAAAGTTTCTCAAGTTGAACGGGAAAATGGTGGCTCGATGGCAAAATTCATTTTAAAATTGCTGCTTTTGAGTTGGAATTTGCTTGAATTTTAATCGTTTCGATGTCATTTTCCTAGCAACGTTTTATGTGACAGTTTTTTTTTTTTTTTTCATTTTTAACTACAGCTTTCAATTTGTCCATTCGAGCAATGAAAGACGAAGCAATGTTAAACTTGTTATTAGAGTTGCTCAATGTATTTTGTAGTAGTAGAAAACTTTTATTGGGTCAGTCAATAAATATGCATGAACTGAAGGTCTGGCGAGGAGGGGTTAAGCTACACCTGCACCAGCTTGTTATAAGTAAGGGAGTAATTTTTTCTGGTTCTCATTCTTAGTGAGAAGTTTGAACTGTGTTGTGCAGTTTTAAAGGTAGTTTGCCCTATCCCTAGGACCCTAGCATCAAATTACGTTGATGACGACGGGCTTTCGTGTTGATTATTTTGTCCACCTACAGTCATCCGCACCAACTTTTTTCACAGAATTAATTTTTCATTGATATTTACAATTCAAGCCAAAAAAGGTTTATTCCTGAGCCGTAACAGGAAGGAAGGGCACACGCTCACTTCTCTGCACACTGTTATACTCCCGAAAGATTGCACGGAACCCATTCACCCGACCCATTGACTTCCCAGATGGTATGAATGTGTCGATGAACGCTAGAATGATCAAATCCAAGCTTATCCGCTAGTAGGTTCGACGGACCTTTACAGCACGTGAACTTATGTAGAGGGTTGTATGATAAGGAGCAATGCGCTTCTTTGTTGCAAAACATAGCGCATGTTTTATTCCCGAAGATTGTGAGCACGGACGACTTGCCCTTTTTAAATGTAGATCAAATCGTCATCGCGGCACTAAGCGAGGAAAAAGTACGGAAGGTGCCAAGTCCCGAAGGTAGCCTTTCACTAAAGCCCTAGTCTAAACGGAATACCAAGCAGATTATTGAAGCTGTCAGTCAAACTAGCCCAAAGTGTGTCCAAATATTTCGGACGGGCCAAATGGAAGGACTGGCTAGTGTAGGCGATAAAAACTTGTGCTTATCCCTAAACTACAAAACACTAAGGGGACTGCGATCCATCGGTTTATCCGCTAATTTGTTCCTTAACTAGCACAGGTAATTTCTTTCATAAGGAAATCTACAGTCATCGTTGCCGAGATGAATGATGGCTTTTCTGATGGAATATTCAATTTCAGAAAAGCCCGAAGGACAACTGATGCCGTCAATATTGTAACTATATTGGTAAAGGCCCTTAATGGTGTAGCCAAATTCTGCGCCACCTACCTGCACTGCGCCCACAGCCAGCACGCATGAATTCGGCTGTATGGCTTTAAAATATTGTATGGGAAGAATAAAATGGGCAATTATCTTGGTAACCATAAAGGGTGCCAATAGCATACTCAGTAGAACGCTCTCGTTCGTTTGCGTGGGTCAAGCAGCATTGGACGTGGTCTGTGCTTAGCTGGGGCACTGCTTTGTAAAAGAAACACTCGCGTTTGAAATTTTCTATGCCAGTGAGGATGCATTTATAAATGTTTATGCCTGTAGCGGAAACGTGCAAACCTCTGTCAGGCGAATGTTTAGATTTTCATGCCTGTGGCGGGCGCGTGCACACCTGTGGCAGTCGAATATTTAGATTTTCGTGCCTGTGACGGGCGTGTGCATGCTTATGGCAAAAGCGTGCATGGCTGTGGCACCAGCGCGCATGCCTGTTGGGCATGCGCTATTCTTCGCTATGCATGCTAGGTACGGCCGCGTGCATGCTTTTAAGAAAATTAATCAAATAAATTATTTTTACTCGGATTCGAAATATCTGGTAGCCGGTGTCGCTTTCGAATTACTTGTCACCAGAACGCTGCATTCCAAGTCGGATGAGTCGGGTAAACGAGCCCAGGAAAATTTTTGACATCTGCAAAGTATCTAGTCGTAGTTCTTCTAAAGATCGTCATGTTTAGTTTCACTTATGATACGCGTTCCGCGGGGAAGGATTGCTATCAGATTTGTGAACGACATTGAGTTCGCGTAAGTCTTTAAGCTAGATGGAAATATAGGCGAAAGGAACGAGTTGGGGTAGCTTCAACTTGAGTCGTAACAAAAGCTGTGCTAGTCAGAAAGTAGTGGTGGATATCATCCACTCACAACTTGCACTTAGATGTCTGCAAGGGTTGAAAGGTCAGTTTTAAAAACCACCTGCCAAGCATAGCGGATAAAGGGTACACCTTAAATGAAGCATTCGTTAAAATACTGCCGATTTCATTGGGTACAGACCAACAATTCCTTGGCTGCGGACGGCACAGGAAGGAAGAGCTTCGAGTCCAGGTGCAGACATTTAGCGTTCGGTAGATTTCATCAAAGTTCGATCTCCAAGGGCCCTCTTCAGAAAACTGCTTGGGGCTCCATTAACCAGTTCCTGGCAGATGAATACAACGTCAGAGCCCTGTTTAGTCAAGATGACTGCCTTTTCACAGCACACGAAGGGCACACTGCCTTTTCACGAAGGGCACACGGCCTGTCGCAAACCAATTTAGACTTGGTATTATGCAACTTTATCGTCCTGTAATGAGGATCCTTAATTGGTTGCCCGAAGAGCCCAACCTCAGATTCCCATCCAAAAACCAAAATTTAGAATATCTCTCGGACGTTAAAGCAACACCGTCAAAAATATAGAAGGCAGTACCCCAAGCCTCAAGGCTGGAGCGGGCTCGACGGACCTTAACACCGGGCACCACCACTTACCCGGACATTAGCGCCTCGGACCATGCTTAATTAGTAACGCATCGTCATTTCAACGCATTTTGTCCGTCCGACTTTCCTTGCGGCTTCTGAACAGACTGTGAAGTTTAAATGAAACGGTCGAAGGATTGTCTGCGTGCCAAATATTGACGGAATGCTAATTCTATAAACAGAGTCTCTGCGACCAAACGTCTCTATCATATGGGCCCACCACTATAAAGACTATAGACCTAGTTTAAGTCATCTTGCGACTTACTAAATTCTTTATCAAATGACAACTAATAAATTCCCTGATTTCATTATTTTATCACAGTAATAACAAAATACACAATCTGATAGCATTCTTGAAAATCACAACGTGAAAAACCCCATTATTTTTTTTATGAAGTTTTGTACTTGAATGTTAACCTTTCCAAGGATTTTATGCTCATACTTCAAGTGAAAATCAAAAAGTCATTTCCATAGAAATTAAGTAAACCTTCCGCTCTGGAAGCTTCTCAGGGCGAATTTTTTAAATGAATTTGTTCCTCGGAAGACGTTTTGACTACCACCAAGGGATATTTACGTGCATTACCCTCATTAGAAGTATAAGGAGGCTCTGCCATCATCAAGCACGTCGTAAAGTAATGAATTTGTCGGTTTCATTTATCAGGTTTTTATTTTGCGTGTACAGCGCCGTAATTCCGGCGGCGGTACCAGTTTATATATCATCACAAAAAAAAAGTAAACTTAACCAAGGGAATTTGAGGCTGGGTGAATGGGGATTTCCAAGAAGAAAGTAAAATTTTCCACACAATTTCATCCATGAAAATTTGTGTGATCCCACCGCTGCCCCCCCGCCAGCTTCAATTCCCCATTCACACGCGTTAAACTCTCCGAACGTGTTTACATTAACATAATTCACTGGTGTGAACGAGAAGTAGATTAATGTGAGAACTTCTATCAAAAGATTAAAAAAATCTAAATTTAATCTGTAATGTCCTAGGGACAAGGGACCTACCCCAGAAGCATTCTTCCCTCGGAATGACTGTCGTCAAATGAATTAGTACGGGATTATATTTCCCTGGTGAATAGGAGAGAAAGTTCACTATATATTACAAGCTCTGCCAAAACCCTTGTCTGCGACGTCATTAATTTAATTATGTTGAAATGAGAAATACAATGAGGATAGGGAAACCCACACAGCCACGAAAGGGAACTTTCGGTGCGCTCTACTCCATAAGGTACAATAACGGAAAGATTCAGTTCTTCAGTTCGCGATGTGAAGAATACTATAAAAAAAAGGATTCTAGAAAATCCTTTTCACCTGAAACGACGACTGTTCTTTCGGTACTTGTAGCCGAAGCTTGAAGGAGTTCCGCTGAGTTGTAATTACGTTTCTTATTGTTCAGCCTCAAAGTCAAAGGATGGCAGCTAGTCTCGCTCCTTTTTTTCTTGTCGACCAAATGAACAATTTCGTTTTTGTCAGGATTATTTGAGTGAAGTTTCCACCTTAAAAGAAAGTTACTACAAAACTCTTACTGTATTATGTTCTTTTTTTTTTAATCTTGCAGGTACAGAAAGTTGGACAACGACAAACGATCCATCAACAGTTTGGGACTCACAGAATGCTCAACCGTTTTTCGAGAACACCACCCAAAGGGATATTATAGCCGCGGTGGGACGAACGGCACAGCTTCACTGTAAAGTTAGGAATCTTGGGGACAGAGCGGTAAAGTATTTGTTGTTTTTTTTTTTGTTCTTTCTCGTCCTTTTATTTAATACTTTTTAATGAATACCTGTTTTATAGAATAATACCTGTTCTTCTTCTATTACAGGTATCCTGGATACGAAAACGTGACTTACACATCCTCACCATCGGAATTATGACATACACAAATGATCAGCGATTCCAAGCCATGCACCTAGATGACACTGATGAATGGATACTGAAAATTGTTTCTGTTCAGCCCCGTGATTCAGGGATTTACGAGTGCCAGGTATCGACGGAGCCAAAAATCAGTCAAGCGTACCGCCTTACTGTCGTGGGTATGTAAAATCACAGGAAAAACTACAAAAAAGGAAATTTTTATTCATCCCCATCCCTCCATGCCCTTTTCAACTTTTACTAAGAAAATATCAAGGAAAGAACAAGTCACGGATATCTGCTATATACATATATAGTTCTAGGTCCCGGAATACTCCTCCATACATACATATCCTTATACGAGGATATGGTGTAAAATTTTAAAGGGCTCCCCATATCCCTATATATAGTGCGGGTGAACAGCACTTTCGGGGGAGGAATTTGAATTATGCATGTATTATTATATCGCGGCATAATATTTTATTCATGTATGCTATTTTTTGGGTTTCTGCTCCGGACCCCGTAAATGTATATGCCATGATAACTAGGCGAAATGCATACATCAAAGACTATCCTTACAGCAATGCGGCTGATTCTGATTCCTTTTTATTCGTTGTTGTTAGCCCATTGTAACTGGGCAGGAAACCACAAAAGAGGGAATTTAAGTGGATTTTTTTCGGCACATTATTATCGCCTCACTGGATTTTTGTATTTTTATTATACGTCGGAAATTGTTTTTCTCCATAGAAGTAAAATATGATTTTCTCCTTTTATGTTATGACTGATGGTTTCAAATTGTTGTAAGTTTTTGTCCCTTTCCTTCAATGGGAATCCTCGTGTGGTTTTATAAGCGAAAAAGATAAAAGTTTTCAACTTAAAGAAGATATATGTTTCAACTTGGCAGGGATTTCTTTTTCCTGGTTTCCTGGTGGTGGTCCTGGTCTAACTTTTTATGGTATTTTTAGAAAGGTTGATATGAATTTTTAATATTTTCGTATAAATTTCATTCCATTATTTGCATACATAATAAAGATATACTTGTTGGGTTGCGGTTTCGAATATCTTTAAGAAAACATTGATTTCCCAACATTGATACCATACATTATGTTAAATTCCTTATTAGATTTTAAATTTTAATATCTTAACCATTATAATTATGTGAGTCAAGTTCGGTCAACTTAGGCTTATTGTATACATGCCCCAATAACGGTCCTCCGACAAAAAGGTCTTTAGAAGAAGAAGACTGGACTGACCGGAGAAGCACACTAATAAACGTTATTCTTCTTATGCCCCGGCTCACCGGCCGAACTGCGCAATTCGAGCAAATTGAACTGAACTCCAATTTTAGCCTCAGTTCCCATACATCTTCACATATTGAACTCCGAAAAAATCAAGCCTGAATTCGCCTAACACGACATGAAATTTAGGTTGAAAGTAAAAGTTCGCTCAAAAGAGAGTAATCAACTGGAATAATGAAATGTCATTCCAGTGAGCTTTTGCATTTCTAACTTCTGGCAAAAAAGCAACAACAACTTCAAGCACGAACTGAACTCGCCAGCCGGTGAAACCACTTATGCGAATTCAAATGAACTTAATTGAACTGAAACCGGTGAAACCGGGGTATAAGCCAAATAAATCAGAGCAGGAGTCGGACCGAGCCAAGCGAGACCCTATTTACCCAGAGTTCAATAATACAAGGTGAACTCATAAGGGAAAGCTCTGTTTCCATCTTGAAAAGCTTTTACTCTAAAAGATTCCTGCGTGATGTGACGGGAAAGTTTTTTCGTTTGTGAGCTAAGAAGTTCTTAGCGACGACACGGTTCATCAAGTTAGAACCGTTTTTCGTTTGAAAAGATAACTTAGCTCCACTCTTCTTCCCTTCTGTCCCATGAGGGAATAAGGGGGAATAAGAAGACTCTTCTATCCGGGCCATGTAAAGCGGAGCAAATTCCAGGCGTTTTCTTTGTGACTAGATAGTACATAATGGTGGCTTTTTCTTGAGTCGGCGATGTTATAGACGACTGGTGGCCGCTTTAAACTCCTCTGCGTAAACTTGCATTAAGTCCGACTTCAGTTCCAATTTCCCCGATAGTCATGGATGAATTTGATGCTATTCGCAAGATCGTACTCCTTTCTTTCTCTGCTGTGGCCCTTGGTCTCCCAGGTATCGGCTGCCTACCGTGACTTACGATGTCTTTAAACAAGTTATTAATGACTCGGGGCTTTTAACCAATTTAACGGCCTAGTAGAAAGCGGCATTACCTCTGACCGCCATTCGGTCTGTATATATCGGTTGTTTGTCGAGATTCTCCATATTCGCCATGCTTCCACTATTCTTGCACCTAGTCAAACTCAATTTTTACCTGATCCTGATTTAGATCATTATCAGGAGATTAGGTATACTTTAGTGTTAGTTAGATATTTGGATTGAAATAATTCTTCGTAGCCATGACATATTCTTCTGTTGCTGTTAAGTAGCCTCTCGGCAAGCGATTGGGACCATTTCCTAGTATTCATTAATTTTACATATCCATCTTCTGCCCCACCCAACACAATTTCTAAAATAGCTGTCTGGGACTAGGAGAAAGCAAACTGGTTGAGGCTTATTTACTTCTTATAAGCCACTGACTGGGATTTGTGTTTTCGTAGTGCCAATGTCAACTCTGTCATACTGTGTGTCACCAAAATCTTACTTCTTTCGGGAATACCTTTATTTATTCCTGCTCCTGTCCATCTTTTAAGCCTAGGCCTAGGTATGAACGCAATTAAAGCCGCCCGGGCGTCTACAAGTCATACATTCGGTACCACCTCAAATGCAACTTGTTTTTTTGGACTCGAACTGAAATGGTACCAAACCGCACTATTAAATTCATCGGTCACTGTAGCAGCATTGACATATAATATGATATATCATATAACGAGTACCCACTGCCTCTTTATGCACTGAAATCGGCCATTGGCTTCATTAATCAATGGTTATAGTCAGATAAGAAATCCACGTATGTATGTGCAGCGAGCATTCAAAAGATAAAAAAACGTATTTATTGAAATACTTTTTAAAATAAATGGCCAATGAATTAAAAAATATGGTGGGGGAAGGATATCGATATCCACTTATACTTAAAAATTATTTGATTTTTATTCCCTTTTAGCTACACTTGATTAAAATTCGTATTTTACTGCACACATCCTGTAATTAAGAGGATGGCTGATTTTTTATTATTATTATTCCTTGTAATTAACAAGTTAATGCAGTTGAAAGGATTTAAAGGATTTGGAATCCTTTTTATTATTAATTTATTGTAATTGCAATTCATTATTTTAATCAAAAGTACCACGTCTTTTGTAAATATCACTGATTATCAATTTTTAAAAAGATGAAAATGTTGGGAAATTTCGTGGGGACATTTTTATCAGTTCGTGGAAATTTTTAATTTGAAAGTAGAAAGGGCTCTGCTGGTGTCAATGATTGCAAAATTTTGTGATTGCTATCTATACATTAATGCACTTGCAAAAAGATGCACCTTCCAGATTCCCAATACGTCAGAAATATGATCTCCCGCAATCAGTATTTCCGAGCTCGTACAGCATCTTAAAGTTGAAACGTAAGATTCATCGACATTTCTTTGATCACCCCTTAACGACTTATCAGACAGGTAGTACAAAGAATTGTAGCAGACTTAATGGCTACCAACACAGCGATGTTTCCACCAGAATAAACGCTCTCCAGCACCCACGACAATCTTACTCCCGTAGCACAGTATTAGTTCGTTTGCGTCATTCCTTGTTCAACGCACAAGGAATTCTTTCATAAATGAACAACCGACTATGGAACAACTTTACTCAGTCTGTATTTCTGATCTCCTACAATCTCCAAAATTGAAAACGCAAGATTCATCGCAATCGTCTTCAACGCCCTCTTGTCTCCTCACAACATAAAACGTATTGTAACTCTCGAATTTAGCATAGCACCATGACGTGAGCAACGGACTAGTACTAAAGCGTAATTTTTGAGCTACCACTCTTGCTGGCCTAGTAAGAAAAGTGACTAAATGGCGCCCTAATCGAGATTTCGCTTTAATGAAATTTAATGGAATTTGTGGAAGTGCTTTATCATTACCACTTGAAGTTGCACAACCTTTTCTTGTGCTTTTCCAAACCGGCCTTTTTCTTAAACTGACCTACCATTCACAATTATTCCGGGGAAGATTTATATGTTTTCAGGTTTTACATAATGTTTTCTGCTCCCATCGTAATCGTCCAAGCGAGTGTCAATATGCTAAGTGGTCCCCATGCTAAGTACTAACCGCGGTCCAAGCTGCTTAACCTCGAAATCGAACGAGAACCGGCCTACTGAATATGCTAGTGACACGATTTATGGTCATTAAGATTGCCAGTTTTGGTCTTTCTACAAAACCTCTGAAAACTCCAGGAATGCTTAGCAGCGCTCAAAATGAGCTCCCTTGAGCAACGCTCCCAATTTTCCCACTGGGAATCTTAGCTTGAAAGATAGAAAAAGAATAGGAAAGGTTAGGGGTAATGTGGGGTTGCATGAAAATGGAAGGTTGTGGGAGGTTGTTCTTGTTATAAGCAAATTTCTAGACCTGTAAATCGTACTACTATCTTGTTTTGCGAGAATAGCCAGGTAAAACAAGGTTATTTATTTCAATGACTGTTCCATTGTGGGGTGGGAAAAGTGGTAAAATTTTGTAAAATTCTACCAGCGCTCGTCTCGGTGAGCTGGCTCACATCTCTCTAAATGATTAATATCTACCCCCATTACCATGAGATAAATGTTTATAAATCCACGTAAAATTGAAACTATTTCCCTCTCTAGAGCCCCATCATGAATGCCTATACTATAGAATATTCCATAAAGCCTAGTCTCCCAGCATCTCATCTTCATATTCAACGTAAGCCTGGAACCCTGCAAATTTTCCGCACAGCTGTAAATTCCACAATGGCAGTGTTTTGTTTCTCGATATTCTGTGCTTTAGTATATAATAATTTACGTTATCAAAACCACCCCCTTTCAGCAGGATTTGCTAAGAATGCATTTGCCAGCACTTCGCCCATCCCTCTACCTTTTCAATTACATTAACTGCGAACTGCTGAAAGGAGCAGCATTGTATGCAAATTCCACATAAAACTAGTTTATTGTTGGCTTCTGCCATCAAACCAGCAAAAGGACCTCGACTTCGAGCCGTTTATGCTATTCAACGATCAGCGCCATACGCGGTTAGCGCCGTATTAGGTCACATTGACAGACAAAAGGGACCCACCCCGGGGGATTTCAGGAAACAAAACAATGACATTGTCGTTGTCTGAAATTTTACTGCCAGCAAAAGTAGCATACCCGCCCCGTCACTAGCGCTACCGTCAGCGGAAAGCTGAATTTGTTTCATTTTTAACCCTTTGAGCAGTCGACTAAGAGCATTTTGGGTAAATACTCAATTGACCCATCCGCCATGAGCCAAACAACCCCATAACTGCTCGACTGCCAAACTGCAGCCGTGTTTTTCTTTGGCTAATAATCCGGGGCTCGTGTCGAGATATTCAAGCCATCTCTGCTCTCTGCGGCACTCGCACACACCTCAAGTGAACAACGGCAGAACTACCCTTTGTGAAGGGAGCATTCAATTGTTTACTCCCATTCCACCCCCGGCGTTCCATTTAACTTCGGATAGGTGCAGTGTGGGTGCAGTGCGCCCCATTTTACCGGCTGTGATGTTAGGCGTTGTAATAAGAAAAGTTATGGCACATTGAGCGGCAATAACGTAGCCTGGGACCGTGACGTTGAATGCAGTTCTGCATGAGCCATCGGCGCTATTGAGATTCGCTGCATCCTTAACTAGGTCGTATCAGGAATACAGCTTTCAGTTAACGCATCCTGATTGGGACTATTATTAATAAATGAAAGATCAGGGCGTGTGCAGTGGAGGGGTTGATGCGAAAAATAAAAAGATTTTTCCCCTTGTTGATTCTTTGGTCCCTGAAAAAAGAGTTACTACATCCTTTAAAAAAATCCTTTTTTTTTGTTATTACAAGAAACCAAGAGGTATTAATTATTTATTTGCTGCTTTTAGTACTGATTTCCTTTGAGGATTATGACAAATAAAATTGGGTTTTGCTTATCCACGAGGTTTATTAAATTTTCTGTGTAATAATGGTATTCAGAAAGGTACATGTCTTATTAAGTACTACTTTTATGAGACTTTGACTTAATGGTATTATTAAATATGGAAGTTAGGTTAGGTGTAGGGATGCCGCTTTTGATGGCACAAACTCATGTACCTAAGGTTAGGCGGTTGTAGCTGTAGCGGATTTCTAAAGGTATCTTGTGGAGTATTTATGAAGTTTATCAGTGTTCTGACCTGTAATCTAGAGGTCTCTTTTAAGTCATCCAGAACGTAATTGCTTAGTGTGTGTTGTCTGGATTTGGTTGGCACCGTCATATACACACTCAAAATTTGTGCACAGAAAAACGAAACTCTGAGTTTACAAAACATTAATACGACCAGTACTTTGCATTAACAAGACTTGGACTATGACCCAGGGCATAGAGGAACGCAGGACCCAGGACATAGAGTCAACCACCTGGGTTAAAAGAAAAAAGAAGCACTTCTTACAAACACATGTCACATACCCACGACGAAATTCAAAAACTTTCTCATCCTCTTTTTTCCACTAGGATCAGATAACATTGATTTTTTCTTCATGTGGCCAAATGACGAGGCGCGGAGTCCACATGAGGCAGTGCGGCTTGGCTAAAGGGGATATATGTATCTGTACCTCCCTAGTCGGACATAACCCATAATCCAAGAATTTAAAACCATATAACTCAACAAAGCTGGTAAATCAAATGAAAGAGGGTAAATTCTGTATGGACGCACAGTAAATATCAAACTTACTACCATTTACTTCGAGCTACCGAGATCCATCAATCTAGTGCCATTATCAATGGTAGCGTTGTGTAGGCTATGCTTTCTTGACTCCTAGTAACTCCTCTTCTTTTCCTATTTTGGCGTTTATATCTCCAAGCATCAGTGACGGTATTAACATGATGCCGTTTGTTAGCTCTTGTTAGAATTCCTCTTTCGGCTTATAAGTCTTATCTTTTGTGGGAGTATGGAAGTTTATGAGACTAATGTTGGGTAGCCTTATTTTCGTGTATATTCTGTAACTTACTGGCTTGACGTTCAGAATGAGTGATTTCATTTTCTTCTCTATGATAAATCCTACTCCAAACTTTCTTTTTTCATTCGATGATCCACTGGAGAGTACCGTGCGGATTTTAACATTCATTATGTCACAGTGAGTCCTTTTGGTTTGGTTTCCTGCAGAGCAGAGAGTATTTTTTAGTAATGATAAAATCAAACGCAGAGCGCTCATCCTGCTAAAGGCTTGACGTTTCAAGTTCCTAAATCAAAGGGTTTTACGGTTGCAAGTGGCATGCCTGCCGTTAAACCCCCCAAATTAAAGGTTGTGTTCGGCGTTTGCTTCGTTTTGAAACGCGAAGCACTCACTTTTGACGCTACTATTTCTGTTACCCTTTTATAGATAAAAGGATCCAAGAGTCAATCGATGTAAGGACAGCATTTTCGTAGGGAAAGGGGCAGAATTCGGTAACATGGCCATAGGTCTCAGATCATATTAGCAGATAGCGAGTCTCAGGACTTACCTGTAGTAGTCAAAGGGGCGTGCCTCATGCAGCGTATGGGTCCCAGGTTACAAATGAGAGGCATGCTGAAAAAGGAGCTTCCTGTTCCCTGTGAGGATCCCCTGTGGCAAATTTAAGGCATGCTGAAAGAGGATTTTCCCCTTAGATTCCTCATGATCACCATACAAAGAAAAATCTGCGATACTGAAGTGAGGTATGGCTTATAAAGTTCTCATAAGGGTCCTATGGTTTGCCTCATTACAAAATGGGATGTGTCAATCCCAGCATCTTCCTTATGTATTCGGAAAGCTTGTTAAGGTACTTAACCGCTAAGGCAAAAGAAAATTCGCTCGCGGACAAAACGACGTCACCAAGAAAGCAGCATTGCGCCTGGGAATGGAAAGAAAAGTGCAAAGAAAGAAAAGACCACACTCATGCAAAGCTTATACCCCGGCTTCACCGGCCTCAGTTTAATCAAGTTCACTTCAATCGGCATAAGTGGCTTCACCGGCTAGCATGTTCAGTTCGTGCTTGAAATTGTTGTTGCTTTTTCGCCAGAAATTAGAAATGCAAAAGCTCACTGGAATGGCATTCCATTATTCCAATTTTTTACTCTCTTTTGAGCGAGCTTTTACTTTGAAACTCAATTTCATGTTCTGTAGGCCCAAAGCAGGCATTTTTTCCTGACTTTAAAATGTGAAAAATGTATGGGAAATCAGGAAATTTTAAAGTACAGTAGACTAATTTGCTCGAACTTGCGAAATTTTGGCGGTGAAGCCGGGGTATTAGGTTTTTGTTGTTGTATTGCTTCATATTTCATGCAATTACATTGGGGACCGTGAAGGGTGTCACTCAATAGACCGATTTCGGTCCGATTACAGAGGTGAAGCAGCATTGGATGTGATTAGTACGCAGTTGGGGGACCGCTTGGTAAAAGATACTTCCGTTTAAAAATATTAAGCTTTCAACACCGCCGAAATTATTACTCGCATTATGTTCAAGCCGATATTCTCAAATTTAATTTTAGCTTATTTGATTTACTTATTTGCCACTAAGGATGGGACAAGGTGTTAGATCTGCCACAAGGTCCACATGAGGCAGTGGAGCTAGAATCATTGGGGCTCTGTTTGCGCCACCTCAAATATCTGGTCGGGTGAACTAGTTACTGTCATTTAACCGCCCAAATCTAGATATAATCAACAAATTATTATCTAAAAATTATTTCATAAATTCATAAAAATTGAATCTTGTTAGTACCAATAAGTTAATAAGTCAATAAGTTTAGCTAAATAAATTTGGCAAAAAAATTGGTCTTCCTGTGGGACTGATGATTTCGATAGGAGTAAATTATTCGCATAACTTAAAATGGAAAAGAATCTGAGATTGGGTATTTTTTAAAATGCAAATATCAACGTAATCTCAATTGAAAAAGTTTTAATTCAAAAATTTCTGTATTGAATATTCCGCATTGTGGGCAAATAGGGCACATCAATCCCATCAATTCAATTCCACTTGGTTTTATCTGAACAAATTCTTAATATTGGCGGTTTTTTAGAAAAAGTTTTTTTTTATTTATTTTTCCACTAGATCTAGACCACACAAAAACCCACTTCATATCCTGCACTATATTTTCTCAATGTATCCTGAATAATTTTATTGAAATTAAAAATTCTCCATTTTTTCCATTATTTGCAGTTTCAAAAGCCAAGATACTTGCGAATTCTGAGCTTTTCTTCAAAAGTGGAAGTGATATAAACTTGACGTGTGTGGCACTGCAGGCTCCGGCACCACCATCGTACATTTATTGGTATAAGGATGGCGGCCTAATTAACTATTCGCAACGCGGTGGAATTAATGTCCTTACGGAAAGACAAACAAAAACTAGCAAATTGGTGATAGCGAGAGTTGTACCGTCCGATTCTGGTAATTACACGTGTTCACCGAGCAATTCAAGTGAGTATTAAATTTAATTATGTGGTTAAGTTAAAAATAATTTTATTTTAATTACTCTAATTTATGTGTACATGTTAATATTTTATCTGCGGTAATCTGAGATTTTTTGTGTGAAAACACGTTTAAAAAGTTTGCAGATAAGGTAATGTTTACCTGAACTTTTAACATGTGAAAGTATTTTAAAGGTGAGCATCGAATTGTGCATTTGGAAACCAAGCACAAATTATAGCAACCATGTTTGAACTGATTCGCGATCCGTTTATTGTACATTCACTAATTTAAATGACTGAATGGTATGTCGGTATTTACATTTGATGTCATTTTGGTTGACGGTATACCCCGTGTTTTTTATTCTGCCACAACCAATTGCGCGTCGTTTAATTAGTAAATTGAAATGAAACCGAAGCCTCGCCTGGTGCGAATTTCGAACCACAACAAGGACCAAGGTACATTAGCGCGTAACTTCTCTGCTCATAGGTAAATAGTTATTTATACAAGGAATAAAGTCGTGGTCCAAAAAGTGTTCAGGAATGCATTTTCTAATTTTAATATTCTGTGAATGAAAATATTTCTTCAAAAGCTACGTCATATTTTTCTGTATTTCGTTAAATAAAGTATTAATATTAGTAATGAAGCTTCCTCTTCAAAGTTTTAAACAAATTCCACACTTTTTTACTTAGTTCAACAATCGGAATCCGGACACAACTATTCTCCACACCAGCTCCGATTCGAGGCAGATGTCCCTCAGTTTGGCATCCCTGGTTTTCGACATCCTTCAATCGGAGATGGATCTCTCTCGCTGTCGCTCCTTATAGATCGTACCGCAGAAATCTTTCCGAGTATGGCATCTAGCTCGAATAGGAGCCGGAGCTTACCGAGTCTTATTTTCTTCACAACATTTATGTCGCGATATGACTCACGAGTTTCCGGAAAGTGTTCCCTCACGTAAGGGTCAAACAATTCTCTGAACCAGGGCCGTGCCTGGCCAACGTTCATTGCGTGCGCACCACGCAGAAGCTCAGTGATATTTGAGTGCTCCAATGGTATTGCGTATTGGGTCTTCACGCCAAATCGCTTCACAAAAATTGTAGGTGTTTGGAGCGATTTATGCAGCAACACTAAAACTGACAACATTCAATTTGTCAGCACTTTAAATTCACTCTGAATACCGAAAATTTTTTTTGAAACGATTTTGGCCGCAACGTTTACTTTTTCTTTATATGATGTCTTCTTGGAGGCGGCCATATAGCTCTTGCTCTGAAAAACTTTCCTCTCGGACAGGGCTAAGAGGTTAGAGTGAGTAAGAGTCAACAGTCTTATTGAGCAACAGCTTGAAAGAAACGGTCAGATACCTGGATTTGAAGAGTCTTGCCACACTGACTATGGTAGATTTAGTAGGCTATGCTTTAAGCACTCGGGCATGTATTTCTGTTTATATGTTATTGTCTGCTGTTACTATTGGCCGATGGAACCCAACTATTCAACGGTGGAACCCCGGAATTCCCAAAAATCATGGACATCATTCAAAGAACTCGAGTTTAACCCCATTCCTTTGTAGGGGCCTCGGTAGTCTAGGGGTAAGGCGCCTGACTACTATCCCCAGAGGTCCCGGGTTCGAATCCCGGTGGTGCCACGGTCCTAGCCTTTCCCAATTTCCCGCCTACATAACTTTCCTTCTTTCTTCTTCCCTCTTTACATTCCTGATTCCTCCTGTCATATAGCCTTCACTAGTTCTCTTCCACGCTCCACCAAGCGCATGCCATCGGTTGGTTGAAGAGATTCAACTCGTTTCAGGAGGCACAACACTCCAGCGAGTTGTTCTCGATGCTCCGATGTCAGAGTCGCGAAATGGTTGAGAGTTGGTGGAATAAAAAAAAAAAAAAATAACGTCGCAGCCAGGTTGTGTGACAGTTCCTTCCTCTCTTCTTTCTCTCTCTCTTCTCTCTATCTTCCGGCTAGAGCTGCTGTTCGACGGTGTATACGGAAAAAAAAAAATAGATTGTCGACAGTACAAAGGGACTTTCCCTAAGCCTCTAGTCTGCCACATAACAAAAAAAAAAAAAAAAAAAAAAAATGCGAAACAATCTTCAATCGGATCAGCCTCAATAAAACGAAACTGTGCAACTCGCTCGAAACAGAAACTTTGACAGGTACCTAGCTTACATCTGCTTTGATGAAAACAAAAAGCGCAAGCATTTGATTTCAAAGAAATTACAAAAAATTGAACAAAACAATGTAGGGTCATTCCACATCAAATCAACCAATTTTTAATTAATTATGGACCTCATGGACTGCGAAACTTCTAATTTTTTTTTAAATTTGTTCTTCTGGTGGAAACTAAGGGAACCCCAAATTTTCAGACTTTTTGGACTTCTATTTTTTTAATTATAAATTTTCAAAAACTCGAAGATTGCAACATTTTAACAAATTTTGGAAAACTATTTGACATTGAAAGGCTTTAATTTGATGTATAACATATAGTCCGGGGAAATTAGCATTTTAAGGAGACAAAATTCCGAAATGGCTGAAAATTGATCCACAGCTTCTTTGTGACTTTCTAAGAAAACAATTTCGGAATCGAAAAGAAAAAACATGGCCGAGATTTAGCATTTTCCCGAGTTTTCCATGTATCTCGGTTTCTATAGGTCATATAATCACGTTTGAGGGTCTCTTCTCAGCAGATTTTTGTTGGTTGGATGTTTATCCATGTGAAATTTCCTAAGTAATCTTTTGTTTATGTTATACGCATTATTATAGTACAATATTAAATTTTTCGCAAGCTATGGAAATTATTTCTTCCATCCAGGGAGTGATTGTGTCTTTTGCTATTGTGCTTCACTGCTTTCAAAAATGAACAGCTTATGGGGCGCTGTTTCATAGTGCACCGGGCGCAAAAAAAACAAGCGCCGACCCTGGTCAGCAGTACTAATGACAATATTTTTAAAGCGTGTCCACTTTCCGGAGTTTATCCAGACCCTTCAAACTAATACCCAATAACAATTATTTCTTCTTGATAGGACAGTTACTTATATCTTCTCAAAAAACTTACCATACTTGCCATACTTCAATCTATACCCTCTGTCACTTAGACTTTGTAATTCTTAGCACAATGTAGAAGATGTTCTCAAAGGAAAGGGTTATATCAGTTATGTCTCCTGCACCATTTAGACTCACTTAAAACACAAGTATGGATGAGTTCAAATTATGTTTTTTATAAGTCTATACCAATTCGATTAATTATCCTTGACACTTTTTACAAAGCTTTTCAAAGATGATTTTTTCAGCACAATTAAATCGAAATAAACAAAGTCTTTGTTGAAAGAACAAATAATGGTACCCACTGATATATTTTAAAGTTCCATCCACCCTAAATGTCTTCTCTCTTCTACAATTGTGTGTTTCTATTAAGGCGAAAGATCATACTGCACAAACAATTTTCATATTTGTCAAAAGCATTCATCCCTAACGATTAGAAAACAAACATCATAACAGAGCATACATAACATCTAATAACTTACAGAATCTGTATGTGTCACAGAAATGATTGTCATCATCCCTTAAAGCGGAAGCAGAGAGATGATATGGCTTGTAAGATTTACTTTAATCAGAGTCAGTTATTTCTCCGTCATTAAAGCATTGTGAGATGTTATAGAGCCCCAGCATATACCCAGGTCAACAGAATATCCATCAAAATTTTGCTTGGCTTCGTATATAACTTCCCTGTTTATTTTCTCCTCAGAGAGTACATAAACATTTGACTTACTTCCCAGATAAAGTTTCCCCTAACGTGGAATAAATTATAATCAATTTTATACGGTTGCCTTCTTCTAGTTCCACTTGAGTTGCAGCAGTAAAATACTCGGCACTTGGAATTGTTACCTGGGGTACTTTCATGGCATGTTTATAATTGCCGTAAGCGAATGTCTCCGTAAACCATTTTCAGCATCATTAAGATTTCCCACCAGCAATTCTCAGGCCCATATAATATAGACAGCATACACCCAAGATTTCCGGACTAGAATCCTATTATAGAACCTTGGATTTCGATATGCTGTAGGGCGAGATACTATCTGATTATTATCTGCTTAACCAATACAATAACTGCCAGAAATCATTTTAATCGGACATTATCTGAACTCGAGCTTCAGAATTTCGTAATTGCTCATTTGTATTAAGAAGCGAGATTAGTAAACGTATGGATTTTGACGTAACTTTAAAAAAATGTATTCAACTCTTGAAAGCTGAATACGCTTAACATTAAAGAACATTTAGAACAACAACAGGGCTTAGTTTATGCATGCATTAAGTGAGTTTTAAACCTTCTAAAGTGAACTAAATTAAAGTTAGGTTTCGCTTGAATTAACCTTAAGAAGAATATCGATGAGTATAATGGTATGCGTCATCTATGCACACAGCAAACATTTCACCTTCCATGCCAGCTGAGATTAATGTTGGTCCTAAAAGTGTCTTACCTAGTGCTTGGGTCAGAATGTTCCAGACGAGAAGATATTGACCAGCAGAACCTGTATGAAGTCTCCTCGAAATCTACCTCCTGTAGACCCTTGATGAGAGTTTAAAAAGCAAATCGATTAGAAATTTACTCTATAGTCTTGTTCGGCAGGTAAATTGATATGATGGCTTTAGATCCACCACAGGTGCACAGGAAATACGTTTTTGATAATTCAGGACTTTGAAATCCTTTTTTGATATCAATTCATAATGGACAAAAATTGCTAGAATATGCATTAAAATTGAAACGAATCCAGTAGAAATCCGGGGCTGGTTGTAACTTTTTAATTAATTATTAACAAAAAAAAAAGATGTAAATTTTAAATATTGCCAAAACTGATAAAACTGATAATGGACGAGTTTTATTATTAAAAATTCAAAATATTTATTATTAAATACTCCGTATATGACTTGGTTGAAACTAGGTGGCTGAAAATTCAACTTAACCTCAATTCAATTTTTCAACCTAATAAAATACGATGTAAAAACTTTTTATATGGGTGCTTCCACAAAAATCCGGCAACTCTGTGTCCGCACCCGCAGCACTCCCCACTTGATATATTTAATATTATTTTATTTTAGATAGAGTTAGATGTCGTATGGTGGTCGATCAGTATTTTTAATTTCCCAGTATAGGAAGTTATTGTAATCGGTCCGAAAATCGAAATCGAAATTCTCGACGTATTTTGATCTTTCAAGGTCCCAGGAGTATTTTAAGCAAAAAATTGGGAGGAAGTAGCATTTTAAGCAAAAGTGTGTGTGCGTGCGTACGTATGTGGTCATTTTTTCCTGCACGATATTGCGCGAATCAAAAAAGATATCGACTTCGTTGAGGTGTCGTTCGAAGCGTATTAACGGAAATATGATCTGAAAAGATTTTCATAAAATTCGGTCGAGCCGTTTTTTTGTTTAAGCGGCGTAAGTGATTTTTGTACCTGCACGATATCGCCCGAACCACGAAAGATATTGACTTACCTGAGGTGCCGTTCGAAGCGTATTAGCGACAGTATAATCTGAAAAGATTTTTATAATATTCGGTCGAGCGGTTTTTTGGTTTAAATGACATAAGTGATTTTTGTACCTGCACGATATCGCCCGAACTATAAAAGATATCGACTTAGTTGACGTGCCGTTCGAAGAGTATTAAGGAAAATATGATCTGAAAAGATCTTCATAAAATTCGGTCGTACCGTTTTTTTTTTTGTTTAAACGACGTTTATGATTTTTGTACCTGCACGATACCGCGCTAACTAAAAACTATATCGACTTCATTGAGGTGCCGAAAAAAGAATATTAACGAAGAAATGCTCTGAAAAAAATTTCATAATTTTCGGTCGAGCATTTTTTGTTTAAATAGTAAAACTTCGGCTAAGTGTCAGAAAGAGCCTAAATTGTCAAGTTTTGCTAATATCTAATAAACTCGATGGAATGAGACCCGTTCTAAACGAAGTGATCTTTTTTGGGTTCTGCACAGCGATAGCCTTCGAACAAAACATCACTTGTCAAAATCCGACAACCTTTCAAAACCGTGCAAAAATTTTGTTACACAAACAGCGCGAGTTTTTCAAACCTTGGATTAGCACATTTTGACGGGGAATTATTTTCTACGCGTGATACAGTTTCAGGATATTGCGGTTTATCCTGGGATTTCCAGTAGTTACCGTAAAATTTGTTCTTTTTGGTCAAGTCTGACAAGTGCTTAACAGTTACAGTTTTGCTAATATCTCCGGAAAGCTTTGGAATTTCCAAATGAAGTCATTCGTTTCTCAGTTTGTCCACGGCGCTTCAGCACGCTCAATACGAATTCGAACACCCGCTTTAGTGCAGCGATCGAAATACGAAGGAAATGTTTGTGTGTTAACGTTCAGGAAAAACAAATTCTCTAGAAAAATCTTGTGGATTTTCTACTATTGTAGTTTCTCGGGATTGCTTTGTCGTCAGTTCTGATACTAGCCAATTTTCCACTAGTGCTAAACGTATAACTATTTTGTAAGAAGTCAGTTTATTCCATCTTCGTTCATCATACTGCGAAGTTAATAGTGTGGACCAAAAGGGTCAAACCCACATCCCAACTAGTTTTTAATGTTTTACTCAAAATCGTCAGTCCCTAGATCGTCAGGCCCTAGTTGTGAATGGTGCTAAGGACTGACGGGAGTAGTCAGGGGCTGACATTCACTTATAATTTTATAATTATTTATGGAGGTGACAATTTTCACCTTAAAAATGTGAAACCAGAAACGTGAAACCAGAAAAAATTAATACACCGGGAAAAGAACTACATATATTGACACCAGAAAACTATAAATCTATAAAATAATTATTTTCAAAATTTTGGTGTCGATATAACATTTTTCTGGTGTCAATATAGTTCTTTTCCCGGTGAATTAACTTTTTCTGATTTCACGTTTCTGGTTTCACGTTTTAAGGTGAAAAAAGTCATCTCCAATATTTATTAGACAACTACTCATATTGACTTGTCGTTAAATATATTTATTAGCTTAGGGCACTAGACAAGTTATTAAAATTTACTATGAATATATAGTGTTCCTTATTGGTCATATTTTCTGAATAAGAATTGTCGACACTTATTAAAGAAAATTCTGCACTTATTGGTCATATTTTCTAAATAGGTGTTATTTATCTGATTTAATGCAACATGCGGCCTGCAAAGAAGCCAACGCTAGAGGCGAAAGCCATAAAAAATGTAACAATAAAAGTCAGTCCCTAGATGACTAAAATCGCAAAACTCTAAATTTCTCATAAAATACTACATAAAGTGACTGGTCGCTTTAGGTGTGATAAAATGAATTAATCACGCATTATATACACTATTAGGAAATGCAATAGCATCTTAAATATAATGAAGACATATTACTTTCAAAAGTGGCCCTAATTTTATGGAAATACCCATATAGCAAGCGTCCGAAGTTGATCTACTTAGTGGGAGAGTTCCTTCTCCCTGACACAGGGAAGCACGTTCGGACTTAATCCGAATCCGGTCTAGAACTGTATTACATCTGGAATCGATTACCTGGAATCAATTACTTTATCGATTACTTGGAATCAATAAAAGAATTGATGACTTTGTTGAATACCTGGAATCAATAGAAGAATCAATTACCTTATCGATTACCTGGAATCAATAAAGGAATCAATTACTTTATCGATTACCTGAAATCAATAAAAGAATCAATTACCTTATCGATTACCTGGAATCAATAAAGAAATCAATTTCTTTATCGATACCTGGAATCAATAAAAGAATTGATGACTTTGTCGATTACCTGGAATCAATAGAAGAATCAATTACCTTATCGATTACCTGGAATCAATAAAGGAATCAATGACTTTATCGATAACCTGTTTTATGAAGGCGCCACGCGCGACTATCCCCAGCACTACTTAGCGACGGGAACGGGACGGGACATTTTGCGCTAATGACTTCCTATACTCATCGATTTATAAGACGTTGACATGTCAAAAAAGCGTATGACGACTAAGAAATAGGTGGATGGATGATGTGGTAGAAGATATGCGAAATCTTCTTATAACACTTCGGAGAGAACATGCAAGACGTATTAATACGTATAGACGACTTGAAGTAGAGAGTTCAAGAGCCCGAGTAAAAATAAAAGATTACAACGGGCGAACACCAACCGTGATTGAAAAATAGTCCTCGGCCATGTGACAGGCATCAGAAGGTTGTTTGCAGGACCGTACCCCCACACACACAGGCGGGTTTACGTGTGTATATAATGCGATTAAAAAAATTCTTTTTAATATACATCTCTACAGGGTGTACGACGTGAAGTAACAAAGGGGCTGGCTGTGTTGCCGTTGTTTGCCCGTTTGTACAACTCAGTACTTGGCCATTTAAATCTTTTGGTCAGGTGTGGCCTCCCATTAAAAATGGTTAAAAATTCGTGAGATCTCTCATTAAAAATGGATAGAAACTCTATGGCCATCATATGCCCCATAAAGCATTGGCAAGCATTTTAACTCGGAAGGCCCAAATCCTACAAGGATTGTAGCATCATTTCAGAAAAAAAGAAGAATGTCCCTGTCTTTACTAATTTCATAAATTCTAGCGAGTCCTGTTTTGAACCTTTGAATAACCAACAATCAATGAGTTGTGTAATTGAAAATGCAAAATACTTATTGTTAGCACTTCCATCCCTTTTATTATTAACAATAACATTCAATTTCATCATTATCCGCATAGCCGTAATTGAATGAACTAGTATCAAAATTCGCGGTCCTCTCCATAACAATTAATTGGAGAGATTCTGCATTCTGTTTTGTCATTTGAAACAAAAGCTAAAGGTACATATACTTTAAAACTACATGTTTCTATGAGATAGAAAAAAATACCGCCCGAACAAAAGCAACAAAAGTAATTTCACACATGCCCGCCCTCATCTCGGCGATATACCCGACAGCAGAAGATGGGAATTAACTACATCCGTAAAGCCGAAACTGGATAAATTCGCGGGACGTGCTGCTCTTGATAACCCCCAAACATTTCATCCGGCCACACCTAGATAAAATAAATCCACCCATAGGTAGACAATCGTTCACTGGATGTGAAATTTGAATATTTTTCAACATATGCTCCACATCACTCCGATAGCGGCACTGAACCGTGCATTGGAGCCCGTTATGGATAGCGTCGTTTGTCTTCCGGTGGTAGAATATTACTGGTTGCCACTGAAATTACTCCTCCGCATTTCGTGACTGACTCCGACGAGTGAATTATGCCGAAAAAATGGCCCCCATAATCCGGCTCATAAGTCATCTGTCGACAACCGAACAAAGCACCGTAGTAGGTACACAGGAGCATATGTGAATCGGATAAAAATGCGCGCAAGGATATCGCACATAATGCACGTGGGATTAAGTGATGCCTGGGCAAAATCTCACCCATGTAGAGCAGATATCATACGGAAAAGGCAATGAAGATGGGCAAGGACATGGCTTAAATAATTTCCTGCCGTTGATTGCTTATTGACATATTCCGGCTGCCATGTTTATAAATAAACGCAATCTTCCTTGTTGATTAAGTCCTGTGCCAATCTAACTACAACTAGGTCTAACAGGGAACTTCTTGTGTTCTGAATTAATAACAAGAACAGGGCTCCCGGGCGTTCGGGGGCGCACTAGTTATCCTTGTGCTGCAGGCAGGGCACGGTGCTCCTGTGGATGTATAGTTACTTGCTCAATGCTAGATGCCTGGCATGTAACACTTTGATCAAAACTCGTACAAGTGCCTACGTGCTTGCATGCCTTATTTCCGGGACCCAGATCCTGTGAACCTTGTTATTATGCATAGATTACTATCTGACGTAATTTGAATCAAATTAATCCGATTTTTTCCTCTATTTTTTCATATATTTTTTTTTATTTTCCAGATTCCGACAGTGTATATGTGCACGTGATCAAGAGCGAACATCGGGCGGCCATGCAGCACGAAGGCGCAGCTAGATTATTTGTTCCTGATTTCCTGTTAAGTTTCTTTTCCCTTTTTTATATCACTCGACATTTTCGAGCTTTAGGCCACATTTGGTCCGGTATCCTTCTCAATACATTGGCTGTCACCCATACTATAAGAACTAGATAGCATTTTTAAATGAATTATTTGTAAATAAATTAGCGAAGTATAAGCGAACGTTGTGTAAATTATAAATTCAGGTGAGAAAAAAGGTAACATTCTTCTCAATTTTTTCTTTTAATTATTTTTCATTATCCTTTTATTTTTTGTATAATTTTTTGGTAATGTTAAGGCATATTTATTAAAGGATAAAAATACATTTTAGTATAAGACTAGGTAAATTGTAAATTTATATCAGGAATATAAGAAAAATAAGAAACTTTGTATAATTAGAAACAGAAAAAGAAAAAATTAAAAATAATTTAAAGAATTCCTTCGGGTGAAAAAAAAATGCAAACGTGGACAAAAATTCAAAATAAAAAAAACGTCTATAGATTTCTTCGTTATTGAAGATGCAAAAAAAAGTAAATAAATGGAAAAAAAACTGTCTGAATTTTTTGATTATGTAAGTCTTGTTTTCTTCATGAAATATATTTAATTATTTTCAGGGTTTGTGTTTTATTTCTAGATTTTAATAATGAATTTCCAAGAATATCCTTGAGCATAGACTTATATGTATAAACATATAGTCCAGTCAAAATAAATTTTTGATTGCGAGATAATTCTGAAGTTGCTGGAAATTGGTACAGGCGCCTAAAAACATAATTATAAAAAAAATGTCGAGTCTGCCAACCGGTCGGTCGGTGGGAAATATTTTTATTCAAGGACAAGGTTTATATGTATATATTGTTCATGATTATGAGAGTTGGTATTTTTTTAATGGCGCTTTGAAAAACAAATGTCGATATCCCTATTGGAAAAAAATTTATTTTTAAGCATTGCCAAACTTGGAAGCATTTATAAGGGACGAAAATTTTAATGAGCTACAGAACGTCAAAGAAATGGTGTCACGAGAATTCAAACCAAATATTACGAAGATTCAACAGGAGAATAGAAGACAAAAAACAAGAAGCGGGAGGTTGCAGGTGTCTATGAGGAGGGTGCCTTGGTTGCAGTGAAAAGAACAAAACTAACCCAGGCTTAAAATTGATACCTAAGCTTTTAAGACCTTAACGTGTATTAGATAAGATTAGGTGACCACGAAGGGCCCAGCATAACTACAGCGGCGGATGGTATTAAAGAATGTGACTAATTATTCGGGGCAGCAAGTAATCCCGGAAAGGTCTAATTTTAAGAACGAAAACGTCGTGGTACCAGGGCGGGTTTTTTTTCATACTTTTCCATCTGAGCTTATGTCAAAAAGTACCAAAAATAAGGCCAATTTTAACATTCAAATTGCGTATAACTTCAGAACTAAAGACCGTAGCATAAAAATTGTACGGACATTATTCATAGGAAATTGTCCAAGCTTTCCAATTTTGGAATAGAAATATTGATTAACGTATTCAAATTTGAATTTGACGACTCATAACTCTGGAAGTTGGTGGGGCGGAAACTTGAATTTTTTATGAACCCCTGGAAACTTTAACGAGGCAAGGTGAATTGTAAATACGTACAGTTTAAGAGCCGACCACTGAAAGCCCTGTTATAGGGAAGAAGAAAACAAAACATATTCTTTGTAATATTAGAGGAAGGAGATTACTGTAGGCAAGGTGTGCCTGAACTAAAGTGTGGCCTAAGATGAAAAATTACGTAAAACTAGTGTTGGTTTTTTAGACAGGCCTATGTAATCGACAGGAATTTTTTTTTTAAATTGCAGTTTAAACCTTATATTTATAGTCCAATCAATCTAAAATAGCTCCATGTAATTTTTGCGTTAATTGCCAACAGAAAACAAAAAATATGGTCATATAGGAAAAAAAATTCTAAAAAAGATAGCGTCTTTTTTTTGGAATTTGGAATGGCGAACCTAACCTAAAAAATTCTGGAAACTGAAAAAAACGGTTTTGAGCGAATAAAAGAAAAACGTGACCTCGGATCGAAAAAAATCAAATTATAAAGTTGTATCTATTCAAATTATCTTTCGATTGATGTATATTGAGTTATAGGTTAGGGCACAAAATATAGAGAAAAATAGGAAAAACTGTCGAATATCACGTTCTTGTAATTTGTTAATAACATTTGTTTAACGTCACTTACATATTTGTTATTTGGTGCAAATATTGCTTCTTGCTACCTGAAAAAACGGTGTAATTTTTGTTGCGAAATATTGAACAGTTTCCTTGAAATTTCACTTTTTGCAAAAAAAGGCGTTCTTGTAAAAACGCTCCTCTTGGTCCATGGATTTCGCTGGATCAACGTTCGAGAGCTTAAACTTTTCTTCACACCTTGTACTATCATGTACAAGTAAAAAATAGTGGATTTTAAAAGCGTACAATGCTCAAAATGGCCCCCAAAATGTATTAATAATGAAAAAACAGACTCAGAAAGACAGTTTTTTCCACCAAACATATGTTTTTTTCATTATTAATACATTTTGGGGGCCATTTTGAGCATTGTACGCTTTTAAAATCCACTATTTTTTACTTGGTACAAGTAAGATTTATAAAAAAAATAGTTGGTACCTACAGTAAGATTTATAAAAAAATAGTTTAAATAAAAGTTGTAGCCGATTTTGGGACGAACAATTTTCTCATTTGCATCATTGCAAAAAAAACTATTTTTTTAACGAAAATAACAAACAGTTTTATATTTCAAGTCGGGTGACGACACTTCAATGACATAAAATGTAGTTAACAATGTCCTCTACATTTTTTGTTAAATAAACTTTTCACCAAAACCCATAGATTCTGAGAAAAACGCATTTCAAAATTTGGACCCACTTTTTGGATTTTCTCAAAATCAGGGAGGGGGGACTTCGGAAATTTGACATTAGCTTCATTACATGCCCCCCTAACGATTCATCAAGTCAAATTTCGGTATGTCATTTTTCGGAGGCTCACTTACAGATTGACTGTACTATAATCAGAAATCAGTGATGGAAATTAACCCTAATCATTGATGGACAATTGTTCGAATCCGTCAAAAAATTATGGAATATGGACATATGAGTTGTTGAAACACACCCATTAATAGATCAAGTTTTTTTGTCTCCCAGTGCCAAAAGTGTCCGGTGGTAGCTTTCTTCATTATTTCGTCAAAGGCAACATTTAGCGACAATGGATAAATTAAACACCCTGGTCTAGAGCTCCTGGGTTCAATTGAAAAATTTGGTTTATTATAATAAATTATTATACTTTCTCCTTGGCCGTTACTTTGATTTTGACCATATTTTCATATATTCCCTTTTGTCTCAGGGGGGCAAATATCACTTGTTTTGATTCAGCAGCGTTTATAACTAGAACAGCTCGACTATGGAATAACCCGCCACAGCCAGTATTCCCAAACTCATACAACATCAAAGATTTCAAACGCAAAGTTTATCCCTCCTTCTAATAAAACCTGAGTCTCCCCTTAACTTTCAAGCTAAGGTTACTACTTGACATTGGACCATGAGATCGGATACACGACCTTAAGGGCCAAATACGTGAGCGCTCCATCCGCTCCAATGTACATATATTGGCTAAATTCGCTTCAATAAAAGTTTAGCTAGAATTTTTGAGAGAGTTCATCATCATCATTGGCGCTGCAGCCCTCTGGGAACCTTGGACTTCTCAAGAATTTTCTTTCAACGTTCTCGGTCCTGCGTCTTTCTCTTCCAGTTGGTAGTCCCAATTGTGCGTTAGTCCATTTCGATGTCGATAGAAAGAGTTCAGGAAAGCCATTTCACTTCAGTTGTTGAACAAAAATTCCGTTCTTTATTTGTTTATATTGACATGATCCCCGACCTTTCTAATGAAAGGTCAAAGGATATGTTTATACTGAGATCTCCGGGTCAAATTTAAAAAGCTCTACATAAATGCTGTCTTCTCCATGTGTTTGTAAAATTTATCTTTTCGCTGTGCCTTAAATAGAAGAGTTTCGAGTGACATTATAAAATGGATAATATTTAAACTCAAACCGTTCTCACATTTCGATTTCCTTCGTCTGAAAGTAAAGTAGTGGAAGCTTGAATTCCTGAATTTCCTGTGAAACTCTTCGATACCAGAATGCTAAATTGAGCATCACATAAATATGTCTTGTTTACGTCAGTTCACTTAAATTCAAGGGTAAAAAGTAAGAACTTTTTTGCTCTATCGATTGTTGTGTTTACAACTTTGTTTCAATGAACCGAACTTAAGTGTGCTCTGCGATTTTTAAAATAGATAAAAATATTGAATAAATTGTTGAAAATGTTGAAAAACCCACACGGTGGAGTTATGTACATATATGTTTATCGAAAACACAAGCATGAAAATGTCGCAAAGTACGCAAAGAAGACCACTTAGTGGTCAGAGACTTTATTTCGGTTGATTTCAACGTCAATTTCTACAGACGAAAACTGAAACATTGACAAAGTGAAACAAGTCCAAAACATGTCAGATGAAGACAAAAATTCGTTTATATTCACTGACGTCTGCAACGTACATATCCGTCTCAAGATCTTGAAGACCAGTCGTGATGTCTAATCTGACCTGGTTGGGAAATTGCAAAATATGTAATAAAACATCTGCTGAATCCTGGAAAAAAATTTGAAGGCAAATTTCCTAATTGGCTACTTCGAAATGGTGAAATTAGTCAACAGTATATCAAATTTGGACCAATAGAAATCTACAAAATTGAAAAACGTCCTGGAATTGTTAAACAGATTTTATTTCACTGGTCCAGCGCCGATTTGAACTGCTTCTGAACCGCTCCTATTCTCCAGATTTAGTTTCGACGGCTATCGGGCTATGTGTACATATTTCCGGAACTTAAAACTTTGGCAAGCGACCCAAACATGGATTAACTTAGCTAAGAACGAGGGCATGTTGGCAGTATTCAGACTTGTTGAGGCTTGGCCCTACTAAATGCCATCGCTCTGATTCCCCTTGGCTATCAAAGAAGAAACAAATCCGTTTTTAAGCGTAGGCATTTGGCAGACTTGTACCCAAGATCCCTACACCCATTCCTGTTTCTGCCTTAGAACCAACCTAGTTTCAAACTAATCTATCCGGAACTCATGTTGGTGACTGCCATCTCTTCTTAGAAATCTCTGTTATAAAACCAACATCTATTAAAAGTTTTAGCTGAAGACGTTTGTTCAGGTTCTGAAGCGGAACACACGTTTTGAACATTAAAGTATGTTGTAGAGGCATAGTTCGTCCATAGGCATTCTACAAAATAAAAAAATAACTAAGAAAAGAAGAACAAGTAGAACATAAGAAGAATTAAGCAATAACTAACTAAAACTCACCTGTGATTTAGCATGTACCGATTCTAACCTTTCCAACCAAGAACACATGAAATATCATAAAACTTCATACTACAAAGGTACCAACAACACTACAAGTCGAATTGACGACCAGAAAGTGCTCTAGGGCATGATTAACGGAAGAAATGGGATAGAACCCGTAGGAACGATCGGAAACAGTGGGAGCCTCTTGGAAATAGGGGCTATTTCCTGATATAAACATGAGCCCTCGTGTGGTAGCGCGCCCTTTCTTCGAACAGTGTGTGGTAGTGCATCGAAGTTAAGTTAACTTTTTTTTTAATCGTCAATTATAAGGGAAGAAAGTTAAGATAAGATAACAGGTAACGGCCGAGAAGATAACTTCAGAAGAGTAATTAAACACGCGCTAATTTTGTGCATAATAAACCTCAGCGGAAGAATTATGGGGAATTTGTGTATCTTAAGGTAAAATTTACGGCGCTTTAGTCGGCAAGATGAATATAAAAGCGTTGGTGGAAGAGAAGTCTTTGCATCTTGGTTATATCCCGGCTTCACCGGCCTCAGTTCAATAAAGTTCATTTCAATACGCATAAGTGGCTTCACCGGCTAGCCTGTTCAGTTCGTGCTTGAAAATGTTGTTGCTTTTTCGCAACAAGTTAGAGATGCAAAAGCTCACTGGAATGATATTCCATTATTTCAGTTGATTACTCTCTTTTGAGCGAGCTTTTACTTTCTCAATTTCATGTTCCTTTCCGTGAACTCTGGCTAGAGTTTTCCTGAGTTCAGTGTGTGAAAATGTATGGGAAGTGCGGCTAAAATTTAAGTTCAGTACACCAATTTACTCAGTTTGGCCGGTGAAGCCGAGGTATTAAGCTGATTATGGGTCATGGGCCTTATGATGGTGGGTACTACCATATACTACTATCGGTTACATATCCCATCTCACTCCCCAAGCTTTGCAGATTAACTATGTGTTCGCCCTATCGGAGTTTCGTTACTAAACACTAGGCTTGCTGTGTGCTTGATCACACCATATGCCATCACACTTTTAGAAAACAGCAGACGAATAGCAACGATCGTCAGATAGCGCCTTATTGCTAGGCTAGTGAAGCAAATTGATAGCTTGTCAACTGCTTCGTCAATTATTAAAAACGCATCAAAATGGAAACAGGTAAATACCTAACATAATGTATTCAACCCATACATCTGTGCAATTTCGAAATGGAATCCGATTAACTTAAGATAACTACCTATAAAAATCCCACTTTTATAATCTTAGCAAAGAATTTATGAAGTACATAATATTATTTTCATGCTCATTCATCTAAACCATTTTTTGTGATCATCAATATTCAGTTGTCTTCTTTTGCGCATTTGTTCTTTTAATAAAGCTTATTCATAATATCAAGTTATGATATTACAGACAGCAATTTCCAAAATAAATTTTTGGCAGATAAAGTTTTTGATTGAAAAAAATCATAAGCATTCATGCAGCGTATCCAATTTATACAAGAAAAGTATTGTACTACGAAATATGAAATTTTCAATAACAATCCAGACGAGTTTTTGTCTGTTCTGGTCGAAAATGAAAATATGCTCGCTCTAACATGCATTCCCCTATACATCAGATAATTTTCAATTTCAAAAAGAAAATTTTGATTGCGAAACCCCGTGTTTGCACCAATGCACAAAAAGGAAACTATAAATAAAATTTCACTTATCTTAACGGTCTTTGTATGATGGAGAATGCCTTTTTTCCCTTTATCCATCAATAGAAAATTGCACAAAGAAAATATTGGAAAGTTACATTCCGTAGCTCCTTGGAGCACACAGAAGGAGCAGTGCATCCTATTTTACGGCTCATCAAATTTTCCCTTTTTACTTTCAGCTCCTTCATTTCCCATGTTGATAGGGAAATTTTTTTTTCAATTTAATCAAAAATCAAGGTTTGTGTCTGGACGCTTTCGAGAGTATCGGTAGATTGTCTATCCCACCACCACCTCTCGTGGAGATTTAAATCGAACATTTTCCAGGAACTGCAAAAACAATTCCTTTCTACGTAAGGCTGAAACAAATAAATACATCATTGAATGATGCTCTTTGATTAGACTTTTTATCGATTCGGTTGCCAACGATCAGGAGGAGGTGAGTGAAACAATAAAAAATACTGTGCTCGTAGGCAAATAAGAATTCAAAGCAATTTAGTCAATTTCGCTGCTTAGTTGGAAAAACGTCGAAGAATCAAAACATTTCCAGATCCTTCATCAAAGGACTTCAAAATAAAATACAATTTTACAAAGAGCACTTAATTACGGATGTGGCATTCAACAACGTTTGACCAAAAGGAACAAAAAGAGAGGCTACACGAGCTTGTGTAGTTGTAAAAAACGCAGCCATGCTCCATACGGGGATAACATACATATAGTGCATAGTAGACTACTATGGACTAGAGGTATGAAAACGAATATTAGATGGCGATTGAACAATTAAGGAGTCAAATTCACTAGAGCAACGTTGTTTAAAGGAAAATGGGCACATAGTGCCAAATTTACTCATATCACGTTATAAAGAAACAATTTAACAAGCCTATTTCCAAATCTAAAAACGAAATTCCTGGTAAAGCAACTACCTAGACTCTAGACGGGGGCCACTGTGGTCGGAGCTATGTACGTCTCAAATTATCCCTTTCCAGGAGGAAAAGTTGGAGTGAAAATTTCATAGAAGTCTGCATTACTAATATCTACAATTATTTCAAGCATTGAGCTAGAACTTATCTTATTTCCGGACTATACCAACCACAAGGCTTCTACAGAAATTTCAAAACTGCATTGTCGGATCGCTTTCAGCTACTAGGTAGAGTCAGTAAGTTGGCATGAAATGAGAAATTTGAAACATTTACAAGAGGACATCCTAAGATCCTTGCAAAAGGGTATAATTTTAACACTAATTGCAATTAATCCAGAAGGATATATCCAACAAATGTAAACAACCCAAGAATTATGGTACAACGGAGGAGACAAGTTATCCAAAGAATTACAACTGAAAGTTTCTTCACTCCAAGTGTTTTCCTATTAGGAATGTATGAAAACCATTTTTTAATCAAGGCAGCGTGCAGTGTGGGTGTGGGCATTTTTTATGTGATAAGGTAAGCTTTAGAATCACCCTTTGTACTATCTCTTTCAGGTCATCGTATAATGTAAGAAACGCTTGAAGTGGAAGTTAGTAAGATTAGTGAAGATAGTGAGGGTTGTAGTTGGCGATGGGTTTCACCTTTGAATTCTTTGATGTTGTACGAATTCGGAAATACTCCCTAAGGAAGATTGTTCCATAATCAAATTACTCTATTTATAAACGAATTTCTAGTTCATAGGTACGAAAAAGAGGGCCGCATGATGGGAGTGAGCCTGTACTGCTCGAAACGATGAGTGCTTCTATATCCTCTATTTCCACTCAAGAACTGCGTGAGGTCGTAACTAAAGCTGGAGACCTGTCCAAGCGTACATGCGTTGCATTCGTTGACAGATAATATAGAAGTGTGTGTATTCAAATGCGACCTGACGGAATATTCCGTGAATGGAATGCATGCCACGCAAAGGTCGGGCTACTTTTTCTGCATTGCCGCATTCGTCATAGCACACAGAGGCATACACAACAAACATCTTTGCATGCACTCGTTACTTAGATTTACGGGATATGTGTGAAAGCCGGCACGGAAAACAACCATGCAATTATGTGTCAGAGGAAATTCGCCGCATATCATGGAACCGCTGAATGCAATGCATGTACGCTTGTATATGCCACCAGCTTAACTGTATGCGCAGCACACGCAAATGGAGCCAGGCACAACGTTGGTGCGTGTAGGGATTGATATAATAGAAGTGGGTGCATTCAAATGCAAACTGGCTTGTTTTCCCAGGTTGGTGATCAGAGCAGTTACAGACGAACTCCTCGCCGTCCATTCAATGCTCCACACATAATCGCGTCGATCACAACGTTGAAGAGAAGTTGCGAAGCGACGTGTTCTTGTCGGTCACCTGTTTGAAACGTGAATACCTCGGATAAGTCGCTTCGAATACGAACGTTGCTTGTAGAAGTTGATTGATTTTCAATGGCACGTGTTCGGTTTCCAATCTGTTCCAATCGGTACAATCGAAAACGAATTTGAAGTTGATGAAAACGACGACAGTTCGTTTGCCATAACGAATTCCTTCAATAATTCGATAACTCTTGGATTCCCAACAAAAATTGACACAACTCCGACGGGACACGCTCCGAATGCCATATAGTCGTTGTGATAAAACAGCACATCCGGCTTTGATCATCTCGGCGGTTACTTGGTCTATTGCCAGCGCTTTTCCATTTTTCAGCTATATTATTCCCGTCTTCACCTCGATAATATTCGGTTCGGCATCGAGAAACTGATTCACCGGCTGTTCGAAAAACGGCGGTACGGATGCTGGACGTTGCGGCGGATCGTGGTTGTACAGCTGGTGGAAGAATTCTCTCCACCGCTGAAAGTGACAATGCAGTGAGGTCACGAAAGTTTCATCTGATTTTTTGATGTTGTCGTTTGTTGATGTTGTTTTTCCGCCTAACCCCGGATTGTCTGGTCCAGCGTCCGGTACTCGTGCCTCGACGCCGTTTCTTCCATGTTTGCCGCAACGTTAAGCCTCGGCCACGATACGAGCGGCCAGCGGCGAGCGGTGAGCGGTGAGCGGCGAGCGGCAGAGCGGTGGTGGCCAGGATAAGAGTGGCGATTCGACTTCTTCAGTAGTAGAAAAGCTATCTCCGGAAGATATGCTAAAAGTATGAAGTTTAAGTGATAATATTTTGTTGAAAAGGCGTATTCTCAATAAATTAATTTATAATAGGAAATATGGAGTTCATCCCATTAACGAGCGAAGAAGAAGGTTTGGTGAATATCACCATCCATCTTTCGGGTTAAGAAAAGATAAAATTCGTGTTTTCGAATACACGAGAATGTCAATTGAAACCTTTAATTACATTCTGGGCAAGATAAGCCATCTTTTACAATATTTTTTTACACTTTTTTTCCATTGCTACAACAAAATAATAACAGAGCGGCGAGCGGCACCAAAAAAATTTAATGTCTCGGATTAGCGGCGAGCGGCACTTCAGTATTGCCGCTCTGCCGCTCACCGCTCGCCGCTCGTATCGTGGCCGGATTCAAGCGTTTTCCATATAAAACTATACAAACATAAAGTTCAGAATCGCCGCTTTGCCGCTCTGCCGCTCACCGCTAGCCGCTCGCCGCTCGTATCGTGACCGAGGCTTTAGTCTAGTACGCTTACTGTTCCGATTTCATTTTCTATCGAACTTCTTTGTTCAATCGACGGTATTGCTAGAAGTCGACGTGTTTCATTCGTTTCAGATGATCGACGAGGTCCAGGCAGCTACGTCCGTTTACGGATGGGTGAACACAACTACATTGCACACCCCACAATGGACTCCAATTCTTCTTGGCTGGTGGTGGCATCGTTTTCTTCGCTCTTTGTAATCGCATCTGTAATTTCGCTCAAACAAGATAATGATCCGATCCGCAATCGGGGCCACGCATTGCACGTACGTCTTAGAACGTCGATCGGAATCTCGTCGCTAAAAACGTAGGCTGCATTCGGTATCGTCAAATGACCGTCAATCAACTGCGTCGGCTGCAAAATTGACTGATACAGTTTGCAGAAGTGACTAGTTTTACAAAAGCAAGCGAGCAAATTTGACGATTCCGAACACCTGATTGCAATACCGAACGAATGATTTGCGTCTACTGCCCTGCAAATGACGTTACCGAACGCAGCCGTAGTCTAACATCGCCGAGTCATTGCTGGATTGATTTTGCCAAGTGAATTGGTGTTTGAGTGGATGGCGGAAAATGCTGTTGCCACCGATAAAATTGTTTGACTATGCGAATAAAAGAAGGTGTAAGCCGTTGTCGTTAACTACTCCGTGTCCGAATTCGCCCATCGTTCCTTCCCATCCGGTTCGATCTGCACCTAAATGTGCATTAAAGTCTCCCCCGCGAGTATGATTAATTCGGTACGAGGTATCGCATCAAGGGTCTGTAGAAACTGATCGTATAATTTGCCTTTGTTCGCGTCTGGGCTGGTTTTGATTGGCGCATAAACGGAGACAATATGGGTCTTGATCGTTCCACCGATAGTTATAACCGCCAAACGCTCGCATATCGATTGGAACGTTGATGGCAGCCCGTCGATCGACCATAAACTCAACGCCGGCCTCTTGTTTCTCACCACCGGAAAAGCGTCATTGTTTCGTCGACGTCATTGTCGTGGCGATCATCAATGTCTCGGATCCGGTAAGTCGTAGTTTCGATATGATATTTTGCATTTCCATTCCATTCCATTGCTATGATTTCCTTTTGACCGACGTGATTACGACGTACATCTCAATTCAAAATTAAAGTTAAAAAAAGATTTGTGGAACTAATAACTAATCAAATTCAAACGTTTACCGAAAGTAATTAATTTGGAATGGCGCTCGACCTACCAACTTCATGATTTTCATTACCGCACTCAGCACAAAATTAAGCTGTTCCAATGCCCTAACTTCCGGTAATGGCCTCTTCAGGAACCACACGGAAATACCGCTTTTACGAAACGATTTCAACATGCTCGAGTTTTTCATAAATATTTACTTCGACCTTTTCTAAACAGACACAAAAGGTAAATATTAATTCCCAGAAAAACATAATTCGACGAGTGATCGATTATATTATTAAAAAAAAAAAGCCTTTTTGTTTGCATTCAGTTATTTGAAGCAAGTCATTAGAGGCTTTTATCAAGCGCTTATCAAACCCCCTATTCAGCATTTGTCAATAATCCCCACTCCATTATTCATTAATGATATTCACACAAAAACACCTCCGAATACTCTCAAGATTGCCCCACATCTCCATTCATGTGTGTGCATTTTGTGTCTAGCGTTATCGCTTAAAATTCGATCAGATCCTGTGGAGGAAGAATAATGGGAATAACGTAATTTGGGGTGTCACACGCTTCCCATAATTACGAGGACTGTCGTCTCCGCCGCAACGTCGTCGTCGGTCCCTCTGCTCCGTGATAAATATTTCATGATATTCAGCAGCATTCCATTACACAACTACGCTTACTTTCTGATGAGACCTGGTGCCTGTTAGATTTGTTAATTAATGCGCCCAAAAATATCCTTATCGACAGCTAGTGGTAAGCGGCATGAAGTCCTTGTATGAGGATGGTGGTGGCTGGGACGTAATTTGCATGTGTATGCCCTATTAAATTTAACCAGTGTGCATAATTAATTCCGGCTACAACTACTGCAATCAGAGCCGAATAATTAAAAGGGGTCTCAGTGCCCTCGTCCTTCTGGGATTGGTTTTAATGCACCGGATTTTATTAATGGGCTAGCACAACGAAATTGCATTCTGTAATTGTAAAAAGCCTCCGATGCTCCGCGTTCGCGGGTGGAAGTTCCTTACGACTATGTGCCAAAAGGGCCTGGAATGTAATTAGAATTTTGCAATATCCTCTATAGTCCCTTCCAAACGCTTTCAAAACTCAATCTGAAATTGTTCGGCGAAAGGGGTTTGTTCCTTGAAAATTTTGATAAGCTGCCGTTAAGCACAGGTAAACGAAGTCATTCTGAAAGGCTTGCCAAACGGCTGCCTCTATAGGTAATCTATATGCGCACATAGTGAAGCGTGTTTTTGGCAAATTGCTCGGTGAGAAGCACTATCCACCAGTATGTTGCAGCCAGGGATGATAATTAGATTGAATTATGCTAAACGCAGCGCAAGCGAGGAGCCGGCAGCTCTGATACAAATCAATTTCAATGTTTAGTTTGCAAAGGTAAAATGAGCAGAAACCAATTTATTTGATTAGCATAAAACTAACGAGGTGCAGCAATCGCCCAGCGTGAAATTCTCTGTAATACCATTGCAACATTTTATAAAGTCAAATTAGTGGAAAAATAAGTACATTTCAATTTTGTGCTTAATTTACAACTATAGATTACGTGATTTAGTAATTAATTGATTCGTATAATTTACCAAAAGGATATCAGTGTAAGCCTAGGCTAGCTTTAGCGATATCGCAGACCCATTGAGAGCTTAGACGTGCTGTTTGATGGCACACCTATAGCTAGATAGTTGTTTGACCGACTGTCTGAAGCCATCCTGTTGAGTTTAGGAAGCTTATCATTTCTTTGACCTATAGTCTGGAGAGCTGTTTTAAGTCATTTAAAACATAACTGCCTTGTGTGCGCTCCAAGTGGGCCAAAGGCGTAACTTTTGGCTAGAGAATTTGACCTCACCTGTTGGGTTGCAAAGCTTCTCGACCTTTGAACCAGGAAGAGGACTTCGTTCTTGGTTAAGTATTCGGCTTTCTCGTTCCTATTGTTATGTAAAAAATCTTACAACGGGAAATCTTTCTAAGGGACCGTTATTGCTTGTCACGGTATACAGAAACAAGGTAATGTAAAAGACTGTATACCGTATACTATATAGGTATTTTAGTGCTGACGTCACGTGGGGGACACTTCCCATATCAAATCGAAGCTGTTGTTGTTATTTCTGCATTAGGTCTGACGCCACCAGGCGCCTATTTTTAACGGTATTCGAAGTCTTTTGCATTACCTTCTGTTTCTGTATACCGTGATTGCTTGTTGTGTGTCTTTTGAGGTTAAAATGTGAGTTAGAATTGTTAATTATTTTAATAGCTTTAATTTATTTTGTATAATATGTCGAAAATTGCATACGCAAGGCAGTACGCGATTATCGCCTCCAAGAGTAGGAATATATTTTCGTCTAGTCTCGTTATTTCGTTTCGTTTCTTTATCCTCTTGTCTTCGGGAGTACAGGCCAAGCTATTTTTCGAGCATTCTGCATAACATTGGTCAGCGTGTAATGATGTTTCACTAGGGGGTTCTCCAAATTTCCTTTTTTAACGGAAGGTTGCCAGGAGCTCTTGAGACACACACACACACACCTCGGCCAGGCCTGGGCAACATCCATTTCGTATGTGTTTTTACCGGATCATACACCCCGACATGGTATAAGAAACGCTGCCAGGAACATTGTCGGATCATATACCTCAACACGGTATAGGACCGGAAAAGACGACCCCTTCGGAACAAGCCTGTGGAAAGACTGATTTTGACCTGGTGAAGCGGTTTCTTTTATAGCTAGAAAAGTTCGTTGGGGTAGGAAGTGGAAGTGAAGTGCTTTCCAAAAGAGAATCACTTAGCCTGCTGGGTGAATATTTTTTTCTTCTAAAGCTTTGTTGGGAGAGGGATTATTAGTAACGAATCGTGGTTCATTACAAATATTTCGGGCGTTATAGCAGCTACTTCTTCTCTTATGTTAGCTTTGGGCTCGTCAATGGTCTTGAGCTTACTGGCATAAAGTGTCTTGTCTTTAATAGATATTCCAAACATCTAAACGACGAGTGCATTTGTATGTAGTGTTTATGTGTTTGTGTCTGAGCAATTTGCCTATGTCGATTGCGGCAATTCGAAAAAATTTAAAGTCGGCCAAATTTTGCGTTGTATGCGCTCTGTTTCCGAAACTATACCCCACGTTGGGCAGTATTCTTGGAAATGCTGCACAAATAGCGGAAGCTTTATTCGCCATGCCCCCCAAAATTAAGCCTCTGCTCGATCATTAGACGCAGGTACCTTAAGCAAATTTGAGTGAATGATCTGCTCTCATACTTTGATCCTTACGGATACTTGTTTTCCCAGGCTGGTGATCAGCACAGTTTCAGGTTTGTATTCAGCCAACGGCACAGCAGCGCTTTCAGGTCACCCTATAATATCTCAGATAGCTTCGTTCGTGCATGTTTCAAGCTCATCTAGGCGCATCCTCAACAATTTAGTATGGATATGAAAGCTATATATTTTTTTCATTCGCCACAATATTGAATAGAGAGGACATAAAGTACTTTGAAGAAAAATTTGACGTACCCCCCTACAATTTTCTGCAAACTTTGGAGATCTCTGCTCTAGGCCACCAGTTTCGCTACACACGATGACATTTTCGTGTGGCCCGGTGCCATTTTGGTGGATGGTTTGCTCTTATATGATTAAGACTGCAATCCGCTGCCATTTCGACTCCTTTTTACTCCTATTTTCTTATAAATATTCTTGTTTGCTCATCCCTTAATTCTCTCTGTGCGGCTTTATCTGATTGTTGTTGTTGTTTCTATGGCTTGTCGATTATTTTTTATCTATTTCACCAAGTATTGGTCCACTTTCACATTCCCTCCTCGATAGCTTGTCACATCCATTATCCCACTATCGTTCCTTTTTTTGACTGTGACTGATCAATTCAGTGTCTGTCATCCGAAGTCGTTCATGATCTCTTATGCATGCCCTAATGACTGAATCACGTGCTAAGTATTTTTAACCTTCTTGCAAAGGCGTAATCTGTTGTTATTTTTCCATTATCGTTCGAATTTTTGTAGAACTCCAATAGGACCTGCAAGCGTATGGATAACTTCAGGAAAACTCACACCAACAAATTTACATTTCAAAATTTTATCTTATATTCAATATTCCGAGTATTTTTACCTTCGTCTCTAATCGTACAAACATAATGAGACGTCTCAACGTGCTTCATATCAAATTCAATTTAAAAATCGAAAGCTTCTATTGTCTGCCCATTTAAAAATTAATATCCTTAAAACGAAAAATATGTAATTACATTGCACAAACCTCAGGTAATTTTTTGATTTTTCTGATTGGTTCTTCGTAGTAAATATGTGGACGGCATAAAGAGGTTCAAATATTTATTGGAATAAAATTTTTATTTATAATAAAAAAAAATTATTATCGATTTTAAAATAAATACACTTTGTCTTACCTGCACGATAAAAAGGTGGTGTTTAACGTGCTAAGTACAAAAACTGCAAACACCGTCTGTAATAAAAACGTTGCAAAGATGAAACACGCTTTTCTTTGTTTAATATAATTTTCTCGAAACCACCATGAAAGTATTTAAATTTTGCACCAAATACACAATGTAATTATGCTTCTTATGTATATGCAGATGCCAACGTCCCAAAAAAAGGGGTGATAAAATTTAATCCAGGGCGCTTCTTAACCCGTGCGATACGGTGCACAATTGCGAACGCTCGGAGGTGAAACCTCATTCCCGTGTTATTATACGAACCTGGCTGCTTCTGAGAATCTGGGAAAACTCAATAAACCAGAGTTCCGAAGCCCCAAATGGGAAACTAGTGGCACCCCCATCCCCTTGGCTGGTTGGTGTACATGCACGTGTACCTACCAAAAAGACATTTAAGGGGTTAAATATAGTGAATTTTTCGTGGTACTTGCATATATCAATTTCACGGGGAAAAACTCGGGTACTAAAATGTTATTGCCGGGCTTCACCAATTTACCTGGATACTGTAAAGCAGTGATACACTCTTATGAACCAAATAAACAGAAATATGAAATAATTAAAAAATTCTTTCTGATGCAAAAATTTTTTTTCAAATATTCCGAAGCATACCATGCCACTAACATACCATACATGCAATATGTATTTCAAACATCGATGGTTTCAGTTTTAATTCAACTTTTATATAAACAACCGAACGCACCTGGACCACCAGATTTACATGAACAATATTTCAAATCAAATTGTAAATTGATTGGTGAAATTTAAAAAACGATTCTCAGGTAATTCATAAATTGTATTACGAATTTCCAAAATAAATTTGCCAGTCCATTCCTGCAAATACATTAATTTTTTTTTGGCGTGATTCACATGATGAATTGGTGGAATGCATGATATCAAGATGAATTGGCGGAAGTGACGAATGACCAAAATTGGAAAATTGGTAAAAGAGCAGTGAGCCGTTTTCAAGTTTAATTAAATAGTTTGTACTAAAATGGTTTCTGTATAAACAAGTGGGAGGAGGGTGGAAATTTTACTCAGGTGGTAATATTTTAAATTTGTTTAATAAACGAGCAAACACTGCAACAGATTTTTTAGAAGAAATGTAACTCTTTTCTTCTTCTTTTCTTCTTCTTTGATCCGTTAGCTGGCGGTCCGAGCGGGACGTCCCCGCAACGGATACGCTGCTGTCGGTGCCGCTGGGTCCCGAACTCTATTCACGATTCGCTTCCATTCTTCTCGGTTTTTGGCGGTGTCTCGAGCCTCGGTAACTGATAATCGTTGATTCTTTAAGTCACCCTCGATATTCTTCAACCAGGTTTTCTTCGGTGCCGATCGCTGTATTCTCCAGTCTGCAGGACGGTCTCGCCAGAGAAGTTTACGTGGCAAGCGGTTATCATCCATTCGGCAAACATGTCCAAACCACCGTAGTCGACGTTTTTGCATTTCTTCTTCGATCAGTGTTTGCTGATCGCATCTTTGTCTGACAACCTCGTTTCGAAGGCGATCACGGAGTGAGACACGGAGGATCTGCCTCAAACATCGCATTTGGAAGACCTCGAGCTTCTTAACGTCCGGTTTGAGCAGTGTCCACGTTTCATATCCATAAAGAAGAATCGGAAGAATCAACGTTCGGTAAAGACGTAGTTTTGTTTTGATGGAGATATTTGCTCGTTTCCATATGCACCACTTGAGCGAGGCGAATGTTGCTGTTGCCTGGCCGATACGGCTGTGAACGTCGGCCGTCGATGCTACTTTCGTTTCCTCAACCAATGATCCCAAATATTTGAACCTTAGAACCTGTTCGATTTGGGTTCTTTGGATGTTTCTGTAGCCTCGATTGTATTATTTTCGTAAATACTTTACCGACGATCGAAAGAAGGCTAATACCGCGATAATTCTTGCATTCCCGACTGTCGCCTTTCTTCAAAATTGGGACAACGATCGCTTTCTTCCATACCGAAGGGACACGATCCGAATGCCATATGTGTGTTATGAGGACATGAAGTCGTTGTGATAAGACATCACCTCCAGCTTTGATCATCTCGGCGGTTACTTGGTCTATTCCCGGCGCTTTTCCATTTTTCAGCGATTTTATTGCTGTCTTCACCTCGATAATTGTTGGTTCGGTATCGAGAAACTGATTCATCGGCTGTTCGATAATCGGTGGTTCGGGTGCTGGACCTTGCGGCGGATCGTGGTTATACAGCTGGTGGAAGAATGCTCTCCACCGCTCCAGGCGTTCATGGGCAGAAGTCACAAAAGTTCCATCCGATTTTTTGATGTTGTCGTTTGTTGATGTTGTTTTGCCGCCTAACCGGCGGATTGTCTGGTACAGCGTCCGGTACTCGTGCCTCGACGCCGCTTTTTCCATGTCGGCCGCAACGTTATTCCAGTACGCTTCTCGTTCCAATTTCATTTTCTGCCGAACTTCTTTGTTCAATTTTCGGTATTCCTCAAAGTCGACGTGTTTCATGCGCTTCCGCTGATCGACGAGGTCCAGACAGCTGTCCCGAGATCCATGGCTGCGTCCGTTTACGGATAGTTGGACACAACTCCATTGCACACTCCACAATAGACTCCGACAATTGCCTTTCTTCTACATCGATATCGTCCGGTATTGCGAGCGCCGCGAATTTGTTGGATAATGCCATTTGAAACTCTCGCCCGATGGCCGGGTCCCGTAGGCACGCCCAATTTTTCTTGGCTGGTGGTGGCTCCGTTTTCTTCGCTCTTTGCAATCGCATCTGCAATTTCGCTCGAACAAGATAATGGTCCGATCCGCAATCGGGTCCACGCATTGCACGTACGTCTTTAAGCGTCGATCGGAACCTTGTGTTGATCAAAACGTAGTCTAACATCGCCGAGTCTTTGCCGGATGGATTTCGCCAGGTGAGTTGGTGTTTGAGTGAATGGCGGAAAATGCTGTTGCCAACGATCAAGTTGTTTGACGATGCGAATGAAAGCAGGCGTAAGCCGTTGTCATTAATTACTCCGTGTCCGAATTTGCCCATGGTTTCTTCCCAGCCGGTTCGATCTACTCCTGAATGTGCATTGAAATCCCCCGCGAGAATTATTAATTCGGTTTGAGGTATCATATCCAGCGTCTGTTGAAGCTGATCGTAAAATTCGTCCTTGTTCGTGTCCGTGCTGGTCTCGGTTGGCGCATAAACGGATATGATATGGGTCTTGATCGTTCCACTGATGGTTATAACCGCCAAACGCTCGGATATCGGTTGGAATGCGATAACGCTGCTGGCAGCCCGTCGGTCGACCATAAAGCCGACGCCGGCCTCTCTTTTCTCACCACCGGAATAGTAAAGCATTATCGTTTCGTCGATTGTTGGCGGGACGATTGTCAATATCCCGGATCCGGTAAGCCGCAGTTCCGATAGCGCAGCAATTGATATTTTGCATTTCAACAATTCCATTGCTATGATTTCCTTTTGACCAACGTGATGTCCTGTTCGTACATTCCACGCAGCGAATTTTAATTCCCTTTTCGGTGTGACTAATTTGGGTGTTCGGCCAGTAACCCACTTCTCACCAGCATCCCTGGTCCCCAGTGCTGGCGCATCGGCTGCCCCGGATGCAGTAGCATTATTTCGGCCAGTAACCCACTTCTCACCAGCATCCCTGGTCCCCAGTGCTGGCGCATCGGATGCCCGGATGCAGTAGCATTATTTCGTGAATGGTTAGTTCGTGTATCCATGCGGTTTCTTGCCTAGTTTTTACGATCAACTCGGCAGGTCGACAACCCTCCTCCTTTCACACTCTGGGCTTGGGACCAGACGACGGTGGAGTTAATGTAACTCTACACTGTTACTTAACAAGCATAGGATTACGTAGCGAACGATTCGTGCACCATAGCCGGCACACTTATTTTAATGTGGTTTTCAAGCAGAAAAATGGCGGATATTGGGCATTAAACCCGCGATTGAAGCATCGTTTGGGTCACTGTCATCACCAGGGTAGGTTGCATGGTCAGCAAACGAATGAAACCTACCATTAAAGTCCCTTCACGGGCCTACAAAATAGTTCTGGGACAACAAAAAAGAAAGATACTTTGAAGTAGTTGAACTTAATGTCTACCAAAGTTAGGTCAGATTATTCCACGAGATTTTATTATTATTATTATTATTATTTATTTGCAATGTTTGTACAAAAGAAAGATTCTTAAATTAGTACCTACAATAAACGAAGGAAAAAAAAAACAAAATAAATTAACAGTAAAAAAATAACCTACTTACTAACTAACATTAAAATATATCTTATAATATACCTAAATAGTAATTAAAAAAAAACAAAAGAACCGATTTGATCGCCAACATATCGTCGATCCAAATGCAAACTATCGAATAAGTTTTCAGGAATGTCAAAAAACAACAAAATTTTACTTTTTTTGAAGAAGTTAATTTTTGGTACATTGCAACCGTAGTTTGAAAAGATTGGAAAAGGGATACGGCGTCGATATTTTGCGACCACAAAGGCGTCTAGAGTGCAATTATAATAAAGCAAAAAAAAGTCATTTTTCATTTTCGATAGTTTGCATTTGGATAGACGAATGTATGTAAGTCGGGAGCCATTTGCAGTCAGTAATGAGACATTATTTGTAATATATCCATAAACATATCTAAGTAGCTCCGATAGAATCAATAGGAACGATATAAACAACATGTTGATACTCCCAGCTTTTCGATCTTTTCAAATGCCAGCTTCAAAACTCGGATCACTATCTTGTCCGTATGGTGGCCCAAGAGTGTATTATATAGCAGACAATCTTGCTATTACCGTGGTAGGCTGTAATCAATATATCTGGACCTCGCACCGAAACGATCAAGGGTGATCTCACATTCACAGGGCGAAGATTAAGTCCTACATGCAAGACGCCGGGGGTCATTAATCCTGCTGTATCCTTCTTAAGTCGTAGAGATATAATGCTTCAATGATAATATAGCCTGAGGACTGAAAGCTGCTTACCGAATCAATGCAGCGGTCTCGGTGAGCACTGTCATACAAACAATAATACAATAATCAAAAGAGAAGAAAAAAGAGTTCACATACAAGAGAAGGTAAGCTGCACCAGGCCACAGTTTACATATATCGAAGTGTCCGAGGTATTATGCGAATCTCACCAATTTTCATATACATACTGAAAAAATAAAGAAGGTAATATGGTCATGTTCACCCATCTCAAATGCACCTTGGATCGTTGGCAGAACATTTTCATGAATTGCTTGATATCAAACTGAACGAGAAATCGTAGCTTCAACCACTGACAATGATTCTATGCACCATAGAGCTTAAAATAAATAAGTAAAGCCATAAACTCGCTTAAAAACAACAAGTCCACGCCCACGGTGGTAGGTGGCATCCACACGATATCAGATTATGTATCAATTATTGAGGTGCAGTCTTGTTTAGTACTGTGGCTCTAATCAAGGCAGATCAATGATGCAAAAGATGGAGGAATATCTAGAGTTTTAGAACTCAATAGAACAACTCCTCATAGATTTTAAGGCACCCTATGAAAGTATATCCTGAGTACCACTCTAGAAACCCATTAGGGTTCGCGGCAGACTAATAAACTGACGACTATACATAATATGTTGACATTGTACGTATATGTTGACCATGACCAATTATTATGGCATATGTGTCAACTCAGAAAGATATATCCGGAACAATTTTCAGACCAATAAACACTGGTCTGGGGTGTGTTCTTCCTTCTCTTCAATTTGGCCTTGAAGAAAATGTTCCGAGGTTCATGTGAACGAGGTGTAATCCTTTCACTTCTCCATATCAATACTGCTTTTCGTATATATGACATCGACGTATATGAAATTTACATATATGACATCGAAAGGATGGCAAGTATAATACTTGACTCAACTTGAGGCTGCAGCTAAAGAAAGAACAGAAAGCAAAGGTATATGGTGGCCCCATCTACGAGACAACTCCCCTCAATATAAGACAAGCACGTGGCAGACCTTGTCTTCACCACGGTGAATTGATGTCAACTTCAATCAATCGCGATATTCAATCGATTCATGATTGGGACCTCATGATTCGTGTTGAATTTAAAGCCACCAAAGCGACTGCCTCATCCCCACCAAAGCAAACACCAACATTCCTCCTATATCAGTGGGAGAAGATAATGTAATACTGACTCAACTCCTAATATCCTGGGGGTTACTTTAGTGGAGGATCTGCGATGGAATGATCAAATATTCGAAATCGCTAAACAAGCCTCTAAATCCTTGCATTTTCCTCCTTCAGCCAGCCGCCGCGACTACAATCTACAAATCCTACATTCGGCCCCGCCTTGAAAACAAATAGTATATCTGTGCAGGCGCCCCAAAGACCTCAGCAAGGCAAATCGTGCCATCAAACGCATTATTGATTACACCTTTCGGGCCTCTAAAGACCCTTTAAGCCACGATAGGAATGTAGTAGCACTCTCTTTACTATATCGCTATTACCATAGTGACTGTTCCACTGAAATTCAGAACCTATTCCCTGCACGGCATACTCCCCCCCCCCACCTCGGGCACAATACGGTGAAGAAGTTCGATTATGAATAGAGCAACTCGACTCGACTCTCCCGCAGTCATTATTTCTGAACTCGTACATCTTAGAGTTCGAACGTAAGGCTCATCAAAATTTCCTTGAACACCCCTAGACCCCTCTAGCCTTTCCTATTCTCCTCTATTCTTACTACTAGACATTGCATCATGACTTTAGCGACATGACAGACTGGCAGTACAAAGGCTGACACTGATAGAGAGAGCAATTGCCTGAGACCGAAATCGTTTCGCGGTCGTAGCGCTAAATAAGTAAGTATGCAAGTAAACTAACCCCCTATTCTAAACTATGACCAGTCATAAGTCACAAGCTTTAGTGACTTCTACTTGTCATTGAAACTTTGTGACTAATCGTGTGACTCCCATCTGTTTAAGTATTATAAGCATTCACTCACAAGAAAATTCGCAAATAATTCACCCCTAATGATGAATTTGCTATCGTGTATTGAAATGAAACCAAAATCTAGGCGACAAATAGCTACCGAACGTCAGAACGTCATCGAACGTCATCGTCATATGTCATGCCAACGTCCGAACATCTCGACGCTGTCTGTGTGTCTAGTCTGTGAAAATATTATAAAAAATATATTTACTTTATACTCTTGTGACCCGCTATTTATACAGTCACAATTTTGAGGGTAGTTGTGACTACCCTGCAAACAATTTCTCGGCTGCTCGTTTTCTCGAGCTATTTTCGAAAGACAACTTGTCGAGAATTATTCGAGAAACAATCGTTAAAACGATCCCTAAAGCTTTCACGCTCTTCTCATGGTTTTGTTTGCTTCTCCCTTCCAGAATTTGCTGGTTTTGCTATCGGGTGAGGAGTATATGAGTGTGTGTGCGTGAAGATGACTTGCCGGCGCAGGCGCGGTGGAAGTTTAGCTGGGCGTCCTTTTCAGTAGCTCAATCCTGGTTAAGACGTGCGCATGCGTTTTTTGAAAGTGAAAATTAGAGAATCATTTTTATGAATATGTTTCGTTTTCTCGAATCGATGTGGAATGTATCTCGAATCATTTTTATGAATATGTTTCGTTTTTTCGAATCGATATCGAATGAATCTCGAAAGATTTATTTGAATACATGTTTCGTTTTTTCGAATCGATATCGAATGAATCTCGAATATGTTTCGTTTTTTCGAATCGATATCGAATGAATCTCGAATGATTTATTTGAACACATGTTTCGTTTTTTCGAATCGATATCGAATGAATCTCGAATATGTTTCGTTTTTTCGAATCGATATCGAATAAATCTCGAATGATTTTTGTTTCGTTTTTTCGAATCGATATCGAATAAATCTCGAATGATTTTTGTTTCGTACTTACCGCAATATTTATTTATCCGTTATTAATTATCTTAACTTCACTATAAATAAATAAAGTGATTAGATAAAATAATGAAGTTAAGATAATTAACAACGGATAAATAAATATTGCGGTAAGTACGAAACAAAAATCATTCGAGATTTATTCGATATCGATTCGAAAAAACGAAACAAAAATCATTCGAGATTTATTCGATATCGATTCGAAAAAACGAAACATATTCGAGATTAATTCGATATCGATTCGAAAAAACGAAACATGTGTTCAAATAAATCATTCGAGATTCATTCGATATCGATTCGAAAAAACGAAACATATTCGAGATTCATTCGATATCGATTCGAAAAAACGAAACATGTATTCAAATAAATCATTCGAGATTCATTCGATATCGATTCGAAAAAACGAAACATATTCATAAAAACGATTCGAGATACATTCGTCATCGATTCGAGAAAACGAAACACACATACATGCATATCCTTCGAGATTCCATCACAAAAGCGATTCATTCTAGCGTTCCTTTTTTATCATTTTCGATAATGCTTTCGAATCGTTCTCGATTTCGTTATCGAAGAAAGCTTTCGCTTTTTATGAATCGCTCTCGCTTCCATATCGATTCGGAATGTTTGCAGGGTATTTCCATATTGTCAATACTGTGACTGTAGTATTAGAATATCAAATTGTCTCAAGTTTACACCACGCCATACGTATTTGTGACTACATTGTGACTGCTTTTAGAATACGGCACAGGTATTATTTGTATCTGCAATTGTGATAAATAAAATTTTCGCTGCACTTTAGACGATTTTTTGATTGATTTAATGTTTTTCTTTGTCACAATACTGTCCATTTTCCAGAGAAAGGTCACTGACTAACTCATTTGCTGTGGTATAAATACTTCTTTAACAAAAATCTGGCTCTTTGAAATTGTGGATGTACTAAGGCAACGGATCCATTATAAAAATTGCTTAACGGCAGCATCATCTTCTTCTAACTAAAGTTGACACCCTCAGAGCAAAAGCGGGCTAAAATAACAAAGAGAGCGAAAACGGTTCGGGGGTTTTTTTTAGCGCAAAAGAGGAATATCTTCGTATTCTTAGAGTAAAAATGGTATAACTATACTTCAGCGCAAAAACGGTGTATCAAAAAACCGAGAGCAAAAGCGGGTTAACTTTTTACTCCGCTTTTGCTCTTAATGAAAACTTATACCGCTTTTGCGCTGAACAAAAATTTAAATCGCTTTTGCTCTCAATAAACGCGTCAAATTTGTTTTCATCACACTAGGGTTGAAAACGCTGCTTTAGATTTTATTTTTTGAATTCTGCTTTTTCTCCCTTGTAACGTAATATAGAAAGTTCGCCGTCGCACAGTGGCGACATTTTTGATATTTCACCCAAATTACTCTAGAGGTCGTAATTTTTAAGTTATTGACAAAATTTTTTTTTTAAAATGTTCATATTGAATTTACCTATCGATCCCTCGAGCCGGATTTTGAAATTTCATTTTCGTTTTTTTTAAATTTTTAACAAAAAGTCTAATTTTTTCAAAAAAATACTATTTTTGCTATTCAATTTATTCTAACGGGCCGAAAATTGGAGTTTCCGTACCCATTTTTTTTTAAAATGTTCGTCTTTTAGTTAGCTATTAATCTGTACTTTTTCAGTTAATTACAACCTGAGGTTATGTCTAAAAGCACCAAATAAAGCCATTTTTAGCATTAAAATTGCTTATAGCTTCAAAACTATAGGCCGTAGCATAAAAGTTGTTGAACATTATTCATAGGAAATTGTCCAAGCTTTCCAATTATGTAATAAAAAAATATCAATTAGCTACTTTTTTTTTGGAGAAAAAGGTGGTTGAAGTTGAAATTTTAGTGAAGAAAAAAACAAAATTTTGACTTTGACGACACATAACTCTGGAAGTTGGTGGGTTGAAGTCTTAAGTTTTACCGTTTCACATAGGCGGGAGTATTCTGCGTAGATTGAGGCCTTATTCAAGGAAATCCCTCATAGGGTTACAAAAATACAGGGTGCTATGTAAACCTCTACCAAAAAGTTTCAAACTGAATGCTTTGATATTTGACAGTAATTTTAACAGTTTTCAAAAACTATATCAAAAATTCATTTAGACAGATTAATAGCTAACTAAAAGACGAACATTTTAAAAAAAAATGGGTACGGAAACTAAAATTTTCGGCCCGTTAGAATAAATTGAATAGCAAAAATAGTATTTTTTTGAAAAAATTAGACTTTTTGTTAAAAATTTAAAAAAAACGAAAATGAAATTTCAAAATCCGGCTCGAGGGATCGATAGGTAAATTCAATATGAACATTTAAAAAAAAAAATTTTGTCAATAACTTAAAAATTCGACCTCTAGAGTAATTTGGGTGAAATATCAAAAATGTCGCCACTGTGCGTCGCCTGGTCCCAAACCCAGGGTGTGAAAGGAGGCGGGTACTCGATCTGCTGAATTGAACAGAATCGGGAAACCGAAGAAACAGGGCAAGAGACCGTATTTTTCGAAGCGGCACCGACAGCAGCGTATCCATTGCTGGGACGTCCCGCTCGGTCCGAAAATACTGTGGAAGAAGATGCTCGCCCTTTCACGCCAACTAATTATTCCTATTGAAACCCACCTGTTTTACTATCTAAAGCGCCGACAAGGATATAATTTATTACTATAAGAAAGATTAACGGCGAAAGTAAACATCCTTGTCGTACTCCTGAGTTCATCTCAAAGGTTTCGGTAAATTTTAACTATATTAACACATTTTTGCTATTTTTGAAATTTTCGTTTTTGAATACCTCCGGTTACCCGATCACCTTTAAATTTTGCACACAGCTTCAGCTCCGATGACAAAGCAAAATGGTATACTCATTACACCGTTAGATCCATGGCGGAGGTCTCCAGAGGACGGCTTACTGTTTTCTTCACGGAACAAATTTTGCAATCGATTTTTCAAATACTTCCGGATATCCTATCATTCTGAAATTTTGCACACAGCTTTAGCTCCGAAGACAATGCAATATGGTATATACCTTTTTTTTTATGTGAAAGACTAGAGTCTCAGGGAAGACCCTTTATACTGTCGACAATCTATTTTCTTCATATAGAGTGCAATGTCGAACAGCAGCTCTAGTCGGGGAAGGAAGGAACTGCCACAACCTACCCGCGATATTTTTCAGTCCACCTACTTCCAACCATTACTATTGCGACTTTGGCATCGGGGCATCGAGAAACAGCTCGCTGGAGTGTTATGCCTCCTGAAACGGGTTGAATTTCATCAACCAACCGATGATATGCGCTTTGGCGGAGCGGGGAAGGGCTAAGGAAGGCTATGACAAGAGGAATCAGGAATGTAAAGAGGGAAGAAGAAAGAAGGAAAGTTATGTAGGTGGGAAATTGGAAAAGGCGAAGGACCGTGGAGCTTGGCCGGGAATCGAACCCGGGACCTCTCGGATAGTAGCTAGACGCCTTACTCCCTAGGCTACCGAGGCCCCCAATTTAGATCCATGACGGCCGTCTCAGGAGGGCGGGTTGAAATATTCTTCACAACCCCTTCGACATGGGTATCAAATGAAAGGATATGACAAGTATAACACCATAACCAATATAGTATGCTCAATATATCGTTTGGTCCATGGCGGCCATCTCAAGAGGGCGGATTACCATTTTCTTCACTGCCCCCGAAACATGGGTATCAAATGAAATGGTATGATAAGTAGAACACCATAAGAAATATAGTATACTCAATTTATCGTTTGGTCCATCGCGGCCATCTCAAGAGGGCGAATTACCATATTCTTCACAACCCTTTCGACATGGGTATCAAATGAAAGAGTATCATAAGTAGAATACCATAAGCAATACAGTATACTTAATATTTCGTTTGGTCCATTGCGGCCATCTCAAGAGGGCGGATTAACATTTTCTTCACAACCCCCTCGACATGGGTATCAAATGAAAGGGCATCATAAGACGAATGCAATGAGCTATGTCTTTAGATCCATGGCGGTCTACTCAGGAATGCCGGTTACCATTCTCTTCAGAACCCTTTCGACATGGATATCAAATGAAAGCGTATGATATAGTATGCTCAATATATTGTTTGGTCCATGGCGACCATCTCAACAGGGCGGATTACCATTTTGTTCACAACACCCGAAACATGGCATTCACATAAAATGGTGTAATAAGTAAAACACCATAAGCAATAAAGGGTACTCAATTTATCGTTTGGTCCATGGCGGCCATCTCAAGAGAGCGGATTACCATTTTCTTCACAACCCCTTCGACATGGGTATCAAATGAAAGAGTATGATAAATAGAACACCATAAGCAATATAGTATACTCAATATATCGTTTAGTCCATGGCGGCCATCTCAAGAGGGCGGATTAACATTTTCTTCACAACCCCCTCGACATGGGTATTACATGAAAGGGCATCATAAGTCGAATGCAATATGCTGTGTCTTTAGATCCACGGCGGCCTCCTCAGGGGGGTGGGTTAACATTCTCTTCAGAATTCTTTCGACATGGGTACCAAATGAAAGCGTATGATAAGTAGAAGAGACTATTAGTAATATAGTATACTCAATATATCGTTTGGTCCATGGCGGCCATCTCAAGAGGGCGGATTAACATTATCTTCACAACAACCGCGACGTGGGTACTACAGGAAAGGGTGTGATAAGTAGAATACAATAAGCTGATGGCGTCATTATAAATTTAACTTGGCGGCTAACATAAACTGGTGGATTGCCTAACTTTACAACAACCTCGAAATGGGAATCAAATGAAAGGACATGCCATGTAGAACAAAATAAGCTATGTGACATAATTCAAAATTTAATATGCACACCAGTTACATAATGGAAATTAATACGGTAAATTATTTAAAGTAAAATGAAAGATGAAAGTTTCAGATAATGAAATATAATTTATAGATGTTATTTTAAACGAAAAAACGCGGGGGTCATGCTATAGACAATAGTAGGAGTGTAGTAGCTGGGTTGAGAAGTCATTCGCATCAATCATGTATGCGCCCCACGTTTTTTCGTTTAAAATCTTACAAATATTTTCAAAGCTATTACAAAATCACAATCACAAATTTTCAGGACTGTCTGTATGGGGTTAGGAATATGTTTGAGGTTCTAAATCTGTATGGGGCTTGGAGACATTATTTTATTCTTTTTAGGTCGTTATAAAAACGTGCTATATTAAAAAGTTTTTTTTTTATCTAATAATTATTTTCCGTTCAGTCATGTCTTTATTGTGTAGTTAGATATTGGCCTTTAATTATTAAAAAAATTCAATTTTATTTAATATTTGGATTTCACAATTTCAGTTTCAAAATGAGTGCTCTTTTCATTTTAATATTATTAAGTTTCTTTTTTGACAATAATATCTCCAATTCTTCAGTTTTATGTTTGCAATTCTGAATTTTTGAACAAATTTAAATTTTTTTTACAAAATACAAAAATTACTAAGTAAAAAAAGTAAATTGAAAAAAATCATAAATTGCAAACATTATAAAAATTGAAGTTAGTAATAAAGATAAAAGATAAACATGTGAAAAATTTACATATATGTCAGAAATGTAAAAATCCCCAAATATGTAGTCAAAATGGGAAAATGGCAAAAACATAAAACTTATCATAAACAATTACAAAGACTTTACACATTCAAAGTCAAATCTTACAAACGCGAAAATTCCAAAAATTCCAATATTATGAATAGAGTTGCATTGTATTTCTAGGAAAATGAAGAAAATGTGGTCTAAAAATAGATTTCGAAGTAATAATGTAGCGACGGAGGTATAAATAAAAACTGAGGGCAAAAGCGGTTTAAATTTTCGTAGAGGGCAAAAACGGTTTAGAGAGTTAATCCGCTTTTGCTCTAAGACTTTTGCCGTTCCGTTCTTGCTCTGAATAATAGTTGAACCATTTTTGCGCTGAAATATTTTTATTCCTCTTTTGCTGCAACATCAAATATAACCCGCTTTTGCTCTGAGGGTGACAGTTCATCTTTCCTTTTGACTAAAGTTCCGACACTCTATAAGATTATAAAAACTTGATAAAAAGGTTTTCTCCAGTCTTACAAGTAATAAAAATATCCTTTTTCAGTGATTTTCTATTCCAGCCAAAAATTTAAGCAATTTACTTCGGACGATGTTTATATGTATGTATGGATACAAGGATCTCCTCTAGTCCTTTTCAAAAAAAAAATCTTTTATTATCTCTTCAGGTTCCAGTTGTTTTCTCAGAAAATGTCAGCTTCACTATCAGGAAATGAAAAGAATTAAGTTAAGAAGGCGAAACGGAATTACCAGCCTCGTTCCATCAATGGTCGTTAAGATAACGAACAAATTTAGTTGGTTGAAAAGCATAACTGAGTTTGAATAGAAACAGAAAGATGTCTAAGGTGAAGAAAGGTATAAGAGCTTGCATTATTCCAAATCTTTGCACCAAATCGCTAACTTCCTATAGTTACCGTCAACAGCAAACAGCACTTTCTTTACACACTTTATCTCCATTCACGTCTTTACCTATTCGACGAAATATACTCAATCCCCACCCTAAGTAGAGAGTATACTTAAATGTCTAAACGTCATTCGCAGGAGGTTTTAAGCCGTTTTCCATGAAAATTTCATTACGTCTGAAAAATATTTTTAGTAAGGCTTACCAACATTTACTAGAAACTCCTTCATAGAGCTCTTCCCTCGTCCCTGCAGATTGTTGCATTATTACGATATTCTTAAGGTGCTTTATGGTTGAAGGGATTGCGATATACTGTCTGTGCCTCCCTCTACATGAATGGAAGGTGAAAAATTCCCTTTTTTGTATCCTTTGTTGAAGAAGGTAAAAGGCTACTGTTGGAATCTATTGATGCAATATCCGTTACTATAGAAACTGGCTGGCGTCAATAGCTTTATCGTGGAAACGATTTTTGTATTTTGTTTGGTTATAACCTGAGATGATTTATCACGATACTGGAATGATATATGACATAAGAAAAGATTTCTTTATCGATTTACTGCTTTTGCATTTTCTACCCCCGATGAGATTTCACTACGAAGGAGAATCCATAAAGATTTTCTTGTTGAATTGATAGAATTTCCCTGTTCTGGGTCCTTCCTGTGATTGTTCCATAATCTTTTGCATTAAAACATCTCATCAAAAGAATATTTCAGAATCATAACAATGTAATATCTCTATATAGAGGTCTAGAGTGACTGGGCAAGGAATGAGCTTGGTAATTTGTCATAAATATTGATTAATCTCACGATCCATTAAACATGTCCTGTTTCTGCAGATGGAGCCATAAGCAATCCTTCCATATTAATTGGTCATGATTCGGGAATCAATCGGCAAGCCAATCCGAAATAGTCATAATTTAGCATTTCCTTCGGAGGTCCCTCCGTCTGGGGCCTACAAAAACAATCCGTCAATTAAATTAAGAGTTTGCGTGTTATGCGCCCCAGATGTATCTGACACCAAAGAGTCATAAAATACGGCCTTAGTACCTCTCTCTACACACAGTGATAGCATAAACCAAAATCTGAAATATGTGAGACGGCTGGCCTAACCGTATGGGATAACACACAAATAACGGTACACAAAAACCGTTCAGGCTAATCGCACTCCGCAATAATTAACCCAACCCCATTTATGTAAGGGTGGCCTTTCATGCTTTCAAAGCTTTTAGCTCCTATATGCTTGGGTATATTATGCGTGATAACGCATTCTATTCATCGTATATATCCTTCTAGAGTCAAGGGAGAAAGACAAAAATGTCCCTAAATATTCCTTTCTCGCATCATATAATAATACAGGCATCATATGACAAAAAAGAATGGATAGTCATGGACCAACCGAAGGGACCCACCATCATCAACCACCGAAAGAATATGGCCAAGGGTTTGAGGGTGTGGGCTCCAACTAACCTTCATGACTGTTGAGGAATAATCCATTACTCGTCTGCCACTTGATCTTATTCTGTTGGGGGATCAGAACGGAAGGGAAATCACATCCTCTCGATAACACTCCTGTATGCCTGGACTCATTTTCCCAAAGGACAATACGTATAAAATGGCGAGGATGACATTATACTTTATTTGTCGCAATGGTCCCGGGGTCGGTGCTGGGGCAGAATACAGCCCCCCTTCACGCTCTGAAAAGCTCTCGCAGTGGCAACAAAAAGCAAATATTGACGGGAGTCTGATAAATCACTGGAGCAAACATTCTTGATAAGTCTATTGCCCTTTTAAGGTTGCTCCACATCAACAGCTTTATCGAATTTTTTTTCTGTATAAGGAGAAAGGATAATGGGGTGCTACATCATCGACCTGCGTAACCGTAGCCTTTTACCGCAATTCTTCCCTGACTAAATGAACACAAATCAATGCTGAATGGAACGCCCTTCGGCCCCTCTCCCCACCACTGTTTTGAAAGGCTTACGTTAAAGTGTGTTCATTATTGATTGGGTTTTGTCAGCAGCAGAAAAAAAAAGGATTCCGATACGGTTATTTTTTTCTGTTATTTTTCTGTTGGCATTATAAAAGTAATTGAATTTTTCCTCGATTTTCTTATTTTGTTCGAAGTTTCAGCTGCAGGACACGTGTCAAACATAACATAAAGGACAATGGTCCATTGTTGTTAAGCAAAGCCTGTTTGCGGCTTCTATTCTCGAATCGAGTTAATTACCTGTAGATGGGGCCATTGTGCACACTTGAAAATACTTTGTGAGCACTCGAGATAAGTTCCTGTAGATGGCCAATATATCCTCTACTTATAGTGTCCTTGTGCTCATCTTTCTTGATACTCAAAGGATACATTGCAGGAAAAATACGAATTATTCTCACTCTACCACACGAAACTGCAAGGGAAATTACATTTTTTCCCTCTACATCGTCGGTGGTATCTAACGAGTGTCCTACTTAATGTCGGTGGTGGTGGCTTGGTGAAAAGTTCGTTTCCTCAAATAAAGGAAGAAAAAAAAACCAGAATAAATCGCCTGGAATTTGTGGGCACTTAAAATTCCATCTCTCATATAGACTGACTGAGCTTTTTAAATGGGATGAAAAGTATATGACAAGCTTCGGGGGGCAATTTTTTTTTGTTCGTCATAATTACAAGAGTCTTATGTTCCACCCACATGTTTCAACTGGAGCTGAGAGCATAATGGTGACAGTTTAAAATTACCTCAACTCATCTCAAGTTATTCAACAGCCAAAGTAACAGAATGAGCGATGTATAATATTATTCTCGTGGTCTTATTTCTGCTTGAAGCCAGAATGGTGTGACCCCTGTCACAAGTGTGCCGTTTCAAGACAGACGTCTTTCACATTCATTCATGCTTTTGATCTTTGCCGCCGGCTATGTATCTGCAAATTATTTAGTGTAAACAAGGTGACTGAGGACTGTTTGTGATTCTCTTTGATTTCGATAACAAGAAATGGAACCGTTTTTTAAGCTTTTAAGCTATGTTTGTTGTGTCAATTTTTTCGTGTTTAGCAGGCCTTTAAATTTGCAGAATTAAACTGCACAAAGAGAAAACTCCACAAAGGAAGCCTTTTTGTTTCGTAAGTTCACAATTTTCACGATATTGACTTATAGTCTCTTTTCATCGAAGCAATTTCACTTCAATTTCGAAATTGAGTAAGTGTCTCTACCGACTATTGCAATTTCGTTAGCTGTATTCGATTGGCGCCTGTAAAGTACCTTAAAGTACACAAAGTAAACTAGTTTGAAAATTAGTTGATATTACCTGCTTCCCGAGTAAAAATAATAGATGGCTTTACAACGGGCGAACACTGGCCGTGATTGAAACATAGTCTTCGGCCATGTGACGGACATCAAAAGACAAGGCACACACCGACCGGTATACATTAAATTCTTTTTAATATACATCTATACAGGGTGCGGCAAAAGTTCAGCAACGGTCCAATATTTCCTGAACGGTAGGTTTTCGTGGAAAAAGTTTTGAACAAAAGTTACTCAGATCCTTCGTGGGGTAAATCTGAAATTTCAAATGGCAATGTATGAAACTTTTTTTTATCCGAAGCCCCCTGCACCCTAAATATCATCCAAAATCAAAATCATCCCCAAAAATCATTCATTTGCGGGTGCATGGAAGCTTCGGATTAAAAAAAAAGTTCAAACAAAAGTTTCCTATTTCTCTTCGGAGAGCCATAGTCCGTCAGAAAACATTGGGGCTGTCAATATTCACCCACCCACATCCCTCACTCTCTCGCAGGGGTATTTTTGTTGTATTTTCACACAACGCAATGCTATTGCGTTACTCTGGGTGCTTTCAGTAATGCAGTTTGCGCATATTTGCTTTGGCATTAGTTTCATTAAAGCAAGCATGCGTTTGCACCAAGTTTATAAAAGCAAACATGCGAAGCAAAAGTGCGCAAGCTTTGCAAGCTTTTCGATAACCCTGCAAGCAAGTTTTAAAGCAGAAGAGAATGCACTTCGATGTCAAAGGCTAAGGCGGGCCGCACACTTGTGCGACATTTATTGCAATGAGATAAATGCCGCAATGCGGTAATTACTGCAACGCAACAAATATCGCATGATCCCATTTGAAAAGCACGCAGAGTGCTGTTGCTGCCGTACATCAATGCGACCAATCGAAATATTGCATTGCAACATGAAGGAGATATCGCAAAGAGATAGAAACGTCTTCCTTCATTGCAATATTTACAGCGATTTTGAGGTTTGACTTGATCGGAAGCGTTTATTGAAAAATTCAAAAATGAATTAAAAAAAATAAAAGGTTTCTTTAAAAAATACCAAATTACAGGCATTTTATCTTAACTAGAACTCATTTTGTTAAACTTGCTTATATTTACACCATCATACCTTGCGGCAGTGCCGGATTTACCAACAAGCAAAACAAGCAATTGCTTGGGGCCCCTACCCTCAGGGGGCCCCCCGCCTCTTATATTTTGTTTGGTTCGTCTTCAGATACAAGGGAGAGGAGAGAGAGAACTATGAACTCGGCCCACAAAGATGTTGAAATATATAGTTTATTTAATAATAAAATTTATATTCCAATTTTACTTAACTGATTTCTCATTGGAAAACTTTTCCTTTGTGTGTGTGTGTGGAGGGGGGGAGAGGGCGGTAGTCATTGTTGGGGGGCCCATCACGAGGTTGTGCTTGGGGCCCCACAATATATAAATCCGGCCCTGCCTTGCGGTAAATGTCGCATAAATATACGGTTTCAAATCTCAGTGCAGTAATTACCGCACTGCGGAATTTATCTTAATGCAATAAATGTCGCACAAGTGTGCGGCCCGCCTAAGGTATAGGTTGACAACATAAAAAATAAATTAAATTTTGAAAGTTAGATTTTAAGGGCCACCCTAATGTATATGTTTTAATTTTTTCGATTGTGGTTAAATAAGAAAATTTTCCACTAAAATAAAAAAAAAATCAACACTCACCACACAATAGTTAAAATGGTTAAAAACCCTACGACCATCATATGTCCCTTCAAACTCCAAGCGGCCGGTGTTCGCCCGTTGTAAGACCTTATTTTATTTCTACTCGGAGACTGATTGATTCGAAGCTCGTTCGTGAGTGGGTCTCTACTTTTGTAGGTACTCGGCAAATATACTTAACCCTCTCTCGTGTATGGGGCTTTTAAATTTTAGACGTACAACAAGACGCATGCTCCGTTAAACTGCCATTTAACTGGACCCTTTCACAAGACATAATGTTAAAGTTTGATCTACGCGCGCACAAGGGGTTGTTCTTATGTAACCTAACTTAGAGTATTCTCCAAGTTTTGCAATTACAACAAGAAAGCACAACTTCGGCATATATCGCCTAAAATAGAACCCAACGGTCACAAAAATATTGTTAATTAAATCACAAGCATGCCTACTTAAATTGTTTAACAGCCGACTAGATTTTACAGTGCAATTATGTCTAAATTTCATTGGGCAATTATTTTTCAAATGTAAAATTTTGTATTGTTAAAAGCATTCGGTCCCACTAGTCCGGTTGAAAAACTCATCCTTCCAATATATCTCGAAAAGGGTTAGCCACCAAATGAGTTTTTAAGGTATATTATTCTGCGGTATTTGGACGCAATGACAGTAACCCCCCCTTTTAAAATGTCCCACAAAATAAAACAGCAGGAAATTTTATGTGAAAAATTTTTATAGCGTCATAAATTCAATTCGGGAACTTTATGTAACCCCATAAAAGGACCGAAAGGTCATTTTATAGTAAGTAATAACAAAACTTAATCTCCAGCATTAACACTAAAAATGGTCGTCGAACGGGAAGGGCTTTTGTAGCGCGTAAACAGTCAACATGCAATTGTAGTTCTAGCGGTTGCGAAGGGACGCCATCGTGCTCTCACCTTAAAATAAGGCATCTCTCTGGTGCTCGTTGAAAATGTTTGCATTGTCACTAAAGACATAAGATTAACATTTTGTTTGCTCAAGATAAACATAGATAGGAAGTAGTTTGCTGCGAGGAATATAAGAAGCACTGCACAGCAATGGAGGATGCTAACGGCTGAAAGTGGGGCAATCTTATACCTTATACCCGCCCGCACATGTGTCATAATGTATGAAACCTGCAGAAAATATAAAATGCAAATCTCTCCTTTTGCCTGGGCCTCACCTTAGGGCTTCGGGGGAAGTTTAGCCCAGGGATATGAAATGAGAGCGAAAGGTTTATGTTTAATAAAGGGGTTGTTAAACAGACAAAAACAGGGACGAGATTTATAGCTCCGTTTGCTATTCCACAGCTGAGAATCTAGGTGTAAACGAGTTGTTTACTATTCATAAAAAGGAATTGCTGCAGGAACCCATTAGAAAATAGAGAATCCTCCATAAAGTTGTGAACTTTAAATTTATTGCTGGAATGTCTCTCCTTTCTTGCGAGATGAACAAATTTCTTGGAGCACAAGCATTTGTCGGACACCCTTTTGCTCTGATCTAGTTCAGGGTGGTAACAATGCCATACTGCAAGGATATGGCCCCGGAGGACATTGTAAAATACGCCTTTAAAATTAATGTCACATGTTTGTTAGAATCCTCTTAACTTCCCCAATAAGAACAATTCGTGTTATGTTCAGCTTGTATAAGTTTCACAAGAACCAATCTGGGTCTGGTTATTCTGTTGAAAAGTTTCTGTACAGTTTATTTGTATTGTATGTTATCTAGGGCAACCGGCTATTTTCGTTTCTGTATTTAGGTAAAATTCTATTTTAAGAAATACCCCCCCGTAAAAAATTTAATTTTAATAATATGTTATCATAAGTGAAAATCTTAATCTCATAACCGAAATTAATCCAAGTTAATTACTTAATATGCGAAGCAAGATTAGTATAGAGTTACTAAAAGTTATTAATAAATTTCTTTGACCATTCATCATCATTGAAGGAAATCCATTTAGGACACCCACGACGGAAATATGAGAAATAATATTCGGGGACATTATTTTTATCTGTAGGATTTCTTTTGTATTTAATTCAGGAAAATATTCAGCCTAAGGAGATTATTCATTTCATTTACAACCAACAAACAAATTACTCTACTTACGTTTCTTCAAAGAGACCGATCTGTTCCGCAATTTGAATGGTTTTTATGGAGTTGAATGTTAATAGGAAATAATTTTAAAAAAATGTTTTTTAAAAGGTGCGCTTTTTGTTCACTAGATCGTGCTCGATATTTATTTTATAAATCTCCGAAATTGTATATCGAATTTTATTTACTCCAGTTTAAAAGCGTTTTTTATGATATCGCATCACAAAAGAGAAAGAAATATTAAAAATCTTGAAGAAATATTTTATTTGAAGACTTTAGCCATCGTCTCTATTTATTTAATTTTGCTTTTATCGATAACGTCCGATTCCTTTGAAAATTATTTTTTCTAGTCTATTCAGTGAATGAAAAGGATCCCACGCAATTCTTATGCACCAGTGGCTTGTATCAATTAAGCGCATTTTGACATGTATTTATTCTTTTACAACGCTGAACAGTAGTCTTAATAGCCACCATGTGAAACACTCGTGCAATCGGTCACAGCAAGGTGAAACATATTTTGCTCATTCGTTTACATAACGACCTTGTGTTAATAGGATTGATACTGAGAAGTTCGCAATTAAATGGTAAAGCAAGATTAGGCCGCCATACACTGAATGGAAAGCGTATCGGCAATCCTCTGCATTCCCAATTTTCAGATGATTGCGCTTAAGTGTGTGGACGATATGACGAGCCACGCTTTCCCCTGAGAAATCATGTGAATAAAACTGACGGTTTTCCTTTGGCTTTGGCGATACACGAGAAATCGTGCACACGGGCAATCCTGTCGGTTGGAGTGCCCTCAATTTATTTTAAAATGAACTAAAAAGTAAAAAATAATTTTGAATGTAAAGTTTCGTTTTGCTCCAGCCAGTATATGGAAACTACCTACCTTTCGAAATGTAAAAAAACGTGGGACTCTTTACCTATATTCTTATTATATATTCGGAATTTTTCGCTGGCGCTCCATTACTATTTAGTCTATTATTTCTTCCACCATTTTGTAGTGTCCGCTGTGTTGGCTGACATTGAATTTGGAATGACGCTACACACCTAATAGTATTCTACTTGCCATAGCCTTTCGTTTGATATTCGTAACAAGTGGATTGTAAAAAGAAAGGCAATCCGCATTTTGGGATGGCCGCCATTTTGAATTTTGAATGACACCATGTAGCTAATTGTATTCTACTTGTCATACCCCCTGAATGTCACCTTTTACTAATATGGGTATGGCGAATCCAATGAAAATAAAGCCAATCTCTTAACTTGGTCGGAAACTACCCCCAAGACCAGCCTTAATTTTGTGTAGAAATAGCCCTTACGGTAAGCTATTTTAATAAAATAAAATAATGAAGTTTGATGCGTACCCCACATACGAAACTGGTTAAGGAAGATCCACATCGCATCGAATCCGAACATCGCATCGAATATCCACATCGCATCGAATATCCACATCGCATCGAATACGAATGAACCCTTCAGCAAATATTGTGTGGATTTTAATTATCAGATCATGTTTCTCTCCATCTATCACGAAACTACCCAAAAAAGAAAATTATTATCCCTGTTGACGTCCTAGACATGTACTAACAAAATAGCTTAAGTTTAGGTTATTTAGGCTATATGGATTAGAGCAATACTGTAATTTACTTTAAGTGTGCCTTGTTTGGCTAAATCTATAAAAATGAATTTATGTATGGATGTTCGCAAAAGGCTTCTATACCGTGCAACCGGTTTTTCTAAATTTAAAATGGCCGCGCAAACATGATTGAAAGTGCCAATTGTGTTTCGATTGCAATGAGAGAGGTATGCAGGGGTTTTTAAAGTGGCAAATAACGAATTTGTGGCCAAAACCAAGGAGGCTATACAAGGAGTACAAACTCTTATGGGGAAAATAACCGGAAATGAATGGGTAGCAGAAACAAAACTTCTAGTTCATTTTTGGCCACAGATGTCGCCTAAAGCTGACGTGCCCCACATGAAGTTAGCCGAATTTTACCCATTTCGACGATTTGTTCAAAATTAAGTTAATCGAAAAAGCAATGCAAAAAAAATCATTGGAAATTAATAAAAATTTATTGGAAAATCGATAAATTAGTTAAATACGAAAAACCGCATCGACATAAATCCAATTTAGAAGCCGATTTTTCAAGTTAGGCGTAAATATAAAATATCTTAATAGTTAACGAACTTGACCTTGAACCGGATGAATATAATCGGCCATGTTTTTTTGGGTACATGTGACTGTGGCGCCCTCATTAATCAAACGAAAAGTAACACGGAGTTTGTACTCCTTGTATAGTTCCCCTGGTCAAAACTTATAAATTCCAAATGGCCGGGGTAATATGGCCGACAAATTTGCCAATTATAGGTATTCCGATACCAATAAAAATCGGTATATGGGGGTTTTTTAGGTAGGAAGTAAGAAATTTATGATTAAAACTTGTAGATTCAAAATGGCGGACGAATTCTGCCAATTGTGTTCCGATTCCAACGAGTGGAGGTTTTTGGGGGCGAGAAAGCGGTTGGTGATAATGAGTATTTACGCAAACCGCCCCTAAGGGCACTGCTATATAACGTTGTTGAAAACTCTATACGAAGCATAGTAACCAACATATTGTTCTCAAATTTTTTATTTAGAAGTTTTTGGGTACGAGAAAGCAATTAATGAAGCCCATTACTTTCGAAAATCACCCCAAGAGGCACTGCTATAATGCTTAGGGGTTTTGGATACAAGAAAGCGATTGGTGATGTCCCGTTCGCATTGTTAGCCAGAACAATCTCTTAGCATATTCGCATAGTATTTTTAATAAAGCTTTGATCGAAATTAAAGAAATATGACCAGCCATTAACAACGAAAAACCCATTCAACTTAGAAATGTAGCGTCAGAAAGCTTTCCTTTTGATATTTATGAGTTCGATTTATTGAGAGAATAACAATTCGCGGCCTATGACAAAATTACCACTGCAGTGACAATTTCCCTGTGGTTAAATTTGCTTTTTCTCACATACGTTTTTAAGTTGACACTTGACAAATAAAATAAATTGTGTTATTTACTAAATGAGAAACGACGAAAATTAATAGAGAGTTAATAAAGGCCCTTGGAGACGCTAAAACATGGTACGAGTAAACATGGTACGACCAGAAACCCGCAGACGGTAAGACATGTGCTAAGACCGATTTACTTGAACACCGCTCTCTTGTCAAAATATTTCAAGTTAATCTGTCATTCAGTTGTCAACTGGTAAATTGAAACATTTCGTATACGAGTAAATTTGGTCAAACAAGTCCGCAAATGGTAGGACATGGTATCATCAACACGAAACTCCGCCCACGAACATCGACGGAAATCAAACCAGTTTTGATTTTAGTCGGACCGTTGGTCGAACCAAAAAACTGGTACGCGTACCGGCCCGTACACGGCTAACATCACCTCGAACATGGTCCCTGTACCACGTTTACTCGTACCATGTTTTAGCGTCTCCAAGGGCCTTAAGACCAATCTTTATGCAATATTAGAAGAAATTAAAACACCTAAAGCCACAATTTATATAAATGAAAGTGAAAAAGTTCCTTTGCGTTTTTTAATGTTCCTGAACAGAACAGATTTGAAAAAGCACTTCTTGTAACACTTGACACACTCCAATTGGAGCAATAATGTCACGATTTAAAATGTCAAAATGCACCTGGGATGTGCTGTTCCAATGGCGAAGCTGATTTGTCACAACTGAATGTTCCATCTTTGTCACCTGGGGCTTACGTGAATAGAACTTCTTCGTTGCCCAAACATTTTGTTGAGCCACCAACAAGACAATTATTTGAGTATTTCTTTCTTTAAATTTCCAATCATTCCATCCATCCATCCAACTGAACATAAATATGTAGTAGATATAGGTTTGACTTTTTAGGTACATACTCTTATCTAACTCTAATTCTTCAGACTATAACAATTGGGATATGCTAATTGCTAAGTTATATTATTACTAGCGCATAAATTTATACTTTCATATCATCAATTAATATTTTATAGATATTCGTAATTTATTAATACTTCAATACAACAACCGAAAGGATATCAAAACGGATTACCTAATTTATTATAATCGTTAAACTTACCACCAAAAATAATTTTTATTCTTGCTTCCAACTCAAATACATCCGCTGACGCATACATATCTCGTCCTGAGTCCTGACAGTAAATTTATCCCCCAGTAGATTTCGTTTATCATATTTCATAGAGAGGAAGTTCATCCTTGTCTATTCGACTTATAAAAGTGAAAATATTTTTTTTATTCACGTACAGCCGTAATTTTTTATGCCACCAGCTCTGCTCGCTTTTGAGAATTCCGTTTAGACTTTTATTCCTTTTATATGACAACACTAAACTTAACTGCAAAAACTGTTTAGCATTGCTCACGTCCTTTTCTGCCATGTTTGTTTTTTCATAGAGCAAAAATTTAAAGATGGCTTACGCTAGACCAAATTTGCGACTCTATCAAATTGAGAGCATGTGAATAACTGGTGGAAATTTCCCTTTTCGGGGCTGGGTTTTATTGCAACTATAAAATTTATTTAGTAGCAATCTCTGAATAGAGAAGACGAGGAAGAGCAAATTATTAAACACGGGGAAGCATTTTGGCAACACTAATCCATAGCATTCTTTACGTATTTGTGTCGATCCCGGTCAGTAGCTGTGTTATATTCATTCAAAAACCGGGAGGGATATCGTTTCTCAGCAACCATCTCGGTGAGAACCCTTCACTTGGCTAAATGTTTGAAGCAGACCCTTCGCAAAACCTGAACAAATTTCACTACGCCTATGTCCGGGATCGACAATGTATTTTGTTGTTGTGGTCAAAGTGAATGTATTTTGTTGTTGTGGTTAAAGTGGAGGGAGAGAATTAGAGAGAAAATTTCTTGCTCCCAAGTGCTTCCCTCAAATCCGTGTACATGTACGCTATTTTCGGTTCCTTATCTTCTCTATTCAAAGGTAGCAATATGGTTTTGGTATCTTTTTAAAAGTTTTTTAAACTCGAGAGGAAGACTGGGATATGTACATATAGAAGAAAATCGGCGCCTACATTTGAGATAAGGCGTTTTTAAGGCGTGAGAGAAATTTGGAAAAATTTTCAATTGATATCTTCTGAGATTTCGTTGATTTTTAGGCCATCTTCATGTGTGATTGGTGACTAACAATTATAATCAAATAACATTATTGCATCAAAGTAAGGTCTTCTAGCTTTAATACCATGGAACCGTTGAGTAGTTTCTTTTTAAATGTCGTTTAAAATTATTTCAAAATTTTATTTACCTTTTTTCTTTTGCTTCAAAGATAATAAAGTTGTCGTATGTTGTAGTTTATTGAAAGCAAAGAGCAAAAATATTTAAGAAAATGGAAAAGTTTGCATTTTTTGAATGTCAAATTCATTTCTTCAATTTTGGCACCACCTGATTTTATTTCTGCTGATGAATGCACTGAACTCATAATATGAAATTGAACAAAATTTAAGTTCGGTGAGAAAAGGGGCTTATGGATGAGCGAGAAGACTATACTTTTTGGTGCCATAAATTTGTATGGAAATAATTTCAGATTCCAAAGCGTGTTTTTTTTCGCCAGGTGCAGTAGGCCATATTGCGCCCGTCAGCTGATCTTATAACGCATATAGCATAGACTGGAAATACACAAGGCACTTCTAATTTGGTAACAATTTGCTTTTTCAATAAATTCCTGGAATTGAAAATATCATAGAGCCATAGAGCTTACAACATCTCGAGTAAAACTAAAAAATGGGCGCACGGCGGGCGAATCACGACCGCTTGTCTTTTTAAGGGCGATATGATGGCCGTAGAATTTTTAACTATTTTTAATGGAAGGATATACGGCCTCAAGACGGCCAAATTTCACCAAAAGATTTACACGGCCAAGAACTAAGCTGCACAGGCGGGCATTCCAGGACATATTTAAGCCAAAAAGAATATGCTCCAAATGTATTGTTGAATTTGTTTTATGGGGACTCGAATATTTTCGTTATGTACAATGAATGGTTCCGATTTATCCTACAATTTATCAATGCGCAATAAGAACGAGCTCGGAAGTCATCGGTGTGTCCATCCTTCTGATACTCTTCAAATGGCCGCGGACTAAGTTTCAATCACGTTTGGTGTTCGCCCGTTGTAAGGTCATGTGTTATTTTACTCGGGATAAAGCTCCTGTTAACCGATTCGAACATTTTCTCATAATCCACGAAAACAAGGTAAAGACTAGATCATAATTTTGTAGACTGCTCCACTATGATTCTCAAGGTGTTTATATGATGAATGCAGGAGCGGCCCTTACTGAATCCAGCCTATAGTGTCCTAAACGTTCAGTCTACTGCCTCTCTTATCCTTTATAATAATATGTGGGACAGGATTTTAACCACAGTAGATAATAGGCAGATGCCTCTCGAATTGTCACATATTGTTAGGTCCCCTTTTTTTGGTATTTTGACAGTGATACCTTCCGTCCAATCCTCTGGAAAGGTACAGGTGTTCCATACTATTTCCAGGGTTAGCTGTAGGGCATCTGGTATGAGGCTTGAGTCGGCTTTCAGCAATTCTGGCGGGATGCCATCTTTCCCAGCTGCATGAATTAAGGTTACTATTTCTGTCTTGGATAGGGCACTAGTGGCTTCCGCACTCTTTACGGCATGCTTTATGGTAAAGTGCTTTCCCGAGAGCTGTTTAGTAATTTGGTGCTGCACTTTAAATAACGCAGAGTATATTCTACTACATAATAAGATTTAGGAACCAATCAAAGGTTATTCTACTTAGGAGAGTCTACTATACAACAGAAAATATAGAGTGAGAGATATTCCATGTGGCATTGTTTCGAGCTGACTATATGCCGAGCCACATTAACTGAAGTAAAGCCACTGTTCCACTGAAATAAAGAACCTCCGCAACACAAGATTAGCCCACTCGTCCCACACTCATACATTACAGCCCTCCTTTCGAGCACAACACGGTATCTGGAAGTTCATTTAAGAATTGAACAACTCGACTGTGGAATAATCTTTGGCAGTCAGTATTTCCGAACTCTTACAACATCCTAGAGTAAAAAGGTAAAGTTCATCGACATCTTCTCGAATACCCACTACCCCTCTAATCGTACTTACTTTCCGCTATCCTTCCTACCAAGCTAACTATTAGGCATTGCACCATGACCTGAACGACATGACGGACTGATCGTACAAAGAGTGATCCCTAAACTAAGTTTTTTCTGTTAAAAAAAAAGGAATGCCGTTCAGCTATGGTGACTTGAAAAGGTTATATTTGCTTACTAGTTCATTATATTGTTCTATTCTTCTTCTTATATGGCCGTACAGTCCTTCTAAAACTCAGGGCTCTTGAAGTCTCTTTTTCCAGTCCTATCGACGTCTTGCTAGTCCCCAGCTCCCAGCTCCAGTTTTGTACAAGAAGTTTGAAGGTTAATTTGAATACTTACCGAACGACATTTAAAAATTCCCTTAAGGATCGTTTACCTCTTCCAAATTTTTTAAGGATTAGTTTTTAATATTGTAGATATTTTATAAGGTGTATGCATGTAGAAACAATTTAAAAGGTGAAAAAGTACTACTTTGAAAAAAATAAGGGAATTTTTCTTAATATGCTTGGAACGAACAAATTACAACTCATTATTAAATAAATATAAAAAAAGGCTTGCCATAACTTTGAACATAAATACACCGCAATTTTTTTTTAGTTATGAAAATGAAAAAATGAAAAAGGTAAAGCAAATAAATTTCATAAAGCTCAGATTAACGACACCTAGCCCTACAAGACAAAGGTATGGAATGAACTAAAGCAGAAAAAAAATCAAATGCCAGAGTATCCAGCATAGAATGAAGAACAGCTTAAGATTTACCTTGTCTTACTTAGTTTTCGGTACTTAATTTTACAGCCCGAGGATTGCTAAGACTTTTCTCTTATTTACTTTCTGCCGAAAGTTTTTCCTTAAAATCCCTGCTATAAGTGGAAAACACAACGCTTAAGCATTCTCCAGGACAGGTTGGTGTACAATAATCAATAAATTAAGGACTAAGAGTGATTACAAAACCAAGTCTCATTCGTCTTTTTCCTCAATTTATACTTGTGCAGAGCCTTGCTTAAGGCCATACTAAAACTCGTAGAAAGGTATAAAATGTTTTCCCTTTGTAATGATAAGTAATTTAAAAAGAAGCCCCCGAAAATAATCCCTGTCCCGGATATTGATTCCTTAGTTACAGATAAAACAAATAAAGCCACCGGTAGACATCGGCACACCCTCAGATATGCCTGCTTGAAAAATGTCACTCCACCTCAGAGGTTGACACCGGGATCCGGCTGGAAGAAGCTCGATCTCGGCATCAGTATATAATTGACTGATTATTATTTATCCCTCCCCATTAACAAAGAAAATACCCGAAATTTTTCCTACAGACAAAAGAAGTTAATGTCGACGATGCCCTGGGGGGATGGGGTGTGCACGAGAAATATATAAATTGCCCAATGGCAGAAGAATCCTGGCAATATATGAAGAATTCCCTGGCCTATTAACCTCCACACCTTTTTATTGAAGATTTTCGAGTCCCACAGGTACTCTCGGGCTGTGAATGCAGAGGGTGCTTCAGCTGGCTTTAAGCGCTTCCGACAAATTTGCGCACTATGGAGGAGACAAAAAAGCGGAAAATACTGCTTTAGGAAATCGTGCAATCCCACGGCAAGGGGCTGACACGGCCTGGTTAGGGGGTAGCTCGGATCCGAATTCTAGCGACACTTCACCGGGGCTCCCTCATTCAGCTCGATTATTATATATTTCCGTGACATTAGGCAAGAATTCCACTAACGATTCCTACTGTATATGAATTATTTATGAAGCGTCCTTTTGCCTTAGTCCTTTAACTACTCTCCCGGTAAGCTTTTTCCGCCTTTCCTTGTCTACATTTTTCCTGTCCCTGGCCCTTCATTTTTTTTTCGTCCCTACATTTTCTGTGTGTATTTTCATCTTTCGATTGTGGGCAGAAGCGGATATGTTGCGCGAGGCATTTAGGAAATTACATTGAGGACCTTTTGTTTGTTTTTGCTCGTTAAATTAATTCGGAAGCAGGATTTTAATAGAGTTTATTTGAGTTAAAGGAATCTGAATATAAAAATGCTCGAAATCCCCGCGGGATCTCGGCAATAATTGAAATCATTCAAGCAATAGTACACCAAATCCTTATTGATTGAAATATCATAGGATCCTCGAACGAAAGCGAGAAGGCATAATTTTGCCTTTAAGCGCTTGTTCAAAAATAAATTTCATTTCTTTTGGGAGTTTTGTTACTAAGGTAATGTGATCCCTGTTGGTGATTAGACTATTCCAGGGGTCGCCGTAAAATATTAGCTTTATTTTTCTAAATTTTTTAAGATAACAATATTGACGGACCCGACTCTTAAGTTTAAGCGGAAGAAGGCAATAGGGTAGCCATAGTAAGGTATTCAGTAAGCTTAGCAGCATTCCACGGCAACAGAATCGGTGAGATTTTAAATGAGTTTCAGTGGGCGTTTATTTATTTTATTTATTATAAATATTTTGGGCCATTTTTATATTATTTTTAGCTTAGTTTACCTTTTTTTTTTCAATTTTTTAATTGGGTTGTTTGAAGTTTTAAAAACGTCGTAATTCTATATTCTAGTTAAAAGCTTTTTCTTTCGTTGACCAAATTGAAATAATCTTGTTACCTAGTACGTTAGGGGTTGTCCAGTAATTACATGAGGCGTTTTGGGAGGGGGAGGGTTAAAGCCGAATCTCACTCAATCTCACGTGGGAGAGAGGGGGAGGGTCTCGGCAAATATCACGTATTTTTTTTCTCAAGGAACGGTGTAGAATTGCTAAAAAGCTGGGTTAAATTAAGTGAAACATGTTTTTCCACCACCCGTTCACTTACAGGCCGCCTGCAGGCCGTGGTCTTTCAGGCCAGGTCGGCAGGCATGGCCCGTTGAAGGCCACACATTACTCAGTCTGACTGAGGGATGAGGACTGCAAGCATCCATCTGGCAGGTCGAAGCATGCAGGTGACGCCATGATTCTCTACAGACGCACAGGCGAAGACGACAATTTAGCATAACAGTTTGTTAATTCAAGTGAAAAAATGTTCATGACCTCAACGAAAACTTTAAAGGTATACCCAGATTGGTGCGGCAGCGGCTAGCGGAGGAGGCGACGCGGTAACTGGAAAAACGTATAAAATACAAGGACCAGCATATTTGCTGACACAATGGGCAGACAGCGTGGATAAATCAAACTTATGGGAAATTCTCTCGCCGTCACCGCGTCTGCGCCAATCTGTTTGTGCCTTAAGGCGGCTCCAGACTCAAGCCGTAAACACCCGCAAACAAGCGCGAATGTGAGTCTGGATGGCTGTCGCCTAGTTCGCGCCTTGCTTTCAGTTCCGAGTGGATACGTGGCTTGAAACTGAATAGAAATTCAGATATTCAGGCACAAACTGACGATATATGCCCACACACATAAAGATTTTTGTCAGTTTTTTTGGACTGCAAGCCGAATACAGTTGGCGGCTGGTGATACTTGGCTTCAAGACGAAAACTTTGAGGCAACGGCCTGCCGTCCACTTGTGTGTGCAAGAGGGCCTTAAGATATTGCTAAATCCTACACAAACATTTTTAAGCGTACGCCAGAAAGAGGCATAGTAGCCTCTCGACTGTTTCGCCACCTCAGGCCAGACAAACGCGAGATTAGAGATTAGATGCCAAATCTCACCAAGGGGGGAGGGGGGATCGAAAAATCGCAAAAATCGCCTCACCTAATTTATGGACGACCCCTTTCTTATAGTAATAAACGACATCCTTGTCGGCGCTCTAGACCGCCTTAAGGATTTCGACTACGCGGATGATATCTGTTTGCTGGCCCACAGTCCCCACGGCCGGCGCTGAATAACCCTGACGTGGAACTGGTAGATAAATTCCGCTCACCTCGGGTAGTATTGTTACCGAAAATGATGGGGGAGAAGAAGACGTCAGTTTCAAAATCAATAAAGCACGAACCGCATATACATGCCTCTTCCGCATTTGGAGATCAACGGAGATCTCAATTAACACCAAATTCCGGCTGTTCAACTCCAACGTGAAGGCAGTTCTGTTGTATGGTTGCGAAAGATGGAAAGTCATTCAATTCGTCGATGCCTACGTAGTATCCTAAAAATCTGCTGGAAATATAAAATTTCAAATGAAAACCTATGGCGCCGTGCCGGCCAAGTAAGGACAGACAAAGGAAATGGAATTGGATTGGCCGCATCTTGCAATGCGAAAACGAAAATCTAGCCCATTGACGTCGAGTTGGAAGACCTTGAGCAACGTGCAGGAAAACCCTACTAGCAGAGGCCGCAACCACGGAGCAAAAGCATTCGTTTCTGAAAGTTAAGTTAATAAATGATTTTAAATTTCAATATAAGTATTGATCTAAATAAGATTGGATACGAAGAAAGACGTATTGAACAGAAAAAAAGAGAGCAAAACTCATTTTATTAATGGAATGAGAACTGGGAAAAGTGACTGAGAATTGAATTGAATAGGTGCATCATAGAAATAGGTAAGAATTAAGAATGAATAGAATTTTTTAGTTTCAAAATTATCAGTGGAGTTTATATGTGAGAACCCATCACGTAGTCTCGTAAACAAGTTATCATTATCTTGCCATATTTTAAATATCAACTAATTTCAACCCCTCATGCAACTATGTCGTTTTGTTTGAGGGTAGTAACCCCTCCAAATATTAAAAATAATGTTAACGGCAAATAAGCGGCGTCTAATTGCAACATTCCTTCATTATACGCTCGAAAATTGCGAATTAAAAACATATTAAAAACGAATTTTTCCTAACATAAAAGTGAGAAGTGTTAAAATACATTACCACCCCACCACGAAGCTGCTCGAGACCGACTGAAAAGATTTTTTCCTACGTTTTATCGTCATACTTAACATGGTCTAGCAACATCTAGCAATTAGGGGACAACGAGCTGTAACTCCTTCGTAAAATGAAAATGAAAAAAATAAGAGTTGAAAGGAAAGCACACCCTCCTCCCCCGCATTTTTTTAAAATAGCCCAGAAAGAGTGGAAAAATCTCGCAGAATCACAAGCAACAGAAATTCTCCTTTTCCTGCGAATCCTTTTAAAGAGTTTCTCGTCAAGTTTCCATTGTTGGAGCCGAGAACAAAACCAGATTTTCTTTCGCTTTTCTTTTTTTAGGTTTATTTTCTAGATGCTGAAAGCTAAGTGCATGACATTAATTAATGTCCGATTTATTTTTAATTAAACCATGAACGCCGCGAAACCTGCTTAAAGAGTTAAGAAATTCATGAAGGAGAGGAAAAAAATGCGTTTTCAGCAACAATTATAACTAGATTTTTGTTTTTGTGGATTTTAATAAAAATTCTTTTAGTCCCAGTGGATAGAGTCATTTTGTTTTTCGTTTGTTAATTATTATTTAAAGCAGACAATGGACGTCGACATTTTTATTCAAATTTCGTTTTCTACTCATTATTGTTAAATTTTCCTCCTTGATGGCTCCACTACAATTACAGCTTTATTCTTCTTCATCCTTTTCAAACGTCTCTTTACACTTGACCTGGTCACCAGTTACCATATGTAGCTCCACGGAAAACTGAATGTTATGTAAGGGGGCCACTGCTTCGGGGAAAATATTGCCGTGGAGCCATAAATGCATTGTTTTGTACCTTGTCACCCTAAGGTGGTTTTATGAGCACCCTCCCAGATGAATGAGTTATACTCGAGGCAGACCCGATTAAAGGAGTCTTCCCACTACAACGCATCATACCATGACCATAACCGTATCGACACATGCAAAACAATATTCTTTCATGTGTAACAACACCCTCTAGACCGTTCCATCATCAACCAATATAGTAGCGTGCCAAAATGACATATCCGGTGCTTTTCATCGGAGTTCCTCACTTAGAGTTAAGAGATGAATCAATCGTTAGGTTTGCGCCGTCCACTGAGGTTTTATTAGAGATGAGACAGCACTTCGTTTTGGAAACGTTAAATTCGACACGAATGATTGCAATGTCACCATCAGCGACAAAGCTGTAAAGTTGGTTGGAGGGGTTTGAGAGCACATCATGTACAAACATTAAAAAAACGGGGGAGATGCAATTGACTCCTGTGGAACCCCGGTCTAAATGGTGTGGAATTTGGATTCAACGCAATCGTTAATTGATAGGTCAAACCACTTTCTTAGACTCTAGATATTTCATCATCTATCTATTGATTATTTTCAAAATGATTTTGAAGAGTATAGAAGTGATTGATATTAGTGGTTAGAAAAGTTTTCAGTGTCATCTTTTTTCGGAATAAGCTGAGCATAAGCTACTTTCCAAGGGTCTGGATGTACTAAACAGAAGTATATGGCAGAGCGAAAAGTTTGCGCAAAGGTTTAGCCAAAGGGGAGGTACGTTTACAGAGGGGGAATATTGTCATTGTTTGTTGAATTATTCACATCGTATTGTCGATGAAGGCTGGATTTGTATCATCAATACCTTTTTGACTAAATTTGGGTAAGAGGCTCGGTAAAGACATCTTTACTCCAGTGTGTTTTAGTCTTATGGATTCATATCATGGTGATTTGACAATAATTTTTGGCTTGGCTTGTGTTTTGTGGTGCAAAATCCATATATACTCCTTCCATAAATTTTGACGTTTGGCCAATATTCACCCGCAAATGTTTCGTGTATTCCAAATAGTAGATATTCCTTATTCAATGTTTATTGAAAGTAAGGTCCATAGACGTAAAGGTAAAATGTAAAAGTAACGTCTTTAGCATCCTTCTTTTGAATATTAGCTCTTTCAGAACTACCCGAGTAACTCGGCACCTAGCATACAGCAGAAATGCACGCACCGTTCAATCCCGTGTAAAAATGAAACTTGTCCGCACCTAGCATGCAGCAGGCACGCACTAGCCTGCACGACATCAGAAGCTAGCATGCACGCTTGAGTGAAAATGAGACTCAAGAAAATTGACCGTTTTCTTTATCCTACACATTTTTTTAAAGCCCCAATTTTGCTCTTTTTACAAAACGGGCACGCCTGCGGAGGGAGCGTGCATGTCAGAAAACAAATTTTTAGATTTTTTGCCTGAGGCAGGAGCGTGTATGCCTGTGACAGAAGCGTGCATGCCTGTGGCGGGAGCGTACATACTAGTTGCGGACGCGTGCGTGCTTGTAAGAAAGGTAACCAACTGCATTATTTTTAATCTGGCAATCGTGAAGCGATGATGCTCTTCATGCCCGAAATCGCGGGCATGATGCTATGAACGAACTTAAGAGGTATGTTCACCTCTTTACTCAACTGTCTAGTACTCATCGGACCATTTTCGACCACCAGGCTGCTTGATTCTGTTGAGTTTACGTTCTTCGTAGATGTTGAAGGTCGGCCAGAAAGAGAACTATCAACTACCACTTCTTGGTCTGCTTTGAATGCCTTTATCCCTTCATATGCCTGTGTTTTTCAGAAGCGAAAATTCCAGTTGAATTGAAGTGCACTTAATAAACTAGCATAATAATTTTCAAACTGTACCAAATTGTAACTACCGCCATAAACTACACAAGACACACAGCACAGAAATTTTAAATGAATTAAAAGTAGATTTGCCAATTGATTAAGGAAAATAGGGCGATTAGTAAGAGCGATCTTAATCATCCACCAAATACAATCTTCAAAATAATCTGAGTGGCAAAACTTTTACGAAATCCCTTAAATTTCAATTACACAAATTTCACAATTCGTCCGCTCCTCGGGGCAGTAAATCAGCCCGGTGCCACCAAGCTGGCAGCATCTGCTTTCTTCGAATGATAAAAGTATTTTCCTAAATAATAATATCCAAAATCTACAAATTTCCCAGGAACTTTATAAAATTGTATTTCCCATGCAAATGCGAGGGATATTGGGCAAGGGTGGAGGGGATCAGGGGGCAATATTATCGCTTCTTAATTAGATTCTCATTTTCGGGGAAACGCTTTTGAAACGCTACCGAAAACGAAAACACAGTTATTATAACTTCCAGAACCTGATCTCTTTAACTTTCAATTTCTTAAAAGGCGGGGGGCGGAAGTTTGAAAGTGTTTTCTATAAAGGCACATCTATTATCTCGCCTAGAGCCACTTTAAGGTATTTTCTTACCTATCTCTAACCCACCCTGGATACTCTCTCAATGTCTTTCCTTACATATCCGCCAGACACAGTGGATTTGTAACCCATCGAAAGCTGGGGTTAAGGGGTTGAAGGTGCAAGCAAGTTGCCAAAAACCTAAGGTACTTCCCAACCCAATGAGAAGTCCTTGAATCCTTGAATTATTTCAATTTCATAACTTTACCATCTTCAATTTATTAAGCCGGCACCAGTAGCTTTAAACTTCACCACTGACATTGGGGACGGGGTGGCATTGCTGGGGGAATCCCCACTACCCCGAAAGTTTTCTTCACTCGAGTGCGGCTACGATTTTCCTTATTCATTCATATGACAAGGAAATAGATGAAAATTATTGCTTCCCTATTGCTGGGGGCCAGTCTCTAGTGGCCATCAATTTGTTATTATACCGATGTTGTGCTAGCGCCGGGGTTGTTGAGCTGTTTTGATTGAATAATGGGAGTTTAGAGAGTTTGGGGACTTTGGCATGTTTTCCAAAAGTTGACCTGGAAACAAAAATTAAAACTTGAATACTGCTATCGTAGTATAATGTACGGCGACAGGGAAAAGTTTCCTGCATTTGCATAGAAATTCAAAATAAAAAAACCAACCAACTTCTCGTTAAGGATTAAAGGCGAATTTTAATTACTTTTAATTGAAACTTGTAAAATGTCTAGCTTCCCAGAAATTGTAAGGGTTTTGTTGGTATTGTTTGATTGCTTAACCAAACTGTAGGTCACAACCAATACCATAAGTTAGACTGATGGTATGCTCGTACTGAACCAGAAAAAACTGGCACGCTTTTCCATCACCGTGGCTGTTGAACATTACTGACGGCAGCGTGGGTTCCGGGATTTGGGACATAAGGTCTCAGGTTAAGTCTAGTTCAATGTGTACACAATACAAGCAGAAGTTGACGCTTTATTAGCATACAACTATCAAAACTTAAGAAAGTCCTATGGAAATCCCATAGTACCAAGGGTCCTGGCCATGAGGCCTTTAGCAGAAAAAATACGGTTACCTTGAAAAGCCAATGACTGGTACGACACTAGTTGGCTTGATCACCATCATTGTGCTCTGAATTAAAACCCATAGAGGATCGACAAGGTGGAAGGCACCACCGGTAGCTCTCGAGGAGGACGAATCTGGTCTTCATGCTCGCAAGTTCCCATCGTTCGGTGCCAGCTTTCTTAACCAAAAAAAAATTGCATAGGACAAATAAAACGGGCAATTAGTTGGGTAACCATAAAGGGTTCCAATAACATACTCAGGAGCTTTCGTTCGAATTCTTAGGTCAAGCAGCATTGGATGTGGTTAGTGCCTAGTTGGGGGACTGCTTGGTAATACAACACTCGCATTAGGAATGGTATATGCCGATGCAGATGCATTTATTGTACAATTCATTTGGAGGCATAAGGAAGTACCTAAAGAATGGAACATAGAAACCATCTGTAAGTAGCCGGTCATTTGGCTTTATGAACTTTTGGGAAATCATTTGTGTCCCCAAAATAAAGAGAGCCCCTCTGAAAAATCTCCAGTTGCATTTTTTTAGAGGTGAACCCGGGTTTTTTTGTATAAAATGACTGGGCTACTACTTCGTCATACATTTCTCATGCTCTTCGTTAAGGCCCAATTATAATGAACGGATTTGAGCGGACTGAAGTCTGGAAAAGCAACGGCACAATTTTTATACTCTGCCTATATTTTGCCGATAGCTAACAAAAGTAAGCCTTTGTGTACAATATTATCTAGGTTTAGTCTTTCCTTCAACCTGCTAATATCATATGTATGGTATATTGTTGCGTGTTTCAAATATATATATTATGCTATAATCGTCAGCCATCCAAACTTTTTCTTACACAGAAACAAAAATCGTTTTTAATGTACCCACAAAAAAATCTATCTTTTAGTCAATTCAATAGAATATAAATTTATCAAACAAAAAAATCAGTACAAAAATAATTACCTTAATGTTTATTACATATAAAAGAGCGCTTAAATAAATAACAAATTGACAACGATGTTTACCACTTTCACTCAATTATAGGTCATACTATTTGAGTAAAATGTAAATCGATGGAAACAATTTTCAGATAAAATCGGATTAATGTTTGGATAAAGAAAGAATAAATATTTACACCTTTTTTTTATATATGCATGTGTATATTTACGATAAAAATAATTGTTGACGTAGATTTATTTACAATTTAGCTATTGTTATTGTATGGCGTTATAAAAAATACATTAACTTGATTATTATGCAATTATTGTACAAAAGAATTGCTAGGTGACTGAATAATTTCTAAACTACACAAAGTCTTTTTCGATAAGATACATTTTTTCTGATTGATTTTAACTTACTGAGGAAATTAAATAGTAAATCTACTCCTCCAAGAATTGGAGAGTCAGGGTATAAGGCTAGTAACCTTTTAAAAAGACTAGTCGTTATAAGAAATACCACTGAGCCAACGTCATGAAAATGAACAAGGTTAAAAGACATATCAACGTAGTTTCAGCAATTTTCTACAGACTTTAGCTTATACTAAAAAGATCGCGTGTTCACTTAGTGGACGGTACTCCCCCTTATTCGTTGGTAGTCTGATACTGCCAGCTTAACAGTCCGACGACGCGATTCCCACGACTGGTATTGAAGATATTTAAACTTTGCGAAATCGAAGCCCCATTTCAGAAATTGTATGTTTTGATTTTTGTTGCGGTGGGCTCCGTTCAAATTTCTTCCGTTTGGTGTAAACTCTTAAAACATCCAGGAGCTCAAACACAAGGTCCATGGCCTTCTCCTTTAGCACCCTCCAGACCATTTCGTCTTATAATGAGTTTTTATTCCATCAGCTGTCAAGATACTTTTTAGATATTTGTAGAAACTTTTATGGTTTTCAGGGACTGTAAGGATCGGCTCTAATTCAAGTTCTCCGTTTACCTCTGTAATGGTGTTTCGTCCGGTGGTTCTCTAAGCCTCCGTTTTTAAGGGAGGGTTGCCGGGAGCTCTTGAGTAGTCTAGGTTCTTATGAGAACAAACACCTTCTAACAATTGAAACAATTTTAATGCCTTAACCCTAAGTAACTATTTATTATTTCTGGATGCATGTTGCAGTATGGCTAAGCAACTACCTACTTGTTATCTCTGGATACATGTTGGTATCGGTAAGCAGCTACCTACTTATTAATTTTCTCTACATGTGTGTTACTGCTAATTACTAGGGCGGTCCAGGGGGATATGGGTATATCGGGCTGTTCGCTATGTTGTCGGTGTTTGGGCGGGTCATACCTTGACACTCGTTTAGAAAATGTTGCCAAGAACCTTGTCGAATCGTACACCTCAACAAGGCCCAGGCAACATTTCCCAGGTATTCGGTAGTGGTCGGTATGCGATGTGGGTATGTTTGTGTGTGTTCTTACCGTGCCTGATCATACGCCTCGACGCGGTATAGGAAACGCTGCCAGGAACATTGTCGGATCATACCCCACGACAAGGCCCCCAGGTAATCTGTATATGTTTTCCCGTGCCAGACCATACACCTCAACACGGCATAGGGCCGGAAAAGGTGACGCCTCCGGAAAGAGCCTGTGGAAAGACTGATTTTGGCCTGGCGAAACGGTTTATTTTATAACTAGAAAGCTCGTCGGAGTAAGAAGCTTTAAAGCTTCGAAGTGAAGCTTTCAATGGAGAATCATCTAGCTGGATGAGCATTTATTTTCCTAAAGCTTTTTTGGGGGAGGGGACAATTAGTAACGAATCGTGGTTCGTTACACCCGTAAGATTTAGACTTCCTTTATTTCTTTTTGTTTGTATTCAGTCATAAAATTGTAAGCAGGTAAAGAAGCCACTGGTAAATAAACAAAAAACACCTTGATTTTTAGGTGTACCAACATATCACAGAGCAAATCCCAAAAGCCGCCATTACCTAGTGTAATATATACACTGTATACAAAGAAAGACCAAGATTGTGCTCTGTGTCACGAATATCTGACGCATGATGAAATTTTCGAGATTAAATAGTTTTTATATAAAATTGAAATTGGAGTTCATTAAATTTTCCTTAAAAACGGTACTTTACTTATTTCGAAAGCCTAGTAATTCCGAGAAAATTGATCCTGTGAAGAAGGCAGTCAAGGAGGCAAACAAAGAAAATAAGTTTTCCGGTATGTTACATTGGTGCGTCATATCTTTCTCAGTTCCTGTCGTCTCAGTGAATTTTTATAAATGTTAGTTTAACCAGTGTTACTCTAAATGTCTTTGATAGAAATAACAAAAAACATAACTAAGAAATATTTTTACATGAATTTCTAGAAAAAATGTAAAATAAGTTCAAGTGTTTCTTTTCCTAGAATTACAAGTTTTCTAATTCGAGCAAATACTTAGATCAAAAAGGTATTTTCAAAGCCATATTTCCTCGAAAATAGTTGTGTATTTCCAAGTTTATTCAAAACATTTACCCTTTATAAACATAGGTCCTGGTATGAAACCGAACTAAATGAAATGAATTTGAAGAGAGTTGACAATTTCCTGAAATCGTCCTTAAGCCTGGCGCCCACTTAAATATATGTACATACTTACATATCATCAATATCAGCGACATCCGCCATCAAAAAAACTTGTGGAAATGAATTTCTTTTCATTCAATGGAATCTTATGTAATTTTGTCCAATGACGTCTTCGTGATGGAAAATAGAATCTACAATGACAGAACAGAAATACCATCTAGTTTTTTCCCGGACTTAGCAAGGATTGGAATCTCACAGCAGGAAAAATTCGTTTTGTCTCCTGAAATTTCCCACGATTTCATTGCTAAAATCATCAAAAGTAATATTTAATATTTTAAAATATTTAAATAGCAATTCAATTTTATAAATATTTTTTCTCATAAACTGCAATTTCAAAAACTGCTGTCAAACAATTTCAAATGTTGCCTGCTGTGATCGGCAATTTGACGAATTCGTCCGTTAGGACAGCACCGAAAAATGATAGTGGTTTTGGCAGTACCATTGTGGGGACTATGGAACCTTACACTAAATTCCATGATTGTACCCCGCAGAGCTGTGTAATAATATTGTAATATTGAAAATATTCATAAACCATATAATTTAGCGGTTGTTATGTCAACCAACAAAAAGAAATCGCGGTAAAAATTCAGGAATTCATATCGAAATTAATTAAAAATATTTCTTCTCTCTGATAGTCTCCGATTAATTTTAAAGTGAATATGTATTTATTATAAATATTTTTTTTAATTACTGCGAACGTTTCTTAAACAAATAAAAATATAATTTTTTTGTTCTTCAATATATAAATTTTACATGATTAATTATTTAATCAGGAAAAATTAAAAAATGCATATTTTTGTGGGAAGTGGTTTTTTGTTCCTGATTTTACAATTTAATTTTTACCTTCCATAAAACATACATATACAATTGAAATACTGTGCATTTATACAATAAAGCTGTTAATATTAATATTACTCACTTTCAGTGCTTATTAATAAAATCACCTGCAATCCAGTATATAAAAACCCCGGTGAAACAAAGGGTTTTTTTATATTTACCTATTAAAATAACAAAATAACAAAATTCGCAATATACTTGTGTCCTGCACAGTTTCGTATTTAACCTTTATCTTTATATTAATAAAAGAAAGATTCTGTATGTTTGTATGCGTGAATAAAAGGCGTTATAGCGGGCGCACCAGTTATCGCAGACCTTCGAAATTTCGCACGAAGGTCCGTGGGTGTCTCCCATGATGCACCCGAAGCTCTATTTTCGAAATTTATTATGGCCGCGAAAATATTAACCAAAATTCAAAATGGCCGGACAAATATTGGGTGAATTCAAAAACTCAACACTGCAAAATTCAGCAATTTGAAGTCTGTTGCTGATGAATTCTGCAGTGTTGAGATTTTGAATTCACGCATTGTATTTGCCAATTACATTCCGACTCCAACGAAGGTGGGTATCTAACAGTTTTTGAGGTTGCAAAAAACTAACTTGTGTTCGGAACTTATAAATTCAAAATGGCCACGCCAATATGGCCGACGAGTTTGCCAATTGTATACTGATTCCAATGGAAGTGGGTATCTGGAGGTTTTTCAGGTGCCAAATAACGATTTTATGATCAAAACTTCAAAAAAATTCAAAATGAAGGTGCAGTGCAATTGTCTTCAGATTCCAATGAAAATGGGTAGGTAGAGATGATCAAAACTGAAAATGGTCGCACCAATATGGCCGACAAGATTACCAATTGTATCCCGGAGCAGACTTTTTTTACCCAATTGGTCTAAGTGTGGCTGAGGTTATCTAAGCAATTTGATCAACAAGGTTTTTTGGAAAGATGGTAATGTGACAAGCGGAAACTTGGAATTTATATATAACGGGTAAGAAGGATAGAAACCCTTCCCCTCTGACATTTTAAGTATAAAGTTGGACCTACATATCCGACGTTTTTCTGTCGCTCTTCTCTTTTTTACAATTTCGACCAATTGGAAACAATTCTCTGCGACATCTTACCGTCACGGCAAAGAGCTGAACGACCTTCAACTTTTTCTGGGACAGGGTAATAGAAACAGCAGATTGTAAGTAAAATTTGAGATTATGTGTAACTGAAGTGTTTATTTATTTGTATTTGGTTGATTTTACGTGAACGTAAAAAAATGTTTTATTGAAATTTGTTTGTTTGTTAGTTTATTTGATTTTGCTGTGTTTGATAATGAATAAGCCAAAAGTAATGATTGTTTTTAGCTGCGACAGAATTCGTCACAAATGTAAAAGGCGTATTAAAAAGATGCGACAGTAATATTATCAGCTGTGATACACGACGGAAAAATGGCAGATATGTAAACCCACCTTAAGTCTACGGCGACTCTGCAATACAAGAATTGGCTGGCGTCTGTATAAACAAATAAACGCTAGGTCAGTGACATTGCAGATGAGAACCTAGGACCAGTCAATTGTCAGGCTTTAAAAGTAGTATGTGTAAAGCGTTGGATCTAAATTTTTATGGGAATCTACGGGATTTAACTCGAATTTTTCCACGAAAAAACTAAAATTTATTTTAATTGTACCATTTTTGGATCGTTAAAAAGAGCAAAATTTCAGTTTCATGACTGAGTTGAGTTGACTTTGGGTTAAAATAAAGTTGAACTGAAATCAAAACATATCCTACAATTTTTGTGTGAAATTCACATTTATATATTCGTAAAAACTTAGAACGACATAATTTTTTATTCCTGTGCAAGCTAAAACACCAAATACAAAACTAAAGCCGAAGACAGACTACACGGATGGTTACCAATCAAAACAAATGTCACTTCAACTCAATTACAACTCAACCAGTGTATATAAGCGAAATATCAACTCGCCCCAGGCAGGCGAGCTGAGTTGGGTTAAGTGGACCCAGTTTGAACTCGGCCCCGGTATATAAATGGGTTGAACCTGGTTCGAACCTAGTCATAACCGGGGTACTACATGTCTGTCATGTCGTTCAAGTCATGGTCAGTGTCTAGTAGTAAGCTTGATTTGAAGGATAGAGGACAAAGGATAGGTTAGGGGTCTGGGGGTGCGTGAGTAGATGTCGATGAACCTTGCGTTTGAACTCTAAGATATTATATGAGTTCGGAAACACCGACTGCGGAAGAGAGTTCCACAATCGAGTTGTTCTATTTATAAACGAACTACTAAAACGTAATGTGCGCGAAGATGAGGGCTGTAGCGTATGGGGGTGAGCCGAGTTGGCTAGTCTTGTGTTGCGGGAAAATTTGCCGTGTAGGCAGGAGGTTTCTGATTTCAGTGGAACAGTCGCTATTGTAATAGCGGTAAAATTTGCTAAGGGCTGCTACATTCCTGCGATGGCTTAAAGGGTCGATGGAGGAGCAAAGGGTGCTATCGCCAATGAGTTTGATGGCGCGGTTATGCACCTTGTCCAGCCAAGCCAAGGTGGTTTTTGGGGCACCCGCCCAGATATACGAGTTGTATTCATGGCGGGGCCGAATGAAGGACTTGTAGATTGTAGCCAGAGCAGTTGGCTGAAGAAGGAATTTGCATCTCTTGAGGAAACCCAGGCATTGGGAAGCTTGTTTGGCGATTTGGAATATGTGATTATTCCATCGCAGATCTGAAGATAAGGTTACGCCCTAGGATGTTTAGAGATGGGTCAGCCATTACATTCTTTTTGTCCACTGAGATAGAGGGACGGGTGGTGCAGGTTTTGTAGAGATGAGACAGTACTTAGTTTTGGTTGCGTTGAATTCGACACGATTCTTGCGGCCCCAAGCAAGAATAAGTTCAATGTCCCCGTTAATAAAATTGGACATGAGTTCACGGCCTACGGGACAAGGTCTGGCACGTGCTTGTCCTACATTATCCAAGGTGTGGGAGTAACGCAGGGTACCGTCATCGGCGAAACTGTGAAGCGGGTTGGAGGGGATTGAGAGCAGGTCATTAATGAATATAAGAAAGAGGGCAGGCGAGAGAATCGAGCCTTGTGGGACGCCGGCCGAGATGGAATGAGGGTTGGATTCGACGCCATCCAACACTACCATGATTGAACGGCTGGAAAGAAAGCTCTCAATCCAGTTCCTTAGAACTGAGTCGATACCAATAGCTTGGAGTTTAAGCAGCAGAGCGGGATGCCATACTCTGTCGAAAGCCTTGGATATATCTAGAGCAACCAAACCAGATTCACCGAAGCGATGCATGTTTTGGTTGAGAGTCTCAGGGAAAAGCTTTCTAAAATTTTCAGAATAGTGTGGAGCAAATCGTCAGGAAAGGAGTGGTGCGGAATAATGTAGATATTCGATAAAAAAGGTGTTTTGAAATATAAGTACAGGGGTAGCGATAATTTGGAGTCAGTAAAGGTATTAATTGCCAACTTCTAGAAGTGTTTTTATTAAAATGTTAATAGAGAACTTTTGTGGGAATATTTAAAAAGTGCATTCCTTCTTAATTAATCCGACGAACAACCTCTGGACAATATATGACAATAAAATGAAACCTTTAGACCAAATTAAACAACAAGGATGCACCTAAAATTAGCGGCAAATTCCATATTAATCTACACAGTGTACTAGGGCGTACTTAAAAGCTAAAAAATCTGAACTGCTTAATTTTTAATTGTAATGGCAATGGGAAAAGACAATACACTTCTTAAAGTCCCTGGATTTACTTTAATTCCTCCAACATTGAAATTATCATAAAATTTTACTGCCACGAGAGCAGAAAATCTGAATTAACTCACACAAAGGGAAAAACTTGATGAAAATAATTTTCTTGTAGCCATTCTAAAAAAAGCGTTTTACGAGATAAAGTTATTACAGCCAACAACAACACTGGAGCAGGAAGCGCAAGAAAAAAAAATTGAATCAAGAGCAAGGAAGTAAACAAATTTTCGTAAATTTAATTTCATCTTCGACATCAAGAATTCTGTCGACTCGTTATTTGCTGTTAAATTGGCTCCCTTTGTTTAACAAGCCACAAAACATATTCAGGAACAAGTAATTTCAAGACACGGGTATGTCTCTCCCTCTCTCTCGGTGGATATTTTTAGTCCTTAAGATTGGGTCGACAGTATTTTTTTCTCATTTCGGTATTGTCCTGAGGTTTCAATAAAAGAACCAACATAAAATACACAACAATTATATGAAAACCGAAAAACCAGAAACATAACAGGAAGCAGAACTCTTGTACCTTCGTTAGCCATTTCACTTAGGGTCCTTTACCTTCTAACGAGGGATGTAGCAATTATTTTCGATACGTTGACTTTTATTTGACTGACGAAAAAAAAAAAAAAGAATCCAATACTAATAAAACAGACCCGTGTCAGGGAGCTGTAATTAAAACAGTTAACCCCTTTGTTACGGCAAATACTACTACGGCAAAAGGAGTTGTAGGTTATTGTCGCGCGGTAACAACATCGTTGTCCGCAAATAAAACGTACCCCGGAAAAAATATCAATATCGACTGTTGAGGGGATTTAACTCGAAAAGTGTAAAACAAGGGAGAAATTTTCCAGTCGATAAATCCCATACTTTCGGTGAGGGTGCTACTCGCCAAAGAGTCGAACAGCATCCACCCCAGAAATACATACACTATATATATGGTAACCAGCTTTTGGTAGTTGGTTAATCGATAAATAATCAACTCCCGGAGCAAATCCCTTTTGTAATTATTCATTGTGTTTCGGGTGGCAAAAGCGGTACGGCAATGAGCAGAGCATGTGTGGAAGGGCCCCATATATGATACCTGCTAGCACACCACTAGTTACTGATTAAACTTGGTGATTATATTCTGCATATGTTTACTGGTAAATGCGAGCGATTTTATCGATTCCCAATCGAGTTTTAAGTTATTTACAAATACGCTTATCGACAGCAAATACTAATAATTCATTGGGCTCTTTATGAGGATGCGGTAATTGTTGTTTGTTAATCGCGCAAGCATTATAAATTGTTTGCATGTAAATTGATTATAGTTTGTCCCTAGGAGCGTTGCAAATTGGATTAGATTGGGCTTTGTGGAAGAAGTATATCAACGTATTTTGTAACACGTTCCGCATTGCAAATTGATGGTGAATGTGTATAACCATCTGAGTAAATTTTATAATGGAGGCGTTCATTCATATAAAAATAACATTGTTTAAATATATGTACTTCTATTGAGAGCTAATCAGGTTTAATTTAATATTGCCTAATGTGCTGAGGCATGAAAAAATTTTCTCGATGTGACTAGGAGTACCCCTATAAAGGTGCATAAGGGTAAAACCGAGAGGGCGATTTTTAGACATGGTTGTTCTGCAAAGTTTTTAAGGCGCCTAAACGTCGGGAATGGCACTTGGGAGCTACGGAAATGGCTATTTAGCCTATGGATATAACATGCTATCTTGACAGTGCAATCTCCGTGGTAGCACCTCTAACTTCGGAAAGCATTGCGCCACATTAGTGATAGTCTAAGCTCAGATGTGACCCTTTGTATTACCAGTCCGTCATGTCGTACACGTCATGGTATAATGTCTAGTAGTAAGTTTAGTTTGGAGTATATAGAGAAAGATAGGATAGATTAGGGGGAGTCGAGACGTGTGGAAGGAAATGGCCATGACCCTTACGCTAGAGCTCTTGGGTGTTGTATAAGTTCGGGAATACTAACTGTGGAAGGTGGTTCCACAGTCGATATGTTTTTGTTGTAAACGAATTTCTTAACAGGTGGGTACTGGAAGATAAAGGTTGTAAGGGAACAGAAAAATTTGGCTTTACCAGTTAAAGGCAACTCCCTAGGTGTGGTGGTTTTGCTCAACTTCTATTCGGTGTCTTCGACATCTTATGTATGTCTTACTTACCTAAGAAAGTAATGAGATGCAATGCCCCTAGGAAAAAGAAAAGTGACAAACACGTGTTGCCAGTTGGCACGCGTCCAATTGCGCGAGATTTACAAGCAAAACTGGCATTCGAATATCGTACAGCTGAGAAAAGTGGGTTCAAGTAGGAAGCACTATTTGCTGCTGGTGCTCTTCTTGGCGCACCACCTTAGTAAAAATAAAAAAATGGCCTTACAACGGGCGAACGCCAACCGCTTGGCTTTTTAAGGATGATGGCAGTAGCATTTTTAACCATTTTTAATTGAAGCACATACGAACTCACAAACCCGGAAACTTGTCCAAAAGATAAGGCAAATTTGAGCCAAAAAAGAATCTGCATTATATTGTTGAATGGGTTTGAATGGGAACTTCAACATTTTCGTTAAGTATAATGGTCCTTTGCACCAATTTAACGTATAGTTTTTGTTGGGTGTCGGCCTTGAATATAAAGAGAATGAAGAGTTTACGATTGTTCGTTTATGCATGCGTCTCATTTATTATAGGGGAACCCGTACAGTCCTGTGATGATCGCCATATGGCCGAGGATTATGTTTCAATCACGGTCGACGTTCGCCCGATGTAAGGCCATTTTTTTTTATTCGGGAATGTAGCTCAGTTCAAATACAATGTCGTGGCGCTTAGTCTTGTGTGTTGAATATGTGCTATTTGACGTATTTTGCGAAGGAGGAATAAGAGAAGATGACCCGACCCTTGTGTCAGCAGAGGAAAGAGCTAGGATTTTACGAAGCTACCTTTAAATTTATAAAAGAAAACGATGAAGAGCTGTTTTTTAAGGCTACGGGAACGAATTGCTTTTAAACTTAGTGAAAGGCCATCTAACAATAACTTCACTACAAAAACCAATAGATCCAGAGTGTAGGCTTGTCTTCTAGTCTGCTTTGACATTTTTTTAGAATATTGTTATTAATATTTGAATATAGCAGAGTACGATGATTTTCTGAGAGACCATATGAAACTCCTGTCTGAGTGTTGTGAGCATTTTCGATTTTTTTGGAGAAGCTCAAAACTCTATTTTTTACAAATTGTTTTTATCAATTTGCCATATAATTGTCTAGAGAAAGTACTAGCGAATGTGTTGAAATAGAATTGGAAACCATTAAGATATTGTTCTGTTTCTACTATTAAGGTTAATGGTTAGAAATTTTTTGCCCGCGCCACAATTTCAACATAGGGGTCTCCAGATCCTTAATCCGACTCTGGGTCGGTGCAGATTGAGCAGAGCAAAGAAAATTAGGAAAAGAGTGGGTGATAGAATGGAACCCTGAGGAACACCGGCCCAGGTGTTCCTTAGATTCCATAGAGTCAAATACTATCTTGTATGAACTGTCAGAAAGAAAACGCTCAATTCAGTACTTAAAAACAAAGGCGATATCAATAGCTTGGAAGTTGGTTGACACAGCAGATTGTCATACTCGGTTTAAATATTGGGTTACAATTTCTATGAAATCCTACTTGAGGTGAATTTTAGGTGAATTTAACCTTCTCACAATCCTTTTGCATCTTTAACATGAAGGTTTTCTTACAATAACTCTTACACTTGTATGCAATAGTTGTAATTGAATTGAAAAGGCCAAGAATATTCTATCGTTTTTGTTTAGTTTAAAAATCTAGACGCCAGCACTGTATTTCATTATCTCTACTATAATCAATTTTATAAAATAAATTGAATTTAATTAAAGCTTAATGTAATCCTCTTTCTTAGAAAACCAGTTCGTACGACATTCCAGCGCACTTATAGTCACAAGCTCTGAAAAAAGACCTTAAAAAAATCAATTTCACGTTGAAAAGGGTACATAATTCGATTAGAGCATATTCTGACCTTATCTTAGTACCGACATTAAAACACCCAGCCCCGAGAGCCAATAAAATTAAATTATTGCTTGGAACAAGCCATAATGAAGGGAAAAAAATTTCAAAAAAGTGTTAAGTACGATACCTATTAAGAAGGGCCGCAGCCCCCGGGGCAGCCGAGGAGAACATCAAAAACTGCAAAAAAATACTGGTTAACGTGAAAATAGGCGAATAACTCAATTAAAGGGCGAAAGCCAATATAATAAGGACTCAATCATTCTTTCCTAATTACCAACCCTAGCTCGAAGCCTTGTAAGTTATTCAACCCGGCGTTAATTAACCACGGCCACCCACAACCAGCGCCACCACCGCACTGGATGCCAGTTGTACGAGCGAAGAGGCAACTTCCTATCCTCTATTGGGGGCGTAAAATAAAGTCTATAATTGAATAAAGCCCAAAAATAATGGATACTAACTTTTCAATTACGTGACCTGGAAGATTTCCATTTTTATGATATCGCGGCTGCCATGGTTTCCGGCTGCAGTCCGTTGGGCTTATCGAGTCGCCAATTGACGCTTTATTGTCCGCCTTCAATTTGCTGTCAGGACGATCTCTTGTAGTAATATTAAATCAAAGCGCGGTCGACTGCACCACGACAAGGCAGTTTGGCTCGACTGCATTTGAACTTTGAGGGAAAAGGTAAAGTTTCACTCAGCATTAGGCAACTTCGCTCGACTTTGAACTTCCGGCTTTGAACTGAACGCCAAACTTCACCTAATTTACATTTATTTGCTTGAGTAATTTACTTTAAACAAAAATATAGCATGAGTCGCGCGGCCGTGTACTACAACAGCTGCAGGTAATTTTGGAAGACAGTTACTGCAGAGAAAGTTTCGTAATTTTCACAAGTTAATTTGATTTTTGAAAAATAACTAGACTAATTGCAGCCCACTCTTCAGCTACAAATTCGTGCATATCGATTCTGTTCTTACTAAAAGGAATACTCGTACACAGTAGCAGCATTTAGCCACTTTGTAACTTTCCAAGAAAACCACATGTGGACAGAAATCAAACGTAATTACATTATCGATTGACAGCTTTGCTTAGTCCGTAGTTGATTAAGGGATCAACGCATGTAATACTATGGGCATTTGCATAATGTGCATCTGTGTCGTTCCTGCAGACTCTCTTGTGGATTTAATTATTAATGACATTCGGTAGGTCTCTCTACATGAAGAATTCACCACCAACGTAAGAGCAATGTTTGTAGATTTTGTTAATTAATAATAAGGATTATTTTTGTGTCTCTGTCCAATATTGCATTAAGTCCTTTCGTCGATGGGTTTCTAGTCTGGTGAGTGTTTATCCTGTTGCTACTTAGCAGCAAATTTAGTTGAAGTGGTACTTGTATGATCTGTGCAGTAACTAGGTGGCAATATCCTCGAAGTAAAAGGATGAGACAAGGATTGTTCGATAAAGTTCACAATTCTCACTCCAAAGGTAATAATAATAGTATGTTCTATGGATCCACTGATTGAAATGTCAATTAAGACAAATTTTACATTGAAATTAAAATAAATCCCTTCTACGCTTGGCCTTATAATCATGACATAAACAAAAGTATTTTTTTTAACAGACTAATGCAGATTCGTTCTACTACTGGGTTTCTAGGAATGCTCGAAGTATAAATTGTTTTCGTCAAGGGTTACGTAGACTATGTTGTCATCATAAAAGATACCAGTGTACAGTGACAGTACCATATACTAAGAAACAAATACTGCCGAAATTGACCGAACCGATCCTAGTAGATAAAGCTTTATACTATATACAAACAGCGAAATACTATGGCGAGATAATCTAATGAACAAGATATGTAGATCACAGAAAACTTGCCGCAGAGCCTCTGGACCTACATATAAACTTGATAGACCCAGCATCAAATAACACTTTTGTCATCTTATGGAGCCTTATTTTGGTGACATAGAGCCCATGTGAGTATACACTGATAGAAGATTCGTTTCGTTGTCTTGAGTAGAAACATTTTTCAGTCTTAACATGAGAATGCTGTTTCAGAGTAAGACACTAGAAATTCTTGAGCCAAGCAATTGCATTTCTTCGCTCAATACTTATACTTTTCGACCAAGATATGTCTTTTTCGAAATAAGATTTTTTAATTTTTTACTCAAGAAACTAAATATTTTTTATTCAAAACAAAATTTGTATTAAATAAAGACACGATAAAGTTTTAATTCGAGAATATTTATTAAGGCAATTCACTATTTTATTACCTTGAGTTGCTTAAATTAAAAAAATGAGTATCTCAAACCAAGAAATTTTTTTTCTTACTTCTAGTCAACTTTTGTCTTCATCCAAGACAATAAAACCAAGACTTTGAGCATTGCTTATCCGAAGACAATTTTGTTTTCGTTATATCCAAAACATTATTTGCTTGGTTCCAGAAAAAGTCTCTTAAGACAAGAATTTTTTTTTATCAGTATATCAATAAGCAGAGATGTACGATATTTTGGCATGCACCTATGTAAGCGTAGGAAGACTTTTCACTACCCTCGACACACGGATGTTGTTATGACGAAAACAAACTAACGATGCTAAATATTCATTGTAACGACGGAAACCAACGACACAAATTTTATGTAGTTACGACGAAAACTCAATAGAAGGTCATCTGGCGATCGCAAAAAGCTCGTTTTTAGAAGTTTTTTCCAGCGTCATACGGTATCAACTGATTTTGATTTTAATTTTATTTGAAAACTAGCGAAAACCCGCGTGCGTTATTTTATTTTAGGTAACTCATAATTTTAACTCTCTCTTGCCCTCCTCTATTTCACTCGCTTTTTCCGCTTGTAGTGTATAAACCACTACCAAAACGTGGGCAATCACACAAAAATAATTTCATTACGCTTTAATTCGGCGAGGGCCGTTCCTGTAGTTTTATATTCTAAGGCATTTATCCAATAATAAATAATACTTAAGCGAAATGACATTTGACTATCTTCTTCTTGTTGGCAGGAAATCGCCCGAGAAGCGTTTTTTTACTTTTCAGATTTTTGATAGCATTTCCACAACTCGTGGCGTTAGTTTGAGCCAGAAAACTGGTAGACAGAAAAGTACGCGGGCAAGACCTATTCAAAGCAAATTTTGACAGACAGTTTTATGACATGTCAAAAACAAATTGACATTTGACATTTTATATTGGGTTTGACTCCATTGACAGTAAAGTCATATGTCAAATCATATAATGAAAAGGTACCTTTAGTAATACGGTATGTACAGCATTCTCGAAGGGCACCTAGACGATACCCAGAGTTTATTTTCCTCCTATTGCCCGTTCTGTCCAAAGCCATTGCCTACACTTGAGGTGCATACAATAAAACGGAACTGAACACAGTCGGGGTAAGGCTTGGTTGGCCTGGGATCCCTTATACATATTCGGTAGCATTCTCGCGAGTGCTACACTGATGGCACCCCGAAGTGGAAACTCGGACTATCATCATTTCCAGATACCTAGTGCGGAATTGGGGCGGATTGCCTGGAACCCTACTTGCTGACCAGCGAGCCACGTTTTTATCTACTATATCTCTTCGTTTGCAAATGACGCGATTGCATCTAGTCGCTTTCCTGCTTTCGCGATCTCGTAGCCTCCGACGAACACGATAGGCACCGCTTCTGGCGGGAGGCGGAGTCAATAATTTATCGTCAATGATGATCCAAAGAAGGGGGCCTAGGATGAAACCTTGACGGCACTACAAGTTGTCCTGTAGTCCCTCGGATCTAGTTGTCCTCGGATCGGCATGCAATGTTCTACCTACTAAGAATTTTAACAATGCGGACTTGGTGTATTGGGGTGTTGTTGTTTTTCACTTCAAGGGTTATCATTGCGGAAATCTTAGTCCTATCTATTGCAGCCCTTGCTAGGTTAGTCACTACCTTGACCGCATCCTTTGTCGATCTAGCTTTCATGAAGCCAAAAAGCTTATCCATGGTTCCTAAACACCATATCGGCCTTAGGCCGACGGGTCCCTTCGGAGCTTACAGAAAATATCTATTAGATTAAACAGCTATTACATGTCGAGGTACACGAATAGCACAAGTTGCCTTATGCACCTGGACTGGACCATGAATCGATGAACGTGGACCTAAACGACATTATACACTAGTAGTAGAATGGTGATTCCTAACCTAAGTTTATCACCTAAAAAAGTTTTTGCGGCCTATCTGGGGACATTTTGTATAATTATTGCTATGATAATATTTCCCATTTTTATGATCACATCTTGAATTTATTTCCATTCAACAGCAGCAGTGCATTCCTGCGGTAGCGAAATGTTCAAATTTCAACCAAATTTAATGTTGCACATAAATCGCCCCAACTTTAAGGGGATGTTATGAAACATTTCTCCCGGCTGCCTTAATTTAAAAAATTTAAATGTGAAATACTCTGCAATAAAACCATCAACCGAGAGCGCATTTCCGCCGCCCCCGGTCTTCGCCACTTTGTTGCTGTTATGATAAACGAAGCCAAGGAAACTTTTCAAATCAAACTTTCCCTCTGCAATAAACTAGTCATTTGGACTTTTTCATTCTTACAAGTTTTCCGCCGCCCCGACCAGCACCCACCCCCGGGTCGTAATCCTCGCAGGATAAATATTCATGCTGTTCCACAGGCAGAGAGGAAGCACAAATCAAAAAACTCCTAATTATATCATCCAGGCGGACATTTAATATCCATGACTATTATGACATTGTGAGACATTATCACAGCTTATAACATCCATTATAACATGCTTCCTTACAAAAGGACTATTAAGGCCATTGTCGGGGGTGACAGGGCCACGTATTTGTATTTCTGGCGTTTTGTTTGGGCAATTTTCTGCCCAGTGCTCTTCCAAAAGGGCCCCAAAAATAAAATTCTGAATGCTTCTTCTTATGCCTTAGTCCTTTTATATGTATTCGCCTACAGCAAGAGGACGAGTCCGGAGTCCTGCGGGGATGGGGGCATCCAGCATTACCAGCAGCACAACTAGGATACTGAATAGTGCTATCGATTCCATATCAGAATTCTCGCATTTGACTGACAGCAGACTTCGTGGCGCTTCCTGAAACTTTTCAAAACTTCCGATCCACGCGTCTCGTATAAATGGTTACATTTTGACAAAAGGGTCGGGATTTCAAAGGACACTGAATGATAATATCTTCGGGATCCAGTCGCTTTTCACAACAGTTAAAGAGTGGAATTTGTCGTAGATTTTTGTTTAGACCCAAATTTCGGGCTAATGGCGGTATTAGCAACCAAATTGCTTTAAGCAGTGATTTAGTAAAGATTGAATTTCCCCGGCATTCGTTCGTTCCGTGGGCGCACTTTCACATAAGCATATAAATACATAAACAGGCTTTGTTATTTCCATATTTAACAAAAGATGAATATTATTCCAGTTTTCATCTATGGAAATAAGCTTTTATAATGTGTGCTCAGGGGTAAAATATTGGATAATGTTGAAAAAGGTTAGACGATATAGCCCCTACAGTGTAGGTGTATATCCATTCGTAAACCCCCGAAACTGGGAACTTGTGGTTGTGCTCGGGCGGCATATCTCTGAAAAGGCCGAAAAAAAATTCGTCCTTACTACGTTAGGTAAATTAACAGGCCATGGAAGAATCTAAACCTTTTATGAAATTCACGAACAAAAACAATTTGACAGGATTAACCCAAATATGGAGTGGTATACTCAAGCGTAATACTCTAGTGCAGGAAGAGATTTTAGATTGGGTTAATATAAGGGAGCCAGAAATTAAAAACGCCGCATTTATGGCTCTAGCAGGGGCCATGCTTTTGGTAATATAGTTTTCGTATGATAAATCAGGGATCAGGATTCACGAGGCATTTTCGGGCTGATGGTCCTTCATGCGTCACGTTCTATGTATAGAATCAAAAAAGTTGGTTGGTTATTAGAAGGAAAGATATTAATATTACAGGGATTTTTCGGGATAATTTTTTTATTTAAAACTAATCCGAGTTTGAGTGAGTATAAACTCTATCGCTACTTGATACTATATTGTGATGGTCAGTATTAGTGGAATAAGAATAATGTAGTTGATTTATTTAAGTAAGCACTCGTCGTAACTATGTTGCGCTGATGCGATTCTAGTTCAAGCATAAGGTCATCATTTAATTGTGACATACACTACAACTGTCATACAAGTCATTAAATACCTGGATATTTTTAAATTTCAACTAAAGTAAGTATGTTTTAAGTTCAGCAAAAGAATTGAATTGTACTTATTATCTACTTTAAAATAGGAAAAAAAGTGCGGGAAAATTTAAGAACATTAAACTCATAAACAAGATTTCCTGGACAATGAAAAAATATAAAATGAATGCATTTCAGTAGTCGAAAGATGCCCATGGAAGGGATCACAAAAATGAGGGTGACCGAAAGGTATCATAAAACCCTCATAGGGAACGGAACGCTCCCGGAAGGGAGGCCGGAAGACATATATATCTTCACGGATGGATCCATGATTGACGGCAGAGCAGGTGCGGGAGTCTTCTCAGAGGACTTAAATCTGACCTGCTCTCTGGCTTTGGGGAATTACACCTCAGTCTACCAGGCGGAAATGCTTGCTCTGCTGCACGCGCTGGATCACATAAATGATGGTCAGGTGCAGGGAAGAAGTATCCTTATAGCACTGGACAATCAGGCTGTGATTAAGCGCATGAATCAGACAGAGATTAATGCGTCTCTGGCGTTGGAATGTGTCCAAAAACTGAACAGGTGTGCGAAACAAAACAACGTGATGCTAGCTTGGGTTAGAGGACATACAGGCATCGATGGGAACGAAAAGGCTGACAACCTGGCAAAACAAGGGTCAACCTCGGAATTCTGGGGACCGGAGCCATACTCTGCCATTGGCAGAGGGTTGGTAAGGAACCGCATCGAGAAATGGGTCGCTGAGGAACACCGGAGACGGTGGGACGCTATGACCACGTGTAGGCAGGCTAAGATGGTGCTTACGTTGCCGATTACCGCAGCCAGAAGAAGGATCCTGCATATGCAAAGGAGAACCCTCAGATGGTTGGTGGCACTGATTACAGGACACGGATGTTTCAGGTATCACCTAAAAAGAATGGGAATTCTGGAGGATGACACCTGTCGGAACCTGAGACGGCCACACACATAGTATGTCACTGTCCGGCGGTGGCGAGAAAAAGGGCTGCCATAACTGGACTCCATTGGATGACATGAGGCAGACTCCCTTCAATCAGCTGCTTGCGATAACTAGGGGAGTCGAAGCAAGGGAGCAATGGGACAACCACTGCACAATCTGGTGCTCAGGCTTGAACATGCAGCTCTAAACAAAGGAGTTGCGCTGACGGCCTTCCTCGATATCGAGGGAGCCTTTGACAACACATCCTTTGACACTATAGCTAGGGCTCTAAGTAGACACAGTCTAAGTAGCACTTTCTGCAACTGGATTGACTCTATGCTGAGAACTCGCAAACTAATTGTTTCTCATGTTGAGGGGTCTCTGGAGGGCACTATAGCAAGAGGCTGCCCGCAGGGAGGAGTTTTATCTCCACTTCTCTGGTGCCTTGTTGTAGATGAACTCCTCGAGCTGCTCAACGGTCGAAACATTTTCGCCCCAGGTTACGCTGACGATGTCGTCATAGTAATTACAGGTGAATCTGAAGGCGCCATGTCAAGGCGCCTGCAGCAGGCACTTGATCTGGTCTCTAGCTGGTGCGAGAGCGTTCCTTTCACCAGGAAACGATCACTACCGGGAATATGGGAACCTACATTCGCGGGCAGAACTATAGGCTTTTCACAAAAAGCCAAATATTTAGGAGTGACGCTAGATGCCAAGCTCAACTGGAAACAGCATATGGACACTCTGATGTGTAGAACGCGCAGATCCCTGTGGGCTTGCCGCAGAGCTTGTGGTTCCACCTGGGGTTTGCAACCGAAAACCATGTACTGGATATACACCACCATCATAAGACCCATGGTAACTTATGGAGCTTTAGTTTGGTGGCACAGAACGAAGCTTAAGGGTTCCATAACCATTTTAAGCAAAATTCAAAGAATGGCTTGCCTCTCGATCACTGGGGCCATCCGCACTTCCCCAACGGCAGCGCTGGAGACTCTCCTCAATTTGGTACCCCTCCACCTTGAGGTAGAGAAGTCCGCCATAAACGCGGCGCTGCGGCTGAAAGCGAATGGTTACTTGGGCGCTGGTCTTGGGCGAGGACATTCTATAATAATCAACATCATAGAAGAGATTCCGGAAGCGGAGATGCTATCGGACGGCATGCCCTATAAAATCTCAAAATTTAAGCAACCTTCTGTACATATATACAGGAAAGGCTTACCTGGACTTTTCCTAAAGTTTTGCCGGGCGGGCTAGTATGGTACACGGATGGCTCTAAAACGAAGACAGGTGTAGGCGCCGGAATCTGGAGTGAAAGTCCCAGATTCAGCAAGGCTATAAGTCTAGGCACTCTGGCAACTGTCTTTCAAGCAGAGGTGTACGCTATTCTGGCATGCACTCATGAGAACTTAAGAAGGGCCTACCAAAATAAACGGATTTTTATCTTCTCCGATAGCCAAGCGGCAATTAGAGCGATAAGGTCCCGTAGGACCAAGTCGAAATTAGTTTGGGACTGCCAACGTGCTCTTCATGTGTTGGGTGTTCTCAATCAAATTACACTTGTCTGGGTCCCGGGTCACCGGGGCTTCGAAGGCAATGAAAGTGCGGATGCCCTGGCTAAACAGGGCTCTGATTTAGAATTCGTTGGTCCAGAGCCGGCTATTGGGGCACCGTCCAGCTTGCTGCAAAGGGCCCTGGCCGATCGGACTTTGATGAAACATATTGAACGCTGGAGGTCCGCTCCTGGACTGGCCAACTCTAAGCGGTTCCTTCCAGTGCCGTCCCCTAAGACGGCCAAGGAATTATTACGGCGCAGTAGGAGTGATGTTAGGACACTTGTTGGCTTAATTACCGGACACTGTGCCCTAAATTACCACTTATGGAAGATAGGAAGGGCGGAGGACCCTACATGTAGGCTTTGCCTAGAAGAGGATGAGTCTGCCCTTCATGTTCTCTGTGAGTGCCCTGCAATAGCAAGGAGCAGGGTCTCTCTGTTCGAGAAGTCCCTGCTCGAACACTCAAGTCTAAACGACAAACCACTAGGCAGACTGCTGAACTTGTTCAGGCGGTCTGGCCTACAAATATGAGGTGTAGGGGTTGTAGTACAATAGGCTAACTTAATGACCGCAGTACCTTTGGACCTAATACCTCACACAGGAAAAAAAAATGGGACAACCCACTGCAACCCCAATAAGATGACTCTAGGCAGAGGGACGAAAAGGGACCCGCAAATAGTGGTCTGATTCGGTATCCCTCGAAAATCTATATATAAAAGGCTCGCAGGCATCTAAGCACTCAGTCAAATTGCTCCTATTGACTAAACTCAGTAACCCTTTTGCGTGACATTTGAGTCCGGATCTGTAAAAGAGTTCAGGACAATGACAAGGATGCTTACTTTCGCCATAATTATTTCTTATAGTAATAAACGACATCCTTGTCAGCGCTCTAGATAGTAGAACTGGCGGCACACAATGGGGTTTGCTAGACCGGGTTAACGATCTCAACTACGCCGATGATATATGTTTGCTGACCCACAGACACGAACCAGGACCTTAAAAACATGTTCATCAATTTGGCAAAAGAAAGTAGTCCAGCAGGCTTAAAGCTAAATCCGAATAAAACCAAAGATAAGCGGATAAATGCATACACCCTTGAACAAGCAGCACTGAATAACCGTGTAGATAAATTCTGCTACCTCGGTAGTAAAAATTGCGGTGCAGAAGCAGACGTCAGTTCCAGAATAAATAAAACAGGAAGCACATACGCATGCCTATTCCGCATATGGAGATCAACGGAGATCTCAACTAACACCAAATTTCGGGTGTTCAACTCCAAAGTTAAGGCAGTTCTTTTGTACGGTTGGGAAACATGGAAAGTCACCCAATTCATCACAGGGTGCCTACAAGCAAGATAGAATTTCACCGTGCGCCGTGCCGGCCTAGAAAGGATAGACGACCAAATCAGGCGAAGGAAATGGAATTGTAATTGGAATTGGTTTTACCTTGCGGCGTGAAAACGAAAATCTAACCAAACAGGCCCTTGACTGGAATCCTCAAGGATCCCGTCGAGTCGGAAGACCTAGAATAAAGTGAAGGAGAACTCTACTAGTAGAAGCCGCAACAACTGGGAGATCCTGGTCGGGGCTGAGAGCTGTCGCGCAAAACAGAGTCCGCTGGAGGGCAACTGTTTCCGCCCTATGTCCCATGAGGGATTAAAGCAGCGAAAATCTTCTCTCAGGATTGGAATATTTACATTCGCGATGATGAAGGTCCAAATTAGTTTTCGTTGCAGACTTACCATTTTTCATCATACATATGGATTACAGTTCCATTTCCATTACTGTTTATTACTTTGCGTGGATACTATATTCTACAATTCGCCATCTTCCTAGAACTTATCTGTGAGCCTCTTTAGTCTTTCTCTAAAAGCTTGTGTAATTGCTTGTATTTGGGTGGGTAATCATTGTAACCGCAAGGATTTAAGCAAATCTTCACTAAGTTGTACGCCACCGAGGTCCTGTAATTCCTTTCTTGCCCCCCAAGTCCACCTCCGAGAAGACTTTTTTATTATTTGTCTTCCCTTTAACCGAACGCTTGAGTTATTGCTTCTTCAAATAATTCAATCTGCCGGTGCCCATAAGACAGAGTCTAAGCTACGCGTGAACTACTGTTTCAATGGCACTCACGACGTTGTTAAACATTGTTAAGTCGGTAGTGATTCCGTAACCTGAGAAATGCGTCTCTAATTGCGCATTTCATGCCAAAAAGGAGTATTTTAACCAAAATCCATACATTAACATACTATAATTTTTTAATTTTAAAGAAAAAAATTTATTGAGCTTCATTTCTTATTAACATGGTTCTTACTCTATGACATTAGAGGCCGACTTCGCTATATGTCAGGGCCTTATACACTCTCTTACATTTTTAGTTGGACCTTAGTCCGTACATCCATTTATTCAAGTCTACTATTATTTATTGTATAGGCATTCAAAATTCTTATGGTTTTACGCCACCTTGCCTTGCTGGCCTTATACTACTAGTGCTCCACATACTATACAAATCGTTCGTTTAACGACTTTTAACGTTTTGAAAAACTTGGCATGCGTGACATCTATATGTTAAAATCTCATACTAGATTTATTCTTTATTCAAAGACACAAACCATGTTTGTTGGGTGTATCTGGCTACACCTTTACAGATTCACAATGACTATGAAAACCATTTTATCTTTAATTTATGCAAATACATATATTCCTTCTCAAATTTTTTTTAAATTTTGTTAAGGCTCAAGCAGAACCAATCCGTTCCGTCCGTTTTTAAAAGTTGGAAATTTGACATTTCCATAAATTTTCCATGAGACGAACGGAACAGTAGCCACAATCAAGCGGACGGCATGTCAAAAAGAACAAAGGAAAAACGTGCGGAGCGGACGGAACGGATTGGTTCTGCTTGTACCTTTAGGGTATTTTAAACTATGTCCGCCCTATGTCCCATGAGGGATTAAAGGAGCGCAATGATGATGATGATGATTTTAAAATTACTTTCCTAAAATTCACTAAACTAGAAACAGGTTATATCAAAATATTTTTAACAAAAATTAAAATTTACATGTAGATGCCGCTATAAAAGGTTGATGTAGCGACTGATAAAGGTTTAGTTTAAAAGATTGTTTTTAATCAATATATTAATATAAAACGGTGTACTTTATTGCAGCACTTGTTCTACCTTAGGAGAAGTCGAATAATTTAATATAATTATCTATTAGAGCGCGGAGCACCTTACAATTATGTTGCCACTTTTTGCGGAGCGCAGCGACACCCGTTTGTCAAAAAACAAAAACGTGCCAGTTTCGGTTGCAACATTAGGTTTATCATAGCGGCATCTACATATAAATTTTAACTACAGGATGGACAGAATATTCACAATTACTTTCATTAACGGTCTTTTAAACTTTTAAATAATTCCGGACAATAAAAAAATTTAATAAAACCAAAATACTAGTTTGATAAATTAGATTGAATTGCTTATTTATTGAGTGTAAACAACATATTTTATAGATAATAGGATTTTAATACTATAATTGTGATCCATTGGAAATCCCTTCCTTCTTCTGGACATAAAAACGTTACCATAGAAACCTTTGTGTTTACAAACAAATCAAACTTCCAATTAAATAAAATATGTCTTTATACCGTAAATATCTCTAAAATAAACAAATGGAGACTGCCAGTTTTTTTAATATATTTGTGACTGGACAAATTGAATCTGTTAATTTCCCGTTAGGACCAGATGGTACGCAAGTTTTTTGCCGTTACGAAATAATATCGGGACCAGATTGGGAACTTGTTTCTGGTGTAAAAACTGGAATTACACAATGTTCCACACCGAAATCCACAAATCAAGAAATTGTCTTTAACATGCCAATAGAAGTTGCATTCAAGACAACGAATCCTTTTGGATGTTGGTATCTTAAAGACCGTTACCGCATTTTTTGAAGGATCTACATAATTGTGTGTTTCTTTTTCTTTCAGGGCCACAAATTATTGTTAGTATTTATGGTAAAAATGTTTGGGGTGCCGAAACAAGTTTAGGATACGCTCGTGCTCATCTTCCTGTATTTGGATCTGGAAAGCAACAAATTTTAACACCTATTATAATACCTAGATGCGCTCACTTAGTAGCTGAACTGGCGAGTTGGGTAACTGGTAAAAATCCTGAACTGAAAAATCCGGACATCTTGTGCGATGGGACGAAAAATAAAGGTTAGATATAGTAGATAAGGGTATCGTTAGTCTGGAAGCCTTTGATTTACCTGAGCTTCACTATAATGATTTCTCCCTTTTTCCTTCCGTGTCTTGGGTTATGTTCTGCCAGCTGCTAGTAACGTTATCTTTTATATCCTCCTCTACACAATCTCTTCGTCTCATTTTGCACCTAGATAGACCTTTTCCATCCTCTAAACGTGCACTAGCCAGCGTAATCGACTAGTATTAATCCATGAGCAGTTTTTATCAGGGTTTTTGTTGCGGTGCAACTGCACATAGTACTACAAGTAATATTAGCAGTTCATATGTTCTTAGCTTTATTGATACTGGTTCGACAGTAGATAGACGAGCACTTTAAAATATACGACCTGGGACTCTTACCCGCTAACTCCTCCACTATCTCTGAAGCACTAGCTTTAAGGTTTTATGGCAGCGCATCACGGGGATGGATCAATATTAGTGCATGGGGGATGGATCAATGTTCATGATCATTCCAACTTTCCTCCATGTAATCTCATAATGTGGCACAGGATGTTGTCCGGCATCAGCTGCCCCACAGTCTATACTTCCAGCTCGACCGTGAGCTCGGCATTTTTCGGACAAGCCGCCTGTTTCCTGATATATAAATCAAGTGGCATCGGATCCAGAATTACGTTGAGCGCTTCCGTCGGAGTTGTGCACATGGCGCCCGTTATCCTTAGACAGACCATTCTTTGGACCATTCTTTGGACAAACGCGAGCCAACCTACTGTGGAGCCATATGTCAGCACTGGTCTAATCACTACCGTATATAACCAGCGGACCATGTGCGGCTTGAAACCTCATATCTTGCCAAAAGTCTGCTTACAGTCATACTAAGCTACACTGGACTTCTTTGTTCTTTCTTCGATATTCAACCTCCACTTCAGCTTTGGGTCCAGATGAAGACCCAAGTACCTACTTCGCCGACTGGGATAAGCTCAGTATTCGATCGTTAAGTGAAGGTAGACTAAAGGTGAGTATTTTAGTCCTATTGGTGAAAAACATCACACTGTCTTTTCCGGGTTGACAGCCGCAGCGGTTGAACCAAGCGCTAACCAGGTGCCAACTTCATAATTTCACTGGATGAATCTTCCAGATACTAATATCACCATGTCGTCCGCATGGGCAACTGACTTTATTCTTTGTTTCTCTAATGTCTTTAGGATCTCTTCCAAGCCATGAGCCAAAGCTGAGGCGAGAGGATTCTACCCTGCGGTGTACCGCGGCACGGCCACTTTATGACTGCTATTTCGCCATCTGTGTGCCAGTCTAACTTGAGTTATTTCTCTGAAATGCTCTGAGAAGAATGAAGTGACCGTAAGAAAATTGTTATTTAGAGCTAGGGTAGTACCCTTGATACACGGGCTTCATCGAATGAACATTCTTCCAGTCTCATTGGCCTTGAATGAACATTCAAATTCGAAGTGACACACGGTACTTCATTTTCAATTCATTCATTCTACTTACTTTATTTTTGATATTTTTCCATCACAGCAACAAACTTAAACTTTAACGAACAGACAGTTGACAGGTTGGCAGTTCGATTTTTAAAATTTTATGAGAGAATGGAAATTTCATGGAAACTTGATGGAAATTTCCCCACTTCCAGCTTCATTTCTCATTAAATGAAGTAGATTTCACTTCATTCTTTCGAATGACGAATGAAGCTGCGGATGCTCATTTAAACTTAATTTAAGGTGATACACGGGCCGCGAATGAACATTCTTGAAAGAATGATCATCCGATGAAGCCCGTGTATCAAGGGTATAATGTCGATTACTTCTTCCCAAACACTGAAACTGTCTATACTTGGGAATGCGAAGGTGGGAGAATTGCCACATCGCAGAGCTCTAATTTAGTATTAATTATGTAATTGAAGTGACTTCCCTCTTTCGTTGTGTTCTTTGCTGCACCATAGTGCGTGACTCACGTTGACATCGTAGCCTAGCAAGAGGTTCTTTCTCTTGATTGTTGTACTTTCCACCAAGTCCCTGACTTCCATTGGTGGTAATTGCTTGTCGTGTCCTTGGTAAGCTGAAACGAAAAGAAATCCTCCCCGTTACTCGCCTCTACCTGTACTAAGGTTAGGTCATCGGAGCTATAGTTAGGGCATAGATAAGCACGCATGTGTTTCTTTAGTAAAACACAGGATCTAGGCTTACCACTGTCCGTTTTGTTATAAAAGATGTTGTATTGCCTATGCGGGAGGCCCGAGGAGGTCGATGACTTAACCTAGGATTCCTGCATATAAACTATGTCGAAGTCTCCATGCATCTGGAAGTACTTCGACATTTTGGTGCCCCTCTGCCGGTGGTGCCACTGATGCTGCACCTAGGACGTCCTTGGTAGTCGCTGCCACCACTGCCTCCACTCCCCGCACGTGATTACATGGAACCCTCTGATTAGAGGAATCAAAAGAGGGCAGCTCTTACCCCTTCACGAACTCCATGACTATATCTCATATTTTCGCCTTGATATCTGCCGGTACTAGAATTGGCATCGGTTAGTGCCACTAGAAGGTGGTCCTTGACTACTTCGCTTATTGGCCTGTTACTCGCTGAACCTGATTGCTAAGCTCCTGAAGTAGAAGCCTCCCTGACTATGGCCGGTCTTGAGAACCTTTTCCTTTTTGGGTTATTATTTAAAGGCGCTGAGCTATCTTCCTGGGATCTCTCCCTTTTAGTGCGGGAGGCTACCGCTCCTGCTGTCCTGGCGTTCTGGACACTTTCCACGCCTCAACGACTGCGTGAAGTTTTGTTCTGTTGGTCTGTCGGTTGAGGTTTATTTAAATATCTCTATCAAATTGATAATTAGTATATTGCTAACGATGCAATTTTTTAACTTGTCTTTTAGTAAAATATTATAAAAACCAAAGTTAATCCACTATTTTCTTCTTCAGGTCTGCAAATTGAAACATATGGCGAACTTATTTTATCGCTCCAAACAATATCCAGAGGATCAGGGCACATGGGTTTTGATTGGGGACAAGGAGGAAATGATTGAACATTTATATAATAAAAAAATAAATATTTAAAATGTAAATTAATTATGAAAAAAAGTAAAATAAATTAATTAAACATCTCTTTCTTGAAAACAATTCTACGTATATTTTGAAATTGCTAAACTTAAAACGAAAACAAAATACTACTAGCTTCCTTAAGTTTTAATATGTTAAGTACAAAATTAAGATAGAAATATAATTTTCTTTATTAATAATCTCAATGAAATGCCTTAATAAACTAATTTTCTATAATTATATAATTTTCTTAATTAAATTTATTCTACTAAACACAACAATTAGTAAAACTGCTATAACTTTTATAACTGAACCTTACTTAACCACTTTCTTTCTTTTTTTATATAATTCATACATTATTTCACAATTTGAATATCAACTAAAATATATATAACATCTATTTATTACGAATTTGAGTTTAATAGTAGTGTAATAAGTTTACGAGTCTTTTTTGTTTTTTTTTTTTTTTTTTTTAAATAGAAATTACAATATTATTTTTTATTCTTTTTGCTTAGGAGAAGCACCACAAAAAACAATTAATTTAGGGGGAAATGTTTTTTTGGTTTAAACTTTAAAAGGCCACTACTAGGAAAATAATTTTATCTTGGAGACACGATAAGAAAAGATATTTGAAAAAAACAAAATACAATTTATATTCTAGTCCGATCGGTCTCCATTTGTTTTTATGAATTTATTTTACCTAAAAGCGGTTGCGTTACACTCTTTACATTATCTTCATTAGAATTGCTACATTTAATCTTGAGGTTCTTTATATTATTTGATTTAATGATACTATTGAAATTTAAGTTGCTGTTACTGTGTTTGGCATCGTCAGAATTTTTAATATTATTACTGCGCTCGTTCAACTCTTTATGACTACACAAATTTGGATTACTGCTATGATTTGGTATGAAATTTGATGGCTTGCCATTTCTAGTTAACAATACTTGATTCTCATCAATTGACTCATTAACATTACAATTAGAAGAATGTATTTCAGTCTTAAAATCACCATTCACCTGATGCGATGATGACGATATGTCTTGCACTGAAACCGATTTACTTGATACTGATATTAAAGATTTTGATTTTGGTAGCTGCTTTTCGCCATCTAGCCAATATGTAAGCATCTCACCTTTTCCCTTCATTGGGACGATACCCCTTTTTGTTATAATGAATGTTTCAAATTCATCTAAATGACACTTTGTCGTATGGCTAATATGAATTTTAAGTGCTTCACCATTGGATTCCATTCGTGATGCTGTATTAACCGTATCACCAAATAGACAATATCTCGGCATTTTCAATCCAACAACACCAGCTACACATGAACCAGAATGCAATCCTATACGTAGTTTAAGTTGATCATTTGGCCTATGTCGTATTCTAAAACTATAGACAGCTTTAAGCAGTGCTAAAGACATTCGAGCAATTTCTCTAGCATGAAGATTTCCATTACGTATTGGCAGTCCGGAAACAACCATATACGCATCACCTATAGTTTCTACTTTATAAACATCAAAATTTTCTACTATTGAATCGAAACAAGTATAGAGATCATTTAGAAAATCAACAACTTGCATCGGTGTGCTTTCAGCTGATATTGCTGTAAACCCAACGATATCACTAAAATATATCGTAACTTGATCAAAAGTTTCAGCTACAACTGGTTGACCGCTTATTAGCTGAGCTGCAACTGTCTGAGGAAGAAGTTGATAGAGTAGTTTTTCGCATTTTTTCTTCTCTTCTAAGTAGTCACGAGTACGTTCTTCCACAAGACCTTCTAGATTGTTGGCATACTGTTCCATACGCTGTAGAAGATTATCAACAATATTTCCGGTTTCATTATCTCTAGAAAGGGAAGAAGGTTAGTGATTTATTGTTTAGTTTATATAAAAATTACTACTTATTAATTTTCCTAATTATTGATTTCAGTAAAGCAAAGTCCGGTCGCTCAAAGGGTTCTTCAGACCAACATTTTAGCATCATGTGATCGATTTCTTCATATTTCGAATCCTTTATTTTTGGACGGAATGGATAGTTCGGATCTTTTGGTAGAGATTTCACTAGCTGGATGATTTCTGGAAAATAGTAAAAGACATGATAAGTTATTTGGTATGTAAATGATTAATTAAATATATCTATGAGGGGTTCAAATAGTAGTAAGGGCCTCAGGGATCTTTGGTGGTGCTGGTATACCAAAGATATAAGTCCTAAGAAACGCCAATGGTTAGTACAATCTAAGATCTGTAACTATGCTACATAATCCTATCTCCACCTCCACCTTCTCGAAGATATTGACCTTACATCGGGTGACACCTCGGGTGGATGATCTTTTCTGTAAAACAGACAGACGCAACAGACGAAGGAGGGTGAAAGACGAGTGTTTCACGCCTCAAAATGAAAAAAACGCCGGACTGGTCCTACAGGTTGGGGGTTGGACGAAAGGTTGACTACTTCTCCTCGGAAAACAATTCGTGAAATATAATCGAGAAGTAAGCCTCGGAACAGTCAGGATTTTCGGCAAATCCTCAGCAATATCCCAGGACTAATGATTTAAGGAACGATATAAAATTCGCAACATCGAATGTGAGAACGTTATATAGACTTGGAGCAAAGGCAAAAATAATAGATGAGCTTAGACAATATAGAATACTCATCGACTGCAGTCCGCAGACTACAGACTGCAAATGTTGGTTGTGCCCGTTTATTATTAGTCTGATAGTTTTTGATTTATATAAATGCCCTTTTCCGTATAGGTTTCTGATGCAAATCATTTTGCACTTCGCCTGTTTGATGTCTATGTTCCATCTGTTGAAGTATTCTGGTATGAGGTTCACATGTTATTTTTTTTTTTTTTTTTTTCTTTTTATGTGGCAGTGCTAAACTCAGGAATCACCCTTTGTACTACCAGTCCGTCATGTCGTTTGTCACGTCATGGTGCAATGTCTAGCAGCAAGCTTAGTACGGGGAGGGGGGGGAATAGGTTAAGGGTTATGGGAGAGTGGGGGGAATAGGTTAAGGGTTATGGGGGTGTGAAGGGGTGTTGAAGAAGGTGGCGATGAACCCCGCGTTTGAACTCTTGGATGTTGTAGGAGCTCGGAAATACTGACTGCGAGAGATTATTCCACAGTCGAGTTGTTCTATTTACAAACGAATTCATATCTTGTTGAGTGCGTGAAAGGGGGAGTTGTAGGTAAAGGGAATGAGACGAGTGGGCTAATCTGGTGTTGCGGTTATAAGATTGCCGTGGAGGCAGGAGAGCGTTTATTTCGGAGGAACAGTCGCTATAATAGTAGCGATAAAATTTTGTTAGTGCTGCTACATTCCTACGGTGGCTCAAGGGGTCGATGGTGGAGCAGGCGATGTCGTCATCAATTAATTTAAGGGCCTTTTTTTGGACCTTATCTAACCATGCCAAGGTGGTTATCGACGCGCCGCCCCAGACGAGGGAGTTATATTCGAGAAGAGGCCGAATGTAAGATTTATAAATAACAGCGCGGGCCGATGGCTGGAGGAGGAACTTGCATCTCTTAAGAAATCCCAAGCACTGGGATGCTTGTTTGGCGATTTGGAATATGTGGTCATTCCATCGCAAGTCTTTGGCTAATGTCACGCCTAAGATGTGTAGGGATGGGTCGGCCTTTAGTTCCACGCCATCCACTGTCAAGGATGGTGAGGTGTTGATCTTTTTCTTGGAAATAAGACTGTACTTGGTTTTGGAGGGGTTGAATTTGACACGATTCTTTGTTCCCCACTCTAATATAAGTTCAATGTCGTTGTTAATCGACTTTGACATTAGTTCGCGATCATCAAGACAGGATCTGGCATGAGTCTGTCTTGTATCGTAGCTGTAAGAGTAACGCAGGGTACCGTCGTCAGCGAAGCTGAGAAGTGGGTTGGAGGGGATTGAAAGTAGATCATTTATAAAGATAAGAAATAGGGCTGGTGATAAAATTGACCCTTGGGGGACCCCCGCAGAGATATGGTGGGGTTCAGATTTGATGCCATCCAATACTACCTTAATTGAACGGCCGGAAAGGAAATTCTCAATCCACTTCTGTAAAAGTGAGTCGATTCCAATAGCTTTGAGTTTAGCTAACAAGGCTAAGTGCCAAACTCTATCAAAAGCCTTGGAGATATCCAAAGCAACCAGACTGGATTCACCTGAACCATGCAAACTTCGGCTGAGGTGTTCTGTAAGACAAACTAAAAGATCGCCAGTGGATCTTCTGTGTCGGAAGCCATACTGTCTGTCGTTTATGAGTAGGTTGGATTCTAGATATCCCATAAGTTTTTTATTGATTATCGTCTCCATTGTTTTGGAGAGAATAGAAGTAATTGCTATTGGGCGGTAGTTAGAGGGGTCGCTGGAGTCACCTTTTTTCGGTATTGGCTGTACATGGGCAAGTTTCCAAGAGTCTGGATAGACTCCGGAAGAGTATGATAGGGCAAAAAGTTTGCGCAGAGGTTTAGCCAAAGGTGAGGCGCATTGTTTTAAGACGATAGGGGGTATATTATCGGGTCCAGTGGATTTATTGATGTCGAGCTCCTTGAGGCACCTGTACACCTCGCGAGTCCTGAAGAAAACCCTGTCCATTAAATGAGCGCTGTGCTCGAGAACCGGGGGTAGCATATCAGTTTGGGGTAAAGAAGAATTGGCAGCAAACAGAGATGCTAATAAATCGGCCTTGGATTTTCTGTCTGTTATCACCTTCTCATCGTGGATGAATGAAGGAGTTGTGGATGAAGTGAAATTCTTCTTAATGGAGCTTACCAAGGACCAGAAGTTCTTGCTACCAGAGGTTGCATTAAGGAGTTTACTTCTCAATTTGTTGTCAAATGAATTTTTGACATTCCTGATGGTGACTTTACAGGAATTTCTTAGTTTTATATACTCTACACGGAGCGATTCACTAGGGGAGCTCTTGTAAGCTCGAAAGGCGGCTTCTTTATTTCTGATTGCATTCATACACTCCTGATTAAACCATCTGTTGGGCCTAGCCTTCACAGATTTGGTAGAATGAGGAATGAACAAATGCATTCCTGCCTGTATGATCCTAGAGATACGGATAGCGGCAGAGTTGACGTTTTTGTTTCGGAAACACTGGTTCCAGTCAGTAGATTGGAAAAAATTAATAAGCCCCAGCCAATTGGCCTTCCCATAATGCCATACAGTTCTTTTGACTGGTTTGGGAGGGGTGGGGAATTTAAATGGGAAACTAGCGCTAACTAAGGAGTGGTCCGAATTGCCGAGAGGTGAATCAACTTCGACGGAGTAACGTGCTGGATGAGAAGTTAAAAAAAAGATCAAGGAGATAGGTTCCTTGATCAGCAACATCAGGGACTCTTGTGGGATGATCCACAATTTGGTGCAAATTATTGGCGTCTGCAAAGAGCTCGACGTCTTTGCCAGAAACACTGGTGCCATTTGAGTAGGTCAGCCATTTGGCGTTGTGAACATTGAAATCACCCGCAACGATGATTTCACACTCAGGATTGGACGACAAAAATCCCGAGATTTGTTCGGAAATGGTATCAAAAGATGAAGTGGAGGCTTCGTTACTTATGTTAGGACTTCTGTATAGGAAGCAGAAGAATATGACGTGGCTTTGGAATATGATTTTAACCCAAAGATAGTTAAAATCTGAAGTCGTGTTTGAAAATATTTTATAATAAGCCACGTCATCCCTAATAAATATGGCAATACCCCTATGGGGGGAGAGATTGTGCACTAAAGTGTACCCCGACACCTGGTAATGACCTAAGTCAGTATCGGGTGATATTTGGGTTTCACTAAGTGCGAAGATTGGGGGTTTATAAGTCGATAAGTGGCACTCAACAAAAGAAAAATTCGCATGAAGTCCACGAATGTTACAAAAGTCAATACAAAAATTTGACTTGTAACGGGACTTCGGTTGCGCGGGCTCAATCGCCACGTTTTCGGGGATATTTCCCGGCATTACATTTGCCGCAACCATCAGAGTCAATAAAATTTGTCCGCGTCAAAGTGTTATGCCTTTTGAGACGGGGCAAATTTTATCGACCGACAGATTTTAGCCGCGGCACCTGCAGGACCGAGATGCGAGAGAGGGTAGGGAGCAAGGGTACTTACTTGCGCCGTTCGTCGGTCCGGTCGTGTCTAGTGAAGGGTGATGGGCCTTCGCGTTAGACTGCGCTCGTTAAAAGAGTTTGATTGAAGAGATTGAAGAGTTTCGGTCGCCTTGAGTAGTGAAGCGTGCTGGATGCAAGTGGATGGAAGTGCTGGGATTTGATGGGGGAAGTAATACAGATATATATAAAATAGCATGGGGCCCAGGATAGAACCTTGTGGTATCCCAGGATAGAACCTTGTGGTATTGGATTACTCCTGTTCTGCCTGTTAGGAACGAGTACATTAGCTTGACAAGTTGGAATGGGAAATCTAGGTGCTTTAGTTTCTATATGAATCCGACCCACGGTGACGTACACTGTCAAATGCATTTTTTAAGTCTAGGGCGCATGCGACCGAGCTTTTACATTCCCTGAATTTTCTCATCACTGACTCTTACCGGAGTAGCAGGAGTGCTTCTTTACAAAGGCAAATTGGAATCGCGGTATGATATTGTTTTCTGTGCAGAAATCTTCTAGCCTTTTGAGTATGATTCCTTCGCGCATTTTTCCCAAGTTGGAGAGGAAGATCGGTCTTCGATCGGATTTTGCAACTTCCTTCGGTGTTGAGCTTTTTGGGATTGGGATAATTTTAGCTTTTTTTCCAGATTGTAGAGAAATGGCAATTGTTAATGCAGTTGTTGCAAAATACTAGTTACGTCGCTATGGTAGGTAAGCACTTCTTCTGTACATAGTTCTATAGTCCATCTAGGCCCGCAGATTTTTTTGGTTTCATTGAGTAGACTATCCAGGATTCTATTCAGGATTTTCAATGAATGACCATAAGAAAAAAGAGGCGTAGAACGACCATGAAATAAGTAGATGGATTCCGAACTAGAAGACATAACTATGGCTGTCATAAAATATAATATAGTACTTTATCGCTAATATACATAGAACTGAAATCGTTTTCCTTATCTAAAATACCCTAAAATTTGTATGTTTCGGGTAGGCTTTGTATTAATTGTTTATTTTTGGAACTTCAACACATTAAAACTATTTTTTTTATAAATAAAATTTAATTTTTGTTTAATTAATAAAAATGTTACTCGTGTCATTAGCGTGTCTTTTTTATAGTGAAGAAAAACGCTTAAGTTGAACATTTGCATTTATGTGGTAAATATAAATATCCTTTATAAATATGGCATCTAGCAAAAACTCGAGAAAGACGAAAAGCATACCTTTAACATGGAAAATATCCAATAATGCATTATCTTATAACAAACAAAAACTATTGAAACAATTAGAAGCTGTACAATCAGATCAAAAAGAGACCATCGATTTTAAAAATCAACAGGATTCTTATACTTTCAGGTTTGAAATGTTTAATCTTTTATAGATATACAAATATGAATATTAACAATTTCTTTTAGCGTATTTTGCCTGAAACCATTTATTTTAATAAAGAATACGTCATTTAGACGTCCAAAACAACAGGAAGGTTACAGATTAATTTTTATCTGCTTAAATATTTTAATTGATTTTTAATTATAGAAGGAGAACCATTAAGATCAAAAGATTATGAAATTATTTTTACCGACAAGGTTATTTCTACAATATGGAAAAACTGCTACAGATGGCCATTATCTAACGCTCAATGGTTATACGATATAGAACGTACTGTAGTAGGCCCCCGCGTTTGCAGATGCAGTTCTGAAGAGGATATTTGCTGTTTCCCGTTTAATACTACAAGATTATTTTTTAGATAAGTTTTGTCGATTTTGTTTGATTCAATTATAAGCTGAGTTCTTAAGGTTGTTTACTGAAAATTTAGTAATATTCTGCCTTGAAGATAAGGTTTCAGGATAGCTTTTTATTTTTCATGTTATATTTGATTATTAAAAGGATTTTCTTTAAATATGATCTTAGTTTGTTCAAATATAGATAGGATTTAAGTATGGATTTCAAAAATTAATAGAAGACACCCAAACTCAAATCTTAACAGAACTCCCAGAACACCACAAGGCTCACATCACAACTAAACTATAAAACTATAGGATGTCATCTGTAAGTTGTTACCGTGGAGTGTTAGCGAGTCGTGTTTACGCTCGTCTATTTAGGATGGTAAAGTCGACAACTATAATATTTTTAGGAAGACTAAAAGATCACATCACAAGTAATTATGAGCGTGGAGTAGATGTAAGCTGTTAAGAACAATATGTATAATTGTTGAACCTATTGCTACTAATGGTGGCAGCTTGGAGCTAGCCTACGGTATAGCTATTCAAAAATGTGGACTATGCAGCATTGAATTATCACTTTCTAAGGATTGATCTTGATATAGATAATATTGATGAAAAGGACAAGTGGTCCTATGATACCGTAAAAGAAATAGCGGAGTCCCATTAAATAGGAAATAGTATAGAGACTATCCTTGTTGGATCTGGAAATTCTCCTTGGATTGTCAGCGAATGCAAGAGTAACGATATTTCCCATTTGGGAAGTCGTATGTGAGTACTATCGAACATTTTATGGCATAAGTTATCATCCTCAGTAAGCAATGGAGTTGTAGGTACTTCCTTTATTTCCCAAAAACATCCGATTTGACCTTCTAGGTGTACATCATGTATGGTGGCGGTGCATGCTGTAATTTGAGTTTTTTTTAATATGGCAGTTCTAAGCTCAGGTGTCACCCTTTATACTACCAGTCCCTTATGTCGTTTGTCACGTCATGGTGCAATGCCTAGCAGTAAGCCTAATACGGGAGGGAAATAGGTTAAGGGCTATGAGGGTTCGGTTAAACTTTCCCATCGGTTAGAATGTTAAAAGACCTTGAAGTAATATTTGATGACAAATTAACCTTCTTTGACCACGTTAAAAGCATCACACTTCATGCGTATCGAAATCTAGGTTTTATTTGTACAGCAAGCATAGAATTTAGGGAGATCAAAATACTATACTTGTTTCTTCAGCGTTCGTCAAGCCTATAATTAAATATGAATCTGTGGTCTGGACTCGGTTTACTGAACTACACATCAGTCGCGATGAAAACACCCAACGTGTTTACTCTATGTTGAGGGCTTTGAGGATGGAAAAGGAAAAGCGACATTATTCAACAACATAAGATCAGTAGCCTAATAAGCCAGAGACAGGTGGCTGATCTGTCGTTTTTCAAAGTTTTTAATGGAATTATCGATTCGCAAGAAATTGTGGCCAACTTTAATTTGCTCGAGATTAGAGCTAAGAACAAGAAAACTGTTGTCAGTCTACTATGGAATCGGAAATAGCCAGGTTGGTGTGGCAGTACTCGGCGGACGTCGAGGATAACGAGGATCCTATTAGCTGCAATAGATTGCAATGTAATTTCATTCATTTATTTTCTTAAAAAGGCGCAAAGCATTGTATGTGTCACTTTTAAACAATTACGCATATGTGTAAATTTGAAATATCCCACAAAGTAAAATATATTTTTAACTAATCTTCACAGAATACCAAAAGTAAGCTGAAATCACAAATAAAACTAAATATTTTAATCTTTGAAGATTATAAATGGATTTTTTTTTGTTTTCATAAAACATTACTATAATTAATTATTTCGTTGCATCTTTCAAATATGCAATCAAATCTGCTCTATCTTGAGGTTTCTTTAATCCTGCAAAGATCATCTTCGTCCCAGGTATATACTTTTTAGGATCAATTAAATATTCAAAAAGCGTTTTTTCATTCCAGGTAACTCCCTTGCTTTTGTTGGCATCTGAATAGGCAAATCCAGCTGCGGTTCCAGATTTTCTTCCAAACAATTTGTTTAAGTTTGGTCCAACTTTATGTTTTCCACCAGCCTCTGTTGTATGACATTGTGCACATTTTTGAATGAATATTTTTTTGCCACTCTCAGAATTGCCTGGTGGCATAGACATATTGTCCAATATTTAAATATAATTATATTAATAATAAGAATTTAGCAAATCGAATTAATTTGTGACATTATATTTTTGACGGTTGAATATTTTAAAATTCATGGCCTGTTTAGAAACTTAAATTATTAAGTGTTTTTGAACATATATGATTAGTTTCAATGATTGTGTATCTAGGTAGAATTCACACTAGGTTAATACAGAGCTAGAAAACTCAAGAAAACTGGGTTTGAACTAAATTTCATTACACCCAAGGATGAAACTCCACGAAATTAGTCGGACAGACTTTGACTCAGAACGGAGGAAAAAGCATCGAGTTAACTAGAAAGGGAGATTCATTTTCTTGGGCATGTTTTAGTCAATTTTTTCCCTCTGATCCGACTATCTGATCGGACTTACTATCAGAACTTGTGCCGGTAATCGGAGGAAAGCGAGTGGAACCTGGACCTCAAAGGTCGGAAACGACTAATCCGATTTTCGGACTTTCACGGAAGATTCCATATTTTCTTAGGTGTGTTTAGGCTACTTTTTCGCTCTGCTTCGACTATCCGGTTATCAGACCGAAAACTAGATCCGATAATCGAAAGAAAGCGAACGAATTAGATTTGCCTTAATAAACTCAGCAGCTCTTTTTTTTGGCTGCCTACAGTACGCTCAATATGTATTTACTTAAGCAACAATTTGATGACTTCAATTGGAATGATACGATTGCCCACAAGTCCTACAATAGTAACAAAGGCCTGGCAAACAGGATTTTCACTGCGGGTAAGATTGGCACCTCCACAGTTGAGTACTCAGACTCAGTCAAATATTTGGGAGTAAATTTAGACAAGAGGCTGAACTGGAACGCTCAACTTGACTACGTCATCAGCAAAGCCACAAGGGCCATATGGGCCTGCAAAAGGCTTCTGGGTAGGACATGGGGTCTTACACCACAAATGATGTACTGGATGTACAATACGATCGTTAAACCTGTTGTCACTTATGCTGCTATAGTTTGGTGGCCCAAGACTAAACAGGTTACGTCGATCCTCAAGTGCAGCAAGCTGCAACGGCTTGCTTGCCTCTCCATTACCGGAGCTATGCGGACCTGCCCCACAGCTGCAATGGAAGCAATCATTGGATTGACCCCTTTGCATCTCTTCATATGGAAATCCGCCGCCATAAGTGCCTTGAGACTTCAGATCTCATCCAACTGGCCCCATACGGTTAAAGGACACATGGATATCCTTAAAAATATCCCAAGCATTTCCATCTGCCGCGTATCCGACCATATGGTTAGTCAACTGCGGTTCCAAAGGAAATTCAAAGCAATTATCCCGGATCGCTCTGATGAGTGGGAGGAAATTATTCTTCCTAGGGATCCAAACCATCTCCACTGGTTTACTGATGGGTCAAAGATGGAACATGGTACAGGGGCTGGTGTCGCAGGACCCAACTCCAAGGTCTCGATTGCAATGGGTAAGTGGCCCTCTGTTTTCCAGACTGAAATACATGCCATTGCGACCTGTGCTAGGCTCAACCTTGAGAAAGGTCTGAAAGGCGCCAACATTAAAATCTTTTCTGACAGCCAAGCTGCCATCGAGGCACTCTCAACGTGGAAGTTTTCTTCCAAAATAGTAGCAGGGTGTTTTGACGTACTCCAGAGCCTGACCAGAAGAAACGAGGTCTCGCTCTGCTGGGTCCCCGGACACTGGGGTATCGAGGGAAATGAGGCTGCAGACAGCCTCGCGAGGGAGGGGTCTGAGACGTTGTTCCAGGGCCCAGAGCCCTTCTGTGGCATCTCTTGGTCCACCTCCAAGTCCTTGATAGAAGAGTGGATTAAGAAAATAAACCTAGCCTATTGGGAGTCAGCCCAAGGTCTTAGACAGGCTAAAGATCTTATAAGACCCTTTGCCTTAAGGGGCACTATTACTCTAAACAGAGCGGACCTAAGGCTGCTGGTGGGCTATCTCACTGGCCATGTAGGACTGCGGTACCACCTCCACAACCTAGGACTGTCTCAAGAGACAGAATGCCGACTCTGCTTGGAAGGCGATGAAACTTCCACACATATTCTTTGTGAATGTCCTGCTCTGATCTGGCTTAGAAGAAGAACGTTTATCAGAGAGTTCTTGAGCCCTGCCCAAGTCCGGTCTTCATCAACTAAAGACCTTCTTGCCTTCATTCGGAAGGCCGATAGTCTGTTCCGCTAGTGGGGTACGTACACAATAGGCCTAACTTGGCCGCAGTGTTCACCATATGGGTTGCCCCCCTCATTCCTTATAATAATATAATAATAAATAATAAGATTGGCACCTTCAAGCCTGATGCTGCTGGAAAGGATCACATCTTCCCAACTTTCCTTCAGAGAGGCTTGGAAGCGATCTACCACTATTTCGGGGTAGCTTTGAGCTGGCCCATATTCCGAGGTGTTGGAGAGAGGCTAAGCTAGCTTTTCTCTAAATCGGGGAGAAGATCATATATAGGGATGCAAAATCCTATCGACCTATTAGCCTCCTAATTTCTTCTGAAAACGTGGGCAGAGCCCACTTCACTGCCTGCAATATACCTACCGGCCAGGCAGAACTACAGATACTGCCTTTTATGTGCTAGTGAGAGATATTTAGAAGTCCCCGAGGGTCAAGGAAATCTCTCTCTCTTCGCCTTTGCAGACATTGAGGGTGGGTTTGACAATGTTACCTTCGACGCGATAAATGAAGCCGCAGTAAAAAAAGGAATTCAACCCCTCACTGCGAGATGGATCACATCGCTTCTCACCAGCAGATTGAAACTGGCTAAAGGCTATCCTAAAGGGGGCGTTCTATCACCCCTCTTACGGTCAATCGTAATTGATGAACTTCTTGCCGACCTGAATAGCCGGGGCTTTAAAGCACAGACCTATGCAGACGATATCGTCATAACAGCGGCGGTCATGGGGGCACCATTTCAGACCTTTTGCAAGTCGCTCTGTCACTATATGCATAGCTGGTGTCGGAGCAAAAACTTCGGTATTAACCAAAAAAAAAACTGTCATTGTACCATTTACGGGAGCTATTCTCCTTTAAGCCAGGAGACGTGCTGGATCATTTATCGATCCTTAAGGAGTGTTTTTCAGGTTGAGGGACTTTCCATCCGGGTGCGCGCTCAGACCTGTATTAATAGAGCTAGGAATAGCTCTAACATTGTTATTTTCTCGGGCAGTCAAGCTGCCCTGTTGGCCATTAAATCGCACAGGGTGTCATCAAAGACTGCCCTGGATTTCCCCCTATCTCTGAAATCCTTCAGCAGGGGTTGGTATGCCTTGGGTCACTCTGATGCAAAAACCACACAATCCAACAAGCGAAGAAGCATTGGAGGGATCTGAATAAATGCACCTTACCAAAATTAAACTGACCTTCTTATGATCTGAGGGGACCACTACACTGGTGAGCCTCGGGGGAAGGGGGGCGGCAAAACATCTCAGCTGTAGTGGGAGTGCTGACCGCACACTGTCTGATAGGGACACATGAGATCCGCTTAGGTCTTGAGGCCTACGAATTTTGCAGAAGTTGTAAGAATCCTGACGAGCAGGAAAGTGTACTACATCTCTTCAGACACTGCCCAGCCTTATGCAGAAGAAGACTAACTGTTTTTGATGAGCCCTTTCTAAGCCAGCTTGCGAAAATTTCGAAGATTGGGATCCCACAACTTAGAAGATTCATTTCTTCCTCGAGATGGTTCAGCGGAGAAATAATACTTAATATCAGGTTTAAAGTGGAATCACTATGGCATCACAATGGGCCTATCCTTTTAGCCTAAATGTATTATCTCAAGCCAACAGCTCATCCATAACTAGCCTAACCTAACTGATTTATTCGCAGGAAATTTTAGGAAAACGTGTCGTCAGTTCCAGATACGCGGGCCGATGAAATTAATGCGCGACTAAAACGATCAGTCATTTGATGACAGATTTTCAATCTTCGTTTAAAACAAAATATGAGAACGCTGGAGATGGAAAATGCTCATAAGGTTAATGATAATCAATACATTGAGCTGCCGGCTGCTCTTTGTAAGATCGAACAGATACGGAAACTTTGATAAGCTAGAGTTATAACGATAAGCCAATCTGGAATAAGTAGTAAAATTCACTTACCTTGAGGAGAATAGTTAGCTTCACCAATATAAAATGGTCCTTGTCTAGTTATAATCTCATGCACAATTATACCAAAGGAATAAACATCCCCCTTTTGTGTGCCTTCTAGCGGTGGATTTTCCATTCTCAGTAACTCTGGTGCCGTCCACAATAATCCTTATTAAAAAAATTCAATTATAAGAATATAAACTAAAATCAATAATAAAAAAAATTACTTTTCCAATGAGCATAACTATCAGAATTTTCAATATCATCTTCGCAATTTGGTTTTCTTAAAACGTGAAGTCCAAAATCGGTTACTTTCAGTACAAATCTCGAATCAACAACACAATTTGATGATTTTAAATTTCCATGAGATCTTATATCAGACTGATGAAGGAACTGCATTCCTCTAACTATATCGTGCATTAAGGATAATTTGAACATCCAATCTAACTTAATTTGATCATTTTCTAAAATATCTTGCAGTGAACCTTTTGGACAATATTCAGTTAGCATAAAACATTTTGGTGGATCAAGGCATGCACCAAAGAATTTCACTAGATGATCATGTTGTATGTCCTTCATTCTCTTAAGCTCAAGCATTAACGAACGCGTTATACTAACATTTCTTTCATCAACTGGTTTAATGGCTACCTTGCATCCTCTATATAGGCCAAGTGGTATGAAAATTTGTCGATCACCTGCAAATGAACCCATGTCCTCAGAATAGAAAGTTATTTCGCTTCCTCGTTTTGGTAGTGAATTATGGCTACTACGGAACTTTCCACTCGGGTCACAAGGTACAACTTCGTTTCGATTAATCTTCCAAGTCATGGAATTGATTTCTGCTTCAGCTTTGTAGTGTCGATAGCCAAGGATTGATATTATAGCCATTATAATCACGGTGAATCCAAGAACTAAGGAAAGAATGGCGTATCCAGGAAGTGCTGAAAGTATGTTATATAATTAGATTCTTAGATATAGAGATTAATTGAATGGACATACAATTATCTGGGCAAAGTGAACCATCAAATCCACATATTGGTTTATCAAGCGGTGGTTCTAGTTTACCTCCTGCCCAGTGGATACTTTTTCCTGCGACAAACTCCAAACGGTTGTACAAGAAGTGAGCAATGACTTCAAAACGTCCTGTTTCGGGATTCATGTCTAATAAAGAATAAGCTGATATCCGGTCACCATTAGCATCAATTGTTACGTTCCCAGTTATTCCTCGAAAGCTTCTGTTCCACATCCTTCGAACCATATCCGATCCATTGATCGGTTTGAACAAGACTGAAGGGTCTTCTGTTATGGTTTCGTTCAAAGCGTATGCGTATAGCAATACAGCGTCATAGAAGGATGTAACAAATGTCGACACCGGCTCCTCCTGCTGGAAGGTGTAATTGTATTTTTCAGCCGCAAGTTTTTTAAGCTGTAAAGGTAAACTTCATATATATTGTTTATATTTAATTTATTGCCGTCATAAATAAATACCTCATCAGAAAAAGCCAAGTATTCTTCATCGTCTGGCTGCTTTGCTGTGACCGTCAACAATGCAGTGTACGCCTTCCGTGCACGCCTATTGTTTTCATCGGTATCGTTTTTTAGATACCATGGCTCAGCAACTACATAAGGTACTCTAACATAAGTTTAGTAAACACATTCCAAAACAACTTCTATTCAATTTGTATACCTTGAGAATAGTTCTATGTTAATGAAGACATACTCCCCACTGTCGATCATTTTCAACTCCTCGGCTACCAGCAAGATCTGTCGTATTGATAATGGATCAGCACACATTATGACAACTGAAACAAAACAAGAAAACGTTTTCAATTCAAGTAAACATGCGGCAAATTAATTGTTTATAAGACTTGAATTAATTCTATGGATATACCATTTGGGTAGGTTTCTCCTGATTCAATGGATATACACTATTTGGAATTGTTCGCGAGAACGCAATTTGCCTGGGCGTCATGACACGATCATGATTTATTATTCATTAGAAAAACGACCGGCATTTAACTTCCACAAAAACGATGGTCTATTTTCAGTCTATGACTAATTACGATAGTATCTTGGATTGTGTTCAAATTGGTTTCAATGATGAAGGGATATGCAAATATGTACTCTTTTAATAATTCTTGGTCTTAGTTTGCGGTTGTGGGGGAGAAAAAAGTTGGTTTATTTTTTTAAATGTTTGTTGGTTGATATTTGCGTGGATTGCTGAATAGACTGATTGTTGTTATTGAATGTAAGATTTGCTTATACCATAAGATCTTTAATTGATACGAGTATGTGTAAATATAAGTTAGACACGTGCCTAACTTTTTTTGGTACTCTATTTTCAGTTTATATTTTTTTTTCGGCACAAGCAACTGTGAACGAACTGCGTCAATCCGTTCTATGAACTTGAATTAGTTGAAAAAGAAAAGTGACAGTTTAATTGTAGGTGGAAGTGGAAGTTTTTAAGATATTTAGAAATATTGTTAAGATTCATGTTTTTTTTTATAATAAGTTATTTATAATATATCATTAGTGTACATATTAATGCTAGTTGGGATAGGGTTCAATGTTTTAGATATTAAAGAGTGGAATAGTTATAGGTAGAATATCAATTTGTGCAGTTAACGCCTGTTTTTTTAAATATAAACAAAATTACCATATAAGAATATCAATTTTTTTTGGTGTAGGGTTTAAGTTTCATTTAGATTAAGATGTTGGACGAAATATTATAGATGGTCATTATAGGCGAGATGGAGATGATTTCGCAGATCATTAGTAAGAGCAGTAATGAAAATTAAATTAAAAATTCATGTACAGCAGACGATAAAAGCTATCAAGAAAAAAGATCAAAACATGTCGTAGTTCTGAAAATTTTTAAACAACACGAAGGTTGAAAAATTTACATAATCAGATTCCAAAGAAATTCTATAAGTCGTTGGCGTGCAGGGGAATCCAATCCCGCGGTACTTGCGGAACTGCAAATAAAATCATAGATTTTATTCAAGTACATAGTTATGTTCGTGAATTTATGAAGTATTCTAATAAGAGCGTAAAAAACTACTGAATCAGTCAAACGAAGTATTCGAGGCAATTCTGAAATACGGTGGAATTCCGCTGGACCGACCTAGTAGCATAAATTTTAATTTCGAAATTACTCTCCATTACAGCAGAGTTTATGCTACCAATGAAAGAAAATTCCAGTGGAATCAGTTCCAGCTTAGGTTAGAATGGGCCTGACTGACTCAGTAGTTCGTTAGACATACAATCAGGGCTGTGTATGGCCGCCTGCTGCCAGGTTTTGAGGCCAGCTCCAAGGAAACATCATATAAAGAAAAAGTAAATGTTAAGATTTGAGGCTCCAGATCAAAATTGTTCCAATTTTTTTTTTCAGCTATTCAGAGTGATTTTTGAATTGACAAATTAAATGTTTATCAATTTTAATGTTCCTGTCAGCCGGTAGCGGGCGGAGGAGGATAAATCACTCAGAATACCAAAAACATTTTGGAGGGCGAATTTGGCCTGGAGTCCGAATTCGAAGCTTACTATTGGCGCACTCAAAAATCACTTTGAATAAATTAGTTGGTGCTTATTTGGTACTTTTCGACAAAACTCGATGGAAATAGGATGAAATAGAGCCAATTTCAACATTACAATTACTACCAAAAAAAATCAAAACTATTCAAAACAAATCTATTACGATCTCCCATACGATTTTTGTTCGTCTATTCAAAACCTATCCACAGCCAGCGTTCCAACATTTTCACTGATACGTCCTGTATAATGAAAATTGTAGGGGACCAAGAATTGAACATTGTGGAACATCAGAAGCACCTGTAGGCGAGAGGAGATAACATTGTTATGACGAACACATTGAAGACTGTTAGATAGGAAAGAGGAGAAAAGCCGTGCAGCAGAAGAAGAGAAATTATAGCGCTGACTTAGTTTGGAAACAGGTTCGTTTCCACCACCGAGTCGCAGCCTTTCGAGAAATCAAGAAGCACTAATACTGCAACGTCGTCTTTATCAAGTGCAGACCGAATGTCAGTTGTTACCTTTGGTATAGCGGGGTCACAGCTGTGATTTTTTCAGAAGCCAGATTGATATTTAGAAATAAAGCTATGAGATTTGAAGCAGCGCAGGACTTGGATTTAAAGAAATTTTTCCGAATGCAGAAGAGTGATAACGGTAAAGAAATATGAAATATCTGCAGGAGATTTTTCGGTAAAGGGGTCGCTATGGCTTTTTTCCAAAAGAAGGGAACTTGGGAAGGCTGTAATTAAAAACATGCGTGATGACATCCAAAATGGCGAGCAGGTTAAGAAAGCCTGGACCGATGCAGAAGGTGGAAATGGAGAACAGCATTCCAATAACTTCCGAGGAGTCCACACATAATGAGTTAAAGCCATCCGTATGTTCCGGCTGGTATATGTAAAAGAGTGGTGAAAAATTGTCTAAAAAGAATCGGTCGCTGCAAACGTGCTCGCGGTGGTCATATGAATGAGATCGAATTCCATAATAATGTGTACTGCACTTGGAATAAATTTTCTGTCTAATATATTGTGTCTTATTTAAATATATAATAGTTATGTCCTTATTGAAAAACAATTATAGATAGCTGGAACGCTGCTCATTCGCACTGCCTAAAGACTCGTTCAGTACAACTCGACTATTGAACAATCCTTGAAATTCAGTATTCGGAACTCCTACATGAGTATGACATTGAAGAGTTCCAAATACAAAGTTTTTTAGCTATCTGTTCCAACAAGACCTGTGACTCTTGATCCTAATCTAACCCTCGGCGTAAGGTGACACGCATAAAATCGATTTCAACACTGGAAAATATTCCAAAGTATGAATAAAATTGTATTTCATTATATTTATATTTTTATCGTGATATTCGTTAATCAATCCTAAATCAACATCAGCTGTAATTCAACAATAGCTCAATCTATCAAAAATACCTTTCATGCCAAACCAAGTAGTACATCCAAGTTATGAACACATCTACAAATTCTTATTTTCTAACATCATTCAGGGGAGAGTTTTAGAATAGATCCGCTAATTTTCCAATTTAATTAATTAATGAACATTTATAGGATCAAGTCTTATTTATATGTGAAATATACATGTATGTATGTATGTATGTGTAAGCCTCGACTGTAAACAATTAGTACCCACCCTGCTTTAACGTGGTATAACAAATTACTTATTTATTAAAATTGCGCAAGTTTAAGCATTTCAAATTTTTAAAATGTTACGACACGCCTATTTGCTGCGAATAGAGCAATATTATTCCGCAATTAGTTGAAAATGAAATTTGCATAAACTTAAGATACTGAAAATTAGATTATTTAAACGGAAATTCACTCGAAATTATAGTCACGAAGTATGACTAGATCAGGGCTTGGGAACATATGGAGTAACATGTTGTTGGCAAGAGGAAACTTCTTGTAAGATTATCCTATTATCCTGTTCGATGTTCGTACTATCGATTTTAATTTGTATGATAGCGATGGTAATATAAAAGGTAAAGTTACTTATCTATGGTAGATCTCTCTCTACTAATCTTGTAAAATTCTGGCGTATTTTACAGTACAAGCTTTGAACATTAACGCAAGATGTAACCTGGCCTAGGCATTAAAAGATCTGCATATTTTATGAGTTTTAAAATGGTTTTGATTGAGAGTTTGAGTGTTTATTTTGTAATGGTTCGGAAGCAACTTCTAAAGAAACCAATTGCATTGAAAATTAATTTTCTTTTACAGATATTTACGTCATACCTATAGCATAAACAGGTAAAATTAATTATAAATTAAATTCCACAAAGCATTTAATAATATAATAAATTCTGTTCCAGCTTATTACTGGAAAGGGTCTCTTCCCTCGTTTTAAAGGACTTACAGGAGATGATGTTACGAGCTTATCTGTGCAAAAATAAAGCCTACTTTAAATGAATGTTCCGCATTAGTGTTTGAATACGGTATATTCCAATTGGTCCAAGTACACAGTATACAGAAACAAGATAGTGTGAAAGAGACTGACAGTTTCAAATACCATAGAAAACGGCCATCGAGTCATCTTAGTACTAATGCAGAAACAATAACAACAGCTTCGATTTCATATGGAAAGCAGTCAACACGTAACGTTAGTACTAAAATACAGTCTTACGGTATACAGTCTTTTACATTACTTTGTTTGATTAGGTACACTAAATAGAGAGGTAGATTGGTGATTTGGAATATATGGTTATTCCATCGCATATCTCCAGTATAAGTTACGCCGAGATGGGTCAGCTATTAGTTCTTTTTGCCCACTGAGAACATATTTTTTACGATAAGTCGCCTAATTTTCACGTTGTTTCGATGTGACTATTCACATCGAAAAAACGTACATATATTATCCCATACATTTTCACATATTGAACTCAGGAAAAAAAGTCAAGTCTAAGTTTGCCCAACAGAACATGAAATTGAGGTTGAAAGTAAAAGTTCGCTCAAAAGAGAGTAATCAACTGGAATAATGGAATGTCTTTCCAGTGAGCTTTTGCATTTTTAATTTTTGGCGAAAAATCAACAACAATTTGAAGCACGAACTGAACCAGCCGGTGAAGCCAGTTATGCGGATTGAAATGAACTTTATTGATAATAGACTAAAAGATACTACCGTTACCCCGTTTATGACTAGGTTCAACCCAGGTTCAACCCAGTCATAAACGGAGGTCGAGTTGAAACGGGGTCCATTAAATTTTGGCTTTACTACTTGGGTCGATTTGATATTTCGCCTCATATACGCGGGTTGAGTTGTAATTGGGTTGAAGTGACATTTGTTTTGTTTGGTTTACCATCCGTGGAGGCGTTATATATATATAAAATTGTTTCGTTCTGATTATCTTCCATGTTTTTACGAAAATTTTACGTTTCTATGAATGAGAATTTTACACAAAAATTAGAGGTTATGCTTTGATGTCAGTTCAAATCTATTTCGACAAAAAGTGAACTCTACACGACAACATATACTGTGTTCCAAATGTCAACTCAACCCCGATTCAACTTTTCAACGTAATCATAAACAAGGTAAAAGTAATTTTCCATAATGTCAATGCTATGCCATATGTCGCTTAATAAACCAAGAAAACGCTAGAGTTGTTCGTGCTGGATATTTTACCTCATTCGCTATTTTCACGTTTTGGTTTCCATTTGTTTTGGCGCATGCCGAGCCAAAGGAGTTCAACCCTTTAAGATATCTAAAAATTCCTCGATTAGTGGATAGGTTTGAAATGTGTCAAATGGCAAGTTGACTTTTGCCACAAAGATGAGCAAAATGTAGTTAACGATGGGCAATACTTTGAGTAGCTCGAACGAAAGCATAAACTTTCATTTCACTCCTGATTAATAAATTTAGATGAATAGCCAATATATTTGTAAAACACGGGAATTTAAAAAAAAAAAAAAACTATAAGCATGCAATAAATTTAAAAAAAAAACAAAACTTACTTCTCGCTTCCGATTGTATCTTAGTTAGCATTGTCACAATCTTTTGCTTATCCTCAATATGTCCTTTAAAAATTGACTCGCTTCCTTCGCCAATATTTTTTCTGGCCACTTTCAAGCAAAGATAGCAATTACTTAGGCCACGATTCATTTCACTATGAACTTGAGCAATTGTGTTTGCCTTAGTCCAATTGTAGCCATCCATCATACCCTTCAGTGCTCGTGCTACAGCTGAATGTCCACCCATCAGACGTGTTGTCATCGGATAATGCTCATGCTTATCATCAAAGACTTCAGCTCTGCCGGCAGTTGTTAAGACCGGAATATCCCAAACACCACAATAACGTGAAATTGGTGCCAGCACATAGTCACAGGCGAGACCAAATACGGCATTGATACTTTCACCCCATTTCGAATAGACTTCGTATAGGCCTATACCACCATATATCGATGAACAGAATGTATCTCGAGATATCACAGTTACATCAAAATCAGCTGCCAAATGTCCTGATTGGAAGATTTCTCGGATGCCTAGTTCAATAGCTGGCATGACTTTGTTCATTACTACATCATCGGTAACTTCTTTCTCGATTTGAACAGATGAGGTGACCAAAGTTATGAATACTAATTGCCTACGCCTTGCCGATGGGAATCTTGGGGAGGTTGTGTTGAAGTGGTGGACAACTTCCGTCAGCACGCTCTTCGTCCTGCGAGCCTGGTCTCCTGTTACATCTGCAAGCAACGATAGGTAGCCCACCACGATTCCTAGCACCAGGCTGACTTTCATTTGCGGGCTTTGAACACTTTCAAAACTTCACATTTCAAATATTTTGTTTCAAACTATTGCACTTCGCCGGGGGAGTCACACCAACAGTCACATGTATTATTATTTACGGCAAACAACGTCATATGCTAAACTTGATTTTCGCCGATTATTTTTACGAAACTGGTTTCGATTTCAGGTTGTTCACTTATCCCAATAATCATTCACTAAGCGAGTAAAAAAATAAATAAATAGAAATATACTCAACAACACCAGTTCACTACATTTTGAATTTGCCGGAGTTATTTTTAAATGTTCACTTTATTTTTAAAACATCGTTCACACCGGTAATTCTCTTTCGATAACCCCAAAAAAATGTGATTTGCGTACGCAGCTCATAAGATCGAAATTAATTCAGTTGCCGTAAAATATACAAGCTTTTAATTTTATTGGATGCTTCCAGATTAAGCAAATAACATTCGCGCTGTGGGCCGTGACCTTGAATTAATTTTTAGATAGTGGCTTTTTGTCAAAGGTTATCTTCTGAATCAGCTGTTTACAAAGTGTTTTACGTTAACTGTGATAATGTACAAATAAAAATAAAAATAAAAATATATTTCCTTTTGTTTTAAAATTAATAACCAATATTTTATTTTAAACTTTACATGACAAATAATATTTACTTTCATATACAAGCATTTTTATAGGGGCTTTTCAAGTGTGTGTGGGCATCGAAATGAATGAAAATGAATTTCCGTTTTTAATTAATATTATTTACAGGTTGTGATAATAACGTTTAGTGATCAGTTTCAGGATCTTTAAATTACTAGCAATATACATATACTATAATAAAACCTGTTTGCGTATTCATTTTGCTAACAAAGCACCGGAAATATTTATTAAAGCAAGTAAGATTGTTGGGGATATGAGAATGTTATCAGTTTCTGGATAATTTTGCATAAGTTCTGACATAATTTTTGAAGAAAATCTTAAACCTGAAGTGATATTGGTTATTATCACGTGATCAATAGAAATGAGTGCAAGGAGAGAAACTATTAGGGATACCGAATCGGTGGAAACTAATCGAGTAAATTCTCATGAGTAGAATCTAAAGAAAGTTACTCAATGAGTACCTACTTTTTGCTCATTCAAAAACACTACATTTTTCACAAGTTTCGCCAGCAAATCCTGCCGGCTTAGAACCGCTTACAAATACAGAGCCGGAATAACTAGAGCTTTGTACCAGCCAACGGATTCAAGTTTTGTCAGCAAATCCTGCCGGCTTAGAGCCGCTCCAATCTATCGTGCCGTTCTCGTCAAGTCTCATGCCACTCTCGGTCCAGTGAAATATTTTTACAGGAAAAGCAATCGGCGTGTTCACACACTGACACAGAGTTTAAACGGGAGCGAAGGGTATGTGTAAAGCGTTTATATGGAAAATATTCACGCCTGAGGTAAGCTTGCGGTTAACTTGAATTCTGACTTGAATACAAATTGTTGTCAGTACTTGATTCTAACCTATAACTAATCATATGAGTAAAAGTCTTCTTCTTCTTCTTTGACGGCTCTACAACCGGGATCCGGTCCTGGCCTCTCGCAACTGTTCTCTCCCCCGGTCCCGATTCTGAGCCGATATCATCTAGTTTAGCATCCCTAAGCTCTGGGCGTCCTGGTCTCTCGCTGTCGCACCCCATAGATATTACCGTAAAGAACGGTAAAATAAGTACAAGTATTCGGTCAAAAGTATCGAGTACTGATATGAGTAGAATCGAAAGGCAAATACTCATATGAAGACAGAATCGAGTACCAACTCTGAATCATGTCACCTTCGGAACTATTAGAAGACCTACAGACTTGAAATATGGCAGGCATGTTTCTTTTGTTGAATAGAGATCCGCTACAGAAATCGACTTCTAAGGCAAGTTTCGGGGGCGTTATAGAATTAAAATTCCAGTTTTTGAGGTAAAATGTCTGGCTATAATCCAGCCAACAATAAAAACTATTCCGTCGGACTACTATTTCCAATTCATACGTCTTCAATATCCTGTTAGAGTTTGCTATGCCGCGCCGTGATTAGACATCAATATCAAGTGTAGGAACAGAGTTTGAAAATGGACGGCGTGGTTTTTGTAAACTGACTCGAGTCACTTATGTGGTATACTCAAGAGTCAGTTATGTGGCAAACTCAACAGGCAGGACAGCTCGGCTATTGTTTAGCAAGAAAAAATATTTGATTTTAAAATATATACCCCGTCATACCCAAGTTCAACCCAGGCTCAATCCTGTCATAAACGGGGATCGAGTTAAAACTGGGTTCATTCAACCCAACTCAGCTCTCCTACCAAGTCAAGTTGATATTTAGCCTTATATACGCGGGTTGAGTTGTAATTGGGTTGAAGGGACATTTATTTTGTTTGTTAACGCCTTTGGCGTTAGTTTTGTGTTTGGTGTTTTTGCTGGCACAGGAATATAAAATTAATTTGTTCTGAATTTTTGCATATCTGTAAACGAGAATTTCACACCAAAATTTATGATGTTATGTTTTGATTTCAGTTCAACTCTATTTCAACCCAAAGTGAACTGAACTCGACATCATATACGGTGGTCAAAATTTCAACTCATCCTCGACTCAACTTTTCAACATAGTCAACAGGACAATAGAGCATTCTTAAGACCAGCAACCAACTTTTAGTTCTCAAGTTTAGGGTGAAAGCTAGTACAGAATAAAGGAGGATAATTTCATAGAGGAAGATAAAATAAATTATGGACACAGAGGTAGTAAATCAATGCCATCCTTTTGTGCAATTTATACACATAGAATCTATAATCAAGTCAATAACTCACTTCTGTCACTCAATCAACTAAGATTTTACTAAGCACTTAAATGCAAATCACTATGCCTAAATGAAGTTTCAATTACATACTATGTCTTATTAGAAATTAATTTATAATAAGTTCTAATTTATCACTCGAATATAAATTTAAAAAAAGAAGAGAAATAATAAAACAGATCAAAATTAACATAAACAAGTAAGGCAGATCAGTTACTATACACTGATTGAGCTAAAAATTGCCTAGTATTCTAATTAATTCCCACGAGTACTTAACATAAACTTAAAACTGGTTTTAAATGAAATGATCAGTTCATAAGGCTGTAGAATGACTCCTGCCATATAGTAAAATGAATACTAAAGAAATAGAGTAAGAATTACTACTAGAATTAATTACTGCAAATCTACTATCAAAAATTTTTCTGTGAACCAATTCATTTTATTTCATAAGACATATTTTAACGTGGTTTATTTTAAACATATCGCACATGTATTACAATAGTGACTCAACTCAAAAAAGTAGATTTTTCAGGAGAGACAAAAAACTATTTCGTGACGAAGCAGGAAGTTTAGTAGTTTACAGTCGATTATATGGAATGTCGGGCGGTATGTTTGAAGAAAGTTTTCCTCGTCGATGTCCAACAAATGTCAAAGCATAAATGTGTGCGCTGTTTGTCAAAAACTTGTTTGACCGTGGATGGGGACCTAATGTAACACAATTTTGTTTGAGAGGGCAAGAGTGACATAAGTGATGTCTGACGGCAAGCAAAAAAAGCTAGATTCAAACGGTTTGCGTGGTTTATACCAATGGTTTTGCTAAATAATTTGACGGGTATAACTCAAATACTGAAATTTTTGAGTTGTGTCACTATTGTAATACATGTGCGATATGCACTCTGCATTCTTTAAATCAAGAAATTTTGTTTTTAGTTTTATTGGTATGTATTCAATCTAGATTTATTTCTCACGAGTATTAATATAAAATTAAATAAATCAAAAATATTTTTCCACTCAGAAATGCAAATCTGCAAATATGCATTTAGAAAAAAATAAATATTGCATTTATGTTTCAGAAAATGTTTTTTAAGTAAATAGTAAATGTTTTTTAAGTAATATTACGGAAATATTTTCTAGATATCCAAACCGTGATAATAAATTTCTTTGATAGCATATTTGATATCTAATCTATAAATATAACATTTCTAGAAGGAAAGATAAATTTTTGACATGGGGCGGGGGAACATTTTTTTAAGTTAAAAAAAAAATTAATCAACAAGAACATATGCTTTTATCCAATATCTATAGATCTCGTTTTACAACATAATACGATCACAACAAAAATTTGAAAGTAAATATTCCCATAAAATTCTACACATCACAAATTGTCATGTTTTTTGTCACAATTTCGGTAAATAATCTCTGACTCATAAGTAAATATAAAAACCACAACAAAAAACTAATATGATTAATCTAAAAAAAATGGTGTATCACAACTCATTACAGAACTTAATTAAATTTTACGATATTTAAAATGGCACAAACGAATTTCCTACATTTTTCATCACTTTAATTTCATTCAATTTTCTTGAATTATACGGAAAATTTGTTTTGACCGGGAAAAATTGCTCAATTCGTCACCCACGCACACGCACGAGGGAAATTGTTTCTTTTTTAATTTGGTTAATTATTGAGCCCAGTTGCTCAAATTAAAGAATTCGCGTACTTATTGAACTTCTTCCATTGAAAGAGAAATTAATCGAAAGTTTTAAAAGTATTTCATGTAAAATTTAAATAAGGACGCGCTAAATATATTCTTTAAAAATAAAAAAAATTCAATACCGATCGTGCCGTACGTAATACTCATGAATAACCTTGACCGATCGTATTTGAAGCTGGTTTAAGACACTCCAGAATTTAAGCAAATCTTAATCGCAAAGAGACGAGCCGGCTCGATCTTAAGAAATCAGATTCAGCAGAAAAATTATGCTATGGAAGCAAAGAAATTGCGGACCGATCGCTGTTAACCCGATCGCCATCAAAAATACACTGAGTGATCCACGAAGAATGGAGGCGAGAACATAGCAGCGACAGAATTCTGCTGGTCTAGACATTCTAGCAGATACGAGCAGACAGAGCGGCATTTTAAATACCGCCATTTGGGCTTTAGGTATTGAAACATCGAAAAAGCTCCACAAAATTCAGCAGAAATTCGGTCAGAGTTTTTTTTTCGATCATCTTTCACTTCATTAGAAAAATTATTATATGTTCCGCATAACGAAACGAATCAGACAAAATATATATGGCCATAAAATATATAACCATATATTATCCACAAAACTTCCATTATAAATTTTATAGCACTGAATAGTCAAGATCTTGAATCATCAAAAAATATATGTAATCAGAAATTTTTAGTTGATATTAAAGAAGACTTGAACTTTGTTCTTCCCGGTCAAGGAAAGGTATTTATTTACCACAACCAATGCACCCCATAAAAACATTTTTGAATTTGTTTGAAGTGCAGAGAATTTGTCACCTCATAGTGTAAATCCATTATCTTATGCCAAATAAGTGCCAGATTTGTGACAATCATCACAAATGATATTTTAATGACTTCACGCAAATACATCAAATAAATAAAAATCGTTTTACGATCATAGCGACTTTGTTTAAATTGCTTTTGACGAGAGCACAGAAAATCCATTTTTATTATTATTGTTATATATTTCAATGCCTAAGATAGTAAAAATGAAAGATAACCTCTTGGTGATTAAAGTGATTATTGCACAAGGGTTAAAAGTTTTGATGGTGTATTTTAATAGAACTAGCTATTGCAAGTGTTTCAATAGAACTAGTTAAAACTATTATTGTTACCTATAAAAAACAAGTTAACTGTTCAACCCAAATTTTTCTCCATAAAAACCTTAGGGGTCAGTCGTTCGTGGAATAGGGAGAATAGCATGTAGTATACGAAAATATGCATTTGTTGCAACTATTCTGGACTGGTGGAAATGCGTTTATAGCCTCCTAATGGTGGTCACTGAGGACTACCTATGAGAGAGGAAATTGCTAATATAATCAGGCTAGTCTCTTCCAGGTAAGGTTGGCATAAGCCTAATAGCCTAAAATGTAAAAACTGATACCTAAATAGTCTAAACTGAAAAAACCAGAACGATTTAAGCATTTTTTATGGACTGTCCAGAGCTCGAAGAGCACAACATCCTGTATTTCTGCCCCGTTAACATTTTAATTCGATACTCCGGGCAGATTTCCGGTACAGTATACATATTATACAATATTTTATTATCATAACATTGAGTTGTACTTCTCCCCGCCCATCGAGCCAAGCTTAATACTATAGCTATGTTGGTCCGGTGCCGTATATTGCGCAATCGAGCTCTTTGTTTGTGTCTTGGGCTGAAGCTTCGGTTTGGGTCTTGGGAAGCGTTTGTGGTTTGGTGAACTTAAAATGCTTTGAATACAAATTGGATTTTGAAGCTAAGCCTAGTAATTTTTTATAATAGTTTAACATATAAAACAAACACAACTCAAACTTAATTAGATAGACTAGAGAGTCTCTACATACCAGGCAGATATACCAGAAAGAAAGATCAGACCGAGAGAGACAGACAGAGTAGATAGATAGACCAGCCAGACAGACCAAACAGACCAGACAGGCCAACTGTGTGAGATGTGTAGTTGCTTGCCTGATCTGTATAACTGCTTCAATTTTACGATTACGAACATGTCGAGCGAATTTGTGTACTAACCTTCATAAGATAGCTTCTACAGGGCAACGATGACGCCAAGTATTTCCCGGAAAATAGGTAAAGGGGTGGGACCACAGGTTCTGCCTAAGGGCTTCCGGATCCTTAATCCGGCTCTTATGCTCGGCGTAGCTTTTTATGGTCAGCAAAAAGATGTAGCAGAAAAGCGGGCCAAAATAACACTTAAAGAAATAAACTTCAAACACTTCGATACTCGCCAAAGACTTATGAAAGGTGTGCCAATACAAGCTGACCCATTTTCCGAACTTGGCCGTTGGGTTTTTTGTTTGTATAGTATTTGCACGATATCGCTTGAACTAAAATTGAAATCGAGTTCTTTGAGGATCCGATCGAGGCACTTTAACGAAAATATGCGGTAGAGTCCTTTTTTCTTTAAATGAGAAGAGTTCGACTAAGGGTTACAAGCACCTTAAACTGATTAGAATTTCTGATATCTAATAAATTTGTTGGAATGAAACCCGTTCTAAATGAAGTTACCTTTTCTGGATTCAGCAGAGCGATAGCTTCGCAACAAGACATCACCTTTCACAATCCGAGCACTCTATTAAACCCGTGCAAAAATTACCCTTTACAAATATTACGAATTTTTTAATCCTTAGATCAGCATTTTTTGTTTTCCATGTCCTACACTTTCTGAGAATTGAAGTTTATGTCGAAATTTCTAGTAGCTACCGAAAAATTTGGCTTTTTCGGTCTAGTCTGTCAACTGCTTTATAATGATTAGTTTAGCGAATATAAGTATCCTGAAATCTTTCAAATTCCCATATGAAGTCATTTGCTTCCCAGTTTATGTATAGCGAATGAAGAACGAAGGAAATGAAATGTTCGTTTGCTAAAATTCAGGAAAAACAAATATTCTAGAAAAATATGGTGAATATGGTTATTTGAACTAGATTGTCTCAGGAATACTATGGCACCAGTTCTGATACTAGTCAATTTCTCACTAGAACTAAAATTATTACTATTCAAAGAACCAGGTGTATGAACTTAATGTAATTTTTTCTTACAATTTGTTATTATTTTTAATTTATTATTAAAATATCCATTTATAATATTCAACATTTCATACCGGGAAGCTGATCGCGTGGACAGAAGAGATCAAACCCACAATCTTACTAGTTTGGGTGCTGTAGCAAATAAGAAAATGATAAATTGATGGTAATCCAGAATATTTAGAGGCTTTAATTTTACCGCCTCAATTCATCATATTCAAAAAATGAAGCAATTTTCTCCATAAACAAAATATATCCCTGAATTTAATTACCTCCATCAATTAAATATTTATCATTTGATACTCATAATTGAAGCTTTAAATACACAAATTTACTAGAAGGCTGAAATCAAAGAGTGTAAATTCCCGTAAAGTCCTGAAACCATCTGGCAGTCAATTGCTTTTAATTAACCATACCATTAATAATTTAATCAAGATAAAATTTTGTTATCTAAATTCTGCTAGAAATTATAATTGACAACGAAAATTCTTATTAACTACAAACATCCTTTTCATATTTCGTGGTATTACTTGTTATCATTAACTGCTAATAAAACATGAACAGCTTGAACAAAATTCTTCTTAAGTTTTCCTTAAATACAAAAACAAAATCAAAAATAATTTTATATGTTATTCCCACATATCATCAGAAAGTACAGAAATGTACATACATTCAACGAAACCAGTAAAACTTCTGTAGTAGTCAATTTTAAGATGGAAATAGAATTATCCTTAACAGAAATAAAATGTGACTAAAATCCTTTCGCAGAACCGTCATTCCTTGTTATCATGGAGATATTTTCTATTGCCTTTAAATTGAGTTTTTTCGTCTTCTTGCTGTGTCAAATGTAAATGCAAAATTCAAGGATTTTTGTCCTTTAAGGGAATTCTGTGCCTACGATTAAATTTCAAGGTCGTTTGAGGGCTTCTTAAACGTTTGTGAAATCAAGGGTTGGAGTAGAATAGAAGTAATTCAGATTTAAAATCGATCAATCTGTCTGTGCAGTTTTGAAATCCATAAATTAGGGGAATACGTTTTGGCAGTGACCCCACTGGATTATCTCAGTAGGAGTCATGTTGTTATTTATTCATCAACCAACTAATTTGTTACAATATAAAAATTAGTCATCACTATTAATAGCCGAAAAAGATATTTTGTCATAGTTGACTCAATTCTCTGAAAGATGGGTCATTGTTAAGTCAACGTTAAAAAGCTCCATGTTGGTGATCATCTGCAGTAGCCTAAAACGTATTATTAAATATTATGGAAAGCGATTTTACTGTGAGTTGTGCGATTCTTCAAAACGAATGACGGAATCCTGTGTTTTTATTATAGTAAAAATGTAAATAAGGTCGTAACATTCGTGAGTATATCGTTTAATGGGTAACAATAAGCAACAAGTTCTTAACATTTTAATACTGAGGACAGAGGAAATTTTTGCACAAAATAAACAAGATAAGCTGAAGGAGAAAGTAAACTTCTTCAAAAGAGGCTTTAAACCCTCCTCCAATGTATAACAAAAGAAGATAATATCGTCAGAAGTATAGGAAAAGACTTAAGAACATGCGAGGGGAATTCTTAGGGGGTTGTTAAACAAGAAAGAAAGTATCAGACACTTCCCAGGTTTCTTCCACAAAATATTGATGATACCAAAGAAACAAAAGTACCAACCCCTAAAAACAACAAATGCTCCGAAATATCAATTCATCCAAATCAATTCCCTGGGTATATACCAGCAAAGCTGATCAAACAAGGAGGTGAGCCTCTGTCAGTAGCTAGCTATACACAAATAACAAGCATCTATGCACATGAAGGAACACAAAAATGCCCGCAGATTGGGGACAAAGGATTATCTGCCAATTTTTTGATGGTGAAAGGTACAGAGTCAGGGGGATGTGACATTGTACTGTCGACTGCTAAATCTCTAGTCGAAAAGATAAGAGAGAGAAGAGTAATGAGCCGCCAACGACCAGCAATTTTAATACTGTTGCTGTTGGCTTTGCTTTGCTGCCAGGAAGACCACAGAAATTTACTTTGCTTTGTTTTGCAGCAATCATATTTTCAATCATCTTGCTGAAGGCTGCGAAAGCTTTTTTGTTTCATATTGCTGCGTATGCTGTTGCTTACAACTGCTAGAGCATGATGTTCCGGCTGCGAATGCTTTACATACACATACAAAAAGTTTCCACCTCTCTAAACAAAAGTATCATTTTACTATAAAAAGTTGTCCCAGTTAAAACTGAAGGAATCAAAGTATTTCACAGGCTTTGGAGAAGAAAGCTTTCAAAAACTGTAAGCAAGCAGAAAGCTTTTCACAGCAAAGTATTTTAAAGCCGAAGCATTTGCAGGCGGGCCAGCATGGTACAATAATTACAAGGTAAGCTTATAAGAGCCCCGTGACGTCACTCAGATCTTAGTTCACAAAGGAAAAAAGCTCTCTCGTGACGTCACTCAGATCTTTTCTCATATAAAAATGGTAGAAGCTTTTCAAGATGGAAACAGGGCTTTTCCTTACGAGCCTACTTTGTATTATTGTACCATGGCGGGCCAGTATGCTTCTGAAAGTAATTTGAAAGCAATTTGGAGCAAACAGCTTTCACAGTCATCAGCAAAGTAAGCTTAAAACTATGTGCTTTGCTTTCAGTTTACTTTGCTTTCAAACCCTGCCAACGACAACACGTGGTTTTATACCACCAACTCCCACCCATCCAATACTATGGGCAGAAAGAACACTGAACTGACCTTGACGATGGAACAGGAAATGGTTTCCTCGCTTATTTCATTTTCAGGCAATGACAGAACGGAAAAGAAGAAAATTCCTGTAAAGAAGGGAGATAAGAATAAATAAATATTATCTAAGCGGTAGAACTGGAAAGATGATGGTAACGTTGCGTGGAATCGAACCACAGTCCTCTGGGATGTCAGTCGAGGGTGTTAGTTGAGTTTAACTCACACACAAAAACAATATTTTTCTAGGCATATTGTAGTTAAATATTCCCTCAAAATTCTGATTTTTTTTAACATTATTTTTCCTTAGAATACTAATTAGTTTGACTATTGAAATCTTCCTCGTCCAATTGTGGCTTCCACGTTCACGAGACACACGCTTCCAAAAGGGGTTCGAGTGCTGCTAGCGCAGCATAATACACGCTTGGATCGAATTAACTAAATTAGTCTTAATGAATGCGAACTTGACGCAGTAAAGATTCCTTCTTTGATGTTTTAAGTTGTGGTATCACTATTTAAATTGGAGTTTACAGAAGTTAATCAGTAAAGGAACATAATAAAAATATATTTTGCCTTTGAGATGTTATAATGGAAAGATTCTTGTTGGAAAATTTAATATAATTTAGGTAATTAATGTGATGATGTTTTCAGAATTTATTATCTATATAAGTTGTTAAAGCCCGCTAGTTACAGGTAGACCCTGTAACATAAAATAAGGGTCTCTCCAAGTCGCAGTAATAGTCTCAAGTCCTCACAAGGTCACAAGCAAGCAACGTCACTTAGTTTATTTAAAAACTTAAATTACCGACTCATTTATATTCTCCCCATACGCGTTCAATTCCCTTCTGTTTTGGTGCTTACTCTTATTTGGAGCTTAAAGGGGCTTTAAAAATTGTTCGCGTTGCTAGAAGGCACGAAATTGCTTTGAGTTGACAAAGCTATACGTTGGTCTCTGGTGCTTATTTGTTTGATCAGAACCCGATCGCCAAGATTCTCCTCACCACAATAGTGAGGGCAACAATACCCTACCCCAGAATAGGGTGTTCGAGCCCTACCTGGCTATGGGATACCTTTTATGTAGTAGTTCTTAGCTCAGGAATCAACCTTTCTACTACCAACCCGCTATGTACATATATTATGACATGATGGATGCAATGCCTAGTAGTAAGCGTAGTCCGAGGGATAGAATAGGTTTCAGGTTACGAAAAGTTAGAAGGGTGTTGAAGGAGATGGTTATTAACTCTGTGTTCAAGCTCTTGTACCTTGTAGGGACTTCTTACCGCGCACCCAAAGGAGCTCAAACTATGAGATTTTTGCGAGAACGAAATCCGATAGAATTCCCTTTTCGGAATATTCTGCTTAATACAAGGAGTTGTAGAATGTCCCGGTTCAAGACCATCGTCTAGGTGCTCATTCGCTGTGAACGTTAGCGCAGAGATATGGTGAACTTTTGCACCTTGAGGTGAAGTACCAAGCTGAGCAGTCTGGAGCACTGACATGCCATTTTTTGAATTTCGTAGTGAAGTTATTAAGCTCGTTTCTATGTTACCATGCTAAAACATGACCTAGTTCTAATAGAGTTTGGCATATAATGCCATCTCTAAAAGTGTGAAAAGGGTACCGCAACTGTTTTCTAAAGACCAATAATTAAATCCTACCCTAGCGCACCTACTGGAAACCTAATCAAGTTCGGAAACAGCTAATTCGAATGCGATGGGAGTGTCACTGAAAGATTCAATATTTTAGACTATTTTTTACTCTGATCCGATTATCGGTTGCGACTATCGGGTTTGACTACCGGAGTAGACCGAAAACCGATAGTTGAAGGAAAAATCATTCCAATTGTAGACCTTAAAGAGCTCTATTTAAATTTTCAGGTTCGCCTGAGTAAATCTTGTTTGTACTATATTAAGCCTTTTTCTTTTTTGACCGATTTTTGGGCGACCTACCACAGGGCATAGGGATCGTCATAATGAACCGACTACATATGAAATCTCTGTGCATGGGAAACATCAAAAATGTGATACCTAGGACATAATACTTTATAAAAAGTATAACAAATTCAAGTATTTTTAAAATTTATAGTATGTCTGGAAACAGCTAATCCGGTGATAGTACTTTCATGGAAAGATTCGGTATTTTCTTGGGCATGTTTTTCACTAGGATACGACTATCGTTTCAGACGGAAAACTTGATCCGATAGACGGAGGAAAGAGAACGGCAGTTTTTTATATCTTTTCAATTGTAGTGATCAGAACTTGGAAAGGGCTAATCCGATTTTAGGACTTTAACGTCATGATGCAGTATCTTCTTAGACATGTATTGGGCAACTTTTTCACTCGCATCCGACTATCGGTTCAGATGGTAAACTTGATCTGATAGTCGGATGAAAGCGAGTGGGAATTCCGCATGTTCGCAATAGGCTCTTACACCGTGCAGCCGATCTAAATGAAATTTAACCACGTGCTATTTACATTAAGGGGGTATTCTAGTGTAGAAGTATGAATTTGAGGTGTTTTTTCAGCTGCTGTAAATAAAAAACTAAAAATATTTTTACTATCCATTTTTTCACAAGATATTTATTCATGTTTAAAGAATACATAAAAAATAAAAAAAAGTCAAAAAATTAAAAACTGTAAATTTTATAGGTTGTTGAAGTTGGGTGTAAAAAAAAATGGCGCGCCAAGTTTGCCACGATTCCAACCCTTCTGATGATCTGACCAAAATAAAAAAAACATATTATTAAATTAGATGAATGCTGCTATCGTACTAACTAAGAAAAAGTGGCATTTTTTTGTTTTTGGCTAAATTCCGGCTGTCCGAAAAAAAAATTGTTTTTTGGCCTATTTTTTTGACTTTTCGGAATTTTTTAAAAATAGTAAAAAACATTATATTGTTATAATAATAGTTCATACGATAAAGACATGTATTGAGAACGCTCACTGAAAATTTGAAGTAAATCGGTCAAGTAGAACTTGAGAAATCATGGCAAACTTTTTGAAAAATGTAGTTTCGAGATAAACACGTTTAAAGTTTAGGGTAAAATTACGCCGGTTTTGAACCATAAAATGACATTTTATACTTACGTTCATTTAATCCGCGATTCATGCTCCATACACTGGGCCTTCTTCTACTTCAAAAAAAGCATTTTCCAAACAACAACAAACCCTTTTAAGGACATATTCTTGAAAGGTTGAGCTTTGAAAATATCAAAAAAAATTTTTTTTTTTTCCAAATTTCTACACTAGAATACCCCTACTAAAATGACTATATCTCTGAAAATAATTAAAATTTTAACAAGCCCTTTTAAGGACATATTCTTGAGAGGTTAAGCTTTGAAAATATCAAAAAAAAAAGTGATTTTTTCAAATTTCTACACTAGAATACCCCCTTAACAGAAAGAACATAGGCTCTTCTATTAATTTCAAAAGCCACTCCTAGGTAGCACTGTCATGGATAGCTTCGTTGAAAATCATCGCAGGGCTTCGATATTTTGCATGAAGGTCCGTGAGCGTCTCCAATGATGCGCCTCGAAGCCTGGTTTAGAAAAATTCTAAATCGCCGCCGTAATATGACCGTAGAAATATGATTGAATTTGCCAATTTTATTCCGATTCCAATGATAGCGGGTATCTAGGGTCTTTTAAGGTCGCAAATAACGAATTTGTTGTCAAAACTTATGAATTCAAAATGGCCGCGCCAATATGGCGGACGAATTTTGTTCCGATTCTAATAAAAGTGGGTATCTGGGGTTTTCTAAGATAGCAAATAACGAACTTAAGATCAAAATTTAAATTCAAAATGGCCGCATCAATTGTAGTTCGATTCCAATGAAAATCGGTATAAGGAAGCTTTTAATAATGTAGCAATTAATAACGAATTTATGATCGAAATTTATAAATTCGGACGAATTTGCCAAATAAGTGTCATTTCCTGGTTATAGTATTTACGGAAATTAGATCATCACATTTTTAAAAAATGAACTTGTAATTGTAAAGTCCCATTTAAATCCCAAAAGTCAAAGTGGCAGTTCTGAAACTTTCGTGCAAAAGGATACATATATTTGTGCGATAAAAGAGCTCCAAAGTGCATTTCCATTTGACTTTGGGATGTAAATAGGGGGCTTGAAATGGGACCAAGCTTTGCACTTGATTGAATATTTGAGTTTTTCATACATCTATTTTTATGTATTTTTCGTTTAACTCCTTTTTAACAGCTAACAGAACAGCCAAAGTACTTACATATGTATGTGGGCACGAAATGAGTAGTTGTAGTAGTAGTAGTCAAATAGTCATAGTTGTTCTTTTTTCTCTTCTCTTTTTGCTTGAATAAAACACTTTGTATTGAGTAGCCGTAGAGTAAAGTCCTAAATCAGTGGAAGCAGAAATTATATCGAATTGAAATTGGATAAAACTCACTTGAATTTTATAATTAAATAATACTCATATAAAACTGAGCATTTTATTAAAATTAATCCCACATGTATGTATATAGCAGCATACTTTTTTTATCACTGCTATATTTTAGTCATAACCAAAACCACTTTGGATGATTGTTCCTGAAATTGCCGTCATTTATGACACTGCCAACATGTGCAGGTAATTCTAAGATAAACTCACTTTGACTTAAACGCGGTTTATTACTATTATTGCTATTATTATGCAATGATTATTAACTTGAAAGATAAAGTCTGAAATATTTCGGTTCTCCTCTCCTTCTGAATACAAACAATATTTAAAAATAAATAAAACCAAAAAAATAATTAAAAAAAGAGATACACTATTAAAATTTTCAAAATCATCCCAAACATTTTAAGCTTGCGTCAAATAGAAATATCGCAAAATAATACATAAATTTTTTTTGTTTATTTTACTTTCAATTAACTTTGTACCTGAGAAAATCCCACACCATTATCCACGCCAAATCTATGCCAGAACCACCATAACATCATAAAACACAGGATTCACCTTAAGAACACGCTAAGAAATATCGCTGAAGTAATCTTTCCGCTCAGCGAATGAGTAATAGATCAAGTTGGATTTATAGTACGATAGGAAAACAACTTGAATTGCTGCCAAGTAATTCAAAGTGTGTTTGCAGCTTTCTAATAATCGAGAAATAACCGAAAAAAAAATAATGGAAATAAAACGCTAAAAATATCTCAGAAGTACTAAAAACGAATGAGGCAAAAACAAACAAATTCGCACGCCTTCTATCATCGCCATCTGAATACTGAGTAATAAAGTTATGTGGCAAAGATGGTCATTAAGTTGAACAAAGTTGTAAATAATTATGGCAAAAAATACGAGTTATAAAAATCCATTAAAAATTGAGATTTAACAAAAACACTGCTTCAAAATATCGTCGGGAAAGAACTTCTTCGCTGAGCACGTGTAAGACGTTTATTGATTTAGGCAGAATATGATGTTGCAGTATTTTAGATGAAATCAGGTGATAGCCTCTCGGTTTGGTCATCATTAATTTCGCTTGTGCTTTCGTGTACAACAAACCATGAAAACACCTTTTACCTTTTTTTGAACCAGTTATGGCAGTGGGAATCAATTCGATCCTTTTTGCGTTTCTTAATTAAAAATAACATTGCGTGTTTACCCTAGTACTACTACGCCGACAAAACTTAAAATCCCTGATTGTAAAAACAAATACATATTAAGGAAAAAAACGACCTTCAAAAAAACCTATTCGACCTTCGTGGGCCGCGGCAGCAAAATTCCTACGAAAATCTAATTGATGCAAATTTCGTCTCTCGTTCATTCTTTTGCCATTAGCATTTTCCAATGGTATTGATGATGGAAACCTCCGAGAAATCAAACACCTCTCCTGCCCATTACTTAACAATAAAAGGTCCATTAACACTCCTTAGTCCAGTTATTTTTGATTGAAAATGCGGTATTGATTCTGTAATAATCAAGTCTTGTGTAAATTGCTGAAAATATGTTGATTCACACACGTACACAAGGCGAAGGACACTGAAAAGGAGCCTTTTTTATGTCACCTGATGACAGCTTAAAAAAATATTCTTCCATGCCCTCAAGGATTTTCCTTTAAATCCCATATCAGTGTCAGGGGCTAATAGAAGAAATCCTTTGTCAAGCACAGAGGAGCATTGATAAAAGTTAAAGAGGATAAAAAAAAGTTATGTACTCTAGGGATTTTTTTTCCTGCTTTTGACACGTCACTTTAGGTGTCAATTGTGGCTTGAAGTATTAAGAAATCTCTAGTTGTTATTGAGTAATCTTAACTTGGTCGTGGAGAAGGGAAGATAAAAATGATGTTCAATTCGTTATTGAGATAGAATTGTGAAAAATTTGGGGACTTTATCTTTTCAGAATAGTCTTTGAAATATAGCAGCAAGTGCAACAAGGCTTTTGAATGTAATATCCTATTTGATGTATATAACGTGATCCAGGTTATCCTTTATGATATTACTCTAATTTTTTTTAGATTACTTACTACCTAGGTATGTACCTCCGTAAGTTGGAAACGGGCAAGAGTCGTCTTCGGCGGCGGGGAAGTGAGTTGCGGATTTGACACTTTGCGATTCTCAAATCCGCAACCCCGAATTTCTTTTTGACATTTTCCGCGCTGTAAAAGTGTGATCCGCAACAAATTTTCTGCGGATTTGAACGACAAATGCGCCTAAGATAATCCGACATCGTATATTTCATTATCGCGTGAATCTTCACTCCGAATTTTCGATTTAAACCAATCCGGGACTGCGGATTTGAGAATCGCAAAGTGTCAAATCCTCACTCACTTCCCTCCCGTCGGATCTGGGAATCGAGGCCAATATACCCTGGCAGCCTTCCTAGAAATAAAAGGCGCTTTTAACAATGTACGTATTTAATCGATTCGAGAAGCTCTCATAGTTCTAAACATAGAAGCAAGCCTAAAACAAAAGATGGCGGTTATGTTGATTTCTAGAATAATTCAAACGGATTTGGGAACCAATCAAAAGCGCCAACATAGGTACAGCACAAGGAAAAGTGATCTTCCCTTTCTTCTTCTACTTTAAGCTCTGAGCGTCCTGGTATACGTCATCCTTCCAGTGAAGGTTGGTACCGCAGAGCGGGCTCATTTTCACTGATACGAGCTAGATGCCTTGCTCACTGGAGCCTACCGAGCTTTATTTTCTTCACAACATCTATGTCGCTTTAGCGCTCGTAGATCTTGTCATTGTAGAGTCTCCGGAATCGTCCTTGCTCACATACGGGGCCAACAATCCTCCGAAGTATTTTCCGTGGCTCTTTCATTGGCTGAGTAATCGACTTTTTAACTCCTACCAAGCCAATTTATATCAGATCTGCGTCGATCCATTATCTATCTTGGACACATCATCAATCGTTCTAGAGGTCTTATAGAGAGGCATGGTTATCTATTAAGATAGGTGCATTGCCAGGCTTACCGTAAAGATCGCCAGGACGGTAACTGTTGTTGTTGTTTTTAGATATACCCTCGCCCGACGCCCTTTGATGCTTTAGAATAGAACCATCTTTTAAGATACCTAGATCAAATTTCTTTGGACGTCTTCGATTTTCCACTCGGTTCTTGAAAGTTTCGACAGCGGAGTTATTCCTGAAGGTCATTTAGTGTGAAGGTAATCTATAGTTGTGGTAACGGAAACTACACTCTCAACTAAATAGTCCGATATCTTGCTATGACCGTAGGATTTTGATGACCAGTCGCCGAATTCCCTCAATCTCATGGGATGACACGAGGCCAGGTGTTTGATTTGAAGATCGGCACGACGCAAATAGAAGAGCACTCGAGGGCTTACGTATTTATTGAGTACTTCCTTTGTTATGACTTATTGACTTTTTACTTTTATATTTAATGTAATTAATGCGATCAATGGTAGACTATTCATAAGAATTTTGAAACAAAAAACAACAACAAGAACCCTTGCTTCTTTATATTTGTGATTAAATATTTCAACCCTGAAATTGCCTAACACCAAAGAATCACTTCAACCTAAAAATTGTTTTCTACTCGAAATTAACTTTTCTGTCATTCCTCCCCTCTGACAAACCATCCGCCAAGATTTAATTATCCTTTTTCGAGCTCAATTCAGTGTAACTAACAAAGTGCTAACAAAATTTCTTTTCCTTATATAAGTGACTCCCTCTTCGTACGGCAGGTAACTAACAAGAAAATTACCAAAATTAAAATCTTAGTTAAAGGAGGCTCCCTTGGCATCTGCTTGTGCCAAACAATCTTTCATTGGTCTGTTTAAGTTTCTAGGGAATTAAAGCAGATTGGATGAACCATTTAAGTTACACCTGCCTCGTCCTCCTTATTCAGTGAACAGAATTTCAATCTTGTAGTGTAGTAACAACGTGACTGAAGGAATCTATGCAGAGCCGCCTTGATAGATGTTGCAAAAATGAGGTTTCACTTTGATTGATTAACTGTCTTTCGTAATGGCACCTTCGCTCTAAGGATTTCTTTGAATAAATGTACTCAACAGTGTTCCTTTGTGGTATGCATAGTAATTGAAGGGACACATTTCATCCGGTAATAGCATGTATGGGGGTGGAATTTCATGAAAGAATTTCTTAAGATGATATTGAAATGCCGCATAAATTGAAATGGGTAATGTAATTAAAAGGCCGGGAATCCGTGGTAGGGCATGGGGAAAACTTCTAAAGAGGTATTTCTATACAAAGTATTAATTAAGTTACTCTTTATTTAACGTCGGTTTTCAGAGTAAATTGACCGCCGTTTTAAGTTTCAGTACTTCGGCGGTAATTATTTGCTCAAGGACTTCTGTTCAGTCGGGAATGTTTATGATTAAGAGCCATTCTATTTATTTTCAATCTAAGGAACTAATTGTTTCATCATTCCTTCCTTTCTCTTGCCTCAGTTGAACACAATTATTACGCTACTTTAGTATATGCCGGAGCCGGGTAAAATGTAGGAAGACATAAATTAATTCATGTCCCAGGTTACTTTATACATTGCAGACGGGCGGCGCCTCATTGTTACCACCCATTGTTGTTTCACATTAACCTTTATGACATCAGGAAAATTGTGGCCATGATAGGCGGTGAGCTCAATACAAATTTCATTAATTTCGAAGCGCAATGAAAATCGTTTTACAAAAATGTTTTTTTTTTATTTGTAAGAAAATTTAAAAATATTGATAAACGTAAAATAATAATGTTTTACAAAGGCGCGATCGTCAACCGAAATGCATACAGGTAGTCGCCAGGCCGTGGCCTTTCAGAACAGGTCGCCGAACAAGGCCACACATTACTCCGTCTGACTGAGGCATGAGGACTTGAAGTATCCGCCTGACAAGCCGTAGACTGCAGGTGAGCTTATGACACTACTACATACACACAGGCGAAGACGACAGTTTAACGTGGCAGGTTGTTAATTCGAGCGAAAAAACTTTCATGAAAACTCTCAACTTCAGTAGATCTTCAGGCCCGGACTGACGATAAATACCCAATAGTTGTCGATTTCCTAGACAGCAGGCGCCATCCAGTTGGCGGCCGGTGAGTGTGAGTTGGTGAATTTTGGCCTTAAGGCAAGAAACTTGTAAGCCACGGCCTGCGGGCGGCTTGTGTGTGGATAACTAAATGGGGGCCTAGATATGAACATTCGAGTGAACTGTATGTGGCTGCGGTACTGTATATTTCTTACGTAATGTGTACATCTGTGAACTCTATCCGCATGCCTCGATAGCTGTCAAGCAGGAATATGGAAGTGCACGCCAACGCGATTGTCGAACACGGCGTGCTATCACAGATCTTCTGGCGTATTACATAGTGCCACGCGTTGCATCGGTGCACATTATCGAAGACGCATGTGTATCGGAGAGCACCGTCATCAGTGAAGCTATGAAATGGGTTGAAAGAAACAGAGAGTAGGTCATTTATGATGGCTAAAAAAGAGTGGGTGATAAAATTGACTCTTGGGAACCCCGGCAGAGTGGAACGGCTGGAAAGAAAACTCTCAATACAGTACTTCAGAACAGAGTCAGTATTAGTAGCTTGGTAGCAAAGCAGGATCTGCGAAAAACGGCGAGGCAATGTTCCCGAAACGATGAAGGAACATCCGATATCCTCCGTGGTCGATCAGCAGCTGTGCCACGTTCTAATTTTCTCCTTCGAGGTTTTTTCTGCTTTCTCATATTAGATCCAACCTATAGTAGATCCAACGACCTTTCGTCTCACCCTCACTTAGTCATTCCGTTAAAGCGCCCTACTTGTCGCCGCGAGGTTTTTAGCTTCCCACCAACATATTCTAGCGTACGCCTTCAATTGTATTTTATATTGGCCTTCTCACATTAGGGTGGATATTGCTGGACAAGTGTAGCAAAATTTGCGCTTTAGGAAATGATAAAATGGGCTGCCTGAAATTAAAATTAAAATTAAAAAGTTAAAAAGGGCCCAAACAGCACCAATTTTGGAATTTAACCAGTAACGTGACTTAAATCAAGTAATCAGACTAGTTTTCATAAGTATACAATAAATCTACTAAACGCGGCCCACATACTCTATGAAGATCATTCAGGTTATGACGCATGCCTTATGCATGTAGAACACCCCCTGGCATGCAAGAACGTGAAATGAACGCATGAACGATCACGCAGGTTGGCCGTAAATAAATAGCAAGCCAAATAATATCCGGAAGACCATCCTGGCTAACATCTATAATGGACTAAGCCAAGAAAATTATCTTGTATGCCATTGCTACTCTGGCGTTCCGAGACTAATATATGACAAACAGCAAGAGCCGAATCCTTTACAAATCCACTCAAAATATTGGTATGGTGGCTCGTTTATTAGACGATCTAATATTGGTCGCACAATCAAGTGACAAGAACATGAATTTGTAGTAGTGGAATTCTGGTTACTAATAAAAGCCAACAAGGGCTCTTGAAATAGGTGCAACGTCGCTGTACCAGGATGGGTTTTTTGAAAGTTTTATAATTTTCATATTAATCAGACCTTCATATTGTGATGCATTCATTCCCCTAATGCATTTCCATATTTCCACCTTAGGTGAATTTTTTAACGGGTCACACGCGTGAGTTTTTCTCCGATCGAGTAAAATTGTAAATAGGTGATCACACGGATGCATCAAATTCTTAACCCATGGGTGCACAATGTGCATCAAATTACTGACCCATGGCAATTTACCTAAAGTGGGAATAATGACAATTGAACTTATAATAGCACAGATGTATAAGATTATTTTGTATAAGAAGAGCATTTTAATTAATTAAAATTCAGTCGTTGATAAACGTTGACGTTTGAGTGGGAAGCCAACACCTCTCTAAACTCAGGAGTTAAGCTTTTTGAGCTGCTGCATTCTATTATTCGGAGTTAACGCTTTTAAAGCTGCCCCATAGGAGCCTTAGGGCTGCTCCAGGGAATAAAATAAAAATTAATAAATCAAAACGGTATTACAATATCATTTAATCGTCAGTGCAGTCAGCAATTCCCAGAATTGTTTAACGGGTTAAATTTAAACGTTAAGTCACGATAGCATAGTGAGAAACAGCATAGAAACTAACTTCTAATTTTGCAGGGAATTACATTAACCCAAAGATTGAATTGTTGCCAATTAGTCCAGTAAATAGGTACTTTTTCTTTGCAAAAAATACCGCACGCGATTTTTTTTTACCAAATGTTTTTACATATTTTTATGAGCTTAAATTCAAAATGGCGTCATCCCCACCCTTATGCTTCACTTACAATGAAGGGAAACGCGTTTAATTCTATATCTCAGAAACTATGCGTTTTACGACAAAAATGTATATAATCTTTTTTGTAGATAAATAAGTGATTTAACTTTTTTGTTCAGAATTTTTTTTTGTAAAGTCAATATGTTCGGAGTTATAGTGCTTCAAACTTCATACATTACTTTCTTTGCACTATATTTCGTTAACGGTTGGCCCGCCATAAAAATGTCCTTCCTAAGACTTATAGAACACACGATTATCTATAATTTTTGCTCTTATCATTTTTAGATAGGGCTAATATTTCACGAGTTATAGCGCTTTAAATGTCGGAAAATGTAAATTCAACAAAAAAAAATTTCCTAATATCTTTTTCTTTCTCCGTTTCATTTCAAAACTGATTATATCGTGTGTTGAGCTCATCATTGGCCACATTTGTTGCCTTTACTTTTTTCTGTAAAGTTGATATTTATGGATTTATTACATCTCAAAAGTTTATTAAAAATGGTGTTTTGCAAATATCTAGTCAACTATTTATTTACGATGACAAGTTATACCAACAAATATGTTTGTTATAAAATTCCGTTGAAATTTTACTTTAAACATTTTTTTCTAGCATTTATACTTTAGCTAATGTTCATACATATAATTAAGAAATTTCGTTGGCGTACGTTTGCAGAATCGGAATGATAAAAGAAGTTTGGACATTGTGCAACGTATTGCAAATGTTTCTGATGCCAAAGCTATAGGTGCTAGGTATCATCATTCCTGTATGCGAGATTTGAAAACCACACCATTTACAGGGGGAAAAAGGGGTCGTCCTAATAAAGAAATGTCCGAGGTGATGCAAGTTATTACATAGTATCTTTATAACGAACAGTGAGGAATGTCAATTTAAAGTTTCTGAGTTGCTCGCGTTTGTTTAAGCATTCACTAAGGTTCAAATGTTTTGGAAAATCGGCTACAAAAACCAAAGTGAACTTATCAGCTCTGCCTCCAACTAAAGATGCTGCTCGACTTCACTCATTTCGAGAATATCATCAAGTGCAACCTTGGCTTGATAGTTATCAAGACCCCGAGGAATGGGACTGGAAGCGAACAAGATTTGGCTTACAAGTCCCAATGACAATTGCTCCGGCACCAGCAAATTTATTAAAATTAATATCCTGCAAATGTAGGAAAAAATGTGGCGGTTCCTGTGGATGCTCAAATGTACCATAATTTGCTCTAACTGCAGTGGAGGATATTGCGAAAATGTGACGAAGGATGCAAACCTCCTTGAAAACAATGAAATAAATGAGAACATTTGCGAGTTTTCAAGTCTCCCAGATATACATATCATTCGACGAAGACAACGTCAAGTCATTAGATGGCAGCTTCATTGGTCTATCCGATTGTCAACCGACATCTTCGAAACATATGAGGCTAAATAACATGTTATAGCATCATTGCTTCGTTTTCTTGTGGATGGGTGGGCCTACTGGGGAAACCACAATAAAAAAACGCGCCAAAAACTCGACCTCCAAGGTGGTGTGGAAAAGGGTTTGTACGCCAACGAAATTTCTTAATTATATGTATGAACATTAATCTATTGTATATGAAACAATTGGCGCTGAATTGCGGCTAAAGTATAAATGCTAAAAAAAATTTTCAACGGAATTTTATAACAAACATATTTGTTGATATAACTTGTCGTAAATAAATAGTTGACTAGATATTTGCAAAAACCCACTTTTAATAAACATTTGAGGTGTAATAAATCCATAAATATCAACATTATAGAAAAAAGTAAAGGCAGAAAATGTGGGCAATGATGAGCTCAACTCAGTTTTGAAATGAAACGGGGAAAGAAAAAGATATTAGGAAATTTTTTTTTTGCTGAATTTACATTTTCCGACATTTAAAGCGCTATAACTCGTGAAATATTAGCCCTATCTAAAAATGATACAAGCAAAAATTATAGATAATCGTGTGTTCTATAAGTCTTAGGAAGGACATTTTTATGGCGGGCTAACCGTTAACGAAATATAGTGCAAAGAAAGTAATGTATGAAGTTTGAAGCACTATAACTCCGAACATATTGACTTTACAAAAAAAAATTCTGAACAAAAAAGTTAAATCACTTATTTATCTACAAAAAAGATTATATACATTTTTGTCGTAAAACGCATAGTTTCTGAGATATAGAATTAAACGCGTTTCCCTTCATTGTAAGTGAAGCATAAGGGTGGGGATGACGCCATTTTGAATTTAAGCTCATAAAAATATGTAAAAACATTTGGTAAAAAAAATCGCGTGCGGTATTTTTTGCATTACGAAGGCCTTTTTTTCGACCTATTTACTGGACTAAATCAGCATAATCATTATGGCTGTTTGTACATCTCATAAAATACAAAACCAATCACTTTGGGCTTAATAAAAGATCACCTGTGATTAAATATAAATAGCAAAACCAATAACAACAAATTCGATTACATTTTCTCGAACTAATTTCTTCTCAAGAATCGATTTTCTCAATAAATAAATGCAAGACGAGAAGAACTATTAGGAGAAAGGCACATGCCTATGATGTTATTTGATAACCATCGGCAGCTAGAACTCGAATATCCTTGCTTCTGCTAGCAGGTGTTGGCATATCACGTAAGATTAATTAATTCTATCAAAAAAAGGGAATATTGCTTAATCCCAACCAATAAAAGATCCCACTTCGTTAAATATTAACAAAAGTAATTCTGTCGAAACAGATTAAAATGGAAGTTATGTAACTTTTACACATTTTGATAAGAAGGTTTATCCCTGACTCCTTAAGTTCTGATAATAAACGCCAAATGTGATATTATTCATAAAATAACAAAAAAAAATGAAACAATTGGTAGATGATATCTTCAAGTGATACTGTGGATACAAGAAGAGTTATAAATGGAGAGTTTTTCAAAGGATTCTATTATAAAGACATGCTCACATGAGGAAGTGAAATTTCAGGGAGATATGCACAAAAGCTCAAAGAGATATCATTATACTGAATAATGGGGATTACTCCTTTCACCCTTTAAATGACAGGGTAGATTGAGGGAGATTTAACGAGTTTTTAATGTGTTACATTGACAGTGTGGAAAGAAAGGCTGACGACGCGTAACTTTTTGTGATTTGAAGTAAGTTCAACAAGCTGGAAAGTGAATCATTATTAATAGAGTTTTGGTTCCCGTCTTTGGAACAATAATAATGTGATAAAATTTGGTCGTAGACAAAAATGGTGTAAATTGATGGAAAAAAATTTAATATTTTGTGTTGCTTTACTTTACTTTATTGAAAAATTGTGTTTGTATCATTTTACTCTACCTACATAGAGACATTGAGTAAGATACTTCGACCAATGTACCTCAGGAGTGCATTCTATCACCCCCAAAATTTCCTAATCTTCATAAATTATCCTCCCAACAACCCACTTCACAGCTTCGTACTTGATCGGTACTCGGCGTTACTTTTACGTCTTCGACAATATATAAGACAAGCACATGCCAGACCTTGTCTACTTGATGGTGAGCTCATGTCCACCTTTTTCAATAGAGTCATTGAAGTTATTTTTACTGTGCTGCAGGAATCGTGTAGAATTTAGCGCCTCCAAAACGAAGTACTATCTTTTTCGAGTGAATCAGTGAAGACCCCCGATTTACGTTTTTCGATGACCAAGTATACGAGATTGGCGAAAACCTTGGCGAAAAGACTTTACAATTTTCCTATCAGTTTCGAAGTATGTCGGCTCGGCTTCTGTAATAAGTACCTTATTTGCTTTGCAGGTAAGTTGCAGAACTGATCCTGTATTTTTAGATGCTTTCTGTACTTCGCCTAACGTCGAATATAGAAATCTATCTATTCTCCTCATTAATACTGCTAAAAACACATATCTTCCTTTTCGTTACGATATTGGGTCCAAAGGTTCCTCGGCCACTTTCTTATTGTACTACACCCGTATATTCACTGGGCACTCACCCATGAACATGAGCAACACACTAACCCTCCTCAAGACGAAGAATGCAGGTTTGGCTCTCCTTCCTTTCCATCCTCCATAAGTAGTAATTCGGGGTTGGATAACGCTCGGAGTTGAATGTACGGTAATCACGCCAACAAGTGTCCTGCAATCTTTCCTTCTGCAGAAAGTAAACGCTCAGAGTTGGCTAATCCACCGCGGACCTCCAGCCTTCAATGTGTTTCATCCAAGCCCTATCGGCAAGGGACCCCTTCACCAAACTGGCCGGTTCCGCACTAATGAATACAATATTCAATGTTCATAAAAGTCCCACGAGTATGACAAGAAAAAGATGGTTCATACTAACAGAGCCTCCATATTAGGATAAAGCATTAAGCATGGGCCACGTAGCACACATGTCCCGAGTTCTATATGTTTTCCGTTTCTCCGTCTTTCCGTGTTCCGTTATTTATTTTTATGTTATGGCCCCCATACATGCTACGGTCCACTGGAGATGTCTACCTGTACAGGTATGCCTGCGTAGGTAGACCGAAGCGTATGTGGGAATAGACCTGTGCAGTTTTTTGTACTTGTGCAGACGACCGGAGCAAAGTCAAAAATCAATTGACACCGTAATGTGACACCGTACAGTATACCTGTGCGTGCGTACGTGTACTCCGCTCGACTGTGCAGGTCGTGCTAGTTTTTTTCTAGCCTTTGTCCAGGCGGTCGTTGCTCGCAATGTCGTCTTCACTCAATGACCGGCAAACCTGCACAGCTCAAATCTCCGCTATACCGGAACGTGTATGGCATACTTAAGCCACAATTATCCGTTTTCCGTCTCTCCGTCTTTCCGTGCTCCGATATTTATTTTTATCTTACCCACAAGCTGACGTTCGCACCCGCATTGGCCAGGCAACAGCCACATTCGTCTCGCTCAAGTGCTACATGTGGAAAATATTACCATCAAAATGAAAGTACGCCTTTACCAAACGTTGATCCTTCCGATTCTTCTTTATGGATCGGAAACGTGGACACTGCTCAAGCCGAACGTCAACAAGGCGATGTTTGAGGCAGATTCTCCGTGTCTCACCCCGCGATCGCCTTCGAAACGAAGGAGATAGACAAAAAAACGACAAACAGGCACTGATCGAAGAAGAAATACAGAAACGTCGACTACCGTGGTTCGGACATGTTTGCCGAATGGATGATAACCGTATAGAATATCGAGTAAGCCGTCCAACGATCATCAATTATCGAGGTTCGAGACGTCACCAAAAATCGTCAAGAATGGAAACGAATCGTGAATGGAGTTTGAGACCCAGGGAACGTCCCGCTCGGACCGGAACGGAAGACGTGTGATTTGTGGGCCCCGCTTTGCATATACAAAACTGGATGCGCCAATACCCCAGAGGAAATCGTTAAAGGACAGTGCCAAAACTGTCAACTGCACTGCAGCCCTCAACCTGGTAGCTTTACATCTTGGCTTACAAGGGTTTAAAATGGCGTGCTCTCTCTTACCTACTGCATTCGGGTTTCCTTCTTAACGTGAAGGTCACAGTAGTAGATTCGGAGTAAGAGGTGGGAGGCCTCATAACCGTCATCAGGTGGCACTTCACCTCTCATAAGACGCTAAAACACATGGACTCCTTTCAAATGCCAAAAATTAACTGGCGGAAGGTACGGTTCACTCATGTATAGACAGTTTTGCTAATGTCTCGTTTAGTGATGTCGTTATCGATGTTCAAATATTGTCAGTGTATCAATGTACCCCTTGCATCAGAATTACTCGGTTTGCCTTATCATACATGAAATTTAAAAACCAATCTTGCTGAACAATCGTTAACATTTATTTGCTAAAAGTTGTCAACCCAGCTTAAACGATTTTTTTCAACGATACTTTTACGGCTTGGTGCTTTCATTCTGAAATGTTCAATCCAATTCTCACTCGCTTGACATGTGCACATTTTATACTCTTGACCTGACATTTAGTATCTGCCTAACCGCAATCATCTATCGATTCAACGCACATTTCCAGCATACTGCGATACCACTCCCGGTCCTAATGGGACTACAAGAGGACAAAACTGGCCAAATCAAAACCTTTCTAAACTTATTTTTGCGAACGCATGTTACGAGTTACCAAGAATATATCAGAATTCCGCCGTCACAGCTTTCTCCTTAAAATTCAAAACATGGCGTCTAGAAAGCAAATACCATGACCATCCGTGAATTTAAATCGAGTCAAAGTCGGAAATCTCTCCCAAAAAAATTTGTTCTCGCTAGCATAAAACCGTTCTCGGATGGCATCAAAATGCCTTAATTTCGGAAGGAAACTGCAAACTGAGACACAAATCCAATCGATATCTTCCGGGGCTCATTACATACTGTATGTATGTACTATGTGTCCGCACAGACGAGCGCCATTTGGTCTAATGTTAGAATTATAAATTGGTTTGAATATTAAGTGTGACTTTTTACTGCGAAAAGTTGCTTTGTTCTGGCGGCGTGCCACTAATTCGACAAAAGCTTGTTGGAGCGGAGATTTCATTAGAATTTTACTGCGCTATAAAAATCCCGCAAAGCGGTCTTAGACCATTTCTATCAGGTCCCGCTGCATCTGTCTGGAATAATAAATACTCCGCTGACTGGCATTATGCATAATGAATTAATACCGGTCCACCGGTGACTTTGCGACAAGTGGTCTTAAACACTCCCGGCCAAGTGGCGAGCACAAGATAAATATTTGAGGCTAGAGACTATAATTACAGATGCTTGGGCCTCCATTAGCCGCGCCATCTGACTTTGCTAACTAGCTGATAAACGATTCATTCAAGCGCTGGAAAATATGTTTAAATTTGTAATAATCACTCTGCTAATTAGGCAGGTCTTCATCGATTGTGTGTAAAGACGTTAAATGCACCTTTTTTGTCTTGGAATAACAATTAGTTTTGGACGAAATCAACCCGCAATTAATATCACAAAAGCTTTGTGACACGTGTTCAGATAATAAATGAAAACAGTATGGCGGAGTGGGAGTAACAATGGAAATCATTTTCAATTTGCAATGTAATTCCTATAATACTCCTCCAATAAAGTGGCCCTCTTCGACAATACGACATAGACAACCTGTGGAAGGGGGTGATTGTAAATTCATGGAACAATACCATCTGATGACATAACAATGAAGCTGCTTGACAGTTGTTGCTTTTTTTGATTGACAATTGTGGAAGTTTACAACGTAGACGTATTTTAAATTTGTAAAAAGTTAATCCTGGATAATGTACTTATGTATTTCTGATAACGACATTGGTACAGGCACTTCAATAGAAAATCTGTAGACCATGGTTAAATCTGATTATATTTCGTTTGTTTTTTCTTACAATTTAGTAATGAACATTTGTGATCATTGGCTTTTTCTCGTTTCCTTCGAATTTCACTTATTTACTCACTCATCCATCTTTACAATAGGCAATTTTGTAGATGCCCTTCGACCTGTATCAAATTCTAGCCGCTGTCATTCAAATTGGCTTCCTTAAGCTCTGGTCGTCCTAGATTACGCCATTCTTTCTGAGGAGATTTGTTCTGGTAGACCAACTTTCACATCCCATAGTCCCATCATGCATTATGTTTTCATGACCCATTGAGTTCGTGATTTGAAATTCTCATCGCGTTTTCGGTTCACTTATTTGGCTTGAAAATATCTTGAATTTCACTTTAACTGACATTTGACGTTTCATATTATAAGATAAGCTAGTTCCATATTGTAACACTCACTCTCGATATCAGTAATTATATCTAATTCCTTGTTCTTTATCTAAAAGACGGGTGCAGAATTTCAAACACATACTGAACTTTTGTTTTACGTGAAAGACTATCATGATAGTGACTTCGGTGATTAAACTAGGATCGGGGTACAAACCAAGGAGCTCTGTGGAGGGAGTTGCGCTAGCGGTAGTAAACTAGATTTTTGTAAGTAAATTTGCTAAGCAGAAACTTTCTTCAAGTAATCTTGTAAACGAGTCACAGAAGCTTTGGTAACAGTTTATAGAAAATTTGTAATGGGCTTTGTGCGGTGATTTTCCTAACCTCGGTTGGATGGAGGTTCAGGTTTTTCAAGAGGAGTTGTCTAGGGTTTCTGTTAGGAAGGCCTTCTGTTAGAAAATATTACTAGGAACATTGTCGGATCATGCGCCTCGGCAATATTCCAGTGGTATTCGATATGTGATCGGTATTCGATCGCGTCTACACTTCGAGATTGGTAAGATACATTGCCAGGAACATTGTCGGTTCGTATACCTCTACAACGCCTTGGCAACAGCCCAATGGTATTCGGCATGTGGTCGGGTCGTTATCGGATCATACACCTCGACACGGTTAGGACCGGAGAAGATTACTTCTTCGAAACGAGTCTGGGAAAAGACTGAATTTGGCCTGCTGGATCGGTTTCTTTTATAGCCGGAAAGCTCTGCAGGATAGAAAGCTTCAAGGCTTCGGAGTGAAGCTTTCAAAAACAGAACACCTCTGGTCTGGGGCTATAGTGTTTGTTTTCTGAGTAATAAAATGTTGTATCTAATGGCAAGGGGGGTATATAATGTTCTATGGGGGGTATATAATGTTATTTTTTAACCAACGTACATCAAACAGCGCAAGTTTATTGGACATGCCGAACGTTCTCGTGGTTTTCAAAAGTTATACTACAGCAATGCTGTAATACTCACGGCTTTGAAGCCTATAAAGAGGTATTGGATTGAGTTTTGAAACTTTCGACAGGTCGGCAAGCTAATCAGTTGTGGATTTGCCTGACTGCCTACACTTGTATTGGCCTATAACGAATAGGCGTATTCTGTTTTGCAGGATAACGCAGAATATTTTACATAGCGTCATACCGCGGGAACGCGCACGTTGTGGGAGGTGCACAGGATGCATTTTTTATCAAGACGATTCTGGTGATATTCTTGCGTGGTATCCTCAAGAGATCGCGCCATCGCCGGTTGTTGTAACAAGGCCAAGCCTTTCTAGCTTTTTGGCCTAGACGCATGATTATAAGGTTCTACATCTGGAGCCAGTTACTGCGAAAAAGTACATGGGGTTGTCTCTTCTAAATTTTTAATAACTATGTTAAAAATATGTAAACTACCACAATATGTTCAAAATTGATTGGGTTTCTAGACCATGAATTTACAATATAGTCTAATTAGGATAAATCCATCAAGGTTCGAAAGTGTTATTCCTAATTTATATTTCTAAATATAAAAATATATTTCACATATTTTAAAAATACCTAAAGGCTGGCTACAGAAAAAACTGAATGATTCAGCAATAATGCAAGCATCCGCCTTCAATGCTACTTTGATTAAGCTAAAATCAATCCAATTACACACCGTCATCGTCAGAGGAAATCGTTCTTAGCCCGGATTACGAGATTCTTATGGAAAAATGAAAAGAAAATATTTCGCTAAAAATAAACACCGACGAGGAAGATAACATGAGATCATTTTCCACTGAGCCCACCCGGACTGGTGTACCTTTCCACATCCAGACGAAGACATGATGATTACAATTTGCATAAATTTTGCTCATAGACAGCAAAATTCCCATTTTATAACAGGCAAGGCCCATTATACCTGGTATTTATTTACCTTCCCTCTCAGGTTTGGCTTGCGTCAGTAATAAACTTTTAATTTAATCATTTTCCTGTAAAGCGGATTTTAGGGGAATTATTTACTATGATTTTTTTTTGTTCATAATTGCGAAAGAACTGTTCAAATATGATTAGAGCACTCAAGAGTGAGATTGCTTAATAGAGGGTTTATAATTGGAATATTGTTGTTGAAAGTAAATGTCATCACTGGGAATATTATTAAACGGTTAAGTTCAAATTCATGTTTCAACTCAACATTTTAACAAATCCATCTAATTACACCAGGTGGTGAATGATTTACCATTTCATTTCTGTAAAGGAGCATGAATTTCACTTAAAACTTTGATTCCTTTCATTTCATAGCATTAAAAACTCTTCAATCCCCAGCCATAAAACAGTACATTAATAAATCCTTCATGACTTCGCAGCTTCCCCTCAAGTTAATTAATTTTCTGTACTTCCTTCAGACTCTTAAAGGTAACTAAAAGGTAAGAAAAATACCTTAAACACCGTAAAATGGCTTGCAATTTGTTAAAACCTGTTAAAAGTTAATTAATAAATTAAACAGAAGATTTGTTGGAAAATATTGCTTTTTGCTGCGATATAAATAACAATTTTTCCTCTTCCTTAATTTATATGTGGTGTTTATGGAGTCATGGCAGAGTCCTTTTCGTCCATATATTAATTTATGCACATATTTTTTTTGGTCGGGAAACTTTTGAAACTTTTAATTTGATTTGTGAGAGTAAAACATTCATCAACTTGTATCATAGCTAGGATTCTACTTTGTTCAAAAGGTTATCCATACATATTTAATCAAAGCAAATCTGGGACTAATGTGTGTGGTTAAAATGTTTGGTTTGCCTCAGATATTTGCGGAACGGTTTTGGGATTAGAAGTAAAATGAGGAAATACACTTCTACCATCACCATCACATCAGTTTTATAACTTTTCGCATAAACAGTTTCCTTCTTATTTTTGTATGTTTGGCAGCAATCTTCGTCCATACGTCCGGCATGTCGCTGTTTGCGTCACGCCATGGTATGGTGGAACGTCTAGTAGTAAGGCAAGGTCAAGGGATAAAATAGGTTTGAGGCTATCAGGAATCACCAAGATGTTGAAGGAGAAGGCGACGAACTCTACGTTCGAGTTCTTAAATATTGTAGAAGTTGGGAAATATACAAAAGACTGCGTAAGATTGTTCCAGAGTCAAGTTGTTCTGTTTGAATACGAATTCCTTGTCTGGCAGGCTGTAGACAGAGAGAAAGCCCTGTTCTAAATAAGGTAATTCTGTTCGAGGAGAGGCCGAATGTACGATTTGAATAGCCTCACTTAATAGAAAAAATTGCATGTCTTAAAATATCCCATGCACTGTAGAGTTGAGCCAGACTTACATGCGGCAGTACATTTGTCCCTTACAAAATGGTAAATTGTACTGAGGCCTAAATTTCTTTAAATGTCCCGGTTCAAAAATAATGTCTTACTATTATTTGAGCGTGTATCGAGATAAAAGAGGCGAGGTTTGATGGTAAATTACGTATTGGCCGAGTAAAGAATGGAAACCTTGGAGAGTCCATTCCGTACATTATCCTTCGAATGCATAAAGCCTACTTTCTAGATTAAACCATCCCTTAGTTTAACCTTGCGAGGTGCTAGGGTCGAAGGCATAACCCACTTTTCATTACAATTCATTCCAATATGAACGCATATGAGCTACCTTTTGCATTACCCAATTCGCATTGTTTCCAATTTCTACAAAGAAATACTGCATTCCGATTTCGTGAATTCGTAAATTCCCTACCGGGAAGAGACCATTCTTAATCGGCCCATACACAGTTAAACAGCGCAGTTTAACACGTGTGACGTCATGTCTGAGCGATCAACTTTGTGAACTGTGCAGTTTTGAACTATTCTCCCTCAGTCCTAAGACCTAAGTTTCTGGACCCTCTTTTGCTCCGATTTATTAAGTTACATATACTATGTTTTTCTTCTTTCGCCAACCAACGTTGCCAACCAAATATCCAGCGTTATAGCGCAGTTGTTGGGGCTAGATTTGAATTTTATTAAGATTAAATTCAGCTTGTAAACTGTTCACAATAATCCCGAGGAATATTATCAATTTACGATTTAATACAATATCCAGACCTCCATTAATAATTTCAATCCACAATTTCTAAGCTCTCGCTATAAATACCACTTAAGACTAATATAACGAACATGTCAACCAAAAAGGTTCAAATCTGCCCCCGAAATTGGTTAAATTTCCCGAAAAGCCGATTGACAATCAAGACAGCTGCTCAACAATAATTCGAAGGGAAACGTTTAGAAACATACAAGGACTTCCCCTATCAGCGAAAAGGTCCTGAATCCAATTGCTTGAGTGCATGTATCCCTTATCAACCCCGAACTTAAATCCTCATTATGATTCCATGCGACGTCCGTCTTTCGGTGGTTTGCCAAACGGCAATTGCTGTGGCAGTGAAATTGAAATGCTTTGAGGAAATTGAATCTCCCACGCCCTGGAATTACACTGTCAAAATAGACGTCGAAATTTTATGCTAATTTTCACGTATTGTCCCACAACTGCCCACAGGCGGTGACCCAACAATGGGAAGGTCAGGCCCCATCGTAGCCAAACACAATTCTGTTTGTTGGAGTCGTGATAATTCATTATCCATTAATTTTCATTTATCAATGCTGTTTACAATTTCAATATGCGGAATAATGGATGATCTGTTGTAAATTGAGGCAAATTTGATCCAGCTCGGATCAGTCAAGTTCGGTCGATAGTTTGTTGACAGTATCAATTACCTTCTCAGAGGAGAATTCCTTGCCATTGTTGACCGTCTTCTTCGTGTCCAGCAGAGAATGTGTAGCGCTTTTTGTGGGTTTTAATTTTTATAATGGCCTTTTTTATTTTTTACTCATTAACAATCCAAAGGCTTCACCTAAGTGTAATTTTCCCGTCTGAGAATGGAGTCTGTGTCTGAGAGCAAACCTGTTTCATAATTACTGCCGGTGGATTTATTTAGCGGATGCCGCAAGGAGCATAATGTTTTCGTGATAATCGAGATTGGAGATAAATGGGCTTCAAAAAAACGGCTTAAAAAAGAAAAGTCAAACGCGAAGATTTGTCTGAGACATACTAAGAAGAACTAAGGCCTTAGGTCTGACGTCACCGCCAAAGTTAGTCTTGACCCCGGGGAAGTGACTCAGCTGCGACTGCTCGTGGCCGGAGTCGCTTCGCCAAGTCCCAATTTTGTAGGCAATTGTTCTTCGGCTTCTTTGGGTTTTGGTAACAGTCTGAATTCTTCTTTCTTTTCGGGTGTTTTTAGGCTGCGCCTTTTTTTTTCTTTTGCACTTGTAAGTTTTATCATTGGTATAAAAATAGAATCGAACGAAAATAATTCGATGGCCTTTTAGAATGAGTTTATTGTCGTCTGAAATGGAGGATGGAATTAAGAGGTTTGCATAAAAAAATGATGGTTGTTTATATTTATTGGACGAGATTTATGGGCTTCGGTTCAATAACTTAAGGTGATTTTTGGTCTCATTAGGAGAAATTGGTATTCTCATCTTTATTTAGTAGCCAACGGCTTTTTAGACGCATTGGGGTTTGTGAAAAACACCATGAATTTTTAATATTTCGTTTACTTTTTTGTTTTTGTTTCAAAATATCACAAACTTACTAGTTCGTTCATTTGGGATGTTTTGTACGCATTAGTCAATATTCAATATATGATATAGATGTGTATGTAACATCACTCAATTAACTCATAAGATTGACTAACAAAACAACAAATTTTGGGCATGATTCGACTTTATTCATCAACATGTCTTCTTTAAGAGATACATATACATACATTCTTTCCAATATTTCTATGAAATGTTTATTTTTTATATAACAATTTGTCCAAATCCTTCAAAAAACACTTCATTTCCGGCGATCACCTCCTCATTGGAGCCATATTTCTTTCTGGTAATAGTCGCTAGGGACAGAATGTGGAGAACAAGATTGATGAAGAAAAGGAAGCAATGCGTGTAATTTTGGCCATCGTTGCGAACGAATTGTGGCCCGGTTCTTCATTTGGCGCCGTTTTTCTTTAAACTTCTAATAATTCTATGCACTATTCCTTTTTCAAGATAGTCGATGAAAATTATACCTTGCGCGTTAAGGTGGTCTAAATTCTAGCGAAATCAATCCCAGCGTAGTTTAAAAATGGCCTGAATACTTTGTTTGGCTGATTCAGTAGTTCGTTTGACATACAGTACTGAGTTTCCATGTAAAGTTTTACCCTGGGTTTTTTAGGCGCCTATGGAGTCGGGGGTTGAGTAAAGTTTCGTCAAATCCAAGTAAACTCAAAGAACCCAGTCCGGTTAAGCCGAGATGTGTATGATTACTGCACATATGTATATCAACGGCGACGCAATCTAAAATTATTTATCTGTCACTTTCACCCAGAGCCGTCATGGAAACTGCATCGAGTTAACTTGAGGGAAAAGCTTTCTGTTTACTCAACGAAAACTCTACCTCTGTTCATGGAAACACAGTAATGCCCGAGGTGAATCCCCTATGAGTAGGGTAACTTACATGCAAGCACACAAATATACTTAAACGATTTTGTGTTATTGCTTATTGCTTAGTAAGCAAATATATCCAACTAACGAATTTAAATATGTATTTATGTTTTTGTGGAGTGTAAGGCCCTCCGCACACGAGTCGACTGATTTGAAGGCCTAATTTCAAACTGGTTTCACAATAATCACGAACATAACCAGTTTGCAATCATAAATGAAATTTTTGTCCACACACGATCAATCAATTGGATCAATCGGTGTTAGCTTTTAGTAACGAGGTTTTAGCAAAATGTCAAGTAGTTCAGATGAAGTGCAAGCACACAACTGAAAACGCTTCTGACCAGCACGAACTATATGTAGTTTCAAATGGGTTTCGTTTCTGCCGACCCGTGTATGGATTCTCACTTCCGTACACGGGCGAGGTCATGAAACAGTTGCGTGTGCAACTGAAATTGCAAAGCAGTCGACTCGTATTCAGAGGGCCTTGATCTATTTTTATTGATACTTTACAATATTGTTAAAATTTCCGTATTAAGTGCCGGTTTTTATAATAGGTGATTTTACTGACCAAATCCCGCGTGGTGCACTCTCTTATGTCATCCCATACACTAATTAAGTGATTTAAAATACATAATGTGCAAAATTGTTTAATTTTTTTATTTATAGTTTTCCTAGAAGGATAATTTTAACTCCTCTTTTTGTGTACAAAATATCGACCCTCTACACAAAAACTTTCCAATCAATCCACAATTTATATAAAGCAAATAACATTGAAATTTTCTAAAAAAACAAAATCAGTGGTAAATACTGCAAATTAGTTGAAGGCCTCCCGCAGGGTTCGCCCATAGCTTTCCGACTACTTTCCATTATTTATTTGGAATGTACATAAACTTGTATCAATGTCAGAATCTTGAGAATGGGCAGACACCTTCATTTTATAAAAATTTCAGTTCTAATTTTAGAAATAATATATCCAATATCTATTTCCTTACATTAAATTAAGTAGGTACAACGTCTTCAACGTGGGCTTGGAAGCAACAATTCAAACTCGAGTTTATATTTAATAGCCCGAAGCATCGGATTGTTTACATTTTGAGAACAAACAATAAAAATATCTCAGCAAATATTTATTCATCTTGAATCCTTAACTCACTCTTACAACAGGAAAATATCTTCGTGTTTTTTTTATTCATCGAAAATTATTATATCTTTTCTAAGGACCACCTACAGGATAATAAAATCACTTTCATGTCATGTTTCGCACTAATCTGAGTCAGAGTCACTTCGGCAAATATTTAAGTATCCACGAGAACTACACTTAGTGGACTTTTGCAAAAAATGGACATCCTGAAGTATCCTTAGCATTATATAAGGATGATATATTTACGTTGCTGCCTGCGGTAGTAATAAAATTACAATAAAAGTAACTTTGGTGCCAGTAACTTGGAATTGGGATTGAGTAAACAAAAACAAAGGTGACGAACAATGTGCAAGGAGAAATGGCATTTTCTTTTGGATTCGTCTTGAGTGTTCTAGAAGTAATATGGATAAAAGCCCTCAAGGAAATTTGATCAAAGTTTGATAAAACTTCAGTAAAGTTAACGTTATGAAGTTCTTTTTTTTTTTTTGGTACTGAAGGAAAGTGAATGATGGACGGAGGATATTTCTGGAAATAAATTTTAATAAAGCATTATTGGATTTATTAACATTAACAGTATTAAAGATTTGAAATTATATTTGGTCACCAGGATGAGATAGATTTAAAAGTTCTTCAATTTAACTAATTTGTTTGTAGTCCATTTATAAAGAGGAAGCAACTAGATGAAATTACTCAGTGTTTCCTGGTCTGCTAGGGCATCTTTCCGGCATTTCGATGCTCTTTGATAATTTGGAATATATGGTCACTCCATCGCAGGTCCTCTGTTAAAGTTAAACCTAGGATGTAAAGACATAGGTCAGACGCTGATTCCACATCGGCCACTGTGACTAGCAGGGTAGAGATATCCACACCCAAAATATTTCATGCACACCTAATAACCTAGAACGTTGGAGGTTCGTCTTGCTCGCTAGCTACGAAAGAACGTGGCCATATAACATACCAAAACGAAATATATGATATTAGAGGTATTAAGTACTTATAGGCTGAGATTTTTAAACCCCACCCGACTAGCATTTAAAAAGGAGGTTGCCGAAAGAGGGATCTCGCCGTAAGGTCCTTATAAGGATGCGGCAAATAAAGATAATGACGAAAGAGGGATTTCCTCCTAGTTTCCTCATGAACACCACACAAAAGTCAATGACACTGAAGTGAGTTTCTCATAAGGACCCTATGAGGCAAACCTCATTGCAAATAAAATGAGGCAATCAAACATCTGCTTCGCGTATTCGGAAAGCCTTAAAGTATTAATCTTAAGCTTTAGTTTCACTCACACAAATCTTTAGTTTTTACTGTTGCATTCCTTCATATTTCAGGCAGTAATGTTGGTGACCATGAAGGGTCTCATTTAGCATACTTAATAGGTCGGCTTTTCTTCGATTATATAGGTCGAGCAGCATTAGATGTGATTAGTACCCGGTGGAGGGACCGCAGTAGTAACACACTTGCGTTTAAAATATAAGGTTTTCGACACAGGCGCAGTTATTACTCACCTTTGGCTAAACCTCTACGCAAATTATTTTCCCTGTCATATTTCTCCGGAGTTTATCCCGACTCTTGGAAACTTGCCCATGTTCAGCCCATACCGAAAAAAGGTGATTCCAGCAATCCCTCCAATTACCGCCCAATAGCAATTACTTCTATTCTCTCCAAAACCATGGAGACGATAATCAACAAAAAGCTTATGGGATATCTAGAATCCAACCAACTTATAAACGACAAACAATACGGCTTCCGACAAAAAAGATCCACTGGCGATCTTTTAGTCTGTCTTACAGAACACCTCAGCCGTAGTCTGCATGGATCCGGTGAGTCTAGTCTGGTAGCTCTGGATATCTCCAAGGCTTTCGATAGAGTTTGGCACCCAGCCCTGTTAGCTAAACTCAAAGCTATTGGAGTTGACTCACTTCTACAGAAGTGGATTGAGAGTTTCCTTTCTGGCCGTTCAATCAAAGTAGTATTGGATGGCGTCAAATCCGCATCCCACCCGATCTCTGCGGGGGTCCCCCAGGGGTCAATTTTATCACCGGCCCTATTTCTCATATTTATAAATGACCTTCTTTCAATCCCCTCCAACCCACTCCTCAGCTTCGCTGACGACGGTACTCTACGTTACTCGTACAGCGTCGATACAAGACAGACTCATGCCAGATCCTGTCTTGATGATCGCGAACTAATGTCCAAGTCGATTATAAACGACATTAAGCTGATTCTAGAGTGGGGAAAGAAGAATCGTGTTGAATTCAACTCCGACAAAACCAAGTACTGTCTTATCTCCAAAAAAAAATGTTCAACACCTCACCATCCTTGAAGGTGGATGACGTGGTACTAAAGGCCGACCCATCCCTACACATCTTAGGCGTGACTTTAGCCAAAGACTTGCGATGGAATGACCACATATTCCACATCGCCAAACAAGGATCTCAGTGCTTGGGATTTCTTAAGAGGTGCAAGTTCCTCCTCCAGCCATCGGCCCGTGCTGTTATTTATAAATCCTACATTCGGCCTCTTCTCGAATATAACTCCCTCGTTTGGGGCGGCGCATGGTTAGATAAGGTGCAAAAAAGGGCACTCAAGTTAATTGATGACGACACCGCCTGCTCCACCATCGACCCCCTGGGCCACCGTAGGAATGTAGCAGCACTGACAAAATTTTATCGCTACTACCACAGTGACTGTTCCTCCGAGTTAAACGCTCTCCTGCCTCCACGGCAATCTTATACCCGCAACACCAGATTAGCCCACTCGTCTCATTCCCTTCACCTGCAACTACCCTTTTCACGCACTCAACAAGATATGAATTCGTTTGTTAATAGAACAACTCGACTGTGGAATAATCTCTCGCAGTCAGTATTTCCGAGCTCCTACAACATCCAAGAGTTCAAACGCAGGGTTCATCACCACCTTCTTCAATACCCCCCGTACCTTTTAACCCTTAACCTATACCCCCCCCCCACCCCTCCACCGTACTAAGCTTACTGCTAGACATTGCACCATGACGTGACAAATGACATGACGGACTAGTAGTACAAAGGGTGACTCCTGAGCTTAGCACTGCCACATAAAAAAAAAAAAAATATTCACGCCGAAATTCTCAAATTGCTCTTTTTTGCAGTCGGGATCGGGTAGCAATGATGTTTCCTCAAGGGGACCAAATTGGGCTTTCCTTATGAATGAAACGAAAATTAGGCAAGGCGTTAAGATGACTATGTGGGTCTTATAGGGCAATCCGCACGGGGTCCACATAAGGCAGTGGTCCTAGCCACATGGGGGCCCTATCCAATTCGTCGCCTGTGCTGGCTAGGGTGGTTACGGTTAGCTCAGTCTAGCTTTAGGCAGAGTCAGTGTGGGCAGCAGCAAGGAAGAGGGCTAACATTAGAAAATGAAAGGTCGCTTACAGGCTAAATTTGGATACAGATCCGATCCGATCCGCGTACAGTGCCTGCGATGTTTGCGGCGAATTTTCGCTGACAGACAGTTGCGTATTTTTTAGAGAAAGAGGTGGGTGAAGTTGACATTTTTGGCAAAAAACCCCAAAAGTTCGACTTTGACGACTCATAACTTCAAAAGTTGGTAAGATAAGACCATAAATTTAACCATCATAGATAGGTGGTAGGTAGGTGGAACAATGCGTTCATTTGTACCTTACTTATGGAAATAGGTTATAGGGTTATACCCCGGCTTCACCGCCAAATTTTCGCAAGTTCGAGCAAATTAGTCTACTGTACTTTAAAATTTCCTGATTTCCCATACATTTTTCACATTTTAAAGTCAGGAAAAAATGCCTGCTTTGGGCCTACAGAACATGAAATTGAGTTTCAAAGTAAAAGCTCGCTCAAAAGAGAGTAAAAAATTGGAATATTTCCATGGCAACTGATGTATTATTACATGACAGTTAAAGTAAGAGCTTTGAAAAAGTAAACATGGATCAAAAAAGGAAGTATAGATGTCTGTCAATGAATAAATATATACTCAATTACATTTATTTTATAATAGGTATTATTAAATAAAAAATTTAAATCCCACAAAGCATTGAAAATTCCATTTTCCATCTCTATAAAGGAGCTTTCAAATGTAATACGTCACACACGAAGCTTTCTCTACTGAACAATGCCGGTGAAGCCACTTTTGCATATTGAAGTGAACTTGAGTAAAATTAGGGCGGTGAAGCCGGGGTATTACAAAAATACAGTGTGATATGTAAAACTCTATCTTTGTACAGTTTTGACCGTATTACTCAAAACGGACAAAAATTTCGAACTAGGCGCCTACTAGTTATTGGAGTTGGGTACCAAAATTTGCATTCTCCTTTGATTCTTAAAACTGTATTTTTTTAATACAAATATTCTTTCAAAAATTTAATTATCTTTCAAGAATAACGCAGCTGATGTTAAGCAATCTTTTTCCTAAAAAAAACCCAACAAATAAATTTTCCACAGCAGACTCTCGAGCCATACAAGAGTCCTTAAAAGGGATGAGACTATTGTTTTTGGCTATAATTAGACTTTATAATCGTTTACGTTACAAACCATTTGAGACCTAATTGGGTCCAACCAAAGAGTTTAGGATCACTTTCTCATTTGCATAACAATAACAAAGCAATTGTTAACAATCTAATGAAGGTGGAAAGGTTCAACCAATGGTGCTTGGCCCCATTTTTGTCATAACATTAGGAATTTACTGTCGATTATAAAAGGAGAAACAATTTCTTTTTTAAAATGGAAAATCTCAAAAGTAAATACGGAAAAAAAGTCCTTATTGTAGGTTTCATTAAATAATATCTATAACAAAAAAACATAAGAATTCCTGCAAAGGTAAATGGAGCATCCCTAAAAGGAATTTCAAGAGTATTCCTATTCTTAAAAAAACCCTTAATTTCTTGGTTATTTTAAAAAGCTTTTTACCCTTTTTTTTATAAATATCCTTACAAAATAATTGAATAGAAGAAAGTCGTATTCCATTATTTTTTTCCAAGTTTCCTTTTAAATTAATTACATTCTTTCTAACTGAAATCCAACTGTGGCGGCATTCCTAAATATTTACAACACAGCGATACCGATTTATGGCACACATATTTTATTGTGGAATGAATTTATTAGAAAAGATATCGCAATTTTCCTTAAATTTTCATGCTTCTGACAGTGAAAAAATAATTCTAGTCAGGAAGAGCTGCAATGAAAAGAATCATAAATTTTAAGCGTTCCCCAATTCCTTGACTTTTATGACGATATCAATGAAGCTAACGCAATGAAACGACGATCCTAGAATATGAATTGCAGCTTAATAAAGTTGTTTTTTGTTTTTGTTATTCTGGGGTTGTTTTCTCAAGAAGGATACAACGAAAATTCTTATAGGATTTTTTCCTTCAAGGACCAAATAAATAAAACGAAATTTTTGGTGTTGCTTTTGGAGGCTGTGGATTAATATTGTGACTGGATTAATTGCGGATGTGAGGAAAGGATATGGGAATTTGAATTGGAAGTTGGAAGTGTGCGAAGAGCTAAGTGAAGGGATCGATCGGGACCTTGGTATTTTTTCAATGTCCCCAGACACTATTACTATTACTAGGCATTGAGCCTCAAGGTTACAGACAACAGTCCTAACAGACAGACTAACAGTCTGAAACTGCCACATCCAAAATATATAGGTATTTCGGTAGGACAGTGAGTGAGATTTAGTGAGGACAGATAAGGAAGCGGACTCTACTTTTAGGGGAATCGTGGGAATCTTTCCATATTAACCATTTTTGGGTTAAAATATTTCCTTTCAGCCTCATCACATTCATCTTTTTTGCCACAAAATTCCTAATTTTGCTAAAAACCTTCACATTGGTATTTAATGTCATTTTACACCTTTCTTTAGATTAACCCTCCCACCCGGAGTGTGAGTGAGGCTCAGCCTTAGAGCTTCCAGATCCTTAATTCGGCTCTGCTGACAGGGATTTGTGTTTCCTTAGCAAGAAATGCCATAAGGCGGTAATGATTTTATTCATTCCTCATTCTACGAAGTTTATAAGACCCAAAACGAATAGATGGGTGATGAAGCAGCTGAAGAGCTTACAAAAGACATCCGAAATCGCCCATCAGGAAAGTTAAATCATCAATTACTGACAATTTAAGGAGTGAAATCTTCAATGCTACTGCTGGCAGAAAAACTTCCGATTCTTGTAGACATTAATCACGAGTTTCACATCATTCCTATATCCAAAAATCAAAAGGATTACAATCAATTTTTACTAATTTTCAAAGCCATGGAGACAATGATTAATTAAAAGCTTATGGAATAGCTAGACTCAAATCAAACATTTGACGAAAAGTAATACGGCCTTTGACAATACAGATAACTTGCGACCGTTTTGGGTATCTAACTTAGTATCTTGGATTCTGGACTGGGGCAACTACAAAGGGTGTCTCAGGGAGTTTAAGTACAAACTGCCTAAGTTAAATAGGAAATCCTGGCAGATTTTTTATGAGACAATAGAAGGTTTTTCTGACATAGAAAGGTTCTCTCTAACTCCCAATGTGCCAAGAATTGCTGCAACGAGCAGACGGTACATGGACCAGAAGCAATCAAGAGTCCTGCTCAATACCCACTTTCCTGACTCGACATCTCTTGTTGCATCTAGAAAAGAAACAGGTTTCGGGAGCCCAACTAGTGAATATAATGTATGTAGGTAGCATCGACAGGCTGATAAGCAGGGATTTGCTCCTATGGGCAAATATCACGTAATTTTTTTTTTCCCAAGAAACAGTGCAAAATTGCGAGAAAACTGGGTTAAATTAAGTAAAACTTGTTTCTCCACTAAAGACCCCCATTCACTTACAGGTCGCAGTGGCCTTTGAGACCAGGTCGGCAGGCACGGCCCGACGAATGTCACAGATTACTCAATCCGACTGAGGGATGATACTTCAGGTAATCGCCTGACAGGCCGTGGCATACAGGTGAAGTTATGATACTCTACATACACACAGACGATGACGACAACTATCATAGCTGGTTTATTAATTCAAGTTCAAAAATGTTCATGGCCTCAACGAAAACTTCAAGGCGGCTCCAAGCTATGAGCACAAGCGAACAAGCGCGAATGCGAGTGGGGATGGATTTCGCCCTTAGCTCGCGCCTGGCTTTCCGTTCCAAGTGTATACGGAGTAAGTCTTTTCCTAAATTTTCGGCTTGAGAGTGAATAGAGGTTCAGATCTTCAGGCGCGAACTGACGATAAATGCCCAATAAATACAGATTTTTATCAGTTTTCTTGGACTGCAAGCTCCATACAGATGGCGGCCAGTAAACGTGTGGTGATACTTGGGGTCAAGGCGAAAACTTTTAGGCCATGGCCTGCCGGCGACCTATGTATTAATTTGGGACCTTAAGATATGGCCTAATCCTACACAAAACGTTTTACGCGAATATGCAAACTCTAGAAAGAAGCATAGTAGCCCCTCGATTGCGTATCGGCTAATGCTGCAGCGTACGAGGCAAGTGACACTGACCCGTGAAGAGGCCCTTAGAATATAGAACTAAAAGAAGGCACACGCCGAATTTGAGCGTAATGAAATTCTTGTTAAGTGAGTGCTCACGTTTTGGTAGTTGTGTGTCCACTACAAGAGGAAAAAGCGAGTGAAATAGATGAGAGGCAAGGAGTCCAATTTATCAGTTAAACAAAATCGCCGTCACTCTGAATTCTAATCAGCCGATGGTAGACAAAGCAGATATAATTTGACAGTCAACTAAGCCAATTTGATAGTCGACAGACCCAGATATCATTATGGTTACGTACACGGATTTTATGTGCGGGGGCGCCTCATGCAGTTCTATATTCTAAGGAAAAGCCCGACTTGTTGGTGTTACCCCCATAACAACAAAAACGTACGTACGAAAATTTTTTTTAAATTTGAAAAATCTTACGTAAGATTGGGGGGGGGTTCAAGCCAAATCTCATGACATCTCATCAAGAGGGAGGGGGGGGGGTCGAAAAATCGCAAAAATTGCCCCACATATGAACGACCCCTAAGCGCCTGAAGAATGTCTTCCTGCGCATCTTCACGTTGTTGATCTGTGCAATAAGCTTGACGTTTTCTCATTACCAGCTGAGCCTCTTTATTTGTTTGTGAAACAAAAAGTCGAGAGATACTAACACGGCGCTCCTCTCGTGCGTTTTCTTGTTCATCGAGCAAAAAAGGATTCATCAAAATCAGTTTTCGAGATATCATCCAAAAAGCCGTTCCATACAAAATGTATGAGAAAATGAATGAATGAATTTCCTTAATAAAATTTTTTTTTTTGGGATATTCCATGTTTCAATAGCTATTCTGCTGTTCGAGGCACAGACAAATCCAATAAATCAAAAATCATAAAAATCGGTCCAGCCGTTCTTGAGTTATAAATGGTGTAACTAGACTTTGTTTGATATGGATATTCAATAGGATGCCCACGAATGGGTTAAAGAAATAATTAAATACCATTACTTCCTACAGTCTCTTTAAATTCACCAAAAATCTAATCTGCCAAACCCACCATTTTGCTTTTGTTTAAATAAGTGAAGAAACAGAAAATCATAGATTAGAGTCAAATTGCGATAATAAATAATGGATACCATATTTGTTTTTTCTATTTGTTATAAACTCAGTTCGAAAACAATTTTTGCCTTTCCTGCGATTGCAGCTTATCCAAATAATAAACAATATTGCTGGCTGCTAAAGTGATTCAGCATTGCCACTACTTCGAGTATGTCTAGTGATTCCTCCTCTCTTCATACTATCTAATTTCGCAATATATCGATAAATATTTACAAAATTAATAACTGTGATAATGCTACGTCATCATAAATTTTGTTTAACGACTTCGACTTTTTATTATAATACAAAGATGGGGATTTTCTCTGTTTGGTTTATCATAAAGGATAAAACCTTTTTATATCATCTCCATTCATGAAGGGCGCAATCTGATTTTTTTTAAGTTATAATCACACATGAACCCGATATGCAAAAGTATTACGTATTCACTCTTCAAATATGTGCTTATCTTTGATTATTCATTTATTTTCAAATATCCCAATGCGATTACCATCACGAGAGCTTCAACACAACATCATACATTTCACGCAAATTGCTGTTTATGAAGCATCATGTCAAGTGTTCAGGAAAAGACGTCTCGGGAAGCCCTCATGGTGGCACTTCAATATTGCCAAAATGTATCAATTTTTTCTGGTAGCTCTAATCCTCTTTACCGAAGTATATGTAAATTTCCTTTAAATCAATTTCCTGCAGCACGATGAGCCTCCACATGATTTTTATTATGGGGAACTTCACATTTTCCTTATCATGTGTTCCTCCACGGCAATCACCGGCGAAGCACTTAAAACTCAATAAAATTCCGGAAAAAATAATGCTAAAAAAAACAGCAGAAAAAGATGCTACTTGAAATTCCCTCGTCGCTGGCTTCAAAGTTGAGATAACAGAGAAAGTTCAAATTCAATTTGGGTACAAATGAGGGCTTCCCAAAAAGTCGCTGTTGACCTTGGATTGTTTATAAACAAATCGTTGAGAAAAGAGTGTTACAACATTTCTTATCGGAACGAGGATAAAACGAGGATTTTTGTGTGGGTAGTGGTGCTGGCGAACTGAAGTGTGCAATTATTTTTGCATGATGTTACAATATTGTGTCGAGGGATGTAGGTGCAAACAATGAGGAATTTAAAGTAATAAAGTACCTTCTTCAGTTTTCCATTGTTAGAAAAAAAAAATCGTTTTTCCCATGCGTGTTGTTCGCATCGAGAAACGAAACTGTCATTCTACAAAACAATAATACGTCATAGCGAAACGATTCAGAAGAAAGAAAAGAGAGAAAGAGTTGTTAGATACATACTAGGCCCAACAAGAGAAGATGGAGTATGGTTGAAAGTTGTATGAAATTTGAGACTAACCAGCCACGTAATCAGGATAGAGGACAACCATACCCCCAAACGCCTTATAGTAGCAAAAATTTCGGCAAATAGACGAGTAGGCAGAACCATGAGAAGATGGATAGACTCTGTGATGGCTGACGCAGAGGCAACACTCAACAGTCGAATTTGGAGGCATGCTGCAAGGGACCGCCAAGCTTGAAGAATGCCCTAGAGGAGGCCAAGGCTCGATTTGGCTGCACCGCCATGGATGGATCGATGAATGGTTCAAATGGCGCCCTCGTCAATGAATTGATAGCACGAACACTCAACGAGTTCTTGTTCAATCACATTCAGGCAGAATTTTAGGTACCAGCCCAGAAAAACGATTGGTATTCAAAGCGGGAATAAGTGTAGGAATTCGCCATTAGAGAGAGGGATACTGTCTGAAACAGTTTCCTTGCAGTCAATGTTTCCTCTAAGCTGCGCGGGTTCGAGAGTTGCGCAGCCGTTCTGTATTCTGCGCACAATTGTCTTGTCCACCATTTTGTATTAACTTCCCAGTATAGGAAGTTATTGTAATCGGTCCGAAAATCGAAATCGAAATTTTCAACGTATTTTCATCTTTCAAGGTCCCAGGAGCATTTTAAGCAAAAAAATGGGAGGAAGTATGTGTGTGTGTGCGTACGTATGTGGTCATTTTTTCCTGCACGATATCGCGCGAACCAAAAAAGATATCGACTTCGTTGAGGTGTCATTCGAAGCGTATTAACCGAAATATGATCTGAAAAGATTTTCATAAAATTCGGTCGAGCCGTTTTTTTGTTTAAGCGGCGTAAGTGATTTTTGTACCTGCACGATATCGCCCGAACCACGAAAGCTATTGACTTACTTGAGGTGCTGTTCGAAGCGTATTAGCGACAATATAATCTGAAAAGATTTTTATAATATTCGGTCGAGCGGGTTTTTGGTTTAAATGACATAAGTGATTTTTATACCTGCACGATATCGCGCGAACTATAAAATTTATCGACTTACTATTATTAGTTCGAAGAGTATTAACCTAAATGTGATCTGAAAAGATTTTCATAAAATTCGGTCGAGCCGTTTTTTTGTTTAAGCGGCGTAAGTGATTTTTGTACCTGCACGATATCGCCCGAACCACGAAAGCTATTGACTTACTTGAGGTGCTGTTCGAAGCGTATTAGCGACAATATAATCTGAAAAGATTTTTATAATATTCGGTCGAGCGGGTTTTTGGTTTAAATGACATAAGTGATTTTTATACCTGCACGATATCGCGCGAACTATAAAATTTATCGACTTACTATTATTAGTTCGAAGAGTATTAACCTAAATGTGATCTGAAAAGATTTTCATAAAATTCGGTCGAGCCGTTTTTTTGTTTAAGCGGCGTAAGTGATTTTTGTACCTGCACGATATCGCCCGAACCACGAAAGCTATTGACTTACTTGAGGTGCTGTTCGAAGCGTATTAGCGACAATATAATCTGAAAAGATTTTTATAATATTCGGTCGAGCGGGTTTTTGGTTTAAATGACATAAGTGATTTTTATACCTGCACGATATCGCGCGAACTATAAAATTTATCGACTTACTATTATTAGTTCGAAGAGTATTAACCTAAATGTGATCTGAAAAGATTTTCATAAAATTCGGTCGAACCGTTTTTTTATTTAAACGACGTTTATGATTTTTGTACCTGCACGATACCGCGCAAACTAAAAACTATATCGACTTCATTGAGGTGCCGAAAAACGAATATTAAAATGCTCTGAAAAAAATTTCATAATGTTCGGTCGGGCCCTTTTTGTTTAAATAGAAAAACTTCGGCTAATTGTCAGAAAGACCTTAAATTGACAAGTTTTGCTAATATCTAATAAACTCGATGGAATCAGACCCGTTCTAAACGAATGAATGATCTCTTTTGGGTTCTGCACAGCGATAGCCTTCGAACAAAACATCACTTGTCAAAATCCGACAACCTTTCAAAATCGTGCAAAAATTTCGTTACCCTTTACAAACAGAGCGAATTTTTTAAACCTTGGATTAGCACTTTTTGACGGGGAATTGTTTTCTAGGCGTGATACAGTTGCAGAAAATTGCGGTTCATCCCGGGATTTCCAGTAGTCACCGCAAAATTTGTTCTTTTTGGTCAAGTCTGACAAGTACTTAACAGTTACAGTTTTGCTAATAACTCCTGGAAAGCTTTGGAATTTCCAAATGAAGTCATTCGCTTCTCAGTTTGTTAATGGCGCTTCAGCACGCTCAATACGAATTTGAACACTCGCTTTAGTGCAGCGAACGAAATACGGAGGAAATGTTTGTTTGATAACGTTCAGGAAAAACAAATTCTCTAGAAAAATCTTGTGGATTTACTACTATTATAGTTATTTGAACTAGCTTCCCTCGGGATTGCTTTGTGATCAGTTGTGATACTAGCCAATTTTCCACTAGTGCTAAACGTATAACTATTTTGTAAGAAGTCAGTTTATTCCATCTTCGTTCATCATACTGGGAAGTTAATCGTGTGGACAGAAGGGGTCAAACCCACATCCCAACTAGTTTAATTTTGTAAAAGAACTGCATCAATGGCAAAAAACCAAATTTCACAAAAAAAAATAGAATTTGCTTGGCTTGCTTATGTTAAGATAGGGGAGTTCGTTGTTGTGTGAATTTTGCATACAGCATTTCGTGCGTGGTTGCAGTCACATAGTTGGTAACGTCACCGAGCGTAATTTATGACTAGCTTCTGTTTGTTCTGTTTGTTTTATAGATTACCGTTCAAACATAGTAGATCTTGCCCCTAATAAAGAAAGAATATGGGGTGCGCCAGCTAGTCATTCGGTGTTTCAATATTGAATAACTCTTGACATTTTTAAACCAATTTTGACAAAGGATCAAAATTTATTTAGGATATTCTCTACCAATTTTTGAATATAATGTCAATTAAATGACCACCTCCATTCACAGCTCGTCAAACTATTTTCACGCACACACAAAGTACGCTAACATCCAACGATAGCATGCGTCGTCGACGGTTTTTGCAACTTTGAAGAAAAATGGTCCGATGATGGTTTTTGATCACACTCCAGCCCAAACTCGGACTTTCTCGTAGTACAGAGGTGTTTCGTGAATGACGTGTGGGTTCTCTGTTCCCCAATTCGAGTTTTATTTATTAACTCCGCCAGAGAGTGTAAAGTGAGCTGTCGATGTATATTGACTCATGGTACTCAATGACGTTTCAGAATCTTGTTTACTTGTCGAATTCGCCCAAAAAACGTCAGAGTTATTCAATGTTGAAATACAAAGATGTGAGCTATACTGCCAAAATCATTTTTCCAGATAATTTATTTTAAAGAAAATGGATTTCAAATACAAGCAAGGGGCCTTCCACCCCTCCCCCCTTCCTTGCACACTTTTTCATACGTTTTGAATATTTTTGCTCCCATATACTTTTTACCGCTCAGTCAGCGAAAAATAGAGGGAACATTACTTGCAGTCCAGACGATACGGCAAATAAATCGATAGTACTTGCACATTATTTCTTTTATTCAAGTAGCTGCTGGCTTGGCAGTAGCCCATTATTTTGCACTATTCCAATTTATTGTGGGTATACTCTACGGATGTTTTCATCAAGTGCATGAATTGTTTGTTGTTGTTTTCCCATAAAAAAGTCCATTGTTCTTAACTATCGAATAACACGAACGAACTTAAAAAAAGAAACTAACAGATGTTTCAACCTTTACATCTGCCGAATGTTTAGCTAGTCAACTGGCAAGGGCTATGTAAAATTTCTACTATATCAAAGTAGTATAATTTTACATATTTCATAACTTCATTGTAGTAAATTTCACAACAATGTAGCCTGTGCAGCTATGTAGAGCTGGCAAAGAGAAGGTCCTAGGTTCAACCACACAGGAATGCTTGTTGAATTTTACATGCAAACTTTCTCACTCCTCAGACTGTAATCCACTCAGCCGTTAAATGAATAACCATCATTGGTATCACTTCAGAGCCTTCAACTAATATCCGATGATTCGACTAAATTAATTAAATTTCCTTCCCACATATGCTCATGCCTCAATAAAATTCTCAGGAGATAACTTTAGAACGAGATGTGCAGTGATATTGTAAAACAATTCACGTCATCTTACCTAAGCACGTCCTCAATCTTTCGCGTGCGAAGCCTTCCTCGCGGCAGAATACCCTTTGGAATTTCCATAGGAGCACATCTAAGCAAGTAAATTCCACATTCGCCAAGGATACTTGCCTCAATTTCGGTGGGTTTTCGAAATAATTTACATTTGGAAGGGCTCTATTTGTTCTCAAAGGGTTTTGGAATAAATAATAGCCATGCCGTGAAAAATATTACCTGTGTGCTGTATTACATTCCAAACAACTGTACAAATATTTTCCTGCATTATATATATTTACATTCAACGACATTTGTTGAACAATAAAACGTTTTTTAGTGATGTTGTTTTTTCATATTCATGGCTGCAAAAGTGAATTGAATTGAAAATGAAACCCTGCAATTTTTTATTCAATATGTATACACATATACATTATTCATTTGTAATACATTTCACACATAAACTCGGCTATTAAATTTATCAAGCAGGACCCAATAACTTCCAGTTTCAACATTGTAAATCAAATATCTGTGCAGGAAATCCTAACTTTAGGCTCATTATTCAATTTTGATCCCCCGAACTGTGGTGAACAGCATGTGTTTGCCACAGACGCTCCATTTGAATTCAGCAAAGGAATTTCATTATTCAACTTGACTGAGTTTCTTGATCCAATATTACGAATTCTAAAAACAGATTCAGTGAGGATTTTTGTGGGAGAAGAGGTGAAAAAAATTTGGATGGTCTTCTTTTATGTCGTGGAGGGTGTAATTTTAATTTACAAAAGTATGGTGTTGGCTGCGTGCCTTTGTAATTAGAAGAAGTTAATGTAATTGTTGTGGTTCAATGATTACATTCAATTTCTTGTATTGAATACAAATTCTTCGAGTATATTATAGGTGCAAAAATCACTCGATGTACAATTTTTTTTATTATGCGGAAATCTTCTCTTTTTGAGGCTGTAAAATGTCTTCTGAATTTTTTATTATTTATAACAGATGAGTGATTTCTGTTTGTTGTTTTAAAATCATTTCATTCCTAAATATAACCTTTCTTTTATAAATATTTTTTTAAGTTTCATTTATTACTATTTAATGAATGAACAGCTTCGACCTAAAATTCCTTTTTTTTAAATAAAAACCCAACCCTTCCACCAAGTACAATTTAATAAAAAAGGTTTATCGTATTTGTATTCATTCAAATAAAAAATTTCAGTATAAATTATTTTAATAAATCTTACTACGTTGAATGAATCAAACTGTTGTTGATTCTTCTACTGCGTATTAAGGGGGATCGTCCATAAATTACGTGAGGCGATTTTTGGACCCTACTCCGCCTTGGTGAGATTTTGTGAGATTTGGCTCGATCCCCTCCCCCTCACGACTTTCCGTCCGCAATTCCACTCGCTTTTTCCGCTTGTAGTTGACACACAACTAAATTCGGCGAGAGCTACTATGATCCTTTCTGGCGTACGCATAAAAATTTTTGTGTAGGATTTTGCCATATCATAAGGCACAGGTGGACGGCAGGCCGTGGCCTGAAAGTTTTCGCTTTAAAGCCAAGTATCACCGTACACTCACCGGCCGCCAACTGGATTGGGCCTGCAGGCCAAGAAAACTGACAAAAATCTTTATGTGTTTGGGCATTTATCGTCAGATCGTGCCTGAAGATCTGATCTTCTATTCAGTCTCAACCCGTGAATTTACGGCGCGAATTCAAGCCATATCCACTCGGAACTCAAAGCAAGCTGCCAACTAAGCGCGACAACCATCCACACTCGCGTTTGCGCTTGTTCGCTACGTGTTTACGGCGGGAGTCTGGAGCCGCCTTAAGGCACAAATAGATTGACGGCGGCCGCCTGCGAGAGAATTTCTCTTACATTTAATTTCTTCGCGATGCCTGCTCATTGTGTTAACAAATATATCCGTCCGTGTATTTTAAAAGTTTTTCCAGTCACCGACGCAACCTCCGCCAGCCGCCCCGCCGCACAGTGGGACCAAATCCAAAAAAGCTGGCCAAAAGTCTAAAAAAAAAGTTTATAGATTGCGGTTTTTTTTGGGGGGGATGATTCGAGGACACTTCCAATAGTGAGCAATCAGTCACGGAAGGTTAGATTTTTTCTACGGACTGAGAAATTGTAGTTGCTACTTTACTCTTTTTGCTTATTTTTAAACGTTAATATTGTGAAAAAAGGTTAACGTTTTCAAAACGCTATAAAAAATTAAGTAACCAAGCAATCGTGGTCGTGTAAAGTGGAATTTTCTTTGGAAGGTATGTAGAGTATAAAAAAAATTGCACTATACCCATTAAGCAAGTATATAATACACAGTAAGCATCTATTACACGTGCTTTTTATGAATTAGGATTGTAAGAATGCGATATTGGACAAAAAGTAATATTGCTCCACTCTGCTCCACTGGAAAACTTGCTGGGCGTTGTTGGTAAAGGTGTATTCCTTCACCTCCAAAAAAATCCGCTGCCCAAAATTGCCCCTCCGTGTTTTAAGGGGTCACATACGTCCAGCACTAGCCCATGGAAATGGTACTTCAATATTGAAAAAATGCGGGACAAGGTTTTATTTTTGGGATGTGTAGGGGGGGGGTCAGTGTGAGCTTAAATCTGAGTTTTCGGGATTCTAACCCACCCCCCCCCCAATTTGGTCGCCATCTTGGAAAAGGTGCGCAAATGGTTTTTCCATTATATATCTCCGTAACAGTACATCTTACAGAAAATTTGCAAGGGCACTTTTTGTTTATAATTAAATTATCTACAATATATTAGCAAGATATTTTTGGGTAAATTTAATAATTAAGAAGTTATAAGCCTTAGAACACCAAAATTAGTCACAGTATTTTTTTTTAATGGCTATTCAGAGCTGTTCGACATCAGAAGATAAAGATACAACTTTTACTTGTATTCACAATGATTTTCTTCTGTAATTGCATTCTTAAAAATTCTTATTTTGTTTTTCTAATAAACAATAACTTCCTAATAAAATAACTTGCTTATAAAAAAATTAATCAAAAGTATTAAACATTATATTAAAACAAATTTTTTGATTTTTTTAAGAGGTTATGTTAACCATATTAAGTCCGCCATTTTGAAAATCGAAATTTTGACACCGGATTCGTCATCAGCGACCCCGAAAACCCCTAAGTGAGATGTTTTGGTATCATTTACTAAAGTTTTTGACTATTTGGAGGGGTTATGTTAACCATATTGAGTCCGCCATTTTGAAAATCGAAATTTCGACACCGGATTCGTCATCAGCGACCCCGAAAACCCCCGAGTGTAAAATTGGAGATCATTTAATGCACTTTTTGACTTTTGGCCAGCTTTTTTGGATTTGGTCCCACTGTGCGCCGCGCCATTCTGTGTGCGCCTTTGAATTAACAACCTGCTATGCTATACTGTCGTTTTCGCCTGCAGGTCTGTAGGGAATTATGACGTCATGCCAACGCCTATAAGGCAGATTATTGAAGTCCTCATCCCTCAGTCAGACTGAATAATGTGTGGCCTTCATCGACATGAAAGACCACCGCCTGCCGGTGGCCTGTAAGTCAATGGGGGTTTTTAGTGGAGAAACAGGTTTCACTTAATTTAACCCAGTTTTTTAGGTTTCTTGAGGGAAAAAAATTAGTGATATTTGACGAGACCCCCCCTTGGGAGATTGGGGGAGATTCGGCTCGACCCCTCCCCTTCTAAACTCCTCACGTAATTAATGGACGGCCGTGTAGAGTTTTATTCGTTTTTAAAGATATATGTGATCCGATATTTGGGTATGGATATACAGGTTATATATTTCCATTCTACTCAAGTAACAAGAACACCTTTAGTTTAAAGACGATATACTTTTTTGAAAGGTTTTTGCTTGTGCTTACCTATGCAGATTTTCCAATGGATATTATGAGAAGACATTTTTTTCTCGTTTATATTACTTACTTAACATTGAGCTCACAGGCATTATTTTTATTACCAATCTTTCTTGCTGCAACTTTGCAATTGATTTCCAGTATACCCGATCGAGCTAGTCTCTTCAAGATCCGCACCCCTCTTCTTGGATCGTACCGGAAACTACCAGCAAACTCCTCTTAACTCAATGTTTAGCACTAGGTCCCTAGCGAGCGTTATAATTTTCACATCTACGTCGCGAAAACGATCGTAAATCTATAGTCATTGTAGACTCTTCAAATTCGTACTCCCTCACATGAGTGGCGAATAATTCTCCGAAGAACTTTCCTCTCGAAATAAGCTGAAAGGTTACAATAGTTTTTGCTGAGTGCCAAAGTTCCGCAGCAGCAATTTGGATGACATGGTTAGATGTATGAATTTGGAGAGCCTTGACGGACTGTAATAAGTTTTCTGGTCTGGTCGGTCAATCATAAAACCAAAAACCAAATTCACTACACATTGTTAATCTTTGTTTGTACGTCTTCTTTTGAACGCGTAAAATTTTGAGCCCCCAATGAGTGATATTGAACTACACTTAAGTAAAATACATAGAAGTAAGAGATACGAATCATAGGATTTGAAGTGGTTGAACGCCTTTTTATGGAACGCCTTTTTATGGAACCCGTGAATTTACGGCGCGAATTCAAGCCATATCCACTCGGAACTCAAAGCAAGCTGCCAACTAAGCGCGACAACCATCCACACTCGCGTTTGCGCTTGTTCGCTACGTGTTTACGGCGGGAGTCTGGAGCCGCCTTAAGGCACAAATAGATTGACGGCGGCCGCCTGCGAGAGAATTTCTCTTACATTTAATTTCTTCGCGATGCCTGCTCATTGTGTTAACAAATATATCCGTCCGTGTATTTTAAAAGTTTTTCCAGTCACCGACGCAACCTCCGCCAGCCGCCCCGCCGCACAGTGGGACCAAATCCAAAAAAGCTGGCCAAAAGTCTAAAAAAAAAGTTTATAGATTGCGGTTTTTTTTGGGGGGGATGATTCGAGGACACTTCCAATAGTGAGCAATCAGTCACGGAAGGTTAGATTTTTTCTACGGACTGAGAAATTGTAGTTGCTACTTTACTCTTTTTGCTTATTTTTAAACGTTAATATTGTGAAAAAAGGTTAACGTTTTCAAAACGCTATAAAAAATTAAGTAACCAAGCAATCGTGGTCGTGTAAAGTGGAATTTTCTTTGGAAGGTATGTAGAGTATAAAAAAAATTGCACTATACCCATTAAGCAAGTATATAATACACAGTAAGCATCTATTACACGTGCTTTTTATGAATTAGGATTGTAAGAATGCGATATTGGACAAAAAGTAATATTGCTCCACTCTGCTCCACTGGAAAACTTGCTGGGCGTTGTTGGTAAAGGTGTATTCCTTCACCTCCAAAAAAATCCGCTGCCCAAAATTGCCCCTCCGTGTTTTAAGGGGTCACATACGTCCAGCACTAGCCCATGGAAATGGTACTTCAATATTGAAAAAATGCGGGACAAGGTTTTATTTTTGGGATGTGTAGGGGGGGGGTCAGTGTGAGCTTAAATCTGAGTTTTCGGGATTCTAACCCACCCCCCCCCCAATTTGGTCGCCATCTTGGAAAAGGTGCGCAAATGGTTTTTCCATTATATATCTCCGTAACAGTACATCTTACAGAAAATTTGCAAGGGCACTTTTTGTTTATAATTAAATTATCTACAATATATTAGCAAGATATTTTTGGGTAAATTTAATAATTAAGAAGTTATAAGCCTTAGAACACCAAAATTAGTCACAGTATTTTTTTTTAATGGCTATTCAGAGCTGTTCGACATCAGAAGATAAAGATACAACTTTTACTTGTATTCACAATGATTTTCTTCTGTAATTGCATTCTTAAAAATTCTTATTTTGTTTTTCTAATAAACAATAACTTCCTAATAAAATAACTTGCTTATAAAAAAATTAATCAAAAGTATTAAACATTATATTAAAACAAATTTTTTGATTTTTTTAAGAGGTTATGTTAACCATATTAAGTCCGCCATTTTGAAAATCGAAATTTTGACACCGGATTCGTCATCAGCGACCCCGAAAACCCCTAAGTGAGATGTTTTGGTATCATTTACTAAAGTTTTTGACTATTTGGAGGGGTTATGTTAACCATATTGAGTCCGCCATTTTGAAAATCGAAATTTCGACACCGGATTCGTCATCAGCGACCCCGAAAACCCCCGAGTGTAAAATTGGAGATCATTTAATGCACTTTTTGACTTTTGGCCAGCTTTTTTGGATTTGGTCCCACTGTGCGCCGCGCCATTCTGTGTGCGCCTTTGAATTAACAACCTGCTATGCTATACTGTCGTTTTCGCCTGCAGGTCTGTAGGGAATTATGACGTCATGCCAACGCCTATAAGGCAGATTATTGAAGTCCTCATCCCTCAGTCAGACTGAATAATGTGTGGCCTTCATCGACATGAAAGACCACCGCCTGCCGGTGGCCTGTAAGTCAATGGGGGTTTTTAGTGGAGAAACAGGTTTCACTTAATTTAACCCAGTTTTTTAGGTTTCTTGAGGGAAAAAAATTAGTGATATTTGACGAGACCCCCCCTTGGGAGATTGGGGGAGATTCGGCTCGACCCCTCCCCTTCTAAACTCCTCACGTAATTAATGGACGGCCGTGTAGAGTTTTATTCGTTTTTAAAGATATATGTGATCCGATATTTGGGTATGGATATACAGGTTATATATTTCCATTCTACTCAAGTAACAAGAACACCTTTAGTTTAAAGACGATATACTTTTTTGAAAGGTTTTTGCTTGTGCTTACCTATGCAGATTTTCCAATGGATATTATGAGAAGACATTTTTTTCTCGTTTATATTACTTACTTAACATTGAGCTCACAGGCATTATTTTTATTACCAATCTTTCTTGCTGCAACTTTGCAATTGATTTCCAGTATACCCGATCGAGCTAGTCTCTTCAAGATCCGCACCCCTCTTCTTGGATCGTACCGGAAACTACCAGCAAACTCCTCTTAACTCAATGTTTAGCACTAGGTCCCTAGCGAGCGTTATAATTTTCACATCTACGTCGCGAAAACGATCGTAAATCTATAGTCATTGTAGACTCTTCAAATTCGTACTCCCTCACATGAGTGGCGAATAATTCTCCGAAGAACTTTCCTCTCGAAATAAGCTGAAAGGTTACAATAGTTTTTGCTGAGTGCCAAAGTTCCGCAGCAGCAATTTGGATGACATGGTTAGATGTATGAATTTGGAGAGCCTTGACGGACTGTAATAAGTTTTCTGGTCTGGTCGGTCAATCATAAAACCAAAAACCAAATTCACTACACATTGTTAATCTTTGTTTGTACGTCTTCTTTTGAACGCGTAAAATTTTGAGCCCCCAATGAGTGATATTGAACTACACTTAAGTAAAATACATAGAAGTAAGAGATACGAATCATAGGATTTGAAGTGGTTGAACGCCTTTTTATGGAACCGCGTTTTTGTTCGTTAATGTTAGGATCTATAATAGGTGAATCTTGTCATTTACGAGCCCCTCTAATTACCCACTAAATACTTATCGCATAATTTATGGATAGATGTTAGGTAGGATTTCTTCCAGAGCTTAAGAAAACTTCCTAACGCTAGTGATTAAAGATATATAAGGCTAATTAATTTTTGAAAATCCTCACTAGTTCGGCACCGATTGTACAAATGAAAAGATCACTTTGTATATACTGACTTATTAATTAATTATTGTAAAGAGAATTTTTTATTAACATCTAATAACATAGGGAACTTTGTACAGCTTATGAGTTGACTTTCATCACTTCCAAGAATTATTGTCTTCACCTGTAGGTCATCAACATTAGAAGCTAATTAAGCATTTCTGGCAATTTGTTTGAGCTTTATTGCTTGTCAGAATAGCCCAGAGGTACTTATCTTCTGGAGATCGTTCGGATTTTGTGAATTGGGTGAAACGGGTCCAATAATTCTTGGTTTTCTTGAAATCACAACCTACCTAGAACTAACTTGTAATTGTTTATCAACATAAAAGGCAGACCAAAAAATAAGGGTTATTTCGAGGTTGCCTCATTTAAACCAAAAAAAACAAACAAATAAGAGCTATTTAGAAAACTTATAAAGTAAACATTAATACATGAAGTAAAATCCATTTTTATAACTTTTTACTTTTAATCCAAAAACAGCAAGATAACAAATTTACAAGAGAATCCTTAAAATTTCAAATTCCTTTATGAAAGAGCTCAACGAATTCATTGTTAAACTTCTACATTAAAAGTAACAAAAATAGACCAAAATCTAAATATCCTTACAAAGTTATTTAAATGCACATCTTCCTACCAAAAATTATATAAAAAAATTCCACGAAACTTTTCCTTTTTACGGCGAAATATTTAAAGAGACTTAAACCTTAAAAGGAATTCTTCTTTATTAAATCAGAACATAGAAAGGTAAAACAAACAAATGCAAACAATACATATTAAATGAATAAATTCGGTGTAAATTTCTAAGAATAACATTAAAATGAGAGTATTTATTTTGTTTATAGATAATTAGAATTGTATATCGTGTATGTTCATATTTTGCTTATGAAATGACGTATTTTTCGTTTTTGCCATTGCTTAATTATAAATACATTCTGCCATGTTCACAAAATTTATTATATAATATTAAAATGCCCGTGTAAAAATTTATTGCAAAACAACATCTGTTTGATAAATTACTGTAAATAAGAAACCAGTCATATATGGTCGAATTTTTTTACTTTTGCAAAATTCAAAAACGGAAAAAAACTTGGCAGTTTTTTTCCTCCTGGCAATTGACAAAAGGCCACCACTATAGTATCATTTATTTAAGAAACTGCGACGCATTTGGTTATGATTAGAAACTCTTAGTTATAAAATAAAAGTGAGAAAATAAACTCCAGTATTTATTAATTTATTTTATAATTCTTCACCTCACGATTTCTTGTTTATATTGCAAATTTTTAACGAAGCAATATAATAGAAATACAAAACACTAATAAAACCCCTTTTCACACTTAGGTCTCGATATCACTAAACAAAACTTCTGTGTTATTTCCAGAAATCATATATTTTTTTTATCAATATCAAAAAACACCGGCTTTTTGCTTAAATCCCACTAATACGCTTGATTATAATTGCACTACGTCACACTAACTGCGAAGCATTACTAACCCCGATATTAGTTTTGAAGGTTGTTGTCTGAGATATGAACTCTGCTTCAATTTGAATAAAACCTCAACCGTACACTACCTGTAATTCCACTTTGCGATATGACCATCCAAATTCACAAGTCCGACTCCATCGGAAGCCAACTTCCGACTGATATCAGAATCCATCTGGATGCCCAGCTTGCAGTGAAAGTGAAACGGAAAACTCCACAGAAGCGCAAAGTAGAAGCATAAACCCGAATGTGGCACAATTTCCACCGTGGGAATTAGAAGCATGCTCCTCACTTGTGGCATTTTTCTTTTTGTGTTATCTGAAAAAGGGAAATCTCGAAGAAGTGCATTGCAATATCTTAATGCAAAAAGCTCTCTCTGTTGAGTTTCTTATCACGACTAGAGCTTTATGTGAGAGAGCTTTCCGAGATTCGTACAACATAAACATGAAATGGGCAATTTTTTGGGCGCAGACTGTGAATCCCAATTAATTTTTGATTTTGAATTTAAACGGATGAAAGGATTGAGCTGCAGGTTGTTATAAAGGACATATTCTTCAACTATACGTTCTATTGTTATCTGAGCAAAAAAATGTATTTCTTTGTATTTTTTATATCTTGGTATACATAGAACACTTCGGCGTATTTTCTGTTATTTCCCTGTCTTATCCAGGATGTCTGGGACTAGATGATAAATAATTTATCAAAGGTGTTATGCTAATCACAAAAATGTTTGTGAAAAGGTGTACGAGATTCAACCACAACGGAAACCGTTCCCAAAGGTATTCTGCATAATAAAGAAGAAGTCCTTATCTTTTATGTACAAAAAAAATGATGTATGTATTCACAAACAAGGTAAAAAAATGACAATGTTGTTTAAAGTGGGACAGTTTTGTTTTCCCATGATTCTAATCGTTATTTTGCCGCTTAAAATTGGAGTTGTGGAATTTAGTATCACATTTTTTATTTTAAGACCAATTCGTTTCTTCTTCTTCGAAAAAAACGTTACCGTTTCGTAGAACTCGGGCCTCATGAAGTCTACTCTTCTAGTCGCCACTTCCTGGTTTTCTGCAGTTTATTATATGTAGTTTTCGTATTTCTTCGAGCACATTATCCCATCCACATTTTTCTGGGTCGTGCTAAACTTCTTTTTCCTAATGGTCTACCATTTAAATTCTGGCCAGTATTAATTCTGTCAAGGCTCTTCTATCGTATCCATAGTTTGCTCAATTTATGTATGTAACTTTATTCTTATTTTCTAAGGTAAGCATTGTCTAATACCAGAAGACCTAAGAGGGGGGTCTCGGCAAATACCACTTAATATTTTTTTCCTCAGGAAACAGTGTAAAATTACGAGAAAAATGGGTTAAATTAAGTAAAACATGTTTATCTACTAAAGTCAAACATGTTTCACTCCACTTGACTTACAGGCCACCTGCAGGCCGTGGCCTTTTAGGGCAGGTCGGCAGGCCTGGCCCGATGAAAGCCACACATTCCTCAGTCTGACTGAGGGATGGGGATTTCAGGTATACGCCTGATAGACCGTGGCATGCAGGGACGGCATGATTCTCTACAGACACATAGGCGAAGACGACAGTTTAGCATAGTGGGTTGTTAATTCAAGTACTTGGTATCAACGAAAACTTCAAGGCGGCTCCAGGCTCACGCCATGAACACTCGCGAACAAACGTGAACGCGAGTGTGGATAGGCGCCTTGCCTTCCTTTCGTTGTGGATGCGGCGTGAATTCTTGCCGTAAATTCGCGACTTGGGACCGAATAGAGATCAGATATTCGTAATTTATGGACGACCGCGAAGCTTTTTGGGGAACAGAGTCACTTATTATAGGGCAAGAGTCGCTTTTATTTCGTCACAGGTCGCTTGTAACAGTTACCTACATCTTCAGGCTTAGCCAATATGGATTGCAGAAATTTTGTCTAGCGTTCGATATTCAGTATTTTTAAGGTGCCCATTGTGGCTGGCAGCATATCTGCTACTCTGTGACTAATGTTTTTCGCCGAAAGGAGAGGATCGTTCAACTGACTATACATTACCTTGAACAAATCTCATCAAAGTTAGGCTTGGTCAAAAACGCCTGATTGCAGTCATTCTCAGAAATTAGAAGTTTGCAGCTGGATGGATACTGCAAACTGCAGGTTAATAAATTTATAAACGATTGAAATCACTACGTAGTCTCGTGTATAAAAGTAATGATCAACATTTAGTAGATCAACACTCAAACTCAAAAAGTTACTACTAATAAACCTGGAGGATGCATTTTTCTACTGTCTACTAAAATCTCGTTTCTGCAAACATATTCGATCTTATCCCTTTTTATTCTCATCTATTTTTCCAACTAAGCTTACAATGGACATTGTAACATACCGAAAGTCATGAAAGACTTCTGCTACAAAAAGGTGATTCGGAAGCTTAGTTTATTAAATAAAAAAAGCATGTTTGCAGAAAGTCTTATAAACCCATTCGTATGGACTATTTTCTCAGTTATCCATTCCAAATATTCTTGAAAATTGTCCCAGCACAAAGCACAAAGATGCTCATCGAAACCAACTGCATCTATCCAGTCCTGAATCCTGTGCGTGTTAAAAGAACGAAAGCATCGCTTGAAAACAATTTATGACATAATAAAAAACTTTGCTGAATCCTGAACTGAACTGCAAAAATAACTTGTTTTGGTAAATATGTATTTCAAGAAGGGTTTTCAATTATGTACTGGGACTATTCAAGTTCTGTTTACTTTGCTAAGAGACGTCGTATGAATAGACTTCTGTGGAAGTTAAAAGAAAACTTATTCGAAGAAATGTCCATGTTACAGGGTCCGCAGGATATAAAAGAAACAACAATTGCCTTATCCTGCATTAATTTACAGTTTCAAAATACATTTGGTTTTAAAAACAATCGATAAACACACTGTAAATTCATTTGATTATAATACAGTTCACTACCACTTTAAAATTTATTTTAGTCTGACTTGAATGGTATTAAGGACAGCGTAAAATTGAACACATAAAATTCTTGCTTTAATATTTAAGTTGTCGATTGAATTTAGAAAAAGTTTTCTATTTTCGTCTATTCATCTATTTTCGACATTGATGGCTTTTTTTACCCAATTTCAATATTAATAAGATTCTTATAGAAGAATAAAGCTTTCTATTTTTAAAAAAGGGCAAGTTTTTATTTGAAAGGGTAAGCACAGTAACAGGAAGGCATGATATGAACACAAATACAGATTAATGGAGAAAGGCTAACAGAATTATGTGAAGAATGTGATCTGGTAGGGAGGGCACTATTTTCATATTAAATATACCTATACACAAATAAACATAGATTTATTCACTTAGGGAATGTTTCCTAGGCCTAGTCGAGGTCTACGATGACAATGTTCCCGGCAGCGTTTTCTATATCGGGTCGACGAGAATGTTGCCCAGGTGTATGCTCCAGCAGTGTTCCTGGCAACATTTTCTAGACAAATGTCAAGGTATGACCCGACCCGAGAAAACTAATAAGTAGGTAGCTGCTTACCGATACCAACATGTATCCAGAGATAACAAGTGGTAGTTGCTTAGCCATACTAGTAGAAACTTGTGTCCAGAAATAGTAAGTAGTTACTTATGGTTAAGACATTAAAATTGTTAGTATACAAGGATTTTTGGATAAATAAAGAGATAGTATTTTTGTAAGAAGGTGTTTGTCCTCATAAGACCCTAGACTACTCAAAAGCTCCCGGCAACCCTCCCTTCAAAGGGAGGTTTAGAGAACAACTGGACGAGACATCATTACAGAATAAATATAAAAAACAAAATCAATGAGAACTATGACTAAAAATACTAATCCGTTAATAACAGGAGATAATACAATAAAAGATATGATGGAATCCAATTACTTCGGTAGTACAGGAACTACTACAGTAGGAGATGCAATGAAGGATTTGTGAAATAGAAGTAAAAACACTAGAGTTGCATTCAACACATTATGGAAAGTATAGTGTAGAGGAATCGCCATAACTATCTAGAAAAATAAAATTATTTTCGACTCCTATGCCTGTATTTCTACTCTACAGCAGAAAAACCAAGATCATAAATCAGACTGATATGAAAAAAATGCCAGGTTTCATCAAATCATAAACAAAATGCAAGATTTTTTTATGACGTTCATTTTTTTGACCTAGAGGAATAACAGCAAGCATTATACAGTATTATGAAACTTAATAAAATAATACCATATATAATAATCAAAGAACGAAATGAAATACAATGAATAGAGCAGACACTATGAATACAGAATCGTACAGTGATAACAAGAGCCCCTGAATGGAATTCACAAGGAAGCAGAGTGTTTATTGGACATAAAAGCACCTGGAAAAGAACAATAACGAAGAAAACAGAAAATTATGACAAAAAACTGGACTGAATCTAAAAGGACAGCATAAACAATGTCCGATGGATAAGCTTTATGGAATCCCCACGTTCCCCAGAGAGATAATAAGAAGAAGAATAAATGTTTCTTCGCAAAAAAGTTGATCTCTTTATCTGAATTTAAAGTACTGATATAATTATTTATTAAAAAAGTATTCCCTTCACTTACATCAGAATCAATACTTGTTTTCTTAAGCCATATTCCCTTTGCAAACTTTTAGCAAGTGTTCGAGTAACAAAAACAACAAGGCGAACAAAACAGGTATATCTTTTTAATGAATTCCACCAAAGAAAAAAAACACGTTCGCTCCCACCTTGGCAGAAGAACAGAATTTCGCAAAAAATCACACTTTGACCACTGGGAATTTCCTGAGTCAATTTAAACTTTTCCAACCCAAGCAAATTGAGTTTACGAAGTTTGGCAATTCTTCACCTTGAACTATACGGTAGGTAGCTGAAGCCCGCGCTACTCCTGCAAAACAAGCCAAGCACTTAGAACATCGAAGCGCTTACTTTTATCCACACCAGCATAAAAATAAAATGGTTTGGGAATAAAAATAAAATACAAAAAAAAAAATACATGAAAACTCCTGGTGCGGAATGTTCAGTCCATTGGAAATTAACGAAACGTTGTAAGTGAAATTATTCCCAGCATCGCCCTTTTTGGATTTTGCAACAACAATTTTGAGATTGGTTTTTAGGGATGAATTTATTTTAATCCGACTCGACCCTTATAAATAACAAAACCCTAGTCCGATGGCTACTTGACCCCGGGGGCGGCTTTTTAACAGCTTGTAGGTGGGCCTTTGTTTCGTTTGTTGTTCGATTGTTGACTTAAGCACCCTCTTACCTTTCATCTTTCGCAATCTGCATTAACCATTTATCATCACCACTTTTCCCCAGAAGAAATCTTTCCCCGATAGTGTCTGGAAGAAAGTAGTAAATCAAATACAACTTCCAGATAGATACACCAGTGACAGGGTGTCGTACAAGCTCTAGATTTCATTCCTTCCCAATCAGCTAACCTTTAGAATTTTCGCCCATCCTTAAGGATAAGTGGGGATAATACATCGGCAGATGGACAAAGCACAAAAAAATTGTGTATATGGATGTCATCAAAAGGGACATTTGAAGGACTTATGGCCCGATATTCCTTTCTCCGAGATAAAATAAATGTTGGACTTCCTTTTTGTGGATTTTTATCACAATATCAAGGATGAAAGCATTTTAGGTGATTCTGTGGATTCTCGGGGGTTCGGAATTAATCCAAAAGCGTTGAAGCGTATTGAATCCTCTATTATGGATTTCATAGACGATGATGATGATGATGGGGGTGGAATAGTGATTTCTTTAATATCACAAATTTGTTGTCGTAAATGTAACATAATGCCTTTCGAAATGGGAATTTTGGTACGATAAAGCTTCCTTCTACTCTTGCATCGTTAGAAAGTTTGAACTGTTTTGATGGTTTATTATACACCGAAAACTTCTCCATCACGGGAGTGTAGTATTACAAACTTGTTCGATTACAGCGATAACATTAGTGACCCCCACTATGAATTGGCTGGTAATATATGGCGGTAGTGGGAGGGGAGTGTCGTAAAAAGTTTTAATGGAATTTCACTCAACAAATTATGCTATAAATACTTTGAGAATTATGATGGTGATGTGTTTTGTTTATGATCAATAATAATGCACATATGTAAATATATATGGTTTTTTTACACAAAATATAGATTTATTGGGGTAATGGTGAAGTTGCTTGAATATGGACTAAGTTAGTTTCGCCGATGACAGTACTCTGCGTTACTCTTACGCCAACGTTAGACAAGCAAGTGCCACAAGAATCAGGTCGAATTTAACGCATCAAAAACAAAGTACTACCTTATCTCCACAGTGGGCGAGGATAACCTAACAGCTGACCCATTTCTTAACATCCTGCGCAGGACTCTATACAATGATATGCGATGGAATGGTCACATATTCCAAATCGCCAAATAAGCGTATCAATGCCTCGGAATCCTTAAGAGATGCAAGTTCCTCCTTCAGCCAGTTGCTCTAACCACAATCTACAAGTCCTACATTTGACCCCACCTTGAATACAACTCGTATATCTGGGCAGACGCTCCTAAAACCACCTTGGCTTCTGTTTCAATGAGGGTGTCCCTCGTGTTAATTATGTCAAAGATCTGGGGACTGGATTTTACAGTAAGCAGAGCTTTTCCACTCACATCAACTATATTTTTTCCAACGGCAGTTAACAACAGCTTGATTACTAAACATTTATCTTGTCGACCATTACTTGAGTCCCTCTACTACTCTTCGCACGTTGGAAGAATCGAATCGATCCAACGTAGGTTCGTGCGATTCACGCTGAATCACCTTCCTTGGGAAGACCCATTAATTCTTCCATCATACGTATACCGGCTTAAGTTACTCAATAAGCATCGCATCGTAAGGTTTTCGAGGTTGTATTCGTTCATCAACTCCTTAATGGAAGAGCCGACTCTGGTTTTTGAGTCGCCGTGCGTCGCTTCGTTTAAAGAGAGCAGCTATAATTTGAGAGAGCCACCTCTTTTACATAGCAACATCAATTACGACAAATTTGAACCTGTGAAACGCATGTTCATTGATGTCCTTTTAAAGGAGTATTTTTAATACACGTGACTACTCATGTGTCTCGCTGTCTCTTGGTTTGATAAATTTTCTTAGCCCAGCTGAGAGGTGCGCCTTCTGCGTTAGAAGAAGAGTTAACTCTATTATTATTATTCTCCATTATACATGTTGATTACACTAGCAACATCCGGATATCTTGGCTAGTCTCTTTCTGTTACTTGGCTTCTCATATTAGTCATGATCAACCTTCATACTCCGGCTTCAACGGCCGAACTGTGTAAGTTCGAACAAATTGTTGTACTGAACTACAATTTTAGACGATTTCACATATTAAACTCAGGATTAATCAAGCCTGAATTCGCCCAACAGAACATAAAATTGTGGATTAAAGTAAAAGCTCGCTCAAAAGAGTGTAATAAACTGGAATAATAAAATATCATTTCGGTGGGTTTTGCATTCCTAACCTCTGAAAAAGCAACAACAATTTCAAAGACGAACTGAACATGCCAGCCGGTGAAGTCACTTATGCGGATTGAACTGAACTTTATTGAAATGAGGCCGGTGAAGTTAAGTTATAAGGGTTATTTGGGAGGGCAAAATGACCCATGACTTTATAGATCTTTACTGTTGCTTCACAACCTCAGACGCTATAACTATGTGCTGCATTAGGCTTTTTTAACTTGACACATTTCTCCATGGACTTCCACAGGAGGGAAACCTGTTTTTCCTAAGAGAAGACAAAATATGTTCTATGATGTTTTTGGCATGAAAGGCTATTCTACTTTTTGGTCTTTAGTCTTTTGACATCCTTGCCTACTGCAACACTTGCTCAAATATTGCATGAACCGCTTGGTATAGTCCTTCATATCTTTGTAGTTCCTTGAGGACGGCTTCACGCACATAGGCGTTGTTGTTGCCTTTTCTATTATTATCCTGGACATCTTGAATCGGTATATTTTAAAATTCCTTAGTTAGATCTGCATTAAGCATTTCAAAAAGGATATTTCGCTTCAATCCACTACGTCTTTGTTTGCCTCCACTCTATGTGTTCTTCTTCATAGGATATTTATTCCACTATAAACCAATAACAAAATTATAAATGTAAAAAAATCGTAAATTTTTTAATTTATTCCAAAGTAAACACTTTATGAAATGATTTAAATATGTATATACAGTATATCTTCGTCATCCAATATGAATAAAAAAGCATAGAATGATTTGATATCCATTGAGAAAAGAACAGATGTTCTTGGTAAAAACTCATTATTAAAAAACTCGTTTTTGTTAACAACCTCACCCAATAATAGGCTTTCCATTCTTACAGAGATATACCCTAGTTGTCTAAAAATTGTTTTTGCGAATTAAATGAACGTGAGGAATCAGCTTAACTCCTTGGAGATATGGTAGATCCTTGTAATATCTCTCTCGTACTGTATAACCTTCACAACATAAACTCACATTATTAATTTTTAATATTTTATAATTCAATTCTTTGTTTCGTTATGCCGTGTTTCTTATACCCTAAAGGAAGATATATTTATAGAATCAATTTCAATATAAAAAAAAATTCTTAATAAAGAAAAAAATCAAGACGAAATCCTTTTTTTTTTTTCATAAAATGCTGATCAGAAATAAATCTGAACCGTAAAATTTCCGCATCAAGCTCCTCTACCTTTATCAGTTAACTACACCTGACTCGATTGCAAAATGGAATTTCCATCAATTTAAATTCATGGGAAATGCTTAAATAAACAAATCCTTACCTTTGCATCATCCCAACATGAGACAAGGAAATTTTTGGAATTTTTCACACAAGACGTTTGGACGCCCACTCATAAAATTTCTACTTTATGTCCTTTTTGGTAACAGGAGGAATTTTTCCAAATTTGTCGAATGGAAGAAACTTGATTCCTTTGTGCGATAGGTTTTATTAGATAAAGGAGAGATTATTCTACATGCCTACACTACACATTCATGAAGGTGTGTGTAATGTTAAGAAATTTAATTGTTGTTAAACTTTCTTTCTATTGGAAACAGTAAAACAAACCAAACTTCTGTAATGGTTTTAAAAAATGATAAAGTTAAATAAAAACTTGGAGAGTTCCCATGACTTGAAAGAGACCAGACGTAGACAAATACCTCGTAATATCTAATCCCTATTTTCAGGTCGTTTTTCCTCAATGGGAAAATGTCCAGACAATTCCTTACGAATATCCCTTTTAAGCTGATCCTTAAACATAAGTACTACAACGCCAACTTTATAAGACTTTAATACTTTGCTTTGAAGTAAATGGAAAGACGTCTGCCAACAGTCGAGTGTCCCGTGAAGAATAACAAGTTTAAGACTTTTTCCTGGAGTAAATTGACGTGCCAGAATTGATGGACAAGTTCTACGTTTTGTGAAAGGAGCCTAAAAGTTATGATGGGCGAATATTTGAAAGCACTTTTGGGACACATTTTGCTGATAAAAGGACGAAAATAAATGATTTGCGAGCGGCAAAAGACAACAGATCATTTTCCATGATAAATTTCGTTAAACAAAAACGAAAATATACAATCTTATATATTTTTTTTAACAAGGATAAATGCTGTCCTTTTAAAGCAGTTCGACAATGATTACGATGTGATAAACCATTCTTGGGCCATTAATCATAAAATGATTTATTCATTGGAGCACCTCGAGATTGACCTAAAACTTTAATTAAACGGTTGAATCATCCTCATCGATGCTGGTTGGTCTTATCGCTGTCTTAAAGTTCAATCTCATTAGATATGCAAATGATACCCAAACAAATCTTTCATTCATTTATTTTTTTTTTTTTGTTCCTTTAGAATCTTCAAGTGGTCCAATATAGAGCTGTAAGGAGATACCCAATGCGCAGCTGTTGTTCGTTGGTGTTGTGAAATTGTCACGAGTTCAATTACTCATGATGGTGGGACATATGAGAGTTAATTAAGAGTTCACTTCATACATATTAATTGAGCCAAGATGCCCGGACCCCAACGCTTTAAGGGTATTTACCAAAATTGGTGAAAAGACATTTTCCCTAAGTGTTGCCGTTTTCGTTGAAGACGTTCAGTTCAAGTTTTAAGGTGTTTTCATTAGCGTCAATCTTCATTTGATTAATTAATGTTTATTGGATTTGTTTGCATGTTTATTTAATGGTTTAGGATTCAGGTTCAGGAATATAATGATAAGAAGTTGATTAGACTACTAAGCGAACAAAGATGTTTGCAGATGTTATCTAATTTTAAAGTTAATAAGGGATGTGATAAAGTAGGTTCGGTTATAATGCACGACTTATAAGTAGATTTCTAACTTTTTCCACTAATATCAAAAACATTGTGCAACATTATCATCAAATTATGAAATATTATTGATGCCTTTATCACGAAAATAAATCAAGATACAAAGGCACATCTTTCCATATCGGGTGTCAATTTTTTAGCAACTCCCTCAAACCGAGGCTAATATTTTGGTTATACATGACGGTCACAAGGTGATAGCGGTGAGCTTAGGAGTACAACAAAGTTGTCTACTTTCGCCGTTACTATTTTTTATAGTAATAAGCGACATCTTGTCAGCATTCTAGATAGAACAGGAATTGCTGAACCGCCTTAAGGATCTCGAATATGCGAATGCTCTCTACCTATATATTAATTTAGCATCTATCTATATGTTAATTTAGCAACAGAAAGTAATTCAGGAGACTTAAGGGCTAAATCTGATTAAAACTAAAGAATTCAAACACTATTTAACGCACAGCGCGGAACAGGCCCACCACAATGGGGGAAACTGGGACGAATCGCCCCAGGCCCCAGCTTAAAGGAGGCCCCGAAAGTAGATTGCAACCCAAAAAGTTCAAACCACCTGCACTCTAAATATCAAACAATCTAGAAGATGGACAGCTCCTGGCCCACGGGCCAACTACAGCCCCCGAAATTTTTTGTATACGTCATAAGGGCGTGTTGAGTCACACTTCTGTCTATTTCGTATTCTCGTGCTGTCACAAATTGTGACAATCATAGACTTGAGATGTCATATTGAGCAGGTTGCCAGAAGTTCACACCTAATGCAAACAATAATAATGGCAGAAATTTTATTAAGTTTTAACAACAGAAAAATAAGCATTTGTACAAAAAATATTTTTATCGAATTTCTGGACATTCAAAATTCGGTGAAATTGGTTAACATCGGCTTCGACCAAAGGTTGTGGCAAGAGGCGAACAATCGGCATCGTCTTCGGGTTCGGTTCGGGCTAAAACTGACCTTCGGTCGTGTAAATAGAGTAGTGTAATTAAAGCATCTTTCATTTTAAATGACGACTTATAAAATACAGGTGGCAATTAACTACTATGGCCTGCCATAAAATCCCAAGAGTTATTCTGACCCATGTTATAAAAAAGGTTACCCACCCTTGATCTAGAGTATGAAACCCAAGCATCCAGCACTCTAAAAAAATGAATGAACTTATTTTTGCTACAGATTTTAAAAAATATTAAGTATTTTTTAGTAATAGATTTGGGCTTAGGTGCTAAAAAGAAGTCTTGTGGTGATATGAAACGCCTTCTTAACCTTGGCAAGAGCAGCACTTATGTTTCTAAATATCACAGTCAAAGTCCATGATTTCTAATGTTTGCCCAGAACTATTCGAAATTTTGAGATTTTCCAGTTCCTTGGCACATCGCGAGAAACTCTGTTTAGAGAAGTCCCGGAAAGGGTCGGTTCGCATTTACTAAAATTGCGTTCGATTGTCTCGTAGTCAAGCTGTAAGAACGTCTGGAGCACTCCAATCTTTTGCCTCGTCTTGTACCCAATCAGGCCATCTGCGTATGCTAATGCAGAGCTAAGTGAACTTGTTAGGTCACTCGTAACGATATTAAATAAGAGCGGAGAGTTTACCGCTCCCTGTTGCAGACCATTTTTAATGTCAAAGACCCTACTTGATGTGAAGTTGTCACTTTTGACTCATTGGAAATCAAATTATAAATCGTGTATAGCTGAGGTCATGCTGAGGCGGACCAGTTCGTATATAACACCTTCGATCCATACTGTATCGAATGTCTTCTCCAAATCAATCAGGCATTCTCCGGTATACTGGCCTTTCATAAAGTTCCAGCGTATGTCTGATTTCGACACGGCATGAATAGTGTTATGCCCTCTCCGGAACCCAAATTAGTTATCGGGAATTAGCTATTTTTCTTCAACCCATTTGGATAATGTTCTATTAAACACTATTTCACTATTTCACACCATACTGACATTCGGAAGAAGATTTATTGACCGAAGATTAGCAGGTTTACTTATATCTTTACCCTTTTTAACTTCCCAGTATAGGAAGTTATTGTAATCGGTCCGAAAATCGAAATCGAAAATTTCAACGTATTTTCATCTTTCAAGGTCCCAGGAGCATTTTAAGCAAAAAATTGGGAGGAAGTATGTGTGTGTGTGTGTGTGTATGTGCGTACGGATGTGGTCATTTTTTCCTGCACGATATCGCGCGAACCAAAACTGATATCGAGTTCGTTGAGGTGTCGTTCGAAGCGTATTAACCGAAATATGATCTGAAAAGATTTTCATAAAATTCGGTCCAGCCGTTTTTTTGTTTAAGCGGCGTAAGTGATTTTTGTTCCTGCACGATATCGCCCGAACCACGAAAGATATTGACTTACTTGAGGTGCCGTTCGAAGCGTATTAGCGACAATATAATCTGAAAAGATTTTTATAATATTCGGTCCAGCGGTTTTTGGTTTAAATGACTTAAGCGATTTTTATACCTGCACGATCCCGGGCGAACTAAAAACTTCATCGACTTCATTGAGGTGCCGAAAAACATTAATACATCAATTTTATATACATTTTCGTCATCCTAATCTTGTAAGTGCGCACATTTAGTTTGACATTTTAGCGAAAATATTGATAAACAATTGTGACAAATTCTCAGTATTATAGATATATTCTATATTGCCTTTTGTTCATTTATTATAAAAATATCCAATCATATATTCAACATCCATCATACTGGGAAGTTGATCGTGTGGACCGAAAGGGTCGAACCTACATCCCAACTAGTTATGTATTGGCTACACCACTGCCGTTTTTCAGTGTCATGGGAAATGGGCATTGTTTAACGCATTGATAAAGAATGTGGTATATGTGTCTATAGCCACCAGGGGCAAGTGCTTTAATACGATGTTCGGAACATAATCCACGCCAGACGACTTCTTATTGTTTAGATAGCGAAATATTAACACGAGAGTGATTTTTCTAATAAAAGTAGAATTTAATTGGGCCGCGGGAATGTCATTCGCTGGACAGTCTTCACTGAATTCGATGATTGATCGATTCGCCGATTTCCAAGTTTCAATCTCAAATAATCTTGAAGCATAAGGCCGTATTATCAAGGTCAAAATTAGCTGTTGGGGTTAGGGTTTGCATAATAGACCAAAGAGGACCCACTGTAACGCCTTTAAAGCAAAAGAAGAAATCAGTTTAAAATGGTAAAAAACCAGACGTGGAAGTTACTCATCTTGATTTTAGAATATAAGAAATCTCGTCATATTTTTGCGTTCACATAGCATCACTGGCGAAGCTTTCACGCGAGTCATTTTATCATAATTTATTGAAGTTACACTCCTGAACTGAGCTTAAAGTTAGTTCTCCAGTTTAGTACACCGGCAACAAAGAAGAAGTTGTTCTAAAGTTCTTGTAAAAGCTTGAATAATTTATATCTAAAAGCTCATAAAGCTTATAAAGTTTCAAGGGAAATTGGTATCCTTGGCATTTGATAACAGTGTATAAAGCTGACACACGTGTGTGATGTCATTCAGAGCTTTTTCTTTCAAATATTTTTTTTCACATAACCTCCTTTTTTTGGAAGTCGGTTAAAAATTAAAAAATCAATTAGAAAACCTCAGGACTTACTTGAATGGTCGAATCCAACTTCCCTAATCAAATCCTCGGTCCAATTGCCAGTTCCTGCATCAGTAGCAAATGAGGAGTAGATGATTCCAGTGGCCCTGAAGATTTCCGCTAGAGTATGTACCATCAGGTGGCACGTATGAAGGCCGGCAACATTGTACTGTCCATTACGTTCGAAGAATAATACTACCTGTGTCCAATTGTACCTAAATAGACAAAACCTTAATAAGCTATACCCAAACGAACATAATTGTTCCTACATTTACCTTTTCATGATAGCGGTCACCGCCTTCGAAATCACCTGGAAGCTCAACAGCCCTGTCCGAATGAGCATGTAGTACTCGTCTTTGCAATTAGTCTTCGGTTTCTGGAAGTCGAACGTACCACCGCCATTCGAGATGAGGGGAGTCCCCTCAGCGCGAAAGTACTTTGTTATCCGACTAACGGACGCTGAAAAGAAAAGAAGAAGAGGAAGTTTCTGTAGACGTGCTAAGTGCTTGTGTATACTTTTAAAGCCTTTAAGGACACTGACAGAATCCTACGAATATGTGGTTACGGATACATTCGAGAATACCCAAATCCGAATCCTGACATGCGTTCGTGCGTAAACAACAGGAAAAAAACGGTTTGCGGGTAGAAACCTTTTAAGGTCGAGGTTTATCGTCGATCGAAACCGATATAGTCTTCTGTTGGAAATGACAGATTGGCATGCAGACAACAGATTTCTCGATTCAGCAGCTTCGAATTTCTTTGGGATAAAATTAGTTTTGTGGACTGAATTCCGGGCACGGCGTGTTAACAGAGTCATTTTCCAGATAATGGTTAAATATCACCCATTCGGGGTCAAGGTAGGCATATTTTTGCGTTATATGATAATTTTGGGATGAGATGCCATTAAAGAATTTCATTAAAATCAGAATTTTGGGTTTTATGATGGATCCACAATTAAAAGAATGTACAAATTTCTGCTATTGATAATTGTGCTGCGGTGAATTAATTGGGAAAGGGTTTATTTTTAGTTGAGGTTTCCCTGTTTTTCACCGCGAATTAAATCGAAATAAACATCGACACTCACTAGTGCGGAAAGAAGATTGGGCATAATTTATCATATTCTGAACTTTTGTCATTCCGCTGTGGAATTTCCACATGACATGAAATTCTTGAAAAATGTAAACAACGAATGTCCAACGAGCGTGTAACGTCACTGACTTCACTCTACCACAATTCCGAATAGTATTTTTGCTGCATCCAGTCCAGAGCTCAGTTCCATTCAGAGTATCACAGTGACTGTCACGATTTGAAGATCGTAGCTACTCTAAGTTATTATAACAGTTTTTTCTTCAAGTTTAATAAATTTCATCCTAGCAAACTTTCTTTTGACTTAAAATTGGTCTAAAGAACCCGGTCTCTCACGTCCCAAATGACAAACAAAACACGGAGGTGCTACTGTCAAATAAATTCAACTCGCGTCTTTATGCATAATTTCAGCTCAAACTAGGTAGCAGAGCTGAGTCAAGCTCAGTCAACCCTAACTCAACACGACTCGGGTCTATATGTAACTGGAGTCGGGTTCAACCTGATTTCATTACTACCTACAATTTACAGGTTATGAGCAAGGGACACGAACCTACCTTTTCTAATGTGACTAGGGAAGAGGTGATTGTCTTGCCTCTGATACGTCTCAAGTGTAAGCCATCAATGTCTGATCATAGAGATATAAAGTTTAACTTGAGAGCTTCTGCAATTTCCTCGGAAGCATTTAGGGTTCTGCCTGGGACATCTATCGCACAGCCCTTAGGTTAGGAGTCAGCCACGTTGATAATAATCTCATCACTGAAGCCGATCTCGACCCTGTCTCTGCCGATCTGCAGGAAACAATCATCACAGGCTTTCAAAGTAGCTGTCTTGCGAAAACACGTAGTACCAACTGAAGGGTTGCGTGGTGGATCTCTGTAGGCAAAGGAGAGGAGTTAGGAAGCTATTTAATAGGACTAAGGTCTCGGGTAGCTAGGACCTCTACAAGAGAGCGAAAAAAGAACGAAAATCATGAGAAGCCTTCCCCAAATAAATAGACAAGCTATCAGCCCGGGAGTGTACGTCTACGAGAACGATTCTCCTTTAAGCCAGGAGAGCTTCTGGATCATCGAGAGCTTCTGGACCGAAAGAACAAAATATCCCTGGCTCCTGGAACTACTATTGTTTTTCAGGTTGAGGTACTCGCCTTCCTGGTGTGTGCTCAGACCTGTATTAATAGAGCTCCATATAGCTCTAACATTGTTATTTTCTCGAACAGTCAAGCTGCCCTGTTGGCTATCTCACAGGGTGTCATCAAAGACTGTCCTGTTTCCGAGATTGCCGATGGCCTAGCTAGAGTAAGGGCAAATTCATCACTGGAACCTTTCTGCAGCTTAGCAAGCTGTCACGTAAAAACGGCCATCAATAATTGCATCGACCAGCTGTTTCTTCATAGCTAGACTAGGACCCAGGGCGCTCGTCAAGCTAAAGGATTCAAGCAAAAGTATCCAAGAAATTCTGTGAGAATCCTTTTAAAGTGGAAAACTGGAAGCAACGACACTTCCTGCACCACTTTTTGCTGCCATTGCCAAATTCTATCAACCCTGTGCCTCCCGGGTTTAAACTCGTTGATATGTAATGCTTTTTATATTTATCGATGCCATCAGCGTTTGCATATTTTCGTACAATATGATTTCAGAAGGACTCACAACATACCGTATAAAAAATTCACTTGAGCTTACCCAAAGGATATTCACACGAAGGCCCAAAATACACATGGGCGCAATCCTTCCCATAGCCATCCATAGCGCTTATGGCAGCCAACGATGAATCGCACTTGTCATCATAGGACCTCCAATCAAATTTTATATATTGCGGCAGAATCTGCTTCTCCTTCACGTGCTGCTCAGCTATCTTCAACACGGGTATGACTTTCTGCGCTGCGGACTCGTAACTGGTATTCACCGGCAGCAAAACTACCGGCCTCAGGGTGCAATTTGGGTGTTGTGTTTTTTGAGGGTCGTAAACGCAAATCGACTCACAAGGATCACGAGGTTGTGCACGGCATCCGCCATCTGTTACCTTGATTTGCAATAGAATTTGAAATAGGATAAGGCATGTAAATCCGATGAATGTGGAGTAGGAACCGGCGGTGACTGCTTGAGGTACTCGTACTATCCAGTTCCATTTCATTGAATTGATTTTTCTCGATTGAAGCGTTCTTTTGTTTACGGTACTTGAATTGGATACAAGGATCCGAGAATTTCCTGCTTTCTCGACACTGGCATATCGGTGGAGGAGCATCTCAGATCTCATTGCTGATATCTCTGGTATCCCCCTGTGGCCATTTTTCTTGCCTTCTTCACCGTAACGAACTCAATAAAATCATGTAACGAGGTCCTTATTTACGGCTATTACGAGCGGCAGTGGACTGCTTGTATTCCTTTTTTTCTCGTATTATTTAGTGACGCAACTGTTTCATGATGATTTCGCCCTCTGCATCTCAAGTGGTTATCGATAATAATCTTTCAGGCAATAAATAAGAGCCGCATAGACCTGGAAATAAAATGATAAGGAAAGTTATTATGGCAGGCACTTTTTTTAGTGATTTCATTTGTTTTGAAGTTTTTATGAATATTGTTAACAAAATTTTGTTGTAATAATGATTATGGTCAAATGATGTTAATTGGAAAATAAATAATGATTATCAAAATGATTCAGTTTATACTAATAAAAATAAGCCGTATTCAAAAGCGTTACCGCAGTCGCCGGGGGCACACTTCACTCGAACGTGGATATAAAGGCCCCCATACAGTTATTCACATAAAGGCCGCCGGCAGGCCCTGGCCTAAGGTTTATCGCCTTGAGGCCAAGTATCAACATTCACCGGCTCCAACTGGATGGCGCATGCAGTCCAGGAAAACTGACATTACTCTTTGTGGGTGGTAGTTTTATCTTCAGTCCGGACCTGAATATAAGAACTTCTATTCAGTCTAAAGTTTTCGTTGAGATCATGAAGATTTTTCACTTGAATTAATAACCTGCCACGCTAAACTGTCGTCTTCGCCTGTGTGCAAGGAATAATGAGGTCATCTGCAGTCAACGGCCTATCAGGTGGATGCCTCAAATCTTCATCCCTCAGTCAGACTGAGTGGCTTTGATCGGGCCATACCCGCTCATATGGTGTGAAAGGCCACGACCTGCCGGCGGCCTGCATGTGAATAGGACCCTTCAAAGTTGCTTTGCGAAAACTTTTACTACACAAATAAAATGTTTCATATACAAAGGTTTTTTGGGGCACGCTTTATGTTCAGTAGTTTTAATTATCTGTTTTTGGTACGCCAACCATTGCATTTTGGTTGCCGATCGCTGGCTTAGAGGATCTATAGAGGCGCGAAAGTTGCCATCACCAATGAGTTTGATGGCACAATTTTGCACCTTGACGAGGCAAGTCTACCCAAATATACGAGTAGTATTCAAGGCGGGGTCGAATGTAGGATTTGTAGATTGTAGCCAGGACGGCCCGAAGAAGATGCAAGTTCTGAGAAAAACAAGGCATTCAGAGACTTGCTTGGCGATTTGGAATATGTGATCATCCCATCGTAGAACCTTCGTTAAAGTTACTCCAAAGATGCTAAGATATGAGATTTTATTCTCCCACTGACGGACGAATATCGGAGTAAGCTTTGGTGAAGATAAGGCAGTGCTTCTTTTTGGTGGTCAACAGGCCCCAATCAATAATGATATCCCGGTTGATTGAAGTGAACATCAGCGAAGCAGTGAAGTAGGTTGGAGGGGATTGAGAGCGGATTAATAATGAAGATTAGGAAAAGCGCGGGAGAAAGAATTGACCCCTGGGTAATTCCGGCCGAAATTGCGTGGGGGTTAGATTCGATGCCGTCCAATACTACCTTAATTCAGCGGGTAGAAAGGAAGCTATAATCTAGTTCCATAGAACTAAGTTAATACCAATAGCTTGGAGTTTGGTCAACAGAGTACGATGCCAAACTCTGTCAAAAGCCTTTGAAATATCTAGAGCAACCAGACTGGACAAATCAAAGCGGTTGGTGCTTTGCTTGAAATGCGCGGTTAAACACACGAGGAGATCGCCAGTAGACCGTTTTGGTCTAAAGCGGTACTGCCTGTGGTGTATAATTTGGCTGAACATGAGCTAATTTTCAAGGGTCCGGATCGATATACCCCGGAGAAGTAAGACAAGGCAAACAATTTACGCACGGGGTTTAGAAAAGGTGAGGCACATTTTTTAAGTACCATAGGGGGAGTTTATTCGGGTACAGTGGATTTGTTGACGTCGAGCTCTTTGGGGGACCTAAATACCTTGCGAGTCCTAAGATGATCCCCGTCCATTGACTGGGTGGTATACTCGAAAGAGGGGAGTGACATAGTATGGGGTAAAGAAGAATTTGAAGCAAACAGAAATGCTAATAATAGTCCATGAAAATGGTACTTTAACATTGCAAAAATGCACGACAAGCCCTATAGATTTTAAAACGTAAGGTTTTCATTATGACAAACTAAACTAATTTTAAAAGGTATCGCACTAATAACACAGGCCTGCAAGGTTTTTTTCTTTTCAGCCCAATAGTCATATCCCAAGTATTTTTTCGCGCTGAATCCGAATCCGTTGGCCAAATTGCCCTATCACGTCAGGATTTTGAGCAATCCTAACCTAAAAGTGCCAAAAAGCGTGTTTTTTGCACTTTTGCGCGTTAAATATCTCAAAACTATGGAATGATAGGGCAAATCTGACAACGGGATCGTTTTCAGCATGCCAAAATCTACAGAAAACCATGTCGAAAGAGTGAAATTTGAAAAAACTTTTTTTGTAATACTGAAAAGAAAAACTTCGGTGCAACGATGATATAATGTGTTAATAAAAATCGTCGATTTCGCGCCAAGAAGTTTTTCTTTTCAGTATTACAAAAAAAGTGTTGTCAAATTTCACGCTTTCGACATGGTTTTCTATAGATTTTGGCATGCTGAAAACGACCCCGTTGTCAGATTTGCCCTATCATTCCATAGTTTTGAGATATTTAACGCGCAAAAGTGCAAAAAACACGCTTTTTGGCACTTTTAGGCTAGGATTGCTCAAAATCCTGACGTGATAGGGCAATTTGGCCAACGGATTCGGATTCAGCGCGAAAATATACTTAGGATACGACTATTAAATTGAAAAGGAAAAAAATGACCCGTTTTTGCAGGCCTGTGTAATCTACGATAAAGTAAAACCAGGTATGCACCTAACCTAAGGCAAAATTTATAAATGAGTGTGTTCAAGTAATTATGGAATAAACGGACGAAACTATTTCAATAACGATGTCCTTAATTACTCTTTCTACTGCAACTACTGTTCCAAAAACTGGTCTATGCTACTACGCGCTTGAAAGGTCCTTCAATCAACAAAATACTTTCCTCCCAATATTGTAATAGTACAAAGCTGACCAAACTTTTTCATAGCCTTCGGCATCACACATTTCCAAACGTGCCAATTATGACGACCAAAAATTTGCCTCATGAAAATGGTTATTGCCACTTAGGTATCCTGCAGGGACAATTAAATTTCTTGCTGCCCAATAACCCAGCAAGGATCTCTTGAATGTACATTGTCCGTAAGTAATTGGCTTCCGGAAGCATAAAGAGATTTATTGATTTTGCTGATAGCCATAAAATCCATCTTGAGTTGTGGGGGTGGATGGTTACGGATACGACTGAAACCATTTTGTTTGGACATTTTCTTATTATTCCGGATCATAATGAAATCGTTTCGGTAATTTATGAGGAATGGAATGAATATCCGGGAGTGATTCAACAAGTTCCGTCTTTTTTTTGTATTTTGCTAATTAATTGGGAATTATTTAGTGGCTTCACGGGGATGATGTAATTTGGTGGACCACGGAAATTATCTTTCATTTATTTATTGTTTTGTGAAGGATGTTTTTTTTTGGAGAATTTCTGGGAAGGATAATTGTTTTTATTGATTTCACCTTACTCATAATTTTTCTAAATAAAAATTACATTGAAACTAGCTGGACCCGGCAGAACTCCCTCTCTCCCGGCTATTACATACTCAAATATTATTCAACAGATTCATTATGTTTTATTTGGTTTTGCAAATGTACTTGAATTTAATGTAATCGTACCGATTCACGTGTCGGTAATCCATTTTTCGGTTTTGTGTCTGGAGCATATATGTACACTGATAAAAAAACATTCTTGGCTTAAGACAATTTTTTTTGAACCAAGCAAATCATGTTTTGGATATAACGAAAACAAAATTGTCTTCGGATAAGCTTCGGTCTTGGATGAAGACAAAAGTTGACTAGAAGTAAGAAAAAAAATTCTTGATTTGAGATACTCATTTTTTTAATTTAAGCAACTCAAGGTAATAAAATCGTGAATTGCCTCAATAAATATTCTTGAATTAAAACTTCTTCGTGTCTTTATTTAATACAAATTTTGTTTTTAATAAAAAATATTTAGTTTCTAGAGTAAAAAAATAAAAAATCTTATTTCGAAAAAGACACATCTTGGTCGAAAAATATATGTAAGTATTGAACGAAGAAATATAATTGCTTGGCTCAAGAATTTCTTCTAGTGCCTTACTCTGACACAGCATTCTCATGTTAAGACTGAAAAATGTTTCTACTCAAGTCAACGAAACGAAGACTATGGAATTGCTGGAATCAAGTCAAATTTTTTATCAGTGTATGTACATATAAAGCAGATGGTTTGCCGACACGTGAACACGCTACATACAATTGGCCATGCGAAAAACAGATGTTCTCTAAATTCTGGCCACAAACATTGAAGGTTTGTGCCTGAGATTTGTTGATTGTCATTGCGAAGGCCAATCTGACTGGAAATTGTAATCTTTTGAAATCAAAAGGAGTATCGTCCGTAATCAACGGAATCCGGGGAATGAACAAATTTCTCCCCGAATATTTTCCTTTTAAAATTGTTGCTTCTATCAAATTCGGCCTAATATTCTTAATAGCAAGTCTGGTACCATTGCACAGTCGTGGTTGCTTCAAATTTCTTAGCGTTAAGCCGCGTTTACATCCCAAAGTCAACGCAAAAGTGCACTTTGAAGCTTTTTTATCTCACAGAAATTTGTATGCTGTGTTCTCTGTTGCGCGAAAATCCTAAAACTTTGATCATAAATTCGTTATTTACTACCTTAAAAACTCCCTTATACCGATTTTCATTGGAATCGGAGTACTATTGGAAAGCTCGTCGGTCACATTGATGCGGCCATTTTGAATTTAAGTTTTGATCATAAATTCCTCGGCCATATTGCCGCGGCCATTTTTAATTTATAAATTGGCAAATTCAACCATATTTCTGCGGCCATTTATAACTTAAGTTATATTTTAGCGGCCATTTTGAATTAAAAAATCAGGCTTCGTGGTGCATCATGGAAGACTTCCACAGACCTTCATGCAAAAATTAATGATTTTCAACGAATATGACAGCGCCATCTAGGAGTGGCTTTAGAAAGTAAAAATATAGCCCATATTCTAAGTTTATTGTTTCCATGAGCCGAGGTACAGTTTTCGATGAGTAAAGAGAAAGATTTTTCCCTCATGTTAACTCGATGTTGCTTCCATGACGGTTCTGGGTTAAAGAGACGGATAACTAATTTTACATTGCGTCGCCGTTGGTATATGTGCACTAAAGAATTCTCAAACATACGCAAAACCCAGCTTAACCGGACTGGTTTCGTCGAGTTTTCTTGGATTTAACGAGACTTTACTCCCATGGGCGCTTTATCTGAATAGGGTAAACTCTGCATGGAAACTCAGTAATGTAAGTAGCACATGGTTAAAATTTCATTAAGATCGATTACATGGTGTAAAAGCCTATTGCGACATAAATAAATAAATGCATACATACATTCATTTTTCTACATACATATATAGATAATCAAAGTTAAACAATAAAAATGGATAGATCCGAATGGATATAATAATTGAAAAGCGAGAAATGGACAAACTACACTAGCTTTCTACGCACACAGAGATGCTACGACCTCGACTTACGTCGTCATACATTCCTATGGGTAAAATAAATTTCAGCGATATTACCCACGTCTGGAACAAAACCTGTATTTTTTTAAGTTGATAAAGTGTTATCCTTCTTGCCTTGATATAAAGTGAGTGATACAAGATGACGAAGAAGCTGTTGTGACACACATTTCTACATATAACAAAGAATGGTTTTCTTCAAGCAGCCTAAAATGAAACGCTCCTTAGATGGTACTCATGGAGAGAATCCTGAAAATCTTGAAGGATACAAGTAAATCTCGGTGATTTTTCAATATGGATATCAAAATATAAAACCTTAAGGGTTTTACAAGCCTTCTTTTTACTTTATCCAACAAAAATGTAAAACCTAAGTTTGCGGTGGAATATGAAATTCAACAATGCTTTTCTCATTGTCTTGCTTCTCTGTTTGAGGTGGTTCCTTCGCCACATCTAAAAGGTCTTGTAATAATTCTCAGTTGCTAATTGTTCGCTGGAAAAATTTCATAAGACAAGACAAGAAGCAAGGAGCTTACTGTCAAATGAATCTAAGAAGCCACAAACAGGAACCCAAAATTAAATCAAAAGCGGAAAAGGTTTTATATAATCCTGTGCGAAGGGGGTAGGTAAACCTACACTGTAGGGTGAAGCTTTAAACTGGGGCTAATATTTGGGAATTTATGACTCCCTTGCCACGTCCTCGTTTGCAGCGGTAGATAATTTCTTGCTTCTAAAATTGAATATTTTACTGCGTCCATAAAAGTTTAGGTTCTGGTGGTGTTCTTTCCTTTTATGGAAGCTTATAGGTGTTATTGTGGAATTACGTTAAAAACCGAAATGAGTCTTTATTCATTCATTCAGTATTCCTTCGTGCTGTACGTGGCTATTTCGTGATTGCGCTCCGTTTTGGGAGATTAAAACTCTTTCAAATGCAATAAAAGTCTGTAAAGTGCACTTCATACACACATATGTATAACTATAATTCTCTTTTATTGTTCAACCACTTAATCGGAATGGGTCACGACGTATATTTTCAGTGCTTCAACAAGTCTGGTTATAAGGCCGGCTATGGATACGTTTTAGATGGACCAACAAAAAATATATGGAGTAAGGGAGAAATCGTAACGGTTTAGTCCCTAGGACGTTTTGGTACTTTTTAGTACTCCATTTGATACTTTTTAGAGCTCTATTTGGTACTTTTTAGTACTTTTTCACTACAGCTTACGACGATCAGTACCAAATCGGAGCCGGTTACTGGCGTTTTAAGCAGATAGAGTTACGTTGGTCGCCGGAAAGGACTTGAGACTTTTATTGCACAAAGACACTGCGATTTTAAGATTTCCTTGTTTTATGGCCCTGCCGAATACCGCATGTTGTCCCGACCACCTTCCGAATGACAATAAAGCGACCTACCATGAAGGCTACTACTCGCACTAGGTACTTTGGTGTGCCTAGCTTGATTAACGCCTCAACTATTTTGCTCCACCTTGCTGAGCTGAAAGCATTTTTTACGGTGACTCTTGCTATGCCCACCACCATGTTGCCCTTCTGAAACCGAATTGCGGTCACAGATCACCAGCTCGAGGACTTTGCGACATATCGGTCTGTAGGACGATAGGTCCTCTAAAGGCTATTTCGGCTTTGGTAGGAGCACGGGTATATGCTGTTTCAATCGCTCTGGGAAGATCCCCTCTCTCAACCACGCTGTGAAGATAGCTTCGTCGCTTTGTTTGGATGCCTGGGGCCTTTTTTGCCGCCTCCAAGATTTTCCTCTAGGGTTACTGCAGGTACTTCTTCTGGGTCCATCTGAAGGATGGGTAGATCGTCGGCGCGTATGTTCTGTGGAAACAGGGCATACAGGCAGGGTAGGTGACCGGCGGATAACTTAATGGCTGATGTACCATTTTAGAGACTCCGTCCGGGGACCGAGTCTGCTTCTCTGCACAACCTTTTGAAGTCCTCGGATTTATTTCCAGCAATGAGTTTGTTCAACCTTTTCCTTGCTTCCTTATATCTCTTGAGGAATTCATAGAAATCTTAACGGTTCTGATTTCTCTGAGTTCTTCTTCTCGCTTTCAGGCAGGCCCTTCGTCATTCGTCGATCTTGCTGTTTCACTAGAAGTTTGGTGAGTATAGACAATTACCGGCGCGCCCGGAAATGGGCGCGTCACATGCCTGCTTTGCTGACTCTTCAATTCGTTCTGGCCATTCCCTGGCACCTCCTACCGATCTCGCACCATGCAGGAATACTTATTCGAATACCTTTGAGACGAGTTTTTTACACGGCCCATTCTCTAGCCGTACCGCACCTAGGGTACTTCATTTCTATACCCTAACCCACCTCGAAGATGATGCCTTGGTGGTCGCTGTCAATCGCGAGAATACTTCTAGGAGTATGCGCCCTCTTGCATTCGTTTTTCGACTGCCCCACTCGACAGCTAAAGCATTGAAATCGCCCACTATTATTTTCGGGCAATGGCGGCTAGCGTCTGCGGCTAACTTTTCCAGGGGGTTTGGACGGTGCATGAGTTGATATTGATAAGCCTTGCGTTCGAGCTCTCAGATGTTATATGAGTTCGGAAACACCGTTTGCGGAAGACAATTCCACAATCGAGTTGTTCTATTTATAAACAAACTTCTAAGAAAGGAAAAAGGTTACCGTGTAAGGGTGCCTTACTGGATCAATATTTTCTGGCTTTTCTGTACGTTGTCACCCAGATTTAGCTTTGTGTCATTACACGAATACAAATTCACCATTAGATGTGAATTATTTAAGAGTTTGTTTGTGACTAGATAGAGTACCAAAACATATTGTTGAACTAGTTTGGTAACAGTTGGTACCAGTGTAAATACTAACAATGACAAGGACGAGTCACAAAAACTGTGACTTATGACAATTCAAAATGACAATTTATGACAATTTAAAATAGGGGGTAATTTTAATTTCCAAATTCAGTTCCATTTCAATGGTTTAAATGAGCGCTGGGTTATAAGGGTTTATCTGAATAATAAAATACAAGGGTGGCTTGGGCGACTGCTTATAGCAAACGTTTACTTACATGTTATTTTGTATCGCCCTTTATACTTTGCTTTTTTAATAATTAAACTTTGATATCGGCGTTATAAGGTTCTGGAGTGCCCCTCCTCTAAATCCGCTCGTGATTTCTAGTACAATAATATTTGTAAGAGTGCTTAACATTAATAAGCAATCTGTGCCCGTCCTACTCTAATTCATCAACTCCCAAATGTCATTCAATATTAACATTATATAATATATCCTTAATTCTACTTGTCACTAAAGCTATTAAATCCTTAATAAATTATTATCAATAACGAAGAATTAACTAGATTAAACTAAGCACACGAAGCTGGTAAGGGTTGAAATTAATCGATATAGACTTCACATACGTTTTAACCATGTTGCCATTCGGACAAGGATTTTTCCGGAAAGTGTATAAAGTCTTCATTATATTATCACTAATCGTAGGACTTTTACCAGTCACATTGGATTTCAAAATGCACAGAGCGAAGTTATCAAAACTGAAGACAATTCACAGTGGTTTCATGTTGCTACTTTTCCTATGTTTAGCCCTTTATACATTTTACAATCTTGTATGTTTTCTCACATATTTCGATAAATCATTCCTTTACATATTTATATTTGCAATTAGATATTTGGGAATGGCAATCTCCACGACATACGCTGTGTTTAATAATTTATTAAAAAGAAAAGAATTAGTGAGTGTCCTTAATACCATATTTAAAATGTGGCAAGTAATGCCTTATGAAACTACTTTGCCGAGCTCATACGTTGCCTGTTATATTGGAGTGAAATTTATAATTGTTTTATTACAAACATTTGTTGGTGGCTTTCTGATGTCAATACTTCACAACTATAATCCACAATCACCAGTTCAGATTCAATTATTACCATATGGATATTTCTATGTGGTTTTAAATAGTTACTTTGCTTTGAATTTAGGATTCACGATTTGTGCGTATGTCCTACAAACATTCCGTCAGATAAACCGAAAAACAGCAGAGAATATATTGTTTATTAAAAACGAATTTAATGGATTGAAAATTAAAGAGAAAAACAGTTTAGTTAATAAAATTAATAAAGACATCAAATATTTATCTGTTCTGCACAAATACGCCGGGAATATTTTAATATTTTGCAATGACACTTTTGGGTTTCAAGTTTTTTTGATGGTCTTCTCTCAAGCGACATCCACTATTGGACTTCTATATTTAATTTATTTTTGTATTTTGCACCCCAATGGACACCATAAGCCTGATCATAGCAGATCCATTATTATTTTACAAGGGATGCTATTTTTCACGTATTTCCTTGATATTTGCAATTTCTTTTATCTTGCACAAGACATTTCAAAAGAGGCAAAGAAACTTCGTGATATAATTAATATTCCCACAACTGGTAATGCAAAGGAGAGATTTGGTAAAAGTGTAAGTAGTAAAGAAATAAATAGATAACTTTCATTTTCTTTCATAATATTTCGCAGATTGAGATGATCTCATTACAATTGTCAAGACAAGAGATTTGCCTTCAAGTATCCTTTATGCAGAAGATGAATTTTAAAAGTCTTTTTCATGTAAAACAACAATGAGATTTATCTTGATGGATTAGATTAATGTATTATTTTTTTCAGATGATTTTGTTTATCATAAATACTACGATATTACTTATCCAATTAGAGAACAATGTTAAAAATTGAAATGTTTTGATAGTTTTGTAGATGGAAACTATCAATCAACATAAGTACGTGGTTTATTTAAATATGAACCGCTGGGAAATTAAGAATTAAAAATCACAAGATTGTACAATCAATTATACTTATCTATTGATAAATTGAAATTATCAGTTTTGAAATTATAGCGTTACTTATTTTACATATTTTAAATTTAGAATTTGAATAAGCTTTCTAGGTTGTCAGTTAGAGTATTTCATATGACATGGGTCCGGTGGATCCGACAGTCCGACGGACCCGGTACTGTTTGGCTACCTCCCGGATCCGGCAATATCTATCGGATCCGATAAAAGCTAAAAAACTTGGTGCGAGTAAAAGTTTCTGTGCCAAATAGCGGGGAGCTCGCACGCACGTGGCCCTTAGCAATTTGATGCTGCATTGGATTCTCTCAGTTCTAAATTTCTCTCCGAATATTCAGTCACAGTTGACTCCGACTAACAAAATATGTGTGGAGGGCTGTCATGAACCATAAACAAACATCGTGTTTTATTAATAAGTGAGTTTCTGGTATTATAATAATAAACAGTTCAAGTAAAGCATCTACAAGACCAAAATCATTGCAATTAGTACCAATACCAAAAAAGACAAAAGCCTATTGACAGTTATTTCAAAAGAAAGGAATATGGAAACTGCAGAATAGTTAACAATGATCGTTACACTTCTTCTTCTTCTTTAAAGGCTCAACAACCGGGATCCGGTCTTGGCCTCTCGTAACAAATGTGTCGTTCACTGCAAAAACGGTGCAACTCCACACTTCAAAACACTATAGGTTGACCCGCCTCGGAGTGTCATTCCGTCACATCACCCTCTACAAAAACCAAAGCAACTTCAGAAGTGCACTATAATTGCACTTATAGTGCACTTCTGAGCCGCTCCATCTTCACAGCAACATTTGCAATAAATGGAACCATAGGGAATTCTTCGCAAGCCATAAGAAACTCTAAAGGTCCGTTCATATCTACAGACATCGAGCGTGCCAGACACGCCCCGCGCCAGACCAAATAATATTCTTCAATACAGTCTGCATGAGCGTATTCACATGCGCAGACGTGGACAGACACGGCCTGTACCCGTTTAAAATTCACGGAAGGAATATTTTGTCTGCGTGGTTCATGTCTGTACGTGTCTGTGGGTGTCTGCCGGGAAGTATGAATAGAGCATCGGAACCGTACAGACATTTTATCATGGATACTTTCCATTAAGAAGTATTTGAACATTTTAAACAAAAATATAAGCAATGTCTGCCGTCTGGCACGGCACGCTAAATGTGAATTAACGGTTAACGGTGTCTGCCCGTGTTGTGCGAGGCGGTGTCTGACACGCTCGAAGTCTGTAGATATAAACGGACCTTAATGCAGTCACTAAAAGCCAGATTCAGATGACGCGTGCAAACAACATTCAAGGCCATATAGCTCGGGATACCCTATAGAAAATGAGGCACAATGAGGCTCTCTATACTAGTCTTAAGGCCTACTCTAAATGAAAAGTAACGCAGAAGTGAAGTAAACGTGTCTTCTTTGTCTTCTTTCAAAATAGACTAAACTTCTTATGAACTTTTTATTTTGGTTTATATCAAAATAAAGAGTTCATCAGAAGTTTAGCAAGTGAACAATCTCACTTTTTCACCTTTTGTTTACTTCTTGTACGATTCGTACCGCACGGTTACTTCTTCAAATGAGTTTTCGAAAATTTTCGTAATTTAACTTTCATTTCACTTCCATTTTGGTCACTCTTGGTACATACATATGCAATGTAACCTAACTTCACTTCACTTCACTTCCCATATAGGGTAGGCCTTTAGGCGTTGCTGCTGAGGTAGGGTGTTTACCAAATAACCATAACCTACGAAGGCAACTATAAACTTTATTTAGAAACAGCGGGACGTGGTCGCAACAAGTCAACCTCGAGTTTACCACAATACCCAAATTCGTAGCCTTATTCACATTACATAGTGGAGTATTATCAATCCTGATAGGACTTAGCTCATAAGTATTTATTGAACGACGGCTAATAAATAAGGCCACAGACTAATTAGGATTGATTCGAAGATAGTTATTAAACGCCCAGGTTAAGATATTCCGTAATTCATCATTCACTCTCTTAATACATTCACCGAGTTTATCAAATGAAGATGAGGCATATACTTGCGTATTATCAACAAAGAAGTGAAAACAGCAGTTCCGGATTACAGTAGATATATCATTCGGCACAGTAGACATATCTGCGATACTCCTGATGGCACTGGAAGAAATGATGAGTAGTTATTATTGAACTTGATGTACTGTGACCTGATGGAAAGGAATGAGGAAAATCACTTTTTGACCAAAAAATCACTCAAAAACTGTTTTTTTTTTTTTTTTTTTTTTTTTTTTTTAAATTTGTACGTTGTAGGCAATAATGTTTGGTATAAGGAAGCAAAAGAAAAAAAAAATGTTGTTTTAAAATAAATAAATAGAAGCTATAGTGCGCACCAAAAGAAAAACAATACATCCACATACATTAACATTTCGTGAATGAATAAAATACAAGCGCACGTGCATTGTAATATCCCCTTCGTTTAAGAGCAATAACACTCCCCCATAGCATCTGACCACGGAATGGAGTGGCACTTTTCTTTTCGAATGTACTTTCGTGGTGGTATTTGATACTCTCACTGCTCCCATGGAAAAAGCGATTTTGAGATTCCCAATTGTTTTGGTGCACGCCATACTATTGGCTTATGGGCCAAGCTAGTTTTTAAATAAAATATATTATATAAAAAAAATTATATTCTTAATTTCTGGGACCCTCCAGTTTAATAATGTCTCTTAAAATATTCAACCATACCTCTTCAACGTAAAGGAGCGTGTACTTGCTTTGATCCAATTTTTCATCAAACATATCAAATCAGTCGTAAACAATTTCTTTAATTCTAGCATAATAATGTTATTTAATGTAAAGAGTGCATAACATAACATATCTTAAATTGTGCTTATCATTAAAGTTATTAAATATTAAACATATTACCATCAATAAGAAAGAATTATCTAAATTAAACTTCACCAAACCAATGTAATGATCAAATTTAATCAATATAAATTTCATTTACCGGTTAACCATGTTCCTAAGCAGACAACAATTTCTACGGAAAGTTTTCAGAACTTTCCTTTTATTATCACACATCGTAGGACTTCTACCATTCAAATTGGATTTAAAAATTTACAGAGCGAAATTAACGAAATTAACAACAGTTTATAGTAGTTTCATGTTGTTCGTTTTCATTGGCCTAGCTGTATTCACCTTTTACAATCTTTTATATTTTTTATCTTTAAACAAATCATCCATCTTTTCATTAATATATGTAATCAGATATTTGGCAATGTCAACCTCAACAGCATACGCTGTCTTTAATATTTTGTGAAAAAGAAGAGAGTTAGTGGGTGTTCTTAATACCATATTCAAAATGTGGCATCTGATGCCTTATGAAAATATTTTGCCGAGTTCATATGTGTCCAATTACATTGGAACTAAATTTATAGTGATTTTGTTACAGTTATTTGTTGGTGCCTCCTCGGTGGGCATGACGCTCTGTAACTCCTTTCCAAAATTGCCGATTAAGATTATTTTGATACCATATGGATATTTTTATGTTGTGCTAAACAGTCACCTTGGTTTAAATTTGGGATTCATGCTTTGTGCATATATCCTACAAATGTTCCGTCAAATAAACCAAAAAACATCAGAGAATATTTCATTTATTAAAAACGATTTCAATGGATTAAAACCAAAAGATAAAGAAATTGTAATTAATAAAATTAATAATGATATTAAATATTTATCCACTCTACAAAAATACTCGTTAAATTTGTTAATATTTTGTAGTAATATTTTTGGCTTTCAATTATTTTTGATGATATCCTCACAAGCGGCATCTACTATTGGAATCCTTTATTTTATTCATAACTCTTTGGTTTCTTCTGAAACTGTATTTGTATCTGGTACAAGTAGTAGTAGTACATTATTTATTATACTACAAGTGCTGCTATGTTTAATGTATTTCCTTGATCTTTATAATTTCTTTTATCTTGCTCAAGATATTTCAAAAGAGATAAAAAGAGTTCAAGATATAATTAATATTCCAATATCTGGTAATGCAAGAGAACGATTTGGGAGAAATGTAAGTAGTTTTGTTATTTACGAAATATACATAAATATATTTCACAATATTTCGTAGATTGAGATGACATCCTTGCAATTGTCAACACAAGATATTTACGTTCAAGTATCCTTCATGCAAAAGTTGCATTTTAAGAATCTGTTTCATGTAAATTATTAATTGAACTCACTTTTGATGGATTATATTAATGCCTCGTGTTTTTCAGGTTATCTTATTTATAATAAATACTACGATATTACTTGTTCAATTAGATAACAGTGACACCGAGTGAACTGATCCTTAGCGAATGTTCAATTCATGAAAAATATCATAAATTTATGACGATTTAATAATAACTATATAATTTTTAAATAATTAATAAGCAGAGATTAACAACTGTATCTTAAAACATTGAAAACTGTAAACAAATTGTACTTAACTAGTTGTCGAAATTATAGAGCTTTTTTTATTTGAGGGAACAAAATTTCAGAAGTGATACATCTCTATTAAACCATTTCAAAGATTATTTAAAAATCAATAAGTTAAATATTATAATGACTCTCATGGAAAAATGCAATCAAGAACAAGGTGTTTTAACTGCTAAAATGCTTTATCAATGCCAGATATCCACATGCTGCGTGCTATTTGATAAATGCAACTCTTAAAGATTCAACTTCTTCACCGTCAGTACGAAACATCATTTCATCAATGGGTGTACTACATGAACTTCATCCATTACGGAATCGGATAGTAGTGAGTAGTGTAGTGAATTCCAAGCTCAAGTCAGTGATAAATGGATACTATCATTTCCACAAGAGTATGAGATTGCGTGCACAACAGGGTCTTTAAGATTCGACAATTATCAAATATTTTCACTATTGCTTTGTTTCTTTTTATAAAATGTAGTTAGAACACTTATTTTTTTAACAAATGCGTGTTAATAAATTTAGGAAATCCAATCACATAGTCTTTTACATTCTTTTAATTCTTAGTAACCCGGAAGTAGCATCAAAACTACAGCCAGTTTCAAAAATTAAAGGCGCAAAGAGGAGCAAAATATGAGTTTTGGACAAGTTTTTGGCAAAAAAAAACCGCGAAGTATGGCCATTTTTTCATAATTAATTATAGGCTTCTATTGATGCCTACCTACAGTAAAAATGTACATCAGTTTCCGGAACAACATTTGAACAAGGTCCAAAATGATCCTAGAGTTATTTTGAAAGTATAATTAGTATAGATGTTTGCAAACTCCGTGACACAAAAATTTTGAGCAGTTCTGTGCGCCTCGTTGCCAAATTTTATACATTTTCATTTCCCCTCTTTTAAGTTAAAACAACAACAAACGCTGGAAAAACTCAACAAAAGAATTTGGGAAGAGATGCGCACATGCCGAATGAATAAAGTTAATTTATTTTTATATGTGTTGAGCAGAGCTGTTAAATACATGTAAAACCCCTGTTCAACTAAGTCAGTTTATTCATCGTAATAAGCATAATTTTACTATAATTGTACGAAATATTTCTCATCCCTAAATTTAAAATAATTTAAGAAAAAATGCTGAAAAATTTTCACAAGGGGAGGTGCGCCCAAAAAATCATAGAAAATGAGAAAAAATCGATATCTAGAATCGATATAGAATATTTAACCGATTGAAGTGATTTTTTGATATTTAGTGCATCTTGATTGACTTTAATAGAAAATTCATTAAAACCCCCCAAAAAATTTACCCCCACCCATTTTAAGCACAAAAAGTCTGAAAAAAAGGGTAAATTCAACCATGTTTTTCTCCGTCAGTTTTTATCCGATTGACTTGAAATTTGGTACATATCTTCTTCGAACTATAATAAAAGTTTCTGTAAGACGGATTTTTGATAACGTTATTTAAAAAAAAGTTATTCGAGTTCGATTAATAAAAAAACACAATTACAGCCCAAAAAATGCCACTTTTCTTACACTTTTTTAAAAAACAGTCATAACTTTGTAACAAATTAAAAAATCAAAAATCCGTCTTACAGAAACCTTTATTATAGTTTGAAGAAGATACATATGTACCAAATTTCAAGTCAATCGGATAAAAATTGACGGAGAAAAACATGGTTGAATTTACCCTTTTTTTCAGACTTTTTGTGCTTAAAATGGGTGGGGGTAAATTTTTTGGGGGGTTTTAATGAATTTTCTATTAAAGTCAATCAAGATGCACTAAATATCAAAAACTCACTTCAATCGGTTAAATATTCTAAATTTTAGCCTTTTTGGGCGCACCTCCCCTTAAAGACATGAGCATTTTCATTCATAAATTGACACTTCTCCGCAGCCGCAAGCGCATGCGACTGGTGGATAACGTCAACAATCTAGTAATGAGAGTGTGAGGCCACGTTTACATCCCAAAGGCAACGCGAAAGTGCACTTTGAAGCTCTTTTATCGCCCAGAAATTTGAATGAGAAAAAAGCATACAAATTGCTGTGCGATAAAAGGGCTTCAAAGTACACTTTCGCGTTGCCTTTGGGATGTAAACACGGCCTTAGAAACACAAATTTCATATTTTTTAATAAAAATTGCTACAAATTATTTCTGTAGCAAATGTGTAAAACACAAAACAAATATATAAAAAGGGACTTTTTCATTCATAATTTGTAAATTTTTTAAATAATTTAAAGCCCCATAAAAATACACCTCACTCTAGCAATACGCAGTCGTGACGGGTTAAATGACAGCAAGTGATTTGATAGGAGGAGTTAAATGGAGCTTTCTCCAAACTTTTAAACATTTTTGAGAGCTTTGTACCAGAACCTGCGCAGAATGTCACGGCATTTGAAAAGATCTATACTGTCGAAAACCGATTTTCCAAAAAAGCTCAAAAAAAGTTTTTAATGTAGAAAACTGGAAAAAAAGAATATGGAATATATCCTTTTTATAACAGTTTTCTATACTTTTTATTGCAGTTAATAACCAGCCAAGAAAAGTTTGAATATAGCGCTCAAGTGCAGCTTTGCGGGGTAGCATTTTCAGCCTACGATAAAGCCAGTGACATAAGGCTATAAAAGGAATCTAGGCTAAAAACCCCTTTAAACGAATTCGATCACGGCTAAAGTTAAGAAAGTCGAGCGAAATTTCTATGCTTGTTTCCTTCAAGTAATTCTGCCCACTCACATTCCTCAGTCGTCGTATAGTGGATTTAGTTTCCTCTGCTGAAGTTGTATGTGCCATAAATCGCATTCCATCTAATGCTATAGGTAGTGACAAAATAACGCCAAGATTTCTTAAATTAATTTTACCTTGCTCATTACTTGTTATAACTCATTTGATAAATTCATGCCTTACCACTTCCAAATTTCCCAATTCTTGGAAACACGCCCTTGTACTGCCTGTTGCCAAATGTTTTTCCGTGTTCGCCCTGCTGACTTCCGTTCTATTAGTATCTTACCGATTTTAACAAAAGTGAGGTGAGAAACTGCGTTGCGAATTGTCGTGCTCAGTGAACGTTATCAACTTATAAATCCCTGCCAATCTAGTTTTCGAAAATCCCATAGCATAGTGATACCGCACTTGTTAATATAACATCCGACATTAACAATTACTTAGATGGGAACGAAATCTGCTATCTTGCACTGCTTTTGATAATGTTGACCAGTCTACTTCTCGAAAAACTCCACACACAGTTGAGTTTCATTTTTAATTTACTGAAACAGCGTTCACCTGTTGCAATACCAATAGGTGCCGTAAGAAAATCCATAATTAAGGAAAAACAGATTGACCTTTATCATAAATTAGATTGGAGCATTTGTCCTGACCTTGAGTAGTTTCTTTATTACCATTGAAGTACTATAAGCTGGGATTGGGTATTATGGAAAAAGAGAAAACTTACCCAGCGGGAAATGGAGCGCTGCATTATTAATGCTGCAACGCTGTTTAAAAAGCTTAGGGTGTTCCCTTCCTATTCCAGCTCTATATATTTGTTAACACTACATGATCGCAATAGGGAGTACCCCTTTTACTTGTGCTTTCTTTAGAAGCGTTTCTAAAGCAGTAAAGCAATAGAAAAAAAACTTTCTAACCCTCCAAGTTATGTTATAGCGCCTGTGTAAATGTGAAACAACCGCGGTGTCGAAAAGCTTTATATTGTATTATTGTTCACTTTTTGCAATTTCCATTCTCCCAAACGTGAGTGTCGACAGAGTTTTTTCCAAGCGGTCACCCAAATAAGTACCAACCACGTCCAATATTCTGCTTGACCACCGCATCGAACGAATACCGGTCTATGTTTACCCGTTTTCTTCATTTCATACAATTCCTTAAAGCTGATGCTGCCAAAAGAAGGATGAGTACTGAGCCTCAGAGATAATTACTAGGGCCTGTCTACATAAGACCTATTCCATTGTAGGTTGCACTATGATAAATTAGGTTAACCCAGGAATTGACCGTTCGTTATTTTAACGCTCTCTAAGTTTTTTGGAATTTCAATATCTTTAAAGTGTTCCCTATTTTAGCTCCATGCCCCGCAAAGGAGGTGACGGGCCTGATGATGATTAGAAAGAAGAAAAATATGTGTTCAGAATTCATAAATTTAATTACACACAGTTATTCAAAAAAGAAGTGCTGTAGTTATTTTATAAAAAGAAATAAAGCAAAAGAGATAAAAATATAGGTAAGTGCGTGTAAATCACAATCGCATACTCTTTTTGAAATGATTATATTGACTGAGTCTTCTATTTGTTGTTGACTGGAGTTTAGAATTCACTATTATCATATCCAATTCCGTGATGGATGGAGCTTATGTAATTCACACATAAATGAAATGTTGTTGATGCACTGAAGGCGAGGAAGTGTAATCTTGAAGAGTTGCATCCATCATCCATCCAGCGTGCAGTATATAGATATCTAGCATTAGATAAATTGTTTTAGCACTTAAAACACATTGTTTTTGTCTGTAGTTTTCTATGGATTGTGATTTTGAAATAATTTTTGAGATGGTTTAAATGGAAATTTTACAATTCTGAAATTTTGTTCGAATTAATAAACATAAAAAACCACATAATTTCGACATTTGGTTAAGAAGAATTTGTTCACAATTTGTAAATATCTTAAGATAAAGTTGTTAATCTCTGCCTATTAATTATTATTGGAACACGTCAATTTAATCTGTGCCACTGTTATCTAATTGAAGAAGTAATATCGTAGTATTTATTATAAATAAGATAACCTGAAAAACACGAGGCATTAATATAATCCATCAAAAGTGAGTTCAATTAATAATTTACATGAAACAGATTCTTAAAATGCAACTTTTGCATGAAGGATACTTGAACGTAAATATCTTGCGTTGACAATTGCAAAGATGTCATCTCAATCTACGAAATATTATGAAATATATTTATGTATATTTTGTTAATAACAAAACTACTTACATTTCTCCCAAATGGCTCTCTTGCATTACCAGATATTGGAATATTAATTATATCTTGAAGTTTTTTTGCTTCTCTTGAAATATTTTGTGCAATATAAAAGAAATCGTAAAGATCAATGAAATACATTAAACATATCAGCACTTGTATTATAACAAAGAATTTAGTTTCTGGTATAAATCGAGTTTCAGCATAAACAAACGAATAATGAATAAAATAAAGGATTCCAATTGTGGATGCCGCTTGTGAGGATACCATCAAAAATAATTGAAATCCAAAAGTGTTATTGCAAAATACTAACAGACTCCCGGCGTATTTGTGCAGAACAGATAAATATTTAATATCATCATTAATTTTATTAATTAAATTTTCTTTATCTCTTAGTTCCAATCCATTAAAATCGTTTTTAATAAATGAAATATTCTCTGATGTTTTTCGGTTTATTTGACGGAACATCTGGAGGACATACGCAGTAATAGTGAAACCCAAATGCAAGGCAATGTGACTATTTAACACAACGTAGAAATATCCAAATGGCAACAATAGAACCTGAATAGGTAATTTTGAAAAGGATCTGTAACTCATGCCCACCGATAAGGCACCGAGAGTTATCTGTAACAAAATCACTATAAATCTAGTTCCAATGTAACTGGATACGTATGGGCTCGGTAAAGTATTTTCGTAAGGCATTAGTCGCCATATTTTGGATATGGTATTAAAAACACTCACTAACTCTCTTCTTTTTCATAAATTATTAAAAACAGCGTATGTTGCTGAGAATGTCATCCCCAAAAATCGGATTGCATATATAAATGAGAAAATAAATGATTTCTCTAAGTATATATAGTATAAGAGGTTGTAAAAGGTGATTGGGGCTAAGCCAATGAAAACGAACAACATGAAACAACTATAAAATGTCGTTAATTTTGATAATTTCACTCTGTGATGTAATTTAGTATCCAATTTGAATGGTAGAAGTCCTACGATGTGCGATAATAGAAGGAACATTTTATAAACCTTCTGCAGAAATCGTTGTCTGAACAGGAACATGGTTAAAACGTAAATGAAATTGTATATTGATTAATTTCGATCATAACATTCGTTTGGCGCAGTTTAATTTGGATAATTCTTTCTTATTGATGGTACTAAATATTTAATAACTTTAGCGATAAGCACAAATTACGTAATGCACTCTTAACATTCATAACATCAATTAGACCAAAGTGACTACAAAGGCTTTTACGTTGCAAAAGCATGGTTAAGATTTTTAAGAGACTTGATTAAACTTTAGGCAAGCTATGGACATTGATTCTAAGAACAAAAAACAATCTCCGGGATTCAAAGTTGTACTATACAGCTAATCAATTTCTATAAAAACACCTTGTCGAGTAATATCCAATCGTGTAGCTGTTAAAAGGTATATCGTGTTTTTAAAAGATTCGCAGCCAAAGCTGCAGCAGTAAATCCCAGTAATAGGTAACATTATTAGCTATATTTCATTCTTTGAAGTCATCTAAAAGCAGGATTAAATCACAGTCCTGAAAAATTGTAGGCACTTATGCTTGGGCTTTAGGTCTGGTACCCTCCGTTAGGCTCATTCTTTTGAATCCCCCCGTGAATCTAGTTACAATTGATTTTTTTTAAATTCTGTTCAGTTTTCGATCTAAAAGCTTCCAACCCTAGGAATTTCTGTGTCGTTCAATTCACCAGTGAGAAATAAGCAATCCATTTCAATTACAGGTAACCTGCGTGTAAAAAGGCAATATTTCTACTTAATTTATTTAAAGCACCAAAGCAGCTGGTATTATTTTGAATTAGCCATGGGATTGGTTTGGGACCAATAGAGTTAAAGCGTAGATGAAAATTTTGAGAAATAATCGGATTTTTTTATCTTATAGTGTTTTTACCTTTGGTTTTAACTTTAACTTTTATTTTTATATTTTTGACTTTAGTACATACAGGGTGTAACAGTGAAAATGTCGAAACGACTGGCTGTGAATAGGTCTTGGATAGACGAGCAAAAAATCGTATGGGTGGGGCGGAGGGGGATCGTAACAGTTTAGCCGCTAGGGCGTTTTGAAATTTTTTTGGTAGAGGTTTACATATCACCCTGTATATTTGTAATTTTCATGAATAAGACAGCAATCTACGTAGAATACTCCGACCTATCTAAAACTGTAAAAGTCAAGGTTTCAACCCACCATAGTCTAGAGTTATGAAGAAAAGAAAAATCGAAGAAAGTGATATTAGTAGCAGTGAAATAAAGATTAATTTAAGAGAAAATTCTGCGTCACCTTTTGACGAGATTGAAGAAAACAAATTAGTAGGTATTGGGTCGGTTATGGATGGGAACTAAATCACTAGGTCAAGGTCAAGGTGATCAATCACCTATAATTATGTTAGTTGGTTGGCAGGTGATCAATCCCCTGTAATTATGTTGATTGGTTGACAGGTCATTAATCACCTGTAATTATTATAAGTGGGTGACCTTGGAATCTGCACCGTATTAATTATTTATGTGGATCAAGTTCATCCCTGTTATTGTTATCAAGTTACCACCAGAAAACCAAAAATTGAGCAGTTTCTTCAGTTTTTAATTTTTTTTTTGAGGTTATGTGTGGAGATAAAAATTTCATATTGTAACCGCTGGTAGCCAGGGCCGGACTATCGCCTACGCCAACAACGCCATGGCGTAGGGCGGCACATTACTAGGGGCGGCAATAATGTGAAAAATTTTTTTTTTTTTAATATTTTGGAAAGAAATTTTTTTTTATTTATTTTTTTTTTTAATATGTACATACTATTCCTCGGTTTTTAAATTAGTACTTTTCGAGCTTTTTTCTGAGCAAAATCGTCAATTAACAATTCGACATCTAGAGATCGATTAAGCTCAGCTTCAATGCACAATATTGCAAATGAATTAAATCTTTCGTCACCTACATTGGCACGTAAATAATTTTTTATTCTCTTTAACGCTGAGAAAGATCTTTCACCACTACAATTATATAATAATTGTATAAAATCATTATATTAAATAATCATATAATATGTTATAATATTATTATCATTATATTTACCCTATATATATAGGTAAAAAATTTAAGTTTCCAATAACGCTAGCCTTAAGGAAGCGGCAACTTGCGATTGGCGTGGGGGCGGCACTTGGTCTAGTCCGGCCCTGCTGGTAGCCAATATAATAACGAACAGCCTCTATTTTTGGATTTTGCGAACCTGCACACACCGAGATATACACCTCTATATTTAGAAAGAACGACCAAAATGGTAAATTTTTGACATAATGGCCGGTAGCAGCGGTTACTAGAGGTAGAAAATGTCCATTTCGTATAGTATTCAATGTAACTAACATGATCCAAAAAAATTTTTTTAGACACTGGAAACAATTCCTTGTTTTGCTTATCTGACTCCATCAGCAATCTTTTCCAAAATACTGTCTAGAATGTCTTCCCAGAAACCCTATTACTGTACATTGATTGAAAATCATCGCCCAGAATGGCCGTTCGTTGTCAGCCTCTTGTAAAAAGCTTATAGAAAATGTCTCTGCTTCAATTTGAAGCGGTAGAGGTAGCAATTGAGTAGAACCTTGAGCGCTCTATTCCGCTAGCAAAGCTATTTAATCTAACTATATGCCACCAAACTAAGGCGGCGCAAGTAATAAATGAATGTAAAGATGGTGGGGTATGTTACCATGCGGATTTAAAACCACAGACAGTTCATGTGATGGTGCAAATAGAGTTTGGCATTTAGGGCTTGTTGTGTCACGTCTCATAACCTTGACAAATATAACTCTTTTGACTAAACTGATCGGAAGGCAAACGAGAAGTAATATGGGTGTGTGCATTTTGAATCTATATTAATACAAGAAAGTTTCGATATTCGAAATTCAAAATAGCCGAAGTGAGACCGAAATTCAAAATGGCCACCCAAATAGAAATTTGCCAATAAATGGTGTTCCGATTTCCTAAAAATCGGTATCTGGGGTTTTTTGATGCAGCAAATAACGAATTTATGATTATAGCTTACAAATTGAAAATGACGGCCCCAATATGGCGGACGAATTTTGTTAATTGTGTTCCGATTGCGATTAAATTCCTACTAGAAAACAATTTGAGATCATGCTCGATTACATGCTGCCATATCCTTTTGTGTCATAAAGTTTCATATATCTAACTTTTTGTATATCCTCAATAAAAAGAAATATCACGTCTGCCTCCTTTTTATGTTACAAACTAGGCTGTACCTTAATTAATTCGAGGTATTTTGTTTTAAATAAACGAATATCTATTAATCAGTTAAAGTCCTTATGTTTTTTTAAAGGAAAAACTTTTCCTCATTCCATTATATTGTAAGTGGATGAAAAAAAATAAGCACAGCGCTATGTAAAGTGTTTGTTTTCTTTCATGTTTATTTAGTATTTCATCTTTTCTCCGTTCGTCCTGTATCATTACCAAACTTTTTTCTACTTTGTTAAGCAAGATACACAAAAGAAAAGGACGAAAAAATCCTTTCAAAAATTCTACACTACATTAAAATGTTTTCCTTTCCCTCGCATCCATCCACTGACGTCATTCGGTGTATTTTTGAAGTGAAAACTTCTTTAGCCGCGTTGGGCACTTTTTGATAGGGGAAAATGTTATGGGTTCGCGTCACCGACATGCTCATGACTGGCGCACGCGCTCAATCGATTATAATCAAAAACTTTTTGATTTTGAATAAAAAAATAAATCTGACCGCCTACTATTATTCAATTAAGTATCGAAAATGAAAATATAAAACCAGTCATTTTGAACGTCACACTTCATTACTTCATATATGGACATACATACTAAATTCACTAGATGCATTGGTGTTAGTGTTTCTGATATAGGCGAAATATGCGTTGCTCGTTGCAGTTCCGAGAATGGGCAATACGTATTAATGGTTGCCGTTTATATTTCGCCTGGAAAATCTATGAGACAGATACAACAATTTTTATTCGAAAATTTGATGATTTATACAAAAGAAGGTTCTGAAATTCTCGAAAAAAGATTCGGCGAAAAATATGATAATGTACCGATGATTTTAAGTGGAGACTTCAATATGTATTAACTTTGCAGATGATAGCTACCATTAATTGAATTTTTAAATACAACACTTAATTTAAATATGTCCAATGATCGGAAACTTAGTACTACCAAATATAAAACGACGATCGGTGCGGTTTTTACGCGATACTTAGATAAATTCGAATCAAACATTTTCATTTATTACTTTAGTTACCATAACCCGATTGTATCTTTTTTACAAAAGTGCTAATGAAATAGGATGGTCAAAATTGCTACAATTATTACATAATTTAAAAAATAATTCTGAGATATCGGTTGAAGATGCAGCAGCATTAAATTTTATAGAAAAAAGTACACTTATTAATGAAGACGCAGTTACTTGTGCTACATATTTTAATAAGTTGGTTAATGTCCTAATGAAAATACTGCAATCAAAAAGATTTAGTCCTTTCAAGAAATATAGAATTTTGTATTACTTCAAAAGAATCGAATTTCAACATCTAAGTTCTAAGTTTTCACTTCTATCGGCAGTCCCTATAACTGCCAATTTTTTTGTTGTTGAAGTGTGTTTTTAGGCAAATTCAAGCCTATTCATAGAAATCCTTAACCAAAATTCGTGCAAGGACTTCGCTGCTGTGAGCATTGAGCGGAATCTGAAGATTGAGAAATTTCTTATCGCAAACTTACGTATCGCGATTATCCTGAGTGAGCAAGGCTTCGGGCTTTGTTATTTACTGTAAATAGAAACGTAATTCACAGTTTCAGCAGAATACGCACTTTGAATTGGGATCAGGTAGACTTTGTTTGTTATGTTTTAAGCAAGGATTCCAAGGATTATGTGAGCGTTACAATTCCATTTAAATTGGTTGATACTGGGAATTGCCTCAGAGCTCGCATTAATTTCCCAGAGTAAAGCTGTGGAACACTGTTTTTCTATGTTTGCTGGAAATTGGCTTTTTTTAGAGGATTTCGTTTGTGTAAATTCAATGTAACTAGAGTTTTGGTATTTAATTAGAGCAATTACAAGGAATTGCAGAAAGATTTTTGTCTGTGTTTATTTTTTTCATTAGATTCGGAATAAGGAATCCCATTAGCATTTTTACAGTATTCTTATTCGCTAAAAAATTTATGGTGGTCGACAAGCCAACGAGTTTTGTCTGTCCGACTTTTCGTACGAGTTTTGTACAGACTGTAAATTTTGAATGTAACGGCTGCGCGGCATTTCTGTTCCGAGAAAAGACGGTACTTCGTTTTGGAGACGATGAGTTCGACACTATTCTTGTGGCCCAATAAATGATTAGCTTGATGTCCCTGCTAAATGGAATATGAGTTTCTGTATGTCACAGGGATTGCCTTAAATTATAGAAGCCATCGGAGTATTATCATCGGCAATGCTGTGAGGTGGCTGGCTGGCGTTCATTACGTGCATTACGCACGCAGGCGTCCAAAATAAAAGACGGGATCGATAAATATCCGGCACGACGCCGACGCTTTTCCTGTCAGTGGCTTCCGCGATGAATTTTTCACTGACATTCCCACAATATCGCCTTTTTCCATATCGGTGATCAGTGTTCAATGACTTCCAACATTTTAGTTTTGAAATTTGGGCAGTGATCTCAAGTGCAAGAAGTGAAGAAAGTGGGTTCGACCTAGGAGGACTCTTCGGGAAATGGTCGGACAGAAACAGGTTCGAGAGTATTTCAAATAAGCTTTATCTAAATTTCTATTGAATTCTTATAAAGTTTTCCGGTTAAATTTAAAAAATATTTTTTTCACGTCCGGGATAAATTAAAAAATACCGGTGTGGCAACGTATCTTTCGCGTTTTTCACGGACGCCTAAAGAGTCCTGAGATTGTCAGTGCCCCATTGCATCGGATGTCTGGGAACATGTCGCGCCATTCTTTGCATGTGGCTATATCGCACCAATAATTTCGTTTCACTGAAGCTATCGGCACTGCACTGAAGTCGCCGTCAAGTCACGGATATGTGTGGGTCGATGTTAAGTGAGCCACATTCAGGTTTTATTTAGTGGTGATCAAAAATGCACTGGCATGAAGGCGGCCATTACTCAGGCACGCTCTTGAGTGGAAGGAAACTGGAAGCAGGCCATTTATAAAAATTAGGAAAAAAATGGCTGATAGAATTAACCCCTGACTAGCACTTGTGAAGATGGTGTTGGGTTGTCGGGCTGCCCTACTCTGTCAAAAGTTTTAGAGATTTAAAAAGCAACTAGGCCAAACTTCATGAAGCCAAGAATATTTTGATTGGGGCGCTCTGTTGGAAACAGCAGAAGATCGCCAGAAATTTTAATATTGGAAATCAATTGAGAATATCTACTCAAATTGTTTCCTAACTGTTCCTTCTTTCCAACAATTTTATCTGGAGCGCAGAAAAACTCCACCTATTCATATTCTTACCATCAAAGTACACCTTCGCTTCAATCTCTACATAAGGTAATTTGCAATACATTTCCCCTTTCCTCGCTTCCTTACATTTAATTAACTTTTAATAAAATAGAAGCTTTTATCAAAACCACCATCACTACCACAAGAAGGTTTTATTTAAATTTGTTGTAAATTTAATAGCAAAGCGTATGAAGACAAATGGCTACCACAAAAAAATTAGATTTTATAATATCATCGCTCTGGCTGGAAAATAACAAGGTGTACACATACCAATTCCACGTGGGACTTACTTAGCTAAGCGTGTTCTGTTAACAATAGGAGATTACCCAAATTCGCTGGCTAACAACCCCTCACAAAAGGGAGTGATTCCATGTTCAGAGTTAATTTAAGCGAAATTATGCCATGATGATAAAATGATGATGTGAATTTTTTAAGAAAATGTGGGGATTTACTTTAACTTTTTTATGCCACTTTAATTAGCATCTTTCTACCTTCCCCAAAAAAATAAGAAGCTCTCTCTCCTTTAATGCTTTAATTCCGCTTAAACATCCGGTGAGACAAGATTTCCCTTTTAGAAGGGGAAAATAAAATCAGTAAATAAGAAGTACGAAATTTAAGAAGCTAATGAAATGGCTGTAAAGCGTCTTTAAATATTTATTCAATAATTTTGTGAAAAGCCTCGGGTATATGTACATTCAAGGACGAAAATACTGAATAAAACAAACATATCATGTCCCTGTGAAAATTGTGTAAAGACCTACTCCTGCCTCCCAGAACAGCGTTCATATTGGACATATTAATAGAGTTAATTTTGCTGATCATATTCGCCCTTTCGGGGTCTTCATTTGTTGTAATCTTATTAACCAAAAAAGTTGTATCATCCTTTTTGGCGCAGAAGGACGTGCCGAATTATTTGTATAATGATATCAGCCATGGGCAAATTGAATTCATACAGAATTGTGGGTGGATTTAATAATATCCTTGTAGCTGGAAAAGCTTGTCGGATATTTTTTTCCTAATTATTACTAATTACGTTTGTTTAGTCTAGGCTGCCTACGTTTTATTGGATGTCTTGTTATAGAAACTTGAAAAGGCTCTTTCTGGGTTATATTTAGGTAATTTTGAAGAGAAGGTTTTATACTTGTCGTTTCACTGGAAGAAAAAGTTTATACAAAGACTCTGTCTGTCTGTCAGTCTGTGACTTACTTTCATCTTCGAAATTGCTGCAGCTAAAGACACGTGCTATGTCTCAAAGTATAGGTCTCACTCAGGATTCCTAAAATTAAGAAAACAAACCGGGAGTTCCATGTAGAAATGCAAGAAGTGCCACTTGAATCATAGGTTCCGAAAAAGCAATCTAATTAAAAACGTAATTAGATACAAGAATTGTTTTTTAACGAAGGGATCTTTGCTGGAAATTTGAACTTCTCATCATGATCATGACTAGTCATTTGTGACTTTCTAAATTTTCGGCAAAAGGCAAAAGCGGTGTGCCCACAACACATGATCCAAACCCAATCTATATTTTATGGTATTTCGCTGATACAGATCCTCTGCAGGTCCAGATTTGAACTCAGCAGATCTCTTAAGGTGCAAATTTGGACCCAGCGGATTACTTTCTATTCCATAAATTAAAGATATCATTAAAAGGTGGGGGGTCTAATGGTAGTACTGGCCTCAGGGACCTATGGGAAACCAGGTAGTTTATGACAGTAGCTACCTGGTGTCCCATATGAAACATTTAATTAGCAGGCTGGAGATATTTCATCGTCTAATTTAAGTAGGCGATGGAATATTTCCAGCCTATATAAGGAAAACATTAATGTAAGAAGTTTAGTTTTGTTTTGTCAATTGAAGTTCCTAGTTTAACATGTAAATAAAATAAATTAATAATTTAATAAGTTTTTCGTTAGTGGCCACCAGGCCACTACAGACCTTTGTTGGTGGAGGTGGAGATTTAGAATGTGAGTAAGTTTTTGTGGTACGGCCGTGTTCAAAATTGGTGGCAGCGATAGATCACGGCCGCGCCACCCGCTTGTGCAAGTGAAAAACTCAATCACATTCTAAATTTCAGCCCCACCGCTGCCACCAATTTGAAATTTGAAATTTGAGTCACATTAAAACCGCCGGATGGCGACGGTGGGATTGAAATTTAGAATGTGAGTGAGTTTTTCACTTGCACAAGTTGGTGGCGCGGCCGTGCTCAAAATTGGCGACAACGGTAGGAATGGAATGTAAATTGTAAGTGAGACTAAGACCGCTGGTGGCAGCGGTGGGATTGAGATTTAGAATGGAAGTGAGTTTTTCATTTCCAAAAGTCGGTGGCGTGGCCGTGCTCAAAATTGGTGGCAGCGGTGGGATTGAAATTTAGACTGTGAGTGAGATTAAGACCGCTGGTGGCAGCGGTGAGATTGAGATTTAGAATGTGAGTGAGTTTTTCATTTCCACAAGTCGGTGGCGCGGCCGTGGTCAAAACTGGCAGCAGCGGTAGGATTGAAATTAAAATTGTGAGTGAGATTAAGTGGGATTGAGATTTACAATGTGTGTACTTCCCCGACTTTTAAATCTCGCATTTAAGACGAAGCTTTCGACGTCAAACATAAAAACTTGTAACACTTTAAAGCAGCCATATGAAATACATAATTGGAGCAATGTTCCCTGTCTGTCTGTTTAAGGCTTAAAACAATATTTTCAGAACTAAAAATAAAAACGTTTAAAATTAAAATCGCCTTGAACAAAGCCAAATTTCATTGCTCCTGGCACGAAAAATTGCTTTATACATATTAAAAACCAATCAAAAATTTATTTACACATTCAAAGCCTATCAATCAGCGAAATCAGCTGTTTTTTTTAAAAGGCGGAATTGTTTCTACAGTATCTTTCTACCACTCGTTAATTTCGAACCGATAAAAAAACGCCTAATAAATGTAAAATAGGAAAGGACGTAAAAAGGACTCGTAAAAATTTGTTACTCATTTATTATTCAAACAAAACGAGATCGTGTAAAACCACGTGCCGAACAACAGCCGCAGAAAAATTATTTGGGTTGATGTGATAAAGTCATCTATAAACAGCGGAGGGGATGAAAGTGCCCCGTTTAATGGGTAGGGTGAAAAATGAAAAGAAATTTATGCCTAAAAAATTTATAGATTCGCATAAAAAAGGACTCTTCGCATGCATGTAAAGAGGAAATAAAATTATATTGCTGGTCATGAATATAGCTCAGTATTTCTTTCTTGTACCGCCATTCAATCGCCGGGGATGGCTCAGTTGTTGTTTAAGGATGTTTAACATTGTTTTTAAACCCAAACCACCCGGAATTTATTGCTGTTGTATTTGATATGGAGTGGAGTAAACTTTGTTTTGTGTAAAAGGTACTCTCGTGTATCAATCCTTTACCTGTGAGCTGGAAAACAACAAATTCCGGAAAATGTGGAGTTCCTCAGTATCAATTTTTTATGCTTGTTTGTTAAGAAGTTGATGATGAAAGACAGAGACTCTACTAAGAGATTGGCTCCAATAAATCTTTTGTAATATTTTTGTCATCTGGCTTTATTGAGGAAGAAGATCGATAAACTCGCAGACGTTCCCATTCATCATCGATGCTCGAGATTAAGGCCTATAAATAAGAAGAGGGTCCCCCTTGCCCCCCCCTTGCTAATAAGTATTTTAAAGGAATTCATTTAGGAGATGGAAATTTTTTGCCAGGCTGTTCCGGCATTTTTCCATTTCGCAGATTAATTTTTGTTCAAAATTAATTTTAAATATTTTCACGGATACAATTTCAACAATTTTCATTATAAAAAAGAAAATACTTTTGAAATTGATTTTTGTTTTGGTTTGTTATTGCTGTAGCAATATGCAAGGACGCGTACCTATATCCTTATGGATATGGAAATGAGCATTTCAACCCCCAAATAATAATTTTGTTAATTTTTCAACCTTTTCACCCTTTAACCCTCTCCAGGTTTGCAAGTAATTTTTCACTTCCCACCTTTCAGCTTTGGCAACCTTTTCGCTGTCTGGTGGTGTTTACATTTGTTTGTGCTAAGTGGCCCGGAAAAATGTTTTGCAATACAAAAAAGGGTTGATTGTGACGGATGAGTAAAAGTTAAATCATCACGTTTTTTGTTATGGTGACGTAAATTCCGGATGTTTTTAACTTCAATTGATTTATGTCCATCCTAGTGGACTGGCTGTGTTAAGAGCCCCTCTACAAAATGGGATTAATTTTGCTAGTATTGACTTAATTGATTTCTAATTTAGAGTTCTGAAAAATGATATCGAAAGGATAAATAAATAAAACGTGTATTTGTTGATATTTCAGTTTATGACAGCATCAATTTATTTAACGAGTTTATTAGTGTGACATCATAGTGCGGAGTGTGAGTCATGTAGTGTTTTTGTTAGGTTTTCGGCATTTTTTATGCCTATAGTTAATTTGATTTAATTTCAGTGGCCGTTCTGGGTTTCAGTAATACAAACCTTACAAAACTTTTTTCTAGTTTACTCAAAATAGGCAGAAAAACATATACCAGGTAATCCGAGTTTTGTTGAGTTCAACGTAACTTTTCTTAACCCTTGTTTCTATTAGTCCTTTACGAGATCGAAAGGTCAAAGAACACAACTGGAGAACAGGAGACGAAGAACAACAATTTTAAGAATAGTTTAAATAATATTATCCCATTAAAGTTATAAGGAACTAAATTCAATATTTAGAATATCTAAGTAAACATAATTCTGAATCACTGATAGTTAATTGAGTTCAAACGACTGCTGGCAAGATAGAGTTTCAAGTGAAGAACTATGGCGTCCAAATCAGACGAAGGAAATGGAATTGGATTGGCCATACCTTGCGACGCGAAAACGAGAATCTAGCCAAACAGGCCCTGGACTGGAATCCGCAAAGATCCCATCGAGTGGAAAGACCTAAAACAACGTGGAGGAGAACCCTATTAGCAGCGGCCGCAACAACTGGAAGATCCTGGTCGGAGCTGAGAGCTGTCGCACAAAACAGAGTCCGCTGGAGCGCAACTGTTTCCGTCCTATGTCCCATGAGGGATTAAAGAGGAATAAAAAGAAGAAGAAGATAAAGCAAAATATTTGAAATGATCTTCGCTTTACTCAGTTAGCTTCGCTACCTTGATTCCTCGCTCAGAAAAGATACTGGGCCTTATGTTGAATCCGCTGGCCGGAAAATGAATGCGAATTTGACAGTTCATGTATTTTGAAAGTAGAGGAACGTGAATTATGGAAAACACGGGAAGCGAATCTCCCTTAATGTGCCGTACCATAGAACGAGTTAACGCGATGCGTGCGCAAGATGCGTGTGACATTTCAGTTAAATTAAATGCTATTTAATGGAACCATTCCCAACGACTGCCGCGACACACGCAAATAGAGCTACAAACGCTTGAAGTTGACAAATTTTCAACTTTTCAATGCGATAGGCGCATTTGACGTTTGTTTGCTGTGTACGTGATTTAAAATTTCAGTGCTAAGTTCAAATATACCTATAAATACGAAATATGTACAAGTCAATTAAAGGTGCCTGTAAACGAGCAACTAAAAATGCACATTGCCGGTAATATTTCAGAAAAAGATGGCCCGGCTATATGTTTGAAAATGTGTGGCCGATACTATTGCCGGGCAACTTGTAGTCAGACATGTTTTCGCAATGTTTTGGCTACTGTGTTGCCGGAGAATTTCACGCGTACACGTATGACAATGGCTGAAGTATTTGGTTATTAAAAAACGAAGAATGCTATGAGCTAATTCTAAATATGTAGTTACTTGTTTAGAAATTTCACTAGAATGACGAAGGATGACCTTAAATATTTCATACAAAACAACCATAAGCCTTAACAGCGGTGGCAAGACTCCATCCAGCGGTATACAGAGGCCCCGGTGTTTACCACTCTACTCTTTTCTAAGCTTTTGTTGAATATCAAAGTTCTAAGAATGGATGATCCACTAGCTTAAACCATTGAAGATCCCATGCTGGCATTGTTGAAAGCGCTACTTCATCCGGTATGGTGTCAATCCATTTTCCTTTACAATATGCGTGCTTTGGTATAGAATTTTTAAGGTACATAACTAAGATGTGTTCTAGGGTCATCATTTACGATATCTTACTGTAAGAATTTCCAAATTATAAATAGAAGGAAAAATGCAGCTTATGGCTGGGAGACGCCATGGACTTAGTCAAGGGGATGTCCTGGGACTCTGCACGTATTTGGCTGCGGTCTGGTTCGCCGGATACTATAGAATCATGAATCCCGAACACAGAAAATGTACACCCTACACCGCCCACAACTATGCCATCTTTAGGCCATACTAACATACTTCTAGTCCCAAGAAAATTTCGAAATCAAATTTAAATAGCCGGCAATGTTTAAATATTTTCGCTCTACGGCCGATATCAAAGGCAACATGCCGGCCAGTAGTTGCAATATGGCCAGTATCGTCGGGCTATACGGATATATTGCCGGCAAGTTTGAACATATTTATGGAAATAATGCTGAATTTTCAGCAATGTCGTTCAGCCAGTATTGCCGGCCACACATTGCTGAAAAACGTTGCTCGTTTACAGGCACCTTAAGGTATAGGCAAGCTGAAAACATAAAATGAGATTAAATGTCATACGCGTAAAACGTGTTCATTGGGTCTGTCGAATTCTTCGTAACCTAAACTGTCACACGCGTCTTGCGCACGCATCGCGTTAACGTGTTCTATGGGCCGGCACCAGTTATTTTGACATTTCTGTTCACAGTTCAGTTCAGTTCTGTTCGGATTGAACAATCTTACCGACTAGTGAAAGTGAAACTCTTTAGCGACAGGAGTCCCAAATCCGCCGGATTCAATAATCAGGCCCACTAACTTCGGAATGATACTAAAGCTGGTGATATATCCAAGCGTACATGCATTGCATTCAGAGGCTCCATGATATCCGTCGAATTTCCTTTGACACATAATTACATGGTTGCGTTCCGTGCCGGCTTTCACACATAGCCCGAAAATCTAAGTAACGTGTTCATGTGTTTGTGTGCTTATGCTTGTGTGTGCTATCTCGAATGCGGCAATGCAGAAAAAGTTGAAAGTAGCCCGACCTTTGCGTGGCATGCCTTCCATTCACGGAATATTCCGTCAGCTCGCATTTGAATACACACACTTCTATATTATCTGTCAACAAATGTAACGCATGTACGCTTGGATATGTCACCAGCTTAAATTCGAAATAAATTGCCGACCCTCCTTATGATCAGGATTTATTACTCACAGTATTACTATAATTTAAATTTCTGAACTAGCCTTTTTTTGGGGGGGCTCTGACTTAAGGTGGATTTACATATCCGACGTTTTTCTGTCGCTCCGCTCCGATCAGAAATGATCAGCTGTGATACGGCGCGACGGAAAAACGTCAGATATTTAACTCATTGTACGCCTTGTGAATCCTTCCGTTCCTTTAGAGAGACTAGTTTTAATCAACAATTGCGATAAAATTACTAGAAATCATTCCTACAATAGATGTTTTTACATCGGTCTATCAATTATTTTATAATTAACATTCTTTCCCATACCTTACATTCTGCTAACAAACATGTTTACTTTGCTCCCACTTATTTCACCATAAATTTAAAAAATTAAAACGAGCCGGAAAATGTTGTAAATTTGCACCTTTTATATTAAATTCCCTTCAATTCAATGCTCGACAAGTGGAAAATTTTCTTTATTGCTTCACAAAGGGAAACATTGAATTAAATTGCCTATAAAATTGGGTAATTCGAATTTATATTTCGGAGAAAATTTCCGACTTGTTTGCAGCTAATATTATAAATTCCCTAGAATGAGGAAATGAAAAAAAAAACATTGCGAGTGAAATTTTCTCCAATTCATACTTATGTTATTCACATGTACGTGTCCCTAGCTGCTAAGAAATCCCGCTCACGTGAAGTATCCTTGCAGCGCAGGATATAAATGTATATTGGTTGGAAAACAAAACAAATTGAACATATTACGTTCTTGTTGCTTGTATGGGGTAGAATGAAACGCCATGGAAGAAAAGATGTTCGGTTTGGGTGTCACGCTTCAAGCACCAATCCTTATCATGCTAAGGAACTTGCTCCTTACGCAGCAGCTATAAAGGCTGCAAAGTGTGTAATGTTTTTTATATTATCTTTAATGATGTCAGAGAACTCTTGGGAAATTCTTTTATAGGGCATTAATATTTAAAAGAAAAATTTTATTTCCGTAGATGGAGGGGCAATTTATTGCATGGAATTAATGGCATTATCATAAAAATTAATAACCACTGGACATCATATAAACGCATGGCTCTTTTTATGGGCATAATGAAATTTCTGGTTTATCTCAATTCGTTAAACCCATTTAAGCGGCTTAATGTTACTTAAAAACTGAAGGACACAAAGCGAAAAATATCTCTCTATCATATCCTTTTTTGTCATAGAAACCCCTTTCCCCCGATTTGTTTAACCTGCGAATATCCTCACATTAACCCGATGATAGCCATTTACTTAGCTCATAAAGACCGCTCCTTTATAATTTAAGAGTTTTGTAACAAAAAAAGGATTTTTCAATGGGAAGATAACAAATGTTCCTTTCAACATTAGAACCCGCATTAAATTTGTGAATTTCCTTTCATAGGAAGGCTCCCGGATCCGTAAATGGGGAGGCATAAATTTTCCAACAGGTTGTAGGATTTTCACTTAATTTAATCTGGATTGTTGTAATACCTATTTGGATATGAGATAAGATTAAGATCTTCTGGGGTATACATTAGAAATTTGAATTTAATTTTTGTGTTATTAAGGAAGAAAATTATAATTTTATGCTTTCATAGGATTTTAAGGGATATGATAAATTATATTGGCCGGAATGCGGTTATTTATACTGTATTCCTTCAAACCCATAAAGCCTAAACCGCATGGATGGTTTCATCAGGAGTGTAAGAACGCAACTAAAGCCAAAGAAACCTCCTATAGAGACATTCTCTTAACTCGTCGGGAGTATATCACGTTAAACAACACACCGTAAATCCAAATCATGATTCGATGTCAGATTAAGAGGTAAACTATTTAACTCCACTGCTGGCTGTAAAAACTTCTGTTAATTGGAAAAATCCCTCAGGAAAAAATCATTATCCTGCATCAAAGCATCGGCCGAGTAGGCCGAAGACTTGATACCTAATGGCAAAGCCGAAGCTGGCGCATCGACAGACTTCGAGCTGGGCAGAGCCATGAGTAACATGCACCCACTGCTTAGCTCGTACATCGACGAGAACATCTCCAGCGACGAAGGAGCGAAAGTGACCATGGTCGAGGTCAAAAACCAACAAAATGATGAAGGTGATACAAAAAAACTTTCATCATTGTAATACGGAATCTGCTGCTCTTTTGCTTCACCTGGCATCAGGCTAAGTCAATGTTGCCCTAGTTCAAGGGCCATGGATCGCTGGTGAGAGGATCTGTGGTTTAAGGATGGCCAAATTTAATCTCTTTTATACCAAAGGCAAGAGCAAACCCAGAACAGATAATCTGGTCAAAAACGAAACTTCTCTCTTAATTTAGTGACTGAGACTTACGGTAGTCGACTTAGAGTTGTAATGACACAATGGCGCGACGGTGCTGAGAAAGAAATCGGAGGCACCATTGTGCTTGTTCATGCCCCAGAGCCAGAAGCCCTGAAGAACCTGACTCTAGGAACATGCACCTACATAAAAAAATTCCACAAAAAAATTCACTCTCCTTAAACCACCGAAATAACCGTTAGGGAGAGACATTATGCCGGCCACACGATGACCGCTAGCTCGCCGGTTGGGGTCGTGGGGTGTGTGGCCGGGCCGATACCTGTATGGTTCACCACTTACCTTAAATGTCGGTGCGAATGCTTCATTCAGTCACTTCATGTTACTCGCCTCACTCCGGTAGCGGCATCACCGAATAGCGGACCTGAAAACTTAAAACTTCTTCCCAGAAAAAGGAAGGAACCCCGGAGCGGAAACTCGAATCAACCATCCTGGAAAACAAGGGTGCCTATTTAGGCCTTCATGATGCAAAAAAAAATTCCCAAATTAATCAATTATAATCACATTATACGACAATTGGTATGACAAAAACATCAGTAACGAACAAAAGTGGTAGAATAAGACGTAAGTAACGTAAATACATAAAGGTGGCCTCTCCGCCACAAAAAAAATCTACGCCCTGGCACCAGTCGGGGATCTTTTAACAATCATTTCAAACATATATAGTAGTCAATATCTAAACAATGATGGTTTTATAAAAAAAATTCCGGAAAATTACATAACATATCTAACCAAATTAATTGTGGAAAAGGGTGTGAATAGTGGTGATCAGTAACAGAATTATTAACATATATGTATAATATAAATTAATTGATAAAATATAAAATTTTAATAAAAAAATTGTTTAGGAATTATATTAATAATTGTTAAAAAAGTTAAAATTTTTTTCTTTCTGTGCTTGTACTCTTTCTAAAACTCCTTTATAGGTTGACAATTTAGTCGTTCTAAGCAACCGTGCAGAGCATTATCTCTCATTCTGCCATGTTCAGGCGTGGGCCGCCGAACCAAAACCTCGTCTATTTAAGGGGGAGGCTCTCCAGCACCTCGTCACGGAAATCCCAACCTGTAGAAAACCTTTTACTGTTGCAACTCGGTGCACGACAATATCCTGCCCAGCACCCACCACTCTTCACGTATTAGAAAAAAGGATTTTCCAAGCCAATAAAATGTTTTGCCTTAGTTTTTTTCCTTGTCAATAAACTACGGACATTTTCGCAAATACTTCTTTGCACTGCAATATATATAACTAACGTATTTGGTCGATTACCTTTAAAATGGTGCAAATGTAAATAATGTCACTATTTCTTCTCGAAATCAGTCGGACAGCAAACTTTCAATATTTCTTCTCGAAATCAGCCATACAGCATGCTTCCACTCATTGTCCTCCGTAAGGATGTTATTTTTGAGACATCGAAACACTAGAAAAATGTTCCTTCTGAGCTCTATGTATATTTAATTTTCTCCAGTGGGTTCATGTATTTCAATCTAACTTTTTAAGATAACTAACACCACAATTACATTAAACCAAAAATTCGTCTATTTAATTCTTTTTAATCAACTAGTCTTACTTGAACTAACAGAATTACACGGAAAATTATGGGCGAAAATTGACTGTCTTGTTCTCAGCCCAATTTTTTCTCTCCAATCCCCAAAAAAAACTTCCCTTGTTTTTTCCGTCGAAAACCCCCAAAAAAATTATTTTTATTTTCTCCTGCTTACTTTATTTAAATTTTTCTAGTCTGCGCCAAGGTGGGTACATCAAAATTTTCCAAATTCCCGCGAGAGGGAATATAACCGACCGTTACAGAGTTAAAACAGAAAAAACTCAAGTAGGTCTCTTTTTATGTAGCCCACGAAGATGAGGGCCCTTTACCTCCGATGACCTTCCAGGACCTGGTAAGCTACATCGTTGCTACCACGCCCCTGGTTATGGGAGGTGATGCTAATGCACACCATGCACAATGGGGCAGCACGGACACCAATGACCGAGGTGAAATTAGTTTAACTACCTATTAGGCATCAAGCTTGCAATCTATAACAAGGGAAATTACCCCACCGTTGTTACCAAAAACATATAGGAAGTGATGGACATCACCCTTGTCTTGGAGTGTCACTCCGATGAAATACTGGCTTGGAAGGTCTTGAAGGAACACTCTTTCTCAGACCACAGGTTTATAGAGTTCCATCTGCAAGACTCTAGCCTAACCACCCCGTCTAGAATAAAAAACCTCAAAAAGACAAATTGCGGTTACTATACTAGGCTAATCACAAAGAACCTTGCCCTTAAACGACCCTGTATTCCCAAAAACCGGGAACAGCTTGACAGGATTGTGAACATTTTCACAGGACAACGCTCATATGCCATAAATAAACCTTTTCCGAACAGACCGCATAAAACCGCTAATGATTGTCTCTTGAACTCAGGTTTAAAGTGGGATCGTCATGGGCGTCACAATGGGCCTATCCCTTTGGCCTACGTGTTTCGGCTGTTCACCAGCAGCTCAGCCATATCTAACCTAACCTAGCCTGCTCTCCGGTGTAGAAAATCGTAACTAAATAACTAAAACCACTCGACTGTAAATCAACTTATTCCCGAACTAATACAAAATCCAAGAGTTCAAATGCAAGGTTCATCGCCTTTTCCTTATACATACTTCAAAATCCCCTTAATACATCTTAACCTTTTTCTAAGCTTGAAGCTAAATTTACTTCTGGACAAGGCACCATGACGTGAACGAACTAGTAGGATAAAGGGTTATACCTGAGCTTAGAATTTCACATAAAAAGGATAACCATTTTTTCCGAGAAATTGTTTGAAGGTTTGAACGTATAGAGTCATGTTGAACAATATGTGAGCTATATCCTTTCCTTCCCAGGATAATTTGAAATTGTTATCTTATAAAACTCATTCCATTCGCATTCATAATGTTTTATCTAATACTGGGAAGTTATACAGATAATACAATTTAAACACAATTATCATTTTACAGTAGAGTTTCAAAGTCTGCTATTAAATATCATACAAAGAGTGGCAAATTACCAAGGAAGACTTATTATGATCTCGGAAAGCTGCTGCTTCTGGGAAAGAGAAAATTAATAAGAAACCTTAATTTGATATAAACGCAACAAGTGAAGCCAAGCAAAATGTAATTACACAAAGTCACAATGAGAAATTGTCTGATATTTCAAAAATACGAAAATGGTTTCTCAATTTTATTATAAACAGCTCAACAAAAAGGATGCTAAGTCTACAAAAATATTATTAGTTTGTCTAATAATCTTTATTTACCCGGCCTTTACACGGGACAGTATTACTGTTACTGTCACTGTCACTCTCTCATGTAAACGTCTACAATCCCGACTTTATTACTGTCGCGACAGTACTGGCAAGATTACAATCTCGACAATACTGTCTAGAAAGTAATTTGACAATTTGTGAAATCAAGTTGGCGAAAAGTGATTTTAAGGTGGTAACTACATGCAAGAGCTTGCCTATCGGTACGATGCGAAGTGCTCGTTGAATATTTTATTTTATTATTTCAGTTTAATAAATAAAAATTTATTTTCAGGCCAAAATGGCAACTTTTATTTTACCAATTCATACAACAAGAAGCGGATTTACCCAATATTTTATCTTCCTGTGTCTCCTTTTTTTCTTTCCTTTCGATATCCTCAAGCACTTTTAAGCACTTTAAAGCAGTTACTGCAACACCACAACATGTGAAAACAGTTTTAGAATGAACTGTCTGTCAGTTGATCGAACACTAATCGGCTGGCTGGACAGTATTTGGCAGTTCCAGACAGAACTGTGCGTCAGTAGAACTATCCCGTTCTACTAACTAACTTTACTATGTAAAGGCCGGGTTAATTTAAGAAATCGATTTTCTGTAAAATGTGGGTTTAAAAATCCGAATATGTTTTATAGTCTTTAAAATAAATCTAATTCTTTGACTGTTCTCCGACAGCTTCGAGACTAGACTTCTGTCCACTCAAACCTAGCTTCTAGCTTCTGTCCACTCAAACCTAGAAAAACATAATAGGACCTTAACTGAAAATTAACCAGCGGGAAATTTATCAAGCGCTGTTAAAAGCAGCAAGAATGTAGCGCTTCCAATTCATATGTTTGGAAGCTCTTTGAAAGCACGCACTCTATACTACAGATTCGGATTTCACCATTGGGAGAAGGAGCCAATCTTCCTTTATTGTATCTGGGACTACATAATATGAAAAGAGTCACCGTTATCGATACCGTCAAGCTAAAAACGTGTCAGAAATAAGAAGTCAGAATCATTTTGGAAATTTTCACTTGTCATTGTCTTTTTAAGTAACCTCAAAAAACGAGGACTGTCCACAGACAGAAGTCGTCGTTTCCGTGTAAAAGCTTCCGATACGACAAGACACTTGCCTTTCAGTTCCAAAGCGACCGCCAAGTGCCATCTGTGTTTCCTCTTCCTAACACTGCAAAGGATATGGAGATCTGGATTCATTATGAGGGTCCATTAATTACGTGAAGCGTTTAGGGGGAGGGTCGAGCCAAATCTCACCCAATCTCACGTGAGTTAATCGGTCTGAAAATCTATATCGTAATTTTCAACGTCTTTTCATTTTTAAAGTACTTTTATAGGTTTGAATTTAAACCTTATCCCGGGTAAAAAGCAGTCTCGCTCGTTCTTAGCCCGAAATAGGCACGCACAACGTCAAAAGGCTGGAATGGCACCGAAAATTGGCACCTTACGCCTGAGTAAAAATTATACTTTTTTAAAATGCAGCCCACTAAAGACACGAACGGAATAGTCCAAACGAAGTACGATACGCTCATTGTTTTTTAGACTATAATACGAAGGAAACGGGCAATTATCTTGGTGGCCATAGAGCGTGCCATACGCACTATACTCAATAGACCAGTTCTGGTTCAATTGCGCAGGTCAAACAGCATTGGACGTAGTTAGTACTTAGTCGGGGGACCACTCAGTAAAACGACACTCCCGTTTGGAATTATCCATTATGAATACATTCATGTGACAGAGATATGCGTACTAGTTGTGGGCGCCTATATGCGTTTCAAAAAAATTACTAACTAAATAATTTTTACTCGGAATGTAAGTTGCATAAGTATGTAGGTAATCTCTCGCAGCCGAAAATCGAGTAAAACAGACCTAACTATAAATGTCAAAAAGTATTCATCGATACTCAAGGAATCGAGTAGTTTTGAACGAGTAAACAGTACTAATTGAGCAATTTTCATTCGATTCTTCTCATGATTATTTAATCGAGTACTCTCGATCGATTTCGTACTCCTACCCACAACCCAACCAGTTTCGCGCAAGAAATACAAACTTAAACTGGGTTAAATCAAGTAAAACATGTTTCTCCACTGAGATATGGTTAAATCTTACACAATATCGCGGTCATGCGAACGCCAAAAGTAGCACAGTACCCTTCGATTGGTTAGTCGCCACCCCCGCAAATTTTACTATGCATTTATATAAAGTAAAAGGCTGAAGAGAGGAGTGAACATTCATCAAATCGACACTTCTAGCTAAAGTAAATATTTTTTTTAATATTTCACCCAAAACGAAATCATAAAATGATTCCCTCTTTTGTAATTTATACCAAGGAGTTTAGTAAAGAACTCAAATCTCCGATAGTAACACTTAATGTTACTAATAATAAAATTAATAATAGGTGATAACACTTACAGCCCCTATATACCATCTCTATAATTAATAATCAATAATATCTTTAACAAACTTATTGCTATTAGTATGCCACTGACACCTTTTTGAACACAACTATAATTAGGAAGCACTTTATCTTATCGAATTATTCACCTGTCATCAGCATTTGCCACTTTGCTGTCGTAACATCCATAATTTTGTTGGTAACTACTTCTATGTATCCGGAAATTTCTCCAAAAACATGTTGCCTACTCACAAAGCCACTTGACTAACAGCTTCAGAGAAAAAAAAAATAATATTGACTGATTATATTACAGTCATAAACGAAAGCAGGGAGTCCCTCACACGTGTCCAACTTTCCTCTAGCAAGCTATTCTTGGTTTTTTGTGGTTAACTCCTTAACACTAAGCAAGAAATTTCTAGAGGGTTTTTGCAATAAGAAATATGATACGAACATCCTTTGTGGTTCGGTTGTTTTAAAGAGTTGGTTGAAGGTGTTAAAGCCAGAGATATTGTATTTATGGATTGTATTTTATTTTAATTCTAGAAACGACCATCAATCAAGTGAAAAATTCAAACGAAACAAATCGGGGAAAAATCTCATTCGAAAAAATTTAATAACAAAACTTTTACGTCTGGATCCGTCTACTGCCGAAAGTTTCCGGTTGCAAATTAAATTTACGTCAGATTAGGACCAAAGTTAAGAGTCAAACTGTAATTGAATAACCTCATTTCTGAAACAATAAACAATTTAACTTTTGATCCTGATTTGTGTGCCTTGACTGACCACTGTGGGATAATTTATTTAAATACATAGTCTCTGGTGTCGGATACTTTTGCTAATGGTGTATAACGAACGATGCTGCAGTAGCGCAAATGTACATATTTACTAAGCCATACAAAACGCCAACAAGTTGTATTCTAAATCTGGTATTCCAGCTCCTGAATAATTCCTTAGAAGGAAACCATTCCAACATCATAAATCATTCCATAAGGAAGCAAATTCTGCAGATGACATTGAGCAGTTAGGCAAATCCCATCTCCCAGGTTTACCACCTTATCTGTCTTGCCTCAAAAGTGTAGATGAATTCTTAGTTGGGCTTGCATAGGAACCGTCAGTTGCCATGTCCTTTTTTAAAAAATGTTACAAGATCAACAGAACTGAGCATCCAGAAATCCTTGGATTTTATATACTTTATGTGACACCATTTAAAAGTCGTGCACCCTTTGCGATGGGGCTTACACGCTCCGATAAATTGCCGCCAACATTTAAGCCCCGGCAGTTATTTACATCGCGGGGTTGGCTGCCCTCACGTAGGAAAGGGAGGACTGGAAAAGAAGACAACAAATTGAAAAAATCATAAGGATGCAGGCAGGAAAGGGCCTATGATGAAGAAAAATTGCAAATTCCTTGGTCACTAGAAAAATGCAAATTGATCCTTTGACCGTGAACTGAATGTCCCTCCACCTTGTGCTGGGTGAGTTGATGACGTTTTATCGAAGATTAATGGGGACTTGACTGGGGGAGTGTAGATGGTTATGGGGTGCTAAAACAGTAGGGCTGGGTGCTGTTGCTGTGGGAGTTTGCACGAATGATAAATTGGTAGGCCGCCTGAAGCAGACTGTCGAAATTCGTCATACCATTCGATTTGAATAAGTTCGATGAATGATGAGAATTTAAATATTTAGACAAAAACATAGGAAATTTAGACAAGGATACACCGAGAATAGGATTATTCTCGTTCCTGTTGTGGGGTCACCATTGACATGTATTAATTGCGCAGTTTTAGGAATGCGATGAAATGCGGGCTTATGGTAAACTCCGCTCACAATATGGAATTGCGGTTCAAACCACATGGATCTTCTTCAAATCCATTTAAAGAGTATGTCTTCGGAGTTTTAAGTAATTAACAGTCAATTAAACTACTTGAAATTCATGGCAAGGATTAGTTGTAAAATATGCCCAAGTTTCGCTTTTTAACTGACAGCTATTGCGATTTTGATAAGTATGGCGATTAATCTTGAATGAGGTAATTGTCATTGTAGGATTAATATGTGGTGTCTGCCACGAAACAATATATAAATCTAATAATTAGCAGGGGGATCAAACTAGGTCCGTGGCTTCCAAAAGCCTTCGGCTTGCTGGCATAAGCTTTGCAAGAGCTTCATCGTAGTGGCTGCGGTATGGCAAGGTGAAGGTGTCTTGTTGAAAATAGGTTCGTCAAACCTTTTTCATGGCCTTTTGGACACCCAAAGTGCATCAACATCCAGCGATAACGTGCACCGTCGAGGGTTTCTCGAACTTTGAAGGAGAATTGTCCGATGATGGTTTTTGAGCCCACTCCGGTCCAAACAGTGACTTTCTCGTCTTGTAGTTTCGTAAATGATGTGTGGGTTCTTTGTCTCCCAAATTCGACAGTTTGGTTTACTGACTCCGCCAGAGAGTTAAGATGGGCTTCGCCCGTTATCAAAATTTTTACCCAAAAATCTGTCTTGTCATCGATCATTCTTGCGACGGCATTTCCATATTGCAAGCTAAGCGGCTTGCCGGTGGTAACAAACTTTGACTGAGTTGCATTTTGTATGGTAAGGGATGAAAATCTTGATTCAAATTCCTCCTTAGAATCATTCCACTCACGTTAAACTTCTGAGATCGGCGGCATTTTTACGACACATTTGGATTATCGGCAACACACACTCTCTCTCTACCACTTCAAAAACTTCATTGGACCATCGCGGTTGCGGTCGAATTGCGATGAGATTGAGTCAAAAAAGTCAAAAATATAAGGGGCCGCACCTATAGGGACCGCGAATCCTAGTTTGGAAGCTGCTGAGCTCATTCATGAAATATAAGCCATACAATTAATGGTGGAGCAATAGAATCACTTAAGAGTGCTTCATGTGGACCCATTGACAAGTAAACTGTTTATGACTAAGTTCAACCCAGTCATAAACGGCGATCGAGTTGAAACTGGGTCCACTGATCGCAACTCAGCTCTCTTACCTGGTTCGAGTTGATATTGCACCTCATATACGCGGGTTGAGTTGTAATTGGGTTGAAGTAACAGGTGTTTTGTTTGTGTACCATCCTTGAAGCCCACCTTTGGCGTTAGTTTTGTGTTCTGTGGTTTTTGCTTGCACAGGAATAAAAAATTATTTCGATCTGAATTTTTACATATCTATAAATGAAGATTTCACACAAAAGTTTGAGGTTATTTTTTGATTTCAGTTCAACTCTAGTTCAACCCAAAGTGAACTCAACTCGACATAAGGTGGGTGAATCTTCAACTCAACCTCGATTCAATTTTTCAACCTAGTCATAAACGGGGTAATATATAAAATGAACAGCTTATCAGAAGATTTTCATAGGACGCATTCGTTTCATAGCTGGCAAACATTTCCTCACCGACGTGTACACTTTTGTCAATAACAATTTTTTAATTCATAGTTAACACAAGATTTTCAACTCCTACTTCAACAAATTCCCTACTTCTATTTTTTGTAAATAACATATCCCAAAAGTAAATGTGTTTTATGTTCCAATGATGATTAAATTCAGCATCAATTGGAACATAAAACACATTTAACAAAGTCTATTTTTATACACTAAACGAAAATGATTTATTTCGAGGATGAATTATGAAAATATTTATGTCTATATTTATTAGTAAAATATGAACAAAGTACCTACTCACCGTATTTTTGCAGCTTTATCCAAGTAAAAATTATATTCTGAAAATAATAAAAAGTCCATTATTTATAAACTTTTAAGCTTTGTTCTTTGATAACAAATAAATTTTACATTTTGAATAAAAAAAGGAATTTTATTTTGTTTTTAAATTATCCACTAGAGAACAATCAGGGAATAAATTGTACTACCCTTAACGACTTTTTTATGTAAAACTTTATACAAAACTCTTACGTAATTTTATTTCTCACAGTGAACTGAAGCTTTACGGCTATAATCCGCCGTAACCAAAGTAGCCAACAAAACTGAAAAAGGAGCACAATTCTGATTCACGTGTCCATTCAATTGTGATTTTCGATTCCTTTCTCGATCGACAATCGAATCTCATTTCAAAGGAATTTTGGTATATCGTGTAAAGCATTCGAATGCAGCCAGAATAAAATGCCACTAGAGGCGAGTGAATATTATTGTGAGTTTTTCATATTATTTGACGGGTCGTATTTTGCACGGTATACAGAAACAAGGTAATGTAAAAGACTGTATAAGTGTATACTGTACTGTATAAGACGGTATTTTAGTGATGACGTCACTTGGGGCCCTCTTTTCATATAAAATCGAAGCTGTCGTTGTGGTTTCTTTTATTTTACCTTGGTTCTGTATACTATGCAAGGAAGGAAAATAGTATCGACCCACCTCTTTCTTTCTCCTAAAAACGATGGAAAAGGTTTTAGAGAAGCATACGACTATTAAGGTGGGTCCTACAGCGAACCCACTAGACTGCTTGTAATTTGACTTCCAGCCGGCCAGTTCTACCGAGACTGTCATATTGCGGAACACAATAGGCAGGAGCAGCTCCTGAAATAGCGGAGCACTTGCTGTGTGATTTTGAGGCTACAGTGAGGAGCAGATTGAGTCTCCTTCATCGTGGCTTCCATGTTTTCAGGTAGATTTGAGATATGAATCTTAAATCAATTTAAGCCTATATCTAAAGCAGAAGTTTTTAATAACAGGGTTAGCACAACAGACCAAATTGGTAGTATTTTCTGTAAAAACCTGCCTCCCTACACGGACCATTGCACTGACTCAATTCTAGGGTAGCGAGGGTGATCAATCCCGCAAACTTATCTCGGATTCCCTTCATTAGGTACTGGATCCCTTTGCGTGGGAAAAACGCATTTGGTCGGTTTGCAAAGAATCCCATTAAGGTCATCGAAAAGTGTGTTAATTACCTACTTAATGGCTTTTATTACCTTGTAATGGGTAATCATTAATAACCTTAATGTACTCGGTCACAAAAGGGGGTTTCCCATGCAAAGTTGCCCAGTACCTACTCCCTTCATTGTTCTATCAACTAAGCGGAAACGAATGAAATATGTCGACTTCGCGCAATACCGAAGATTGGACAAAGAAGTTCGACAGAAAATGAAATCGAAACAAGCGTACAGGAATAACGGGCGCTTTCAGTAATGCAGGATGCGTGCGCAAATGACTTATTCAGCAATTGAAAGTGAAAGCTTTCAATGACTGAATAAGTCAATTGCGCACGCATCCTGCATTACTGAAAGCGCCCAACGTTGCGGCCGACATGGAAGAAGCGGCGTCGAGGCACGGGGACCGGACGCTGTACCACACAATCCAGCGGTTAGGCGGCATAACAATATCAACAAACATCAAGAAAATGGAATCGACGGCCGAAGTTCACAGCCCCATCGGCCAGGCAACAGCAATATTCGCCTCGTTCATGTGGTGCATATGGAAACGAACAAATATTACCATCAAAACTAAAGTACGCCCTTACCAATCTTTCCGACTCTTCTTTATGGATCGGAAAGGCGGACACTGCTCAAGCCGGACGTCAACAAGCTCAAGGTCTTCCAAATGCGATGGCAGATTTTAGTGAAAAACAATCGAAAACAAAATGCGCTTATAACAAAAGAACATTTTCTGGTAATCGATATTCAACAATACCAATCTGTCGATTTCACATTCTGTCGCCCATTTGACGATATTTACAATGATCACCTCAATTTGTGTTATTCATGAAACGATAAAATGCACTCCATGTGTCAATACTAAACAGACACTCAACAATCAAAATTGTGCTCCTAAAGCCCTCTGCACTCCAGCTGAATATCCTCCAATGAAGTCTGCCCCCAGCACCCCTAAAGAGCACGAGAACGCAAAGAGGCGACATACTGTTTCCATAACATCACGTCCTCTGGCAACTTCACAACTTGCCAACTGCAATCCGAAAAATATGACAGATTTCTACAATTTTTGATAATGTGGACAACCATTACGAATTGGGACTGGTTCGGCAGACGATGTAGCAGACGGTTGATGGACTTCAACAATTTATTATACGCTCGCCATAAGAGGAGGAGCACGGCCCAGTGTTTGGAAGGAAACTTGTTTTATTTGTTGGTTTGTAACCATTTTACAACTCATTGATCCTTGATCCTTATGTTGACAAATTCGAAGCATGAACAACTTTATTGCTGTATTTTTGTAGCCGCAGCTGTTTACCAAACGATTTGTGAACGTAAGCAGGACCTTTTTGCTTTTGGGGAAAGTTCTCATACTGTCAAGGCGAGGGATGCGTAGGTACAAGCTCGTGTTATGATGGATGTTAAATTGGTTGATGCTCATTCGGAAGCTATTTTTGGCAACATGTCCGTATATGAGAGTATAATCGTTACTAGAATTGATATGCATTTGTAGACTTTAATAATAAAAAAAGATCATAATATTATATGGGTTCAGAAATAGTATCGTAGTAGGGGGGGTAATGACGGTACTTTATATATTGAATATTCAGTAGTGTACTTTGGGAACGGAAAGCTTTTAACGGATACGATAAAATTTGTTAAGTAGAAAGTAAACATGTTTGTTTTACTCAGGACGGGAGTATAGAGGGTGGATTTAGTTCGATTTGTTGGAGGCCGCACAACTTCAACGATTTAGGTTGCAGTTTGGAAGGAAATAAATTGTTTATGATGGTTTGGCTGGATTTAACGTAAGTTCTATGCTATTATATATGAATCTGATGACATACTTAATGTTGGTGTACTCAGAAATTTCCCAATGATTCCAGGCGGATCAATGAATAGTTGCAGGAACCTTTTTCTCATCTCAAAGGCGTTTGAAAGAGTATGGCACCCTGCTCTGCTGACCAAACTTCAAGCTGTTGTTTTGTTCTAAGGAACTGGATAAAGAGAGAGTGGCAATAATAAAGTCAACGTCTAATAAAGCGAAAGACTTGCCATATAATGACCAGATTTCGCAAATTGTTCTTCTAACAAGTTTACGAAAATCATACAATCGAGGCTACAGAGATATCGAAAGCAAACGAGCCGGAAAGAACAAGCGGGATTTAGACCACATCGAGGATGCATTGATCAAATAATCGCTTTCGCTAATGGATAAAAGAGTTCGTTGCAACAAACGAACTGTCGTCGTTTTCGTCTATTTCAAATCCGCTTTCGATTGCATCGATTGGAACAGTTTGTAGCCAGTCTTGGGAACCGAACCATTGAATATGATCCAACTTCTCCAGGTGTCGTACGATAGCTCATTCAGCAGCACTCATATTCGAAGCTTATCCGAGGAGTTCCCGACTCAAACGTCAGGATAACCTCATTTCGCCACTTCTCTTCAACGTTGTGATCGAATCGATTAAGGGTGAAGCATTCGATGAAGACGCGGATGTTCGATACGACGACGACAACTTGGTAATCGACTTAATGTTCGTCGACGATAGCACCGTCTTCCCCAACACGGATGCTGAAGCAACGGACATCTTATACATTTAAAAATCAATGCGGAAAAGACCAAAGTGCTCACAACGGACGGACCGAGGGCCAGTGTTCACCTCAATGGAACCCAAATCGAACAGGTTTGGTGTTCAAATATTGGGAATCATTGGTTGAGGAAAAGAAAGTTTCATCGATGGCTGACTTTCACAGCCGCGGTGAAGAGGTTCATATTGAAACGAACAAATATTACTATCAAAACGAAAGTATGCCACCAGCTAATGGGCCGTCCTTCACCACCATTCAACAGGAATCAACATTTTCCTATATGACGATAGCTTATCGGAAAGATTTTTAATTTTTATTTTTATTTTAAATAGACTTCCTCTGTTTATATATGCATTCATTCAATTATATTATTCTTCTTTGGTCTATCAACATACATTTGTGTTTACTTAATACATCTAGCCTCTGGGTTAATATCGTATATTATCTGATATCATTGACTTCATGTTTGCTATAGAGTAAACCCACCCCAAAATGTAAACATAAATACCAAAATTTCAATTTGATCGAACGTAACCTTTTGAATTTATTAAATATTTTCTACCTGGGCAACATTGAATGCATTTTCAGTTTCAATAAATATGAATGAAACACCAACATAAATAAGTCAAACCGTTCCACTTGAGTGCAGGAACGAAAATAAAGAAAAGTTTTGTGTCTGTAAAACTTGGAAGCAGATTCTGCTCCTACTTGGAGCTATTATTTTTGTCTGTTTCGTCCTTGGTTCCAAATTTAAATTTACCTCTTATAAATATTTTCTTTGGTTTTTTTAACTTTATTGAAAGCTGTGTAATTTATGCATTTGCGGAGTGTTTTTCTCACAATAGCTCTACACCTGTTTAAATTAAGATCAATACTTTAAAAATCTGCACAATGTTTGTGTACTCTAATCACTCATCCTCTACTTTCATTCCACCTTTAACAGATTTTAAGAGTGTTTTTTTTTTATTTGTTAAGACTCAACAACACTTCAACAAATAAACAACAAAACTTGACTAGGATGGAGAGCATTCGTTCTTAGTTAATATTATTTTTCAACAAATTCGCAGGTGTGTTCAGGTTTGATTACTTGAAAGATTTCATTTTTTTCAAAAAAAAAAAAGTTTTACAAACTTTATATGCAGGTGTTATTTCAAACAATCGACTATAATCACTGCTCAGAGTGACTCAAACTTCGACAGGGCGATGTTAATTAAAACTGCGAGAAACTTTTCAACAAAGGGCGAATTATGTTTGACAAGAAAAGTCAATTTTATAATTGCAAAAAAGGATGTAATTAGAGTGGAAGATGTCAACTTGAATATTTTTCGTCTTTCAGATGTTGTAGAAGACCTTTATTTCATAAAGTGTTATTGCACGTACAAAAGTTTCATTTGCATGTAAATAAGGATTTTTTTTTATTGATTTTTGCTCTTTCGTTCTTTTAAATAAAAATATATTAAGAATTTAGGAGGAGAAATGAAGAAATAAAAATTCTCCAATGGCACCTTGGAATTTATTGAAGCAATACGAAAGTAATTGATTGTAAATTAATTGAATTTTTAGTAAGCGTCGATGATTCAACTTAAGAAGAAGGGAATGAGCTTCATTTACAGTGTCGGCAAAATCCAAATCACAGAAAGATGCCAAAAAATGGTGATCGTTATAGTTCAAAACAGAATTATGGATGGATGGTATTACAAGGATGTGCCTCTCTTCCATGGAATGGTACATACATATAGTATCATTGACATTGACGAAAAAGTAGAATATTTCAATTCACTATGTAACTTTCTGCATGAATCTTTTGCTCCGGTCAAAACTAAACGTGTGCTTTCTACTATCTTCCCCTGGTTTTCCTATCAAATTAACCGATTGATTTCTGAAAGGGAATTTTTATTCAGAAGATATAAGAAAAATAAAACTGTTGTGAATTTAGAAAGGTATAAATATGTTCGGAACTTATAATTGAAGGCAGAAAAAAAATATGGGCGTGTAGAACACTTAATTTGAAGAAAGATAGTGTGTTTTGCACTGGCGAACTTAACCTAAAAAATCCGCAAAAATCAAAAAAACGGTTTTCGCCAATAAAACAAAAAGTTGAGCTCGGATCCAGTTATAGGTATTAAAATTATCTTTCAATTGATGTGGTACAAAATATTGGTTAGTGTCTTATACATGGAGAAAAATGCTAAAAACCGTTAAAAATCGCGTCTTTTTCATTTATTTTTTGCTTTTTATTGATGCGACCTAGAAACTTTTTACTTAGTAAAAATGTTGCTTTTGGCAATCTGAAAACTCATATTTTTTGGGCTCGAAATTTTGCAAAATATGGGTGAAATTTCGGTTTTTGTAAAAAAAATCGTTTTCGTAAAATCTTTCGTCTACAGCTCCTCGACCTCGTAGGACATTTTTTCGAAGCTCTTTTTCTTCGTTAAGATTTGTACTATCATGCACTATTATTTAATATTTGAGTTTTTCAATTTTATATACAAAAAACTGTATAAAGACAAGTTTTGTTACTGCAAGTTTTTTATTTCATTATTTTTCGACTCTAAACTACTATTTAACAAAAGTTTATATTCTTTTTAGAGAATAAATAGGTAATTTGGTCATACCTTATATAAATGATAATAAAAGTTGGTTTTTTGGCATGGCTTTTTCCAACTATAAAAAATTTGTTTCATTTTTCAATTTACTTTTATTGTTCTCGAAAAATTGTGTTATTGCAGACTTCTAGATTTGAATTAAAAAAAGCTATAGAAAATGGCCCACGAATTTCGAGTGCTGGATGCGGCTATTTGCATTAATTTTAAATATTTTAACGTTCATTGTTTTATCAGAATACACAGGCAATTTTGGTCATAGTTCAAATAAATGTATTTTGAATCTAATGACTCCAACTTTTATAGGAATAGTTGGTTTTTCATAAGTCTGCCTAACTACGTACAAAATGCGGGGTCGTTAAATGTGTTCAGGAAACGCGTCTTCAATTTTTTGAATAACCAGTAATATCTCTTCAACTACATTCTTTTTAATTTTTAATTTTTACTTGTTTACTTTTGTTTCTTTTCTCACTTTTTATTAGTTCACTCACTCATAATTAATAAAAAGATTGTGTTGTAATTATAATGTACATGCGTTTTCATCGTCAAAAGATTATGTACATGTATGTATCTTGATGTACAGTTCATGAATAAACGAAATAAATAAATAAATAAACCTATTCAGGGTATTAGCTGCACAAGCTGTCTACGTGGCACAGCAAATCATCCATCTGAGTAACCCATGTGTCGAACTGTGGATAGTTTTCGCTCCACATATTCTCTAGCTAAATGATACAATAACACCAACACGTCGAAGGAATGAGAGTATTGAAAACAATATATGCTAGTGTCATCATCAGCCTTGGAGATCTTTACCGCACCGTGATGAATATTTTTTGTTGGAAGATATGGATGACATTGATCCGGACGAAATATGGTTTCAACAGGAAGGAGCTGCGTGTCATATGGCGACCGCAACCAGCGACTTATTGAAGTCAAAATTTGGCAATAAACTGAGTTCGATTATACATAGAATAACTTGACTGTGTAACAAACTTTCTCAGTCCGCATTTCGGAACTCGTACAACATCCAAGGGTTCAAACGAATGGTTCATCGAGCGAGCTCCTTCAACACCCTAGACAACTCGAAAAGCATCCTATTCTTTATTGTTTCTATCGAATTAAGGTTATTACTTTGGTCAGACCTTGGGCCAAAACAAGTACGGCATGACGAACTGTTAGTACAAAGAGGTATTCGAGAATTGGCTTCCAAGATCATGCGTTTTAACACCTTGTAACGGAGCCGGCGTCCACACATAGGATTTTGAATCCAGGAAAAAGAAGATTACCCATCTGTAAGAACTAAGGAACCGAATCCCAGGTATTAAGCCTTATATTAGTGCCTCGTAAAAAAAATGGAAGACTGGAATTGGTTAGATAACAGAACCACCATTGTTAGCTAGTCCCATAGCGCGGCACTGGGTCCAGAATTGCGTGAAGGGCCCATTAGTGATAGGAGCGGTATTTGCTGGAGCCGCCGTATCGGAGTACCGGAGGAGTTAATGACCACCCGTGAGGATCCTACGAGATTTTTCTATATTAAGATTTTATAAATTCTTTATACCTATACCTACCTAAATTCTTTATATATACTTGAGAGTATCTTAATTAAGTGAAAGCAAATTTATTTTTCTCACTTATAATGCTATAAATACGTGCACTTTGTTTAAATAAAAAAAATAGTATTTATTAGCCTCAAAAGTCTAATTATAAGAAAGATAACTTCGTGGTACCATGGCGGGTTTTTTTCCAGACCGATTTTTAATTAAAGTTTTTTTTTCAAATGCCATGCTACTCTCACTTAGCTTAGCACACTTTAGCTCTTCGTTCATTTGATATACTTTCAATAAGAATGTTTAAAATTATTGATTCTCTTTCAGATTGTATTTGGTTGGAGTACATTACATGTGTGTACCGTTGGTTGAAGTACATTTAAGTTATTTACCATTTGGTATGGTTGTGATGTGGATTTGCCCTCATACCGAACCTGTCATTTTATGTAATGAGCTCATGTTTGTTAAAGCCAATTATGTACCAGATATAATTCTCGATTCGCTATTTTTTTAAATGGAGCCTCAATTCTAGCTTCAATCTTTCTAATGGTGGATTACAGTGTATCACTGCAATCAGACCGAGTCAGAATTTCAAATGTATAAAATCGCAAAAGATTCCAATCACTCTAATTATAAAAATTTCATGACATTTTTTAAGAAAATTATTTAATCTCGACATTCCATTATTTAAGTCATCCATTTCTTTCTGTTTCAACATTGCCCAACTTTGCAAAGGCTCATAACGTTTCACTGAATGCCACCAACTGGCAGACAAAATTGCTAAAAAAAAATTTCAATTACTTAAATTCAATTAAAACAAAAGCTTCTTCATAGACCGAAAAATCTTTAATCCGATTTTAAAATACCACCAGAAACTTATTAGAAAAATAATAATAACTTCGTTGAGTCAAGAGAAAATTCGTTGGCGATGTCTTAAGGCGATTTTCTCGAATTTAAAATAAAGAAAAACTTAAATAAGCATCTTGAATTATAAAAATGTTTCTCTGGAATCCGCAGAAGATAATTGCTAAATAATCATTCCAGCACAGTCGCAGATAAATAATTACCAAGCGCGGCGCGGCAATTACTTTCCAACGATTAAATACTTAAAAACTTGTTAAAACAGTTTTCGCATTGTTTGTCCTTGGCGGAAGTTCAATTTTGGGGAAGTTCAATAAATTACAATAAATCTCACCAAAGAAGCAATAAAATCCGAGGAATGTCATTAGATTGGTGAAAATTTACGATTTATATTTAACAACAACAATCGGTGACAACATTGAGATATGTTGCTGGTGTGTCGTAATAGAGATCCGCAAATGGATGGGAGGATGTTAGTTTACGGGGGCGAACTTCCTCAATGCGTGAGTGAGTCTCGAGAGAGTGTCAAGGTAGTGCTTTCGTCTTTGATAAGGGACCAGGACATTGTTTGGATTTGGTAAGACACAAATTATAGGTCGGATTTATTCTAAATGAGAAGAGATGGGGAGGAGGTATACGTAGCTTAACGAGAAGAGCTATTCAACAAAACTTGTATTAAATAAAAATACAAATATACTACTGAAAAGAATGCTGCAAAATTTCATCCATTTTACTTGTTTGTACTTTAAAAACAAAATGAGTGACTTTGCACTTAAGCAAGTAATCAACCCGCAAAGTGCTTTGGTAAGTTTTTTGTCAGGTATGAAAATCCAATTATGATGACTTTTCATATTTAGCACTCACGAACATGCTACAGTATTCAAGCGTCGGAGTAGATCATGGTAATGGCCGAAGCTAAGAAAAATTCCCAGAATTATTTTGGACGTCTTACAAGGTGACAAGCAAATTGGTTTATGTAATAATTAGCTACAAAGTCCTTTTGAGATAATTGATTGTAATAATACGAAATACAGTTTGTAATAGGTTTGGGCTAACTTTACTTTTATAGTTCCTTAAAAATTCAATCTTATATTATTTTATGGTGGCTCGATTCAATTTGCACCAAAACTAAAAGCTGGTTTTGTCACCATCTGCCACTATCAAGAAGCTAAAGAATTATAGGTTGACAGCATTTTGAAGACATACGATGAATTGGCGGAAGAGCAATAGTATCTGGGACAGGAGATCCAGGGAATCGTCACCAATTTTAAAAAGGATCCAGCCGAAAGGATGACCAAACAGAATAACATTAACCTCAAGCATCATTCCAATAACGTAGCTAACGCATATTGCATTAGAACTGTTATGCAGCAATTGCTGAAATATGCTGAATTTTCCAAGAATTTTTTGGCGTGAAGCAGGCGGTGCCGCATGCCAGAGTAAGAAGCTTGTACACACCGAACTTGGCGACCAGCTTGTTTATACCCACTGGTCGGCCATTCAGCCTTCGGCACGGTACCTTTATACCTTGACTTAAAAGTAGCGACTCAGACTACAGGAACTCGTTGCCACCCGCACCGCTTTGGCTCTCAAAATAATTTTCTATCATTGTACTGTTAATATTTGGCTCTGTTGACTAATGAGTATGCCCAGGGGCGGCGCTTGAACGAGGGCGCGATTTCAGAAAACCTTTAAAAAAATTAAAAAAAGTATTCCTGTGTCTTGATTTTGAACTATTACAGGAATTGTGTGGTTTTCCTTCATTGCGATCAAAAATTTCAAGGTGATGGGGCGCAATATGGCATACTGCACCGGGCGCAAAAACTCTAAGCGCCAGCCCTGAGTATGCCGACCACTGATCTAGACTCTTAGAAACTTGCACTTAAACCTTCTATTATCTCCAAAGCCATTCAAGCGAAAATAAAAAAAAAACTTATGATGAACCAAATCCTAAATGATAAGCAGTAGGGCTTTTGAGCAACAAGGGCCACGTGAGACTCCTTAGGGTTTCCTAGTGTAAGTGAGATCTGATTCAATAACGGAAAAATGGGTGGCGTAACATTCAAGCCGCACTCCATCTCTGACGGAACTATGAAGAGAGTTGGAGAGAATTAAAGAAGATAGATATAGATAGTATCAAGTTTTGACCCTACGCCATACACTCTGACCACAAAAAAGCTCACAGTACAGCTCTGTAAAACTAAGTGGTCGAAAATAAACGTTTGGAGTTTAGTCTGCAGAGCAGGTTTCTATATTCTACCAATAGCCTTGGGAATATCTATAGCAACCGTTCTGCAGAGAATGGAAATAATTGTAAAGATAGCTATAGACTAAACGTTTTTACTGCGAAAACACAAGTCCCAACCAGTAGAAAACAAAGTAGTATCTTGTTGGACATCAAGAATCTCGTAGAATGATTTACAATTTTTAGTAGATTATTAGTGTCTACAGAGTATTGCGCAATTTGTCAACCTTTTTCATCCCTCCTGAATAGTTCACAGAAATTTTAGGAGAATTGAAAGCAGTCATTTATCATTAGTATTTTGAAACACGTTGACTTCTTGTGCAAAAATGAAATCAGCCAGAAACTAAGGTAGAATTTCAAAAAACCTTTATATCATGACCCTATATAAAATTATTTCACATCATATCAAGGTCAACAAATTACTGCTAACGTATGTGTATTTTCCTAAATATAATATGCAGTTCCTTTAAAGTTATTTGATGCCAAAATTTCGCACCCTTTACCCTCAAGGGAATTTTTATGAAGCAGCACATACCTAAATATGCTAAAATATGTTCTAGGGATACGATTAACAAAATTATTAAAAGTAATTATCAGTAACAATTGAGGCTGTACTGGCTTCGCTAGGATCAATTTAACCAGATACTAGCATTTCAACATGAGATAGAACCACAAATATCTCAGAATAAAATCTCTTTATGGTTTCTAAATTACACACCACAGCACTTTCTCAAAGCAATCTAGTAAGGTTTCGCATCTCTCATAAAAAGCAAAGGAAATACCTTTTCATACGCGTACAGTTGATGCCATACAAAGGTTTTATGTGACATACCTTTCATATCTGAGGTTCATACTGAATAAATCAAAATTTGTTGACACAACTTGTCATAAAAGTAAAGGGTTTCGCCAGTTTCTTTCCGCATTTTTAATCAGCGGTGAAATAAAGTTTGTTTGCGAAGAGAAACCTTTCTCGATAAAGTTTATCTTTTAATTGAATGACCTAATTGTTATTTTTAGTATGAGTACATGCGGCATCGAGTTTTTTATTACAATTAATTGGAAAGTTCTTTAAGAATTGTTTATTACGTTTTTGAATGAAATTCATATTTCTATCGTAATAAAATATCACAATTTCTTCCAAGCAAGAAAACTTCAAACGCCGAAAACTTATATTAGTTTTACAATCACGACCAACTCCTAGTCTTTAAAAAAACATCGGTGGTAACTTGCTACTTTGTTACTAATCTTACAACGGGCGAACACCGGCTGCTTGCCTTTTTAAAGAGCAGATTGTAGGCCTATCGTGGGCGTAAGGCGTACAGGAATTTTTAGAAGCACATACGGGCTCACAAACCCCGAAACTTGACCAAAATGTTCCAATGACAAAGAACTGAACTGTATACACGGGCGAACGCCGGCCTCTTAACTTTTTAAAGAGCCTATAAAGAGCCGTAAGGCTTTCAACAATTTTTAGAGGCCCATACGGGTTCACAAACCTGATATATCCGTATAAGACAAGAAAATTACTCGTGATTAAGAAATCCGTCTAGGCCTAGATGATGTTGTAGACCTGGTTCGTTAACAGTTGAAGGAAAGCCAGTTTAGATACCCAAAATGATGGAACAGTCGATAGCACAAACAATCATTGGAGCCTGGGATTTCTTACAAAAAAATGCTGAAGCTCTCCGGCAGGGTCCCTGAGTCCCTACGGCAAGGTCTACACTCGATCCCATCTTAAATAGAACTTGTTTATATTATATAGGTTGGGTTTTGATTGAAACTATCTTTGCTAACTTTGTTATTTCCAAAACAAATGCTGGCAATCACTCTACAAGCTAAATCAATTCGCGTTGGTGGAGGGTGGTTAGTTACGAAAAGCATAAGATGAAGTTAATGCCGTTCAATCGCCTTCTCTATCTCCTTTCTTTCAACTACAGAATGATGTCAGACATGTATTACCCTCCGGCAACTCCCTAAGTTCTTATCCCATTCTGTCCGATTTACAGTGCTCGACACTTAATTCGAAAATTCTATGAAATTCGGACATTTATGGCGCACCTGCAGGAATTTGCTGTAATAAGTCAATGTTCACAATGTTTTAATAATGATGAAGGAAAAATCCCGGCAAAATACTCCTTGAAAAGGGTATTTAAGGTGCGACAGACGATTACTCCCACCATTTATTATTTAACACGAGAAGCAGTTAACATGAAAGTTGAGAAGGAGAATGTTTTTTTAATTGTGGCAAAGTAGGAAAAAGGGTCAGTGAAAAACTTTAAGCGAAGCATAAAGGGGCAGATTTGCGCATTGCAAGGAGAAGGCTATTCAAATCGGAGAATGGCGAATACAATTTGGCGAAACACGTGGGCGATATATAATAATATAAGGCCTTATATTGCCATGGCAACATCGGAGGAAGAGGGCGAACAAATTTACAAGAGGAGTCAGATTCCTCTGCTTCTGCTGATTCGTGGCACGCAGCACACGCTGGAGCAAGAGCAAGTTTAATAATTAAAAAGTCTGCACACATTGTACGACGAAATTGAGCAGAAGCCCCGATTTTCCAATAACAACTTCATTAAGAGCCCCGATTAGGTTTTACTCGATAGCTGATAGTAATATTAGTACAGCAATACACGCGTGAAGACTAGAGAGAAACTGGTGGAAAAACTCACCAGAAAATCCCTCCTTTTCATATACCAGTAGTATATTATTTTTGAACCGGGATATTAAAAAAATTGAGGCCCCAGTGCAATTTACCATGTTGTAACGGACAAATGTACTGCTTCGTGTGAGTCCGGCTCAATTCTACTAGTTAGTATCTTTCGATAAACGGACTACGCTTACGGTCATTCCTACACGAGGGACCATGGTTCTGGAAGCACAAGCTTTTTTTTGGACAATGGAAGTGCTCCCGTGTTCCTCCCTTGCCCAAGAGCGCTCGTTCTGCCAGAACCATGACTCCTTGCGTAAGAATTGCCTAAGAAAAACCAACGCTAGCGAACAGATCTTTATTTATTTATTAATTCGCCAAACAAGGCACACTTAAACTAGGTATATTAAAAAACATAGTGTACAGTCTTTTTTACTATAACTACTGATAGCTACTAAAAACCTACTATTGTCAGAGAGGGGGTTATGTTAGTAGGGATTTGAGTATTTTTTTGTAGGATGCCTTGTTGAGGGAAGGGGAGAAAGAGGAGCTATGGCTATTAAAAACCATACAGCATCTGTTGACGGGCTCGTTCCTTGCGTAATCGGTGGGGTGTGAATATTCCCTAAGTAGTCTAGTGTGTCGTGTGTGTCGGACTACATCATTCAATTTGATTCTGTCCGACAGAAACTGCACTTTAAGGCTGTATCAGATCCAACTTTTTGAGCAGCGGCAGAAGCAGAGGCAGAAGCAGAATTCTGCCTGCTGAATCAGATCCAAGTAAAGCAGCAGCAGCGGCAGATTTTTAATTTTTTATCAAGATATTTAAAAAATAACAAAAAATAACATTTTTTCTGCATCACAACTGTGTATATACATAAATAGATACAAAAAACCACCCTAAAATATCCATTTGCCATTTAAAAACAACTTGCCAAGTAACAAATGTTTGAAATGTCAAAAAATTCTGCTTTGCAAAGCAGCAAAATTAGGATTTGAGATGAAAAAGCAGCGGCAGAACTCTCTGCTGCTTTTCTTGTCACGTGACCAGTGTAAGCCAATAGAAACAATTCTCTGCCGACGGTTCTGCTTCTCTGCTTTGGATCTGATACAGCCTTTAAGCTTTCCACTTAGAACGTCAAAGGCAACGCAAGATATGAGCAGTTTCCTCCTGCTAGACAGCGGCATGAGATCAAGCACTTTGAGCCTGTCCAAGTAGTGCGGCAGGGTTTGGTAGTCATGGGGGTTGTGTAGATGTCTCAGGGCAAAAAGAAGAAATCTCTTTTGAATGGATTCGATCCTCCTGCTGCTCACTTGGAATATATGATCCCAGATAGGACACGCATATTCCAGGATAGGGCGGACTAAAGAACAGAAGAGTGTTTTTGTGACCCATACATTACCGAATTCTTTGGCCCTCCTCTTGATGAAACCAAGAAGTTTGTTGGCTCTGGCAATTATATTATCGTAATGCAGGTTGAAATTGAGTTTTTTGTCTAGGACGACGCCTAGATCTATGATATGGTCAACCTGATTCAACATTATGCCATTGAGATAATAGTTATAGTTCTGTGTTTTTTTTTGCTAGTATTTCTTTCGGAAAAGCCGGATTCCAATTGTTCTAACAAGCCACTTTTTCAAAGCAGTGCGAAACACCTGGCCTTCACCCAGGGTTAGCTCGATGTGTAGTCAACATAGCAAGCCCGGCTCTTGAAAGCCTATAGGTTAAGGCGGACGACTACCTTCACAAAGGTCCTTGGTTCGTATCTACTCTTCGGCATGGTCCTTCGTCTATTCAGAGTCGGTGGGATAAAACCGCGTGTTGACGTTATCAGTTTTGTCTCGCTTCTCTCTATTATCTTCAAGACTAGAGCTTGCTGCACCCATATTGGACCCCATGATAGAACCGTCGATAATACGGAGGTTTGGTTGCATGGATCCAGATCTTAGATCGTTAGCATTTCTCAGGACTTAGTTCTTCAGAACCCAGACACAGGACACAAAGGTCCCTGAGGCCGTTATAACCATTTCACTTAATCTAAGTTTATGAGTCTGGAAAGATTCACAACTTGCAAGGACGAACTAATTAGAGCACTCTAAGCAACATGGTCTTAAATTTCTTGAAACTTAATTGAAAATTCTTCTCCTTCTTTGATCCGTCAGCTCGGGTCTTGTACTCCATTCACGATTCGTTTCCCTTCTTCAAGATTTTTGGCGACGTCTCGAGACTCGGTAACTGATATTCGTTTATTCTTTAAGTCGCCCTCGATATTCTTTAGCCAGGTTTTCATCCATTCAGAAAACATGTCCAGGATCAACGTTCGGTAAAAGCGTACTTTCGTTTTGATGGTAATATCTGTTCGTTTCCATATGCACCACTTGAGTGAGGCGAATGTTCCTGTTGCCTGAGGCCAAGCGGCCGTCATTCGCCCGTTGTAAATTTTTTTTTTATTTTTACTCGGGAGCAGACGTGTGTTGGTGCTGGTAACGACTGAAAATTTATTGAATTTCATAGTTAATGCAAATCTTTACTCTTTGTAATGGAATTAGCTCCTAAAACAAATACGAGTTTTATAGAATAGAAAAATATTTGCTATTACTTCCACTTGTCGCTTTGATTTTTAGGTTGTGCCAAAGTCAGATCGACAGCACCGCAACTGTGTGTGAGTAAAAATTCGCTTCATACCTCGAAGCTATCTGCTATCAAATATTGTACCGGGACGTGACAAATGATGATTCCATAAATTATAGATTTTCCAGCTCAAATAGAGAATGTTATGTACCAGGAGGCCATAAGCCAAGCTATGTGCAAAAAAGTTAAGTGAACAGAGAACATTTCTTGATATTTTCTTTCGAAAACCATTTCACGAAGATTCAATTTAAAAGAAAATAAACTCGATTAGAATTCAAAAATCTCAAAAAATTTCTAAGGCACAAAACTAGAAATTTAAAAAAAAAATATGTTTATTCAATCTTTTCCCAAAAAATGAATTTGAGCATTGCGAAATTATTGTTGTATATATAATAACACTTCCATGAATTACAAATTCAATTTATGTTCGAAGAGTACTGAAACCATGATTTTATTTTACATGAAACTGCTAAAACGTTTCCTATCGCAGCTCGTAAAGCTGCCAATTAACCAAAACACCGCCTGATTAATTGTGTTGTCCCGGCGTGATACCATTATGTTTACACCTTTTAATTAGTTAGCGAAAATTTTAATTGAATTCATTTGGAAATTATTGAAAATGTTATGGGGAAATAAAAACTTCAGCTCCATTCAGTGTAAAATTGAATTGAGCCACCAAAATCCTTGGATTAGAGTTTAGCCATCAGTGGTATTATTGGATTTTCATCAAAGTATCAATATGTGCCTGAACGTAATAATTTTTATAGCCTGGGGCTGTGTGTACTGAACAAAGCCGATGAGTACCCAAAGGAAAATAAAAATAAAGGAAAATCATCGTCCTTAAAGGCATTTTCATCATTGGATGACCAGGCTTATCCTGATTAGGGCTATTCAACGAAAGTTTAATATAAAATCTTCGAAGTTCAATTTGAAAAACCACTTAAGAAAAACCAAGGAGATTTTTTTTCGCTGGTGTTTTTGGTCAACACAAAATTTTATCTTAAATAGAAACATGATTCGAAAAGTTTTTAAACAATTTGAAGTGAAAGTTTGTGAATCTTTTATTTACGTGTTTTATTTGAAAATTTACAACAACTTCCCTTCATTAAATATTAAAAGTTTGACGGTAGGCGTATTTCTTGAAAAAAAAATCCTTTTCAGTTCTCTTAACACCTTGCGGCATGTGCGTTAAGATTCACCTGTTTTTCATTTGTTCTCTGTTCTTGAAAGTTGTTTTCAGAGTATTTCAACCAAGAGGGTCTGTTGTAAATTTTGAAAGAGTTTTGAGTTTCTATTTTACCAGAAAAGATGCAAACATATAGAACTTCAAAACTTTTTTTTACCTTTTACAAAAACAATTTTGTATATTAAAAACTGTGCTGTTTACCTTTTTTGATTAGAAAGTAAAGTGGTTTAGTCGTGCATAAATTAGAAAATTTAAATTACATACAGTGTTACTGACAGCACATACGACAATTATTATTGCAATAACAACATAATCTAAAATCAATAGAAATGATATTAAACTGTCGATAATCGGCAATTAGATGACGAACATGTAGAGAAAATGAGGGAGAAATTGAAGTTTTTGTTTGTGAACGGGTTACACTGGCAAAATTTAAATTAAATTTGATCCATCATTACCGATAGAACAACAAATTATATGTCCGCTTTGTGCTCGGCCGGTAATGAGGCGATGTTTCGACAATGGCTAACGCAAAATTCAGTCCAAATAACCCCAATTGTTAGTTGCAAAAACAAAGTTATTGAAAATGGGATATTTGATGGTGAGTCTACCTGATAGGAACTTTAGACTTTTATAGAAGTGTATAGACAGAAATCTCTACGAGCAAATGTCTATTTGGTGGACCGTGGACCAACCATAAGGTGCGACACTTGATTACTCTCTCGGTAAGAAATGAAACGCCAAAAAACAAAAAACAAATTTATTCTTGTGTTAATAATGTGTCGGGTCTCCGTTGTAAATAAATTCGTTTCCGATCGAATGACTACATATATACTAGAGATGCGCCGAATATGGGTTCGACCGAATACGAATATTCGCTCAAAAATATACCGAACCGAACATGGGTCGACGTAGGTACATGAGTCGACGGATTTGCAATCCCAAGCTGGTGACATATCCAAGCCGTACATGCATTGCATTCAGAGGCTCCATGAAATCCGGCGAATTTCCTCTGACCAAAGCCTTCTATATTTACAAGCCATGCATAAAGAAATCTCACACTCACAATGAAACCATAATGGGACTTCAATTTTTCTGTCAAACTGTGTGGAGTGTGGTTATGTACGTTTATTGGGAATAAATTATTGGGGATAAAATCTTCTTTAAATCAAATAAAAACAAAAATTATGGACATTAATTGTAACATTTATTAACTACATATTACAAAGTTGTGATAATAATGTAAATAATAAATGTAATAGCATTACTAGCTTCCTTCTTTAATGAATATTATTGCAAATTTTATTCCGTGTTTAACTTTCCAAGCAAACGCCGTACCTGGAGGTAGGAAACTACCGCTAAAAATAAATTTATATAAATATTTCGGAATTTTTAGCAAATTATTCGTTTCAACTTATCTTTATTTTCTTATTTTGCTTTAAAACTGGAACTGGCTGCAACAAAAACTGGCTGGTCCTTCATCTGACACTGTGCCCCAGAGAACAATTTCGGATATTTTAGTAGCAATCAAAGCTTAAACGAAAATTTTGCTTTTATCTTTATAAAAAAACTCTTATTTTTAACAAAAAATCCCGGCACTTTCATTAATAGAAAACTTTCCGCGGCACGAAACACTTGTTTTCCTCGTTATCAAAGGGATTTTGATATTTTTTTCTCCATTGCCAACATAAACCCCGTAAATCTTATTAATAACACATGTTTATTTAAATTGCAAATTTATGACAGTTAATTTGGGTACTTTTTGCAATATTGTACGTTTTTTACATTGATGGAATAGCTTTTATTTTCAATAAAATCACACTCGAAACAGCACTTTCCGCGGAACGAAAACTTCTTTCCCTTTGATTTTAATGGGACTTTGATATTTCACGAATTTAAGTTGGGACTTCATACAACCACACACACACACCTACAGCATGGCTTGTAAATATAGAAGGCTTTGCTCTGACCAAGACCCTCTCAACTACAGGCCTTGTAGATGTATTTTTCGTGGTGGTGGTAATAGTCCCAAAAGTCACCGCACACCGGAGTAACATGGCGCGGAAGCCGTACGCGCAGAATTTTTGTGTTTATTTTTGCAGTAAAAAGTGATAAAATATTGTATTTTAACACTTTTAACTGCACTTGGATTTATCAGTGAATAGTTTTTTTAGCGATTTCATTAAAAAAAAATAAAACAAATTTGGTGATTAAGTGTGTTTAAGTGTTCAAATTGTTAAGGCGATCAACTTTTTTTTTCACATTCACGGTGTTTTTTCATGTTTATTTACGAAAAAAATGTTGAATATTTAATGTTTTGTGTAGTTATGGAATTAAAAGTGATTTTAAAGTGATTAATACATATATTATGATATTATTATTAAAAATATAGGTGCCGAAAAACACTTCTCTTATTCACTTTTCCATTCGCACTTTTCTGTACTTATATGTTTAGTAATAATTGCAAAATAAATTAATTAATGACTTTAAAATCACTTTTAATTAAATATTCAGCATATTTTCCCTTAATATACACGAAAAAAACACCGCGAATGTAAAATAAATTTATCACCTTAACAATTAAGACACCAAAAATACACTAAATCACTATTTTTTTATATATTTTTTTATTAAATCACTAAAGAAATAATCACTGATAATCCTTGTATGGTTTAAAGCGATAAATTTCAATAATTTACCACTTTTTACCACAAAACTATAACGAAAACACTCGCGAACGTACTCTGCGCCATTAAATTCTCAGCAACTGTCAAATTTTGGGACCATTCTCAGCAATTGTTGTATTAGTGCCCGATACAACTGCATGGCCTGTAGTTGAGAGGGTCTTGCTCTGACACAATATTACATGGTTGCGTTCCGTGCCGGCTTTCACACATAGCCACATAGCCCGAAAATCTAAGTAACGTGTTCATGTGTTTGTGTGCTTATGCTTGTGTGTGCTATCTCGAATGCGGCAATGCAGAAAAAGTTGAAAGTAGCCCGACCTTTGCGTGGCATGCCTTCCATTCACGGGATATTCCGTCAGCTCGCATATGAATGCACACACTTCTATATTATCTGTCAACGAATGCAATGCATGTACGGCTTGGATATGTCACCAGCTCCAGTTTCAAGCTGGATACACCATTATCACGCTCACAACCAGTTTGCAACCAAAATGAAACTTTTGTCCACACACAAGCGTAACTGATTTTTCATCAATCGGTGTTCTGTGGTCACGAAGATTTTGTTGAATAAACTTTGACACGTACAAATGCAGCCACGCACCACAAACTGATGGTATTTCCAAGCGTTCATGCTTTTCGTTCGGTGACAGACAATATAGAAGTGTGTGTATTCAAATACGACTTGACGGAATATTCCATAAATGAATGCATGCAACTGCATTACCGTATTGCCGCATTCCACATAGCACACACAATCATACAATCGTTACTTAGATTTTTGGGTTATGTCCAGACGGAATCAAGTGATGGAAAAAAGGATGGTTTTCAAACAAGTTTTTAAGGTGTTAAATCAAACCTTACATACATTTCATGAAAATGGGGTTGTAGAGCAACTCTTTGCGAATAAATTAGGCTTATCAAAAAAGCTCTAGGACAACTGTGGGCCTTGTTCAACCTTTTTTCGTAAAGCAGGTGTTTTTACATTTTTGAGATTTACTCGAAAAGTAACCATTATTTTTACATGAAAATGAAATTGTAGGTAGGCACCATCAGTAGCCACAATTTAAGCCCTGACCAAGGTTCTACGATTATTACACTCTCTATAATTAAATGTCAAAAAACTTTTTAAGCACTATTATGTAGTATTTTTTGTTTTCCAAAACAACATTTTTTTCGTACCTAAACCGTGAAAAGTTGTGTTCTCGCTACTATTATTAGCTTTTTACCAATTTTATCCAAAACACATTCATTGAATACCTACGATTTTTCTCTAAATTATAGCGTCAAGAAATCGCAGGGTAGATTTATTTCAACCTTTTCGCTTTTTTCGCTATCCCTCCTGGACTAGTAGTATAATAATACAAATAACTTTTGTACATAACGAAAATGATCGAGTTCCCATAGAGCACATTCAACAATACATTTGGTCCAGAATCTTTTTTTAGTTCAAATTTGCCTTGGCCGTCGTCAGCCCGTATTGGAGCTGCCAATGTTCAAGCGTTGTGAGGCCTTCCTTTATTTTACTCGGGTTATTGTGTAATTTGTGCATAATAACATAAGAAATGTCTAACAAGTTAATATCATGTCATGTTTAGCGCGTTCATATTACTCTAGTTTAGAATTCAATTATTTTGTCCTTAACTTGTTTCTATTGGTGATCGCTCTTCATATTTCCACATTCTTTCCTTTCCGCTTGAGCATATCCTGGGTCTTCTTCACCTGTTTCTCTTCTTAATATTTCCTGTACATTTTCAGTGGTTGGAGTCACAAATGTGATCTTTTATTAAATTCTTTTATTTAACTTCAATGCTGACTGATCAAATCTTTAGTTTGGATGACAATGCAATCTGGCTATTTTGTATCAAGATGGCGGTTCCAAAATGGCGGCCGATTTTTAAATTCTTTTATTTAACTTCAATCCTGACTGATCAAATCTTTGAAGTTAGATTTGACCCACTTCCCGGTTTCGGATAGAGCTGAAATTTTGCATACACGTTTAGTTTGGATGACAATGCAATCTGGCCATTTTGTAAAAATATCAAGATGGCAGTTCCAAAATGGCGGCCGATTTTTGAAATTGTGCTCCGCGGCCCTCTGACATGGGTATCAATTGAAAGGATATGACAGGTAGAACACAATTAGCTATGTGGCGTCATTCCAAATTCAAAATGGCGGCCAACACTAAATTGCGGAAAGCTTATAATAGACTAAAAAGTAGAAAATTTAACCGATCAACTTCCAATTTTCCACACACTCGTAGTTCGGGTGATAATTAATGTGTATGAATGATGAGATGAATAGTTGAGTTAAGGGTGAATTGAAAATAAAGAAACAATACACGTTACAAAAAATCACAAACAAACACAGAGATGCTGCTGTCAACTAAATGTAAATCCAACTACTCAAATACTGAACTCATGTCCGTATGCATAATTTCAATTCAACCCAGGTAGCAGAGCTGAGTCGAGTTCAGTCAACCTTAACCCAACTCGACTCCCGTTTACATGTATTTAGACTTGGGTCCAACTTGAGTTCAACTCATCATGTATAAGTACTAAATGCAATCTGACCTTTTTGTAAAAAAATCAAGAAGACGGTTCCGAGATGGCGGTCGTTTTTGCAATTATGTTCCACCGATCCCACGACATGGGTATCAAATGAATACAGTAAAATGTGTGACGTAATTTTAAATCTAATAGAATTGCCATCATAAAATTGCCATCATAAATACATATAATAAACTAAAAAGTAGAAAATAAAATAAATGGTTAAAAAAATTTTTTTTAAAAAATTCTTTTAATTAACTAAAAAATGTACTGAAAAGTAAAAAATAAAAATATTTAAAGGAAAGCGTGAAATTTCAATTTTAATGAAAAAGTTAATTAAAAGAATGGCGCATTTTTCATCATAAAATTTTGTTAGAATTTTCTTCAAAGTGAATTGAGCAAAACAACAAGTTTAAATTAATTTTTTTTACTACGCCTTATAAATTAATACATAAAATCTTAAATATATTGAAAAATAAGACAAAATTAAAAATAAAAAAAATGTGAATTTGAAATTAACAAAGCAAAAAATTGAGGGTTGTTGTAAATCTAACGCGATTTATAGTTATATTTTCAATTTTTGATGAAAAATGCGCAAGTCTTTTCATTAACTTTTTCATTAAAATTGAAATTTCACGCTTTTTTTAAATATTTTTTATTTTTTACTTTTCAGTACATTTTTTAGTTAATTAAAAGAATTTTTTTTTAAATTTTTTTTAACCATTTATTTTATTGTATTATTGATAATTTTTGCTCTTCTTCGTTCATTTTCCATTCTCCAACTTCTACTTTCTTATCTTCCGTCAACTGAAAAAATTTAGCATCATTTTACTCACACTTTTATATCATTTCTATTATCGTGAATTTCGGCTTTAAAAGAGAGTCAGCTTCAACAGCTTTAACAATAATAATTGAAACGAAAACAAATTAGACCAAGGAATGAAAGCTATCCATAACAAGACAGCAATTAGTATCCTCTACTTCGGTTTGCCTATTAATCCACATATCGTACCTCTATCGATCCCCACAAGTTGCCTATCGATTTCCAATCAGTTTTAATTTTATTCTCTATGTTTTTTTTAAATTAAAAATTTCCTCCAATTGTTTCTTTGATTAAAAATACAAAAAGCAAATATCGCATTTGAAATTCAATTGTCTCTTCACACTTCCAATTTCGTCCCGGAATCCTTTGACATGTTAAGCAATGCATTACACCGAACATAGCATCCCCCGAACATGTTGGATTGTTGCCTTCAAGGGAGACATTTCCTGCATAACAAGCTGTCAACAAAAATCAAAAAACAGTCCGATCTATTTTTAAACGCTCTTTTTCAAATCAGTTCATCCATTCAGTGCCATTCATAATATCCATCTTTCTATCAATTCTATCACGGCTGAACGCCTTGTTTACCGCCCCGATTCAAGTGACTGCAGAAAATGCCGACTTCATTCAAATTGAAATAATTGAATTTTTTAGATGCCTTCGATTCTGGCGTAAAAATAACTTTCGTTCAATATTTTTTTTTTTTATTTTTAATTTAAACGCGAACAAAATCTTGTAAATATTTGAATTATTTTCAGTTTTTGCTAGTTTATTTTAGTTTTGAACTTAGCTTCTCAATCAAGAGCCGTGACGTTCGAGGGATGAAAATATGCTTTTAATATTTTATTTTTTGGCAATTAATTTGGCGTGAAATCGGGTAATAATTTGCTAATTGCACATTTTCATATTTCATTGTATTTAAGGAATAGTTTTCATTTAAAAATAAATTTGTGTGGTTTTAAAATAGAATTTTTAAAAATATTGAAACTTTGTTTCTCAAAGGTCAAATTGAAGTACTCAGTCACTGTCAACTGACAAACTTATCTAATTGCCAATTATCTTAAGTATTCCAATAATTTCTCGGGTCTCTATCAATTTAAAAATTAGTGACATTTAACAGAGGTGTTATAATAAAATATGCCTGCCAAAAAAAACTAAAAACAACTTTGTAAGATATTTTGAGCATAACAGAAAAATAGGACGACGGGGTTTATACTTGGAATTTCATAGAAGGCGAATGCTTCATAATGAATTTGAACCAGTGAGTATCCTTGTTGTTCGGTGACTTGCAAACTGAGTGTCCTTGACGAAAATATTCACTGGAAAAATGGCTCCATAGAATTCTTAAATTAAGCACAAAAGACTTGTATAAATTTATTTTGCTGCTTTCGTAACAAATACTACACACTTTTTTCTGAATTTGTTATTCATGAGTTTTCAACATCAAAAAAAAGCAGTTGGTTACAGGATAAAATGACTTCGCTGTAATTGGATATTTTTATTTGACCATGGCAGTTCCATTCAACTCTCGAAGGTCTCTGTACCAGTCAAGAAGGTCATGTCCAGGTGGCGGATAGGATCTGCTTGTCTGTTACACAGTACAAAAGAGGGTAGTAGTAAATAAATTCATCTTGCGGAGCATCCGGCCGGGGACGAAAATTTCAGTATTTAAATCCTATTAGATTGCTTATCCAATATTTTTGGAGCAGAGGCAGTCGGTGGACTATGCCTTCTAGCTAGAAAAGGCGGAAAAGGATATTGTAGAAGCCAAGGGGAACTCACAGTCTTGACGTTGGGTGCTTGCTATGCTTTAAAACAGTCTAGCCAAATCAACATCCTTTTAAGGCCCCCACACGTGCGCCCCATAATGTCGATACTCCAATGTCGCAAGTCCATTGGACCCGGTCCAAAATTTGGGGACACATACGATAGCGCCTGAGCCAGTCAGCCGATCGCAGCTAGTAACGACGAACACAGTATGTAATTCATTTTTGTCTTCATAAAGGTTGCACCTCCCTCCGAAAAAAGGATAATGACTACAATTTCATTATTTTCTTGCCTTTATAAATGAAAACATCACATTCATAATGGCTATGATTGTTGCATCGTAAAATTTGTATGAAAAAAAGATTATATGTATTTCAGGAGCATTTGAATCTCAATTCACTTGTTGCCTACTGACATTTGTATTGAGAGACATTCAGATGGCTTTTCGTCGCGTGTTGCAAAGCAAATGATTATCCATGCATGTTGTTGGTGAATTGGGCCCTTCAAGTGACAGAATATGGCAACATCAGTAAAACTTTCCCTCGATAAATAAGTAAGACTCCTTCGAGGCATGTCCAATCGGACTACCATTTTCGGGCCCATTTTGTTCCTTTTTGGAAGGCAAATTTAAGCATTAAATCCAGATTTCGTAGTCAGTGCATACGCCTACAAAAGAAAACCCCCAGAAAAATAAAAGGATAGCTTTGATGAAATACTCCGAGTGATTTATGAAAAAGTCCCTTCCTACGACATACGAGGGTGGTCTGAAAAGTTTCCGGCCTCAACGTGAAGATGGAAGCAGTTGTCAATGCTAGTGAATGTAGTTGTGCATCTTTTGACAGTTACTCACCAAAGTTTCAGAGCCATTTTGGACGTGAACCTGTTATTTGACAGTCGTTTGAGTGAGTCCATGTGAGTGTTTTTGATCTCAATTTAAATGGGCGATGACAGCCGCCAAAAGACAGGGAATTTTTGGCGATGATCGCAAAAATTTAAATGAGCGGCGACAATACACAAAAATAAGACAAAGATCAAGCACAATGGCGAATACGCGTAATCCGAGACTATTTCGTAAATATGCGCGGTGCGCCGACGCCGTACGATTTTCTGTATGCAAAAGCTGGTGCTACCGCCGAAAAAATGGAAAATCCGGCACAGTTTCCACCGGAAGATCAAGTACGCCACCGTCGATGTTCTCAGCACTTCAACTACGAAGGTCGCGACGAACCTATTGCCGATCCGGCTGATTATATTCGATTCGAATTTTATTATTACGTACGCTGGACCACCGTAAATGCTGCTCTCGAAGAACGTTTTAAAACACTTAAAGCCGTTGCAACGCGCTTCGAATTCTTGTATGACATCAATGATACAGGTTTCAAGCCATCCGAAGGGCAATGCTATTTGCTCGAGGAAACGCTGCGCGATCCCACCACTAATAGCTGCGATCCATTGGGACTGGTAAAGTACTCAAAACTACTGCTAGCTACACGCAACTACCCTTGCTCTTCTTTGTTGGCAAGTTACGCATAAAATTTCCACCAGGTTTTCCAAAGCTTTAACTACTGAAAAATAGATGGCTTTTCCTGTTTTGAGGTTGAGTTCATGTATTTAAAAAGATGTTTTAACGAAAATATATAAATTCCTTTCCATATTTTGTTATATAAAATATAAATGTATTTTATTATACCACTTTTATTTCAAAACAAACTCTAAAAGCACATATTAAATCTCTCTGTTAAAATAAACAATAACTTTGAGGTTATATTTTACTAGTAATTGTCAAAAATCGTGTTCCATTGGTAATGTGCTCGCTAGTACTTGCGAGTAAAAAAAATCATCCAATGGATCGCAGCTAATGTATCGGACATTAGAGGCCATGAGCTAAAGGATGAAATACCCTTCATACTAATATGTGCGTGCCCAGCTGTCACATTTGGCGCTGTTTTCAATTGAAGACGTTGCCTCGACAATGTGATGCAGGCCGACGTTGTAAATCGACTTTCTGCCATGCACAACAGACTAGTTAACCTCTCGACTACAAAGTAAATTCCTAATTATGAACCGTGAAACGGTCCTTTTCAGGTCCAAAAACCGGATTAATTGTTAAATGTTAAACGAATGACGAAACGATAAACAGAAACGGTCCTTATCAGGACCAAATAAGTTAGCGGAGCAGACGGCTAAGCAAGAAGCTTCGCCGAAACGAAAGGCAGTGGCTTAGCAAGAAGTAGAAGAGAAGTCACTATGAGTTTTCCAATGACCACATACTTACGCACATATGTACATACTTCTTCACAAATTTTTGCTTAAAATGCTATTGGGACCTTGAAAAATGAAAATACGTTGAAAATTTCGATTTCGATTTTCGAACCGATTGCAATAACTTCCCTATAAGCCGGGAAGTAAATAAATAAACTATTATTGTAACGTCTGGTCTAAAATTTCTTATAAATATTACTATTATAATCGTCCCGAACAACGAGATGGAAACTTTTCAAATAGAAAAAAGTCGCTTCATCATTGTTTGCCTTGCCTCAATACTAATGGCTTTATATGTCTAAACCCTTCCAAATCCTCATGTTTATCCAATATAAAATTCACCATTCATTTAAACGGCATAATGCACCCAGTGCATTGTTTCATGTTTTTATCTTTCTCTTTTTGCCTTATTATTTATTCACTTTACCCAGTACTCAGATGAAACACACATTTCACACTTAATTCCATGGCTTTGTTCAAAAGGGTGTTTTTAATTGCACTTAATTATTCTTACAAAGAAACGCGAAGCAAATTCCAACTATGGTCTCTTAATTTGCTTTAATTTTAACATATGTACGCATATGTGTGTTTTAATTCTGAAAATGTGCATACGCACAAAAGCCGAGGGATGTTTTATTACAAAATTAGCAAAAATTGCACAAGTTGATTGCACTCAGATGAGTCTTTTCATAGACGTCTTCAATGCAGATGATAAAATTCTTTGTGTTACTCGCGAGCAATTCTATTTACTAATATGGGAAAATTAAAGAGAATTTAGTTTGAGCATTAAGTTTCGTTTTTTTACTATGCATATGTAGGAAATGTAGGCAAATCCAATGGATTTTTATAAAAAACGATCGCGTTGGTTAGGTCTAGGCTATGTTCATAGATCAGGCACCTTCTTCAAGTTGGTCTTTGGGTTTACTAATATATAACTGCAAGTTATCAACATATAAATGATATTTGCAAAAGGTCAGGGAACTAATCAAATCATTAATAAACACTGAAAAGAATAAAGGCCCAAGAAAGGATCCTTGGGGAACGCCACTGACAATATTGATAAAGCCAAACATTATCTCACCCGAGCATACTTGTTTAAAACGATAATTTAGATAAGATTTTATGGGTTTACAGGCATGGTTAAAGAAGTTAAAGATTTCATTTTATTTATTAACATAATACGGTTAACTCAGTCAAACGCCTTGGAGAAATCCAACAACACCAGCAGGGTTAATTTGCCGTCTACCATCGTTTGCCGGATATCTTCAGAAATTTTGAGTGGGGCAGAGCTCAAAACTCCGTTTGATAAGTTGATCGAAAGGGGGCAAAATCGTACCGTCACCTCCTCACTGCTCCTACCGACGACCACCGGGCAACCCTATCGGATGGGGTAAAATTTACGGATCTGGTCCTCCTGGTAGTAAGGTTGGGCTTTGGGCTAACTGCCGGATCCTCTAAAAACACATCAGTTAAGAAACCCGAAGCAAAGCCTCGGAACGGACGGGAAAACGGCAACGACTACGACAACAAACACCTGGAAATGATTTTCGGAACATGAAACACACGAAGTACATATGTACAGAACTGTAGTAGCTAAGTCATTATTAGACGAAGTGAGCAGATATAAAATAAAATTACTCGCATCAAATGAATAGAAGACGGGGCAATGGACCTTGACAACTATAAGATATTCTACAGCTGCGGAAGGGAACATCACTTAGGAGTAGGCTTCGTAATACACAAGTCAATCATAGATAATGTCAAAGAGTTCAAGCCAATCAGTGAACGTCTATGTTCAATAAAACTCCGAACGAAATCTTTCACCCGTTCATTCATAAACGTACATATGCGAAGACGGAGGAGCAAGCAGACACGATAAAGGATACTTTCCACTACAAGCTTGAACACGCATATGACACGGCCCCGTCCAATGACATCAAGATGGAGGCCTCAACAAAATTGGAAGAGAGAACTGGCACAGACCGACCATCGGAGACGAAAGTCTCCACGAAACATCAAACGATAACGGACAATGCGTTAGCTCCAAGTCAAAACATAAATAATGCAGATACAGTTAAGGGAAAATGGACAAGACTGAAAACGATATTGACAGATGTCACGAGGGAAACTGTAGGCTACAAACGCATAGCCAGATCCAGTGAATGGTACGAAGAGCAATGTAAAACAGCTAAACAAAATATACATAGAGGGAACGACGAGGAGCAAGAAATTAAGAAGAAACAAGTCAACAATGGATCAAGTTTTTCCAATAAGGCTTATCCTCCGAAAATGCTGGGAATACAACATCGACGTGTATCAACTCGACTTTAAACAAGCATTCGACAACATCGACAGGGAAAAATTGTACGCGATAATGCTGGACCTAAACATCCCCCTAAAGATAGTAAAGTTAACAAAAATGACAATGGAAAATACAATGTGTGCAGTCAGAATACAAGGAGAATTGATGGAGTCCTTCCCAGTCAAGCAAGGCTTAAAGCAGGGCGATGGGCTGGCGCCCTTGCTATTTAATCTCTGCCTAGAAGGAGTAATTCGCAAAGTAAACATAGATGCGAACGCAACCCTGCTTAACAAATCAAAACAACCCGCTGTCAAGATGGATACATTTGAGAGAAAGGTTCTCCAAAGGTTATACGGCCCGATCAATGAAGATAATGGATGCAGAAAACGCTACAATCACGAATTGTACGACTTATACAAAGAGTCTAAACTTTCGACCCATGCCAAGCTAATGCGTTTACGTTGGGCCGGTTATGTCCAAAGAATGGATGACTCAAGGATACCAAAAAAGCCCTGTATCTACTACCAGACGGCAAAAGACCAGTTGGCAAATAAGGGTCAAGTTAAGAAGACAATGTCAAGGCCGACGCGGCAAAACTGCTCAACACAAGAAACTGGAGACAAGCTGCGGAGCAGAGAGGCGTCTGGAGGAAGAAGCTGATGGAGGCCATGGCTCGAATTAGGCTGTAGAGCTATCGAATAAGAAGTATTGGTGTCTTATTTCAGCAATATCTGCCGCTAAGGGACCAAAATTAGATATAGAAGGAGGTTTATATGCTGTACCAAGCAGACAGTTTTGCTCATTGAAGAAAATCTCAACAAATATATATTCAGTTACTAAGTTAGCCTCAGATTGAGCCACTAATTTAGCATGAGTAGAATTATTTACAAATATAGCAACCTCACCACCAATACTACCAACACGATCGTTTCTAAATACTTTGAACACTTTTAGAATAATTAAAGAATCAGCAGTATAAGTCCTTAGCCAAGTCTCGGAAACACAGATCACATCAACAGATAAATTATTGAAAATATACCTGAACTCATCAATCTTGGGGAGGATACTCTGAGCATTAAAGTGACAGACTTTCAGACCACTACCAATTTTGAGTTGAGTTAAGCAATGCACGGGGATTACAACCGGAGTTATCAGACAAAGGAACATTAGAAATTGAAAAAAAAAATTAAAACTTATGATAATACTTCCTTGGAGATTCTTATTTCATTATTATTAATTGCATAATTATTACTAAGGATATTGATTTTTTTATTTGCTTCTTATATATTACTTATCTTTTGAATATCAACTTCGATACAATTAAAGTCGCTGAAACAAATAACACAAAACATTATTAACTTACCCTAAATCATTTTTGTCCTAATCACTCATCAGCAATTTCAAAATTCATTAGATAGCAACGATTAATAAAATAGCACAAAAATCACTGCAAAAACAATTACGTCATTCACTAGTACCCAAGTGCCTTTTTTTTTAAATTGAAATTTTCAATTGGATAATTTTTATTAAGGTAATCTAATCGCTTATTCGAAAACAACACAAAAAATACAAGTCTATAGTAATTAACAAAAAACCAATTTTTTCTATTTAAATCACAGCAGACTAAATCACAACGTTATCTTTTTTACCTCTTGAAAAACAAACGAAGAAAGAAAAAATACACAATAAAACCCGCAATGTTCAATAATAATACAAAAAAAAACAATTTACTACATTCAATAATAAATTGATGGTCAACAGGTAAATTTCCTTTATATGAGAATAGACGATATAGAACTGATAAGTACTCTGTTCGCGCGTTATCAGCAATAGACAGACAAATTGACACAATCAACGTTTTCTATGACCACCGTTCACTTCAGTCAACACGGACATAAATCATGGCCGATGATTCTTGGAATTAAAGCGGTGCAATAATAATGTTGAAATATTCAATAATAAAATCGCAACAGCATCGCCTGTATTATTTTTCAAAAAATCATCGAGCATCGACAAATTGCAAATTGATAGGCCAATAAATACCGACACACAACACTCATCCAAAATGCGGACGTCTTCCTTTCGAAAAAGGATATTTGGTATCCGAGTTGAATACTAAATTGTTTCCTGAATAAATCACTTTTTTTGAGTTCTTGAATATTTGAGGGGGGATGGATACTCTTTATACGTATATTTTTTTTATAGATATCCTTATCTTTTTCCTTTATCGATATTCTGCATAAATTTCAACCCGTTATAAAAGGGAGGCGAATCCTCGAGGATTAATTTTATCTTAAGGAACACTCCTTTCAGCACGAGATCTATACATGTATATATTTTTTTGTTCAGACAAAAAACACGTGCCTACAGCCTACAATTTCAGCTCAGTTACGATTCGAACAACACAAACTCGAACTGTCGAATGACGAAAGACTGACTAAACAACCGTTAACCGGACGAAACGACGACTCAAAAAGTTAAGGCGAAAAAGCTCAACCTCTCGTTTTGACAGACTGTATTCGACTGAAAAGCTTTGCCGTGTCGTCGACGATTGTGGCACGGAGCCGCACCGCTGATAAGCGTCGCAGCCGCGATAATAGCAACACCCGACCGAACGAGCAATTCAGCTTTCGGGGATGCAAGAAGCTGTCGACGTCCTTCGCCAAAATCCTTATCCGTTATCTAATGGCTATGGGTGTTATGGACATGTGTAACGCCTGCAAATTGGGCACAGATCTGACCTGAATGTCGGATTCGCTTAACGGAATTCCTTAAAGTGTACAGCGGTCGCATTGCGTGTGGGAGGGATGAATGTGGGTGGCTAAAGCTTCGCTGGGGAAACCCCCACAGTTTTGTAGCTTTATTTCCACTTAACTCTTGAATCCTGCTAAATAAGCAAAATTAAAAGGAGCTTCCTGCTGGATCTACCACTCCTCGAATTAACACGTAACAATATAACACTATCATTTCCGTTCGATGTCGAATCAAAGAATATTAACAATATTGCGTGCACAGTAAAGAGTGGCGGGGGTGGAAAATGATAAATTTATTGTTATAAACGAAATTTCTGTTAAGTCTAAAAAAAGCATTTTTCACTTTCGTTTCTATTTTTAAACTTTATCTGAAAAATTCAATTTCGCAGCGCGTTATATCGACGGCTAATGGAGTTATTCGCGTGTTATATTGTAGAACATATCCAGATTGTCAATGGATTTCGAAATTTTCGATGAAACAAAAATATAATTAAATTATGTAAGGCAATAGATACAAGTAAATTGTGATTGATAATTTGTAATTAATACTAAGAACTGGTTCTATAAAATGCAGCACTTTTTTAACTTGAAATTCGCAATGTGGGATTTCAAAAATTTAAAATATTGAAAAAACACCCACCATAATTTTTCTTGGAAACAAATTATTTCTACAAAAATTTCGATTGATTGAGCGTGATTGCATTGCAACTATAATTTGGGATCATTGACTGTCGAATAATCATCAAGCTTCCGCACTTCCTTTGTCCACGTTGGACTTATTGCAGAATTTGTTTGTTTTTTTTCCATCTCTTCCCCAAACAGGGGTTAGATGCTAATCCATTAAGGAAGTGGTTTCCAAACTTTATGATTCTGCGGCCCCCTGTTACGTAAAAAAAACCCTTGGGCTCCCTTATAAAATATGTAAATTTACATACTAGATGAGGTGCGCCATCTAGACTTTCGGCATTTCAACATTGAATAACTCCGACATTGAGCAAGAGATACTTAGGATATTTTCTACCATTTATTTCAAATCAGTTTTCGAATTCAATGTCCATCCTCAAAAGGCCTCCATTCAATAAATACGCAAAAAGAAGCTGTTTTTGGACGTTATAGCAGCCACTTCAGCTCGTATGTTAGCTAATGCGCTTCGGCTGTCTGGCCTAAACTTTACTTTTTCAAGAATTTCATTTTAGTGGCTGCGGTGTGGCAAGGTGTGCGGTTTTGTCGAAACGAGGTTCGTCAGATCTTTTTCACGCGTTTTCGGGCACACGAATTTCACCATCATCCAACTACAGCGTGCATCGTCGGAGTTCAATACGACGGCAACAACTTCGTAACAGACTTAATGTTCGCCGACGATAGCGCTGTTTTCGCCGACACGGATGCCGAAGCAACGGACATCTTATACGATATTTCCCGCATCGCCCAATCATACGGGTTAAAAATCAATGCGGAAAAGACCAAAGTGCTCACAACGGATGGATCAAGAGCCAGTGTTCACCTCGATGGAACCCAAATCGAACAGGTTCCAAGGTTCAAATATTTGGGATCATTGGTTGAGGAAACGAAAGTAGCATCGACGGCCGACGTTCACAGCCGTATCGGCCAGGCAACAGCAACATTCGCCTCGCTCAAGTGGTGCATATGGAAACGAGCAAATATCTCCATCAAAACAAAACTACGTCTTTACCGAACGTTGATTCTTCCGATTCTTCTTTATGGATCTGAAACGTGGACACTGCTCAAACCGGACGTTAAGAAGCTCGAGGTCTTCCAAATGCGATGTTTGAGGCAGATCCTCCGTGTCTCACTCCGTGATCGCCTTCGAAACGAGGTTGTCAGACAAAGATGCGATCAGCAAACACTGATCGAAGAAGAAATGCAAAAACGTCGACTACGGTGGTTTGGACATGTTTGCCGAATGGATGATAACCGCTTGCCACGTAAACTTCTCTGGCGAGACCGTCCTGCAGACTGGAGAATACAGCGATCGGCACCGAAGAAAACCTGGTTGAAGAATATCGAGGGTGACTTAAAGAATCAACGATTATCAGTTACCGAGGCTCGAGACACCGCCAAAAACCGAGAAGAATGGAAGCGAATCGTGAATAGAGTTCGGGACCCAGCGGCACCGACAGCAGCGTATCCGTTAGCCAGCTAACGGATCAAAGAAGAAGAAGAAGAAGAAGCATCGTCGAGGGTTTCTCAAAATTTGAAGAAAAATGATCCGTGATGGTTTTAAGCGGACTCCGTCAATGACTTTGTCGTCGTGCAGTGGTGTTTCGTGAATGGCGTGTGGGTTCTTTGTTCCCCAAAATCGATAGTTTTCTTTATTGACGGATGTGACCCAGCGAGTGTAACTAAACCAGTCTAAACCCAGTCATAAGTCGTAAAGCGATATCAAGTGTGCGGTGAAAATCATGATTTCACATTTACTAATTGAGAACCAGGTTGTTGTTAGCACACGAAGAATAGAAGGTGTCAAATTCAACTTGCAAAAGTTTGCAACCCTCAATACTCTTTATGTGACGGTACAATTTGATGTCATCAGCATAAATCTACAGTGTCTTAGCAAGGGAACAATGTCATCAATTGATAGAATGAACAGAAGAGGGCCAAGATGACTGCCTTGAAGGACACCAGATGACGCCTCTATAGTTGTAGATTTGAATCCATGGAAGAGAACTTGGTGGATCCTGTCAGCTAAGTAAGACTGGAACCATAATAGAAGGGCTTGCGGAAAGCCTAACTTTTATAGTTTGAGAATTATAATGGAGTGGGCGAGCTTGTCAAATGCCTTACTAAAATCAGTGAACTCAAGAAGCTTGGTGGTAAGTTGAACGAGCTTTAAGAAAACCATGTTGATTCGTTGAGATAAGCTTCTCGCAGATAGGCACGATTGCAGAATAAATTATGGATTCAAAAATTATCGGTATGGCAGACTTCGCAACTGGTAATAACTCGATATGGGCGAATTCTTCCAAAGAGTAGAGAAGAACCCTTTACGGATTTTTGAAAAAGAGGGTTTCAGTGGATACTAAAGAAACTCCACACAGGTCTCAAGGACAGCAGAAGAAATACAGCTTAGAGGTGACATAAAAAACTCCTATTCTGAAGCTCTCTGATCTTAATCTCTTATGAATGATGTTATTTGTCGTTTCTGCTTTCTGTTATAAATTCTTCGAACGCCTCCGCACTAGCCTCGTCCCAACTGTCGCTCGCTTACAACTTTGCCTTGCACTTGGAACATTGCGACATGCACGAAGGCATGCTCTCCGTCCTCCGATATATTTTGGGGATCTCGAACAGTACAACGCATTGATGTGTCCGAAATGTTGGAAGCACGTCCAATATTTTCTATGCTCACTTAGGGATTCTGGGATATCGTAGCTCAATTCGACACGGTCTCTCGTGGTGCACTTTACCACGTACGGTACTTTACCACGTTCTAGATCATAAATGCGTTGTACTTCAGTACATCTATTAGGCTCATACCCATTAACATGAGCACGATTTCGTCGGGCGCCATGTTGTACAGGCAAAATACACACGAGCATATTTAGCTGATGTGCCACTCTCATTTTCCGCGACGAGCTCACCCCTCTCGTAATAAAGAGGAGACGAGTTTGCTTGGGACCTTCTACGATTGGCACCCTACGATTGGAGCCCTAATTACAGTCCGACGTTATGCATTGCTATTCACAGGAGAGGGTTCATGATGGATTCGGATACGGATATCTTCGCTCTGGCGAGTACACCTTAAAAGCTAGGGAACAAGCAGCACCCAGCCCTTCGGATAAAGTTCGTAAGATATTTCGTGACATGTGATCGCCCAACACCAATTCGCTCGTCTTTGAAAGCCATCATAGCCTAATACCATCTGTGTCCTCACCCCAGGCAAATCAACAACTAATCAGATTGGCACCCACATGTATATCTCTTCGGGTAGCCCTTGCAGTAGGATTTATAGCATACGACAAGGTAGACCAAACTTGTGCTGAAAGTTTTTCATATAGCAAAACGGCTCAGCATTTTGGAATGCCGGATTAGTTCGCATTGACGCGAAATTGGGATCAGCAGATAGAACAGTTGCGAAAAGCGAGACCTGATCCCGGTTGTACATTCGAATAAGGTAGTAAGAATATGTAAATATATCCGACGGCCTCGCTCCAAACATAAATGAGAAGAAATATGCAAATATATAAGAGATTCAAGATATTTTCGTTATGAATAACTAGTTTACTGGCCTGCAATGACTGTATTATTATTTTTAAAATATTTGCATTAAATCAACATTTTAAAATAAAATCAATCCTGAATCTGCATCCGATAAAAACCACCAAACTTTATGTATATAAACTCAGCCATAAAGTGTGTATACAAACAGTAGATGCAAATGCGTTACCAATAACAATTACCACAACTGAAACCGAATGGAATACAGAAGTGCATAACAATCATCAACAATCGAGAATATAAATCACACTAGACTTATGGGAACACACTGAAAGTGCTTTTAATTCAATTACAGTGAAGCAAATCATAACCCTGAAATATAGTGCAACTGCAAAGTGGGTATGGCATAGTGCATTCGTTGCGCAACTGCATGTTAAACAGAATATCGTTGCACGAGATCGGAAAGTTAATTAGCTTCAAGAGTCTTCATCAGTGTCAAGAAGAACAATATCAGTGAAGATGTACAAATCAATTCAATTGGGGAAGTGTAAAATTGATCTTGATTTTTATGTAAGAGTGCAAGCCCATACCTAGTCTAGATGGGAATGAGTAATTGAGATGAAATTTTGAGATTATTAACGACAAACAATCATTATTCTTGCACAATTATGTACAGGTAGCAGCGGCAGCAACCCTCATGCCTTATAGCACACCTTATTGCGCGGATGTAATCAATCCGCACAACCAAGCAATTCGTATTCGCTAAAGCAGCAAAAAGTAATTATTTTTATCAACTCTGAAGTAGCGAAAACCTCCTCATCGTTAATCATCCCCGGCAATCGAGCGGATGATAAAGGAAATTTTTAGCATCGTAAATTTTTGATTGATAACATTGAGTTGCAAAATGTTCCATACAAAAAAAATACATATTTACATGAAGAGCGTGATTTTCATAAAAAATATACTCGCTTGAAGCGTTCAATAAAAAATAAAGATAAAATCTTTACGCTTCCTTTTTGCTTCCCAGTTAATCTTTAAGCTTCACTTTTTTCCTTTGTATATTCCCTTTTCGCATAATATCCAATTTTCTGAAGGAACCGTCGCCGTCGCAATTTGTTGAAATGCTCAAAAGCAGTCCTCGTGTCAATAACTTTTCGATAAGGGCTTAAAATGCAACAGATAAAAAGTGCCTTTGAGCATAACGACTTCTTTTTATCCAAAAGCAAACATGGCATTACCGATGGAGCTGTGGAGAATGTCCCGAATTGAAACTTGAATTGATTCCAATCAGACGAACCTTGCTGATATCAAGAGGAATATATTCATCCAAGTCCTTTGTTAAAATTCTGTGATGCAAAGTACTCGCTCATAAATATCTTCAAACTAATCCAACTTTTTTCCATATCTAGAATCTACTCAATAAAAACTCAATTCAACATTTCAAAACTCGAAAATGATAAAATTTTGATATGGGCCTGTAGAATGTCGCAAACATTTCCCTGCGTCCTTAGAGGCGGGAAACTCAATTAAGTTCCTATCAAATCAATACAGATCTCAAGGGGCTTGTCTGAGCGTCTTCAATTTCATGATATCAGGGTAAAGTATCCTTTCTAGACATGTGGAAAAGTTTTTTCTTCTCGCTGGCTAACTTACGACGGCACTTAATACCATAACCAGGACATTCTTGGGCCAATCTAATCAACTGATGGCAATAACTCCGCCACGATACCAACACGTAGTTGGCGAAGTCGTATCTTGTTACTACTTCAAATTAACTTGATGACTGCTTTTTTTGGGGATAATTGTTTCGAAAGATGAGTGTAGGCAAACAGTGAAACGGTTTAATTTTTAAATTTATGTAGAATTCGTCTAGCATGAACGACAGGGAAAAGACAATGGAGCTTGAGGTAATCCCAATAGACCAGACCTTTTTAAATAGATTCCAAGTAAAACAACGAGAAGTTCTCAGATGGGATGTAAGTCCTTCAACATATTCTAATTCACAGGAGCGAACTTCAATTCCCAACGGCATTGTAACATTATATTGTCGAAGTTGTTTAAAAGTAAATAATATACAAAGAAACTCCTCGTTCGACAATGCTCAATATTAGATTTATTTCTAAAGGAGAAAGAGAAACAATGCTGAGCCCTAATTTAGTTTTTTATTGGCATTCGTTTTTTATATAAGATTCTTAAAAAAAGGGAAAGTCTTCAAAGAAAACTTGTTTCAGTAAAATGCTGTTGATTTCAGCTCTGACACTACAGCAATCATAATTGGTAACAGGAAAAGATGGTTTCAAGCCGTAGAAACAACAAACGCTGCACACTTGTTGGGCCTACGAAATTGAAGGACTCTAGCCAGTGAGCGAGAAGGTTGGAGGAGAAAACTAAAGAAGGCCAAGGCACGATTTGGGGCGATTGAACTGAGGGGTTGGAGAAAACATAATGCCCTGAAGACTATGGTCATAACGATGAAATTTTGTTGAGTCTGCTTCATTCTTCCTCACCAGCTAACTACACCTAGTGGAGGCTTGCGTGCCTCAAAAAAGTTTTGGGCTATGTCAGCGATGGTACGCAATTTCAGGGAAGCAGAGGTCGGCTGGAATGCGCAAGCAGAAACAGTACCAAAGAGCGGTATTTATTCTTGGCAAGATGGCCATGAATGAAAAGGCGGGTATTGTGCAATACAACAACCGGCTGACATAGAATCAAACCATCCCTCCTAACTACCAAGCTCGAGGTATCGGACCTAGTTTGGCGTGGAAGCCAAACTATTGGAAATGGTTTTGGACCACATCCTCTCAGGCAAGGAAGGACCAACGCTCTGCTATCGGTGCTTTCCATTTCCAACACAGCGAGACACTATATTCGACACAGCGTTTAGCTTTGTGTCGTTCTGTGTAAGACCAAGTGGAAGACTAGTTCATATAAGCACATGAGTCGACCGATTAGCAATCCGAGTAGCATACGCAACTGTTTCGGGACCTTGCCCTTGTACGGAAGTGGGAATCAATACATGAGTCTGCAGAAACAAGACCCATATAAAAATAGTTTGCGACTGTTCTTGCCGGTCGCAAGCGATTTCAGTTGTCTGGTAGCACCTCATCTGAACTACTTGCCATATTGCCAAATCTTCAAGGCTAAAAATTAAGTGGGCAAAGAACCCCGATCGATCCAAAGTCAGTTGCGCTCGTGCTCGCTCGTGGACAAAGGTTTCATTTTGGTTGCAAACTGGTTCTGCGCGTGATTATTGTGAAACTGGTTTGAAGCTGAGATTTCAAATCAGCCGACTCATTTGCGGGGGTGTTAATCTTAAATCGGTATGCTGGACATCTTATAAATGCTGGAAATCTTAATAATTAAACCAAGGGTATTAATTGATGTTTCAATTGGCGAGTGTTGGTAGGATTGTCTTGGTTGTGCTCAGCTGTGTCTAGCTGTGTCGTCCATGGAACACTTTGGATTTAGACTGTGTCTCTTGTGATGCAGCACGCCATGACTCTTCGGAGGATTTAGAGCCATCATATGCGAAGACCAAGCCTCAAATGACTTTCTAGGCGAAGATCAGGATCAAGAGCCTCAAACTTATTCCAGCTGCAGAAGCGGAGTTCCCACCTGGTTGCCTAACGGGCCTAGAGGCTCAATACCCTTCGGTCCCAATGGATGACTGGGTGGCAAGGGAACCACAGAAGAATAGGATTTAATTTTTTCTTCTTATCAACGAGGAGTCCTTCGAGATATTGAGGAGAGGAATGAAAACCGCCTACGATTTGACATCAGTTAATCCAACCTATAAAATCATAAACCCCAATCTTAGAAGAGTTCCCCAGCCCGGACAATCTGATAGTTGGATTGAAGTTAAAGGTGACGCCACAGTTACGCTATAGGCACGTATCAATAAAATAAGCACAGAATAGTCCAAATGAAGCACGGGACTTTACTTTTTTTAGACAAAAGGACTAAAACGAATTTGTATAGAACGAAGAAAACAGGGCATTATCTTGGTGCCCATTAGCATAATTAATAGACCCGTTCTCGTTCGATTGCGTAGGTCAAGCAACATTAGACGTTTTTGTACTTAGTTGGGGAACCACTTGGCAAACAGTCACGTTAGGAGTGGAATGGTTGATTACGAAAATATTCATATCTATAACAGACTCGTGCACATATCTATAGTAGAAGCAGTTTTAGATTTGCATGCCTGTATCGTATTTTTCAATTTCTGTACCCGATATAATAGTACCGGGAGCATTTGTTAGCTATGCGTGCCAGTTACGAGCACATATATGTATATGCTTCTAAAAATATGAGTAGGTCTGTACTTGGTTTGCACCGTGAATTTACCACCTAGAGCCAATTTACCATCTGTTCGTTGGGTGCTACTGCAACGGCAGACATACGCTCTGGGGAAGCACCGCGAATAACTTGCGGGGAAAGTCACTACATGATTTTATCATTAATTCAAACCGTGTGTGCAAGCTGTATAACCCCCAACCCATCAATCTTCTGACCAAACCAAACCGTCAAATATACTTCAATCTCTCAATTCAATACTACAGTATTCAAAAACGAATATATACATACATATATAAGGTATATTCGTGAACCACTTTCCTGTCTTTTCACAAATTTGTTCTCCCTCTCCCACAACCAACAATAAATATTCGCTGCCCTTATCTTAAAATTGCATTACAAATTTCAATCATCATCTTTGAAATCATCCTCCTCGGCTAAGCACTTTTCCCTGGAAGAACAGTAATCAGATTCTGACTTGTACTTTTCAAGAAAGTCTCTTTTAGCTGCCTGTGTCTGCCTCGGCATTGAAATAAAATTTATGACTCCCTCTAGTGTACTTACAGTGAATTCGTACATCTTCAATGTAATATTATGCTGGGCTAACCATTTTTAAGGAAAAGCCATGTTCAAGGATGCTATTTACAGAAATTGTCAATATAAAGGCGAAATTTCACTACTTATTGTCCAGGATTAAAAAATTGAGTGAGTAAATTTTCTAGACCCATACTAACAAAGTTGGTGAAAATTTTGCTCGATTCGAAAGGGTCAGTTGGTCACCAAATAAAAAGGGAAAATAAATGGTTGCCAATTCTCCTGAATTCAATGGAAAAAAATCCAGACTCACAATGTCTATAACCAACAATGTCTACATCCTTGTAAATTGTGTCAAGCTTCCACATGAAATTCAATCTAAACTCGCAGTTATTTTACGTCCAGTTAAAGTCCAAGAACAATGCCCACTTGGGAATCGTTGTCCTTCAAAAAGGAAATCCTCTGCTTAACATTTCGAAAAGTGGAGTTTTAAAGCCCGACCAGCTCGAATGCGGCCCAAACAATCAACAGCTCAGCCGTGTCGTGCCAGCTGAAGGAAGGCAAATTTCACTCTAGTATCGTTTAGTTCTTTGTCCTGTTTACTTAATCCTGTGGACTCCCACTGTCTCTTCCACTTGATGCAGGACTTGAAAATTGAAATTCTGGACAAATTATCTCTTCCCTTCGATGGGAGATTCTCGTTGCCCCAAGTAGTCAAGCATCTCATTGTGAAAAGACTTTGGCCTATCCACAAGCCACACTTTAAAGGAAATTGGCCTGAAGAATCATCTCAAGGACTCCATTTCTGTTTTTTTTTCCTTCTCCCTATTTTTTTTGTCTGAGCAAATTCAAGCCTCCTTGTGGTTTCCTTAGATTTGAATGCGTTTAAGGGAAGAAAAATGGTCAGAATATCCTTAGGTCAAGGGGTGGATCGGCTTAAGAAGGACGTCCGTCCGATTAGTTTACGTGTTTTGATCCCGAAATCTTAAATATTTTTTTTCCTTTCTTTTATATTGCAGATGTCCTTTAAGTAAAAAAAATCATTCCTGCTTTAGTGTTAGTGACGGCATGACTTTTTGCGATAGTTTGTAGCTATTCCTGATTTGCATAAATACTGCCTTTTCGAAAACAGATGCCAGAATTTAAGGACCTATTTGTGACCCTTATCTTGAATTAGGGATGCAAATTTATTTTAAGGTTGTTGGGTTCTTACAAGTTTTTTAGAATATTTAATTTCGCTTATTTTTTTATTTAGTAGATTTTATAGTTTTTTCTGGTTATTACATGTAACTTCTGTTCATAACATTGAATCATCATCCCTGGGCTTTCATGCATATGAACGAAATAAAAAAAAGGATAACAGAAATAAATTGGAATATTATGAAGAAAGTTTCATATTTTTTGGTGATCTAATAGATTCCAATCAAGCCCTCCTTATGGTCTCCAACAAATGGGATCGTTTTGGAATAAAAAACTCATAAAGAAAGTTTATACCTATTTTGCAACGAAACTGATTCCATAATAAAAACGGCTCTTTTGGAAAACTTTTATTGGCCCGTAAATTTGTACAATGACTATGCCTTTAGTTATCCAGACGGTACAAATGACGACGGGCCCTATTCTGATTCTCACTTTCACGGCGAGTGACTACCCAAGACACAATTTTACATTACACTTTTTATTTGAAAATGTGTCTTGGATTGTCACTCGCCGTGAAAGTGAGAATCAGAATAGGGCCAGACTAGGTTATGTTTTACTATCCATGCGGTCGCAATACCAAAGTAACGATCATTTTTACTTCAAATTAGCAATCATAAGAGTCATTGCCAAAAGATGGGCAATAAAAGATGAGCTCTAAGAAACTAATATCAGAATTAATGTAGTATTCTTAAAAGTGATGCCATTCTCTACTTCCTTTCCCGCAGAAGATACCAAAGGAATTTAAATGCAAATATTGCATTTTGTTATTTTTTGATGGATGATCTGAGTGTAAAACTGATTCAGAAAAATGATTTCAACTCAAAACACTCCGCAGACATCGTTCCTCCTCAATACAAAAAAAATCTTCTGATATATTTATTCCAAACATTAAAAAACAAGGCAAAAAACATAATCGAAGCTTTTCTACACAATTTCATACTAAAAAGTTTTCAGCGTAATGAAATTGCGAAGAAAATTGTGTAAAGATAAAAGAGGAAGCAAAATTACAGAAGATAGGGTCTTTCCAAGAAACCCTGAATAAGCAAGAAGTTGAAAATACTGACAACGGCGAACATGAAATACACAGGGTAGAAATACGCGTCGAGCCTCCACCCTTTGGGGAAGTAACAGAGGCAATAGCTAAATTTAAAAATGGCAAGGCTGGAGGAAAGGATATGATTATTCTGAAACGGGGAGGAGAAGTTCTACATCAAGAAACAGAAACACTACCATCAAAATGGTCTGCAAGTGTAATAGTACCCATTCACAAGAAAGGTCGTAATAACTATAGAAGTATATCACCGTTAAACACAGGCTATAAGGTGTTCTCCAACACTCTCCATAACAGCGGAACAATGTAGCAGAATTTAAATACCTACGAATTATACATACAGTGCTAATAAAAACAGATCACTAGCAGCAAGTAGATCAAGGGAATTTATAGAAAGCTACTAAGCGGTAAGACCTATGGGCCCGACAACGAGGGAGACCCAGCCTCCGCTGGAGGGATGGTAGACCAGGACACTCAGAGCTTATGCCAAACTGGATGACATCCCGGACCCGTGAAGAGAACAGTTGCGTGAACCAGTATCGGAGCCCAGTTGTAGAGCCGTTAAAGAAGAAGAAGACTAAGCTCGAAAGCGCTGCCAAGAAGAAAGTAACTAATATCAACAGAGGCACAATTAAAACAGTTCTCACATACGGTTGTGAAATCTAAATACTATACGGACCTGACATGTAGTAATTAGAAACATTCGAAGGGCGACTACTAAAAATATTCGGCCTAGTAGTAGAGAACGAGATATATAGTCGTAGTCGTAGTCGTCACCATGAGTTGGAGCAACTTACGTAAGGCGTAAGGGGGAGGGGGTCGATCCGAATCTTACCCAATCTCACCGGCTACAGGGAGGTGCAATGGTGCAATATCTAGTACTAAGCTTGGTTTGAAGAATAGAGGAGAATATGAAAGATTAGAGGAGGTCACTTTTGAGCTCTAAGATGTACGAAATCGAAATCGATGTACGAAATTGTATTCAATTGCAGGACTGAATGCAGGATCCAGATGCTGAAAATTAAGTCGTGTTTCGTGACGTCATTTGAGTTGAAGAAACTGTGTTTTAGACCAATTATGACTTTCAGCACAGGGGTCTATAGTGGGAGGGAATGCTAAGTTAAGTTTAGGCCCCGGTAGTGAAACTCTTGATTCGACTGAAAGGTCACTTTCTTGACTCAAACAGCTTTTCGGGTCATGACGACTCGACTTCAGCACAGGGGCCTAGGTTTTGTAGAATGTAGCCAGGATTGTATCCAAGGCCTTTTTGAGTCTTATTTGGCGATTTGGAATATGTAATCATTTAATCGCAAATCCTCTGTTAGGGTCCATTAGATAATCGGTTTTGCTGTCAGTTTTACTGCTACTTATATCTGACGGATAAAATTGACAGACAGACTTGACTATCTCCTTCAGCTCATTCTAACAACCCACAGTTCTCTTTTTGGGCACACAACATTTAAAAGATTCGTTCATGAATAGCACAACATACAACTCGATTGTAAAACAACAGCCTTCCCCAGTCACTATTTTCGAACTCACACAACATTCAAGAATTAAAACGCATGGTTTTGGCACCCTTTTTTATGTGACAGATTTAAATTTATGTATCACCCTTTGTACTACCAGTCCATTATGTCGCACTAGTCGTGCCTTGTTGTAAACTCAATTCGAAAGATAGGATATAAGGTTAAGAGGAATCTGGAGAGACCTTGGGGGAACCCGAAGAAGCTTCCATTTAACAGACTTCGCGTAGACTGTTGTATCCTCTATCAAACTTTCGATTTAAGTTTACTACTACACATTACACATTGGCAAATACTAAATGAGTTACTAGTGTAGTAAAAAATTGTGACTCCTAAGCTTAGTTTATCTTACAAAAATATATTTTGTTATGTAGAATTCTCAAAGATGGATTTGGCTTTTATTGTCGGGATTGTAAAACCGACAACTGTAGGTAATTCATAAAAAAATTAACTCATAATCATCGTAATATATGTATTAACACTCAAAAACACTTTAGATTACAATATGTGATATAGCTCGACAAAGCTCGCCACAGTATATACAATCCTTAATTCGTTGACAAAGACAATTTTCCCACGATGCTGTCGGCATTGACAACGACTTTGGTAATTTCCCTCAAACAGATAAAACATTCAGCTAAATAAATACTCAAAGGGAACTTTTTCATTGTCAAAATTTTTACCTTTAAGCCCCCCGGGACCAACCTATAAAACAGTATAGAACGAAACTGGCGAATCTTAAAGAAAGCAGAAGATTCATAAAGGCCACATCGAAATAAACAGCTTTTATCTTTAAATTACAAGTATACTTCAGGATTTGTAGCTATACCAACAGGATCCACACATAACAAACAAAATTGTTGTTTTTTGGTTTCTTGAAGACTTGAGCACTCTCATAATGAAATAGGTATGCTAGTTAAGCACATTAATATATGTAAATATTCCAACAGTAGCCTGTCGAAAGTATTAATGAATTGTTCTTAATCAAAAAGGTCTCTAAAAGTTCTAGCTATGAATATAAATAAATTAAACAAAGCTCTTAAACTATCCAAAGTTTCTTAATTTTTGGGCAAGCCATATAAATACATATGAGGAGCGATATAAATACTTGAGGACAAACAAAAAGAGATTTGTAAACATTATTCTTAATTTACAATCCCATGTCGACCTTCTCAGTTGATATACGCTAATTATGTATATTACATAATTAATCTTTTATTTATCGATGAATTAATTGCTCCCCAAATTCAGAATCACTATTTATAAACTTATAAGTGACTTAAGCCACAATTGTAAATCACCATAGACCCGTCTTAATTACTGGTCACAAGCCCCAAATTTGCGGGGGTACAAAATGGGCGTTGAATATCCGCACAGCCCCGCTCTTGATTCTGTTGTAATTCATGGTCCTTTTAAGGATCCTCCACCCATCCCGTAAATTCAACGCATAAAATTGAATAATGGTATGACCCCTGACTCGTCTTTGCGAGTGCTTATTACTAAAACAGTTACTTCAGCCCTAATTACATCTCCTTGCATTAAAATCTACCCCAACTCACAACCCCTGAACACTGATAATCATTGAAGATCTCTCACTTAACTAGATTCCATCGCCACGCCATGCAGCGGCATAATTAGTGCCTAGAAGTAATTAGAGTAATTTTAAATCTTTCTTATTTTGCTTGGGGTGCGGGGGACGATGGTGGTGGTGAAAGATCAAAGTAGAGTGTCAATTAATTAGTTTACAACCCTATAAATTCCGCGTCCCCATCAATGGCATAGAACCGACTGGAGCCAGATAATTTAGTTTTTGTCGCTTAAGGCAATCCCGACCTTATCAGAACTCAATCACGGCATAGTTTATCAGCTGTTGGAACAAGTCACAGGGATTGGTGATAATGACAGCGCTAGTTGGTGGGGGTCTATTGATCGCTGGTATTTTCAATCGAAGCTTTTAATTCCCTCGGATTTGTCATTTCGTGGTTTATATTTAATTTCACACCGAGCACACGTTTTAACTATCTGTGGGTGCAATCACGTCGCAATCTTTGATGGTCTTTTTATATGACTTTGAGCTATTATTAGACCACTTGACCATCTGGGGATATCAGTTTTATGTTGCTACTGACATTGGCGCCCTATGATTTGTTCTATTATAGACTTCTAAAGTGGATAAGTGTTATCACTCCTCACGTGCTGTTATCTGTTAGAAGCTGGTGATAAGGTAAATGCGTAGGTGTGGAAAAATACATATTGTAATTGGCATTTTTATTAACCGCACAAATATTCAATATAAATAACAAAAAAACGGGCGGTAATACTACGTATCTACATAAATACTTCGTGGAGGGTCCATCAATTGGCTTCAGAGGATTAGTAAACTACAACATAACAGCACACGGTGATTTGTATTTGGATTAATATTTACTAATTTTGTCTCTAATGTGTTACGTATATTACATTTAGATAATTTTTTGTTTTTTCTATATGTGGGCTGTAAGTGGGATATTTGGTGTATTTCGAGTATTTACTATTGTGATAATAGCTAAAGAATGAAATATGTATTAATGATGCCACAAGAAAACTGCAAAGGGCAAGTGAAGAGCTATAACAAGTGCCATAAAATTTATGGGACTAGCCATCGGTCCAGTTGAGATAGTTTTATTATGCTCAGGGGCAAATCCAGAACCAATTTTGGGGGTGGAGATAATAATAATAATAATAATTTATGTGTCCTTGTACAAAAGAACACAATTATTATAAGCGTACAAATAAAATAATAACAAAAATTGACAAAAAAAAAATATTAAAATTATACTAAGATAAAGTTAACTACAAGTTAAAAATTAAAAGTAATATTAACAAAAAGTAAAAGATACTGAAATGAAAAGAACGAAAAGAAGATTCAAAAAGTGAGTGACCCTACAAATTTTTATTTACTAGATGTTCCTTCAGGAGTTTGTTGAATAATCGCCAAGAGGGCCCGCTCCGTATAGAGATGGAAAGCTTATTCCACGTCTGTTCCACTGTTCATATACGAGCCGCCAAAAGGTATAATTGAACGCGACTTGTATTTTTCTTGAACAATAAGCATTTGTAAAAAATGAAATAGTTTAAAAAAACTAACAAATACGCTTCAATTTTAAAATGAACCAAAAAGTAAAAAATAATTTTGAATGTAAAGTTTTTATTGCTGCAGTCAGTAAATTAAATTTTAGAAAAGCGTGGAGCGATCTTTACCTTTATTCTTATAACACTGGAACTTTGCGTTAGCGCGCCACGCTTTTTCACATTTAAGTGAGTGGCTGCAGGAATAAAAACTTTACATTCAAAATTATTTTTTACTTTTTGGTTCATTTTAAAATTAAAGAGTATTTTTTTAGTTTTTTTAAACTATTTACTTTTATTTTCTTCTTTTTAGTTTATTATATGTCTTCCACCGTTTTGTGGTGGCGGTAACACAGCTTACTGTAACTGTAGTATTCTTCCATTGATATCGATGTCGTGGGCTCGGTTAGATTGCATTAAGTCAGAGTGGTTTCCAAACTTTATGACACTGCGGCCCCTCTATTACAAAAAAACCCTCGACGCCCCCCCCCCCCCCATTAAAATATGTTTGTATACTAGATGGGATCCGCCATCTCGAACTTCGATATTTCAACTTTAAATAACTCCGACAGTTTTCAGCCGATTTTGACAAATGAGCAAGATTGATTTAGTATATTGTCTACCATTATTCGATACGCGAAAAGCAGCTCTTTTTCGAGCATCCTGCACAACATCGGGCAGCATTTCTCAGGCGTTATAGCAGCTACTTCGGCTCGCTTTGAGTTCGCTAATGGTCTTCGGCATACTGGCATAAATTTAACTCTTTCAAGAACTTTATCGTATTGCCTGAGGTGTGGCATGGTGCGCCGTCTTATTGAAAATAGGTTCATCAGACCTTTCTCACGTGCTTCGGACACGCAAAGTGCACAGGGTTTCTCCAACTTTGGAGAAAAAGCATACTGCGTCCCAATCAGTGACTTTCTCGTGGTGGAGGGATGTTTCGTAAATTACGTGTGGGCTCTATTCTCCCCAAATTTGACAGTTTTGTTTATTGACTCCGCCAGAGAGTGTAAAATGAGCTTCGGCATCGATCATTCTTTCGACGGTATTTCCATATTGCAAGCGATGTGGCCTGTCCGTTGGCAACAATCTTTGGGTAAGTTGCATTTTGTATGGGAAAAGATGAAGATCTTGCCTCATATTCTTCTTAGAGTCGTTCTACTCAATTCCCTCTTGTATCCGCCACTGAATCCAAGAAAAGCACTGAAATAACCTTGACCAAGAAAAGCACTGAAATAACTAAAATTTCTATACTAATTTCTGCGATTTGTTTTACACTTACCACTTTAATTTATTTATGTTATAATTTACAATTGAACATTAACTATACAATAAAGGAACAAAGTTTTTAAAACTAAGGAAATTTGAGTATTGCAGTCCTTGGAGATTGATCCAAATCCGAAGAGCCATCTGTGTCCGTGCTTTTCTCGAACAGGCTTGGACTACTAATGCTGAATTCTGGGATTAAATCGTAAGGATTAACCTCATCCTCACTACTTCTTTGGAGGGCCAGACACTCCCTTGTAGGCCTCGGTTGGCTGTTGTGGCTGTATATTGGGTCCTTTGTCTCCTGGCCGTCCTGGACTTGGAAGCCCCATAGGGCCGCTGCCCGCTCTCTGTTGAGGTCGGCCTTCTGTCGCTGGCAATCCTCCGGTTGGCTTTGGAGCGGCTGTTGGCGATAAGGCTGCGACGGGCGCTGACGACGGAGCAACTGATGTTGGCTTTGCAGCTGCTGGCGTGGACGCTGCTGGGACGGGGAGTCCCGCACTAGGGATTGGAGGTCCAGTGTTAGCGACGGAGGGTCCCATGCTGGTGAGTGGGAGCGTTGTGTTTGATAATGCTGGTCCTGTGCTACCGCCTGTTGTGTATGATGGTCCAGTACTTGGAAGGGTAGCTCCTGCTGTCGGATATGCTGGTCCAGAATTTGTGTATGCTGGGCTTGCGCTGCTGTACGTTGGTCCAGAGGTTGTGTAGGTTGGCCCAGCGCTAGTGTAGGCAGCTGGCCCGGTGCTGCTATAAGATGGTCCTGTTGTTGTAACTGTAGGTTGCTGCTGGTATAGGCTTGCGTCAGGCTGGTACATTTGGTCGTAATCCTGTCCATAGCCTTTTCCATAGTCTTCATATTGTTGATCTCCGCCTTCGTAAGATTGCCCATAATCCCCTGCGTATTCGTTACCATCATATTCCTGCTGTTCATATCCATAATCATCTTGGTATTCATTTCCGTAGGTTGGTTCATTCTGGGCGGCATATTGTTCATTATTCCCTCCGGTACTGTATGGTTGTGTGTCATATGATTTGGTGTCGTCTGGTAGTAGCTGTTTCGCTGGTTCAGGTTCTCTTCGACTTCGCTTATCTCCTCCTTCGCTGAAGTTATCCTTTCTATTTTCATCATCTCCATAGTCGTAGGTTTGGTATTGGTCATCTGGTTTGCTGACATCTGGTTTGTCGACACGTGATTTTTCAGTGTCAGCGGAGCTCTTGGGTCTTGACGGTGGATCGTACTCAAGAGCTGCTGTTGGATAATAAGAAATAAATCATTTAAATAATAATAAATCTTTACTAAATAAATATGGTTTAAAGTGTAATGTTGTAAAATGTGTTGTTGGTGTTGTTGATGTCAAATGAAGACTCTTTTATGTTGTAATAATTGTTGTTTATGGAATTTTCTTTTTATTAGGAGTATACTAATGGTACACAGGAGTACACTAATATGACTGATAGCAATTAAAAAGCTTTAATAATGAAATAAATAATTTTGAAATATAATAATAAGAAGAAAGTAAAGTAGAAGTACGACAGCAATAGCCTGAATAATTTTACATCTTCATTAAGTTACTGCTATTTTATTGTGTTGCAGCTGTTTTCATGAATGAATATATTTATGTATTTTTTACTTCTTCAGATATATGTAATTCTATTTCAAAACAAAATACACTAAAATTATAGTATAACAAAAGTTTGTAACAAAAAATGTTTCGTGTTATATGTATATTAGGGTGACTGTAGTGATAAGGGAGAGGTTTTTTTAGCGAATTTTGCCAATGGGAACCCGACAAAATGACAGCCTTTGCAGATTTTTAGATAGCCACAGTTTTAGCAAGATTAGAGCACGTTAAACCGTGACGCTACTCGCTCAATATTGGTAAAATCTACATTTTTTTTTCCTGATCGTCGGAGTTTCTGATCATATCTCCAGAACAGTTCATTCTCTATCCATGGGTAATGTCTTAAATTAAAGGTTATACTATTGTACAAAGGAGCTATAATACCCATTGTCATCAAAAACATGACCTGGTACCTCTAGGAACAAACTTCGAGTAAATTTGATTATGATGATGACTAATCTTTATTTTAGTACTTTAATGGTTTTTTCCTAAACTCTTATAATTAAGTAAAATTTATTAAGGAAGATGAAAAATAAGTAAACTAAAAAGTAAAATATACATATAAGCTCTATTCTAGAGCTTTGTTTAAAGTGGATTTGGAGACATCAAGATACAGCTGTCGGTACTTGCGAAATTAAGGAGATATTGCTTTTGATCCTCATCTTTGGTCAGAAGATTATTGAAATCAGTTATTAATTTGACTCCTCGTTGGGCCATGTCATTTACACAACCTTCAAAGAGTGGACGATCCTGTATCTTTCTTTGAAATGAGCATTTTCAGGCCAGGCACTGGGAGGAAGGAACTCTAAGAAAATCTGTGTTCATATGAAAACGCTCGAAGAAATTCATTGTCTTCTTGGTATTAAATTGGAAAATTCTGCTTCAACTAGTTTCAATCAGGGTTTCGAACCCGAACCGAACCCGAACCCTGAACCCGCTCCGGTTCAAGATTTTTTTTAAATTTTTTGAACCCGAACCCGAACCCAATCAAAAATTCGGTTCAAGTTCAATTTTTAACGGCAATTATTATCTAAGTGTGCGGCGCTTAAAAATTTAAATTTCTGATTTCGCAGAATTTTCTTTTTCTTTCAAACAAGATTATTAGAGGTGAAACCAAAAAAGATGACGCCGAGAAAAGACTCGATATCCATGCGCAGTAGAATCCCCGCATGCCATTCCCGTCCCTTAGCCTAGTCGCAACAAATTTCGAAGGGGAAATTTGAAAATACATAAGCACGTTTCTTATCCATATGTGGGCAATTTCTTTTTGTGTGCAGTTTTCATTTCCCCAGATGCGCGCTTCGGCGTCATCTTTTTTGGTTTCACCTCTATTCGTTGTTTTGTTTTTGCTGGGAAAAAGCTTGAACCCGAACCCGAACCTGAACCCACTAAATTTCAGGGTATTGAACCCGAACCCGTACCCGCACCCAAAATTTACAGGGTTCGAAACCCTGGTTTCAATTGTTGTTTTGGAAGCTTTGGATATACAACACTAGAATGGTCTGTTTCAATCTCGGAGCTCACAAGTAGTTCGTTTGTCATTTCTGATTGTTCCTGTTTGGTAATTGTTGAATCAAAAAACGCAAGAGCTACCAACTGTACATTCAAATACTCAATTCAATTCAAGTTAATGGTTGGAAAATCCATCACTACACTCCAGAGTCAAATCCGCAGTCACCTTAGTGGACAGCAACGGTGGAAAGCCGTTCAAAGTGACCAAAAATGCAAAATGTCGACCGCGAAAGTTATAGCGTGTGTATTTTGCGCTTCGACTATTTTAAAAAGGAAACAGGGATCAATAGTGAATATTACATTATGTAGCTAAGGGCTGAAATGGGGTCGGACTAATTTTTGCCGTCTTGTAGCGACTGCTACAAGGGCAAAATCGCGAAAAAACGGCCCAAATGAAGAAGAAAAAATACAATAAACAAGTCGATTTCACCAATGTCAAATGGCGATTCTGTAGTCAAACTTTAAAAAGTCAAAATGGCGGCGCCAATATTGCGGTACGATTTGGGCAATTACAATTCCATTTCACTGAAAATCGCTATTTGGGGGTGTCGGGAATATTGAATTATGTAATACGAAAAACGACCTACAACTTCAGCACCATGACCCTATTCGAATTTGCAATGATATTCGAGCCGAGCTTTGCATAGGAAAAGCCATCACAAACCAATGAGACAACAAAATTGATGCAGATGCGTATATACAACAAGAACAAATAACGAAGACGCGTCGTATTACACTTAGAGACAACATGAAAATGACAATAAGATATACACCAGCCGTTGTACGCGTATAAAACTTCGTAGCAGTGACCAAAACAGAAGCTTACTATTATAGTTTGTTATTGCAGTATACGCCTTACCGTAACGCGAGTGAGCTGAGAATACAGTAGTGCAAAAAAAGTTCTTCAAGATGCAATTGGTGAGCCCGCTTTCGATAAGGCTTTTTTTTTAATAGTCATGAGTAAAGAATGGACTGTTCCGGTGATATGATCTGAAACTCCGCCGATCAGCAAAAAAATGGAGATATTGTCAACTTTGAGCGAGTAACGGCACGCTTTAACGTGTTCCAATCGTGCTAAAATTTTGACTATCTTAAAATCTACAAAGGTTGATCATATAAGGGGATTCCCGTTGACAAAATTCCGACATCGATTTCTTACCGTCACCCTAATGTATATGTATGATGGTAACGTGTACATTTTACTATATTTTAAATTTAGATCTCCAAAATACCTTTGGTTGTCGGTAAATTGCTATAGCTATCATTCTTAACTACTCTATCATTACTGATTATTCTATTTGTAAGGAATTCTACATTTGACTGAAGAGCAGCTATTTCCATCCTGAAATGAATTTAATACCAAATTAATAAAATCCAACACTTTAATATGTTACCTGAAAATTATTTTGCTCTTCTCGACTGGAATCTGTGTCGCATTGACCCAAATGAAATTCTGGACTTAGATCCTTATAACTGGACCAAACCTGCCGTAAACGATCCATCAGCATCTCATTGATTCTGCGGAGTTCCTTTTTCTCTTCACTAAAATGATTGTTTTATTTTGTTTCTGTATATTTAAAGCTATTTTATTATAAAAATTAAAAGAAGTTTTTTTTAAAGAGCCACATCGAAAAGAGCAAATTTTAAATATGAATTCCAATTAGGCTTAAGTGGTTTTAGTGAAAAGAATCTTAAATATTAAGATTTTTGCAAATATGTAAGTATTTTTCAGATAAACCACTTAAATTGATAATATAATATAAACAGAAAGGAAAAATAACATTGAAATCATCCTACTAGTTTCTAAATCAGTCATTCATTTTCATTTTCATTTTCTGTGTTCTTGATTTTTGGTTTTTTGGGCACAAGTTTAACGTTAACATCGAACTTAACCGGTTGTGGCGGTATACAGCTCCAAGAATTTGCTTGCGACAACTTTTGACATGGATCAACCGGATCTATGGTTGATCCTAACAAAGGCTGTGAAGCATATGAAGCATTTCTACTGCAGGAATAATTCGACACATGTGGCTGTTGCATACAAGGGAACAGCCCTGTGCAGGGTGTACATCTAGATGATGATGACGTTGTGATCGCATTTGCTTGTCTAGGCGGTGCTGTTGGTTTATATGCGGTGTTCAGGTGAACGTTTTTCATACTAGTCCCTAAAGCGGACTCTTTTACGCATCGCACTCGGGGCCCTGAGAGATGGAAACCAAAAATCAAGTGGTTACAAAGCACGCATTTTTCAATGGTTTTAATTTTTTTTTTTTTGTTCTTTTTTTTTGCATAAAATTTATTTACATTGAACAGATGACAGATACGTAACTATAGACATTGACTAGGGTATCCGATCTCAGTATGGCACAGGGCAATACCCATATATGTAGTAATAGTCAAATCTCTAGTTAAGTATCTTTACTATCTAAACTACCTTTTAACTGCTAAAAGAAACACTACGAAATTCAGTTTAATTATCTTAACATATAGAATTAGGTACTTATGCTTAAGTGTTGTGTCCTCTAATTTATTTGTTAATATTTTGCATTCGTTCGTTAGTTTATCCATGAGTTGCCTCTGGCTTTGTATCATTTCTTCGAGTTCGGTAACCGTTCCGGCTATAAGACATATTTTAATTTAATTATTTTTCTTTGTTTTTTGTTTTTCGTTTGTTTGTTTTTTTTTTTTTTCATAATTCCATACACACAATTTAATTTTACTTAAATTAAACACTTGGACAAAAGACAACACATCGTGATTATCGTGATTTTAACAATAATGCTTTTAAAAAGCTCAACAAAATAGTGGTGAAAATTTTTTGTACGGGGGTTCTCATGGATAAACTATTGACGTTAGTCCTTTTTGGTGCTGATTTAAAAATGTAAAGAAAATTTTTGATTATAAATTTGGATACACATTATTGGTTTTTGTTTTTCAAATTGTGCAGATTTTTTTTTTCTTAAATTTTGCTACTTTTTTTGTAATAATTTCAATAGCTTACCCACGATTTGTTTATTTATAAAATAAAAATCACTTCTACAAACACACGTATGTTAACAAAAAATAATAACAAAACAAAAACTTATTTTATTATTTACCTACAATATTTGAAGACATATTTGACAATACTTTTAAAAATATTTGTAAGTTAATAGGGTTTGGCAAAACATTACTGTGGTTTTTCCCCGAATATAAACTTTTGAACGAATCTTAAAATTTGTAGTGAATGCCTAACTCTTAAGAATTTTGATAATCCAATGACGTATTAAACCCCGTTTGGATCATATCAGAACATTTAACTACCTACTTGTATGTTTAGATCCAGCGCCGGCCCTAGGGTAGAGCAAGTGGAGCGGTTGCTCTAGGCGCCAGGTGGTAAGGGGAGCCAAAATGAATGCGAAAAACAATTTCGAACAAAAAATAAAATTTTGTTGGCACTTTTTGAGGACGTTGTTTGTAGCTAGCCAAGTCTATGTACTCATCAATATGACTCGAACACGGCACAAGCTGCTTCTCTCTATATCTTCCGACTAGAGCTGCTGTTCGACATTTCAAAGTAAATTACATGGTCGACAGTACAAAGGGGCCTTCCTTAAGTCTCTAGTGTGTCACATAAAAAAAAAGCAGGGAGCACTGACTACAAGACCTTCCATTGGTGATACGGAGCTCTGCCATGGGCGGCCGTCCTTTCTCGCCAAGCACGTGGTATCAATATAAAATTACCTTAAAAAACGTTTGAAGATGGAGCACTTCTTAACGCACCACACATTTCTGGGGCTCCCACAGCTCCCAAAAAACGACCTACAAGGCCAGTTAGATATTTTTGGACCCATGCTTCAAGGTGTCAAATGTGGTCCCAGTGAAGGAAAGTTTTCGGGATTCTTCTTCAGGGAGGGCAGTCTGAGCCCGTAAACGCAGGGATGGACTACGTTGAGATCACGCTTTCATTGGAAGATCTCCTGCGGAAGTAAGGGCACCTACTCGGAGAGCGACTCTAAAAAACGACCGCTTTCAGAAGACGGTGTGGCGCAGCCTGTAAACGTTTTATGCGAAATCTGGAAGCTGGCTACTCCCGTGAAGAGGCTGCTAGGGTCTGCGCGGCCTCCAAGGAAGAAAAGGATACCGATTTTATTAATAAGAAGAGGGTTAGATTATGGATGTTCTCTAGGGCATAATAACCCGGCTTCGAAGGCTTCGGCCATACGGTTTGAAAAGCCTTCAGAAAAGTCGGACGCACCCATAATGAAGTCTAGAACGACTCCAAAGCCGACCTTCTGTCAAATAGCGGAAAGTGCCAGAATTGGCGTGCTTGCGACTAACAATCCGGAGACTCTTCTGACCACGAAACAACTAGTTACCTGTAAAAGGGGAGATAAAATCCCGTAAGGAAATGGCAGGCTGGCAGTACTCGAAAAAAGTTTTATCTAGGACAACTGGAAATACAATTTATGTGAAGTGAAAGCGTCGAACAAAGGGCGCCGAAAGACAATCTCACTCCACCCTCTACAAGGGCTAGGGCCGGCGCTGTTTACATCTTTCTTTAAAACGTTTTATTATAAACCTTTTTTAAAAGACCATCAAACGTTTAATAAACTATATATCTAGTTGCTTGCTAAGTTGCTTCTTGGCAGAAAACAGAATAACAAACAATGAATAGTGGATAAGTAGAAATCATGTTATCTACCACCTACATATATAATGAAACAGACGCCATTGTGTATATAACATGTAACATTCTGAAGTGGTTTGAATATGTATATATTGAACATGTATTGGACATGGATACGAAAGTAGAATACCAAAGAACAACTGTGAAGGAAATCCTGTAGGTAACCGCCCAGTAGGACCACAAAAATACTCTGGTAGGACAACGCAGGAAAGAACCTGGTTAGATACTCCACTAAGAAGACTCAGAACGCGATTCCACAATCTGTCCATACTCAACATGCACGCTCCAACAGATGAGAAGCAGGACGAAGAAAAAAAATAGTTCTACGACACCCTGATAAGAGCCTTTAATTAAATTCCGTCAAACGACATTAAAATGATATGGGAGACGCTAATGCGAAGATAGAAAAGGAAGAGCAATTCGCTGGCAAACTTAGCATACATAACCTCACTAACAACAACAACAATGGTACCCGCAGAATTAATTTTCCCACATCTCTCGGAATGGTCATTATGCCCACCTTTTTTCCCCACATAATGACGTCACCCGACAGGATTACGAAGAACCAGATTGACTACGTTCTAGTACAGAGAAGATGCGCAAGCAATGTATTAGATGTCAGATCCTACCGGAGACCATGCTGTGGCCCCGACTATTGTTAAAATCAGGAATAGAGAACGAATAGCGACGCAAATGATTCAAATGACGCCCAGGATGGAGAAATCAATGTGGAAAATTTAAAATTGAAAGAAACACGAACGAGATATAAGGAATTGACGCGAAAAGAATCTCAGAAAGGCAGGAGCAACAACCAGATAGTATAAATGAAATATGTGAATGCCTAAAAGACAGTTTAAAGGACCTTGCTGAAAACGATTTTTACGAAGAAGAAACAGGAACGATTGGTTTGACGAAGAATATAAAGCAACATTATAAGAAAAAAATAAAAATCATAAGAATTAGATCGCCAGACCGACCGGGACTAAAATGGAAATCTTTAAAGCAAAATGGTGATGCAGATAGAATTTTAAGGAAAAAGAAAGAGGAAAATGCGAAAATCCTGGACGCTAACTTGAATTTTAGCAACAAAAACATTAGGCAAGCATAAAGGATATAATGTCGATTACTGACAAGTTTTTAGTAACCCAACGGATGTTCAAAATAAATGAAAAGACTAATTGGAAGAGCTGCTTAACGAAAATGCTTCAACATGAACAAGAAGAGACCAGGGCCAACCCCTGGAGTAGATGAAATTGCTACTAAATTGCTTCAGTACTGCGGCAACAAAGTCGTAGAATGTCTACATAGACTAATTTGTAGGATATGGAATGAAGAATCGCTACCACAAGACTGGAACAAAGCAATTATATGCCCAGTGCATAAGAGTGGCGACCAACTTTGCTACAAAAACTACAGGGGATATGTCTACTGAGCTCAGGCTACAAAGTATTTACCAATATCTTCAAAGATGGGATAGAACCTATTGCTGAGAAAAAACTGGGTGAATACCAAGCGTATTTCTGTACGAAAATATCTACGACAGAATAACTTCCTCTTCCTCTTTAGAGGCTCTAAAACCGGAATCCGGTCCTGGCCTCTGGCAACAAATGTGTCGTTCACTGCAAAAACGGCGCTCCACACTTCAAAACACTCCAAAACTTATATAGTGCATCTCTGGAGCCGCTCCACACCCACAGCGAAAGATACGACAAAATGCGACTCCAATGCAAATCAACCTCGAAAAGTCTAATATGGAGCCATTTAAAACATCCGAATATTTAAAATAAAATTATCTTACTTTTAAAAATATCTACGTGTTGGTTGGTGATGATCAGGAATGATATATGAAGGTGAACATATACGAAAAGCAACTGAAAGCTTGTCACACATGTTTGATATCACACAACAAAACACACACAAAATAATCTAAAAAAAATTAACTAAAAAGTTTTCAATTTAATTAATAAAACTAAAAAACAAAAATAAAATTAAAAAACACACAATTCAAAAACAGAACAATTTTACCATGTTTTTCCTGCATTTCTATGATAGATTTATTAATATCCGCTCGTGTGGGTCGAGTTTCGTTTTTCATCTCGCCCATTGTTACCTTTAATTCGGAAAAAAATATAATTTTAGTTAATTTAGTTGTAATTTTACAATTTGCATAAATACCTCTTTTTCAAGGTTAGCAACTTCATCTATAAGCCGCAAGTTCTCCCTTTTGGCATGAAGAATATCGGCATCTGCCCGGTCCAATCTCTGCCGAAGTGAACTGATTTCAGCATTAAGGCGTGCAGCTTCGATCTTAGACTGTCGATCAGCCCTATCAACCTGCAGCCTTAGGGAAGTGATTTCTTGCTCCAGTGATTGCTTTTCAGCATTTACTTGAGCTATGTCGGAAAGGAAGTTGGCGCGTTTCGATTTTAGCTCCATTTTTAATTCCTCAATTTGTGCATTCCTTTGCGACAAATCTCGCTTGAGATCCGCCTCTAAACGCTTTTGTCGTTCAAGGTCCATTTGAAGCCGCGCTACTTGTTCCCACTGGCTAGTTAGATCGCCACCAAGTTGATCTACTTGATAGTTGTATCTTCGTTCAGCATTAGCTCGTTCTTCAGAGACCCTTCTGGCCATCTCGTGTTGCAGCTCTCTAACGCGCTCATGTTGACGTTCTAATTCCTCCCGAAGGTGTTTCACTTCCATTTCGGCTTGGGATTTTTCAAATATCGCCAAGTCTGCCAAATCTCGCTGTCTTTTAGTCGTTGCGTGCCTTCCCTCTCCCTTATATTCATCGATCGTCGCCTCCAATCTTCGTATTGTATCTTCTAGTGTACTTTTGTCTCTTTGCAGGCCTTCAATTTGCTTTCGCTGTGCGTCCGCAGTACCAGAGCTTCCACCTCCGTAAGCAATTTTCCTCTTAAGCTCGTCATTTTCTGCTCGAAGTTTCTTAAGATCAATATTTGCTTGTGCTAGTTCTGCTTCTAGTTCACTTATCCTAGATTCAAACACAATATTAGGACCACTCAAATGAAGTCTAGGTGTTCTTTCGTTCTTACGGTGAACTTTCTCGTATATATTATCATCGCTTTCTGATGATGCAGAAACCATATGACACTCAAGTCCAGCTAAATCTGATCGCGCATGCTCCGTTAAAGCTTCGTTTTCACTTATCACATCCTTGACTTTCCCGAGCAAATTTGAGAGCTCGCTGCGGCAGAACTTCGACTCCTTTTCCAATTGCTCAATGTAATCCTCTTGTTTCTCTATGAAGGTCATGATTTCTGGCGGTGCCGGTACTGTGTCCTGCACAGGAGGCTGAGGCGTTGACAGATAATCAGCGGCTGTTGTATATGTTGGTGCTTGTATGTTTTCCTTAGATAGTACTGTTGAATAGGGTTTATGCTTCCGTGTTATGTTCCGTGCTCCTCTATAACTTGAAGGCGAAAGGTATTTGGATATGTCTGACAATGCCGGTCGGTCTAAAGCCTAAAACCATATATTATAATTACCAAAAACAATTTCAATTTAATTTTAAAAACATTTACTAAGGTGCTCACCGATTGGTTGTCTGTGTCGTCACCGGACTCATCGTGCAGTGGTTTACTGAAGGGTTTTACAGGTGTATAGGATTCGGCCAAGAGATACTTCAATCTACTTACAGCTTCCCGATAGGCGTAATCTGTGAAATCCATATTTTTGGACTTCTTGGACATAGTTTTCAGGGACTTTACAGACCCGTTTGAGGTTTTCCTGAAATACATAATGATTATCTGTTAAGGATCACATTTTTACTGAACTAAAACGAGAAACAAGTGCACGCAACGCGAGACTTTTGTTGACTGAAAGGGAAAGGACTTGTTAGGGCAGCCCGTGGTCATGCGAACCAGTGTAACGCTTGAGTGGTTCCTTCAAATTTCTTCGTTGCTTTTGGAAAGGGTGAGAGGTGAATAATTCCTTAGTATTTGTGGTAGAGCTCAGCAGGTTCCCAAATGGTTTTTCGAATTTATATGGAAATATCGGATCAACTTTAGTTACGCGCATTATAGTGGTCTTACATTGAAACATACTATTTTTGAACATTCTTTCAAGGTAAAATTTAATATATTAATTAGTAATAAGTTCATGTATTGCATCATTGGCCAATCTTATTTTACTACATGCCGCTTATACGCGTACTTTCAAGGGAGACACTGGTCGTTTTATCATGCACTCCGAAATAGTAAGCGTTAATAATTAGGATAGTTAGTATAATTTGAGCAAGAATAGATTTACTGATAAAGAAAAAAGTCATTGAACTACAAAAAAGAGGGGAGCAAATCGTAAGCGATAATTACTGAAAAGTTTTTTGGCTTATGAATGTAAAGAAAATAGAGCGGGGGCTATCGAGTAATGGAATATAATGTACCCTCTATTATTCCGCAAATTCTCTAAGATAGTACCAGATAGATAGATACCAAACCAAAATGCTTAAAGTATCTTCTTTCGTTTCTACCCAGTTGGGAAGTGTCCGCTGGTTAGGGTAGCTTATTTTGAGGCCTTGTAAATATGCTCTGAAGGCAGCAATACTGGAGTTTTCATAAATTTTATAGAACGAAGAAAACGGACGATTATATTACCGACCATAAAAGGTGATATTAACATACTCAATTCCGGTTCCTCTTCTCTCGAACTCTGCTAATATTCGGTCAATCAGTCTGCCTCCGAATATCAGTAAGGTGTTTGAAAAAATTATTAATAGATCATTATCCAAATGGGTTGAGGAAAAAAAGATAATTACTGATAACCAATTAGGATTCTGGGCAGGGCATGATACTATTCATCCCGTGTCGAAATTGGCATCAGAAATACACTGCACCTTCATGAAAGGCCAGTGTACCAACAGGAGCATGACTGTTCGATTTTGTGAACGCATTCGATACAGTATGGATCGAAGGTCTTCTCTACAAACTAGTCACACTCGACATTCAAGACCTCAGCTATACACGATCTATAATATGATTTCAAAGAAGAAGTTCGTCAAAAGTGGCAACTTCACCATCCAGTATGGCCTTGATATTAAAAATGGTCTGCAACAAGGTGCCATAAACTCGTCGTTCTTATTTAATATCTTTACGAGTGACCTAATAAGTTCACTCCGCTTCGCGCTAGCGTACGTGGATGAATTGATTGTGTACAGGACGGGGCCGAAGATTGAAGTAATCCAGACGCTCCTATAATGCTACTTCGAAACAACCGAACATTATAGTGATGATTGGAAATTGAAGTGTTAGCAAATGCGAATCGATCGTCTTTCGTATTGTTCTAAACAGACCTCTACGATGTACAGAGGAACTGGAAAACCTTCCGAATTTCGAACAATGTTGAACAAGTATTAGAAAAGAAATCGGAAGCGAAAGGCTCTGGCTGGATCAGTACTTTTATTTCAATAGAAATGTAAGTGCTGCTCTTGGCAAGGCAAACAAGTCGTTTCACATGAGTAAAAGGCTTCTCTATAGCAGGCACCTAAGCCCACGAGCCAAGGTTATCTGCTATTAAGCCTTAGTCAGACCGATTTTAACGAAGTTTCATGACAACAATGTTCTCTATGATAAAGCATTTGTTAATGGGATAATTCGGAGAGCGTTCTAACCGAACGCGAGGTACACAGCTTGTGAACGCGCCTTTATTTCTCCAGATTCATTTGTATACCTGGATGCAAAAAGATTGGTCCCAGATAGATCGGAAGTGTCTCTTTTCTACCACTTGCATCGAAGAGAATGGGAATGTTCCGGAGCTCTTGAGATTCAGTACCAGAATCTCAGAAAGGGTCAAGAAAGATGCCGCCAACGCCTGTGTTTAGAATAGTGTTTAAGTTAATTAGCTTGTAAGTAAGTGGTGCGAGCTTTCACGAACTTGAGGACTAGCATCACTCGAGTCTGTGGCTATAACTATTCGTTGTTCTTTCTAATTTCATGCAGGAAACGTGATTTTCTACATGGGTCGGTTAGTAGAAAATCGCACTTTCTCTGAATTTTTCCTATTTTTTCCATTTTTTTTTATCTTACGGATACCAAGCCATCCGCACAATAGCACAAAAAAATATAATTTAATTTTAAGCCTAAATGGCTTCCTTAGTCTCTTACGGAGTTCTATTTTTCCTTGGAATACTCGGAAGCCCATCACTATTGTGTTCTTGCAGGAACCTCACTTGCTTAAGTTTTACTTCAAAAATGATCCCAAATAATGAAATAAGCAAGAGTGTTCGGATTCCTAAATGTGAAAATTTAAGTTGGCTTCACCAGCCGAATTGCGCAATTTGGAGCAAATTGGTGCATTGAACTTCAATTTTAGCCATTTTCACATACTGAACTCAGGAAAAAACAATCCTGAGTTCGCAAAATAGAACATGAAATTGAGGTTGAAAGTGAAAGCTCGCTTAACAGAGAGTAATCAACTGAAATATTGGAAAGTCGAACTGAATAGCTGGCATGTTCAGTTCGTGCTTGAAACTGTTGAATTTGGTGAAGCCACTTATGTGGATTGAAATGAACTTTATTGAACTGAGGCCGATGAAGGCGGGGTACAAAGAACTTTTTCGTTGTTCTACCATTTCGTCAAATGCTGACAAGCCTAATTCAAAGGAAAATTGATGAATAGAATTTGGACGACGCAAAAGTTTGCAGAGTTTTCCTTTTTAAAGTACGGACAGTTTTGACGGTGCAGTTGATATTAATGAGATTGCTAAAACCATCACAGTTAACTATTACTTTATTAATGAAAAAAACATATGTAGTTCATTATTATATAGCAGCTGTAGACTGTAGACTTTTCTTTCTAATGACATATGGTAAATCTGCCTTTTTATCTACTTCTTGTACCAGCAAATGAATATTAAATAAAGGAGGTCTCGAACAAAACAAACAAACAAAAAAAATGGATTATTATAAGGACAAAAACCAGCTTTTACAGATTAATAGCCTCAACTTGGATTATTTTAAGGACAAAAACCAGCTTTTACAGATTAATAGCCTCAACTTCACTGATTTGAAAACATAAAAATTGGCAATCAAGATTTCAAATGATTGTGAGAAAATATTTGTTCCTTGGACTGTTTTATTTGTTTTTTTCTTTGGCTATTGCATCCTTAAGCAAAAACATAATCTGTGTCATCGTAACACAATAAGATAGTTGGTCAGAGCTTAAAGATTACGTTACATACACTGATAAAGCGTATGTAAGTGTAACAAAATGTATCTCACTTGAAGGCTACTTGAAATTATGTCGAAAGGTGCAGCTTATTCTAATAAAACTGAATGTTACCTGCGTGAAGAAACGAATTCGAAATGTCTATAAGCAAAGACTTTTACTAAAAAAAGGAAAATCGAAGATATAAATAAAATTCACCATGAATAAAGTCCAAATTAGCCTTATGAACTAGATGCATAAAATTAGAGGATATAGCTGGAAATATGTTTATTGCTATAGTCATGAAAATAGACTATAGAGAAAAAACCAAGCAGTACTTGTCAAATAAGCACAAGGTTGCAGTAAACCTTATTGAGTATCCATGCGGGCCAAAAATGAAACTATGTCAAAGATGTTTAGAAAACATATCCAAATTTTGTTGCGATGCGTACGTAATCACAGAGTATCTTTTTGTTCAAGTACTCGTACATATTGAAACTAATAACTGACGTACTGTCGACATTATCTGCAAACATTGACCTAGAAAGTCCAGATCATCATTGAAGGTTTCATCGTATGAGAAACAATTTTATCCCAATAGTCCAATAAATTATGGTTAATCCTTAGACTCGTGAATAATCCAGTTTGAGAAATATATACTCCTTTATTATACTAAATCCTTGCCTTACTCTACTCCGCTTGCTCCTACCGCTAATACTGTCCCGATCTGAAATATTCCCAGGATTTGAAGATGGCTTTAATCCACTTTTATATTGTGAACGCGCACTGTAAACTGGAACTGAAATACCACTATAATAACTTCCAGTTTTCATTTTCTTTAAATATTTAACTTTATAACAATTTTCTTTTCTTTTATAATTTTTGTTTCTTTCCACTAGCACTGTAATCCTTTTTTTAGTAAATAACTGCAGCTTCTTTTTTCACAAGTTAATTTCAGGAACTTGATTTTCCAAAATTTCCACCAAATCGCGAATATAGAGAAGCACGAATATTAGAAATGGCGACGCTTGACTAAAATGACAAAAAGGATGTGACTGCCTTTTATAGGAGTTGAAAGTAATGGAATAAAATCGGTGGAATGAGACGCTCTAAGCGTTTTCTTAACTTACTGCGGTGCCAGGCGGTACCGCGTTCCCATGGAAGAATTTGTTTACCAGTGGCGTAGCTGTGCTGAATGGAATATGAAATTTTCTTTTATTAACAAGTGTTTTGGAATGTACTATCTTTCTTTAGTAGTAGCAAAGACAGGTGTTTACTAGTGTTTGCTATTTACGTCCGAACCTATTTGGTACCAAAATTGTGCAATTTATTGTTCATGTACCGAGTAATTGAATAACTTGCATTGGTTAGAAGCAGTTGATCATCCAGCAAACAAAATAGTTCTGATTTATAAAAATTTGATAAATGATGAATTTATCAGTCCCTGTATGCGATGGCTTGGTTAATTTCTTTTATGAAACTAGTGCTATTTCTAATTATAAGAGTTTTTTATGTGAAAGACTAGCACTCAGAGGTAATGGTCCTTTGTATTGTCGACGTTTATATCATTGAGTGTATGTAATGTCGAACAGCAAGTTCTAATCGAAAAATCGGTAAAGAGAAGATTGAAAGAATTTATAACACCAACACGCGAGTTTATTCAATCAGCTCCCAATACAATACCACCGTGACAGGACGCTTACTTCCATTATCTAACAGGACATGGCTTTCTCGCTTATTATGTTTAGAAGTGATGTCAGGAGCAAGGTCAGAGGACTTTATATAAAGAAGGAAGACCAGACAAGACATCTATGTCGCAAAAGACCTCTTTGATCTCGTCATAATGAACCAACAATATTTACGTCCTCCCTCCTCTAAAATACGGCCAAGAGATTTTTACTTAAAAACATAATCTTTTATAGAAGGCAACTTAGATATCACGATTAAATGCTTAAATTTAAAGAATTGACAAATTGCAATAGGCTTTTTGTGTTTTTAGCAACCGTGCGGAGATTTTTGACTCCATGGTATTTTTTCGCCTAAGGTTCTTGTCCTTGGCCGTTATTGTGAGACCAATGCTTTGCAATCTGTTCAAAGCCCTTCAATATAACATGTCCCGATGTCAGAGAATGTCGCGATAGTAATGGTTGGGAGTGGATGGATTAAAAATATCACGGCTAGGTTGTGGCTATTCCTTCCTTCCCCACTCAAGCTGCTGTTCGACATTGCGCTCTATACGAAGAAAATAGATTGCCGACAACAATATAAAGGGGCTTTCCTGGGCCTCTAGTATTACCGTATTACTAAAACATCTCTCATTTGCTGCTTTTTATGCAACCAATTTATTTCAACATAATTTCACCAATTACAAAATTTTGACTCTCATGGTATTCTCGAGTTTAAGGTGGTTGAGAGCACTCCGCTCATTTATTCGAGAGAGAGTGCTATTCAGATCAGAAATACAAGAAGCAATTTGGCAGCGAGAGCAAAAGGTATACAGATGGAGATCATCAGCATACAGATGAGAGGAACAGTGGCCGATAGGAAAGGGTGGATCATTGATATATAATGAAAATAGTAGGGGACCAAGAATTGAACCTTGTGGAACACCAGAAGGCACCTATAGAAGAGAGGAGATAACATTGTTATGACAATCACATTGAAAACGGTTAGATAGCAAAAAGGAGAAAAGCCGTGTAGCAGAAGAAGAGAAATGATAGCGCCGACTTAGTTTGGAAAGTAGGATCACGTGCACCACCGAGTCTAAGGCTTTCGAGAAATCAAGAAGCACTAATATTGCAACGTCGCCTTTATCAAGCGCAGAACGAATGTCAGTTGTTACCTTTAGTATAGCGGTTTCACAGCTATGATTCTTACGGAAACCAGATTGATGTTTAGAAATAAAACCATTAGATTCAAGGTAGCAGGTAAATAGTAGTTTCGTATGAGATTTAAGAGAGAAGGAGAAGAGAACTTGCGCTGATGATTATGTTATCTTATAGTCCAGTCAAAATAGACGAAAAAACGCCATAATTGGAAGATAATTAAGTTGCTGAAAATTGGAACAGCTCTTAAAAACATTATTATACATAAGCTGTAGAGACTGCCACGCGATTGGACGACTGCAAACTTTTTTATTCAAGGTCAAAGGGTCAAAATATCAGTTTTTGCAAATATATGCTAAACCGTACGTCTTATCAGAAAATTGTGTTTACAACGTTTATAGATTAGGCGATTATCTACAAAAAAATATATTATACATTTTCTCGTAGGAATTGCCATTTCTGAGATATTGTCGTTTTAATAAGTTAAAATACTCATATTCTATCATTCCCGACTTGTAAAGGTCATCAGAAATTTAATAAATCCTTTGTTGGAGTACGCGGCTAATATTTTCAGGGGTGATTCCTGGATGTCTTTGGAGAACAAAATTGTTCTACAGAGGGCGGCTATCTCCACTATCCACTAAGATACAGGGTGATTAGAAAAAAAATTTTGTTTTTTTTTTAATTTACTGGAATTTGAATAACTCCTAAAGTAATTATCATAAAGTAGCCTAATTAGGCTCATCTTTTAGGTAAATGTGTATTCTTTCATTTGGTATAAAGCACAGCAACCTGAGTGACACCGTTCAAAAAATATGTAGGCTCAAACCAATGCTACTATGCCGCAGTTGAAAGACGAGTAACTTTTTAATTGTTCACGATAAAACTACTACTACTACTACTACCTACAAAACCAGGGTTGGGCGAAATTTGATTTTAATTAAAAAAATCAAAAATCATTGATTTTTTCAAAAAAAATCATAAAAATCATGATATTTTTGATTTTAATTAAAAAAGGCAATAATGTGGTCTAAAAACTCCGCGGTCATCTGGTCCCAAGTCCAGGGTGTGAAATGAGGGGGTGGTCGACCTGCGGAACTGACCAAGGGTGGCATTACGTAAGTTGTTTCAATCGACCTCTCCATACAAAAATCTTGCATTTTTGATGAAGTCGATTGAAACAGCTTACGTAATACCACCGCAGAATTGAAGAAACTAGGAGAGAGACCGCATTTTTTAAAGCGGCGCCAACAGCAGTGTAATGAGCTGGCCTATTTCTTTAGCTCATTCCCTTTCGTTACCCTTTTTCTGTGCTGAAAGAAAAGCATCGTACAACTGCAAGTGCCATTCCTAGAATGCGCACAATTTCCAAGTTCGCCAGCAGTTCCACAGGAAAGACAGTATGGAAACTCAATACGAGTTTCCGCCAAATTCAATAAATCAAAATAACAGGAAAGACTGTCGGGAAACTCAATACGAGTTTCCGCCAAAAACCTATCCACGAGCAATGCACAAACATTCCAAAGTGCAACCTTTGGCCGTGATCAATAAATGATGACCCGGCCAATTCCTCCAATGTGCCATGAATGCTTCGTGCACATTTTCTATTCCCCCCAATTTCTCGATCGCATAGGTGATCGACGCTTCCCCTCTTTTCATGGGAACTGTCGCATTTACGCGTGTGGCATGAGCTTTTTCCCATAACAGGGGAAAGCTCTACGTATAATTTGGATCGACCGGAAAATCTTCCGGTCAACCCCCAAACCAAAATATTGAAATTGGTGGGGTAATAAAATATGAAGAACCGGAGGTCTGCTGTTTTAGGGAGGACCATAGAAAAGCCAGTTGGGACCCAACGGCGAAGGCTGCAAAGACTAGTAGCTAAAGAAGATAAAAGAACTAAAAGATATAATAAGATATAATATATATTGGCCTCGATTCCCAGATCCGACGGGAGGGAAGTGAGTTGCGGATTTGACACTTTGCGATTCTCAGATCCGCAACCCCGAATCTCTTTTTGACATTTTCCGCGCTGTAAAAGTGTGATCCGCAACAAATTTTCTGCGGATTTGAACGACAAATGCGCCTGAGATAATCCGACATCATATATTTCATTATCGCAACAAACGACGGCGCTACAGCAGGGACCGCCAGCTAACGGATCAAAGAAGAAGAAGAATGTGGTTTGAAAGATATAGGGCAATTCATAGTCTCCTACTCAGAATTCAGAATGCAGTTCTTGCACGTTCCTGTCACCACGCGATTTTTCATAATCCAGATCGGGATTTATTAAAGAAGCCCATCGTCTGCGCATTTGGTTAATATGAGAGTGTAAGAAATGGCGCATTTGGTTAATATGAGAGTGTAAGAAATGCAAGAAAGAAATTTTAGGGATTGTTCAGAGACTGAAGGTACACCATGAAATTTGTAAAAGGGAGCAGGAAACAAATGCGGACCAAATATTGCTCGTTTGAGCTGGAGGAGCTGCCGGGACATTGATATTACCTTCTACGAGTTCCATCTCCGCACTGACACCAACTACTACTGAATGGGCTCAAAAAAAGAAGATGTGACAACCAACCTGTTATGAGCAGTTTTGTGATGCGGAAAACATCAGCTGAAAAGTATCAGATTGACAAACAAATAGCAAAATTTTGCTACGAAATCAAGCTTCAGATGCATCGAATTCACAAGTGAAAAATGATAGCAACAACCCTTCTTGATGAGACCTATTAGGAAGAAAAGACAGTCTGTTTTTCTTCTCTATCGGGATAATTTGTGAATATGTCTATTGATGGTCAAATGTGCACAACGAGCCAGTTATATGCGCAACATCAAAACCGGCAACATTAACAGCGGAAGATGGACGAGCACTTCTTTTTGAATGTATTGATACCTCCTTTAGTGTGTGACTTAGTTCCTGTCAATCAAAATATCATGTTTTGATTTTGGTTTTGATTTTTAAAAATTTTCTATAATTTTGTTTTATAGGTCCAATGAAAAAAGAATTGAAAAGCACAATTTTTGATTTATTCATGATTTTTATACAAAAAAATCAAGTGATTTAAATCATGATTAAAATCATGATTTAAATCACCTGATAAAAATCAACCCAACCCTGTACAAAACTACCCAAAATAAACACTTATTGTGTATGGAAATATTGTAGGTAATAGTTTGGTGCATCAGAACAGCAAAAAAAATGTACTGTTAGTGACGAATTTTCTGAGAAAACGAAGAAATCTGCCAGGTCTAGATGCAAAGCATTGGTTTGAGCCTTATATTTTTTGAACGGAGTCACTCAGGTTGCTGTGCTTTATACCAAATGAAAGAATACACATTTACCTAAAAGATGAGCCTAATTAGGCTACTTTATGATAATTACTTTAGGAGTTATTCAAATTCCAGTAAATTAAAAAAAAAACAAAAATTTTTTTCTAATCACCCTGTATCTTAGTGGATAGTGGAGATAGCCGCCCTCTGTAGAACAATTTTTTTCTCCAAAGACATCCAGGAATCACCCCTGAAAATATTAGCCGCGTACTCCAACAAAGGATTTATTAAATTTCTGATGACCTTTACAAGTCGGGAATGATAGAATATGAGTATTTTAACTTATTAAAACGACAATATCTCAGAAATGGCAATTCCTACGAGAAAATGTATAATATATTTTTTTGTAGATAATCGCCTAATCTATAAACGTTGTAAACACAATTTTCTGATAAGACGTACGGTTTAGCATATATTTGCAAAAAACTGATATTTTGACCCTTTGACCTTGAATAAAAAAGTTTGCAGTCGTCCAATCGCGTGGCAGTCTCTACAGCTTACGTATAATAATGTTTTTAAGGGTTGTTCCAATTTTCAGCAACTTCTGAATTATCTTCCAGTCAAACCTCTAATTTGACTGGACTATTAAACTGAGATGTAGTTGCTGAATTATCCGACCGGCAACAGTGCTTTTGTGAACAATTCTGTATCTCAAAATATCTTTGAGGGCGAGTTTCTCGAAACCCATATTTTGCACATAAGCACTTCTGGCTGTGTACTGTAGAACTGTGTTGATTCAAAATTCATCAGTGGTACATGACTATCCGTCACCAAGGCCGAAGGGTGACTCAGGTCAATGAATTTTTTTTTTTTTAAGTGAAAGACTAGAGTCTCAGGAAAGGCCCTTTATACTGTCGACAATCTATTTTCTTCGTATAGAGTGTGCAATGTCGAACAGCAGCTCTAGTCGCGGAAGGAAGGAACTGCCACAACCTACCCGCGATATTTTTCAGTCCACCTACTTCCAAACATTACTATTGCGACTTTGACATCGGGGCATCAGGAAACAACTCGCTGGAGTGTTATGCCTCCTGAAACGAGTTGAATCTCATCAACCAACCGATGACATGCGCTTTGGCGGAGCGGGGAAGGGCTAAGGAAGGATATGACAGGAGGGAACAGGAATGTAAAGAGGGAAGAAGAAAGAAGGGAAGTTATGTAGGTGGAAAGTGGAAAAGGCGAAGGACCGTGGGGTTGGCCGGGAATCGAATCCGGGACCTCTGGTATAGCAGCCAGGCGCCTTACTCTCTAAGCTACCGAGGCCTACCGAGTTGTTCTATTTGGTTGGGAGCAGCATCATAAGAAAAAACTCGGGTTGAAATGCTTTGTATTAATATCTGGAACAGGTATTAATTTCCCGTTCAACTACTTCAAACAATTTACATTTTCCATCGTCCGTATATTCTTCTATAGCGTATGTACACGGTATCTTAAAAATAAATTTCAACTACTCCTATGTTTCAGGTACCAGGAATAAATCTTTGTGAACTACATACATCCCGCTTTTCTCCTTTTCATGAAGTAAGCAAATATTGTCTTAATATTAAACCTTATTTTGTAATTTTAAGAAGTTTTATAAATTTCTGATAATCTTCGAAGGATTCATAGCGATAGATTGCCACTGTTTTTCTTAAGGTAACTTTAATAATATTTTTACCTTAAAGTCAATTTAAATTAAATTTAAAAACTAAAATATGATTATTCAATTCGAAGTTGTAGAAAATATATTTAACAAATATTAATATATGTTAACTAAAAGATAATTTCAATTAACTTCGTACCTGTAAAATCCCACTATGGATCAACCCCAAAAATTATTACTCCACATCACCCGCACCACTGCCTTATTTCAATACATCCCCAAAAACAGTGCATGTAAACCGTGAGTATCCAATCGCTCTATCACTATATATCTGCACTAACGAACATGTTTATTCGATAATCGCAACCACCTAGGAATAGGGAATCCTCCGTCCTAATTATCCTTAACCACGTAAACTCAGCCGAATCAGGACACAAAAACTCGAATAAGAAAAATCGGAAATAAATAAACAATGGCGGCGGTCTCCATAATTAATTTCAAGTTCATTTACGGGTGGCCCAATTTGTATTTGTCGTCAAGAAATATCCACGAACGAGCAGCCAGAAGCACCTGTGCCACAAAGGACTAAAAGGACCTGGCGCGAACGAAACTTGTCTAGGCATTGCCGCGATATTGTTAGGATACATTGATAAATCCTGGGGAGGGCGCTATGTGGTACCGAGTTTAGAGTCCTTTTTTCATGTTTCTTAAATTCTGTTCTCCCCCGATTCTTTTTTCCGTAAAATCTCAGGAATCGAAATTTATGCGTAATAAAAAATACTAAAATTTATGGAATAAGGATTCTTTTTGGTGGAATAAATTTCAGTTTAATGAAAGAAGCAAAATTTGCATTCACCTAAGAGCTTTTGGGGTTGTTTTAATGTTTTGATGGCAAGAAAAATCGGGGTGGCCTTGAGTTTGGTTAATTACAGCAGGATAATAAGACAGGAGAGGGTTGGAAAAAAGAACAATTTATTCAAGCTGTACGTAAAATAGATAAGGGAGGATGAAATTTATTTTTATGGATTTATTATGTGCTCGTATGCCTTTCTGACTAATACCGTAGTTAGTACAGGAGGGGGAGGAAAATAAAGGAGAGAGAATATTGTCCTTGATACTTTAGAATATTTTTGAGGTAAGAGTCAAGGATTTACATAAGCCTAGTGCTTCTACATAGGCTATAGCTGTATTTTTTTAGCAAAGGTTTGTAGGTCGAACGACCTTTTTTTGACTTATTTTGTTAGGTTTATTAGTGTGAGCTTAATAAACATTTACCTGTGACAATCTGTGAAAGTGATTATGATAACAAGTAAAAGCGATTATCTTCAGTACTTACTTTTTCATGGGTTACATAAAGTATATCTACAAAAACAATTGTTATATTGATTATTGTAATTGGGAAAAGTTTTCAAAACTTACTTTATTTATTGTCAAATGCTTTTGTGATTGTGATGTAACTTGCTACTCTTCAAAACTGTAGAGTCTGGAGCTGCATAATTTAGAAACAGTCTTTTTAAATAGGCTTCAATAGTATAAAATTCTTTAAACTTTTGTTCATCACTCATCTAGAACTATAGTTTAAGGCAAACTTAATAGTTAGACGAAGGAAAACTCTTCGATAATGAAATTTTGTTAATTAAGTTCAAATTCAATTCCTTGGGAAATAATATACATTTGTTATTTTCAGGAGCACCTACAACTCAAAACTGGTATAAATTTATGTTCACATCGTCAGTAATTAAAAAAGTATTATAATTGAATTCATTGAAGTGGTAATGGCTCCAATTACCAGGTCGCAGGAGTGGTTCGGCTTCCAAGTAAACAATAAGGACATTTTCAGATCTAGGTAGCAAGATCACACGGAAAAGGATGCAAAAACATTATAGCTAGATAGACGGAAATGGAAAATAAAACTTTCGAGGTGTAAGTAGGACTTTCACTCTACTTTGACGCTTTACCAATTTGACATTGACTTTTATATCAGAATGGGTATGCTACACACACTAAAGTTGCCCCCCCACTAGTGATGAGCAAAACTAGTCTTGCACATTTAGCAAGATCAATGGACCTTCTGTCCATTAAAATGGGATCTTTTTCTGACACCAGATCAATTCTACGAGCCATTCCATTCCTTAATTCTTGGCCTCCATATTTCCATATCTCAATCGCTATGCTATCTTTTCCTCCGTTTTTAAGGGCCGTCATAGTTTCTTGCACGTCGTCCATTGTAGGAACCATACTTATATTAGCAGCACCAGTATCACTATCGTTATCGGCTGTTGCGTTTCTTTTGGGTTGGTTCACATCACTTTAAGCTAAGCTCGTTAAAATACTTCCCCCATCTTTCTAAGACTTCTTGTTTTTGGCTCAAGATACTACCGGTTTTGTCCTTACACATCGATACTCTGGGTTTAAACTCTTTCCGTTACTTGTTTAAAGAATCTTCCCAAGCATATTCAAATCAAACAATTGAAAATTATGCCTAGTGGGGGACTGTACAAGGTCTTGGGAAACGGACGTGGTGAACTGAAAATAAATATAAACTTTCCTAGGCCTCAAGCAACAGTTCGCTCTATCGATCCGAATTCGAGTTGATATCACTGATTTCGTCTATCTCGTTGTTACATCCCGTAAAGCCTCCCATAAGGAAATTTCCGACCTGGCTGCTCTTCCCTCACCGGAGTATAACAAGCTTGATTCTCTTCACGGCTTGTTGTCGCTTTTCTAAAGTATCAGGATTCGCCTGCCTGATATTCTGATCCAAAGAGGGGAATCATCATGTAATTTCTTTTTTGTTCTTTGACGGCTCTACAACCGGGATCTGATCTTGGCCTCTTGAAACTGTTCTCTCCACCGGTCATAATTCTGAGCCGATGTCATTCAGTTTCGCATCCCGAAGCTCTAGGCGTCCTGGACGTACTTACTTAACAGAAATTAATGTACAATCCCAGTTTTCGTCCCTTGACCCCTCAAACAAGTCAAAAACGTCTGGTACATCGTTGTTGTACCAATGACATTGCTGACGTATGCAGTTGACTTCTTGGCGTCAAACCTGAAAAACGAACTCCATTATTTATGTTGATTGGCTTTGTATAGTGTTCTGTATAACCTTACTTGGATTTGATTAGATTCTCATAGTCATTGTTTTATCTTTTTGTAACGAGCATTCTCTATTTTATAACTTCATAGATTCCTATCAGAATTATGTTGACGAAATCTTATTGCATTACGTAAATTTGCTCAGTTCTTAAATGGGTCATTGCATAATAAATTCCAGTTTTCCTCGCATTTCAGGAGCCAAACTAAATAAAGCAGATTAATTTGAATAAGAACCTACACATCATAATCAAAATACCTTCTAGAACGAATGTCTCAGTTGTATACTCTTCATAAAGTACAAGTGCATTCTTAAAAACAAATTACAATAAATTAATGTCTGTATAGAAGTTGTTGATAGCCATTACCAAATTTCTCTAAAAGCTTTTCTTAATACATTTTAGAGTCGATGAAATATTTAATGTTGTTCCACTAAATCTCTTTAATATCCACTCGCGTACACGAGTAAAGTTGGCGACAATTTTTTAACTTCACGAGTTGTGTTTTTAATTTATTACAAGGACAACAAATAAATTGCCGTTCAATTTGATAAAGTGGACTTTCGTCAATTCAAACTTTTAACGATTCCTTGTAGAAAAAGATGTCCTCGAAGGAGAAATGCGTTCATTTTTTCTCACCATTTATATTTATGGTGTCATACCACTAGCCATAAAGTTTTGTTTACAGTCCCACATCACCGCTAAAAAAATATTTCTATTTTGCACTATTAACTAGAAAGTATATCCTTTATCCGCATGTGCTGATACATGATACATATATATAAAATTTTTTTATCAATTACGACAATCATCAGAAACTTATCCCGGTTAAGGAAGTTCCATTTAGAAAATTGGATCACGCTTTTTCCAGCAAGCAGGAACCACTTAAGCACACTGCAAAGTTTCCATGTTTATTTGATGATTGCAGAGTGGTTTTATTTGGATTCATGGGTTGCCTCGTGAAATATCCCGAAAAACTATGCTGAGCCTTGCTACTTTCGAGCAAATGGTCCTAATCATTTCTCATCAAGGTAATTACTAATTAGTACAAGATGGTATCATTTTTAGCATCTTCAAAAGGACTATTCGCTGGCGTGTTAATGTTGCTTTTGGTTAATCAAAGGCGGGGGAAAACGTCTTGCGAACAGAATTTAATTTTAGTCTCATGTTTATTAAAAAGATTTTCATACTTATACACAAGCAGGCAGTTGAGCAATTTTGTAATATTATTAGTTAGCTCGACCTTAGAGGAACTGACATTAGGCTTTGCTTTAAGCATTATTATTACTGGCGCAAGATTTTTGTGAGTATAACTACAGGAGAAGTACCACTTTATAAAATGTGGACTAAATTTAGGGGAACTATTCTATAGCTACTGTCAAGAGTGTTGATTTCAGACGTTGAAAAGATTAGCGCAATCCTCCATTTGGAGATTGTTTTACCTTTTGGTTATATTAGGGATCAAGATGACTGCAGTTTTAACTACCTCATTGCGTCACGGGAGGAATATATTATGTTGGGATAGCAATTTTATAGTAAGTGAAGGTAACGCTGATCGGCCATGGGATGTTCTGATTCGATAAAGAAATTCGAGCATATAGAGTTAGGCTATTAAGTTCCTTACAAAAACAAATTAAGGATTGTATCAAGGAATGGATCACAACGTAAGCTTCATATGAATAAAAAATTATATTTGGGTGTTAGAAATTGTTCAATCTTAGTCCATCAGATGCTTATATTTTTAAGGTTAGTATTATAAAAAATTGGTGATCAGTCATGGAATAACATGTAGCATAACATGCACCTGTCGGAACTATTTCGGACTGATGGAAGTGCGATCATAACCTCCTAGCGGTGGCCACTGGTTACTATCCTATGAGAAAGGATAGGCTAATATGATCGGGATAGTCCCTTCCATTTGTTGCAGGAGGCTAATAATAATAATTATAAAAAATTAAAAGTATAAAAGAAATTTGTGGAAACTGGAGGGGACGCCATAAAAAAAAAGAAATATAATAACATCTTAAAATGTTAGCCTCGAAGATATAAAAAGGAAGATATAAAAAGGATATGATAAGTTCAGGGTAGTCTGGAGAATGCATAAGGAGACGACAGTGAGCTTCTCGTTTCCGCTCTTAAGCCACGATAGAGAGGTGAGCGGCGAGCGTCAGAGCGGCAGAGTGGTGGTGGCCAGGATACGATCGGCGATTGGAGCCGTTCTATAGTAGAAATGGCATCTCCGGATGCGGTGCTTCAGCTTATACTTTCAAATGATTACACTCTGCTGAAAAGGCGTATTCTCAATAAATCAGTTTATAACAGGAAATATGGAGTTAACCCATTAACAAGCGCAGAAGAAGGTTTGGTGAGTATCACTATCTGTTTCTCAGATTAAGAAAAAATCAAATTCTTTTCATCGAATACACCAGAATTGAAACTTTTGATAACATTCTGGGCAAGATAAGCCATCTTTTAATGCAAAAAAAGAGGGTGAACTTATTGTCTGTTCAAGAAAGAAAAATTGCACCGGATTCTACACGCGAGCTTTTCAAGAGACTGAATGAAGAAGCTGTAACCGTTAGGAACTATTTCAAGAACTATTTCTTATTGAAGTATTAAATTAATTATTATTCTACTATTTTATATTAGGCGACATTCTCGTTGACGAGTGACGTGACTACGAGGGACTCCGTGGAATGAAACTGTCGATACCTGCACACGTATAGAGGAAAATATTACTTCAGACGCCACCTTGCGACAATTAAATACGAATTTGACGATTAACTCGCCAGAAGTTTGTTAGATTGCTGTCAATGAGAATACCAATTTAAGGTCGAAGTGATACATCTGTCAGGTCACTCGACAACGAGAATAAGGCCCGATTCACAATGAGAGCTTCAAGCGTCAAGCCTCAAACGTCATAAAGCTGACAGCTGGTTTTTGAAGCTTGTTAATTCACATTACCAGCTTCAAGCTTCAGAACCAAAGTCACAATGGACGACGAAGATATATGTGTTTTATTAATGAGTTGTTTTTATTATTCGTTAGCGTTATACTTCATTTTACCAGATAGAGGCTGGACCCGTGAAATAAATACTGTCGAGGAAAGAGATAATTTTGGATTTTTTAAGAAAACATTTAAAGTGGTCAAAGAATCAGATGAAGAAATGTTTAGGAAAATGACAAGAATGGGAGTAAATGATTTTGATGTTTTGTTAAGTCTCCTTAAAGAAAGATTAATGAAATATTCAAATCGTAAATCAATCGACCCAGAGTGCAGACTTGCCATTACTTTGATGTAAGTGTTTTTGAAAATTGAAGCATATTTCTAGGATATAACATTTCATTTTTTTATTGTAGGTATTTATCACAAGGATGTTTGCGGCAAGTACTTGCATGGGCCTTTAGAGTAGGAGTTTCCACAGTTCATAATATAATATATGAAACGTGCGAATCTATTTGGGAAGAATTGCGAGGAGAATTTTTAAGTGTTCCCAATGAATCGGACTTTGAAAGTATCGCTGACAGTTTTTATAAAATATGTGGAATGCCAAACTGTGTTGGAGCTATAGACGGCAAACACATCAATATTATGTGCCCACCGAATGCTGGATCAGAGTACTATAACTATAAAGGTCATCATAGCATCGTACTTTTAGCTTGTTGTGACGCCAATTATTGCTTCACTTTTGTGGATATTGGGGCATTTGGGAGCCAGAGCGATGGAGGCATATTTGCGAAGAGCGAATTTGGGAAAAAAATTTTAAATGAAACCATGCTATTGCCCAAAGAAAAAGCATTACCCGAATCTGACATAATTTTCCCATTTTATTTTGTCGCTGATTCTGCTTTTCCGCTAAGAAAGCATTGTATGCGACCTTATCCAGGCCATGTTCTTCCTGCAGATAAAGCAAAATTTAATTACAAATTATCAAGTGCACGAAGATTTATAGAGAACACTTTTGGAATTATGTGTGCACGGTGGAGGATTCTGTTAAATACCCTTAACTGCCGTCCTGATAATGCGGACAAAATTGTTAAAGCAGTTGTTGTATTGCACAATTTTTTAAAACTGCGAGATGTTTCTTATAGTCCTCCAGGTTATACAGACCACTATGTGGATGGAAATTTAGTGAAAGGTCAGTGGAGAAAAGAAGCACAACCACTACCACGTTTGGAACCAGGAGGAGCAAGATTCAATGCTCGAAGACAATGGTTTGCTGCAAGAGACAAATTAAAAGAATATTTATATAAAAAAAATAATTAGAGGCCAATGTAAAAATATAAGTTCTCTTTTATTTAACATATTTATTATATTAACATATAAATATATGAATTATTATTTTATTAGAAATTCATTTTTATTTAACACATATATTATTAATCTTAATCATTCTTTAAAAATATAAAAATATATGAATTATTATTTTATCAGAAATTCTCTTTTATTTAACACATTTTATTAATCATTCCTTAATTTCTTCAAATCCACATTTTTTGGTTAAAATAACTTCTACGTCTTGTAGCACCATTTGCTGTAATTTCAGAAATTCCAAATTTGTCAATTTGGCTTCTTCCACGGTAGCCGCTACACTATCAAAAAAAATATGTATATTTGATTTTTGTTGTTTTTTTTTCAAAAACCTCTACAACTTTTGAAAATTGTTTCTCCACATTATTCATCAGCAATTCCTTATCCAATTTCTTTCTTTTTTTCTCACTCGATGTACCTGATAATAATTGAAAAGATTGATTTGAATCTTCGTTTTGAGATAACGAAGAGCTGAATTCAATGTCCTCTTCTACATCTGGTAAGAGATATTCTGCAGGACTTTCTTCGTAATTGTTATATGTTCTGAAAAGTAAATACATTTTATAATAAAATCGTTATAAAATATGTGTAAAACTTACTCTCTTATTTTTTTGTTATCTTTTAAAAACATCAAAGCATTGTAGTATTTCCATAACGTTTTTTTTTGCGTTGCACTTCCAGATGGTTGCTGTAGCCTGCGATGCTCTCTAAAAAAGCAATCCTTCAGCGTCTTCCACTTCCTTTTTACATCTTTCACTTGAAAATATCACCTTTATTTAAACATAATTCACTATATTAATAAACACCTACCATCTAAATTCAATTCCTTCGCCAATGCATTCCATTTTTGCTCTTTCAATTTTACGTTTTTATAATTTTTATCATTGATATTGTGGATGAAACTATTTTCATGCATAAAATTTATTATTGTTTCTTCGTAACAATCATTCATCTTTCTATAATTGTTGAAATTGCCCGCTCGAAAGCTAAATTAAATAACGAACTAACAACCAACATAACAAAGGGTTTTTAGAACACAGAGAAATGCAAGCCTCAATACTATATAATGATACATATAGAATAGATATCGTAAAAGGGAATTTATACCTCTCTTGTTTGGTGTAATAAAATTTGGTTTTCCCAAGGGCTGCCATACGACAAAGTGATAATGATTACAAACAAATTTTACTATATTTTTGATCTTAAATAAAAAACCCAACAAGAATTTTAATTTAAAGAAAATATATTTCAGGTAATTTGTTTTCTGTTTAAAAAGATCTGGTTTCATTGCCTTGTTTCCGTTTCCGGTAGGTCCGCTGCAGGCCTCAAAATTAGGAATTTTCCTAACTAGAGCTTCAGCTTCATTTGAAGCTAGAAGTTTGAAGCTGTGAATGTGAATCATTGTACATAAATCCTATAATCCTAATTTTTGAAGCTGGAAGTTTGAGGCTTGAAGCTCTCATTGTGAATCGGGCCTAAGGCTTCTCATGAATAGAAATTTGAACGTAAATATGTATAATATCGTTTTTTGCAGATAATCGAATAACTTACATGTATAATAAGAAATGATGCTCAATAAAAATTCTTCTTTAAAATTAAAAAAAAAAAAAAATTAATTACAAACTTTGTAAAAACTGTTTTATGATACGACTTAGCGTATAAGAGATTGTTGCAAAAAAAAACTGATATTTTGACTTTTTGAAGAAATTTTCTTGCTCTCTTCGATCTTTGGAGACATTCGACATTTCATTTATAATGAAGTTTATAAAGACTGTACCAATTTTCAGGTATATTCTCGGTTTATGCAGTTGAATGTCTATTTTGACTGGACTATACTGTTCCTCAAAAGTGTTAAAAAAACCTATGTACACACCATTTATACACCAAACTAACATGGCGCCATCTATTGGATTAGGATGAAAACAACGGTTAAAGCTTCGAATTTTCTAGAAGCACTTTAAAGAATTTTCTAGTAAGTTCCAGTATATGGTGGAAAGCTCTGAAACTTGGCTTGGATATATAAAAGGAGGTGCAACGGCATTTAGGAGTCAGTTTGATTTGAAAAGCGATGAAGTTGTCATAAAGCGATAAAAGTAGTCTAAAGCGCAAAGTGGTGATTGAAAATCACCGATTCGATTCTACATATTTTTGAAATCAGGCTCAGAGCGGGAGAAATGTACTTCCTGACATAAGTCCTGTTCAACTCTTACCGTAACGAATGTGCACTATTGGTATTGCAGATGTAGATGCAGCTATTGTAGATGTAGTACATGTAGTTTCTAAAATGAGTTGAAGTTGCGTTTTTCAAAATTTAATTTCAGATACAACCCTATATTGATTAAATAACACTTCAAATTCCTAAGTTTCCTTCGGCATTATGATATTAGGCGTGAGTCTGTAGATCGGCTGAACTACCGGTTTTGTTAAGGTTTAGGACTTCGTATTATAATAATTTTCAGCTGCTTGTTGAGCCAGGACTATAAATGTATTTTCACTTATGTTGGTGTATTTGTTTAAAATTCTTTTAACTTACCTTCTGTATTCTTCATCTAGTTACTTCATGTACTTTCGGCACTGTCTTTCATAGTTAGTTGATTCAAATGACTCTCCTTCTGTTAATAGCCTTTGATGCAGGAATCCATACGCCTGTCTGACATCATCGAGCTCTGCGGTTCGAAATTAGTCCATGAAATTTTTCCGACTAGATAGCTATCCTTCCTTATGTCTTCCCTCTTTACAAAAAAAAGTCTCTGCTTGTTCTTCTGCCTTCGCCTCTAAGCATAATAAGGAAGCTATCGCTGTTCGATCACTGAGGCCAATATTCTTTCATGGATGTATTTAGGCTGACAAAATATGTGCAATGTTGATTTACCAGTGACATTATAGCATTTTTTTCATTTTGATTTTATTTATGCATTTTAGCCAGAGTAAAAGAGATAACAGTAGAAACTGCAAACTTTATATCGTTGATATTCGATATGCCAATAAGGCCCTATTAAAATCGAAATTCGTGATCCTTTGACAAGGAATACATAAATAAGTACATTATGAGCAACCGATCTAAAACGAAAAAAATTGCAAAAATTCTTCGCATACAAATTATTAAGACTAACAAATTTTATTTTACAACATGAACATAATTTAAATAGTTTATAATATTTTCCAACTTAATCTGGCACTACCATAAGAACTATCAACACTATGAAACAAAAATTCTTTCTTTCTCATTAAACGTGTTTTTATTTGTAAATACATTGAAACGGACTGGACATTCCTTCAGGTAGCCAACAGGCCATTGTACTGACAAGAGCCACTATTGACTATAACGATCACATGCACAAAAGCAAAAATGCTCAAAGCAACTGTGGTCAGATAAGATCCAGCACAAGAATCCATCCATACTATAGTAAAAAGAAGAAGAAAAACGACAACAAAACATAAAAAGAAAACAACCTTAATACCTTTACAGGTAAAATGCAAACTCGTGTGCGCACGCAACTTCATATTATCTGGCGGCAACAAAAGATCGTGCCAAGAAGAAGTCCAGGGCAACTCATAAGATCTCTTCACAAAAGTGTTGCATTTGAACAAGACGAGAAAGAAGTAAAGGTTTTACCATTTTTGAGATTGTGTGTAAGGTGGTGTTGAATGCAGAAGGAAAGAGAGCTATAGGTAACAGTCAAGAGTGCGCCTGGTCCGACATCATAGCGCTGGCCAAGATATTTTTGCTAGTAGATGTTGCTCCTAAAGTTTTTAGAAAAATCATAGCGGTACGGCCACTAAAGTCACACTCTGGACACCTTTAAAACTTTTAACATTTTTTCTTATCTCTCTTTTAGTTTTTTGCGGTTAATTAAATTGTTTTTTTCTTTACCTTTCGGCTAAATCGAGTTCCATACCTTTGCGATCATCGTCTGATCGATCCGCGCATGTGACGTAGGCTTAAGTGATTCGTTAAGCTAAGGAATTTCCTTTAAACGAAAAGTTCAAAGCCCTTCAATTTTCTTGTGTTTTGAGTAATATTGTGTTTAGTCCTTAATAAATTAATAGGAAATATCATAATGCTTAATATATATTTTTTATGTTGAGTAAAATAAGTGAAGTGAAGTAAAAAATTATTAATAAAAAAAAGGAGTAACCAAGAAGCCATTTCAAGTATCTTGTGTGCCTTGTGTGTGAATTTTGTATGTTTGCAAAAATGCGCTTGTAACTAGCCAAAAGTGATTAAAAGTGCTCCCAGCGGAATAAGTTGATCGATTAAGGCTTGTCTGAATCGTGGATTAAAACCTTAAAACGTGTAACTTGCTCACAAATGTTGCCATTAGCCGTCTTGCTATATACAAGGAAAAATATCGAGAGCCAGAGAAGGATGTAATACTAAGGGTAAGAATGTAATCACTTTTCTACTGACAAGGTATAAAGCCGTGTGCTGTTGCTAATACTGCAAGTGAATGTTAGTAAAATTATAAACTGAGCCTAGAAAATGAGATAGGCATATCCCTATCCACTATCGTTGATTCTTTGCTTCATATACTCTAGCATGAGCGCTTCTTCTTCAATTATTATAGTTGGCCTGTACTTAGCAGTTTCGTGTCTTCTTCTAAGACGTTTCGTGATCTTGTCGCCATGGCAATATTAATTTTAAAATTTTTGTATAAAAGATTTTTCGATTATATCGAAAATAATCTCTGGCTGGAATAAAGGTTTATATATTTTCAAAATTATAAATTCTTGTTCCATTTTCAACTTTAAAAAAAAGTGAAAGTTGCCTCACATTCTCAGCTTACAGACAAAAACTTCATCTGCTCGATGAATTCTTAATACTATTGCACCAATCAAATATTCATCCGGATTATCAAGCAAACAAACTAAAAAAGGCTAGACCAACTTCAATGCTTAAGTAACCAACCGCTTTAGTCGAAGGAATGCTTATTGCATTATTTTTTTTTCTGTTGCTGTTGCCTTTATATGTTGTTGCATATGGAGCAATTTTATTGTCTCCGTAGGTCTCCATGGACAAAATCGGGGGAGAGATAATACCTTGCGGTTCGTTGCTGCCTACCGTTGATCTAATGTCGTTTTGCGCTATGGTATTTCTGTAGGTACACCACCATCGTACCCGCCGCCGTCGTCGAAGTGCCTGATTTCAAAAAACTGGTTTGATCTGTGTCTTACTTTCTACTCGAGTTATAGTATGTACCATAGGTATCTATAGTGAAACGGATAGAATATCTATTTGGACTTCATGATACATAGACGAAGTCGCAATGGAATTTTTGCTTCAAGACAATTCTTTAAGTAGACTTTTTGACCATTTGTTGGCTGAATCATTTTTTTTTGCTGTTTCTTTTTATATAAATTGTATTTGTGTGTTTTAAACCTCGACAGAAATCAGTAACTTTTCAAAGCTTCTTAATTGGTTTTTGCTACTTCAAGCTAGCTAACAAATGTTCGGCTTGACACAATTTCTTAAATAAAGAGTTTCAAGGTGAATAATTCTTGAAAGATTTTGTTGCGCCTTGGCACGATAGAATTTTTATGGTATGATTCTGCAATTGCATATATGATAGCAGTAGCTGCTCGAAATTAGAACAATATTTTTTTATCTTAATGGCTTTTCAAGGTAACACACGTAAGCTGACGTGTTGTTGGTAGCAGCAGCTATTGTTTAGTTGAACCATAATCCCAATTAACTTTATGGCAAAGGAAACTTATTGTGCAAAATTTTTCTGAATAATAATAAACATGAGCTACAAAACAGATATCGTAATTAGATATTGCGGTTGAAATCATGTTACATAATAATCGTACATAATTGCATTTCATATTTCAGGACGTAAAAGTAATGGGAGAAAAATATAGTTCCCATAATTTCCATATCGAACGACTAACATCACCAGTTTCAACTAAGTGCCAATTCACGTACTTCCCTAATGCAATAATAATATATTCGCAATAATATGACCATCCAGATTTGAATTTACTTACTTTAGGGAAGTGTTTCTTTGCTGGGTTGTATCTAAATAATAATGCTGTCAGTGTCAGGTACATGCAATTAAAAGTGAAATAATAATGCAAGCACTGTTATGGATACTGAAAAATAATAATAGATTTGCTTTGTTAATAAATATAGTTGGATGTAGGCGGTAGACTAGTAAAAATTACTCGATTGATGAGGAATGTTGAATCATAATCCAACGCAGGAGAATTCATTAAATATTTAATGTGATCTGCAGGTAAAACTTTATTGATGTTTCGAGGAGATCGTAAAATCAATGTACACATTAGGTAATCAGAGAAGGTATAGAGAGAAGCAAAAATATAGGAATAATATTCAATCAATTGGAAAAATAGAAAATATCTTTAGAGAAGTAAAATGTACCCTGAATCAGAATATGATGTAGCTGTTTACCCAAATACTAAACTAAAAATTCATAAAGAATACATAAGAAAGCACTTTCAATCTAGAGATATTCTTAAATTTCTATATGGAGGTATAAATCTTCAATTAGCATTTTTATATGCCATAACATCAATCCGGTAGAGATTACTAATTTCTATAAAATTCTGCAACCTTCTGCAATTGCCATCTCTTCTATTACTTCACAAGTAACGCAAAGTTTATATTGAAATATTATAAATAAATATTTTAGCATATCATTACATTTAGAAATGTGTCCCTAGTGTAATTGTGATCTAATCTAGTATTTTCAAAATGTTCCATCATAGAACAGTTCACGATGATGCACGGCCATAGGATTGCAGGCGATGATATATTAGAAGTCTCCATAAAAATTGTATGAAGTAAAACATACAGCTATAAATACTTATAGCGTGTTTGAAACAATGGCCTCTATGGTGAAAGTCGAGTCGTCACGACACGACAAGTCGTTGTATTCTCCCGCCCATCGAGCCATGTTTAGTAGTATACCTATGTTGGTCCGGTGACACCTATTTTGACTTGGGCTAAAGCTTCGGTTTGTGCCTTGCGAAGCGTTTCCAGTTTAGTGAACTTGCCACACAACTCAAACTTAACTAAATAGTCTAGACATACCAGACAGAGAGAGCAGATAGATAGACCAAATAGAGACACCAGGCAGACCAACTAGTCTAGAAACCAAGCAGTCAACTAACCCAATTTGACAGTTGTCTGACCCTAGATTTCACTACGCTCCATGGAGGTATTTTATACGGCTCCCCCGGAATATAGGTTGTGTGAGCATCGCTTGCCTAAACAAATAAGAAATAAAATCTCTTGTTCTGTTGAATTTTTCCTATTCCTCTATACGATTTATTTAAATTTGTACCAGAATCACAACTTGTACTTTTCCCCATATTAATAATGAAAGATTTGTATATAAAACAGAAATTGAAAAATAAGGTTTTTCTTCATTTCATACCTAAAGTAAAAGAACGTTATTTTTAAACCGGAACATTTTAAAAAAATTGATCCCTCAGTACAATTTACCATCGTGTAAGGAACAAATGTACTGCCTTCTGTAAGCCCGGCTTAACTCTAGTCCGCACTTTACAACCCTATAGTAGCACCCATCGTAATGTTACAGATTGTTGGAGGTGATAACAAAGTGTAATTTAATAATCTGGTAGGGGCCTTCATATGGAGGTTCAAAAAGTTAAAGCTAGACTCGTAAAAAATGTAATCTGCGACCTCCAGGGGAGTAAACCTGCTTTTTAGTTTGTTTCCGAGGATGCATTGTCTTGAAGTTCTCCATATCAGAACGAAGACGAACAAGAAACTCTGAGTTCTCTTTTAGATTTTCATCTGTCGTGATGAAATAGAATTGGACAGTCTCAGAGTCTGACGGTCGACAAGCTCCGTTGGCGACCCTTACAAGTTAGTTTTACTACCGTGCGAATCCCAGGTAGGATGATGAGCACTCTGTCACTGTATGGAGTAGTACTGCCCCTTGCCGTGAAGGCGACCTTAAGTTGCCGATAAAAACATTCGAACATTGCGTCTGCCTGCAGATGCTACACGGAGTTGCACAATTACCGTAATTTTCGACTTTTGGCAAACGAGGCAGCACTCGTTGCAGACGTTATTTGTTGCCAACCGGAAGTATTTTGGCATTAGCGTGACTATACTAAAGTGAGATATGAAGCCTCGTTGATTGGTCTGACAAAGGGATATTTCGGTCTTCAGTGACAGTGACCTTCGATCCAGTAGTGGATTTTTTTTAATTTCGTTCATTTGAACGTTCAGTACCTTATTATAGTTCCTTAATAGTCTGTTCTTATGGTCGTTCAATAGTGAAAGACACGACATTACTGAACATGTAAACCAAATATTAGAGTCATTGTCCTATTTTGAATGATTCTCCATATACTCAAAATTTATTACCAACAAATATTCAGTTTTAAAGCAGCATCATTATTTCAAAAACATGATTACCTTCATAAACTCTCATGTTGCACTCTAAATTTTAGATTTTCAGAAAAACAACTGGTATGCATAATGTTACAACTACTGAAGAGTCACAGCACCTGCAATTAAAAAAAAATTTAAAAAAATACGCTCTAACGAACTGTTTTACTAAAGAATAAAAAATCAAAATCTATAATCAAAGCATTCAATTCCCAATTAATTAATTAACGTGTACCTTTTTGAGTTTTAGATTTATAGGTACACTCAAGACTTCATAACGAAATATTACATAAACGATGTTTGTTAACCAAACCTTTCTGCACTTTGATAAGACCTTTGATGCCATTTACATCTAGCCATACCAACAGAAAGTCAAAATCCTCAAAGGAAAACAATTGAATCGTTTTGTTGTCATCGCATTTAAACCTTTAATCAATCTTCATGTGCTGATTAAATTCTTAATGATTACTGTAATACAACATCCAACGCAAATATAAACCTTAATCCAACAAACCCCAAACCCAAATTAAATTAGACATAGTAGCAAAATGCCTCTGGTAAACCACAACTCAAGCACATATACGTGGAAGCAAGCCAATATGTGGAACTCCTTTTATGAGAGATTTGCCGACAGCACAGCACAAATTACCTTGATGATAAGAATCAAATGTTGTGCTACTTGATCTGCACCTACGATTCAATGTGTAGCTTTGTGCTCATTTCTTTAAATTGATCCCCTTTTTCCGTGTAAGCCAAGAAATGTTGCTTTAATGTGTGAAAATTTTGTTTGAACAACTTAAAATTACTTAAAATACACCAATTAATGGCCAATAACTTGATTGGCCATAAAAATTGTAATCGGGGAATGTTGTAAAATTTATTCCAGACGAATGTGAAACTAACAGGCGAAAGACGATTTTTGCAGGGGAAACTAAAAAACGACTATAACGAAAGTGGTGGTGGCGTGGCGATGGACTGGAAAATGTCACTTATAAAAGTACTAACATCATAACGAGAAATTTATATGAAACATTTTATTACGCGCTCTTTAAATTTGACAATAAATTACGATGAAATACTGTAGGTGCGATGTAATAACAAATAAAATATGGATTTAATTAATAGCGATGTGGCCGGAACAAAATATTCCAAAATTGAGAGTTGAATTATTTATGAGTGTAAATGATTAAATAAAAAAATCACAATTTGAAAAATATTACTTGTGTGAATATCGACTTGTGTATTCTCTCTCCTCTATCTAAATTTCCAAATCAAATTCAACTTATTTGTATTAGACCAGATTATCTTTACATTGGGCTCACTTCGTGGTTTATCTTCGATTAAGCTCAATCCAGATCTAAATTGACTTTGGATATACAGTTTGACCTAACCTGCCATTTTTTAATCTGAACTCTGTAAGAAAGATGAACAAAATATTTAAAGAAACGGATCCAGGAATGTAAAGGCAATAAACCAAACTCAGATCTATGTACTTTCCTCGCACCAAAAAGCGGATGATGCTTCACTCAAGGTACTGCATATTTACCCATCAACTATAGTTAGCTATAAAGAATGCTGAAATGAAAAAATGAGATGTTCGACAGTGAATGTTGAAGGGCACAAATTATTTATTTTTCTTTGAAATAAGATTCTTCTTCCATAGACTTTGTAGTGCTTATTTTCATTAACTGAAAACAAATAGTCCCACAATATTTCGTGGAAGAAGAGCGAGGATTTTTCCATAAAACTGCTGTTGTCTGTATACGCATTGGCAACTAATTAGAAAGGGACATATGAAGTAATAAACAAACTACTATCATCTAACCTGGAATCCGTAAATAATTTTTTATACTCACTATGACCTGTGCTACTATCGAATCGCCATTTCCCAATTAAAGTTAATTATTCATTTGATGAATTTAGTGGCACGTTATCTAATACATTTGCTGTAACTCAAGGATCCGCGAAGCTGGATGATCTAACAAACTTTATACAGTAAAAGCCCGTTAATCCGGCATCCGATGGTCCGGCACTTTCAATAATCTGGCATCGGTTTAAGGGTTAAAAAAATTTTTTTGTACGTTGTAAAATCCTTTTCGGTGCGTCCGGCATAGTTCGTGTGCGATTGGCAGAGTTCGTGGGCAATCGGCAGAGGTCGGGGTACTCGTGCTCACTTTTCAGTTGTGCCTTTTCCGTGAACGTACAGTGTTGTTCTAGTACGGAATAATGGTGCTCTATCCCAACAATTACCTTGCAACCCTCTATTTTTAGCGGGATTTCCGCTATTCTCGCCATAACGGCTTTTTTAAACGCCGCTCAATAATCCGGCATTTTCGGTAATCCGGAACTGACAAATCCGGAACGTGCCGGATTATCGAGCTTCTACTGTAGTTCGATTTCCGCTTTTGATTCAGGCACTGAAATGTTTTCCGGATAGATTTTTACTATAAAAAAATGGTAAAGTATTACAATTTTACTATTGCTGAAGTTCATAAACAACAAATATTAATGGTTAAGTCAGCTTAGCCTCCACGAAAAGTGGCAAAGCCTCATCAGCACTAATATTTGCTTTTATACTAGTATAAGACAAGTTGTCAGAAGTATTGAGCAATATATTTAAAGGAGCAATTCGCAAAGAATGCAAAGTAATCCTGCTGAATAATCGAAACAGTTGGCAAGATCTACTACTAAACTAATTTGTACAAGGTTAAGTTCTCGTGGATGCAAGCCAGTATTGTGTAATCCTGTATCAGTTTTATTTAGCCCTAGCATAAATATGACCGACAAGAAAGCAGAGCCTCGTATGGGGAGTGAGGTAACTTGATGGGGGATCCTCGAATATGATGCTTCTACCTTTCGATTCCAATCTCCTACTACAACCTTCAACCGGTGACGCTCCGAATGCATGCTAAATAACCCCCAGAGGAAAAGAGGAGTAGGCAAGAGGGAGCACACCATTCAAAGCTTACCAAGCCAAGATGTAGATGGGTAGGTTTTGCAGGGTCCGTATAAGGATCTCCGCTTGATAGCGAGCACATCCAGGTGTATAATGCCTTATGCGGATATGGAAGGTCTGTCAGGATGGACCTTTCTTTTCCCACCCTAATTTTATGGACCCATTAAAAAGCTGAGGACTTGCGAGACGAAATCTGCACCCTGAATTACCACATATGGAGAATAGGAAAGGTGGATGATCAAACCTGCAATCTTTGCCTTGAGGAGTATGCCTGCATCTTCTCGTGAGTACCCCGCGATAGTGAACTATCGCCTAAGCCAAAACCTACTTGGCAGACTGTTGATTCGTTTCAAGGGGTCTGGCCTATGAAATGAGGTATAGGGATGTGTATGTAGTACAATAAAGCAAGTAGTAGCCGCGGTACTTTTGGTTCTAGTGCCAAACATGAGCAATTAATGCTTGAAAGACTAAATTCAACTCCTAAAGTAATGTTTAGCTACAATAAGTTATTTCGTCCATATAAACTTTAATCTGCAAAAATTTAATAAAATCCTATAGCAAATGTGGCTAGTTCAAATCAAACCTTTCACAAAACGAAAAATGTGCATAAATCGTAAAAGGACCATGACATACTGGTAATACAGAGGGTTATTCCTAAGCCGGATTTTACCACATAAAAAATAAATATAATTAACGACCATTCAACCCGAAATTCTTCCAGGCTACATTTAGAAGATGGACACCTTAATTAAGATAACCGTCGCATTTTGTCCAATTGGCAAAACTGCCTCGCCTCTTGTCGGTTGACTGATATCAGATGAAAATTATCGCACACAGAACTGATCCGCACTGGTCACATCGAGATGAGTCGATGGAATTTATGCAATCGGGAGGGCCCAATCCAACGAGACGGAGCGATTTAAGTAGTCGCATCGGGGATCACAAGCATAAGTAAAGCAATGTTTACGCAGAATCTTAGAATCATCTCTCCTAAAAGATGGAGCTCCAACAGAATCAGGGAATTTTTAGCTTCAGGGGATTTACGTTCATCACGGAACGGCGCTCAACACAAATTAAAACGTTCAGAAGAGCAAAAGCCCAAGTGGCTATGCGCGCTAAAGAACTGAACACGAATCTTAAATCGGCCATGGTCTGCGGAATAAACATTGCAGCAGGTAAAACAGCTATTAATTACCTACCTGAGTTTTCTATTACTCTCGATTGCTTCCCTAGTGGTAGTCATAGAGTGGTAGTTGAGCATACCCACAACCGGTGCAAAAGCTCCGAGGCAATATCGGGTTAAGTTAAAGTCTCTTCTGTCCAAAGTGTTGTAGTCATGCAAGAGTTGAGATGCCTTTGATTGATATGCATCTTACCTGGAGGTTAGAAAAGAGCTGGGGCCTGTCGGTTGGGTTTTTAGGTTATGTTTTACTGTTTTGTTGTTAACAGCCAACCGATCCAAGAATGTGCCTGGTAATGGTCTTCCGGTTTAGTAGCACTCTCATCAGCTTATCAGGGAAACAACCAGAAGCCTCATGGGTAATCGTTATGGCTGCACACACTTCGCAGGCGAAGATATTTTACCGTGTAAAAACCTCCCACTAAGAGGTGACTTTTTATAGTTTTGTATCTAATGAATAAACTTCCCAAATGGAGGTTCGGTATTTGTGTCATAAATCCATGCATTAACACCTTTCAGATTTTTGGCTGGGAAAGGCGAATTTTTTACTTCGTTTCGATCCGTTTGAAAGCTGGTCTCGGGCCAACATAATTTATTTGTTTATATCGCATCCCGCAATCTATCAAATTCTCGAGCTTAATAAATGGAAATTATTCAATTTCTAAAAGCAGGTAAAATGCAAAAGTATAATGGAGTCAAGTCGCTTGCCTGTGAAGCGGCGCCACAGTTAATTTCCTCTAAATTGCTGGCGTAAGACCAGGATTTTTTGTATATTTTAATTTTCTCTGGGTCAAATTGAGCGAACCTTCGTGATTGTTGGACCGGCTTAATTGTTTTATCAATTGCCAGGAAGAGCAAGAAATGCCGAATTAGCATTTCAGGATCAGTTTTTACTAAAGCAATTTTCGGGTGTTGGGTTGATTGAATATTGTGATGATTTTTTTGGGACTAAAGCCATATTCAATAAATTTTAAATTGTTTAGCGTGTTTTGCTTTACTAGAATAAAATATAAATATATAAGTTAGTTTATACTTTAATCCAAATAGTTTAGCATTGAATTTTTCCAAAATATATCTATGGGAAAGCTTCATAAAACAATCATTAATGACAATTTATAGTTTTCATACTTTACTGTTGTTTCGCTTTGTCAATATGTTATTTCCAATACTAATATTGTAATTTAATTTTCAATCCACAACACGACGAAGGCACAATAATAAAAATGACACGACCTAAAAATGTTATGCTGTGATGTCAATCTCTTTATCTTTGAATTCACGAAGAAAATTCGATTCGGCTCGATCCTATTTGAATTCGATTTACGTGTACATGGAATTTTGTAAGATCCAAGCAAGAAATTTAAACGTTAGTTTTGTACGAAAAATAATTCCCATTCTGGAGGACTTAAGCACTGCTGCTGAGAAATTCTGAGAGTACGATTAGATTTTCACGCGAAATTTAGTTGGACAGTCTTAGAGTCTGACTTTGCTAGTAAGTCAGATTTGATTACCGCGACAATGAATGTCTAGTAGAACAACCCAGCTTTTGCAATTGCCTTTTCGCCCTTCCAAATGCAAGTGTCGTTTCATCAAGCGGTCCCCCAACTAAGTACTAACCATGCCCAATGCTGCTTGACCTTCGAACATGTTGAAAAGTAGTACATAAAACGCAGCACCTTGTTTGATGTATAATCCGCCTGACATTGTGCCTTAAATTAATTTTTTGCTCTTGACTCGTTTATCGTAGTCATCGCTAGTTTTACTCGCGTTCTTCTTCCTATAGCTGGAATCTGGTTTTGTCCTTACATACATTTAGTTTTCTTTGGCATTCGCTTATTTGTTACTCCCCTAATTTTCCCGTTTGCTGTTTGGATATTTTCAGTCTTTACCATGCTCAAATCGACCTGCGAACTGCAGCCTGTGACTTTGACCATTCCAATTTATTCGAGAACGTCTGTTTGTACTTTAGCTAACTGTTCAGATATTGTAGTTTCTCTGTTTCCCATGCTCCTCTATTTTATATCTTTAGTTATTTATATTAAGAAATGATCACGTGCCCAATTTACAACAATGAGTATGGGTACATTCATGATAATCTTCTGGTGGAAATGAAGCCATAATCAATTTCCTATTGGTGAAACTCACATTTTCAAAGTTCCTTTATGTATGTATGTTTTTCTCCTTTCGAAAAAGGTACTTCTTATTTTGAGGGAGATTTCACTCGAAAATTGGCATAGCTGCAGCCATTTTCATTAGTTTGTTCATGTAGCTAATAAGTAGCTTTAATCCCATCCCGCCCTGAAAAAATTGCCTCTAGCATACTGAACAGACTGGTTCACCTTCGATCTCTAAAGTCAGTGATTTATTAAGGTGCGTATCCACCAAGAGTTTTGTCTCCGCACTATCTCCATACATTATCCGTCAAAGTGTCTCCACCAAATTCAATGTTCGGAGATAAAAAATGTGCGGAGATTAAAAGTGCGGAGACTACACACGCACACCGATATTCCAGTGGATACACAACGTATCCATTGAAAAATCTTCTGGGTCGGTGCGGAGAACTTCTGCGGGGACTGTGCGCGGATATGTAAATTCAGTGGATACTTGAAAAAAGACTTCGAAAAGTCTTGAAGTAGCTTCTTGAGGCGTATCTTTTGTTTTCCAGTGAATATGGAAAACACGAAATATCTTAGGACAGACAAGGGGATTATTTTGAAGAAATAGTTTTCGAACGCGGGTTTTTTTATGTGGCATGGTCAAACTCAAGAATCACCCTTTGTACCACTAGACCGTCATGCCGTTCAACTCATGGTGCAATGTCTAGTAGTAAGCTTGACCTGAAAATAGAAAAAGAATAGGAAAGGTTAAGAGTAGTCTGGTGGATGCATACGGAGAAGGCGGTGAGCCTCGCGTTTGCACTACTGGGTGTTATATGAGTGCATCCATTTTTTAACAGCCGCGTGGGGTGAAGCCGGGGTGTTACTGTCTAACAAATTAATATTGGCGAGTTTCACATGGGCCAACCAACAAAAATTGGATGTATTCGGTAATTCCCTTTTGAAATTTGATGAAGAATAGCATGGGTTTTCACAACAGCCAACTTTTCCAACAAACTATACGCTAGAAAGCTATACGCAAGCTGGATTCCGAAATTGTTTTATTAAAAAGTCATAAGGAAGCTGTGTACCAATTTTCAGCCATTTTGGAATTTTGTCTCCGGACTAAACAGGTGTTTTGGAAAAAAACATGGCTTTTTAACAAAATTCAAAAATTCATAAAAAATAGCAATTAACAAATTTTTACTAGTCTGGCGGGCGTTACATGTTCTTTACATGTTTTTCAACCAATCTCACTTTATTGTTTTGAGGTGTTCGATGGGGCACCTTTTATGTCATGGGAGCTTAGACTATAATGTGAAATAATGAATATTCTTTCTCTTATTCCGTAAGTGCTTGTCTTTTCCTTCGTCCTTCATTGCGTTCAAAAATGAACAGCTTATGGGGCGCAATATGGCATAGTGCACCGGGCGCAAATCCCCAAGCGCCGGCCCTGATTGTGGGATGTCGAACTCTTTGAACTCACAATGATAGACAAAAAGACATTAAATTTTCCGGAGCCAGACAGCCTATGGAAAGAGAGAGGAACCAAGGTCCCCTACATATTTGTAGCTGACGACGCCTTCGCTCTTACCTGTTCTGCCAGTGGTCTTGCGGATGAAATTTGTAATTTTGGAATGTGCCTTCCAGCGAAAAATTTTAAATGCGGCATAGCAAACCATTTCGATTTGTACATAGTATCTGCGTAAATAGTATTAATAAATTTTCGTCCTCCAAGCTTATTTTTTTATATCGCCGAACTGAAGCGAGGTAATATATCTAGACTTAAATCGGAAAACATAAAACATTGTGCGCACACAAGACTTTTATCATTCAAGGTCGTATCCACCTAAAGTCTTGTCTCTACAGAGTGCGCGCACAGTCTTTTAAAACATATTTTGAGACTTTTCATATGCTTCCTGCAATATTTTAGTGGATACGCAATGAAAACTTTGTCTCCGCACAGTTTGAAATTTTTCGTTTTTTGCTCTATTTTTGTGGATTTTTATGTGCGCGCACTGTCTGCAGACCGCAGTGGAAACGCACCTTTATACACTGTTAATATTTAAATGAATAAAAGAAAAGGAAATGGACGTGGGCCCTACGGAAAAAACAAAAAAAAACACTTGAATGGAATCCGCATGTAAATACATGGAGAAAGATAGTAATAATAGAAATTGAAAATTTTTCTCAAAACAGAGTCCGATGGAAAAGCTTGGAAGTCAAGACAGGTAAAGCAGGATAATAATAATAATACTTAAATAGTGCACAGCTTGGGAGCACCTAGCACCATCCATACTCTTGCTTTCTACTTAGAGAGACAAAAACTCGCATAAAGTGTTCCGACTCGGTATTCCTCCAAACAATCCACTATTGTTACTCCAACCAGGTCAAGCCTACAGGACAGAGAATAATGTTTTTATAGTTTCAGATTCCAGGTTTGGTTTGGCTGAGGATAGGACTGATATTCGCTGGTTCAAATTCTCTTTTTTTACGCGGAGTTAAAAGCAGCAAGCCACTTTTGTAACGAGGTGGAGTCAGTGCATAGAGATTGTGCTCCTTTAATCCCTCATGGGACATAGGGCGGAAGCAGTTACCCTCCAGCGGACTCTGTTTTACGCGACAGCTCTCAGCTCCGACCTGGATCTCCCAGTTGTTGCGGCTTCTGCTAGTAGGGTTCTCCTCCACGTAGTTCTAGGTCTTCCGACTCGACGGGATCCTTGCGGATTCCAGTCCAGGGCCTGTTTGGCTAGATTTTCGTTTTCGCGTCGCAAGGTGTGGCCAACCATTTCCTTCGCCTGTTTTGGTCGTCTATCCTTTCGTGGCCAGCACGGCGCCATAGTTCTTCGTTTGAAATTCTATCCTGCCAGCGGATTTTTAGGATACGACTCAGGCATCTGTTGATGAAGACTTGTAGGCGCTCTGTGATGAATTGTAGTCAGTGCATCCCAGGGGTCAATTCTATTACCTGCCCTATTTCTTATCTTTACCAACAACCCACATTCAATCCCCCGATTTGATTGAATGTGTTCAAAGATTAAGTAATGCCAAGCAATCATCCCAGTTCCTAGAGATGGGAGTTTTTCTTTTAAGCAGAGGCCGAGTCATAAGTTGTACATTCAACCTCGAATTGTTCACGCTATTTTCTGAAAGAATGTAGTAACACCGAAAAAAATTTGTCACCATTACCATAGTGATTGTTCCATCGAAACCAACGCCGTTTCCCTACTTGGTAATATCATTCCCAAAACATTACCCAGTTCGGTTCACCTCCTACTACACTCTATTTCGTGAACCCTACCATCTAGGATTCGTTCATAAATATGAAGAGACTTTCACATAAAAAATTCTTGTGGTTTATATATGATTTATTTCCCAAGACTAGGCGATTGTTGCTTCCTAAACTACCGTAAACATTTCTGTTAAAAACGTTTTATGTTTGCCGAGAAAAAGCGTCCAAAAACTTCTTTTCTAAAACTTTATAACTTCTTAAAACGACAGTAGTGGCCGCTCTTTTCTTTCTGAAACAATTTTTATGTGTGGTCCTAAAAAAATCTAAAAATTCAGTTAAATTTCAATCAATCCCATCGCATATAGCCGAGCCCGCTTTTTCACAGTTTTACGGGAATGTTTACTGATTCTATTAGCATGACGCAGTGTCAATTATTGTCATGACAATGGGATACCGTAAAGGAGAGAAGATCTTTGAGATATCTATAGCCGTCAGTTGGATCAGTTATGGCGCGCGGGTTTTTGGGCATTTTTTTCGTTAATTCGTAGGTGGACAGCAGAATGCCGAAATTTTTTAAATAAAACCTGAACGCATTTTAGTTTTTGGGAAGTTATACTCCTTCCGAACGACACCGTGACGTGACAGATCCCAGGGAGCATAAAAGCGAGATCATCTTGACGTTCATTTCTTTTTTGAATTCTTATGCAAAATTAAAGGTGTGACACTTCCACTTAATCTTGTCTTTTTTCTTTCTTCGGCATATTTTTGTCCAGTTTTCTTCATTTTTGTCGTTGTTGTCTTTTCTATCTTGTTTCAAAAAAAGAAAAAAAAAGAAAATATAAAACCAGAACTGACACAATGCATGAAAAATGACATAAGTCTATCCGCGGGAACCATGACTGACGCCGAACAGACGTGTGTGGCTTTTAGTGGTCATCGAAAGCAGTTTTACTTACTTATATGTTCATAAATTTTCGAATTTACAGTTTAGGGCCCCTTTTTCCGTTCTATTGACAGAGAATACACCTAGAGAACTACACTAGGCGAGAAATATCATCCTATTGTGGCTAAGAGGTGATTAGATTGAGATTTTGTTATTTTTATTGGTTAGGAGTGTTAAGGCGATCGTGTTCTGGGGATTTCTTCTGTTGAAATGTATAAAAGCTTTAATAATTGTTAAATAAATATAATAGACGCTCATAAATAAAAATGTAAACATTTCTTCTCCTTTCTATGGGGAGTGAAGTATTACTTTGAAGAAACTGTTCCCCCGGCATTGTTTGGGGAATTGAAGGCTTGCGCTTAAAGTTATGTTTTCAGGCGATCGCGGCTGGTTATTTTGTTATTGAGACGAGATTATAAATTATTGAGCATAAAGTAAAATGTCGTGATTGTCGATTGTGGAATGTTAAAGATTAAGTAGATGCTAAAGTTTCTTTAGTTGCACGAATTTTGAATATAACATCAGGAGGAAGTTGTAAATCTTTAGTCTATTATTGGGATGCTATGAATATCGATACTCCAGTGCTAAACCAATGAGAATAGCTTGAAAAGAAATCAATGAATTCCTGAACTTTAAGTGTCAATAAGAAGAAATTTTATTTTAAATTGATATTGTTAAATTTTGTCCAATTTTTGTTAATGCTTGTTATTTACAAATAAAATCTGCAGTTGAAGAAATAAATTGTGTAACAGAAGACAAGATTTAGATTATTTGTTCATGTTTAAGATTGAATTACAAGTAAGGGTTTTTAGTGTTATTGAGTATGGCTTTAAGTACATTTTAAATTGATTCAGTGAATATACTTACTTATTTACGTTAACGGCTCTACAACCTAGATCCGGTACAAGTCTCTTGCAATTGTTCTTTCCAGCGGTCCCGATTCTGAGCAGATCTCATCCAGTTCAGCCTAGGGATGCTTTTGTCGTCCTGGTCACTGACATACATATATTAATGGACTGCTTATCTGGCACCAAAAAGTATAGTCCTCTCGTTCATTCATAAGCCCCTTTTGTCACTGAACTCAAATTTTGTTAATTTTTGTGTTATGTGTTCAGTGCATTCATTGGCAAAAGTAAATCCGGATAGTCCCAAAACTGAAAACATGAAATTCGACATTGAAAAACAGCAAACTTTTCCATTTTCTTAAATATTTTTACTCTTCACTTTCAAGAAACAACATAATCCAGTAAAAGAAGAAGGGTAAATAAAATTCTGGAATGATTTTAAGCGAAATATAAAAAAACGGTTGTTCATATGGTATTAAAGTGTCCATCTCTGATTTCATATTTTCCCTTTGCAAATGTCAGAATATTTCCAAAAATTAGATGCGTATAGAGTTTTTTTTATTTCTTACTTTTAATTTACAAAAGGCACTGACATGCAGTGAAAAAGGTTTGCCACCTATGGAACGAATTGGTACCATGAAAATTTTCTAATGAGCGATGCATGCACTATGGCATCCTTAAAGAGTAGCCGGGGTCCCCTTCGCTGCCGCACCCCAGGAAATTTTTAGATGGCAGGACAGATAGACATTATCGCATTCCAACCGATATCCGAGCGTTTGGCGGTTATAACCATCGGTGAAACGATCAAGACCCACATCGTATCCGTTTGTGCGCCAACCGAGACCAGCCCAGACACGAACACGACGCTGATACGATACCTTGAACCGAATTAATCATGCCTGCGGGGGACTTTAATGCAAACGATGCAACGATGGTAAATTCGGACACAGAGTACGACAACGGCTTACGCCTCCTTTCATTCGCGCGTCAAACAATTTTATCGTTGGCAATAGCATCTTCCGCCATCCACTCAAACATCAACTCACCTGGCGAAATCTGGCAACGGCAAGGCCATGTTACACTACGTTTCGATCAGCACAAGATTCCGATCGACACTCAAAGACAATGTGTGAGCCCGATTGCGGATCGGACCATTATCTTGTTTGAGCGAAATTACAGACGATTACAAAGAGCGAAGAAAACGGCGCCACCACCAGCCAAGATGAATTGAGCGTGCCTACTGGACCCGAACATCGGGCAAGAGTTTAAAATGACACTATCCAACAAATTCGCGAGGCTCGCAATAGCCCTAACTATAATGGTCTTAAGATACCTTAAGATTTTTTACGCTCCTATGAAATGTCATAATACCAACTATAATGGCCTTAAGGAATCTTTCGTTAACTTTTCCAATCTTTCGTCAAGTCTTTAATGTACGGTAACGAGCGTACAAACCTTAAGCAATCATAAGAAAAGTGTAACTTTCTTTAGTGTTTCTAGTTGCAGAAAACGTTTTTTTGCAAAATGAATAATTTGGAGTTATTAAATAATTTGGCGTTATTAGTGAAATTGGTAGAAGATGTGAAAAAAAACCTAGATCGTGTTGTGTAAGAAAAATAAATAGAGACAATAAAAAAACAGTTTTGAACTAATTCAATCAGTTCTTCATTAAAACTTTTGTTAATTTCCATTTTTTTAATTTATTGGACGCTTTCCCAGACTCGATTTGTTTACCTTTTACAAATGTCAAAACGTCTTAAGGCTATTATAGCTGAGCTTAAGATTTGACAGTTAATTAACCAGTCTTAAGAGAATTTGACGAAGAATCTTATGATGTCTTAAGATCATTATAGTTAGGGCTAATACCAGACGGTATCGATGTAGAAGAAAGGCAATTATCGGAGGACAGTTGTCTGAGCCTCGTCGATTAGCGGAAACGAATAAAACACGTCGATTTCGAGCAATGCCGAAGATTGAACAAAGAAGTTCGACAGAAAATGAAATCGTATCCGTTGCGGGGACGTCCCATTAGAACCACCAGCTAACGGATCAAAGAAGAGGAAGATAGGTCTTCCATTAGACTGTTTGGCTAGATTCTCGTTTTTGCGTCGCAAGGTGTCTCCAATTCAATGCCATTCTCTTTGACTGATTTCGTTGTTTATCCTTAATATGGTAGGCTAAATTTACCGTTGGATGGACGTACTATAATGAAACAACCTTATAATAGCGAACAGAGTAACTATCTTACCTCTCACTATTAAAAATGACTCTGAAATAGAAAACACTTTTACCTTTTGTTTTTAAATACTTAGATTGCTTCTATAGATTTAAACTTGGCTATGATGAAAAAATAACGTTAATTCCGCTTCTCTTTCATCTTTTGTAAAGAATAAAAATACTATCCCTAAGTCTTTGAATGCTATGCTCTTCTAGACAATCACTAATTAAATAAATAAATATTTACAGAAAAAAATATTCTACAATGACACATCAAACACGCCGAGGGCCACCAGTTGAGTGTCCCTTGGCGTCACTGGGACGAGACACATCAGCTTTAGATACTCAGCCATATCATCATCCGCTTAGCTCTAGCCCGCTTAATCCTCAAGTATATCAAATGTCAAGAAAATCACCAAATCTCAGTATTGATACCGATGACATAATCTATAATCCTGCTAATTCTCGTCAAATTGAAGAAACTGAAAGAATCGAAGGACCAGAAATCTATCATTTATCACGAAGTTCTTCAAGCTCAATGGATCAATCATACGAATTGAGAAGAAATATTGATACGAATAGGCATAGAACATTAGCAACAAGAAATTACACACCTATAGATAGTTTACTACAATATAGAGAAAGAGCACCTAGCGCATATTTAATTAATAGTATTCATAGCAATGAAGATGATTCCAGCGATGCTGGTAGACGGAGTATTCCAAATCATAAATCCAGCATAACTAACGGAAAAGATCAATATTTTCTAGAAGAGAAAATGGATTCACTGTATATACAAGGTGCCATTCGTGGAATTCCACTTGGATCAGAATCTAATCACTACAAGAATGAAAGATATTTTCTAGAAGAAAGTCTAAATGATATTTGTGACTACAACGGATCTGATAGGCTTCATGGTAAGGAATTTCAATAATTTCTAGTTTCTTTAATCTCTAATAAAATCCTTTTTTCAGAAAATATGACAGCACATATACTCCATAGACCGTCAAGTCCTAGTGAAACTAGTGGGTCTGATAGATATCTTATCGATCGAGCTAGAGGTTCCCCAGCTTTTGTTAATAAAACTCGAAACGGATTCTCGAACACAAATGCTCCCCTAGAAAAAAGATTTCATCCATCTAAAGTGAAGAGCCTTACCGAAGGACTTTCTAATTTAGGCAGATTTTCACCTAGTTTAGATCAAGGATATGCTACCTTAGTTTCGCCATCACCATCAAGTCATCAAGCCCTTGGACCGTGGACGAAAAAAGGACCATGCCGATCAGGACCTGGCTTCGATAGACTACCGGATGAGGCAGTCTTGAAAATATTTAGCTGGCTCTCGAGTGCTGAGCTTTGTAATGTTGCTAGAGTTTGCAGAAGATTTGAGACTCTCGTATGGAGGCCAAGCCTTTGGAAAGTTATAGTGCTTAGAGGAGAAAATGTTAGTGGCGATAAGGCTTTGAAAATGATATTTAGACGTTTGTGTGGGCAATCAAGAAATGGTGCTTGTCCGGACGTCGAAAGGGTATTTTTAAGTGAAGCATGCCGAATTACTGATAAGGGACTGCAATTGCTTACAAGAAGATGCCCAGAACTAACTCATTTACAGCTTCAATGCTGTGCAAATGTATCTAATCAGGCGCTTTGCGATGCGTTAACTAAGTGTACAAATTTGCAACATTTAGATGTTACAGGTGGGTATTTTAATAAATTTTTATTTTTAACATTGCTGTTAACATTGCATTGTTAGCCTCCATCAGGAAGAATTTCACTTCACATACAACGCCTTCATTTATTTACAACGAACAGAAAGCAAACCCAAGGCCGACCTACTTCCATCTGTTCGTCGAGAATTCTTTCTTACCCTATTCTGACATGCAACCCTTCACCATCGAGTGCTCCACCCACTCAACGGATAGAGTTTTCTTCAGGACACGTAAAAGTTGTCTCAAAGAGTTTAACCCCAACAAAGCCACTGGCCCCGACAAAGTTCCCTTATGGTTTGTAAAAAATGTACCTTACCTTTGGCTAAACCTCTACAAAAACTTTTTGCACTTTCATACTTCTCCGGAGTTTATGCTGACTCTTGGAAACTGGCTCATGTTCAGCCTATACCGAAAAACGGTAAAGCTAGTGACCCTGCCAACTACCGTCCAATAGAAATTACTTCTATTCTCTCCAAAATTATGGAGACAATAATAAATAGAAAGCTTATGGAATATTTTGAAGGCAACCAAATAGCAATACGGCTTTAGGCTTTAGTTCGAAAGGATTTACTGGCGACCTCCTTGTTGCCTAACGGAGCACCTCAGCCGAAGTATACACCGATTTGATGAATCTAGCCTGATTGCTCTGGATATCTCCAAGGCGAGGTATTGACTCTGTTCAATCAAGGTAGTATTACATTGCGTTGCACCATCTCCGCAAGTGTTCCTCAGGGCTCAATTCTATCACCAGCTCTCTTCATAAATGGCCTGCTCTCAATCCCCCCCCAATTCACTCCATAGCTTTGCAGACGACGGTACTCTACGCTACTCCTATGGTTTCGATAATGTAACACAAGCACGCGCCAGACCTTGTCTGCATCATCGCCAACTCCTGTCCAATTCAATCAACACGGACATTGAACGAATTCTTAATTGGGGCCTCAAGAACCGTGTTGAATTTAATGCATTAAAAACAAAGTACTGTCTCATCTCCAATAAAACTTGTACCGACCCTCTTTCTATTTCAGTGGGCAATAACGGCAGAATCGTCTCTAAACTTCCTAGACATAACATTAGACGAAGATCTGCGTTGGAGTAACCACTTATTTATTCCAAATTGCTAAACAAGCATCCCAATGCCTAGGATTCTTCAAAAGATGCAAATTCCTCCTTCAGCAGTCCACCAGGCAATAATCTACAAGTCCCACATTCGTCCCCGTCTGGAATACAACTCGTATATCTGGGCCGGGGCCCCAAGAACCATCTTAGCTTGGCTGGACAAGGAACAAAACCGTGCTCTCAAACTTATTGGTGATAGCGCCATTTGATCTGCAATAGATTCATTAAGCCACCGTAGGAATGTAGCAGCTCTTGCAAAATTTTATCGCTCTAATCGCAATGACTGCTCCATTGAAATAAGTAACCTCATGCCTCTACGGCAATATTCCTCCCGCAACACAAGACTTGCCCGCTCGGCTCACCCCCACAGTTTACAGTCCTTATCTTCGCGCACACCCCCATCTAGAAATTCGCTTATAGCAAGAACAACTCGTCTGTGGAACAACCTTCCAAAGTCAGTCTACTCGAACTCATACAACACCCAAGAGTTCAAACCCAAGGTTCATCGACATTTACTCCAACACCCCCTGACTCCCCCTAAGCTATTCTATCCTTCTCTTAATCCTTCAACTTAAGCTTACTACTGGACATTGCACCATGACTATACGACATGACAAACTAGTAGTACAAAGGGTGACACCTGAGCTTAGACTATCACAAAAAAAAATTGATTATTATATAAACCTCTTTACCTCAATTCCTCAAATTAAACACTTCCTGATGTGCCTCTTATATGAAATATGCCGTTAATATTTTTTGAGGGCTCATGTTATTTACTCACGAACAACCTTTTAACTATGTCATAAATAAACTTAACCAAATCATAACCACAATGACTTGGCCCACTGGCATATATGTCAGGTTGCTATGAAGACCTGGAACTAGGTTGCAAATATTTTATACTCCTTTCCCCCATTTTTAACAACTATTTTCTGAAAGAACGATTCTAAGACATTATCTTTAACTAATTCAGATATGCATATCGCAAAAACCATATTGGAATCAATCCAAATCCATATATATCCTCACGCAAGCTCTATTAAGTTTCCTTTTACAAATATACACGATTCCTAATCGGTAAATGTCACTCCTGTAAATTAATAACATCTTTTTATTTGTAGGATGCACCCAGATTACCAGCATAAGCACAAATATAACTCTGGAGCCACCGAGGCGGCTCCTTTTGCAGTATTTAGATCTAACTGACTGCTCTGCCATAGATGATATTGGACTTAAAGTTGTAGTTAGAAATTGCCCTCAGTTGGTTTTCCTTTATCTTAGGAGATGTGTTCAAATAACAGGTAATGCTCTTTATGTTACTTCTTCTTTTCCGATCAACTTACACAACAATTTTATTTTCCAGATGCTGGCCTCAAATTTGTTCCCAGCTTTTGTATTGCTCTCAAAGAGCTCAGCGTATCTGATTGTGTAAATATCACAGATTTTGGTTTATATGAATTAGCGAAACTTGGTGCTGCTTTACGATATCTCTCTGTTGCAAAATGCGACCGAGTCTCAGATGCTGGACTTAAGGTTATAGCAAGACGTTGTTACAAGCTGCGTTACTTAAACGCTCGAGGATGCGAAGCTGTAAGTGATGATTCTATTACAGTACTAGCACGTTCTTGTCCAAGATTACGAGCTCTAGATATTGGTAAATGTGATGTCAGTGATGCTGGACTACGGGCATTAGCAGAAAGTTGTCCAAATCTTAAGAAGTTAAGTCTACGGAATTGTGATATGATTACAGATCGGGGAGTGCAATGTATTGCCTATTACTGCCGAGGCTTACAACAACTTAATATACAGGATTGTCAAATATCAGTGGAAGGATATAGAGCGGTTAAGAAATACTGTAAACGGTGCATTATTGAACACACAAATCCGGGATTTTGCTGAATAGTTAAAAATGATTTTTTTTAGTATAGGAAATTTTTTTATACTCACTCATTATTGTTTTTTTTCCTATTTCTTTAATTTACTTTCATTTTTATAATGTAAATGGTGAGCTTTTTTAAGAGAGAGAGAGATTTGAAATTTAATTATTTACGATATCACCCAGGTAAAGCCTGGTTCAATAGTTCAGAATCAATTATTATTTTATATATAACTAGTTGACCCGGCAGACCTTGCTCTGCCTGAAATTAATTAACTGACTGAAAAACACAAAGAAACAACAAAAGAGATGTTAATTTGCATTAAAATTATTTATTTTAGTTATTTACAGTTCAATGAAAATTGTGTTCTCACGGGTGCAAGACATTACACAAATTTACCCAATTTCTGTCCCTGTATTCCTCGTGCAGGAAGCTTCCAGAGATTTTAATTTCGGGATTCAAGAAATTCTCGGCTGCGAGTGTATGTGTCATTTCCATTGTCCTTCATTGCGTTCAAAAATTAACAGCTTATAAGGCGCATTATGGCATAGTGCACCGGGCGCAAAAAACCCAAGCGCCGGCCCTGAGAGCAGGTGACATAATGTTGACCGTGTGAGAAGCACGGATACTCTAAATTGTTTCCGCAAAACTCCAATAACTTGCCTTGCGCCTTGTTAATTTTCATTACGGTGGCAAGTCTTGGCCGATGCCGTTTAAATTCAAAAAGGAAATCATTCGTAATCATTGAAATTCTCGCTTTGGTACTTTCCCTTGATAATGGTAGCTCCGATCACATTGTTCATAAATTTTTTCACAGACGTGTCATTACAAAGTCTTAGTTGATTGATGTTTCACAGTATCATAATTACCGGACCAACTTTCAACTGAAGATAATAGCGAGGGTTTGTACAGCGAGGGTTTGTACAGAAAAAGGTAATACGCCATTTCGTGGGGCCGCCATATTTGATTTAAAATGACGTTACTCTATTCTATTCGTCATTCTCTTTCATTTGATACCCATGTCGGGCGGGTTGAAATGAAAAAGGTAATCCGCCATTTTATTGCGGCTATAGTTTGTTGTTATTACCTTCAGATCCAAAGGAGTTTGCCAAGTTTGACCATCACCAGATATCGAGAAGCAGTCGAAAAATCGATTGCAAGATTCGAGTTCATAAGCTTGAAATCAGCCGTTTAGGTATCGGTTCCAATTATGAATCTAAACCATTCACGATTCACCTTAATGGCACACCCAAAATTTCATAAAAATCAGTCCAGTCGTTTAGGAGGAGTTCAATTACATACACGCGGACAGAAGAAATATATATATATATATATAAAGAATATTGGGAAGTATAGATAGTGTTGGCTTTCAAATTCAAAGTAAACTACCTACCCACCTTATGCCATTATTAGCTTTTTTTACATCATAAGATGTCATGTCATAAATATCAGAAATATTCGCTATCTCAAAAAATAATATGCAAAATCTATATTAGCTTTCATCGGAAAATATAATGTAAGAATCCTACGAAAATGGTTTGCCTCTGGGAACCAACAACAAAAACTCCTTTGTAGTCTTCAACATTACCTAAAGAGTAGGTTAGCAAAATATTAGGGCAGATACAATAGATTCAGATTAAGGATACGTTATAAGATAATATCTGAGAATATATTGTTTGTGTATTGCAATATCAGCATCTCAGTATTTAGGAAAGAAGTAATGATTTATGCCTTAAGGTTTTCTTGGATTATAGGAAGATTTTATATTTGTTAAGTTTGTTTCAATATTATTAGAAAATATTTCTTAAAAATGAGTAAGGTGTTAACTTAATCAATGCCTGTTACAGAAAATTGTTAGGGTTTGTTTTTGCTACGTAAACTCGTAAGAAGTCAATAGCCTATAATTCTACTTCAGTTCAACATACATATGTATACATGTATTTAAAACATGTACTCTAGTTCTACTTTTGAATTAGAGCAACCGATTGCAATTATATTAAAAAAAATACGCCTAATGGTTAAGCGTATTTTGTAATATGTGTGATAATTTCACTATCTCTTGCAGCATGATACATCTGATAAATGATCAAGCCCGTTAATTTTAAAAACAATTTGCAACTAAAATTAAAATAATATGTTAAAACATTCAAATTATTTTTCATCCCTTCTTTTAAAAAGCTTACCATTCCCTCCTCCATTGTGTTTATTTCTCTTTGTATATTTGTTTTATTCTTTTATTTATTTAACATTGAATTGCGATGTACATATTATTAAATTAATAAATATAACTGTTCACGGCAAAGAATTTTATTTTATTTAATAAGTAAAATTTTACTTTCAATAGATGAAAACTAAAAGAATGAAATTGAATCAGGAAAATGCTTTACGAATATAGTAGAATATAAAACAAATTTATTAGCGTGACCAGAAAGTTTTTATTTGCCATTTCCAAAAATATTTTGCACCTTTTTCTTATTTAGCTCTAGTAGCAATGTCTTTTTGCTATAGATAGTGGTTTTCAACATTACAATATTTACTTTCCGAAACTATTCTTAAATTTCCGTTAACTTAGTTCCGAAACCAACTTCGCAAACGATGAAACTTGATATTGATCGCAAAGCCTTCCTCGCTAAGGAAACTGCTTTTTATGTGCGATCCTTGGCATCAAAGGTGCTTTCGATAACACTGGCTATGATTCTATTTCTAGAGCACTGGCACTCAGGAACCTAGATCCTCACACGATGGAGTGGATAAATGCTATGCTTGTAGGTCGTGACATTTCTTCTATCCTAGATGTCTCCACCATTAGTGTTAAGGCTATTAAGAGCTGCCCTCAAGGTGGAGTCTGGAACTTTTTACCAAACTATCTTCATCTGGTTTCGATGTCATCGGTTATGCCATCATTGTCTCTGGGAAGTTTGACTTGACCATTACAGAGGTTATGAGAGCAGCAATCGCGAAGTTCAAAGAAGTATATGTGTATTACGGAAAGTCGGCCAAACAACCCAAATAAGACTGTCCTGGTACTTTTTTCCAAACGCTAGATAGTGGACCTAAGTCCTATCAACATCCAGACAGTTGAGTTCTCAGACTCAGTCAAATATTTGGGAGTAAAGTTAGAGACTGTACTGGAGCGCTCCAGTGGACTACACCATCAGTAAAGCCACACGCGCCATATGGGCCTTCAAAAGGCCTTTGGGTAAGACATGCGGTCTTACACCACAAATGAAGTACTGAATGTACAATACAATAGTTAAACCTGTGGTCACTTATGTCGCTTTAATTTGGTGGCCCAAGAATAGATCCTCAAGTGCAGCAAACTGCAACGGCTTACTTGCCTCTCCATTCTCCAGCTACGATGGAGGCGATCATTGGATTGACCCCATTGCACATCTTCGTATGGAAATACGCCGCCATAAGTGCCTTGAGACTTCAGATCTCATCCAACTGACCCTATACAATCAAAGGACACATGGATATCCTTAACCAATATTTCATTTCCATTTGCCGCGTATCCCACCATATGGTTGGTGAACTGTGGCTCTAAAGAAAATTCAGGGCTAATCGTATCGTTCTGAGTAGGATGAACTTGTTCTTTCTGGGGATTCAAAATATCTCCACTGGTTTACCGACAGGTCAAAGATGGAACATGGTGCAGGGGCTGGTGTCGCAGGACCCAACTCCAAGGTCTCGATTGCAATGGGTAAGCGGCCATCTGTTTTCCAGACTGAAATGCATGCTATTACGTCTGCACTATGCTCAACCGTGAGAAATGTTTTGAAAGGCGCCAACATTAAACATTTTTCTGACAACAAAGCTGCCATCCACCCACTCTCAACGTGTAAGTTTTCTTCCAAAATAATTTCAGACTATTTTGACGTACTCCAAAGCCTGACCAGAAGAAACAATGTCTCGCTCCCCTGGGTCCCCGGACACTGGTGTATCGAGGGAAATGAGGCTGCAGACAGCCTCGCGAGGGGGGCCTGAGACGTTAGTCTAGGACCCAGAACCCTTCTGTGGCATATCCTCCTTCAATTCCCTAATAGAGGAGGAGTGGAGTAAGGCGCTAAACCTAGACTATTGGGGAATCAGTCCCAGGTCTTAGACAGGCCAAACATCTTATAAGACCCTTTGCCTTAAGAGGTACTATTACACAATGCCGACTCTGCATAGAAGGTGACGACTCTTCCACATATTCTTTGCGAATGATCCGCTCTGATCTGGCTTAGAAAAAGAGCGCTTATCAAAGAGTTTATGAATACCGCTAAGTCTAGTCTTTTTTCTTGCCTTCGTCCGGGAGACTGATAGCCTGTTTCGCACACAGTGTTCAACGTATGGGTTGCCCCCTCATTCCTTAAAAAATGGGTGTTTCTACCAATAATTAAAGGGGACAAGCACTTTGTCCACTTCATTCAAGATAGAGTTGCTACTAAGCTTCTCTATCAGGTTGCCCTCAGGGAATGTGGCCAGTACAAATGCTAGGTAATTCTAACTAACTTATGTTTGTTGGGTGAACCTCTTAAACGTGATACCAGGAAGTATATTTACATTTATAATATAATGTATTAACAACAACTTAATCAAATAATATGTATGTATGAATAATATCCCTCAAATTTTGATAAAAACAAAACAAAAATAATTACTATTCCAAAAATCTTGAAACTCTTACATACCTTACGGAAATTAAACATGCCACTCATGGGTGTTTTTAAAAGCACTTACGAAATAAGAATTTGAATAACTTTACTCTAACAAACGACCTCCAACGACAGTTAAGCAACAAATTGTTTCAAAGAATCCCTGTACCATGGAGACTCTCGATGCCCTGTACTTAGAAAAGCGTTAACCGAGGTCTCCATGAGCAACTTTTCCGTCAATTGCAAAATGAACAATTCTTTGGAAATGGCATTGCTGTCTAGCAAAGTTTAATTGCTAGGCATTTAATTAGCCATTTTTACAAGAAACTCATTTTGCCATTTATTGATGAAATATATTATTATGCATTTCATAACGCTGTCGTTGTTTATTTTCATTTTCTACTACTTTCAAAAAGTGCCGAAATCACTACTTATTACTATATTTCCGTTTATATTGCCTCATCTACAAAGGCAATTTATTCGGAAATGTGATATTTCCATTGTTGCGAAATTGGCCGTGGAGACTCTAGATAAATGTATTCATAACTATAAAAAAATATATCATGGCAATACTCTTGCTACAGCTGACTTATATGCGATTGCTGTCATTTTAAAGTGAGGTTATACCGAGTTGTGTAATGTCACTGGAGGTTGCTGCGAGATGTTTAATTTTAGCTGAAGTTTATTAAAAATTACAGAATTCCAGAGTTAAATAAGTAATTAATTAAGGAAATGGCTAAATATTTGGCACAAATCATAATACTTGGCGGTCAAGTAATTGGTCGTGCTTTTGCACGAGCGCTAAAACAAGAAATTGCGGCTTCCCAGGAGGCTGCTAAGCGCGGCGGCGGTGGCCGACAAGGTGCAAATCGTGCTGCCGCTAATGCTAGAACAGGTTTAGATTTTATTTAATCATATAGAGGATATAATTTTCTATTTTATAAAATAAATTTTGTAGGAATGACGTTAGAAGAAGCACAACAAATCTTAAATTTATCGAAATTAGACCCTAAGCAAGTGCAAGAGAAATTTGATCACTTATTTAATGTAAACGACAAGGCAAAAGGTGGCTCTTTCTATCTGCAATCCAAAGTTTATAGGGCTAAAGAGAGGATAGACCAAGAATTGCAAGCAGATAAACCTCCGAACGAAAAGGATGAACCATCGAAAAGTGTATAGATTTTGGATTAGCTGGGATTGTTAGTTATAATAAAAATTTAATCGCTAAGAGTTCCGTTTTGATTTTATCCTTCAGGTGGGTTGATAAATTACTAGAATTGTTTTTGGCTGATATGGAGGAGATAATTGCTGCTGTATTACAGCAGAAGACACGTGAGTTGTTAATTGTGTTCGATAAGGTTTAATTTGCTAGATGGGATTTTGGTTTTTAACTAACAGTTAGTGTGGAAAATTTTTAACTATTAGGATTCCATATATATGTACAGTAAAAAGTAGAGCATGGATGTAAAAATATGTCCCTTAAATTTGCGTTCAAATCCTTATCTGATATGTCGTTTCTTCAGTAATATTTACATTTTAGAGTTATCGATGTTTTCTACATTGAACGTAGAACGCTAAATATATAAATAATGATGTTAATGAACGTTTTATTTCGTAATTCTATTTTTGAAAATCAATATATAAAAACAAAGTTTGAACGTAGTGCCTCCATCTATGATAATTATGTTTAACATAGTGAATGGCAGTTCTGTCGATAATCTAGGCTCGAAACAAATGTCAATTTTCGCGCCAAACCCATACTGTTGCGTCGAGCGTGAAGCGTTTTTAGCTCGGTCAAAGTTATTTTATAGTTTTATTAGCCGGAGTAGATAATTCTTGTTAATATTATAGTTAAAGTGGATTTTGTTAACAATTTATGTTTTTCTAATACCAACAACCATAATAGTTTTACAATATGTCGGTAAGTTTAAAAGAAACAATCAAGTCGTACTTCCAAAGAAAACAACTTCCTCCTGTTATCATTTTCCATCTTTTTTGCGTAACGAATGTAAATAATTTTAGGACAGAGCAAGTTCACCAGCACCAGAAACACCTAGCGATGTGGATGATAGAAGACATGGCATGACATCTCCGGTTGGAGAATTTGAGCCTTTCGATAACGAAGATGAGATTCTCGGGGACACCACTATACGAGATGAAGATGAAGAAGAGGGCGAAGAATTGTTTGGCGATAACATGGAAAATGATTATCGTCCAATGCCAGAGCTCGATAGATACGATCCTGCTATGCTGGATGATGAAGATAACTACAGCGTTATTTCCACGGCTGATCGCGCAGCTGCCGAAGAAGAAATGCGCCGTCGAGACCGTGCTATGGGCATTCATCGTGATGATCGTGATTTGGTTTTTGATAGAAGCGATGATGAAGATGAAATGCCTAAGTCGAAAAGACGTGCAGCTGAAAGGGCTGCTGTGGGGGAGATTGAAGAAGACACGGAAATGATTGAATCCATTGAAAATTTGGAAGATACTAAAGGTCATTCAACAAAAGAATGGGTTTCCATGTTGGGCCCTAGAACAGAAATAGCAAATCGTTTCAAGAGCTTCCTCCGGACTTTCGTTGACGAAAGGGGGCAACACACGTACAGCCATCGAATCAGAAGAATGTGCGAACAGAATAAATCTTCATTTGTTGTATCCTATACGGATTTAGCCAACAAAGAACACGTTTTAGCTTATTTCCTACCAGAAGCACCATTCCAAATGCTTGAGATCTTTGATAAAGTTGCTAAGGAAATAATTCTGAATATTTTTCCAACATACGAGCGTGTTACTAGTGAGATACACGTTCGTATTTCAGAGCTGCCTTTGATTGAAGAATTGCGAACGTTCAGGAAACTGCATTTAAATCAATTGGTTCGAACTCTAGGTGTTGTGACTGCAACGACGGGTGTTTTGCCACAGCTTTCAGTTATTAAGTATGATTGCGTCAAGTGCGGGTATGTTCTTGGACCTTTTGTACAATCTCAGAACTCCGAAGTTAAGCCGGGATCTTGTCCTGAGTGCCAAAGTTCTGGGCCATTTTCGGTTAGTAGATATTTAATATAAAATTAACTTTCTCCCTTAAACAAATAAATATTTTCCTACTTAGATAAATATGGAACAAACACTCTACCGTAACTATCAAAAGATAACTCTGCAAGAATCTCCCGGACGAATTCCAGCTGGTCGTATTCCACGCAGCAAAGATTGCATTTTCCTAGCGGATTTGTGTGATATCTGCAAGCCTGGAGATGAAATCGAAGTAACAGGAATTTACACAAATAACTACGATGGATCATTAAACACTGAACAAGGATTCCCAGTATTTGCCACGGTTATCATAGCTAATCATGTAATTGTGAAAGACAGCAAGCAAGTTGTCCAGTCTCTTACCGATGAAGATGTTGCAACAATTCAGAAACTCAGTAAAGATCCTCGAATTGCCGACCGAGTTATAGCAAGTATGGCACCATCTATCTATGGCCATGAATTTATTAAAAGAGCTCTGGCACTCGCTTTATTTGGTGGTGAGTCGAAAAATCCCGGTGATAAGCATAAAGTTCGTGGAGATATCAATCTTTTAATCTGCGGCGATCCAGGTACTGCTAAGTCTCAGTTTTTGAAATATACAGAAAAGATAGCGCCAAGGGCTGTATTTACTACTGGACAGGGCGCTAGTGCTGTTGGTTTAACGGCATATGTACGCAGAAATCCGGTCTCAAAAGAATGGACATTAGAGGCTGGCGCTCTTGTCTTGGCAGACCAAGGGGTGTGCTTAATTGATGAGTTTGATAAGGTAAGTAAAATATATGAGCTTCTTCGTGTCTTGTAGGAAAATTAATCTACTTTCACGTAGTATTAGGGTTTAACGTGTACATTTTACTCCATTATAGATGACAGACCAAGATCGAACTTCAATCCATGAAGCTATGGAACAACAATCGATTTCCATCTCAAAAGCTGGCATTGTTACATCGCTGCAGGCACGTTGCACAATTATCGCTGCTGCTAATCCTATTGGTGGCCGCTACGATCCCAGTATGACATTTACAGAAAATGTTAACCTCTCCGATCCAATTTTATCTCGTTTCGATGTGCTTTGCGTTGTTAAAGATGAATTTGATCCAATGCAGGACCAGCACTTGGCACAGTTTGTTGTAGAATCACACATAAAACATCATCCATCAAATGAAGAGATTGTAAACGATTCACAGCAACATGGGGCTATGGAAATCCCACAAGATCTTCTTAAAAAATATATTGTTTATAGTAAGGAGAATGTTAGGCCAAAACTAACGGTAAGATTTACAATTAAATTTTCTTAATTATTTATAGTCAATTTTTTTCTTATAGAATATTGATGAAGATAAAATTGCTAAAATGTACGCCCAACTACGTCAAGAATCTTTCGCTACTGGCTCTCTTCCAATTACAGTTCGGCATATTGAAAGTGTTATTCGAATGGCTGAGGCCCATGCACGTATACATCTCCGGGAAAATGTACAGGAAATTGATATTAGCATGGCAATCAGAATGATGCTGGAAAGCTTCATTGAAGCACAAAAATTCAGTGTTATGAAGAGAATGCGGGCAACATTCCAGAAATACCTTGCCTTTCAGAAGGATCATTCAGAACTTCTTTACTTTATCCTGCGACAGCTTACATTGGATCAGCTGGCTTATATAAGATGTAAGGATGGTCCTGCTGCAACACATGTCGAAATAATGGAAAGAGATCTTATTGAGAAGGCTAAACAGTTGGACATTTTCAACTTAAGGCCATTTTATGATTCAGAAATTTTCAAGAAAAATGGTTTCTCCTATGATTCAAAGCGGAAGATAATTCTTCAGATAGTACCTGAGATGTAGGTTTAGATTTATGTAATTTTGTAAGTGTTAATGCCAAGTTTTATAATTAACTTAATTATAATAAAATTTGATTTGAATTATGTGCATTTTTTTTACTTCAGTTTAGGCAACATTTTTGAGACATGAGGGAAAATCCACTTCAATAAATTCAAACAATCACGATCACGTATATAAAATTCATTTAAATTTATTCAGGTATTTTTATCCTACCTAATTATTTTATTTGTTTATACATATAAAAATACTAAATTACATTTGTAATGCACATAGAAATTTTGGTGTATCTTGAAAAAAAAGTTTCTTTTTTTTGTTTAGTATACACCAATTATAGCACTGGTTTATATATTAATAGTCAAAAAAAAATATCTTAATATTGTAAACATAAAGGAAAAAAGAAACGTCGATGAATAAAGCCACGAATCCAAGAATAGCGTGATAATATTATATGTGAATGTTATGTACACTTTTACTAGTTAAAGTTATATAATAATATATAAATGAGCTTTATAAGAAAAAACGCACGTTAAATAGACCAAAAGAGCCAATTAACAAAATTTGCCTTTAAAAATTACCGTTTTACAAGAACATATATTTAGCTATATTATGAAATTTCTGGTGGTGGTGTTTCTGGCAAATATGTGTAAAATATAATATAAGCAGCACTAGAAACTACATCTGAGGAATCCATTGATGATACTACTTGATCATCGAACTTGAACCATCTTAAATTAAAATTGATTATTAAATCATACTTTGGTTAAATGTGCCATTTACTTACTTTCCAAAAACACTGCTTTTACAAAATGCAGTGTAATGCCCACTTTCCATTGATCCATAATGGTTGGACACGCCGTAGAGATGGTAAGTCTTTGGTGTTATTGTTCGTGATTCAGACTTAGCAATAAAAGGTGTCATATCTAAATTGTCCAAGGGGAAACTTACATAGCTCTGCTTCTTTTTATAAGTATTTCCTATGGTATCGGGATCAGCATAAAACCTGATGAAAAAAATCAATCATTTTAACATTTTCTGTAGTAGAATAAGCTGATAAAACATTGAAGCTTATAAAAGAAAGCTATCGTCGCAGAATTGAAGCTTATGACAATGCAAATTGTGGGTGTGTCTATTATGCCAATGAAAATTATATAATGAAAGGTTTCCCTGTTCATAAAATTCCATTTAGAGCTTTTACGAAACCATTTTTTTTTTTTTTGATAAAATCGACCTTGTACATTAGGGAGGCCCTTATTTGGGGAAATTCTAAGACTCACCGCCTAGAAATATGAACTTTTTATTTGTTTACAAATAAAGTAACGTCAGAGATTTTCTCAAATCAGAATATTTTGCGTTCCTTTCCTGCTCTGCTCACAAGTACTAAATAGTAGAAAAAGAACGCTGCAAAAGGCATTGCAAAACGAACTGAAGAACGCTCACCGGAGAGTGTATGGCTTACTTTAAGGCGTGGATACACAATACGAGCTGCTGACAGTAGACAGCTACAGCAGCTGTATACTCGCATGACAGTAACTCGACTCGCCTCGCACGGGCAAACAAGTGCGAGTTGCTTGCCTGACAGTGAACAGCTACTGAACTTACGTACAAAGATTTCAGTAGCTACTGTCATTACGAGCTACTGTCATTTCGCAATACTGTGCTAGTTGACGTCCGAGTCGCTTGCGAGCTGCTGCTTGTGGCGTGTTTGGGGAAAGCGAGATGTGAGGAAAAACAAAATTTTGTAGTAACTCGGATGCGATGTACTGACTGACACGCATATGACAGGGGCCCCTGTACTGATAGTCGTGTCGTGTTTCGTGACAAGTCGTTGAGTTGAAGAAAGTGAGGTTTATGTCGAATTACGACTTTCAGCACAAAGGCCTAGAGTGCAAATGCTAAGTTGAGTTCAGGCCGTTGTATTAAAAATCGTAATTAGACTTAAACATCACGTTATCCAACTCAAATAACTTGTCGTGTCGTGACAACTCGACTTTCAGCACAGTGGCCGATAACTCGTACGATGCGGTTACACTGGACAAATAGCTGCACTTCAGTAACTGACTAGGCCAGCTCGCATGCTAAATCGCACTGTGTACCCACGGCTTCACACTCACTGTGGCGATTCAGTCAAAATATTAGAATCAAATCAAAAACAGATGGACTGAGTTAAAAAAAAAACTTTTTTTAAGATTTCGTTCGCAATGCGCCACTTCTAAATCTTTGTCGATTAGTCTAAAATTGAATATTTCTTAAGTTTTGGCTGTTCTCATATTTCTAGGGATTGAGACTTGAAGGGCCACCCTATTAAAAATAATACTTTAATGCCTTTATAAAAATTTTACATATAAACATGAGTGAGTGAATGTAAGAGATTAATCAATTCATATTGAGATAAACAAATCAAATATTTACCTTTTAAAATGTACAACAAGTATCGGTGGTAGCTTCGATATATCTAATTTCTTAACAGCGTCTCTTTTTTGTTTACAATTTGGACAATTCCAACCTCGTATATTTTCTCCGCTAAAATACATAGAAAGACTATCGTTTAATTCACAACGATTTGCTGTCGGTGGAAGTTCAAGGCTTAAATTAGAAAAACATTCATAGGTAGCACTTTCCTTGCTACATTCTCGACATTTAACTGTGCTCTTAATTTGTCCATAAAATAATCGTAAAATATTACTTTCACGATATTTTGAAAATTCTAGCCATGCTTTCTCTGATGGTGATAAATTATCACGCGGTGATTCACTAATTTGTAACGTTTGCAAATCTGAATGCAGCCAATCCATAAGAATTGTTAAAAACTCATGCGAATCTTGCTGTTCAATACCACGAAATATTTGTTGATATTGTCCAATTATGAACTGTAAAGTAAAAAAATGTTAATTTGTTATCAAGTAAGAATTTAATTAAGATTTTTTTTACCCTTAAATCCTTGCTAGCTACACATTTATAATGTCCACTCCACACAACTTTGATTAGTGCCGCAACTTCCTCCGCTATTTTCCCTTTGGTTTTGTTATTTTTGTTTATATGCTTTCGATAGGTATTTGTAATGAAATATTCTGCTAGAGATGTCGTATTACTTAGGCATTGCATTATACTGTTCATATAGCAGGTATTTCCTAAGTTCTTTAATCCAGTAAGTCCACGTCCCTGTTTCAATTAAAAAACACTAATTAGCAACATTATTTTTTCACATTGAAGCACACGCACTTTCTTAAGTGGACTGATAAAATTATAATGAGGTAACTTGATTTTAATTCCAGCAATAATAACCATTACGGCAAGTGGATACCATTAAGCATTCGTGTTTCATTGTAATTAATATCGAACAACAATTCTGTAGCACCTTGCTCTTTCAAAAATTTCTCGTTTACTAAATAAGCGTCCATTTGAAAACCAATTGTCAGGAAGCGCAGAGTTCAAACAGAAATAATCCGATTTATACGTACAAATTTAAATTGTGAATGACGTGATCTTTCTAAAGTTCCTCGTAAATCACCACCAGTCAAAGCCCATGAAAGTATGGGGATTTTACAATTTAGGACAATTTATGCACAAGCTCACCGGTGAGTGATTCGTGCACGTTTGTTTGTGAATAATAATCGATAAAAATGACGTCGAGAAAACCTTCAAGTGCGTTTTCACGTGCTTTTTAAGCGGGAAACTTAGTTCATGAATCTATTTCTATCGCGAGCAGTTGTCTGTTATAGAACACTTCGCTGGTTATTTGTGAACACCGTTTTATTATTAAATTTATATGATCTAAGTTAAAATTCTATTTATGATTTAGCGTAATCGATGATTGTCATATAGAGGGTTCATATCAATGAATAAAATAAAACATTTTAAGGAGCAGAAAACTGGTGTTTTTTTTATTATAAAGAATAACATTATGTGGAAGTCTAAGCGTGAAATATTTTAAGAAAATAGAAATACTAACTGTTAACCCCAATTGAACTGTTTTATGTTAACACCATAAAAAAGCAATGTTATTAGTAACTCCTGGTAATAAGTCATCAACGTAATTTTGCCTTAACTGAATTATGACAATTTATGCTATTCAAACAATTTTTAAAACGAAGTGGATTTGTTAACGTCAAGCCCTTTCAAATATCTATAGATATCTCGAGTCTTTGAAAAAAACTACGTCCATCGAATGAGCATAAGCTCTTTCCATTGATAGGAATAAACGCATTCCCGCCTGTAATACTTTGGTGATACGCAGATCGACATAGTTGACGTGAGCGAGACAGACACAACTCCCAGTCGGTGGCTTGAAAGAAGCGAACAAACCCCAGCCAGGTTGGCTTTCCTATAGTTCGTTTACGAACTGCAATGGTTGGAGAAGGTGTTGGATATGGGAAATAAGAATTTACTAGGTTGTGAGCTGAGTTACCCAGAGAAGAGTTAACATCGACAGAGTATCGGTAAGGATAGGAGGTAAGAAATATGTCAAGAAGATGGGATTTTGGCCTGCAACTTCAGAAACCCTAGTTGGACGATGAACAATCTGATATAAGTTGTTACGTGTCTGCAAAAAGCTCAGCGTCGTTGCCAAAAACATTGGTGCCATTTGAGTAAGTAAACCAGTTTGAATTATGGACGTTGAAATCACCCGCAACAAAGATTTCGCACTCCGGGTGTAAAGATAAAAACACGGAGATCCGTTCAGAAATAGCGTTGAATGCAAAAAAGGAAGGGAACAGAAGAATATGACGTGGCTATGAAGAATTAATTTAATCCAGATATAATTGAAATCTGGAGATGTACTATTGTACACGTCCACGTCATTCCAAATATAAAGCTATACCCTGCCACCTGGAAACGATCTACATTGAAATCAGGTAAGACTTGAGTCACTCAGTGCAAGAATAGGGGGAGCGTGAACGAACAGTTAGTATACTACGGAAATCAAGACAGAAATTCCTTTGGGTTTGTTGACGTAGGGTTGATGACCATAATCGGAGCTAACTGGGATCGCCTTGTTGGAGTGTTATCCCTCTTACAACAATGTGAATCTCGTCAAATTGGCCGATGAAGGCTGTGACGCCGCCGTAGGGAGCTGGAGCACGGAAAGGAGGAAAGAATCTTGTTAATACAAAATTGTTCCCGTTTACGTCCGAAGTTGGGTGATTGATACCTGGACCTCATAAAAACGCGCACAAAACTATTTGTTCTGTAAATTGTTAAAAAAAAAGGAATATCACATAAAAAAACGAAGAGCTTGAATAAATGTATGACGAAATAAATAGTTACATAATATAAAATTTAGTCGACTACGATAACTCGGACACGTTATACGAGCATCTGAAGAAAGAATGCTAGTCAAAGGCAAAAGAAGCGTAGAACGACCGAGTAATAGGTGGATAGATGGATAATGTGCTAGAAGAAATACGAAAATAAGCGTATACTTAACGGTGAATCAATATGAATTTGGAGGAGCAAAATTACCACGGCTGATAGCAATTGTCTTATTTATCGACCCCTCTATCGTTCTTACTGCTAGGTAGCCGAGATAATTATACAAGATTTCTTCAAACTTAATGCATCAAAAAAATAGTGCCTACATTCTCGATAAAGTTCCAACTTTTTTAATCTATAATTACTTCTTTATAATCTTTAGTATTTCTTTACTGAATGAATCCTTAAAACAACAATATACTTACCGGTGAACCTGGAATAGGAGAAAAATCTCTTCTTTCACTGGGCTCTGGAATCGATTTAAATGCAGGCTTCACAGATCTATCAAATTGTGGAATTTTAGGTTTTGAGATTTCATCTTCTTCAGTTGGAGGCTGGAAACGGTAAAGTTTCAATGATCTACACATTTTATTATCTAAAAAAATCTTACCTTTAAGTGCCTCTTTTGTTCTCGAGCATAAGCAAGCTGCTTTTGCCTTTCTTGCGAAAACATCTCCAATTTAACATCAAATCTTTTACTTTCGCGTACTTTATCCTCAATGCGTTTTTCTGCTTGCTCGACATTTTCAGCTTCTTTATCAGATATAACTTGGCCTATCTCCTTCTCTCTTTTTCTGTATTCTTCCAGTTGTTCCTTAAGCCTGTCATTTTCGAGTTTCTGCAATAAAATAGTTATGAATAACATTCGGGATGTGTTTATCTGACAAATTTACATAGTCCCGCTCAATGCTTTCCAGCTGCATTATGTTGTACAGTAATTCTTGTTCTCGAGTTAGAAGCATCATGTTCTCATCACTGTTTTCCGTATTTTCTTTTTGTGTTTTTATTGCTTTCCAAACACTTTCCGCTTCTAGCAATTTCTTTTCGTTAACCAACGCTTTTTCCACCAGCTGTTCTCGCTCCTGTAGAATTTCTATTTTATTTTGGTGGTAAGTTTCAATTGCAGCTGCCTTGCTAGATCGGTCTATATCGGGACGAAATTTTGGTTTTTTATCGGTGCTGATTTTAGCCGATCCATAATTGATGTCATCCTTCATCGTTATATCATGTAATGATGGATATTCGATGTCGTCCAGTATTTCTACTTCTAAATTATTTTTTTGCGGTGGTTGTACATTAGGATTCGTGCAGTGATTTGGATACATAAGGATATATTGCTCATATCCTCCCTGAAGAATTTTTAAAGGTGATCTGTATGTTACGTCTGGATCCCACTAAAATTTAAACTTCAACAAAAATTAAAACATAAATAAATTAATTGTATTTACGTTTTGCAAAATATCTCTTAATCTCCATATTGGGGTATGCAGTATCGGGTCCGGCCCCTTACAATCCCAATCCATAAGTACTATATGATCCTTAACGGATCTTGATGACCACAGAGACCTCGAACTAGGCATAAGTTCCTGCTGAATCATACCAGCTGACATTCTAAGAGAAATTGAATATTATATAACTATCATATGATGATCAAGTTTAGCCTGCACCCTGGTAAAATGATCTCTTCTGGGACACTTAGGCAGCAAGCAAAAGTCATGTGAGAGTTTAGAAAATCTGCTTTCGGTCTGCAGTCCATCACCAGAAGACTAGCAGAGCGATCAAGAGTCATTTTGAAAAGTTCTTCACAAGTTATAATCGACTGCGGCTTCTCTTCAATACTAGACATAGTAGCATTTGGAAGAGACGAATTCTCGAAATTAGGCAGCTCTTCTGCATCAGCTAATAATTGATAACGTTTCTTTAGTGAGTTTGATAAATTGTAAGCAACATCCATGGCTAGTGTTTGCCTTGATTTTCCACCAAGCATTTTAGTGACATAATCCTTGTTTTCCTTATATACAGGTGATCTTCGGATGTAGTCAATCAGATTGAAATATTTCATGTAAAATATGTAGCTCAATTCTTCATCACGATCCCGTAAACTTTCCTCTGCCGCTGTATACAACTTCTGAGCGGTGCTTAGAAGCCTTAAAAAATTTGTTTAGTCCTCGGCTGATAAGAAATGTCAAGAGATATACTCACGCCGATAGCTTCTTATTACGAAGCTCAGGTAACTGATACAACACTTCCAAATCATCCAAACATTTCCCCTTGTATAATTCCTTTAATTGAGTCATTTTTCTGTAGGCTTCAAATGACTTTTATGGAAAATGAGCCCTGCAAATTCAATTATAATAGAAGTAGTTCGACGGTGATGTTAAGCAGAATATTTTCAAACACAACAATCACACGTACTAATTCCTAAATATTTCGACCGGCGTTATTCACTTATAGTAGAAAAGTTCAACAAAATTGATCCTTGAAAAGAATTTATAGTATAAAAACTGCTTAAAATATAGATTGTAATTGCGAGCCGCCTTCCACATAATCACAGATTAGATGACATATATGACATAAAAAGTTTGTTGTACTGAAAACTGGTGTCGCTGCTATCGGTAAATGAGAATTTGGCTAATAAGATTTTTCCCTTTTTTTATTGGTTAACCTGAATTTTCAAATTCGAAATATCGGAGTGTTGAACTGAAAACGATGGCATTAAACCAAATTAGTTATTCTAAACTCCCATATAATTATTTTTGTAAATATTTTTAATGAAACTGTCCCTGCCAAAGTGCTCTTGGGTCTCACATAATCGGCACTTCAAGGCTGACATTACATTCATCGATCCGGAACTGCCTATTGGATCACTCACACTCATCAGCTTACTACTTTTACTAGATTTTCCTCTGAGGAGGTCGATAACTCCCGAACACCTTGTTATTTTTTGGCAAACTCAACTAGTCTAAATTCATGAGCGCGAGCCCTTTCCAACGAGGCTCCATTCACCCAAATCGGTGCACCATAGCAAATGTGCGTAAAAACGGCCAACAAATGTCGAGGCAACGAACCGTTTCAAACGAGGCAATATTCATCAAAATCAGCAGAGGCTCCAAAAGTCGAAAGCAAGAAAACGCTGGAAAATTTCTAAATTCAGAAGGGCGAGCCCTTTCCAACAAGGTCACACTCAACAAAATCGGAGCACATACCATACTAAGGTGTCGCCTCCTGACGGCGAAGTTGATTATCTCAGTCGTGCTATAGACAGCTTCGTTGAAGAGGATGATTAACAGTAGAAAATCGAGGACCGCATATAGCGTTCTCCGTGCGTACTGCGAATACATGTTCATCCATGTCCAACGATGCGGCGTGTGCAGGGATCATCTGCAGAGACATACTGGACGAGAAGAGGCATGCTTATCTATGTATAACCAAGCATTATGCTGGAGACGGGCCAAATGCAGTGCGGTGGCAGATAATGCACTGCGAGTTCGTAACGGATTGGCAAGAGCAGGGGGAAGGGTCTGCCAAATCTGGGGCCGTATTTGGTTTCGCGAGTCGACATTGCCGTCTGTTGATAAACAAAAATTGGCATTTGGCGACACGATATCGTCTCTTTACGTGTCGATAAAGACGTTTGACTATTATTAAAAAGCTCAATTTATGCATGCAATAAACTTTTAACAATTTCTATTTTAATTAAATATACGTGATTTGCTGCCTTGGAGTAATACCACCCAATTTGATGGTTTTGTATGGCTGCGCTTAGCTGTCGATTTGGTCGTGAAACCAAATATGAAACTTAAAGAAAATTGAGAAGCTTTTTTTGACGAGTCGATCCATCGACTCGAGAAACCAAATACGGCCCCTGGTTCAACGTGGGGAGATGGCTTACAAAGGAGTGTGAGAAAGTGAGATGAATAACGCAGATCATGGCACCTGTGCCGAAAGTCGAGTCATATGACAGTCGCATGTAGATATCAATGTCGTCTCGTTTTTTAGTTGGTGTGCTGAGAGTCGGGTAGTCTAGTGGCGTGACAAGTCGTTTGAGTTGAAGAAATTGTCGCAAAATTACGACTGCGCAGGGGTCAGAGAGTGCAGGTGCTCAGTTTTTTGTTTCATGAGAAATAAACAATTTTAATTTAAAGAGTAAACATTTTGAAGAATAAACATTTTTAGGTTGAAGAAAAAACATTTTTGAGTTTGTTTCGCGAAAATTTGAATAAATTATAAACAATTTGAGATTAAAAATGTTAAATTCTTGTTGTGGTTTAGTAGTTCCGAAAATGAAGTTAGCAAACGCGAAGAATTAAAAATTTTATGTTATTATTTCTTCCCAAACATTTATGAAATTTGGCATCATGCAATTCTCAGCATATCTCTGCCCTTTAGCCACATCTGGATGGTTTTCTAAAACTCGAACTTACGTTTCGAAAGCTTAAAAGCACTCCAAAATAACAAATATGTATTTTCTTTCACATTTTCCTACTTTGTCACTAACGCAAACAGCCCGACCAAATGTGACAATAAAACTACAAAAAAACACGACTGTCAGCACACCAAATAAGCTGTCGTTTATGTCAGCAGATGACAAGAATCGACTATTAGCACACCGCTATACTAGCTTCACCTCTTATGACAGAAAATACGACTTTCAGCACAGGGCCTAAGGGTGCGCTACAGTTGTACTGGCACTATGTCGTCGGGCCTGGTGATTTATAGGGCTGGAAGATGTTTACAGCCCATTTAATTTTTGCTCTACTTATGATAGATTTCATCAGCTGTGGTGAGGCTGAAGAGTTTATCGTGATAGCTGTCTCAACCGTCGTACTACTCTGGAAGTGGGTGTCCATAAGTAGTTTCAGGGATTCTCTGCTTCAGTCAGTCTAATCGCCGTTTTCTTTGCATAAATAAATTGCAACACACTTGCAACACAGAAATAAAAACAAAATGAATTTCTGTTTTAATTGTTTATTTTATGTTTAAATATTTTTTGTTAACAATAAATAATTTTTCATTTTTCAATTTTGTTTTATTTCATTTTTTTTTGTATTCATAATAATTTTTATAATGATTTTTTTTTCCTTTAATTTTACAATACATACAGATATAATAGAATGGGAAGAATAAGACAAAAAACACAGAAAATTCACAGAATAAAATTATTAAGTTTTTTTTTTTCATTCATCAAATTGTCTTTTTTTTAAATATATCATGCATCAGTAGGAAGAAGGTAATTGTTTTGTTTTAATGTAATTTATTTTTGTTTTGTTATTATGTAAATGCTTTTTTATTTATTTTTTTAATTAGAGGCCATTTTTTGTTATATGTTTTTCAAATATGTTAATACCTCCAAAGTATGTTTTTTTTGCTGGTTTAAAATGTTTTAATTTTTAAAATTATTATTGTATACCCATTATAGATATTTTTTGTTTAAATTTCTTATTAATTATTTATAAGTTTTTTCATCAATGTGTGTGTTTTTTCCATTTTAGTTGCAATTAAGCAACTTTCTTTAAGGAATATATCAACGGTTAAAGCATTAAAATTTTCATTTTTTTGATTTTTAATATAATTGCGCTGTAAAGAATGATCATATGGCTAAACTCTTACAAAACAAAACCAAAAACACATACATATAATTGTAATTTATTGTGTTTATTTCTTTATTTTTTTATTTATTAAATTAAATTTCAGTTTATAGATTCCATTTTGTGATTTTCAATAATCTTATATGTACAGTTTTTTTTCTTCTTCATTTAATAAATATTTTTTTATATATATTATTTAATAAGAATGTAAATGTTTTTTGTATAGCTACATAATACCCATTTTTAAATATATTTGTTTTTTTTGTATAATACAAGGTTTTTTTTAAACTATTTTTACATATTTTCTTTTTTATCCTTGAAATATCTTATTTGGTATTGTTTTTTTTTAAGTATTATATTTTATTTTCTTAAGAAATTTCTAATTAAAAACTATATATATATATTCGTGTAAATTATAGTAAAAATGTTATTCCGTAGTAATAATAAAAAAAACAATTTAATCATAAAAACAATAAAAACTATGGAAGAATATGAAATTCCTATAACAAATTAAGAAACTTAAAAGAAACTACGGTACAATCTCTTAATTACTTTAAATCATCGGTTTCATCAATAAGGTCGGCGTATTCTTCCCAATCGTTGTTAGATGGTGTTGGTCGATTACGAAAATTAGATGTTCCACCGCCGCCGGTAGAGGTAGTACCGTCATTAACAACCTCATATTCTTGTAGTTCAGCTTCTAGATCCTTCTCCCATTGTTCTTCTAGATTTTAGTGGTTTTTATTTGTGTTATATATTTTTTTTAAATGTTTTTAATCATATTATGTAAATTAAATATTTTAAATTAATTAATAATAATTTAACTCGTATTATACGAGTATTACCATAAAGCAGTTTACAAATTGTTAAATTAACATATTGTAGAGAAAAAAGTTGCATTTCTTCACTTTATTAACGAGCGATAATAAACTAAAAAATATGCGGTTATTATAAAAAATGAATCTTGTGTAGATTTATTTGAATTGGTTTCTGCTTGTTGTTTGATAGTAAAAACTGTCCCTATATTACTCTATTAATATTTTATTATCAGAGGAAAAACACCATTTAATCGACGAGACTTTACTATCGATGGCTTAGTTATCAAACTTCGTAATTCCATTTTTTTTCAAAATCATGTTTTAATGGCATCTCAAATAAAACACTGTGGCGCACCGAATGGAAATACTTTGAAATCATTAAATAACACCAACAAAATATTATTTGCTAGTTTACAGACCACGTAATTCCATTACGATAGTTTTCTTCCTGTAAAATGGAGATACAATGTCTGATAATAATTAAAGTCTGATATTAAAAGTCGAGTGGTGATTCGTGACAAGTCGTTAAAGAAATTGGCGTTTCAGTCGAATTACGATTTTTAGTACAGAGGCCTAGAATGCTAAACTTTGTCGATGGCAGAAAAGATGCAATCATCGAAGAGTTTTATGGCACGGTTTTGAACCTTGCCAAGCCGACTATGGAGGCCCTACTGAATATTCCTCCGTTCCACTAGTAGTGAAGAAAGCGGCTATGGCGGGGATGCTGCGTCTACGGGAGCTATTCTTCTTTAAGCCAGCCAGGAGACCCTCTGGATGATTTATGGATCCCCAAGGAGCTAAGCCTGGAGCCAATGATATCATTGTCCGATACCATTCCTGCCAGTCTTGACTTCAACAAACCGTTTACGACGATTATTCGAAATAGGTCAGAATGGCAACATAGCAGGCCTCTCTTTAGAGGAAACACGGACGGTTCCAAAATGGATAAAGAGGTAGGACTGGGCGTATATGGCCCACGGAGCAAAATATCCATGACTCTGAGCACTACCCCCACTGTTTTACAGTCTAAGGTACTCACCATCCAGGTGTGCGCTCAGACCTGTATTGATAGAGTTCCAAATAATTCTAACATCATTATTTCCTCGGACAGTCAAGCTGCCCTGTTGGCGATTAAATCTCACAGGGTGTCAAGACTGTCCTGGATTGTCTCCTATCTCTGAGATCCCTCAACAGGAACAAGAATGTTACGTTGGCCTCGATTCCCAGATCCGACGGGAGGGAAGTGAGTTGCGGATTTGACACTTTGCGATTCTCAGATCCGCAACCCCGAATTTCTTTTTGACATTTTCCGCGCTGTAAAAGTGTGATCCGCAACAAATTTTCTGCGGATTTGAACGACAAATGCGCCTGAGATAATCCGACATCATATATTTCATTATCGCGTGAGTCTTCACTCCGAATTTTCGATTTAAACCAATCCGGGACTGCGGATTTGAGAATCGCAAAGTGTCAAATCCTCACTCACTTCCCTCCCGTCGGATCTGGGAATCGAGGCCGTTGATGTGGATTCCGGGCCACGAAGGTCACTTTGGTAATGAGGTTGCCGATGGCCTGGCTAGAGTAGGGGCAAACTTATACTTCTCAGTCCGGAGCTTAGCAAGCTGCCACGTAAGAACGGCCATCGAAAATTGGATTGACCAACTGTTTCCGTACAGCTGAATAAGGGCCGAGAGTGTTCGTCAAGAATCTAAATCGACAAAGCTAAAGCGGACAAACTTTTAAATTTCAGGAGGTGGGAGCTAAAAATAATAACAGCTCCTGACGGGCAGAATAGGGCTAGTAGCTGATTGTAGCTGTCGGTTCTGCGGGGCAGCCCTCGAAACTGTGGAGCACTTACTGTGTGACTGTGAGGCTACAGCGAGGAAGAGATTGAGCCGCCTTCATCGCGACTCTCCTACTCCCAAGGAGATTTGCGATATGAACCCTTAATCAGTTTTAGGCTATATTAAAAGCCTTAACCTAGATGATTTTTAAAAACAAATAATAGAACGCACTCACCGCCAAGGTGCCCCAATAAAAAGAATAGAATAGCGGTTAAATTCACATCGTCCACTGTTAAACAGAAGGGAAATTGGTGAAGGTTTTGTTAGAAACCAAACAGTATTTCGTTTTGAGCCCTTAAATTCGACACTATTCATGCTGTCAAGAATCGATTCGATATCATGCTTGATTGAATTCATCTGTTTACAATCATGGGGATAAGGCATGGCACGTGTTTGTCTTAGATTACCAAAGGCGGAAGAGTAATGCGGAGTCATAAGCGAACCCGTGAAGGGAGATGGAGGGGATTGAGAGCAGATCATTTATGAAGATCAGGAAAAGTGTGGATGATAGATTTGACCCCCCACCGGTAGAATGATAAGCGGCTTCGAACGCCATCCAATACTGTCTTGATTGATCGACCGCAACGAAATCTCTCAACCCAGGGGGGTTATCCTGCAATGTGATTCGTGAGTCATAATATTCGGAAGGAACAAAATGGATCCTCCCTCACAATGCGAATTCGAATTAAATTTGTCCGTCTGTAATAGGATTTCAGACTAATATTCTAAAAACTTCTTGAAGCAATTGTTCGTATCAAAATGAAGTTGATTGGCCGAAAATAATTTCGTTTCGAATATTTATCAGATAATACCTTTAATACGATTCGATCGAATTCAGCGATACAAAAACTAAATCGCATTGCAACTGGCTTCCGTTTGCTTCTCACTTTCTAATCACATTCCAGGATTGGGGGTTATCCTCTCTTTGAACTAAGTGTATAGCTTAGAGTTTGATCAATAGAGCAAGGTGGCTTGGAGCTATCTGGTTGTCAATAGACTTTTTTGATCTAAAGTCTGTCGTGTTGAATTCGGTTAGATTCTAAATATTTCATCACCTTTCTACTAATTATTGCCTCCATGATTTTGGAAAAAAATAAGTCATTGGCTACTGGCCCATATTTAGATAGAAGGGTAATAGAAGGTGGCCCATATTTAGATAGTTTTCAGGAGTTTGCATATGTACATACTTCTCAGAACTAGGCCAGGGTGAAAGTTTGCGCAGACATTCCGCCAAAGGTAAGGCTCATGTCTTAAGTTCTATTAGGAAAAATTGTTAGAATTAGTCAACGTCAAGCTCTTTGACACATGTACATATATACCTCGCGAGTCCTGAAAAAATTCCGTCTTTAAGTGGGATGCATAGGAAACTAGTCGAATTTATTACCCAAGAACATAAAATATAACTTGAAACTATAATTAATACTGATGTCGGTATATTGTTAGAATTAGAAAATATGCATAATTAAGATGATACTTATAAAAGTGATGATCCTAATGATGAACCTAAATCCTTTTCATATTATCTATTACTATATGATAGTACAGGCAATAAAATGCTGCTTTGTTAATTATGCTATTTGAACATTCAAAGGCAATGAAACTCCAATTTTATTTTAATTTGAGACATGTTTCATGATAAAATATTTTTAATAAAAATTTACTATAGGCTTGTTATATTTCTCTATCTAAGTACTAAGTTTTGTAGTTTATGAAGGATAAATAAACCAATCTCCAAGTAGAAGACTGCATTAAATCCGAGCGCACTTTATTACCTACCATAATTACTTTTTTAAATATATATATATAATAATAATTGGTAGGTAATCAAATATCGAGTGTTCAAAGAATAGAATCGGAGGGCACATTGAAAATGATTCAAGTTTACAATTTATTTATGTTAAAACTTTATTTGTACTCTGGAGCTGAACTAGGCATTATACAATTAAGTTAAAAAATAAAATAAAAAGCATTGAATTATACAAAAAAAATCGTTAAGAAATTATATGTTGCAACAGTGATGATTATTTTTTACAAAACTGCAACTTTTTTCTATTAAAAGTTTAACTTATTGAATTTGATTCAGAAGTACCGCCATTGAAAATGCGCCGTTCAAAAATTAATTAATTAAAATTTTCAAATATATTATGATAAAACTGTTAGCATATTTACTAATATATTTAAGCTAAAGTGCAGCTAAAAGTAAACCTTAAGTAACCAGAATAACCACAGTACTGAAATCATTATAAAATGATAGCATAGAGAAAAGTAGCTAAACAGCTAAGAATAATGTTACACATAGATTTTTCTTAACTACCTCAAATTTAAATTAAAAAAAAATCAATATCCTAAATTATATTTAAGCAGAAAACATAAGAATTTGCTAATTGCGTTAAAAACTAGAAAAAAGTCTATTTTGCAACAATAACACTACAAAGAAAAAGTAATTTTAATTTAAGTTGTTGTTTTTTATCTTATTAATATTATATTGTCTTTTATTTAAGCTAAGGAACACAAGAAACGAAAAATTTCTTGATAGTTTTTAGTGAATGGTATTTTTAATTTTAATTTTTTAATAAATATATATAATATATTCTTCAAAGTCTTATATGAGTGATGTAGTATTTTGTGTGGTGAGTTATTTATTTTTTATATTTATTTAATATTAAAAAGTGGAAGGTTTTCTTTCTTTCATGGTATCATGTTGACTTCAATGTTTTTTATTTTTTTAAGTAAAATTGAGTGGGTTTTATTTGGAAGACTTAATATAATTAAGTTATATTTGTGAAAATTTTGTGAAATACTTACTAAAACCAATTTTATATTATGTACAACTATTTGTAAAGAGCGGTAAACAATTTATTTTTTATGTTAAATATCAAGTTGCTGAATGGTTGTTGTTTTTTTGTAAATATGTACAACAAGTTCTCTATAATCACTTGTATTCTCGTTGGCGACTGACGTGACTACGAGGAACGCGGTGGAATGAAACTGTCGATACCTACACGCGTATCGATTAGAATGACACTTCACACGCCACCTTGCGGCAATTGAATACGAATTTTGTCGATTTACCCGCCAGAAGTGTGTTAGATTGACAATGAAAGTATCAATCTAAGGTCGAAGTGACACATCTGTCACGTCACTCGACAACGAGAATAAGGCTGAATATTTAATTAATAATAACAAGAATAACAAAATATAGAAATAACTTTATAAGTAAATTAAAGCTTATATTTTATAAGCTTGATTATATTTCACTTATATTAACTAACGTCTGCTGCTATAGGATCACATGCTTTTTGTGTATGTATTTAGAAAGCAATATCGTTGAAAAATTGGGATAGTGTGAATAGGTTTTATCACATAAAAAAGATATAAAAGCAACATTGAAAGCAGCACATAATTATATGAGCATATATATATAAGTTATCGCTTTAATCATTTAATATATTTCCATTACTCAAACAGAAGAATATCATAATTTCAGCATCATGTATTTAACACATATATACGTTAAATTTTATTTTATTGTTAAAGCTACGTTTATGGTACTTCTATATTACACCCACCTTTCCATATTTGAAAAAAACTATTGCCTTAATTAAAATCGAAATTTAAATAAAAATCTTTTATTTTATTTTATTGGTGTTTTTTATATTAATCGATTTAGAAAAGAAAAAAACACGTACAAAAATACACATATATATAAATTTTACCCAGAAAGGAAGCAGGAAGAATCTAAAATTTAACATTAAGCATTTTGCTCAAAACAGAGGCATTTAAAAGGGTGATCAATGGACTAAAGAAAATTTTAGTCTATTTTATTTATTTAATAATATTGTTTGGTTTTTTTTAAATATACAACAAGCAATAGGAAGAGAAAAATAAAAAGCAAATTTGGTGTTTCCTTTTTTAGAGGTTTTATAAAGTCATACATCTATATATATATATTTTAAAGAACATACTAAAACACAACTACTCTCATCCAATTGTTTTTTTTTTTTGTTTTTTTGCATAAAACTTACCACACAAAATTGTTACCCATTCAATCTTCTGAAAGACATTGAAACAATTTTAATGATTTATAATCATTTCTTTTTTTTTTGATTTTTTTTGAGATAAATTTTGGAAATTTTTGTAAATTTATACAGCTGTAGTAAAAACTAAAGAACTTCTTAGATTTGCTAAAATTAAGTTGGAAATTAAATTAGCTAAATTAAAATAATAAAATAAATATAAATAAATAATTTTATTTATTTGTAATATATTATTTGGATTATTTACTTTCTAAATAGACTTAATTTTTTGGGTACATTTTAAACCTTCTTGCACTTTATTCAAATAATATAGGATCATCAGAAATATTATAATAGACACTTAGAGGATTAAATAATATATTAAATAGAGTATAAGTAAAACTATGAATATTAAGTGAAACTAACATTGAAAGTCCATTTTTTATAAGAAACTACGTAATGTCATCGATAATATTTGAAAAATTTATAAAAACAAAATAAATTACATGAGGCCTTTATTTTGAAAGTGGGGCAAGTCCATTTAAAAGAAATTATGTTAAAACTTAATATGCTCTTTTTATCTGTAAACAATCCATAGTCAAAATAAATCACTTTCCATAATCTTTGGGTGATTAAATTTATTGCTTGCAAAGCGAATAACGGTATTGCTTGCAGAGTTCAATATGCAAAATTTATTTCTGCGGAAAGAAAGTACTCAAGAAATTCAAACGACCGTTAAAGAATTTAGGTTTTATGCCCCGGCTTCATCGACATCAGTTCAATAACAAATCAGTTGAAATGACATCCCAGTTCGTGCTTGAAATTGTTGTTTTTTCACCAGATGTTAGTAATGTAAAAGCTCACTGCAATGGCATTCCCTTATTCCTGTTGATTACTCTCTTTTGAGGGTGCTTTTACGTTTAACTCCAGTTCGAGTCCAGTTGAACGAACTGAGGTCTGTTTTATCCTTAGTAGTATAAGTGAAAATTGTATGCAAACTAAGGTTATTTTAAAATCCAGTTCACCAATTTGCTCGAACTCGAATCAAAGGACGATTGGACAGTACTCTGAGAGAAGAAGTTGCGGAAAATGACTTGCGTGGGCAACTGAAATATTAGACGTTCAATTAACTCTTACAATAATTTATCAAGTTTGAAGTAAGGTAAGTCCATTTGGGTATAATAAAACCCGTATTCTTTGTAGCCAGCACTATAAGCACTATAGGATAATAAACTTATATTAACTAACAACACAAAATACAAAAAAGGTATTTATTAGAGGCTACCAATATTTTTAATTTTAATGAAACGCAAATCCTTAAATATCAAAAAATGGTCCCACTTTCAAAATAAACGGCTCACTTATTATTTTCAGTTTATGGTTTTCAAAAGAATTATTTGTAAAATATTTTAACTTTGATGAGCAAAATTATGCTTATACTTCATCAAAACTTTACACCGTTAAGGCCTTATTTTTGTATTACTTAAAACAACCTACTATTTAAATAGCGCTATATACTTGGTATACATAGAATAAGGTACTGTTTAAATAGTGGCATACTCTCTGAGAACTAATATGCATCAAAAAATGCTATCGTCAGAGCTCAAATGCCCAGTAAAATAAGTTTACTGTTTTCTTTTGTGATTCCTTATTAAGGAATACCTTACTGGTCCAAAATATCTACTATTTTCCTTTTGAATTGAATGTTATAATTGAGCATTATATAATTAGCATGAACGTCGGATATGTCCAAAAATTTAGAGCCACAGAGCTCAAAAATTATTATTGGCAATATTGCGAAATAAGTAGATAAACGATTTTTTTTATTCTGTCGTTTAGAACGTATTTTTTATTAAAATATGGAAAATCGATATAATCGAGGATTCTTTTGATCAAATTCAGAATATGATCAAAAAATCCAGTATTGAGCCTTTACTAGTAAGCCCAGTATTCAGACTTTGCTGTAACTCGTCGTTTCTCAACCCTTTTAGTGTTGTGACCCCCTGAAAAGCCAAAAAATGAAGTAAAAAACCTCAACAAACAAAGCAAATATGTTTTATTGGGTTCCATCTTCTTCCGTCAAATCTGTCGTAAAATTTAGTTATAAAGGTCAATCCACACATATCCGTGGCGGCACGGCGGCATGCTTTTGTGTCAGTGGCTTCCGTGATGAATTTTTCACTGACATTCTTTACTTTTTAGTTTTCATCTCAAGTGCATCATGGAATTTAACGTGGAATATCTTGCTGCAATAACATTGCTCTTAGACGAGGAAGAAAAGAATCAAAATGAAAATGGGTTCAACCCATGAGGACACTTCCGATAGTGGAAGGAGAGTTTGAAACTTTATATAGTGGATTGGTGGACCACGAAACTAAATTCTGCGAGATGAGCCAAAACGCATTTAGTGATTTGCTAAAAAAAAGTCGAGAATATATACAATAAACTAAAAAATATCGGTAACAACGCATTATTTTGCGATTTTTGTGGACGTCTGAAATGTACTGAGAACGTCGGTGCCCCACTTGCCCAATTTGTTTCCATGGAATTACATCGTGCCAATATCTTTTTTTCACTGATGCCCCCGGTACTGCACTGAAGTCGCCGTCACATCACGGATATGTGTTGATCAAACTTAACCCCGAAAATTGTTGGCTTTTATACCGTTGCTATTTCATGGTTATATAATGTAGCACTTGATTATAATTTAAAATACCTTGTTTATTGAAATATATATTTTTTTGACAGATTGCGACCCCCTTGAAGGTAACGACCCTCAGGTTGAGAAACAAAATTGTAACTAAATCAAAATATTCAGCTTTATCAAAAAAACTTAAATATATGGAAAAGATTGAAATACAGTCAACTTTCCTATAACGCGAAGCTAATATCGCGACCGCCCTCCTATAATGTGGTTTTATATATAACCCGGTATCCGTTCAACAAAGTTTTCCAAGTTAAATTAGAGCCCGCGCAATGAAAAAGAGAAAGAAGCGATTAGGTGACGTTGCTCCCTCTCGATTTTGAGATTCCTTTCTATTATGGCGCGGTATCTATCGGGATTAAAGGAGCGCAATGAATGATCTATCAGGAAATTTAGCGCCCGCGCCCTAAAACGGGAAAGGAGCTCACATGCTGAATTGTGATTAGAATGAAGTTACTCGCTGGTGTGGACTTGCGACTCTTATTGCGCATAGAAAGAGCGATTTTGAGATTCTCTTCTTTTACGGCGCGGTCTCTATCATTCACCTATACGTGTGAAGGAATAATGCAGAGATAGTTCACATTGCTCTGTTTTAATGCCTAAAAGAGACCATATATGATTGGGTGTTGCGCGAATTTGCTAAAATTTCTCTATCCAAAAGCACTGACGATCGATCGGAGTTTCTCATATCGCAGCTCGAATCAATCGCATTATAAGACGGTTGACTGTATTGTCTGGCGTTAAAGATTCATTTTAATTTAAGAAAGTTTCTGATCATTCATTTTAATGATTTTAATCTTCTTAACATTATAAAATAAAGAGATCATGTGTTAAAGTACACCTTGGTGGTAGATAGCGGAAGGAAACCAAATTTATAAATAAATAATAACCTTCAACATTTAAAAAAAATGAGCCATAACAAGTAATTAAATCTGAATTCAAATATACTTTTGTTTGCTATCACAAAATGCCATAACTGACCTATTTTTCTTTCGTTTTATTTTTAACAAATGCATAATTAGCAGATTTCCATTATTAACAATTGTTTATTATATGAATATATTAATATATGTTTTTTGTTGGTAACGATTTTTTTATTATTATTTATAATAGCACTTTGATAACAGACGACAACATTAATACACATTTTTAATATTAATATTTATAATAATATTTTCTCATAACAAATAACAATTTTTTATTTAATTATTGCTGTTTCATTTATGGGCCAATAAAAAAATATCATTGAAGCATCTTTCTAAAAATTTAATTACTTTCCAATACGATTTTTTTGTCAATGTTGTTCTGAATAGATGAATTTTAGTTAATATACAAAAATAATTAATAAAAATAATAATAATAAAATATAGAAAATAATAAAACAAAATTTGTTTTATGTTATGTAAAGTGTAAAAGTATTTGTATTGTTGTTGTTGTTTTTTTCATTGTCGCATTTTCTTATCCGTAAAATATAATACAAGTTATTTTTTTTATTTGATTTTCAATACATTATTTATACTATTGATGAATAATGATAGTTTGTTAATAGCTAATCTATTTGTATTCTTCGGAATGTAAGTACATTTTTATGAATTGTATTTCTTAATAATTCCATATTTTTTTTACTTTTAAAATTGGTTGTTATAACAATTCGTCTTTTAGGCTGTTTAAAAGAAAAAAGAGAATTTTTCCATAAATTTTCGTCTTAAAAATAGTTCGTTTGTTTTTTGTTTTTTAATTTTTCATATGATGCTTTTGTACAAGGACAGCTTAAGAATAAAATTTATTTGTATATTTTACCATATTACGTTCTCATCCAAATCGTATAGCAAGAATATTAAGTCTTTTAAAGTAATTTATTTATTAACGCGTTTAGAATATAAAAACTTGCATAACTTATCGATCCTTGAAACTTTTATGGTGACACACACGCACAAGCTTTCGTTGTCATTTGATTGATAAAAGGTCGTCCAGATAAAGAAATGTGTGGTGGTAGCGTTATTAATAATACATGAATAAAGGTAATAAAGATATAAAGATAAAGAGGTTACGGTTACTGGTAAAATAAAACATTAGTATAGTCATTCGGGACATTATGGTGGCAGTATTTAAAAGAGTGAAACACAAAATAAGTTTCGTTGTATAGTTGTATTCGTATAATTTAATATTGCTTGAAAACTATTTAAATTTACCATTGTTGGATGTGCTATTCTCCCCTTCAATTCTTGGTAATTCATTAGAGCTTCATTTGTTTGTTAAAATTTGTCTGTTTTTACAATATTTTCTCATAAGGATTACACCCGATAAATTCTCGAAAAAAAGTATACATATACCTATTTAATAACCTTGCAAGGCAATAGGGAGAATACCTTTGGAAACTATAAATGACGCACTTTATGGAAGAGTATTTGAATTTTTCTCTTATTTTAATAATGTGACATGTAAAAGAACAAGTTTAATTCGAATGAATTACGTATAACGAATCAGTGCCCTTTGAACGAACAGAGGCCTCACACAAGGCGACTCATTATCTTGGATAGTATTATTTATATTGTGCTCAAAAGGGTACATATTCATTGAAACAAGGGAAAATTCTTAACAAATCTGTTCAACTAATGACAAATAGTCCAGGAACCAGGGGCTTACCGGATACTGCAACGAATAGAAATGATTTTTGGCACACGAGCAGTTTTAGAAGAGTACTTTAAGAAAAAAATTGCTCTGCATCGCGAAACTGTGGAAAATCCCCGGAGAGCGTGAGAATCATCACAAAAAACGTCTCTAATTGCTTCCTATGAGAGAGTTATAATTGATATTTTCAGATTTCCGCGCGAATAACTCGGGATATCTGAAGATTTACCCCGACGCTCGTCTAAAATCTCTGTAACTCCCATGTTTTTGGTCGAAAATTCATAAACTAAACGATATATTAAAGGATACTTCAACGATTGTCATACATACATAGTTAGCCGGTGTCGGCAGAAGTGGCTTCTATTTGATATTCACAGGTGAAATAATGATCTTTGATAAATAAACAAGGTAATTTTACTATATTTTTACGTTTACCTATCGAATTGGTTCGACAAGCTGAGTTCGGTCAAAGATTCAGTAAGTCAAATTTGAAAATAATCATATATAACATTCTTTCCCAATTTATATCTTGGGCCGAATTGAACTAAGTTTTTCTGTACCTGTAGTTTTTTAGTTCGTTCATTTTTCACGACTGATGTCTTTACAATCGATGTAGAAATATCAAAGTGGAGATTTCTGAAAAAGCGCACTTGTCGTTCTATTGCCAAGATCCTGTACTTTTGGAATATACATCTAAGAACCCCTGATACCAAAGTTTTCATTCATCATTTTATACATTTCCCGGAAATTTCCAAAAAGGCATGTAAATTCTTCTGATAAATCTTAGTTTATATTATCGACTATAGCTTTATAAATGTGAAAATCTATAGTTGAGATTTTTTTTTGGAAATCTCAGGCTAATTTATTTTGAAATTCCAAGTGGCAATTTCCCACCAGCACCAAAAGAGGAACTGGAACTAATTTTCTGCAACTGCAAAAAAGAATGGGACAATAGTTGTAAAAAAGCTGATGTTTTTTGCACATCTATCTGTGGGTCTCGTGAAGTCATAGGGAATTCATAACTATCAATTGTTTATAGCTAGCAAAAGAACTTTATAACAAACAATTACCGTGGGAGTCTGAATTCAGTCTACTTAAACAAGAAATCACACGGTTGCAGCTTAATTACTTGAGCATGGGCGTCGTCTACCTCTTCTCTACACGGGCGCATTACCGAGAAACCATACTTCAGGGCCACGTATCTCAAAAATGGTGCATTTTCTGGAAAAAAACATGTGTATACGTTTTTTGTGAAAATTTTCACACCCTACAAGTACACCCTATCCTTTACATTGGGCATTTTCGAGAATTCACCATGGTAGCTACCAGTCGAACCAAAAGTTAATCTACCATCGATTACTTACCCTGTTATTCTGTTGGTGAGACCCTGGTTACCTTACCGGTGAATAGTAGAACATGTTGAGTGGTGACTTATGGCAAGTAATCAATTTTTGAACATGGTAGATTAACTTCTGGCTCGACTGGTAGCTACCATGGTGAATTCTCGAAAATGCCCATTATATCAAAATTTTCATTCGTTATAGATGGAATATCAATTTTCCGAATTTTCTCGGAATTTTTTCCTAGTTTCCATAAGTGCTCGCGTGCAGAACAATTTTTTTCTTAAAGTACTTTTCAAAATCTGCTCGTGTGCCAAAAATCATTTCTATTGGTTTTAGTAAAATTTTCGCAACAGAGTCTGGACTAATATGACAATAAGCAGGACATTCCAATAAGCAAGACAACCCCAGACGAAATGTCTATAATAAAATTAATTCAAGAAGGATAATTTGTAGGATGATAGTTCTCAACATGTAGATCAAGTCTCAATGGGCATAATTCATCACCCCTTCGTCCTCACACGTCGAGTAGGGTTATTGCGATTCAAGTCTAATTCCCAGGATCGCAGGCATAGTAAATGTTTAATTGGATGCCTACGGTAGAAGATCCTTCATGAGTGGTACCATAGACACTAAGAACAATACTGAGGAGGTTCGAGAAAATGTTTGAGGTACTCACGGCTCCTAGAAGGATGTGTACCGCCAGTGGTGATGTTGATAATGACTGTAATTTGAAGTGTACCCTTCCCTCTATTACAACAAAATAATTTTAACGGACAAGAATTTCATCAATATGTATATAATTTTATTGCTATAAGTTAAAAACGCACTACGATTAACTTAAATTGAACTTCTGCATAAATTTCAATCATTACCTCATTTTATTTGCTTTGAAACAAAGTATTAATTCAGTTTTTTTTTCTTAAATAAAGATACTTTAAGCTTTATTCCTTTAAAATTAATACTTATACCAAAGAAGTTTTACTAAATCTTGACCCTAGTTCTTCATGAATTAAAATTACATATTTCATTTATATCATTATTGTCTAGACAATCTTATATTTTAATCTACAATATCAATGTACGTTTCAAATTAATATTACAAATTTATAACGAAAAACTCTCACCTTCTCAAGTCTATTGAAATATTTTGTAATATATAGTTTTTGTTGCATTTATCTAAATACGTACTTCAAATTACTTAAAACCTTACAGTGATTATTATATTTAATATTTATGTGTGAAAGTGCAAAAAAAATAGAATTTTAAAATGTATACTTCAATTCAAATGTTGAATTTATAATAACTGTAACTATGTATTATAAAAGAAATTCTAAAATACAAAATTTCTTTTTTACTGTAATTATTAGTAAATTGTTGGAAAACATTATTCTTAAGAAATTCTTGTACAAAAAGCATCAGATTTAAAAACAAATTTTAAAAGTAATGATATTTTGATTTTATTTAAAAAAATCTATGAAGGGGGACGAAACAACTAGAAATATTTAGTGTACAAAAATAAATTTTTTAAAAGCATTTCTCTATGCTATCAGAAAGTAATTAAATGCTTAAAAATAATAATGTATAAAAATTAATGAAATAAATATGAATAAAGAGAGATAACCGTGCAAAAAGAGGATATGTAAAAGCATTATGGTTAAGATAAATGAAAAAAAGCATAGTAGATCTTTTGCGAATAAGTTTAAAATGATAAAAAAGGGTAGGTTTTAATAAGGATGTTTTTTCAGGGTCGTAATCTCAGAGAAAACATGCTAACAAAAAGTGAAACAATTTGTTTAAGAATGTTAAGAGAAAATATCTATATTCGTTTCATTGTGTGTGTCAAAAATAATTGCTGAACGGAAATCATTTTTAAAGGGTGCTTGTTATAGAAGTGTATTTTTGTTTATAATGTGCTGAGAGGTATAATGCTTAATTTCTACTATCACGCGGTACTAGAAAAGTACGCTAACATGTTTTTTTATTATGGTTTAAAACTAAATGTTCTTTTTCGTATTAATGAAAAATGTTGACAAAAAGTAGATAAAAAAAATCAATTTAAGAAAGAAAAGCAAGTAAACGAGAAATGATATAAGTATGTATATACATTTTCCCCAATAAAAAAATTATGTTACTCTATATTTCGTTGATCAAAATATATTCTTTACTAGCTGGAACCCGGTGCGCCTAGGTGCACTAATAAGCCAATAGTATGGCGTGCGCCAAAACAATTAGGAATCTCAAAATCGATGGGCAGTGAGAGTCTAAAATCCCATCACGAAAGTATTTTCGAAAAGAAAAATGTAACTCCGTTCGTTTAAAAACCAAATCACTCGCTCTTTTATATCCCTAATCACGATTCGGCGGTTTCACTGCCACTCTTGTCGTGGTTAGATGCTATGAGGGAGTATTTTTATTCTAATGTGTGAGCTATATTATTGTAAAGTTTCATTAAAATCCATTCAGTAGTTTTTCGTGAAAGAGTAACAAACACCCATATAAACTTTTGCGTTTATAATATTAGTAAGATATAATTTACATCAAAAATCATGTCAAAAAGAAATTAAAAACATTGTCTACTTTTGAATAGTTTAAGATTTTTTTTTTTTTTTTTTCAAAACGCAGATAAATTTTTATATCTCAAATAACTCAGTGGAAAAATTAATCGATATTCTTTAGTAGCACCTATGTATGTCGATTCTATATCTTTAAACTCCCATATTTTACAAATTTAAACTCAATTTTAAATGTGGGACAGACAACCTGAGCTTTTTATGCAAAACTGTAGAGTTTTGGAGGCTTTTCCCTCTTCTTTTACGACCCTTAAATCAAAGCAGCTTTCGATCGCATTACCTCCAATCTCTATTTTATTACTGTAATTATTCCTCAGAGGTCAGTATTCTGCTCCATTTTATCCCTTTTTATGGCAGCATTATTCTATGTACGTCTTACATAATAAAAAACATCCACGTTCCAGCCCTTACCTTCGAAATGCATAAATAATGCATCACCCCTATGTATCAAATCGATTGAATTTTTGTTGACTGAAAATGGTATGTAATTCGTTTAGTTTAAAGAATGAAATAATAGTAAACATACAATGTTTATTGTATATTTATTTTATTGCTTATTATCGTGTATATTGAAAATTTAAATATTGAAAAATGTTGTTTGTATCGAGGATCCAGAATGAAAATATTATAGTAGTAGAAAAACCAGAGGAGCGGATTGTTTGAACTCCTTGGAATTTTAGCCTGCCTATAAACCAAGGGGCAACAATATTATTTAAAAATTCTTCCGATAATGAAATGACTTCAAGAATAGTTCACTAGTTATAAAAAATAGAGCTATGAAATCATTCAAGAACTAGTTGTGAAGTAGGTTTTACTCTGATTGCCATATTATTGGGCCGTCTATAAGGACTTTAAGAGCGATAATATCGGGTAACTAGATAGGGGGATGATTTTATCTTTTTGACTCACTTTTTAATTTCTACTTAAATTTTATTGTATCTTTTTTATGATACATCTCATCACCATCTAGATCGATTTCGATCGCCAAATGTGCCCGATATGGAAACTCCATGCAGTACCATTTTAGCTATGAGTCTATTCATATCGAAACAACGCGTTGAAATTGTATTTGAAATACGTTGAAATTACATTGAAAACACTCGTTCAATTGTGAAGACTGTGCGTGCTTATCGTAAAAGAGAAATTGGGCGCCTTCAGAAAACACATTTCGTAGCCAGCCTCCCATTAGACCGCGTTCATGACACTCCAATGAAGTTGTTGAAGCGGTAATAGAGAGTGATCGACGCCGATCTCAGGAGTTAAACGTGAGTGGAACGACTCTAACGAGGATTATGAAGCAAGATCTTCATCAACTTACTCAATGATTGTTGCCAACGGACAAGTCGCGTCACTGCTTGGAATATGGAAATGCCGTCGCAAGAATGAACGATGCCGAGCCAGATTTTTGGGACAACATTTTTATGACGGACCAAGCACACTCTCTGGCGGTGTCAATAAATAAAATTGTCGAATTTGGGGAACGGAGAATCTACACACCATTCATGAAACACCACTGTAAGACGAAAAAGACACTGTTTGGGGGGAGTGTGCTAAAAAACAACCATCGGATCATTTTTCTTCAAAATTCGAAAAACCCTCTACGATGCAAGCTGTCGTTGGATGTTGATGCACTTCGTGTGTCCGAAAACGCGTAGAAAAGGTCTGACGAACCTTGTATCAACAGGACGGCACACCTTGCCACACCGCAGCCACTACGATGAAGTTCTTGCAAAAGTAAAGTTATGTCCTTTGCCGCCTCTTTTAATTCCAAATAAGCTTCTTTTGCCCTTCTTAATATGGTAAATGTTTAATATTACCCCAGAGAAGAACGTATTTTTATCAAAACACTAATTACTAAAATAACAATAATATCACTTCAAGTATACTTCTTAATTAATGTTACTACGTCAAATTCAAGCGTAAGGCAAATTTCTCTAGAGGCACTCGCCAACTAACCACAATACTCCACTTTTCTTAGAAAACTTTACTGCTAAAGTAATTACCAACTACCTTGACCTAACAGATTGTTCGTTTGGAGAATGTCCCTTAGGTCTGGTTTATCACATAAAAAATCTAGGCACGAAATCGATTAGGTTCAAGACCGAGGGTATGTGATGTTCAATTCTCCATAAAACAGTAAGGACACCATAGAGATAACACACAGAAGATAATGTATGTACATCTGTATTTTAATCAATATTCACATCGTTTCTTTAATTATCAACAGGTCCATATTGATTACGCCACACCTACTTGCTAAAATAGTTGGTATTTAGTTTTATATAAATTTAGTTTAATTATAAATTGCCTAATTAATTGAAATTCTTCCTTACGCACATTTTTACGGAAATTTTATACTAATGGATAAATTAAAAAAAAAATCTGAAAATAATGCTTGTCTATTCCTATTATATTCGCACAATAGTAAGAAGGATCTACGTGTTCCTCGTGTCCTTTCTTCTGTGAATGTATATCTACATTGTGATAATTCTCAGCTTGAAAAAGGGCACTTCTTCCCAATACTGAAAAGTTGTTTGGGGAGTAGTACGAACGTGCTATTTTCCCGCTGTTTGTCACAGTAACACGGGTATGTGTTTTTTTTTTCAATTTCCAGCTACCACAGCTTCCTTTTCCTCTCATGCCCAGATACTATGGCCCATATACTTCAACTACGTAATATACAACAAGGCAGCCACTTCTATGTATAACGAAACGAATTTTGGCTAAGGCTTCCAGTTATCTTTCATGTCACGTTGGTTGTGTGAACCCAGATATCCCAGGAGGGAGCTTTTGGCGAATAATTTAAGGCTTTTTTACTTACTCAACCCATGGAACGGTTAGACCATTTCTCCAGAGCCAAATCAAATATGCGAGGCCCAAACTCTGACGTGTATTCCTATGTTAGGGGAAAACGAGGAGATGTCACTCGTTAGAGTAATGTTCTTTTGCTGTGATTTTATGTTGTACACAAAATTACAAAATTTATACGTTTAAAAAAGCACTTATTAATACCATCGATGTACAGATTTGTCAATGAAATTGTTGCTATGCAAAAATTTATTTCACATATCGGAGTTCAAAGTTTAAAGTACAAAGGAGTATTTAGATAGAAACTTTAAACGGTTCATACCCTCTGACAACATGGATAGCAAAATCTCAGGACTAAAATTATCGTTCATGGTGTACCGGCTAACTGGGTGCACACATACATATGTATGGTTCACAGGTGGCTTGAAGATTAAAGGGATATTCTGAATGATTGTTTTGCGTTAAGGTATATCTGGAAGCATGCATAGGTGCTACAGAGAGAATTGTAAGCTATTCTGGCTTGTGCGCATAGTAACACAAAAACAATTGTATGCTTCGTTAATAATCCAGATGGTAGCGAATTCTGGTTTAGAAATATCGAGAGTAATTGTTAAAGTACATGTTAGCATAAATGAATATTGAAGTAAAACTTCTTTAGGCGTGCCTTAGCCTAATAAATTTACATGGGAGTGAATCGATTTCATTCGCATCACGCCCTCTGACATTGAAAAATCGTCATATTTTTCGTATTACGCTAGGAAATGGAAAGGACGGGGCACAAGGGGCGGAGAAACTGGAGCCTGTGTGTGCAACAGTTCAAATACACCTGCCTTGCTGCATAGATTTTCTGCCATATGTTTGCTACGTTGTCGCCCAGACTTTACTTTATCTCATTAAACGAATACAAACTAACCATTAGAGGTGAATTATTTCAGATTTTTCTTTTACCAAAGGGGTGGTCAATTAAATACGTGAGGTGTTTTTGTTTTAAATTGGTACCGACCTCCCCTTTGGTAAGATGTACTGGACCCCACCCCCATATACCCTATCTACCCTATAATTTTAGGAATTTTCAAATCAAATCACTGTTAAGCTTGCTAAATTCCACAGGATGGCTCTAAGCATTCGTCACAACCGACCAAACAACCACTCCACAATCAAGGTACACGAGTTCTGGCAACAAAACGACGCACCAAGCGCTAATTAGGCCTCTGGTCGCACTTCACCTACCAACCCTTTTGTATTTTGTGTAGGAAAAAACGGGCCATTTGCTAGGTCACCATTATCAGTAGACCGGCTCTAGTTAGATTGCGTAGGTAAAGCAGCACTGGACGTGGTTAGTGCTCAGTTGGGGGACCGCTTGGTGTCTGGGCGGTAGCATACATGCATGCCTGTGGCGGAGCGTGCATACTCTTTGTCGCTATACGTGGTAGATGCCACGTGTGCATGTTTTTAAGAAAATTAACCAACTGAATTATTTTTACTCGGGTTTGAATAGACCTGGGCGGTTATCCTAGAATGCGATTCGAAAGTCATAAAATTCGGAAATAAGAAAATGGTATCCCCCAATGCGAATTTGAATTAAAATCGTCAGCTTTATTGTCAACAGAAATAAAAATCAGCGCCGCACCAAATTAGGGAATTGTATTCGAAAAAAGGATTTGTATATTAAAGCACGGGCCTATGGCTGAAGGAGGAACTTGCACCTCTTGTGAAATCCCAAGCACTGGGATGCTTATTTCGCGATTTGGAATATGTGGTCGTTCCATCGCAAGTCTTTGGCTAACGCCTAAGATGTTAAGGGATGGGTCGGCCATTAGTTCAACACGATCCACTAACACGAATGAAGAGCGGTTGCACCTTTTATTGGAGATAAAACAGTACTTAGTTTTGGTACTTGCTTCCCCAACCTGGAATGAGTTCAATGTCTTTATTTATGGAGTTGGACATTCGTTCACGATCATCAAGAAAGGATCTAGCGCGTGCTTATCTTGCTTTATCGAAGTCGTAAGAGTAACGCAGGGTACCGTCGTCGTCAGCAAAATTTAGAAGTGGGTTGGAGAGGATCTAAGGATAAGGAATAAAGCAGGTGATAAAATTGATCCCTGGGGACCCCTGCAGTGATTGGGTGGGGTTCCGATTTGACGCCATCCAATACTACTTGGGTTGAACGACCAAAAAGAAATTCAGCTTTGTACTGATTATCATCTACATGGTTTTGTGGAGAATAGAAGTAATTGCTATTGGGCAGTAGTTGGATGGACTGCTGGAGTCACCTTTTTTGTACATGTGCAAGTTTCCAAGATTCTGGATAAACTCCGGAGAAGTATGATAGGGCAAAAAGTTTGGGCAGAGGTTTGGCCAAAGGCGAGACGCAGTTTTTTAAGGCGATGGGGGTCATATTATCGGGTCCAGTGGATTTGTTGGCATCGAGCTCCTTGAGGCATCCATAAACCCCGTAAGTACTGAAGAATATGCTGTCCATTGAATGGGCGTTGTGTTCGAGAGCCCGGGGTAGCATATCAGCTTCGGGTAGAGAAGAATTTGAAGCGAACAAAGACGCTAGTAAATCGGCCTTGGATTTGCTGTATGTTATCACCTTCTCATCGTAGATGAAGGAAGGGGCTGTGGATGTACCAATGAGCTTGCTTCTCAACTTGTAGTCAAAAGAGGTTTTGCCTTTCCTGATGGTGGACTTGCAAGAATTTCTTAGTTTTATATACTCTCGATGGAGCGATTCGGTGGGGGAATTCTAGTAAACTTTTAAGGAGGCTTCTTTAGTTTTGATTTCGTTCGTGCACTCCCGATTAAACCATCTGTTCTGCCTTGCCTTCACAGATTTGGTAGAATGGAGAATGAACAAATGCATTCCTGCATATACATATGATCCTGGTTAGAAGTTTTACTTCTAAAGAGTGGTCTTAAGCACACTCATATTTTTTCAAGCGACTTTTGTCAACATTTCTCATTAAACCTATTAACTATATATTTAAGTTGATCTGATGAAATGAGTAAATGATACAAATATATAAATATAATAAAAATAAAAATAAAACATTCTCTTTTATATATATGAAGAAATAAATTGATTTGAATAAATAAAATTACGATTAAAAAAAAAATCGAAATAATAAATGAAAAATATGTTCAAAATCAAAAAAATGAAAAAACTCTTACCATTATCAGTCGCTTGCTGTACCATACTATCGATACCAAGTTTTTTCATTCCAGCCTTAACCTCTTCTAGATCCGTTTCTGTAGTTTGAAAATTGTCCGAAACAAATTCGGATTCAGACGTTGTTTTTGTTTTTCTTGTTTTATTTTCGAATTTCTTCGTCACATCTTCATCGTTTTTCAATTTATCTTTCATATTCTCAGTAGAATTTGAATTTGTTTCGGATATTTGATTTTTTACTTCATATTTATATTTATTTTGATTTTTGCATCATAAGCGCGATGTAGTTGTATTGTGTTTATATATATATTGGTTAAATAAAACCATATGAAAATTAATAGAAAAAAAAAAGATAAATAAATTAATAAAATTAACAAAAATAAACTGAAATTAATTAAAAAAATAATATTATGATCGACGAAGGTACGAGGATGATTTAATTTTTATTTTTTTTAAACAGACAATAATTTATAAAAAAAAATTATTTCTGTTGTTAAATTAAGGTCAGTTGGCAAGGTGAAGGGTTGGTTACAAAGAAGCAAGAATTTAATAATTATTTCCGAATTACAAATTGATAGAAGTGTGTTCTAATATATGAAGTTAATAATAATTATAATGCTTTATTTGCTCGCATATGTAAATTTTTAAATATTTTATTTAAACAAAACAAAATATATATATAAAGAATTTTCTAATACTATGCGATCACACAATATTATTTTAAATATGTGTATTAAAATATTACTTAAGTTTATTTGCATATGCGTTACGGAAAATTAATTTAAACTTAATAGGATAAATTAAGAATTTAAAAATACAAATAGAGATAAACCAACACCTAAAACATCTATTTTAAATTAAAAAATTAAAACGAACATTAAAGTAGAAAAAAAAAAACAAATAAATAAAAAAATAAAACTTAAAAACAAAAAAAAAATAACTTCAACACGAACGTCGCACTTACATTATATAGAAGTAAGAAATTTTCAAAAAAGGACAAAAGAATTTCAGGAATGAGGGCATTTAACACTCACCTTCTTCGCTGGATGCTGGTCCTATTATAGATCCATCCATCCCCAATGTTCCCAAGTCACCAGCTTGACAAATTAGTGACACGCGATAGAAATAATTCCTCCAGAAATTCTCCTCGGTAATTCTGTAATGAAATACAATTTAGGAAAGGAATTCCATTTTCAATATAAAAGATAGAAGAGCATCCCCTCTTCTTTTTTTTTAAATGTACATTTTTGGAACAAGTTCGAATCGCATTTTTTCTAAAGCTGTATCCTCCGACATAATGGCAAGAGCAATTGGATATGACACGTCATAATCAAATTGAAAGTCAACTCCGGCTGGTGGAGCACGTACAAAGTTTCTACGATCTTGTGATAGGCCTAGAATTTCTTCCTTAACTTTCTCCTCGTTGCTATGTCCTATCCATGGTGCTACTGATGCTTCTGCCTTATTTGCTTGTCCTTTTATGAATGCTTCCTGTTCCTTGTTGAATTCACCGAGAATTGTCTGAAATTAAAAATTAAGAAATCTTAGAAACGAATTTTTATCGATAATTTGTATTTTCTTTTTTTTTTTTAAATATTTGTTTATTTAAAAACATTTTGAAATAGGGGAAAAGTTATAATATATTGTAATACAGTCAAATGTAAAAAAAGCATGCATTAACAAAAGTTTTGAGATTATATATATGTTGTACAAAAGGCGGGGAAAAAGTTTCCAGTTACAATATTAGTGACATTCTAACTGCTTGACCTAGAAGTTATATACTATGATAATGATGAGAAGTTTCGAGTTCTTTGAAGAGCATGTGATTTATTATAAATTATCTAAGTAAAGACGCATCATAAACTGTTCTTGACTTTAATCAATATCGTCTGATTGAGTACACTCTCATTCATTCATTAAATTCAAGTACCTAACTTCAAATAATCTGCAAATTAACCGATTCAACAGCATTTTGTTCTTTAGATAACGTTTCCAAATAGTTACAACCATAATATTATGAATTGCTGTTCTACATGCAAAAAGTAAAAAGTTTATCACTAGGGAATCCAATCAATGCAAATGCGGGATCCCGCACCATTTTTGCGGGATCAGTAATGCAGGACTAGACAGACGGAAGTGAGAATCCATACACGGGTCGACAAAAACGATTGCACTTCATCTGAACTTGACATTTTGCCAAAACCTCGTTACTAAAAACTAACACCGATTGATCCAAAATCAGTTGTGCTCGTGTGTGGACAAAAATTTCGTTTTGATTGAATTTCGGTTGTGCTCGTGATTATTGTGAAAACAGTTTGAAATTGTGGCCATGTTCGTAAATGCAAGTTGCTCAAATTTTGCATGTAGCATATCGTTCAGTATTGCAACTGAAAAAAGCCCAGCGTTCTGAAATGCAAGTACATTTGCAAATGATAGCAACCCATGCATGTATTTCAAAGTACTTGCTAGTTGGGATTCGCGAAGAAAAAAAACGAACTGTCAAATAAATTCAAGTGGGCTGACAGTAGCTTTTTAAAAATGGTGAAATGCGTTCATTTAAGCAACCATGAATAATTCGCAAATGACGAATCTGACTAGCAAGCGATTGCAGGGTTGCCTGCATGCAAGCAAACAAACCTTGCATTTACGAACACGGCCTGAGCTTGCAAATCAGTCGACTCGTTAGTTGAAGATATTTGCCTACTAAGCAATACAGTCACAAACTAACTACACTAGCTAACTAACTAGCAATACACAAAATCGTCTAAGTATGGCCGTGTTCGTAAATGCAAGGTTTGTTTGCTTGCATGCAGGCAACCTTGCAATCGCTTGCTAGTCAGATTAGTCATTTGCGAATTATTCATGGTTGCTTAAATGAACGCATTTCACCATTTTTAAAAAGCTACTGTCAGCCCACTTGAATTTATTTGACAGTTCGTTTTTTTTCTTCGCGAATCCAAACTAGCAAGTACTTTGAAATACATGCATGGGTTGCTATCATTTGCAAATGTACTTGCATTTCAGAACGCTGGGCTTTTTTCAGTTGCAATACTGAACGATATGCTACATGCAAAATTTGAGCAACTTGCATTTACGAACACGGCCTATATTTTTTGTGCGTGTATCCGAAAGTGATCAATTACTGAGTTTCCATGCAGAGTTTACCCTGGGTTAACTCAGACTAAGCGCCCATAGAAATACGGGTTAAGTAAAGTTTCGTTAAATCCAAGAAAACTCCACGAAACTCGTCGAATTACGCAGGGTTTTGCATAGGTGTTTGTTTAAGTGTCAAGTTACTCTACGCCTTTGACAGGGGATTCCCCACGTGCATTACTGTGTTCCATCTTCTACAGATGTAGAGTTTTCGTTGAGTAAACAGAAAGCTTTCTCCCCTGGGTGAAAGTGACAGATAAATAATTTTACATTGCGTCGCCGTTGATATATGTGCAGTAAAGGAAACCTAATCACACACATATGCAAAACTCGGCTTAACCGGAGTGGGTTCTTTGAGTTTGCTTGGATTTAACAAAACTTTACTCAATCACCGTTTCCATGGGCGCCTACTCTGAAAAAAAACCAGGGGTTTACTCTCGCGGCTAATTGTGTTATATGTCAAACGAGCTACTGAGTCAATCAAACAAAGTATTCAAGCCATTTTAAACTACGCCTGGGATTGATTCGTTGTTGGAATTTTCTAATAACGGTAGCATAAACTCTTCTGTAATTGAGAGTAATTTCGAAATTAAATTTTATACTATACTATGTAAAAAAATTTCAGCGTAGTTCAGAATTGGTCTGAATACCTTGTTTGACTGTAGTTTATGACGCTATTATTTCATATAATACTTCATGAATTCATGAACATAACTAACTATTTAGAACAAAATCTATTATTTTTCTGCAGTCCCGCAAATCCCACGAATCCGATTTTGATGCGGGATTGGATTCCCTATTAAGGTATATTAAAGTAATATAACATGAGTTGCAACGATTCAATTCTTAAACAATTTTTTTAAAAGCCTTGGTATTAAGGATAACACATCATTGGGAAATCGATTGCAGAGCAGATGAAAAGAAACGATGCTAACAAATTGAAAAAAACCATAGAGAGACAACTGGATATCTGCAGCAATCAGAGAAACAAACAACTGCGGCGCATCTGCGTTTCTTTTTTTCTTTTTAATTCACCCATAATAGCAAGAGTTCTTGTTTTCAGCAAAAAGGAATAAAAAAAACGAATCAGTTAATTCGCATCACAGTGATAGCTAAAATCATGGCAGAAATCTTCAAAGCCCTGAAAATTAAGTAAATAATAATTAGCGATGACCTTTATCTGTGTGGCAGCCAATTTGAGAAATTACTGCAGGACAAATTCCTAATGGGATTAAAACCGAACTGGCCAACTGCCACTTATTTCGTTAGCAGTAAATAAAGTAACCTTCAATCAAATAATCCAAGTGGATCTAAAAATGGAAGTGACAACATATAAAGTGGAATAATAATATTAAAATAAAATACAAGTTCGAGGTACATGTATAGTTAATTAAAGAACACCAAGTAAACAATTCTGATTGATAAACAAGTAATCTGTTCGTTTTAGATTAAATAATCCCTACTTTGTTCGATTGAGATTAAATAATTCTTAATTAGTTACACATGAATTCAGATATATGTACATAATTGTTGCAACAATTCTGGGGGCAAAAAAGGACAGTGAACAGAAAGGATGTGCAGGAATTTAAAACTGTGTACAACATTATGAAGATGTAATGATAACAAAATGATTTTAAATTTCAGAATATATTTTTAAGGAACAAATCTAAACGTGTTCAAGAAACAAACAATTAAATAATGGTGAGAAGATTAAAAGGAACTCATCAAAAACTAAAAACTAAAACAACATAGAATAAGTGATTTCCTAATTAAGTAGATAATACATGACATGGTTAATTTTCTTCAGTCTCCAACCCTAGTTTCGGGACGATAGTGATGTGTACATTAAATTATTATCCGTATTTTTTTCTTTCAAGAGAAGTAATAATAGAATATAGCTTCTGTAAATAGCAAAGTTAAGAAGGCTTAAGATAGATCACACAATAACGATTTATTAGTAGTAAATGCACATGGCAGTGCAAACATCGAATAGTTTATGAATTACGAACTTTCAAGTGAATATCTGGACCGTATGGTAGTATATCTGCAGGTATATTTGGAGCAATCAAAACTTTCCAAACAAACTCTCCTTTTGGACGAGCATCAAAGATGTACGGTCAGGCTTTGCCGTGATAGAAGATGTCACCTTTTCTATTATTCAATTCATATCGTTTTCGTTCAATTGTCCCCTATGCTGAAAGTCGAGTCGTGTTTCGTGACAAGTCGTTTGAGTTGAAGAAAGTGATGTTTCAGTCGAATTACGACTTTCACCACAGGGGCCTAGAGACTTCGTTTAAGAATCATTAAGCTTGAAGGATATTGCGTATTTCGAAGGAATTGCGTCTAAGGATAACCGAAAGAAAATTACTCAATGAGTGCTTTTTGCTTGTTCAAAAGTATTCAATTCCTGGAGAATCGATGACTACTTTTTTACATTTCTACGACTTGCTTTAGCGAATGAATTAATGGATTTCCGGCTTGGAAAGATTAAAAATTCTTATGTAGCTTACATGAGATATACATTTAGGGTGAGTTGCACCAAATTATTGGTTAAAGTTATTGTTAAAATTAACTTTAACATTAACAAAGTTGTTAAAGTTCCAGTTTGTAAAAATGAGTTGCACCACCCAATCGTTTGTTAAAGTTCTCGTTAACGGCTACTTTGATTTAAATTTACATTTTTGTGTATTTATAAGTTTCACAGTTTGTGAATTTATTGAAAATGGCACCCCTGTCTGGGGCTATGACAACTGTCATAAGTTAACAATAACACTAACTAGCCGAATTTGCTTGGTTAAAGTTAAAGTTAAAATGTTACGTCATGTTAACAATTGTTAAACGGTGCAACTCTCGTTTTGTCTAACCGGAGATTTGACCTCCGATCAAGCTTTTGTTATGGTTAAAGTTAGTTGGTGCAACTCACCCTTAAACTTATAAAGACTCGTTTCCATCCCCACTCACTCACTCAAATTGGAGTTGTTTTATCACACAGAAGTTTGCATGCCTTCCTGTATGAACGTAAATTCCACGTTGGTGAATAAAGAGGGAAGCATACAAACTTCTACGTGATAAAAAAAAATAATTTGGGTTGCCACTTTGTTGGGTGGTTGGTTGACAAATTCAGTGATCATTATCCTTCATTTCAGTGGTGGTAACAATCAGCCCTTTCGGGAACTCCGTTTTAACTCGATTCTGTTTCTCTTTCATTCTTTTCACATCGGCATCTACTACTTAAAAATAAAAAATTGTATTCTTTCTGAAGCAAATGCAAATGCAAAATGCAATTTTGACATACAACAGATAATGCCGAAACCCGAAAGCGTGTTAACACATGAGAAAACATAGTTGTCATTCCAGCAGATTCCGGACGAGTTAATAATTCGGATGGAATTTTTTCTCCGGTGAAATTCGATTTCATGCGGAGTTCCTGCTATGGCTGCATATCTTTCTTGTCAACTTCGACATGTATGAATTGGAGATTTTAACGCATATTATTTGTTTTAAGTTTTAGAAATTTTGGCAACAGCGCCAATGAAACCTTATTTCAAATGTGCGGTACCATGTATCTCCACTATTTTTCATAGAGTGGGCAAATTAATTAACAAACTGCTAATAAAGTATCTAATGCACAAAGAGTCTACGAAATCCAATAGATCGCATTCGCCCACAAACACCTATATTCATATAAGCCTATTTAACAAAAATGCTCTTGAAGCATGGTTAAAAATCTAATTATAGTAGAGACATAGGTATACATCCAAAATAAGATTTGTTATGCATTTGGTGGCATCGTTTATATTATAAGTTTATTAAATGAAATAATGTACAAGAAAATCTATTAAACTAAATAATGTGCCCAAATTGATATCATGAAGACAGAAATTGCCAGAGAACTGTTAGAACCAACGTGGACTAAAATAACTTTAGGGCCAGCGTCTTAAGCCATTGAGTTTCGTTTGACTGAAAGAATGAGTAGAAAGAGAGAAGAATGAATAATATATAATGTAATTAATTCAACAAATTATTATTGGTGTATATTGACTTTTTATTACTAAAACAAGAGCAACATAATATAAAATAAATTAAATTTAAAAAAATGTATTGTGGACTATTTTTGGGGTTAAAAACAACAGAGAGGTAAACAATTATAAAATACATAACACCAAGGCCAAGGTTTTCAATATCCATGCCTGGACAGGGCAGGTTCCAAGACAAGACCACAATAAGACTCACTTGTTATCTCAAACAGTATACATTACGGAAAGTACTGGCCTAGGTACTTCTTGTAAGAAAAGTAGTAAGATGACATATAGTTACCCATTTTTTAATACATCTCCAGATAAGAGTAAGTTTGTAAACAAATTCAATTTTATACATTAAAATATAATATTTATACTATTCTGTATTTTGCATTACTAATTTCTTCAAACTATTTTCGTGGTGAGAAGAAGGTCGAGGCCCTCCACTAACGAAATCCACTAGAGCTAGAGCATTTACATATTTTAACACATTTCCAAACGCGAGAAGTTCTGGGTTAGTTTTAAAGGATCAATACGGCTTATAACCAGACATAACGTGATAAACTAGATCAGAAGTGAATCGACTACGTCAGCATTCATTTTACCATAAAAAACAGCTTTATATGACTGAGCCATAAATTTGTCAATGATGATAATATTTAAGACAAACTAAACTAATCCTTATCGCTATTGATTACGCCTGCGCTTTCTCAATCAGGAATGCTTTATATCATAGATTTTGGCCCCTATGCTGAAAATCGAGTCGTATTTTGTGACAAGTCGTTTGAGTTGAAAAAGGTGACGCTTCAGTCGAGTTACGACTTCCATTCAGCACAGAGGCTTAGAGTGGAAATGATAAGATGATTTATACTACTGTGCTGAAAGTCGTAATTTGACTGAAAACACACTTTCTACAACTCAAACAACTTGTCACGAAACACGATATGACTTTCAGTACAGGCGCCTTTGTAAAATAGATGCTTAAAGTTGCGAATAATGCATGTTTAAATATCTACATTAAAAATATATATTGAATATGCTTGTGTTATATATATCAAGGCGAATAAAAATTGGTATATTCAAAGATACAGCAAATAACTATATTAGTAAAAATAACATAATAATAATGAGTAGCAAATAAAAAGAAGCAATTTAACATTATGAAATTATGTGGCAAATATACAAAACAGATAAAAAAAATATTAATTATATATAGGAACAATAACATAACTAATAAAATATTTCAAGTTCAATCAGTATATTTATATATATTTAATACGAACAATAATAAATATAATTAATTATGTAATGATCATGTGTGTTTATTTATCGCTTTGCGGACCCTATCTCCCGGTTTATCTTAGAGGAAAATAGGGCTGAGCTGAATAATATTTATTTAATCTTTGCTCTTTTTTTGAAAAAGTAAGCCAAAATAGCAAAAAATTGTCTCCTATTTTTTTATATATCAGTTTATATTTTTATTTATTTTTTTGGGCAATGGATTTATATGAATGATTTATATAACAAACAGCTACAAAAATAGGTAAAAAAAAATAAATAGAATATTTATAAAAGGATAAACAAAAAAGCAAAACTATTGTTTTTTATTTTTTTTTTATAAATATTTAAACCAAAACTTTGGTTTGAAACGTTCATGGTTATATTAATGAAATTCACTCATGTAACTACAATCATGACAGCCATAATCAGAGTACTCACAGCAATAAGAAGAACTTATCCTATGACGAATCGCTCAAAGTAGATATTGTCATTCAAGAAGAAGGATGTCATGAATACATTTAAAGATAATAGGTGTAGTAGTAGGAAGTTCTGTTTCCGTCGTCCCTTGCAGAGAGAGACGCCGTTCCAGTATTCCGTAATATGTTGTCTTTGAAAGAGATTGCATTTTTGGTTTTGTTCTTTTCGAATCTTGAATTCAGGATCATATAAATCACAAATGCCAACAGGATTTTTTTCAAGGTTAAGGTTATTAAACATAGATTTACAATTTAATAAATAACAAAATAACCGGAAAAAGCAGCCTTTTTCTTAAGTTATGTTTTTTTTGTTTAACCAAATTACTTTAGCAAATTGAGCAATTAACTAACACATAACTTTGATTATTAATTGTAAAATACTAATCTGTGATAAATGTTTTTTTTAATTCAACAATTTATACAAAAAATAATTATTATAATTGAAAACTTCCTCCAATTACCTTCTTACTATTTAAAATACACGTGTATAATAAATTTGAATATATTTAGAAAAAGTCTGCTTTTCTTACGAAATATTTTTTTTTTTTTAAATTTAAAAAATAATCTTAAATTTGTTTTTATAGTTGCATTTGATATATTATTATTATATGTAAGGTATATGCATTTCGAATTGTGAAACGTTATACTATTAAAAGTAAATTAATACATTTTTAGAAAACGTTTCATTACGAGAATGATAAATAAACTACTTCGATGCTTATATAAATTTTATCTAGGTATATAATTTTTTCATTTTGTTTTTAAATATTTATTACTTAAAATATTTTTTTTTAAATATTTAAAGTTTTTCTTTAGTTAACTTGTCTTGATATTGACCAATAGTGTTTTCTTTTTTCACATTGCAATAATTATAATTTTATTTTTATTTTGTTTTTAAATATATGAATAATTTTCATCTAAACAAACAATAACTGTTATATAATTCTGGTTTTTTTCTTCTAATTCCAATTATTTTAACTAATTTTAAAATAGGTATCACTTGTTTTTTTTTTCTTTATATTGTTTTGGGTAAAACTTTTATACTTAAGTTTATGTTTTTTATTTAATTAATTTTTTTTTTAAATTATTTTTAAATATATTTTTACTCTTCTGCTGGTTTGTTCTCCTGTTGGCAGTAAATAAAATAAATAAAATTTAATTAGAAAAGATATAGTATATAACGGGTTTTTTTTTTGGTTTTTTTTAATGAAGATGAGTTAAATTTTTTTTAATAGAATAAAGTTCGTGCCAATGTTTTATGAGAATTTTTTGTTTTTTCAAGATGCATGGAATATTTTTTTTATATATACATAAATGTACAATAATAATGTGCAATATATACTGCAGAACAAATTATTTTTATTTATTTTGATGTATAGTTGATTTCTAGATTTATATTTAAAAATTACTTGATTGATTTTTATATATAAGAAGAAATGAAAATCCCATGATTTTTACTATTACTACAATTTAGGATTTGTTATTTAGACTTGAATAATTTTATATATTTATTCCCACAAATTGCGAATAGGTATTGTAAATAGGGGCATGGCAGGAAATGATTAGTTTCGGCAAAAACACATAAAGTAATAAAGACTATCTATTATCTTTGTGGGAAGTACTAAAATTCATATATGTATAGTTATAGTAAAATTAGGAGTTTCTATAACACATAAAAGATTTAAATCACTATGTTCTATTATAGTTGTTTAGGACTAAGATGTAAGGCTTACTAATACATAAAGTTCAACTACCTCTTTATTATACTTAGAGTGTTATTGTTGAAAGCGCTCTTATCATGGACGTGTATAACAGCCCTGCCCAAGAAAAGATACTAAATAATTGAATATAATTTGAGTAGCAATTTTTAGTTTTGCTGCTATATGTATTTCTAAAGTAACCCTATATTTGGAAAAAAAACATTTGTTGATGCGTTGAATTTATTTTAATGTTTCCCAAATATTTTCAAATGCCTAAAATGCCTATAGATCCATATCATTTATTGGATTAGTCGAAAAGTAATCCCGTGAATGTTATTTTTAGCCTGCCTCCTCTATTTCTAAACAGATTGAGCGGACCTTCTTTTTATAAAGCCTAAAAGTTTGTTGGCTCTGGCAGTAATATTGTCACAGTGCAGCTTGAAATTTAGTTTATTGTCTAGGACAACACCTAGATCTACAATTTTATCGACACGGTCGAGTGCCTTGTCGTTGAGATAGTACTGCAGCTGTATGTTTCTTTTGCAAGAGATGGTTATTGCGTGATGCGTGCTGAACTACTTTGAGGTTGCCAGCATAGAATAGATGTGGTATTATTTTTAGTTTAAGTTTAGTTTAATATCTTAAATGAATATACCTATTATGACTGCCCTGATGGACTCCAGAAGTTACTTTGACTTCTTTTGACAGAAAAACTTGAAATTTATAAAACTTGTGTTGTTCCGTCAACAAGATCGAAGGCTTTGCTGAAGTCCATATAAATGGTATCGTTTTGATGATCCTTCTCCATACCATACAGTAATTCGGAGATTAGGGTCATAAGGTTAGTGGTAGTTGAACGTCCCATCCTGAATCCGTGTTGTTGCTCGTTAAAACATGGGTCAAAAGAGGAGAAATTTTGTCATACACGAGTTTTTCAAAGAGTTCAGGTAATGCTGATAAGATGGCAATGTCCCTATAGTTGTCCTTTGAGTGGTTATTAGACGCTTAGCGAATTGGCGTTAGGTAAGACTTTTGCCAAATTTTAGGATTAAAGATGAAGGGAAGACAAATTTTGATTTTAGAAGCATTGCAAAAAATAGGGAGGAAGGTCCGTCAGGACCATGCCTTTATTGATATCAAGATTGCATAAACCGGTCATTATATCGTCAGCAGATATCGATATATAAATTTGTCCGCCAACATGTTACAAATTTCTTTGGGGTTTGAGGAATGTTTTCTACCGTTGGTTATTGAATCAGTATCGTTGGTAATTGAAAAGTATCCATTTCTAAAGGGCTTCACAATTTTGTAAAGAATATAGTAGGTTGTTCTACAAGTAAAGAAAAATGATAGTTTTCCAGTGAGTGTAAATGTTTAATTCAAGAGCGAGCGGCGTAACGAGCGAGTTGATTAAAATTTACACGATCTGGAAAATTCACTTTTCTTAACGCGTTGAATATGCTATTTTTTCGGGAATCTTATAGAAATACGTACTACATTGAAAGTCGAAAAATAAATGTAAAGAAATAATAATTGGTTAAAGTATACCATTTTCTGTTGACAATTAATCGCACACTAATCAATCGTGAAGAAAGGTGTTTCACTTTTTTTTACGATTTTTGATTGATCAATGTATGTAATTTCTATACGATTCCCGAAAAATGAATTATTTGGAGAAATATCGAACTGCCATTGTGATTGTCAGAAGCAATTGTAGCTTGAATAGAATTTACAAATGCACTCATCCTTTCGCAGCATCTTCAGACGAAAAACATTTTACTTCAAATGATGTTGTTAACAACTTGTTGAGATATGTTTTTCCAAAGAAATATCCAAAGTTCTAGAAACTTGGAGTCTATATAAGAAAATAAAGTTATTTATTAGCTAAATATATTTTCTTTTTCCAAGAAAGAAACTCAGAGAGTTACAATTGCAAGTGACAGCTTTTGAGACTTTAATCAATTCATTTTTCTTGGACTTACTGCACTATTTTTTTTATAATGTAAAGCTACATAATTTTTCAATATCTATCTCTCTTTTTCTTTCGTTCTTCCTGATAATCACATGTGTCTACTTTTTCATCTCTCTCAACTCAAATAAGTTTGTGTATGACGTAAGTATTGCACTAAGTATTCATTCAGTTCTCTGAGGCAAAAGTGATAATTAATATTCAATTTAAACTCAACTAGAATTACATTGAAAAATATTTATTTTTAATTTCTTTAAAAAGATCTCGCGCCGGAGGTAGCCCACCGTTTGTCTAGAGCTTGTAGTATGAGGATGCAGACGTGCTATTCAGAGTCATAATCCATTCTCTTTTAATTTTCGCATCTAGTTCATCATTGCTTTAGAATTTTCTTATCTCTGATTGATTAATGAAGTCTACGATCGTACGTAATATTCTACTCTTTAATAACAAACATTACATCGCTCATTCTGATTTTTATTAGACCGAAAATGGTCAACTATTTTACAATTGCCTTCATGCTATATAGTCCAGATCGAAATCGCCGGAATCATCCCTGGGTGTGGCTTTGAAAAAATCGTAAATCTGGGATTTTCCAGGCAAATAGAAAAATCCTTGCATTTTTTGTCACTACATTCAATTTCCTTTCCGGAAACTTTTTTAAGATACAAAAATAATGCTATTTTTGTTTGTATTTTATAGTGGAATAATTTTTCTGTAAATTTTTTGAGCAAATTAAGTTAATAAACCTTTAGAATAATTTATGATTCATTACAACTATAAAACATATTATAGTGACACAATTAGCAAATTACTTATAGACGTCCTAGGAATAAATAGTTTAATGACTTCTGAAACTATACTTTATTTTGTATAGGAAACATACTAATTATAAACCTAAGAAGCTCCCTTACTTTTGCTAATAATTCAAAATATGATGAACAATTATTATCAGTACACCTACTGCATTGGTTTAGATCAAACCTATGGACATGATCGAAAGTTACAAAGCAAATATGCAAAATCTTAAGGGTTCAACAAATAATTGCCGAAAATATTCTTTCCACATAAAACTTTAATAATAATCAATATATTTCTTCAAATTCCTATTTAAGTTAAATGCAAAATTTAATTAGGTTACTTAATAGGAAAATGTAAAATCATGGTGTTATTTAATGAACAAATTTATAATATTAAATAGTAACTTTAATCCATTTTGCGTTGAAAGCCCTGTGTTCATCGTTTTAACTACAAATTATGATTTCATTCAAATGATAAAAAGTTCGATCCTAAACCTAAGCAAAATACTTCTATACAATATAAAAAGAGGCTCTAAAAATCAGTTACCCGAAAGTAATGTTTTCTAAAAGACATTAACCTTGGCCCTGTTAAGAATCTTGAACAACAATCGATTATATAAACACTGAGTGAGGAGATGGTGAGTTCTGAGTTGAAAATATCACTTATCGTGAAAAGCTATATTATGTATTTAATAATAAATAAAAAAATGAAATGCTATATAACTTGCAAATTATGTTAAGTATTAACAGAAAAAAAAATATACTGAATATTTTTAATGTTTAAACATTATCTGGAAAAAAAATAATCTTATGAGTTTTATTAGAGTTAATGTTATAATAAATTTTTATTCCACTGAATATCACATAACAATCGATATATTATTAAAAAAAATATTGCATTAAAAATGAAAAGCTAAATAGTTTACAAATTAACTTAAGAGGACTTTATGTTTATTATACAATGATGAAAAATAACTCGTAAAACTTAGAATTTATGAAAAACAATTCCTGATTATTCAGGGCTCTTTTGAGAATAATAAAATTATTGTAGTATATATTTTTTTTTTAATAAAATCATCCTCTTATTTTAATGAAACTAAAAAGACATTAAAAGGTTCGTCGTAAGGTAATACAATGAATAACCATTATTAAATTATTATAATGAAAAGCTCAGCCCTATGGTCCATAGCCGACGTAATGGAAAAAGATTTTCACATTTTTATTATCTTCTTTTTTAAATTAAGTAAGTTAATCTGATTTCCTCCCTCGACAAAGTAAAATAAGGAGGCATAAAGATCCTTAAAATCAATAGTCGTAAACACCCCAGAATTTTTTTTGTTGTTTTTGGCACAAATACAAGAATAAGCCAAAATCACAAAATAAGGGCGTTGGGGAAATTCATGAAGCTGACTCATTTTAATTTGTCTTATTCAATGTCCTGCTGTTATCTAATCTACTGCAATTTAGTCATGTTTGTAATGATAGTGCTAATAGAAAATAAATTCAGAATATTATAAACTTAAGGATTTAAGTGTAATGTATAGAAGGGAATTGATTACGTTTTTTTGTATTATTTTTTTTTTATTATTATTATTACTTAAGAAACGTAAAAGGAATTACTTACATTATCCTTTACAGTTTCTTTGATTTTAGCTCCAGCTTTATTTACAGCCGAATAAAGGAATGATCCAAATGTTTTAGCACCTTGTGTTACTTTAGTTGTAACTGTAGAAACAAAATAATGATTTTAAAAATTATGATTAAAAAAATGATTTGAATTTCTTAATAATACCATTTCCAATTTGTCCGGCCTGATCATCTGTTGGGGTACCACCACCTGATGCTGGTCCTGAATCTGCGCCTTCCGTGGCACTGAAATATTAAAAATACCCTCAAAGTTAATTTTGAATATAAAAGCGTTTAAATTAATATTAAATTTCGTATAAATCTTATTCAGAATATCTAATCGATTAAGACTTAAAGAACTGAAATATTTATTATTAAACGAAATCTCCGCGCAACTTGTCAGATTGATAAATTATACCATTTCACCACCTCTACAGCTACAAAAGAACAATCGATACTCATATACCCAGGCAAGGGATTTTTTGTAGTCTGTACGTATGTATCCTCCCTCCTTAAAGATTATATATTTTCATCAGAATTGAAAACGCGTGTTCTGTGTTAACTTATCAAAATGAAAGAGGAAGAGGAGATTTTATAGAAATTTTATTAATATTGTAAAATGTATTTATGAGTTTGATATTTTGGGTTAAGTTCAAATAAATTTGTACATGATGTAGGTTACATAAAAGAAAACAAAATGTTTTTGACGAGGCATAATTTTGTTTTATCACAATATTGTACATAGTACTAAAAGAACAATGAAGCATACAATATGGTAACTTAGAATGGGGATCAAGGTGTGAACGTTTGTCATTAATTAAGTCTAACTTATTAAACAAATATTTGTAGTATATACAGGCCTATTCTGAACTCCGGTGGAATCGATTCCGCCGGAATTTTCTTACAATCGTATCCTACCAATGTGAGAAAATTCCAGCGGAGTTCAGAATAGCCCTGATTATTTTCTGCTCAAAACGATTTCACAAGCCCAAAGTCTAAATTGATGGAATGTTAAACAGGCCCAAGTCTTTAATCGAAATTATAATACGGGGTGTTCTCCGAAAACGTATGTATAACACTCGCACGAACATCTTTCATTCAGAGCCCCGAGAAATATATGTATGGTCTTTAGGGTCTAGCAGATGTCGCACCCTATTGACTTCACAAATGCCCCTACTTTTGATGACACTTTGCCATATGTTGGCAGATAATATAACTTTTCGAATATGTATGTATTTTGTTAGTCATGGTAGTTGATGGTTAAGTTTGTTTCTTGTTCGATATTCTATAAAAGGGTTATTATATCGACATTGTCATTTCCGGTTGTAATGTGAGAGTAATTAAATTGGCAGAATAATTAAAATAGGAAGCTTTACACCATGCAACAACGTCCATGTGAATTAGGGGACTTTTTTGATACTGGCCAGGTCACTTTTTATGTAGAATTCAGAAGTTTTTGTTGTACTACCAGTCCATCATGTCTTTGGTAGGGTAGTGGTGCATAGTCTAGTAGTAAGCTTAGTTCAAAGGACAATTAAAGATTAAGGGATAACTAGTTTAGGTAAGACTAAGTTCAATATGGCTGAGCTGTTCGTTTGAGCTCATACACTTAGGTTAAAACCATAGGGCAATTGTGATGCCATAGTGATCCCACTTTAAACTTGATGTTAAAGTGTCGTTTCTTCGCTAAACCATCTCGAGAGAATAATGAATCTTCTAAGTTTCCGGATGCCAATCTTCGAGATTTCCGTAATCGTTCTTAGAAAGGGTTCACCAAATTTGATTAGTCTCCCTCTGCTACTGGGCTGGGTCGTACCTTTCCTAGCCAGTTCGTCAGCTTTACAGTTTCCTTCTATATTTCGGTGACCGGGCACCCATACGAGAAAGGTCCTGAAGTATCTGCGACATTCAAGGATAGTTCTAGAGCTGTTTTTGCAAGAGCGCAGGGCTTTCAGAGCCTTGCTGATTGATTAGCAAAACAGCTTCTTGTATTGCTAGAACCTCTGCTTGGTATACACTACAGGGATCGGATAGTCGGAAGGAGGCTTCAATTCCAGAGAAAAGGGAAGAAGGAGTGTTAAAGGTGGGGTTTTATACCTCCTTGTGAAAAGGTTCAGTTCCGTTTTTGCTATGTCAACGCTGAGTCCGCGGATGGTAGTCCAGCTTGAGAGGGTTTGTAACGCCGTTTCCATGAGATCACAGAAAACTTGAGGAAACAGAGCCCAAGTGGAATTTGCGGCGGAGGTTGCTGAAGCAAATGGTAATGAAACTTCTGTTGGAACTGTTGGGTTATTGCAGGGGCGGCGGAGCATAATTAAAATCTAAAAGGGTAATCGGTTAATTTATTTACCAGCTTTTGGGGTTTTAAATTCTTTGGTTATGCCCGTCTAGCACATTGGGACGGGATGCAGATAAGGCCCCTAAGAGTTGAGTTGAGGTTGAGTTGAAAATGAAAAAGTACTGCACTTTACAAAAAATCAGAAACAAAACCCACAGATGTTATTGTCAACTAAATTCAACTACTCATCAACTGAACTTCACATTGCCCCATTTAATTTGTAATGAGGTTGCCTCATAGAGCCCTTTCGGCCAATCCTACACGAGAGACCATGGCCCTTTGGCCAAAAAAAGCTTGTGCTCCCAGAACATGGTCCCGCGTGTAGGAATGACCTAGAGAAATTGATAGCGCATGGCTCACTTCAGTATCGCTGTTTTTTGTGTGTTGTGAATGATGAAGCTAAGACTAAACTAATTCCTCTTTCGGCATGCCCCTCCATTTCTAAATGGCTAATGCGACAACGACTTGTCGACAAAATGTCTCTGAGAAGTTTTCATTTTTACAAACATTGAGAAAAATATAAATTTTCATTTCAAAGTTCTTAGGAACTTTAGAAAAGTCGTTATTGTGTGGACTCCAGACTTTTGTAATGATGGGTCTATGTACACGTCAAGGACGAAGTTTGAATGTCTCTGCGGGCATTTCTCAACGGCTTTCCTTTGTTTCACAGTTTCTATACAATTTTATATCTGCGACTCAGTCTCTATCGTTGGCGGACCCACCATGGTGCAGCGATATATGCCCGAGTAAAATAGAAACGGGCTTACAGCGGGCGAGCACCGGCCGCTTGGCTTTTTAAGGGGAATATGATGATCGTATGTTTAACCATTCTTAATGGTAGCAAAAACGGCCTCACGACGGCTTTGAATAGAAAGATAATGAGGAGATTACAATTGTCCGTTTGTGTATACGTCTTATTTATTATATAGGAACCCAATTGCTTTAGGGTGTGTGAAAATATCTCTATATAGATGTATACTTAAAAAAATCACGTTTGGCGTTCGTCCGTTGTAAGGCCATATTTTATTTTTACTCTGGTGCTTGCGCTGCTTTGTGGCAGATGCAAAATTCAATTGAAGTCTATAGAAAGAAAGTGTCTACGAGCAAAAGTAACTGTCGTGTGAACCCACCATTAATCGTAACAAAATAAAGCGAGAAAACACTTAAAGATGCGGTTTTAATGTGATTCTATCAGTAACTGGTCTGTATTGAAATAAGAAATGAAAAACATTTTTCATGCTATAAAGTTATACACTCTTGCCAATTAAAATTCATAATAATTCACTTTTACCGCAATAAAGTTAATCATATTTCATAGAAAATAACAAAGATCGAAATCACTGGTGCCCTTTTGAATTTAATTAGATTAAAAAGATCTTTTGTTGGCTTTTCTGCAGAAAACCCAAAATAAGATATTAACGAAATGGAACTGAACATTATCCAATTTAAGATTCAAAAGATTCAAAGAAAATAAACTCTGTGTCAGATACTTAAGACTCCTTCCCATGTCACCAGCCATTTTCCCCAGTGCTTTGAGGCGTAACAAAATAAGTTAACAATCCAATGGAAATTTAAATGAAATATTATTACCATTCCCCTAGGTCTGCCCACCCTCGCCCGCCCGCAATCTCCTCATTTCTATCGATACCATTAAAGGTTTTCTGTTTCCATTTGGTAAACTTGTTACCGAAGTTTATATTCATGTTTATGTTATGTTGCAGACTCAACTTAATCTCAAAGTTAACGAAACTTTTGCTGTAAAATTATGATGAAAGTTAAGCTGGCGCGACGAAACTGAATTTGTCCAGCTTCTGAAATTACATTGTTCTCTGTTCAACACTTTCAACGGAAAACCCAATTAAGTAAGTCAAAAAGTTTCCCAGGCAATAAATTGGATTGTTTTCAATCTCCGAAAATAAACTTCAAGGAAACAACCGAGTATAGTAAATAATAAACTGAATATTATGAAGTACAAACAAAAACACTTTTTAATTTGCCTGACTAGCTGATATTGAGCGACGAGTGTTTACAATGTGAGCGTAGATTTTCTACATTTATATCGTATATTTCTGCAAGATCATGAAAATGTGACAACAACTTGCACCATGAAGAAGGAAATTTATATTATTTTGAACTAGTCCTGCATGTGAGGAAGAACGGATATTACCTACATTCCTAGTTGTCAGTTAACTGTTGGTAGTATAATACAGGGCATTTATGGATTATTTCAAAGGTACACACTCATTCCAATTTCCTGTCACCTTTAAAACATAACATAAAAATAATTATGTAACTTTTACGGAGAAACGAGAGATGCCAGAAAGCCTGAACTAGAAGCTAACTAATAAAATCTTAATACAAAAGACATTTCCAGAATATTTACAGGAAAATTATTAGCCAACAAAGTAAGAGAATAAGAGAAGCAAAGTTGGAAACTTTATTAGATCTGTTAATCTCAATAGGAATATTAGATTTAGAGAAGCCGAGGCGAACTTCTGCAGCTGAGCAAATAATCAACAGAAGACTTGTGTTACGGCAAATTAACTTTCCCGGAAAGTTAAAAGGTTTTTCTATGGATTCTCTGTATTTAATGAAATTTCGGGTTGTTAGGAGGTTGAGTTGAAATTAAAAAGAGAGTATTCTCCAGTTCCAGTTCGCTTTGGGATTTTGTTCTAGAATTCAGAAGAGTAATATATGTCGATTTTACATTGTTTGGCTAGTTTTTGTTTTCAGACTCGAAACAGCCAGTTTCATTCTCTAATTACTTTCGTCCTTTTGCGGAATAAAAGGGAAATTTCATTCAGAAATGCTCTACGTACAACCGCATTTGATAATTTATATTTATCTATCGAAAATAATAATAATTAATAGAGGCTCGTGGAAGGGATGGTGGGGGTCGGAACCGATATCCAACACCACCCATGTTCAGTATCCTCGCAAACGGGCGAAAGTGTTTTTTTTTATATTTTTTTTTATGTGACAGACTAGAGGCTTAGGGAAAGTAAAGTGTAAAGCGTTTAACCCTTCTAGGAGGATGTTTTTGGCCATTTTAGGGGGTTGCACAGTATCAAAGCGAAATTATAACCCCGCCATCGTGTTCAGCATCCTCGAAAACGAGATGAAGAGGTACTCTTATTCCGGCTCAACATATTTACATGTTCGTCCGACTCCCACGCGTTACAAGAGATAACTAGACGAATACTACTGGCTAATAGAGCGTTTTATGACCAAAAACGAATCAAATACTTTACAAAATATTTGTGCATAGAAAAGCGATAGTCATTCTTCCATACAGTAATTCGACCGGTACTATGCTATGGTAGCGAGACTTGGGCTATGGCTCAGGATAAAAGGAACGAGCCTATAGGTTTGAGGGTTGCGGTACATAATAGGTGCAACAAGCACGATGACACATGGCAAAGGAGATACAATAACGATTGTATGATATTTTTGATGACCCAGAACCCCCAACTTTTATAAAAATTAACGACTAAGTCTAGCCGGCCACGTAGTCAGGATGGAAGATGATCTTAACCCAAAATGGCATATGGTAGCGGAAATTTCGAGAAATATACCAGTAGAAAGTCGGAGATGTAGACAGGACTTTTAGCATAAATTACTTTTTGTAAGAGAACCAGGGCCATATGATGTCAAGAAGACGAAAAATGTCATGAACTAATAAAGAGCCTTATATATCAGACACATGATTCCAACGTCTCAAGTGAAAAATATACCGCCAACAATCATTAAACACTACCTTAAGACTTTGTCGGCAGGATGAGTCAAGAAGACAACCATATAGAAAATGTGGCAACACGAGAGTTTTAACCAGAGCCAAAGTTTAGGCAATGTGCCATTGATCTTGGAGAGTATGAATGAGACATGATCGCAACAGGATAGTTTGTCATTAATAATAACGCCAAGATTATTGACACATTCAACAAAGGGAAGAGAAATATTATCAAGGACGAAGTTTGGAATCAGGGGCCGATTAAGACGTTTAAGGATGAGTGCTTTGGACTTCTATCTATCTATGTACCCCTTAATCCCTCGTGGGACATAGGGCGGAAGAACTGAAGATCATCATCATACAGATGAAATTAGCAACGTTGAATAACGGAGGTAACATCTTTGACATATAAGGAGAAAATGAGAGAACCGAGAATTGAATCTTGTGGAACCCTTATAAATACTGGTAGGAAAGAAGATACAGTCCCATTATGCTGAACACATTGTAGCCTATTCGGCAGAAAAGAGGAGAAAAGTCTGATAGCGGAAGAATAAAAATTATAGAATGTCCTAAGTTTGGAAAGCAAACTCGAGTGAAGTACTGAGTCAAACGCTTTGGAGAAATCAATAAGAACTAGTAATGCTATATCACCCTGATCCTGGACTGAACGAAGATCTGAAGTTACCGCCGCAGTCCTTTAAACGTCCAAAATTATAATTTGGAACGAATGCACCATAGCCCATAAAAAATCGCTCGAACCGCTTGACAGGGCTTTGTGAGATTTCCGAGGAAAACCAACCGATGGGAGGCTCTCTGACACTACTTGCAGGGGATTTTCGCTCAACTACAGTGGGCACCAAAAAAATTGGAAATTTAAACACAGACGAAATTCGTTTCCGGGCAACAACACTCCCCCATAGCATTTGACCACGACAAGAGTGGCAATGAGACCATTTAATTGTGATAGGAATATAAATAACCATGTGGTTTGGGGTTTTAAACGAACGAAGTGACTCTTTTCTTTTCGAATGCACTTTCGTGGTGAGATTTGAGACTCTCACTGTTCATGAAAAAAGTGATTATGAGATTCCTAATTGTTTTGGCGCACGCCATACTCTTGGTTTGTACATTAACTGAAACAAAACGTTTTATCTGACTGCTTTGATGCGCAAAAAATGAAAAACTATGGAGTAAACCAATGAATGCACCAAGAAGTTGTACGGTCGTTCATTGCAGTTAGTAGTTAGTTTTGAAGTACAGAAAACCAAGTAAATTCACAACATATAAATGAAACTATTCCTTGCACCATAACAAAATCACTAAACCACTTTAGGTTTAAGTTTGACCCAATCATAATTGGTTACCCCCAGTCGTCCCTTTTAATAAAACGTACTTCCAGCTTGCATTTTAAGAGGAAATATACTCCCAGAACCACCGGAAATGCGAAAAGTCTCACCCTGTTTAAAATAAATATTGTGCACCTGTTTCTAAGGCGAATTTTATTTTTAAATAAAACTATATATAACAGCACACTTCACAACCACATTGAAACTTAAATAGTGAAACATTATATTATATGCCATGTTCATGAAAAACTCCTTCTGGCACTTTCTATAACGATTTACATTGACTAGAAAAATAATTTATGGGGCTTAACATTAATCTATTCCTCGACATTTTGAGAATATATCGCCAGTTTGTCTGATGTTGTGCTCTATCTAACCCGAGGCACGAACTCTTCTTCAGAAGGGCTTCTACAGAAAACTTTCTGATTAGAGGCGAGTATGATGACATATTACAAGCCTGTTGTACGCGTGACATGAATAAAGTAGAATAAGAAAAACACGGAAGCAAAGAAAACACGCAGATGACTTAACCTTACTTATTAATAATTTAATTTATTCTTTTATCAATGGTAAAAAATGAAATTTGTAAATTAAAAAATTTAGAAATTTTAGGGGTAGATGTTATTATATTTACTGATTTATGTATATATGCAGAAATTTGGTGGAACTGCTGTCTGTTTCTGGAATTTCAATTTTGCCCTGTAAAATAATTTTCCAACATGAAAGCAGTTTGAGGTTTTACAAATAATTTATTGTACATCGCATTTTTACGAGAATAAAGGTATTATCCATATTTTATATCCGCTAAAAGCCTGAAGAAAATCCCTCAATTTAAAATTAACAACCGTGAGTTAAATGAGAATTTCATAATTTAAAACTACTGTAACATTCCTCTCAAACGCTTCGCCCTTCAATCTCCTGTACAGGTAACGAGAAGATAATCTAAAATCAACTGAAACCACGTTTTTAAAACCAACGTTATAATCTCTTTTTCCCCGAACACAGCTGAGAGTGCTGCGATGTACTCCAGATTTTTCCTTTTTCATCCTCAACTTCGTGGGACGATTTCCAAAGTAAAAGTAAAAAAAAATGTTTATAAAGTTAAGAATAATAAAATTTTTCTTGCATGTAAATTAAGCTTAGCGGCCATAAAAAATTCCCCTGGCAAAAGCGATTTTTCTCGAGTTCCTGACATAATCACAATCAAATTACTGTGATTGAAGTTCACTTCCCGTAAGGATAAACTTAATGAAATTTCGAACTAAATTTAGATTTGGATACCAGACAGGAACACCGCGGCGGTTCGTGGGTTACGTTTATTTAATATTCAAAGGGTCCTACAGCTTTGGATAATTTAATAATTTTGTCGAAAATATGTAGGCAGAAGATTTATAGATTTTTTTACTGTATTAATCGGAAAAGTGAAGTTGTTAAAATTTCATATTTTTTATGCTGAACTTGGTTTTTCGACTTTAGGAAATTTAACTTTCGAAATTTAGATTCGAATAAAGAAATAATATTGCTGAAGAGATGCGGCACCAATGGTTTAATCGACTAATTTTATCGGGGATGAACAAATCCCCGTATAATTTCTAGCAAAAAAACCAAAGTTACAATCCTTACATTCACACCTTCAATTCACGTCTTTCATTTTTACAACTAAATATGGCGCGATTTGATTTCAGTGTTGCCAGCAGCATGTAGAATGAAGGAAAATGTCTAACTCTTTTTTTATTGATTTTACATAAAAAAAACTTTGGAGCTTTTTTTGTTCAGGAGTTTCTTACTAATAATAGTCTTACCTTACCATTAACTATTTTATGAGAGAAGAATTGGAAAAGAAATTACTTCTACGTAAACTAAAATACCTACAGTTCATTCCTAGATAATAGAAAGTGTCTTTAACAACTCCTCCCAGAACGGGCGGTAAACAGAAAGGTATTAAATGTGTCAGTGGTTAAGTGGATTCTCTCTATGCTAAACTCGACGAATTGTATATATGTAACAATGACAACCTCGAAAGGATGCACTCAGTGAGCTGTTACACTCGGGTTTGATGCGCAGGGATACACCGACATCCTCGATATCATAATAAGGTGGAAAGACGACTTGCCTATTTCTAGTTTTTACGAAGAGTCCCCTCCAAAGCTTATGCTTGGTGACAAGATGAGGAACACACACCCAAGGAAAGAAACCATATCTTTATCTCCATACTGAATTTGGAAGCGGTTGACTATTCAGAATAAGTCCAATACGTAGGGAAGTCAAATAGGTAGGGGAACTTGAGATTTAAAGCCCAAACCCATCGACATCAAACAAATGGGCATCTACACCGCTTCAGCTAGTGGCCAAATATCCAAGAGAATAAGACCTAGAGAAAAGACTACTCGAAAATGTAACTCGGATGGTCGTCCTAAGGATCGCTGGTACGATACTACATGCCGTGCTGCAGCCTTATTTATTTTATTTATTTATTTATTTCTATTTTTTAACACTATCAATTAGAGTTAACGCTCTTGTGTGGCTCGTGAAATTTATTCTACCGTAAAAGTACTTTCGTTGCTTTAATAAAATAATTTTATTTAGGAACCAGACAGTTCGAAGATCAAAATATGAGGATAGCGTACATGCAAACACAGATCCGACGTATTATGACACATGGTCGAAACGCCTGATATGATGTACACATAACGAACGCAGGAATTAAACGCATCATTAAGCTTATTAAAGGCAATAGAGAATTAATGTGATTACACCAAGATAGTGTATTACCAGGGTTTTTACATATTTTTTATAGGGAAAGACCACGCCGTTAAGGCTTACACTGTCAAAACCAGGATATAACAATTACATTAGACTTGTTTGCATTCAGCCTAAGTTTGTTATATCCCATCCATTCATATATGGCATGTAGATCTTCGTTGATTCTAGCTACTGCATCCTCGATCAAACCAATTGGTCTTGACATATATAACTGAGTATCGTTAGCATATAAATTTGCAGCTCTTAATAAGAAGATCATTTAATAAACACGGCGACGAAAAGAGGTCCCAAGATTGACCCTTGAGACACCACAATTACACTTGGCTGAAAAATTATTATTAGAGAAAACGTATTGTTCCCTATCCTCCAAATATGACTTCACAAGTTTAAGAGTGCTATGAGAAAATTAAAATTGAGGCCAAGTTTTCCTAATAACAGCTTATGCTTTACTGTGTCAAATGCTTTTGAACAATCCAGAAGTATTAGTAACCATGTCATTCACCATGGCTTCTCGAATAAGATATTCAGCATGCCGTCACACCGCTATGTTGAGGGCAAAAACCAGATTGATTATCAGACAAAATTTAATGGCCATTAATATATTTAAATGTTTGAAGATGTAATTGTTTTTCAAACACTTTACTCAGGAAAGTTATTAGACGGTATTCAGCGGAGTGAGAGGGCGCAATGATAAATGGGCGCCTTAGGCGCAATGCTAAATATGCCTCCACTCCATGTAGAGGTAATGAAACAGGCAGCTAGTAGCACCCTTAGACTAATAGTGAAAAATAGATATCTTAGAGTGCTTAATCAGTTTCTCTATGAATCGCAGTTTAGAATCGCCGAGTTGATGTCGATATTTTACGGCTTCTGTTGTCAATTCAAGGTCTCGATCAAGGGCCGACGAAAGTGATACTCCTTCGAATTTAACCCAACAACAGAACTGAAACTTGGGTACACAGATGAATCCAAAATCGATAGAGGCACAACTGGAGCCGATGTTTACGGGCCCAAACATAGATTGGCATTGGCTCTAGACAATTCCCTTTAGCATTTCAGGCAGAGTTATATGCCATAGACACCTCTGTCTTAAGTGTCTAGGCTAAACGAATGCTGGTTCTAGCACAGCCCAGAATAGCAAAGCAGCAGAGAAAACTGTGTTTGATTATATTTAAGCTACCATCGCATATTTGGGACGGCACAGGTACAGCATAAGCAGAGGCCTCTGTCTCACCTCTGCGGGTTGTGATTGAAACAAAGTTTCCTCTGTCGGTAAGAAACAGTCAAGGGCAGTAAAGCGTTTTTTGAATTTTATATGATACAAATAATGAAAATAAGAGAAAGTTTGAAAAATAAAATATGGAGTAAAAAAAAAAAAATAGTTTAAGAACCAAAAAGTAAAACATAATTTTGAATGTAAAGTTTTTATCGCTGCGGCTATTTACTTAAATATTTTGTATGGCATTTAGACACTTTGATCTATGCTTTTTTTTATTTATTAAATGTTTTATAAGAATGCCCAGCTTCCAAATAAATTAAATTACGACCCTCACAAAGTCAATAGAAATTGAATCTTCTTCATAAAACAAATGACGGCTTATACATTTATAAAATATGCAACAAAAATCACCATACACTCCATATTTACAGATTTTTATTAAACTAAAATTCATTTTTATTAATAAATGAACTGGTAAGTTCTTATGCACTAATTCACTATACACTTTTCAGTTATCAATTGTTATTTTATATAATTTATTTTATCTATTTTTATTTTCAGCTGGTCTTATTTTAAATTTAGAATTTCTATCTTTTGTCCATAGTTTTTCACGTTCAAGGTTCCGAGTGACATTGGGCGATATTTTGTTCTATTATATTCTTCGTAAATTGCTGTCTCCTTTCCCGTGATGTCACGTTTTTTAGTCCATGAACGACTTAGTCTTATAAATACGCAAAATGGGTTCAAGTCCGCCGACTGAGTGGTGAATGGAGATGTCTTGAGGCATTGTACAATAGCCAACCCTTATCAATCTTGACGATGTCCTTCGGGTCGTTGCTTTGTTGAGAGATGTAAGAAGATTGATGCTTTCATTTTTCCCAAGATAACAATATATTTGTTTTTAGAATATTCAAAAATTTGCGTTGGTCGTCGGTCCATTATTTTGATGAAGACGAAGACAATTTGCCGTGTTTGCTGCCTACATTTAATCCCAAGCCATAAGAGAGCCTCCATCGTGTAATATTCTAGGGCTTCAGCACTTCATTATTTCTTCGTTATATTATTCTCCTTCTTCGCCTGTTCTGTAGGTGTTAAAATTGCTCTTAACAGCTGAACACTATAATGTTCCCAAAACTTCAAGTCTTTTGATTATTTTTGGTAAATTCAATCTTGTTTTCCGACTACGTTCTATAATGAGTATCTTCCTTCAAGGCACAACCATGAAACCCATCTTTCCTCAGAGATTTAGATTATTTTGAAGGTGCAATTTTTTTCTTAGGCAAATTTTATGTTTTCTATGAAGACAGTTTCGGTGCACCTTAGAATTCTTCCTGATCATTTCTCCTGGTAGCTGTTGCACCACCCAATAAGGGTTGCTAACGAGCTCTCATGTTTGCTTTGGTTGCTGAGAAATTATACTGTTTAATAATATCTGACTCCGGGGAATAATTTGTGCTAATGACTTTCCTTTCACAAATTTTCCTATACATATTCACTGCTTAACCAAATATTTAGGAATATTCCATGTTGTTCCTCCGTTATTTCCTTTCTAGTGGAGAAATTTTAATGCCATCGGCCAACAGAGCTGTGAAAACTGGTTTTTGTTATATCTCCTGTGAGTCCTCCATTAATTAATCTAATTATTTATGTATAAAATTGATAATTTAGTTTTTGTCATAATAAAGTAGTACATACCCTACATATATGTATAGTAACAAAATATTGAGCGTTGTTGATCACCTTTTAATATAACTCTTTAATAAACTAATCACAACTGTAGCAGTACCACACCTCATTTATTGACAAAATATTTTTAACTGACATCACATTTCGAAAGATTACTGTGCAATTTTACGAGTGAATCGTGCTGCAAGAAATTGCGGCAAGTAATCTTGCACTATATTTGAAAACCGTTTGCAACTAACTTTCGTGCGCAAACTTTTCTTGTAGTGTAAACAGCGATGCAACTATTTTCAGCAATATTTCTTGCAAGTGTACATACACTTTCATATAATGGCAGAAAAGTAAAAATCACAAAAAGTGATTTGAAGACTTCATTGTATAAAATATTAGAAGCACCATCCAGAGACGGATAAAGGTTCGCCCTTTTTATAACCAACACGTATGCAAGATAAGAAATTTATTTTCAACAAGATTTCAGTATCTTGTCGTAAGTTCGAAATAATTCAATCACAGGAGCATTCAATGGTTTTTTTCGTAATGTAAAAGTGTAAGCTGAAGTGGCACCTTATGTACGAGGGTTACTTGTGCATTGAGACTTGAGGATTTATTCGACGGTGAATCCCCAAAAAATTTAAGAAAAAAACAGATCTACATTAATACATCTGGAAAATGCAATTCAGATGTAAAACGTACATATATTAAGGTTTATTAAATTTCGCAGACATGGCCAAATTGTATTTAATTTTTTAAAGTGATTTTTCAACCTGGATTTAAGTGTATCAATGTACTGTTGTAAACAGATCAGGTGTCATTAGTTTTTTTTTGCAAAATTCGAGGACTATTGCAAACTTAAGATGTAAGAAAGATATAATATTTTTAACCAACTAACCAAGGTGGTTTGTTTGCATTTCTGAATAGGTCATATGCATCGCTATATACAATAGATGAAAGATTGAAAACGATGAAGGCTGTTTGTTGAAACAATAACACCGAAGAATTTTTTTTCATAAATCTTTCTAGGTTATGAAGAAAGCTTAAAGACAGATTTTTCACCTCCCACTCTGCGTTTTTGGAGAACGCAAATTGGCAAAAGTAATTAAAGTAAATCGAAAATAAATTATAGCACTTAAAAGATTAAGCATAATAGTAATTGATACCGTTGAAATTTTTTTAGATTATATTTATAGCAAATAGAGGAATTCAACGCGGTAACACTTTAGTAATAATTTGTTATTGATATACCAAGCTTTCCGGACGAAATCCACCCTTTTACAAGAAATTCAATCCTCCTCCATCCCTTTGAATCGTTTATACCGTCAAAGTTAAAAGAATTTGTCTTTTTAAAGTCGATATTTTTATCCTTCTTTCATATCAGGGTTTTCAGGTTTTCAACAGTATTACGTGAATTTTAAGCGACACAAAGAGGAAGCAACATTTTGCTATATATTTGGTGAAAGATGAATCGAATCAAGTCGAATCAATTTCAAGGTACTCGTAGAGGTCGCAGAACTTAAACTAGTTTGAAATTTAGTCGACGGAGTTAAGAATAGCGCGGCAAATTGCTTGGGTAAGATCCGCTTTTTCGATGTCCTTTTTTATAGTTTAGTTACATCAATTAGGTCGGGTGATATCGGTACAATGGTACATTTTATTTCAATTTGTAACTTGAGCGGTAGTCAGCTTGTCAGATACCAATGTGCAATTGGTCATCATAAGAAAACATTCACAACCTCCATAAAAAGTAAACTGGGGCCTATCTCAGAAAGTTTACCGAGTACCGGAAAGAAAAGTCAACCACCGACCGACTCTTCATACTAAAACAACTCCTAGAAGAATGCTGGGAGAGAAATGTTAACGTATACCAGATTTATATGGACTTGAGGCATATGACACCATCCAGACGAAGAAGCTACTTCCGAGTTCCGACCCTACTCGAATTCGCTGTGCCAGCTACACTAGTACGTCTGATACAATTAACCCATCTCGACACAAGTGCTCAAGTTAGATTTAATTCACCTAACGTTAGCAGCAGTTATTAGGAAGAGATCAATTTAACGAAACTACACGCTAGTAACCCAATCCGCTGAGGTGAGTATGCCTATGACATAAATATAGCAGGCAGGTCAGTCAGAGAAGTTAAGGAATGCTAAGCAGATATAAAAGAAGCAGCCAAAGACGTAGACTTTAGAATGAGGAAAAATCAAAGTAATGCTGCAGTCACGAGTAAAAGGTGAAACGATGCGGTTGTAGCAGATGTGTAGACACTACGGCCAGAAATCGAGAAGCCTATACGAAAATATTGGAGGAGATTTGGCTGTAGCATCATTGAAAGAAAAATATAATTTTAACATAGCAGAGCTTCGAAATTTTGCACCAGCGTCTGCGGGTATCCGATTTTTGAAATTTAAAATGGCCGCCGAAATATGACCGAAATTTAAAATGGCCATCGAAACATGAAATTACCAATTTTGCCCAGATTTCCATGAAAATCGGCACTTGGGAGTTTTTAAGGTTGCAAATGGCCGCGCCAATATGGCCAATGAATTTTCCTAATTAGGCTCGATTAGATTTGATTAGAATGAAAGTGGATATCTAGAGGTTTATAAGATTGCAAATAACGAATTTATGATCAAAACTTACAAATTTAAAATGTCGGGGCCAATATGACGGACAAATTTTTTCAAATAAGTGTCATTTCGCGGTCAGCTCTATGTAGGTTGTGAAAGAGTTGGGAAATCTGAAAATCTTTACATCCTAGCTCCAAATGGAAGAAAATTAACCATCGTGTATCCTGGTCATTTCCCCTATTATCGAGAAGTTTGCCATATTTTGATATTTCTTAAATGCCCTCTAACCAGTATAGAAACAGTAAAAGCGGTAGAAACAATAGAAATAAGTTTTCAAATTTTTATGAAGATCTCAGCTATCCACAGTTCTACCGGTCAGAGACATGCAAGGATGGGGAAACAGATTAGACTTCCAGGTGATTTAAAGTTTAAAATCGCGCCAAAACAAGTCATACTCTTCTGCACTAAGAGCGAAATTAACGGGAATCCACAAGACGTTGAAGGTAAATCTGCAATCTTCCAGCAACATGATGAAGACCCGCTACGACTTAAGACCGAACGGATCTGGATTTAAGGAAGGCGATCGAGTCTACTTCGACGAATAACAGGTAAATTGCCAAAACTACAAAGAAAAAGGAAGGGCCCTCAACTACCATCAGGAGGTTAAATGATGTCATCTATCCCATCCAAAAAGTTCGATCGGTAAGAACGGGACCTGGAGGAAGCTCTGTTCGATAACTCTAAATTTTTATGTGTTATCCAATCATTTTTTCCAGATTTTTTTTTATTTTAAAGGTTTGCGACGCACGGGGGGTTTTTGCTAGTATATAATATAATACACATAAACTTTTATTAATTAAAACACCCCTGAATAAGTGATTATTACCAAATTATCAGCCACCTCGAACAAAAGATGCATTTGAATTATATCTAACTACATACAATGTTATAATGCATACAGACTGGGTTGAAATTACCTGATATCCTGTATAGAGATAAATTAATTGTTAATAGTCTGCTTTTCTAACCGAATTAAAAATTGGAAAAGCAAATTACAAAAAAATTCAAATATTATTCTACCTAAGATAAACAATAACTATTGTAGTTTAAATATTACTCAAAAAGGATGTTTGATTGCAAAATCTATTATCACCAGCGATTGGAAATTTCTAATGATAAAAATTTGACTCTACACAATTTAATTTTAAATCAGGTATGAGTTTTTAATTTTAATTAATGCACTTATTTAATTAATGTAATTATATTTATTTAAAAAGAGATTTAATTTTTATATTGTTATATGTAATAGAACCTTTTCTTCTTACAGAATAAATTCAAAAATTTATATATAAAATTGTTTACCATGCTAAAGATTAAAAAAAGGCAGTGCTAAAAGCTTAGGAGGAAAATTAAAAATTAATTGGTTTTTTGATTTTATGAAGTAGTTAAAGAAAAAACAAATAGAAACAAATACAGACAGAAAAATAATACTAATAAAAGGAAGAATGAAGTTAAATAAAAACCTTGAAAAAAAACATAGATTTTTGTACAATAAAAAAACGTATAAAAAAACATCGAGAATTTTGGAATTTTGTTCACTTTATGAATAAAGAATATTGGATATCTGAGGATATCTAAATAATATTAATTTTGTTTTTGTTTCTTTTAAATGGTCTACAGATGGGCCGTACATAAATGATGGAATTTGATATATAAATAATTGTTTGTCTTTTTATTTTTTCTTAAATTTGTTTAAATAATGTTTTATTTTCGTAGACGTGCTCCATTTAAGAAATATAATAATGGCCGTAAATGAAGAAGATTAATTGAAAAAGATATAAAATAAAAATGTGAAATATAACTGACAAAAAATATAAATTTATTGATTTGCCACAATAATGCAGATTTATTATAATTTTCAGCAATTAATTATTGCTGGTGTCATTGCATTGTCATTGTTAAATTGCATTTAGTTTTTCTTTTGTATATAATTTAAAAAAAAATATTTAAAATCAGCTTGCGATATAATTAATTGTGCTCGAAAATTTGATTTTGCCTTTAGCAGAAAAATATTTATAAAATGCAGAATCAGATTATAAAAAAATTCAAACATGCAAATTATCCATGTAGTAATTATATTGCCCAAGGTGTGTGTTTCACAAAAATGTGCATTTTTAATAAATGTGAGATTATTTTCCTGTAAATAATACATACATACTGTATGTATACCACCAAAACATTTATACGTCGATATATTCGACATGGCAACCAATGAAAGTGGATTATCTAAAAATCTTTCACAAAAAAAATGAAATCCCCAAAGGATTACAACCCTTCTATACAATCCTGCAATCCTTTAAAAAGGATATCCCGTTAAGTTTGCTCTGCAATATGAGAATGTTGTTGGTTTGTTTGTATAGAATAGTATTAAAAGTCCCAGAAGAATTTTAATAGAAACCTTCTTAGAATCTGTCAGATATCACGAATATAAAAAAAATTGAAGGGTTGAAAAAAATGTCAACCTTTATTAAAGAAGGTCAAAATATCAGCAAAATTGGTTTATGCTTTTTCCGCTTAGTTTGTTAAATTTGCGAGAAAAGTTTTATGTTTCATGAAATTTTAAAGATTTATTTAATTGGCTATTAACAAGTTTTTATGAAGCTAAGCATTAAAGCTATAACCAAAGAATTGAATTTCATATCTGATTTCTAGTAAGATATAACTTCGGTTCATTTACGGATTCTGGAGCATAACTCTATTAAATATTGCAAATGCACCCATAATCATTGCAGGCTTTAAAACACGTGTAATTATTGCTCAACCTACTTCGCTCCTGTGTAAATTACATAAGTTCTAATTAATGCAGGCATTTAGTTATTACGTATCAATGGCTTAAAAGATTATATTTTCAAATGAAAAAATCTGCTAAAGCTGTGGAATTGATTAAACCAAAAACGTTGTTTTATTTATGTGTGGGAAAACCAAGCTTAGGAATCACCCTTTGCTGTAGCAATCTTTCATGTCGTTCAGGTCATGGTACAATGTCTAAGCCTCCGAAAATGATGGGAAGGGAATACAACGACGTCTATCAACTTTTCATCGTCTTCAAACAAGCATACGACAGCATCGACAGAGAAAAAATGTATGCGACAATGCTGGACCTAATCATACCACTAAAGATAATGAAGCTAACGAAGGGTGTACAGTCAGAATACAAGGAAATTTCGGAATTCAAAAGAAAAAAACATTGCCGCCGAAGATATAGGGGTTTCCCGAGTTTTGCATGTATCTCGGTTTCTATAGGTGATACAACCCCATGCGAGGACCCAAAATGTTGACAATGAAATTCTCTACAACTTGAGTTCTTACAAAAATGTTGACCCGATTAACCCTTTGAAAGTTATTCCAGGTCAAAGTTTTCGGAAATCACTTTTTGGCCAAAATTTCACCCAAAAACTGGAATTTTCAAAACGTCCTCTTGTCATTTTTTCGAAAACTTAACCCTTTCGAAGTTATTCCAGGTCAAAGTTTTCAAAAATCAGTTCGAAAATTTTATTTTTATTTTACTGTATTTTTATACTACATGTATAGGAGAATGAGAACAAAGGATTCGATTGCAGACTTCGCCTCGGAGAGAAAGAGTCTGAACTTCATGTTGGGCCTTTTCGTAAACGGCAAAACAGCAAAGCAACTGAGCAGCAAAGCAGCTTGCGCAAACTTGTTTTCGCATACGTATGCGGTACATCAACCCGTTCCTAAACGCAAACTTTTTAATATAAGTGAGACCGAAAAATACTAAAAAATAAACTTTATAAAAAGTTATTAAAGCTAACATTTGTATTTAGTAAGGAAAACTTCAAACACTACTCAAAAGCATACAATCGAAAATGGCTGCGCTGTTGCTTTGAATGTTGCGCAACAACCTTGAATTCTGTACGTTTCCGAACGAATGACTTTGGATCATCTGCGTTTACGAAATCGTTGCATCGTTGCAAAGCACGCGTATGCGCGTTTACGAAAAGGCCCGTTCTCTGCCATTGCCCCTGGGTTATGAGAAGCAGTCTCCTTGTTTATCGCGACTTGCTGTGAACAGTCAAATCTGAGCGACAAAAAATGGACAAACTGCTGAACATTAGACCAAGCAGAGAATGGGGTTTTGAAACGTCATGTAAAAAAGAAGAAAAAGGTAACAAACCTAAGCAGAGAAAAGCATGTACAATTATCAATGGACAACTATCAAATTCCTTCCTACACATTCAAATGCAGAAAACGCTACTATGTACTTGCTGGGATATGAACAATAGATCTTCTGATATTCTTGTCCGAAGCTTGATGAATCAATTACAGTAATGAGTAGTATATTCTTGCCACGTAATCAAGTTAGAGATCAATCGTATCCCAAAAAGGCTTATTGGATCAGAAATTTTCGGAAATAGGCGAGTAAACAGACTACTACTTGATTCTTTACTCAAATGAGTATTTGGCTTTCGATTCCACTCATATCACACTCGATACTTTTGACCGAGTATTTTGTACTCTTATCAGTATTTATCGGATCAGGCTGTCAGAATTGGAGATATGAGGACGGCAGGACTCGATTTGGGCTGTAGCGGATGGAGCAAATCCTTACTTCGTGAATGTGGAGAATGATGTGGTTTTAGAGATGGCAGTACCATGATATTTTTAGTTGGAAACAATGGTGCCTGAAGTATAATTTAAGTGGATATGATTTACGTTAAATATGAATAGACTTTTTATGGTAAAATTTTTACCATATAGACGGCCTCTTTACGTAGAACACTAGGTAGTGCTCAGATTTAGCACCACTTTGTGCTTCTCAAGTTATTTTTTCATATTGTTATCAAGAAGTGTAATATCTCAAAAATATAAAATTTAATGTCATGTTACTTTGTGGAATTGTGCCGTAAAAAGCAATCGGTTGATTATGAGATGAGACAACCTAATTTAATTATACTTTTTCTTTTGAGAATTATTAAGGGAAAAGGTAATGATCTAAAATGATTAAATGTTACTGGGGAAATGGAGAAATATAATATGAAACTAGATAAAGATATGTTAGAATTGATAAGACCGTATAACACTACTTATTGCACAACTTTCCATAATCATTACAAATAAACAAATTCGTGATATTATCATGAGAAAAGGGAAAATGCACGCCTTTTTTAATCTTTATTTTTTAACCCGGGCGAATAAAAATAGCATTATCGTTGTTATCGTTTATAATTTAATTATTATAAAATACCTTGCAAGACTTACTAAACTGTTTATTGGAGTCAAAAACTATAGGAAATTATTTAATTGCAAAGCACTATATTAGCACTCTTTATACAAGCACTATTGTAGCAAATCCATTTAAATTAGTAAGCAAAAGCATTTATATTATATAAGGTAAATAAATCTCATTATAAATAAAATATGGAAAATGATTAAATATATATGAAAAATTTATAAGTGGCAAGTGTTCTTAAAAAAATTACAGTAAAATCCCAAAAGTGATAATACTATTTACTCTAGCTCTAAATCCCTGTAATTTATGAAAATGACATTACCAAAAACTGTACCAAAATCGGCCATCTGAAAAAGGTTTGCTGTATTGCATATTTAATAATCACTTTTGGGAGTACTAGAGTACTTACTGCATAGAAATATTTTTAGTTTTTTATAGAAAATAGCAAAATAATATCTATTATCGGCCATAAAGAGTTATTTCTTTCTTATTTTTTTTTTTGGTAAATTTTCTAGCTCTTCTACATATTTTTTTTATAAACAAAACAAATTATAAATATCTTAAGAAGATTATTTTCTTAGCACACATGTAAAAAAAATATAATATATTATTTATTATAATTATATCATCATTCCGTCATTAAATGCAAGGCCCATACCTAATATACCTCGACTTGTCCTCCTCATCTAGACCACCTTCAGCACCAGTTGTTTCAGCAACTTCAGTTGCTTGTTGTTGATCTAATTGTGTTGTACCATCTGCACCGGCTTCACCCTCTGCACCACCTTTCCTTAATCCTGGAATTGATGGTATCGATGGCATTGCTGGCATTGACGGCATTGCTGGCATCGACGGTATTGATGGTATAGATGCGTTACCCAACCAGCCCGTCATTTGAGATTTAACATTTGAAAACATTCCTCCGCCAGCTTTTGTTGGACTAAAAATAAAATTAGAAAAGAAGAGACTTTTAGCATATGTTTTGTTATTTAAAAAAGTTAATAGCATAGAAAATTGTAAAATTTGATTGTATATTGTTTAAACTTTGGCATCCATGTACTTTGGGGTAGCATAGTCACAAATGTAAGAGGTGGCTTTTGGCCTTTTACTTCAACATAATCTCTTTCTGTGCAACAGGGGAAATGAACCTACGCTCGTTACAAGGGTAAGAAAAGAAACGTGTTCAATTGTGTAGAAAACTGGAGAATATCCAGTGAGCACCCCTTCTCTCACTCCAAAGTCAATCTTTTTAATATCCTGTGAAGGCTCCTGGCTACAGGAATGTCAGAAACACAGATTGAGCCATATATAGACAAGTGCAGGAAAGATAACTTCCTGAAGATGTTCCCACCCATTTTTGGAACGCTAAAGATCTGGAACATCAGGTGAGGAGTCTCAGCAACCTCCTAAATAATGCATTGGAAGCGGCCGGTCCCATTAGCTTAGCGCCTCAAACTAAGGTCTGGAAGTAGAAACGGTCTAACTTGGATTCGGGGTGGGACAACTCAAGTACGAACTGCGCAAGTCAAAGAGGGAATTCTGGAAGATCTTTTGTGAGACAATAGAAGGTTTTGCGGATACCACAAGACTTAGAAGGTTCTCTCTAAAAGCCCAATGCGCCAATAATTGCTGCAACAAACAGACCGTGCATGGACCACAAGCAGTCAGGAGTCATTGAAACTGCTGCTCGATACCCACTTTCCTGGCTCGACTTGCTGCATCGGCAGAAACAGGTTTTGGGAGTTTAACTAGATACTATCGGCAAAATGATAAACAGGGATTTACTGCTATGGGACATAGAGGGGTTTAGGCCTTATAAAACACCTGGGCTGGACGGAATTTATCCTATTGAACTTCAGAAAGTCAGTGTCCTATTCCGGACTGGCTTGCATCCATCTATAAGCTACATTCTAACATCCTGACATTGATAGAAAATTGCTTCCCCTAACCTCGCAGCATGCGATTTTCCTTCTCTAAGACTCTGCAATGAAAGACTGCTGCTTTAGAAGGATGCGAATTTTCTAGGTCTTATACTGGATAGGAAACTAACATGGAGGCCCAATCTTTTAGAGATAGCTAATCAGGCTAAAACCGCTCTCTTCTTATATCGAAGAACGATCAGAATGAATTGGGGCCGAATGACTGAAGATGAATAATAGATCTCATAAGAGTATATTTCCCCTATCGGATAGCCAGATAGCCCTCAAGGCTCTTAATCTGTCGTTACATCCACGATTGTTCTGAGCTGCAGAGGGCTGTGTGTGAGGCTTCCAGTCAGTTTGATGTAACTCGTCCTGGATACAGGGAAATTAGCGGAAACAGAAAGAAAAAGACACTACAATTAGCAAAGGAAGGAAAAGACATCCCACTTCACCCAGATGGGGATGCTCTTAGCCACCTATAAACTGGCTGTGAGAAAAATCAGCTTAGCTCGAGCCGTGCTAAGACTGAAATGGACCAGAGCAACAGGATGCCGCACTATTCACACAATATGGACGACTTTGGAAGCAAAGCGTTCAAAATCGCTTGTTCAGCCGAACAAAAAAGAAAAAAGCTATACAGTGCAGGTGCTGACCGGTCACTGTAGGCCCGCACGCCCAAATATTAGGACTTCCCAACAACGATTTATGCAGAACTTGTGGTAATGAAGATGAGGAAGAAACTGTCTCCCACCTTCTTTGTGCATGTCCGGCCCTCCAACTCTAGAATGGCAACACAATGGGCCCAATGGTGTGCCTAAGTCGGCTCCCTAGTGAGGGAGCAGCCATTTCAATCTAGCATAACCTATGTACTAGAATCGAAATCTCTTTAGAAAAGGTTATTCGACTCTTGATGGACAAATTTAAGTAGTTTCTTTTAGTTTTGAAAAAAAAAACTAAGAGTAGCTTTAAAACATAATTAAAAAAGAACACTATAAAATAAAGGAACAAGGCCATAGCAGGAAATAGAACAAATAATTTCTCTAAAGGGGGTAATTCAGCCAGACAACAATTGATGAATTGGTTGCTTCCATCATGACAATACGTCATATATCTCTGTCAATCAAAATCCAGTTGACATAATATTTTCCTTTCGAATTAAAAATAATTTAATTTAAAAAAGTTATTATCTAAAGAGCATCAAAATAGCATATAATAAACCACAACCCTGCCTTATTGAAAACTAATCTTCGGTTTTTACTACTCCAACGTAATCTGAATATTGCCGTATTGAAAATTTACCACTATTTACAAATAACTACTAAATTTAAATCTAAATTACTTTACCCCAAAACCTGATAATAAAGATTACATTTTATAATATCGATCAAGAAATGAATTATGCAATCTAAAATAAAACCCACGAAATTATATTAGAGGATGTGTTGGTGGTTAAGGGATCTGCCATAAATGCTTGTATATATAAATAAATACGGAGGCCCATTGCAGAAGGAAGATTTATTATAAGAGAGCCGAAGGTCTGTACATCCCCAATTGAATGATATAAATTCATTTCTTGTTGAACGTGACTTTCCCTCCAATCGATAAGTTTTTGATGAGTTGATGAATTGTGAGGGCAATACATCAAGTTTGAATTTAAATTGCCTTATTTCGTTATTGTCATTCAAGTTGTATTTGTTGATATTTTGTAATTCTATAACACATTGTAATATGAAGTGGAGTTTCGATTTGTGATTTAAATATTACGATGATTGGTTGGATTATTGAAATAATTTATTTTTTTATCTATATTAAAAAAAGAAAGCGTCTGTCAGTCTGTGTGTCGGCTTGTGCGTACCGTCACGGGTTGGAGCTAAACTAGAAGAGATAAAAAGAAAGTATGGATACCCAACAGGTGGACGAAAGTTTCCGTTTCTCGAAATTTTAATTAGTTTTTTAAATTAATTAATTAGTACGATGTTTCGTAATTTTTTTACGTTCCTTAGTGGCGTTATTCCAAATTCAAAATTGCGGCCAACACAAGATAGCGGAAGACTGAATAAAAAGTAAAAAATATAAACTATCAACTTGATTTTGCACATATGCATAGTTCGCGTGACAATGTATTCGCACCATTTTGTGAAAAAAATCAACATGGCGGTTCCAATATGGCGGCCGAATTTTGCAATTGTGTTCCTCGACCCTCAGCATTGGTATCAAATGAAAAGGTGAGACAAATAGAATACAAGCTGTAAGGCGTCATTCCAAAATCAAAATGGCGGCCAACAAATAATGGCGGATTACCATTTTCTTTACAAGCCTCTCGGTATGGGTATAAACAAAAACGGCATGACAAGTAGAATATTATTAGGTGTGTGGCGTCATTCCAAATTCAAAATGGCGCAAACACAAAATGGCGGCCAACACAAAATGGGTGGTTACGTTTTTCTTTACAAGTCCCTCGATATGGGTATCAAATGAAAGGGTATGACAAGTTGAATACTGCCAGGTGTGTGCCGTCATTCCAAACTCCAAATGGCGCTAGACACAGTTTGGCTGCCAACACAAAACGGGGATTACATTTTTCTTCATAACGCCCCTCGATATGTGTACCAAGTGAAAGTGTTTGACGAGTATATAGTACAGTAAGCTGCGTGTCGTCATTTTAAATCTGATATGGCGGTCCCCAAAAAATGACGGAAGACATATAATAGACTAAATAGTAGAAAACTATATATGTAGTTTTTAAAATGAACTAAAAAGTAAATAATAATTTTGAATGTAAAGTTTTTGTTGCTACAGCCAGTATATGGGAACAACATACATATATTTTTATTAATATGAAAGACTAGAGTCAAAGGCCATTTATACGGTTGATGTCCATTTAATTTTAATTTATTAAGAGATGCAAATTCAGCTCATTAAATTCAGCCAACAGCCCGAGCCAAAGTCTGCAAGTCCTACAATCGGCTCCGCCTCGAATACATCTTATTTATTTGGACAAGCCACCTTCGTCTGACTTGACAAGCTACAAAAACACGCCATCAAACTTTTTGCTGATGGCACTCTTTGCACCTCCATAGACTCATTGAGGCAGGAATGTGGCAGCTTTGGCAAAGTTTTATCGCTATTACTAAAGCGAGTGTTACACTGAATGGTACACTGGGCTCACTTAGCCCCTGCAAATTTTATTTTCGCGCACACTACGCTGTAAATTTAGAATTATCTTTTAAACCTACTTTTTGTTCTTTACTGGAATTATATAAATTGGGTTTAACACTTTATGGATGACTTCAATATTTCAGCCGGAGCTAATAGAGTTAAGTTTAACTGACTGGACTTTATTATAAAACTAGAGTGAAACTATTCACAGCGAAAGAATTTGGATACATTTTCTGATAAACCAGTTTTTTGCATACCGCTTTCGAACAAACATAGGAGTTGCTTTGCTTCAAAAATGACTAGACTAATGCTAGGTTTCCACTTGCCATTTTGAAATTGACAAATGGCCTATTCTTACGTCATTTTGAAAATTCTAAAGTGGAAATAGCGAAAAACTGCCTATAATTGAAGTAACCAACAGCACTAATCATTTAAATTCTTGGTAAGTCATTGACAAATGCTGTTGGTCAATTCATTTAAAGGCAGTTTTTCGCTATTTCCACTTTAGAATTTTCTAAATGACGTCAGAATAGGCCATTTGTCAATTTCAAAATGGCAAGTGGAAACCTAGCATAACTTTTATTTATATAAAATCTAATATTTCATTAAAAGAAATAAATCCATCAACCATTAATTCCTTTCTACAGTGGATATGAACCCCAATCATCTTTTCAGTTCTTATCTAATGAATTCTCTATTCACGAAAGAATCCAATCCCTTCTATTGAAAATCGATTTTCAATGCGCCATAATCATATTTCTCCTCTCTAAACAACACAAGCTTTGTACAGTTAATTGAATTGATCAAACAATTAAGACATTACGAAAATTCATTACCTTTGGGCTAATATTGAAGTGTTGATGAATATTGCGACAAGAATGTGCCAATTTGATTACATTTGCGAACAAAATTAATTGCTCATGTTAAGAACACAATACATATTTTTAATTAGAAAATATATTTCCCTCTTGAAAATACTTTTATCACAGATATTCAATTTAAAAAAAAAGAGGAGCACAAATATCGAATTCCAGCTAAAAATATTCTCTTATGCAATACGTTTTTTATTTGTATTCCGATCACTCTTTTTAAGTTAACCATATTTTCACCATTCGGCTATCCTTTAACAAAGTAACTTCAGATTGTATGTGTACATATGTTGCGAGGAAAATCAATTTACAAGTGAATGAAAAAAATGATTGAAAAGGATTTCTCTTTTTGAACAGCTTCTGGAAATTACAAGGGATAAAGGAAATTGTTAACAGCACTTAATTGGTTCTGATGAATCGGATTATATATGTGGCGTTATTTAAACATGTTTGTCATGTGAAGTTTAAAATCAGGACCATATACTGAGTATGCTTGGTAAACATAAAAGGAACAAACAAATGTTAAAATCGATCCTTGCTTCTCTTCTTCCTTAAGGTCAGTCAGCTGAAATGAAAGTTCATACTTCAACGGACGGATGTATACAGCGTGTTGTTGATTTTTGAAAAGCCATAAGTAATTGAATGTATTGAAAACTAGAATGTATTTAAATGGAGACTAAAATCAACAAATAACGTCTGCTAAATATAATTTCAGTTATTAAGTTATTTTTTACTTGTTTCCCGTCTTCTGTACAAAGGTTATACTATTTTTACAAGTGTAGTAATGAAAACATGCATAAAAAAATAGCAAAATTCAACAATTTGCCGTCTATTTCCAATTGTGCCGTTTAAAAGTTATGGTTAATCCCTACTAATATTATAAACGCGAAAGTAACTCTGTCTGTCTGTCTGTTACGCTTTCACGCCTAAACTGCTGAACCGATTTTGATGAAACTAACTAAATGGTGATGATCTGATCCGATTAATTAATTCATCGCATTTTGCTAGGAGATTACAGAACATTATTTTTCTTATTCGAAACTTTACAAACCACCCTCGTAAGAATGCGCTGCTCTGTTTGCAATAAGATAATATAAAAAGAAATCCATTTCAAATTTTAAATAATCCGCATGAGTCATCTAATAATTGATTTTTTTTGTTGGAGGATACCCAAATCCAACTCCTAATCCAAAAGAATCTCGATAGCGCTAAAAGTTGCAAGACTTGGGGCGGATTTGATTTTGAAAGTAGCCGAACAACTTTTTTTGCCAACTTTGAAATTTCGTCCTTTACATATTAAAACATCCAAATAATTGATGAAAATACCCAGAAACAAGAACGAAATTTTTTTTGCAACCTTCAATTCGTTATCCTTTCCAAGAATTTCTTCTCCTTTCCAATTGAAATATTTTAAGCCCCTATCCGCAAAATTTCTATAAGAAACGATGATCTCCTTAAAATTTATTCTCACACTTTTGGTAACGTTTAAATGATAGGATATATTTCTCTCCCCTTTTACATGAATATTTATGGAGGAACGTCGTTGATAATGGCCTCAAAACTTTTAAGGGAATAAATGATGAAGAAAGTTTAACAAAAAGACCCAGAATGAATCGCATGGTAAAGTTATTGAAGTACCTTATAAACAGGATAAATACATTTAGGTGAAGATATCAAACACGCTCATGGAATGAAAATCTTGAAGGACTTTTACTTCAAAGTGAATTGATTGCCTCTTCGATGTTTTGGCTTTTTAATATTTTCTCCTTGAAACAAGAAGCTTCCGTCCTGTCTTTTCTCAATTTAAATCTTATGATTTATTGAACCTGTAAAGGATCTTGAATAGGGTTTTCTTGGTAACTTCGTAAAAAAAGGATGAATTTGAAGGGAGGAAAAAAAACGAAAAAATATACCTACTATATATAAAACTGTCATAACCGTTAACATAAATCCGTTATTATCCACTTGGTATGAATTTCATCGCTAAATTATCCTTCACAGAGTCCTTTTTCATATTTTCACCTTGATAACACGAAAAAGGGATACCGACGTAAACTCTCAAGAATCATCCCTTAACACACACTTTGTACAGACACTTACTGTGATAGAAATGGAATCCTTAATGCCCCTCTTATGTTCCTTCTCTTCATTTTGGCCATTCTTCTTGCTCCTTCTTGCTATATTTATTTAGCAATTTTTCCTAATCCTGTGGTACATCCACTACAGATTATATTCTTGTTAAGGGAGAAAAGGCACCTGGCAACGTTGCGGTTTTCCTTATTTTTATCTTAATCATTTTCAATTATATCACTTCAGTTGCGTTATCTTTTAAATTCCAATAAGGATCCTTTTATGTTTGCCAAGGGCGAGGATTTATTCAATTTAGAATTTTTTGTTAAATTTAATAATGATTTTCATTTTGTGAATCATGAATGCGTAATGAGGGATTTTCTTTTTCCATATTTTTTGGGTGTTTTTTAACGTGTTTGCATTTGTTATTGAATGTAAGATATTAAGTCGGTGATCAGATAACCAAATTGTTTTATCTTGTTATTCTTTTCTTTTCTCATTTTTTAATTTAACATCTCAGAAATGCGATTTTTGCTGATCCTGCAAATAGGATGGTGAGGATACTTTCAGATATTTTCAAGAAGTGGAGAGTTGTGCGTGCTCTGCTTCATAGTCTCCACTATTTTCATAGACTTCAAAGTTGAACTATAACTATTCTGCAATAGTCCATCAGCATTAACTGGAAGGATCTTCGAGCATATTTGCCTTTTCGATTTGCCTTTCTATCCAAGTCAACTTGTGTTATATTTATGGCTGTAATTTCATCCTTCTTTGAGGTAATCTGTGCTCCATACTTCCTGTATCTATTACAGCACTTAATAAGTTCTTCGGATGACATATTGATGGCGCCGCGCCACTAATGGCAAATCCATATGACTTTTAGATAGTACAACCTTCAAGCGATTATGTCAAAAATTCATGTCATTCCGACCATTTATTTACAAGTCACAGTGGTCTTTTGTAATTTTCAAAGCAATAGAAAATCTGAAATTGGTGTGTTGATACAACATTTCATTTTAATGGAAAAAATACCGGTCAAGTAAAACAGTGGGTTGAAAGGTGTTAGTCCTACTCTGCTCCATCGTAACAAAAGGTAAAGAAATTGATTTTAAACGCGGTCGCAGAAACAGCGAGGATTATAGTCAACTGTGTCCAAATTCGGCAGTTCTAAAAAAGGAATGCGCAAAATCGAAATCAGAAGAGCGGAAAGTGAAGTTGCGTGAGTTAGTTGACACCTAGAACATATCAGAAGGCAGTGCATTCACTATTTTTCATGAACATTTATCCATAAGAAAGCTATATGAGCACTGCGTTTTCTCATTGTTGAGCAAAAACAATAACGTGTTGATAATTCAAAGCGCAGTTTGAAGCCGTTTAGGCTGTTTTGGATTTTTTCATGCGATGTCAGAATGGATGAAATGTGGATGATCCATGACTCCGGATAGCCGTCCAAAGCGACAAAAAACGCGAAATTCGGCCAAAATGGTTAAATAAAGCGTCTGTATTTTGGGAAGTGCTTCCAAAATTTTAAAAAAGAAACGATATCCTTTGTGAATATTACATAGGACGAAATCGTGAAGGTCCAAATGAAGGAGAGAAAAGTGCGCTTTCATCAAAACAATGCACCGTGCCGTGAATTGCTTCCGTATCCACCGACTTATCTAGATTTATCCTCGGGCGACTAGTACCTAAAGTTAAAAAAATTGACCCGGAAAGAAATATGGCTCCAATGAGGGAGTGATAGCCGAAACTGAGGTCGCCAGGGATGCATTTTGGAAATCACCCAGATTCTCAAAGTTTGTTTTAAGTCGACGGAAATCATAATGTACGTCTGGTCTGTCTATGCTAAATTTCTACAAAAAAAATCAAATTAAGCTTAAAACAAATTGCAGGTAACGAAAATATATCCTATAGCATGATATTAACTCATAGATTGTCAAAGTAAAACCACTATGTGGTTACATGCTCGTCACTATAAAGTGATTATGCAACTAAAGAGCTTTGAAAATCTGAGGAAATCTCTAGTACTTATAGTCAACTGTGTCTGTTCAAAATCGTTGTTTTGTTCAGCCAGGATATTAGCACAGTCGTAATGATATAATATGTTTGCGATTTGTATTCTTTCAAGTCTTATTGATAACTGAGAACACAGAATTGAAAATATATTGTAAGTATTTTTTATCTAAACATGTTCCCATTATTCTCAGAATGGAGTGTAAATGGATTACATTGTCTACCAGAGTAGATGCGTATTATCATAGAAATTCCATGGCTTCAGGATAAATAACTTATCCATATGATTTTCGCAGCCTTCAAAAGAAGCGAAGTTTTATCCATCTTAGCTTTCAAAAGGGTTTTGAATATATCATAGTCGAAGGGCCATCATTGTTAAAGCACGGTCGATTTTACAAACATTTCACTCAAGTTTTAAAATCGTATATCGGATAGTCAAAGGGAGGTGTTTGGTAACATTTTCGTATTGGAGTCTTGTGCGCTTTTTATGGGATAATGCAAACCAATTCTTGGTGATAATTTGCTTTAGTATCTTAGGCATAACGTTATATACATATAAGTAATGATTCAATTTTATGACCTGAACGCGGCGTCACAAATAAGTGACGTTTTCTTTCGTTAGTTAGGGTCACACTAATCCAGTTGGTCATAATTATTTTCTTACATATTTCGAATGCTAAAAAAATAATTAACAGTTCATGTACTAAAACAATTGAGTTGTAATAACGAATTTACCTCTGGAATCCAGGAAACAAATGAACTAAATCACTTAGCTGTGAAAATTATTTCTCCATATCAGTAATATGAATGTTAGATAACAGCCCATAATAAAAGAATCTTGTCCAGTGCTACAAATCATAACTTTCTTCGAATATAAACTGGTTTTTACGCTTACTAAAATCAAATCACCGAGCTTGGGCCGTGATCTTCTGTTATTATATGTACATAATTCATTTTTCATCAATTATAATCATCGCATATATGTAAATGGATCGATTTCGTTAGTCTACAATAGAAAATTATAAATAGAAATTCATTTTATAATAAAATTATTGGGAAACTTATGCAAAACCAGAATAATTGGCAATTCCGACTATTTTGATACTACTGTTAACTGATTGATTCCAAGAATTCATAGGATTAATCTAGGTGTTTACATATGTACTGATAATATTCAAATTGAAAATGAATTATTTCGTGTTCATCAGCCTAGGTCGGTTGGGTGGGAGGTAGTGTATCGCTAGAATCCTTCTACCGAACCAAATTAAAACTTTTGTTTTGATTAAGCACCAAAACGATATATTTGCATTAAAATTTTAATTAAAAAATTATGTTTAGTATCAGTTCATGTAACTTTCAATGTGTAAATCTCCCTGTGAAAACTCTAAAGACAAATTTAATAAATTTCCTAAAAAAAAGTCCTGTAAATCAAAAATGTTAAACTCTTGACGACACAAACAGCTTGTATTTCAAATAAATTTAATCTGTATAAAGGAAAGCTTAGTTGCTTCTATTTAAATGGTTATTAGGCTGTTTATAGTCATAAATAATTAAAAAGCAGTACTACACTTTGCTGTCACTAACATCATTATTTTGTGAAAGTAATCCATTAAAAAGTGCCTAAAATCAAAAAAGCATGACCGCCTACAAACGAATAAGTCTCATCCATCAAAAGGACTTGAATAACATCCTTTTTTCGGTAATTAGCTGCTATGTACCTTCATTAAGCCAAGGTGTCATTAAGATTTACGACTTAAAAGACATCACATCCTACTACTTTTTTTTATACTGGATTTTAGAGTTGGTATATGCTACCTATACAGCACATAGTCACGTTCATAAATGGCGCATTCAGGATTACATTTCAACACGCTGAACACTTAAGATATTGGCATATATCCTTGTAGGTCTAGAAGCATTTCTAGAAGAATCCATATAACTAGGCGCTGGCATAGCAGTTACGAAAACTAATCCTGAAAATTGGAGATTTAGTCACCAACTCGTAAAAAAATGAACTCATTCTAATGTGGTGGTCGGGTTTGTATATTTTGTTCATACTCTCACCTTTCCTTTTTAGAATACCTGCAAACATCAACTTTCGATTCGAGGCTCTCTATATTTTGCCATATTGCAGGATTGTAAGAAAGCTCTTGCCCTCAATTCGATTCTTGTCGCTGTAATCCTTGTTTTACCTTGATTAGTTGATTTCGTTTGTGGCGCTTTTCAGTTTTTGCTGGTAAATCGGTAAATCTATTTAAACATTCCCACCACAAAGCTAATCGATTTTTCATTTAACCCTTGATTGTTGTAACATGTGAAATGGAATAATTGAATACACTCAACGCGTTGAATGAAAGCATGAATATTCATCAGAAAGATAAATGCTCGAAGCTAAAGGACTAATTAAATGTATTTTAGCACAGAATTAACACTTTTGTTATTTGTTTTTTTTAAAGGCTTTGTAAATTATGAACGTTTAACAAATTTTTGTTTTCAAATTAAACGTTAAATAATTCGTTTAAGATAGGAAGACTAATTATTAAACACTTTCAACAATTATTATAATTTATATTTTCATGTTTCTACACAAAATATGATAGTATTGACTCATTTGTAATGTGATGTAATAATATTTAAAATATCTACGATTCAAAGGTAAAGCCACTTTGATTACTTTTTGAACATTTTCGGACAGAGAGTAAGCCAACGAAGGTCAAGTAACAAGCATTTATAGTTCGCTTGGTTAGGGTGTCAATGATGGTCCCTTAAAGGAGTCTTTTTATTCGGCGATAAAATTGGGATCAGTTCACGCAATACGATATCTAAAAATGTAAATGCGCCTAGTAGTTACTGTTAATCATGGTTTGCTTCTGAAAAAACTTGCCCCACAAGCTAGTTTTTTTCTTCCTGTCCTTAAAATGATATGTACATAGTTTCTTAACCAATCGTTCTCAGAAAGTTCTGCTCGGTGACAATTGCTTCTCAGGTGCTGCTCTTCACGCTGGCTTACCCCAAGGCTCTATCCTTGGTCCGCTCCTATTTGGGATTTTCATTAATGTTCTTCCTTTTGTAGTCAAAGAAGACAAGATTCACATGTACCTAAATGATGTGCAAATTTATATATCTGTCTCAAAGAACAATTCTTCAGTATTTTAGAGAAACTTAAACGCAGATCTGCAGCGATTTGCTCTTGGTCGACATTGAACCATCTACTATTTAATCCTCCGAAATTCCAATGCATGTTTCTCTCATTCCGCCTTTAACTGTCCCAATGTCTCTGATATTGCTTTAAATGGGGATCCCTATATTTTTTTATGTGAAAGACTAAAGAGCTGAGGGAAAGCCCTTTGTACTGGCAATCTATTTTTTTCAAGCTCTAGCCGGAAAATAGTGAAGAGAGAGAGAGAGAGATCTTGGGTCTACTCCCTACCATTACTATCGCGAGTCTGACATCAGGGCATCGAGAAACAACTAGCTGCAGTGTTATGCCTCCTGAAACGAGTTGAATCGAGTTGATGAAATGCGCTTCGCGGAGCGGAGAAGGGCTAGCGAATGATATGACAGGAAGATCAGAAATGGAAAGAGGGAAGAAAAAAGAAGCATAGTTATGTAGGTGGGGAAGTGGGAAAGGTGAGGGACCATGGTGCTGCTGGGATTCGAGCCCTGGACCTCTGGGATGGTAGCCAGGCGCTTTACTCCATAGACTACCGAGGCCTCGCCTTATGGATCATCTTTAATTTTAATAGCATTCTAGATTTTACAGACTTACTAGAATGAGAAATGAGCAAAAACATTCCCGACCATACAATTATAGTGATATGGAATGCGACAGAGTTAGCGTTCTTACTATGGAAACACAAATCCCAGCCAGCTTAGAATATTCGAATGAGATGCGACCAGTTGACTTTTGTCTGACAGTTTTTGCCGAAGTACTTATTGTAATTACTTCTAAATAAAGATGCTGAAATTTTGATTTAAAAATCTTTTCCATGTGAAGTGAGCCATAAAGCAGCTCTAATAGTCAAATAATCACACACTAAAATCGCGTACTCTGAATTTTACTTCCCACAAATCCGTCGATAACACTGTATTAAGCGTTAAGCGTTCGCGTCAAACAAGCGAGTCAATTTAGACAACTTTACAACAAATCTCTTAAATTCTCGTTACATACGCACATTGTGTAGAGAAATTTACCAAATTAACACTCATTCAAAATTAATCTGTGAATTGTAATTTTCAGCTTCCTCGTTAATGCTTTCAACAATAAGTTAAATACACGAAGTTCATCATGTTTTGTGGGCCTGAATTATGTACGCAAATGAGTTTTCGAATGTTTTGCATATGCCTTATAAATAGCACTTTACGCATCAGCGACATATACGAGATTTTGCCCCTCAATGAGGCTGAGGTTAACGAAACATTCCCATAAAATGATTTTTAAACATTTTTTTTAACTTTAAGAATTTAAAAATGAAAGAACACGTTTTGTCAGTGATTACAATAATAAATTACTAAACAAAAGTTTTCCCATTATGAAAATATTGTTCATCCCCTTTCATTTTTTTTTGTTATGTTAATTAAGTGGGAGTTGAATAGAACGTAGGTAACCAAGAATAGAGGAATTAAAAATTTCCAAGTTTTGACGTTATTAAAGTTTCACCAACAAAATTATACATCGAAGAGAACTGTGTTGGATTTATGTTTAGTCAGGGTTCAAGTTACAATTTAGGAAGTTAATGAAAGGCAAAGGTTGTGGTTGAGTTTATACTTGGAAGGTGAGGTATGGAAGTAGGCAGTGTTAATAGGAATTGATATATGTTCCTATTTTATAATTAATGTGGAATAACTTATCATATTTTAAGATTAAATTTACCATACACCTTTTGTGTTCTGATATCCCGGGACGTGGTCTCTTTGAAAGATGAAAGATTTATATGGAAATTTCAAAATCTTATTAAGTTCAAGTATTTAAATGTACTCTGAAAGGATGAACATTGAGTGTTTTAATTGTTATAAATTTATTTGCGTTAATTTGTCACTGTTTTTAGATGTAACCGTAGGAAATATTCTACGTTAAAGGTCAAATGTTTTGTGCTCTTTTAAGTGTATATCAAACACGTCGAAATTTTTCAAGATAGTTGAATGTTATTCATCTACGCGAGCAAAGTTCCAAAAGTTTTGACTTTGATCCTACCCGCTTCCGAAGAGAAGAACCGTTTCATCATTTGTGCTCATCACTCCGCATGGATTCTGGAGCTTAACTCCACAATTTCTAATCATCGTACTTCCTACAATACATCAATTATTTATGACTTTAACCCCGGTATTCTAAAAGCAATCACAAGTCACAACGCAATCACAAGTGTGTGATGAGTCGCAACTTGAAGGCCCATAGTAAATAAAAAGTAACACGAAAACGATGTAGAAGTAAAGTAGACGTAACTTCTGTTAACATTGATATAGATATCAAAATAGGAAGTTTATAAGATGTAAGCGCGAGTCGTCAAAGCGTGTGACTTATGACTGGTCACAACTTTAGAATAGGGGGCTAAGAAGGCAAACTATAACAGTATTGGCTTCGAATTATCCCTGGTTGACTGGGAGCATATGCTGTCAGGCAATGATCAACGAGCCCTTCAACAGATGGTGTATGGTCTTTAATAGCCATGGATCATGTGTTCTCCCACAATTGATAAACTAGTATTTTCGGAGTTCCGGAGTTCTCCAATCCTGTTTGTGAGTTTGAGCGAGAGATGTATAAATAAAAGTTTAGTTGGTGATCTGGAAAAGTCAACTATTGCCCAGCACTGGTGCAGAAGTTCGTTTTTGAAGAGAACAGCCCGACTGTGGAACATAGTCAGTTCTAACCAAAGCACCTTTCGGAATGCAGATTCAAGATTAAATTGTTTTTAATATAATCTTGAAACCAATATCTATCGACAATTTATATAAGTCTTCCTCTTTAACGCCTCTACATCCGGGATCCGATCCTGGCCTCCCTAAGTTCGGAGCGTCTACGCCATTCTTACAGCGGAAGTTGGGTCTCCCTCGCGGTACTACCCCATAGATCTTACCGCAGATACACATATTCATCCGAGACATGGGAATGGTTAATAAAAAGCACCTACTTTTAGCGGTGTTCGAAAAGAAAGTCCTTTGGAGAATTGTTGACCCCTTATGTGATGAAGGACCATTCCGATTCGACACCGACGACATCGATGTGAATAAAATAGGATTCGGTGGGCAGGGTAACTAGCTCTTACGAGAGACGAGGAAACTGCAGGGAAGTTCACTGCGGTAAAAATTTATATGAGTATGCGTATGTAAATCTATGAACGCATATTGAATATTAAATAAAAATAACTCATTCCAATTTATCGAAAATTACACAAATGGAATATTCAAATTGCTGCTGAATTATCCTTAATAAATCAATAACCATAAGTTATGGAAATTCGTTCCTTATAAAAAATATCCTTAAATTAAACTCACTTTCTTTTAAAGAAAATTGGAAAACTTTTCTTATTTGTTTCGTCAACAACTTTGACAAATTTTTGGTTGCAGCACACGAGATTCTCTTGCTAAGAAATAAACAAATTGTACATATTTTCAAACAATTTCTATTTTTGTGTTCTGCTCCTAAGTGCCCCATGAGGAAAACAATTCAAGATTCAAGGACGTTTTCCGTCAACCTGTATGCAACTATCAAAATACCCAACGTATAATTAAAAAAACTGGAGAGGTATACAAATACTTGAGTAATTCACTATTTAACAAAAGGGAATGGGGTTATGTAGACATTTGGCAGGGTAAAAGCACATCCCTTTAATATAGGGCTGGAACCTTTGTGTGACCTTTTTAATTTCCGCGGGATATAAAAGGTTCTAAAGCCCTAAAGGGAGACGTTAATGAAGCACACAATAATATCAGCAAATAAAAATTTATACATATACATATATTATATATCCTTCTTCTTCTATCGCATTTCTTTCCTCCTTTTGTGCCTTTAGTCAGGATTTGGATTAAGAGCTTTAAAAAAAGCCCAAATTCGAAGGGCAAAAATGAGCAGCGGTATGATTTTTAGCTTTGAAAATTTAATGGAGAAAACGATTTTAATTTTCATTTTGCGTTTTACTTTATTTTTAAAAAACAAGAGAGATGGGGAAAAATAAATAATTAAGTTGATTTTCGTTCCAGCTTTTAATGTATGAATTTTATTGAGTTGTTGGAGAAAAATTCATTAAAACCGCCCTTAGTCCTGAGATATTAATTTCATTTTGTTTATCATTATATTCCAAAATCAAATAAAATCCACGTTGTTTTTTATAAGAATGCTGTTATTTGTTTGTTAGATTGGAATTTAATAAGGTATTAAAAGGTAATGTGTAAGTTGTTTAAAGAAGAATAGGGAAATGTTTTAAAAATTAATTATTGAAAATTTTGCATGTAAATATTTGAAAACTTATTAACTTACTTATTGGTTCTTAAAATATTTCAAGTAATCATCTCTTTGAACTAGCAACACTGATTTCTGTTTTTTAAGTGAAACACTGAAGTACAGAGAGATTCCTTTGCACCTGCATTATTTGATAGCAAGACTTAACAAAAAAAATGATGTGACCACATGTTGCAAGTGAAAACTTTTATTGCCAGTATATACTTTCAAATCAATCTTAATATTGCAGGAGAATAAGGGTTAGTAAATTTTGTTTATGAATATTCCATATAAGTTTATTTTATTGTTACTTGTTGTTGCAATAAAATAAGAAAAACAACGTGATAATATATAACACATAATTCAAAATACAACATACATAATACATAATATCTGGTACATAGTACATAATGTATAGTGCATAGAAATTAGTACATAGCACATAATACATAGTGCATACTACATAGTACATAATACTTAGTAAATAGTATATAGTACTAGTACATAATACATAATACCAGTACATAATACATAGTACATGAGACATAGTGCATAGTACATAATATATAGTGCATAGTAATCAATACATAGTACATAGTGCATTGCACATAATGCATTGTACATAGTATATAGAACATAATACACTGCACCTTGCATGCATCAATGAAAACGATGAAGTATTAGACCCAGAAATTTCACTCTGGGGGATGATGTGAGAGTACATATGCCCCTCCAACCTGGGGAGATTGAAGGTGGGAATTTTCGTTTTCCATGTAAAAAGCATCACCTCAGTTTTACCCAGATTGACTGCCACGCCGCAGCCTGGATCCTTATGGATCTGATAACTCTCAAATCATAACATAATGGGAATGCTTGAAAGTGAGGCGAATTCATTCATCGGAATATCTTTCTCCTCTTCTCCGTCGAACTCTGTCTGTTCTGTCTGATCCCATAGGATTGAATATTGATTAAACGCAAAAATGACTCTTTTCAAATCGGCTTGGACAGTTGACAGTCCGTCGTTTCTTTTTAATTTTTTTCGTAAGCAAAGATTTCTTGACCGGACTCATCTAATTAAGATCCATCTCATTAAGCCTTTGGTGAACTATTAGTGTATTAATCCAGTGTCTTTAGCAGTTTCCTCTTTCATCTTTGAGGCTGTTTTAAATCGGGCCCTTAGCGCGAACCATCTCAAAAAATCACGTTCCGGGGTTTTGTGAATTTCTTCCTTTCACTTCCAATTCTCAAGCAAGGCTCAAGGCTCCCACTTTCCTTATAATTCTGTAAAATTCGACATATTTGCACACTTTCCATCGAGTGAGGACCAAAGGATATAGAGCTATTTGTATCTACTTTGCATATGCATGTATGTATGTACCTTTTTCAAGAATTTCCAAGTGCGGGGTATAAATTGTGAATATGATTTGTGATTTTTCCCAAATTGGGCGGAACCCATGCACTTAACTGACATATGTGCTGTAAACTTCATTAAATAATACCATGCCTTTCGACATTTTCAGAGCCACTGATAATTTATTACGTGAATTCAACAAATTTAGAGTAAGATCTTACGAAATATCTTTGTCGTCTTGAGATGCTTTGAGGGAGGTAATGTACAATAATAATTTGCTAATGAACAAGTACGAATTCTAGGTAGGATTGATGGATCACTGATTAACTAGTCATCTGGTAAGGCATACTCGTATTTTCTTTGGTGTTAAAGGAGCTCTTATATAACACATTACAAGAGAAGAGAGATGGTGAGGTGTAATCCAAAATTAGACCCAAACAAGTCAGAATTGCTTACAAGTCCTACTGGGAATATTTACACTTCTTACACATCGCTTCCTCAAATTATTACATACTTAATCGTGATAAACTCCTAATGGAATATCCCACAATTGACTGTAATCACTGCTTTCCTCTCCTTATTGATTACATTCCATACACGTGTCCTTTCTAGACCTTTATTACCACATTGTTAAAGTTAGATTAGAAAATCTAAAAAAAAATTCCTAGAAAAAATCAACGATTCGTCCTTTTCTATTTAGAAAGGAAAATATACAAAGTCATTCAACAAGAAAACCTTAATTTATTTTCAATCACAAAAAGTATTGATTTTGCCCCCCATCAGCTCAAATTATGTCCCTAAAATTTGCACATACAAACCCAAATTGAATTCTGAGTTTATAAATTTACATTTTATTTGTCGAGCTTTTATTGAAAATAGAGAGAAAAAAGGCTGCTCAAAGCGTACGACTGACATCTTTCCTGTAGACAAAGGAGCGACACCTTTCAAGACTTTCGATGAGTGCCAGCAGCACTTTATTTTATTTCCACTTTTTTCCTCTCTTTTCTTTTTCAAATATGTTTTAGTAAAACGAAAAGGGACCACCCAAGTAGCGCCGCAAAATTGATGTAATAGGGCAGAGCGATGAGTGACTTTTTCTTTTCCAGGAGCCCCAAGCAAAATTGACAGGATTTATGAGGCAGTGCAGAACCAGCTGAGCGAATATAAATATCCACAGGGAATTCAAACTAATTAACTCAACCGAGCAGATTATAGAAGCTGGCGTGTAGTAATCAAGTATAAATATGAATGAACGATCCTAATGAACAGATGGCTATGTAGCAACTGATAGCTACATAGCCCTATATAGGGTTGCTTGTAGGACAACCGAATAATAGCATCTGTATATGGAATGACCCTCACAAGGTAAAATGGTAAATGTCGTTTGGGATTGGTTTATTCGTACCGTATAGTTGTTTATTTGCCATTATGTGAAATTGACCGAAAAAATAGAGAAATATCTATCGGAAATAAATAGTTAATGGACATCTCGTTATTGCGTAAATAATATTTAGATCACTCGTAATTTTGTCGAATATACAGTGTGAACCTTTTGGGTAGTACATTCATTTGGGTTTGCAAATGTTGATGGGTATTCCAGCTACACAGGTAATCCAGCAGTTATTTTATGTAAAGAATAATAGATCATCTTTTATGCAGAGCTATGAAAACGATGGAGAGTGTTGGTTAACACGAAAAGTTCTAGATAGAAAGCGAAGTTGGAGTGAACATGATGTCAACGTCAACGGAACCAACATATGTACATACAATACACGAGTTCTACATCCATCAAAATAAAAAAAAATAGTTTATAGTGGATTCAGATAAGCTAAACATTAGGAATTGTTTCCACTCTCAAAAATTTTTTTAACCGACTTCAGAAAAAGAGGAGGTTACTCAATTCGACGTGTAGGTATTTTGTGGTCCTGTTCACGCATAACTTTGTAATCCAATAACTTTTTTTGGAACATGTTAGTTACATCGAAGACTTTACGAAAGGGACATTTTCTAGCTCTAGCAATCGCCACTACGTAAGTTATCGGCCATTATGTCAAAAATTTACCATTTTGGTCGTAACCGCCATTTTGTATTCCACGCCATTTTGAATATTGGATGATGCCACATAGATAATTGTATTCTACTTGTTATACTCTTTCATGTCGGCGCTCGGGGAGTACAATTGCAAAATTCGAGCGCCTTCTTGGAACAGTCATCTTGAATTTTTTACAAAATGGTCAGATTGCATTGTCACGTCAATTGGTTTGTTGGTCATATGAAAGTGGGTCAAAATCAAGCTCCACGATTCGTTTACATACCATGTACATACAACATACAGGTGAAGCTAACATAAAGCGTATAAAAACGATCTGGATTATTTAGCCGGTTACATGCTTACTTGAAGCCTACTTGCAAATAGCCCAAATAGTCAAGTACGCATGCAAACTCACCTTGACGCATGCAAACTTACATACACTTGAGCCAAGTCCGGCACAGAAATTTGACTTAAATCTTGAATAGATGACTTGGAAAATGCAGAAAATAAATTCAATATAAACGTTTAACTGAAACTAAACTAATATGAAATGACAAAAATGAATGTGCGGTTTTTTGTAGAAACCCTTTCAATTTTCCACTGGGCCGGGCTAGTGGTTTCCAAATTACTTTTCAGAATACTTTATGTCCTCTCCTTTTCTTTTTAAAACGGGCGGCTGACTTTACCAGTGGACGGCTTTAAGGGCAGATTCACAATGAAAGCTTCAAGCTTCAAAAATAAGGATTATAGGACTTATGTTTAATGAATCACATACACAGATTCAAGCTTGAGGCCTCAAATAGAGCAAAAGTCAACTGACGCTTGAAGTTTGAAGCTTTCATTGTAAATTGGCGCTAAAAATCGAGCAGTAATTTAAACTCTGAGTTATCATGATCATCAGGAGCTTCACGGCCTATTGTTGGCCTTGGTTTCCTCCTGCGTTTGCCTCCATGATTGTCGATCTCTGACCGGTCTTTTCAGCTTCTTATTCATAACGGTTTAGCCGCTAGGGCGTATTGACATTTTGTTGGTAGGGGTTTACATATTACCCTGTATTTTTATAAAGCTATTAGATATTTTCATCAATAAGACAGTAATCTACGCCGAACACCACCACCTAGTCAAGGTTTCAACCCACCAACTTCCAGAGTTATGAGTCGCTAATAACACAATCAGAGAGTGCCAACCCAGATAGTATAAAGGTTGCATCAAATCAAACTTGTTTCAAGTTTCTACGAATAAAATTTGAACGTGTTAACAATCTTCAAACATTTCTCAAGAAATCGCTTTCTATAAAATAATAAACCGAGTTCATGATTTCAAATATGATGGGCATATTTGTCTGGCAGGTTTAGTAATCCTAATTTTAAAACATTTATGATAGGGGCACTGTGATATCCACTTTCAATTTATTGTTTAACTTGCCAATTTCAGCACATTGTTTGATTACTCCCATTGTACAAAAATACGCAACACCTCAACTTCGAACAGTAAGTAAACAAAAACGAAATTGAAAGATAAACTGAAGATTTAACAAGGAAAATGGAACAATATACAGCACAAGCTACTTGGAGCCTTTCAAATAAGGGTAGCGCACAAGTAAACACAAAACTCTTAAGTTATATATTTCACCTTAAAACTCGAAATAAAAAATGTCATATACATATCTTTAAGTCCCATGAGAAATTAAATTTTCCCCAGTTCCTTTCAGTTTGTGAAAACTTGAATTTTCCATTATGTGTTCTCGAACAAAAAAAAATGCCAATCACAATTTTCCCTCTCCACTTTCCCCAAACCATGCGTTCACAATGTAATTCAATGTAGTTCTCATCTTTCTTAAGTAAATGTCCACAAAAATAGAATCAAATATATTCAGGCACCGCCAAAAACGATCTACTTCGATTGTCTATCTTACGCCCAACAGCCAAATAGAAAAAGAAGGCATATTACATCCGTTAAGCTGTGTACAAAAGACATATTGATTTTCACTTGAATATAACTTGACAAACATTTGAGAATAATTTTCCTCTACTACACCAAGAATGAACACAGCAAAACCAATAAAACTTTTTAGATATTTGCGGAACTGCAGACAAGAACCTGGAAAAATGGGGGGCGCTACGAAACGAGTATAGTGGCCTGGCTTTAAGGGGAAATATATTCGAAAACGAGGTTAATGCATTCGAGTTATCACACACAAAATAAGGCAGAATGTAAAAGGCCCTAGATTTGCACAAAGAACGAAATAACCCAAATATTTCGTTCAGATTCAAATTTTTATTGCTTGGTATCGATTTGTGTGGAATATATCTCTGCAGTCTTTATGATAATTGCCCTTTATAACGCAAACTAATTACAGTTTTTTGGCGTATTGATGCCTCGTTTTTGGTTAATACCGGCAATAGTGCTTGGCTACGTACTTTCCATTCATTATTCGTCTTTTGTTGGGTGATGTTTTTAAGAATGTGACGTCGGGAACTAAAAAAAAATTATGTCGGCAAATGAACTAGTAATTGAACTTAAGTCGCCGACAGTAAATATGTCATATTTTTATCTAAAATAACTAGGACAATGGTTCGGTAATCGGTTAATATACTACTATACTACTAATACTAAAAGATGGGTAGCTCAATAAACAAACTTGTATTTTCCCAGTAGGAAATAGTGCAAGCGCTTATGGGGTAATCAGAGAATTCATGCATGAAAAATCAAATAAAGTAAGTTCTTCTATTTGTAATAACTAAGAAGCGAATAGGTAATAACTACACTTTAGTCGGGCGAGAATGAAACATGTCAGAACGTGCTGAAGGTACCTTTTACAAATGTAATGTCTGGTAAGTGTACTTACCACCCTAGGACATCTACGTGTAAAAGTAATCGATTCTGTAATTGGTAATGTAACCTATTGACATTACAAATCGACACTACTCAATCGCTTCGGTAATGCTTACATTTCCTACTGGGTTACAACTATAAAATTTAGAGTGAACACATTCAAGATCGTGTGCAGTACAGAGCTTGTGATTTTTTTTTTTTTTTTTTTTTATGTGGCAGTGCTAAGCTCAGGAGTCACCCTTTGTACTACTAGTCCGTCATGTCATTTGTCACGTCATGGTGCAATGTCTAGCAGTAAGCTTAGTACGGGGGGATGGGGAGGGGTATAGGTTAAGGGTTAAAAGGTACGGGGGGTATTGAAGAAGGTGGTGATGAACCCTGCGTTTGAGCTCTTGGATGTTGTAGGAGCTCGGAAATACTGACTGCGAGAGATTATTCCACAGTCGAGTTGTTCTATTAACAAACGAATTCATATCCTGTTGAGTGCGTGAAAGGGGGAGTTGCAGGTGGAGGGAATGAGACGAGTGGGCTAATCTGGTGTTGCGGGTATAAGATTGCCGTGGAGGCAGGAGAGCGTTTAACTCGGAGGAACAGTCGCTATGACAGTAGCGATAAAACTTTGTCAGTGCTGCTACATTCCTACGGTGGCTCAAGGGGTCGATGGTGGAGCAGGCGGTGTCGTCATCAATTAACTTGAGTGCCCTTTTTTGCACCTTATCTAACCATGCTAAGGTGGTTATTGGAGCGCCGCCCCAAACTAGGGAATTATATTCGAGAAGAGGCCGAATGTAGGATTTATAAATAACAGCACGGGCCGATGGCTGGAGAAGGAACTTACACCTCTTAAGAAATCCCAGGCACTGGGATGCTTGTTTGGCGATTTGGAATATGTGGTCATTCCATCGCAAGTCTTTGGCTAATGTCACGCCTAAGATGTGTAAGGATGGTTCGGCCATTAGTTGAACTTCATTCACTTTCAAGGGTGGAGGGGTGTTGAACTTCTTTTTGGAGATAAGACAGTAATTGGTTTTGTCGGGGTTGAATTCAACACGATTCTTCTTTCCCCACTCTAGAATGAGTTTAATGTCGTTATTAATCGACTTGGACATTAGTTCGCGATCATCAAGACAGGATCTGGCATGAGTCTGTCTTGTATCGAAGCTGTACGAGTAACGTAGAGTACCGTCGTCAGCGAAACTGAGAAGTGGATTGGAGGGGATTGAAAGAAGGTCATTTATAAAGATGAGAAATAGGGCCGGTGATAAGATTGACCCTTGGGGGACCCCCGCAGAGATCGGGTGGGATGCGGATTTGACGCTATCCAATACTACTTTGATTGAACGGCCGGAAAGGAAGTTCTCGATCCACTTCTGTAGAAGTGAGTCGACTCCAATAGCTTTGAGTTTAGCTAACAGGGCTGGGTGCCAAACTCTATCGAAAGCCTTGGAGATATCTAGAGCAACCAGACTAGATTCACCGGATCCATGCAGACTACGGCTGAGGTGTTCTGTAAGACAGACTAAAAGATCGCCAGTGGATCTTTTTTGTCGGAAGCCATACTGTCTGTCGTTAATGAGTCGGTTGGATTCTAGATATCCCATAAGCTTTTTGTTGATTATCGTCTCCATGGTTTTGGAGAGAATAGAAGTAATTGCTATTGGGCGGTAATTGGAGGGAAGGCTGGAATCACCCTTTTTCGGTATGGGCTGAACATGGGCAAGTTTCCAAGAGTCGGGATAAACTCCGGAGAAATATGACAGGGAAAATAATTTGCGCAGAGGTTTAGCCAAAGGTGAGGCGCATTGTTTTAAGACGATAGGGGGTATATTATCGGGTCCAGTGGATTTGTTGACATCGAGCTCCTTGAGGCACCTGTACACCTCGCGAGTCCTAAAGAAAACCCTGTCCATTAAATGAGCGCTGTGCTCGAGGACCGGGGGTAGCGTATCATTTTGGGATAGAGAAGAATTCGAAGCAAACAGAGATGCTAATAAATTGGCCTTGGATTTGCTGTCTGTTATTACCTTCTCATTGTGAATAAAGGAAGGGGTTGAAGTTGTAGTGAAATTCTTCTTGATGGAACTTACCAAGGACCAGAAGTTTTTGCTACCGGAGGTTGCATTTAGGAGTTTACTTCTCAATTTGTTGTCAAATAAGGTTTTGACTTTCTTGATGGCGGTTTTACAAGAATTTCTTTGTTGTATGTACTCTAAACGGAGCGATTCACTCGGGGAGCTCTTGTAAGCTCGAAAGGCGGCTTCTTTATTTCTGATTGCATTCATACACTCCCGATTAAACCATCTGTTGGGCCTAGGCTTCACAGATTTGGTAGAGTGGGGAATGAACAAATGCATTCCTGCCTGTATGATCCTGGTGATACGGATAGCGGCAGAGTTGGCGTTTCTATTCCGGAAACACAGATTCCAGTCTGTAGACTGGAAAAAATTAATAAGCCCCAGCCAATTGGCCTTCCCATAATGCCATACAGTTCTTCGAACTGGTTTGGGAGGGGTGGGAAATTCGAATGGGAAATTAGCGCTGATTAGGCAGTGGTCTGAATTGCCGAGAGGTGAATCAACTTCGACGGAGTAACGTGCTGGATGAGAAGTAAGGAAAAGATCAAGGAGATATCTTCCTTGACCAGCAACATCAGGGAATCTTGTGGGATGATCCACAATTTGTTGCATGTTATTGATGTCTGCAAAGAGCTCGACGTCCTTGCCAGAAATACTGGTGCCATTTGAGTAAGTCAGCCATTTAACGTTGTGAACATTGAAATCACCCGCAACGATGATTTCACACTCAGGATTGGACGACAAAAATCCCGAGATTTGTTCGGAAATAGTATCAAAAGATAAGGTGGAGGCTTCGTTACTTATGTTAGGACTTCTGTATAGGAAGCAGAAGAATATGACGTGGCTTTGTAAAATGATTTTAATCCAAAGATAATTAAAATCGGAAGTCGCGCTGGAATATATTTTATAATAAGCCACGTCGTCCCTAACATAAATGGCAATACCCCTATGGGGAGAGAGATTGTGCACTAAAGTGTATCCCGAAACCTGGTAATGACCGAAGTCATTATCGGGTGATATTTGGGTTTCATTAAGTGCGAAGATTGGGGGTTTATAATTAGATAAGTGGCACTCAACAAAAGAGAAATTCGCATGAAGTCCACGAATGTTACAAAAGTCAATACCAAAACTTGACTTGTAACGGGACTTCGGTTGCGCAGGCTCAATCGCCACGTTCTCGGGGATATTTCCCGGCATTACATTTGCCGCAACCATCAGAGTCAATAAAATTTGTCCTCGTCAAAGTGTGATGCCTTTTGAGACGGGGCAAATTTCATCGACCGACAGATTTTAGCCGCGGCACCTGCAGGACCGAAATGCGAGAGAGGGTAGGGAGCAAGGGTACTTACTTGTGCCGTTCGTCGGTCCGGTCGGTCGTTGAGTCTATTGAAGGGTGATGGGCCTTCGCGTTAGACCGCGCTCGTTATTTTTTTTTTTTTGTCACTGTTTTTTTTATTAGTTTTTTTGTGCACTTTTTTATTCGATTATTCGATGAGCACCAAACTCAGTTTCCAATTGAATAAAATAAAAAATAACAAAAGTAAAAATTACCAATGACATTCGGTTGTCAAAACCCGTTTCTAGCTCCATCCTATTACGCTTTCATTAAGATCAAATTATCCAAAGAGCAGCCGCCAACATAAACGAGGAGAAAAACATACATCCATGGTTGAACATAGCAGATCGAGTCACACACAGAAACACTGTTCGCCTTCTCCTAATTTCTCCTGGCTAAAATTCATTCTTTCACAGAAATCCGCTTCCCATGAAGTAAATTACTCTATCCACCACTCGATCCCCACATCAAACCTGTTCGTAAATGATGTAGGTATTACACTAAGTATTCATTTTTCTGCAATTTTTCGTGTAACTAAATTTACCTTCAGAGTGACGGATGAGTCTGACAAAGACGAAGGATCAACTTCCCTAGAAAATTACCCCACGTTTCCGCTGAGAAAATATCTCAAAAAATAGATAAAAATCAGTATTAATAAATGTCATACTTCCAAGAATTGCTCGAAATATTCATTCAATCGCAGTATATTGCCTACAAAGCCCATAGAATGTATTTCAGAGAGGAATCTTGTTCTGTATAATGATCATGACCCAAAAAAGGGATCTCTTCAACGGCTTACAACAGCTAACTTAACCTAACCTAAAAAATAATTAAAACAACGTCTTTTGCCCATTTGCAACTAATTACTGGCCATATTAATTTGTTAGACAGTAATACCTCGTTTTACTGGCCGAACTGCACAAGTTTGAGCAAATTGGCGAACTGAACTCAGGAAAAATAAAACCTGAGTTCGCCCAACAGAACATGAAATTGAGATTGAATGTAAAAGCTCGCCCAAAAGAGAGTAATCAACTGGAATAATGGAATATCATCCCAGTGAGCTTTTGCATTTCTAACTTCTGGCGAAAAAAACAACAATTTAAAGCATTAACTGAACATGCCAGCCGGTGAAGCCGCTTATACGGAGAGAAAATTTACCAAATAGAAATACTTAAAAAATCCTTAAAAACTTGGGACTATATATACGTATATCTTTTTTAGCCAGAAGAGGAGCACTCCTTTTAGAAGCGTTTTTAAAGCAGTCACAAAAGTAGAAAAAACTTTCAAACCCTCCAATTTTTGTTATAGCGCCTGTAGATATGTGAAATAAATGCCGATCTCCTTCCAAACGCGAATGTCGACAGTAGTACATATTACAAAGCGGCCCCCAACTAAGAACCGACACTTCCAATATGCTGATTGACCACCGCAACGAATGAGAACCGGCCTGCTTACTTCGCCCCATACATTTCCGTAAAGCTACAATAGTCCTCCCTTCGGATCATACTAGCGGCGCTCCTTTTAGTAGGACTTCGATTTTTTCCTTCTGGGATAGCTTCTGGATTGATTCTGCCAAAAGAGCGATGAGTATTGATCCCCAGAGCTAAACACAAGGGCCTGTCTATGTTAAATCTGTTCCATTCTAGGCTGCACTATTTAACCGTTCGGTATCCTATATTTAATGCTCTGCAGAATGAACTTGTTCTTCCCGCGAAAGTATTAAATATATTTTTTAGTCAAAGATTTTTTGGAAGCTCCTCGAAATATATTTTTACCCCGTTTTTAAACATGATACTTCTCTTTGGTGCCGGAAGTGGGGCATTTTTGAACTTTTTTTTCTGAAGCAAAAATGAGGAAGCACACTTCGCTGCGACCTCTTGTCTATAAAACCGGTTTGTGTATAGGGGCAATAAATGAAATAATGACTAAACCGACCCTCGCGTCCAATATCTAGAGAACATTTCTACTTGGGATATATACCATAAAAAACATTGCATTGTACTTTGAAAAGCTTGTGGTTTCAATCATAAAATATTACAGTGAAAACATAGGATAAAAAGGAGGCAGTCCCGGAAGTGGAATGAGTCTACCCAAGGTCGATAGAACCACAGGCTCATAACAAACGTTAAGGGATGGGTCAAGAGACAGTTCGCACAGTTCTTGAGTGGACATGTGTGTTCCAGGGCATACCTAGATAGAGGACACTGGACACAGTGATAAAGGACACAGACCATGTCCCTTTGGAATACCCTAGATTAACCGAGAAACTTTTGCACTGCAACCGACAGATCCAGTACGACTAAAAGCAAAGATCGTCATATACTAACTACAATGGTAAAATCGGGTGATGTATGGAATACAGTGGAGGAGATGCTAAATATCGGAAGCTAAGGCGGAAGGAAACTAAAAGTAAGAGATTAAGGTTTAGAAATACCAACAGTATTAGCAGGCAAATAAAAGCTGATCCAGCTTGCAATGCTTTTAAAGCTAAGATTCATTATGTTTTGTCAGAAAATTAGCCAGTCTTAAAAGAATTTGATGAGGCATCTTAAGCTGTCTTAAGACCATTCTAGTTAGGCCTAATGGGTTGACTAGTAGATGATTTTAGTTAGGATTATAATACGGTATAACCAATAGGCTGTAGCGTGTCGGTATCATGATGCTTTCATCTGCCAACGCACGAAAATAAAAAAAAATCCAATAAATTATTTGTATGCAAATTAATAATTAGTCTTAAAATCACACCAAAGAAGTATAACTTTTAATGCGCGAACATAAGTACACACACCCACTTTTTTTTAGATACTAGAATTGTGCACATAAGCACTTTTGTCGATCCGATAACTGAGCATCCACGGTTCAGCTTAAGGCAAGAGTTATAACAATGATTAAGAATAAAATACATACTGAATACAAAAATTCAATCAACACAAAATCATCAAATTTGCATTTAAGCACTTCTGGCTTTTTACTGTAAAAATATGTTTTAGAAAAAAAAACCATACGATAAAGTTACATAGTCGTTATACGGAAGTTTCAGCAGATTTCTGTACGAGTAATTCCGTGTCGTCAGAGATATTGCGTAAAGTTTAATCCAAATTTCTTTGAAAAGGAACAAAAACAAAATTTAAAAAATTCGAGACGTTCCCAAAGATTTATTTTTTCCTTGCTCGATAAACTGTTACGATCAAACAACTTTTCTCGTGTCCCCCGGATATTCCAGATGTAGCAAAGTATTTTAATATGGATATTGTACATCAATTTTTACCATATTTTATATAGCATGTACTTTTCTTTGTAATGGATGTGAACTTTCATCACTGAAACCAGCAGCCACCAATCAATATTTTCTACATATGTACATATATACAAACGGATATCCTTCCAGAGTAATATAACATCCTTTTCAATATACTTCTGGTTACTACTCGCTAGTACCGTAATATTGAGAAAACACCTCATATGAATTCTAATGTGAAATTTTCTATTCAATATTTTGATACCATATTGAATAGATGATTCAGGTGTTTGAAATTTTCTCAACATTTATGCGTAGGCTGATACACATCATTGGTTACATCCAATACCTCATCTCCCATTCATACCTAAACACTATTTCACCCACACATTTTCTCGCTGACGACCTATTTTCACTTTTTGGAAGAACAGAATAAAAGATCTGAAAATTTTCACAAATTTCAAGCTAACTACACATGGATGTATGTGTATGCATATGGGTACCTTGAAGGGCTAAAAAAAATTGTTCTATGCCCGCAGAGGAAACAATCTTAGAGAATCATTAGTGGAATGTTAAGTAATATTGGAAGGAGTGAATGGTAACCAAGCAGCTGAAAAAAGCTTCTATTCTAGAAAAAGAAATACAGCAATTATTACATAAGAGCAGACAAAAACGAGATGAGATTTCGTAAGAGAAGTTGTAACGTATTTTGTTCCTTTTATAGAAAAACGTGGTTGTTGTAAATTCAAGGCATGTGCCTCCTTGGCTAGTGAAAGAAAAAATCTATAAAGGAAAGGTTCAGCCAATTTATAGACCTACCATATGTGTTAAAAAATTTAATAAAAAAATGCTTTAATAAATTAATTTTGTTCTGTATTCCATGCCTGTGCACTTCTTGGAAGATTCATGGTCATGCGAAGAGATTTTTTAAAAAAAAAATCAGAATAATGATGCCAAGATCTCATGAAAGGACAAGAGCCCTTAGTCATGTAGAAAAATAATGTGGGATGCGGGGGAGTGACTGTTCTATATAGGACAAAAGTGACGTTCCACTATCGATCGTAAGATGGCGGTATACTTATTTAGTAGAGGTAGGCTCCAAAGAGATCCCCTTCATCCCCTTTTGGGGGCTCTCCACATTTTCGTTCGTTGCTCAACACTAATGGAAGTTCTAGGTACGATACAAATAGGTATACACCATGAAGAAGAGGGTGTGCACAGTCAAGAGATGCGCAAAAATCAATTATTTCGCTTGCAGACTTTCGAAAATCGATTTTTCACCAAATGCTAGTTTAGTCATGTATTTTTTTCGGAATTCCCTTAAGAGCAAAATGCAAATCGATAAAAAATTTGGAAGAAAATCTTTCTTAAGACAAACCTTTGTTTTTTATCTGGATCTTCTCCTTCTGCTGCAACAGGCTGTTCAACTGCTGTATAATCCTGTTCAGGTACAGCAGCAGTTTCTGGTTGTGGTACAGCTTGATTTACAGGTGGTGGAACTTCCTCATCCTGCGGTTCACCCTTGGCGGCCCCAATCCAGGAGGTCACTTGATTTGTCAGTCCAGAAAACATTGTGTTTTATAATGTACAATTAACTATGAAAATATTATATATATAACACAAATCTCCCAATTAATTCCTTGCACAAGCACTTCACAACCTTCTAAATTAGACAAAAAAAATTATATTATTTCCTTCCCTATCAGACTCCTCCGTTTTCTTATCGACACTGTGATATACAAGTTTGCACTCTCTTTTGTCAATTTTTTTTCATATACCACCAACTTCCTATTGGATAAATTTTACTATAAACTTTTATGTAACAAGAATATAAAGGCTTATATGAGTTAAAAGGACCTGCGAGTTAATTCCTACTGTGCCAGTTCCCTTCTGAACAACTTGATTCCTTTTGAAAACTGTCGTCTGCTAGGATCTTTTCTTCGCTGTGTAGCAAAGCAATCGAACGAAATCGAATATGTCAAAAAGTTCAATGCGCTTGCACCTTGCACATGCGTATTGGTAATCTTGCGACGTCGCAAAATAGTGAAAATACTCGCTATACAGTAGGGAATAAAAATATTATTTAATAACGTTGCTTATAAGCTTATTTATTTTTAAAAAAGATTAATTTTGTCTAAATAGAAAGAAAATTATTTTAAAACTAAAGAAACATATTAGTTAGTTTTAAATAAAAAGTTACTTCATATAAAAAATTAACTTAACGAACAAGCCCATTAATAATGAAATGGTTAAACAGCTGATAAGAAACGTCAACAGCAAATTGTAGTTGTGACAAGTGACAGGGCCGGTGTTATTTTCTTTTTTAAAAACTAATTTTAATTTTTATTATTGGACAATGACTCTTGGTGGCTTAGCAGCACAAAAACTAGCTTTAAAAAAGAAGTATGTTTCTTTATGCAAGCAAAACATTTTAATAAAAAATCTCATATTTTTAGAAATGCGCAATTAGCCGCTGCCTTTCCGAATGGAGTCCGATGTCAGAAATGCCTTGAATTTGGACATTGGAGCTATGAATGCAAAGGAAAAAGGAAATATGTTCATAGAACATCAAGAACAAAACGATTAAGTAAGAATCTTGAACAAAAAGAACAAGCTAAAACTGCACAACACGAGGAAACTAAAGCCAAGAAGAAGAAAACTGAGCAAAGTAGCAGTAGTTCCTCGTCAAGTTCTGGCTCTGATTCAAGTTCAGATTCTGGATCCAGTTCAGATAGTAGCGATGATGATGATGAAGACGGTAAAGGATCTTCATCATCATCATCCTCGTCATCTTCTGCATCGTCAAGTTCATCATCTTCAAGTGATTCCTCAGACGGTAGCTCATCAAACTCTGATTCTGAAGGATAAATGAAAAGAAAAGGAGTATTTTGACGAGTACCTGTAATCCAATTACTTTGAAACTGTTTTTATTTATTAAGATAAGGCTTTATAATTTTTAAAGGGAATAAGTTCAAATTTTCTATTCATAAAGGGTCACATTAATTAAAGTTCTAGTACCCTAGTGTGCGTAGGGAGTTAAAGTATACTTGAAATTCTTGTAGAAAAGTACACTTTCTTTTTAGAATTAAAACAAATAAATAAAATGATTACCTGTAAATGCGACTATATATGTAATTATGACCTAAGAAGTAAATACTTGTAGAATTCGAACGCATGTATCCATAATGTAATAAAGTTTTCTTTTAAAATTATAGAAGATGTAATTTTAAAATATTATTTTATTTCCGAGCGCAATAGAACTATAATAAATTTCATTCTTTAGAAGGATAAACTTTTCCTTTAATTCAAGATACACCTTTATGACTTGATTCGTCTCTGGAGATTTAGTCAGAAAAAGTACACTTCCCACAACGCATTATGCTTTTATATCGACATATATTTGAATACAATGCCTTTTTATATGTTTATCAAAAGCGTATTAAGTTATTATAACATTAAAATTCAAATTCCGTTAAAAATATCACAAAATTAAAACAGTTCTCCATCAGAATTCTCATCCTCTTGATCAAACTTGTTGATTATCATTTCTAAATCTAAATTTTGGTTATTAACTTCTTCCGGCACATCATGATAGTTCTGCTGGGCTGTAGCCCCTTCTGGATTGTACACAGGTGGTTTAACTTTTATATCGTTTCGTATTGAGTTAGATTTCAATTGAAGCTCTTCCACCTAGCAATTATTTTGTTAGACAAAATTCGAAAAACCTAATGAATTAAAATATTTACCTTCAGGGTATTCAGATGCTCGTTGACTTTACCCAAAATTTGCTTTATTTCTGCCTGCATTTTAAGAAGTTTAACTTGCTCCTTCAATATTTCTCCTTTATTTCCATCTCTTACCATTTTTAATTAGAATATAATGGTACTGTGATATAGAAATTGCTTGCAAATTATTTAGAATCGACTTGTTTCTAGTATGCTTGAAATAGTTGAGAGATGCAGAGGAATAAATTTTGTTTATTTCAAATGTCAAATTTTATTTCTCCACAACTCACCACGGGTTGTGATCTGGGATAAAAAATTCGTTTGCATGTTTATACGAGAGAGAACGACTTGACTTCATTTTTGGTGATAATTTTAAACACGAATCCTCTTCTTCTTCTTCTTTAACGGCTCTGCAACAGGGATCCGGCCTTGGCCCCTGGCTAGATGCCCTGCCCACCGGACCAAAGTCCTATATAGTAAAAGTTTAGACGTTATGGTTAGATGCTTGGATTTAAAGAGCCTTGACAGACTATATTGGCTTTGTTGGCTTTTTTTGTCTGGTCAATCCGGGAAAAACTGAGGTGATGCTTTTTACAGGGAAAACGAAAATTCCCACCTTCAATCACCCCAGGTTGGAGGGGCATAGTCTCACCTTATCCTCCAGAGTGAAATTTCTGCATCTAATACTGGATCCTGAATTCAACTGGAAGACGAACATCGACGAGAGAGTAAAGAAATCCTGTACAGCCTTCTACGCCTGCAAAAAGTGCAAAAGGTGGGGTCTCAAGCTAAAGATGGTCCTGTGGATCTACACAGCTGTGGTGCGCCCAATTCTTACGTATGGGTCGCTAGTACGGTGACCAGCGCTGAGCAAGACCTATAACGGCATAAAGTAGGGAAGCGTTTAGAGAACGGCAAGCGTAGAGGCAACAGGGACAGTTGGATGTACGAATATTCACCGCGGCTCCAAAAGGTCAGAGGGCGTCGGAGTAGAAGTTTATCTAGATAACACTAATAGTTCACTGTCCTGGTATTTGCCGGTGTACGCTAGTGTCTTTCAAGCTGAAGTGCTGTTGGTCTTGAAGGCCAAGGATGTCGTATTGGAATTTTCATCGGCAGCTCTGGATTTAGTAATGATGCTCTTGCAGTTTGGGAGCGATGTAGAGCTGAGCTAGATAGGCTTGATAGAAAACACTACGTGATTTTCATAGGAATATAGAGGGGAACGAGCCGACTACCTAACCAATCAGGCGCTCGGAGCCCGAGATGGTCAGCAGCCTAATATGTGGAGTCACTATCTCTATAGTGACTGGGCCAACTTATAACAAATAAAAAATAATGGGCCTCTTAAACAGCCCTTTACGTATCTACCTACCTAAATTCGGCCTCTCCTCGAATACAATTCCCGGAGCTTTGGAAACCACCTTGGTGTGGTTAGATAAAGTTCAGTAAGGGCCCTAAACTTATAAGAGACCGTTTACTTTACGATCGACCTTTGAGCCACGGTAGGAATGGAACAGCCTTGACTAAATTCTATTGTTAATCTCCTAGCTATTGATCCACCGAAATGAACGCTCTTCTGCCTCCACGGCAATATTATACCCGCAACACCAAAGTAGCCCGTACGGCTAATCCCCTTTGCTTAGCACCCCTTCCCCTTTAAACAAAGTATACTTTCATTAATAAGACAACCGAACTGTGAAAGACCCTTACACAGCTCCTTTAACCCAGGATACTGAAACCTCGTTTATCCTTTGAGCGAAGCTTATTATTACCATGATGTGACTAACATGACTGGTGGTATCAAAAATTTATTGCTGAGCAAATATAATATAAAAAATTATTCAAAACCTCCTTGGCACAATTTTTCAACGATTAATTCTTAACTAAAAGAATTTGAAATGTGGTAGCACGTTAACATTATTTAAACTGTTAATATTGCAAAGCGCATGGAATGTTAAATTCGTTTTTAAACCAAGGACCAAAAATAACAATATTTAATATATTTAATGCTACAATCCATCCTATAAAGAATCATTTCCCCTTAATTTTGTTATCTTTTCCGACACTTTTGATATATAAACAAATATCAACACGTGGGTCCTTAAAGCAGCGCCTGAAAACATCAAACTAATACATACATCCTTGATAAAAAATGACTGTGATAGCTGTATCCCATCTCAGGACATCACAGTGCTAGTTGGATTGTTGAAAATTCATGGAAAATCAATAAAAGTCTGTCAAACAAAAACAGGAGGCTAACAAGACTGTGTTTATTTATTGTGAAATTTGTCAAAAAATTATTTTTAAGTTTTCCATTGTGATATGCTTAGTTTAGTTTTATAGAAAAAAGAATTTGATAGAAAAGTTATTAAAGATTAAATAAGAAAATGGTAGGAAAGGAATCTACTAAAGAACGGCCAGTATTTATTCCGCCCAGAAAAAGGCAAAGTTCAAAGAAGGTTAATGGGACGCAAAATTATGTCGACCATATTGTGTCCATTCAGGTATATAAATTTATGCTCATTTATAAGTATGTATAGAGTTGTATAAATCTAGATCATTCAATGCAATATTCTAAACGTCTGTCTTCTTATCTATCAATTTCGAAGTAGAAACGCCCTTTACACAATATACTTAATAGTGTAGAACACAATTATTTTCATTTAACAAACAAAGAACTTTAGTTAAGTCTACACACTAGTGCATGAGTTGACTCAACATATTACTCGGACACTCACTTTTTCAGTTTCATACAGGCAGATACAATGGAAAATTGTAACATAGGTAGAAGACGAGTTTATTGCAGGTAAAATATATTTATTCCAATTTAAATACATTACAAACAAAAACAAAATTCGGTCGTATCAATTCTTTTTAAGCTATAAATAATGTCGTTTTGCAATATATTTTGATTCCAAAGTCGAACATGTACTTATTTAAAACTTCAAAATGTATTCACATGTTTAAATTTTGATTTTGATGTATTTACCTTTTTTTAGTGCTTGCAGAATATTTAGTATAGTATTAGACAATTTGGCTTTCTTCGCTTCTCTCGCAAAAGCTCTGTTATATTTAAATCAGTTGACTGTTTTGGGTCAGTCGGTCAATAATACGGTTTGTCCAAATGCATGGACTGAAGCTCGGTGAAGGAAGAGTCAAGTTACCTATATCAACTTGTTATAACAACAGGTAGTCAGTTTACTTTCGAACTCGAAATTCCTTTCTATCCTCTAGCCCAGTTTAACATCACATTACTTTGTTTAGTTTGAAGAACTCGAATACTCGAACGCACGAATGCTTTAATCCCTGTGTGATTCATACGCCTAAGCATTGGTTGATTTACTAGTGCTATGAGAATATTCTTTCCCTGTAGCTGATCTTCATTTAGGTGAACGCTTGCAATTTAAATTTTCAAACGAGACGCTTTACCATAAATCACTAGTCCTAGAACACACGGGACTAACCACTCTATGCCAAGTCCACAAAACATTATCGAAAAATAGCATTTTATGAACTTAAATTCACGAGGACGCAGTAAATAAATAAGTTGTTCAAAATGCATGGTACTGCGTGCGACCACTGTAATTTCTGTATGGACACACGATAGTAAAGAGTTTGGACAGTGCCATTTTGTGTGGCACACAATATCATTCATCATGCCCTCAACGGACCCGATCCGTTGAGGCCATTTTCGATCCCTTTGTCTCATAATTCGGCAGTAACTCGGCCATAACTTGTCGAATGTCGTTTTGCAAATGCTCCAATGTTTGAGAATTGTTTACATAACCACGGTCTTTTGAGTAGCTCTACAAAAACAAATCGAAAGGCGTCGTCACACGATCTCGGTAGCCAATTCACATTGCAAAATTACGCAGGGAACTTCTCGTGCAATAGAGCCAAAACCGTGTTGTGTGGCATGTGGCGCCGTCCTGTTGAAACCAGTAATTGTTCACGGCGCCTTAGCGCTGAGAATTGATGGTAACGGTGGCACCATCCTCATTTATGAAGAGTAAGATGCAAATGCAAAATGCGCCATATGACAAGCCCAAAATTCTGCGCCCACCGAGTGATCGACAAATTCGGGTCTTCGTCAACACTCTCACTCACAGCGGCTATATTTTCGGTCGAACGGGCAAAACGATGATGCACACGCCTTACGATGTCTGCAACTGATAGTTTCTTCGAATTTCCGCATTGTGTTAGTTATTGCTTGCTGGGTAGGCCAATTATGACGACCATAATCTGGCCGTAAAGCGCGAAATGTGAAACCAACCAACCACGAAATGGATAACCCTGAATGTATGTCAAGACGATACGCGCTACCCCTGAAACTAACCCTGAATAACCTTGTATGAAGGCCCTCGAACGATATAGAATACAAAAATAACAGATAAAGTTAACCAAAAATTATGTTTCACCCAATTTATCAAAATAATATACATACATATCTCCTTAATAAATGTGGCGATCTAAATCTTATTTAAAACAAAGCGTAAAATTATTTAGGAATTAACTTTTATAATTTAGTCTCGGCAGAAACTCTCGCCAACATCGCCTGGTTTGGATGATGCACTCGTCAAAACCTCGCTTCTACTTAAAAACAAGCAGCCATTACCGCAAATACCAAAGGAAATAAATTCACCAACAAATATCAGCAACGAGATATACGAGTCTGAAGATAATGAACTGCAAAATTTTGATAATTTATCACATCCAACACGACGCGAAAGTTCAACTGTTACGCCGAGCAGCTATTCAGAAAGTAGTCTAGATGCTAAGTTAAGTAAATCTCAAGACTGTTTGACCACACGTTCATCAAAGAAACGCGTTAATATAAGAACAGATGTTCTACATGCCAAAAGTCCTAGGAATTCTCCAGAAGCCAATAATTATGAAGACTTAGAATCAGGTGAAACCAGCGTATTAAATGCCGATGAGAATAGCTTAGATCGCTATAATACAAGACGTTCAACAGACAGCTACTTAACAATGACGGGTAATATTTGAACTATGATTTTTGTAAAGTGATTTTCTTTATTCTAATATTCTTTTACAGGAACAATAAAACGGGGCCGCAAAAAGGGACAGTCTGTCGATTTGCAAATAAACATGAGTCGAGAAGAGCTTGAAAAAATCAATGCTGCCGCACTAGCAGCTGAAGTGACTAAGAAACAAAATCTATGCTGTGTATGCAGCTTAAAAACCGGATTTCATATCCTTTTACTCTCGATTTTATGTCTTCCATTTGTAACTGTGGTGACCAGTGTTTATTCATTTTATATAGGAACATTAACATGGTACAATATGTTTACGTATTTCAACGAGGAAAAGTCCTATATTTATAAGTTATTAATGTCCCCACTTTTGGTACTAGCCTATCCCATTGGCATCGTTGTATGCACCATAGGACTTGGAATATATGCAGGATGTGTCCAATTAAGTTTACAACTAAACAGTTGGATAAACGAAGTAGCTGATATAGAAAAAGGATTCTATGGTTGGCTATGCGGTTTCTTAAGACTCTCCGACTGTAGTCCTTATGAAGTGGTTATTCTTACGGATATACGTTTACCTGAAGAAAATGTAAACGCACATTCTTCAACTGAAGAACTTTCATTATAAATTTAATAAAAAATAATAATAAAACTATTTCTCTGAATTCATAGCTTTGAGGTTTGTAAACGCTGTGAATCCGTAAAAGTAATATATAAAATAATACGAGTACATATATATATTTTCATATCGGAAAAAAAAGTAAAAGATTGTCGTCCTTTTTGAGAATTATTAACTTATGGTGATCAAAACTAAATGGTTTTTATGAAACTCAATGAAATTTTTACGCAATTTTTTTATTAATGGTGTTCATTAAATAAATACTACTGTTCATAAAATGTGACAAATAGTTTTTTGCCTAGTCCTATTGTTTTAAATATGTAAGAACGAATGCTTAATTCGATTTATATCTAAAAAGAAAGAAAAAATAAAGATCTCATTTAAACAACGAGTTTTTGCTTTTAAATGTTCATTTGTTTTAAGTTTGAGTTGGGGTCACCTGGAGCGCGTTCAAAAACCTTACTATGGTTAACCATGGTTGACTATGGTAAACTTTTGTCGTTCAAAAACTCCGTGGTTAACTACAACATAACCACGAGCATAACTTTTTGGCGTTCAAAAACTCCCGTGGTTAACCATGGTGTAGTTAAATTTTAACCATGCTCGGGAGCATGGTTAGCGATAGTTAAGAAGAAGAAGAATAAAAACAATTTTTTGACATTTATTTTAATGTTAATAATGAACAAATCAAAGTGGGATTTGTGCGATTATTTTAAATAAATAATTATTGGAAATAATTGAGGCAAATAGCCGACACTATTTTATGGAAAAAAATTTTAATTTTTCTTTACCACGTAGTTAACCACGGTGCGTTCAAAACCCTCCATGGTTAAACATAAACTTTCGTGGTTAAGTGAAGTGATGTAGCATAACCACAGCTTACCTCGTGGTTTACTATAGTAAGGTTTTTGAACGCGCTCCAGCTAGTATCTAAACAAACGAACGCACACATACTACAAAAATTATCACATAACATAGCAAAAATAATGTCAAGTTCTGGGTATCATAGGTATAAAGTGGGTTGGGGGAAATTGAGAGCGCGAAATTAGAAAAATGAGTAACAGAATTAAACACTGGAGGACACAAGTAGAGATACTGGAACGTTTATGATTTGACGCAATCCAATATTACCAGTAAGAAAACTCTCAATCTGCTGCATGTAGTCAACAAAGTAGGATGCCGTAATCTATCGAAAGCCTTGCAGGTACATATCTTAAGCAATCTTGCTAGACTCCCAAAACTATGTATATTTTTTTATGTGGCAGTGCTAAGCTCAGGAATCACCCTTTGTGCCAACAGTCCATCATGTCGTTTGTCACTTCATGGTGAAATGACTAGCAAAAAGCTTAGTACGGAGAGGATAGGTTAAGGATTATGAGGGTTCTAGGGTGTTGAAGAAGGAATGTTGTAGAAGCTCGGAAATACCGACTGCGAAAAATGACATGGACGAAAAAATCCCGAGATTTATTCGGAAATAGCATCAAATGATGAAGTAGAGGCTGTTAGGACTTTTGTATAGGAAGCGGAAGAATATGACGTGGCTTTGGAAGATGATTTTAATCCAAAGATAGTTAAAATTCGAAGGCGTGCTTTTATATAATTTTATAATAAGCCACGTCATTCCAAATATAGATGGCGATACCCTATGCGGGAGAGATTGTGCCTTAAAGTGTACCCTGACACCTGGTAATGACCTAAATCAGTATCGGGTGATATTTGCGTTTCACCCAGTACGAAGATTGGCGGTTTGGAATTATTCAAGTGGCACTCAACAAACGAGAAATTCGCATGAAGTCCACGAATGTTACAGTAGTCAATAACAAAGCTTGACTTGTAACAGCACTTTAGCTAGTCGGGCTCAATAGCCACATTGTCAGGGATCTTTCCCGGCATTATATTTGCCGCAAACTATCAATAAAATTTGTCCTGGTCAAAGTGTTATGCCTTTTGAGACGGGGCAAATATCATCGACCGGCAGATTTTGGCGCGACTCCTACAGGTCCGAGATTCAATTGTGTAGGGAGCAAGAGTACTTGCTTGTGCTGTTCGTCGGTCGTCTGTTTATTGTTTTTGTGTTTTTTTTTTGTTGATATTCTCCGCTTAGTACATATCACCACCAGTATACGTTTACCATATTGCTTCTGGTCTTCCAATGGGCGGGCAGCTTGGGGCGCCTGTGCTGAAACTTGAGTCGTCACAAGTCGTTTGAATTGAAGAAAGCTCGAACGGCGACTTTCAGTGCAGGGGCATAAGACTTGCTTAGCATTTTCACTCTAGGCCGCTTTGCTGAAAGTCGTAATTCGACTATAACGCCACTTTCTTCCACTCACAACGACTTTTCACGGCATCAAAAGAAACACCGTCATAATACCGATATGACAGGTATTTCCGGCATAGAGAAATCAAACCCCGCAGACTTCCAAAATTGATTAATAAGAACTTTTACATACCTTTATACCATTAAACGTTCAACCCTCATAAGCTTAACAAGAATATTGGCTAAAATTTAAAAATCAAATTATGTGATTTAGAATATAATTTATTTTGTTTTTTTTTTTTTTTGGATTATTCATTATATGTAATAACAAAAATACACTTACGTATTATTAATAATATACCTGCGCAAGTCAAAAGGCGACATGTTTGAATTGTTTTTGTTATGCTCTTTTTTTTATCTACATTAATAGGGTGTGACCATAGGCAATTTTATTTCTTGTATATGCATGTATAAATCCAATAATTTGCGGCATTAGGCCCGATTCACAATGAAAGGTTCAAGCTGTAAACTTCAAAAATTAGGATAATAGATTTAATGTACAATGATTCACATTCAAAGCTTCAAGCTGCAGGTTTCAAATGAAAATAAGGAAAGGACCAATTTTGAAGCTTGCAGCGGACCAATAGGATAAGATTCGAGGATTTTTGTGCAATGATTCACATTCAAAGCTTCAAGCTGCAGGTTTCAATTGAAAATACGGTAAATACCAAGACATTTTGAAACCTAAGTGAACCGAAAACGCAACTTCAGTTTCAAGAAAATATCAAGTGAGACGCTCAAGAAAGCATGTAAACGTAATGATTTATTCCTCCTATCCTTATTTGGTTTTCCTTCTCGCGAATAATCTGTTTTAATATGAACAACAATAGTAAAGAGCACCCGATACTGAATGAAGATCAAAGCCTTACGAAAACAAAATTCTATTACTGCGTTTGTTCTAAAAATAGAGGTTATAACACTTTATTTTGAAGCTTGCAGATTGAAGTTGGTAATGTGAATTAACCAACCACAAAGCCAGCTGCAATCTTAATAAAGCTTGAATCTTTGTGAATTGTGAATCAGGCCTAAAAACCATAAACATATTTTAATTTATTATTTAGTTTCAGCACTATTTTTTCATATCAAGGCAAAAATCTGTTATATTTGCAGGAATAAACGTTCTTTTTTTGTAATAAAGAAAAAAATTGTTGTAGGTTTTCCATTTACATTGAAAATAAAACGAGTAACTACCGTTCCTTGAACCATATTTTTTAACTAAAATTAATTCTTACATAAATTAACATTCTAATAAAGATTGGCTAGTTTTTATGGATTTTTTTGTTGTTTTTATTGTGTTTGGAAGTAATTATGCAGTCAACATATTGTATTAATCGTTTGGCGTTACAAGCACAGTTTGTAAACAATTCAGATTATTTGGTTGGTTGGTTGTATGTGTGTGTGTTTCTCCTTAATTCGCACCTTGCGAATACTGTGTTTACCATTCAGCATCCCCATTCGATTTTTGAAACACATAATCTTTTCCGCCTATATTCATTATGCCATCTTTTAAGTAGAATTTCCATTTATTTCTGGACCTTGTTATCTTTAAATTGAGTAATAATAAAAATAATTCAAGTCAACATTGATTAAGAATTGAAAATTTCTCAAAACTCACCTTATCATACTGACAAACGACCACATTATCTGTATCAAATAAGTCACTTGCATCCTCATCTGTTACATCATCCTCACTGTTTAACGGCTCTTCTTCAGGGCCGCCATCAGCATCGGCATCTTCATCTTCATCTCTATCTATTTCATCATCATCATCGTTATCCATATTTTCATCACTTTCTTCGCTTGCTTCCTCATCAGAGGTATCTAATGCCCCATCAAGTTGCTTGGATGCGTTAAGGGTTTGAGATTCTAGAAATATAATAGAAATTAAGTAGTCCTTAGTGATAAATTCAAAAAACATACTCTGAATTGCGGAATTTTCTAAAGCTGCATTGACATGTTGCTGTAAAACTGACGAAGCTAAGGGTGTTGGTAACGACATAATTGACGAAATCAAATGTGCAGTCAAAATTTGTGTTAACTGATTTTCTTGTAAAGCAGATGCGGGCACATGAATAGTTAAAACGCGAGATTCTGCATTTATAGTTCCTGGTTGAGCGGGTAACGTTATCTGTATTTAACAAACAATTGAAGCTTTTCTCCAATTAGCATACAATTTTATAATCAAATAATAAAAATATCGCTTACGTTAACTGGCATTATCCTGTTAGGTTCCAAAGCAGCAACTGCTGGAATAGCAGAAGATTGCTGTGTAGGTTGTACATGTTGTTGTTGTTGCTGTTGTTGTTGTTGCTGCTGTTGCGGCTGCTGTGCAATTTGATTTGGTGGCTTTTGTTGTGTTACATTCTGAGATTGAGAGGCTTGAGGTTGCTTTGCGGATCCATTCATTATAGCATTTGTCGTGCTTGGTGCATTATTATTGTGATTTTCATTATTTGTTTGATTAGTAGAGGAGGAAAGAGCTGCTGCTGCTGCTGCGGCAGCGGCTGCTGCTTGTCGAGCATTCTTAGTTTTAGCTCCATTCGCCTGTTAATTTAAATATTAAATAAAAAAACCCGAATCATATCACAAAACACAAATCTCAAACTTAAGGATATAAAAAATGGGGAATTACAATTACCTTGGAAGATGTCTGGTGAAAACAAAGCATTTGTCAGTTTATCAGAGCAAGCATAAATCATCGCAATTGGCAACATTTTAATTGTTAATTAGTAAATAGAAAGATAGCGAAAAAAACAATGTCAAAATAACAGTAAAAAATTTAATAATATTCTCTTTTAATTTACCTTTGGGTTGTTAGCAATAATCGGTGGTGGTTGCGGTTCTGGTGGATCTGGAGTTATCTCCACTGCTTTACTTGCCATCAATTTGCTAGTCCATATTTGTTTCATTTCTTGTAGAACCTGTTCATCCACACCTTCGTCCAGAAAGGCATCCCGAACACCAGATATAACATCTTCAATTACCGTATGGTAAAGCTTGAGCTATAAGTAATATTGCATAAAAATATGTATAGCAGTTTTCTTCCTTGACAAAATTAATACATATTTTTAAATTATGGTTGCCGTTTCTTGTGGCTAAAATGGTGATATCATATCCTATTATATTTTATTGTTTATTTGCAATTTACTGTCACTCAATTCTCCGAATTCGGACTACCCTTAAACTATTCTTTTACTAGTCATGATTTTGATTTCACTCTGGTCAACAATTTAATTCTTACACAAAAATAACCACTATATTCATGATATTAAAGAAAATGGAAAGGCTTTTTAAGTCCCACCCAAAAGCCAATAGTATGGCGTGCGCCAAAACAATTGTGAATCTCAAAATCGCGATAGTAAATTCGAAAAGGAAAGTGTCACTTCGTTCGTTTAAAAACCCAAACCAACCGATCATTTGTATTCTCAATCACAATTCAACGGTCTCACTGCTACTCTTGTCGTGGCAGATGGTATGGGAGAGTCGTAAACGAATTTCAAAGGCGAAAAAATAGATATTCGACAGTCCAAACGGCTTTCCCTGAGCCTCTATCCTTTCACATAAAAAAACCCATGAATATTATGCATTATTTCTAAAAGCAATATGTTTTCAGTATTCATATGCAAGTTGTTTTGAACGGGGCTCTATGATTACATCTTAGAAACAAAGTACGTTTTTAAAAAGTGCTAGTCTTTGGTGTAGGCAAATTTAGACGTTCCAAATTTGACGAACATAGAGCTTAACTTGTTGAAGATTATTGGAATTTAAATTAAGCAAGTTTTTAATCTATCTTCCATTGAAATTCTATAAACACATGTTATTTACATAATGCACAAGGTATAAAAAAATATCACGTAATTTTCATCATAAAACAAGTGTTGCTTTTAAAATTTCTAATTTTAAAAGTATTAACAATTTAAATATTTAGTTCTATTATTATTTTGGTTGATAATATTTATTATAATATAATCAAGAAATTACCATATATGAATTTGAAAGTAAATCCATTTCAATAGATTATTAAGTACAATTGACAACAGTCCAGGTTAACATTAAACAATTGAATAAATATAAAAAATTTAGCCAACTTTGATTTAAATTTTTTAAGTATAAACAAGTCTTCTTGGATCTTGAGGGATATATCGTTATTTTTGCTTGACTACTTGCGGAATTCTTCCCTTGAATATGTTTACGCTTTCGCATATTCTTAATTCCTGACTTGTTAAAAATTCTTGAAAACATCATGGATAATCAGTCTACTTGCAATATTATTTTCTTAACGTTTTGCTGGAACTATAAAGAGCTTAGTTAAATTATTACTATATTAGAAGCTAGTTATTATTATTAATGGGCCCAGAACGTTGCCGCCTAACTTGAAACGATAACACATGAAGTCACTTTGAAAATGGTTCAATAACAACTAGAGGCATGAAGTAACTAGGGATGTTACCATATCAAGTTACGTGATCAAGTTCTTTGCTCTTAAACAGTGCATGAAGTACCCAGAATTTATCATTTTAACAACGCGCGAAAAAACCATAGCAAACATTTTTTCTGCAAGCAGGTAACCCTGTATCGAGTTACCATGTGGAATTCATTTATACATATTAGGGAAAGAGCGGGTGATAAGATATGTAAATCATCTGGGAGATTTAGATTTAACAGCATCCAACACTACCTTAATTGAAGGGCCAACAAGAAAATTCTAGATCCAGTTCTTTAGAGCTAGTTCAATATCATTAGATTGGAGTTTAGTTAACAGAGAAGGGTGCCGGCCTTTATCAAAGACCTTCGAGATATCTAGAGCGACCAGACTAAATTCACCAAATCAATGAATGGTTGGTTGGTTTAAGTGGCGAGACCCCCACGCATACTCTGCGCTGCCCTCCAATTAGCGCATCCTGTGGGGCACACTAAGGGCCGCTTCACACTATCGTACCGTTATCGGTCCAGTCTCATGCCACTATCGCTCCAGTCAAATATTTTTTCAGGAAAGCAATCAGCGTATTCACACTTTCGAGCTCGAAGAAGAACTGATTTAAAATAAATGGTAGGGAATCTTGCTCATTTATCAAAATCGGTTAAAAAATGTCAGCTTTACTCAATGTCTAGATGGCGCACCCCATTTAATATGCCAATTTAGGGGCCCCCAAGGTTGTTTTTGTAACAGGGGATCAGTATCATAAAATTTAGAAACCACTGCCATAATGCCACACAGTTCTCTTACTTAGTTTGGTTGGAGTGGAAAATTTGTAGAGCTAGGCAGAGTATCTCAACAAGTATCTCGTTATATAGTAAGGAATAGGTCAAGGAGATGGTTTGTTGACCTGCAACATCTGAGACTCTCGTGGTGATCCACAATTTACTGTAGATTATTAGTGCTTGCAAAATCTCAGCGTATTCGACAGAAATACTAGTGCCATTTGAGTAATTCAGCCAATTTGCATTCTGGACATCAGAACTAGAGGATATCGAATATAACAAAACAGCTCAATTTTTCCTAAAAGATTATCGAAAGATGAAGATAGCATTTCCACAGCTTCTAGCTTTTACTAATACGGCATTCAAGCAAGCCAACATTTTTCGGAATGGGGACTCGTATTCGAATCGAACAAACTGTGAAGGAGCTGAAGGCCATACCTAATAAGCCTATCAATAATATATTCAAGGATTCAAGCATGAGCCATAAATTTTTGAATAGTAAATTAAATTTGTTTTTTATTGGACAATTCTGAGTACTTTTCACATATGTATGTAATAGATTTTCATAGAACGTTGTCATAAAGCACTTATTATTTAAAATTAATTTGACACAATCTACTGTATAATGCATATGCAATAAATTATGTACCTACGTTTATTTTCTAGACCATGACATGAAAGATTGGACTTTCATCAAAATCTTTCTCATCTGAACTGGATTTTTGTTCATTTGATGGGAATATAGCACGACATATTTTACTGGCAAATATCTCAGTTTGAAATCTACATTACTGCTTGCGAATAGGTAAATTAAATTCGAATTAGCATAATATTTCACAAATTAAAAATGTGCTTGATTTACCAATTTCGAAAAGCAACGCTTATTTATAATTTGGTGCCGAGTTATTTTTTCAATTAAAAATTAAGCAACAAGTTTTCCGCGTTCACCCAAAAAATTCCATCCATATAACATTGAACCAAAAATAAATTCGCGATTACAAAACCTGAGAAAATAAAAACAAAAATTGTCCCCTATATATCACAATTGGAAAAGGCAGCATATGAAATATTTAAAGTGTCGTGCTTGAGCAGACAATAAAGAGTAACAAAAGTTGTTATCAGTGAAAGATACTTATCGTCTATAAGGGTTTTGGTAAGCTCGCATATCTTATCATAACTTGTACTGAATCACATGTTTTCTTGCACGAGGTCGGAGCCGAGCAAATGAAGAGCTTTACCTTTTCACGTAAACATGAAAAAGCGTGCCAAAAAATATATGAAAAAAAAACAGCAATCGTACAATGCGAATTTTTTTTGTATGTAATTACAGATAGAAAACTTCTGCGACATTAGAAGCATTAATTTTTTTGTCTGTGCCACGTTAAAAGGTGATTCTATTGACAGCGGATATGTCGCCAACAAATTTCCTGATATAGAAGTAACCATCTAGCTTGAGGACACTGTGGAAAAACCAGATATAAGGCTAATTGAGGCGTGTATGGGATGCAGCAACCAAACCCGATGAAATTTCTATTTCTGAATATTCATACATATATAAAAAATATGAAGGTGGGAGAAGAGACATCTTTTTTTTTTCTTGGAAACTTCGCGGCCCTGAGGTGTTTTAATTTTTTTTTAAATGGAACCATATGCTTCACTGTTTTTTTTCTCTCAACCCATAAGGTTGTCGCAAAATCCTTACAAGCATCGGTTCTTTCCTCTTGAATATTAACCAACCTGATTTATGCATTTTCTATGTAATATTAAATTATTTAAGAAATTAAGCAACTCACCACAGACGTTTGACACAAAGTCATCGTACTTTGCCGATTTTTTAAAGTTTTTTTTTCTGTGGTTAAATCAATTAAGCGTATAGCCTTATTGATAATAATAAATGAAACAAAAAATAACAAAAAAAAACTAAAATAATTCAGTATTTCCAATATAAATTATATCCACTACACACAACTTTTTATCTTCGCCACAAGAAAGTGCCTCTTAACTGACGGACAGAAATTCCCATAATGGCGAAGACAGAGAGCTGCGTCATGTCTCAAATGGACTTCGCTGCAAATACGAAGCCAGCAGCCACGAATTTGTCGACCGCTTTTATACTTTCATAGGATCTTCATTGACAAACACATTTAAAAAATTATTTCGTTTACACACACGCTATTAGAAAAGTCAAGGTAGAAAATGGTTTATAAATTTTATTAAAATATATTATATTATAATAAAATATTTCTTTGAAAAATATTTAGTAATTTTTAATATTTTTATAAAACAAAAAAACCAGTCAAAAAATAAATTCTAAAATAAAATATATTTAATTTGTTTCAATATGCTGATGTATTTCCGCCTATTATGGTTGCGTTCAGTATTTTCATATTCTTTTATATTATAAAATTTTAATCTTACATTTCCGGGTTATAGTTATAATACCGAGCTTCCATGGGACTCGAGTTAAGTTATGTACTGAGTTTCCATGCAGAGTTTACCCCGAGTTTACTAAAAGATTAAGAAAAGGGGATTGAGTAAACTTGCGTTAAATCCAAGAAAACTCGACGAAACCAATCCGATTAAGCAGGGTTTTGCATATGTGTGCGATTTAGTATTTTTCACTGAACATATACCATATTCTAGCTCAGAACCGTCATGGAAACTGCATCGAGTTAGCTTGACAGCAAAATCTTGCTGATTCAACTCAACGACCTAACTCTATGGGTTTCCATTTCTGGTTTCCATATGTTTATATTGTTTCTTCTGGCGTCCCATTGAGGCGCGACATTTTCCCGTCTTGTATATTTGTCAATGTGAAATTTTTAGTTGTGGGCATGAACTCAGTTCAACCTACTTGTTTTCGTTGAGTTGAGCATAGTTGAAAATATTTAACAAAAACTCTTAACTGTGTCGGTTTCCATGACGTATAACTGGGGTTCAATTCTGGTTAAACTCTCATGGAAACCTAGTATAAATTCCCATGAGCCCAATTAGAGTTTTTGTTGAATAAGTAGAAGCCTTTTCTCTCATGTTAACTCGATGTTGTTTCCATGCCGGTTCGGTAACCAACAGGTAATCAATTTTACATTGCTATCAATTCAACAACTCAACTCAAATCTAGTCAATTCAACAATAAAAAGAAGAGGCGAAAGAGAAATGTCATAAGGCGAAGAAGAAAAGAAGAAATAGCGAGAAATGTCACATACATTTCAGGTTATGGTGCCCGCTTCATCTTTGAGTAGAAGAAAATGATTGGTGTTCCAAAGCAATTACAGCAGTTATTAACAATTAGAAGTAGAACTTTAGGTGTGTACTGCTTGTTTAGTGTTAAGATTGCAATATATTGAAAGATCTCTTTCGGTAATGAGTATGTTCATGGTGTTTGCCATAATTTTATTCTAGAGCTCAGCACGTCCTATTCACTTTGAATAAATAAATAAAAATCCTACTATCTTGTTTTGAATCTCTTTTTATAATTCCAGGCTTGTCCTTTTATTCAGCAAAAGCTACGCCAAATGTAAGTCATCAGCCCTCTCAATCAGCCACGGCCCAAGAGCCTAGAAAGCCTGTAGCCTCATTGGAGTACAGGTATATATATCCAGAATTTCTTCCTGATCCAAAAATACATTGGAGAAATGTTGTTCGAGAGAAATTGGAACGCATAGATATGTTGGATAGGCGCATGCACATCGATATTCCGGAATTTTACGTAGGATCAATTCTGGCAGTAACAAGCTCTGATCCACATGCAGCTGGAAAAGTTAGTCGTTTTGTTGGTAGGTAACTTTCTTTATCTTTAAACCATAATTTTAGAAATATTTTCTTTATTAATTTACAGGTATATGTATCGATCGCGATCGCTGTGGTCTTCGAGCAAGATTTATTTTAAGAAATGTTATTGACCATCAAGGTATTGAAGTACAATATGAGATGTATGATCCTACAATCCAAAAAATCGAAGTTTTAAGATTAGAAAAACGTTTAGATGATAAATTGTTCTATTTGCGTGATTGTCTGCCTGAATATAGTACATTCGACATTAATATGGAGCCAGAAATTTTACCAGAAGGCACACCAGTACCAGTTAATGAGATTAAAGTACAAATTAAGCCACGTCCATGGCTTGAAAGATGGGAAAGGCAAAATTTGCAAGGTGTTGCTAATCTTGAAGAGTTTATAACAGAGAAAATGGCGGTAAGAGCTAAGAAACACGAGACACCATGGGAGAAATATGATTTAATGAAGGAATATCGAAGATCTATACCAGAAGAAGAGCAAAAGGAAATCTATGCTGAAGTTTATTCACAGCTGCATCAGTTAGAATTGGCTAGAAAGAAAATGAAACGTAAACGTACTTTTGTAAAACCAACTAAATTAGCTTAAAGTTGCAATGTAAATATAATAGTTTTTATTTATATAGTGTGTTTTTAATTATTAGCCATTGATTTCAAACTTGGTAGTTTATGAGCAGGGAGTAGTCCTGGACAAGAAACTCCTCTGGAATGAAAAAAACAGAAGAGCGCATTAAGAAATCGAACATAGCGCTTTTCGCTTGCAACAAATCCATTTGGAATAAATAAAAGCGGCTAATCCGCTAAAGTACGATGGATCTACACAACGATGGTCCGCCCAATACTGCGTAGTATGGTGGTCAACCGTGGGTAAGGCCACCGTGCTAAATAAAATACAGACAGTACAGAGACCACCCGATCACTACAGTGTATACCCAGCGGAGGCTCTAGCCATATATGAAGCTATTCTACCAGCAGCAAGGCGATAGAACTTTCTACTTTTCAGATAGTCAGGCGGCTCTGAAAGCCCTGTGCTCAGAAGTTCCGGACCCTCCTCGTATGGGTGCCCGGCCATCGAAATAAAGAGGGAAATTGTAAACCCGACGAACTGGATAGGAAAGGCACGACCGCCACTCTCCTTCCAGAAAACGAAAGGGTTCGTATGCTTTGGGCCACTTTTAAACTCCGATGCAAACAGCACAATGCAACGAAGCATTGGAGGCATCTTAATAAATGCATGGTGGCCAAATGCCTGGGCCTGTACTCCCAAAGACGAAACGAAAACGAAACCATTCAAAGTACTACCTGGGAAGACGGTATCGTCTCGTTTTCGTCTCAACAAACGATAACACATTTTCGCCTTCGTTCATACCTTATGCGCGTTGTGTGTCAGCGGTTTTGAGGTTAAAATGTATGTCGTCTTCGTATGTACAAAATTTCTCGACTTCAATTTTCTTTCGTACGATTATCGTCGTTCGCCATACACGAATCGGCCCCTGGCTTGTCACGTTGGTATGGACAGCCTACATTGTCATTTCAGCTTATTGGGATGCCATTTTCTCTGCTGGCTTTGACTATTCTGTCATATGCGCGCTCTAAAATTTATAAAGGGGTTTTGGGTTGAGTTTTGAAACTCGTCTTAGAGCGAAAATGTGATCAGTTGTAGATTTGCCTGGGATGAAGCCACATTGGTACAGGCCTGTGATGTTTCTAGCGTATGGGGTCATCCCGTTTTGTAGGATAGCGGAGAACATCTTATACGATGTACTCTACAACGTTTATACTACGCTAATTGGTACCCGTTGTGATAGCTCCTGTTCTTGTACTGGGTAAGGCATTCGTGCCAGTCTTTTGACATTGCTCCCTGCTCTCACACTAGCATAATTAATTCATGAAACGCTTGGTGTAGCGTAGGTTCTTATGTACGTTAACAAAGTAATATTACAAAATATCAATTTTTAAATAAAAAACCATTTGCTTTCATTTCTTTTCTTTAATAAAAAAACGTAAATCGTTGTGCAAGACTACAAAAAATTCTTTTTACAGAACAAAATAAATAAAAATTATAAAACAATATCATCTTATTAATAAAGGTGTCTCTCAATTTGTCATAATAATAATAATTATAATTTTAATAATAATAATAATTATATCACTTACAGCAATCATAATATAGATAGATAATCATTAGTTAATTGATTATTAAGAAATATTTATAGCTGGCATATAATCTTTTTGCTTTGTTTTGTGTATTTTATTTCACATTAAAATTTTTTTTAAAGCCAATGCCATCATATATGTATTGTTAAATTTTATATGTTTTATTTCCATCTATCAAATAAGTTTTTAAATAGAAGCATATTATTTTGTAAATATTAGTTTTAAAGAAAACACAATTTTTATGTTAAAAAAAGGAAAACAAAAATATTTCAGGATAAAAATACTTTTAAGCATACTTTTTTTTTGTTTAAATATAGGTAACTTTTTAATTTAATCAAATTATTAAATTTTGTTTTTTTATTTTTAATTAAAAATTACTTTGTTCTTAGTTTTATTTCTTCGAATATAAAAAATTTGCATTCAATTTGTGACGCAGTTCACAGCCGAAATTATAGAAAATTGTTTTTATTTCAAAATTAAACAAAAATAATAATATTTAACATTTTATGAAGAAAGCTACTTAATTTAATTGCACATTAATATGCACTGCATTTTGACACATTTTGTGGTATTGTTTAAACAAATTTGGCAATTGTGATTATAAGTTGATAAGTAAAGGCAAAAGGTAAAAATATATTAGAGCGTATTGGTGGTTAAGAGTAATATAAACTAAATAAAGTATATGTATGTATATTTTAAATTAATACAAGAGATCGAGGACCGCATAATATAGTAATTTGAGTATTTTCACTTACGTAGTTTTTTGTATATATGTTCCAGAAACATCTAGAAATTTGTACTATACGTTCCCCATTGCGTTTACCGGCATATCAGGGGCGGCGCTTTCATAGGTGCAAAAGGTACACTTGCACCCGGTGCAATTTCAGAAATTAAATTAAAACTTTGAAAAAAAAAAATTTTTTTCATCTTCATCTATTCAATCAGAATTCCTTTTTATTACCACGATTTAGTTTTCAAATTTATTATCTTCATAAAATATTCTGTACCTTTATCCCCGAACTCATGTGAATCTGGGCGAAGAAGTTACACGATATAATTTTAACGGAGCATTTACGTTGGATATCTAATAAAATGAATATTGTGTTTGTGCCTTTGTCCATTGTCCTTCACCGCGACCAAAAAATGAACGAGCAATATGGCATACTGCACCGGTCGCAAAAAAAACCAAACCAGCCCGGAAACTAGTAAAATGATGATGGAAGTTCACTCTCCAGATAGTTTATTCTCGGGTAGGCATTGCGATTATTCGAAATCAAATGAAAATGAGATTGAACCGAGATTGAGTTGATAGGACCGTGACAGAAGAGGGATTGAAACCTGCTATAAAAAAATCTTTCATATTCAAGAAATCGTGGCTTTGCGAAATGTTCTCCGCTTTCTTTCTAATTGCAATCTATAGAGGATGGATGCATGAATGCATACAGTTGATTTTGGCCGAAGTTTGGACATTGTCAATAAATAAAAAATCATAAAAATGCTTTTTTTGTAAACGCAAGAAATTCCTATGCTGAAATTCGAATCACGACACGACAAGTCGTTTCGAGTTGAAAAAAATTACGTTTCAGTCGAATTACGACTTTCACCACAGGACCTCAACAACGGAAAGAATTTAAGCCTAGCGTGACAGTGGGGAGATATTAAGTAATAAGGACGAAGTATTGGCTAGATGAGGCATTTCGATGATGATGATGAACTACTGTGCAGTGGCACAGTGGTATCCAAAATGTGCAGAACATGAATGCGGACGATGAGGATGACAGCACAGCAGCGCCTACCATGGAAGAAGTACCTCAAGTATTGCGAACATTAAGAAATAATAAGGCATCAGAGTCTGACAGCATACCTACAGAACTCATTAAGCAAGGCGGAGAGGAAACTATCCAAAAACTGCATGAAGTAACAACGGATATTTGGAGACGGAAAGAAATGCCTGATGAGTGGAACGAGGGCATGGTGTGTCCCTTAGGCCCTTCTTCCACGGGTGGACTCGCGCGCGATTTGAGTATGATACCAGGTATCATACGAGTCCCTCGAAATTTTCCTCCATACATTTTTAGTTAAGTTCGTTGTCGAAGAAGTCTAGGTCGAATTAAGAAGAAGCGGCCAAGGATATATGGCTGAACATCAACGACGAGAAAACAAAGGCGATGCAACATTCCAGAGCTGGAAGATTTACAATGGAAAGAAATATAACTATCGACGAACACAATCTGGAAGTAGTCGATAAAACAGTACCTTGGGTCTACACAAAAAGAAACGATGATACCCACATTATCCGCCAGCTATGCGAACAGGGTGAACATTTTGGGTGATCGGACTATTCAGGCCCCCAGCTGTATAAGTAAAATTGTCAACACCACACTATTTTTTCATTTATATTTTCTTTCTTTTCTCTCACAGCTTATATTTTACTGAACAAAATATCCAAAATATCGATTTTTTCAACTAACCGACATAAACTAAAAACGTTAAAATAATCTTACCAAAGCAAAACAAAGTAAATAATCTGTATTAACATAATAAAAGAAATTTGGAAGAACTTTTTATATATATACTTAAAATTTTTTAGATCACACAATTCAAAATTTGTTTAAACATATTCCAGCATACCTTTTAAAACCAGTTTATGGTTGCTGCACTTATAAAATAAAAGAGAAATTGTTTAAAACAACACTAATAAAGCTTGATACAATAATTGTTTTTTTTTGTTTAAACATAAAGAAATTCAACTTAAATATAGATTTTTACAAAAAAAAAAAATAATAATAATCATCGAACAGTTGCATAAATTTTTAATTTTAATTTTTATGTTCTAAAGGCCTAATAACTTTCATTTTTTATAGCTTTTTTTGTACGCCGCTTTCGTATAAAACACTATTCCAAAAAAGAAATCCAAAAAAATATCTACTTTTTCTTATATTTTGGTACATTCTGAAATTACGTTTTTATTCTTATTTTCTTTTCATTTTTTTTTAATTTTAAACTTAATATCTATTATATTATAAAAATTGCTAATTAATAATTTCACTTTATTTTTAACTCTTCGTCATTCTCCTCTTGCAACCTAATATATATATATATATTTACTTTTCATTCTTAAATATTAAAAAATGTCAATAATTTCTTTCATTTTTCTTTGTTTTTTCTCTTAATTTCTAATTCTGAAAAATATAAAATACACTTTTATGAAATTTATTTTCTCTTTTTGTATTCCTTTGGATTATTTCAAATATATTTTTTTGTATTTTGTGTTTTGTTTGATTTTGTAACTTTTTAAAATTTTGTAAATTTGTTTTATAGAACCTTTTTTTGAATAATTTACTTATCCTTTGTGTTTTTTTTTCACTCAAACAGCATAACTTGTAAGTCGTTATTTTTTATTACTTTAAGTATTTATTTATTGAAGAAACATTTTTTTGCAAAATAGATGTTTCATTTATTTGAAACAATGTATTAATGCTTATTTTAAATATTGGAGCATTGATACCTTTTCCGCAAAATTAAAACAAATTTTTAAAACGGAAATCAGTTTTTCAAAATTTAATTTATAGAAATAAAAAGTCGGGTGATCTGGCAAACAAAGAATGTATCTGAGAGCACTTATTTTTGAATATATAAAGCTGCTATATGAAAAAATGTTGTTTTTTTATGTCGGAAAACCAAGCTTGGGAATCACCCTTTGAACTGCCAGACTGTCGTGTCGTTCAGGTCATGCTGCATTGTTCAGTAGCAATCTTGGTTTGAAAGATAGAAGAGAATAAGGTAGATTAGAGGGGTCTAAGGGTGTTGAAGCAGGTTGCGATGAACCTTACGTTTGAACTCTTGCGGATTGTAAAATATAAGAATGAACCGAGTTGGCTAGTCTTGTATTGCGGGAGAAATATTGCCGTGCAGGCACGAGGGCGAAAATTTCAATACAACAGTCGCTTTGGCAGTTGGGCTGCTACATTCCTGGGTGGCTCATTCCTGGGTGGCTCAAAAAATCAATGTAGATGCAAAGGCTGTCATCCCCAATGATTTGGATGGAGCTGCTTTGCACTTTGTCCAGGAAGAATGTAGGACTTGTAAATTGTAGCTCTGACTGCTGGTGGAAGAAGAAATTTTCATCTCTTAAGAAATCCTTCGCATTGGGATGCTTGTTTGACAATTTGGAATATGTGATCATTCCATTGTAAGTTTTCAGATATAGTTGTACTCAAGATGTTAAGAGAAGGATCAGCTTTAACGTTTGTTTTGCCCACTCAAGAAAGAAAACTCTCACACAAATTCACTACAAATATCTAATGAATCAGTAACATAAAGAAAACGATATGCTTACGTAATCTGTATCTACTCTTATAAACTTGATTCACACCATAAAGTGACCTAAGGTGCAAAATACAAATGGCCCTTCACACCACCTCCGTCTTGAAAGCTGAGGTACTCTCCATTCAGGTCGGCAGTTCATATAGGTCGGCGAAGCGATCTGTGAGGAGCTGCGTTCGCCCACCCCTTGACCACTTCGCGCTAGCTCGGATCGCTCCATAAACATTGAGGCCATACGCACATGGGTCGACGGATTTGCAATCCCAGGTTCAAACTGGGTGAAACCAACCATTATCAATCTCACAACCAGTTTGCAACCAAAAAGTAAGGTGGTATTCTCGTTGGCGAGTGACGTGACTACGAGGGACGCGGTGGAATAAAACTATCGATGCCTTCACGTTTATCGAGGAAAATGTCGCTTCACACGCTACCTTGCGACAATTAAATACGAATTGTTTGCCAGAAATCCGTTAGATTGACAACGAGAATACCAATTTAAAGTCGAAGTGACACATCTGTCACGTCACTCGACCACGAGAATAAAGCTGGTAACCTTTGTCCACCTACTATTTAAATATTCGGTAATTATTCGACAAACTAACCCAATATTCGGCAGAATACGAACATTAAAAAATACGCCGAATATGCCGAATACGAATATTCGGCCGAACATTCGGCGCATCTCTACCACATAGTTATTTTCTCGGTCAATCAAGCTCCCTTGTTGGCCATTTAATCCCACAGGGTGTTATCAAAGACTATCCTGGATTGTCTTCTATCTCTGAAATCCCTCAGCAGGAACAATGTCAATTAATCAATTGCTATACAATAATATTTATATTTTTAATTAAGTTGCTTAGTTGTCACTGAAGACGCGATAAACTACATTTCAATAATTTTTGTCCAAACAGTATTGTTACATCAGTCAGGATACATTGTCTACATAACTCTCCCAGCAAAGCGAAATTTACACTGGTTATATCGATTCTCTACAGAGCGGAATTCCACACGGACATGATACTAGGCTTAAGAATTAAAAATAGTTAAAAAGTTTAACAAAGTAACTCGTATTTAAAAAAAAATCTAAAAATTATCGCCCGACTTTATGACACAATTAAAAATAATATTCAAAAATCATTAAAATAATTTTGTTACAAAGCTTCACAAAAACCCTGAATTGCTCAATCCCATTTTAACAAACAATATTAAAATAAATGTTCTACTCGAGAAGCAATATTTTTAGGTATATATATATAATCCAACCTTTTACAATAAAATTTATATTTTCGATTAAAAATATTTTAGATAAAACCAATTTTAAGAAATTTCACCATTAACTCAGTAAAAATATCTTACTCTTAATAGAATAAAATTTCCAAATAAAAAAAATTTAAAATAAAAACGAAACAATTATAATTCATAATAATAAATCAACAAAGCGCAAAGAAAAACAATTCTTAACCATAATTTTTTTTTGTTTCTTAAAGACTTATTAACAAAGAGAATGCAGAGAGAAAGCGAACGAGGGAAAATAGAAAATCTCAAACCTTTTTTTTTGTTTTTGAAAATGATTTTTGCAATTTACTCAATTGCCCGTGGTCCATCAATTGGCATTGTATGCAAAACTTCATCGAGCAATTGAAGAGCGCGATGTAAATGTACTTCTACCCAACATGGTGTCTCCTTAATAGATTGTCTCGGGTAGTCAGGTCCCCAACCCTTTACAAAGCTTAACCTTAATATACATAAACGTCTTAAATCATCTACTCCAATTCCAGCTGCTGCTGTTAAGCCTTTAAATAAATCGAATAGTTTTGATTAGATATTTTTTAAATTTATATATAACACTTCATACTTCGTGGTGGTGCCCCTATTTGAGAGCTCGGTAAACCAGCTACTGCAGCCGCTTGAGCTGCAGCTGCTGCTTGCGCATTAGCTGCTAGAGATTGCATTTGTCGATGGCATTGTCTTAAATCGAAAACCTATTGGGAAATTATTGTCAATTTACAGTTGTTAGTAATGAAAAATATTTATTCCAACCTTAATACATGCAGCAGGATATATTTTATGTACCGCATCCCCTGGAGTTCTCCCTGCCTCTCTATCTAGATAGTAGCTCTGTACAAATACCGAATTATCACTCAGGCATCTTAGCCAGACATCCCCTTCGCCCCTGAGATCAAGCTGCACACCTTTTCCGATATGAAGTCTAAAATAGCAATAATTAAGTTGTTATTATCTTCTTGATCACTGCTTCCGCTCGATTTTGGTTTTGGATTTATAATTATGATTTGTATTTTTGTAAAACTACTTAATCTAGCAATTAAGGGACTCAACATAAAAGTTTTAAATTCGTTTAGGCTTTCGACTCTGGCCAAGTCATCAAAATAAAAACATAAAAAAACTATATATACGTGAAATAATTTCACATATCATAAAACCTGCTTATTGCTGTTTTCTAGGTTCTTCTTCTTTATGCTCCTTTAATCCCTCATTGGAGATAGGGCGGAAAAAGTTGCCCTCCAGCGGACATTGTTTTGCGCCACAGCTCTCAGCTGCGACCAGGATCTCCCAGTTATTGCGGCCTCTGGGAGTAGGGTTCTCCTCCACGTTATTCTAGGCCTTCCGACACGACGGGATCCTTGCGTATTTCAGTCAAGGGCCTGTTTGGATAGATTTTCGTTATCGCGTCGCAAGGTGTGGCCAACTCAATTCCATTCTCTTCGTATGATTTGGTCGCCTTTCTCATAGTCTACGAAAGCAAGGTGAAGAGGGGATCGTAATTCAGTATAGACTGATTGTCAAGGTGTTAATATGATCTATAAATGAGCGGGCCTTCCTGAAACCGGCCTGATGCCTTCTAAGCGTTCGGTATACAGACGCCCCTCCAGTTGTCACATATTGTTAGGTCCCCCTTTTTGGCTATTTTGACTACGATGCCTTCTGTCCAATCATCCGAAAAGGTACAGGTATTCCATGCTTTCTAGGATTGGCTGTAGCGCATGAGGCTTAAGTTGGCTTTCAACAATTCTGGCGGGATGCCATCTTTTCCAGCTGCTTTACCACTGGCCAGTGTATGAATTGCGGTTGCTATTTCCGTCTTAGATAGGGCCCGGGTGGTGTTTCTTATTGACTGTGCACTGTTGCTGTTTTCCTGAAGTTCCTGTGTAAGTGAACCATTCTGGGCGACGAAGAAGTAATCTCTCCATCTTTGGAGTTGATCATCGTCGCTGCTCAGCAGCCTTCCATCCGCACTCTTAACGGCCTGCTTTTTAGTACAGAGCATTCCAGAGAGCTGTTTAGTGATTTGGCAGCACTTTACTGTTGCCTGTGTTTGCCGCGTGTTCCGCTTTTCTGCGAGCTCATTTATCTGCTGCCTTTTATCTCCCCGGACACCTCTTTACCTCCCGATGTAATTTGGATTATTCCCATTCAAGTTGGTGACATCTTTTCGGGTCGCTTGAAAAGTTCACGTTATTTTGTATGGCCCTCCTGGGTTCTATTTTTCCCCCAGGTTGTGTGCGAGATCTAGTGTTGCATGTTTCTTTGGACATAACCGATGATCGTCTCTGCTGCTGTCAATTTAGCGCCCTTTGTAGTACTCCACAGCTATTCAATATCTATGTCGTCAGAAAAGGTTTGCTGGTTTAATATTTGTTGCAGGTTCCCAGCAAATTCTCACTTTTTAATGCTGTCCTGCAGGAGATCTACTTTAAACTGTCTACGCGATGCTATAGTTGGACGTTTCTGATAACGACAATTTTAAGGCGAATAGTTGCTACTACCAAATGGTGGTAGCTTACAGTGCCTGCTTCCCTGAAGCTCCTCACATCCTCCAGAATAGTTTTCCATATGCGGCGGACGGCCACGTGATCTATCTGGTTTCTCGTCCTACCATCGGGCGATACCCAGGTCCGGTTGTGTATCTTCTTGTGGCAAAAGGAAGTTCCACCTACCATGAGTTGGTGGGAACTACAAGTGTAGTAGTAGATTGTGTGTTCAAGGCCGGTAGTACAAGATTGTGTGTTCAAGGCCGGTGTTGTCACCTCCGATCTGTGCGTTTAAGTCGCCCATTAAGTCAGTGATGCCCCCCCCCCCGCAACGGTCGTCGATGTGCTGTCCATCCGGTTCCGATGTATTGTTTGCCGATTCGTAGCAATGGTGTTTTTTATGGGAGCGAGTTGCTAACCCTCAGCCCAACCGGCTTAAAACTTTATTTGTGGCGCAAAGAACTCGCCGTCCGCCGGTCTTTCGTTAGCCCCTTCCGAAGAAGTACCCCAAAGAGCACCACGGGGAGGTGAGATTATTACTTGCTAACAGATCTGCTAGGTGTTAGTCTGCAGTGAATCTTCTCGGGTTTGATAGAAGTGACAAAACGGGTGTCACCACCTTCCGAGGTCTTTGTTAGCCGTTCGTCCCCTTTTTTAGATTACCCTAAAGGTCTTTGTTAGGCGAATTCAAATAACTACATATTAAATAAAAAATGCAAGTTACCTAGCTCGTTCACTCTGCTCAGTTCTATGGACATTACTTAAAGCTCCCAAACAAAATCTATTACCACCTGACGGATCCACATATCCGTCAATTATAACATTTGGCTTAGAAGATGGAACTTTGAACGTTTCCCCTACTTGAGTATCTAATTCAAAATAGGCAATAGAGCACCAGTATTCCGGAGCTGGTTGCCTCGAAAGAAGTCTTGGTGGACCTGGGAGTTCCCCAGGCATTGGAGTATTCCCTGTAGCCATAAAAAAATATGTATATCTATATAATTATGAAAACAGGCTAACTTACAGTAACCAGAATGATGAGATCTTGGATCAGGTGGCTGCATAGATTGCGTATACGTTAAAGTATTTGAACCAGTCCAAGTCCCTTGCACTTGTCCAGCAGATGGAGGTTGTGTATAAGTTTGTTGTTGGACTTGGGTAGGTTGATTGCTTGAGACAGTAACATAACCATTCTGTTGTAAATGAGGTGAGACTGGTGATGTTACTACATTATTAAGAGATCCTGAAAGTTGTGTATCTGATGGCAATTGCTCAGGTGATTGACCAGTATAATATGCACCAGTTTGACCAGATTGTGATTGTGGCTGTTGCTGCGATGGATCATTTGGTTGAGGCTGTGCAAGGTGTCCACCAGCTTGAGTAACAACAGCAGAAGATAAAGTCACTTGAATTGTTGTTTGCCCAGACTGTGTTGTTTGTTGCACATTCGGAGCAGGTATTACTGTAGAATTAACTTGCATACTTGCTTGTGGTGGTAAAGCCATTGTATGCGGGACAGTAGCTAAAAAGAATTTATATAAACTACATATTGTTTATATTTTTTTTAGATAATAGAAAATAGAAATAAAAAAATTAACTGAATAAAATCTTACAATGCGGATGAGGGGGCAGTCGAGGAGGCGGAGCCATCCAGGGGCTCCTTGGGCCTTCATTTGGTTCTATTTTTGGTATAGCACGCCCGGAATACATTGCACTTAATTGACTTGAATCTCCTTTTTTTACATAAAACAAATTAAATAAAATTGAAAATAAAATAACAAAAACAAAAAATAAACAATCCCTAAAAAGTTTTGAAAATTATCTTTACCTTGCTGGTAAGCATATCCTTGTGGCCCGATTGGAGCAGGATGGTGCTGTATTGTCCCAATATCATTACCATCTATGTCCATGCCACTCGTTACAACAGGACCGGCAGAATACTCATCCTTAACTATTCTACTAGGTCCAGATTGCAAGCTTAATCCTGAAAGATCTATACCAGGTGAAACAACTCTTTCATAGTGGTATGGATTAACGCAAACAGAATCACATTTCAGGTCAAAAGCAAACTGGCAATATTTAACATGTTTCAGTTCATTTTTGTGTAGATCCGGCCATCGCCAGATTCGTGCATATATAACATGTGGGAATCCTTTACGCCCTGCCACCTAATTTATAAAATTAACAATATTTCATATAATATTTTAGACTCTCTGTCGACTTTAAACTCACTTGCAGCCTGCCATCTAGGGTTCTTTGTATTGTCACACATTTACTAGGATGTGCTCCATTAGTTGTTATAGCAGTAATTAATGAATCTAATTCATCGCGCTTCTCCTTTAATTTTTTCACAAGTGACTCAATTGCTCGCTTTGCGAATCCTTCACTTTCGCCCCCTTGCCGGTGACACATTAGCGAATGCACAATACTTAAACATGCGTCAGCAGAAGTCGGGGCTGATGTTGGCGGTGGCATAGAATTCATTTCTCTTACAATTAACGCTAAGTGACAATAATATGGTTTTATTAACATATATTTTAAATATTAATAAGTTGACCTTACTCTCTTGTGGTGATACATTTGTGGCATACAAATGGCCACCAGCCGAAAGGCCCACCATTCCTGGATAATCCTGGGAAACTCCCAGGCTACTCCTTGCATCCACTTTGCAGTAATCTTTTAAAATATAATTGAGGTTATTTATATAATATTTTTATATTATAATTATCTTACTAATGTTAATCACTAAAAGAGGATAAAATATCGCACAACTTTGAGGGGGCACAAAAAATTTTTGTTTTTCTTTTTTCCTTCTTCTGTGATGATTTTAAATAAAGAACCAAATTGCATTCACATTATTCTTGTACAAAATTTATTTTTAGATATTTTGTCAACTTATTTTAAACAAATTTATTGATCCCGATAAATAATATTGAGAAATATTTAGAAAAGATGAAAAAACTTCTTGCAAAACTTCTCAACTCAATACAAACATGGCGACACTGCGTTTTGTAAATAGGTCGTGTTCTGAAAATTATAAAAATATTTTCTTATAAGAAATCAGTTTAATAAAGTTTGTTGATATCTAGAAAATATTTGAGGTTCTAATTTCAAATTGATTAAAAAACAAATTACTACAATTCTCGTATATATAATTAATTCGTTTAACTAGAAGTAAACGGGTTTTATTTGGTTTAATTTTCTAGCTATATGGAAAGCACATTTAATAAAATTATCTTAACCTAAAAAATTACAGTTGACAGCTGTCAAGTCATCCTTTGTAGTTTTCGAGATTCCAGTAAACAAATAGTTATGAAATAATATAAATTAATTAAGTTCAGAGTAGAGAAACCATTTAAAAATATATAATGAAGTATCCTACATCTCCGACGCCGTCTACGAGTACATCGTTTATTAGTGGATATGCATCTAGGAGTACATCACCCTTGCCACCACCAGCAAATTATCGTACGGATTGTCTCTCGGCCACATCTAAAAGTTACAAATATCTGCGGCGTTTATTAAAATTCAATCAAATGGATTTTGAATTTGCTTTATGGCAGATGATATATTTATTTATTGCGCCACAGAAAGTTTACAGGAATTTCAATTATAGAAAACGTAAGCATTTCCGCTCAGATTGCACTTGAGTAAAGAATTTCCTATTGGGTATTCTTTTTACGATTCTACTCAATTATAGTCTATCTTGATAGTTCTTATTTGATCGTTAACTAATCTAATATTTTACTACCGCAGAAACGAAATCACAGTTTGCTCGAGATGATCCAGCCTTTCTGGTTCTATTGATAATTTCCTTATGTGGTAAATATCCAATTTTAATCATCACGCGAGATATGAAAGGATTACGCTATTACTTTCTAAATTTCAGTAACTTCGATTGGCTTCGCTTGGGTGTTAGGATTATCTTTCTGGCAAAGCATATCTTTTATATTATATGTCGTTTTTGTTGATTGTATATTTGCTGGAATAATAGTAGCGACATTCTTTTGGCTTATTACAAATAAATACTTACGAAGCAGTCAAATCGAGTCGGATATCGAATGGGGATATGCATTTGATGTCCATCTAAATGCATTTTTCCCTCCATTAATTCTGTTACACTTTATTCAATTGTTCTTTTACAATTGGCTAATTAGTAAAACTTGGTTTATATCAAGATTTTTGGGCAATACATTTTGGTTACTCGCACTTAGCTATTATATCTATATCACATTTCTAGGATACAATTGTGAGTATACTCAAAAAAAAAAAACAACTGATTAACACGATTAATAAAAATTTTCTTTTTAGGTATACCTCATTTGAAAAACACCCGATTTATACTTATTCCTTTGCCGATAATATTTCTTTTTTATGTAGTAACTATAATAATAGGTTGGAATGTAACCGTCTCATTTATAATGTTTTACAAATATAGAGTATACTAGCAGTTAGGTTATTAATAATTAAAAAAATATAAACTAGAAATACAGTAATATTTTTATCTGATGCCAAATTAGATTCCTAACAACAGGGTTATTTTAATTGGATAAAACGCTAAACCGTTTCATTAAACTCAATAAATTATAAAGAAGCGACTTGACTTTTTATATCATTAAAATAGCATTGCTAAGCATAAATTGTTTACATTAAGAGGAGGAGCTTGCATCTCTTCAGAAATAACAGCTAGATAGGAAACTCTTGATCCAGTTCTTTAGAGCTAAAAGGCCGCTGGCCTAAAGCTATTGTATATCATTCAAGTTTTATGGCGCAAACAGATTACGATGGTGACGGGGAAAGACATTAGTGCTAACACAAAAGGCAGACGCGCGGAGAAGTTAAATTTATAAAGGATTCCACAATCTGTTTGTGTCTTACGTACACGAGTCGATCGACTTGCAATCCCTGTTTCAAACCGATTTCACAATAATCGCGCCCACAATCAGTTTGCACATAATAAAATAATTATTGTGTCCATGATTTGGTAGAGAACAGAAATTGCTATTGAACGGTAGTTTAAAGGGTCGGTGGCTTCACCCTTTTTGGGAATGGGCTGAACATGAGTTAGTTTCCAAGAGTTGGGATAATAGACAGTTGCGTGGTTGCGCTTATAACCTCTCAAAGTTTATTAAACAATATCTTCGTGACTAAAAATTTGTGGGCAGAAAGCATCGATCAATGTTGGCAAAGGTTACATTTTGATTGCAAACTGGTTGTACGCATGTCGACTCGTGTACAGACGGCCTGGCTTGTAGGCGTGTTCGAGAGGAAAATACTTCGGAGGATTGTTGGCTCCTTATGTTTGGAAGGATGATTCCGAAGACTCTACAATGAGGAGATCTACGAGCGCTAGCGCGACATAGATGTTGTCAAGAAAATAAAGCTCTGTAGGCTCCGGCGGACAGGGCATCTAGCTCGTATGACTGAAGATAAGACGGCTCGTTCTCTGCGGTAGGACGTATGCGGTGCGACAACGAGGGAGATCCAACCTTCGCTGGAAGGATGGCGTAGACCAGGACGCTCAGAGCTTAGGCATGCCAAACTGGTTCACATCGGCTCAGAATCGGGTCCGGTGGAGAGAACAGTTGCGAGAGGTCAGCACCGGATCTCGGTTGTAGAGCCGTCAAAGAAGAACAAACAAAGTTTTTAAATAGAACAAAATTATTCTTTCCATTCATTTTTAACGTTTTTACTCCAAAATTCTGTTATAACGGGACATTTCCGCAAACCGTCAATCAATAACTTTAATACCTGTTCCAGAACTATTCTTGTTCTATTCCCCGCTAGGTAGCTCCCGTGTACTTATTTTGACAAGTATCAAACCATTCCGAGGGAACTATTCCCGCCAAAACTTTATTTGAACTTAGAAGAGCGCGAATGCAGAGTCGGAAAGGTTTTCATTTTAACAAAGAAATAAAGTGCTGGTGCAAAACTATCAATCCTCGACCTGTGCTTTTTAAACTATATTTAAATAATTTAAAACATGGTGATTGAGAAAAATCGCGGCCCGGAATTAAGCTGGGTAGGTCCGCCAGAAGAGAAATGTTACATACCAGAATTGGCCAATAAGGATGTTAAATTTTACAAAAAATGCATCTATGGTCACTTATCAATAAAAAGCGGTGATTTTGTGCTGGTGTCAGATGCAGAATCTGCAGATCCTGATAGTGTTGATGGTTGCGATGTTGCGCAAATAATCTGTTTGTATGAATTAAATCAAGCCGGAAAAGATCCCTTCCAAGCATACGTTCAATGGTATTCTAGGCCAAAGAATGTTCCACCTAGATATTTTGATAGCGATGATATTTGCATAGATCTTGATCATGAAGTTATCGAGGATTATCGACCATATGACCGTAGTATATCTGTGGAAACTATATTTGGTATGTGTGTTGTAATAAAGGGAATTCCAGAACAGTCAGTATCGAGTATATTACAAAATAATAAAAGTCGCTTTCCTGTATTCGTATGTAGATACAAATTTTGTAAAGATAAAATAAAATACAAGTTAATCTCTCTTAGTGATTCAAGAGAAAGATCATGCAAACCTACTAATGATCACAAATCCAGAACGCCAAAGGCAAGCACAGTTAAAACAAAACAAACACCAAAATCCAAACGTCCTGAGGAAACTAATATTATGGAGCTGGAATTTGTTGACGTCAATGATCAAGGAAATTTCGAAGATAAAACAGTTACACCAATAAAAATTGTTAACAATGTTGTTATGAAGGTTCCAAAAAGTGGAAGCTCTTCCGAATATAAAAATGAGGTAAATGCCAACTACTTGCTTTCACCTGTTGCGAAGCTAAGAATTTCAGAAAGAGAATCGAAAGTTTGCAGAAATCTCAGTCCAGCTCTAGAGAATGGCTTAGATTGTACTGCTGATTCAGACATAATGAACTATTCTATTATACAAAGTGTGTCCTTAACACAAAACGATATAAAAATAAAATTACGACTATCAGGAACTCAAAGCGCTAAGAAAAAGCAACAGGACCGAGGAGAACCCGACGGGAGTGCTGAAACCAAAAATTATCTCGAGAGTTTGGACGTGTCGCCTCAAAAACGCAGACGAGGATCAGTTTTGGATTATGGTATGCAAACACCAGGGAAAGAAAAGGCAGCTAAATCATCAGCAACTACACCTTCCCATATAACAGAAACGCCACGTCGAAGAAGTATATTAAAAACACCTAGTGACCGCTTAAGTGTTGGAGTTAGAACACCTAGACGAAGCATACAATTATCGAATATAGTCGAAGAAATTACCCTTGATAATGATGAACCCACGCCAATTCGAAGAAAACGAATCATCCAGCCTTCTGCTACAAAACAGCCAAAGACACCAAGTACAAGTGAGAAACACAACAAATTACCTAGAACAAAATCGGATTTAGACTTAGCAAGAGAAAGTCTCCATGTTGGATCCATTCCCGAAAGTCTCCCATGCAGAGAAAATGAATTTCAAAATATTTATAGTTTTTTAAGAGGTAAAATTGAAGATCAATGTGGAGGATGCATGTATATTTCTGGCGTTCCTGGAACTGGTAAAACTGCGACCGTTACTAGTGTTATTCAGCGTCTAAAATTGGAAGCTGACAGTGAAAAAATTAATGAATTTACTTTTATCGAAATCAATGGAATGAGACTGACTGAGCCGAGGCAGGCATATGTTCAAATTCACTTGCAATTAACTAACAAGACTTTACCATGGGAACAAGCTCAATCACTTCTAGAGAAACGATTTTTTACTAATGCGCCACGTAGGATAACTACAGTTTTACTTGTAGACGAATTAGATATTTTATGTAATCGACGACAAGATGTGGTTTACAATTTGCTCGATTGGTCAACTAGAAAACAAGCTCGGCTTGTAGTAATAACGATAGCAAACACCATGGATTTACCTGAGCGATTGCTACTTGGTAAAGTCACGTCCAGATTAGGATTAACACGATTAACTTTTCAACCATATTCACATAAGCAGTTGCAGGAGATTGTTGCTGCTCGACTCTCGGGATATGATTCTTTTAAAAGTGATGCTATTCAATTAGTAGCTAGAAAAGTGGCGGCCGTATCTGGAGATGCACGCAGAGCATTGGATATTAGTCGAAGAGCAGCTGAAATTGCAGAAGGAGATAAGAAGAATAATAAGGATCGTGTCGTTGTAACTATGGTCCATGTCCAAAATGCATTGGCTGAAATGATAGCAAGTGCAAATGTTCAAGCTATAAAAAGTTGTTCCCGTTTCGAGCAGTTATTTTTGCAGGCGGTATGCGCTGAGATTACTCGCACCGGTATAGAAGAGACGCAATTTATGGGTGTCTACTTGCAGTTTGAATCGATAGCATCATTTTCCGGGCTATCCCTTGTTACGCCTGGTCATGCTCTAAGGATTTGCTCCAAGCTTGGATCTCAACGCCTCTTAATATGTGAACATTCTAGGACTGATTTATACCAGAAGATATTATTAAATGTTAGCATTGATGATGTTCAGTTTGCCTTACAAGGAGTTAATAATTAGGTTAAATATATGTAAACAACATTTACTTTCCAAAATAAATTTTAGTTTTTAAAAAAATATTTTTTTAATTTCTTCTTTGATCCGCTAGCCCCGCAACAGATGCGTTACTGGCGGTGCGGCCAGTCTCAATTACATATTTAGCCTATTTTAGTCGGTGTCTCAATTTACTGGAGAACTTCACGGCTAAAATGTTGGTGATTAGAGACGCAAGTGCTTGCTCCGGCATCAGTTATGTTGTTATGAAAGAGCGGCTTGCATGGAGTCTGGAACGGTGCCATCATGACCGCCGCTAATCGTTATGACGACATCGTCCGCATAGCCCCGGCTATTCAGGTCGAAAAAAAACTTCATCAATCACGATTGACCATAAGAGGGGTGATAGGACGTCCCTTTGAGGACTTCATCTGATCGATTCACCATTCATCTCAATCTGCTTCTGAGAAGCGACGTGATCCATCTCGCAGTGGGTGATAAATGCCTTTTTTACCGCGGCTTCATTGATCGCGTCGAAGTTAACGTTGTCAAACGCACCCTCAATGTCTGCCAAGGGCCAGAGAGAGATTTCCACTCACACGTTCTCTTCTTACATATAATACAAATATAAAAAAAGTATAAATTAAAATATTGTATCTTAAGACTTCCTTTATTAATTCATTTTCTTCATTTATTTTACAAAACTTATATTTCCTATTTAATATTATTTCTATAAGATTATACATGTAGCGGGAAAAGCTCAATAATGTAATGATCAATCATAATTATTCATTTTTTGTTTTTGCCTTCTCTCTTTTATTTTAATTACAAGAAGTGTTTTGTGCTTTGCACGTGAATTGAAACTAATTTAAAAAAAAAAAAAAACAATAAAAAATTATAAATCTTTGCAATAAAATTGATAGATGAAAAAAAAAAAGAGTTAATATTTTGTTTTTCATTTTTATATATAGTATATATGAATTCTTATAATCGTAATAATATATTTCCTTATCTAAACGAGAAAAAATAAAAATATTTTTGTTTTACTATACACATGACAATAAAGTATATGTATTTAAGAAAATGAATTTGAAATTATATAACAGAAAAAAATATAACGAGTTATTTTATTTATTATGAAAACGCAGTAGAGAAACAGGGAAATAATTACACTTATAATTACGTAAAAAAAAAAAATAGTTTACGATAAACAATAATCTTTAAAAATGTTATTAGCTTGTTAATAGTGCAATATTAATTTCTTTAACCATTTTTACCCTATGTAACATTTTACTTAGGGCTTCCCTACTTAATGCTTGCGTTGAATACCACACTGGAGAATCTGGAACACACGATCTTTCTGGCTGAAGATAAAAAACATCATTTCGAGTTTTGACACTTTCAGGACTGTAAGTAAAATTTAAATTAAATTAGTTATTTAGTAAATATTAAATTATTTATATGCTTATTACCATTTTGACAAATAAAATTCATATAATTTAACAGGGCATCTTAAAGGATTTTCTTCATTTTCTTGCTGTTCATATACTTTCTTTTTTCTGGGATTTGCATCTTTAAATTAAATTAAAATATTAATATTATAATTGAAAAACTCTTAATTAATCTACCTGGTCCGGACTGAGGAGGATAAAATCTAAGAAGGACATTCCTCTGCCCGGGAGTTTTAGATCCAGTAGGGCTTCGCTTCCAATGCTTCATAATGTGTGAAAATGACAATTGCATATGTTCCTCAACAGTCTAGAAAATTTTATTTAAAAAACAATACAGCTTGCCTGCTTTAGTGACGACAATATTTACCGTGAGATTAAAATGTTTAGTGTTAAAAAACATTAACGTGCTTAATAGAACATGTGGAGAGTGTGCACCCAATTGCTTACATTCCCAAAGATGTTCTTCTTCTACTCTTGTGACAATATACTCTAAAAAAGATAAAAATTACAAAATAAAATTATCCTTTCAACTATTGCATGGAACACCTACGAGAATCATTATATAATATTGAGAATTTCTTAGCAACTTCATCCAAACACTCGGTGAACCTTTCATAATATGGATCAGTGAATATATTATCTATCCTCCCGTTTTCGTAAAGATATTGTTGAATTCCTGTTAAGAATTGCAAGAAAGTATTACAATGTATTATTTTCATTATAATTACAAACTTACCCAAAACAAGATAATAAATAGTATCAGGTGCATATTCACTTCCATTTGGTTTCCTTACTTCTTTAACAAAAAGACACAAAGAGTAATTTAATTCATCGGCTGTTAATTGTAATAATTCGGACTTGAAAGGCTTCCGTTTAAAGGTGCTCTTTTCTAAATCTGAGTTCTTAGTCATAACCCATTGCTTCCAAGCATTCACACCGAATGTATACTTGAGGCACATATTTGCATCGGGCTTTTCTACAACTTCCTTAAGTATTGGCTCCTGTTGGGCTATCACATGCACATCTGATCTGCGAGGCCGTTTAATTGGCGGCGGAACTGGCTGAACCCGATTATTTCTTTGTGTCGGAGCTTGTATAGGCAGCTGAGTCGTCTGCGAGGGTGATGTACTTGCTGGAGATATAGCCCGCTTTCTACCTCTTATTATTTGCCTGAGAAGAATGAGCAAAAGCAGATAAGGATTTATTGTTAATATTTATTTATTTATTTACTAAAAAGCGAGCATTCGATGGACGACGCGGAGTTTTATACAACGACAAAAACTTCGTAACCGACTTGATGTTCGCCGACGATAACGCCCTTTTCGCCGACGCGGATGCCGAAGCAACGAACATTTTATACGACATCTCACGCATCGCTCAGTAATACGAGTTAAAAATCAATGCGAATTTTTTAAGGATCTGAAATGTGGACAGTGCTCAAACCGGATCGCTTTCGAAACGAGACAGTTAGACAAAGATGCGATCAGAAGACACTGATCAAAGAAGAAATACAAAAACATCGACTACGGTGATTTGGACATGTTTGAATGACAACCGCTTGCAACGTCAACTTCTCTGTCAAGACCGTCCCGCATACTGGAGAATTCAGCGATCGGCATCGAAGAATATCGAGGGGGACCTGAAGAATCAACGATTATCAGTTACCGAGGCTTGAAAAAATCGGCAAGAATGGAAACACCAGCGTATCCGTTGCGGGGCCAGCTAACGGATCAAAGAAGAAAAATAAGACGTGACTTAAGTGAGAATTCAAGGGCTAACATAGCGTATTCTAATTTGACTTCCACTTTTACGAGGGTGTTTTTTCTAATCATGTTATATAACTTATTTCTTAGTGAAGATCAGATCCATTATTATTATGCTATTAATCTTTTTTATGTATATTTTATGAAAAAAGCCAAGATTACTTATGCAATGTTATAAAAACACTCACCTTTGTCCATCAATCATAATCATTTGATGATGCATTTCACTAGAATCTTCAACGATAGCATCTTCTACTACCGGAATGTGTTGTTGTTGCTGTTGTGGTTGTTGTTCTGGTGTTGAAATTGTAGTTGTAGTCATTGCAGACTCTAAATCAACAGTTGGCTCCTCACATTCTGTTGCCATTTTTAAGGCCATTTGCAGTACATCTTCACCAAATGAATTACTCTGTTCTATAGTTTCTGTTGGATAAACTTCAACTTTTGTTGGAGATTTGTCTCTCTTTTGCTGTGCTGTACCTAGCTCAGAATCAGAATCTGATTCATTTTTCTTTTCTTCAGCAACCATTTCAGCCATCATAAGAAGTTCAGCTTCAAAAGGATCTGTTGGTGTTTTCTCCTGGATTTTTTTAATTTCTTTCATAATACCCTCCGCTGAGTTACGCGTTGTTGGTATAAAAATCGGTACAGGAATTGGAAGTGGTATTGGAATTGGTACAGGAAATGGTGCCGAGTACATGTACATCGGCTGTGGTACATATATAGGAACAGGAATAGGAATAAGAATTTTCCTTCCTACTTCCTCGTCTGTTTGACATTCGACACTACACGGATGAGGACGACAGCTATTCCCTTTTGAAATTGATGCTGGCTTGCACATGGTTTGTTTATTTGCTACCTTTGGTGGGGGCGGAGCAACTGATATCATACAAGTTTTAAATTCAGTTTTAAGTTTTTCAGATTTATCTTGTCTGGTCAATGGTTTTGGTGATGACTTTGCTGGTGGTTCTGTCTCTACTGTATTAACACCGAATGATCTTTTAGTAGTTTTCGTGTCTGCATCTGCAGTGTTTACACCAAAAGATCTCTTTGCTGGAGCTTTTGTTTGAGTGTGGATAGAAGCCGTATTCAGCGGAAGTTTCTTAACAGCAACTACTGGTGTAAGATTAAAATTAATTTCTTTTGCTTGCGATGCTTTATCGTCAGAAGACTTGCTTGTTGGTAATTCGCTTGAAGCTGCCTTAGGTTCTTCAGCAGGTGCCGTGACGTCTGTTTGTACGCTTTCTGGTTGTGAAGTTGTCGCTGTTTGTCGAGATCTGTTCTTTCTTAAAATCCTCTTTACTCCCACCCCACTTGTATTGTTCGTATCTGCCAGCGATTCTACATTACATATAACAGGCAAAGAGGCTGTTTTTTCAGGTTCCTTCTCTACAGCTTGAACAGCTTTTATTTTAACCCTTTTCGGCACACCTGTTGGAAAAGGAGCATTTTTCTTTGATGCTGAATCTTTCACTCCGCTATTACTTAAAGGCCACGCCAAACGTCCAAATTGATTTTGGAAAAGCATTACGCATTGATATGTGCAAAAATTTCTCAATGAGGTATCCGACATTGTTAAATGATATTGTGGACAGGCCTGCCGCTTGCATTGATCGCAATTTTGCTGTCTCATTGATACTGCATTGAGAGAAACACCATATAGAGTTAAACAATTTACAGAACAAAGCATTAATGTTTGTGCTCCACACTGCTTTTGGATCATATCGAAATTGTATTTTTTCACTTTGCACCATTGACAAGCAACGATTTTTCGTGTTAAAGCAATAAAGATATTCATACAAATTTTACAACAAAATACTTTTGGATTTTTTTCATTATAAAGTGTGTAACTCTCAACACTTTTTCTTTCAAAATATTTTAAGCACATACCACACTGATCTGGGAAAAGATTATTAACAAACTTAAAAGCTGAAAAGCAGGGATTTGAACAAAATGTATGATCACGATTATCCAATGATATTTCTACTCGTATTGGCTTGTCGTTACTACAAACAGCGCAAATTCCATTATTAGCTTTCTTTTTTGGATTGCATATTTCATCGTAACGGCTCATGCAGCCTTGACTGCAAAAGTCCTTAAACTGCCCTTTATCTCCAACTGGCGCTAAAAATCCCTCTTTATCTTTGGATATATCTTTCTGACAATAAGAACACACTTTAAGGCCTTTTTTGAAGCGATCCAAACAGGAAGTACAACAAAATTGTCTTATCTCAAAACCAAATCTAACACAATACTTTCCTAAGCTTTGTAATGGGACTTGACTCTTACACATATGGCATTTTGATCCAATTACATTTTGATACTTTCCAAGGCATTGTTCGTTGCAAAAATCTGCTGTTTCCCATTGCAAAATGGCATCATTTATTTCAATTGTAGCATAGCAATGGGCACAGTGACGAATAAAGCTTGATTCTCTTTCTATTCTAGCTGCATCAGCTTCTTCTTGAGATCTGGCTACAATTTTATTTTCAGCTTCCGAATGTGATGCGGTCGGATGACTTCCCAATTCTCGGACACGAACAGATCGTCGTTTAAGTCTGCAAATACTAAAGTTATATACTATAAGTTTATATAAGTCATATTTCATTATTACCTATATCTTTCTGGTTCTTCTTTACTCAGTAGATTAAAGCAATCTTCATTACAAATATAAAGTGTATCATCGTCCTGCTTGAATTGATATCGACATCCTTTGGACTCTTTACAATGGATACATGTTTCGGGTGTTTCTTGTGCCATTTCCTCAACAATATATTTCTTTCTTCTAACAATATATTTCTCAATATTTTTCCCGATAAAGCTGTTCATGCAGGTTGTAGAACACAAGTAGTTATAACTACCAGTTTCAGTGCTTTTAAACCGAAAGCAACATGAACGCTTCGCTCTACATCGGACACAACTCGACATAAAACCAAATATTGATGAAATAACTATTTTGCGGGCAGTTAAAGTGAACACATCTTTACTAGTGGCTCTGAACGAATGCACACATTTCAAATCACATAAATATTTCACTTCTTGATCCCTCAAAAGTTTGTATTTACATGATTTTATTTTGCGGCATTTAAAGCAACGATCATCCTTAATATCAGTTGACAATTCTTTAATTTCATTTTCATTCAGATCTCTACCCTCATCAATTTGCGGCTCTGGGGCGTCTTCTTCAACAGCAGTTTCCTCTGGTGTTGAATGTCGTGTACCTTTTAATAGGAATAATTAAATTTATTTTATATTATTTGTGTCAAAACGAAAATAACTACTCACTGTGCCTCTTTGTCTTCTCCTTTTCGATTTTTTCTGCTTCCTTTTCAGCATTTTCTCTAGCTAAAATAGCCTTTTCTTTCTCAGCTCCTGTTAATACCTTTTCAGAATCAGGAAGCAAGCAAACATCTGATTCTTCAGATTCCTTAACATCTCGTACAGTTTTCTCTTTTGCCCGTTTTTTCTTTTCTTGTGTTGAATTAGAAGCAGTTTCTTCATCTTTAGTTTCTTCAACAAGGGCTTCTTCCTGTTGTTTTGTAGTTTCAGCTGATTCTGCAACTGATTCAATATTTTCTGAAACATCTTCCATTGGCACGTCATCTTCTTTAGTACTGTCATCTTTTTCTATTTCTTCTGCAGGAGTTTCCCTCTGGGCTTCTTGTTCTTCTTCTACAGGCATTTCTTGACTTGTACCTTCTGGAGAAATTTCATCTTTCTCTGACATTTCTTTTAAGTGATCTTCTTCAGACTCTTTCTGGTTATCGTCTTTCGGTTTTTCTTCTTCCGCTTGATTTAATTCTTCTTTCGAGGATAATACATCGCCTGTTTGATCTACGTCCATAGGCTCCAATAATTCTGCATTCGAATCTTCCTTTTCTTGTTGCGTCTCTTTTTCTGACTCCAAAAGATCTGCGATGTTGTCTATTTTATCTTCCTCGGTAGTTACATTATCTATTAATGAATAAGGCATAATTTATTAAGTTAAAAAATAACGCCCAAAAGTAAATTTAAATATAACATACCTTTTCCAGCTTCATCAATTTCTTCCAATTCTAACTCTTTTGTTTCATCAATTGCAGCTTCTGCCGACGATTTATCATCACTGCCTTCATTGAAAATAGCATCTAACTTATCCTCGATTGAGGCTTCTTCTAATGCAATAACTTTATCCGCGGGAAGTTTTTCATCACTTAATTGGATATCGATATTTTTAAATGGTTCTTCCGTGCTATCCAAACTTTCCTTTTCCAAATCTCCATCTGCACTTTCAGTTACATGTGTTTCAGGGTCACGACTTGTACTGGCTTCTGCAGTATGTTCAATTTTATCAAAAGGATCATCTGCACCCTCATTGGTGGAAGTGTTTTTAGAATCGATGATTGATTGCATTTCAACATCTTCAAAATCGATATTTCTAATTTCAGAATCTTCGTTATCTTGTGATGAATCATTTGTCGGCTTTTTTGCAGTATCTTCTACAAAATTCACTGCCTCACTTTGTTCTTGCTCTTCCTCAAGCAGTAAAGATTCCATATCTTCACTCTCCGGTACAGATTTTTCCAATTTTTCAGTTATTGCTTCTTCGGTTGGTTTTGTTGTTGGATAATCTAAAATCTCCCTTGCTTCTCTCTCTAAAGTCTCTGGAGTCTCTAAAATTTCCATCGTTTCACTCTCTAAAGTCTCTGGGGGCTCTAAAATGTCCAAAGTTTCTCTCTCTAAAGTCTCTGGAGGCTCTAAAATGTCCAAAGTTTCTCTTTCTAAAGTCGCGGCAGGCTCTAAAATCTCCGAAGTTTCTCGCTCTAAAATCTCCGAAGTTTCTCTCTCTAAAATCTCCGAAGTTTCTCCCTCTAAAATCTCTGGCGGCTTTTCTGCTTCAGGTGTAACCTCCGATGTATTTAAGCTGACTTGTTCTTCTACACTAGGAATTTCTTCTTCCTTTTTTACATCTTCAAGATTTTCTTGTGACTCTTCAGGAACAGAAATAGCTTTTTCAATATCTTCTAAAATTTCTGCATCCTTCTGTTCAATATTATCTTCAGCCATAGGTGTGCCTCTATTTGTTCCGCTATCTGAATTAAAATCATCCCCAAATATATCTTCGGGTCGGGTCATTTGAGCTATTGGTGTTTGACTCGGGTGTGTATCAAGATCCAGATCTTTTGGGAGACTCATCTCATCTTCAGAACCTTCAAATTCTCTAAGCTGTTCTTCAATATTGGAAGCGATATCCTGCTCCGTTCTTTCGTCCAACTCTTCGCTACGTGGTGGCTCTGCCAAAAGTTGGTCCGGCATCGTGCTCAAATCTGTACTAAATACAGAGTCTTCATCTAATGACTTCGCTTTTGTTTCTAAAAGTAGCAACGGTGCCGTTTCTGTAAGTTTAGATTCTATATTATCTTGAAATAATGACTTGGTTTGTTCGGGATCATTTATTATTTTCTCATCATTTTTGGCCATTGGTGGTAAATCACTATCTTTTTCAATAGGTATTCCTACTAATTCATTTTCATCGTGAATTTCTGAGAACTTCTCCAAATCTAATTCCTTTTGAGAATCTGCAAAACTATTTAAAGCAGGCTCTTCCAGCTGGCTATCTACTTCCATAGCTGCAATATTATCTTCTTGCAATGATGGTGGTGGTACTTCTGAAGTTGATGCACTACTCTCAACATTGTCCAAGGGTTTAGATAAATTTGAATCTAAAGTCTCTTTTATAAGGCATTCTTCTAGAAGATTATCTTCAACTAGCTGTTGCTGTTCACTTGATGGTTCATCCATTTTCGTTTAACATTCAAACTGAAATTTATTGCATTAATAATGAGTAATTGGTGTAAGGCTAAGAAACTAATGAAGAAATTTATTAAGGCATTACTAATTGAACTAACACTACTGATTCTGGATAGCGAAGGGTACTGGTTAAAAATTAGAGAAATCCCCCCCCTGTAGGAATTTGTCCTTGAAAGTGTTTCTTTAGCAAAATATGTTAATCACTACTTTGTTTTGATAAAGCTTAGAGCAGGAAAACGATGCGAGCGAACGACAAATGAATTAAGCCCCTTTAACACGACGATAAGCCCTTGCTAAAAAGTAGGTTCAGCTCGCACATACGAGGAAATGATAGTTGTAAACCGACAAACATTGCAGACATTGATAAAGTGTGCGCTTCTGCGCTTGGCAAAGATGGAATTATGGAAAACAGGCAGCATTGGACATGGTTAGTACTTAGTTGGGAGATTGCTTGTTTAAACGAAACTCGCGTAAGGACGAGCAACAAAGTAGCACAAAGTATCATCGCACGAAATCGCAGGGAACAGACGCAAACACTTTTTTGGACAAAGCATCACGCCGGCTTTCGGATAATAATAGGATACCATAGTTCCCCTTGGACTGAGTCTTCACCTAGCGGACCTCTTTATTCATCTGGTAGTCTCGTACTGCATTTGACTGGTTAGTGGGATTCTCTTGTTTTAGGAGGCATAACACCTCGACGAGTCTGTTTCCTGCTAGCTCCGACTGTTGTGACTCAGCAGGCTTTTAAAAAAACTCATCCATCCTAGAGTTCAAACACATGGTTCACTGCCTCCTTCAGACTACACTTTTAACATCCTTTTCCTATTTTCGAGCTAAGCTTACTACTAGACATTACACCATGATGTGAACGACATGGCGGACTGGTAGTATAAAGGGTAACACATAAGTTTACAGCCTTTTCACGCGCATGTAGAGGTGAGAAATTACGCATTTGTTGCTACAGAAGTATGCATCCTCACGTATTTAGGCCCTTTAGAAACCGCACAATAATGGAGCAAAATACACATTTATGCAAATTATCCACTGTTCAATCTTTGCAGACCTCCCTAACTCAATCAATAAAACCCTTCGTGCCCATATATGTATTTTCGACAATCCAACGACAAGACATCAACTTGGACACAGGTGCACGAAATTCTATTTTTCCCAACTCCACAATTCTCGAAAAAGCGTCCGCATATAATTAAGATAATTCTTGCGAAATTTAGAACGTAATTCAATTTTGATCGACGTTTGTCGATGTGATAATCCCAAACGGTTAAAACCAGCTCTAAATCGAGTAAAAATAGAAAAAATTTAATTACGATTAAAAAGTTGAAGCCTCTCCAACAGTATACGAATACGAATACGCTTCCAGTGGACGACCAGCCTCATAGGAAAGGTGTTGCCTTCCACCACGACAAAGCTTGACCGTACCCGCCAAAAAGGCGGGTTTGGTTGGAACATTTTGAATCCTACACCCTCCACGGTATAGTCCAGATACAGAAGCGTCAGCTCAATGTTGATGTTCTCAATAATCAATGGTAAACATATCGTGTTTGAACTCGTTTTAGCTATAACCCTGAAACTGCTAAAAAAACTTATAAATAGTAGGTTATGTTCTATGCTTTTCGATTACATTTGAATCTTTTTAAACTTAAATTATTCGATTCACTTTCAACCTTTCGATCTCTGGATTGTTCGATTCGGCCATGTATAAGTGGATTAGAGTCAACGCTGACAAAATTTGGAACGTAATTCATTGTTGATCGACTTTGTATCAATCAACAGAACCAAAAAATATAAAAACGCCAAGGGAAATTCGACATACACCGATCACTCGATGTTTACAATACGATACATCGAAAGCTGCGATGTTTCAAAGAGCTATTTATTTACTCGATACATCGAGTATTTTCTTAAAACATCTAATCGAATAGAAAGACTGAGTACACTTTTGGAAGGTCCTCCCCCCATCCACTCCTTAAATTCCCCTTTAAGATATTAGGAGTGGGGCGGCCTTCGTAACAAACTCAATGAGTGTTACAACTGGAAACTTCAAATACCGATATCTCGAAAACCAAGCGATATCGAAAAATTATATTTAACACTTTCGTGTTATTTAAGGGTGTTTTATCAAAATTCATCTTCAAAACTGGGTGTCACGCATATCGTATTTACCCCGCAACCATTATGTATGAGAATTTAAATGAAAATACCCACTTTATAAATTTCAGAAATTTTGTTCGATTTCACTTTCATCGAGCGACATAATCGAAATTGTTCGTTTTCGCCTATTCGCTCGTATTATGTTCCAAGTAGTTCCGCGATTATAACGACGACAAAAGCTTCCGAGTAAAACAAAAGCTTTTGGTTGTTGTTGTTGCTGTGCTGCAATCGCTATTTTAGCGGGCTACTAGCACTGATAGGTTCATATCCTAGAAATTTTTCATATTTTTTAAAAATAAGTTGGGTCATACAATTTCTTGTCGATAGAAATATGTTTCAAATACGAAGTTCAATTGTTTTCAGTATTCGTTGCAGGTTAATGCGTTTCCGCTTAAATCGACCACACAAAAAATCAAGTGGTTTTGTGTCGCAACTACAATATTGAGAAGAAAACATATGAAATTCCAATTAAATCTCCTAGAAATATCTAAAAACTCAAAAACATAAAACAACAGAAAATTTTTAAGTACAAAAATATGAAAAAAAATAACTTCCCGCCCAGACTCCTTTACTATTGGCCACACAGCCAGAATAAGTAAGGCCAACCACGGTGAATATTGGGAATGAATTTCACTAATTGCCAAAATAAAACATATTAAAAATTTTGCTTTAACATTTTGCACTTGAGTAAAAATTAATTGCAAAGCATTAAAAAATGCAATAATTCACCTCTTAATTATGCTGATAATGAAAAAAACCAATGTAATGCACGACAGATACTATGCGTCAAAAAATTTTTTTGATGGCAAATTACTTTTGTTTCAATGGTTTTTATGCAATTAACACTATTTTAAACAGTTTTAACACAATTATATTCACTGTTTTCTATTAAATAATCAATTTCTGATCAAATATATATATAGAAATGTCACCAAAACTATTTGGCATTAAATAAACGCCGAAAACAAACGCCAGCCATCTTCTTGACTAGTACAAAACGATACGGCTATCTAGGCATTAATTCTATTTAATTTTTGTACGTATTAAGTAAAAAGTGCGTTCAATACCTTGGAAAATTTAAGCCTTTTTACTTTTTTTTAATGTGATGTAGTTTTAATATGTAGTTGATTAATATGCAGATAAATGTAAAATTATTATAAGTTTTTCATGAATTAAAATGAAGCACTATTTATAAAATAAAACTTTTCAGTATTTGGTAACTTAACACACGTCCAAAGCTGTCGCCATTGCTCTCATTTGACACTTCAAGAAATCTTGATTAGAGGAACAGCACGGGGGAGTAAATGCTGAGATCCGTCCTTATGCAGAAAATATTAAATATACAAAAAATAGCTTATTCCTTGGTCGAACTTTCAAGCCCTTTTTAGAACAATCTAACTATTTGACTTGTATATCGCTCCGAGGAAGTGTCTGCCCAATCGACACCCTCACGGACCGCTCGAACTAGAATTTTGCTTTTCTGCAGTTAAAACAACATTTAAAGCTTTTATTCTTTATTTCTCGGAAAAAGTACAATTATAATAAGCAAATGTTTTTATATCCTAAAAATATGCATATAAAAAATGTGTCTATGAACCGATATATAAATAAATGACAGAAAACTACACATTAAAAAGTTTTTTTTCTCAACGAACATCAAAGCAAAAATAATCTTTGGTGGTTAAATAACAACAAAAAAACTTGTTAGTAAATGCGAAATCACATCTTAGAATGCTGTGTTTGATTTGCTGCGACTTCCCCGGGTACTGGCGCCTCTGGCTTCTTCATATTAAATATTTTATGTGAAATGTGCTTGTTTTCTGAATGTTATCAATTAATAATAATAATAAATTGAGACTTTATTATAATAACATAATAGAGAGCTGGAAATTATTTCTTCTTAGCGTTCGGGCTGGTCGACTGAAAAACCGATGAGGCTGACATTAAATTCTCAATATATTGACCAAGAACTTGATTTTCTGATCTTAATTTTAAATTTTCCTCCTTAACACTATCCACACGTTGAGATAAATCATCTAAAGTATTTTGCAGCTCTAAAACTTGAGAAATCAATCTAGCTTTTTCCTCCTTCTCATCGGGGCTAATGTCAGGCTCCAGCGAATGATGAGAGTCTGGGGTAGAACTTCGATTTGTGTAAGATGATTGCAGAGAATCCATTGAGCGTCCATTTGGAATGCCTCGCTGCTCACTGTCCTCATTAATTATCACTGGAAAAATTAGATCATTTCGAATTTTTTAGTTGTTTTAATTATTGCAAAAAACCCCCCATTACCTTGAGGGTCATCATCGGCAAGCGGAATGTTATCGTCTTGTAGTTTACCAATTAGTGACATTTTATGCAAATAGATTAAAAACAAATTATTTGAGTTTTACTTAGACACTATCTAATTATTGTTTTATATTTTAAGAAAATACTTGAAAAAATCACAGAAAATAGGACAGTGACAAATCAGGCAAATATCCCTTTGCTACTGTCACTTTATTCACGTTTGCAATCTTTGCAATAAAAAGGGATTTTAACAAAAAAAAAAATCTTCTTGCTTGTGAATTTCATGTTTTATAAGTTGGTAGTCCGATGAGTACGTTCAAGATGGATGTTGATTTTAATTAAGGAAAGGGTAAATTATCTAACTCCGCCATCGTCTACAAGTCCACGGTGTGGAAGGCGGATGGTGGTCGACCTGCCGAATTGACTAGAATCGGCAAACCGTAGAAACTAGGGAAGAATTTATTTAATGGTTTTCCGTACAAGTATTACGTTTACATGCTTACTTGAAGTATACTTGAAGTAGGTTTGAAGTAACAAAACATGCATGTAAACCTGTCCTGACTTCAAGTATACTTGAGTCAAGTGAATCACAAAAATTTTTCTACTTGACTTGAAAATATATCATGTAAACTCGTTTGAATACTTGAAAATTTCATGTGTATTTTGGCTTAGATAAGAATCATTGTTAACCAACACACTGAAACCTTAAATGTCAGTTCAAGTAAAACTCAAGACAGTTTGAAGTCAAGTAAAAGAACCAAAAACGCTACTTGAGATTTCAAGTAAGTTTCAAGTGAAGTACTCAGGACAGCATGTAAACGTAATAAAGGTAGTTACCTGCAAATTCTAAGCCAGTTACCTAAAAATCATCTTATTTTTTTGGGAGTCTAGTCTTTGGGAGTTTAGCCCCTATTCTAAAGTTGTGACCAGTCATAAGTCACAAGCATGGACGAATCGAGCTTACTTGAAGTAAGTTACTTCTTATAAACTTCTTATTTTGATTTCTATATCAATGTTAACAAAAGTTACGTCTACTTTACTTCTACATCGTTCTCGTGCTACTTTTAATTTACTATAGACCTTCAAGTTGTGACTCGCCACACACTTCTGATTGCGTTATGTCTTGTGATTGCTTTTAGAATACCGGGTATAGTCTCAACCAATTTAATGTAGATTAAATATTTATAATCTCACTTTAAGAGAAGAAAAGTATGTAAGGTGTAGTTAAAACTTAGCATTAATAAGTTACGGAATATCATAAAAAACATATAATTGAATAAAATAAGAAAAATTAAACGTTTGTTAATTTTTTAAAACATTTTAAATTTCAAACTGACAAAAATTAGATAACGTTTGCCAGGGGTACCAAGTTTGAAATCACAAACTCCTTCAACTTTCATATGGAATCGAACTAAGCCTATCTACCACTAGAAGCAGTGAAATCGCTTTTTACTCTGGCCGTACGAAAAGGACTTAAGAATTTCTTTTTCTGCCGTCTTTTGTTCTAATTTTCATTCTTTAATAGTGCAATAAAGACTCTCAAAAATATTATTACAACAAGTTCCTCGATTTGCTCATGAATATAAACACTGTTAACCGATCAAGTGATTATAAAAGTTGAGAAATTTTCTGTGTTGAAATTTTTTCTATGGAATCTTTATATCCCTCAAGTGAAAAACAAAAATACAAGCGAAATGAATTGCTCTCTTTCTAATTAATATAAACTTTCCCATCACAAAATTTTATGTTGGCGCGCTCTCCTTTTCTAACATATCAATGTCACTTTAGCATATTAGAAAGAGATGCACTAATTATTGAATTGAAAATAAACAAGTGAGGTGAAAATACACCACAGTCAGTCTCCAGCAGAGACGTAAAAAAGTGTAGTACACTGTTAGCGATGAATGTTATTGACAAGTAAAATGATGAAAACGTGAGAAAACCTTTTTGGAAAGTTAATCTGTGGCAAGTTTTTGGACGTTGTTTCGTGCTAGTATCAAGAGGTTTATTTTGGCTGAACGCTAAGGATTTTGCAGCAAATTGAAAAATGGCAGATTTCGATGCTATTTACGAAGAGGAACAACTTGATGAGCCTTTGGATGATCGCACAGTTGCTCCTGTCCCTGATCCCATTGTCATTCGTGGTGCTGGAAATATGACAGTGTAAGATTGTTTTTTTAAATCATTTTTTATTGGTTTTATCCATGTTAAACAAATTTGTATTATTTTTTATGTGATAAGAGCATGTTCAATCAATCATACTTAGTTGTAAGAAGATGTTGAAACACCATGCAAATGTGCGACTTGGTGAACATTGCTTGACTCGGAATGGAATATCTGTCTACATTCGAAACGCTCAGGCTGTAAAAATAGCACAGCCGATGTAGGCTGTATAGTCTAGAATTTGTGGTAGACTTGTTTCCATATCAGTCTTCAATTAAAAAATACTTCCGCACTCTTTATTGGATGCATTGCTTCATTCCATTTGTTCGTTTAGCAACGGGTGATTTGTGTCACAAGAGTTTGTTGGCAAACATTGGACGATAACATGTGCAAATTTTCACATTTTTTTTGTTTCATCATTCAAATTACAATATATGAATATATGCGATCTTTGTTTGCAAGTTATTTGTGTTTTGCGAGTTAACGGATTATTTTTGGAAACAAGTTTTCATGTCTTGAATATTTTAAAACCCTAAGGCGTTAAAAAATTTCCATGATTAGTCGTCTAGAGTAGTATAGATTACTTTGTTAACGCTTACAATGAAAGTTTCTTGTTTCTTATATTGCGACAAATATTTTATGTAGTAACACACTGTAGTCTGATGAAAGGAAAAAAATAGCAGTATTTGAATTTATTATTATTGTATATCTATATTGATATTAATTTCAATATTTATCCATATAAAACAATCTAAATCTAACTTAGCATAAAATTAAGGCTAAGACAATTACGCTTCCCTAGGTAAAATGCTTCCAAAGGCCTCAAGAGAAATCCGAGAGCTTTTGCAAAATACTTCTACCGTAATTCTTCCTATATCTACAGTAACTACTAATGTAAACAATAAATCTGCATTAAAGCAATAGTGAGGGAGACCCAACCTTCACTGGAAGAATGGCGTAGACCACGACGCTCAGAGCTTAGGGGTGCCAAACTGGATGAGATCGGCTCAGAATCGGGATCCGTGGAGAGAACAGTTGCGAGAGGCCAGGACCGGATCCCGGTTGCAGAGCCGTTAAAGAAGAAGTATTGTCCGCGGAATTGATTCAACCAAATTTTGGAAAGATATCAAGGAACCATGTCGATGTTCGCAGGTTGTCTTTTGGCCACTCAACATTTTTGATAATGTTAAAGTCGGGACTGCACACTGAGCAAGGCAGAAAATTAACATTGTCCTGCTTCAACCAGTTCAATTTTCTCCTCCATAAATCGAATCAAGTTTCTCTGGAGGAAGTCAATATAAGTGCTGGTCGACTGATTCATATACAATTTCTAAATTGGTGCGTCCATACCAGGATATGACTCCCCAAACTATGACCATACCACCTTGACCCTGCCCTTGGGTTTTGACCATGGAGATATGCGAACTTTGACCATCCCATTCGGGAAAAGTTGAAAGCTACTTTCATCCGAGAAGAGCACTCTTCTCCAGTCTGTGCCCGTGGCGCTCCCCAATTCCACTTCTGCTCTCCTTGCCTTGGCCCTCTCCAGATTAATTGGTACACAAAAGTCCCATGAGTATAATAGGAATAGTAAGGTCCATCCTGAAAGAGCCTCCATTAAAAAATAAGGCATTATACAACTGGGTGCCCCTGGGGCTCAGAGGAGGTCGTTAAACGACAATGCAAAACCTACCCACTGCCATACAGCCATCGACACGATAACTTTACATCTTGGCTTGATAGGCCCGATCATATTAGCCCATCCCATTCAGGGCATCGTCCAGTGGCCACCACGAGGAGGTTATGATCGCATTTCCACCAGTCCGAGATAGTTACGGCACGTGCTTATTTAAATATTTAAATACAATACATGTGGTTTCCCCTATCTCGCTGGTGACATACCACCAACAAATCCATTAGACCCGGAAATATACACCCCCCTCTGGCCTAAGAAATGCGCTTCACTTTTGACTAAACCTTCATTTGGCCCCTTCTTGATTATAAGCTATATAAACGCTGTGCTGTTTCCACGGCAATCTTACGCCCGCAAGACCAGATCAGCCCGCTCGACTAATTCCTTCTACCTTCTCCACAGCATAGAGGTAAGCCGGTTTGTACTGTCGATTGTTCTTATTTACAGTGCAGTATCAATTAGTCTAGTCTGGAAGATAGTAGAGAAAAGAATAAAAGAAGTACCAATGCCAATGGGGAGCCTTTTTCCATAGGGTTCCATTCGATATTACCATGACAGAACACTGACCTAGTCGATAGAAGATATGGTTTCCTTTCCTTCATTATTGAGTTTTCAGGCGATGGTATGAGAGGTCGCGTCGGTCGAGAAGGCAGTTAAGAAGGAATGCTATCTAGTTGGAATTTGTCCTATTAAAAAATGCCTTATCACATAAGATATTATTGCCGTGGAACTTTGTGAAATTTGTTTCGGGGATTTGATAAACTTTAAGATTTTAAGAATTGCCAATTCAAAACAGGATAAATTTCCAAGAAGTCTGTATGCTGAATTATACGAACCAACCATAACCTTAAACTGATCTTACTTCTAAGATTTAATAATAAAAATCCAAGAGTTTATTTGTCTGTCTATGATGTCTTTGGTAAGAACAACTTAAGGCACTTCACCTCTAAATTATTTTTGTGTAGATAAGACCTTCGATTGATTCTTTACTAAAGGCCTTCACAAAATCGATAAGATACGTCCGCCCTTGTAGACAATTTTATTAACTTGTTTTGATAAAATTTCAGTGTATGTCGGATTCCAATTTCGCTGTTGCATTAATTCTGTCATGTGTCTTCCGAAATCTGCATTGATTTTTTAGAATAAAAGTAATACCATTAATGTATTGAAATATAAAAAATATATGGCAATTTTATTTATAAATATACAAAGATTGTTGTTCACAGTAAGTTGTCGAATACAAGATGGAAATTCTATAACCTTAATGAGACAAAGGTCAATCTTCCGGTAATTGGCATTTATAAGGGTCATAATCAACCTAATTATGCGTCAAATTGTGAAAAGGACATTCGATATATATCATAGGAACTTAATACATCAAAAATGTCCGCGATGCCGCTACGTCAAAGCGCGAGGCTTGCTGCATTTTGCTAATATGCTCCCTAAGGCTCTGTGCTCTTGTGCTCTGTAAGGATCCCTAAGGTTCATTGAGAAGAATTTTTGTAATATTTCGTCAAAGTAATCATCCCGCTACAGGCCGAGAGCGTGGTCTCCTCTAGGGCATTTCTCCAAGTTTAATGGCCCCTTGCAGCATATCTCCAGTTCCGAATATTGAACATTGCCTCTGCGTCAGCAGTCATAGAGTCTGCCCATCTGCTGCGTGCATGCCTTGCATTATCGAGACCATAGGAGTAACGTAGAGTACCGTCTTTAGCAAACCTGTGGAATGAGTTGGAGGGGATTGAGAGGTCATTTATAAAAACTATGAAAAGAGCCGGTGATAGAATTGAGGAGATGGGTTGGGGCTAGATTCATTGCCATTAGACGTCACCCAATACTACCTTGATTGAACGGCCAGAAAGAAAGCTCTTAATCCAGTTCTTTAGAGCAGAGTCAAAATCAATAGCTTACAGCTTAGCCAACAGAGCGGGATGACATACTTTATCAAAATCCTTGCAGATATCCAGATAAACCAGGCCAGATTCACCAAATCGGTGTATGCTTTGGTTGAGATGGTCTGTTAGGCAAACAGGAGGTCGCCAGTAAATCTTTTTGATCTAAAGCTGTACTGTTTGTCGTCCAATTTGTGATGGCATTCAAGATATCTCATAAGCCTCTTGTTTAGTATTCTCTCCATAACTTCTTCCTCTCAGATGTTGCATATGAGCTCAAAGTAATCACGTTAGTAAGATTTATCAAATTTTTTGTGGATTACTTTTTGGGTTTCGCTTCTAGATAGTGGATTTTCATCACCTTTGCAGGACTAGAATTAATAAACTAAGATTGGGCTTATTGATGGCAGTTCTAAGCTCAGAAAATACCCTTTGTGCTACTTGTCCGACATGTCGTTGTCTCGCCATAGTGCAATGTCTAGTAGTATGTTTATTTCGAAGCATAAAAAAATTTCAGATTACGAGGAGTCAGGAGGGAGTTGAAGGAGATGGCGATGAACCCCGCGTTTGAAATCCTGGATGTTGTAGGAGTTCGGGAATTCAGAGTGTGTGAGGTTGTTCCAAAATCGGGTTGTTCTATTTATGAACGAATGCTTTGTCTGTAATCTCCGGGAGCTGTAAGCAAAGGGATCACCCGACGGGGTGATCTGGCGTTGCGGTGTTGAACGGGCTAATCTGATTAGTCGAGTGAGATGTTATTCAAATGTTATTATGATTTAAATATTCATTCATCAACTTCCTTCATCAATTTCTTAATTATCACTCAGGGTTAAGTAACAAATAAAATATATTTCATGTCTTCTAACTAATACTACTAATGCCTGTAATTAACGGTGTTAGTTTAAAGGTATTTTTTTTAAAATTCTTATTTATCGTTTTAGCTTTGGCCTAAGTAATCGCTTCAATTCAGAGTTTCCCTCAGGATTAGTATCACGAGTTGCACCAGAAGAATTTAAGGCAACAATTGGCCGAATAAATGGCATTTTAAAAAAAACACTCCCAGTTAATGTAAAGTGGTTGTTTTGTGGCTGTGTTTGTTGTTGTTGCACATTGGGATGCTCACTTTGGCCAGTGATTTGTTTAAGCAAAAGAGTAAGATAAAAAAAAATTAATTTATCTTAATTATAATAAATCATAATCATTTTTTTTAGACACAAATAACTTTAGATAAACTCCTTGAATGGGAAAACAGCCATCTTTATCATAAATTGGGCCTATATTGGCGATTAAGCAAGCAGCAGTGTGATTCTAGTTCAATGATGGAATACGTATTATTAATTGAGTTTATACCCAAGACGCCGATATATCGTCCGGATTAAGATACAATTAGCTTTAAGTTCATTGAGATTAAATATTTTTTAATTATATTAGGATTATAAAAGTTGAAAAAATAAAAAAATATTTTTGTTTAGAATTAAATATTATTATTTTTTTTTAAGTTTATATCAAATTTAACAAAACAGCAAAGAAATGAAAGTTATTTGAAAATAAGAAAACAAATGGAATATAAAAATCCTGAAAAAAAATTGTAAAATATGTCTATAAAAAAAAGAAGGAAAGAATAATGCAGTTATTAATGTGATTTAATCATTTTTAAAGGCGAATGAATGAAATTAATAATTATTTCCTGACAATATCTCACTTTTTATGTAAACTAGCACTAAGTAAAAAAAACAAAAACAAATCTATAACTGAACGACAAAAAAAATGTTCTTATTACAAATAAATGAAATAAGATTTATTTTATTTTTCTTTCCAACTAATTCTGATAATGTGTATTTTAATAATACCTATTTAACCTTCCTCTCAAATAGTACAGAGAAGTATTAGATTTGAAAATTCGTTTTTATTTAAAAAAAAAACGTTTGTTAATATTACTAATTATTATAAAAAAATAAAAAAACAAAACAAAATCCGCAGTTAATAAAATTGATTTTGTATGGTAAGTTCAATATACCCACAACAAACTTGTATGTACGCTTTGAGTGTTAGTTTTATTGTTTATTAATTAAATGATATAAACTACAACTAAATAAAAAATGTAATGACACACAGAGAGGCGATTTATTTTAAATGATTTATTTATTTTTGTTCATTCCTTTAATTGCTCATAATGTTTATATTATATTTTTGAGGCTAAAAAAAAAACAACAAAATGTCATATCGGAAAATATTGTTTTTTATAAGGTTGAATCGAGAGTATTGTTAATTCAGCCATTAAAGTTTTTCTGATTTTAATTTATTTCGCTTTTGTCTTTTTTTTTATTATTATTATAGTTCAAAAAATGTAATAAGAAATTTGAATTTAACTTTATTTATTAATGACATAATAATGGATAGTGCCTGAATACGTGTTAGTGTCTTTGATTGTTATTATAAAAAGTTAGTACAGAACTACAACATATTGGTATAGTTCAATAATGATTGATTTGAAATAATTAAAATAGATTTTAATTGATGTTATATGTTAGCTAAAGGTTGCACTGATTGGAATCTGTGTTTTCGAGATGCCAGCGCGAGCCTTGGCGTTCTATGTATAACTAAAATTATACGGGCTGCAATGCGCTTGTTCATTCCTCAATTAAAGCTAAAGAAACCGCTTATAGATCGAGCAGACACCCCCCAAATGAGTCCCTTCATCGGAGTATATAAAATTAACCAATTCCTGTAATTTCACTATCAGGAAGGTTAAATCGTCAAGATTCTAACGCAAATGCTGGCAACAAAAACTTCTGGTCCTTAGTAACTTCCATCAAGAAGAATTTTACCTCTTCCACAACCACGCCATTCATTAATGGAAAGGACGTGATAACAGAGAGCAAATCCATGCCGATTTATTGGCATCTCTGTTCGCCTCCAATTATTCTTTACCCGAAATTGATAAGTCACCACCGGTCCTCGATCGCAACGCCAATTCATTGGACGGAATTTTCTTCAGGACACAAGAGGTGTATAAAAGTCTCAAAGAGCTTGACGTCAATAAATCCACTGGCCCCGCTAATATGCCCCCTATGGTACTCAAAAAGTGTGCCTCACCTTTGGCTAAACCCTTGCGAAAACGTTTGTCATACTTCTCCGGAGTTTATCCTAACTCTTGGAAACTAGCTATGTTCAGCCCATTCCCAAAAAATGTGAATCCAGCGACCCTTTAAACTACTGCCCAATAGCAATTATTTCTGTTCTCTCCAAAATCATGGAGACAATAATTAATAGAAAGCTGATGCAATAACTAGAATCTGATCAAAACAGGCACTACGGCTTTAGACCGAAAAGATCTACTGGCGACCTTCTTGTGTGTTTGACCGAGCATCTAAACCGAAACACCCATAGCTCCGGTGAGTCGGGTCTGGTTGCTCTTGATATTTCCAAGGCTTTTGGCAGAGTATGGCACCCCGCGCTACTGTCTAAATTCCAAGCTATTGGTATCGACTCAGTTCTTACGAACTGGATTGAGAGCTTTCTTTCTGGCCGTTCAATCAAGGCAGTACTGGATGACGTTGAATCTAACCCACACTCCATCTCGGCCGGCGTTCCCCAAGGATAGATCCTTTCACCTGGTCTTTCTAATATTCATTAACGATCTCCTCTCAATCCCCTCCAACCCACTCCACAGTTTCGCCGATAATAGTACTCTGCATTATTCTTACGCCAACGTTAGACCAAATGCCAGACCTTGTCTCTTAGACCGTGAACTCTTCCGTGAGCTCTCTTAACGCGGGCATCAAATTCATTCTTGATTGGTGCCGCAAGAATCGGGTCGAATTTAACGCATCAAAAACAAAATACACCAAAATCTGTGCCGAACTTCCCTCTATTTCAGTGAGCGACAGCTGACCCATCTCTCAACGTCCTGGGCGTGACTCTACCCAATGATATGCAATGGAATGGTTACATATTCCAAATCGCCAAACAAGCGTATCAATGCCTGGAATTCCTTAAGAGATGCAAGTTCCTCCTTCAGACAGCTGCCTTAGCCACAATCTATAAGTTCTACATTCGCCCCGCCTTGAATACAACTCGTATATCTGCGCGGGCGCTCCTAAAACCACCTTGGCTTGGTTGGACAAGGTACAAAACCGCGCCATCAAACTCATTGGCGATAGCACTCTTTGCTCCTCCATCGACCCTTCAAGCCACCGAAGGAATTCTCAGCAAGTTGTATCGCAATTACTGCTCCACTGAAATAAAGACCCTCCTGCCTACACAGCAACTTTTTTCCCGCAACACAAGACTAGCCAACTCGGCTCTTCTCCACACACTACAGCCTTCCTCTCCACTCACATTACGGTATAGAAGTTCGTTTATAAATAGTACAACTCGACTGTGGAACTGTCTTCCGCAGTCGGTGTTTCCGAGCTCATATAAGGGGTGAATTATAAAAATTCAACACTGCCGCAACACTGCAAAATTCAGCTACAGATTTCTAATTGCTGCATTCTGCAGTGTTGCGGCAGTGCTAAGTTTTTGAATTCACCCAACATCTCAGAGTTCAAACGCAAGGTTCAACGACACCTACTCATACACTCTCCAGACCTCTAACCTATCCTTTCTATTCTATCCTTCGCACCAAGCTTACTACTATACATTGCACACCATGACTCAAACGACATGACGGACTAGTAGTAAAAAGCGTGACTCCTAAGCTTCATCGTATCACAAAAAAGGTATTGAACTACGTAGCATTACTTTTTCAATATTGGAGCACTAACTAAAGCGTAATCGGGTTAATATAGTTCTTGACTATTATACACAAAATGTAACATTCCAAAAGATATTGTGTGAATTCAAAAACTCATCACTGCCGTAACACTGCCAAATTTAGCAATTGGAAGTCTGTAGCTGAATACTGCATTGTTGCGGCAGTGATGAGTTTCTGAACTGATCCATTATTACCCTGAAAAACTATTTTTTTAAATAAAACTTCAATTATACAATATAATAAAATGAATCAATCCGATAAATTCACTAATTTAAAGCTTACACTATAAATTATTATGCCATTACCATAAAAGTAAAATTTAATTTACCATCAAGAAAAACAAACCATTGTATTATTTTTAAAAGTTTTCTTTTAAAAAGGATCTTTAAATTTCTGAGCAGTAAAAACTTATATCTAATAATATTCTTCTTAATTAATATTATATTTTAGTTAAAAACTTATCAGTTGTATATATATTAAAAAACAAAAAAAATAAACATTGGAAATAATTGTACAAAATGAATATATAAAAAAAAATTGTTATGTAAATGATGATGAGGTTTCTCCGCACATTAATTGCGCTGTTAAAATTGTAGAATATATAAAAAATTACAATCGTCAAAATGAATGAAATTAATAATACAAAAACAAAATAGAAAATAAATACCACTAAGAACAAAATGGAGGCAAAAAAAACAAAATGAAAAAAAAAAAACAAGATTATATTAGTTATATAGTTGCTATTAGGCAAAAAAAGAGAAAAATAAACTGAGAAAAAACAAATAAAACTTAAAAAAATTAAAATAAAATAAAAAAAAAATCGTGAGAAAAAATAAAAAAAAAATATTTTTATGTAAATATGCTGACAATTATATTGAAAGGACAAAGTATATTAAAAATTAAACGTGATTTTAAGTGAGAAGAAAAATTTATTGATATCGGAAATACAATAAATATAAATTAAAAATGAATTAAAATATATATATATAAAAAAACAATCATATTTTTTCTATTATTTTATGAGTTTCGCTATTTGAAGTCCAAACAGAATTTGTGTTCCGTCCTTAAGCGATCAACGCGAATATCGTGTTCTGCTTTAATGTACTCCGCAAGGTATAGATGTGTAAACACAAGCTGCACCTGCTGCACTCGAGTGTATAATACTTTTAAGTCTTACTTACTTACTTACTTTAACGGCTCTATAACCGGGATCCGGTCTTGGCTTCTTGCAACTGTTCTCTCCACCTTTCCCGATTCTGAGCCGATGTCATTCAGTTTGGCATCTCTAAGCTCTGAGCGTCCTGGTCTACGCCATCCTTCCAGCCGAGGTTGGGTCTCCCTCGCTTGACCAATGTTAGGTGTTGTTGTAGACGAGGCCACCATGTACTTTGTTTTGCTTTCGCTAATGTGCATCCCAGATTTCCTGCCACACGCTTAATCTGAGTGAAAGCTTATTGTACAGCTGTTGTTATTCTAATGATGTCAATGTCGTCTGCATCAAAGATTATCTATTTTCAATAAGATGTGACACTCTTGATTTACTAACCCATTTACAATTCCTTATAACCACATCAACAAAAATCTCCTATTAGTTGAAAAAGAATAATAGTGCTTTTTTTCTAATTAATTCCCTTATGAAAATTCCCATAAAAAAGAAAGGGTACGAAACAACATCACATAAGTTACGCCTCACCCATAAAATGTGTACAATAAATAAAGTCACATTTTTTCATAATGCATTTTCAAAGGCGACCTGTCATGGTATTAGTTGTTCATTCTCAAGCAGTTCGCGCAATGTAAATCATAGGGAAATGTGGAATTGAAATAAAGGAAACACATGTGAAACCCCTACACGCATTACAACTTGAGAATTTTTTCACCCCATAGTTTTAAAGGCGACCTGGAGCGATCGCACTCGTGTTAGTACAGATAACCAGCAAGGTTACAGCCTGATCCAAAAAATTTTTTATATATAATAAGATTACGCCGTAAATTATTTCATTTTAATACAAAATTGTAACCGAATTATTTGAAGTATTTCTATTTGAAGTATTTTTAAAAATAGTAAACTAAAAGAGAGTGTTAGACGTTGCTTTGTGGTGCGGGTATAGTTTTCAAAGTGCTTTTTATGGATTTTTATAAGCGACCCAGAACCAACTGGTTCCTTTGCGTTGTAAGGACTGCGAAATTTCGGGGTAAGAAATATTGATTGCATTTAATTAGTTTTTAGAAATTATTTTATTCATTTTTTTACTCTCGAAATATTTTTAAAAATGGGTAAGCATCATATTAATTGTTTGGTATGTGGTGCTAAAAAACATGACAGTTTAGAAGTGAAATTTTTTAAATTACCAGTGAATAGTGCTAGGAGAGTGTGAAAACATTCGGCATAATTTCATACAATGAAGTAAAAACTAAGCTTCTGGCTAAGATAAGCTAAACTAAGCTTATTCCCAGGTTGAGTTTTTAATTGGCCATGTTTGACTTGCCTATGTGATTAAATTTAATTTTAAACCAAAAAATTTCATTAAATTATATGCACACCCTGTAAAAATTGTGTTCATTTCCACTTCGTTCCTCATCATATTGCATCCTTTTCTTACAAATAGCTTTTCTATCGCTATTTATTTCTTACAATTCCGGCAAGGTCGTTTAAATAACCGTACCAAGGTCAAAAATAGATAAGCGAAAACGTCGAGAGTGTCACATCTTATTGTAATAGATAATCTTTGGTCTGCATAAGCCAGCCCACAAGGAAAAGGAAACATACAATCATGAATGCTGGAAACCTTCCGAGGAAGCATTCTCGAGTTTGGAAGCATTCCCTTCCGTGCTCTAGTTCATATTCTTTTTATCCACCCATGTCATTGGATGGAAGACTAAGAATGAAGCATTTGCGGAAATAAAATTAAAAAAATTCTCTGTACCTTCTCTGGGCAACGAACAGGAAGGTTTCCTTATTCCTACCAATAGGAAGCATTCTCAATTTTCCTTGTGGGAGTAGTTAGATGGACTTGTGGAGGATTATTCTCTTTGATGTCACGCCCGAATCTCGGATCACTTTCTCCAACGCCAGGTTGAAAAGGAGGCAGCCCAGTCCGTCCCCTTGTCGGAGTCCATTCTAGACAATGTTCCGGATACGTACCAAAACAAAGCGTCTGAAATGGTCATTTTACAGCAGTCGTCACAAACGCATTTTGTCTCCTCAAAATGCCAATTGCGATACGCCTCCTGGGGCATTATTACCGAATACGATTCGATTCACATTTATCGTATATATGGTATCACCGAAAACGATTTGCACACAGATCGTAACATTTCTCATCTCAGTTCAAGCGTTTTGTATGGTAACACTTATCTGTCGATTTGGTCTTAATGGTAAATATAAAACTTAGACAAAATTGATAAGCTTTTTTTTTAAAATATGGCCCCCGCCCCAGTTTCTCGTGACGAAGGAATACTCAACTAGACCTAGATTATGTTATAGAACTGGTTCGTAACAGTTGAAGAAATGGCAATGGTAAAATCCCAGATTCTGAAGCGCTGAAAAGGAATGCCAGCGCGCCTCTTATTCATATCCCAATTCCTTTCCTTTTAACACAGACACAGGCTTTTACTTTGTTGTTGAAGAAGCGCAATTGAAGCTGGGAAATTGAGGCTCTTGGAAGCTCCTGATGCTTTTGTTATCCATTGTATAAATATTATCGCTATTATTCAACCCATAAGTATCTTTCAGTCACAAATAAGGGGAATAATAGAAAACGTGAGAAAAACAAAACAAAAAATTGGAGTATAGAATGCGTGCTTCCAGAAAGCTTCCATAGCATATGAATTGGAAGCGCTACATTCTTGCTTCTTTGGGCAGCGCTTGATTAATTTCCCGCTGGGAAAGTAAAACATATAGATATATCTGAGACTTTATAGCTCAGTTTAAAGCATTTTGATCTCTTAGTCATGGCCCCAAAGGAAAGTCTAGTGGAAAAGGGTTGTTATTGCGTCGACTAAATAACTATCCAGAGCTTATTCTATCACATTCAGCCTACATCTAAAAACGATGATAATAGTAGCCCCTCCAACTACCATCCAATCGAAATAATTTCTATTCTATTGGGCAATAACCAACAACAAATTCAACCTAAACATAACCAAATCTTAATTGATTGCTCCCCACACTCGAGTATTTGTCTTGTGAATTCCTAGAGTGTAACGTGCCTGAAAGGAGGTTCGGAGGCTTTGGAGGTGTTCCGATGGAGCAATTTTTCTATTGCTGTCTCCTAAGCCTAGGGTATTTCAAGATAGTTGGGCTTTTAAATTTAGACAGTTGACTGTAATGAGAGAAAAAGTTGTGTAGATGTTATTGGAGATGAGACAAAACAGTGCTTTGGAGATTTTCGATTTACACGATTTTTGCCGCGCCGATCAAGAATATGTTCGAAGTTCCTTTTGATTGAGTTGATGAGTTTGTAATCTTAAAGTCTGGTACTTTAATTTACTTGAACCAACGAAGGCATATGAATAACGTAGCATACTGTGTCGTCAGCGAGGTAGGGTTTCGTTTCGACGCCATTTAATACTATTTTGATGCAAAGGGAAGAAAGGAAGATCTTACTCCAGTTCTTCAAAACTGAGTTGATATGAATAACTTGGAGTTAAGTTTAGCAGAGCACGGTTGAGGATGAAGTGAAATTCTATGGGCGTTAAAATCACTCGCAGCAACGAATTCGTACTCCGGGGTGGGAGGATAGGAATCCAGAGATATGTGCCGTAGGAGCTGATAGGGCTTACATTGTGGCATAAGTATTTATTATTAAAGAAAATAATTAAAAGTAACTAAAAATATGTATTTAATACTAATCAGCAACTATTTATAAGAATCTATTTAACTCTAATCTTCATTAATATACACAACATCAGGTCCCGAATTTGCATCCGATATAAGAAGACTTCTAGCCCCCTCCAACAGAAGACGAGTTTGCTCCTCAAAGCTTTTTAGAAGGATTTCATCTTGCTGCCTTTGAAATTCATGTTCTTCCTGCATTAGCTCCTCCTGTTTCCTAAAGAACTCAGTCATAAGTTCTCTTTGCATTTGTCTTAAATTTGTTGCTAGTTCCTTTAAAGCTCTCAGATAATTCCCTTGGATTGGTTTCTTTTTAGGATCACTTTCACGTTCTTCAATGTCCGGATAGAATGTTTCAGGTATGTCGGATTGCATCTTTATCCTTTTACGCCTCTTTGGTAAGGTAACTGCCCGCTGTGGCTGCATTGGTGGTAGATGCATTGAAGGCTCAGGAAAATCTGGAACGATACTAGGCGGCGAAGGTGGAGGTGTTGGTGAATCTTCCAGTGGTTCTGAAATTATTAAATGGAATATTATTATTTTGTTCATTTAAATATTTTTGTTTAAATTTTATTAATTAGCTTCTTACGATGTGCAGAGGAACTGGAAATCCTTCCGAATTTCGAACAATGGACAAGCGTTAGAAAAGAAATCGGTAGTTAACTACCTTGGGATCTGGATGGGTCAGTACTTGTATTTCAATAGAAATATAAGCGCTGCTCTGGACAAGGCAAACAAGGCGTTTTGCATGTTTTGATTTGCTATTAAGCCTTGATCAGAACGATTTTAATTTATGATTGCCCAGTGTGGTTCAACATACCATTTTTTATATGGAAAAGGATTCAAAAATATTGGACCAAGATGAATAATGTACCGCAGGGCATGCCACAAGTGATACATTTTTAGCGAAGAGGATATGACGGCTCAGGATCTCTTGAGGTTCAGTATAAGAATTTCAGAAAGGAATAATAGAGATGCTTCCAGCGTTTTTATCCCCCGCCCCAGCCCCGCCAAGATTGTTTTAGAGGTAAGCTATGAAATTAAGTAAATTAAGATAGTTTGAAGATTTTTAGGTTAAATAAATATAGTTTTAAGTTTCTTTAAAAAAATTTCTTAGAGTTAATTAACATTGTAATGATTTTTTATATAAAATGACAAAAAATAAATAAGTTTCAGCTGAAAGGCATAGGTTAATTTAAGATATAGATTAACTTCGAATATCTGCTGATGGCTAGTAAGTTAGATAGAATAGAAAAGGCTAGAATAATCAACTTTAAGCATTACACTGCAAATGTAAAGTGTCTTGAAACGTGCTGTGTCTTAGGAGTGCTGTTTCAATACAAAAATGCGATGCTTGACGCAAATTCTCGATGTCTCACTCCGCGATCCCCTTCGAAACTAGACAGCTAGACAAAGATGCGATCAGCAGACACTGATCGAAGAAGAAATACAAAAACGTCGACGATGGTGGTTTGGACATATTTGCTGAATGGATTATAACCGCTTGTCCGTACCGTAGACTGAAGAATTCAGCCATCGACACAGAAGAAAACCTGGCTAAAGAATATTGAGGATGACCTAAAGAATCAACGATTATCAGTTACCGAGGCTCGAGACGTCGCCAAAAACCGGCAAGAATTGAAACGAATCGTGAATAGAGTTCGAGACCCAGCGGCACCGACAGCAGTATATCCGTTGCGGGGACGTCCCACTCGGACCACCAGCTAACGAATCAATGAAGAGGAAGAAGAGGTAAACAAATTTATAATCCAACTTTTTTAAGTATTTTGCTGTCACATATGATTTTGAAGTGAATTGAATTCACTTTTGAAACTAGCAATAATGTACGAAATATGGAACACCAATAAATTGCCATAAAAAATTGCCTTACAACGGGCGAACACCAGCCGCTTGTCTTTTTAAGGGCACATGATGGCCGTAGAGTTTTAACTATTTTTAGTGGGAGCTTACCTCCTCACGACGGCCAAATTTAAGCAAAAGATTTAAATTGTCAAGTACTGAGCTGTACAAACGGGCAAACGACGGTTACTTTGAGCCAAAAAAAGAATCTGCGCCAAATGCATGGTTGATGTATTTTATGGGAACTTGATCATTTTCGTTATGTACAAAGATCCTTTCGATTTATCCTGCTTAAAGGAATCAATGCACGTTACTATTTTTTAAATAAAGCGTATGCCTGTCGGTGTATGAGTGTGTGTTGTAGCCGTACAGTCAATTTTCTGATGGCCGTCATATGCCCGAAGACTAGGCTGCAATTACGGTCGGTGTTCGCCCGTTGTAAGGTCATATTTTATTTTTACTCGGATTGTCTAATATCAATATCTACTATCGTTTTAGTAAATAACATGAAGGGTACAGGAAATTTAAGCTATTTTACGAAATTTATTAATTCTGAACCGAACGATAGTCATTGACTGAGTTAATAAAAGTGCGGAAAAATCAGAAGAATCACTTTTAAAATTTTGCCTTGAAACGACCCACTTACACTGCAAGAAATAATCTATACCTGCTTAATTATTTTCTGTTTAATAAACATAAAAACTTACTTTACATAACAACATAGATTTGCTGAAGATGCAATTATCAATTTTTTTTTACTTCACGTGCTTTAAATTGTGGCTGTAAAATATTTTGCGCATTATTTATCGAGTGGTAATTCTGTTATCGACTAATTACCACTACTAATTTTGAACAACAAAAGGCAAAAACTCGAGTGGAACAACAAGATAAAAATTACCAAACGAATCAATCAAAACAGATAAAATCAAAATGGTTCACAATCCACCCACCAGCCGCAAACGGCCAAAATCTAAACAGAACTTCTCGAGTACTCCGGGTCGAATTCAGAGCAAATCAATCCGCCAGCGACGACAACGACGCAAAACTCATAACAGTGGACAAAATGACGAGAAGACAAGTTCGAAATTGTGGAAAAATGACTCCGGCCTAAGCCCAACTAATTTGCTCAACAAGTGGAAATTGGACACAACAAAACAAGAAGAGATAAAAGATATATTTTCTAAGCATGAATTTAGCCGTGGTGGCAACGAAACCCACAGACAAGCACAGGTGAAACATATTTTTTTTTACGGGGAATAATTTTTACTTACCTTCAACAATTTCTTGCTTAACAATAGCCAAATCGACGCCGCCTTTAACTTCGCTGATGGTTGGCGTGCCGATTTCGTCTGTAGTGGTTAGTGCTGTTGTTGCCGCAGTGCCATTCATTCGATCGCCCAAAATTCGATCCAGCAGGTCGTAATAATCACAGGTTTTCGGAATGCCACCTGAGTTTGAGTTGTGCCTTTTCGTGGTGACGTAAGACGACTTCAAGAATTTCCATTTAGTCCAGATTTGCTGGAAGTTCTTCTTGCTGTAGCCGCGCGAGCTCATATCCGACTCGACGAATCGAAAGATCTGTTCATTGCGAAACTTTTTCTCACTAATCATATCCAAGATATTCTTTTCATCCATTATAGTCAATAAGGTCTTGATCTCCGTCTCTTTCCACAGGTTTCTCTCCATTTTCGCCAGTTTAACGGATTTTAATTAATACCAATTAAGACAACAAAAGCACAAAACCCAAAAATGCTGGACTTAATCACACTTACAACTCGACTCAGTTTGAGTTTAGTTTTGAGATTGTTTTAAAATTTTCTAAATTGCGTCGTACTCCGGGGAACGAGTTTTAAGCCTAACTAAAGTGACTTGCGAGACTCCTCTTGGCGTGTCAGTGACTGACGGTGGTTAGAAATTGCTGTTTATGCTCCTATAACTGATGTGGCTGTATTCAACACGCCAACCGTGTTCAATACTGCGGTATAAATGACGGAATAAAAAGCGTTTTTCCCATTCAAAGAATACGAGTACATTCAATTAACTGGACACGGTGTACACCAGCGCTGTGCATGTATCGGCTTTCGTAACGAATCCGACTGGAAAGCTGGTTCAGTATTGAAAACAGTCTTCTCTACTCTATATCTGCTGTGTACACCATGCACAAGTATATTAGAGCCGCGCCACCAATGCTCTTGTATTCTGTTTCTGACTTTCAAGCCCACTTTATTGTGAACGCGGAATCTCAAACGCGGTAACATGGGGCCCACAACTAGCGAGCCACAAACGCTGTGTATAGTACAACAAAAGTCAGAAGAACCACCGCATTACCTTGCTCGTGCATTGTGGGGCCCCCGAAAGAGCTCCGCATTATCATATACAACAGTATCTAAAAAAGCCTCGAGTTTGGATTTTTTGATCTAATCTGGGCGGTGCGAGGAGGGTATCGAGTGGAGCTCTCGTCACGGAACGTTTTGAATTCGTTAAGAGAGTTGACTTTTAAGTTCCAGCGCCGAGGTTTCGAGGTTCTTTGTTCGCTTTAATTCCCCGATGGATAGGAATTACGAGTTTATGCACTCTGCTCACTCCGCGTGCAGCAACCACCGCAATAGTGGTTTACGTTGAAGTTTCTGCCTCCTGTTATGAGTGAGTTCACCGCTTCAGGTAGATGTACTCAGGTGAAGTTTGATTTTGAGCAAGTCAGTAAGTTTTCAGGTTTTGATGGGGAGTTGTGCGTTTTTGTTTGCTGGCTTTCATGCTGAGAGGTTGGCGGATTTGACTTAGTTGCGAGCTATGGAAAATGTTGTAATTTCAGCTTACGAGGTCACTCAAATAGAAGCGTTTTTATGCATAGGGGACAGCTATAAAATTGGTTAACTTTATGAGGGCGAAAATAATTTGTTGATTATAATTATATATTGGTGGGGTGTAGATAAACAAAGACATGACTCTTGTGGAATGATTTTGGGTCTAAGTCCTTTGATATCAGCTAGAATTTTCTACACAAATAAATACAGTTGAAGATCAAAAAAAATAATCCAAACCCATAGTTATCTTGAAAAAAATTTCCTCCGGTGAATGTACGAATGGTGCTAAGTTTATAATATTTTATACTTCATAGATTATCGCATGACCTACAGAAAGAAGTCTGCTATGAGGGCAAAGCTTTGAAGTCTTCGACCCCATTATGTACTGTTTGGACTATTTGCATCACTTATACAGACATTTTTTTTGTTAATATTTACACTAGATATTGTTTTATGCATACATAGTACTGGTATGTGAAAATAAGTATCAACTAATTAAAGTCAGTTTCTTAGTTATGCGTTTTTTTAATATTTAATCTGCAATTAGTGGGAATGAACAACATTTTTAAAATGTGGAAAAATAATAATAAATGTTATGTGGTCTTAAATATTCTCAGATCAAATTATTTGTCGAAGGTGCTGATAAGATGGACATATGTTTATTTTAAAATTAGAAATTAATATTATATTTTGTGAAAACTAAAAAAAAGTCATCCCATAAATAATGCGGTTTTTCCAAATGCATGAACTGAAGTTCGGCTTGGGAGGGGTTAAACAACCCACATCAACTTGTTATACATAAATACAGGTAGTAATTTTACCTTGTTCTTATTCTTAGTACAAAGTTCGAAGTATGGTGTATTTTTGACCGTTCTAGAGCATATTCGGTATTATTTATTGTACGAGTTCAATAAAGGCAACAATGAAGCTGAAAATGCAATAAGTGCTAATGCAGTCTATATACACGAAAATAACCAGTACAAGTTCAAGAATTTCCTATCCGGAAACAACAGCTTGAGCAAATTGCTGTGACAAGTGTGAAGTTAGTCGGGGAAGTCCTGCGAACCCTGGTAGAACAAAACCCCTTCGTAACCATTGACGAGCTACCGGAGAAGCTTGGATATGGTAATTAAACCCTTTATTGGCACCTTAATGCCATCGGATAATTCAGCAAGTTGGGCCAATGGGTTCGTCAAAAATGTGGGCTCTTTCCTTACCGTTACATCTCAGAAATGAATCAAATTGTGACTGACAATGAAAAATCAATCGATCTAGTTGTGAGTAGTAATGAAAAGGTAGATCCTGTACAAAAAAGTAAAGCGCAGAAGGCAGAGGAGGTAGACAAAGTAAATACCCCGGCATACAAGGCTAAAGCAGGTCGTCGTCAATGTGAAGTTATGCATGTGTTTGGTACGATATGATTCACTATGAACTGGTAAACCCTATTATTATTTTTTATTATAAGGAGTGAGAGGGCAACCCATATGGTGAACACTGCGGCCAAGTTAGGCCTATTGTGTACGTACCCCACTATCGGAATAGACTATCGGCCTTCCGAATGAAGGCAAGAAGGTCTTTAATTGATGAAGACCGGACTTGGGCAGGGCTTAAGAGCTCTCTGATAAACGTTCTTCTTCTAAGCCAGATCAGAGCAGGACATTCACAAAGAATATGTGTGGAAGTCTCGTCGCCTTCCAAGCAGAGTCGGCATTCTGTCTCTTGAGACAGTCCTAGGTTGTGGAGGTGGTACCGCAGACGCAGTCCTACATGGCCAGTGAGATATCCCACCAGCAGCCTTAGATCCGCTCTGTTTAGAGTAATAGTGCCTCTTAAGGCAAAGGGTCTTATAAGATCTTTAGCCTGTCTAAGACCGGGGACTGACTCTCAATAGGCTAGGTTTATTCTCTTAATCCACTCTTCTATCAAGGACTTGGAGGTGGACCAAGAGATGCCACAGAAGGGTTCTGGGCCCTGGAACAAAGTCTCAGACCCCTCCCTCGCGAGGCTGCCTGCAGCCTCATTTCCCTGGATACCCCAGTGTCTGGAGACCCAGCAGAGTGAGACCTCGGTAAACCCTAACCAGAACATAAATAAATAGGTATACTACTTGAAGCGTATTAAGTCAGAGCTGGAAGAAAATCGACAGTTTTTGGTTTCAAGACGATAAGCGTTCTTTCATCAAGACAACACACGTCCACATACAGAAAGAAAGCCTTTACAGAAGCTGAAAGAGCTTGAATCGGAAACGACGCCTTATCCACCATTATAACTTGTTCCGCAGTTTACAAATGAAATATAAACCGAAACTCGAGCACCGGAGAAGAAAGTGGGGCCCCACCAAAATGGCGAACACGAAATCCCTCTTGGGTTCACCGCCACTTGATTACACTCCATTTATATCGGCCTAATCACAGGGCCTATCACTTTCCCAGACTCACTTTCCAATCACTGTATGATTTGTGTATGATTCGAGCATTACACGGTGGGGCCGCGTTTTCATACGTGGAAATGGTATTCTTGCACCGGGCGCAATTTCACGGGGGCGCATTTTCAAAAATTAAAATTTTTAAAAACATTGAAGAAGTGTTTCCGTGACTTCATTTTCATATATTAAAGGAACAACAACAAACAAACGACAACATCAAAAAATCGGATGGAACTTTTGTGACTTCTGCCCATGAACGCCTGGAGCGGTGGAGAGCATTCTTCCACCAGCTGTATAACCACGATCCGCCGCAAGGTCCAGCACCCGAACCACCGATTATCGAACAGCCGATGAATCAGTTTCTCGATACCGAACCAACAATTATCGAGGTGAAGACAGCAATAAAATCGCTGAAAAATGGAAAAGCGCCGGGAATAGACCAAGTAACCGCCGAGATGATCAAAGCTGGAGGTGATGTCTTATCACAACGACTTCATGTCCTCATAACACACATATGGCATTCGGATCGTGTCCCTTCGGTATGGAAGAAAGCGATCGTTGTCCCAATTTTGAAGAAAGGCGACAGTCGGGAATGCAAGAATTATCGCGGTATTAGCCTTCTTTCGATCGTCGGTAAAGTATTTACGAAAATAATACAATCGAGGCTACAGAAACATCGAGAGCAAACGAGCCGGGAGGAACAAGCGGGATTTAGACCACATCGAGGATGCATTGATCAAATATTCGCCCTCCGTCAGTTAATGGAAGAAAGAATTCGTTGCGGCAAACGAATTGTCGTCGTTTTCATCGATTTCAAATCCGCTTTCGATTGCATCGATTGGAACAGCTTGTGGAGAGTCTTGGTAACCGAACACGTGCCATTGAGAATCATCCAACTTCTCCAAGCGTCGTACGATGGCTCAACCAGCAGCGTTCGTATTCGAAACGACTTATCCGAGGAGTTCCCGATTCAGACGGGTGTCCGACAGGGAGACGTCGCTTCGCCACTTCTCTTCAACGTTGTGATCGACGCGATTATGCGCGAAGCATTCGATGGACGACTCGGAGTTCAATACGACGACAACAACTTCGTAACAGACTTAATGTTCGCCGACGATAGCGCTGTTTTCGCCGACACGGATGCCGAAGCAACGGACATCTTATACGATATTTCCCGCATCGCCCAATCATACGGGTTAAAAACAATGCGGAAAAGACCAAAGTGCTCACAAGATGGATCAAGAGCCAGTGTTCACCTCGATGGAACCCAAATCGAACAGGTTCCAAGGTTCAAATATTTGGGATCATTGGTTGAGGAAACGAAAGTAGCATCGACGGCCGACGTTCACAGCCGTATCGGCCAGGCAACAGCAACATTCGCCTCGCTCAAGTGGTGCATATGGAAACGAGCAAATATCTCCATCAAAACAAAACTACGTCTTTACCGAACGTTGATTCTTCCGATTCTTCTTTATGGATCTGAAACGTGGACACTGCTCAAACCGGACGTTAAGAAGCTCGAGGTCTTCCAAATGCGATGTTTGAGGCAGATCCTCCGTGTCTCACTCCGTGATCGCCTTCGAAACGAGCTTGTCAGACAAAGATGCGATCAGCAAACACTGATCGAAGGAGAAATGCAAAAACGTCGACTACGGTGGTTTGGACATGTTTGCCGAATGGATGATAACCGCTTGCCACGTAAACTTCTCTGGCGAGACCGTCCTGCAGACTGGAGAATACAGCGATCGGCACCGAAGAAAACCTGGTTGAAGAATATCGAGGGTGACTTAAAGAATCAACGATTATCAGTTACCGAGGCTCGAGACACCGCCAAAAACCGAGAAGAATGGAAGCGAATCGTGAATAGAGTTCGGGACCCAGCGGCACCAACAGCAGCGTATCCGTTGCGGGGACGTCCCGCTCGGACCGCCAGCTAACGGATCAAAGAAGAAGAAAGGAATTCATTACCACGATTTATCTTTCCAGTTTATTTTCTCGATCAAGTTACGTTTGTCTCCGACTTATCTGGATCCCGCCGTTGCAAGAAGTTACAAAATTTATCGAATTTCTTTTGCTGTACTTTGTCATACAAGAAAAAACGGGGAGATTTAACCTCCAATCGTGCAGGAACTTACTCGAGATTTTAGCTTTGAGATTTTCATAAAATATCTGCTCATGTTAGTTTTTACCCGAAAATGCTTTATTCAAAAAGTGAAGGAACAGGCCTTCATCTTTGAGAATCAGAAGTAAAATATCAGAAGAAAAGTCAAAAATATCAAAAGAAACATCTTTTATTTTCACTTTTAGAAAATTCTTAAAAAAGTGTCTTATCAACTCACACAAAGGAAAGAAATTATTTCGATGCCTCTGTACTGCTGTTTCCTGTGATTGATATAAACTTCAGGGCGCTAGCGCTTTTAAATTTTGTTCCGAGATTTGTTAGAAGAGGTAAATGAATGGAAATGAGGAGAATTTCCATTGTCTTTTACTAAAATCGAAAAATGAACAGCAATATGGCACACTGCACCGGGCGCAAGAAAACCAAGCGCCGGCGGCCCTGGTGCCCCTTTTTCTGTGTAACGATAGTAAATGTAAATGCGAATGTGTGCCACGGAAACCGTACAGGTGACAATAAAAAGAGGGAAAAAAAATTGGACCCTAAAATTAACCGGCAACATCAACTCTTTGAGCTTTTCTCAACTAACATCTGTTGATGAAATCAGGTCTTCAAATTTTGCATACTTACTTCGCTCCAGCGCCCTGCCCTGTCTATTAAGGTCAATTTGTAAAAGGTTGCATTCCTCGTTATTCTTTCTGAGACTATACAGTTTGATGTCATCCGCTTCAATAAGGATATTACAGTGCTTTAATAAAGTGATCATTTCACCGATTGATAAGATAAAAAACAGAGGACATAGATGACTGCCCTATGGGACGCCAGAGGGCGCTTCAATGTTTCTAGATTTGACTCTAGGGAACAGAACTTGGTAGGTTCTGTCGTCTAAGTTCTATTGGAACCATACCACAAGGCCATACGTAAAAACCTTCTTAGCTTGAGAGCTATAATCAAGTGAGAGAGCTTGTCAAACGCCTTACTAAAGTCAGTGTAAACACAATCGGTTTGGTAACCAGTGACAAAGCCCCGAACAATGTGAGAAGAGAACTCAAGTAGATTAGTGCTAGTGGGACGAGCTTCAAGAAAACCGTGTAGTTTGTTGAGATAAGTCTCTTGCCGATCGGAGCGAGCGCAGATAAATAATAGATTCAAGGAGTGTATACCAACACGATAACTTCACAACTCCTCGATAATTTGATATCTCGTTCTTGAATCCCTTTTTATGAACGGGGATTATAAAAGAGTTATTCCATAAAGAATGTTCTGGAATCACCAAACAGTTTGTCTTTCATGTTACTGAGGTACTCCTTGTAGAGAACTTCGGAGAGCGCGTGAAATAGGTTATAAAAATTAATAAATGCATAGAAACTCGCAGTGTCTTTTCTCTTCCGATAGGTTTTCCAGAGTTTATTCTTCTGGTTTTTGGTATGTCTCAACTCATGGTTGTGCTAGGGTGGAGATGGTCTGGATAGCTTTACAAGATGCAAAGGTTTCGTACAGAACGGAGTAAAACCTTGCCTCATCGTCATCCAACTCATTTGAGGAAAGCAACCTATTAAAATCGATCGAAGTGAGCTTGGATGATAGTTCTTCAAGTTTGGCCTTTTTAAACTCTTCAGGGATAAGCTTAATGCCAAAGGCAGAAAAGTAACTCAGAAGAAGAGTAGGGTGATAATTTATTATCGACAGACGACAAGACAATTCAACTAAGCTCAACAATCATGAGTCAGAGTCAGAGCAGCTGGATTCCCTAAAATCAAGGTTGTTTCAGGGAGGTAGTTCTCGTCATCATCGCAAGATACCCATTGAACGTTAATTCAAATCACCTAAAAGTAGGATTTAATTTTTCCATAATTCCAGGCCCTTGCCCCTGGGATCCAGATGTAAGAAGTCTTGTTTTTCTTATTTTTCATTATTCCGTTAGAATTGTTCGTATAATCCAAAAGAAAACTACCAAAAATAATGTGCGTGCTAAAAAAAGCCTAGTGAAGTCAAAAAGTCGCATAAGCTAAAGTCACATTCCTTCCATTACATCCTTAACAAATGAATCACAATAAAACAGCCCCCACAAAAATGTAAACATAGCTTCTGTCTAGATTGGCGCCATTCCACAATCTTCTAGAAACAATAGCAGAAACGTGGAACTACATTTCGAACTACTCCTGGGCTCTACGTTATCAACGCAAGGAGGCAAACGGAACCCTTGAGGCTGAGTGCAGGTCTTTCGAGAAGTCATAGTTAAGAAATCAATGTGAAAACACTTCACGTGTTCATTATAACTGTTTAATTGGAAAAGGTTTAGTTTCAGTTGAACCTACATGGAAAATGCGGAGTTGGAAATAGCTCCTCCAATGGCAAGGAGATATTGATGATGAGGAGGAGAAAATTAATTGAGTTTTACACTTACACCACGTGAGTGGGGGAGGATTTGTAATGAGGGGGTGGATTTGTAATACACTGCTTATTGTTATCAAATAATTTTCAATTGTACTTAAAGTTATTGTTATTCGCTATTCGATAATAGTGTATACAACACATAGGGTGTAAGTTAGAGTTGGCCTCAAAAATTATGACGCGTACGTTCTCGTCGTCTACAATATGATAAAGTCTGATACGATTTAGGAAAATTGCCAACGTGCAAAGGACGTGCGGTTATCTACACGTGGGAAAGGACTGAAATCTTGTCTAGGAATCCTAATGAAAATGTGACAGAAGTTTCGCGATACGTACGAAAGTTCTCGAGTGACTTCTGTGGTAGCTAGATAAACGAGTACAATGCTAAAAGAAAATATCGAAAGACGTAAAATTATGAAATGTGACAGAGGAAGCTCTAAACAGAAATTCCGAACTCGGAAGGTGACGGAGCTGAAACGTGAACTATTTGAGATGCGATGAGTTTAGATGAGTTAAGCTTAAGCAAACGGCGAAATTATTACACGAGAGATGTGTGGCCTTATCTAGTGCTGTTTTCATGTGACATTGAGGCTTTGAAAGCAGCAAATATGTAAAAGCCTGGGATAGAATATCATTTTCCTTTTTGATGTTTCAAGAGCGCTAAGACAAAGTGGCAGTTGGTTATATTTATCAGTTCTAACTTTCGAAAAAGATATTTAATAGAACAATGGCCAGAGAAGTGTCGGATTGCTTCGAACAGCAATGTTTTTACCTTGACGTTATCGATTTCAATGAATGTTTTCGTCTGGGTTAGTCTCTGTACGTTAATCCAAAATTGAGATAATTCCTTTTCCTAATTGTGAAGAACCGATTTTTGTCCCAAAAAATATTGAACATGTACTATTTTTGGCTAGACTTTGGACATTTTTGTTACCTTGATACCCAGTATTCATGGCAGTGTCTTTCTAGTGTCTGACGGGATAGATAATGATATTGAAGGTATTCTATGCCACCGGGGAAAACGGCTGAGCTGGGAGGCTGTTGATGTGGTGGCTACCTTGATGGCCATAAAGGGTGCCATCAGTATACTCAGTAGACCGGCTATCGTTAGGTCAAGCAGCATTTAACGTGATTAGTACTTAGTTGGGGGACCGCTAGGTAAAACGACCCTCTAGTTTGGAATGATCTACGCCGTGCCGGTGCATTTATATTCTGCTGCTGTTAGTTTATCCAAGAGCTCGCTGACACTCATCGGTGTCAGCTTCGTCGTTAGATGAACCCGTTTTGAAAACCTTTATCCATGCTTGCCTTAGTCCAAAATGGACTTTATAGTCAACTTTTTCAAGATCCTCTAGGCAGTCGTCGTTGGTACTCTGAGTACTAAGGTCTACTACTACGGGCCGAGTATAAAAGGTGTTGATCATAGGTTGCCAACCGACACTATCATAGTCAACCAACACGGTGCCCTAAATTAGTACCTATAGAAGATCGAAAGGCCGTAAAATCACACGCACAGGGTCTACAGCAATAGGTTATCACTAATCCCATCCTGTACACCCAAGCTTAAAATAACACAAAAAGGACTTTTCTTAGAACAATTTAAAAGCATCACACGTGTCCCAGAACTTATTTCATATATAAATTTCATGCTGATAAGTAATTTATAAAAACCAGAACATAAAAGTTTAAAAAAAATATCAGATTTCACAGAAAGGCAAAAAATGCACGTAAAGGTAATTTGAAATATTTCAGGCTTAAAGTATAAATTACCGATGCAAGTCATGCATTCTGCGCATGTTTAATCCACGACACAATGTCAGAATCTAAGCTGAAATAATGTGAACCAAATCTGAAATTCTATCTGATCGCGCCGTTTTCGCTTTACGAGACATAAATTTTAATAAATCTGTGATCCCCCCGCATTACATCTCATAAATAGATCAAATTTACCCTTCTGCGAAATTGTTGACAGTTTTTTTTTTGCATAAATTGCTTTCACCGCAATCTTTTTAATAATTTAAGGTTATCAAGAATTTTGTTTTAAAACGAATGAAAGCAATTTAAAATAAAATATTAATTTTGATAAAATTATTAATTGCTAAGCTTTCATCTCGTTGACTTACTGCGCATGAGCCTTCGGATGTTTTATTCACATTCTCAAGGAATCCTTCGTGTCTCAAGGTAGGGTCGATTTGTTAAGGGTTGATTGCTTCGTTTTAAAATGGTTTTGGTTTTATTACATTAATAATGATGTGACGCGTTCGCCTTAATTAACGATTAAATTAAACATGGTCATCTTTATCGGTGATTAATTTTTGTTTGTAACCTAAAATATAGTATAGGATGATAAAAAAATGGTCTCGATTGACTTATTTAACGCCTTCAGACTTTTTCTTGTGTGATTATTTAAAGTCAATGGTTTAAATCAACAAAACCACGATCTTGGCACTGAAAGCCAACAACCTATCTTGCTATCCGACATTGCATTCAATGATAGAACTGTCTACAGCACAAAGAACTTACCTCTGAGCTCTAGACTATCATTTACAAAACCTTTAGAGAGCACAAAATAAATGCGCATACCCTTTACAATTTCGTTAAAAGTAACTTGGTCAGGTTAATATGGCACATAAGTTAAGATACGCGACTGTATTGGTCCTTGACAAAGTAGTATTGGGCAGCGTCGTGGTATTGCTCAATTTTACCAGATGCCCTTTTCCTAACTTCGTTGCCTGTGATGATGAAGTGATTGAAGCCACCATATTGACTGCATCAGTCTCTCGCTCTCTCTCTCTCTCCCTCTCTCTCTCGCTCTCTCTCTCTCTCGCTCTCTCTCTCTCTCTCTAGCTCTCTCTCGCTCTCTCTCTCGCTCTCTCTCTCTAGCTCTCTCGCTCTCTCTCGCTCCCTCTCTCGCTCTCTCTCTCGCTCTCTCTCTCAACCTGTCAGCCTGTCAACCTGTCAACCTGTCAACCTGTCAGCCTGTCAACCTGTCAACCTGTCAGCCTGTCAACCTGTGACCTGTCACCTGTCAGCCTGTCAGCGCATTGCCGTATTGCCGCATTGTCGCATTGCCGCATTGTCGCATTGCCGCATTGTCGCATTGTTGCATTGCCGCATTGTCGCATTGTCGTATTGCCGCATTGTCGCATTGTCGCATTGTCGCATTGCCGCATTGTCGCATTGTCGCATTGCCGCATTGCCGCATTGTCGCATTGCCGCATTGCCGCATTGCCGCATTGCCGCATTGTCGCATTGCCGCATTGTCGCATTGCCGCATTGTCGCATTGCCGCATTGCCGCATTGCCGCATTGTCGCATTGCAGCATTGCCGCATTGTCGCATTGTCGCATTGTCGCATTGTCGCATTGTCGCATTGCCGCATTGCCGCATTGTCGCATTGTCGCATTGTCGCATTGCCGCATTGCCGTATTGTCGCATTGTCGCATTGTCGCATTGCCGCATTGTCGCATTGCCGCATTGCCGCATTGTCGCATTGCCGAATTGTCGCATTGCCGCATTGCCGCATGGTCGCATTGTCGCATTGCCGCATTGTCGCATTGCCGCATTGTCGCATTGCCGCATTGTCGCATTGTCGCATTGCCGCACTGTCGCATTGTCGCATTGCCGCATTGTCGCATTGCCGCATTGTCGCATTGTCGCATTGTCGCATTGCCGCATTGCCGCATTGCCGCATTGTCGCATTGCCGCATTGTCGCATTGCAGCATTGTCGCATTGCAGCATTGCCGCATTGTCGCATTGCCGCATTGTCGCATTGTCGCATTGCCGCTTAGTCGCATTGTCGCATTGCCGCATTGCCGCATTGTCGCATTGCCGCATTGTCGCATTGTCGCATTGTCGCATTGCCGCATTGTCGCATTGCCGCATTGTCGCATTGCCGCATTGTCGCATTGCCGCATTGCCGCATTGTCGCATTGCCGCATTGTCGCATTGCCGCATTGCCGCATTGCCGCATTGCCGCATTGTCGGATTGACGCATTGTCGCATTGACGCATTGCCGCATTGCCGCATTGTCGCATTGACGCATTGACGCATTGCCGCATTGCCGCATTGTCGCATTGTCGCATTGTCCATTGTCGCATTGCCGCATTGCCGCATTGCCGCATTGTCGCATTGCCGCATTGTCGCATTGCCGCATTGTCGCATTGCCGCATTGTCGCATTGTCGCATTGTCGCATTGTCGCATTGCCGCATTGTCGCATTGCCGCATTGTCGCATTGCCGCATTGTCGCATTGCCGCATTGACGCATTGCCGCATTGCCGCATTGACGCATATATATATGTATATATATATAGACAGTGGGTGATCAACGAATTACGATCACTCAGATATTTTCTAGAAAATAATAAAACTAATTGTTTTTTTGGGAGGTATTGTAGAATAATTTGTTGTTATTTTTGCTGGAATTTATTCCAGGTAGCTTCAGGGGGGAAATTTAAAAAAAATTGTTTTCTTTTCATTTTTGTGATAATTAAAGTCGAAATTGTGAAAAATTTCATGGTGATCGTAATTCGTTGATCACCCACTGTATATATATATATATATATATATATATATATATATATATATATATATATATATATATATATATATATATATATTGACGCATATATATATATATATATGGATATATATATATATATATATATATATATATGGATATATATATATATATATATATATATATATATATATATATATATATAAAACTATTCAATAGTCATTGAACAGGTAATTTCATTACTATAGAATAGACTTTATTATAGTGAATCAATGATGTGCTTCAGAAAATCAACAATTCCAAAAATGAATAACTCAAAACGTCAAACCCAAAGAAGAGACTTTTTTTTGTTGAAAAAAATCCAAAAAAGTGAAGAAATACTTAATAATCCATAAATCATTTCTTCAAATGATGACTTTCCACATTTCGAGAGACTTTGATGTGTGCATGTGCGGTCGGGGCTGGGCCATAAATAAAACAAAATTCTGGAACAAAATCTATTAATTCAAAACTGCATGGCAAATAAAAGTGTTTTGACAGTTTTCAGCCCATAAACTCTTTATTTATGGTAATAAACATCAAAATGGGAATATGAATATGTCGCGATCCGTAAGGCGATTCGCGAGTGGCAACAGCCTACCTTTCGCTGATCTGTTTGTACTCTTCAGTTTCTTGAACAATAATGTTGATTTGCCGGTTTTTAGCCATTGTGGAAAATTTTGGGGTTATTATTTTGTATTTATTTTGAGCTATTGGAGGGAATGATAAAAAAAAAGATTGTAAAAATACTTCAATACAAGTAATTTGAATAAGCATAAAGTTGAAGGGCGTTGTAATATTCTTTAAAGAGTTCTTCAGTTCTACATTTTGAACATTTGCTACGTTTGTTTGAATTTTACGCCATTTTGAACTGTCACCATGCAACTGTCATTACAGTGACAGACAGCAAATTTTTACATGTGGTGGAACTTGTGGAACTTACGCTCCACTCCATTTTTTTGCAAAGGTGAACACCCCCCAAAAAACGAATCCTTCACATATGCTTCAGGGCAATGTCATTATACAAATTACAAATTACCTAAGGATAATTATTTTCTGGTAGGTTAAGCTTGTTGATCTCTTAATCCTTTCTAATATTAATTATCTACTTAGAAATTAATTAATCAGAACGGAAACAAATCCTTCCAATAAATTATTGTTGCTATCGTTCCGAAAACATTCTCCTTTTTCTGCCATCGATTTGGATAATTCTGTTTCTTATGTTTTTTTGTTCTTTTTACGACATTTTAAAATCACACCATTTGTAAGCGAACATTTCCTGTATTAAGGACCTAGGTCTCCAAATAGGATATTTCTCAATTCTTTTTAGTACCAAAAAAAAAACAAATTTCATCTAGAACGTGTCTTGATTCAATCATTCTCCAGGGATTTGGGGATTGGCCTTACAACCCCATTTCATTTATGATCGTCGACAGACGTTTTTGATGCTCTTTCATACCCTTTTCTACGTTTCCTTAAAAATCAATATGAGGTGAACGGGGGAAATTTGGATTTTTTTATGAGTCCACACCGAGTCACAGACAGATGTGACTCATAGCAACAAGAGCAGAAAGGACGTGTGAAATCCTCTCTGCATAACAGCATGAAAGTTCCTCATCTTCTTCCTTTTTTTGGTTGTTTTTGTTTTTCTTGTGAGGGGGTCGTTATGTTATATGTTTTACAAAGGGTATACTTTCCTCACGCAAAGGACATCAATTTTTTCCCCATTTTGCAGAAGCTTACATACAGGAAGAGCTTAGAGCTTCTTAGGACCAGTTGTTTCTTATTCCAACTTTTTTTGGACGAGACTTCCTTAAAAGGTAGAGCATAACCGGTATCTTACGTTATCTTGAAGAACAGATACATGCATATGTATTCACTCATCGTATCCATGTTAATTTTTTTGCACATGGGTATTGTAGTAAAAAATACGTATCCATAGTAAGAAGGGTAGTAGGGGTAAAGGAAATCGTAGCGAATTTGTGGTGCAAATTAGTTGAACTTGAACTGTTGCTTTTTTAAATCAGTGGAATGACATTTTTACACATAACAATTGTTGAATGATTTGTTTAATGAGAAAGACTGGCGCCTCTCTTTGTACTGTCAACGGTTCTATCATACCCAACTATCCAATGCTGACTTCGGTGATCGAACACAGAAGATGTCTTCCTCAATAATTATTCTTAGAGACGATGATGACATTGCATTTTTAGCCGTGTTTTTTTTAATGAACTATATAGTTCTTCCCCATACAAATCTGAAAACCCAGGTTTTATCGGGGTTCTTATCGAGGTTTTGGGAAATTTCTTAATTTGCATATTTCATACTTTCAGCGTTTGGCATGTTGTTTCGCGGGGGTTGGCATGTTGTATACTTTCGGGGGTCGGAAAGACGTAATTTAAAAATAAAAACAACAGGAAAGTGATGAGAGCAAATTTATAACAAATAATTGATTTTTTAGAAACATATTTATTATTTTCTAGCGAGCATTTCGTGTAACAGTGTAAAAAATAACTCTTAACTTCCGTTTAATTTTGAAATTTTTAAGCATCGAAGTAGGCGCTTCATGAAATTTCCCTTGTCGTTTTTTTAATGAACTCGATAGAAGAACTATATAGTTCATTAAAAAAACACGGCTTTTGAAGTAAAACTTCTTTAGGGACGTTTGCTTAACCCTAGATAGCTAACCTTCTGGCGTACACCATTTAAGCTAACCATCCGTCGAAACGACGTGTATTTCAAAAAGTATTTTTTTATATAAAATATAAACTGCACCCACCTGGTACCTAACATTACTGGTTATTAAAAGATTTTTCAATAAAGATGGGTGTTTTTAGTTGTACTTTATTTAATTATTCAAAAATTACAGTAACATTTTTAAGACCTCTGAAAAACAAACAATTTTTTTTTCATACACTTTAAGAACAAAATTCGACGACGAACGACGGACGACGACGGACAAAACTTAAGTATCTCAAAAACTATAACACTTACTTGCTCAATGTGTTTGCCAGTGCAGCGACCTCAACGACGACTGAGTTGGCTAGCTGAGCTGAAACAATTAAATCCACCGTTTAAAAGAGACAGCGATTTTACTTAGCGATGCCCGTCGATTTGACGGAGGTTAGCTATCTAGGGTTAAAAAAATTTACATGAGAGTGAATCAATTTCATTCGCGTAACGCTCTCACACATGAAAAATCGTCAGAACTTTCGTATAACGATGGGAAAAGGGGCGGACGGGGTACAAGAGACGATGACACTCGGGGCTGTGTGTGCAACAGTTAAAATACACTCTGCCTTACTGCATAGATTTTCTGGCATGTTAGCTACGTTGTCGCCCAGACTTTGCTTTATCTCATTATAGGAATACAAATTCACCATTCTGTAGAGGTGAATTATTTCAGATTTTTCTTGTGGTTTGGTCACTGGCCGGGCTTATGCCGCGGACACTTTGGAGTTGACTGACATGTTGGAAGCGGCATATATGAGAAGAATTTTCGGCGGTGGTTTGGGTGCTTAGAATACCAAAAGGGAGTGGTGAATTAAATGTGTGAGGTGCTGTTGTTTAAAACTGGCACCCACTTCCTCTTTGGTTAGATGTGCTGGACCTTTCCCCTTTTTAAATTACCTACAATTTTTTTAACTTGCACAAATCGACGAATCGTTTATGTCAAAACATTACACTGTTGTGAAAATCGTTCCTGATATGTTTTTTGGGTCGCTGATTACGAAAATCGGGGTCCCACAGTCTTAAAATATGGATGTCACCTTTAAATATGCTTAAAAATTCCCCTTTTTAAGCGTTTTTGCGATAATTTTAATTATAATCAAAAACAATCTAATAAAATACATTTTTTGCAAATATTTATATTCAAAAGTGGTTGATTTATAACAAAGCAAATTTTATGATAAGGGATAATAGTAAAGGGCTGAAACTATCCCTACATCGACTGAAAATATAAAGGTTTGTAAAAAATGTTTTTTCAACTTTATGCTTCGAATTCGGTTTAATCAGCCAAAAAAAATTATTTTCAACTACGCCTAGAAAGAAGAATTTGAAAAAAGGTTGATTGCATATCTTTTTGCTCCCTTTAAAATTAATTGGCTCCCAAAAAGATTGTATGGGACGACGTAATCAGGTAATTGGCTAGGTGGCCATAAAGGGTGCCAATACCATACTCAAGTAGACTGGCTCTCGTTCGCGTAGGTAAAGCGGCTCGCGTAGGTAAAGCCTCATTGTATGTGGTTGGCGGACTGCTTGGTAAAACAATACCTGGGTTTGGAATAGTCTATGCCGATGCGGATGCAATTATTAATTATCATGAATGTAGCGGGAGCGGAGCATGCATACAGCTGGTGACATATCCAAGCGTACATGCGTTCAATTCGTTGATAAATAATATAGAAGTAGTGTGTGTATTCAAATGCGACCTGACGGAACGTTCCATGAATGGAATGCATGCCACGCAAAGGTCGGACTACTTTTAACTTTTTCTGTAATGCCGCATTCGAAATAGCACACACAAGTATGCACAATAAACACATGCACCTGGCATGCACTCGTTACTTAGATTTTCGGGCTATGTGTGAAAGCCGGGACGGAAAAAAACCATGCAATTTTATGAACCTCTGAATGCAATGCATGTACGCTTGCATAAGTATGTCACCAGCTTACTTCCATGAGGCGAATGTTTAGATTTTCGTGCCTGTGGCGGAAGCGTGCATACCCGTGTGGGATTCGCACTTATATGCTATACGTACTAGGTGCACCGCGTGTATGCTTTTAAGAAAATTAGCCAATAAGAATTATTTTTACTCGGTTACTTTTAGGTTTTAATGTAAATAGGAATTCATAAATATTTTCAAATAGTATTTGTATCAAGTCCGTCAGTAGATTCGTCACTATTCTTCCTGCATCTGTCGTTGACCTGAATTTTCTCAAGCGTACCTACTATAGATCCGACAGACTTTTCACTATATCTATTGCATATTACTAGCCGTTGGGCACAAAAGTTTTACTTCTAAAGTGTGGTCTTAAGCACACTCATATTTTTTTTGTAAAGAAGGAGACAAGAAAGATAGAAAGTTATCTAGGTCGGGAAATGGAAAAGCGAAGGACAATGCCGTATAGTGGATTCGATTCCACGGAATTAAAAGTAAACCAAGAAAGCGAAACACTGAAAGCATTCGACGATTTACTTGGACAAAATGGAACGCTTTCATTTCACCAACGGAACCAATATCATCAGAGGATGGTAGAAGCTGAAAAAAGTTTCCTTCAGACTTTTCATAACCCAGCATCTGTGTGTACAACGGGACTCTCAAGTAAAAGAAAGCCGAGATCGATGTTATTATGTAGGGATAATGAACTTCTCTATAATCGTGACACTGACGGAAAAGTCGAGATTCTGGTGGCAAATGATAGGAACTTCAGGGCACTCTTCATTGAATTTGGTGACTTCACTCTTCAGCATCATTTGGAAACCGCAGGTTCAATCGCGACAGTAAAACCACCCAAAAGCCTGCAAAGACGAAATTCAGTAAGGTATTCTGAAAGGAGTTAGAGCGGCAAAGTTTTGCGCAGTTGTATTTGATGAGACGAACGACAATTCTTATACAAAACACCTTCGATTATCCTACTACTACTACTGCAACAGAGCAATCAGAGAATTTCATCACATTTTGCGATGCATACCAAGCAATTCGTGCCGAGGATATCGTCATCGATCTGTGTGAGGAATTCGACTTGGACCTAAAATATTTGGTTGGAATTAGAACAGATAGTTGCTCGCTAATGGCGTCTGATTTGAAAGGGGTATGTCAGGACTTGACTGAGACTAGCCGGTCACATAATCAGAATGGAGGACAATCGTATCCCAAAACGGCTTATGGCATCAGAAATTTCGAGAAGTAGGCGAGTAGGTAGACCCAGGAGGAGATGTATAGACTCTGTGACGGCTGACGCCGAGTCAATGCTCAACATCCGGAACTGGAGACATGCTGCAAGGGACCGTCAAATTTGGAGAAATGCTCTAGAGGAGGCCAAAGCTCGATTTGGGCTGTAGCGCCATTGGGATGGATGGATGGATGTCAGGACTTGACGAAAGTAGCCATTCACGCAAGACGTTGTTCTTGCAGTAATCATTTGTTAAGAATTCTTTATTAAAATCTTCCAAAGTTTCAAATTGTCGCAATGCTTCAGGAACAATGAGAGCAGTTTTGGCTTTGGCTAACGGTTTGCAAACGTTTTTCAAAAAACATCACTTAAGGACTTTGCTAGACTGGTAGAAACCAACTTTACTAGTTGGGTAGAAAATCACGTTGGGCACATGCAGTTTGCGGGTGAATAATTAATAAAAAAGTGTGACGCACTTAATGAGATTTCGGTGTGGGAGGACGCGAAAACTGCATCTGCTGCGGCAAAACTTCGTCTTGTACTTTTCAGCCTGGAGTTTCCGATTTCATCTGCTTGGTTAAATGACGTTCTAGGCGTGTATAATATTCGTACTATTTGATTTTTTATCATAGTCATTAATAACATAATAAACTTTTACTTTTAGTACGTATCCGGTACAACTTTACCTTTGAGCCGAATACTCCAAACGTCTTCATTAGATTTAAAAAAAGCAATGGATATGATCAAAGATACCCTTGCTGACCAAAAGATGTGATGAAGATTCTGGTTTTCGACGGTTATTTACTGAAGCCCAACATCTCGCTGCACAATTGGATGAGGAATTCAAAGAAGCACGGGTTGTTTATCGTCAAAAAATCAAACTCCAGAAGAAGAATCTTCATTCCTTTATTGGACAACATTGTTACCGAATTTAATGAAATGCTTTCTCCAGACATGTTGAACCGAGACGTTGATCAGTTGAGACATTCAAGATGTTCGACAAGTAGCAGAAGCGTATCAGCAGCTTTTGGTTTCTCCCATCTCAACTATTATTGCATAGTTCCAGCCTTTGGGGGGGGGGGGGGTGGGTCATAACCCCCGTGACCCCCCCTTGAATCCGGGCTTGAGACGCCTAAACTAAAGGTCGTTATATGGGAGGAGATCCCGAGTCGACCGAGAGCACGTTCCTGGATCCCAGCGGAACCAGCCGAGCCTCAGGCTATTCTGAAGATTATTCGCTTGAGTAACCCCCAGCTACAGGAGTCTTCGTGGATCGAAACTGAAGGATCTGAAAGCTGAAAGTGAAACTTGTAATTAGCGAGAAGGCGCTGGGACCTTTGGCGATATTTGGTGCCGTTGTAATAAGTTACGGCTTCTCTTGCATAAATATGAGGCCTTTCAAAAAAGACATCTTGCCTCTAAATTAGAGTGGAGTGGCTTCAACTGCTCCACCTGCGGCTGCGGATGATGAGCCCTCGGGCACTGCCGGTAATACAGGTTTGTGAACCCAATGTGCCATTGCGGGTACCACAGGAACAGAAGTAGTGGATCCTAAGGTGCCTTAGGGTACTCATCTACCAGCCATGGGTCCAAAAGATCCTCCTTTCTTATCCGAAGAGGATAACCAAATCTCAGGAGCTCCTTCGCCATCAATGACGGAGGACGACCCGGGGGGCTTTGCCCAATTTCTTTCGGTGGGAGATGATGATATTACCCTCACACCGGAGGAGGACGAGGTTGATATAACGGTGATCGGGATTGATCCCGGTACACGAAACTAGTTGAGAGAAGTGTAGATTGATCTATCTACCATAAAAAGAGATGTAGACAGCTCCAGTCTTTCGATGCGGCAAAGGAAGCGACTAATTATGGAGCCAGCCTCACCATTGGATGTGATGCAAATCCTCACAACTCGGTGTTGGGCAGCTCAAACACAAATGTAAGAGGTGAGTTGCTTTTTGACCTTTTATTCTAAAATAATCTCTTGTTGTGTAACAGGGGAAATATACCTATGTTTGTTACAAGGGTAGGACAAGAAGTCTTGGACATTACTCTTGTTTCAGAGTATTCAGTGATTACTATTTTTCTGGCCATCGAGTCATTCTTTTTAATGGAAATATGTGCCCACCTGTGAAGAAGTCCTACAGAAATGTCCGAAACATAGATTGGGCCTTGGGGGAAAGATCATTTCCCGAGGATGCTCCCATCTATTTTTGGAACGCTGGAAGTCTCGAACATCAGATGAGGAGTCTCAGCAACCTCCTAAATAATGTATTGGAAGCAGCTTGTCCCTTGATGGAAAAGAAAGCTTCTCAAATTAAGGTATGAAAGAAGAAAAGCCTTCAATAATGCCAAACGGTCAAACTTAGATTCGGACTGGGTAACTATGAAAGGCGTCTCAGGGAGTTCAAGTATGAAATGCGCAAGTCAAAGAGGGAATCCTGGAAGACCTTTTTGAGACAATAGAAGGTTTTTCGAACACCGCAAGACTTAGAAAAATTCTCTCTAAAACCCCAATGTGCCAAGAATTTCTGCAGAAGGTACATGGACCACAAGCAGTTAGGAGTCTGATCGGTACCCACTATCCTGGCTCGACGTATCTTGCTGCATGCCAATTTGTGAATATACTTTAACCATCGATAAACTGATTAACAGGCATTTGCTACTATGGGCCTTAAAAGGCTTTATAAAAAACCTGGATCGGACGGAATTGATCCTATTGAAATTCAGGATGTCAGTGACCTAATTCTGGACTAGCTTGCAGCCATCTATAGGAGTTCCATTCGCGTAAGCAGCAGGGTAGCTAAAGTGTAGATACATAATGACCCAGTCGGAATAACACCATCTGTCCAGTCATCTCTGGTTGGAATGATGGTATTCCTTTCTCTAAGGTAGGTGTAGTGCAATCTAGATTGTCCGCAGTGATGGCGAACCTTCTAAGGCTGGATACGTGACCATATGAATATGGAGCCCACCCAAGAGAATCCTTTGTCCTGGCGTCTGTCCAGGCTGCTATTTGCTTAGCATGTATGCCCAAAGAAATAAGATGCAATAAGACAACTAGCGCAGCTGTTGGGGTGCTTCTCATTGCAAAAAGCTAACACTTCTTCTTCTTCGATGGCTCTACGGCCCAATTTGAGCCTTGGCCTCCTTCAGCTTCTTCCTCCAGACGTCTCTCTGCTCCGCAGCTTGTCTCCAGTTTCTCGTGTTGAGCAGTTTCGCTGCATCGGTCTTAACATTACCTTCCCATCTTGACCGTGGTTTGCCAACTGGTCTTTTGCCATCTGGTAGTAGATACAGGTATCCTTGAGTCATCCATTCTTTGGACATGACCGGCCCAACGTAAACGCAGTAGCTTGGCATGGGTCGAAAGTTTACATTCTTTGTATAAGTCGTACAATTCGTGATTGTAGCGTATTCTCCATGCATTGTCTTCATTAATTGGGCCGTATATCCTTCGGAGAACCTTCCTCTCAAATATATCCAACTTGTCGGCGGATTTTTGGGAGATACTCCATGCTTCACAACCATACGTAGCTACTGTACGTATGATGGTTTTGTAGACTCTTATTTTTGTTTTTCTGTCTCTGGATTTCATTACTGGCAGTAGTGAGAAGTATGTTCTGTTTGCGGCGTTTATTCTTCTTTGTACGTCTATCGTTTCATCGTTGTCTTCACTGACTGTGGACCCCAGGTAGTTAAATTGGCTTACCCGTTCGAAGTTATAATCCCCCCAGGTGGTGTTGTGGTTTCTTCTTCTTCTTTCCACCCTTGACTGAATTAGAATCTTGCTCTTGTCTGCATTTATTTGCAGCCCTATATGTTTAGCTCCATCTTCTAATTCTGTGAATACTTCTCTAAGGTATGACAGTGATCTGGCAAGGCAGTTTATGTCGTCGGCATATCCTGCCAACTGTTTTGATTTGTTAAGCAGGGTTGTGTTCGCATCAATGTTTACTTTGCGAATTACTCCTTCAAAGCAGAGATTAAATAGCATGGGTGCCAGCCCATCGCCCTGCTTTAAGCCTTGCTTGACTAGGAAGGACTCCGTCAATTCTCCTTGTATTCTGACTGCACACCTTGTATTTTCCATTGTCATTTTAGTCAGTTTCACTATCTTTAGGGGTATGTTTAGGTCCAGCATTGTCGCATACATTTTTTCCCTGTCGATGCTGTCGTATGCTTGTTTAAAGTCGATGAAAAGTTGATACACGTCGATGTTGTATTCCCAGCATTTTCGGAGGATTTGCCTTATTGAAAAAAGTTGATCCATCGTTGACCTATTTCTTCTGAATCCAGCTTGGTATTCACTTATTACGGCTTCTGCATAAGGTTCCAGTCTGGCCTTAATTATATTGGTCATTATTTTATACACTGTGCTTAAAAGAGATATGCCTCTGTAATTTGCACAGTTGAATCTATCTCCTTTCTTGTGTATTGGGCAGATAATGCTTTGCTCCCAATCTTCAGGCATTTTTTCGTTCCTCCATATGCAGCATAGTAATTCATGTATAGCTGCTGAAAACGGTTCGCCTCCTTGCTTGATCAGCTCTGCTGGGATGTTATCAATTCCTGGAGATTTGTTATTTCTTAAGAGTCGTATGGCACTTTGTACTTCCTCCAGAGTGGGTTCGTTTATTTCTCTGGTGTCATCGTTATGTTGTGGACGGGGTTCTGGTACGTGTCGGATGCTCTCGTTTGCGTTCAGCAGCTCGCTAAAAAATTCCTTCCATCTTTTCTTTACATCTTCAAAGCTAACACTTACCTGCACTTAAAAAATCCAGCCGGGAGAGCTCCCCAAGACACAAACCATAATTTAACGAAAAATGCTAAATTTCAACAGTTTCGCTCCGATAGTTCGCCATAATGAAAGTTACGTTGGTTTACTGAAAAGTCCTATTTGTAATTCTGGAAGGGGGTGATGTTGAAACGTTGATGATGAGTTATTTCCACAAGTCCTTGTTTTATAGTTGTAAGTTTGTTAAAGATGGCTATCTTAGCAATTAGATTAACACTAATAGATTCGCTCCCAAGTAGTAACTAAGCCAGCCAGCAACAACAAAATGTTAGCGCTTAGCTCCTTCGCTCCACACATACAACGCGCCCCTTTTATCTTGTTTCGTATCTGCAGGGTCGAAGGAACACGTGCAAAACTTTTATCCAAATTGACTGATTCCTACTTCCTCGAGATATTCGCCATAGCGCAACTGTGCTTTTACTTTCAGCGGGGCGAGGGGCCCGAATACGACGAGCAATGACTGTACGAACGTGGTTGAAGGCCGGCTGAATAGTATACGCTACACTGGAAGCCACCCTTCTATCCCCCGAAAATATACATAGAGATATATAATGTACTTGAAGCAGTCTGTATATATCCACAAGTGTGGACCAGACACCGGTTGCCGGCATAGAGAACCAACCGCCACCCATGACACCGCGCGCTCCGTGGAAGCTTTTTGCAATAGCGAACGTGAAGAAGCAGCCGACGACGACGACGTCTAACCTCGACGGACGACGGGTGGAATGCATGGAACTTGTTTACCAGCAGCTGATATCGTTCGAGTGGATTCTGTTCGGGGCTGAATCGAATCGAAATCACTTCCACAATGGGGCGAATGTCGGGCGTCTTCGAGCGCGTCGTCGACGTCTACATTAATGCCAATATCGGTTTTAATCATGTATCAACCGTCGGCGCTATCGCACGCGTTTCCTGAGTAGTCGTCGAATGATGCCCCAATAGCTCTGCAAGTATACTTGGGCATAAGGAATTCGCGAGATCGCGCGCGCGTTTTTTGAATTTGAAAAAAATAAAAATTAATAAATCCAGGTGCAATTTTCATTTTTTTTAATTAATATTTTTGTTAATATTGTTACATTTTTCAAGTGATTAAAAAAATTGAATTTTACGCCATAGAAAAAGAATAAAAGTGGAAAAGAAATTAAGTTAATACGAATGAGAGTGAATTAATTTTAAAAGTGGATTTAATTTGCAATTTTTATAACCAACAAGAAGGTATACAAAAGTGATTACGAGAAATTCTTTTATTAAAAAAAAAAAAAATTAAGAAAAAAAATATAGTGAATTTCAAGGTGATTTTAATTCAAGCAACATAAAAGGAAGGAATAAACAGGTGTAAACAAAAGCAACAACATTCTACGATTGGAATTGGATTTGATTGCTTTTTTTGAAAAAAAAAAAAAAAAAAAAAAAAAATTCCTCGATTCGAATTTCTTTTTGTGTTTTTGTGTTATAAAAGTCCATTTAAGGAAGTTGTTCCGATTTAATTATAAAATCAAGTCTCAAGGTGAGTTTTGAAACATATATAACCTTTCATAAATCCATAATACATAGAGCGTGGCTCGAATACGATTAGAATTGTTAATAGGGTAAACAAAAATTTGTTTTTTTTATATTATTTTCACAATTTTTCTTAGAAAGTAAAATAAAAATCCAACAATAACTGATAAAATATTAATCCCAAAAGAGATAAAAAGAATCAATTTTTTTTTTAATATAACCAAACAAAATTTTTAATTACGTTCGATTTTATGATTCACCATCACCAAATTATTATGTTTACTTTAGGGGTGGGGGGGAAGGATAAAAGGATGGATGGACATTACTGACGTCTATCCTCATTTTCGTGCTAACCGCGTAGGTTTTATTGAACACCCTATGGCGAAGGATGGTTTCTTAGAAAGGATCTTGTGTTTTAAGAAATGGCGTAAATGGGTTTAAGGTGTGGGTGATGGATGAATTAAATTTTTTTAGATACTAAAATAAACACTATTTATACGCAATTTGCTCAACAGTAGGTTTTTTGTATGTTTAAGATTATGATAGCAGTACAAATTTTTGTTTATTTTCCATCCAACTTAGTTTGGTTTTGTTGTTGTAGAAGTATCTATTACTTATTTGTTTTTTTTGGGTTAAAGATGATTTCCGTAAGGGATTTTGCCGAATGAAGTTCGTTGGAGGAGTTTTTGTTATTATTACAAATTATTTTGTGGGAAATTCTCAATCTTATGTATGTATATATATAATTTACAAGTTGTTTACCTTCATATTTCGTTAAAATTAATCAAAAATTCATGCTTTGATTTCATATTCTTGTAAATTTCTCTGCAATTGATATTGTAAGCAAAGCATGCTGTTGTAATTTGCAGACAATTCGAGCATTAATTCGATAAATAATTTCACCTAAAAGACCTAAAAAATTAATATTTTTTAGTATATGCGAACTACCATCAGCGGATGTACATATTCCAAACCTCGTTTGTGGAGAAGAGGGTGAGCAAGGACGATGGAATTCCACATGCTCTCTCACCCCTTGCCCATAAATTCACCCTTGTTCGTTCGTATTGTTCGTTCGCTATACGATCGTGTAAAACCACCTAATCAATAATGGGTGGTGTGAATAAAAACTGAGTGTACACTTAAAGTGAACACTCCTGAGTGGAGTGATGCCGGATTCATCGTTGCGGATGATTCGCGCCGCACTCATGTGCGCGCATACTTTTTGTATGAAAAATTGTACCTTTCTCAATTTTGGGAAATTTTTGGGATTTTTTTTTCTCTCTCAAAAAAAGTTGAACCAACTTCAACTTTTGTGCGGCGGATTTTAAAAATTGTCAAAAAAATCATATTTTTTTGATGCAAATTGTCTGAAAAACTGTCAAATCATACAAAATGTGCGGCACACTATGACTACAACAATGAATCGAAGTTCAGCTGACTCTCTTTTTGGGAAATTTGTGCGACGCGACTCATCCGCAACGATGAATCCGGCATGATTCGTTAAAAGGGAGTACTCTATTTGGTATGAATAAAAATTCCCTTATTCAAATGCAATTCACTCACGGGCTGTACGTCAAGTAAAAGTCAAAATAGGCAAAAATTTAATTTCTATCAAAAAGCAAAGTAGTACAGGTAAAATGCTATAGCGAAAGTGATTGGATACAGGCTGAAATTTGGCAGAGAGCTTCCTTTTAGGGTTCTTAATAAGGGGTTATAAAGTTAACGGATTTTCTATCCTGGAAGCCCACTTTTTAGAGGGTTTTAGGGTCAAAATATCAGTTTTTGCAAGTAGTACATATATAAGGGTAAATTTATCGCAAATAAATGTTTACAAAGTTTGTAGATCATTAGTGGATAGTGTGGATATCCCTCTCTCTAGGGCAGTTTTTTCCTCCAAATACATCCAGGAATCACCCCTGAAAATATTATCTACGTAGTCCTCCAACAAAGGATTCATTGAACGTCTGATGGCCTATGCAAGTCCCGAATTAAAAGGAGGTTCTCTGCCTGTTTCAGCCGGTATCCAACCATGTCCGGTATTTACCTGTACTAAAAAAGGAAATTAAAATGTTTTTGAATATAATCTTCGGAAAAGAAAATGTTACGGTCAGCGGTGGTTTGGTGATACCGGTGATAACTTGAAGTCGTTGTTTAGATTTGAGTTTGAAAATGTCCAAATGTCAAAATATCAATTTCATCACTCAATTTTCATTTTAAAGATCCTCTCCACTAGCCTCAACTTTTAAGAGCTATGAGTGAACGCTCATTTACAAACGTAAAAAATGAATTTTATTCACACCAAAATAAAGTGTTTACTTTATATGGAGAAGTGACAGAGTGAAGTGCTTAACGAAACCTAACGAACGTTATTTTTATTCACATCAAACTAAGTGTTCACTCTAAAAAATGAAGTGAACACTTGCAACTCTGTTTTTATTCACCCCACCCAATATGACTAAAGAAAAATACTCTTATTGAACCAATTTGACTATAAGTTTTCGAAAGCTTCGAAATTTCGTGCTTCTCATCAAAATCCAGGCAAAATTAAATTTAATTAATAAAATTTAAAAAAAAGTTATTTTCCTTGGAATTTCTGGTTTCTTTATAAAGCAGAAGCTCTCAACATTTTTTAAGGATTACGTGATGGTCTCTTTACAATTTCGTATATTAATAGCGGACGATTTAAAATGAACATATCGAGCAACGTTAAGGTTTCAAACGCACAGTATCGATGTATAAGGACGTTAATATCCTTAGCCGAAAAGAAGAAGTCTTAGAAAGATGGGGGAGTATTTTAATGAGCTATTGAGCAGGGGCGACGGAAATGAAAACGAAAACGGAGGATAGTGATACTAGTACTGCTAATCAATGTGAAGTGGTGATGCCTACAATGGATGACGTAAAAGATTCTATGGCGAACTTTAAATATTAAAGCCGTAAACGTAAAAACAACATTGCAACTGATATGTGGAAATATGTAGGCCAAGAATTGATTAATGGAGTACAGAAGCTTGGATGGTCGATCTGGATGGAATAAGAAAAAAGATGCCACTTGAATTGAAGGAGGGTGTGATTGTCCTCTGTACGAAAAAGGAGATCAATCATATGTGAGAAGTATAGAGGTATAATTCTCCTCTAGCGTACAAAATACTGTCCCTTATTTAGTTCAAGAAACTTGTACCGCTTTGTAGGCATCAATGTTGCTTTCGATCCACTACAAACCACCAAAATTTTTGGAAAATTAAATATCAATATTCACGCACTTACAGACTTTAAACAAGCACATCCCAGTGTGAAGCGGAAGAATGGTTTAAAGTTAACAAAGTTGTAACAAAAGTTACAATCAAGGCAATACGATACAGAGTAACAGTTGAACTAGACCTCTCAGAAAGGTTCACAGAACACAGAAGGGCGTAAGTTAAGGGACTTCTATTTACATATCATAGTCTTGGACACGGTATACAGAAACATAAGGTAGTGTAAAAGAGACGACAGCTTCGAATACCGTGAAAAGTGGGCGCCTAGAGACGTCAGCCCTAATGCAGAAACAACAACAACGGCTTCGATTTTATATGGAAAGCGGGCCCCACGTGACGTCAGCACTAAAATATCGTTTACGATATACAGTCTTTTACATTACTTTGTTTCTGTATACCGTGGTCTTGGAAAGCTCTCTGCGGTAAGATCTGTGTTGTGCGACAGCGAGGGAGCCCTAACCTCCGCTGGAAGAATGGCGTGGACCAGGACACTCAGATCTTAGGGATGCCAAACTGGATGACATCAGCTCAGGACCGGATCCCGGTTGTAGAGCCTTTAAAGAAGAAAAATAAATCTTGGAGAATGTTCTAAGAGCCGCTGGAGTAGAAACGACAAGTCGGCACATACAATGACCTACGCGGAATAGATCTTCTATCTACAGGGTGTATTGCTGAAGCTGACAAAAGTCCGGCTGTGGATTGATTTTGGATAGACGAACAAAAAGTTGTATGGGTGGGGAAACCTTAACGGTTTACCCGCTAGGGCGGTTGAAATTTTTTTGCTTGAGGTTTACACATCACCCTCAATTTTTTTCCAAATTGGATAGCTTGGACAATTTCCTATGAACAATGTCGGACAATTTGGTACTTTAATTTTTATTTTTATTTGGTACTTTTCAACATAAGCTCAGGTGGATAAGTACTGAAAAATATACGAAAAAGAGACAATTTTAGCATTAAAATTGCTTTTAACTTCAAAACTAAAGGCTGTAGCATAAAAGTTGTCCAGACATTCTTCATAGAAAATTGTCCCAGCTTTTCAATTTTGGAAAAGTAATATTGATTAAGTACGTATTTTTTGGAGGAAAAGGTGGTTGAAGTTGAAATTGAAATAGGTGGAAGTATTCCGCGTAGATTGCTACCTTACTAATGAAAATATCTCATCCCGCCCACCCATACGATATTTTGTTCGTCTATCCAAAACCTATTCACAGCCGGGAGTTTTGTCAGTTTCAGCAATACAACCTGTATAAATGTGAAAGAATTGAAAATAGCTTCAGAAATAATAGTAATATTCACCATCGAAGTAAAACCTAATAAAATTTTGTGCGTCTAAGGAAAACTAAGGAAAACTTGCAAAAATTCGAAAAACTTGCAAAAATTTGCACATTAACAAAGGCATGTGGGAGCAGACACCAAAAAAGCCTATTTTTTCTAAGAAAAGCTTGAAAAGCTGATGGTATACACGTTCCCCCACAGGCACAAAAATCTAAAAATTTGTTCGTTAGAGGCAAGTACGCTTCCGCCACAGGCATGTACGCTCCCGCCACAGGCACAAAAATCTAAAAATTTGTTCTTTAGAGGCATGCGCGCTCTCGGCATAGGCATGCACTTTTTCTAGCTAGATTAAAGGGATTTCGGTGTAAAAATGAAAATCGCCCGTATCTATAGCATGCACGCTCCCGCCACAGGCATGCACGCTCCCGGGACAGGCATGCACGCTCTCGGGACAATCATGCATTTTTTCTAGACGGAAGGGAATAAAATTGGGGCTTTAAAAAATTGTGTAGGATGGAAGAATAAGGGCAATTATGTTGAGGCTGCAGACGTCGTGTGGGTTAGTGCGTAGATCAGTGGCGGGCAAACCTATACAGCTAAAGGAATGCATTTGTGTAAAAGCTATCAAAAGCTTTCTAAAGCTTCACACTGTTATCCAGTATATGAGCACAAAGTCGCTCAAAATACGCTCCCACTCACATGAGACTGATATGCTTTTGTGCATATTCGAGTCATTTGACTTCGTATACATATTCAGAGCTTTAAAGCTCATTTGCCCGCGGGCATAGGAATGCCCAGCACTGGCGTAGATACTTGCTGCATGCTAGGTGCCGGCAAGCTGCGGGCTAGTGCGTACCTACTGCATGCTAGGTGCGGGTGAGTTTCATTTTTACTCGGGCTGTTTTGAAGGTTAATAAGCAGACAGTTTCATTATTTTAGAATGCTGCAATGTAAAAAATCGTGACTTAAAAATTATTCCAATTTAGAATTGTGGCAAACATTTCACTGTAAATCAGTTCTGTTTAAGTAATATTTTTCTTTAGGTCTTATCAAAGCAAACGTATTGCTCGGCACTTTTTTGTTTTATTTTTTTTGTACTTCTTTACATTTTCATTTTTAACTTTCATTATGCGTGGAACAACTTACTGTTAACATTCATTATAGAAATTCTTTACAATCCTTTTTAAATTGCAACAAAATAAATCGAACAGATGTTTTTACTTTGTCATTTCTTATCGCTGCTGAAATCTCATTAATAATGCCTTATTGCAATCAAATTGCTCATAAGAGTGGTTGACAATTTATTTTATTTTGCTTCAAGAGCCTTTTGAACCTTGATTAAAAAACAAAACAAGTTCTAGTTGTAGTAGCGATTAAATTCAAAATAAACTAAGAAAGTAATTGTTCTGTAATTTTTAAATTAGAGTCTAAACTGATAAGTTGCTCATGAGGAAAAGCTTATCAAAAGTGGAAGCAAACAAAAAATGCCCAGCTACAAGCAACAAAGTCCGTCCCCGTTGATAGCGAATAAAGAAACTCAAAATAAAATCCGAGAAGGAGCAGCAGAATTTCACTGAAAAAGTCTTGATATAAAACTCTCAGTTGTGGCACAAACAAGGCAACTTTTTTTTGGTTTGTTATTATTTGTTTCTTTGCTTTTTTAAATAATTGACGTAATTACGCACAGTATGTAGTCAGGCAGGCTGAGATAGATTCCAATACCAAGACTTCGCTGCCATCCAGAGACTCCATGGTTCTTGTTATCTCTGCTTGTTGATTGGGCTGCACAATCACGGTGCATCCAGTCCAAACCAGACTAGTTCAGCATATATACAACACACTCAGTGGGGTAGTCTTGTTGAATGCTCCGCAAAATGCTAATATATATCCGCTGCTGGGTCTCGACTTGATTACTAGCAAGAACATAAAGAAAACCAACCTGTTGGGTGCTCATACATGTATAAATATGAATATCAGATTGAGGCTGCCTCACATCGGTGCTTCGTACAGGCCCAATGGCACATATGGGCGCTCTGATCAAGATTTTCTTGAAAAGCTGAATCGATTCCAAACGCATAATTATAAACAACGATTGATTCAGCTGCAGTAGCTATTACTGGACGGTAATCTGCATGCATATGCAAGTCGATGCATAAGCGCTCTCTCTGTCTTTGGTTAAAAGCAACATGTGGGCCCAGTGCCAATAAAAACATTCGCACTGTGCCAGGAATTTCGCTAAAATGCTCGTACATAACCTTTAAAATTATCATAAAATGTACTCCTCTTATCCACAGAATGTACATGCATGCTTTAAAGTTAATAATTTATTATTGCGCAAACCTACCACAATAGACTCGCCATTGTGCTGGCATAGCTGCTTTGTTGCGACCAATCGATTACACGTTATTTGGCAATCAAGACTTCTTATAGAGAGCAATAATCTTGTCCAAACCGGCTGAAGACTGGCCAAACGTAAGCAGACCAGACACGAGTACAGTGATGGCATCTCTTAACAACTTCCTTAGATTCTTCGATTTATTTGATTGCCGGGAATAATTTTGTGCGATAAACAAATCTAATGGGTGTTTTGTAAACAAACACTTTTTCTTCGGCGTCTTCTTGATTACTTATGTCCGAACAGAGAATACCCAGGTACTATAACTTTTGGGGGGTAGTAGGTAATTTCGTTTTATACCCCCTGAATGATGCATACTATATTTCCGAGAAAAGATTTTTGGGCATGGAGAAAAATTATTTGTTAATATTGTTGAAAATGGTTCGTGAATTCTTAATGCATTTGTAATGTTACTTACTCTCGGCAAGCGGAAATACACGATGAATTTTGTGTTTCTTGAGTATAACATATTTGAAAGGTTACGCTCCGAGGTCACTCTGTATATGTTTATAAGGTTTTACTCGAAATATTTGTTTGTAGTCAAAATATAATCAATTTTGTTTATAAGCAAGCAGAATTTATGATGTCGGTTCAATCATACATAGTATATGAAATATAAAAATTAACAAAACAATTCATTAAAACAGTATTTTGCATTGGATACATTATCTATATTTAGTGTCAACCCTGGCGAAACTAGTTAGCAACTAATTAGTTAATTACATAAACCAGTTTGTAGTATATGTTACTAAGGTCAACCTTGTATATCACTGGGAATCAATCTAACATACCGACCAGGAGTTAGCTTGGTGATTTTATATCATGAAACAGTGTAATCCAACATTCTTGTATATAATTTAGGATTAATTAAAATTCAATTCAATGCAATGCAAGATATAATTAAACGGCAATTTGTAAAGTTGTGATTTATTTTATTTCCTAATCACGGATTAAAACGATATTAAAACTTCAATGTGGTCTCGATTTCATGAATTTTTTTAAGCATATCATATATGAATACAAATAGTAACAGTAACATTAAAATAGTAATTTTTAAAAGATCAACTATAAACTGATACAAAAACAAGTGTATTCTTGTGGTAACGCATTCGCCATCAATTACCTTTTTTTCTGTCACATTTTTAATTGAATAATAAATCTAGACTGGTTGGTGAACGTGTTTAATAAATTAAAGAATTATTATTTCCAATTATTATTTTTTAGTATTTTTTTGCATATTCTTTCTTTGAAAATGCATTAAAATTTCATATTAATCACTAGAGGTAATAAAAAGGCAATAAAAGGGTAATAAAACCTATCGTCACGAAAATCCACTTGACAAGCATATTGAGCCGTTGAATTTAATATCAACAATGAATATTCTGCACATGATAACAGGGATGACTACAGTTAAAAAATACGCCAATGAAAAACTCTTGCAACTCAGTATTTTGATTTGTTTAAATTTGAAAAGTTTTTAGCTCTTGAACAAATTTAAATAAATATTTTATCAACTGTATAGTCGCTGCGCCCGCTGGGACTAATGCGTCTGGACTACCATTTTAGGAGTTTTGATTCCATTCTTCTTAGCGGCTTTATTCTAGGTCTAAAAATAAATATTTTTGTTTTGTTTAATTGTTTTCGTGAATATGCTAACAACGGATGCTTTCAATAATGCACGATGCATGAGCAATCGATTTTATTGCTTTTCCACACAAGTCAATAAATCAAAATGATTTTTGTCAAATGTTCAATAATTCAGTGAGCACTTGCAAACGGCTGCAAATACGCAATATTTTTAGACCCTGGGTGACAATTAAAATTCAAGCTTTACAGAATCTGTTATATGCAAAATAGCTAGTGGAGTCAGACTAGGACATACTGAAGGCTTTTCAGCCTCAATATTTTTTTCGAACATGTTATCGTATACTACACGAAATAAACATTTTTACCTTTAGCAAACGCCGCTAATTATCGGCTGGTTTGTGAAAATTGACCATTTTGGTCGTTCTTTCTAAATATATCGAGTGTAAAACCGTTTTTAGTCAATTTTTTTTCTCGAAAAATTTGACTTTTTTTGGCATAGCTCAACTTTTATTGTATTACTAATTTCAATTTTTCGAATAATGGTCTTTTATCAAAAAAAGTGAAACTTTTTTTAAAAAATTGACGAAAAAATTCAAAAATTCATTCGATTAGATTTTTTTAAGTTTAAAAGTTGTCCTAAAGTGCTTTACCTAGCAGTTTTATAAATTTTTTAACATTGCATGTCCGCAGAGGAAAGCACTACTTTTAATGGTCCTCAAGAAGCGTTTTAGAAGCAATAGAAAAAAGCTTTTTAATGAAGAACTCATGGCGGCTTGTGAATATGTCAAGAATAAATTCTGGGTTGAAAAGCTGTCATTTTTGTGATTGCTTTTTCATCCTTCCAAATGCGAGTGTCATTTTACCAAGTGGTCCCCCAACTAAGCACTAACCACTTCCAATGCTGCTTGATCTGCGCAATCGATCGTGAACCGATCTATTGATATTCTAATGGCACCGTTTATGGTCAACAAGATAATTGCCAGTTTTCTTCGTACAATTTCTTAAAACTCCAATTTTGCTCCCTTAGGAGCATATTGACAGCGCTAACACATTCGATTCTCTGACCAGTACCCGAATTTTTCCCGTTAGGTCGTTATCGACAATCAATGCTTCAGCAATGCAGAAGGTTGCGACGATGACTTCAACCATAAAGTAGCCGTAGGAGGCATTATCATCAATGACCTCATCGATTTCCTTATATATGGCGACGATGCTTGAATGTCTTATAAAATAGAAAAAACAAACGGCCGTAGAGTGGAAGATTCGCTCAAAACCTCATTCTGTGCTTAAACAGTGAAAATTAAAAAAAAACAATATAGACTACATCCAACAAGCTACTAAAGAAATGTTTCAACGGAAAAATTCAGATAAAATGAAAACGAAGAATCAAATTAATTTCGGTTATGTTAGGTGTCGAATTGTCCAGACTATCCTGCACCCACATTCATAAAATTAACTGCTCCTATGTTGCTCTCCTATATCGCTTACATTTACGATAGCTGGCTGAAAAAATCTTACATTCCGTTTCAGTGCAAAGAAAGCAAAAGTTATCGCACTACCTAAAGACAAAACTGTGAAAGGTGCCGCTGATTATCGTTCTATAAGAATATTATGTTTTTAGACAAAGTACTGGATAAACTAATGTCATGGAAAAACGAAGGTTCACTATTGCGGCATGAAGAGTCTAGTTTCCACAAAAGTATTACACTGCTCAAGAGGATAACCGACCTACGATGACTTTTGATTCTGATGACAATGCTTTTCTTGAAGGTATCACCTATGGTGTTCCGCAAGGATCCATACTAGGTCCGTTGTTTTTCAGCTTGCACATAAAAGACCTGACACATGTGACAAATTTATGAAAATATTGGATTGGAGAAATGTTTACACTTTCTTTCATTCGCCAGCCTGGTCTTTCAATAACGTGAAGCTGAATGAAAAAAGTAAAATTCGAGAAACGGGAAAAATCACATAAATGTGGAAGAGCGATTTGACCAAAATGGGTTTGACCAAAATCTCAATAAATATATAGAATTACGCTTGATATGCCGCTTTGTAATATTTTGCTGTTTCCGAAACTTTCGATAATTTTATTAGACATGTTTTAAATTAAGTTAAATTTGTGAAATTTATGTGGTAATGGTAAACTGGGCAGAAAAACTGTTAAGGTGCAAAGGTTGTGTCTGGCTGACCATCGACCCAACAAATTTTAGTATGGTAACAATAGCTCCTTATTCGGAAGATACTGCCTTTGTGTTTTAACTAACACACTGAAGCACTATAGGGAATTAATAATCTTAGTTGGTTTGGATTGCTGTTATTGAAATAAGTAATGCTGTGTTACTGTTGGATTAACACAGTAGTTAGGTATCACCAACAATCTAACAATCCATTCTCTCCGCACTATTTTTTATTCCTGAAGTTCTTTCAATGGTTCAATAATTATGATTGTGGGAAAACCATCTATAATGGGTGTTTACAAAATAAAATATCTAAAAATATGAGCACCAAAATTTCCTTTGTATGGTTCAGCATTTTCTTAAATACTCCTCTCATATTCTTTCGAACAAACATATTTACAAAACTATTGAATTAGTGGTTTGACTAATGATATAATTGTGTCGTAGAAAAAGGCCGTAATCTGAGGCTGATCTATTGTTTTTTTGGAAGAAAAACATATAAGTCATATGAATTCATTGAGTGAATTGTTCAATTGAATTTGAATTCAGGTGCAATTGACACAAGTTTTTGCTACAGACGAGACATACTCTGGCTGGTTATGATATATATAATTGGCGAAAAGTGGCATCGTCATCAACATTACATCATCACCAAACACATACATATAAGAAAGTGACAATATGTACTTTGTTTTATAAACAAAATAGTCCCAACTTTTGAGGGTATATATATATATATATTTTACAACTCTTTTTTTACTATTCTTTTACTAGACTCCTAGCCATAAAAGATATTCAAGGTTGACTCGTTGAAGATGATTGATTGAACGATTCTTCATAAAATTTGGCATCGGCAAGTACGACAGACAAATTTTAAGGTGACATTAGCTTATTAACAGCGATTTTCTAATCTAGAATATCTCAAGCTGTGATCTCAATTATTGTATACAGAGTAATTGAAAGACACAATAATTGGCCTAAATTTTTTCTTTACACATTTTTACCTGGTTTATTTTGTAACTACAATATATAGTAAAGGTGTTTCTTATTACTTTGAAAAAATATTACTTGATATGCTTGATGATAATTAAACAACCCAAGAATATTGCTTAAAAACCACGCCCACTTTTTCAGAGCATTTGTAAACAAAAAATAAACTAAATCTCTATTTCTATGAAAGAAATGTTTAATATAAAATTATCTTTAAGATGTTTCATCCTAAATATAGAAAATTGTATCTATTTAAAAACTGAAGAACTCGAATCGATTTGCCATCAAGATTGATTCCCAGCCAATCATCACCCATTCTAATAAGCCAGACCATTTAAAAACGTAAACATTTGCAAGCAATAAAATCTCGCGGAGATTTATCAAAATTCCATCCATGAAATTTGCGTCAGTTTTACATATGTTTCTCGTAGTTGGTGTTGTTGGTGAAAAAAAAAAATGGTTCCCATTTAATACAAAAAAAAACTTAATTAGTGCCACCAGCGCAGTAATCGATCCCACACACCGAGCGGAGCGCCCAAAGGCGGCCTTTTGAAACTTCCAACACTTCAAATCTCGTGGATATTGCGTTCTGCATTTTTGATAAAATTGGACACAAGTCGGAAACTCGATTGAAAACACACGGAATTTAAAAAAAAGAATTAATTGTAGAAATAAAAATAAAAAATACAGCTGAATACATCCTTGATGTTAATTGGGAACTCTGCACTTGTGTTTGATTAATTGTCGCTGTAACTTTACACAAAATTTACGCGGCGAAATGGCGATAGATTCGAGCTCTATATTTGTTCAGCTTTCGTCCAATGAAGGCTCATTATCAGTGCATTATTTGACCGCAATTTTATTTGCAGATAAGTTCACTTCCTAATGGCTAACTCTGTGAGGTCTGGAATAGTACAGGGTGCAATGGCGGGACAGATATTGAATATTCAAGAGCTTTTGCGATTACAATATATATTCGAGTGCGGCTTGAACATTTGTGTAAATATTTGCAAGTTGGTGTGGATCTAAAATTATCTTTATATCAGTGAAATACCAGCAGAATGTAAAGCGGCGTAGTCATGGATCACATATGTATATTAGGCCACTTCCGGATTTTGTGGGGGAATCTGTAAAGAGTAGGTTGAAAATTTTCAAGTATGTTAGCTGGAAAGAATTTTAAAGTAAAGGGGTTGGATCCGTCATAATAAACTGAACGAAATAAATGGCTTTAACTAGTTACATGTCTAGTGTAAGGGCTCACCTTTGCTTAATATATCGAGGCATTTGTTCTATATGACATTCTGCCATTCGGGAGGAACATCATTTAGGAGTTGGATTCATAATACACAAGTCCATTATACATTATAATATAGAATTACATCAAGATGATAGGAGACCTGAATCCCAAAATTGAAAGAGAAAAGTGATATAGACCTCCAGGAATCATCAAACAATAACGGACAAGGTGTTATTGATTTTCCATTGATCAAAAATATGATCGTCAGTTCAGCATATTTCCGAAGAAGGGACATTAATAAACACTCATGACAATTTCCCATGGCAAAGATATTACAATCAAATAGAAAATAGACCATATACTCGACCGAAGAGCAGCTTCTAGTGTTATTCAAGCAAGATCATGTTAGACGTGCGAATTGTTAATCAACAAGCTTTCTAGTAAAAGCAAGATTCAGATTTCGGCTGCTCACTAAAGTAAAAACATGCAACAGGCAAAATTCGATGTTGATCGTGTCCAACATAAATAATGTAGATACAGTCGAGGAAAAATGCCTAGAGCTGAAGACGATGCTGGCAGATGTGAAAAAGGTCACCATAAGATACAAACGATCCATAGGATGGTACGAATGTAAAGCAGGACAAGCAGTAATAAAGTGAAATATGAGGAAACTAGAAATGACCACGAGTAAACATAATTTTGCTGGTTAATTTTTCAGGCGAAGAACTGCGCCTGCAGAACAGGTTTGAATGCACCTGCTACCAGGCATGACAATATAAAAATGCTTCCGCTATAGAGTTCTGCCCGCCCCTAGTTACAGATATGAATTCGTTATCGACCATTCCAAACGAGTCATTTTACCAAGCGGTCCCCCAACTTAGTACTAACTACGTTCTATGCTGCTCGACCCACGCTGTTGGACGAGAACCGGTTTATTGAATATGCTAATGGCACCTTCTATGGTGACCAAGATAATTGCCCGTTTTGCTCGTCCTATGCAAAGTTAATGATGTGTTGAGGAGACACGCTTTCCAAAACGATCAGTAACGATCGGGTTAGAGAATAACATCGGGGTAGTGGTCGTCCTACGTGAGCGAACGAAGTGATCTGGGAGATTCTAGTGTAGCTAGAAAGCCCTGATCTAACTGAGCACATAACTGAAGCTGTGCTGATCAACAAACGGAGAAAACTAGTGTCCGTAAAGATCAAGGTACGGAAGCAGATCATTCATCCGTAGCCCGCCCTAATGTACCCGGGAGTGATGATCGATTGGAGGAAAAATTTTAAAGCATACTTGGAGAGCATAGCGGATAAAGCTTCCGTTATGCAGCACTGCAGCACAATTTTGCACAACGTGGTGGCCGTAGACCGAGTCGTCATCCCTGATAGTGCGGATGGTTAGCTCTGTCCAGCTATAAGGAGTGTCAGTGTGGCCAGCAGCAATGTACAGGACGACACACAGCAGAAAGTGCAGAGGCCACGTGCAGATTAAGGGCCCTTCAGAGGCGTTCTGTGCGAACAGAATCATGTCCAAATGATACGCCCGGCGTGCGTGATTACTTGGATGATCCCCATTGTCATAGTGGCGAAAGAAGGCATGCGTATCTATGATAGAGAATGGGAAAGCAAAACACAGTGCGGAGGCAGATGACGTCCGTAACGGAATGGCAAGGGAAGTGCGACGTGTCTACTAAGGGTCGGTGGACCATAGACTAATCCCAAACGAGGAGAGATGGGTTTCGAGGGAGTGTGTGGGGAATTGAGTTACGACCTCACGCAGTTTTTGAGTGGACATGGGAGATATAGGGAATACTTCCATTATTTCGAGCACGATGACTCACCGTTATCCCTGGCATACAAAGGAATTCAGGATAAGCCATCTCTACTCGATGTTATGAACACACTCCAACGGTGGACGCTTGATGGTAGGAACTACGAATGTCCAATGTCAAGCTTCCAACATTGGAGCTTGAATACGTTCGGGCTACTGACCGCATTAAATCAAACGTTCGAAGCCAACATTCGCATGAACGTTCGACGCATCGTGTAGAGCCGGCTATAGCGCGAGTGAGATTCGTCGAATGAAGAGCAGAACTAGAGGCAATTCATCCCGGGCTTGAAACAAATATTTTTTAAATGCAAATTTTATAAGAATTCAACAGAAAAGATCAACTTTATTTGAAATATACTCAAATCTGTTTCTATACGACCACTTTCCGAAGAGTCCACCTGGGTCGAACCCGCTCTCTTCACGCTAAATTCCATGAGGCACTGTCCAAATTTCAAAATTAAAATGTCGGATGTCATCGAACATTGACCACCGATACGGAAAAAGGTGGTGCTGTGTCAATGTTAGTGAACAATTCATCACGGAAACCACTGACACGAAAATCATCGGCACCACGGTAATCAAAGAAAGCTGCCCTTGATTTTGGAGCGAATTTTACACGGCTTTTTGTGTTTTGCTCATTTTAGAGGCTCAATTCTGAAGACTGGTGCTTTTTTGTATGCCATACTCGTCTTCTCATGTTTCGTTGCCAGTTACGATGCGTTTTATAAAGACTCTTCCGTAGAAGTACGGGGGATCTTATCGAACTGTTTTGGATGTTCTTCTGTGTTGTCAGCCAGCTTCTCGTTTCGAAATCCCAGCCCTAATACTATGAAGGGACTTAAAAGATATGTTCATATCTTAAATAAACTCACGAACGACTAGACTTATTACTGTAAACACACTGAGTGACGGATGGGACTCTAATTTCGCTTGATGTATGGTAGAGCGTTAAAATCTTACAGGAAAAAATGTCCAATATTATACAATGAGTGTCTGGGCAGTGTAATCCTATCAAATACATAACATTACCTTTGTTTGGTCAATTTGAATTTATTTTTTATAATGTTTAAAAAATTTGAATTTTGTTTTCCATAAATTTCTTTTAAAAATGGTTCGATTCTGTCGTTTTTCGTAGGGAAACAGGGGCGGGTTCGTGTATGGCGAACGACGATAGTCGAACGAAAAAAAATTGAAGTCGAAAAATTTTGGCGACGAAAATTTTAGCGTTCGCGTAAGTCGAAAGAAAATTGTTCGTGTCCTAATGCAAAAAGTCGATAACCCAAGACCTTTCGAGTGCCTTTCGTCGGCTCCAGGCGAAAATTTTCAATTTTTTCGACTTACGCGAACCCGAGACGAAAAAAAATTTTCGTTTTCGACATACACGAACTGGCCCCAGTTTTGTTAATGATACTTTCTTTCATCTCAAGCTTGCTTAAACGTCTCTGCACTAACTTAATAACCATATACTACCTCTATATTGCAATAATAATTTTTCCACAATCACCCTATAAAATTGCACCATAAAAATTCCAAAGAAATCCTTAATTAAAAACAAATTGCTCGTGTCCTTCAGCCTGAATCACATAATACGAAAACTTTATGAGCTCTAAACTAAACTTTTCCAGCTAAAAATTAATTTTCCACAACTAACTAAAAGTAGACATTGATGAAAGATCATCGAGTACACCCCGAAGAACAAAAAGTATTTCAATAAGCTCCGTGACACGTAACCATCGCCACACTCAATTGAACCCTTAAGGACCGCCATTTTCAAGCCTTATTTGACAAGTTTGTTATATTTGAAGGCTTCGCTAGAAGAGCGTAACGGTTACCCCCTTATAAATTAACAACCTCATTAAGTCATTTTCACCAAAACAATTTTCACTAAGGAAAATCCATCTAGGGATATAACTGTCATTTAGAAACTACAACAACAACAGCAATCCGGCTAGAGCTGAGTAAACAGCCGAGGAAATTTCCGAGAACTGAATTTGCAGAAGAGACGCAGAATAAACATTGGTCGGAGTCCATCTTCTAATTAAATGCCTAAAAGGAGCCTTTTATCAACCTGGGTGTCCTTCCTTAAGGAACTTGACCTTTATCAGATGATCAGTAAGAATTATACTTTATATGAAAAATAATGGGTGTGTGTGTCGTCATGTGTTTGTGTTAGTAATAAGGAGCCTGTCATCATCGCACAGAAGAGGTGAGGCGGCAACAAGCCTTTAGCCAAGAGGTCGTCAAACGATGCTCCATTGACACAGCACGAAGCAGGAGACTAATGAATTCTGACAGGTCACGTCTATTTTCGGTCAGAAGGGTCAAGGATTGTGGGTGCGAGAGGCAAGCCCTTCCCGTCCGAATTAATGATAAAAGGAAATTGTGGAAAAATCATAAAAGCGAATTAATAAGAAAATTAGAGAAGGAAAACAGACAACGAATTCTGCGAAATCTAGATTGCGGACATTTCCGGCACGAGTCTGCTTTCGTTGCGATATTCTAGCTGCTGGATTTGTGTGGCAGCGCACAGAGGAGTAGCTTGCCGGTGCGTTAATAACTCCCCATATGTCCTGTCGGGCGTCACATACTCCTCTGCAAGGCGTAGGTGGAATGATAAAATCATTTACAAAAAGGATATTTTTATAGGGTAACGAACGGTGCTATTCACGTGACATATGGTATCCACGTGGATGTTTAGTCTGACTGAACGAGAGCAGAGCGTCGTCCAAAAAGTACGAGTGCCAGTTTTTTTGGTGGCAGCGGTGGGTGTGCGCCGATGGGGTAAAGCTGTACAACGGAGCACCACTCATAACCCGTCAATGTTACGCGAAACATTAATTATTATCAAAAGAAAGTCATGTTCCTGTATGGCTGCAACTAGTGACGGGGCGGCTTCGTTTATTGACTCAAGATGAATGGGGCCATCGGCATACTACACACGTTTGTTGAACTTTCATGATGCTGCAGCCGGCTCGTCTCACTTCAAGATTCAAGTGGCTGCAGCGCCAATTTTATGTGTGGCTCTTTTGATATAAAAGTAATTCACGTGACGTAAACAAGTTTAATGGCAGCACACAGGCCCGCTGCAGCTGGCCGCCATTCCCGCACAGGTAATCGGTGAGTTTTAGAGATGATACCCAGAGAGCGCAGCACCGAATTGGACCGGCACTGAAGTTTCATATTCACAATTACTTAAGACTGTGCGCGGTTTAACGTAACACTATCACGGATATTTTTAGAACACCGCCGTCTTGAGGTGCTCTTATCGGAAGAAGATGGGCCTTCGAGATTAATTGGACAACGCCAACGATGATGTTTGCATCTTAACCGGGCGAAATTGGAGAAAAGTGGATTTTGCATGACTCATTCACGTGGTGGGGGAATTTTGCACGATTTTTATCTTAAGCTTTTGTGGTTTTGTTAGTTTTTGTTTTATTTATTTTTATTCTTTTTTAGTTTGCTATTCCAGACACCATAAATATATCTCGCTGTGGAAGGAACTTTAAATCCGTCTTAATCAATCTTGGAGAATCTGTGTGTGTGTGTATGTTTTTTTGTTTCTGTGTTTCGGGATTTAAGCTTAAGGGTACCCTACCCATTCTCGGTTTCAAAAAATCGATTTTTTTTTTATTGTCTTATTCGAATCTATAACTCTTCAAAAATATTTCCTGAAAGTTTCAAGTCGAAATTCGGAATACTCTTGGAGTTTCAGCAGATTGATGGTGGGCGCGTCAAATCGCAAATGCTTAGTTTCGCCGTGGCGCGGAAAATTACTTCAAAAACTTTAAACGCATTTTTCTCGAAACTATGTTTTTACGATCGGCGGGCATTGTAAGTCAAAAACTATAAAAGCGATCGTTCTGAAATTTTGATATGTTTTTCTAAACACCAAAAGCTATAACTTAGACTATTTGTAAAAAGATTGATGATGATCTTCTATTATTACAGCCTAATAGTTTACAAAAAAAAACTCGGATTTTGAAAAAAAAAAAATTCATAAGTCCACCATTTTGTAGATTTTTGCACTAAACAAATAATAATAGTCTATTCCCTAGCCAAACATGAACTCTTTAAAATTCCGTTCGATTTTTTGGTTTCAGACGTTCCAGTCAATTACAATCATGCCCGCCATCCAAAAAGAGGACTTTTAGTTGACCGCAAAAAGAGGCTATAAAATGTTCATACACAACTATGTTACATTTTTTTCTTATTCTTAAGGTTTTCAATTACATGTATAAATATATCCGTACCTCATAAGTCGATTTTTCATCATTTACCGGCCCAATGAAAATCACAAAAATCAGAAATCGAGAATGGGTAAGGTACCCTTAAGCAAACTTTGAGATATGCTCTTGATGAAGGGGGTGTCAATCAATGAGTTCAGTTTAAAGGCCGCCCGCATGACGTTGACGGTGGGCTATTTTTAGGAGATATATTCACTTGGATACTAGAAGGAGTGCGAATAGCGCTTTTTAATGGGGTTAAAAAAATAAATACACACATGATTATATGGCATTAATATGCGATTTTTAATGGTGCGGAAAATTTATTTCCATTATAGACTGTCAAAAGAAATTATTATTGATTTACTTTCTGAGCAAAAGATTTTAAAACTCTCTCTCATCGTTGTATATCATCAAAAAATTAACCATGACGTCTGATTTGTAATGGCACGTTTACGTTGTCAAGCAGCACAAGTATGGTATATTGGTAGGGCACATTATCTTTGAGACAATATTATCAATTAGAACTTCGTTGATGCTTTTAGCTCGTCTGTCAATGGTATTACCGCTTTATAAAGTTCTTGGTGCTTTTAATGGATACTTACAACGATTTTATGTAGTAGAAAAGGATCACATATCCACAAATTTCAAACAAAGATAGAGTACAATGACACATTTATTCTAGTATTCTGTTGCAGCCGTAATTGGTTTAAAATTTTCACGTCTTCTTGAAGATTAATGGAGAAAGTTGTTTTTGAAAGGAATAGGGATTGAATTATCAAAGTAGACATACCAGGTTAGATTAAAGTGCCTTGGCCGAATTGTTTGTGAATATTTATCTACCGTCATTTGTATTTTTGTTTATTTGTAATATAATAGAACAAAATCCACAGATAGAACTATATTGGAAATTGTCTTAAAATACTTACCTTAGCCACCGTACAAATTTTTATCGAAATTGTTTCATTGTTTTTTATTAAATTCAAATGAAATCAAGGCTTTTTGTAAGATTTTATATTAAATAAGATTGTTAAAAATTACTTCATTTTTTTTCAAGAAACTTCTCCCAATGGTGGTTGGTAATCCCATGTTAAAGATAATACGTCCAATTAATATTTGTGTCCACCTCTTTTTATATTTTTTTACTACATTTTAGCACTTCTCTTCTGGTATTTCCCCTTATTTCGCCTCGAGTACTTTGTTGAATCCCTTCCTTTAATGGTGCATTTGCATATGCTCTGCTCTTATCCCCCTGACAAGAACTCAAGGCTGTTAAATCTTGCGGTCATGCAGGTCAGTCACCTTACATCACTTGCGAAGTTAATTCTGTTTGGGTACAGGGTGTATTACATGATAAATTGCATTTTTTTGGGTGGTTGTATGCGATGATGTTGAAATCCTATGTTAAATATTTCAAAAGCTTGTTCAGGGTGCGTCGAAATAATCTATACAAATTTAAATTTAAAACTGCCGCCATATCGATCTTCCACCAGTGTCGCGATCCCATGAAAAGCCAAAAAATGAGATAAAAAATCCTGCGACCGCTCACTATCATTGCGGTCTGACCGTTTATGACTAGGTTGAACACGAGGTTGAGTTAAAATTTCGAGCACCTTATATGATGTCGAGTTGAGATCACTTTGGGTTGAAATAGAGTTGAACTAACATCCAAAACCTCAAATTTTTGTTGAAATTCTCAATTTTTTTCAAAACCATGGAAAGTAATCAGAACGATACAATTTTATATTCCTGTGCAAGCCGACTTCACGGATGGTAAACAAACAAAACAAATGTCACTTCAATCCACTTACAACTCTACCCGCGTATATGAGGCGAAATATCAATTCGACCCAGATAGGAGAGCTAGGTTGAGTTGAGTGCATCCAGTTTCCACTCGACTCCGGTTTATAACTGGGTGGAACCTGGGTTAAACCTAGCCATAAACTAGGTAAATGTTGGTTGGAAGACAAAAATCCAAGGATTTGGAGCGATTTTCTCAGTAAGAAATCAAAAATTGAGTCTGATGAGGACAGCAGGAATACCAAACATGTTTGATCAAACTCCATCTCCTGTTACTGTCAATGTAATTGAACTGTCTTGTGGTGCACTGGTTGTTGGTTCCAACAAGACCCAAACAAGTATTTTGGGATGTCTTTGTTGCCTTTACAATGCCTTAGGATCTCTGATTATGCGTTCGCTCCTAACAAAGCATCTATTATGGTCCTCTGGCTTCCAAAATGTTGAATGGACTAATGGCATTCCCACTATGTGCCTGAGATTTCTTTTTCATTTTGTGCTTTGGAAGTGGATCAGTAATTTTCTGTATTACCAAGAACGTTTCCTTGACTTGATGGGCTTCGATATTGCCTCCTTGTAGCTGCAACGTGGTTTGACCTTTGCATTGACTGTTTTGCTTAAATCGGTGATGCATATCGATGTGGGTGAAGAACAAGCACGTTATTTTTGATACGTTTCGACAAAGTAGTCGACAGAAGGTCATGCACATTGTGATTAGTGATGAAGGCTTTAACCGTGTTGTTTGCGCTGGGGCTAGTCCCTTCGTCGGTGATTCTTCTTAGGATTAAACCTCACTTGCTGGTGAAGTGAATTTCTTTGAATTGTTGGCTGTTTATTCGAGTATCATCGTACAGTGATGTGTGCTTCATTTGAAGCCGTTGATTTTGCTCGTATGGTCGGTATGGGATGGTTGTTGGAAAGACAATAATGAAGACGCTTTCCTTACTTGAGTTTTGTTTTCGGATTCATCTGCTTGACAACTTTCAAAATAATGCTTCATTTCGCAGCCAGGGTATGTCTCTCTCATAATTCGGTATGATGCTACCTTTCCTTGTCAGTCGCAAGTTTAGCTGATACATTCTTGGGGTGATTGGATTCTAAAATCTTCAGCCGAGTAGAAATGACATGAATTGAGCGAGTTTCGGTAGCTCCCTTTGTGTTCCGAGCTCCTTCTCCTAATGTCTAAGGGTTACGAGGGGGAGCCTTTGAACCAACATGTGGTTAAGTGTCACATCCCCCCATGTAGTGGTTATATGTGTAGTAACACTTTGAACAGGTTGCGACTTCCCTTGTATTTAATCCCGACCCCCTTGAAGGTCTCGATCCCCAGGTTGGAAGACAATGATTTAGATTATCTCAGAAAAATCCAAGATTGAGGGTGATTTAATGACTTTGCACTCGCGATGTTAAAATGCATTCGACCGCTAAAGCTTAAGAATACACTAAACTAACAATTTTACAAGATCATAATCCTGGGATTAAGGAGAAATTTCTAAAAGAAATTCAAATTCGTTATGAATACATTAAGGAAGGTTACTCTTACAGCTTCGATAAAGCAAGCCAAGCATGCGCCAGATCCTGTCTTGATGATCGTGAGCGAATGTCTAACTCCATAGATAAAGACACTGAACTCATTCTAGGTTGGGGAAGTAAGAATCGTGTCGAATTCAACCCCACCAAAACAAAGTACTATCTTATCTCCAATAAAAAATGCAACCGCTCTCTCTCCGTGTTAGTGGATCGTGTTGAACTAATGGCCGACCCATCCCTTAACGTCTTAGGGGTGACATCAACCAAAGACTTGCGTTGGAATGATCATATATTCCAAATCGCCAAGCATCCCAGTACTTGGGATTTCTCAAGAGACGCAAGTTCCTCCTCCAGCCATCGGCCCGTGCTGTAATATACAAGTCCTACATTCGGCCGCTTCTCGAATACAACTCTCTCATTTGGGGTGGCGCTCCGAAAACCACCTTGGCGTGGTTAGATAAAGTACAAAAAAGGGCCTTCAAACCGGTGACGACGCCGTTTGCTCCACCATCGACCACTTGAGCCACCGTAGGAATATAGCAGCACTGACAAAATTAAATCGCTACTATCATAATGACTGTTCCTCCGAAATATACGCTCCCCTGCCTCCGCGGCAATCTTAAGGCTCCCATACACGGTCAAATTGGTTGTACATCCAGAATTTCATCAAACCCATAAGCGCAACGAGTTTTGATCGGCCGACCGGCCCACAATCGATAGTTTTGGTTGTACATCCGCCCTTCGATGTACATCCAATTTGACCGTGTATGGCGGCCTTTATGTCTGCAACACCAGATTGGCGCACTCGTCTCATTCCCTCCATCTGGAACTCCCCCATTTACGCACTCAGTTTGTAGAGAATTCATTTCTAAATAGAACTACTCGATTGTGGAACAGCCTTTCGCAGTCAGTATTTCCGAACTCCTAAAATATCCAAGAGTTCAAATGAAGGGTTCATCGCCATCTTCTTCAACACCCTCCCGACCCCTCATAACCCTTAACCTATTTCTCCTCCTGTACTAAGCTTACTGCTAGACATTGTACCATGACGTAACAAACGACATAACGGACTAATAGTACAAATGGTGACTCCTGAGCTCAGAACTACCACATAAAAAAAAAGGATAAGTCGCACAACATTAAGGAATGACCGGTCAACTAACTAATTTATGCATGAATTGGATTCTTTTAAATAGCTAATGTGACGTCGTAAATAAATTGGCACAACTATAAAAATCCAAGATGGCGGATTCTTGCGAGAAATCACTCTGTGTATTTTAAGGAGTGAATTTGTGCTAGAACGCCCATAGCTGAACTTCTTAATCTTAATCTTTCACTCTTATTGGATAATATTTTGATTAACTTGGCTTAAATGCGTTATCAACGACATTTGTTGTCCCAAATCAAAATGATATAAATGATTTCCGATGAAACACAATCACTCAAAATCCAATTAAAATTATTTATATATTAGTAAAAAATCAAAAATAGCAAAATCCCAACTAATTTCCTGACCAATTTACAAAAATCTAATCCCACCTCTGACATAAAATTAAATCATAAAATTAAAATCACCCATTTATAATTTTCGATTGTGATCACCTACGACAATAAAAGCCTATTTTAAAACATTACAACAGCAATCAATTATCAGCATTTAATACGCCCGGCTTTAACATAATATTTTTGCAGTTTGAGCATTCTCAATCACTGACAATGAATTATTCGGTCTTATCAAAATCACGATGTATTCTCCTCTACAAGTACTTGACGCTAATTTAAAGTTAAACACCGCGACATAATTGCTTTAGGTTAAAGCCTTTACCTGTCAGCAGCTGTTATCGTTCTAAGACCAAAAAAAAGAGTTGTTTTCTTCTGAATCATATTCATATCAAAAATAAAAACTTTTTTAATATCACTCAGCGCTTGTCTGTCGACGGTTTTGATAAGAATGGTTTATGGAGCTGCAGTTCAGTAATAGATCTTTTATCTATAAATTATCTTCGCGTTGTGATTTCTCTATGACGGTATCTTAAGGAAAGTTTGTTTTTGATAAAAAATAGTTTGTTCGTGTGCGGTGTAAACAAAATGGAAGCTTCTGCGTTGACAATTAGATGTTTTAGAGGTAGATTTGAGATCGCTTGAATGTGACCTAATTTTCGTTAAATTTAAAAATGATGCGAACGCAATTTCACAGAATTTTGCTCACAAATAACAACAAATGTCACATGACATTTTGTTTTCTTTTCGTTACAATTTATAAATTGAAAATTCTTTCCTAATACAAAATTAATTATTTTAGATATTTTTAAAGTTTTGAGTAATGTAATATGACTAAAAGCTGTCATTTGCCGTAACCACTTAAACATAAATTATAATAAGATATGTTTTTACTTAAAGCGCGTTAAAAGCTAAAAATTACATTCCACAAAAATCAATCCGTCAGAAAATCTGCTCCCACTTAAAATAGACCTGACAAACGCTTTGACACTTATCATTTAGAGATTTTACTCCCCACTGGTCCACCATGTGGCTCAAGTGATACACAAGACACGCAAGATCAGAGGACTTTGAGGCCTTGGGTGATTGTTTACAGAAACACACGAGCACCAACCAAAAAAAAAAAAAAACTAAAACAATGTCGGACTCGATCCAGACTAAAGAAAATCGCAAGTTTTCAGATTGTGTCTGACGTAAAGTTTTCATTTTATTTTATTTAGTTGCAAAAAAAAAGTTTTATTGCACGAAATAATTATTTAAGCACTTGGATCAAGTCCAGTTGGGGGTGGCAAATGAACTCTTTATGAGCAAAGAAATATAATGAAGCGAAATAATAACAGCACGGAGAAAATGGCGAGCGAAATGGATGAAACAGGGTAGTTGTAACTGGTGTTGACCGGTTAAAGGCTGTTATTTTTGCGCGGCTTTTATCTGTGTTGTTTACCAATAAAGTAGAGGATGTTATATCATTTTAGCCTAAATCTCCGAGAATTGTTTTAGTGGCAATAAAAAATAAACGTATTTGGATTTTTTTCGTTTAAAATGCGCTATTGTGTGTGGAATATAAAAATTTTGGGTACCACCTTCGGATTTGTTTATTATTGCTGTGATGTAGTTTGGCGGGAACATATTTGGAAGTTTTTTTTTCTAGGTGGTTATAGTGTAATTCTGGATTAAGCTCGTGGTTTTATTGACATTATTATTGCTGTCATATTCCAAGAATGATGGGATTTTTAGATGAGGTAAATTCTCTAAAGACAAAACAAATTACGTAAGGGTTGTTTATCTCTTCATTATTTCTAATAATAGGGTGTTATTTCTTCTATAAGATTTTTGCAGAGTACATAGGTTACACTGGTTATAAAATAAGTTGCAAATGCCATGGCGAAACGCAGAACTCACAAGGCTCTAGGTTTAGATGATATGCCCATAGAAACTATGTAAAAGCAGGAAGATGCCGGAAGAATGTCTTCTAGGTAAAATTATTGTACTAGTCCAAAACTATAGACCAATCAGACAACAGACCTAATTTGCATAATGAAGCAAATACTGAAAAAAATCGAGAAAGAAAACATACATCTTCTTTTTGTAGACTGCAGAAATGCTTCTAACCTGCTTTATAAAAGAGAGCGGTGGGTTTCCCGATGAAATAAATGGGTTTCCCGAAAAAAGTTAATAGAACTTGCAAAATGATGACAAAATAATATAGGTCACAAATGACAATCTGAAGTTTTAATTCAGTAAACTTCCCTCAAGAATCAGGAGCACAAGGAGATTCGGTTTCACCAATACTTTTTAACATTGCTCGAGTTTGACGATCCCTTGCAGCAAGCCTCCAGTTCCGGATGTTCGTCCGACCCCTTCTAAAATGAAGTACTTCTACATTATATATTACTAGCTGGAACACGGTGCGCCTCGCTAAATCCCTAATCCAATAGTATGGCGTGCGCCAAAAAAATTGGGAATCTCAAAATCACTATTTCATTGGCAGTGAGAATCCCAACTCCCACAACGAAAGTACATCTGAACGTGTCACTCCGTTCATTAAAAAACCCACATCACTCGCTCATTTATATTCCTTCTCTTCTCTCTATCTTCCGGCTAGAGCTGCTGTTCGACATTCACTCTATACGAAAAATAGATTGTCGACAGTACAAAGGGACTTTCCCTAAGCCTCTAGTCTGTCACATAAAAAAAATCACAATTCAAGCACAAATTGAGTGTTCGCGTAGTTTGAAAGAACATTTTCGGTTTCAGTATGGAAATTTGTTTACTAAGTCTACCAAGCACTTGATAACATAACACCTTTCGAGAGCTTTCAAACGAAAATTTACAATTTTTTCAAACTATGCGAACTGAAAACAAAAAAAAAAATTCGTTGTCGAATTGCATGAATCGGGCCCAGATCTTCAGGCCTAGACTGACGACCCATCTACATAAAAATGTTTGTCAGTACCCTGGACTGCAGGCGCCATCCAGCTGGTGGTTGGTGAATGTGTGGTCCTGGCGGCCTGTATGTAAACGGGGACCTTTATATCAACGTTCAAATGATGCATGCTTTCAGTAATGCAGTTTGCGCATTATTTGCTTTTGCATTAGTTTCATTAAAGCAAGCATGCGTTTGCACAAAGTTCATAAATGAAAACATCCGAAGCAAATGAAAATGTAATGTACATGGTCTTTATATGCCCGTCGTATGCCTGTATGTACAGCTCAGTACTCGGCCATTTAAATCGTTTGGTCAAGTTTGGCTGTCCTGCGCCCGTATGTGCTCTGTTCAAAATGGTTAAAAACTCTACGGCAGTCCTATGCTTCTTAAAGGGCCAAGGGGCCGGTGTTCGCCCGTTGTTTTTTTTTACTCGGAGTGATATTACAAAAAAGTATTTATTTTGGTGACATACTTTTTTTAGAATATTAATGATCTTGAATCGGGTTCCGCAGACATAATAATAATATACTGTTTTCGAACAATGTTGAGTTGGAACGCTTTTAACGCCCTCCTTTTCTTTCCTGTAAACAAGAGGTCCCAGTTATGTTTTTTATGTGGAAGTTCTAAGCTCAGAAATCACCATTTGTACTACAAGGTGTTTATCGTAGATTTCCATCATGTACTTAAAACTCGACTCTCGTGGTGATTATTTCTTTACCCTTTATGTATTCACGATGTTCATACCCTTACAAATTGTCCCATTGAATTCAACAAAACCGTCCCTTTCTTTATCTGTATCCGTAATCATAATTTAATAGGGTGTAACCTTTATTTGTTAAAGCGTACAATTTGTATTTGGTGCGTAGGTTAATCTAGAATCTGGAAAACTCCTTATCGTTCGTTCACTCCAATTAATTTGCCATTAGTTTTCGATCATTAATTCGTAATAAATACAAGTTCAAAACAATTTTAAACAAAATTAAAAACATTCATAAGCCTATGCTCATCATTTCCAAAAAAAGTTCCCTTCCTAATCGTTAGGGATCATTTGCTATAACAACAAAGGATCCATCAGTGACACGTGTTCAACACAAGAATACAATCTACGCACTGAAATCGATGTCCTATGAAAGTGCGAAAAAGTGAATTTACGATTGAACGAAATGAATGAAATTTAATGGCGATACTTTACTCGTGTCCATTCTAAACAATTCGAGTTTTGCAAACAACTAGAATGAACGTGAAGAGGTTGAACACCATAACTTAACCCCTCCTTATCGCAGAAAGGAATCGTCTGTCCATAGAGCACCGCCAGACATCAGATCGAGGCGACCAAGGCAGCCGTCAGGACGTTCTGTGCCATGCAATAATCAGCGAACTATAAACAGAACTTGTCCAATAATTATTGCCGTCAAAGGAACTACAAGGCCACCGAGGACACCGCATGCCAGCCTGAATAGCGCTTTCCTGGCATTTGCATAAAAAGGAGCGAAGCAAGGACTGCGGCCATGAGCAGCAACAAGGAGTGATACGCGAGTGCCAGCAACGACGTCGTCGTCAATGTATTGCGTAATTCACTGTGCTGGTATCGAGAGTCGAGTTCGTCCTTCTGTGCAAGCAAGGATTTTTAGACATTTTCTAACTCCTGGTGAACTGCAGTGCCACCTCCGTTTATGCGGCGGGGTGGGAAATTAAAAAAAATAATTATAATAAAAGTCTTCCTTCACGCAGCGCCTTCGTGCTTCCTTGTTTCCCGATGCGAGGATAGTCTTCGCTAAAAATACGGCTCCAGAATGTTTGTATTGAATTCACCCCATTTTGTGTGTTCGTGCTGCGGAGAGTGAATGGCCCCAGAATGGGTTCTGAGTCGAACCGTTGCACTTCTAGCAATAATAATTACACAGCCACGTATACACCCTGCCGCCCCTCGTGGTTCCTTTGATGATAGTCGAAAGAGGGTTAACGATCCTTGTGCGGGCGCAATGTAAACCGTCTACGATGTAATTGCAAATATTTTACGGGAAATACGCAAAATAATCACGTTTCTACGATTTCGAAAAGCGTTTCGAAATTGTTTTTGTGCATAAATCATAATTTTTGAAATTAATGTTGTATGTACAAAGGGGAGGCAATCGCCTTTGGTATAAACTTATATTTGTTGAGTGAAAATTTACTTATGCAGACTAAAAACAACAACAGCAACAAAAACAAAGACTTAAAGTGCTCTGATTAAAGTCCCACCCCCGGGGGTAGTGAAGATTTATATGTTCAAAGAATGTTTTTAATTGGCATTACTGTGCTCCTCCACCTAGGCGAGAGCGCAAAAGGGAATTATTGATTTAAGTTCCGCTTCGGGCTATGGCGCCTTGCATGGCCTTGTGTGTCGTCTATTCTGCATTAATGTTATAAAAAGATGAGATTGCTGTTTCCTATGGATGTGTAGAGAGAGTATCATTGCGCTATAGCGCAAAAATTCTGCAACAAAGTGAAACTAGGTGTAGCTTTCTTTAATAGTATGGACGATAAAGCGTTGGAAGCTAGAACGTGATCAGTAATTCAATTTCTTTAGTTCTTACTCTTGACATTGTAGTAAAAAAACAGTTCGAATATACAAGAAGAAATATAACCAAACAAGAATCAGAAATGATTTTAAACATTTTAGAATCTAAAATGAAATACTATTTTAGGCTTGTAAAGGGTTGTAATTACTATTATGATGGATTAGCTTCTCGAGCGGTGCCAAATTTTCATGGTATATCCTCTTCAAACTCCTGGCTGTAACAGACGGTAAAACTTCCTGTCAGGGTGTGGATAAAGAAGAAAGCATAGTGCAGAAGAAAGTCATTGAATTCACCTTCGCTGAACTTGCATGCGGAACTAGGTTCAATAAAGGCACAAACAGATTGGCGCGGAGACTGTGACGGCGACCGTCTGCGAGAGAATTTCCCATAAGTGGGCACAAGCAGGCTAAAAATTCCGGATTAGGATTGATATCTTTTATTCGTCGTTGCCTTAGTATTATGCTACCTTCGGTTTCTTGCATTTTTTTTTAATAATGAAATCTAAATAAGATTCCACTACTCGTCATTTTCGATTTTCAATCATCACGTATCGTAATACTTCGTTTAGTTGATCTTTGTGGTAAATATCCTACGGTTGAATATTTGGCTTTTTGTACCTTGACGAACTTGTCGTGTAAAAATAATTTAGTTGGTTAATTTTTTAAAAAGAATATATGCGCCTGCCACTAGCACGACATCCACTCCTCCACCCCAGGGATGAAACCTTGAAAACGTTCCTGCCAGAGGTATGAGCGCCAGATATGAATGTATTCGTAATCGACCACCCTAAACTCGAGTACGATTTTACCAAGCGTCCTCCAACTAAGTACTAACCATATCCAATGCTGCTTGACTTACGCAATCGTACGAGAACCGGTATGCTAATAGCACCCTTTTTGGTCACCAAGTTAGTTGTCTGCCTTACTTCGTTCTTCGCCCCACACAATTTTTTAAGCTACAATTTTGCTTCCTTTTAGTTTAAAAAGTGTGAGCTCACCATGCTTCATTTGAACTATCCGCGTCATGGGACGTACCTGTAGCAGGCTCCATTTGGAAAAGCATAATTTTTGCTCAGGCTTACTGTGACTCTTTTGGGTGTCGTACAGGCAGTTTGACGCTCTGCATTCCTATTTCAGGTGAAGAAGGTTTTTATTCGGGACAATTCTCTAAGTTCTCTCTATAGTCCCATCATCGAAGTCCATTATAGATGTTAATTGATCATGCTCAATCCACATAATTGTGTGAGTTTATTAGGCATATCGAATTTTCTCATAGATTTGTGAAATTTTTCTCTGACCATGGTATCATGTGGTTTTGAAGTCTATGAGGACGTGTTGGATTGAATTAATGCATTTTGTATCGCCTACTTCAGGGTGACATCTGATGACACTGGATTTTTCTGGAATAAAGCCACACTGGTAATGACTTACGACACAGGGTGCCTATTTTCTAGTCATTTGACATCGCTTCCTGCTCCTATACTTACTAAATGAATCCCTAGGTCTAGCGTAGTTAACTTCTATTACGCTTAGTTATGATAGTGTAAAGGATTGGTAGAGCGAGCACTCAAACGCTAGCTCTCGTTCATCGTTGAACCGATTTCTACCTCTTCTGCCTAGTACAGTATTTCCAAGGCCTGTCGATCTTACGGTGACTCCCGGCATCTCTTCTTAAGGATACACTCTTCTCTTCTTGAGGGCGAATTCTAAGGCAATTGTGTTCATTCGATTTTAAATAGCTTTTCTGCTTTGAAATGCACTCTGGTAGCATCACACCAAGAAGATAGTAATTCGCAGTTGTTGTTGTATCGCTATCAGTCTCGACAGGTGGCGGTCGTTTATCAACAGCTGGTTTAGATGTCGTAATACAGTTTTGCAAGACATCATTTCCGGTCTATCGAACATCTTGGATGATTATTAGCTAAAATTGTACCACAGCTGCGAGATATTGAGGCAGGATACCATTTTAACACAAGCTGTAAACACTGCATTATATTTCCTTGAAAAAAATTTCGTAGTACTTAAGCAAATAACGTCAAATATAAGTTTACATCAATACATCAAAAATGTGAGCACAAACAAATCCAGCGTAAATGTGTTAAAATTGTTAATAAATTAAGGGTGTGAAAGCTGAAAGCAATCTTTGGTGTATATAAAGCTAAAACCATTTTCTGTATTAAATAAAAGTACATAAATGTTTCTATAAATCGCTATCGATTCATTAAATTCCAATTTATAACAAGAAAACCGTTTATAACAAAGTGTTTTATATTTTATTATTTTCAGTTAATGACAGCAATTTAGAGATATTTAAAATATTTAAAACGACAAAATGATTGTTGATAAAACTGAAAATACGGGAGAACACGCATGGACGAAATTGTTAGATGATAAGGATACAAATGGTGTTGTTATTGTTAAAATGGATGAAAATATTAAGGAGAGTCCAACATCGACAGATGCACCAACACCGCCAGCTAGAAAGGAATCAATTTTGGGCACATTCCATCGACACTTGAGGATGTCATTAAAAGCAGTTAGTGAATCTCCAGGACCAATAACACGGTGAGTTAAAGTTACTTACCTACTTTTCACTATCTTAAGCTTGAAATAAACGATGATAAATAAATAAGAAAGTTGAACTAAAATTGTAGAATATTTAGATGATCTTTTCATATATAAACTTTTCAATTATTTTTTGTGATATCTTTTTTTGTTATACGTGAACTTAGAATGTTTACCTAATCGGCCACGGGGATTTGTTGGAAATAATAGCAAAAAGAGGATCTGCAAAGGTAATCGTTCTCGCTTTTGAAGGAAGGTGAAACTGTATTAATGTTAGAAGTGTGATCATAGCAAGGGCTTTATATTTGATCTAGTTTTCAATTCATAGTTTAATTTGTGGACAAAAGCATCTTTAATTCCTCCCATTTTCAATTACTTTGTCGTTTTCTAATGCCCCATAAAAATACTTCATAGTTTTGTTGAACACTACTTGTAGCATACTTCCAAATTTCGTGTGGAGTTAAAATTTGACACCAACTTTATAGATTCTACGAGAGATTTTTAAGTTGAAAAGTTTTGTATTTTCCTTTTCAGCTTCTCCTAAACTTTTTAAAAAAGCTTTTGAATCCGGATGTATACCATGTCGTTTATTACTGAGTTTCCATGCAGGCTAACCAAGAAGTACCGCCCAAGTACTGAGTTTCCACGCAGAGTTTACCCTGGGTTTACTCAGAGTAAGAGCCCATAGAAACGCGGGTTGAATAAAATTTCGTTAAATCCAAGAAAACTCTACGAAACCAGTCCGGTTAAGCTGGTTTTGCATATGTGTGTCTGTGTGTTTCAGTCTCCTCCGAATAGGAAAAAAACACAAGTGCTTTGCTGTGGAGCAAATATAAAGCAGTAAGATTAGTCCTTTGCTTCCTACAGCCACGGTATTCAAGCATAACCTTAGTAAATGGGTATAAATCTATACAATTGCTTCATAATAACAGTGCTGAGCTCTGCGGACATGCAATGTTAAAATACCGTGAAGCTTTTTACGGAACTGCTTCAAAAAAGAGCTTTAAAAGGATTTTCGAAGCGAGTTTTTTCCTACTAGCTCCTACGGCTTTGCTGCACAAATACCAAACGCGACGCAATGTAAAATTCATCAGCTGTCATCTTAACCCAGAACCGTCATGGAAACAGCATCGACTTAACGCGAGGGAAAATGCTTTTTGTATACTCATCGATTACTCTACCTTGGCTCCTGGAAACACAGTAATGGAAATGGGATTGAGTAAAGTTTCGTTAAATTCAAGTAAACTCGACGAAATCAGTCCGGTTAAGCCGGGTTTTGTATAAGTGTGTGTTTGAGTTTACTTTACTGCACATATAGCAACGGTGCACAGCGTAAAATTATTTATCTGTCACTTCAATCCATAGAATTCATGGTTGTGGCATCGAGTTAATTTGAGGGAAAAAGCTTTTGAGAATATTCTACCCTGGCTCATGAAAATACAGTGAGTTAAACTCGAGGAAATCAGCATGGTTTTGCATATGTGCGTGTGCCTGGGTATCTTTTTCTGCACATATGCAAATATAGAGGACAACCGAAGGCAGAAATGGAAACGCGTCGAGTTAAGTCGTTGAGTTGAAGTCATGGCATAATAATTACAAGGTAAGCTCATAAAGGGAAAGAACTTTCGCGTGACGTCACTGGGATCTTAGCTCACAAGGGAAAAAGCTCAGGTATTTTCTAAAGTAAAAATCGTAAAAGCTCATCAAGATGGAAACAGAGCTTTTCTTTATGAGCTTGCCTTGTATTATTGTTCCGTGAGTTGAGTGTCATTTCAACTCAACCACAACCAGTGACGGAGTGACCCCCCCCACCTTAGCGGCCCGAGCGGCAATGACCGGCCCAAATTTTATATATAAGGGATGCAAGGAAGGGGAAAGGCCAAATTCGAGCCGATCTTCGTGAGCGTAGTCACAAATATTAGGAAACTTTAAGTTCCTTCACAAAAAAAAAATCCTGAACACTCAATCTCAACAACGATCAAGCTTATGGTGTTTGTGTTAATAAATTTGCTTCGTACGTGAAGATTGCATAGTCTTTCGCCTCACACCTGAAAGCCGATAGCAGGAAATTTCATTCTCTTGCTGGCCAGAAAATATTACCTGACCATATGGTGGGTCTCTACGAAAGAGGTTTTTGGTCGCAGAGACTACTTCTATAGAATTTTGTCAGTGAAGCAAAGCAAAATCGTTGGAGAAGTCCTCAGATAGTCCCCTATGGATTCCAGTATGTTACTCGAGTTCCGTAATATTAGTAAGTTTTGCGGCAGAGGTTAACAGCCTCAGCCAATCCTACTTGGGACGGACTAGCCCAATCATAGAAACATATCCAATCTTTAAGGAGAGTTTTATCTGGGTATCCTTTAGTGGAGTCAGATGAGCAAAACATAAGGAATTGTCTCCAGAGTAAAATTTTTTTTTTGGAACATGTTAGTTACATCGAATACTATACGAAATGGACATTTTCTACCTCTAGCAACCGCCGCTACGTAAGTTATCGGCCATTATGTCAAAAATTTACCATTTTGGTCGTTCTTTCTAAATATAAATGCGTATATCTCGGCATGTGTAGGTCCGAAAAAATTGAAAAAAATAGACGTTGTTCGTTATGATATTGGCTACCAGCGGTTACAATATGAAATCCTTATCTACACATATAACCTCAAAAAAAATCAAAAACTAAAGAAACTACAGAATTTTGGTTTTTTGGTGATAACTTCGAATATTTTTAGTGAAATTTGATGAAATTTTCAAAAGTTATACTTTATAATGGGAACAATAACTGGTTAAAATTTAAAGTCAAAATATCGAATACAAGGCTCAAAAATTGACTTCAAATTTGAAAATTGATTGACCTATCAGTTTTGTGCATCGCTTCGCATGAGGTTCTTACTTTTTTTAAAATGTAGCTTCTTTTATGCACTTTTGATGGTGAAAAAGAAAAAAATTTAAACTTGAAGAAAAGTGAAAAAAATCGAATCGAAAATCGACTATTTTTGCATTTTTTCGTCAATTTTTTAGGAAAATTTGACTTTTTTTTGGCAAAGTTCAATTTCTATTGAATTATTAGTTCATTTTTGACATATAATGATCGAAAAATTGACTTTTATCAAAAAATGTGATTTTTTTCTAAAAAAATTGACGAAAAAATGCAAAAATAGTCGATTTTCGATTCGATTTTTTTCACTTTTCTTCAAGTTTAAATTTTTTTCTTTTTCACCATCAAAAGTGCATAAAAGAAGCTACATTTTAAAAAAAGTAAGAACCTCATGCGAAGCGATGCACAAAACTGATAGGTCAATCAATTTTCAAATTTGAAGTCAATTTTTGAGCCTTGTATTCGATATTTTGACTTTAAATTTTAACCAGTTATTGTTCCCATTATAAAGTATAACTTTTGAAAATTTCATCAAATTTCACTAAAAATATTCGAAGTTATCACCAAAAAACCAAAATTCTGTAGTTTCTTTAGTTTTTGATTTTTTTTGAGGTTATATGTGTAGATAAGGATTTCATATTGTAACCGCTGGTAGCCAATATCATAACGAACAACGTCTATTTTTTTCAATTTTTTCGGACCTACACATGCCGAGATATACGCATTTATATTTAGAAAGAACGACCAAAATGGTAAATTTTTGACATAATGGCCGATAACTTACGTAGCGGCGGTTGCTAGAGGTAGAAAATGTCCATTTCGTATAGTATTCGATGTAACTAACATGTTCCAAGAAAAAAATTTTACTCTGGAGACAATTCCCTTTTCACTAAAATTTGATGCTCATCTGACTCCACTACTTCCTTGGAGGCTATGTTCGCTTAGTTCGAAAGACATATATGCATACTTTCATATACCATATGCTAATCCTCCTATTCCACTGATGATTCACCAGTAACACCAATAGCATTCTAGATCTAATTTATTGTTTGAAAATTTGACTCAATTGTTACCGGGAAGAATATTGGCACAGGTAAGAGAACCGGAGAGTCACATACATATACATATGTGACGCTAATAGCAAAGGTGCTAAGGCACTCTCACTTGCTGGCTACATGAATATTATTTGAGGAGTAAATTAAAATTAAAATTTTTACACAGTATTCCTGCGTCAAAAAGAACAAAAGCAATCTTCTGGCAACTCTCCAGTCTCTTTAACTCAGGAATTTCACTTAAGCGTTCAGGCGTGGTCAATGCAAATTGCTGGTGGACAGTTTTTAGAAAGCGACAGTTTTTTCAGGGGCGTGGAAGCTGTTTCGACTCAGCTTAAATAATTCGTATTTTCTTATTATAAATAATAATTGTGTTTGTGCATCATATACCAATATTGTGTTGGACATTTTTATTTCTCACTAGTGTTATGTGTATGTTACTACTACCACAGTAATAAGTTCAAAATTTTTCAAAAAGTTTATACCTATAGTATTGGTTTGTGGTTGTTTTGTACTTTTTTGTATAAATATTATTATTTTGAAGTGGTTGGAAATATTTTGTTATGAGTGAAAATATCACGGAGGATCACAAACCTAAATTGAGGTTTTTTAGGTGAGACTACATACATATGTATATTTAAAAAAAAAACGAAATATCTTAACCAAAAAAAAAAAAAAACAAAATGTTAATCTATCTGTAATCCCATTTGAAAGCACAAGAACAGCGCAACAAATAATTTGGCGAGTATTCAGGAGAGAGTGATAAATTTTGAAGTAAAAAAAAACTTGCGTGCGTGCGAGCTGTCAGTTGTATTTAACTTAGAAACAATGAGTGTTTTTCACGTGGATATAAAAAGAAAAGTAAATAGCAGAAAGAGAAAATCGAAAAGATATCGCAAAATTTTATTTCATATTTTCGTCTCATTTTGCGGTGCTTCATTAAAATCCATCGTCAAACAGCGGGCTCCGGGAACCGAAGAGGTACCAATAAAAAAAGAGGGGGTAAAAATTGGACCCAAAAATTGACCGGCAACATCCGTATTATTACTCTTTCAACTATTCTCAACTGAAATCTGTTTGTATACTCAACTACCTCCAGCGCCCGATCTACATATAAGACATAATGTCTTACACCTTAAATGGTGTTCTGAATGTACAATACGATCGTTAAACCTTTGGTCACTTATGTCGTTATAGTTTGGTGGATCGAGACTAAACAGGTAATGTCGAACCTCAAGTGCAGCATCGCAGCATCGACTTGCTTGCCCTTCCATTACCAGAGCTATGCGAACCTGTCCTGCTGGATTAATCGCATTGCATATCTTCATATAGAGATCCGTCGCCATAAGTGCCTTGAGACTTCAGATCTTATCCAACTGGCCCTATATAGTCCAAAGGACATATGGATATCCTTAATAATATCCCAAACATCTCCATTTTCCGACAATGTGCTTGGTGAACTGCGGCTCCAAAGGGGGAGGAACTTATTCTTCCTGGGGATCCAAAACATCTCCAACTGGTTTACCGACGGGTCAAAGATGGAACATGGCACAGGGGCTGGTGTCGCAGGACCCAACTCCAAGGTCTCGATTGCAATGGGTAAGATTCCCTATGTTTTCCAGACTGAAATACATTCCATTGCGATCTGCGCTAGGCTCAACCTTAAGATAGGTTTGCAAGGCGCCAACATTAAAATCTTTTCTGGTATCCAATCTACCATCAAGCCACTGTGTTTTATTGTACTCATTAGCCTGACCAGAAGAAATGAGGACTCCCTCTGCTGGGTTCTCGGACACTGGGGTATCGTCGGAAATGAGGCTACAGTCAGCCTCGTGAGGGAGGGGTCTGAGACGTTGTTCCAGGGCCCAGAACCTTTCTGTGGTCCGCCTCCAAGTTTCTGATAGAGGAGTATATTAAGAGACCAAACCTAGCCTATTGGGATTCAGTCCTAGGTTTTATACAGATACTCAGATAGAATGCCGACTCTGCATGGAATCTGTCGTCTGGTCCCAACTCGAGGGTGTAAAAGGAGGACGACCTGCCGAATTGACCAGAATCGGGAAACTGAAGAAACTAGGCAAGAAACCTCTTTTTTTAAAAGCGGCACCGAAAGCAGCGCATCCGTTGCAGAAACGTCCGTTTACGGTACGGCACGTCATATTTGGTTCATGCTATAGGCTCCTCGAAGTTACAGAGGTGTAGATCTAGCATGCGGGTCTTCAGGGTATAAGATGAAAAGCTTATTTGGTCTATAACTTCTATAGTGTAGGTAGTATGTACAGACCCACAATGGCGTTTTTATACGCTTTATATTAGCTTCACCTGTTTTTTGTATGTAGTATATAAACAAATCTTGATATAACCGATCAGTTTCAAATTTTGCACATATGTATAGTTCGCGTGACAATGTAATCTCACCATTTTGTAAAAAAATCAAGATGGCGGGTGGTTCCAAGATGGCGAATTTTGCAATTGTGCTCCTCGACCCCGTATCAAATGAATGAATCAAATGAAAGGTTATGACGTCTAGAATGCAATTAGCTATCTGGCATCATTCCAAATTCAACATGGCGGCCAACAAAAAACTACATTTTTCTTTGCAACTCGCTCGTTATTATGTAAAGCATATGACAAGTAGAATACTATTAGGTGTGTGGCGCCATTCCAAATTCAAAATGGCGACCAACAGAAAATGGGGGTTTACCTTTTTCATCACAACGCCCTTGTGTATGACGAGTGTAGTACAGTAAGCTGTCTGACGTCATTTTAAATCTAATATGGCGGTAACTACAAAATGACTATAATACTCTAAAAAGTAGAAAAAAAATAGTTTGAAAAAAAAAAAACTAAAAAATACGCTTTGAACTAAAAAGTAAAAAATAATTTTGAATGTAAAGTTTTTATTGCTCTGGCCAGTATATAGAAACAAACTACCTTTCAAACTATTTTTTTGATATCTTAATTGGCATTATTTTGTCTATTGGAGCAATCGCACACAATCCTTGCACGTGAAATATTCAGAGTGTTATTGAGATTTTTTATAATATCCTGAGTGGCATTGGCTGTGATTTCTCCTGAGAAAAATTAATTGGCTTTTGATAAAAAATTTAACACAAAAAATATCCAAAATATTTGTAATTGGCTTGCAAAGATATTCAATTACCTTATCCATTTCTTCTTTGTTATTTTTTGTTGAAAAAAGGTCCAATTCTAAATGGGTTTTACTTTTCAAAGTGAATAAAATTTGGTTTTTGAATATTTTATTTCAAGGTGCTTTTTGGGGGATTTTTTTCTGCATTTTAAAAGCTTTCCCCCCCAAACCACCTACCTATGTATCTAGATACTTTCATTATTTTGCGATTGTGGTAAAAACACCCCAATTTACTAAGGGGGAAAAACCAGGTAGTAACAAGAAAAGTCACTCTGGCTTAAGATTCACAAGGTTGATAAACAAATTGAACGTCGAAATGCTTTTCTCTTCAAGGGGCCCTGTTCCCATCAAAATACTTCTCGTTTGCAGAAAAAGAAAACATTGTAAGAGCTTCTTTGCGGGTCTTCACAGGTGAATTGTAGAAAAAAAAAATGATACCACAAAAACACGTGAAATAATTGTTTTGGCATTTGATAACAGCTTCAGGGTGATTTTTTTTCATATAAGTAAAATCGTAAACGCAAACCTCCAAAATATATAACGAGTACTCCACCCACTACAAGCTGGATTTAGGTGTTTTTTTTTCTTTTAATTTAGATCTCAAGGATTTCCTATGTCATAAATAAAAAAAGCGTGGTGAAAAACATGATCAACAACACATTAACGTAAATAACAACAATTTCGTCGCTTTTCAATGTTTTTATTTTTTTTTAATTTTTTGAAGGAACGATATGTCTAGTAGTAGTGCTCAGATCACTTCCAGCATTAACATATTGAGTTCAACAGGTGTTGAGTGTGTGACTTGAATTTGAAAAAAAAAAAAACATTAACACGGATTATTAATGGTGTCAGGCGTGGGATTTTTCCTAAGGTGAATGTCTTGTTATCGTCATCATCATCATCATCGCAACGAATCCTTATAACGCAGGGACATGATTCTATTGCACACATACGAAATGAGTATATCACCACAAGTTGACAAGCATTAGAAGATTTAATTATACCAATTTTCTTCTATCTTAATATGTGTGTATGTCTAGAAAGTGTCACTTTCACTGTCAGCGATTAGACCGTGGAACGTGAGTTATTAGAAGCGGGTGTTTATTAAGAAAATTAATTTTCAACTTGCGACAATTAATCACAAAGTCTCTGCGATGTCTTAATTCTTTGCCAATTTTTTTTTTATATCTCAAAATGACTCAATTCTGAAAATTTTGAGATAAATTTAGAATTCTGAGTGACATTTTGAGAAAAAAAAATATATCTACGATTTTATTCAGACTAGGTAACATGAAAATTTGTTATTCTCTTAAATTTTGGATTTATCTGTTGCTCAAGCAAAAATTTTCATAGTAGGTCAGACTTGTTTAGAGATACATGGATATAACACTTTAAATAATCTAGATAAATAAAAAAATTTCCACTGACAAACATTTTTTTTTTCGAATGCAATAAATTAAAGGTGTAAATTGAATAAAATTTTGTGCAACTATATATTTTAAATTTCATTTTTAATTTTGAAAAAAAAATTCCGTAATGAGATCAACACTCTTGCTTATTTCTATTTTTTATATAAATTTAATTTAGATTTTTTTTGTTTTGCAAAATTTCGAGATAATTTTTTTTTGCGGTTTATAATAAATATTAAAATACATAAATATAGAATAAAAAGAAAGATTGGTGAAAAATATTACGACAAATTGGAGTCGTAATATATTTTTGCTTATGCAAAATTATTTCGTTTTATATCATTATTAAGGATGTTGAACAATATTAAAACAGCGATAAACTGTTGCCAATTGCTATCATAATTTTTATCCCAGAGAAGAATGTTATTTTTTTGGGATATTATTATTATTAAACAAAAAAATTTTTTTTTGTGATTTATTTGTTTTGGGCAATTAAGAATTTTAATTAGAAATTATGACGAGGTTATTTTGGGAAGGATTTTTTCAGATATATTGTAAATATTAAATATTATTAATGTTGTTTGCATTTTTGTACGGGATTTTGGCACGGTCGGTTATTAATTTTGTTGTTATTTTGATGGCGCTTTGTGGGATCACAGTTTTGAGAAAAAAAAAAAAATGTTGGAAACTCTTCTGTTGTCTTCAGTTGTCTTTATATTTTGCTACTTCTATACAGCTGGTATTATGTAGTTTTCATAAAATGATCAAACAGCTATTCGATTCACCTATTTTTTATTTTACTGTTGTCTGCAATTCAATATCCTGGCTAGCATTCTTTCCTTTTATCCGTGCCATCGTAAATGTGTGAGGACCCCACAAAAACAATTAGCGATGCTGAAGTGTGGTAGGGATAAAAATAGATCATTAATGAATATTAGGAAAAGCGCAGGTGATAGAACTGACCCCTGGGGAACACCGGCCAAAATGGCGTAGGGGTTGGATTCGACGCCGTTCAATACTACCTTGATTAAACGGCCAGAAAGGAAGCTCTTCCAGTTCCTCAGAACTAAGTTTATACAAAAAGCTTGTAGTTTGGTCAACAGAGCAGGGTACCATACTCTGTCAAAAGCCTTTTAAATATTATTATTATATCGACTACGATTTCGTAGTCAGAAACGGTGTTTGGGGTTTTCGAAACCACGAAAATGGTACACGGCAAGTGTTTCGCAAAATATCATTTCCGACGTATTATGACATGCTGAATGCGACTATACAATAATATTAGTATCGGCGGCTGGCCAGGGCGTTGCATACTTTCTTATAGAATAAGACCTGCTCCAGACTCCAATAAGACTCCAAATTTGATGGTGTTCTCAATTGATTTGCTCGGAATGAGTATCAAACTGTCCAAAACCCTTGCTAACTATCTAATATGATAAAGAACTGTCATAGCTAAGCTAACGTAAATTACTTCCCAGTATTCATGAAAATTTTAATGTTACTCTTTTATTTGCGACCAGGACATCTTCTCTCTCGGGTTCGGGTTCGATATCACATTAAGATGGATATTTAAATTAAGTCATAAATTGCCATAAGGTAGATTCTAGATAATACTATGCTCTTCATTGAAGGCGCACAATACCAATTTTGACGAGAACCTAAGGCCTAAAACAAAATTCTGACTTTTGTCCCTCTGTCCTTAAAAACGGGTTTTTAGTGTTGACGTTATGATCCGTGTATGCCGGCCCATTGTATTGGCCTTCAGCACTAAAGAACGAGCGACGGTTTTCTTTCTGACTGTTGTTTTAATTAAGACAGTGTGGTTGTTCCTTAGGGACTAATTTTACCACCCACTCTTTTCCTAATTTTTATGAAAGACCTGTTCTCGACGGTATCCAACAGCTACTACATCTTGAATAGTTTTTCTACCACAACCACAACTCATAGTGCGGCAATTTTAGACAAGTTATTTATTTAGGGCCGGTTTCACAGTGCGAACTTAAGTTTTGCTTAAACTTAAGTAAATTTTTTCACTTAAGTGTAACTTAAGTCAAATTCGGTTTCACAGTGCAATTTTTTCTTCTTCTTACTATTATATTTGTTTCTTACGGCGGCACTTCAATATTGTAAATTATGTACTTACAATAGCCGAACTTTACATGTAAAATTTCCTTTTAATCGCGTTTTTCTTGAAATATACTGGAATAAACTGACGTTTAAATTTTCTATGCATTCTGATTTAAGAAAAGCTTGAGTCTAGAGAAATTGCGACTTAAGTTACACTTAAGTAAATTTTAAGTGGCAACTGTGAAACAGCCATCTATACTTAAGTGTAACTTAAGTTAATTTTTATACTTAAGTTCGCACTGTGAAACCGGCCCTTAGCAGGGGCGGATGGGCCATAAGACGAACCGGCAAATTTCCCGGTGGGCCGGTTGTTCAGAGGCCCGCAGGGCCGGTGGCTAAAAGTACGTCTAAGTCAAGGGTGGGCAACTTTTTTATAGCATGGGCCAAAATAAACTTTACGTTTTTTCAGACGGCCGTAGTAGTTAATTGACATCTTCCTATGACCTGTAATTTTTTAATCTGCATTTGAAGTGAAAGATCTTTAATGTGGTAAATTACACTACCCATCACTCGGTCCTAAACTCAAAAAGGTTTCTGTAAGTATAGTTTTTTTAATATTTTTATTCTGCTTGATCACCCAGAGAGCACCCTTTGTACCACTAGTCCGTCATGTCATTTATTTCATGGTGCAATGTCTAGTAGTAAGCTTGACCTGAAGGATAAAAGAGAAAGTATAGGTTAGGAATCTAGAGGATGCGTGAGTAGATGTTGATGAACCTTACGTTTGAGCTCTGGGATGTTATATAAGTTCGGAAACAGCTAAACCTGGAGAGTTGACGTCTACTGATGTGCGCGGACCTTTTGCTGAGTCCATTCACTAAAAAGTAAATACGTTGTTTTTGATATGGTCTTCCAGTTCAAAAGAAGCCTGAAGTTAAAGATATGTTAAAACAGATAATGGTACAAGGCACAACTCTCGGTCATCCATTAAAGTTGTTATTAAGTGATAATGGTGGAATGCTTGACAATGACGAAATTAAAAAAAATCTGGAGCTGGCTTTCAAACGGTGCGTGATTTTGCTGATTATTACGCACGGCCGACGTCCACGAGGTCTTTTAAAACGGTGCGTATGGGCCTGTGTGGGTCTTGAGATTCGAAGCCATTTTTGCATTCCAAAATGCAAATTGAAAGGGAACGTATCGCTGCAGCTGCGGCCTTAGTGGTATTATTTAGGATTAAGAAATTAAGGAAGAAATTAAAAATAAGCTCGTTCGTTTACCCCATTGTCCATGCTCGTCTTTTTTTATACGGACGATCGCGCCGCACCTGTAAGTTACTGACTCGCGGCAGATCCTAAGCACCGCTACAGACTTACCTGCGCTTCCACAGAAAACACTCGTCCAATAGTGCTCCGTCCACGAATGTTTCTAATATCATGCGCCGTGGAAGTCAGCTTGAGAATTAAATTGACTACGTAGAGGTTTAGAGTGCCAAACGAGCAAAACGGGGGCACGAGGGAGGAACACCGAACGATAGTGGAAATGGCAAGGACTTTTAAGTATTCCAGAAGAGAACAAATTTTTTTTGTCAGTTTCAGGAGAAATAAGTAAAGAAAATGTCAAATGGCTCTTCGAAATCCTGAAATTCAGAAAGACGCAATGGATGCCAGTTCAATATTAGTACTAAATTATGAACAAATGTGCATGTGGCTATGTGCGTTTAATTTTCAATTTAAACTAGACAAATTACATCAAAATATATTTAGTTATAATTTCTTCTAAAGTTCTCGCGGAACGGATTGAAACTTTTTCGGGCCGGAAAGAAACTTTCGACAGGCCGGGGGTCGCCCACCGTTGCTCTCAGTGGTCTATCAGCCTATTTTCATAAATATTCACTTACCGAAAATAAAGAACCAGAATGAATTTTTCATTTTCTTAACAAATTTTTGAAGGATTTTTGTACATTTTTTTCTGCGTTGTACGCTATATAATTAATCAGCCAAAAATTGAGTTTTTATAGTTCTTCTTCTGACTACCCATAAATAACTCTCAAACTTTTATGTTTTGTTTATTTTGTGGTATAGATGTTTTCAAACTCCGTGACATTTGGCGCATGGTGGAGTACAAAGCTATTAAAAATGCTTAAAAGCTTGACAAAAGCTTCATTTAGCTCCTCCTATCAAATCACTTGTTTTAATTTAATCAGCCACGACCGCGTATTGCTAGAGGGCGGTGTATTTTTCTGGCGCTTTTATGATTATTTTAAAAATTTACAAATTCTGAATGAAAAACGTCGTAACACCCTGTAAATGTATACTTTAGCCATATCCGGAAATTAAAAAAGGGGCCGACAAATATTATTTCCCGGGCCGCTAAGATGTTGCCCATCCGCCCCTGGCCCTTAGTGTCCTAGAATCAGAAAATTGAACTGCGTTTATTTTTGTATCAAACATTTATCACTTCATTACATGCCGCAATGTGCTTTTAGTAATATTAAGGTCATTTCCCCTTGGACTATCTTCGCTACCTACAGTTTACGATCGGTCTTTGCCTCACAAAAACTTCTTGTTCTCAAATAAAGAAAACAAGAAAACCGCCATCATAATATTTTTGGCAGAAATTAAAATCTCTCAAGATAACATAAAAAAATCTCGATTCACAAATGGCCGCAGATTTCACTTCCACGCGATCTTCCTGCCTCGCCAGCCTTTGCCAAAAAATTTAATTTATCGCAATTAAAACTCTTGGCAAAACGGAAATTTAATATTGAATTAAGACGAGTTGAAGATGGAAGAAATTACAATTTTTTCACTTCATTCAATGCCGCGCCAGTACACGGCTATGTGCCCCTTATAACACGCACCTCATATAAGCAATCATTAAAAATGAGATTCGGAAAAATAAAGTGACTTGCGCAATTCGGAATATTTTATCGTAGTTTGACCTTCATTGCGCAGTGTTCCATTTAAGTGCGAGGCGCAGTTCTGTGGCACACAAAAGGGTCACCCAGTATCGCGTGCATTCCTGCTTTATTTACGAAAATCGTTTTTTGTTTAGTTCAAATTTTAATAACAATAAACGGCAGGTAAAGGTGCATGCTTGGTTGGCTTTTTTCGCATGCAAAATTGGAGCAAACATATGCACAGGAAATGGGAGGTGTAAAGTGGTAATTTAATTGTCACTTTAACAATTGTTAATAAGCGCAAGATTTTTACTTTGGTATTGTATTGGTGGTTGATTGTGTTGAAAGAAAAACAAACAAAATATTTTTAATTTAGCGTTTAAATGCGCTTTAAACAATTTGAATATCAAGGGTGTTCGAATGATTTGCTTTGCATATAAGCATTTTGCTTACGAGCATATAATGAAGAGAAATCAAAACTAGCAAGCGATCTAATCGAAGATCATCAATTAGGCCTTATGGAGTCGATATAAAACCAAATTGATCGATCGTATTATTATTAATATAGAAGAGAGAAACTAACCTTCATTAGATATGTGTCCATTCTAGACGAGGTGTTGATGTTTGCATTCATTATTAGTAAGTCTTAGTAAGTGAAATGAGAACTAAGGCAAAATATCATTTTCAGGGGAAAATAGGAGTTACGAGAAAGTACAACACAATTAAAATTAAATTGACATAGTGAGCCATAGATCAACTTCTGAAGAATCTATGTAAGGAAAGAATGGTTGGCCAGTAAAACTTGAGAAATAATATAGAGTGCGCCATCTAGACCTTCGGTATTTCAACATCATATAACTTTGCCATTGTTTAGCCGATTTCGACAAAAATACACGATTCTGAAACGTCATTGAGTACCATTTTAGCTATGTGTCAATACACATTGATTTTACACTTTCTGGCGGAATCAATAAACATAACTGTCGAATTTGGGGAACAGGGAACCTACGTATCATTCACGAAACAGCACTGTACGACGAGAAAGTCAATGTTTGGGCTTGGTGTACTTAAAAACCACCATCGGGACCAGTTTTTTTTTCGAAGTTGGACAAAACGCAGGGGCGGCGCTTTCATAGGTGTAAATGGTGTACTTGCACCGGGCGCAATTGTATGACTACAGCGAAAAAAATTGAAAAAGTGTTCCCGTGCCTTCATTTTCATATATTAAAGTAACTGCACAGAGTTTTGGTGTCTTTTTCCATTGACCTTTGCAAGATGTGGCCAATCAATTCCATTTAGTTCGCTAGTTTTCTTCGTCTAACCTTTCTTGGCCGGCACTTGACGGTTCTTGACGGTTCGCCCGGCTCTTGATTTGCAGTTCGTACTAGTCGTACTATTATAGATCAATAATTCGGCGAGACATACCTGGATCGCCTCTGTTCTGAAGTTGTCGAAAGCACCTAAGTTGTTCAAGCAGCTTTCTTTGTCCACAAATTCAGCCAAGGTGGACTGTTTTTATTTTATGAAAGATTATACAGTGGAAACTAATACATGCAGTTCAGTGACCAGCGATTACCCCTCAAAAAGGCTTGGAGAACGATATAGGGGCCTTTATTATAGTCTATAGATTTGCAGAGCCCAGGACTGTGCTTTAATCAGCTAGGGAAGTACACTGGAAAACATCCTGGAGCAGATGTTGATAATGGTAGATGTGTGAAGAATGGTGACAGTAGCAGTAGCGAAGGCCATCTACTAGAAGCTTAAGCGATACGAATCTTAAAGAAAGAGCATTAGCGGGAGAGTTTTGCGAAGTTAAAGCACAAGCAGTCCCAGCAGCAAGAATGCGAAGCTAATCCTGATTTTGCTCTTGCACCGGGTGCAATTTCAGACATTAATTTAAAACTTCGAAGAAAACAATTGAAAAGGCGTTCTTCATTGTGACTTCATTTTCATTTATTCAAAGAACTTCACAGAATTTTTGCGTCTTTTTGCACTGCTTTAAAAAAAATGAACAGCTGATGTGGGGGCAATATAACATACTGCACCGGGCGCAAAAGAACTTAGCGCCAGCCCTGACAAAACGTCGTCGGCGCATGCTATCCTTGCATGTTAGCGCACTACGAAAATTCGTAAAAAGTCTGACGAACTTCTATTTTCCACAAGTCGGCGCACCTTGTCACACCACAGGCGTTACGATGAAGTTCTTGCAGCCAATGCCGGCGGATCGTGTTGTGGCCGCGTGAGTAGTCAGATACACAACTCCCTCCAAAACTGTTATTTGGTCTGTTGTCTGAAAAGGTAAGGAGGAATTGCGATTTGGAAGATGGGCGGACGTTATTCAGAACAACATGTGGAGCTTCGCAATCGCAATGTTCCGTCCTGGGCTCCCTCCTGTGGATCACAATGTATAATGATATTGTTGAGGCTACGTCTTCTAAAAGGAAGTGCTCGTAGGAGATCGAATTTCGCGCGAGCGATATGATCTGTGAGATTAAAAGCATGGCCTGAAAGGTAGTCTGACGCTTGTTGAGCACAAAACTGAAGCGCTGCAAAAGGAGATAACCAGTATCCGAAAGAATCAAGGCATTGGAGTAGAACATTCACTCATAGGCACCCTAAATGAGGTGTAATACGACTTTGAGAGGCGATGACCTCGTCGTTAACCCAGTGCTCTGCAGAGTTTGCATCTTCATATAAAGTCGTACATTTTATTCGTTTTTAACAGTCGCTGTGTAAAGCGATTTGTCTGTCGTCTTTTACAGCAGTGTCTGCTATTTGTGCAGTATTCCGTACTGTCGTACTGTATAAAGCACTAGTGTAGGTAGCAGCGTTGAACAGCGTATTCAGATTAAACTGGGGCGTATACCAAAGCTGCTTAGGCATCATATGTATGAAGATAAATGTAGCAAAGCAGCATATGACGATTTCTTCCATATAAAAAAGGATACGTGCATACAGGACCACGTGCAACGGTACAGGGTGGGTGATAGTAGGGATTCTCCTCATACTGGAATAGAAGGCATGCGTCTCTATAATCTAAAATATGTTAGAGGAGAGCCAATACAGTGCGACAGCAGACCGTAATGGAATAGCAAGGTAAATAGGACGAGTCTGTTAAAGATCGGTGGACCCACAGAGTTATCCCAAACCTGGAGAAATGGTTTACGAGGGAGATTAAGCAAATGAATGACGTCCTGACGCAGTTCCTGAGTTCCGGTGGCGTTCTAGATGGCGTACCTAGTATTCTTTCTTTATAAGGGGCAAGATCTACTATGTTTGAACGACAAGCTAAAAAACAAAAAGAGTACATACAAAATATCCTACGCTCAGTGGCGTTACCGGCCTCGGTAGCCTATGGGATAAGACGCCCGACTACCATCGCAGAGGTCCGTGGTTCGAATTTACTCCGCATAATAGTATTTCGCCCTTCCATTTTCCGACCTAGAAAACTTCCTTTTTTCTCTTATTTCCTATTTACGAAAAAAATCCCAGTTCTTTCTCCTGCCAACGCCTGTAAGCATAATGCTCCGTTGGTGGTGACAGATTTTCACTCTTCTCTTTATTATCTTTTCGACTAGAACTTGAACTCGATATCATTTATAGCGACTTTTTATTAAAATATGTTTTTAAGTGATAAAATTTATTCATATTCTCTATAGTTACTATGTTGTCACGTGAAATATCAAACGTGTCACAGTGTGTGTTTAATATAATCCTTTGAGCTTAATTTGCATCATCTGGAAGCTTTTCGTGAAAAGTTAAAAAAAGAACAATCCAAAACAAGCTCCTTATCCTGGCTTACATACATATATAATGAATGCTAATGATTTGTTTATAAATTTCAATGGTAAGTTCTGAGTTGCATATTTATTAAAACTTATTAATAATTTCATTGGTTTGCAGTTATGACTTTGAGATGAAAACACCTGAAACACCTGACTCTATTGAAGAAATTAAAGGATCCACCAGAAAAGGACAGAATAAGAGGTAAAATTAAGGCCTTTATGATTTTTTTTGTTTATCTTAACCTGTTTTTTTATTTGTTAATAACAATTGTTTGCTTTTTTTGTTTTATTAAATATTTTTTTGCAATATTTTTGAAATAAATAAATGTTTTTTTGGTTGAAAATTATCTTTTCTTTGTATTTTTTATTTTAGATTTTGCCATAGAAGAAGATGTGGAAGTAGAAGAAATGATTGTGGATGCAGGAAGAACGGTAAAAAATGGTATAAATATTTTCTTTATTGTAACATTCTTAACTTTTTGTTTAAAAATACTTGTGTTAAATATATGTTATTGTGATGGCAAAAAAAAAAATAATATTTTTTATAATTTTATATAAGAAAATACTTCAAAACCCCCTTTTTATAACTGGTGGATGTGCTATCAAAATCATTTTTCAACTTTTCGTGTCAATTGTAAGTTTTTTCCCACTAAAAAAATAAAAATAATTCTGTAATAAATAATTAACGTTATTTTAATTACTCCTATTTATAATTATGTTCGATATTTATAAATTCGGATCCATTTTTATTTAATTTGAGAATATAAATGTTTTGTAGTAAAATTGTTGTAACATGTAACATTGATGTACCATGACAAACTACAGAAAAAATTGAAGGTTTATGAATTTTTAGGATTATACAACTAGGTAAGGGCGATACTTGAGGAGATCGTTAAATGACAGTGTAACAACTGCCCCATGTCATGCGGCCTTCGACTACATATTGGTTTCCTAGCTTTGAAATGTGTGCTCCATCTTACCTACTCGATTCGTACTCTTCTATTTCGAGCGAAGGGAGGGATGGGATGCATCCATTCAGTGCTAACAGCGTCACCACTTGAAGATTGTAGTAGAAGGTTTGGAGTGAGAGGTTGGAGGCGTCATTTCTGAGCATCCGTTATCAGATTGCACGTCACAATCCATGAGATGTTATTCTACACCATGTAGAACTATTTTTCCGAACACAATAATCTAGAAATTCGTTTTTAAATAGAACAACTGGATTCTAAACTTGTACAACATCAAAGAGCTCAAGTGCTCGAGCCCGTGTTTAAAGCAAGTTAAAGTGCCGTCGAGAACAAAAGGGTACTCGACTGGCGGACTTGACACCTTTCTCGCTCCCCGATCTGGCAACGCCGGCATCACACCCTTTTGGCTGAACGAAAATGAGACGTAACGTAACCAAAACTTAACGAAACGTTATGAACATGAAACAACAAAACAGCGGTATGAACATGAGTTTTTCATGCTCCGGCATTAATTGACGAACAAACTTAACGTTTAGTTCTGAAATGTTGAACTAGAGTTGAACTTGAGTAGAAACATATATTACATATTAATGAATTTAAACTCAACGCCAACTCAACTCGACTTCAGCAGAAACTCGGCAAACGACACAATTTACGTGTAAACAAGCTCAAACTCGTTCAGTTTTCTTCCTTTACGTTTAGTCTGTTTTTGTTCAGGCTTTTATCGGTCAGCTGACAAGATTCTCTTTGCTGTTGGTTTATTGAATCATATGTGTGCTCATTGCAAGTCTCAAAAATAGGGGCGCACTATTTTTTATATTGTACCTACCTGTTTGGTTGATGATGTTTTGTAGAACTTGCGAAAAACAAGTGATTTTGTCTTATTTTCAAACTATTAAGGAAATTCTACGAAGGTAAAAGAAATTATAGCTTGATTATGAGAGTACAAGACTGAACGCTGTCATGTATCACACCTTTTCTTTTTGTTAAGTTCTTTTCAAACTTGAAAAGCACATATGTAAATCAGTAATAGCTGCTACATTAAGTTCACCTGCATTTCATATTGTTAGTTCTATATTCAGTATAGTGATTCGGGGTATATTTTTGTTTTGGATATATCGCAACTCCCGCAGTTCTATCATGTTCCCGTTTAAATTTTACTATTTTACTTTAGCTTAACTCAATTTAATTCAACCAAACTCGACTCATGCTACGTACATATATAGGATGAGTTGAATAGTTGAGATGAGTTGAAAATAAAAAGCACTACGCCTTACAACAAATCACAAACAAAACTCAGAGATGCTGCTGCCAACTAAATTCAACTACTCAACTACTGAACTCGCTTCTATCAATCGACCCTTCGATCTGACTTCAATCGACCCTAAATCAACTAGACTCACGTCTACATGTAGTTGGACTCGGGTTTAACTTGAGCTCTACTCATCATGTATACCTATACGTACTATCAATTCTTAACTCAACTCTTAAAAAACGACTGAACTTCACTGTATTCAACTCAATTTTTACCTATCTCTCAACTCAACGCAACTCAATTAAAGTATTAACTCAACTTATAATCCAACTCGTAACTTAACTCAACATATCAAAACACAACTTAAGGCTTGACTGTACTCTTGACTCAACTATAAAGTCAATTCTTAACTCAACTGTTAGCGCAACTCTTAAAACAACTGTTGATTCAACTCTACTTATTTAACTTCACCCTTTAACTCAACTGTAATCTCCACTGCTTACTTTTTACTTAACTCAACTTAGCTTAACTTGACTTTTCTAAACGCTACCTTGAGCTCAACACGTACCTACACTTGTAACTTAACTTTCAACTCAACTCCAATCCAATCTATCCAATCATAAACCAACTCGTTACTCATCTCAACTTAATTCAACTTAACTTATCCCACGGCAAATATTACGACATGCCGTCACGGCGTTATACAATTTTTCGTCACGGCATACTAGTCGATTTTACCCCCAAGACGCGCCATTAGATGTTTCATATTATAAAACCAAAACTTTGAATTTGATGAATCTTAACTCTGGAATTTGGTAGGGTGGAATCATCACTTTTGTATTTAGATAGGTGGGAGTATTCTGCGTACATCGGTGCCCTATCCGTGAAAATAGGTTGTACAGTAACAAAAATACAGGGTGATATTTAAAACTGTAGTAAAAAAATTCAACGGGCTCTACCGGCTAGGCCGTTACTATTCCCCTACGTATAAGCATAGGTGTTAGGCATAGGTGTTGGGGCTTACGACCCTTAGTGGAACGAAGACCGCATGAATAAAATTTCGATTTCGCGACTTCGAAGAAGATCCTTTTTAGGCGCTAGGTTGTCGTGAAATCGTCTCCTACGAGACTTCCTAAGATCTACTCTTAGAAATGACTACTGCTTGCTCGCTCAACGCTCTGCAGAAACTAACAATACCAATTGGGAATGATCTTCCAACAATTCTCATTACATATTCATCGCCATTATTTTACAATTGTTGAATTCTCTTCGAAACTATGTGCTTCCTGTTCCTCCAACTCCCTATTATTGCTAATGCTAGTTTTATTATTAAAACAACGCAATAACTCACTTACATAACCCAGGAGAATAAAGCGGATTCTGGACAAAGTGTTACTAGAATATAAATAGCAAAGGAAAAGTAAATAAACATCACTTGACTTGTGAAAAATGTTAGTGGAATTTCCGCCACATCTTCCCTGATATCTCGCAATATTATCTAATAATATACTTTCGGCCACGAATTAAAAAAGAACTACTCTATCATTGGTTTCTTTGAGCTTGAAATTTCAATTTCAATAAATCATTTCCCAAATTCAAGAAGGTCAAGTTGGCTAGCATCACAGCCCATTTCAAACAAACATAACAACTATCAGCAGCATGTTGCTAGCAGCAAAATGTGAAGATGAAAAAAAAAAAAGATTGAAGAAGGGAAATTGGTGTTAAAAATTCGCGGTTTTTTTCATCTGTTTTGACGAGACTTTTGTCGGCACAGTTTTGTTTGTATTTACAGCAAAACCAGAAAAATCTTGAGGCAGATTGCTTTCAGCGAAAATTGTTGCTTTTGGATGAGAGCGGAAACAATCCGGTGGATGGCGATTTATTTTGGCGTGACTCTGTCTGATCGCAGCCACACCGATGCTTCAATAGTGCCGATAGATCTCGCTGCGAGCGAAAAATTTCGCGTGCGGCAAGCGGTAGGTGGAGGAGGCAGCGCAAGTGTGCTACAAGGGGCGACTGCTCAAATAGCTTCTGAAGTAGCGCGCCGAACTTGCACTATTTTTAGCTGTGGACGGGCTAAAAATATTCACCCGCCGCGAAATGGACTTTTTCACCGATGATGACACATTCCCCCCGCTGCTGGCAGGCAACAATTCGCGAAAAATTAAACTCATTTCAAGTGATAATTTTTTCGCGGCTTCATAGGTACGATGTTGTGATATCTAGTTACGTTACAGCGAAGCATGTGTCGGCCTGCGCGCGATATCTTAATTTACCGCATTATGGTCGTGTTCATTTCCTCGGACGTCACTTAGCAGCATATCAGGCATGAATTATGGCGCGAGTGAATTATGGGCAAAAAAAAACGATAGCGTAGAAACATCCTTTTATCTTTTTATTATTTTTTTTTCATGTCGTTAAAACGCGTTGAACACGAGTTTTGAGCGAATCTTGCCAAGCTGTCAAGACACACGATTGCGGGGTTATGAATCTCTTGGAGATTTATTAATGCCGGATGATTTACGGCCGTTGGGCTGCTGCAAGTGATGTTAATTCAATGCCAACATTTGCGCTAATAAAATTAATTTTTTGGACAAATTTTTTTTTCGGTTTCGTTTTTCATAATGTATGTTCTTCGGGTAAATAATGTTGGCAGGGGATTTGTTTTTAAAATGCTGAGAAGGTTCAAGCTGGTGTCTTTGGACTTGCCCTGGGGTGAGTCAGAAGGAAGTGGTTTGGTTATTTTCGGATTTATTGAGCGTTTAATGTCACATGCGAAAGTCATACTTAAAATTTACTAATTTTGTTCGCGGCGACAGTAATAAATTTTGTTATTATTTCAGAAGTTAATTTTGTTTGGGTAAATTTGAATGGCTGATGTAGGGACTATGTTCTTATTTATAAACAACATACGAGAACATATGCTGTGAAGATATCTTCTAGGTCGGTTCATAATTCGCAGTTCTTACAGATTCAGTTTTGTAAGAAGCACATTTTCTGTTTTGTTGTGAACAGATGTTTTCCTTCGGCCTTTGTTGCTTAAAGATCATCAAATGTGGAGAAAATGTCATTCGATATTTTGCTACATTTTGTACTATACAGGGTGTATACGTTAGGTTTATAAAGCGGCTGTGTATAGGGTCTGGATAGACGAATGAGAAATCGTATGGGGAGATCGTAATAGTTTACCATTTGGACGTTTTAAAGTTTTTTTGGTAGAGGTTTACATATCACCCTGTATTTTGGTAGCTTTACCACCCATTTTCATGACTAAGGGGCCGTCCATTAATTAGGTGAGGCGTTTAGGGGGAAGGGGGTCGAGCCGAATCTCACGTGGGCCACAGATTATTTAGTCTGACTGAGGGATGATACTTCAGGTATCCGCCTGACAGGCTGTAGCATGCAGGTGAAGTTATGATTCCCTACAGATACACAGGCAAAGACGACAGCTTAGCATTGCAGATTGTTAATTCAAGTGCAAAAATGTTCATGGCCTCAACGAAAACTTCAAGGTGGCTCCAGACCCACCCCGCGAACAAGCGCGAACGCGAGTGCCGAAGGTTTTCGCGCCAAGCTCGCGTCTTGCTTTCCGTTTCAAGTGGATAGTGAATTCTCTCCGTAATCTCACGGCTTGAGAATGAATAGAATTTCAGAAACTCAGGTACAAACGGACGATAAATGCCCAAACACTTAAAGGTTTGTCAGTTTTCTTAGACTGCGGGCCCCATACAGATGGCAATCGGTGAGTGTATAGTAATACTTGGCAGTCTAGTATATCTAAACAGATATACAAGATGTATACGCTAAGTTTACAAAACGGCTGGCTGGTGATTGGTCTTGATTAGACTAATGAGAAATTGAGTGGATTGTATTGCGTTGGTCTTTACTTGACCGTTGAGCATTTATGGTAGAATTTTACTTATCACCGGGTGGACAACACAATGTCGACCTTTGCTTTTCGAGCCAGGACACCGGATCAAGTCCTCAACGGTACGAACCGATATAATATCAAGACCATTAGCCTTAGCACGACCAGATGGTATGATGCGTGAAACTTATCTGACCACACGGTGAGTTGTTCTCATATTCTGGCAGCAACTCAACCGAAAACTGAATTGACGTTAACTCATAAAGGAAACTAGGTCCATCCTCATTACTTAACTGAGATTTTTCTCTTGTTCGAAAGCGGGACATAATTTTTTCACAATTTACACATTTACACATTTTCATTTCACAATTGCAAACCTAGGCATAAGCCAAGTTACTAACAGCAATTATGAATTTCTCGTTGATTTCTGCAGTTCGCACCAACTCTTGGTAGGTAAAACTTACTTTTGCCACAGGAAAATATCTAACGAGACCTGGGTATCGCCAGACAGTAGAACGAAATATGAGATAGATCACGTGGCCGGATGTCAGGAGCTGTGGTGGAGCAAATATTGGAAGTGACCATCATTTGCTCTCTAAATCTGAACCAGTGAATAGCCTTTAATTGAATCAGTGAAATGTCAACCACTGTAAATCAGTGGATATCATATAATTGAATCAGTGACTTTGGCCGTCACTGAAACAACCAGTGATTCTTAAGTCACTGGCTGAACCAGTGATTTTGGTTTTACTGATGTAACCAGTGATTTTTGTTATGAGTTGGATGCGTGAGATGAAAAAGGGCACTGGCAATGTATTCATTTCTCAGCATTTCCGAAAAATGATTTTATTTCAATAGGAACACATGTAATATTGAAAGGAAAAAGTAAAATTATAACAATTTGAATAAAGTGAAATTCAAACAATGTTTATTTACAGTGTGCTAAAAAATAAATCAGTTGAAAAAAACGAACATTTATTTCATATACACAGTTAAAAATAGTTCATTTCATGATAACTTGTTGATCATCTTGTTAATTGTTTCATTATTTGTTAAGAAATGTGAAAAACGTAATCCGTTCAAGTGATCAAATAACCCGAGTGCCACAGACTGTTCTCACTGGAGCACACAGTATCTTACACTGAAAACCCAGTTCAATTTTCAATCACGGGATGATCAGTTTTTTCAACTGAATGAATAAGTGTGTGTCACTGGAACCCAGTGAAATTCTGAATCGCTGGACAAATCAGTGAACATTTCACTGATTCAGATTTAGAGAGTGGTGATAACAATAATTCGCCTCAAAATCGCGGCTATCAGAAACGTCCGACTCGATGCCATCAACAGTATACGGTTTAACGTAGACCTTCTGCGGAACAATATTAAAAGGCGAGAATTCAATAGGAATCTGCAACAAATCTTAAACCAGCAAACTGTTTGTAACGAAACAAATATTGAAGAGCTGTGGAGAACAAAAAATGGCGCTATATTGACCATAGCGGAAACAAGCATAGGTTATGTCCAAAGGAACCGGCAACACTGGATCTCGGACAACTGCTCACAAAAATAGGACGTAGGAGGGCCCTAGATGGCCCTGAATGGTTCATTTCCACAGGAAACTAAAGAAAACGGCAACAGTAAGCATCACCATTCCTTCCTTCATCTCAAGGCGCCTTCAAGTTCTCATGAACAGATTTCTAAGTCGAATACTAAAAATCCGCTGGCAAGGTAGAATCACAAATGATAACACCTGATAATAAGTTGAATGCACATTCGAAGGACCGTTCAATTTCCCTCAAATCTTGTATAGTTCTCAATGAAGTGCTTGCAAAGGTTTCTTGTGGGCTACACATCCCACACAATGAATTTAGGATATTTTAGCAATGCCTGAATTATTTGGAATTATGCATGAATATGCAATAGTAATTTTAGCGCTGTTCTACCACCATCCAATTTAGTAGCTGCAATACTAAAATGCAATATTAGATTGCGAGCGTATGGTTGCCAATATCACTGAAATAGGGAATGTTTTTCCAGTGCACCTGGTGCATCTAGGAAATACAATCCACAACTTTGATTTTCAATTGCGCGCATAATTTTACTGTATTACATGCCTTGGTCGTGCTTCTACTTTCTGAATAATCGATTGAACAAATTTGTTTTTAATTCATTTACATCCAAAGCATTGTTATCGCTGTAAAGCATGATTGTAAATTCGATCGTTGTTCATGGATTGTTAATCAGTTATAATTGTAAATAATAACATTCTGCATTATATGAATCTAAAGCATAAGATGAAAATATGCGTGGTTGAAAATGTTTACCTGATGAATTTCAAGTGAATTTGAAAATAGAGCGATGTTGTTGAAAATATTGGCATAGTCATTCTGTTACTCGTTGTTGCACATTTTCTCATGTTCTGTATTCTATAGTTATACTTCCAATTGAGCAACTATTAGCGTCATTGCTACTAATATGATGTCCCATTTAATAATTTTAATTTTATCTATAGATCCAGTTTCCTTTGTTATCCAAAAACGGCCTTCTTGTTACATCCTTTGTTGACCTATATTTGCAAATGTATCTAATCGATTTAACAGTATTGCAATACTTCACATTGATGTGTGCTTTGTACGTTTTTGAGAGCAATAGTGTATATTTCACCCATACGATTTTTTATTTGTTTAACCAAAACATATTAACATCCGCCGCTTTGTATCACCATATTATAATAACCGTATAAAATCCAAAAATATATAATTTTATTTCTCGGTAAAAGTCGTCACATATCCGTGACTTGACGGCGACTTCAGTGCAATACTGAACCGCATCAGTGAACAAAATATCGACACAATGTAATTCCATGGATGTAAATTGGGCTCGGCATGTTCCGACACATTCGACCGACAGACGTTTTCAATACCCTTCAGGCGTTCGCGAAAAGCACAAAAAATACGTTGTCACCAATATAATATTAATTTATCCCGGACGTCAAACAAATGCTTTTAAAATTAAACGGAAAATTTAATAAGAATTTGGGGTAAAGTTCATTATATTTTTTTGTTTGACATTATTCTGTTTCTGTGCGGTGGTGCTATTAATCGTTAAATTGCACGATGCACTTAAGATCACTGTTCAAATTTCAAAACAAAAAGTAAAAAGAGATGCCTTTGAACATTGAGCATTGATACGGAAAAGGCGGTGCTGTGTCAATGTCAGTGATAAATTCATCACGGAAGCCACTGACACGGAAAGCGTCTGTGGCGTGCCGTCACGGATATGTGTGTGATCGATCCTAATAACTCAAGTATACGATCAATTTGACGGAAGAAGATGGAACCCGATCAAACATGCTTGCTTTTCCTGCCGTCTCCATTAGACTCAATTTTGGGTGCCTTACCGAGAAAATCGGCCCAGATGCTTGGACTTTTATCATTCAACCAATATTATAGTGAGCATGATTTTTTACTTCATTTTTTGGCTTTTCAGGGGTCGTAACACTAAAAAGGTTGAGAAACAATGCCTTAAATCATCAGTCCTGGCTGTTCCCAGGCTGACTTCTCGATTCCATAACAAGAATTGTTTTCCGGGGAGAGGTTGAGTTGAGGCGATTCTCAGGCCTTATCTCTTTAGTGTACCAGCACCACCAAAGACCCCTGCGGCCCTGACTATCATTTGACCTGGCAGTTACTCTCTCTTAATCTCTAGTTTCTAGGAGAGTTTTTATGTAGGATTACACCTAGATATTTAGCCTCTTTTGAGGAGGGAATTTTTATACCATCTAGAGAGGCAGCTTTTAAATTTAGTTTCCTTCCATGAGAAATTGGAGAAAATATAATTTTTTTGGGGGCTGATGCCCAAATTCTTGCTGCGGATATCTGAAGTTGAAGCAGTTTAAATCATATCTTTAAAAGGTATTCAAGCGTTGTAAGGATCCTGGGTGTAAATAATTGCATTGAACTTGGAAATAAATATATTGCAGATTAGAAGTATATTTTAACAAAAAATATTGGTTTTGCATAGATATCAGTTCTCATTCCATACATATCCAAACCTTCATGTTTTTAAAGTACTAGCTTATCAATTTTGTTAGTGAGTTTTAAGTCAGCTAATATTTCCTATTTGAAATCTATATTTACAATATATAATCCATAAAAATTGACACTTTGCAGTCGTTGAAAAACACATCAAACGAATCTTGAAAAGTTATACTTATGAAAAAATCAAGATGACTAAAATATATTTGAAATCTTTTCTAAAATTAAACCGCATTTTTATTGTTAAAAATAAAATTAAAATCGACCTTAAACTTAAATCCAGATGAAAATGTAGCCGTGAAAAAAGAAATATTGATTGAAATTTCCTATACCAATAATCTGCATACTTTTCAGCATAATTAGGAAGAGCCATGGGGTTTTATTTATATATACACGAGGACATAGGGGGATACATTCCATAGAATTTATACAATTGATGTTTAATAACATTTTTTATCCACGATGAATTGGAATGAATTTCTTGGTTCTATTTATATTTGTTAATATTTGTGTAAACATATTTAAGAACAAAATAAAAAAAAATAACTATTTTGTTGATGAGTGTAGGTACTTGGATACATGAGCAGTTCGAATGCTAAAATAATTAAAGTTTTTCAGATTTGTTTCAGTCCACACTTGCTATATTAATAATTAATTCCCTTAACAATTCAGACTTATACCATTAAATAGAAAATCCATACTTTAATATAAATTATTGCGGTGATTAAATTCAAATGCAACAATAACTTCTAGATGATTATATCTTTAGAAATACAGTAAAATAAATTAGTCAGTTATAGTTATACTGTCACAGCAGAAAGAAAGTAATTGCAAATAATTATAGCACTGAAAACATTAACACAAATAATTTTATCGGAATCAAAATAAGTGGTAACGCTATACTATACTACTGAAAGGTACAAGAATTATGTAATGTCCGTTAAATTTATATTTCCAATCAAAAAATTAAAGCTGTTACTTGAAATTTTACGTTTTTTATGCAGAGGAAGGATGAGGTAAGTCGGTATTGTACGAAGGGAACTTCTATTAAATTTAAGTTTTATCACGGGACGATATCGGCCAAATAAAAGGTCCAGACAGGGTGCTGGACCTGGTTAATATTTTATAGTGTTTTTATTTTCAGTGCTTGTGATTTTTCTAGTTTCTCTATTACTTTTTGAAAAAGTAATAAAACTTCTTAGTAAAGTATGATTATTACCATAGGTAATAAAGGGGTAATAAAACAAAGCAACGTGTTTACAAGGGCTCTTTGAATGGATACCAGTACTCAGCGCCGGCCTGGGGGTAAAGCGAGAGGAGCCCCTAAACAAAAGCAATGTTATACCAAAAATATAACTTCGATGGGGGGCGGCGTTTTTGCAAGGCAATCTTGCTCTACCCTGATCAAGGGCTAGGACCGAGCTTGCCAGTACTAGGACAAGTTTAAGGATTGATATTGCGATTTATTTTTACATACTTCTGACATTGATATTGATCTATCAGTTGATCTATAGCCGAGGGCCTCACTTTTTTTTCATTTTGAGTTATCGTAACGGATCCATTTTTCATATCACCAGTAACAATACCATGCAAAACCTCTTCTTTCTTTCCTTTGGGCAGATGTTCGCACGTGAAAAAACAACGTATGACATCTCTCGGCTTTAACTCGCATGGAACCCAAGGCTTTCAAACGATGGGAAATCAATTTTTTGAGACACTCTCAAAGAATCTTCTAGATCTTGTTGCTTTTGACATGGATCTTCATCCAATAATTCGTACAAATCTATTTCTTGAACGTTTACTCCGGTCCGGGACGGTCGTCATTTTCGACGACAAAATCACCAATTTTGTAGAGTTGAAACCATTCGAGACACGTTCTTTCTCTAATAGCATTCTCATCATAAGCTTCACTCGGCACGTCGCGTTGTAATCGAAGATAAAAGGCAAAACTTACGACGCTTGACGCTTATAATTTTTACGCACACAGAAATATATGACGCCCGATAAAAATTCACCTAATAAAGCTAACTTCGATGGTTGAAGAGGAAATGGCTTTGTGGTTTATGGTTACACGCGATGGTAGAGGTCCCGCCAAAAGAGTTGATGCCGGAGCGCGCAGCCGGGGAAATTAAAGCTGCACACAAATAAAAATTGCGCACATGTTGATAAGAAATGCGCTTATGTATTTTCAAATTTCCCCTTCGAAATTTGTTGCGACTAGGCTAAGGGACGGGAACGGCATGCGGGGATTCTACTGCGCATGGAAAACGCGACTTTCTCGGCATCAACTCTTTTGGCGCGACCTCTACCAGAATAGGAAGAGATTTTGGTGTCAAGAGTGAATACGAGAGAAAAGGTAGATTATTTGGGTGGGACAAGTGGAAATTCAAAGGATCGTGGTTTGAAAAGCGATGAAAGTGTTCTAAAGTGATAGAAGTGATCTAAAGCGAAAAATGGTGACGGTTTGTGCTTCGTGTTGATTTTGAACTTTGTGCAAGACAGAGACTTGGTGCAAGAACAGCAATGCAACGACAAATCAATTAAAACTTTTCGTGAAAACTCAACCAACACAATTAGTTGCTGATCAAAAAAGAAAAAATCCTGCCACAAAATCATGCCATGGAGGCAAAATATTTCTTATCAATTTAATTTTGGTGTTGATTTAAATGCTCCCATTAAGTTAAAACCAGACAGAAACACCTACATGTAACATCAGCAAAAACTCCCAGATTGCCATAGTCCTTAAAACGTGCAAAATTATAATTTGGAACATATGCACCATGGCCCATAGAAAATCGCTCGAAGCGCTTAACAAGGCTTTACAAGAAGAGTGGCGTTGCATTGTGATTGGGAATATAAATGAGCGGGTGGTTTAGGTTTTTAAACGAACAGAGTGACATTTTTCTCAAACGAACAAACGGAATTTGAAGCTCTCACTGCTCATGAAAGAAGTGATTTTGAGATTCCCAATTGTTTTGGCGTACGCCATACTCTTGGGTTATGAGTGCAACGAGACGCATTATATAGAAAAGTAGTTTTTTTTATTAATTAGGTTTTTTTGGCTCTTATCCGATGCCCCTTTTCATTTTCATGTTTTTTTAAATGGTGCCTTAGCTTTTACCTCTAACCAGGGCACGTGCCCTTAATAACCTGAAGTAAAGCAGCCAATGACCGACTTCAGTCAGGATAAATTTTTTTTTTCAAAAGTGTAAATCATTATTTAAATCCATTTCTATTTATTTTCTTCGCAAATCGTTTCCATATTAATAAAATTTGATCATCAGTACTTCCAGCAGTGGCCATAAAATAGCTGCAATTCTTAATTGAGTCTGATTGAAATGCACATCTTCCCACACAAGGATTGATATAATTAAGAGCAAAAACTTCCTTAATTAAAATTAAATTAAAATTCACGCCTTTTGTTAATTTATTTATTATAATCGCTCGAAATGAAATAAAGAAGGAAAAGTTAATTCCTTCACAAGATCACAAATTGTCTACAAAATACGCGTATATTTACAAAATCATCAGAAAGTTTTACACGCAATCCTCATGAGACATTCATATATCGTATGTATACAAAACGAAATCCCAAACAATGACAAAGAACATTTTAATAGACTTACGGCCGACAAAATCCTACGAGTAAATATTATTTCAGCTCTCGTGACTTCTGGCAGTCGACCAAGAAGACTTGTGATTTTTGGCCTTTGTCCAACTGCATATTGTCGTCCTAACCTCCTGTCACGACGAGACCAGCTAGTATCAAAAAAAAACAATATTTTTCATAATTTTTACCATTTTGAAGAAAATCACATATGCGCAATTCGCAAATAAATATATTCCAAATGTAGAAACGATATTCAAAACATATTTTGCTGTGGTTTTGGTGAAAGATTTAAATTATTTTTAGTTAGCAATTAATACTTCAGTTTTAAGCAAACGCAAATATTTTGTTAATAATTTCGATTTTGAACAAAGACGTGCGTGTACTTCTACGCAACGTACCGTACTTACCCAAAACGCGTCTGTTCAAAATCACTACAAAAATGATATATGCGAACCAATTGAAGACAAATTATTGTTTAGGCTACTGCCGACTACTCCCAAACAAATTGAAACAAAATAAAACGAGTAGCTGATTAGCAGAATGCGTTAGGAACTTTCATCGGCTGAAATTGCAATTAATCAACAGACAGAAGATAAATAATCGCGGTCTGAAGACGTACTATTAAATAAAGTAATCGGCAGGAGTTCGCCAATCAGTTCAAAGTGCACCTGCTACGTGCAGCAGAAGTTGTTTCCATGATGCAGTTTTTACTTGATGTTTTCATTGCAGACAAAATCCCGCTGGGCACACAGAGAAGTTCGGCATCTCAGCCATGTTTATTTTCTGTGCTCATTTGGAAGCTGGTGCAATTAGCCTAAATTCGCACAAAACAACAACAACAACATTTCGACTATTTTTATTTGTCCTCAGAAGTGTATATCGACGGGGATGTCATTGATCCAAATTTAGAAGATGCGATGATCTCCACAGCAAATTTCGACAGACCGAAAAAATTCCATTTCTCTGAACGGTGCTGACGTCCACCCCCTTCTTTGTGGCCGCATATCGTCAGACCATTCATCACAGGCACTGTCAATGCTATAAAAAATACTTAGTAACGACACGAGAACTTTTCCATTCCAACCTTTGACTTTTATCCTTTGGCAGCCTTGGATAAGCCAAGGACTTGAGCCTGGTCAGGGCGAAAGGTGGATAATCCTGAATGATTGCGTAAATACGTAAGAGCAGATGAAGATGGAAATTTTCGGGCTGGTTATGTCATTCTTGGCCATAAAATCTGTCACCCCAAATTGACCAAATTTAGGAGGTTTTTAATTTATGCACAATTTAGTTAATACGGGTGTGTATGTGTGCGCTTAAAGAATGTATGTATATATAACTCTAATCCGTTGACAAATTTCTGTGCTGATTTGTACGACACGAATTTGGCGTTATGTCAAAACATTTTTACAAATTAGCGCTTATTAACTCTGCAGTGCAATAATAGACCGACGCATGAACGACATATACCTCACATACCTCACGTCCTCATCTGCATTTGAAAATTACCCTCCGCCCAAAATCATGCATTAGATACTGATGGGCAAAAACTACGTATACGCACATAAACCTCAATAGAATCATGTCTTATTCAATTCCAGTGATTTTCTGCAAATCAAATAAATTTTCCGGCTGTCGTGGGTGTTTCCTAGTGAAAAGCCGTCGGGATAATCACACGCCAATTTCAGATAGCGAAGAGATTTATATCCATCGAGATTTGATGTTATGTTAACTGTGCTGTTGCGAGCCAATAAATGAAGAAGTTTATTGCACCTCTATTCGCTTGAATCTGAGTAATTGGTTTATTTTGCTTGCAATTTAAGTGATCGATATATCCATAAATAATTAAGGCAAAATGCTATAAAAATTTAAATTACTTTTTTTCACGAGTATTAAATCAAATTTTAGTATCAGCATCATTTTTGTATTTTATAGGATCTTAGCCATGACGACAAGCCAACTGGGAGATTGGTAGAATATTATTTCAACGCAAAAGTTGTTGGAGTGAAGAAAAAAATTACAGGACGTCCGTAACAGATAATGCTAAATTTTCTTTTGTAAGCTGGCAAGACTGTACTAAGTTCCTATGAGTTGCCTCTTTCTAATCGATATTCAACATCTACGAACGATGAAAACATCAACCGAAATCAGAAAGGGGTTCGACATACTTGTATGTAGTTTAAAGAGTTGGTTGAAGAGCGGAATATAGCCTGAAGATCCTGCCACTAAATACATTTATAACAATAACGAGAAGTCACTATATAGAGAAGTCGCTTCCAAAAAGAAAATTGTGCACGTATTTTATGTTTTTCTTTAGTATCTCATCGCAGACACCCGCTGCCCATAATCCAAAATTAAAAGTAACAAAAAAGTACCAAAATCTACATCAGAGTGCTAAATTGGTAGCAGATTATTGTGCATGATGTGATGGGAGTAATGCGATGTTTTGAGGAAATTTTTTAGGGAGCAGTATTTCTGGTAATTTTCAAAGCCCGTCTATGCTTAAACAAAATGAAATTATCGGGAATATTAAAATCTCTCTCCACTGGCCCCGATTTGGAACCGAACAGGATGTTTTCTATTTTCCGAGTAGGTTCCTCTTCTGTCATACGAGCTAAATACCCTCCCTTCCGGAGCCGACCGAGCTTTATTTTCTTCAAAAAATTTATATCGCAATTACGCTAATAGATGTCATCGCTGTAGAGTCTCCAGAATCGCTTTCTGGTTATCGGTTCCGACTATCGTGTCCGACTACCGGATTAGACCAAAAACTTGAACCGGTAGTCGCAGTCTTTCTTTTTTTGGAATGATTTTCAGGGTTAGGACACAGACCACAGAGCACAGAAATCGCCATAATAAAACGAATACAAATGAAGTCTCTGTGCTATTGGTACATCAAAAATATGTGATAACCGAGACATGACTTCAAAGGATGTACGTATAATAAATTAGATATTAAAAACAATCAAGCATTTCTAAAATTTTGGTCGGTATGTCTGTTACCCCGTTTATGACTAGGTGGAAAAGTTGAGTCGAGATTGAGTTGAAATTTCGACCACATGATGTTGAGTTGAGTTCACTTTGGGCTGAAATAGTGTTGAATTGATATCAACATATAACCTTAAATTTTTGTGTGATATTCTCATAGATACGTAAAAATTCAGAACGAAATAATTTATATTTCCTGTACCAGAAAAAACATCGAACACAAAACTAACGCCGAATGCGGACTTCGAGGATGGTAAATAAATAAGACAAATGTTATTTCAACCCAATTTCAACTCAACCTGCTTATATGAGGTGAGATATCAATTCGATCCAGGTAGGAGGCCTGAGTTGGTTTGAGTGGACCCAGTTTCAACGCGACATCCGTTTATGACTGGGCTCAACCCGGGTTCAATCTGGGTTGAACTTAGTCATAAACGGGGTGTGTGTCTGTATATCTGCCCGCCTGTTTGTCCGGATTAGTCTCGGAAACGGCTAATCTGATTGTGACTTTCACGGCAAGATTCAGTATTTTCATGTTTTAGGCTGCTTTTTCACTCGGATCCGACATTGGTTCAAACAAAAAACTCGATCCGATAGATGGGATGAAATTGGAGCTCCAATTGTAATGATTAGAGCTTGGACACGACTAATCCGATTTTAAGACGATTTTCACGGCATGATTCAGTATTTTCTTAGGTTTGTTTTAAGCTACTTTTTCACTCCCATCCGACTATTGGTTAGATGGTAAACTTGATTCGATAGTCGGATGGTATTTTCTTATGCATGTTTAGGCTACTTTTTCACACTGCTCTGACTATCGGAACAGACCGAAAACATGACTAGATAATCGAATGGACGTGAATGAAATGCTGTAAATGGGGTGGCATACACGGATCATAACGTCAAGACTAAAAAACCGGTTTCCTGGACAGAGGGGCAAAAGGAAGAGAGAAAGTTGTTGCAACTTTTTGAACAGAAATTTTTGGCGTGAAAACTAACACATGCACAAATGTTTCTTCTTATCTTCTTCTTCTTTGGGTCTGATATTGACATATCTCTTTGTTATTCGCGTTCGGGTTGTGCACACATAGATATTCCGTGTAGGGATAATAAAGTTACTCTCGGTAAAATAAATACCCATGTACGCCGAGAGTATCATAAAAAACCGGTTTTTTGGTGTTGATATTACGATCCGTGTATGCCAGCCCAATGCAAGATATTGTTCTTTCAATACGGTTTGTAATCTCCGCAAATAATAGGGGCTGATGATAATTTAAACAGAGAATATATCGAACACAATGAACAATCGCGGAAAAAATGTTGAGGTTGCCATAGGGCAAGCGCGCACGAGACATATTCTGAATAAAAATTTCCAATAGGTGGCGCTCAACATCCAATTTAGAAAAAAGTTGTAACACATTTTTATAGGCAACTCTAATTTTCTTTATGTACCCAAAATCATGTTTTGCAGATTTGTTCTTTTTTTCATTATATCGTTTTCCTATCACGGACTGTGCACCCAATTTTTTCTCATTAAAAGGCGGTTCGGTTGCTAGTTTAAAAAAAAACAAAAAAAAAACCAACAATACATAGCTTTTAAACTGATTCAAAAAACAGAAGTAATTATTATTAATTCATAATGGCATAATTATACCGAATAGATTTATTTATTCTGGCTGTACAAGCTTTGAGTGTGCTTTGAAGTTGATTCCATAAATTTCATCGAACTTTCTTATAACAAAGTAAATTCATTAGAAATAAACGAATGCTGAGTATGGTGTGATTTCATCAAAACCATAAGTAGATGCATACAAAATAAACAATTTTATAATTTTTCTTCATATTGTTTAAATAAAATTTTCATTGGGAGTAAATTATTGGTGTTTATTAAAAAATAAAAGTGACACCGTACATAATTGTTTTTTGCTGTAATTTTTGCTTTCTCTGCAAATTGAAAAATTAAACTTATTAAAAGTCCAACGAAAATTATCACAGCAAGTATACGAACGAATTATACAAAATGAGAACGACTGCTCAATTCAACTGAACTGAACGGACTGAACGACAATTCAACTCAAATATGCCCGCAGCATGATTTATCATATTAATGTGATTATAAAAACCGAAAAATTTTAACTTTCTACTATATCCGAAAAAAAAAGAAATCGTTGAAAAGATTTTTGCACTTCTGTACTAAGAAGCATTTTTTGGCCCTTCCATTCATGGTGATTCAATTATTCTGTGTTTTTTGTGTTTTTGATTTAAATACTACCTGAAAATATTAACACTTAGCCGACCGCGCGCGCATAATGAACTGTACGATTTCCACCGGACTCGGGAAAGTCAAACTTCTATTATTTCTATTCTATTCTATTTTGAAAAGTGGGAAATAACCGTCACAGTTTTGATATAAATACATTTATTTAATAAAAAAAAAACTGCTCATAAATAAAAATGAGTGATGGAAATTTATTTCTATTAATTATAACAGACATCTTATTACTTATTTTCTCCTAAATTCGAAGAAAATTTTTTTGTTTACATAAAAAAGGTTTTTTATTCCTGGAGAAAAATGGTGCCATTCAGCATTGTCAATCAGCAGTCCATTACTATATGTCAGTGATGATAACAGAAAAAGAGGAAGTCAGTCGTGCACCAACTACCTTTAAAGTGGGGAGATCTCCCCGTTCGGTCGTGCACCAACTTACTTTAAAGTGGGGAGATCTCCTCATTCGGTCGGCTAAGTGTTAATAGCTTTTTTTCCTACAATCAAGGATAACAATTTACGGATTTTACATAGCCATAATTTTACTGGCTAATTTTATTTAGCCCATCTTTCGTACATTTTGTTACCTACATAAAGAAATATAGGATTTTTTTAATGGCAGTACACCATTAATACGTCCAATAATTTGAGGATATCAAGTAGTTTGGAGAATTTTTAACTAAATACATATAATAAAATCATAAACAGGGGATTTTACAATGAAGACCCTCACTTATAGAATCTAAATTTATACTAACTTTACGACTTTAAACAAGAAAGGTCAACTGGTAATCTTAGTGTGCCCCATAGAACCCCAAATCTTGCATCGCTTTGGTTACCATATGTCATATGTAAAAGAGCTCAAGAGCTGTCATCAAAAGAGTATTTCAGCGCATGCGATTTCTCAAGACAGTAGACGTTTACTACTTTCTTACTTACTACTTCTTACGGTTACTTTATAATACTGCGGCCCCCCTGTTACAAAAAAAAACCTTGGGCTCCTCCAATAAAATATGTAAATTTGCTTACTAGGTGGACTGCACCATCTAGACCTTCGGTATTTCAACACTGAATAACTCGGTCAGCTTTTAGCCGAATTTGACAAATGAACAAGATTTATTTAGGATATTCTCTACCATTTATTTCAAAACAATACAGATTAAATGACCACTTATATTCGATACGCTAAAAGCCGCTTGTTTTCGGGTATCCTGTATAACATTGGCCAGTATTTCGGGCGTTACAGCAGCTACTTCGGCTCGTATATTAGCTTTGTGCTCGTCAATGGTCCTCGGTTTGTTGGCTTAAACTTTGCTTTTGCAAGAACTTGATCGTAATGACTGCGTACTGGCAAGGTCCGTCTTGTTGAAAATAGGTTCGTCAGACCTAAGTGCACCAATATTTTCCCTGCGGTTGGTCCATGCGATAAACTCCCGTATTTGTTAAATTTGTTTTCCCGTATACCGTACGAACTTGTTACTAAGATTCGATAAATCTCGAACGTATTTGATGGAATACGTGAAAAAGTAGCGTTTACTTTTATATTGCGTCGTTCACATGAATCAAATTTTCCCGAATGTCGTACTAGTTTGTACTAGTCTGTACTTCGAACTCGTGCATCGAATTTTATTTCGTTAATTGAACAACGGCCTAATTTGACTGCGCTACTGGGTGGGTTGAATCATATTGAAGATTGAAGTTTTGAAGATCTTGCTTCATAATCGTCCTTAAAGTCGTTTCACTCACATTTTACTCCTGAGATCAGTGGCGATGCTACACATTTGGATTATCGGCAACGTTCTCTCTCCCTCTTACCGTCTCAACAGGTTCTTTGGAGCGCCGCGGAAGCGGCGAATGGGATGGGACGCTGTCGAGTTGAGAGTCGAGTGTCAGACCCGTACTCAAAAAAAATCTTCACCTAAGAAGAAGTGTTGCCGAACTTCTCTCATATTTTTGTACGATAAACAGGCACAGTTATCATAATTGAACGATTGTTTTCAATGCAAAGCAGTACAATTACAGCGTGTTCTTTCGGTGTGTATTGACTCTTAGCTAAAATGGTAATGGTAGAATCGTGTACTTTTGTCGAAATCGGCTAAAATATATCAGAGCTGTAACGCAGGTCTAGTTGGCGATGAGATGTACAATAAAAAAGACATACTAAAATTCAAGTAGAAACTAAAAAATGAGCCAAAAAAGTCAAAAAGATAAAATCATACATATATCAGAGGCGGCAGTAGTTATTGATTGAAAATGTATTCAAATTTCCTCATAAAATTAAAAGCCGATATTTCCAATGACTCTTTCTTAGTTCTAGAGAGATGTTGCAAAAGCAATGACATTGCAGGAGTAGACTTTAATGCATTAGTACATACATGTAAAAAAATATTCCCATAGCAACATGACTCTGATAAATGAAACATTGACTTCGTGCAAATTTTTAGGTATCTTCAGATTCCTCAATACGTATTTTCAGGTGCTATCAATCATCTTTAAAGTTCCTAAGAAACGGAAATGATAATAATTAATTTTTAATAATTCCAAGCTAGAACCTTATATAATTCTTAAAATAAAAGTTTTTTTTTATGGGTTTTAAGAAACGACTAGATAAAATCGTGGTAAAAAATTTGAAACACACGTCAATCAATTTCGCCCGTCATCTTACCGGACATTGGCACTAATTTTTTTAGTATCACTTTCGACCCACATCTAAGATAATAAAAAGAAAAAGGTTCTAAATTCGGGTCTTCTTAACAATTCTTGTTGTAAATCTTTTCAATTAACACTAAGTGGCCCCGGGTTAGAAAAGTGATGTCGTAGCTTGTTAACCTTAACCCACAATAATGTTATAAATAACAGGCGGTCTCTTTAAGCTGGTAGGTAGCAACCGTAGCACGTCCATCAGCAGCTATTATCGAGGAACTGCTTACCTATGTTAATTGCCCACGTAGAAACTGTCTGGAGGTGAAATTGTAGCAAAGCATTTTGTAATTGTTAATTATTACAATTAGTAGAAAGGCGCTGCTGTTGCCATCTGTCAAGTTCCATTTGAAAAGTTGCTGGAGAAAAATCTTCGACCTGGACAAGTTGTCACGGGAGGTCAGGAAATTGGTTGTCTGTGTCTCTCTAAATTGAGGAAGTCTGTAATTTATATGCAATTCTGATTGATGATGGAGTTTAGAATTCAATGTCTGCGATGAATTGGAAAGGCGATCCTTCAAATTGTTGTGATTCCTTTAAGCAATCAATAGATATAGGAAGCCTCAAACGTTCTGCTCTTATGGTTTGATGTTGTGCCCTAGGAGTTAACTTGTAGGTATCACGTAACTTCCATGGAGTGTGCCAATCTAACTACGAATAAACGAAGTGTCAGATGTGTGACAACCCATCTAAATTGAGATATTATAATAGAGTGTAACAGGTTTTAGTGGACTTAGTATGTTGGTTGCGTAAAAATTCACTTAAACTGGTTAAAGAGTTGTTACTTTTGATTTTACTTTTAGAAAGTTTTTACGAAAAGAAGGGCTCATAAAGTGCGGAGTTTTCGATCTTTAGGTCAATAAAAATGGGCCTTAATACATATAAATTATTGTTTCAATATATGTTTTTTGGTGATATCTTAAGTTGGATGTAGAAAGCGGAATCTTTAAAAGAAACGGCAATCCTAGAGAAACGATTTGATCAAGAAATACTTTCTAGACTGTTAATGAATACTTCTATATCAAGAAATATTTTTACTTTCTTTCTGGCACCATTTCTATATACCAGCAATTTTATGTTTGCTTTTTCAAGCCATTATGAAAGTATTATATGAGTGAAAGTTCTAGTTAATGCAGTTAAATACAAAACAAGCAACATTCGTTTGAACAAAGTATTTTGGTAAATAACATGAGATGCATAAATCGGCCCCAATCAGTCCCTCCTTGTGAAATGAGACGCTTGTAGCGGACGGGTTAGATATCTGCTCCACGGCTTCGGTAAAGTTCCATATTAAAGTATAGATAAGCTGTCTTGGGATTTAGGTCCATCGTTAAAAGGTACTGTCATCACCGTCACTATCAAAGCCGTCACAAGGATGTTTTTTCCACATACTTCTTATGGTCGATTGTGATCGATGAATTCCTAAATAACTTAACCTTGACAGGGTTCAATGCTATGAGTATGACATTTTGATAACGATTCATGCAAAACCGGAACAAGTCAATGCAAATTGTCTTCAATATGAGGCACAAGTGGTACATCAGTGATATTTTGAACGTTTGAATTCCTGGATGTTGTAGGAGCTCACACCAAAGAGAAGAAATTTGCAAAAATCAAAACAAAAAATTTAGGTAACAGGTCTTCGATATCCTCAATAGCAATTTTACTTCCAATGAAGAAAAGTACATTGTAGTAATTTGAAATAAGAAGCTCAGTTTGAACTCACATTTCACTAAAGCGAAGAAGAGTGCAACAGCCATCAATACACTGACAAAGCCTGCGAAATCAAACCGAAGGTCTCTCTTTGATATCAAAGCATATGCTAGAGCAGTGTTCCATACCGTGTCACGCAGGAAAAGACTAAAATCGAGTCTGTAGAGGGCTTTTTCACTGACTGAACAGGTGAACTTGAACGATAAAAAATATGTCATCGAAGAAAGTTTTTTGGTTACATAAGGGTCAATTGGCACCACTTCAAGCAGTTATACATATATCATATGTCAAGTCAAACTATAAATCAAATGCCCTTGTAATTTTCGATGGCTTGCCTTACGAATCTAGAAATGAGGTATAATAGTGCCTCGGCCAGGCAAAAATTGGTTCACAATAAGCTGTGGAGGACGCTGATATCCTAATGATCACAAAAGCCCTAATGATGCCCTAGCGCCTAGTCAAATGAATATGTGACATTTGTGGGGAAAATATCGACCTTTTGGTGATTTTGATTGGCTTGTGTAGGGCTGAAAATTAAAAATGTCCAAGCCGTCTAGAATCTCCATCTTGCTAACCATATATTGTTCCTGCACGATATAAGTAGTTGTGACACCGCTTTTGCTTTGTTTAATCATGCGAAATTGAAACTTCTGAAAGTCCTGCAAAATAACGTTGACTTGCAACCAGTCATTGATCTTTTCAAAGGCCCTCATGCAAGATTGCCAATGCAGGAAACGTGTTTCTCATATCTCTGTAAAGGAAATCACATGAGACTAGCCTGAACGATTTGAGATATGGGAAATATGTATTTTAATCGAAGAAAAGTAAAACGATGATTGCCTAACTATTACTTTATTCACCTGGTATTCACTTTTGCATAAATTTTTAGAAAAATAAAATTTCTTGAAGGAAGCTGTATAGAAGAATAGAAATACTATGCCAACAACTCGTCGTGTACAACTCGGTACATTTTCCCATATCGTATCTAACCACGAAAGAGCCTATAATTTTTAACATTTTAACTCGTATTAAACATAAACTCAAGTCCTTTACGTGCCTATCTTGTGGATTGTTATGATACTTTTCTTTATTACCCTTTTATTACCAGTAATAAACGTTCATGGTTTCATGAGAAATTTTGTTACATTTTCCAAAAATAGTTCAAAAACAATCCAAGAATTGGAAATTAAAATGATATAAAAATTATAAAAGACCTTCACCATCTAGTTCTGGATTTTTTATTTTACTGAAAGCGTGTTAATGTAGTAGTGAGACGAACACAACCCACTTATATTTTTTCATTCATCAATGAACTTGAAGTATAGTAAAAAATAAATAAAACAAAAAAAAAATTATTTAGCACCATCATCATCATCGAAAAGATTTTCTAACTATCTAACACACAAATGTATATTCTATTTTTAATAATATTCTTCGAATCATTTATATTTTTAACTTCAAAACTGCATTTAACCAATTATATTTCTGCAGATTGACACGATGATTGAAATGGCTTCGCCTATTTGGTAACAAAAAAAAACATATTCGTCTCTTGTTTAATAGCATTCTTGTTATTTGTTAGGAAAAAAAGTGATTTTGGCAAAACATCAATTTTATATATGTAGTTCTACAAGCCTCTAAGCACACATACCGTCAAGGGGTTGGTTTCGAGATGTATGGTACATGCCCTAAAATATCCAAACTAGTTATAACTGGTCTCGTTAGACATGTGTGGTTTGTTATTTTCAAAATGGTTCATGGCATTTTTATCTAGCATCATTTTTAAGATTGCTTATTTCAATTGTAGAAGTACTTAGTGAAATCATCGATTTGGTTTGATGACAACAATTTTAGTCCATAGTGTAGATTTAATAATATAAACAGGGTACACATCAGCTATGTTCGATCATTTTAATTGATGAATTAAATGAATCATCAGTTATGAGACGTGTCCGTGGCGAATAGGAAATAGAAGTGCAATTTACAACATTTTTCACTCGATGAATAAACGAAATGCACAATTTCCTATCTTTAGTGACTCTAAATCGCCTCTGCATCGCATCATTTTTTACATATTGAAGTATCTTCCACTAAAGTTAGACCCTCTATTGTAGATGATAATGAAACGAAAACAGTGATCGACCATTTGAAAGTATTCATTTTCTATCCGAAGAGGTTGAATATTATGTTTCTTCGATCTCAACTTATAAGCAAAATTCCCTCTAACCTCTGCAGTTCTACCATTTATTTCAAATCAGTTTTTGAATACAATGTCGATTAAGTGACCACCTCCTCCCGACACGCAAAAAGCAGGTCGTCAGATCTGTTCACGCATTTTCCGACACACAAAGTGCGCCAACATCCAAAGATAGCTTGCGCCGTCGACGGTTTTTCCAATTTTGACGAAAAATGGTCGGATGATGTTTTTTGCACTACAGTAGTCCGATTCCTGGTCATCACTTTTTTTTAACTCATTGAAAATGGTTCGGTGCTATGATAGCCTCAAAATGCGAATTGCTCTTTTGTCGAGGAATCTGCATTTTTTCAGAAAGATACAATTCACTTCGTTGAGGAAACGTCCTCTCGGATTTGAGGGTCTCTAGCTATTCCTTCTTGCATTTCTTTGCGTTTCTCTGTTTCTTATCGATGGACGTTTTGCCACTTCCATTAATCTCCACACATCTTCCGATCTCAACATGTGGTGCAGGATGTTCAGGTATTAACTGAACGTAGTTTGGTGTGTACTGCACGAAGGGCACTTAGCCGACACGCAGAGATTATATTCCCAATTTCAACCGTTCAGTCCATATCAACAGGGGTACTAGGACGAAACCTTGAGGGACTCCGTAAGTTGACCTGTACTCTCCCATTCCCTCGTCTGACTCGCAGTGTAGTATCTTACACCTACAAGGAAATCTATCGCAATGGGTTATCGGGGGTTCAACGGCAATGAAAAGGCGGATGACTTTATGGTTCAGACTTTGATGAAACCTACCAAAAGTTCGAGTCCTTCTTGCGCCGTGTCTTAACGTGGTCAAAAAATTGTTGGGGCACAGTACAAGGGATGTCAGGATGTTGACTTGATTATCGTACACTGAGTCCCGAATTAACACTTATGGATGATATGAAAGACGAAGGCCCCAATTTGTAAGCTTAAGGAGAATGAGTCTGTCCTTCATAATCTCTGTAAGTGCCCGACAATAGCGAGAAGCACAGCATCGCTGTTCAACTAGGACCTCCTCGATCATTCAACCTGTTCAAGCGGTCTGGCCTACCTGGTACTTTTGGAGTTAGAGTATTTCTCCTAAATAAATAAATAGGGAAGAAAGTAATTTTGTTTCGAAATATAAAATATACCCGATAATAATCCAAAATAAAAACGATTTTGGTGGACTCTTTTTGCTGACTGGGGCTGTCCTCTTCCATATAAGAAAGTTTTCCTTGGAACGTAATTGAGGGTACATTCCACACTTTCAAACTTTCTTTATATTTTTAATTGCATCAAAATCCAGGCTCGTGGCAGACAAATTCGCCTTTTCTTGTTTTTAAACATAGTGCATTTCGTTGTCTTATAAAATTTGAACGTAATTTGCAATATATTGCAAGACGCCACACCAAAAATAGTGCTCAGCTAGTATCAACCACAAAAAAAAGGAAATTTGTGTAAACATAAATATTTTTATATTTCCCGAAATTTTAATCGAAAAATCATTCTAAATTCCCGCAGTTTCATCCCAGTCATTTAACGTAAACAAACGCCAACCGACAGGTGTAAGTTCAATGATTTATCCCCATGGTATGGGTGCCGATCTTAGACACGCGATTAGAAAGTCTGTGCCGAACCGAGTAAAAGTGAAATTCGTTAAATTTGGTGCATGCTGCCCCCTGCGCTACTAATGCACCAGCGCCGTCAGTCTATCACCAAGTACAACAATTGTGCTGTCATCTGATCACCAAAACTGCAAGAATAGAATGCATTTCGTTTCTGTCCCCAGTTGTTCAAATCACTTCGGCCAGATTAGTTCTAAAAACGAAAGATAGTTTTTTCGGCGGTCGCGGACTACGTGATCAGAATACTGCGCTTAGGTTTTGTGTGTTGTGCAACTGCAAATCCTTCAACAAAAAAAAGAAAATGAGAATTTTTTGTGAATTTGTGCGGATTATGAGGATTAAGTGATTGTGTTTGGTGAAAGTATGTGGTTCAGGAGAAATGCATTCATAAATGACAAGATCAATAATAAATAAGATGCCAGAGATCAAACGCTGCTGCAGCCAACTTTCCATGATTGTATTTCGAGCAACGCATTCCAGTGAAAAGGCTTGGGAGGATGAATGCCTCAAGTATGAGGATTTATTAATATTTTTATTAATTGTATTAATTGAAATCACATATGGTCACCGGTTGCTCCTCTTCTTATTTTTGCATCAGAACTAGTCGCTCTGTCGGTCAAGGAGGTGCGATCAACCTCTGTTGAAAATAACAATCACTTCGGGAACTTTTTGGCTATAAAAGTTTTTCTTGTGCTTGTTTTTATACGACAAGGTTTTCACCTTCGGATTAATTTTAATTTCACTATTTTTTTTGTTCCCCCCACCTTGTACACCTATCCTGCAATTCCAATACTAAAAATACTTCTTACAGCCAATTTATACATAAACATATAATTAAGACCTGCTAAAAATATTGTTTTCATTATGACGTCACTCCGATTAGTAATCAGAGGTGTTTTACAACGAACGTAAATTTTTTTCTGTTTGTAAACATTTTGTTTCTAAAAAAATAAAAACGTGGAATGTTTCTGATACTTGTATCTGTGGAGGGATTGCTGAAGAGAAAGAAGCACGAAATTTGAGATTTATTACACTTGAGAAAGTCTAGTGTAAGGTCGTTACATTTGAATTATTTGGTTCACCTACATTTTTAGAAATTTATTGTTGGTAGAATGCGTTGCATGGGAAATTTCTTAAGCTCGTTTCGGTGTTGTTTGAGTGGAGGAGGAGGTGATGATGATGTTAATTTCTTTTTTCTTCAGTTCAGTGAAAGCGTGTTTTGGTATTTATACATTGTAAATTATTATCCTTTTGATTATTCCAATATTCTCGGTAACACTGAATCGATTTTTCAGATGAAGTTAAGTTTAATGAGGTCAAATGGTAATGCACTTTAGTTCGATGCATCGGAGAATTTTCATTCATAAATTTAGCTTTCCTTTCAGATTTTTAAATATGTACATATTACCATACTATTGACATTTATAATACTTAAACCGTCAAAATAATTTAGACACTGTAATGTTTCTTAAACTGCAGTTCTATTTAAAATGTTTCCACTTTCAATAATATATTGTATAGGTCGACCTTATTTCGAAATTATTTGTGGCGGTGGAAAAATACTATACGCTACTGGTACGCAGTGCCGGCGGATCTTGTTGGGCCCCTGGTGGGTAGTCTGACAAATTAACTACCCTTCGAAATTGTTATTAGGCAAAAACCTTTCTTAGAAGGTAGATCACTTCATTGTGAGCCGGAAGAAGGGCCCACGGTGGAGTTCCGTAGAGATCTATCCTGGGTCCCCTCCTGTGGATCACAATGTATTTAGGCTACGCCTCCCAAAAGGAGCAGTTTCGATCCGGTTCGCGGATGACATCGAGGTAGTCCTCCTAGGAAGACGCCTCTATGATGTTTTAAACACGCTAGCGGCGATGGCGAAACGATTTCTGCCGGAAAAAGCGAAAGTATCGACGAAATAAATTTGTTGTGTGCACACGTTTGAAGCACACTTTGAGGGCATTGCGGATAAGGCTTTCGCTAGTTTTGCAGCATTTCCAAGAATGATTTCCAAAGTGGGGGCCCTAGAACGAGCGAATATGTTTAGCACAATCCTGCTTTAGGCAGCGCCAGGCTGAGCAGCAGCGTTTAACAGGACGGCTAACAGCAGAAAATGGATGACTGAATGATATAGGGCGCGCCAAACCAATTGGGAATTTTATAGGCATGCGGGGAAACGATTTACGAATTTTCTCATGGAATGTTCGAAAATTCGAGCTACACAACATCTAGCCTGTCAAAGTATAAAGTTGATGTGAAAATATCATATCAATAGTTGATACATTCGATCGTTTCCAAGTAGTTAGTAGTAATTTCAACTGTAGTGGGACAACTATTATTTTCAAAGTTGACTCGATTAAATAAAAAATATAAGCAAAAATTGTATTCCCCTTAAAATTCCCTTGACGATTTCTCTCCCCAGAAATTCCCCTAAATTAAGGGAAGATTCCGCTGATCTGACAATACTGCTTATTTTATCCCTCAACTGGGGTCTAATCTTGGACTCACAACTCAACTGGAAGCCGAACATCCAGCAAAAGGTAACGAAATCCAGCATAGCTTTCTCCGCTTGTAAAAAGGCTTTCTGGAAGAGATCGGTTCTTAAGTCAAAGATTGTGCTCTGGATGTACACAGCCGTCTTCGTCCAATTCTTACCTACAGTTCGTCGCTATGGTGGCCAGCTCTGAGTAGAACCTATAATGTTTACAAAACCATGACAACATGCTCCGCGCACGTTCTTAATTTGATCCTGGGTATGGTGGCTACAACCTCCTAGATTAACCTTCAAGAGCGACTTTTCAGCTGAAATACCCTCAAAGGTCCTAAAGAAGTTTGATATACGGAAAATAGACCCACCCGCTTTTATAAATATTTATGATCCCATCGCATTCATCATTCATCACACCAAGGTATCGGTATCAAGTTCCTGGACACTCTGTTATAGGACCTGGGACCTAAGTAACACTTAATTTTCCTCGTTGAAACTTCTGGAAATTTTTATCAATTAAGACCTATAATTTTAGATGTAATACGGGATTTCAGTAGTTTCGGACTTGAAAAAGGTTCAAAAATGAACGGACGAACTAAGCTATATTTATTTCAGTGAAACAGCAGAAACAGATCTTGCCATCCCCGCAGTTGGCTCTTCATACTCTGCTAGAACTGACTAAACGTTGGCAGAGCTGTAACTAGACAATTGCCTTTTACGTTCTTGGTTTGACTAAGAATACTAGGACAGATAAGATCTGCAATTGCTTACTAACTATTCTAAAATTGTGTATTCGGCCTGGGTCCACAATTTTGGGATACTTTGAAAAGAACTTTACAAACAAAAATTAAACTTTACTAAATCCAAACAAAAATTCCTGAATTCATTTGATAGTAATTGAATCTCCCTTTTGAACTAGTTTACATACTCTTTACCCATCTATTTGTCAATTCGTCCAAAAACCACTTGTAAGTCTCTTCATACTAACATCCATGAAGACAGATAAGCGGCGGTCATCTTTTAATTATACGAAAATTATCGTTGGCTAATGTCATCAGATTAGATGTCAAGAGGCAGCGCTTGTGCACGTCTGCTTCATTCTCATTAAATCGGTTAAGGAGGAAGTTGTTGAATTAGTTAAATGCCAGACCAAAGTATCGTTAGTACATCTTCTCCGCGATCCATGCTGAATCTGAATATGACTCTGGTCAACAATGCCAGTGGACACTTCACTTTCAATCCGCCTAGTTATCCCCAGTGTACCAGGAGGCACTTTCCTCTGCGGCTTTTGTCAATTTTTGAATTCCGATTGAGGCTCAACTGAGTTACTGCGAGTGAATTAAGTTCGATTGTGGTGATCCCCTCTGCTAGTTAGTGCAAACTATTGTTGAAGTGATTTATTCCACCTAGTGTGGGGGTGACGAAATTCTTTGTTAGATTATTATATAGGTGTTGATTGATGGTTGTATGTCATGCATAGGGGGAGGAGGAATATTGTGCATGCAGTCAGAGAAATGCTCATCACATTGGAAAACGTTCTTTAATAGATTAATAGACGGGTGCATTTAAGTGGGTGTTGCTGGTTAAGTGAATGTGCTAGAAATTTATACAGTTCTGAGGCTTCTATTAGTTAAATGAGACTCGCCAAATTAAAACATTTAAAGCTGTTTACGCAAATTTACTACTCATTTTAAAACTGCAGAAACAAGGACTCGTAAATTAATTTAAAATTTTGATTGGTAAAATTGACACGTTTTGGTATATTTCTGGTTCTGGTCAGTAAAAACTAGAATATAACAGTTTTGGTGTTAGGTTTTACAACCATTACCATGTGAACTTCCAGAACACAACGAAAACCATTATCAATCGGGATTCATCTTCTTGCAATTTAAATTTATCATTTGACAATACTTTCTGTTAAGTTGTTTCAACTACATGTGAAAGTAAGATTCTTATTCTAGTCCAAGCCATAATCCAGCATGTCAATACTCGGAAGTGTTAAAAGTTATACATCTGTTGACGAGTTCGTTTTTTGCATACTTTGCCCGATGAAGGTATTTCTTAAGCATTTTTGTATGCTTATTGTAACGAACTTCGGTATTTAACTTGATTCTATTGCAAAGAAACTGTATCTTTACGTTATCGTTTAGGACGTCCAAGTTAAAGCAAGTGATAAGCACTTTCCACCACTAAGTTCGAACCAACTAATGGTATAGCCCAAACGAAGCATGCTCTCCCGATTTTCCTAGACTAAAGAGAGCAAAATTGGAGCTTTAAGAAATTGTATTGGACGAAGAGAACGGGCAATTATCTTGGTGCCCCAAGATTCGTTCGATTACGTAGGTCAAGCAGAATTAGACGTGGTTAGTACTTAGTTGGGGAACTTAGGGCTTAGTGAAATGACAGCCGCGTTTGGAAAATTCGATTACGACTAGAGTTGGGCTTTTTTTGATTTTTTACGAGAGTCGATTCACCGGATCTGCATCTTTCAAAAGATCCGACTTCCAGATCCGGTTCAAAATAGTCAGCTCAAAAAAAGTTCGATCGAATCTTCAGAACACCGGATCCATACATAAACTTACGATTCGGTTCTCTCAGCTCAGCAATTTATGAAAATGTGGATGGAGAGCTTCACTTCCAGTGGCTCAGCCACGGCAGTATCCTATCGAATCGAATGCGCTCTTCCCAATCTTGGTAAATTACCTGTGTTCAATAATCTTCAACCCTGCTCACTGCCAGAGTCGCGGCTGGCATATGTGCAGAGTGTGAAACTGCACTGGGCCCCGCATCATAATAAAATTCATTTGAATTCATGGTTTGAATTTTGACTTCATTGAATGGGCCACACAAATCAGTATGGGATATCCTAATCAGCATTTTAGGTCACACGACACGAATCCGCACACCACAATCGGCGCGCAACAAAAACGCACGCAAATAATTTGGATGTACATCGAAGTGCCGATGTACAACCAAAACTATCGATTGTGAGCCGGCCGGTGGATCAAAACTCGTTGCATCCAATTTGACCGTGTATGAGGGCCTTTACGCGTCTTGAACACAGTTCCAGTTGGAGTCGCTCCCGCGGGCGAAGCGTTAAAAAATTTTAGGGTTTCAGAGTGATTTTTGAGTACTGACAAAAATTGAAACTTTGCCACACAGTTTCAATTGCTGAATATTGCAGTTTGTCAGTAGTCAATTTGTCAGTACTCAAAAATCACTCTGAACACCCCAAAAACATGTTGAAGCGATTTTGGTCTGGAGCCCCAATTCTAAGTATTTACCTTTTCTTTAGGTATATGATGTTCCCTTAAAGCCGGCCATATACACTGGCATTCAGACGGCCATATATTCAGGCACGGCCTTGGTCATGCTGCAATTTGTAAATGATCCATTCCACTTTGCCTCGAATACAATTCGTTTATCTGCTTTAGGACTCCGAAGATTTCAAGCGCATGGCTTATTGCCTTCTTCTTCAGTACCTTCCAGCTTCATCGATAATAGAATAGGTGGGATTAGTTTTCAACTTAAAAAAATAAATTAGGGAGGAAAAATTACTAATTAGTCCAAAAATATACATAGGCAGTCCCATTCTGTATTGAAGCCTTGATTATTGACATTTGTACGAAATGGAAAAGACTGTAGGAGGATATTTTTAGAGCTAAGTTAAAACTTCTCTTCTAAGAATTACTTTAAAACTTTTATTTTTATCAAAATTTCTTATCTCAATTTTTCTAATAACACCAAATAAAGATCGTCCCACATAAAGAATATACGTCCAATAATTTTATTTTTAAATAAATCTGTGATGTCTTACGAGTTTCACCTTAGCTCTCGTTCTTCTGTGTGGTGTCGTTGGGCAAGCATTAATATTTTTCTGCACGTGCTGCCATCTTTGCTGCGTGGTAACACAAACCCGATTTTAAACAAACGGGAATAAAACGTGAAACCACTTGAACAACTTCAATCTCCTTATAAACAAACAATAACATTCCTTCAAGATACCCCTCATAATCTACAATGAATTTAATCCACAGGTGTGTTGTACCTTCTCCGAAAAAAACGCGTCGAAATGAGCCTCGATCGGAACAAAATTGGCAGAAGTCCGTTGTACGGCTCCTCCCAACAGGCATCTTTAAGCATGAGCTTCATATCCAGAATGTAATCTATACTTTAAAAAATATCCTAGTGTCCTAGATTTCCACCCCAATCCCTTCGTCCTTCCGTATCACTTGTTTATATATGAATATGTAATGTGTACATGTGTTTGTGACCTCGATTTGAGCACTCCCGCATTCAGTGCGTTGCGAAATTCCCCATAAAGGACCTCGATTTTTGTTTTGTTACTCTTCATGTCTGATAGACGATATTTTCAGTAATTTGATATCCTTGAGGAACTCATGCTGACGGATTTTTTTCTCTGTTATAATTTCAGGTATCGACAGACACGTTTCTCATCCCGCCGTGTTCGTAAACGTGTCATCTTTAAGCATGGTGATTGCAATGTTGTACAGGGAAATGTGGCCAAAAGGAGGAGACGGTACATGCAGGTGGGTGATTTTTTTTATTTGAGATTTGAATTTTTTGAAGGACGAATTTTGCTTTACTCTTTTCTGCTTTAAAAAAAACCCTTTTAAAGGAGAAAGTTGTGAATCTTTAAAAGAGAATTTCCATGAAGAAATTGAAGGATTTTTTTTAAAGTAAGGAGGTTTATTGAAGGTGATCTGAGAAAAGTTTTTGATTTTTTTTATATGACAGTTCTAAGTTTTGAATTATCCTTGGATTGGAACTAGCAGTCCTTCATGTTGTTGGTCACGTCATCGTGCAATCTTTACTATTTTAGCTCGAAGGATAGAAGAGGTTTCAGGTTACGAACAGGCAGGAGGGTGTTTAAAGATATTGCAATGAACTCCGCTGTAGAACTATTGGATTTTGTAGGGGTTCGGAAACACTGTTAGGTGGTAGGTTTGGCCATAGCGAGAAAAGCAAAGAGAATGAGCGGAACAGGCTAATATGGAGTTGCGGGCATAAAATTTCCGTGTACCAATGGCTATGATGTAGCGATAGAATTTTCTCAGCGCTGCTACATTCCTACGGTGGCTTAAAAAGTCGATCATGGAGCATAAGGTGTCGTTCTCAATAAGTTTGAGGGCCCTTTTCCGTATTTTATCTCACCATACCAATGGGATTTTTGAAGACCTTCCACAAATAAGAAGATTATTATTTAAGAAGAGCCCGAATGTAGGATATCTGTATTATCCTCATGGGCCGATGGCTGGAGGAGGAACTTGCACCTCTTACGAAATCCAAGACATTAGGATGCTTGTTTGGCGATCTGGAAAATATCGTCAGTCCACCGAAGGTATGGTAAACGAATCAGAGTGGTGACCGACTATTCTGCTATCAATACGTGTAAGCTGACCAGGAGATTATTTCGACCAACATCAGATGGAGCAAAATGGGTATGGCGAATCTTGAGAATGTATCATAACGATGTAGGACACTTGTCAGTGGACCGGATTTTGGAACGTCGTCAAAAGAACTTCCGGCTCGCCTGTATGAGGAACTTTGTGAAATGGTAAATTTTGTCATGCGCTTCCTGTTGTTATCATCGATGCCCAGGGGTTCGTTTGGAAAGAAAACTTCATCACATGGCTCGTGTTGCTGTTCCCTTCCACACGGTGCACTTGGACCATTAAGGGCCCCATCCCACGAGTAAACAATGGAATACGCATACATAAAGACAGCCGTTCGAACTCCTAGAGCAAATGTGCAAGTGGAGCGTGTTCACCAAACAATTAGAACTTCAATTGCAGCTAGTATAGAAGCGAACGATAAGACTTGCGGTAAGCATATTACAACGGTGCAATGGACGATAAATTCGACGATAAATTCGACGATGAATGCAGCAACGAAAAGGTCGCCTCATGAACTAATGTTTGGTTATCGGGCAGGGAACTTATTGGCCAACGAATTGATCTTAGCCTTGCATAATGACGACGTACGCTTTGACGATCCATCGATTACGCTTGCAGAGTAGAGAAGTACAGCAGTCGAAAGACTGACAGTCGCACTATCGAAATGGAAACAGCCATTGGGCGCCAAACGACGTACATCGACTACTTACCAGGTTGACGATGTGGTATTGGTGCACTATGAACCACTAGTCTCAGGGGAATCGAAGACGTTGGAACCAAACTTCAGAGGGCCATATGTAGTGACGAAGGCGCTTCCGAATGATAGGTATGTGGTCGAGGATCTGCCGGAATCGCAGAGGACTAAGAACCCATATGTTGGAATGTTTGTGTCGCTTTTAAAATCTTTTGGTTTTCTTCATATTAGTCATTCTAGCTGTTTTGGCCTAACAGACACCTTAACAAGAAGTGGTCTTGCACTAGTGCCTACCCCTTCGAACCCTTTCGCGACTCGATACTCTGGCACTTTTCTTGTAAAAGGCTCCACTGCTTCCCGTTATGAACATCGTGCGAAGGGTTGTGTGACAACGTTGAGCCCCGACAGTGAGACAGCATTGACATAGACGATCATCTCTCTCCATACAATTTTGAAGGTTTTATTGGAAAAAAGAAGTACTTGGTTCGTAAAGACAGGATGTGGCACTTGCATTACCGAAGGCGTTTAGGTAACACAGAGTGCCGTCATCAGTGCAGCTGTGAAGTGGGTTGGAAAGGACAGAGAATAAATTCATTTATAAAGATTAGAAAGAGAGCAGGTTATAGAATTGACCCCTGGGGAACACCGGCAGAAATGCTATGGCTGAGATTTTATATTATCTAATACAACAATTATTGAACGGCGATAAAATCGCTTGACCCAGTTCTTCATAACTAAGTCGTTAGCAATAGATTTGAGTTGAAGCAACAGAGCTGGCTGCCACGGTGGGAGCGCAGTTGGATAAGAAAGTTTCTAAGAATCGATAAATTCTGGAGATAATTTTATTTTTCAAATAAATGAGTAGAATCATGAATACTTTTATATCCGTTAGACCCATAATTCAAGGTGCAAATCTAGTTAGACAATTCCTATAGCTCTTAGTGTAGCAGATCCTATTGCAAAATTTATAAAAATACATGACCAAAAACTACAGCTGCAAACTTTTACAAATTCCTGAAAACGGCTTCAGACAAAATTCACGGAAATTTTAGGACTTGAGCTTATGCCAGAAAATTTACGAAAGAAATTCATTCTAAAGATAAAATGCCATTTCTTATTGGCAGATTCAAGCATTTCTTTTCCAAAACACAGGGTCGATTTCACATAGAGCTGTATGATGTTGACAAATCAACAAATCGTGGATATTGGCATCCATTCAACAAGAAGAGCTTTAGAGCAATGACGTTATTCTTTGGATGAGAAACTTTCTTGGGTTTTCCATACTGGCATATCTTAACACTTCCTTCCCAATCATGATTATAGCTAAAGTCATTTTTATTTATAATATTTCTCACCTAACTAGTGAATCTCCCATGCCAGACTATTGTACTTGGCAAGTTGTACTACTGTATAATATTAGATGAATAAAACAGTTATTATTGATAAAGTATTAAACTTAGAATGTAAATTTCACATATTCAATGGCGCTCAATATAGATAAAAAAAACATAAAATTGCTACGATATTTTTGTTATAATAGTGAAACTTTGATGTCACCCATGACGTGCCTGTTTGTACCTGTTATAAAAAGAACATAAAAACTTTCAATAAAAAAAATTGGGGATGGGTAAATTTACGTTAAATCCAACACACGTCCTAGTGTTTCTTCGCTCCATATTTAGTTTTATGCTCATTTTATAGATTAATAAAAAACACCTAATTGAACTGATTATATTGATTGCGTCAGTTTTTTTATTCATATATTGACTTTATGAATTTTTATTATTTTATGGCGTGATTTTAGCTCCTAAAGTCTCTTCAATAATACTCGTTTGTACCAGGGGAATCTACTATCGGTTATACTTAGGAAATAAAAAGAAATTCATATAAGAATACCCTTAAAAAACTAACAAGTAAAAGAATTAAGTTACAAATCAACCCTTGGGGCATTTTTAAAATGTGAGCCAGTCCAAGACCTTATCCACAGCCAGGCGTTTCGAAATTTTCACTGATACACCCTGTATATGAATGGAATAATACAGGTTATATGTAAGATTCCAAAGATTTTCTATTTTATGAAATCGACGTTACCTCTGGCGTTCCTCAGGGTAGTCAAATGTGTGTAGTCCTGGACTTAATTTTAATTTGTCTCACGATAATAGTACTGCCAGAGCCAACAAGCTTCTAGGTTTCATAAAGAAAGAAGATCTCTAAATGATTCGGCAATGTATGGGCTACAAGAACACTCTTCTGGTCTCTAGTTCGTGCTCTTCTGGGATATGCGGGTCCTATATTCCTATGGTAGGATTGAATAAGTTCAGAAGAAATTTGTCCTTTTTGCCCTGAGTAATCCACATGACCTGCACGACAACCAAAGTCGACAGCACTACTTGGACAGGCTAAAAGTGCTTGATTTCATGCCGTTATCAAGTAGAGGAAAAATTCTCATATGTTACGTTCGTTCCCCTTGACATACAGTTTCTATTTCAGTCTGTGTTGTTTTTGTCGGACAAAATCAAATTCAATGATGAAGCCCGACAGATACGACATACTAAATTACTAAGGGAATGCCCACTTCTGAACGACTTCGATATGAACGTGTCCGATTAAATACTCATGAGTAAAATCAAAAGACAATTACTCAATGAGTAATTTTTACTTATTCAAAAGTACTCGATTTCTTGAAAATCGATTGACATTTCTGTGAATTGCTTTAACCCATGGATTACTCGATTTTCGACTGAGACAGATTACAAATACTTATGTCGCTTACCTCCCGAATAAAAGCACGTATAGTGAACAAATTCGCCTGCCACACAGGGATGCACACTCCCGCTCCAAGGAAGAAATTCAAAAAAAGCGCCCGGCCGACGCGACGAATGCATGGCTCTGTTTCAGATATGAATGTATTCGTAGTCAATCATTCTAAAACGAAGGTCGCTTTACCAAGCGGTTCCCGAACTAAGTACGTCCCCGTCCAATGCTGCTTGACTTACACAATCGAATCAGAACCGGTCTACTGAATGTGCCCCGTATCGCTACGTACCCGTCAGCAGATGCTGTGTGGTGTTATTGGTCATACCTTTTGATTCTACTCAGTCAGGGCAACTAACGACGGTTGTACTTACCCACTCCCAACAGAACACTGATTTCGGCGAACGAACTGGAGATGTCTCCTCCCTTATTGCGTTTTTAGGCAGAAGACGCCCTAATCCCTGGAAATCCAAGGCACTTCTACCTTGTCTCATGCAAGAGCTAGTCTCAAAGCTCGAGGAAAATATAAAGCGTGCTTATGGATTTCTTGCAATGCGTCCTAGCTACTTAGTTAATAAACTACAAACCGTTTAATGTCGATTGTTGTTGAAATAAATAACAAATTAAATGCATCGTCCCCGTCTTTATGAGCGAAACTGCTCAAAAATCAACGGCAAAAACCCAAAATAAATGCCATAATGGTAATGTCTTGCGGTTGGAGGAAAGACAACATGGAAGCAAGATACTTATAAGCATCTAGAGCCAAATGGTGGCAGAGGAGCTATTTTTCATAACAAAGCACTCGCCAGGGAAAAGCTCGCATCCATCATAAAGTTATCACCTCTTGTACTGTCACATTATCATAAATTTCTATCATTGTAGAATTCTGTTGATGCCAAAATGTCTGGCTACGAAAAAGGCTTGTGAAAATCCAAAAGAACAGACGTTACACAGAGATAATAATTATAACGACTTTCTGACGATCGACTAAAAGAAGACACTTTCATAATTTCACTCAAAATAACGAACCTATCCAAATCTCTCGAAATCTCTGATTTTTTAAATTAACAAAAATCAATCATGAACGAACTATGTATCAAAAAAAATTTTTTTTCTCCCACAGGATATCTTCACAACTCTAGTCGACGCACAATGGCGATGGACACTATTAGTATTTGCTTTAAGCTTTCTATTATCATGGACAGCATTCGGTGTAGTTTGGTGGATAATAGCCTATGCTCATGGCGATTTAGCTCACATGGAAATAATAGCAACTGGAGCAGAAGACTCCTTCAACGACACATCATTTAAGATGTGCGTGACAGAGATTCGTGGCCTAACATCAGCCTTCTTATTTTCGGTTGAAACCCAGCATACAATCGGTTATGGTAATCGATTTATAACAGAAGAATGTCCGGAGGCGATATTCATTATGTGCCTACAGAGTATTATGGGAGTATTCATACAAGCATTTATGGTAGGGATTGTTTTTGCAAAATTATCCAGACCGAAAAAACGTGCACAAACTCTGCTCTTCTCAAGAAATGCCGTAATATGCCATCGTGATGGTGTGCCATGCCTGATGTTCAGAGTTGGTGATATGAGAAAAAGTCATATTATTGAAGCTCATGTGAGAGCTCAAATTATAAGGAAAAAGGTTTGTAAACTCTGATTTTTATATTATATTTGATATAGCCCGAAAGTATGCAATATTATGTGTGAGTGCTAAGTATGCAATTTTTTGTATTTTAGGTTACGAAGGAGGGTGAAGTGCTGCCATTCTATCAGCAAGAGTTACAAGTTGGGGCTGATGGGGGTGAGGATCGTTTAATGTTCATTTGGCCAACGACAATTGTGCATAAAATTGATCGTCACAGTCCGTTGTATGCGTTGTCAGCTCAAGACATGCTGAAGGAGCGATTCGAGATTGTTGTGATGTTAGGTAAGCATTTTGGTTGGAATTTTTGTTGTTAGATGATTCGAATCGAAATATTCTTTTATATTCATAAATATTATATGTATTTAAATTGCAATTCAAAATAATTTTATTTAATTATGCAGTTTTAAGTATAATAAATATTTCGGAATAATACAAAAGAAAATGGAAGCCCATTTGAAAATGAAAACTTCTGATCTTTCCAGGCAAATTTGCTTTGATTTAGTTATAAAAAAACATCGTGACAAATTAATTTCGATATATGTACTCAAAAAGGTTTTGTTGTTTATACCAAGAAGGGAATATGTAATAATCGAAGGATACCAACATATCAAATAAACTGTACTAGCTTCCTACAAAACCACAACAAACTTCTGTGGACTCTGGGAGAATAGTAGCGAAGCACTTTATCTTTTTATAGTGGCGAAGCACTCTATCTTTTAAATTAACCATTTTGGCTGGCGATGATTGATTTGGTATTACTTAACTTGTACAATTTATAGCAGTGCACTTTCGAAGTATTCGCAGCATTTCATGGTGTAACGAAGATCATTCTCAGATATAGTAAGAGCTCAAAAAATGCAGGACAACAATTCAAAACAATAAGACTCTAATATCACGATGACTTATTTATTGATGAGGTTATTGATGCTTCTTTAGGATATCCTGCCGGACTGAAGTCCAGGTTTAGAGCAATGGATTATATACCAACCCCTAGTAAATTCTTTTGTACTTAGTGTCTAGAAGTATAACTAGCATACCCTTGCCCCAAGAGATGTACAATTAAGGTCCACCTGGTAGATGACAACCCCTCTTCGGAAAACAATGTTTGTTATGGAACCGAGAAGTCAGCCTCGGAACAATCAGGAACTTAGCGTAACAAACTGGAGAGACTGATGCTTCTTCTTCTTCTTAAATGGCGCTACAGCCCTTGTACGCCTCGGGCCTCTTGAAGTATCTTTTACCAGTCGTCCCTACGTTTTACTAGCTCTCTCCAGTTTCTTATACGAAGTTTTTGTAGTTCTTCTAGCACGTCATCCATGTCTGAGCCATCGTAGTCTACTCAAGCTTATGTGTGTTTTTGTACTTCTTCAAGGTTTTCGTTAGTTCTAATGCACCATTCGTTTTAGTTAATCCTTACAGGATCAAATATTCTTTTTAGGATTTACCTTTCGAAATTATGTATTTTAAATAACCATGAAATAACAAACTTATAAAATCCAAGAATTTAGCCACGGTTTTCCCGGTAAAGCTCGATGCGCACAACATATCCGTGATTTGACGGCGACTTCAGTGGATTGTTGGGCATCAGTGAAAAAAAAATATCGGCATGACGGTATTCCGTGTGTAAACAAATTGGGAAAGGAGCGGTTTACTCCTCCACATCCAACGCAGTGGGGCACCAACGTTCTCAGTACCCTTCAGGCGTCCGTAAAAACCGTTGCTACCGATATTTTTTAAATCCTTCTTCGTAACAGAAATAATTGGGGTATCTCGCCCATATGTTCACGCTAGGCACTCAATCCAATATTTTTATAGGAATAGTGGCGATGAATGTTTTCACACTTTCGATGGGACTGTGTAAGAAAATCAGTCAAATTCTCGATTTATTATGACAAGATTGTGCCATTGTTTCCATCCCTTAGCCACCAATTATGCTCAAGCCTTCACTTCTGTTTCCATTCAAAAATCATGCAGTAAACATGCCAAGCGTGAAAATATTCTTATTTCTGTTACGAAGAATTAAATTTAAACTATATTATCCTCAGCAGCGGCACCTTAATTTAGCTTTATCCAACTCAACATCGATGTACCTTTAAACTCTCTTCAAGGCTAGCATGAGAAAATGGTTCACCTAAGTCTGACACTAGCTGACGGTCTATTAGTACGATGGCCGTCGAAGCAAAAGTCTATCGAATCATCACTGGCCGTATGTCTCTTCTTTGCTTTCCTTTAGAGTACTTGGCAAATCTGGGGATTCTTCACTTGAATTTATTGCTGTCCAATCATTAGTGTATATTTTCCTCCGACTATATTTAAGTCGAGTTTCACACTGTTTCTAATCTCTCTCGCCAATATGAGAATCTAATTGTTGTAGGTGATTTCAATATCAACTTTTTAAAACCAAATGGTCAGGAGAAATCTTTTAATTATATATATGTTCGACTCATTGGACCGTCATGTTTTAAATAAACTCCGAACGTTTATGAACTGTCGAAATCCATTGCTGCTTGATGTTCTTGCTGTTACGTCTGTCAGCTCAGTGGTGAGGCACGATCAAGTATGTCCTCCACGTTTTCTTAACTATGACATCCTTTTTCTTTCTATTTACCTACCTTCTTCTTCGTATTCTTCATTCTCCTACCTTGTCTTCAGCAACATCAGCTTGTAATAGCTGTAATAGCAGCTTGTAATAGCTGTTTCTCCTTTACCCTGGTATGGCATCTATACCTCTACCTCTGTTGACGAAAAGGCCGCTATCTTATTCTCCTTCATTCAGTCATTGTATGACCAATGTGTACCGTTAGTCATGCGTAGACTCATAACTTCTTCTTGTTGTCCATGGTTCTCTCACGAGATCCCGGATCTAAAGTGCTGCCTCAAAGTCAAAGCTGCAAAACGTGAGTTCTATGCTCTCCTTCATAAAATATTTTACTCTAAATGTCCTTGCTACCTATCTGATTAGTTTGTCCCGGTGCAGTTCTTGAGGTCTTTCAAATTGCTTATCCCTTTTAATCGTTCCTGGGATGGTAGTCGTTCCTTCTTTGTGCATGCGATTAGACTTTGGAATAGACTTCCTCTATCCATCCAAAAAATCACCACAGACACGACTTCCAGAAAGCCGGCATCTATTTTTCTGTCTTCCACAGAATTCTTCCGGTCAACCCTGTATTTTTAAAATATCCCTCCTCTCTACGCTATATTATCAAATCGAAAAATTAAAAACGTAAGTCTACGTCTCTATCTACCTCCAGGTTAAAAATCGGAGTTTGAGTCGTGCTCAAGAAGTACATAGATATCTTTGAACCTTTTGAGCTCGTTATTCTATTCCTTAAAAGTTAACTTGTTGCCATAAATTAGATCTAAGCTAGAAATCTCAGTTTTATTCTAACATATCACAATTTTACAAAACATCTAATTAAATCAAAAACTTTTTTCTTTACAGAGGGTGTCGTCGAATCAACAGGAATGACAACACAAGCTCGAAGTAGTTATTTACCTTCAGAAATACTTTGGGGGCACCGTTTCGAACATGTGGTAGCCTTCAAAAAAGAGACTGGGGAATACGAAGTAGACTATACGCTTTTCAACAATACCTACGAAGTAGATACACCATTATGTAGTGCTCGACAATTGGATGAAGTTCGAGCAGAATTGCATTCACCAAACGGCTTAGGTGAGTAAATGATAAAACTATTCTAATTATTGTATTTAAATATTATTATTTTTTAGAACGTTTGTGTTCAGCCGGTCTCATTCCAAGAGTCTCATCAGCAGCATCATTAGATCAGCCAAGTGATGAGTCAATAGAATCTGACCGTCTACAAATTCGATCAAATTCTATCCCAAATACAGCAACAATAACAAGTCTTCCGCCGAATGGAATATCTAGTAATTCATTGCACTCGAACAGTGCTGTATCATCCGCTGTGAATAGTATTAATGATAAATCAAAGAGAATTCTTCCACGTAGGTTATCACTTAAACAAAATCAACTTCCTATAGACTCGCTTTGCTGATATTTAGTGTATTTAGGTGAGTATCAATTATATTTACTAGGTGTAGTATAATCACGCCGTAAATCCACTGATATAGTATGTAACACACCAGTTGAGTGCCGGTCTTATACAATAGCCTTGTCAGACTATCGCGCTAACAATGCATTGCCAAGGAAATAATCGTAAATTAGCCGCGGTGTCTTCCGTTGGCCATAAATTTCCCCGAGAAAATCCACCTCCACATTTCATTTTTCCGCTGGACCATTTTGCAAGATCGACTTTTGAATAAAAGCTTCAACTCGTTCTGTGTATGGCTTTCGTAATTTCTAATTAGAGCCGCGACAACAAAAGAAACATTACACCGTGTCTCTGATATTGTTTTTCATTTTTTAGTGGTGGACAAACTTTCAAAAAAAAATTATTTCAAATGAGAAAATTACAGCTGGACATACACGACATTCAGACGAGCTAGTCGGAAGCAAGCAATTGGCTAGGAAAAAGCTAGTCAGACGCGGCACATGTACATATGTATGCAGATTAGCCAAACTTTAGTGTAGAATATATAGTGTAGTTTCAGTCTCTGTCGGCTCAGTTAAGCGATGACCTACGATTAGAAAATTGATGCGAAAATACACGCGCTCCTCGCGGCTAATACTGTGACCCTCACTGTGGATGATCTGTTAATTAGCATCGAACTTGACTTTTGTCCGTCAAGTGGCAATTGCTGGCATCTAATGATGATAGTCTAGAGAAGATTTCTTTTTTGTTAGCTTAAATCTTGGAAGTAGCTCAGATTGAGTAATTGGAGCAAATCAAAAGGGGTTGTTGGTAGCCATATTAGTTGTAAACCCGTGTTTATATAAGACGACATAACCCGATCGACAATGAGATTAGATTAAACTGAGTTGTAAAACTTTTGATATCTTTGAGTGTTCGGCCCGATTACCGATTTATTGCAGCTCAATGAAATTTGATTTTATTTATTTTTTTAAAGCAAAGAGAGCGATAGGGCAACGTTCGATATGTATTTTGTGCTCAAATATAATAAATAGCTTCAAGGAAGATTAATCGTAGTATCCATGGTCGCCCATATATATAAGACACGGTCGTTGAACTGGTTAAATCTGGTCTGATGTCAGGTGTTTTATAATTAGCGTAAAATCGAAAATCAACAACCTTGCATATTATCAGACGACAATTCGGGAACATCTGAATCAATATCATTGCACGATCTTGAGAACTAAAGAATTATTTAAAGACTCGGAGAATGGAGAATGGATTGTATTCTTATTAGGTTTGTTGCGTATTTATGCCTAAAATAATATGGTTAAGGAATTTTTTTCTCCAGAGAATACATTAAAGCCATGAATGGATAGATAGAAACGTGGTTTGCGTTTCAATAAATTGGTTGTTTGTGCAAAAGTTTTATATCTACACTTTTTATATTGTTAGGAAAAGAAATAGACTGTAATTACAATGGGTTACTGGGGAATATTCCAATTGCCTTCAAACACAGAAATTAATTTTTTTTTGATGTTGCAGTCTGCACACCTAACACGTTTATAGAAGGTTCAAATTTTGTACAGTAGGTTTTGAGGTGCAAGCAGTGATGCAATTGTTTTATGTGGACTAACCGAGCTTAGAAGTCACCCTTTGTACTACCAGTCTGTCATGTGGTTTAGGTCATGGTGCAATGTCCAGTTATAAGCTTAGTTTAAGGGATATAAATGAATGGGGAAGGTAGAGAGGTGTGGGCGTGTTCGAGTAGATGTCGATGAACACCTTTGAACTCCAAAATGTTGTATGAATTCGGAAGTACTGACTGCGAGAGTTGCTCCACAGCCGAGTTGGTACATTTATAAACGAAGTACTCTAGCCCAAAGTGTGCGGTAGTCTTGTGTTGCGGTAAAAAATTGCTTCCAGGTTGTAGGGCGATCATTTCAGTGGAACAATCGCGATGATAAGGCTGCTGGATTCCTGTGATGTCCCAACGAATTAAGGAGTCGTAAACGGTACCCATCTCCGATAAGTTTGATAGTACGGTTTTGCTTGTTTAGCAACGCTAAGGCCGTTGTTTGATAATAAACTAAACTAAGAAAATTTTTGTTGATCCAAATAAACACTAAAATTCAAAATTCCCTCTTGGTGGTTCTGTCCCTTTTTAATCCTTCTTGTGTCATAAGCCGGAAACAGTTGGCCTCTAGTGAACTCTGTTTTTTTTGCGAGAGTCTTTAGTTCCTTCCAGGAACTCCCAGTTGTTGGGTTCCCTCCTGTGTTGTTCTAGGTCTCGCAACTTGCTTATCTGCCACCTTTTATCACGTCGCCGTCGTACACTTCTCTTTATGGGTCATCCATTAATTACGTGAGACTTTCAGTGGGTCGAGCTGAATCACACCAAAGGGGTCATCCATAAATGACGTGAGGCGATTTTTGCGATTTTTTGACCCCTTCACCCGTAGGTGAGATGTCGTGAGATTTGGCTCGACTCCCTCCCCCTCCTCCACGAGATTTAATTGAATCGGTCATTTTGAAAAGGGGTCATCTCCAAAATTTTAACTTTTTACATTTTTGCAGTATAAAAATCTATAGGTAAAGGCTGGCATTCTCCATAAAAATGGGAAATCTCCTTTTTACCTAAGTACATTTTATTTGTGGCAGATATCGAGATTCATTTCGAAAACGAGTCATCTCTCGAAGATTTTTTGCTTCTCCTGTAAAATTATAAAAACTAGAGTTGACCCCTTTTCAAAATGACCGATTCAATTAAAGATAACTGATAATTCGAACGGGGTGCGACATCGAGGGAGGCCCAACCTTCGCTGGAAGGATGGCGTGGACCAGGACGCTCAGGTGGGGGGAACAGTTGCGCGAGGCCAGGACCGGATCCCGGTTGTAGAGCCGTTAAAGAAGAAGAAGAAGATAATTGGAACTCCTACTTGCTCCTTTTCTACTCCACTCGCTTTACCGCTTGTAATGGACACACAACTACCAAAACGTGATCATTCATATTCAACAAGAATTCCATTGCGCTACAATCCGGCGAGTGCCATTGCTGCAGTTCTATATTATAATGGCTTTTTCGCGGGTCAGTGTTACTTGGCTCGCACGACGTAGCATTTGTTAAATCGCGCGTTTGGCTAGGGCCGGTGGCAGCCAAACATTCCAGGAGCTACTGTGATATTTTCTGGCATCCGCATGCAATTTTTTGTGTAGGATTTCGCCATAACTTAAGCCTTTCACACACATGTGGACGGCAGGCTGTGGTCTGAAAGTTTTTGCCTAACAACCTGATATGTTAAACTGTCGTCCTCTTCTGTGTGTCTGTCGGAATCATGACGTCACCAGCATGCCACGGCCTGTTAGTCGGATACCTAGAGTCCTCATCCCTCAGTCAGATTGAGTATTGTGTGGCTCTCATCGGGCCGTGCCTGTCGATCTGGCCTGCCGGCGGCCTGTAACTGAATGGAGGTCTTTAGTGAAGAAACATGTTTTACCTAATTTAACCCAGTTTTCTTGCAATTTAACACTGTTTCTTGATGGCTCGACCCTCCCCCTCCCCCTTCCTAAACGCATCACCCAAATACCTCAAATATCATGTGGGGTAGGGTCTCAGCGAAAGAGTGCGTAATGGTAAAATTACGAGAATACTGGGTTAAATTAATAGTACAGGTAATTTGGCGGATAGCACACTTTGATCCTCCATCGACCCTTTAAGAATGCAGCTGCGCTTAGCAAGTCTTACGCTATTACTAACTCAATAACTTCCTGACTACACGGCAACTTTTTTCCCGCACAAGACTAGCCAAATCGGTTCACCCCACACAATGCACCCATCCTTCTCGCGCATATTACGGCATAGAAGTTCGTTAACAACTCGATCATGGAAATGCCTTCCGCAGTCGGTGTTTCCGAGTATTTCAGAGTTCAAACGTAAGATTCATCGGCATTTACTCATGCACACTCCAGACCCTAAACCTATCCTTACTACTCTACCTTACTACCGGGCCCCGTCGTCAAGGGGGCACCCAACCGAGGGAAGAGGGACTATTTTCTGAAATGCAGTTTTACATGAGTTCTACTTGATTCAAGGTTTTTGGTCAAAATGTTATCAAATGACACAAACTGTACCAACCCTAATGTAAAGCTATTTATCTGAAAAATCGTATTAAGATTTGGTGGGGGAGGTGATCGAGCCAAATCTGTTTTTGGATGGAGTATTTTCTTTCAAGTTAATGACGTTTTCCCGGATAGATTGTACAGTTCACGTTATTTTTTAGAGCTTTCCTGCGTTCTATTTCTTGTCATGTTGTGTCCGAGATCCAGTGTTGCCGGCAAATAGCCACATTCCGCTGCTGCCAATATAGCGCCCTTTGTTGTGCTCCACAGCTCTTCAATATTTGTTCCGTCATTTACTAGGAATTGATTCTACAGTGTTTCCATCAAAATTCCTTTGATTATAAAAACTGCACACGATCAAAGTTTCACAACTGTCAAGCCCAAAGAATACATTATGAATAAAAGAACATTCCATTTGCATTTCCTTGATATTAATTCAACCTTTAAAAATAATATCTTTTCCGAATTGAACAGATTAATAATCAATCCTTCCATTGCTTAATAACAGACTATAATACACCAAAAAAATTAAACGAGGAAATTGAATTTACAAAGGTCGCCGGTGTGGCTCTTGTCTGTCCAACATTAAAACATGAGTTGGATCTTAATTTCTCGAATCATTGTCGCAGCGCCGAGTGTGACTAAATCCAACTCGAATTGGTGCAGCTACTCAGTTGACTGCTAATTTTGAACGTTGATTAATATTCGTAGGTGGGTGTCTCAATGACATGATTAGATGCTATTAAACGTCTCCCTCGCTCGGGTGGTGCGCCCCAATGCCTCCAAAAGGCTTCGCTTCTGCTGTTTCTTGTTTTTAATTGAACTAAATTATAGCTATAAAAATTATATGCAGGAATTAGAAAAATTTATATATTTGGCGATAGAGATGAACAGACAGATTAACGTTTTAAACCGGCAGCAACTATTGCATGTGTAGTCCGGTGAAACAAAACTTTTGTGATAAGCAAAGTTTTTCGTTGTTATCTCAGAAACGATTACAATTTTTGTAACAAGCATTTTCAAACTGCACAAAAATCTGTACAAATACAACAATAACAATATTTTATTCCTAAAAAGACGTGATTTCGTTGCTTTGCTAGCGATAGTAAGAAATAGATTAATGTTGATATTTAAGAAATTTGTAAATAGTGATTATATAATATTGTTGATCTGTCCTCGATTTCTAAGTTTGTAGACGGAGTTTATTATCGTGATTGATTACTTCAAGGTTTGTTTTACACAGACTAATGACATTAGAAGTTTTAGAGGAAGAAATACAATTTTTCGTGTAATTATTTATTGTCTTAAACATTACATTTTTATTGACATATTTGAAAAATTAGATTGTTTTTGTGAAAAATATTATTTTATCTGATGTTATCTGAAAATACCTAAAAAACTAATTCTTTAATAATATTTTATCATTGAATAATTAATTTTTAATGGATTATCATTCATATTATGGACACCTATTCTTAATATTCGTAATAAAAAGTAGGTAAATTTAGAAAGTTTCTGTATCGTGTTGTTACTATTATATGTAGGTTTACCCAATGTTTTAGATACCACTGTGCTGAAAGTCGAGACGTGTGTCGTGTTAAGCCGCTTGAGCTAAAGAAAGTGATCTTTCAGCCGAATTTCAATTTTCACCACAGGGGCCTATAGTAGAAGCTTTAAGTTGAGTTTAGGACTCCGTGTTGAAACTCTTTATTCGTTTGAAAAGGCACTTTCATCAGCTCAAACGACTTCCCAAGACACACGACTAGACTTTCAACACAGGGGCCCAAGTCTCACTATCACAGCACAGTATAGGTCGTATTATTGTATGGTAGAGTGAAAGTTTCGTCCCTCTGTTCACAAATCTTGAGTGCAGTATTTGGCATGGGGGATAAAAGGCTCTATTATCTCTGTGTCTTCTTCATTTATTTTTTTAATTGTAGGCCCTAGGTAGACTGCTTTATCGACTTCTTGGTTGTGTTCGTCGATAGTTATGTTTTTTCCCATTCTGATTCTTCCAGCTGATTGTTGCATCCCCTTTGTTTTTTCTTCGATGATATCCAAGCCTATGTCCTTTGCCGCCTTTTTAGTTCGTGTTCCTTAACACCCATTCTAGAGCGAGGTTGAGGAGCTTTGGGGCCAGCCCATCCCCTTGTCTAAGTGCTTGTCGTACTTCGAACTCTTCTGTTACAGCATTTTGGATCCTTACCTTCAGCAGTAAGCTATTTGTTGCGCATTTGATCAGTTGTATCAGCTTTGAGGGGACTTCTAGTTTTCTTTGTACCCTTATATAATTCCCCCTTCATTGAAGTCTTCCTCCTGCAAAGCTTGTCTGCGACTCTTCTTTTTTGCTTGAAGGTATCCATCCTTGCTCTTGTTGGACTTTCGCGATGTACTCCCGGTGGCTCTGGTTTCTTTCTCCCGGTAAGGCTGAAAACAGACTGAACCTCTCGCGATGCAGTTTTTACGCGATTTTTAGATCAGTTTCAATCGAAATCATAAAATTTCTGCTTCGTTTTTAGGTTTAAATGTAAATGTAGTTTCAATTGTACTTGTATCAGCCCCTCAGTAGGTTCGTCACTATACTTCCTGCATCTGTCGTTGGCGTCACTTTTCTGAAAGCGTACTATATATTCGACAGTACTATATTGCGTCAGTTGTTGAGAAAAAAAAGTTTTACTGCTAAAGGGTGGTCTTAATCACACTCATTTTTTTTCCTCCTATCCCCTGCCAAAGGGCCCCAGACTTCGGGGTCTCGGGACACTGCCCGGTTGCCGTATTATAGTTGCCCCGAGTAAAAATAAAAAAAAATGGTCTTACAACGGGCGACCACCGGCCGTGTTTGAAACATAGTCCTCGGCCATGTGCCGGGTATCAGAAGGTTGTAGGACTGAACGACCGTACACCACACACAACTCGACACGCTATTCCCCAGTTGCTTGTATATAAATTCACCGCGTATTATCGCCGTCATATCGTTCCCTTCAAGTCATAAAGACGTATCTCAAAAATTGATTTTTGAGATACGTCAGCGATGAACTCGTCTTACCTCCACGTCCTCTCTAACTTGCGCACTGCAATAAAATTGTTTCGTTTTCTTCAAGCGGTTAAAAAATAAAATTTCCCACTATACTACGCAATACACACTTTACGTACAACAAACCGACGACTGGCGAGCTTGTTTCTCTTGTGCATCGGTGTTTTTTAAGTATGTTAATCTAAAGGCCGGATTGTATATAACGAACATATTATGTACTTGGCCTTTATATGCCCGTCGCGTCGTATGCCCGTCTGTACAGCTTAGTAATCGGCCATTTAAATCTTTTGGTCAAGTTTGGCCGCAGTTGAGACGTATGCGCTTCCGTTAAAAATGGTTAAAAACTCTACGGCCATCATATGTCCCTTAAAAACCCAAGCGGCCGATGTTCGCCCGTTGTAAGGACATTTTTTATTTTTACTCGGGTGCGGGCCTGTCTACATCAGTATGTCCACTAAATGATTCAAGCCCAGATTCACGACGCTAGACGAGAGATTCTCATGACGAGAGAGATAAATTGCCAGATTTCTAAAAGAGCTTTAACACTCTCTCTCCTGTTCAAACCTATCCATTTTTTAATCCCTTTCTAAGCGACAAATTTGTAATAAAACTATTATTTTCAAAATTTAAAATTCTCTAACCAAATGTGGTGTTTTTCAAATGCCTCTATCACGAGATAAAAATATATGGGAAGTATTTTGCCAATCTCCATGGAAATGACCTCGACCTTAAATACTTCTACAAAGACATCAATGTTGTTTTGGGTGATCTCTATGAGGAGAATTTTGCTCTTCACATTAAAATCGTGACGCAATATGTTGTCTTTAGCTCACCAGCTCAAAATTTGCTTTTGAATTACCGTTATAGCTCACGGGTTTTCATGACGTTGTCCACGAAAGGTATAACCATAACTTTGCAACCATGTTCGTATGGTTTTCTCCTATATGGAAATATTATGTTAGTATAGTTTTAACTGCCTTGATTACAAAATTTTAAGAAATTGAATGAAAACAGAAAAAAAATTCAGAAATTTTTTAATAACTTCAATCTAAGGTCATGAATATTTTACGCATTTCACAAAATGAAGATAACAAAATCCACCAAAAGAAATTATGATAACCCAAACAAACATTGATCCTACTACTAGAACCATTCCACAATCAAAAAAATATTCCAATAACAGGATTATAAATACTTTCCACCATGCTAAAAACGGAAATTTTCGACATCTTAATTAAGCCGCTCGCAAACTTGCGAAGCATTCGTTTATTTTTTTGCAATAATTAACACGATATTAGCACCTTCATCGACTGTCTAAAATATTTCTATACGTCTACAAAGCGACAGAAAATGTAAATATAGTAGAAAGAAAAAACCTTCCACAGCGACTACGACGACGACTAATTAAGCGATCTAGAACAATATATGCGCGGAGCCCGGTTAGCGGCTGGAACGTGGATCTTGGCTTATGCTCTTCCATAGTGTGTTGTCGGGCTCCCAAGTCTGGATCCCATCGGTGGCTCCACCGGCTTTCGAAGTACTACCTTCGACACAATCGGCAACAAAAGCTTTTCCAAGCTGGGTGTAGACTTTGAAGTCAGTCCATTGCGACATCATTAAAGACTGACAAGTAGACAAGTAGACAACAAAGCAGATGCTATAGACGGGAGTCTTTTCGACGGTAGAAATATAGTCCTTAAAAATCGCGCGATCCGCGATGCCGGTTCTAAGGCATTTTGGGATATTGTGGTTGATCGAAATAACATGCGCATATCAGTGGCTTTACGAATTTTTTAAACCAACGAATTTAACAGTGTTTTTTAATAGTGTTTTTTTTTTAACTTTATTCTAGATGATAATTTCGATATACAAAGTATATCCTGGACATAAGAAACAAAAACAGTGATCTTGTGCAGAAGTGAACTCGTCCTAGTGATCAGCTTCCTCAGTTTTCCAGTTATTGTTGTACATAGAGAGAAGAAAAATTAATAATCGGGAAACTACTCAAATTCGTAGATTTGTTAAGAAGAAAAAATTAAAAAAATAAATAAATTAGTTAAAAGAAATGTAAACATAATCATTTCCTATTTCGCTGTATATATTTATTGTTTTTTTTTTTAGAAGAAAAAAAAATGTAAGGAAAACGGAAGTGATAAGAAAATAGTGTCACATAGATATGATATAAAAAAACAAATCATTCTACAAAAGAACAGAATCTAATTATTTTTTATTTAATTTAAAAAATAAAAATAAAAAAAAAAAGAAAAGAATCAAAATATTTATTATATAAATCATAAAATAAACAAAAACAAAAATATTTTTGAAAATTGAGTTGTGCGATAAAATATATCTTTTTATTTTTTTAAAATTTTGATCAAGCCGTACCAGAACTCACTAAGTTTAAAGTTTAGAGATTAAGTTTTAGTTCTATAGTTGAAAAGATAAAAAAAAAGAAAGAAAACAACAAAAAAATACCTACAAAAAACGAGTGATATCTTGCTTTTTTTATAAAGAAAATTAATAAAATATAATATATTAAAAAAATATATTTTCTTTTTGAAAATAAATAAAACAGATAAATATAAAACAATAAAAAATTTTTTTTGTTAAAATAATAATAAAACAAAACGTGTGTTTTTTCTTCTCCAAAAAAATAAAAATGAACTTCAGCCGATGATAAACTCTGCTATTCCTCTACTCATGTTTTTTTTTTTAATTAATATTAATAATTTAATATTCAAAACGATTTAATTGCAAAATTAACTGTTATAAAATTCATTAGGTGTTATCAAAATTTTAATATCAAATTTCTGTGATAATAAAATCAAAGTTTTATTTTTTTTTAAATTAAATTTTTATTTACATTATTATTTTTTAATTTTTTTAATTTGATTTTTGAAATTTAATACGAAACAAGTTTTCTTGATTCACACACAAAACGCGAAATTTTCAGTGAATCAAGCTCTGTGTGAATTTGTGATTAGAAGAAAGAACGTGGTGGTTGGTAGCCACTGTGCAGAAAAGTTAGTGTTAAGTGTTTATAACTTTGCTTTAGTTGTATATAGAATGCGGTTTTTGCCGCTATTGTTGCGCAAGCTAGAAGAATCTTCAGATTAAGTGCGCTTATAAAGGATTAATTTCTAGAACTAATTGTGCAGTTGATTTTCTGCAGCACATGCTGTTGGAGGAATTAATTAGTGGAGCACGTTTTATATATTGTAATAGTTATTGATTTTGGTTTTTTTGTGAAAAATACAAGTAAGTATTGATTGTTATTGTTTTTAATAAGTTATTAATAATGGTTTTGTTGTAATTTTAAAGTATATTTTTGTGAGTACAAAAAGAGTTATCTAGTAGCTGGGATATACCAACCTAGTATATGGGTTTTCAGAATTCAGTTTTTACATAAAAGGCTTTTGAAGGCCATCTTCTTTCAGGAGATTAAGGGTTTTAGAAGAAATTTAAAGTTCGAATTGTTTTATGGAGTCTTTTTAAGTTCACTGCAAGTGCTTAAATGATTTTCAGTCTATTATTTCGACAATTTTTAAAAAAGAAGTTGAATTGTTATTATTTTCTAAATTTATAAAAATTTCGTGTCACAGTGTTTGTTATCGAACTCCTTCTAAACGGGTTGACCGATTTTTATGAAATTTTATGTGTATATTTGGTAGGTTTGAGTATAGGTCGTAGGCTATTTTTTATACCCTCAATGCAAAGGAACAGCTGAAAAATCTAAAAAAATAACAATTTTGAGAATTTTCACTTCAGTTTAGTTTCAATAGCTTCATGGCCTATCTATTGTTTGACAGCTTCGTAAATGTAAAATTGTCATTAAATTGAATCATTCGATTTAATGATAATTTCAAATTTACGCAGCTGTTAAACAATAGGTAGGCTATGAACTAAACTGAAATAATAATAAGCAATATAATGTATTCAATATACCGTTAGATCCATGGCGGCCGTCACAAGTCCCATTTACCCATTTTTTGAGGCATTCATCTGTGTAAAATTAATATCTCGAAAAATACCAAGTCAAGTCTGAGCAGAAATCTGAATACGCCAGGTTAGCATCAGAATTTAATCATAGGTCACTGGAGGCCTATACTACCTACGCAAAGACTGTCGGGGAAAATGTCATACGTATTCCAAAAAAATTCTTTGATTTCGTTAATTTAAAACTAACAACATCAGGTTATCCGACAACAATGACAAACAGTGCCACTCACTCCTCACTATCTCAAGAAATTTCCAACATGTTTGCTGGTTCAGTGAAATCTTCTACCCAATTTCTTCAACTGTGCACACTGTCCCAAGAGAGAATTCAGATACTGCGGTCCTTATAGACAATATATCTCTATCGGCCGAAGATATAATGACTAATCTAATAGATCTGGAGGTCAATAAAGCTTGCGATCCGGACTGTCTACCTGCAAGTTTTTTGCAGAATCACGCCCAACTCAATCTTTTCCCCTTTAACCCAATATTTCACAAGTCCTTATCTACCGGTAAGTTTTCTTCGGTATGGAAGAAATCCTACCTCACACCAATCTTTAAATCAGGGGATAAACATGCTGTAGACAACTACACGGGCTATGCTATCCTATCTGTTATCCCTAAACTATTTGAATAACTTAGCTATGACAAGATTGCCCCTCTAATTGTTCCGAACCTAAACGATCAGCAGCATGGTTTCAGAAAAGGTCACTCCACTACATCCAATCTTATGATACTTATCTCCGAACCGCTTTGTGGTATGGAATAAGGCCAGGAGTTTACACTGATCAGCAAGGCATTTGATTGGGTAGACCACCACATTTTAATTATGAAACTATTAAGATTTGGGATATCCGTCCGCCTTCTGGATTGGATAATATCCTGTCTTAACGGGAGAACTTAGGTGGTAAGATTTCAGGGCTTCCTTTCAAAAGAAATCAATGTTACCTCAGGTGTACCACAGAGCTGCCACCTAGGGCCACTTCTATTCAACATATTCATAGAGGAAATATTGAAATTTTCTTAACATACAAGAAGCAAGATTTGTTATTAGTAACCGAGTATGACTTAATGCTGGCCAGTTATATTTTTTTAATTCACCTGCTGGATCTGGAAGAACATTTTTAATTAATTTGTTACTTACTAAAATCAGGAGTTTTTTTTTTATTAATTATATCATATCCAAGCAAAGTAATAATAGCGCATTCTTAGGGCAGCGAGTATAAGGTCAGGGCACTATGGGCCATAAGAATAGTATTGAGGCTCTAAATAGGACGATCTAGGATATTAGAGGCTGCAAGAAATTTTTGAGAGGACTATCTGTACAATTGTCCAATGACTTTAGACAGATATTACCTGCTGTAATACGAAGAGCACGTGCAGTTGAAGTTGAGGCCTGCCGTGGGAATTAATATGCGAGTTCTTCTTCAGCATGACTTAAAATCAGAAAAGTTTCCAACACATGTATCGGTTTTTCTCATGGTTCAGTTTGATGTAGCATGCTCAAGAATGAGTATATTTGACAACTTGGCCATTCTTCAGCAAGAAAATTAAACAAAGGACATGTTGACTCTGATTCTTAACAGAATTATCCTTGTTCTTTAGGGCAACCCACGCTATATACAGAAAAATTTGATAAAGTGATCTGGTGGATCGATCAGAAGTGCAAGAATCGGCGCTTCTTCATATTTCAAGGGGTCAGGAAACTCGATATTAGTTTTGAGTTGATTACTCGGTTTGCAGAGACTATCCTATTGCCAGTTCCATATTACACACTGGTCGATAGGTCGATCTACATACATAGATTCTCCAAACATGCTGAGGATTGCCTGGAAGTATTGAAAAGTAGTCAGAGCTCAATAGCTGCTTCGGAGGTCGTTGACCGAAATTCATTATTTTTGTAAGACAAGCATTGGTATCTATTATTCACAAAATTCGGTAAATGACTTGCAGTTTCGTTAATCCACTTATAGGCTAGCGTTCACCAAGATTTTAAATTCGAAAGTTTTATGAATCACCACGAAAAACTAACGGAATCGAAACCACCTTATTGCCGTCAAAACAAAGTTTGCGATTTCATCTTAAGTTATGACGATTTAGTCGCCGCGTTTCGGCACCATGAACATAGTTTAGTCTGTCTAGTTTTAACTAATTGGTAAGGGGAAGTATGACCAAAACGAACCAATGTCGAAGTTTTGATGCCTTATGAACCAAGCAGCATAAGAGGATACTATTACAACATATCGTGCTATTGTGACATAGATAAAATGCAAAGACAGAGAGAGTTAAGATAGATTACAGTTTCTGCTTGAAGAAACGGGTTTTTTGCGATAACAATGAACTGAACATCTCATGATGCTGATGCAGCTGATGATGATGCAATTGATTGATGGTGGTGCCGATTCGGAGTAAACTCTGGTTGGAATCTCCACATCTAAAAGTAGAAATTGTATTTTGAAACTGTAGATAAGAACTAAATTCCATATTTTATATTACGACGTATGTTGTTTCAATATCTATTCCGCCTATGCTCTCTCATTATAGGGTAGATTTATTTATAAGAGAATTATGCTGTGTTAGAATTCTGCAATCACTGCTTTTTAATTAACAGTTCATAGACCTTTTTGACACCAGGTCATTGATGTTAGATAGCAGCCACTGCTCTGATGCGTGGCTCATTTTATTATGCAATCAAAATGACATTCAATAATCGTTTTTTAAACGTTTTAAATTTTAATGTTAATCTTAATCTGCTCGGAAGTGTGATAATTTTTATTAATTCATGAAAATAATTCGCAATAAATGTGAAATTAAATTGCAGTCCCTGATAGCATACCCGTGGAACAGGTCAAATACTGATGACCTGCGTTACTTGAGCTTTGTACTGTCAGTCTGACATATCGTTCACTCAATGGTACAATGTCTAGTACAAGTTGAAGTTGAAGGATAGATGAAGGAAAATACCTTAAGTTTGAACTCTTGGATGTTGTATGAGTTCGGATATACTGTATGCATTTGCATTAATTCGGGTGTTTATAACCGAATTTCTAGACTGTATTGTGCGCCAAAATGTGGGCTAAAGTGAGAAGATTATAGACTTCTAGATTACTTCTCAGAGCGTCGGCTATAATGGGTTCATTGGCGCCATATAGGAGTTTTGACCCTGTTCGTGCTTGTTTCAGTTTAAGAACGAGCTAGTGGACTTAGACGAATTTCGAGACGATTATTCTTTGGCGAAATAGAAAACGCTTTGTCTTCCTTTTTATTCTGGTATCGTAATATCGGTTTCATTCCTCCATCCAAAGCAAGTAATTAGGGCAAACACAGCTTGGGCGTGAGAAAACCTTGGAACTGGTTTCGATAGTGCCGGTGAGCCCAATTCTTCGTTTTATTGCCATGCTCAGTTATTTATAATTTGTCTTACTTGCTCCTTGCTTACCAAGAAATTATTAATATCCACTTTTGAAAGCCGCCTTTCGAAAAATCCTTAATGGCAAGTCGAGATCAAATTCTTCCACATCTTGGCCAGAAATTTCCTCTGATACGAATAATAAGAGTCAGAGTTCCAAGACGTTTTAATCAAATTGGAAGGCTATTGTGACAGCTTTACTTACTTACTTATTCCCATTCAATCCCTCATGGGACATAGGGCGGAAACAGTTGCCCTCCAGCGGACTCTGTTTTGTGCGACAACTCTTAGCTCTCCAGTCTTCCAGCATAATTTCCTTTAGCATACTAAAGAGACAAGCGCTCGTTTGATTACAGAAGTCAAGCAGCATTGAACGCAGCTCGTACTCAGTTGGGGGACCACTTGGTAAAATGACACGGAAAAAGACAACTGCAAAGAGGAGTACGTATTACTCACATATACATACCAAAAATCTCTAATTTTGCAGCCTTAGGACGTAATGGCACCGTCCTAAAGATGGGCGAATGAGCAAAGGTGCCTTATAGGGCAGTCCATGTGTGGTCCACATGATGCATTGGGGCTAGCTTCATTCACTGCTCACGTGGGCATACAGCGAACGATACAGCGAAATTTGTTGGGAAATCGCAAAAGAAGAGAGCGTGGGACGTCGATGGAATGGTCACTTAACTTCCGTTTTTATCAAACACTTTGATAGTTTTTGGTGGGGAGCAAAGCCCAAAAGAAAATTTCATTAAACAACAACAAAAGCCAGTCGATTTTGACGTACAGTTCGTTGACGATTAATCATAGCCCACAGGTGTTCGTCTGCTGTACGCCCGTGTAAAAACACCTACTATATGTGTCCAGATTCACCACGCAAAAATTTCAGTGCGACTCTACAGCAAGGGGGAACAAACCTCGACTGGAAAAACGCTGAAGACTGATACCTAAAGCTTAGGTATGTCAAACCGCATGGCATAGGCCTGGAATCAAAAATTACAGAGCGAGTATATACCCAGCGAGGAACTGAAGTATTGCACAACCGACGTGATTTTACAAAAACCATAAATTTCCCAAATAAGGTGAATTTAGAGAAAAACAAAGCAGTAAATGGAAGTATGTATAGAGTGAGTGCTTCCATAGAGCTTCCATAATATATGAATTAGAAGCGTTACAGTTTTGCTTCTTTTAGCAGCGCTTGATTAATTTCCCGCTGGGTAAAATGTAATTAAACAATAAGTTATTGCCGGTCTGCCCTCAAATCTAAATGTATGTTTACATTGTTTCGTAGAAAATGACCACACAATTGTAAACTATGTAATCGTCTGTCTATAACAAATAGCAACTGATTTATGAAGCATATTTCAGTGATATTTCGAAAACATACATTCTTCCTTAACCATACAGCCCAAACTATATTTGCAAATCAAACACTTATCAGAAATGAATCTTTATGGTTAATTCATAAACTTGTATAACAATCAGACATCAAACATCGCTGATCGGAACATCTTCCAATTTCCCTCAAAAAATTTCCATCCAACAAATATTTGCCCAAACTAAATTAGACTTGTAAAAAAATTCAAATTTTGAGCAAATAACAATTCTACAAAGGTACACAACCGTCTCGTCATTTACAATATGTCGTTACGACGTTTATTTCCCTATTTGTTTGTGAGAACATTTAACAGTGATTGTTATCTGGATTGTCACACATATGTGTATAGGTTCAATCTGGATTGCTTTAATCTTTATCTAGATAGCGTATAGTTGGTATAGTACCTCCTCTAGTGCTCTCTTTAATATTATTAATGCTCTTTTCAAGTGTAAATAAAGCTACTGTAAGCTTTTTGGTAAATTTTTTTTTATCTCGGTTTCTTTTTTCGAAAGTGAAGTGCTAATTTCTCGCTTCATTTTCACATCAAGAGCGCTTAAAGATCATCGTCACAGACATGGCCTATGACTAATTGAGATTATATCAATAAAGATTCAGTGATGTTTTTGGACGTCACTGACTCTACCTTGACCGTAATTTATGAAAACAGTGTTATATGATAATTTTGGTGTTTCAAGTAAATAAAATGTTTTTAGGGTTTGTTTTGACTATCGTCACGTGCAATAGCTTGTTGCAGTCTTGATTAGATATGTTAGTAACCTTGGTATGATCCTATAGTTTCGTTACTATAAGGAAAGGACCTATTGACCATGTTATTGAAACCATCATATTAATGTTTAATATTTAGACAATATTTTAATCCCTGAAACAAATTTCATGCTTTGTGTTTTTAGAAAGTAAGCATATTCTCAAAATAAATTTAATCTTTCCAACGCACAGCGCCTCAGGTTTAATTTTACTACCTTAGAATCACCCCAGGATTATTCGTAATGATATATGATGGCTTATTTGTGTATACGATGATTACTTATATGACTTTTTTTTGCATTTCCCATGATATTACTAGTTTATACTAGTTTTAAGGTTTCTAGGGTTTTATTTTTAGAGTACATGATGCCAATATCAGGTGCTTTATATATTTTATAGTATTTTGCAGTGATAACCAATTCCTTAGAGGTTTGAGTTTGGTCTGGTCCAGCAAGAAATACGAACATCTTCTATTCCAGTCCATTAAATACGCTTACGGAAAACAATTTTATAAAATATAAAAAAAAGTGTGAGAAAACATATAAAAAAGAGATAACACTGGAAAAAACCGAAAAAAAAACAATAAAATAGTGTCGTAAAAAAGTTATAAAGTGCGGCACGCGCCGTAGTTTGGCATGACGTGAAGGTCACCACGCACATTCCTCTAGGCACATTTAACATTTGATACTATTTCCGAAAAAATCTGTGGTTTCTTATATTTTAGTCCCCCGGGCTGTTGTTATTAATTGGATGAGTTGCTTAAATGAGTGTTTCTTATAAAGGCACAAGTTTTTGCAAAAACCTATATTTCATAAAATTTTGTCAACCCTATAAAGTTTCTGAAATTGCAAGCCAAAGCATACCTATGTACATACATATATCTCATTCATCGAGGTACTCCGTCAAAGTTGATTCACCTAATATAACGGAAACTTCGACTACAAACAGCAGTCAGCGCGAACTTGCCGTATCAATAGCCAAATCAATTAAGAGAATGATTTGGCATTACTTGTTTGTTGATAATGATGCTGATTTTCGCAACAAAAACATCAAATATGATGAAACTCAATTCATTATTTTATAATTGTCTAAGAAGCAAGTTCATTAACTCATCCGTTGGCAACAAAAACGTCTTGTCTTTGGTAACTTCCATAAAAAAAATTCCACTATATTCACAACCATTTACTTTATTTACAATGTCGAAGTGATAACAACTTATTAGTATCTCTGTTTGCTTCAAATTAGTATCTCTCCTTTACTTCTCCAGGTACCGCCAGGCCATACAAAATGGAATATTACTGAAGAAATGTTACTGACTCTTGGATACACTTCACTTCTTCCACAGTTCAGTTGTTATAGAACTTCTAGACCGGATTGGATGCGAAAGGGGTTTGTCAGGTATGAGGGGGGGCCGAGTGGACTAGTCCTGTGTTAGAAATGAGACAGTGGTTCAACCACAAATTGTAAGGAAAATCACACCAAATTTATATAATTGAAATATTAAAATACTACTTAGATACTAAATAGTAATAGTTCTACTACTTCTACTTCGAAAATAGTAATAGTTTTACTAGTAGTGGAAATTGGCTAGTACAAGAACTGGTGACAAATCCTGACAGTAACTTCACAGCAATTGACTCCATCGGGAAATTGAGAGAAAATTGGAGATATTAGCGAAGCTATTTAATGTAAAGGAATTGTCAAACTTGACTGAAAAGGTTAAATGTTTCATAATTATTGGAAATTCCGGAATGAACTTAAATTTCCAGAAACTGTAGGTCGAGCGTAATTTTTTCGTGATTATTAAAGCATGCTCGGATTTTGACAAGAGATATTGTGTTAGGAAGCTATCACTCTGCTGAATCCTGAAAAGATAACTTCTTTTAGAACTGGTCTCATTTCAACGAGTTTATAAGATATGAGAAGAACTGATCAATTGAAAAAGTGCTTGTGACCCTTAGCCGAAGTTTTTCATTTAAACAAAAAAAAAACTGCTCGACCGAATGTTACGAATATTTGCAGTACATATTTTCGTCAATATTCTTAAATCTTCTTCTTCTTTGATCCGTTAGCTGGCGGTCCGAGCGGGACGTCCCCGCAACGGATACGCTGCTGTCGGTGCCGCTGGGTCCCGAACTCTATTCACGATTCGCTTCCATTCTTCTCGGGTTTTGGCGGTGTCTCGAGCCTCGGTAACTGATAATCTTTGATTATAACTCCGCCTTCGTCTGGTCCCAAGTCCAGGGTGTGAAAGGAGGAGGGTTGTCGACCTGCCGAGTCGATCGTAAAAACTAGGCAAGAAACCGCATGGATACACGAACTAACCATTCTTAAATCGGCACCTCAAAGAAAGTGAGTATTGAATTGTCATGGAGGGTGAGACTGAAAAATTTTGAGATTCAGAAATGAGGAAAAAACACACACTCTCCGGCGACCCCTTGCCTAAAAAAACAGTTTCAAGGACGATTTGATGGAAAAGTGATGGATAGTGTAGTTTACCCCATGGGCGCATCCAGCGCACTCAGCAGCTGAGTAGCGGCTAAGTGCTGAGCTCGCTGGATGGCTAGCTGAACTAAGCAGCTTAGCTCAGCGGCTGGAAAATTTCTCAGCGTAAAATTTTTTGGCTAAGTAGCTCAGAGGTAGTGAATTGAAGTTATTTAAAATAGAAAAAAAAATTTAGCTGCCAAAATAAATTTTAACTCAGCTATCCCATCCAGCCGACACATATCGCTGAGTTACTTTTACGCTGTGCTATTCAGCTAAGCGGCTTTTCCGCTGAGTACGCTGGATGCGCCCATTGGCTCTATTTCGTACTTTATTTACTTTTATACCAAAGCTTACTGTAGTAAGCTCGACACGTGTCGCATGCACCTATGAGCAGGCCCGCCACGTAACCTTACGGGATCCGGGGATAAAATATGATTGGCAGATTTAAGGAGATTGAACTTCTTAAGCGGCCCACACATTCTCAGTTTTAACTGCGCAATTGAACAGTGTTAAAAAATTGTACGATAAACTGAACTGAACTGAACTGTGACGTTTTGTCAGTTCACTGGACGGTTTTTAGCTGTCTCGTCAGTTTTTTTTATTGTAGTACATCTTTTTAATAATGGCAAATGGACACCACTGAACGAACTATCTGACCTGCGCAGTTTACTGGAGTGAAAAGAGGGCCAGAAGCTCAGGTCTGAGGACTGAGTGAAAAAAGTTCAAAACTGCACAGTTCATACAGCTTATCTCTCAGACATGATGTTACACGTGATAAACTGCGCAGTTAAACTGAAAGTGATAAAGTAGGTATATGTCAGAAGAAGTACTCATTGATTCTCAGGGAATCCAATACTTTTGAACAAGTAAAAAGTACTTATTGGGTAATGAGTATTTACTGGAGTACTTTCAACCGATTCCGAACAATGCCATCATTTTCGACATTTATATAACGTATACCAATTTTAAATATTTCGTTGAAACAGCTAAAGTTATTATTATTTTCTTAAATTATAGAACTTAACACATAATAAAAAAAATATAAATATTTTCCATTCATTTTCAGATAACTAAATTCACACATAATGAAGTTTCACTTATTTTCCCGTGTACCAAAATGTGATACCGATTCAAAATCCGAAGATTTGATCAAGCACAAGGATCGACCATTTACCAGACAAATAACGATCGAGGAGGAGCCTGATTCACTGGACAGTGTAATCAGCAACCCCAGCCTCTTGCCAATAACAATTGTACCCAGTAGACCGAACAGCCTCTACAAATGCTCACAACATGGAAGCTCAAAAAATTTCAGCAGACAAAGCAGTTGCAGGTAAGTGTCGCTTCTAGCCGCAAATCTTTCCACCATCCAATATTTATACCTGACTTACCTGGCTCTGAACGTGTAAAAGTAATTTGTATTTACCATATTATTGCTATTTTTAACCTGTTACACTATTAGCAACAGAACATGATAATTCCTGACACCTTTAGGCCATAGAATGGTATTTTAAATATTAAAGCAAATTGCGAACGCATGGTTCTGTAAATAAACAAGAAAATGGAAATAATATTGACTCAAAATCAAGTAATATCGAAAAAAGTACAGAAGTAGTCAAAGCCGATATCAATCTCTATTTGAACAGATTTTGATTGTATCAATAAAAAGTGCTAAGAACCGAAAGTCTCGGCAAACACGGCCTTTGTGCTCGCGGGGATTACTTTACATCAGATTTGTCATGTGCCCCCTGCGATTCACGGCGAGGCTGATCTAATGTCCAAAACATCGTATTAACACCTTGAGACCGTAATTGCGATCGTCATCTTATCACCTATTTACACATTTTCCTTAAACTAAAATCTCAAGATAGGCGCAGATGCGATCGCGGAACAGTAATGCAAAAGTTTTGTTTAAAGTAAGATCTTCTTGGTTGGTCGGGAGATTAGCTCTCCCAGTTTTACGGTAAAAGCGGTATTGCTTGGTCGTTCCGTTCTGGAAAGTCGTTTTTATCTTTAGTGTTTTGTTTACTTTTGTTTTAAGTTCATTCGGAGTTTGTTTTATTTTTTAAAAAGTTGTGAAACTGCGAAAAAGAATGAATTTGAACGGAGTTAAGGTTTGTGATCTAGAGTCGCCAACGAATCGTGACGATCAAGTCTTGATACCAAATCCGTGGAAACATCCTGGAATTGGTGGAACTTTGACACCATCTCCTGCTATTTATTATGAGCCCTTGAAGGGTTCGGATGGATCCATTGGAAAAAGGTAAAATATTTTATTTTTTTAACGTTGTAAATATGTTTTATTAATTATATTGTTTGTAAGCGTTGTAGAAATGTAAATAGTTAGTTATAAGTGCATGTGTATGCATTTTCATAAATTGAAAAAAAAAAAAAAAAGTAAAATGCGTGGATTTTAAAATTTTCGTCAAGGGGCATTTGCATTGATAATACTTGCGATTAATAAAGCATAACAAAACCTAAACGTATTTAAATGAATTTAAAAATTTATGTTATTTTGAGAGAAATTTGCAATTTCGTCATACGTAATATAGTGCACTATGGCTCATCTAAACTAGCTTAGTTAAAAATTAGCCCATATATACTAAGTTTACAAAGCATCTAGCTGTTGGTAGGTTTTGGTTAGACGAATAACAGGGTGGGGTGGAGGAATCGTAACGTTTAGCTGCTAGGGCCGATTGAAGTGTTTTTAAAGTTTGGAATATCACCCTGTATTTTAGTAAAACCATGCTATTCATGAATATGACAGCAGTGTACGCAAAATACTTCAACCTATCCAAAATTGTAAAAGTGACGGCTCCACCTTACCAACTTACAGAGTTATTAGTCGCCAAGTTAATATTTTGGTTTTGTAACTAAAATTTCAACTTCAACAAGCTTTTTCTCTAAAAAATACCTGTACTTTTTTCCCCCAAAATTAGAGTATTTGCCCAGGGAAATTAGCATTTTAAGGAAACAAAATTTCAAAATGGATTCAAATTGGTCCGCAGCTTCCTTTGGACTTTTTAAGAACACAATTTCGGAATCACAAAAAAAAACCAGGCCGCCGGAAATATTGCGTTTTTCCTAAAGGCAATTTTTGTAGGCAATAACATTTCATATTTACTAAGTTTAACGAAAAATTAACGAAAACTAGTACAAGCGATGTGCGATTATTTTGGGTAATCATTCACTTTCGTATTGGAGCCTTCGAAACGCAAGGATGGAAGTAAGCTCTTTTCTATTATAGTTCCTCGGCTTAAGAATGCGAAATTGGCGGTGATGCCGGATTCATCGTTGCGGATGAGTCGCGTCGCACAAAATTCCCAAAAAGAGAGTCAGCTGAACTTCGATTCATTGTTGTAGTCATAGTGTGCCGCACATTTTGTATGATTTGACAGTTTTTCAGACAATTTTCATCAAAAACATATGATTTTTTTGACAATTTTTAAAATCCGCCGCACAAAAGTTGAAGTTGGTTCAACTTTTTTTGAGAGAGAAAAAAAAATCCCAAAAATTTCCCAAAATTGAGAAAGGTACAATTTTTCATACAAAAAGTATGCGCGCACATAAGTGCGGCGCGAATCATCCGCAACGATGAATCCGGCATGACTGAGTCATATGAAAATTTTAGCTTCCAGGACTCGTCCAAAATCGGTCTTATATTAGGAAAAGGGAATTAATCTCTTGGTCAGCACGAAATTAATGGTATAGTTTCTTCTCTTCTTCTTTCTCTTGCGAACGTTTCTGAATTGTGCATTTCTTACACGGGGTCTCCACTGAAAATAAATTATTGCATGAACTTTCGAATTGCAATGAAATTGCAAGTCGAAACACCCATATTGCAATTGCATGCAATATTTCAGAATCTATTGTTGCAATCTGCTCTGCAATATTTGTTGAAATAAATGTTTCGAGTTCGAGATTTCGAAAGTTTCGAAATGGCGTCAAATGACATAAATAAACAACAATCAGAAATGGACGGAAAAGCAAAAAATGGATTAATCCAAAGCCGAGGGCTTTTCTAAAGCTTTCTAATATTTGCAAATTCCTCTAGCTTTAACCGTTCTTATGCTTTTATAGGTTTTAATATAATAATATTTCTCACTTTAAACGCTTCTTCAGTCATTCAATGCCCACCACGCAAAATTTCGAAAACAGTTTGGTGGATATCTGATTTTCGAAGCAATAATTTATTTACCGTCAGCATCAAAAGACGCCTATGAAAATTATATGTGACTCATAGAACCTGGAAACTAACTCTACGTCTGTGTCGAAACCTGGAAGAATTTTGGAAACTATATACCTAAGCATTTTTGTGATCCAAGTCGCTTTTTATAGCTTTAAGGGCCCCAATTATGTCGTTCCAATCTTACCTGGCACAGGCATCACCCCGGACTAGCCTCGCGTATGTCACGAATTTTTCTTAGCAACATTTTCAGGCTTAATTCAAAAGGATCGCATTAAATTTGTACGTTCCGTTGATGCTGAAATAAAGATGTTCAGATTTTGCAGCAACCCCGAAAACTTTATAGCTTCCGGGTAACATTCACATGCCGATAATCCGTATGCTGCATACTGACATTTTTCTTTGATCTTAGACTGTAGGATATGTCTTCTGCTTTGTTACTAATGTTTGGCAGAAAAAAGAGGAACCGTTTAATTGGCTTTGCATTATCATGAAAAAATCTCACAAGAAAATATTGGTTTTAGGAAAGTTATTTTTCCTTCGGTGTTTAAGTAGGTAACGATTATAAAAGCCTTCCAAATAACCGCCACTGCTCCTAACCTAACCTATCGATGAGATCGCAACTCTTTGTCGCAGACCACCAGAACGCAAGAGAAAATACGGGGTTGCAATCATATTATTACTTGCGTTCCACATTATGCTGTTATCATAAACAATTTTATCATGTAGAAACATTTCCATCATATTCAACATATGTAATAAATGAATCTATGCCCTCTAGCTAATATTTTGAATGTACTTGTTCCTTCTGATCACTCTATTCTTTATAAATCGTGTCTTTCATATATGATTTCAGTCACAGTACTACCCTTCTCTTACTACTTTATTTCTGTTTAAACCAAGACTGATATCACTCCTTTTATACAACGAAAAGCCAACGGGATTGGTCGGATATTTTCAGCGAATTTTTTAACGAATATTTTGACAACTTAGAAATGTATTTTTAATCTGAAATTTTAAAAACCACAACTTAAAAAATTCAGTTGTTTGAAATAGTTTGCCGAAGTGAGTTTTCATCGAACTTCAGATATTACAGCAAACTTTTGTTCGTTGGCTTTTCATGAACTCGTCATCATCGCTACTTTACTCTTTATGGACAAACTAAAAAGATAATTAATTATAATCATAAAATCAATGTTGTGTTTTTACTTCGTTGTTTATTATTACTACCTGACTATAGTGTCGGTACTCAAAATGTTTCGTCTATCTTTCTAGTAATGCGTTCTTCCTTAAGACTTGAACTTTTTTCTATATTTATTTTACATCTGCTGTTATTTTGCCTGAAATTTTTTACTGATAAGATTATCCGTAGTCATTTAAGCTGGAACAATGAGAACTCCAGTTTCATCATTAAAAAATATTTTTGATATTTTCTAGCTTGCCTAAGCAGAAGAAACTTTCTTAACACATTCATTTTGTTAGTCATTTTCAAAAACTTGCTTGTTTATATATTCTCTGCTATCCAGATTTGTGTGATATTTTATATAAAATTATTCTGAACAATAAACTACCATTAAAAAGCATTTGATTAATTTTTAGAAGCCGCATCCTACGGCCTGGTAGCATGCGAAGACTTCGTAAAAGGGCCGTACTAAAGAACGGCGATTGCAACGTCTTACAAAAGAATCTCCTCAAAAGACGAATCCGCTTCCTGCAAGACATCTTCACAACTCTCGTCGATTCACAATGGAGATGGACACTACTATCGTTTGGTTTAAGTTTCATCCTGTCATGGCTATTATTCGCTGTGATATGGTGGCTAATTATGTTTACACATGGTGATCTTGAAGAATTGCACCTGCCACACAATCAAGGTAGAGAAATATAATTTTCATTGTAACAAGAAGTTAAGTTTTTTTTAAATATTTATAGAAGAAAATGGTTGGGCGCCATGTGTTTCAGCGATTAACTCGTTCACATCATGCTTTCTATTCTCCATTGAAACCCAACACACAATCGGTTACGGTGTCCGGACCACATCCGAAGAATGCCCTGAAGCAATTTTCTTAATGTGTTTCCAATCGATATACGGAGTCATGATGCAAGCCTTTATGGCGGGAATTGTATTTGCGAAAATGACACGATCAAAGCAACGTACCCAGACTCTGCTGTTTTCGAAGTATGCAGTGATATGCCAAAGGAATGGCGAGTTGCAACTAATGTTCCGAGTGGGTGACATGAGGAAGAGTCACATTATCGGTGCTGGGGTAAGAGCGCAGATTATTAGAACGAAACAAACCAACGAAGGTGAAATCATGTCCCAGTATCAGACAGAGCTCGAAGTACAATCAGATGATTGTGGATCTGACTTGTTCTTCATCTGGCCACTAGTCGTTGTTCACAGGATCAATGAAGATTCACCATTTTACAATATGTCCGCATCTGACTTGATTCAAGAAAAATTCGAGATTGTTGTAATTTTAGAAGGAACTGTAGAGTCCACAGGACAAACAACTCAAGCTCGGTCAAGCTACATAAACACAGAAGTATTATGGGGCCATCGATTCGATCCAGTCGTGTCATACAACAAGGATCGCCAAGCATACGAAATCGATTATGCAAAGTTCGATGAAACGACACAAGTGGACACTCCACTGTGCAGTCCCAGGGAACTCACTGAATACTACAAAATTCAAGATGGTTTTAGGACTCCTGGTAAGTAGGAAACATTCAACACACACACACAATCACACGAAATTACAATGCTTATGTCCAATGTCCTTTTTCGCCCTGAATTTTAGATGAAACAACATTCAGTCTTCGGCGGCAGCAATCTATTAACCCATCGGAGGCTGTTTAGTTATTTGTTAATCTTTAATTGTGACGTCTATCAATGTTGCGCTTTGTTTTTCGACTTTAGGTGGCTTTGGGAATAGCGATATTAATTGAACATTTTGAAATTTTATTAATAATTTTTGTTGATTGCAGAAGGACAATTTTTGACTGTTCCATACTCACCAACCCTAACTGTTAAATCTCTCGATGCACTACGACCTAGCTCCTGGAGGAATAAGAAGGATGTAAATAACTTCTGGAACATTGAAGATACACAATCTGCAGATGTTCTCCTCTAGAGTGGGAATGTACTTATATACTGCATTTTTTTAAAACTAGTATTAGATCTGAACTTAGAATTAGTGTTTGTAAATTAATATTAAGTGTGAATGAAAATAAAATAGACTAAGTTAGACGTTAATAGCAAAATTGTATTTGTGTAGATAAAATATGAAAACTAATATTGTTGCCATGTTACTTAAAAAAGACAATTGAAATGAGATTTGTTTTCGATTTCAAATAAAAAAGGAATATTTAAAAAAAAAATATGTTAATTTTTTTCCGTTTTGGAACATAGTTGAAACTGTGGCTGTAATAGAAGTATTGTGTGGTTATATGGATCCATGCAGGGTCAGGGTGTATGTCGGTTCTTGGTTCGATTGCGTAGGTTAAGCAACATTTTATATAGTTAGCACTCAGTTGGGGGACCATTGAAAGATAACAGTATTAGAGGGTTAAAGTAGTCTAGGGGTTATACATTTGACTGTGCGATATAAAATGAAAAGTTTGAGTTATGCATACATTCACAATCTAACAAAACGAATTTAGTAAATTAATAAATAAATTAAAATTATGTGCAATGTATGTTCAGAAAAATTATTTAAAATAGTTTTCTATTATTATAATCTCCAATAATATTTTATTCGTTAATCGGCGTCTTAGAGTCATAGGGGATCGAAAAATTTAGATTTAATATTGGGTCTACCCCATATATGAAGTGAGGTCCGGACCACGTGGACCCCCGTTGTTACGCCCCTGTTCACGACGGTGTTCTTTTGTGAAGGCTGCAATTTACAAAAAACGCGGTATTACAGTACGCACGAGAAAGACACATTTCCTTTTTAAAATGCCCTTTTGTTCCTCGGAGCTAGTCCGGAATCAGATCCTTAGGAATTCTTATAACCGGGTCGAGCCGTTAAGGGAAAATACTTTCAAGAACCTGGATACTTTCAAGAACCTGGATCTCAACGTCATTTTTGCCGTATCATTGGACGTGAACTCATTTAGTCATTTATTCCCTCAGGCAAAAGTAGTATCACTCGGACGTGTCCACACTACTGTGTTTTTTGGGGATTTCCAGAAAATTTTCAAAAAGTTTGTCCATAAAAAGTATGACGCTAGATTAGGTTTAATGTGCAACTTTACAATCCAAAAACTTTGGGAAGAAAGCCAGAGTGTTGACTTATTGAAGAACCTATCATACTTTATTTATTATTATAGAAAATAGCGCCTAAGGAATAGCTTAAATTTTACAGTTCATATTGTGGGCCACTTGTACAAATATTGATCCTCTTTTTTAATTAAACTCGAAACTTCATCATGTACCTTGAAAGGTTTATTTGATGGGACGTGTGATACTCTCATTAAATCTTAAGAAAACGATCCGCAGTGGTCCCGATGCGATCCATCTGCTCAAACGACATCGAAAGCAGCACTTCATCAAAAGAAAAAACACTCTGAGAGGATTCTCTTGAGAAGAGTGTTTTGTTCAGAGTGAACACTCATTTGTGAATAAAAATTCCCTAAAATTGAAGAATAAAGCTGGAAAAATATTTTTTTTTATTTTCAGTCGGTTTTGGGGCAGTTTACTCCTTCAGGATTGTCCCCTATCATAAAATTTGGCTTGATTTGGTATGAATCAACCACCTTCGTAACTAAATATTGAAAAAGGTGTATTTAGTTGGATTTTTAGTTTTAAATTATTATTGAAAGAATAGCGAAAAACGTTTTTGCATTTATAAGGTAGAAGATGCTCATATTTTAGAACTGCGGGCCCCCAATTGTTGTAATCAGCGTCCCAAAAAACATATAAGAAATGAGTTTCAAAACGATGCTATGCTTCGACTCCTAAACGCGCGTTTTCAATGGAATTGTTTTTGACGCAAATAGCACATTCAGGTTAGTAACCATTGCCCTTAATTTTTCTTGAGTGTTCACTCACAAAGAGATATTAAATTTCAACGTTATTCACACCAAAGTAGAGAGCGTTATCAAATGCCAAAGCATGCGAGTGGAGTGTTTTCGTTGAGCTTAACGAAAGTCGATTTTATTATCCTTCTCTGGGCTTTTTCCAGCCTCAGCTTAATGTGGGCCTTCATTCTTCACTCTTTGAATTTCGAAATCATACAAAAGGGTAATCACCCTCCTTATTCACTTGAGCTTGCGTAGTCAGAGTTTAACATGTATCAATCTATTCAAAACTTATTGCTTTCAATTTCCAAAATGGTTCAACCTTTAACCGTGTAACAGCATAATGGCGCGATAAAATAGTGGGCGCCACTTATGCGAGGTATTACCCCATTAGCCACAAGCCCGGAAAAGCATGACCAAGGAGCCAATACCATACATAAGAAATGAAAAGAAAATCCGGAACTCCTACGCCGGCCACACGGAGTTATCTAGCTCGCCGGAGGGGTCGTGGGGTGTGTGGCCGGGGCTTACCGCGGTTGGTTCACCACTTACCTGTGCCAGTGCAATCCTGAATTCCACCTCCATCCTTCGCCGGACATCACCTGAGCCTCGTCAAACCCTGAAAAGAAATGATCCCCCCTCAACCATTCCACAAAAAAATTTACCACCTGGACATTTTAATATTTACAATCCTTTAATAAATTTGTAAACCTCAACACAAACATTACATTGAAAACTTAACAACCACGACACTGATTAGTTGCCCGTGTCAAATATTAACAATTAACTGATCAAATTCAAAACATAAGGGTTACGTTATTTTAGGGACATGTGTATGAAGGACAACAATAAAGCGCGCAGTACTGGCCAATACTCCTCGCTTTGTACAAACGATATTACAACCAACAGAATCACTTAGAGGAAAAACAAATTTCCCGGAACCAACAAAGAATAAAATATTTCCGACAAGGAGCAACACAAATTCACAAATAATTATAAAGAATATTATAAAGTTAATACTAACTACCATTAAAATTATTATTTTAGTAATAAAATTTTTTTTAAATTAAAGCAAAAAGAAAATTTTTGTTATTTTATTTTGTGTATTTTTTTTTTGTGTGGTTTTTTTGTTGTTCTTCTGATCCAGCTGGGGTGGATGCACTATAGGTATTGGCTTAATTACCTGACTATCGAACGGTATATCAATTGGTAGTAATGAAATATACAGTTCCTCCTTTATACTAGTGTCTGCTGTTTTATAAATATCATCTAATTTTCCGGCAACTTTTTTTTATTTAAACCATATTCGAGTAATTTTGGATAATCTTCGGTCTGTTCTCCATCCCCCCCCGGTCTTCTGATTTTATACCTGTTACTTCGTCCACCAACTCTCCATTGCCTTCCGCCATTTCTCTACACGTTTTTCCCGTTTTTGCTGACAGATAAACGAAAAGTATTATAAACACAGGGTCTTTCCCCTTAAATAAATAAAACAGTTTGTACAGATTAACACCAATCCGCACTAAATAAAAACGAACTCGCTGTTATAAATTTTTGTGTGTTTTTTTTTTTTTACTTTTACTTTTCTTTAAAAAATTCTAACCACGTCAAACACTGAAATATGTATATCCTGTTTTATAAACTAAAGGGCAAAACGCAATTTTTGTATTGCTGGTATCCTTTTCGGTACTTTCAAATCTCTCCAAATTCCTGTCTTATTTGTTAATTTCCCTGTGCTTATTTTTTCTTGTATTTTCGACTAGAATTCACAGCACCGAAATAGTCCTGATTGTTGCTAATTCGAAACGAAATTTTTATTTTTTGCAAATGAACTGAATAATGAAGGTTTTTGTCTTCCAGCCAGTCGTATGTGTTCAAAACTGATTTTTTCCTTTTTTATCTAATCTTAAATTTTTCCGAACACAAACTTTTGCAGTAAATTTCTGCATCCGTAAAATTCGAACTCAATTTTTTCTTTTTTTTCCTTTCTCCCCGCCTACCTTTTTGTTCCCAACCAACTACTCGATTTTCTTCCCCACAGTAATTTTTAGTCAAGTAGATATTTAGGCAAAACTGACCGTTACAACCGATAAAAGAAGTAATCTATTTTTTGCAATTGCACTGAAGGAAATCAGGGGTGGCAGCACGTAAGTTGTTTCAATCGACCTCTTCATATAAAATTTTTTGTAACACTTGAATTTTTGTATGAAGAGGTCGATTGAAACAACTTACATGCTGCCACCCCAGATAATAAGCGTTAGGTGCCGTTACTAGTTTTGTAAATTCGTTCGTCTAGTCTGTCATTTCCTTTGCTACGTCATGGTGCAATATCTAGTAGTAAACTTAGTTCGAAGTACGTTTGACCTCTTGGATGTTGTAAGAGTTCGGAAATACAGACTGTGTAAGTTTGTTCCACAGTCGGGGGCTGTCTTCTATTTATGAACTTTATGAAGCCAACACGGAAAATATTTATTTTTAGATCTAGCAATTTGATTTTGGCCATTAGTAAAGCTTGTTGATAAAGCTGAGCACTATATGAAGGGGTTGTGTTAAATCAGCCCGGAGCTGTAGTTTTGTACAGCGGATTGAGAATGTATTTTAGGGTGGGACCTGCTTTTGTTATGGGGAGTTATGGAGTTCAGCGAATTTAGCTTTTTCTTAGAAAAAGCGCATATATTATTTTGGGTCAAGAAAGCATATAAAAAGTTTTACTTATGTGATAGATAAATATTTCAATATAAATAATTATTTCAGTGGTTTCATTTTTCACCGCCCGATGTTTGAAATAGCACGTGTAAGGTATCCAAGAAATGCAATAATTAGTATAATTCTAAAAATTCATTAACTGAATAATTATATTCTTTTCTATTGCAAACCCAAGTAGGAGGTAACACAAAACCAAAGAAACAAGTAATCACGGAAATGCACCACAAATAATTTTGAGATTAATTCCACTGCACCCGTGTGCAGCACTTATTAAAATGCAATGACGCCTCTAGTAATTACATATTTGTATTTGCGATTTATTCAAACATATAAAAAAGCTGCTAACTAAAATTACACTATCGCCTACTTGCTTTCAATCCATGTAATAAATAATGTAAGAAAATCCGGATCTGGCGTGTTACCTTCCACATTCAGCAACTTATGCAAAAGCCAACACCTGAAACATGTCAACTGCATTTACATAAGACGACGCGGCCTGCGCACTTTGCATAGCAATAGGCCGCGGCCAGTCGTTCCCTGTACCACATTCGGCCTCTCCCAAGATCAAGACATTGGGATCGGATAGCTTGCAGTTCATCTAGGTGTGAACGCCTACACGTCTGATGTCTCTCAGGTGCAAGGTAGCGACAGCGATGGAAAAAATATTGTTATCACTTCCCCGCCCGGCTGTAGACTTGTCCGCCCATCCATAAATTGCTGTTAATGCGCTAAGTGAACCTGAACACAATGTGACCACCAATTGATCGCCTTCAACTCAACGTCAACCGATCCACAGTGTGACGATCGTGTCCAATGTCGGTCTCTTTGTATTAAAGGAAGTTAGAGTGTTGAACTTGAGTTGTTTTGTGGTGTTTAGAAAATTGAACCGAAAACAAGATTATCCCAGTGCAAAAACAAAACAATTTAATTTTATTTGCACCTCAAGGAACTTAACGAAGCTTAGGAAATTTTGCGTAGCTCTGATTTGAGCCGCGTTCGGTATCTTCGGTGGTTATCGCTCGCATCTTGAGTTTTATCTTATCGCGGATACTCTTCCGTACGGAGCGATAAGTTCGGATTGGCAATATATCGTTGGGGGGATTACGAGCAGTTGACAAGAGCTAGTCAAGGAAAGAAAACCTTGGGAACATCTTTCCTGGGTTTCAGGGCATTACCAGGTGCGAAATTGTAATTGTGAAACGTAATTGTAAAATTGATCAGTGCTTAATCCCAAATATTTCATGACAATGTTTAATTTTGTGACAATAATAAAAGGAGAAGTTTGTGATTTATTAATAAAATAAGTTTATCGAAATGGAAGTCGATGATTTCGATGTTATACGAGTGGAATGGGAACCGGAAAAGAGAAGGAATCGAAGGAGCACGGACAGCTTGTAAGTTGTTAAGAAAAACGGAAATTAAATTGCGAAAAACTTGAAAAAATCGTCGTTGGTCAAACGTTTTTTCAAGTGACGAACAAAGTCAGAGTTATCTCATATTGAAAGTGGCTGATTGCTGTGATAAATCATCAAGAATGAAAATTAATAATAGCTGTGACTGATAACCATTTTTATATTTTTAGTTATTAAAATGCACATAAATAATAATTCATTAGTGGTCTCGTGATAAGCGTGGTGGGTAATAACTATTTTGTATTATTGTCACTTCCATTTGTTGGCAATATGAAAACTCAATGTTGGCACTGTTGCTGGAGAGATTTGTTGGCCAGGTTCCGTTAACAAAAAGTACCTATACTGAAATGCTAGGAATATAAATTTCGTAGTACAAGTGTTTGTGTATTTTAGAAAGGAGGCTTATATAGAACCTGTATGGAAGGAAGTTCGATATTGATTAAATACTTATTTAGTATAAAATAAAGTGGCACTTCTCTTACGGCACACATCCATCTGCTTTAGTACATTTTGGAAGTCGCTGAGACATTATCCCGGCTCAATTTCATTAATGTGTCAAATTATCTCGTCGATCAGCTCTTGAATTGTTCAAATTTCCATAAAGACAGAAGTTCAACGATGTCAAATCACAAGATCTGGGCGACCAATTGAGATCACCATTTCGGGAGATAATGCGACCATTGAGCTTTTGCCGCTTCAAATGATCCGAACGAATTAGAGGTCGACGAAGGAGGATTTGCGGATAAAAAAAAAGACGTAGTGCACTATGGCATTTTTTGAACGCTCATTTTCATAAAAGGTTTAGATAACCATTATGATCCGTCCAGACAAAATAATATTCTTCGATACAGTGTGCATGCACTGTAAACCCGAGTGTGTGATTTTAAAACGCATTTCGCGTGTAAAATAGTTTGGTCACTTTTTACGCGTTTAAGATGTGTTTATTAAACACGCGAAAAGTGTGTAAATTTAAAACACTTAATGCTTATATTTTAAACACACCAGCTTTTGAGTGAAGCTTTTTTTAGTGTCGTTTTTCGGAGTAAGCTTAGAAACATCGTCACCGTTATGACATCGTCACCGCTTCGCCCACTTTCTGTTACCGACTGACTGTAAAAAGATGTCGTGAAGCTCTCTGGTAGCGGTAGGAGAGCGTAATTCTTGATATATTTGAGATGTGTTTAAGAAGCGAAGTGTGTGAAGTGACACATACTGTTCGATTTTCACACGCTTAAGACGCAAAACGATAAAACGTTACAATGTCCTTTGCGTGTACAAAATATAATACGCTGCATGTATGTGATTTTTACACGTATGTCTTTTTATCCGCATTATTTTAAAACGGTTTCTTCCTAAAACGCAATATTTTAACACGCTTATAAAGTGTGTAGTGTGTTAAAGTCACACGGAAAAAATATTCTTGGGTTTGCAGTGTGAACGTATTTACATCTACCATGACCCGACAGCGCAGACGTGGACAGACTTGGGCCCTACCCATCCAGTATTCACGGAAAGAATATTTTGTCTGCGCGGTTCATGCCTGTACGTGTCTTTTGGTGTCTGCTGGATATGAATAGAGCATCGGAACCGAGAAAACATTTTTTCATGGAAGAAGAAGTGTTTGAACATTTTCAACAAAAATAGAACTAATGTCTGTCGTCTGATACGGCATGCTAGATTTGAATAAAGGGCGTCTGTCGTTGTCAGGCGCGGCGCGTGTCTGACACATTCGATAGATATTTGTAGATATAAACGGACCTTATGCGGTGTTCGGCTGTGTACATGTTCATGGGTCAACTTGTAAAAGACCTGAGAAAGTACTCGAGTCAACTTGTAAAAGACCTGAGAAAGTACTCGAGTCAACTTGTAAAAGACCTGAGAAAGTACTCGAGTCAACTTGTAAAAGACCTGAGAAAGTACTCGAGTCAACTTGTAAAAGACCTGAGTAAGTACTCACCCTGAGAAAGTACTCGCACTTTTTATATGGAAAATGGCTTTCAATTAATTTTCTTCAAGCTGACAGTTCTCAACATGTAGGTCAAAAGTTTTCCATGGGCACAAAGCTCCATCACCCCTCCTTTATCCCCAAAAACCATTCCAAGAGGCTAGGGGGATATAACTTATTTCTGAATGTAGAACAATTTATTCTTGTAGACGACCCAATGGCTACTCTAAACAACCATCCTTTTGACCCCTTACCACCGACAATCCAACCCATCCTCTTCCGCGTCACCCACCCTAGCCCACGACCTATCCTATCGATTTTTCTGATCTCTTGGAGCCCCCCCCCATCTATGGGGGTCTTCATCTTCCACAGCTTCTTTCTCCAGACGTCTTCTAGCCGGCAGCTAACCTCCAGTTTCTTGCGTTGACGAATGTTGCTACATCAGCCCTAGCACTGTCTTCCCACCTTGATCGTGGTTTGCCAACTGGTTTTTTACCATCTGACAACCATTCTTTAAACATTACAAACACTTGATTGAATTGATCATGTAAAGCTCTTGAAGAAATTAGGTAGTAATTTCGGTCTTGGTTTTACCGCTGTGAAATTAATTCTAAGCCACTTATCTTGTCTCTCTCAAATCGTTAATATCTTGGAAAAATTCTCTGAGCCCATATTTCTACGATGTGGTGTTCCACAAGACTCTATTCTAGGTCCTTTGCTGTTCGACATTTCATTAATGTCCTTCCTCTTGGAATTAAGAACACTCTGTTCTCTTATATGCTGATGATGTGCAAATCTACATAAGTATGCCCATCGATTCCACCGTTTGACTAAACGATGATTTGGGGAGTCATAGACTAAACGATGATTTGGGGAGTATTTTCGATTGGATTGCTAAGCTGCCCCTAAATCCTCATCCTCGGTTAGTAAGACTCCCATTGTGGTTTAGTATTCTCGCACCAATTGTAATAAATGATATCATCTTGCCTTATGTCAGTTAGCAACCTAATTGTTGAGTTTAATTCTAAATTTAGTTGTTGCAGTCATACGAGTAAGGTCTTCAAAAATTCTATAGTTGCCTACGTGACTATGGGTAAGCTCTAGCCTTCTCACACTTGATTTGCAAAAAATGCTTGTAATTGCTTTAATTATGCCGAGGAGGTATGGTAGTCTAATTTTTCCCAAACTTGGTGTATATGAGGAAAATGGAAGTTGCTTTTAACGATTGTCTTCATTTTTTCTATAGGCTAAGATAGCACGTTCATATGACACCATCCAGTTTATAGGGCCTTATTTTTGCAAACTATCGCTCGTATTCCGAATTAAATGTTTTCTCAATATATTTTAGAGCAACTATGTTTCTTACAATCGAATAGGCAGGTCACATTATTGATTCCTTATTTGGTGATCGTTCTTACTTTGTACAAGGTGTGCGCAAAAGGAACACCTTGCATCGGGATATTTGTGGTCTCCGGTTATTATTTTAACCTAAGTATTCGGATCAGACTCAAATCCTCAGATTCTTTAAACATACTTCTTTTAAATAAAACAATTTTAAGAATTTTCTTAAACTAATAGAACTTAAAATTTCTTTTAGGAGCCGCAACATACGCCCTGGGAGCATAAGAAAATTCCGCAAAAGAGTCATCTTAAAAAATGGAGAATGCAATGTTATACAGAAAAATTTAGCTAAAAGAAGAATCCGCTTCCTACAGGACATCTTCACAACTTTAGTTGATTCACAATGGCGTTGGACACTATTGATTTTCGCCTTAAGCTTCATCCTGTCATGGTTAACTTTTGCCATGATTTGGTGGCTCATTACCTACACTCATGGTGATCTTGAAGAAATGCATCTTCCACATAATCAAGGTAACAAGAATAAACTTATCCTCAATGACTTCCATTTTAAAAATCATTTTTATATTTTGCAGAAGAGAATGGTTGGACACCGTGTGTATCAGAAATAAACTCATTCGCGTCATGCTTCCTATTCTCGATCGAAACGCAACACACGATCGGTTACGGCTCCCGGGCAACTTCTGAAGAATGTCCTGAAGCGATCTTCATCATGTGCATCCAGTCAATATATGGTGTAATGATGCAGGCTTTCATGGCGGGCATAGTTTTCGCTAAGATGACAAGATCGAAGAAACGAACCCAGACTCTTCTGTTTTCCAAATACGCAGTGATCTGCCAACGAAACGGAGAGTTGCAGCTCATGTTCCGAGTTGGTGATATGAGGAAGAGTCACATCATTGGAGCAGGTGTAAGGGCGCGCATAATACGAACGAAACAAACCAAGGAGGGCGAAATACTCGCCAAGTACCAAACAGAACTGGACATCGCAGCTGATGACTGCGGGTCAGATCTATTCTTCATTTGGCCACTAATAGTCGTGCACAAAATCAATGAAGATTCTCCATTGTACGAAATGTCTGCCTCGGATTTGATTCAAGACAAGTTCGAGCTGGTTGTAATTCTCGAAGGAACTATAGAGTCTACAGGGCAGACAACTCAAGCGCGATCAAGCTACTTGAACATAGAAATACTATGGGGGCATCGATTTACATCGGTTGTTGCCTACAACAAGGAACGTCAAGCATATGAGGTTGACTACTCAAAATTCGACGAAACCAGCCAAGTAGACACTCCGCTCTGCAGTGCCAAGGAACTGTCCGAATTTTACAAGCTCCACGGTGGTAAGTACAGAGCCGCTATGTTTGCAATATAAACATTATCTGCTTATGTGATGTCCTTTTCGCTCTAAATTTTAGATGAAACAGCAATAAGTCTTCGTCACCAACCATTTAGTAATGTACTCGAGGCTGTTTAGTTAATTTTGTATCTAATAAGTTAGTCTGTGAAGTCTATATTATATATGAATGTTGCGCTTGTATTGTATATTGGACTAGGTGGCTTTTGGGGCAATTTGAGCATTTGCAATGATGGCTGGTTTATTAATTATGATAAAAATTTGACAATTACAGATGGACAATTTTTAACTTTTGAATATTCACCAAATCTCACTGTTAAGTCACTCGATCAAATACGACCAAAAGGTTGGAAGAACATTCGCGGAAGGCACAAAAGTGATTCTGATGATTTGTGGAACACTGAAGATACACAATCTGCTAAGGTTCTTCCAGAATGGGATTATGTTTAATTGTTGTAATGTAATTGTACGGTTGTTGAAAAAAACGTGATTTATTCTAGTATTAATAGTTGATTAGTAAATAAATATCTAGATTTTATATCTAAAGACAATAAGAATATTAAAGTAGGTACTTTGTTATTATGGGAACAATTTAGGACGTTTAATAATTGTTATATTTAATATAAGCTAGAAGAAAGCATGTTTTATAGTAGCAGTTTCTGTTTCAATAAAAAGACAATGAATATTTTGAAAATTCGGTGAGTTTCATTTGTGTAGAATTAGTGGATTCAATTATTTTAAACAAGCATCTGATTATTAACATTGCTCGTTAGTGGAGTGGACATCAGTAGTGTAGTCGTTCTTGGATACATACATACAACAGACCATACAATGATCACATGGACTGCGACTGCGTGAAATCGAACCATGGTCATCTTGGATGGTATTCAGGCCGATAACTTCGGCGTTATCGATCCATCCATCCAATGGCGCTACAGCCCAAATCGAGCCTTGGCCTCCTCTAGGGCATTTCTCCAAGTTTGACGGTCCCTTGCAGCATGTCTCCAGTTCTGGATGTTGAGCATTGACTCTGCGTCAGCCGTCACAGAGTCTATCCATCTCCTCCTGGGTCTACCTACTGGCCTACTTCCCGAAATTTCTGATGCCATAAGCCGTTTTGGGATGCGATTGTCCTCCATCCTGATCACGTGGCCGGCTAGTCTCAATCTGTTGATTTTTATGAAAGTTGAGAGTTGTGGGTCGTCAAAAATTTCATACAACTCGTTGTTGTATCTTCCTCGCCATATTCCATCCTCTCTGATTGGGCCTATTATGCATCTGAGAATTTTCCTCTCGAACCTGTTGACTCGTTCCTCTATGTCCTGGGTCATAGTCCAAGTCTCGCTACCATAACACAGTACTGGTCGTATTACTGTTTTGTAGAGTGAGAGTTTCGTTTTCCTGTGCACAAATCTTGAGTGCAGGATTTGTTTTTGGGCATAAAAGGCTCTATTTGCCAGTAGTATTCGTCTGGTTATTTCTTCTTTTTCTTCGTTTCTTTTTGTGATAGTAGACCCAAGGTACACTGTTTTATCGACTACTTCTAGGTTATGTTCGTCGATGGTTATATTTCTTCCCATTAGGCCCCCATCCACGGTCAAACAAATCGTCAAATTCCTGGCCAACATCGAAAAAATTGCAAGTGTGCGTGTATAAAATACAAGTTTTCGAAGTTGGCCGCTGTTTGAAGAAAATATTCGTCTGGTTTAATATTTCCTTCAAACAACTTAAATGTGTGTGTGAGTTTTGCCTGTGTGCCATGTAAAGTTCGCTTTGTTTACAGTAGATTATATGAAATGTCGCTCGGGATGTTTGAAGAAAGTTTTCCTCGTTGATGGCCAAAAATGTCAAAGCATAAATGTGTGCGCTGTTTGTCGAAAATTGGTTTGACGATTTGTTTGACCGTGGATGGGGGCCTATTCTAAATCGTCCTGCTCTGGATTGTTGCATCACCTTCGTTTTTTCTTCGTTAATCTTCAGGCCTATGTCCTTTGCCGCCTCTTTTAATTCAACATAGACTTCTTTTGCTGCCAAAAAGGACCTTCCCACGATGTTTACGTCATCCGCATATCCAAGTAATTGTACCGACTGGGTAGCTATTGATGCACTTCGCTGGACTGACGTTTTCCTTATCACCCATTCTAGGGCTAGGTTGAAAAGCATGGGGGCCAGCCCATCTCCTTGTCTCCTTGTCGGCGTTATCGATGCCTGCATTAAAAATATTAATGAAAAGAAAAGATAAGGTAAGTTGTTTAGTACAAAAAATATTGAATTGAAGGATTAACAGAAATTGGCATATGTATTTCTTCGCACGCGCACGAAAACATGGTCGGAGTCCGCTAAGGCTCGGGGTAGATGAATATCTTTCTGACTTGGTTATCGAGGATGCGTTGTCTTTAAGTCCTGCAGCGAAGGCGAGGGAGAAATTTTGAGTGCTCAATTGGGTTCTCATCTAACGGGATAGAAATTGAATTGTGCAGTCTCAGATTCTGGCCATAGATGAGCTCTGCCGATGAGCATTGCAAGTCAGATTTAATTGCTGTACGTAAGACAAAGGGCAAGTCTGCACTCTAATGGGTAGTGCTAGTGTTGTCCCTTGCCATTAAGACGGCTTTAAGTTGTCGATGGAACCGTTCAACCACCCCGTTTGCTTGCGGATGGTAGGTGGTTGTCCTAAATCGGAGATTACCGATCCATTAAGCAGTTTGAACTCCAACTGTATACCCTGATCTGTTGTGATTTTGAGGGGTGTACTGTATCGCGGCATGTATTCAGTGACAAATTGCTTTGCCACTGCTGAAGCGTTAATATTCCGAAATGGGTAGGCTTTTTTTGGCCATCTCGTAAACCGGTCTACGATTGTAAGGATGTACGAGTATCCTCGAGAGTTCTTCCTAAGAGCTTCTGTGTCAGTTAATCCGATCCGTTTCTGTAGATACGGTGGCCACGGAAGTTGATCTTTGGAACCCCGAAAAGGCATTTTTACAACTTGATGGTAAGAACTTACCAATGTACCAAATATGAGTTCTTCGAAAACTTTTTAAAGTTTTGCACAGTACTACTGCTATACGTAACGAGACGGTTATTAGCTAGGGATACGGAATCGGTACTCGATTCTTCACTCATATGAGTATTTGGCTTTCGATTCTACTCATAGCAGTACTCGATACCTTCGACCAAGTACTTTTACTTATATCAGTACTTATAGGGTAGAATCGAGTTCCGAGTCAAGATTCAAACTAACAAGAAAGTTCACCACAGGCGTGAATATTTTCCATATAAATTCTTTACATATTTTAAGTATTTTTCTGCCCCAATTAAGGGCCTTAAACATCAGTAAACTCTTCTTAGGCAGTAAAATACACCCCAAACCAAAATCTGTATGCTTTTCTAGCATGAACGTGGAACCAGCAGAGAGAAATACATACAAATTTTTGTATGATAAAAGAGCTGCAATTTACGTCTGGGATGTAAACGGTCTTTCATAGATTTGAATTTACCGTTCGTGGCCGGTAAGAGACACGAACAGCATCTGCATGGCATCCGCAGCAAACACACTACACCTTAGTGAAAATTCTACTTCTCTACAGGCATGAACGGAATAGTCTAAACGAAGCACCATACTGTCACAGTTTTTTTATACTAAAGGGAGCAAAATTGCGGCTTTAAAAAATAAAGGGTACCATTAAGCATATTCAGTAGACCAGTTCTCGTTGGATTGCTTAGGTCAAGCAGCCTTGGACGCGGAGAGTACTTAGTTGGGGCGCCGATTGGAAAAGCGATCCTCGCGTTTGGAATGTTCTATACCTCTGCCGGGCGCATAAAATTTTATGATCGCGAAAATATTTTTCCTAAGTTGCTCAAAAGTGCGTAGTATCGTTTATCTGACAAAACTCACTACCTGAAGTAGAATGCGGACCATTCTTGTGTTTGAACCTTTTTCAGGTAATAATTTAATGTATCTGAAACGCAATCTTATTAGTATGGGATTTTTCTGAGTTTAGGAGCTTGAGATGCAAAATCGATCGGTTTGACATATCTTCTAAATGGTTTCGCTCGATTTTGTGTTCTTCATATCATATAAAAGATTATACAGTTACCTAAAAAATAAACCTAATTATGGTGCTCTACGATAACCAGTTTACGCGTTATAAAATTAAAAACTTTTTTTAAAAATATTGTTTAAATATAGAATTTAACTCATTAAACACAAAATTTCTAGCGCCAATGTACTAAAAAGGTCTATGATAAACATTGGTTCAAGCCTAAGATATTTTTATATTTTCCCAGCAAGTTTTTATTCCTAAATCTCCGAAGACATCGCCATTATTTAGCCAAAACACAAGCCGTGTACTAAACACTCATTTATCCCTGACAAAAACCCATAAGTGCACTCGCTTTTTCACCTTTATTCGACCTGCGTAAAGGTAAAAACCTAAAATACCTGCAATTCAAGAAACACCTGATAAAACAATTCGCTTAATTTACAGTTATAACTTTAAAGTTTTTCTACAATATTTTTTCTTCCAAAACAAAATTTCCAACGGCCAAAAAAATATGAGCATAATCGATGTTTCTCGGTAGGTGCTGTGGCAACGCCTCCAGACGTGAAAGAAATTGAAATTTAATTGGAATCGGTCCGCGGAATTTACGAAGCGGCCGGCAGCCGATCAAAGAAGTCGAAGAGATTCGCACTGTCAGACCTTTTCGGGGGCCAAATCCATCAGCGGACTATACATCTTCATTACATTCCGCTATTCAGGTGCTCCAATTACACCCATCGGTACCAGCGGATAGGGGCCTTTAATTGCAGGTAATTAGAGCCTTTAGGTAACCGATAGTTGTTTAGCGTAATGAACCGAAAGAAAGCAGAATCGGATTTCAGGTGAAACGCGACGAAAAAAGAAACAATTGAAATTTTGGTCCAGATTTTATTCGCGAAGTTTTTGGGGGGAAAAAGAATTAATTTTGGTGTTTTTTGGAATTTTTGGAGAGTGATGCTAAAGTTTGTTTGGCGGATTTCTTGAGCTTAATGACGGTGAGATAGTACAAGTGGGAGAGTCATGGTACGGTGGGTTGTGATTCATGAATGGTTACTGCGGCGCAGAAGCATCCAAAAATCAATCCTGCAGTGAAATTAAATTGGAAGCGAGAAAAGATCACTGTCATGAATATGTTGGACTTGGGAATATTCAAGATGCTTCATTAATATCTGATACTACGTTGCTGCCAATAAGTTGAGATGAACTTCACAAGGCTATGAACTTGGGAACTTAGTCGAAAACCGTAAGACCTCACGTGCAAAAAGCATCCCCGTAAAACTGCTCAAATATGGCGAGTCTAGACCAGAGGTCGGCAACCTATGGCACGCGTGCCACTAGGTGACATGGTGAGAAGATTCCTGGTGTCACAAAGATAATGCGGAAATTTGTATTAAATTAAAATTATAATTATGTTAAGGCCCCTATTCACATACAGACCGCCTGCAGGCCGTGCCCCGAAGGTTACTCGCCTTGAGGCCAAGTATCAGCACACACTCACCGGCAGCCAGCTGGATGGGGCCTGCAGCCCAGGAAAATTGGCAAAAATCTTTGATTCTTTGCTCCTATTGCGAGGCACTCATAGAGAATCATCCTTTGACAGCATTCGTCAGCCATTGGCTGGTAGGTTCATTGGTGAAGGTGTTCTTAATGAGACCCCCTGCGACCATTACCCCCAAAAACTGAGCAGGGCAATCGCCTTAAAGATTTTGGTCGAACTCATGTCAATGTGGAGTCGCAAATTGAGGAGGAGTGCTCCTCTGTTAATTTCCTTCGAGATAGTTACCCAGGACCATTGCCGTGATGATCTTAACCAACTTATCCCGGTATGAGGGTCCTTACGGCTCCCGGTTTTCTTCTTCCGGGGTCCCTGCTCAGCCGGAGAATCCTCTGACCGTTGACGTTTTGGCAGTGTTTCAGTTGGGTCTGGCAAAAACGGTTGGTGGTGTAGCGGCAGTTGTAGTCCGCTCCTTGAAGCCCCAGTGTCCTGACCACTCCCCTGCCTTCGGTTTGTTGGGAAGGAAGTTGCAGATGTTGGACTAGGGTGTGCTCCGTGAAGCTCCCCTTTTGGGCCCCTTCCTCATGGTAGCACCAGAGTTTTTCCTGCTAGGCTGCATGGTCATACCGACAACCTTGACAGGTAGCTATTCCACATCAGCTGCCAGCTGCCTGGGCACTGTTGTTGATTGAGAAGATAAAGCATCTGTGGCGGACGAGGTACCTCCAACGAGATTCCTGTACAGCTCGAAGCTGATGCTTATTGCATCATATCCTCTATTTCCGGTTTCGTCTGGAAATTTTGGTCCATAAAAGTCCCATGAGTATGGCAGAATAGAGAACGTCCATCCTGACAGAGTCTCCAGGCAATGAACATCGCGTTTGATCTCCTGGATGTTGTATGGGTTCATTTTTTTAAGCAGCTGGCTGAGCCGCAACAGTCGAGGTTATCAGAAGACGACCTCGTTGTTGTGTTATGCCTCCTGAAACAAGAGAATCCCGATAATCAACCGACAAAGTCTATGTCGCAGATAGTACCAGACTACAGACTCTTAAAAGGTATACTGACTAGAGCCGAAACAACGGGGCAGACAGATCAGCGACCTTCCGTCTCTGCTTTTATTTGTAAGAAAGGTGGCTTAGACGACCAATTCACTGGCTACATAGTGCCCTTGAGTGCGTTGGAAGGTGGACAGCATTTTACGTAGAAAATCCTCCCGAAGTTCCTATTGGCCAGATAATCTTGAAGCTAGCTTTCAGCAGTTTTGGGTTCCTGGTTATTTTAATATGGAAAAAAAAATTCCCATCCAATCTAATTCATCCATCCAATGCAAATCTTTGTGCAGAATAACGTTTTTCTAAGAGTCAACCAAAAGCACAAAGTTTCTCAACGTACACGCAGTTGCGACCTAGACCATCGAGATGCACAAAAATGCATTCCTCTGCCAAACCTCGCAGCTCTCGAGCAATAAATATTTATTAGCACTTTTCCACAACTATTTTAGCCCGCGGCTAATTTCACAAGAATCTCTCGAACCACGGGACCATGAAAATGTGCCTTCCATAATCAGCAATTTTTGGGTGTGTTTAGGAGCCCGCACTGAGGTACTTGGTTCTCCTCCAAATCGGAGTGCTCCAGCGCAGCAATATACGGCGGTGGCCAGCTGTAGTCGGGTCCCGTTCGATCATTTCAATAATTTAATGCCGAGCATTAGAATACGAACGGCTACTTTCTGAAAGCACGAAGAATCAATGAATCGAGACGAATTCTGATAAGACCGCGACTCATTGTCTTGGGACAACTGGGTGCAAGATAAGTCCCGAAAGCGCCTATGGTCTTGGCTTGGCCATTGTGCATGTTGCGCCGAAGCTGTCTGCGCCCCCCCGAACATGTTGCAATCATCCGCGCCGCCCGAGTGCCAGGTCCACATATAGAGGCCGCTCTTGCTGCTTCCCGCTTACTGGGAATTCTTCGAGTGCTTTCGCAGGTGGCAATTATTCCTGCACTTTGCGCACTGCAATGCACACTGCGCGCCCGGGCAGCCCTTAAATTACCATATTTTAAGGAGCTTCCGCTTCAGAGAACTCCTTAAGTGCTGCTCTTTAAGAGGCGTTTTGTCTCGGAATCGTGTTTAGTCGGTTCAGGACCTTTTTTTGCATTTGCCGCGCAGCCCGGGACGAGCATTTGAGGCGGTCTTTATGTTCACCTCACGAAGACGCGCTTATTAAATAATAACCCAGATCTGTTATTGAGGCAATCCAGATCAGAGGTTCTTGTCCGATTGAAGCATTTATTTCAATTTTTAGATGCTCCTCTGTTTCGGGGCATCAAGTAATTGTGGGGAACGAAATTGGATCAAGTGAATCAAATGGCTTGTGCTTGTTGTGCCAATTCAGGAGGCACGCAATGCTCATCTTAGCTTTTCTTCTTTTTTTCTGGTGAACAGATATTTTGTGAATTTTTTTTAAGATATGTTGTTAAGGAGGAAATGCAATGACTGCGATGATTGCTGTATAAATTAGTAAGAATTTGTGAGAAAGTTCGGGTCATAGTAACAGCGGTTAAGGCTAATTTCATCCTGCAAAATTCTTATCTAGACTGTTGAGTGCTAGATTGAAGAATTAATGCCCACTAGCGTTATCTTTAAACGATTACTCAGACACACTTCCGCATTTGAGGAAATGAATCTTCTTCATCTCAAAGTCATTATTTCGAAAATTATGTAGTTTATATCATTGGGTGCAGCGTTGGACAGCAAAACTCTAATCGGAAAGATAGTAGTAGAAAGAAGAGTGAAAATACTGACACGCCAACACGCGGTTTTATTCGAATACCACCGCCAGGGATTGCTGACTTCGATGATCGAACAGATCGAACTTCGAATGCTTTCAGGCGATGCCCGCAGGGCCATGGAATTGTCGTAAAAACAGGCGACAAGAAAAAAGAAATGTTATCGATGAAGGAGAAGTGAATACACGAAGGACAATTTTCCTACGAGGAATCGACCCGCAGCTTCTGAAATGGTAATTGAAAACTAACTGATTCGGCTAAGGTTTTCTTTTATGGGTGAGTATAAACTGGTCTCGGTAATAGTGAGTAACCCTATATGAATGGTAGTGAGTAACATTAATGAAGGGTGTACTAGCCGCCAAGAATAAATTATGTAATAGAGATAACAACAAGTAAGAAATGGTCGTTTTGCGTACTAGTTCTGCGCTTACGGATAGTCACACACTACCTCCATATGAGTATGTCCTCATGAGGCTAATCGTAACTAAACAGACGACGACGACATGATGATAAACAGGTGCCATCTAAGGGTTACGTCGAACGCGACAACTCGAAATTTTGAAAGTAGACCAACCAACCAACAACTAACTTTAGGTCACATTTGAATATATGAACTTCTATACAGAGGCGTGCCTGAGAATATGGCCGGTTGCAGTAACAAATGAAATTTATGCATCACGTTACCATGAAAAGGATATATTATAATGCGGGACATCATTGAACACATAAAACCGTGCAATGGAAGCGGGGTCTAGGTAAGGTTAGGTCTTGCAAACGAATAGGTGACCTAGCAAGACCAAGAATGCAAGAGCAAAGTCATTTTTGATCATCACTAAATAAAAATCTGAATTTTGTTCACTTAAGGTCGATCCGCACATATCCGTGACGTTACAGCGAGCTCAGTGCAGTACAAGTAGGAGCATCAGTGAAAAAAAAATTATCTGAGGGAATGCAAAGCTAAATTACATGATGCACTTGCGGTCACTGTCCAAATTTCACAAGTAAAATGTCAGATAGCATTGAACATTGAGTACTGATGCGGAAAAAAGCGGTGCTATGTGAATGTCAGTGAAAAATCCATAACGGAAAGCATCGGCGCCGTTACGGATATGTTTGGATCGTCTTTTTACCGCCTATTATTTTGGGCGCCTGCATGCTGCTATTACTAAACAGCTCCCTGGAAAGCACTCTACTAAAAAGCATGCCGTTAAGAGTGCAGATGGAAGGCATTGGAGTTTTGACTATGATACCTTCCGGCCAATCCTCCGGAAAGGTGCAGGTGTTCCATGCTTTTTCCAGGATTTTGGCTATCTGCATCTGCTAACAGGCTTGAGTCGGCTTTAAACAATTCTGGTGGGATGACATCTTTTACAATTGCTTTACCATTGGCCATTGCGTGAATTGGGGTTTCTATTTCTGTTTTGGATGGTGCACCGGTGTTGATTCTTATTGGCTGAGCATTGTTGCTGTTTTCTTGAGGATCCTGTGCAAATGAACCATTCAACTAACCAACAAATCTTTCAATTGATACAATATTCGAGAGAAAAACATTTTTTCAATTAAATCTGAATACTAGAATTGTTTAAATTCTGTTGAATTTCCTACAGTCCCCGAAATAATTATAGGTTCACATAAAAAATTTAACGCTTTGCTTTCGCTTTTGAGGTTTTCATGGGTGAACCTATAATTATTTCGGTGACTGTATTTGTTATCCTTGTTTCGGAAAATTACAACAAATAAATCAATTACTGACGGCACAACTTTTATCTAAAATCGACTCATAATAGAACCTGATCTTGTTTTGCCGAGGGTGTCCAATTACTACCTCTAATTGTTACACTTCCCATCCATTACTGAATTCAAAATCGATCATGAAAAGCTAGTAAAACACGAAATTACTCTTTCATCTACAAATGGATTAAGGGTACCCTATCAAAACCAGCAGAAACATTACTATTAAATTTCTAGATATACTGAAATGTTGCGCAGGAATCTCGGCACCGAAAACCACAAGAGAAGCAGAGTCTCAGTTGCATGTCCTGCAGACAGCGATAGAGAACGCTTTTCGAGTGGCGTGTCCTCTTACGTCAGTGGATGACCATGATCCCACACCCTGGTGGTGTAGGGAGCTGGAGAAACTGAAGAAAGAGGTCAGAAAGGCTTTCAACCAAGCGATGAGGTGCAATGACCCGGTTGCCTGGGAGAATTACAAAGCCAAGAAAAGAGAAATGAAACAAACTCTGCGACGACGGAAAAGGGAGTCGTGGAGGAACTTCTGCTCGAGCATGGAGAGCATATCTGAGGCCAGCAGACTTCAGAAAATGATCTCCAGGGACCCGGTCTCCAAAGTCGGACTCGTTCGTGACCCGTCGGGGAGGATGACGGAGACGCTGGAGGAAACCAACAAGATCCTGATGGAAGTTCACTTTCCTGGCAGCTATGTCTCGGGTAAATCTTGGACTATTCGTAACAGAATGGCTACAAGGATGAACCGAGAGGAGGCTAACGGGGTGGTGACGGAGGAAGGGGTGAGACGTGCAATAGACACATTCTCTCCCTTCAAGACATCGGGGCGTGACGGTATATTCCCTGCGCTGCTTCAATGGGGCAAAGATGTCATTGCACCCAGGCTTAGGGGAATATTCGTTACCTGTCTAGCAACAGGATACATTCCGGCGGTGTGGAGGGAAACCAAAGTGGTATTTCTCCCTAAGCCAGGCAAGAAGGACTACACCGAGGCGAAGTCCTCCAGGCCAGTCAGCCTAACATCCTTTCTGTTGAAAACAATGGAAAGAGTGGTGGCAGACCACCTGGAGAGTACTATGCTAAGGAGGCACCCTTTAAGTAGAAGCCAGCACGCTTACCAGGCTGGCAGATCTACAGAAACGGCACTTCACCAACTGGTGCGAGTAGCCGAGGGGGAACTGTATACCGGAGGCATAGCGATGGCCGTTATTATGGACATCGAAGGCGCCTTCGACAAGATACAGTTCAACAAACTCAAAGACGCTCTGGTGAGGCGAGAGGTCAGCCCTATGATTGTAAGGTGGGTGGACAGCATGCTGAAAAACAGAGCGGTAAGGATTCAGACAGGAGACTCGCGGCTTCGAGGGAGGGTCAGCAAGGGATGCCCACAGGGCGGGGTGCTATCGCCCCTCCTGTGGAACATCACTGTGGACACTCTGCTCAGGCGGCTAGAGGAAATGGGCGTGCATACCGTTGGGTATGCAGATGATGTAGCGATTGTGGCACGTGGCAAGTTTATGAGCACTACGGCAGATATCATGAGGAATGCACTCCAAGTGGTTGAGCAGTGGTGTACGGAACAGGGCCTCACCATAAATGCTAATAAGACAGACGCGATAATCTTCACTAGGAAGATTAAAGATCTGGATTTTCAGCCCCTCATGCTTTTTGGATCGAGGATCAAGGTGTCTGGGATGGTCAAGTATCTGGGTGTATACTTGGACTCGCGACTAACCTGGAAATACCACGTTGAAGAGAAGATTAAGAAGGCGACAAGGGTGCTTCACCAGTGCAGAAGAGTATGTGGACTAAGGTGGGGTATCTCACCAAGGTTAGCATACTGGACATATACCATGATGGTGAGACCCATCATAACTTATGCCTCGGTGGTCTGGTGGACTAAAGCCACACAGAAAACCGTCAAGAGGCATTTGGACAAGGTGCAAAGAATGGCCTGCGTAGGTGTGAGCGGTGCTTTCCGCACCACACCCGCCGCGGCATTGGAGGCGCTGTTAGGGCTGCTGCCGTTAGACCTCCAGGTGATGAAGACTGCGGCAGCCTCAGCGATTCGGATGAGACGGGATGCCGCATGGCAGGCGTCAGGAACCTTATATGGGCACATGAAGATCCTGGATCGCATTAAAGGGATTAGGGAGCTCATGATGCCCATGGAAGGGATCACAAAAATGAGGGTGACCGAAAGGTATCATAAAACCCTCATAGGGAACGGAACGCTCCCCGAAGGGAGACCGGAAGACATATATATCTTCACGGACGGATCCAAGATTGACGGCAGAGCAGGTGCGGGAGTCTTCTCGGAGGACTTAAATCTGACCTGCTCTCTGGCTTTGGGGAATTACACCTCAGTCTACCAGGCGGAAATGCTTGCTCTGCTGCACGCGCTGGATCACATAAATGAGGGTCAGGTGCAGGGAAGAAGTATCCTTATAGCACTGGACAATCAGGCTGTGATTAAGCGCATGAACCAGACAGAGATTAATGCGTCTCTGGCGTTGGAATGTGTCCAAAAACTGAACAGGTGTGCGCAACAAAACAACGTGACGCTAGCTTGGGTTAGAGGACATACAGGCATCGATGGGAACGAAAAGGCTGACAACCTGGCAAAACAGGGGTCAACCTCGGAATTCTGGGGACCGGAGCCATACTCTGCCATTGGCAGAGGGTTGGTAAGGAACTACATCGAGAAATGGGTCGCTGAGGAACACCGGAGACGGTGGGACGCTATGACCACGTGTAGGCAGGCTAAGATGGTGCTTACGCTGCCGATTACCGCAGCCAGAAGAAGGATCCTGCATATGCAAAGGAGAACCCTCAGATGGTTGGTGGCACTGATTACAGGACACGGATGTTTCAGGTATCACCTAAAAAGAATGGGAATTCTGGAGGATGACACCTGTCGGATGTGCCTGGAGGAACCTGAGACGGCCACACACATAGTGTGTCACTGTCCGGCGGTGGCGAGGAAAAGGGATGCCATAACTGGACTCCAGTGGATGGAGGACATGAGGCAGACTCCCTTCAATCAGCTGCTTGCGATAACTAGGGGAGTCGAAGTAAGGGAGCAATGGGACAACCCACTGCAACCCCAATAAGACGACTCTAGGCAGAGGGACGAAAAGGGACCCGCAAATAGTGGTCTGATTCGGTATCCCTCGAAAATCTATATATATTACTATTAAATTTCAAATATGAAATCTTACATAAAATCTAGATTAAAATCGCAGCCAGGAGAGTATATCATGAAATGCTATAAAACATGATTACGTGTATCAAAGTGAAAACACTGAAAAATAAAGACATTTTCTTATTAGTCTAAAATGTCATCGCTGAAACTATAACTTTTCGTTTTTGTTACTGCGGTCGGCGCGGGCAGTTAACTTTTGGAAAATAATAAAGAATTTTACAACCCAGTGAAATAATTTTTATGAGCAATACTTTTCCACTTACTGCGGTTCTTCGTGTATTTTAGAAGTAGATGCAGTTTATGGGAGTTTTATTTTATGTAGAATTAACTTAACTAGGGTTAGTAATCTTAAATTAAGCAAAGTGCATGGTAGAAAGTATTAATTTGATTTCTATTGCAAAGCAAATATATGCTGATGAGCTTCAGTTATGAAATATGGTTATATTGAGAAATGTTATTAAGGCGATGTCTTTTAACCGTGTTTGAATATTTACGAGGGGAATGATTATTAGAAATTCAAATAAAACAAACCTTTTCTATTTATTATCAAAATGATTTATGACGTATTCGTTAGTATCAGGCATGTAATTCACATATAATACTTTATTCAAAAATCACTTTAGGGTCATTCCATATCAAATCAACCAATGGTTTGGACCTCAACACCTCCGATTGACTAAGAAAAACCAAATTTTTTTATTTTAGTTATAAATTTTAAAAACATCGAAAATCTTACAATCTTGACAAATTTTAAATTAATCTAGTTTAATTAAAGTAAATGGCTGCCGCAATGAAAACTTTACATTCAAAATTATTTTTTACTTTTCGGTTAATTTTATTATAAAAGCGTATTTTTTAGTTTTTTCTTTTAAACTATGTATTTTTATTTTCTATTTTTTAGTCTATTATAATTGTTCCGACATTTTTTGGTGGCGTCCGTATTAGATCTAAAATTACGTCACACAACTTACTGTATTCTACCTGCCGTAGTCTTTTAGTTGATGCCCATAACGTGGGCTCGGTGAAACACAATTGCAAAAATCGGTCGCCATCTTCTTGATTAGTTGAACTCAGGTTGAACCCGAGTCCAACTGCATGTAGACAAGAGTCGAGTTGAGCTAAGGTCGACTGAGCTCGACTCAGCTCTGCTGCCTGGGTTGTGTTGAAATTATGCATACGGATGTGAGTTCAGTAGTAGTTGAATTTAGTTGTCAGCAGCATCTCTGTGTGTGGTTTGTGATTTTGTATAACGTCCAGGGCTTTTATTTTCATCTCAACCTCAACTCCCAACAGCTATTCAATTTATCTTGTATACATACTAATTATTATGCGAACTACGAAAGTCTGCCAAATTTGAAGTTGATCGATTATATTTTTAACTTTTTAGTCTATTATAAAGGCCCCCATACACGGTCAAATTGGATGTACATCGAAGGGCGGACGGACGTACAACCAAAACTATCGATTGTGGGCCGGTGGGCCGATCAAAACTCGTTGCTTTTATGGGTTTGATGAAAATCTGGATGTACATCCAATTTGACCGTGTATGGGGGCCTTTAGTCTTCTGAAATTTTGTATTGGCCGCCATTTTAAATTTGGAATGACGCAAACAGCTAATTGTATTCTACCTGTCATATCATCATTTAATACTCATGTCAGTGTGCCGCGGAGCATAATTGCAAAAATAAGCCGCCATTTTGAAACCGCCATCTGGAATTTTTTACAAAATGGTCAGATCAAATGGTCAATCATTAAACATGTATGCAAAATGTCAGATCAATCGTAAACCGGGAAGTAGGTCAAATTTAACTTACAAGATTTTATTACATAGTTACGCATGACAATGCCATAATGACATTTTTAAAAAAAATTCAAGATGGCGGGTGTAAGATGGCAACCCAATTTAACAATTGCGTTTCCCGATCCCCGACATGGGTATTAAACGAAACTCCATTCCAAATTCAAAATGGCGGCCAACACAAAATGGCGGATGACTTTTTTAACAGGCCACTTGGTATGGGCATCAAATGAAAGGGTATGACAAGTTCAATACTATTAGTTGTGTGGCGTCACTTCAAATTCAAAATGGCGCAAACACAAAATGTCGGACAACATAAAACGGGGTACTACTTTTCTTACAACGCATTTGGCATGGGTATCAAATGGAAGGAAGTGACATGTAGAATACTATTAGCTGTGTCGCGTTATTCCAAATTCAAAATGGCGGCCAACACAAAATGGCGGATTATGTTTTTCATTACAAGCCACTCGGTATATGCATCAAATGAAAGGGTATGACAAGTTGAGTACTATTAGCTGTGTGGCGTCATTCCAAATTCAAAATGGCGGAACAAAAAATGGCGAAAAGAGCGGGGGAATACTTTATTCTTCATAACGCGCTTGGTATGAGTATTAAATGAAACTGTATAACGAGTATAGTACAGTAAGCTGCGTGACGTCACTTTAAATCAAATATGGCGGTCACCACAAAATGGTGGAAACATATAGCAGACTGAAAAAATAAAATAAAAATGCTTTTATTTTCAATTGAGTTAAAAAGTAAAAAAATAATTATGATTGTATAGTTTTCATTGTTCCAACCAGTTTATGGGAATAACCTACCTTTCGAAATGTAAATAAGCGAGGGGCGCTAACGAAAAGATATTAGGTAGATTTTTTTAGGGGCACCAAATTGTTCATTTTTGGATTTCACGATGAGTGGCTAATTTTCAAAATTAATTACTTTTTTGGCATAATCTTGGCGGATAGTTCTGAATATGTTTGGCTAGGCGTCTGTTGTGCACGTAGTATACAATTTTTCATCATCGAAGCATCCAAGATCAATTTTTATACCATTTTCCTACCGTGGACTGTGCACACATAATCTTTTGGTATTGGTAAGTACGAGCTGCTCATTCCAGCGGCTGCACTTTTGTAAAATTGCATTGACTTAAAACTATTAATTCATTCCACTTATAAGCTTAAAAATAAAATTCTTTTGTTTAATTTTTATCGACTTCCGTCGTTCAATGCGAATTCCCTACAATGGTGCACCTGGAGAATAAAAATGTTGGGTGTGTTTTTAATATCATTTCATAAAGTTCTCTCTTATCGGTGACCTTCAAAATTATATAAAAATTTATTAAGACCGGGAAACTGATAAAGCCATTGCAACTTAATGTTATAATCCATTACCGTAATCAACGCTCATCAAGCTAAATACACAACTACCTCGTTTAGAAAACCAAAAAGGAAAACAGGTGTAAAAAACAAAACAGAAACAGTTGTGAATATTATTCTTATTATTATTAATATTACATGGGAAAGGGAGCGGCCCCAAAAGAGTTGAATTGGTATGGATTAAGATTGCGAGAAGACGACGGAAAAAAATTGGATCGAGTTAATAAAAAAGACAAGTTATCAAATTTCAACAACCTTCTGTATTGTAAAAATGTTACCATTCATTAAAGGCCATAAAAAAGTTGATTTATTTACTTTTCTTTTTTCAATGAAATCTTTTTTAATAATTTAATAAAAATTTTAATTTTTCTTAACAACGAATGAAAAAAAGAAATACCTTTATATGAAAAAAATAAAGAGAAAAATGGAAGTACTAAAAAGAACAAGTTCTTGTCAACCTGAAGGAGTATTGTTTCTTTTTTTTCGTTGGGTTTTATGCACTTTTGAGCTTAAGTCTCACAGGCACTTTTGTTTATACTACAAAAAAAACTGGTTTTTGTTCATTATTTTATTTTGATGCTTTTATTGTAAGTTAATTTAATCAAAATCATAATCCCGTATATCTGTCTCGATGTACCTCGGTTCATTACCGCGAAAAACCAATCAAAAAGCCCCAATAATAAGAGAACAGGTAAGAACTCATCCCGGACCTTGTAACGAAATTCTGTAGTGCAGTGGAGAATTTTTGCGGTTTTTTGGTTGTTTAAGAAAGAAAACAAAAAAAAAATGAGGAAAACTCAAGAAAATAATCTTCAGGGACAAAATTACGGGATCATCTCCTTGAATTTGTTGTTGCATTGTAAACCAACGTGGTTCTTTGTTGCGTTGCGTTTACAAGAGAGGGAGAGGAAGAGAGAGAACAAAAAACGTATTAAAATTGTATCAAAAAGTCCACCGAAGCTGAATTATTGCTTTCGGTATATAAAATATAAAAATGGCGAATTAAAAACCCGAATGACCCAAATACTTCAGGTGGATGCCTTCTGTAAGAAAACACCTTGCTTATGGGTCCAGTCTTACTCACATATACAATATTTCTTTTTTGTTGCTTCAGTCTTAAGATGGACTGTGGTCAGATTTTCTTTCTTATTTGTATTTTTTTTTGTTGTGTTGCTGGGTCTTAACCAACCCAGTTTCTTGGTTTACTCGCATGCAAATCAGTTCAAATAATGAGAAATCAGGTGGATACACTTCCTTGGATAAAAAACCGACAAGTGAGTGCCTTGGCATGATGACAAGGCTGACCATGTAAAAAGTGGTCAGAAGGTTGAACGAATGCTGGATGTGTTTTTTCTTCCATTAAACATTTTTTTTTGTATCCCCATAGAAATGCAACAAATTCTTCCAACGGGCGTTGCAGAGACTTCCATAGGTGAGCGGCACTAAACGATTTATAAAAATAATTCTTAAACATATTTTTTATACCTTTACCTGTTTTTGTGGCTCCCTCCATTGCAAATTTTTATCACTACTACATGACTAGTCATAAATTTGGCGCGTATTACGGTAACAGAAATTTCGACAAAAATTTTAATTAAACAATTTTTTTTATTAATTTTATACCAAAAGGTCACCTGCGCAGTAAGATTGGTTTACCTACTACTATACCTGTCCTAAGGCGATCGCAACTGTGCAAAACTTTAAATCAAGAATTGCACTTGACAATCGTAATAAATCTTAACCGTAATTGGATGCTAATGAAGACGGTTTAATTAAGTCCAAATGACAACAACAAAAAAAAAACACACAAATATTGCGTTTGCGTCACATCAGGTGCGCTCGTCCAGATCAATTTCCTGTCCTAAGGTAAATTCGCGAGACGCGCATTGATTTGTGTGTGTTTTGGTTATTTCCATTTAATTCTTTTACTCACATTTTGCATTCAATGCAGAATTTTTGTATAAATTAAGTATAAAGTCTCATATAAGACCGGAGCACACCGGTTTCTTATTTCTAAGGTTATAAAAGGATTTAATGTCGCCTTTTACATCTTTAATGATGCTAAAACAGGATTTAAATCGACAATAAAGTTGGTCGGGTGAAATGCATACGCGCAATGTTGTATGGGCAAGTTTGTAGATTTTCTGGAGAAAGGAGTTTGTTTTTTTCAGCTGAGTAGTTTTCGATACTTTATAAAAAATAATTAGGTTTCAAGATTGAGATGACATGAATTTTGTTTGAATGTCAGTTTTATTTATGCATTTACTTTTTTCAATTAAATTGGTTAATTATAATTCAAACCTTTTCAAAACAAACATTGGACTCGTCAGACAGTCGTTAACACGGCCCATTACAATTTCAAAAGTCCTTGGTTCAATTACATGTAGCGGCATGGCAGAGCCGGCGTTTTGTTTTTTTGCGCCCGGTGCAGTATGCCATATTGCGCTCCATCCACTGATTCTCGCTACAAGGGATCTTGTGCTTCTCATTTCGTTTATTTACCTCTTTTAACAAATCACAAAACCTGAAGTTATATCAATCCCAGTAAACAGCAGCACTCAATAAGAACCATCGGAATAACTTTTTCCTTTGGGTGAGTTGATATGGCGCTTTTTAAAGAATTTTCGAAAGCGCTCCAGAGCAGTAAACATTTTTCCTTCAATCGGTGGATTTTGCCCCTCAATTTTTAGTTCTGATTCACGAAAATGAATGTCTGTTTCTTCACTTTTCCTTCTGAAAGCTAAAATCTCGGGTAAGTTCCTGCACAAGTGGAAGTAGAATTTCCCCGCTTTTTCTTCCATGACAACATGGACAGAATTCGCCCGCGCGATCCACATGAGTTCGCACATCGGAATACTCGATGTACCTCAAACAACAGTACGGGATGCCATTAGACGATATCAGGAGACTGGCTTGCATTGATCTTTCACCCAATATGACCGCTTTATTGCCAGCAACGTGTTGAGAGATTTCTTTTCCACTGCTACTGAAGCTCGTACGCGTCTGTTTGAGGTCAGAAATGTTAGTGCAAGTGCACGTACGATTAGAAGAAGGCTGGCAGTTTAAGGGCTCTTCGTTCAACACGCGCCACACACCTTCTTCCACAGCAGGCTAAAGCTAGAGTTGCGTAACATTATTGTGATTGAACTATGGAGCAGTGGAAGGACGTACGGTTTTCAGATGGGAGTAGAATAGCCTCAAGAGGTCCAGATAGGCGTCAGCGCCCCTACAGACGTAAAAATGAGAGGTTTGCTTCCATCGATATAACCGTAGTAGGTTTTCAAGGTCGATCAATAATGATTTGGAAGGTGTCTCTTATGAGGCTCGGAGAAAAGTTTGTATTGGAAAAGAGCCCGAGATGGTAACACTCATTATTAAATTTGTCAATGACAAAAAAAAAATCCGTTTTCTTTAAATAATCAGTAAACAAAAAGCTCGAAAAAATCGATTACGTGCAATAAAATGTTAATATAAAAATCATTTTTTAGTCGATACCATCCATCAAGATTATGTAAAATTTGACGGTTTCCGGACGAACTACCAGAATTTTTTTCTTAATCTTAATTTCTAAAATTGCGCCCCTGACCAGTTGCGCCCGGTGCGACTGCACCATTTGTACCAATTAAAGCGCCGCCCCTGCGACATGGTCCTTCGACCTTCGTAATTCTACTTCTCTCACTTAGATAACATTCTTTCTTCAATGTACTCCTTCTACAAAAATTCCCTTTGCTCATAAGAACTAGATGTCCTACCAACCGGAGCATATCGAGGTTCGTTCTCCACACGACATACAGATATGAGGCGTTGCGATAGCGTTCAGAAATCTCACCGTTAGAGCGGTTCTTGGTAAGCACTCATGTCTCTATTACATATACAATCAAAGTATAAAATCATAGATGTGTTTAAACGAAAAACCTTTAAACATTTGAGATAGTAAATACTTAGTTAGAAATAAACACTTTAAACTTTTTATGATATTAATTCATCCTTCCCTCCATTCCTTTACCTTCTTTTGGTATGAATAAAACTATGACGTGAATTATATTTCAATCAATTATTTTATTTTGCGTAAAAGGTGCCATTTATCTGACTCAAAGGACCGGTTCTAGTTCGTACAGGAAGGTCAAGTGGCATTGGATTTGGTTAGTACAGGGATGCCTTCTAAACCTTCGGTATTTCAACATTAAATAACTCAGACTAATGAAGCATTTATACCGATCCCAGCCCAGCTTGGGAAAAATGCTCAAAGGAATCATACTAGAAAGGCAAGCAGATTTCTGCTCAGAAAACGATACCATTGCAGCCTTCTAATTTGGGTTTGTAAAGAAACATTCAACGGAACACGTCCTGCTACTCCTGCAAGGATGAGAAAACTCGGAGAAGGTAAATGCTCGGGTGCATGTGCCCTAAACCTAAAAAAGGCATTTGACGGTGTATGGCAACGTGGACTCATATTCAAACTAAATCACCTAGACTTCCCATTCCCACTTGTCAAGTTACTCTACTAATTCCTAACAGGCACACCAAGGGAATCAGAAATTAGAGACCTGATCTCCATACCGTTCGCGATAAAAACAGGGGTACCACAGGGTTCCGTCCTGGTCCCCATGCTACTCAACATATATCTGTATGACTTCTCGCATGAAATTCCTACACTTTACACCTCTGACATCCAGAACGCAGATGGAGCAATGATGTGGTCTCTGGAAACTCTTCAACAACAAGTGAATCTCATAGCAGAATACTTATACAGATGGAACATAGATATCAACCAGGCGAAGTATGAACTTATCCTTTTCAGAAACCCATACGGAAGAAGGCATTGAAATGCCCCGCGCGAATAAAAATTATCAGACTAATAATAAACGGGCGCGGGTAGCCCTTAGGCCTCCCACCGACTTAACGGGTTGATAACAGGTACCATTGTTGCGCTTAGGTCAGGTCTTCCCATAGAGGAGGGTGCACCTTTTTTTTCATTTGCTAGTCTGGTACTTCCTGCGCCACAGCCTTGGTCGGCTGGTTAGCGATATTCTCCTGTTTAAGGACACAGACCACTCCGACTAAAAATTAACTCATACAACATCCAAGAGCTCAAACGCAAGGCCCACAGGCTCCTCCTCATGTATCCTCCAGACTACCCTTAACCTATCATATGCTTTTTATATCTTCGAAATAAGTTAATACCAGACATTGCACCATGAAGTAAACGACATAACGGACTGGTAGTATAAAGAATGACACCTAAGCTTAGACTCTTTTACATAACAAAAAAGCATAAGTTGAATTGGAACCAGGATTTAAAAATAAAATTGGACCTGGTCCGCGGAGCAGTGGCTAGTCACAAGCCTCTGATTAACTCAAAGAACTTATTTAAAAACGGTAGTCAGACCGGTCATCAAAACATTTTTTTCTTGTACTTCGGTAAAAAAAAACAAAATATTCCCCTAAAAATAAAAGCACGCACCATACACTTCACGTTCAACAAACCGTCGACTGGCGAGCTTGTTTCTCTTGTTCATCGATAATCTTTAAGAAGGATAAATCGAAAGGAGCATTGCAAGCAAGTGATCAAGTTCCAATAAAGCATATTTAACAATACATTTGATGCAGATTCTTTTTCGGACCAAATTGGCCGTCGAATGCCCTTGTGGACAGTTCAGTTGTTGGCAATTTAAATCTTTTGGTCAGGTTCCGGGTTTTGTGAGCCCGAATGTACTCCCACTAAATATTATCAGAAAGCCTTACGGTCATCATATCCCCCTTAAAAAGCCAAGCGGCCGGCGTTCGCCCGTTGTAAGACCATTTTTTATTTTTACTCGGTAGTTTGGTCAAAAGAGTAGGTACTCTGTCTAAAGCCATGGAAATATCTAGAGCAATCAGACCACATACGTCAAATCAATGAATGCTTTGGTTGAGATGTTCTGTCAGGCACACTAGAAGGTCGGTAGAAGATCTTTTGGACATATACCTTTTTGCGTGTCTTGCAGAGTTTGGTTAGATTGTCTCCATTAGACGTAATTGGGCAGTAGTTAAAAGGGTTGGCGGATTAAACTTTTTTCGGAGTAGACTGAACGTGAGCTAGCTTCCAAAAATCAGGTTCAGCCAAAGTTGAGGCAGATGTCTTAAGGCTATACACTGTCAAATTGGATGTACATGGAAGGGCGGATGTACAACCAAAACCATCGATTGTGAGCGGGTCGGTCGATCAAAACTCGTTGCGATTATGGGTTTGATAAAATTGTCGATGTACAACCAATTTGACCATGTATAGTGGCCGTTAAGTACCATAGCTGCCTTGCATGTTCACGGAAGAACACTTAAACTTTGAAATCTTTTCGGGCCTGGAAAAAGTATTAATGTGCAATGGAAAAGTAATGATAATTGAAAGAAAAGCTTCAATTAATTGAACATATTCCCGTGTTAACATTTTCGATAGCAACATTTCTTCCGGCAGAAATAATATTAAAATTTAAACCGACCACCCACAAAACTGATAACAAGTGCTATACTTTTAGCGATCTTATTTGCAGTTTCTCCTCAAACCGCCTGACATTGTACGAAATGTCATTAAAAAAATTTCTCTCAACTGTTTTGGTTGTCAATTTCTTTAATCAACATCCCCATTAATAAAAAGAGGGAAATAATAAAACCCAAGAAAAAACGAAATTAAGATGATTTTTTTTGTGGTCCAGATTGCACCAAAGTTCCGCGATTTTATTCTCAATTTTTTTTTTTTTATTATTTTCTTCATTCAAATTTTGCAGTGCTGCATACATATACAGACAAATTATCGGCAAAGAAAAAAAACCAGAGATTATCCAAAGTAAAATGCACCCAAAAAAGGAGAAAAGATTTCGCAGTGACGCTTCGAAAATTATTTTTATGACAGCTGCCATGTTTGCGTTGAAATGGTTCCGTGCGCCGATTTCCTTGACAACACAACTGAAAAACTTTTAAAGCTGAAATACCCATGCGCGGCCGGCTTAAGACCTGCGCAGCCTTGCCGAGTGGGATTTTTTTTGGGGTCTTGGGTTTTTTTTTGAAAATAAACCAAAAAAATAAAAACTTTTCTTCTTGTTGTTTTCATTAAACTGTTTTAAGGCTTTTTTTCGATTTTTTCTTATTCTACTGCAACTGCCATAAATTAATGTTTTAATGGTGCACCAGATACGATAAAAATCTCAATCAGAGCCGACGGTTTTTGATGCATTTCCCTTTACCTTTTCGGGCGAAGGCGCGGGGAACATGTTCTTGGTTGATAAGATGATGGCTTAAATGGAGGTGTAATATCTGATGAATACTTAAGGGTGTTTTAAAAGGTTCTTAGGTAATGAGATCTTATCGGGGGACTCAGATGTAGGCAAATATAATGTGGTTTTTGTTTGATGTACCAGTGGCGGATACAAGGGCAGGGGAGGAATGAGCGACAATGAGGACTGAGCCCCCCGCAAAAGCTCTTTGAGTTATGGATTACTTTAGTTTTGAAAAATCACCAATTGAACTAGGAAATTTACTTCTATGTATAATCCTAAAAACTGCTGTCTTTCTTATCAAAGAAAAAAAAATCTTAAGAACTGCAACTAAATTTTTAAATTGAAATGTTATCTAATCAAAATAGATCTGTATCTGATATTGTTGAATTTTTTAAATCGGGGCTTAATAGCAAACTCATTTTACAAGCTACATCTAGGTACAATAAATCTGTAAGCTACTTGGCGAACACATTCCCTACGGTTAAATTTTAGCAGGACTTATGCGAGGCAGTACATTTGCCCCTTACGCTACGGTAAATGGTTTCGAAGCCTCAATTAAAATGTCCTACTACTCTTGATATGAGCATATACACCTGCACCATCACCCGCCCAAACCCACGAACTTCGGCGGGGGCCTCGGTGGCCAAGGAGTAAGGCATCTGGCTACTATCCGAGAGGTCCCGAGTTCGATTCCCGCCCAGCCCCACTGCCCTTCGCCTTTTTCACTTTCCCACCTACATAACTTTCCTTCTTTCTTCTTCCCTCTTTACACTCCTGATTCCTCTTGTAAAAGCCTTCCTTAGCCCTTCCCCGCTCCGCCAAAGCGCATGTCATTGGTTGGTTGATGAGATTCAACTCGTTTCAGCAGGCATAACACTCCAGCGAGTTGTTTCTCGATGCCCCGATGTCAAAGTCACAATAGTAATGGTTGGAAGTAAGTGGACTAAAAATATCGCGGGTAGGTTGTGGCAGTTTCTTCATTCCCAGACTAGAGCTGATGTTCGACATTGCACCCTATACGAAGAAAACAGATTGTCGACAGTATAAAGTGCCTTTCCTGAGACTCTAGTCTTTCACATAAAAAAAACTCAAGGGACACATTGACATTCTTTGAAAGTTTCAGCTTGATAGCTTGCCATTTGTAAAAGTGACGCCGTATTGAGTAGATCTGCGACTGTGCAGGTTTCGGTTTCAATCGTGCGACGACATTGCAAATGATAGAAAAGTGTTTCGGCAACGATACTCTGAAGAAAACAGTCGTTTCATGAACGATTCAGAAGTGGCCGTCAGTCCGTGAACAATGATGATCGTAGTGGCGGGCCATCGACATCGAAAACCGACGAACAAACAAAAATCAACAAAATCAAAGAATGGATGACCGTAGACCGCAAATTGATCATTATAGAGATGGCAGAGGAGTTGCACATTGCTTTTGGATCCGTTCAAGTCATTTTGGTTAATCATTTGGGCCTCAGACGTGTCACTGCAAAGCTGGTGCCGAAACACCTGAATTTTATCCAAAACAGGGACCGCGTTGACGTCATGATCGTACATGATTTCCAAGGCCGAATCCGATCCAACATTCATCAAACGCATCATTACTAGGGACGAGACGTGGATTTATAAGTATGACACGCAATCCAGACATCAAGCGAATGAATGGCGTGCACCGAAAGAGCCGCGACGGGAAAAACCACCACGTTTTCAGTCGAAAGAGAAGGCGATGGTCACAGTTTTCATGGATTACAAGGGTGTTGTGTATCATGAATTCCTTCCACAAGGCCAGACCGTAAACAAGGAGTAATATTTGGGCGTTATGAGACGTGGCTCTTGCACCACGATTCACACAATGCCATCGTTATCCGTGAACATTTGACTAAAAACGGAACGAATAACACTCAACAATCACCGAATTCACCTGATTTGGCTCCCTGCGTTTTTTTCCTATTGGATCGACACAAGAAACCGCTCCACGGAACGCGTTTCAGCTCCCGAGATGAGATCATGGAAAAATAGAAGATGGCTCTGATAGCCATACCGCAAACCGAATATAAAAAATTCGAGGTTTGGATCCAGCGCTGGCATAAGTACATTGCAGTCGATGGGCTTTGAAGGGGACAATATCGATTTGGATGTATAATCTTGTATTTTTAATTTCCTAAAAAAATTCCGGGATCTTTTTGATCGTGGTATGTCCTGAGAGGTTGCCCTAATAAAGCATCCCGCCAGCCTAACCGGTTCATAATAGAGTACCGAAGTTCTGCTTAGGTCTGGTCTTCAACTTGTTCACCCACTAGTTTGGTACTGCTTGCGTCACAACATTTGCTGGCTAGTTAGCGGGATTACATGTTTTAGGAGGCATAACAAGGCCCACCACATCACCTTGCGTGGCCTGGGACTGAAATATGCTTGGGGCGGGGGTCTCTTCAATCTTTGACTAAAAAAGTTTATGGTAAGAATAAGTTCATTCAGCACATTGAATATAGATTCTGAACGATCGGTTCTTTATTCGCGGATGAATCTAAAGTTAAAGTTAGTGTAGCCTAGAATGGAACAGGCGTTATGTAGGCAGGCCGTTGTGCTTAGTTCTGTGCTCAGAACTCATCTCTCTTTTGACAGAATGAATCCAGAAGCTATCCCAGCGAGAAAAATCGAAGGTAAGAGGAGCAACTTTGGAGCGCTGTTATCAATCTCCGAGTGGGGTTTTAAGGAATTGTATGTGGCGAAGAAAACGGACAAAAGTAGACTCGTTCTCGTTTGATGCGGTACTCAAGCAGCATATTGGAGGTGTTGGTAATTAGTTGGGGGAGCGCTAGATAAAACTGCTCTCGACACTTGCGTTTAGGAAGGCGAAGAGGCAATTGCAAAAGGCGAATAAAAATTGAAAATAATAAAAAATTACCTAAGAACATGTATGAGTCACTTATTTTGAGTCTCAATCTATTCTTGGGGATCCCTCTGGCCTAGGGCCCGGAGAAAATCATCCCAGTTGCCCCCCTTTGTGGCGGGACTGAGCATATCACTCCGCTATTTCAAGCTAACCCCGAAAGTTGTGGCTCAGTCAGCTATTAAAAAAATAAACTCATATAACATCAAAGAGTTCAGCCGCTAAGATCACTGCCTTCTCCAGGGTACCCTTAACCTATCATATCCTTTTTATATCTTCAAGCCAAGCTTGCTATTAGATATTGCACCATGATATGAACGTCTATGTGGCCGATGACATGTAGGACTATTTGGCTTTGCATCTGCATCCGTCCCTAGATCTACATAGAAGAAACATTTAAAAATTGTTTCAAGATCACCAAAAAAATAACAAAGCAAATTTTGCAAATTGTCTCCAGAAAAAAATCTACCCTATTTCACATTCCAATATATCAAAACGATCACGATATGCAAGATGAGATCTTTCAGCTTGATATCCTGTCAAAACATCAAGCCCCAACGAAAACAGCCCGAAGATTATTTCTTAACCTTTAGTTCTATTATGGGATCATAGCATCGACAAAAAAAAAAATGAAAACGTCAGAAAAACAGTTTCTAGAACTCATTCCAATTAAAACCTCTTCAAATCGAATGCCAAAAAAATGGTCACGATCAATCTTGCAAAGATCATGCACCTCCCATATAATTGACAAAATAATGTCCAAAATACAACAGCGATAAAAAAATGAGGGCAGATCATCCGCGGAAGCAGAGACTAGCAAGTCAGTCAGCCAGTTACCGGCTAGGAGCTAAAATGAAGAGATAGTATCGCATTTGTGGCATTGTAGATCGATCTTCACCGATCCAAAACAGAAAAATTGAATCGCGTTTGCTGCTCATGAGAGAGAGTACGATCGAGCTGGAACATCAAAAAGGGGCTACAAGACTATTAATAACAAGCCGTCAGAAATCGGAATCAGCCTAGAACTTTTTTATTTGCGCCCGGGGACCGCCTGCTAAAGGAGAAATCGCACAGTAACACTCAAAAATTGCTCTCAATGATCCGTAATGACTACCCAGCGATCGTATACGGATCAATTACATCGTACTTTGAAACTTGTTAATTCTGAGCACATGGTCGTGAAACATGACACGATCGCAGCAAATCAACGCCCATGAAACAATAAAAAAATTTCCCTGCCGAATTCAACTCGCCTCGGCACTTTGGTCCAGGATTTCCAGTTCTTCGTCCAGTCGCAACTAATCCTTGTGCGCGGTCCGATTTGATGATATTCGAACTGCCTCAGAATCGATGACTTCAGATGCGCTCAAAACACTGAAATTAGGAATCATAAAAATTTCTGCTCATTATGGTCAATGATATGACTGCGCCACGTTTGCGGGCAATCGAACTGGACAGAACCTCCAGCGATTCATCGGGGCCCATTGTAGGATGGTTATAGCCGGCCGCCAGTAGTCGTCGATCAGAAGAATTGGCAAAAAAATCAGAGAAAAGCCCGAGCACGCAAAACTGACCACGGGGGTTCAACACAATGCGCAAAAACGTAGTGCTGCCATCATGGTGGGGTTTTATTGCCGTCAATTGCACTCGCAGTCGTAATTTTCGGAAATAAAAAATAATTTCTGCCATTTCTCTTCGGCGCTGGGCATCCTGCATGTATCTTCGGCGGCGCGGGCATATGTCATTCCTGAAGCGGGAATCAGGCTCATCTGTCATTCATTTGCATCCGCGCGATGGGAACTAAATTGGCTGAGCATTCTCGCAATCGGCACTTTACCGCCGCGATAATGATATAAAGTCCGGCGATACAACTGCAAATTTCATTCGTAATGGATCTATTACCTGTCATAATTCCGGCAATGGTCTTGACTTTTGTTTGATTTAGGAATTGGGCATGAATGTGGCGAGTTAACAACCTGTTTGCTTAACGCCGATTTCGCTGGATGTACTAGCGGTCAATATCGTGTAATGCGCGAAAATTAGAGGGGGAAGTTAACCCTTTTCGCCGATAATAATTTCACCTTCAAGTATCCGTAATTGTAGCAATAAAATATTCGCAGTGTGTTTTGAGTAAACAAATTTTGTTGTGAATGCTTTCTTTGCATAAGTGGCTGGTCCCTGATTTTACTTCAGTGAGAAACGTTTTTTGGGGAAAAGCTAAATAAGAAAAGTAAGTGATGAACTTTCAAATTTACGCAACACGTCAGGAATCTCCAGATAAACAATCGATCCCTTAATATTAAAGCAGATCATTTAATCTTACCTCGGTATTTTGATTGGTTGTAATGACTACAATGTCGCCGTATACTTAAAGCTTATTAGTAGGTAGCTGATGTTTATGGCAAGTCATTGCGTTTACACCCTGAGGGCTTCAATTCGGAGGATGATGCGTGAAAGTGACATCGATGTTTTACATATTGTAACACATTAAGGTCGACATATTAACCGTGCGTTCACATTGTGCAAACAAGTTGGTACAATAACAGAACACGGTACGTACATGTTTTTGGAATCATCAGTTTGTTTTCAGAGCCCTCCAAAGTAGTTCGAGCTGAAAAGAGCGGTTTGGAAAAAGTAGCGATTGACATAGTACACACTTGCCCAAAATTGCAAAAATAGATTTTTCAGTATACCTTTTAGTTTTAGGGTGCAGACGGGGCTTAGACAATCGTGACTTATAAGCATAAACCATTTGACCGGTGTGCAATGGGTTAACACAAGTTATATCACGTCGAATCTGGTATCCAATACCTACACACTGTGCACTTGTCAATACGTCATATCGCACGCGTCTTATTGTGCAAGGTCTAGTAAGTAGTAATCTTGGTTCAATGAAAGTAGAGGATAGGATAAATTAATAAGATATATAGGTTGCGAAAGGAGGAGGCCATGGACCTTGCGTTTGGAACTCCTTAATTTTATTGTCACAAAAACTTTCTTCTTTTCTTATTTAAACTCCTTTAATTCCTCATGGGACTTAGAGCACAAAAACTTTTGTAACTCGAAATAATAATAGAGTTTCCCTTCTTATGAAGAAGGCGCACTTCTCAGCTGGGCTGAGAAACATTTACCACGACCACGTGGGCTTGGCTGAGACATGCAAACATAAAAAATTAAGTACCAATAAAAATTGCATGCGAAACACATAGACAGTCATGAGAGAACAAAGAGACTCCTTTTAAGGAGATCTTTGTTAGTGCTCACGCTAAAAACATTAATATTTTTATTTACGTTAATGAACATGCGATTAAAAGGCTCAAATCGGCCATAATTGGTGTTAGAGGAGTTGATGTGTAAGAGCGGTGGTCCTCTCAGATTGTATCGGCTCTCTCTAAACGACGCACGGCGCCTTAGAAATCCTGAGTCGACACGTCCATTAAGAAGCTGGTGGACGAAAACAACATCGGCCACCTCACGACGCTTGTGGAGAGTGTTTAAGTTGAGTAATTTAAGTCGATATTCATATGGTGGGAGAATTAAAGGGTCTTCCCAAGGAAGGTGATTCAATGCGAATCGAACGAACCTACGTTGAACCGACTCAATTTTTCCAACATGCGAAGAATAGTGAGGAGACCAAACCTGGGACGCATATTCAAGTAAAGGTCTGACAAGCGAAATGTAGAGGTGTTTAGTGATCAGGGCGCTGTTAAATTCTTTGGACCACCTTTTTATAAAACCCAAGACTAAGCTGCTCTTGGAGGAAATATAGTTGATATGAGTAGAAAAGTCCAGCTTGGTGTCAAATCTAATCCCGAGATCTTTGACAAAATTAACACGGGGGACACCCTCACTAGAAAATGAGTAGTTATAAATTTTAGGATCACGTCGCCTACAAAAAGTCATGACTTCGCATTTACTAATATTAAGAACCAGGTTGTTGTTAGCGCACCAAGAGTAAAAGGTGTCGAGGTCGACTTGCAAAAGCTTGCAGTCCTCCATACTCTTTACGTGACGGTACAATTTGATGTCATCAGCATAAATCAGGATTCTGCAGTGTCTTAGCAAGGTAACAATATCATCAATAGAAAGAATAAAGAGGATAGGGCCAAGATGACTGCCTTGAGGGAAACTTCCAAAAGCTGACTTATGCTGGAGTTCTAATGAACCGCGATTCATTACTAATATTGTAATCCCTCTCCCAATAAAGCTTTAGGAAAATAAGCAGGCCAAGTGTCCAACCATACAGCTTTGAAAGCTTCACTTCTTTAAAGCTTTCTACCCCGACGAGCTTTCTAGCTATAAAACAAGCCGCTTCACCAGGTCAAAATCAGTCTTTCACCAGACTCGTTCTGGAGAGGTTATCTTCTCCGGTTCTATACCGTGTTGAGGTGTATGATCCGGCGCAGTAAGAACACACACACATAATACACACACCTCATACCTGTGGAATGCTGCCCAGGCCTCATCGAGGTGTACGATCCAACAACATTTCCTAGTGTCAAGTTATGACCCAAAGCCATTATTGCGGCGGACTTCTTCACAAAGGGCAGCACCACATTGTGATTAATGGGCAGTTACACTTTGTCAGACCGGCGACTTCATCCGGAGAAACTGAAGGTGGCGAAGTTAGAGTTTGAACATAAAGTCCAATTGGGGATTTACTGGCCTTCGTCATTTACAGTTCATCTGGTCCCTAAACGAGACTCATATAATTGGAGGCCATGAGGTGACTACAGTCCGCTTAATACTGTCACTGTGCCGATATCCAATCCTGGACAAACAGAACTCATCCTTGAATCTTCTAGGGTTTAAAATACATACTCCAGAAGACGTGCATAAGACTGCACTCATTGCGCCATTCAGCCTATAAGAGTTAACCCGTTTTCAATTCGAATGTCGCACAGACCTTTCAAAGGTTCATAAACGAAGTTACAAGAGATCTCGATTTCATTTATGTACACTTGAACGGTATACTTCTCACCACTAAAACCGAGGATGAGCATACCGTTCACCTCGAAGAACTCTTTGAACGCTTCGATAGCTTCGGTTTAACCATTAAGGTAGAGAAATGCGTTTATGGTGCAAATTGATCAAGTTTCTAATCCACCGCATTACAAAGGATGGAACACTTTCATCCTCTAATCGGGTTCAGGCTGTCGTTAATATCACACCTCCAACTAGTGTGGAATCGTTCCAGAAGTGTTTGGGTGAATTTCTATCACCGACTAATACCAAAATTGGCTGAACAGTTAATGCGGATAAACGAGAATTTGAAAAAGCTTCTCAACCACTACCAATTTATTGGCAGTATTTACCTGGCTAGCAGAATGTCAGGTCCTGGTAGATCCTCAAGGTTAAAACGAGGAACTCTGCTGAACCATCTAATCTAAGATCCAAAATACAATCTAAAGACTTGGAACAAATCAACGGTCACCTTTGGCAACCTCTAGCTTTTTATTCCCAAAAGCTGTCACCAGCAGAACCGAAGTGCTTTGCATTCGACCGCGAACTTCTAGCAATGTAAGCAGCGATCAAACACTTCCGTTAATTTGTTGAAGGATCCAATTTTGTGGTCTATACTGATCACACTGGTTCGTGCCGATCACACAAAGAACAAACGATCCCTTAGTCTAGACATCGTCCTGAATCGACATAGCCACAAGCATATCCTATCCCCCTACTACCAGACATTGTACTATAACGTGACCGGCTGGTAGTACCAAGAGTAAAAATAAATAGGATATGAAAGCGTTCTCGACCAAATATAGCCCTGGTCCTGGAATTGGGACGGTTGAAAGGAGCAGTTACAAAAGACCAGGAGTAGATCTCGTGTGTTGAGCTGAATATGTCCAGCAAGTAAATAAGAGCTAATCTTACTTACTAAAGAATGAGAAATATTTCTTGTTACATAACAAGCTCTCAACCGACTTTTAATGATATTTTAATTTTTTACCCACTTTAAAATCGCAAAGCGCCGATTGAAGACGATGACTCTGCATTTATGGTCTTTTATTCATTCTTTGATTGATCATCAAGGATTTTAAGGTGCTTGACAGCACAGATGCAGCCCTAACAAGGCTTCCAGCTTGGCTTGTGTACAAAAGACGTTTATTTTTTGAGTACGGGTTTGATTGCCTTTAAGTGTAGGTACTTAATTGAGTTTATTATATGTATATAATAATTAATTTTCTTCTCCTTTAAACTCACTGTACTTGAATTTATAAACCAGATCTATATGACCAATATATAGTATAATACCATCGAGCTCTCCCTTTTGAACGAGCAGACTTTACTGAAATATTTCTTCTGTTCTTCAACGTCGAATCTAAATTACTTTTCATCCACACCTGCTTAAAGAGAGTTCACGGATTACAATTGCGTGCTCATTCTTTTTAGGAAATTCACTTAACCTCAAGGCCCCCTGGAATTTCAGAAGATTTGATGAATTTAATTGAAATATCCAACTCCTTCAGCATCGTCCATCTCTCCGCCGGGGCCGGGTTCAATCCGTTGAGGTCAGTTTTATAATTTCCGTGTTAAATTGACAGACTTCTGCCTTTCATAAACCGATCAAATTAAAACATCAAACAAAGCCCAATCAGCACACAGCACGGAACACGTGTGACATATTGAACTATGGCCTCTGGTCGGCGGCCCATCTTCTCCTGGCTGGCCTATTCAGAAGTCTGCTGCTTACCTAGTAATTTGTCAGGGCGGTCAATTACCTATTTTCTCATTACAACGCATCGGCAATTACTGCTTTCCAGGATAATAAAAAGAATTTGGTCATTAGACAAGGTAGACGTTTGACGGATGCACTTTGCTCGCTGGGCGACAGGTAGCAGTCAATGCTTGGTGGATTTGTAATTTAGTCAAGTCCTGAAAGTAATGACCTTTTGGCTTCTCAAAATTACAAGAGGGTATGGTTTCTTTGATACTTATTCGCAACTGGACAAATACAACTCTGATCACTTTATGGTTATTGGCATTTCACACTTTTTAGAATCCAATTTCTTGTGTTGCTGGACGTTTCAATAATTATTTAATTTTTAGCTGTTAATGTATATAGCCCAAAAATGTTCATTTGTACATTTGGAAATTGCAATTGTGCAAAAATGTTTATCAGATAACTTTCAAAGTATGATTGCGATATATCAATGCCTCGTACATTTACCAATGATTAGGTGCACCAATATAATGCAAATGACGAAAATTTTGCCATAAAACGAGAGTTTCCAAAGTTCGTTTTGTACTTATGTTCACCCCTTGTAAGAGAGCTTCACTGAACCAAATAATTCATTTGCGCTTATTGCAAAGGATCGAACAAGAAGTGTTTGTAGGACACAATACAAGGAAAAGGACTTAGATGCAAATGAATAGTTACGAAAAAATTCTAGCTTGGTTGCACGGGTGATATTTTCACTATGAATCCGTATATATGAAAAAAAGCCGGGTTAGTTACACCATTTATAACTCAAGTACCGCTGGACCGATTTTTATAATTTTTGATTTGTTGGATTTGTGTAAGCCGGCCAAATAGCCGAAAAACTATTAAAACAAAAAGAAATCCATTTTCTCATACATTTTGTATCGGACGACTTTGTTGATGATATCTCGAGAACGGATTGACTGATTTCGATGAATTTTGTATTTTTTGTTCGTGTGTATTTAGACTACGGAATATTGTGAATCATTCCACTGCAGATGAGCAAGAAATCGCAGTGCTCCGTGATTGATCAGCTAATAAGTTAACACAACATTTGTTGATTCTGAGGCGGTACGAAGTTTGCTCGACATGCTGAAAAAAACCCACCTCCAACGGGAGCATTGAACAGTTTCTTTTGGATTAGCCAAAGCGTTCCTCTATTGAGATGTCACGTTATTACACTATGCACACTTCATCGATCAAATTTCAAAGTGGGAAGCAAGGCGATGCGGATCTGGATCCACTCTTGGTCGCATTTACACAATTTATTCGAAGAATCGTCATAGACATCGTTTGAATCACTTCGAACAGTCAGCGGTGTGTCCAACTTGCGATTTCCGCCAAACACTACCAGTCATTCCAAGATCGACCGCAACTGATGAAATAACCGCTTGCCTCAAATTATCGACTCTGTGGCGCTATGTGAAGAAACTTCAGGTGACGACAAACATTCGAGTTGTCGTGCTAAACCATTCATCTGCCGAATATTTCTTGGTATGGTTATTGATAATGGCCATGTTCCTGCCGATGAATCGAACAGATCGATTTCTGTTTTTTTTGCAATTCCTTCTCGACGAAGGACGAGCTCATCAACAAAGTGCTCCTAAACATCATTGCTAAGCAAAAATATCACAATTGGTTGAGCGAACGAGCAGTTCTTGCGCCAAAGAACCAAGCGATGGATCACCTAAACTTCACAATTAAAAATGAAGTCGTTGGTACACTGCATTCCTTAAAATCTAGCGACTTTGTAACAAACAAAGATGAAACAACGAACTATTCAACTGAATTTGTAAACTGCTGAAATTTTAAACTCAATAAAAATGGCCTTACAACGGGCGAGCACCGGCCGCCTGGCTTTTTAAGATGGCCGTAGAGTTTTTAACCTATTTTAATGGGACACTCTCACGATGGCCAAACTTGACCAACAATTTTAAGGGCCAAGTACTGAGCTGTACAAACGAACTTCGACGGAAAATGTATAGTTGAATGAACTTGATCATTTTCGTTATGTGCAATCGTCCTTTCGATTTATCTTCTTTAAAGATACTCGATGCACAAGAGAAACGAGCTCGCTAGTACGTGAAATGTGCGGTGCGTGTGGATTTATGAAAATATAAGACTGAAAAAGGACGAAAAGAAGACTGAAAAATGAATTTTAGACGGGGTGCTGTGGGTATACCACAACAACTCCCAGGAAGATAGAGGTGCTGGTGCAAGTAACTGACGTGAGCCCCATGTTTGTCCGATCGGAGAATTTACGGCAATGAAAAGATAGACGCCTTGGCCAAACACTACCTATATTCATCGGACCGGATCCGTCTAACAACCCACCAGTTTTTGAGGATTTTACCCTTGTGAAATATACCGAACATTGCAGGTTCACACCTCCCCTAGTCAACTCTAAGAGGGTTTCTAAAACAGGTCTATGTTGGTTTGTTCGATACTGAGCCTAAAATTCTAAAGAATAGATGATAGGGAAGGTGGAGGTTGGATTGGATGAGAATGTGTATTTCCTTTATGTTTTTTTATTACTATCCCATGATGGCGAGAGGGAGTGTCTTGTGTTTTTGGTGCGAGCTTGTTAAAACAAACAGACAGATAGCCTATTAAAGCGATCTGGCCTTTCAGGTATAAGGGCTGATAAGAGTATATGGATCCATGTTGCAGATTCACCCTTTTTATTAATTGATGTTAACTCAGGAATTAGCGCTTTCCAGCATATTGCAAAGTAGTGAGAGGCTTAATTGCAAAAATTTCAAATGCTGTTAAAACTTTTGCAGAATTTCCCAAATGTTCTTAACTTATTTTTAAGGATTTGAAAGAGAAAATGCAGAATACCGAAAAGCATTCAAGTATCCTATCATCTTGTAATGATCTTCACAAAGTGAAAACATCAGGAACACGAATAACACATTAAAGCAACACAATGCAGCCCAGAGTTGCTAAATCAAAATTCGCAAGGAACCCGGAGATTTAAGAAGGCAGCAAAAGGGCTCCCTTGGCGGAGACCACGCGGACCGTTCACCTTGCATCGAGCGTTGTCCGAATTTCTTTTCCAACCCAAAAGAAGATTCCTCCTCCGATAATCTCCTCTGAGTGGCATGGCCTTATGTTCGGCCAGCGAGCAACAAGCACCAGGCTCTTGAACATTGCGTTTTTGTCCAAAATATTTTTTGCATGGTTGACTCTTTCGGTGGTAGTTGCATGCCTTGGCTTGGGCCCAAATGTTGTGCGTTTGGCCCGTCGCTGGCCGGCGCGATCCGTTCGCCATTATTCATCTCCGATAAGAACAGAAGCAGCTAAATAAGATATAAAAACATAATCAAAACATACACTCTCCCAGCAAGAGCTAAGAGGCAGTGCGCCGCATAATTTATGGACTGTTGGTTCTGCCCCTCTGCAGTGCCGCAGCGGTACAGTTCAGCCCTTGGCGCAATCATTTCTGATATCATAAATTCAGGGTTTTTGATGTCTTTTGCCAAAAATTATTTGATCCTGGTGTAAACTAAGGTTCTCGACCTGGCACAAGGAATGCTCGCCGTTGACGTTCCTTTAAGCAGCATAGGCCCATAATGGGACCCCTACGTGCCACGGCCCAGTTATGAGCAGTCGGGGCACCGATGTAGCGCCGAGAGGCTACTAATGATGAAGATGGCTAAGGACGACGTGTTGCTCTTAATTGGGCCATTTAACAAAATTTTATGAGCTGATCGGTAACGTGAGATTGCAATTTTATGGCTAATATGCGTGTCTCGGGTTATTTATGATCGCCGACTTATTTGGGGCACGTTTCCAACCCCGCCGCAGTTATTGAAATTTGTGTGGGAAGACTGCCGATGCTGCTTTGGTGTGACAATTTTGACGTTAACTTTTCGATTATTATGACTGGTGACGTTTTTAATTTATTTAGGGTTTGTTTAATTTGGGGGTGAAGGAATCCTGCTTGACTTCTGCATGCATTGCTGACAGAACGTCAAAATGTTTACCCTTCACCTTTTGAAGCACTTCTTTCTCCTTTTTATAGAATTACCATAACCAAATAATGGTAAGCAATGGGGAATGCTCTTGGAGGAACATACATTCAAATTATCAAAGATGTGGCTTTCCAGAAGGTATACTACATTATGGTGCGTGAATCATCTTTGGACCAAAATAACTCTTCCTAGCAGCGTCATATTCTTCTGTTTTCCATAAGGAAGCCCTAATATTATTAATGAAGCCTCCACTTCACATTTTGATGTTACATCGGAATGGATCTCTGGATTCTTAAGAAAGCTAAGTGCTTGGCGCTTATTCGCTTCTTTGATATCATTAAGTCCAAATTCGAAAAAATATCCATTATACTTCAAATAATCATATTGTCGACGAGTTTCCAAAGTTTATAAAATTAGAACTGAATTCCATCAACACGGCGAGATGGAGTTCAGAGTTGGAACATTTGTTTCTAGTGATTTCATTTGCGTTCGGCAGCTCACTAAAAAATTCCATCCTGCCTGCTTTTGCTCTACATATACCGGAGGAGGGTTTCTTTCGAGGCATCTGACAGTATCCTAGGGTTGCCCAAAATCTCTCCAACACAATCTCTTTTTGGAGGTGATTTACAAAGACGAAGAAGACTGGCAATTTTCGAGGTGACCATAAGAGGTGTCAACAGCATACTCAGTAGATCGGCTCTCGATTACGCAGGTAAAGCAGCATTGGACGTGGTTAGTACTTAGTTAGGGGACTGCTTGGCAAAACAACACTCACGTTTGGAATGGTCTTGGTCTATGCTGATGCGGATATAACTATAAATCTTCATGCCCATAGCGGGAGCGGAGCAGGCATATTTCTATCAGGGGAATTTTTAGATTTTCGTGAGGAAAGTGAGCGAAGAGTCAGATAAAAGTACTACGGCATATGGAACCTCAAACCAAAACCAAAATTGAAACTACGTTCTCTTAGGATTAATTTGGTACCAGTTCTGGTACTAGTCAATTTCCTACTAGTGCCAAATTTATTGCTAATTTTTCAATTAAGAAGTCAGTTTATTCCGTCCTCGTATCATACTGCGAAGTTGATCGTGTGAACCGAAAGAGTCAAACCCACAGCCCAACTAGTTTTCTTACGCGGCGCAGCACTATTTTAGTGATCAATGTAGAGCCGAGGATTTGTAATTATCTTATACACCAATCAAAATAATCACAAACAAATATGATGATGAAGGATTGAGAAAAAACAGACGAGACTCCTTGCCCAATTTCAAAATAAGGGACAAAAAGAGAAAGTTTCACTACAGTCATTGTTGTGTTGAAACACAAATAAAAATCAATCTCCATTCCATCATGTCTCCACACTTCAAAAAAATATATGATCATCACTTTTGTGTAAGTCCCTTTTGCCCCAAAAAACTCCATTAACTAACTGTACCGCAACTTACCTTCATTTTTTGTTTGATTGCCGGTAAAAAAACGACTAATAAAGCAATTTTGCCCTACTTAAGCTAATGGGATACAATTTCCACCGAAAATTCGGCACAAGTGTAACACGATCACGTCGAGAACTTTCGCACCTTTCTTCCCTTCCAAAAACGATGCCTGGATTCGAGCATTGACTTTCCTTCCACCTACCGGGCAAAACTGCACTGGTGCTGCACACTGCGTTGTCTGGCAGTGGTCGGGCTCCGCCCCAGAAATAAATGAAAATCTCCTGCGAATTTTCATATGCTTTTCAAGGCTGCCTCGGCTCCGCAACTCTTTCGGAACACAAATGACTTCATCGAACCGATTGATAGTTGATTGCTAAGTTGCGGCCCGGAATGCACTCTTGATCACACGGCACTGCACTGCCGCCGTTGATCGTCATGCAATTGGTCAATACTGTGCAGTTAGCGGTGAAGTGAAATTCAGTCTCCGCGCTGGAATTTTCCCGTAATTTCTTAATTTTCCTTTAATTTATTTTTTTATTCTCAGGTGCGCGCTTTTTTTATTTATTTAGTTGCAGTCAGTGCACTTCTCTCTCTCTCGCAAATCGCCAACACATGAAATCACTTAATTAGGCCCCGCGCGATTTGAGCCGGACGAATGGTTCGCTGCGATGCACTTTTTGTGCATTTTATATATATGCATTCTGAGTGGCTCCGCAATCTCCTGCGCGGGGCCCCAGTCATGTGTGGCGTCGTTTTTTTGTAAATGGTGTAAGTTTGGTACCTTTGCACAGCCTTAACTTGCGGCCACCTCCTCTTTCGATATGCTCACATTAAAATTGGCCCTTGTAGGCAATCTCGTTACTTTTTCGTCATTTTTAGTTTTTATGGCGTGATGATGGTCAGATCTGTGGATTTTTTAGGAAGTGATTACCGTGTTCAAGGCGAAGATCATCCTTTTTTTGGTCGTGGCTTGATGTCAAGGAAGAGTTGCTCAAGATTGCATGCGATTTTTTGTAAGATGCTGATTGAAGAACGGTAAACAAGTTGGTGATGATTTAATGCTTTTGTTTTACGAGGAATATAGGATTGTAGGATAATTATATACAAAGCAGACAGGTTTGTGGACTTGTATTTTATTCGTGGGTAAGATAAGGAAATTACTGTCGACTTTTTGATGGTTTTAAAAACGTTAAAAATGCAGCTTAAAAATGCCTCAAGAAATTCACCAAACAAAAATCTTCTATAAAAGCAAAGATAGCAGATTTTTTGTTTTATTGCTGAATAGAGCGATTCTCGTATTGGGCGTAGTTTGTACTTGGAAGAAGCACTGAATTAAAACACCGCACGCCCTTGGCACTTCCTGTTTATAGGCACAAAGGGACCCCCAAAAGTGGTCTGATTCCGTCTACTATTATAGGTTTGGTAGCAGATTCAAATATAGCCTGCCTTCCCACCCAGGTTATCCGCACAGCTCCAACGAAAGCGGTTGAAACTCTACTTACAATTTCTGCTCTATATTGAATTAGAAAATCCGTTATAAAATCTACATTGATCTTGAGGTCGGTTGGCCACCTGCACGATGATCTAGGGCAAGGGTGGGCAACCTTTTCGTAGATGGGCCAGAATAAATTTTACTTAGTTTTCGCGGGCCGTAGTATGACACCTTTTTATGTCCTGTAATTTTTATAGAGTTGATCCGGACTCAGACGACGCAGTACATTTGTCTCCTACAATATGGTAAATTGTACTGAGGCCTCAATTTTTTTAAATGTCCCAGTTCAAAAATAATGTCCAAGATAAATGAGGCGAGTTGTGATTGTAAATTCGTAGTGGAGAGAGCAAGGATTTCTTTTTTCGTGGTTCTTTTGCGGCAGTAAAATTTCCAACTTAAAAAGGTGAGATTGTAAACTATAAATATACATTGCGGAAGAATAGTATTGGTATTTTGCTTGTTTTGTCATTTTGGCATAACAGTGGCACCTCGCCTCATTTGAAGTATGACATTGAACTGGCTCAAAAGAAAAAAGAGTCATTTTATAATCGTGTCCTATTCAACAATAAATTTTTAGTCTGCATTTGAAGTGAAAGATGCTTTAATGGGGTAAATCACCACTAATCATCACTCGGTTCTCAGCTCAAACAGGTTTAGTTATAATGCAGGTACTACACATTTTTCTGTCTCTCTTTCGTGTAACGATGCCCATGTAGTTGTACAATAATCGCGAATGAGAGGGAATTTCTCATAGTTTCTCATAAACTAGACGAATTTCATCGAAAAATATTTATTTACGTATAATTTCTTCTAAAGATCTCGTGGGCCGAGATTTGGCCCGCGGGCCGAAGTTTGCCCACCTTTGATCTAGAGCAGGGTTGTTCTACAATTGCTGGCATTAGCCTAGGGATATTAAGGCGCTGATACCTTTCCTCCTTGCTTTGTAAAAAAAAATCGGTGTGGCTGCTATACAAAAAAAAAAAAAAATAAGAGAGTAGTGGTTGGTTACCAAGCCAACCAAAATATAAATTTTCAATGTAAGAATGAAAAAAAAAAATACTATTGAGAGAAAAAATAGATATCATCCATCCTTTTCTTTAATATTTAAAAGAAATTTTGCACCATAGTATTAAATAATAACATTCAATGCTGGAAGTTAAACCATCACAATTTTACTGCAGCATAAATTTCAGTTATAATCGGATTCATATTCAATAGAGCGCGAAAGCTTGACCAATTAAAATCCATGAATTCATTGTCGTAACATGTTGACATTTTAATTATCGAATGCAATCATTTGTAACAACACTTGTAAAGATCACTTTTACATTCCCATCGAGTAACTTTTACTTACCCAGGAGGAGAAAGTATATGTATTGTAATGAGCAAAAAATCGATGGATTGAGTGTAATTGTAAAGGTACCTTAAAAATAAATTCATTTTTTTAACATTTTGATAAATATGGAGATTGTATGTTGATCTGTTGTCGAATAAACAAAAAAAAACAATCCAGCTTGTAATAAATTTTGGTGATTGGCGGAATAAGTAATCTTATTACTCAGATAATTTGTTATTCAACCCCACAATCGAAGTCCTGTCCTGGCCTCCTTAAATTCTGACCGTTCTGGCCTACTTCTAGGGATACGGTTTCGATGGAAAGTACTCGATTAAATACTCATCAGTAGAATCGAAAAAAAAATTATTATTAGATTTTTTCCAAAATTTTGTTAGGACAGTAGCCCTAGGCCCTAGTTTTAGCTCGTTCACTGACCCTAGGTGTAGACAGTACTTTGACATGATTATTGCGCCCCAACTAATAAAGAGTTCAATGTTGCACGATCTGACACGTGCTTTTCTTGTATTATAGATGTAAGAGTCACACAGGGTACGAAAAAAATATAAGTGTGCTTAAGACCACACTTTAGAAGTAAAACTTTTGTGCCCAACGGCTAGTAATATGCAATAGATATAGTGGAAAGTCTGTCGGATCTATAGTACGCTTAAGAAAATTCAGGCCAACGACAGATGCAGGAAGAATAGTGACGAATCTACTGACGGACTTTATACAAATACTATTTGAAAATATCAATATTTATGAATTCCTATTTACATTAAAACCTAAAAGTAACCGAGTAAAAATAATTTTTATTGGCTAATTTTCTTAAAAGCATACACGCGGTGCACCTAGTACGTATAGCATATAAGTGCGCGTCCCACACGGGTATGCACGCTTCCGCCACAGGCATGGATACTACCGCCACAGGCACGAAAATCTAAACATTCGCCTCATGGAAGTAAGCTGGTGACATATGCAAGCGTACATGCATTGCATTCAGAGGTTCATAAAATTGCATGGTTTTTTTCCGTCCCGGCTTTCACACACAGCCCGAAAATCTAAGTAACGAGTGCATGCAAGGTGTATGTGTTTGTTGTGCATACTTGTGTGTCCTATTTCGAATGCGGCATTACAGAAAAAGTTAAAAGTAGTCCGACCTTTGCGTGGCATGCATTCCATTCATGGAACATTCCGTCAGGTCGCTTTTGAATACACACTTCTATATTATTTATCAACGAATTGAACGCATGTACGCTGTATGCATGCTCACCAGCTGTATGCATGCTCCGCTCTCGCTACATTCATGATCATTAATAATTGCATCCGCATCGGCATAGACTATTCCAAACCCAAGTATTGTTTTACCAAGCAGTCCGCCAACCACATCCAATGAAGCTTTACCTACGCGAGCCGCTTTACCTACGCGAACGAGAGCCAGTCTACTTGAGTATGGTATTGGCACCCTACCTAGCCAATTACCTGATTTCTTCGTCCCATACAATCTTTTAGGGAGCCAATTAATTTTAAAGGGAGCAAAAAAAAATGCAAAAAACAATCAACCTTTTTTCAAATTCTTCTTTCTAGGCGTAGTTGAAAATAATTTATTTTAGCTGATTAAACCGAATTTGAGGCATAAAGTTGAAAAAACATTTTTTCAAACCTTTATATTTTCTGACGATGTAAGGATAGTTTCAGTCCTTTACTATTATCCCTTATCATAAAATTTGCTTTGTTATAAATCAACCATTTTTGAATATAAATATTGCAAAAAATGTATTTTATTAGATTGTTTTTGATTATAATTAAAATTATCGCGAAAATCCTAAAAAAGGATGTTTTTAAGCATATTTAAAGGTGACATGCATATTTTAAGACTGTGAGGTCCAGCACATCTCACCAAAGGGGAAGTGGGTGCCAATTTAAAACAAGAGCACCTCACACATTTAATTCACCACTCCCTTTTGGTATTCTAAGCACCCAAACCACTGGACATACGGTTTTAACAGCTTCGGTTTTATCAATTGAAGCGTGCAAAAAGTATTTTATATTGGAGACAATAACAAAATAAAAGTAAGAAAGATGTATTGTTCATTTCTTCTTTCATTTTTTCATATTTTTTTACATCGTTTAGCATTTTAAGAAAGTCTCAAGTGTTTATACCGTAATTTCCCGGCAGTGCTACATGTTTGGCCACGCCAAAAAGCAGATCCACTTGCTCAGGCTGCGCCGAAAATTCTTGTCGTATATGCCGCTTCCAACATGTCAGTCAACTCCAAAGTGTCCGCGGCATAAGCCCGGCCAGTGACCAAACCACAAGAAAAATTTCAAATAATTCACCTCTACATAATGGTGAATTTGTATTCCTATAATGAGATAAAGCAAAGTCTGGGCGACAACGTAGCTAACATGCCAGAAAATGTAGGCAGTAAGGCAGAGTGTATAAATTTTAACTGTGCACACACAGCCCCGAGTTTCTTCGTCTCTTGTACCCCCCGTCCGCCCCATTTCCCATCGTTATACGAAAGTTCTGACGATTTTTCATGTGTGAGAGCGTTACGCGAATGAAATTGATTCACTCTCAAGTAAATTTTTTTAAGCAAACGTCCCTAAAGAAGTTTTACTTCAAAAATGGAGCAGGTGATACAATAGACCTATGCGGATCCCGGCAGTTATGTGGTGGGGTTTGGATCTCATCCAGCTTGATAAAGGCTACTCTGATCGCAACACCATCCATCCTGTGCTTAAAATAATGAATTGATAACCGTTATAACTATCGCACGATATCTACTATTGGCCCCCTGTTAACCTTTGTCGACTCTAGTACATGGTTAGTCCCTCTACGACTTCGTCATACTCGTTTAGCATGTGAGCCAATACTACTGGTCTACCATCTATCATCATCAGCATCTACCTGAACAAATTATTGAGTTTGAGAAAATTGGCGACTTTAATTTTAAAAAACATCAGTTCGCATACAATTTCCTCATATTCAACTGAGGATAAACAAATCTCAGTTCGCCCAGTTGAATGTAAAAGCTTGCTAAAAAGAGAGTAATAAACTGGAATAGTGGAATGTCATTCCAGTGGGCTTTTGCATTTCTGACTTCTGGCGAAAAAGCAACAACAATTTCAATCAAAAACTGAACATGAACTGAAATTTAGCCGGTGAAGCCACTTATATGGATTGAACTGAACGTTATTGAACTGAGTTCGCTGCAGCCGGGGAATGAAGCTTTAGTTTAACTAATACCAAGCTTTAGTGTTTTTTGTTGCATTTCTTCATATTTCAGGCAAGGGTATCATTTATCATACTTAATAAAGCGGTTTTGGTTCGATTACAGAGGTTAAGTAGCATGAGACGTAATTAGTGCTCAGTTGGGAGACCGTATTGGTAAAACGACACTTGCGTTTAAAAGTATAAAGTTTTCGGCACCGACGCAGTCAGAAATTCTCAAATTTTTTCGGCCATCTTTTTCCACTCGGAATCGAGGAGCAATGATTTTTCCTCAAGAGGGCGAAATGAAGCATTCCTTATGTCGAGGCGCGAATTTGTGTGATTCTTATAGGGCAATCCACATGGGATCCACATGGGTCGGTCGAGCTAGGCTCATAAGTGCTCTATATGTACCCCCTCCCAAAATGCTAATCGGACAAAACCTCATAACCAAAGAATTTAAAACCATATATAACTCAACAAACAGCTGGTAATTCAATTGACTGATTAACTTTATACATTTTAACGGTTACCTGTTCGAGTGCTCCCCACCCACAATGATTATGCTCCGCCGCCCGTGGTTGCAGTGCTCGTATTTTTAGTCCAGTTGTGGTATTGGACAGTGGTCGTATTATCTGCTTTAATAATTTTTCAATGAAATCTTCTTTAGTCTTCAGTCTCCAACGCCATTACCGTTGATGCATAATTTTGCCAATGTACAAGTAAAATTCTGATAACCAAAAAAGTGTGATTGATCCTCTGATAAGAAGACCATCTTAGTTTAGCGATCATCGATCTAGTATACAACTTGGGATTGCATTTAAAAGAAACTACAGCGTGGTCAGAATAGTTTCATAAAAATTAGTTTAAGCAATTTATTCTATTCGACGACAAATAATTTAGTGTCACTTCAACAAGGTCACGTCATCCAGACTACCTATGTGTGAAGTCACCGGCATTACATATTCACGAATTTCCTAACAGATTCTAGTTAAAAGCGTTTCATCAAACCTAAAATATTCAACCTAATTTCCCAATATAATTAAAAAAAGGTAAAATTTTTAGCGATTTAAGACACACGATTTCTGTCACGATTTTTTATTGTGTCACAACCGAAACAAGTCGTCAAATTAATCAGCGACAAAAGTCACAAATCTTCGCCCACCAAATTTCCTCACCTACAACTCGGCAAATCAACAGCGGCGAATTGACAAGTAAATAGCACGAAATCGGCCGAGCAGACTTTCGACAACGTCTACCTAACTTCCGCCCTTTACCTGGTTATTAATTAGTGAAAGAACGGATTCCGATTAGTGGCCGCCGAGTGCGGGCATTCCTTATCAGATGGAACACTTTTGACTCACTGCGTGCACTGGTTGCGATTTTTTTGGCGCTTTTCGGATTTCGGCGTGTTGTGTCGTTTCGGCGACATTTCAGTCAGGGTCCATTGAGCAGATTTTGGCGACTTTTTTTCGAGGGCACCTGAGCCCGCCGCTATCGTGTTGTCGATTCTCGATGGCGATGCTGGGATTTTTTTCCAGGTGCCTACAATGCGCCCTGGTCTTTTTCTGAATGAACTATTCGGCCGCGGTTCCTGTCGTTGTGGAGCGCTTTTTTCGCGACTCCCGACGACATGGCTTCCTCCCGTTGGAAATTTCGCTAATTCCGTCGGGCACAACCTGCGAAATGGCCAAAGCCCACTTAAGGGGCTCCAACTGCAGGTAATTAAACGGTGAAGAAATTTCGAGTGTCCGGAGAAGTAGGAGGTGGTGCAAATGTGCGGTAATTACCGCCGTAAATACTTGCTATGTGCCATGGATCGCCGGGCTTTGGTTTGTGTGTGCCCTCGTCACTGATCATCACCGGCTGAGTGTTTTTAGTTCTTTATTTTTATTTTTTTACCTGTGTTCACTCCTCTCGGTCCCAGGTACATTTGGAGGTAGATCGCCCGCTCTCCCCGAGATGAGCCATTTTTACGTTCAATTTACTTCATGCTGGTGCTGCGGAGGCAGGAGGCGCTGACGTACTGAACAAAGATCACGATTTGCAAATCCAACAAGATCTCGACTTGATGCGAGGCAAAAAAATCAATTCTGGCGAGATTTGGCAGTACATAAATTTTCACTTATTGGCAGAAATTACCGGCCTGGAACTGCATAATTTCCGTATAATGCGCCCGAAAAATTGCAATCGTAACGGAAATTGGGGATTAACGTAGGTACGAAACAGAGCAGAGGATGTGATCTGCTTGTTTTACGGGTTTTAAGCTCTTAATGCAATAAGAGTAGGGCATTTTGGGGAATTGTCGTTTGCTGCACAAAGAGTGTTTCTTGTTTTGTTTTTGACAACAAAAACGGGTTAATTTTGCGTGAATTTGAATTATTTTGTTATAAATGAAGCAAGAGGTCAGAGCAATGTCTTGACACTATATTTTAGCAGAAACTTGTTTACACAAATTCAATAATACGGTTTTTATAAAAAATGGGAATTTGAACATTTACAAAAAACCAAAAAGCCAAAAGTTTTTAAATGTTTAAATTTTTGGACAATTGAAAATGGAGACGGCAAAATTGTGTATGATACAAATTGTGTATGAGTCGACAAAATTGTGTATGTATTCTGGAGTTTAATTGGCTAAAGTTCACTAAAGGTGTGATTAAAGATTAAAACATCGATGAATATGTGTGTGCGTTGGACGATTGACTGATAGATATATATTGACGAAAAGACTAATTTGCACCAGGTACGTCCTGGGATATTCGAGGCCCGTGGGCTACTAAAAAAACTGTGCCCCTGTTCATAAGAGGGAGCAAAGACCATCAGAGGAGAGGACAAAAGAAGTACCAAATGATAGGAAAACTTTACCAAGATTACTGGGACTAACGCCCTACTTCAGAAGATTTATAGCAAACTAGGCAGTTGAAGCAAAGCCCAATAACAAAGAAGGCCATATTTCAAATAGAAACCGAATAGCAAAATGCATTTAAAAAGCATTAAAAGAAATATTGATAAAAGCACCAATGTTGAAGTTATTTGACCCAGAGGCGCATACGGAGATTTATGCCGATGCTAGTAATTACGAATTCGGAGCTATTGTCTTGCAACAGAGTAATGACGATCAACAGTTGCATCCATTGCAATACATGAGTCGTATGCCCAGCCGAACAACGCTCTCACGCTTACGAGCTATAAGTACTCGCCATAGTACACTCCCTGAGGAAGTGGAGAGTTTTCGTTCTGGGATGGAGGAATAAGATTGTCACCGACTGCAATGCTTTCGCCACGACAATGAAAAAGGGGATGTTCCACTGAGAGTGACTAGATGGGCTTTGTTTCTAAAAGAATTTAATTACCAGATTGAACATCTTTCTGGTACTAAAATGAGGCATGTAGATGCGTTGAGCAGAATTGCAATACCAATTGTCGATATGTTAACTTAACTAATTATACAAGCACAGAAGGAAAACCATTTAAGAGATATAAGAGAGATATTAAAGATCTCCGCTCATGAAGATTTTTACATTAAACATGACCTTTTATTTAAGAATTCAAGGGAAGAGTTAATTGTCATTCCCACATCAATTCTCATAGGCAGGACTTTTATCAGGTACTTAGACCGAAGTCTTATCAGGAAAACTTACTTTATTCCCGAAGACTCCTTCCATCCAATGGCGCTACAGCCCAAATAAAGCCTTGGCTTCGTCTAGGACATTTCTGCAACTTTGATGTTGCCTTGCATCATGTCCGTTCTCCATCCTCATTACGAGGTCGTCAAGTCTTAGTTCGCTCGCCTTAGGAACAGGAAGAAAAGGAAGCAGGAGGCAATATAGTATACTCAATGTACCGTTAGATCCATGGCGGCCGTTTCAAGACCCATGTACGCGTTTTTAGAGGCACTTAATCTGTTTAAATTTCATATACCGATCTTCATATCTATTGGCTACTATTGGCTTATGAGTGAAGCGAGGCGTACCGGGTCCCAACTAGTGATATTTTAAAGGTTCAAGTGGAATTTTCTTCATATAAATGGCGTTTCGAGGGGGGGGGGGTTTGTCCCCCTGTTGTTACGCCAACGGCTCAGGCCAAAGCTCACTCCTAGCTGTAGAGTCAAATGATGATAAATGATTCAATTTGAACTAAATTTTGAGAATAATGAAGATGCATCTCTAAATTTTTTTCAAATCCGCAGGCCCGCGCTACACGAACTACTTAATGATTTAGATAATTGTTTTAAAAGGTCTAAAGCATTTTTTTGTTTTTTTGTTTTTGTGATAAGATGAAGCTTAGGAGTCACCCTTTGTACTACTAGTCCGTCATGTCGTTCAAGTCATGGTGCAATGTATAGTAGTAAGCTTGATCTGAAGGAAAGATGAAATAGGATAGGTTAGGGGTCTGGAGGGTGCATGAGTAGATGTCGATGAACCTTGCGTTTGAACTGTTCATATGACGTACTATTTTTGCTAAACTCATCACAGTATTTTACATAATGTAAAACAGCTTTCCAATTCATGTAAGGTAATTTTCTGCATAAAATCTACAGGTAAACAAAATGCCAAGATAAAACAATCAAAAAATTATATTAAAATAACGCAAGAAAACTTTTTGTAAAATTCATTTTGTGACTAGAAAATTTTCATAAATTTTGCACGATAAATTTGTAAACAAAAACTGTCACAAAGTTTAATTCATTTGACCTATAACAAAAATACAGTAACCAAGATCGCAATCTTTAATAAAACAGCAATTAACAAGAAAAACTTTATACTGGCGACCCATCCCAAATATAAGCCATGTATATACCAACAACAACAACAACAATTCAAACAAGATGATCTTAAAGGCATGCTGCTCAAAGAAATGGACTTCCTCCAGATTGTCTATAAGCATCGAGAAGGAGCCGAAGACATAAGAGTGAGATTCATGAGGCCAATCCCAGTTACCTACAACAGAGCAAAACATCTCGTGGCTGATATTCCATCTTCTTAATCGAATCTTGACAACTAAACCGACCTCCTTTGAATACTCTTCAGCGTCTTCTTATTTTTCATCTTCTTTTTAATGCTGAAGATCCTCTAAAGGCTTAAGTCTTTAAGAGTAGTCTTTCTGCGCTATGCAATCACGACGTGGGATTTACCTGTGCGCACGCTCAATTATTTATCAAATTCACAAGTCCGGGGGGAGAAGGTCGGTCTTGGTATGAACATTTTTTCTGATGATCACGAAATTACCACAAATTGACGGCAATTAGCGAGTTTGGCGCATACCAATGACACAGAAAATAGGCAACATATAGATCACCGTCTGGCGGGCTCGATCGGGCCTGCATCAGGTGGGCAGGCACAGCAGCTATATGTGCTTTATGTAATTTTTATGAATAATAAATAAAATATACAAGAATAAAATATATATCTAAAAGACCACTTTGCTCCTTCTTGTGAAAAATTCTGTATAATTACAGATTTATCGTATGCAAACGATCACTTGCTGAGATAACGAGCAGCGGGGCCTAAAAAGAGCAAATATTTAATAAATGATCTGCTCGATGGCCCCTGCGGTAAGTGGGCAACCATGGGAGATGTCATTATTTGTCATTAAATTGTAATTTCTTAATTTTAATGGTGATCACAATCAGATCACTCGATCCATCTGATTTTCACCTTTGTAAGCTGCCAGAACCCGGGATATGGCAACAGCCAATAAAAAAAACAGCATCAACAACGGGGCGACGTTGACGGCAGCGCGATCGTATTCAAAATTGATGGTCTTGAGAAACCAGAAACTGCTGCAGCATTTCAAGGATCAGTTCATATTATTCAGTAAAGGGGTATCGATGTATCGATCAAACAGAATTCCCGATCTCGATGCTCCTCACTCTCAGCTCGAATCGTCGACGCGTAGTCGACGTCGTCGTCGTCATTTGGGCAACATGCATAATGATCGTCATCACCCAGAAAATTACGAGATCGGTGAAAAAGGTGCGTTGTTGTTTTTTTGCGCACTTTTTCGAATTCGCCTAAATGGCGGTACTTTGTTCAACCAAGAGACAGAGGGGATAAATTGAAAATAAAAATAAAATTTTATGGCATAATTCAGGTATCAACGACGGGATCGATTGCCCCGCACTGGTTACCTTTAGAGTTCGCCAGGTTTTTTTCTGATCAACCGGTGGTTGTTTTCCTTGTTATTAATTGCGATCCACTAAAAGTGATCTGATTCCGGCGAGCAATGAAATATTCGGGGATAGCATCGCCGCGCACCGGCCAACAACAATGTAATGCCGTGGAGTTGTTAACATTTTCTTAAGATTTTCGTAAGTAGTTTTTTGTTTCTTGCGTCAATGATTTGCGATCACTGATAACACTTCCCGAGCAGCGTGTAGTATATGTGTATATGCATATTTTCTTTCTTTTTTTTGTAAATTTATAGGTTCATCCATGTTTGCTTTAAGCATATTGAGAAGCCTCCCAGGCAGGCAGTTTGTTGTTTGGATATAATTTAAAGCTGTTTTTAAGTATGTGTCACGGTAAAAAATGCTGCCAGCTTCCAGGTGAAGCAGCCTGGTGAGAGGCGGGAGGATTCATGTATGTATACTTTCATTTTGGGTAAAAATTAATGAAGTGTGATTAAAAGTAGCATTTAGATCACGAATCTGTGAACTTTAATGGTGATCATTTATTATTTCCCTTTGAGGTATATTCTTTTACATAATTTTGAGATAAGGGCCGCAACAAAATGCTGAAAGAGTTTTAAGATTTATTTCTTACTTTTGTTTTATTAGGTGATTCTATCGTTTTCAGGTTCAATCTAATATTATACTTCTTGATACAGATCAACGGTGTCTTTGATATTATATTCCGAGACGAATTTGACTGATATGGAGAAAGTTTGATAAAGTTTTAAGTATCTGAAGACGCGGGTTCGCGGGTTAAGTATAACGAAATAATTTGTTGAAACATTACAAAAAGTTGTAATACCATTTTTTTTATTAACAAAGAGTTTATTCTAGACAAAGGCAAGGTTTAAACAGGGTCTAGGAGGAGTAATTCGCAAAGTAAACATTGATGCGAACGCAACCCTGCTTAACAAATCAAAACAATTGGCAGGATATGCCGACGATATAAACTGCCTTGCCAGATCACTGTATACCTTAGAGAAATATTCACGGAATTAGAAGATGGAGCCAAATATATAGGGCTGCAAATAAATGCCGAGAAGAGTAAGATTCTAATTCAGTCAAGCGTGGAAAGAAGAAGAAGAAACGATAACACCATCCGGGGGGAGTATAGCTTCGAACGGGCAAGCCAAGTCCACAGGCAGCGGAGACAACGATAAAACGATAGACGTACAAAGAAAAATAAAGCCGCACACAAAACATACTTCTCCCTACTGCCAGTAATGAATTCCAGAGACATCCACAGAAAAACCAAAATAAGAATCTACAAAACCATCATAAGTACAGTAGCTACGTATGGATTTGATATATCCCCTGGATATATTTGAGAGGGAGGTTCTCCGAAGGATATACGGCCCAATCAATGAAGATAATGCATGGAGAATACGCTACAATCACGAATTGTACGACTTATACAAAGAGTGTAAACTCTCGACAATTGCTAAGCTACTGCGTTTAAGTTGAGCCTGTCATGTCCAAAGAAAGGATGACTTAAGGATACCCAAAAAGCCCTGTGCCTACTACCAGATGACAAAAGACCAGTTGGCAACCCACGGTCACGGTAGGGAGACAATGTTAAGGCCGATGCAGCAAAACTGCCAATATAAGAAAATGGAGATAAGCTCTCTGCACTGCAGCCGTCTGGAGGAAGAAGATGATGAAGACCAAGGTACGAATTGGGCTGTAGTGGATTCCAAGAAGAAGAAGGCCCTAAGCTATTTGATATATGGGGATCTTTATAAGTATTATTATTCCCCTTTTTTTTTATTATTTTCAAAATTTAGTACAAATTGAATAAATATTTAAAAAACGAAAGATTCAAACTAAGGAATTAATCATGAAAGCTTTTCATTTTGGAGCTTTTGTGACGTATAAATGTCAATGGTAAAGCTTTCGGCAGGCATTACGGCGACGTGGACTGCCTGATAAAATAATAGAATTGATAAAAGCCCTTTACAACAATTCCAAATGCAGAGTTCTCCATAATGGAAAATTATCCGACAGCTTCGAGGTGAATTCAGGAGTACGACAAGGATGTCTACTTTCGCCATTACTATTTCTTATAGTAATAAATGACATCCTTGTCGACGCTCTAGATAATAGAACAGGCGGCATACAATGGGGTTTGCTAGACCGCCTTAAGGACCTCGACTACGCGGATGATATCTGTTTGCTGGCCCACAGACATCAGGAGCTAAAAAACATGTTAAACAATTTGGCAACAGAAAGTAGTCTAGCAGGCTTAAGGCTGAATCCGAACAAAACCAAGGAAATGCGGATAAATGCAAACACACTTGAACGAACTGCGCTGAATAACCGTGACGTGGAACTGGTAGATAAATTCTGCTACCTCGGTAGCATTATTACCGAAAATGGCGGTACAGAAGAAGACGTCAGTTCCAGAATAAATAAAGCACGAGGCGCATATGCATGCCTGTTCCGCATATGGAGATCAACGGAGATCTCAACTAACACCAAATTGCGGCTGTTCAACTCCAACGTTAAGGCAGTTCTTTTGTACGGTTGCGAAACATGGAAAGTCACCCAATTCATCACAGGGCGCCTACAAGCCTTCATCAACAGATGCCTGCGTCGTATCCTAAAAATCCGCTGGCCAGATAGAATTTCAAATGAAGAGCTATGGCGCCGTGCCGGCCAAGAAAGGATAGACGACCGGCGAAGGAAATGGAATTGGGTTGGCCACACATTGCGACGCGATAACGAAAACCTAGCCAAACAGGCCCTTGACTGGAACCCGCAAGGATCCCGTCGAGTTGGAAGACCTAGAACAACGTGGAGGAGGACCCTACTAGCAGAGGCCGCAACAACTGGGAGATCCTGGTCAGAGCTGAGAGCTGTCGCGCAAAACAGAGTCCGCTGGAGGGCAACTGTTTCCGCCCTATGTCCCATGAGGGATTAAAGGGGCACAAAGAAGAAAGAAGAAGAAAGCTTTCGGTACTTGATAATGCCTTAAAAGCACAGTAGAACTTAAGGGTGTGCGTCCAGAATTTAAATATGGTTTTTTTTAGAAGTGTTGTGTTGGTGTTCATGTACAGGTGGAATTTAAATTAAATGGGGAATAGTTCCAGTGGGTCCCTGGTTCACATAAATCGATAACAACAAATCACAAAATGTAAAATGGAAATATCGTTGGTTTTCAAATGTCTTGCCAGGTAATTCTAACCGGGTTCTGATCTGTTTTACTGAGTGGTCTGGGCTGGTCTGTGGGTCTCTTTTCTTCTCGTAAACAAATTGGTGAGCATCTATGAACCAGTTTTCACCCACCCTGCCCCTCGATGAGTTAAGAGTTAATATTAAAACAAATAAAATGACAGGTTCTATCGCTTTATCAGCATGTTTCTCATTGATAAGCAAACACTATGTAAAATTCAAAGAAGCGATAACATGACAAAATTAGAGATAAGACAGTTAGCCCTCTTCGTCGTACGAAGGGCCTCACAAAGAGCAAAAATTTATTGAAGAATCGGTATCGCCAGTCATTAATTGAAAGATTCAAAGAGTAATCTGTCTGTTCCTCGCCAACTTCAGCTTTGAAAACTCGACTTCACTTGGTACAGCTTCTGCTTGATGTATAGGGCTACACGATAGGATCTGTCGAGGGGCTGCCAACGAATTGTAACCCGGAGCGGTGGTCTTCTCCGAATTGGGTACGCAACCGGACTGCATGCTCAAGTAGATCTCATAGTTTTAGACCGACACCGCAGGATTGGCTCATATGCAGGCCCAACAGGTGGTATCACCACTGAGTTTAATGGTTGTATTCAAGGCTGGCCGAATGTAGGACTCAGGAGAGTAAAATTTTTTTGAACTTGAACAACAATTTCTCGGTGCTCGATAAACTTCTTTCTTTGACGCACTCAGAGGCATCTTTAGATATATGTCAGAAAATTCGAATCGTCGACCAATATCACAGTTTAGTTATTGATAACAATAGGACAGTAGGTTATGGATAACAGTAGATTAGGCTCTATAATTGAAAGATGGAACAGTGGACAGCACAAAGCCCCCTCTGAGATCTAGTCTTCCAGATTAAAGAGTGAAACCTTGCTTAATCAAGAACTGTTAACCTGCTCCGTGCGGAAGCAGCCTCCATACAAGAACTTCTGCCGGCTACTGAAAGGACCGTGAACTTTTCATCTTTTTATTGAATAAGTCAAACCTACAATGTCATCAACAACCAAGTAACAACAGCACGGAGCCTTTGTGCTTAAAACAATTATAGATACCCGAAGCCTAGTCCGCCCTACACTTAACTTTTGCAGCTTGTCCGCTTACGACGCCCTCTTGACATGTAGTAAATAACGCTTAAAACTCCCAAGCGATAATTTCAACCGTCATTTAACTGTCAACCAGTGCCAAGGAGCCTGACACGTTGATTATGCGTGTACGCAGCACCGATGGCAGGTAAAGATTTTTAGCGCATAAATTTCGCTTCGTTGCCCCAAAAAAGGAGCAGAGCAAATTTTCATTTAAATATGAACGAAAAGTAACGAATGCGATTTTAAACTGTTGCCATTTTGTCAAGATTGTTAAATTATGGTAACACAGCACTGCGGAATATCGAAGACTTTCTAAGGGAAAGCCCTTGAGTGGTCTGGTCTTGTAACAAATTTTGCAAAAAAAAAAAAAAAATAAAAAAAAATACAGGCACCAAAATAATAACAATAACAAAAGGGCAAGGAAAATTTCGCTCCAGGTACGAACTTAATTAGATGATTTCGGGGCAGAGATTTATATACTGCAACATGCGAGCGCACGGACTGCGTGCAAAAAGTCTCCCGATCACGCACAGCCGATAATTTAGAGGCTTCTTATCTGGAGATTTTCCTCGCCCCTTGTTACATCAGGCTCAGGTAATAATTACGAGGTGCATGCTGCGAATTTGAAGGTGAGAAATTATTGCAATTTTTATTCTGTTTTAAATATAAAAAAAATATACACAAACAGCGCACCTCCTTTGGGCACCGCGCGATCTTCTTTAAGGTGGGATCGTGACGCCTTTTGACAGCTTAATCTTATGGTCATTTTTACAGAATACTTTTTTTAAGGTTTGCATGTAATCTGAACCCCTTTTTATTTGTCTGGTCAATTCTTTTTTTGTCTGGGCTGGAGAAGAATATTCACATATTTTCACGATTATCAAAAATAGAAAGTATTATTCACACGCCAGCTGATCTTGTTTTTCTGGAATTTTATATATAGGTAACAATTAAGGGACAATCAAGATAACAACTTTATCGATGCCTTATTATATTAATCACCACACAAATAATAATTATCGCGTGATTAAGTGGTAATGCGAAGCGATTTGTATTAAGGCTTGTTTAGCAGCTTTTTGCTACAATAGTAGTGCACGGGGGAATTATTAAAAAATGTGTAACACTTCCGAGTAAAATTAATGGATATCACTTAGTTGAACGGCCTAGTTATTAGAGATATAGTCAGTCACAACAATGTTGTGAACTAATAGTAGGTGCTGCTGATTAGAGTTTGCCATGCGATCTTTAATGATCAGGAAATATGTGGAATTGAATTTATAAACTATAAAATTATGTCGTCAATTATGTATTCTTGAAGTAGGCATGATGTTCAAAAGTACCGCCGCCAAGATTTGGACCTTTAACACTACATCCTTTATTCCTCCGATTTATTTGGAACCGGTTCACTCTTGTGTTTTGCCGCCCAGACTTGTATTTTCTAGTAAGTTCGCCGATATACAATCTGATTCTGTTCTTTACTTACCTTGTATAATGAGATACTAACACAAAACATGAAAGTTAAATTCATCTTTCTCGAAGCAAAACCTGCAAACTACACCATAGACGCTTAAAGCCACCGTAGAGCAGCCCTCTCGAAACTTTATCGCTATTACCAACAGTTTCACTACAATTAAGAACCTCCTGCCTGCACGGAAAATTTTTTTCGCAGCACAATACTTGCCAGCTCTGCCAATCCTCATACCCTACAGCGATCAATCTTTCGCAATCGACCATTCCAAATGCAAGTGTCGTTTTCCCAAGCGGTCCCCCAACTAAGTATTAACCACGTCCAATTCTGCTTGACCTATGCAGTCGAATTTAAATCGGTCTTCTGAGTGGAATTTTTCTCAATTTAGTCTAGAAAAGTTGTGAGCGCCTCGTTCGAGTGCCATACAGGGCATTTGATGCAGTGCGTGCGTGCTTGCTGAAGGCTAGGAGTGGGTGGATGTTATTTTTATCCAGGCGTACTGTGCCTCTTTCGGGTTCCATATAAGCGTTTTGACGCTGTGCGTGTCTGTTTTAAGCTAGGAACGATCCCTTGACGATCTTCAGATCGGAGATTAACGCAACTGGGATAGTCAGATATATGGTGAAGTATGGTATCTGGTACTAGATAAGGCCACGCCTCGAGTTGGGTTGTAGCGCCATTGGAAGAAAAAGAAAAAGAAGTTTGGCATGTGATGTCGCAGGACCCAACTCCAAGGTCTCCGTTTTTCAGACTGAAATACATACCATTGAGACATGCGCTAGACTCAACCTTGAGAAAGGTTTGAAAAGCGCCAACATTAAAATCTTTTCTGATAGCCAAGAGGCCATCACTACACTCTCAACGTGGAAGTTTTCCTCCAAAATGGTTGCAGGGTGTTCCGACCAGAAGAAATATGGTCTCGCTGTGCTGGGTTCGCGGACACTGGGGTATTGAATGAAATGAGGCTGCAGACAGCCTCACGAAGGAGCGGTCTGAGACTTTGGTCTAGGGCCCAGAACTCTTTTGTGGTATCTCATGGCTCACCTCCAAGTCCCTGATAGAGGAGTGGATTAAGGGACTAAACCTAGCCTATTGGGAATCAGTCCCAGGTCTTAAACAGGCTAAAGATCTTATAAGACCCTTCATGGGCATTATCACTTTAGACAGAGCGGACCTAAAGCTCTTGGTGGGTTGTCTGATTGGCCATGTCGGACGGCAGTATCCACAATCTAAGACTGCTTCAAGAGACAGAATGCCGGCTCTGCATGGAAGGCGACGTCACTTCCACACATATTCTTAGAAGAAGAACGGTTATCAGAGAGCTTCTCAGTCTGGTCTTTTGCAACTAAAAACCTTCTTGTGTTCATTCGGAAGTTAGTGGGGTACGTATACAGACACGCCCCCTCACTCCTTTAAAAAATGGCATCTGACGGGAGACCAGCAGGGCAAATAAAGATCCTGAATCACGTCAAAGGAATCAAGGAGCCGATGATATCGGTTAATCGGATTCTTAAAACTAAGGTGATCGTGCCTTGGTTGGAGACCGGTAGATACATTTCTTCAAGGATCGATACATGATTGATATCCTTTCTCTGGATTTAAACCTAACCTGATCACTGTGTTTGGGAAATTATACCTCAGATCCCCAAACGAATGTGTTGGTTCTACTGCACGCAGATGGGATCACTTAAATAAGATCCAGGAGCAAGGAAAGAACATTCTCTTTGCGCTGGACAAACAGACGAGGTTCAGGCAATGAATTATGGATGAGAAGATACACAGATATCGATGGAAAAGATGCTTTTGCTATTGGTACAAAGTGGGTAAAGGAACTGTGGGATGCTGTGACCACGTATTTTAGGCTGCCGAGTATAGTTTAAAGACGAAAGATCCTGAGAATGTAGGGGGCAATAACTCAGATTGTATTTTGGGTTTAACAATTTCAATTATCAATGAATGAGAATTCTTGAAGATGGCAGCTGTTGATTGTGTCCGGAGGAATCCTAGATGATCGCGAGGAGGAGGGCTGCTATCATGGGACTACATTAGTTGGATATGCGACAGTATTCAAAATACTGTAGTGATCACTAGGAAATCCAGGTAAGCGTGCAGTACAAGTACAAAAAGGGATCTGACAAATTGGTCCCATTCGACATACCTCGGTGCATCCAATATATGGGCTGTTTCTCTCTTATAAGCCGACTTCCAACCAATCATTCTTACACCACAGAAACCAGAAGGTGCGGCACCAAAAAATTGCAGCAAATAAAAGCCGAAAAACTGAGAATTTCTCCCGTAATTGAAAGTCATTAAATAAAAGAATTTTTAATCTTGCTAAAAATTTTGGTAATTGTCAAGAAAATAAACCTAAACGAACTTTGCCCACCGGAGCCAGGTTTTGAGCCCAGGAAAAAAACCATTGTAGACTCCTCGGAAGAAAGTATGTATTCCAGAAAATCATGACCAGCTCAGCCCTAATGAACGTAATCACATCATCTGAGGAGCCAGAAGAGCCATCCCCCCGCTTTTTTTTTTCGTTTAGATCCAAAAATGGAGCTCTGCTCACGGCCTAAATGTAGAGCGGCAGCTATAATTTATGAGCTTAAATCTTTGGCCATTTTGCAGCGTCTTTAGGACTCCTTAAATTATAAACGGACGTTGGGGTGGTGGCAGCACATCCGTGCTCATGTGGAGACAAGGCCGAGAACCAAGATTCGGAAATTTGTAAGCCTTTTGGCGCTTCTCTGATGTCTTCATTATTTATGAGTTTTCGATGATTGATGGAGTTTAAGTGGTGTTTTTGTGGTAGTTTTGTGAATTTATTTTTTCCAACTTATTTTTTTTTCATTCGGTGTTGTAAACATATCAGAAAAGGTCATTTCATGTCCATGATGAAGAAATCGAGATAATGAAACGGTTGGAACTGATTACAGAAGAGATGAAAAGTACATTAAAGCATTTTATGTTAATATAATGAGCTCCAGAGGATGCCTCGTATATCAGATGGTCGTAACTTGCAGATGAGACAGGCGCATGCTTATTAAAATTAACAAAAAAGGGTATTTCATTCGAACAGGATAATGGTGATCCTTTGCATAAAAACTGTTTTTTAAGTTGTTGTTCTTGCTCGGTTGGAAGAAGATTGATAGTTTACCGTATGTAATCAGTTATACTTCTTATTGATGTTGGGGTATTGGTACTTAAAATTAAGGAAACGCTTTGTGGTGGCTTCGTTGCTTCCACCATCAACCTGCCATTTCCTTAAAATTTGTGTAGGTAAAATTCTAAATATTGCATTCGTTGTTTGGACCAGATTGAGAGAGAGGCCAGATTGCTCGTTGACTATTAGCGTTGAGATATTTGCAATCCCAGACTATATTAGTTTATCTCAGTCGGTGAACTGGGTATTCTCAAATGTGTCATCTTTGTTTTGGTCCCGAGTCATCAAGGCAATTGAAAGGCGGATGCTCCAACCACTCAGCACTCTGTCCCTTGATTCATAAGTTATTGGGATATCCAGTTTGGTTAAAACGACTATTGAGGGTCCTAGACGATTGGTCTGTGATTAAATATACCGAACACGGAAAAAACACTCCTGATATGGTTAACTCCCAGCGCTAGCTTCCGGCTCAGCCTCAACCATTAAAATGTGGCTTAGCTGCAAACTGTAGGCTCTGCCCAGCGGGAACAATTTGAAGCACTAGTAAGGAGAGCGAATTTTGAATGCTGTTAAAATGCTGCTAATGCAGCAACATGTGATCTTTAAGAAACTGTATAGGGTAAAAAAACGATAAATTATCTTGGTTTCCATAAAGAGAGTCATTAGTATACTCAATTATCCAATTATGCAGATCAAGCAGCATTGGACGTGGGTAGTATTTAGTTGGGGGACCGCTCGATAAAACGACACTCGCGTTTGAAAGGAAGAAAAGGCAAATGTAAAAGGTGGACAAAACTGGAAACTTTTCGATACCGGAGCGTATTCTCATATCCACAGGCCGCCATGAATAGCTTCTAGCAATAGACTATACAGAAGGAATTTTGCAGCACGCACTTTCTTGCTGGAATGAGTCTATTTTTAACATTCAAAACGTCATAAAAGATTCTACACCTCACAAAGCCACAGAAAGGGCACTCCCATAGAAACACGAAGTGCTCCCTTTCCGCAGCCTCGCTATATATTTTTCTACATTAGATGTCTGCCTAGGATAGCACTAGATTTGAGGTCCCATATAAGTACTCCTGCAATATTTTGGTTGGAGACAAAGCATTATAGAGCTTAGAATGAAGAAGCTCCGGGTGACGAAAAGCTTTTATTTTTGTTCGCCTTTGCAATTGTTTTTTTTTTCAAGCAGCGCCCGCGTTAAGTACTAAGCATACCTCCAATGCTGCTTAACTTCTGTAATCGAACCAGTATCGGTCTACTGAGTATGCTAGTAGCACGATTTCATTGAGGCAATTTCTAGTTTTGCCTGTTCTAATAAAATTCTGAATACTCCATTAATGCTCCCCAAGGAGCATATTTGATAGTGCTCTAAATTAGCTCCCCTGGCAGCGCTGCCAATTTTTCCCGCTGGGTATGTTACTACGCCATGTTAAAAAAATCGCTTGAAGAATAGCAAGTCCAAGTCAAGAATGGTAAACTTTCAACCTGAATGGTAAACTTTCAACTTTATATAAGGATGACTTCAAATAAGAGTCAGGTATAGACGTAAGAGTTTCTCCCTTAGCTAAACGTTCGTAAATATTACCTCCTACATAGTTCTCATAGTATCTATCGTTAAATGCAATTTGCGTGCCTTTTAGAGAAGCCCATTTGTCCACTGGTGTCAAGGAAGGGAGTTTCTGCCCTTTGCCCCATGAGGGATTAACACCTTACCTGTTGAAGACGTGTATACACGTCGTTTGGAAGTGCCCTGGACGTTTTAACACGCCTGCCCTCCGTTTGAAATATATTGTTTAGTTTTAGGTGTGCGTCTGTCATGGAAAACTATTTTTTGGTCAGCAGTTAATGGGTTGAAGGAACATAACTATGGAGCGGCCCATATCGAGACCACACTTGCTTTATAGGGACCCTAGATACACCAGCTCAAAATTCTACCCGAGGAAATGCTGCCTAGCAGCCCGAGTTAAAATAAAAAATGACCCTACAGCGGGCGAACACCGGCTCTTCTAATCACACTGTCATATGCTTACGTTTTTCCGACCGCGGTTGCAAAATGGTGCCCTTTCAGTGCCAATCTTTGCATGAGGCCTGTATCAATAATTCATTTATCGTAAAGCTAGGACCTTTCAAAAATTAAATTGGAAAAGAAACAAATTTTTTATATTATTTTTTCGTATTTGCATCCCCGGTGTTTTGTTGTTACTAGTCAACCAATTCGAGCCTTGACCGCCATCCTCCATCAGCGTCTTTCTCCAGACGTCTCTCAGCTTGCCTTCAATTTCTTGTGTTTCAGACTAGTCAACCGCTGGCGATCCATAAAGACAGAAGTAAGAGTAAGGCTAGAGCAGATTCTACCAACATTCACTCTAGCCACATGCGAATTTTTTCAATATTACATTCTACTTTTTTTGCCGCCACCAGGTATGTTAAAGGCGCATTTCCTTATTTAAATTTTGATGCTCACATCCGGCGCCGAGACAGATCAACTTTAAAACTTTGCCGTAGTAATTAATCCCATTGGTAAAAATCAGGTTGGGCAGAGAGAACAAGAAAAGGGGCACTTAAGCAAAGTAATGAAATAATTAAGCGTGAATATTAGAAAAACAATTTGCTCCCATTAGTTCTTTGGATCCAGTAGCAGCGGCCTCGAAGGAGATTCCCCGTGGTAAGAAGTGATTTTTTCTGGTAGCCATGTATGTAGTATTGTTGGTGTTTTACAAAAGTGGTAATTGAATTATAATTGGTCGTGTATGGTGCGCTTAATCCAGAATAAATATCGAAGAGAAGATTCTGCACGTTTTGTGGAATTCACCGAAACACCGGAGGGAATTTTTTATTGGAAGACGGCTTTTAATAGATGAGTGTTACTTTATGCTACTACCTTTTGCCTTTCATTAATCAAGCTACTAAATATGGCCTGGTGCAAAAGAGCGCAGAAATTAAATGAAAGGTAGCCCGACAGCGTTTTTGAGAGGAGTTTTGAAGAAAGTTTGGAGCTTGGGGGTGCAAAAAACATTCGAAATATTTTATATATGTATTTAGTCCATAATTTAGTAGAATGAAATATTTAGAATTTGAGTTGCTGTTCAGTGAAATTCCAGAACCAAATTCTCCTGATGGTTTATCTGGTTAAGTGTTATCAAAAACATGCCCACAGTAATATGAACCTCAGATTTGTTGTGAGTTGTCAAATTATTCTTTGGAGATTGTGGGCCGGCACTGCAAACTCATAACTCCGTTGCTTTATTTTTCCTGCTATTACCTTCCCTAGAGCTTCGCAGTGAATCTTTCAAATGGAGTATCACCTGGCCTGCTGAGTAATTTTTGAAGCTTTGTTGGGAGAGGGATTATTAGTAATGAATCGCGGTTCGTTACAGTATTATGTACGTAAGTCGATACACTTTGTTCAACACCCCACAACCATCATTTCTGAACAAGTTATAGGGCTGGAATTGCAACAAGAGTAGAGTTAACATTTTCATCTAATACCCCGGCTTCACCGCCAAATTTTCGCAAGTTCGAGCAAATTAGTCTACTGTACTTTAAAATTTCCTGATTTCCCATACATTTTTCACATTTTAAAGTCAGGAAAAAATGCCTGCTTTGGGCCTACAGAACATGAAATTGAGTTTCAAAGTAAAAGCTCGCTCAAAAGAGAGTAAAAAATTGGAATATTTCCATGGCAACTGATGTATTATTACATGACAGTTAAAGTAAGAGCTTTGAAAAAATAAACATGGATCAAAAAAGGAAGTATAGATGTCTGTCAATGAATAAATATATACTCAATTACATTTATTTTATAATAGGTATTATTAAATAAAAAATTTAAATCCCACAAAGCATTGAAAATTCCATTTTCCATCTCTATAAAGGAGCTTTCAAATGTAATACGTCACACACGAAGCTTTCTCTACTGAACAATGCCGGTGAAGCCACTTTTGCATATTGAAGTGAACTTGATTAAAATTAGGGCGGTGAAGCCGGGGTATTACCATGTTTCACACTCGAACTCAGCCGTTGTATAGTCCCAAGTGAATTATTCCATTTAATCCATTCCAAATTCCTTTATTAAATACAGTGAAAGAAGAAGGGTGGTCGACCTGCCGAATTGACCAGAATCGATAAACCGAAGAAACTAGGCTTAACATATACGAACTAACTACGAACGGAACTTCGATCGTCGGCAAAGTATTTATGAAAATCATACAATCGAGACTACAGAAACATCGAGAGCCAGAAAGAACAAGCGGGATTTAGACCACATCGAGGATGCAGATACTGATCTATTCGCTCTCCATCAGTTCATGGAAGAAAGAATTCGTTGCGGCAAATGAACTGTCGTCGTCCTAATCGATTTCAAATCCGATTTCGACTGCATCGATTGGAACAGCTTGTGGAGAGTCTTGCAAACCAAACACGTGGCATTGAAAATCATCTACCTCCTCCGAGCGTCGTACGATGGCTCAACCAGCAGCTTTCGATTCCGAAGCGACTTATCCGAGGAACTCCCAATTCAAGCGGGTGTCAGACGGGGACACGCCGCTTCGCCACTTCTCTTCAACGCTGTGATCGGCGCGATTATGGGTGAAGCATTCGATCGATGACGTGGAGTTTGATATGACGACAACAACTTCGGTACCCACTTGTTGATACCCGGCGATCTCGATATCTTCGCCGACACGGATGCGAAGGCAACGGACATCTTAAGCGACATTTCCCGCATCGTCCTGTCATACGGGTTAAAAATCAATGCGGAAACAACGAAAGTGCTCACAACGGACGGATCGAGGGCTAGTGTTCACCTCGATAAAACCCAAATCGAACAGATTCCGATGTTCAAATATTTGGAATCATTGGTTGAGGAAACGAAAGTAGCGTTGACGGCCGACGTTCATAGTCGGCCAGGGAATAGTATCTCTCGCCTCGCTCAAGTGGTTTATTTGGAAACGAACAAATATTACCAACAAAACGAAAGTACGCCTTTACTGAACGTTGATCCTTCCGATTCTTCTTTATGGGGAAACTTGGTCACTGCTCAAACCGCATGCCCAGAAGCTCGAGGTTTTCCAAATGCGAAATTCCAGGCCGATTCTCGGTCGAGAATGGAAACGAATTGACAATGGAGTTCGAGACCCAGCGGCATCGACAGCAGTGTGTATCCATTGCGGGGACGTCCCGCTCGGACCGCCAGCTAACGGATAAAAGAAGTACACATACATATTATATGGATAATCTTTCCAGAGAATATATCTTTCAATTGATCCATCTTATTTCTCATGTTCCAATTGTTCGTGTCAAACTTACAATTACGGGTTACCTTCGTTGAAGATGATGATCTTTGATGATGAGACCTTGGTCTGTGGCATGTTCCATCTTGGACCCGTCGGTAAACCAATGGAGTTTTATTGGACCCCCAGGAAATATGTATAAACTCCTACTATATTTAGAATGATCCAGAATAATCGCCCTGAAAGCAATTCACCCATATGGTCAAATACGCGGCAAATTGAAATGTGTACGATATTGTTAAAGGTATCCATATGGCTGCTTCTTGACTTTACAGGGCCGTTCAATGAGTCTGAAGTCTCAAGGCAATTGAGGATCGCAGTGACCTGTTTCGTCTTGGCCCTGCATACTATAACGATCTTTTTAGTGGGTCAGCAGCCAATGATCGATGTCGCCATACGAAACAGTTGTAAGAAGATTTTATAATGATTGAAAATAAAACAGGTGCAGAACTAAATTCATAAAATCAGGGCTTTCTTCCCTTATGCCTGTATGATTAAATGAAAGTATAAAAAATTCTCCTTTTGGCGAAATTGAAGCGCCCGTCTCTCTCCGATATGATTCTAGATCAGCCGGTGCTTTAACCTACAAAAATTTGGCATCTGAAGCCCAAAAAAAAAGTATAACGCGAAAAAATTCCTTCTTAGACCAATATTTTTTGTAAATCGGTAATTAATGCTTTATTAGACCAGCCTCGTAATCAATCTTTCAAGAATCTATCACGGAAAAAAAACACTAGAGCTCTAGATATGTCAAAACTTCCTAAGCAGTAATCTCACGACCGCTCAATCCAATGTCCCGCGATTAATCAAGTCTGAAGTCTTTTCATAAGTCGCCGAATGGCTCCAATCTTCACAACAAGGAAGCAGCCGAAGACGGTGGTTGCCCGCCTCGTGGCTAATCTCGATCTAAGAAGTAGTCTAAGGTTTTCCCCCAAATCCCCAATTGTCTTTGGGTCTGTGGTGTGCACGGAATTTTATTAAACCGGCAAGCGGCTACCACCTGCTGCTCACCTGATCTATGTGGATCGGTTGTTTTTGGATCGCGCATGATCAATTGTTTGCTGAAACTTTTGTTCGAGGCAATTAATTAAATTTAATTAACCGCAGGTATCCTCTCTGTCTTTTGATGCAGTTCAACTGCCGCGCGATTCCGCGATCATTTCGTTTCGTTCGGTCTGTGCCGATTGAAGTTTACGATTCGGCACGGTCGCTCCATTGGCAATGAACTTATCGGACATTGTTTTCAATCTCTATCCAGGTGAATGGGGGCCCCCGGAACACACTCCGGTGGGAGCGGTCAGAACAGAGGAGGTCAATATTTGACCCGAATAAATTAATAACGGCGTGGCTAGTTTTTGATTGATAAAAAAAGAGCAACTATTACCGGGTGTCGTAAAAGTGTGAGAACAATCACGTCCTCCTTACAGTGAAAATTAAAACCCAGCGGGAGGACTATTCACAGTTCCTCGTAGAAGAAAGATTTCCATCGCAGGGCAAAAAAGGTGTTCTTAGAAAAAATCTCCCCCCACAGATCCACGGGTTCTGCCGAGGCCCTTATCTCGAATCGCCACCATAATTATCGAGTTTGCATATATCATCTCCGAGTTCTGCAATTAACTTCCAATCAGGTGTGTTTTTTCCGTTCGTCTTCATTTCGCTGCATTTTTTTTGGTCGAGGTTAATTTTTTGAAAAATTCATTTTTGGTCACTGGTCAGTTGGAAATTGCAGAGCTGTCAAACTCTGTCCAGGGAACAAATGACCTTTTGTAGAAAAAGCGATCTCGGCTTTATGCACGTCGGTAAATATTTGATTTCGGTTTTTGTGTCGAAATCAAAAAGGAATTTAAGATTTTGGCACGACCATCATTAATCACTGCCGACGAGCTGCTTACATGTGAATTGTTTTAAGATGATTCGAGGTTCTCGGGGTTAGCATCGCTCAGCTTTATCATCAGAGTCTGTCTGTGACTTGCTTTTACCCTAAAGGATTGAGATAAATTAATTGTTCACAGTGGGTGCACATGGATTACTTTTAATCAACACAGCCATAACTTTTACTAGAGCGCCTTTCGACGACGGTGGAGCCGCCATATATACGCGATACTTACTGGCCTGGTAAACCCGAGTATTTTACTCGAGAGTTAGAGATAATTGTTAAGATTATCAGTGGCAATGTGTAAATTAAATTCTATCGTTGCACAGTCGGCTTCGAGATTTCATCAATATGTATTTAGTTAATGTAACGGAATTTTAATTTGCGTTATTTAAGGCCCAGCTAGGGGTTTGCCGGGTTCGTATTAAGCTACTTATAAAAATTTTAAGTTCAATAACTTTAATGAAATTTCAAGGTTTCAGTTTCGACGCTGTTGAAGACGGTAATCAGTGATGGGTTACCTGGTTTGGTGGTTTATCCTGATCGGAACTGTTTTTGTAATAAATCTTCAAGTTTTTCAATTTGCAGACTTCAAAAGTTCATTCTCATGCCATAGGGGCATTGCAATTAAAAGAGGGTTCAAGTATGGCTTCATTGATCACAAAATGCTGATGGTAGAGAGAAGTTCATGCTGTATTTGTTCCAATTTTGTCTGGGTTGAAGCGAGGCCACTAATTGTATCTAGTTATGCTTAAATCATAAGCAGTTATTCATTATAAGTTAGAGTTCAAACGAATACAAACTGCCGAATGCTATATTATCTCGAATCATGTCGTAGAGTTCTCTATTTAACAGCCAGCTCTATTGGAAGAAAGAGCGCGATCACATGGTTTTTGCAGTTTGGTTTGACAACTGATCTTTTACACGTCTTCTTCTTGGGTCTTCTTCTAGTATTGAATTCACTTGGCCTATTGTACTTCACACCTATACCTCATATTTGTAGACCAGATCACATAAAAAGTTTCAGCAGTGGTTTGTCTTTTAGTATTGACTGTTCGAGTGTCTGGTAATCAAACTTATAAGGGGCCTGACATTAAGGAAACACGTTCATCCCCCAAGTGTCCTGTCATCCTTTCTACTGCACACCAACAATTTCTTAGACCCGTTAACAGATGGAACAGGAAGGAACTGCTTAAAGTTGATTGATCTAGACGCGAATCTTAAGCGTTCGGTGTAAAGTCAGATCGGTCTATAAAAGTCCCCTGATTATAGCAGAAAATGGAAGGTCGATCCTGAGAGAGCTTACTATAACTGGATGGGTCTACTGCTCAGAGGAGATCGTTAAGTGACGCTTGTAGCTCTCGACACAATAACTGTACCTTTTTGGCTTACTAAGCTTTAAAGGGTGAGTTCCAAAAATGATAAAAAAAACATTATTAGAAGTCATGAACGCTGTAGGGCAAGAGGAAAGAGAGTATACTTAGGACCTGTTTTTAGAAACAGGCTACATGATCAAAGATAATAGGTCTGTTCCTGAACTCGAATGTGGGATCACGCGGGACAAAAATTTTCCCAATTTGTGTTTCTTTACTTTCTCATGCAAGAAAAAGCGGGGAAATTTTCACTTCCCCTCTTGCAGGAATTTGCAGGAGGTTTTCGGTCCGGCGATTTCTTGCAAATTGTCAAAAGGTGTCAATTGACATTTTGTTTATGTGTGTGGGTATCTTGAAAAGCGGCATACACATAGACAATCGACATTTATGTTATCTTCTTCTTTATTTGCAAGAAATTGCCCAAAACGTGTTTCTTTACTTTCTGAATTTTTGACAAAATTATCCCCACCATTCACTAAGTTTTTGCCAAACAAATTTTTACAGGAAAAGTACAGGAACAGACCTAATGTATTTGGTGCCACAAAAGCTGCCTGAGTAGAAACAAATGTCACTCATTAAAACAGTGCTATAACTTTAACTATACACGTCTCCTAAGGCCGTCAGCTGCAGTCTAACCACACTCCTACGCTGCAAAATATTTAAGGACAATCCTCTGATATTGCCCTTTACAGTCTGGTGCTCAACCTGGAAAGGGAAGTCAAACAATAGCGCTAGCTCCTTGCTTAAAATTAAGGGAGCCTTCGACACCAACTCACTCGATATGATTTGTCAAGCTGAATTCTAGTCTACTATTCTACTTTTTGTTGACAGATGTTGAGAGTGGTCGCTCATATTGAAGGAAGCAGTCATACCCAAGCTTGAGTGGAGCCTTATTTTTCAGCATCCATAACATTTTCTTCCAAGTTGACATCGTGTCAACCGTTGAAACAAGAGGTGCCATGAAAAGGCGCAGGCAGCACGTACTTCTCCTCAACCGACACGATAGCACCAACAGTGACAATAACGATAACGAGCTCTGCCGCACGTGGATTGGTTATGTGTAGGGATGTAATGGATATTTGCATTGGCCAGGTCAGCAAATACCGTCCGATGAAGGCCATACATAAATTAGTCGGATTAGGATGAGGATTTGAGACATCCGCCTGACAGGCCTTGGATTGCAGAGTTGACCTCATGTTTCCCTACATACACACAGGCAAATCCGACAGTTTAACGTAGCAGGCGTTTAATTCATGGCCTCATCGAAAATTTCAGACTGAATTACCGTAATTATTTCACGTCCATTTACTTTGGACTCACATCAAACCTGTTTGTCTATAATTTGAGTATTATACAAATGCACCTAACTTTCGGCCTCTTTTCCATGTAACGATAGAATGTGTCCATTTCAGTACTCTTTTTATGAGGGTATTTCGAGCGAGAAGTTCTTCTTAGCCTATGCGGCTATACTCAAACCAAGATACCATGCATACAAGAGTATAGGTTACAACCAGCCAAACACTTAGGGGTGGCATTGTATGAGAATTTTACAGTCTACTGTGGCTACTATCTAAAAAATCTAATAAGCAGACGCACAGATCCCTCTGGGCCTTGAGCCATACAATCAACTCAATACCTGTGTGGCCAAGGAATTACCTGCCTTTCCATCTTCGTCTTCCTTAAAACGACGCTACAGTCCTTGTAGGAATCGGGCTTCTTGAATTCTCTGCTTTCAGTTGTCTCTATGTTTTGCTACTTTTTTTAATATGTTATACAAAGTTTTCATACACTGCGCGACAAAAGTTTGGTCACAGATAAAGAAATGGGGAAAAATGGGAGAAAACCGACGCGAAAAAAGTTTGACCGCACCTTCAACTTTTTGAATTACATATAACTTTAAAATTAAGCGAGAGAAGGTATAAGAAAAGTGAGAGAAAAAATAATTTGAAGAGTAAGTTTAATTTATTAATATGGCCTTCATGGTCTAAGATTACCTCACAAATTCTATTTGCTAACCTACTGTATAACTTTTGAATTAAATCCATTGAAATTTCATACCACGCCATCGTTATTGCAGTCAGCAGTTCTGTGATAGTCCCATAGTGTTGTATCGGTAGAGACTCTCCTCGGCCTGGTGGCACCGATGGCCCCTTATGTTCTAATACTAAATTCGCACTAAAGACAAAACCTCAAAAAAAACGTCGAAATTCTGCAAAATTAATTGCATTGCAGTCAGTACAGTCCGCCTTACATGTTTCCCACTTTTCTTCCTGAGGTCAATCTTTTGTCATGGAGAAGTACGTTATCCATCCACCATTTTCCTGTTAGGCTTCTATTGGAAATCCTGGTTAGTATCCTCACTTCAAAAATGGTTGAGACATCGCTGCCTGCCAGTGTTTTGTGTTCCACTGAGCCTAGGGTCGTAGTTGGGGGCATTAAATCATCGGCTGGCTAATAATTTTGGATATAGATGTTATTATTGGATCATTGAAATTACTTATTCATGTGGTATTCATGCGTGGAAGTGTCTTGCTAGTGAATATACATATTTTTATTTAAAAAAATTATTCTTATTTCATTCAACTTCAATTTTGAATAATTAGCTTTAAATACGCAAAACCCTTTACGAAAAATTAAAATAAAAACTGCAACGCATTAAAACACTGCACCGAAAAAACTGCGCCCAATCAACTCTGTAATTAAGTTCATTTCGTATTCATGCAAAATGCAAAGTTTCACCCTCGATAATTTAGTTGTCAAAACAAAACTGCAGGCCGGCATTAAATAAAATCAAATTTTTCACCTCATCGTAAATTCGAGCCTGATTTTCGCACTCCCGGGACCCATGTTCGGGGCTGGGAATTATGCCGACAGAACCTCAAATTAATAACAATTAGAGGCGACCCAGCACACCGCGATCCGGCCGGCCCCGGTCCGCGTCGTGCAAAACCCTATTTAGTTGATGTATGGCTGCGCGAAACCAAATACGCACCGGACTAATTGCGCGCTAGAGTTAAATTGCGGCAACAAGCAGAAGTGACAACTTAATTTTGACAAATTGAAAAAATAAGACCAGCAAAGTGCAGGGAAAAATACAGAAAAAAAAACATTGGAGTCCAGGTGAATTAATACCGGACTCGGTTCCTGGCCAGTTAATCATTTTTTTCCGGAGTGTTTTGTAATGTGTTGGGCTCTCGGGCCTCGGCTCCTTAATTAGTTCTCGGAAAATTGTTGTGGCAAATGAAGGAGAACGAGAAGTTTTTTGAACAGAACTTATTCACGGTCACCTGAAATTTCTGCAAATTTGCGAGTACTGGAGGGAAAAATTGCACGTGAATTTCATTGAACTTGGAATTATATTTGCATGCGTCAGGTGTTAAAGCTAAGATTAGGAATCACTTTTGGCACACTAGTAGTAAGCTTGATTTGAAGGACACAAGTGGATAGGACAAGTTAATAGGGGTCTGGAAAGTGGACAAGTCAATGAACCTTACGTTGGACTCCAGGATGTTGTACGAATATTGATTACGGAAGATTATTCCAGTGGTGATCGACGGGGTGACGGGAAATGTTGCCCGAGACCGACCTTCTAATATAGCCCCAGGCTTCGCAAACCTCGAAAATTTAAAAAGGACACTCTTCGAAACCTCTATCGTCTAGGCATTCTGAGCAGAAAGGTGAATCGTCCAACCTGAAGTGGTAAAGGTACGCCCTATAACCTCCACCCAGCCCACTCATGACTGTGTGAGGTTGTAACTCATCTCCTCATGTTCCAAATAATCCACATCTACACTTTTGTACGAGTCTATGTGTTGATCGGCCCTTAGTATGATCTCCCACCTCTTTTGTCTTGCTGCGAAGGACTAGCGCCCGCCAGAGTCCGTCGCACTTGCTTCGACACACCTCTTGTATATTCCGGGTCGTACAACATTTGGCCCTCCAATGCAAAAGTATCAATGGAGAACATACCTGATAAATGCTGCTTGATCGCCCGAGTAAAAATAGAAAATTGACTTACAGCGGGCGAACACCGGCCGCTTGGCTTTGAAGGGGATATGATAACCGTAGAATTTTTAACCATTTTTAATGGGGGCACATACGTTCTCACGGCGACCAAACCTGACCAAAAAATTTTAATGGCCAAGAACTAAGCTGTACACACGGGCATTTCACGTCAAATTATAGCCAGAAAACAATCTGCATCAAATGTATTGTTGAGTTTACTTTAAGGGGACTTAAACATTTTAGTGATGTACAATAAGGTCCTTTCGATTTATCCTCCAAAATTATCGATGCACAAGAGGAACCAGCTCACCAGCAGTATTTTGTTTATACGTGAAGTATGTGGTGCGTGTTAATTTATATTATAATGGGAAAAATTCAACCAGTCTTCTGATATTCTTCACATGGCCGAGGACTATGTTTCAATCACGTTCGTGTTCGCCCGCTGTAAGGGCATATTTCATTTTTATCTCGGACGGACGTAGTGCGGAATGCACATCATGCTCGAACAGCACTTTGACGGTTTATTTATAGACAGAGTTTATTTTCCTCCTGTTGGCCAATCTGTCCAAACCAGCTGCCACACCTGCACTGCATGCAATAGGGGCCCCTAGTTAGGGCAGACTCCTGGCAAGTGCTTCGCTGATGGTGGAATATTTTGCCGCCAAGTGCACTCCGAAATTGAGTCTTACCTATGTGCGGGCTGGGAGCGGATTACCCGATCACTTACTTTCACTACTATAGCTTCACCTTTCTCCGCTTGTTAATTAGTACCACTTCCGTCGTGTGCTTAGCAAGCATAAGACCAACATTCTCGAGCAAAGTATTTATTTCCTCAGTTCGTTCGCGAATATCTCGATTTCGTGGAGACCCTTTCCTACTACCGAGGTACAATGGCCAGTACAAAGACTTTTCTCACAAGGTGCACTAGATATTTCGTTGTATCCAGCTTTATCAACGCCACGACGATCTTTCTCCACCTCGCAGTGTTAAAAGCATTTTCCACCTCAAGGGTTATCAATGAGCAACTCTTATTCGCATCCATTGCAGATGTACATATCAACAAAAGGAAGCACGTTACGCTCGCACTCTAGATTAAAAGAGCAAAATTGGAGCTCTAAGGAAATTTTTAGGACGAAAGAAACAAGTAACTATCTTGAGGGCTCAGGTGTACTATTCGCATAGTAAATAGTAATATAACAAGCAGGAGATATTTGCTTGTCTACTTTAAGTAGGCGTTGGTATCTCCAGCCTGTATAAGGAAATAAATTAGTAAAATAAATTATTTTTCTTCGGATACTCATTCATTGTATATACATTATGTACATATAATTAATAAATTAATTGCAAATATACATATTTTTAATATTTAGTGGCCAAACCTTCCACTATAGGTGGGCCATTACAGTGACTATAGAGGGTGACATTAAGCATACTCAGTAGACCGGTTCTTTTTCAGTTGAGCAGGCCAAGCAGCATGGGACGTTGTTAGAACTTAGTTGGGGGACCATTTGGTAAAACGACACCCGCATTTGGAAAAATCGATTACGAATACAGTCAGATATGTAACCAAGGCTTGCGTACCTCTGGCGGATGCAGTTTTAGTTTTTCATATCTGCAGCGAGAGCGTGCACACCCTGTTTAGCAGGCGCATTTGCTCGCGATGGTGGCAATTTTTCAAAAAAATTAATCAACTAAATTAATCTGTGGAAATTTGACGTGCGCTTATGCCCAACCATTAAGCTTTCGGCATATGTTAGAAAATCGCACGTAACAAAGTAGATCCCTAGTACTTAGAAAAACAGGATCAATGGGTTTATTGAATTCGGTGGTCCAAATATGTTCCGGTCACTTAACTTCCCTCCTCTATTCGAGCGACAAGACTTTAATATCGGCGGAGTTTGCTTAGCTTCTATATCTAACCAAAGTATTTGTAGTAAAATACCACTTGTACCAGTAAGTAGATTGCACTCAGATTACAGTATGATGATTTCAAGGGTAGTGTCATAATATAAAGAAGAGTACTACCCATTATTTTTTTTTTTGATGTGGAAAAATAAATTGTCGTATTTCTGTTATCAAAAAAATTCTCTCAATTCACAGGTGAAAGCTTAAGGTCATGCACTTCTTCTATGCGGAAAATCCTAGGTCAACAAAAATGTTACTTCCTTGCGCGGGATGTTTCAACCGAAAGAATGCACAAAGCGCAACATAAAAATAATTTCCCACTTCAAAAACATAAAAAACCAAATAAAAAAAAGCTCGAATGAAGAAAACCCCAGCACTAACAAAAGCCACCAACAATTTCGCAATCCACTGTAATAGAAACAAAACCGAACGAAAAAAAAAAATTAAATAATTTTCACATATTTATGATTCAGAGCAAATGTGCGGTTTGAGGTGATTCTTATTATCTAGTCTGCAACGAGTGCCGAAGTCTCGAATTACCTGCACCAGCTCGGGCCGTGATATAACAGCTCGATAATTATGCTAACATGCAATTCCCCGTAATTCCACTTTGCCAGGGTGTGCAACCTACAAGATCCTATTAAATGTTATTAAATTTTATGTGAAAATGGATAAAATGGCAATAATTCAATCGCACTACAATGGCAACAATACCAGTCTACCTGGGAAGGAGCCAAGGTGGGGCAGCCCGGTGGATATCAACCTGAGCATGAGCCGCCGCGCTGGTGCGCTGCCGCTGTGCTTCTAGATGTGAAATGGAAAGTTGCATAAAGATTAAGGTTCGTCGCTTGCTTGGGACGCCGCCGTTGAAGTCTTTTGTTTTATGACGTCTCCGAATTGGTGCAATTGTTGCCGTAAAATCAATCTCATTTGGATTTTTAACAATCGGCAATTAGTTGCAGCTTAAATAGCTTTCAATAACTTCAATGCAGGTTTTTTTTTTAAGTCTACCATGCATAAACTACACTCCTCGCAGCTTGTATATGCCTCACCTGTAAAAATACAGTGACAAAAATTGTGCAAAATTTTAGCTTAAGGCGATAATTTTTTTCACCATTGTGCGCATGTGTAAATGACTCCGGAGTCTAAGCGAGTTTTAGTAAGATCCAACCTCCCCTTTATCTATACACACAAGCATACCTGTGTTTGTTGTTCCAGGTAAAAAACCTCCCAGAAAGCAACGGTTCTTGTAGTAAAAGAATTCACACTTAGCCACAAAAGACCGGTTTTATAGATTCATGCACGGGCTTTATTGAAGTTGCGCGGCTTGAGGCTTGGGATTACCTGTGAATACCTGTGCATGTGTGCTTCAAACTTTTTCTGTTTGACTAGAAGAAAAGAGATTGGCGTTCATTATAGCTGGATTAAGAGAGTTTAATCGAAAGAGATTATTTTAAGCTTCTTATAAAGTTTTTGGGGAATTTGATTTTGAGAAGCTTTTTGCAAATTTATTGATTTTAATTTGCACATCAAGGATTCGGATTTTGGGTATTAAGTTTAGGTGTGATGTAATATTGGGAGACGTAATTCCTTCTCACCCCGGGTCACATATTGGAAGATTGATGTAATTTGTGGTATTTTTTGAGTATTTTAAAACTTTCGGTTTCGATCACAAAATGCTTTATTTATGCTTTTCAGTATCTTTATATATTTCACTATGAGTTAAGGAGAAATAAGTCATAGTTAAACTAGAAGTTATTTTTAACACTTTGTTTTATTTCACCAAGAACTTGCAATGTACTTGCGGTTTCAATAGACAGGCAGACGCAAAGTTAAATTCCCTTAAGTAGTTTTAAACAGTTTCCTATGTATATGCGAATTGCAAGCTTTATTCTAAAAATTTCACAAAAATTTTGTGTACTATTTCGTTCATCAACTATTATTCCTATTTGAGTTGACGATACATGAATTTAACTTGTTTTTTTTTTTTTTTATGTGAAAGACTAGAGTCACAGAAAAGGCCCTTTATGCTGTTGACAATCTATTTTCTTCGTATAGAGTGCAATGTCGAACAGCAGCTCTAGTCGGGGAGGAAGGAACCGACACAACCTTTCCGCGATATTTTCAGTCCAACAACTCCCAACCATTACTATCGCGACATCGGGGCATCGAGAAACAACTCGCTGGAGTGTTATGCCTCCTGAAACGAGTTGAGTCTCATCAACCAACCGATGACATGCGCTTTGGTGGAGCGGGGAAGGGCTAAGGAAGGCTACGACACGAGGAATCAGGAATGTAAAGAGGGAAGAAGAAAGAAGGAAAGTTATGTAGGTGGGAAAGTGGAAAAGGCGAAGGACCGTGGGGCTGGCCGGGATTCGAACCCGGGACCTCTGGGATAGCAGTCAGGCGCCTTACCCCTAGACTACCGAGGCCCCCTAATGTGTGAAATGCTGCAGTATTTTTTAGATGTCAAACACCTTTTTATTACTTTCGGGGGGCGTCTTGGTTTGCACTGCGACCAATATGTAGGTACTTTCGAGTTTAAGGTTTTTGATAACGCCTTATACCATGTTCGCACTGAGCCGAAATTAGGGATTTTGAAAAGTGATTTTGAAATCATGTAGAACTGTTCGCACTGTATTGAAATGATTTCGTTTGACAGCTTTTCTAGCACTACTCATGTCTTTGTTTTTTTTCTGCCCGAATTTCACTAGCAATTCCTCTTATAGCAAAGCCCATAGCTTATTTATTTTATATATCTTGGGTTTTTGTATTTTGAAGAATGTTAAAATGTGCAAAATCAAAATTGTGTTATTAGAATGTGTCAAACTGACAAATTCACCATCAAGAGAGACGTGCTGAATTGAGCTGAATTCGGTTTTTAGGTTTGAGTATTGGATTCGACATGATTTCGTTTCGGCAAAATTACGAGGGTTGAGATGATTTTGAAACCACAAGAATACATGGGAATTCACATGATTTTGAACGTGATTTTGGGCGAAATCACCAAAATAGCCCAAATCACGTAATTTTGGCTCAGTGCGAACATGGTATTAAGCTTGATTAAGGATTCATATCCCAAATCACCTGGTGAAAGAGAAGTTGCGATTGAGGAGAGTTAATATCCTCCTCTCTATAGCCTCACAACCACAAAGAAAGTGCTCCACAAAACCGATAGCAAACATTCAATTACCAGCTCTATTAAATATGGAAGCCATTATAGATTTGCTGGCTGGTAAGCAAAATTTTTAAGAAATGGAATGGGTTCGCTAGAAAACCCACTGTTTTATATTTGTCTGAAACTTGCCGCATGGTAGTATGTACATCTCATTTCAAGTTAGAGCTTTTAAGTAAGATTAGTTGGTAGAATAGTAAGTTTTTTTGAAAGAGATAAATTTATTTTCACTTCACTAAACTGAAATTTCTTCAAATTCAAAAGGCATTTTCAAAACTTTTGTCCTGAAGCCTGTCAATCAACTTCCAACGTATTGTAACACATCTAATTCATCCTTGTTGGACACCTTCTTGGTGTCGGATATAGGAAATTAGTTTTGTAGAAAATTTTAAGCTCTCCAACGTTGATCCAGAGAAATCCACGGACCAAGAAGAGCGTTTTTAGAAGAACATATTTTTTTTTACAAAAAGTGAAATTTCAAGGAAACTTCAATATTTTGCAACAAAAATAACACAATTTTTTCAGTTGGCAAAAAGCAATAATTGTACCGAAAATGAAAGCTTGTATTGGGAAAATGCTTTCTTTCTTTCTTTTCCGTTTTTTGTTAAAAGAAACGGAACGAACAAACAGAACAGAACGGAGCTATCTGTTTCAGCCTCCAAATGACAGCAAGTGATTTAATAAGTGATTTTTACTCCAGCCTGCGTGATATGTCACGGAGTTTGAAAAGATCTATAGCGAAAGCTTTTTCCTGTATACGTTACAAAAGTTAAAAAATGAAGAGCTTTCATTATTGATTATTTAGTTCGAATCTTTCGATTTTAAAATATTTATTAAATTTGTACTAAATTTTGGAAATAATAAAGATACAACTCTAATTTTTCTGCAAGTCATATAAAAACACATAAATATGTGTTGTAGAATCATATGTTGTAGAATCGTACCTACTAAATTTTAAATGCAGTCGCTTGTGGCATTAAATGACTAGACGCTAATTTGCTTTCGACCAACTTCTTGAGACGTCGTTTACCATCCCACATTCTAACTCTAAACCTTTTATCTTTCGTCGAAGTTTTCGTCGACCCGCCTAGACCAGTCTACCCTGATACATTTTTCATATCCTTTCTACATGGGGTTAATGAATCTATTATAAAATACATGTGAAAATACTTGAATTCCACATTTATTTCGTCTAGTTTTTAAATAGTTTCCTTCTTGGGTGGGGCACATTCTTCCTCAAACCGAAATTTAGAATATCTTCAGCTTCTTTATTGTCTTTTTGGTAACATTCCATTGATCGTTCAGGTGGTCATGTATATTTTGAAGATTGTTTATTCTATTCTTATCCTACTAATCAGCTCTTATTTGGTTTTTCTTCAATCTTGTAGATATTCTGGCGCTAACTCTGGTTTGTAATAAGAGTGTACCAAAGTTTATATTTGCCCCTCTCATTGGAATAAAGCAAGCGTCTTCTATAGGGTATAGACATGACCAATTATTATTTTGGCTACTCCTTGACTTGGTGCAAACAAGAACCCTTAAACTTGTCGGAGAATACTCTATTTGTTCCCCAATCAACCCTTTAAATAGGAACGTATCAACCCTTACAAAATACCATCGGTTCTATCCTAGCGATTTTGCCACCGAAATATCCTACTGCCTCTACGACATTCTTATACCTGCAACGCCAACTTGGCTCATTCGCATCTACTAGACTACTAGACATTGCACTATGACCATTCCCGTTAAAACTAAGAAATAGAAAAGAAAAAAACGAATTTGACAAAAGTGTATCTAAAAATATTTTTAACAGCTATTAACTCTATCTTTATATAATATTATATTCCATTTACGATGAGCTTTTAAAAACATAATAATAAATCTCCACAAATCTCCAAAATATAAAATATATTGAAACCAGTTAAAATGTCACTAAAATATTTTTATTACAGTTTTGGAATTATACTATAAAAAAATTTATTGATAAAAATCAACCAACCAGAATCATTTTGTTTCTATATTTATAAATCACATGCGCCATTCTAGACAAATAAATAAAATATTCAATTTAAAATCAATTGTTTTGTTTTTTTTTAATGAAAGACTTAAATATATATTATTAATTTTATTAGTTTTAATAAACAAATTGATGTCATACGATCTTTTATGGTACGTGCTTTATAACAAATTGTTACTAATTTTTTACAAAAAAATTCTGTTTAAATAAAAAAATTAATTAAGTTTTAAAAAAAATTAAGTAAGAAATAAAACATTTTTTTTTAAGTTAAGTGAATCTCCTTCTAGACGAGCGTTTGCGTCAGTTTTAAATTAAAACAAATATGTATCTCAAAAAAAGCACGATCAAACGTCAACCAGCCATAAAATTTTATATCTTTGCTCTTCTCTAAACACAAAAAAAAACTTTTGATATAAAAATAAAACAAAAAAAAATGTTTTATCATTAGCTTAAAAATTTACAATATAAAAATAGAAGAAAAACATTTAAGAGACAAAAAGTTTAGATAAAAACAAAAAAACAAAAAACCAACAAAGATACCCCCTATAAGTTCGACGATCGCACCGAGGCTGATCGGGATTGCAATCGGTTGAGAGATATAAATAAAAAGTTTTTACTTTTTTTTTTTGTTGGATAAAATTTTTGTTATTTTTTGGATATGCTTCCAAAACTGTACATTTTTACCTGCTTAATGAGACTGAACCTAATTATTAAGACAAGAGATGAGACACGATCAGCGATGGTGAGGTGATCTGTGACAAAACTTTCGATATGAGAGAGTTTTTGAGTTAAGTGATCGTGAGGTGAGGTGAGATCTCTTTTGAGACTAGTGATATCTAGAGGATAGATGGTAAGTTAGTAAGAAATAAGAGAGTCCCCAGGTAATTCTCTGCCTAGGTAAAAGCTTTTTTTTATTAATCCGATATTGTCAAGAAAGAGTATACTTCTTTGCTGTTGGCACGATCACTATAGTAGCTTCGTGAGAATGAACCTCGCTTGATTGATAACTTTACTAGTATAGGCAACGACGAGTTGGTTTGCTCTCCAACATACTCTAGCTCAACCCGTTGAGGATATTGTAAAACGGTTCTAGTTGTATTTTACCTGTAGAACTGCATAAGATCCGCTACATATACATACATATTTATTTTTATATAAACATACATGCATATGTATAGATTTTTTTTTATTTTCATTTTTTTTTTTGAAAAACAATTTTATCTCCAATCCGTTCGCTCGTTTGTTCGTTCGGTTTTCAGCTGAGACTTGCATGAAGGCGAATGACTTGAGTCGCGGAATCCAACCGAATTTCTTTAAAGAAGTAAAAATACAAGCACCAACCAGGTGCCAGCCAGGTATTTACTCGGTCAGTCGGTCTAGAGGTGTCTTAGCTGTATATCCTCTCGCAGTCTATGTACGTCTGTCTGACTGTGTTGATACCTCCTCATATCGTGTTCAGTTTTTTTTTTATTATTTTCAAATTTATATAAATAAAAAAAAAATATTTTTCGTGTTTCATTTTTTTTGGAAAACTTTTTTTTTGCATAATTTGTTAGCATTATTTTTTTGAATAAAAAAATAAAATAAAAATAAAATATTATTAACAAGAAACTTAGTTTTTTTGATTTCCAAAAAATCTTAGAAAAAAAGTGTTGACAGACTTCGAATTTTGTGATGAATTTTGAGATTATTTGTTTACTCAAAATAAAAAATATATATATATAAATATAATTTAAAAAATAAAGTTTTCAATACATTTTCCTCTATGTTTAGTGCTCTCGGTTATTACCCTAGAAACGGTTCCGCTTTTGTAGTGCTTTAACCTTCGTTGATATTATTGCAAAAAAGAAAAAATGTATAAAAATTTCTACCCGGAAGTTTTTATTAGCTTTGTGCCAATTTTATAATGGGAAAAATTATTTAAACAAAAGATGATTCAAGTAAAGAAGAAATTAGTTTTTTTTTGTGCTATAATTAGTGATAAATTAGTGATTTTTTTTTATTTTTGAGAGAAAGAAAGAAAAAAAAGTGTTTTGAGGTAGTTTTTAATTCATTTTTTTTATTTTACTAAAATTACACTTGTTTGTAATTTTTTAATTGCTCGGAAAATTTCTTTTGTAATATAATAAGAAAAATTTAACTAGAAAATTGTGTGTTTATAGATTCTCAACTTTTTTTTGCATAATACCGAATTCAAATTCGGTTTTTTAATAATTAAAATGTTTTTAATAATCCTTATGATGAATTCATACATTTTTGGTAATAAAAAATATTAAAAATAAATATAAAAATAAATTAGTGAATTGTGCAATTATTTTGTTATTATATTTAAACTAACGAAGCAAAATAATTAAAAAAATTGATTTGCAAATATATTTTGTGACTAGAAAAAAAAACAGTGCATAAATAATACAAACAAAAAAACAAACCCTTTTTATAAAAAAAATTAACATCATCACCTCAGCATAACTATCGTCAGTTCATTAGGATTACATAAAAAACAATCAAGAGCAAACCTAATCCACCAAGATAAGAAAAAAAACATATTTCTAATTTATTGTGGTAAGTCTAAAAACTTTTTTTTAAATAAAATTTTTATCCAAAAAAATCCTTATTAAAAATGTTAAATAACAGAATAAAGCCGACAAAAATATTAATTAAAAAAAAAAACTCAAAAAATATGATTCCAAAAAATTTATTAAAAATATAATGAAATTTCCTATTATTATTGGAGCAACCAATCTATTTTCTATGTAAATTATGCATTTTTTCTTGGGGTTTTTATTAAAACCGAATTTTTTTTCCAACAAAAATCAAAAAATCGAAAGACTTAAGCGACGAACTTTAGTTTTTTCCCTCAACTTCTTCTACTATCAAACTTTTTTTTTTACCTTAAAATTGGAATTTATGAATATCGAAGACTATAACACACCTTTTCTGATTCCCCAATTGGGAATTATGGTGATTTTCTGTTTAGATAATAGATTTTTTGCGCGCCATACTTATATACTACTATACATCGAAAAAGGGTGGATGAAAACTATGTTCACAGCCGTTTTCTGACAGTGTTGAGGGCTAAGATTAAGATTTAAATTTAAATCTTTTGTTTGTTTTCATTTTCTTCGTTTGGGAGATTCTTCGATGAAATTTTTGTGAATAATTTTCAGTTTTTGCGTAATGCCTAGATTTTCTTCTTGTGACCAAAAGAAGCTATAAAGTGATTTATTGCCGGGATTAAGACTTGTTTTTGAAGATATGTATTTTTTTATATTATTTATTAGTATTTAATAAGATGATAACAAGCTTCTCTACACTGGAAATTTCCTTGGTTCTTGTTTTTGGAGTTTTAAAAGAAGAAACTAATTTTTTTTAAATTTTTCGATATTAGAAACAAAAAGGTTGAAGGTTTGTAGATATTATACAAAAAAAATTTAATTCAAGCAGCTTTGATCCACTTTGTTTTTTTCGTTTTGAACAAAATCATAACAAAAAGATTTGCATTTTCTTTTTTTGTATAAATTTTTTATTCTTTTGTTTTTCTCCTTTTTTTATGTTAACAAAAAAAATCAATTTAATTTAAATTTTTGCTTAAGCTTTAAGCTTTTTTAAAAATTAATATAATAACTTACTTATTTTCTTTGTGAAGCTGCCACAATTAAAAGATTTTCTTTCTTAAACTCGATTTTTTTGTTTAATCAGATTAAATCAAAAATAAAAAGTTATACTATTAAAGAACATCGATCTTTTGTTAGATTGTCAATAGTGTTATTTAAAATTATAATGTATAATTAAAAATGGTTTATTACTTTTTATCTTATTTTTTAAATTGATTTCAAGATTATAAAAATTTCAACATCCTGGATTTACATTGTAGGACTTTGTTCTTGAACCTTTGGATGACATATATATTTTTGTTTTTGATAATGTTTTTATTTTTCAAAATTTGGGGTTTTATTGAAATCTTTGTAAATAAATGTTATTGAAATCTTTGTAAATTATCGTAAAATTTTATAACTAAAATCTTGTAGTTGTCTTTTGTTGGTCTTCAAAAGGTGGTTGGTACTGTATGTTTCTTATCAGGCAGCTTGTTTCTTTTTTTTTAAAGGAGTATTACAAAACATTATTAGAGAGTAGTCTTAAAACAATTCTTTAGTATAAAGCATACTGTAAATTTGCCTTTTATTAAATTCTAGTTAGTATAACCTTGATGAACTTGTCTAGATATTATTAACAATCATATTATTAATAAATTGATCATCCTCTGAGGGCGTGGAGTAACATCGGCAAGCAGTTATTGTTTATTGAAATATTTTATTTTGCTTTTTGTGTTCTTGATGTGTTTTTACCTTCAATAAGATTTCCTTGTTCAGAATCAGGTGTAAAAGATTTTTTTTTGTATTTTCCTAGGTGTTGAACCAGAATGCATCTCCAAAAAAATTATCAAATATCCTAATCTACTTTAAGAAATAGAAAATTAATATAAAAGCAGAAAATTGTATTTACAGTATTTAATTTTAAGTTTTCTTCGAAAACGGTTTTGTTTATAAAAATACTTCTTTCTTAAAAATACTAGCCCTCTACAACATAGTCGAAGAATTGCACAAAATAACATAGAAGGAAATACTGCCGAAATGATTCTGTTCACTGAATTGTTGTCTGAATTGTCTACTTGCGAAAATACTGCTAAAATCTCGGTATCTGAAACAAAAACTTCCTTAAACATAGATCTTTTGTTTTCTTTTATTTATTTGAGCATACCTATGTGGAATTCCTTGGAGCCATTGGAAGTAGCCCATAAAATTAAAAGTGTCACCAGAATCAAACTCGAGTATTACTTGTGGATGGTTTGTTATAATTGCATCAATTCCATTTTTACATAGTATTGAAATTAAAGATTGTTTACAAGAATCTAGGAGAAAGTGCTTCCCAGCTCATTTCTTTACTTCTTTTCCTCTTCCAATTGGATTTTCAGCCATTATATAGCATATTTACCAATGCTCTTGGCAGATCCTTAAAAATTTGCACATCCGAGTATCCCTATTAAAGCATATCGCCAACTTAACCGAACCTACCGACGGCACTGCTCTTTGTTCATCAAGTAGTCTGGTACTGACTACAGCCCTGTTTGGCAAGGAATCACATATATTTCAGTAGGCATAGTACTCTGACGAGGCTCTCTCTCGCTAACCCTGACGGTTGCTTGTCTGACTCCGCCGGCTGCTATTAAGAATAGCGAAATCGATGCCCCGTTACACAAATTTTTGTTTTGAAGTGGGCTTCATGAAAATTTCTACTCTTTGTAGAGAACTCCTGCTACAACATACCATGGTCTCTTACTTCAGCATCTCCTCACTCTTATAAATCTATCCTGTTCTTTCGAATCCAGCGATTTACTAGACATTGCACAGACGAATACAAAAAACGAGCTTATTAGTTTGATTTATGATTTATTTGTGGAATATTGAAATTCGTCCATCTTAAAATCAACTGATGCCAACTACATTTGATGAAAAGGGTAAAACATGTGATGTATTCTTGATGCCAGATGGCCCTATAGTCTTTCTGGTTAAATTATTATCAGATTCAAAAGAAGGATACATTATTAGACTCAGTAAATCTTATCTTACCTGAATGAGTAATTGCAGTTTGGGCAACTAGGGAGAGAGTGTGTGACATGCCCAAAGATGCTTGTTTAATAATTCAAAGAAATGGTGAAAATTCAAAGAAATCTTACCTAATAAATATTCCATACGATGGGTTCCTTTATTAAATAAATCAATAAACTTAGTATTTGGGATTAAAGTGTCTGCAAATGATCTTGCAATACACGAAAAAAATTGAATTTCCTAGCGTATCTTTACTTTATTTTTTAATTTTCACAATTATACAATTTTGTTTAAATAGTATATCTTTCAAATGGCCCCTAGGTGCATGTTTCCGAGCCAGGATTCTTTTGCCAGCACAATTCCACCACAATTAGTAATCAGAAATCAGTTATGAAAATTAACCCTAATCATTGATGGAAAATTTAATGGGATGATGGGACATATGCGATGTTGGCAATATGGAGTGATTGTAATAATTTATGGAGCTTGAAACACACCCTATATTTTTGTAACGTTTTCGTAGCGATCGAGATGAGAGTAATTTTGAAACCAAACCCTGCAGCTCGCTCGAATATTTTTAATAACCAATTTAAGAATATCTGCCTTTCTTCGTCTGGTTTCAATTCGTGGCCCAATTTAACTCTTGATCAAATTTTGCTATATGTAGATACTGCTCCTGCTGATGCATATTTGTTAAGTTCGATGAAAAATCGTTTTTGGATGTGACTCAATAGCCTATCTAACTGTGATAGGTATGTCCTTTAAGTTCATTTCTGATCACCGATTCCGATCGGTTGGACCAATAAAATTAGTCTTTTGTTACGAGTGATCATAGATGACAAAAAATCAAATATTTGCTAATTGGATTCATTCTACTGGAGAAAGATTAACGTAGTAAGATGACACCTTTGTGCAAAATTCGCATGCTTTAAGTGCAAAGAGTGATAACACAAAAAAAGGCTTCATCGGCATAATATCTTACTAACATTGACATTGCAATATTCTGAAAAACAAATGCAGTTGATGGTTGTTGATAAATTAACCATAAAACCTCCCCTATTCACAAGTATTTGTAAATTAATCAAATCGCCGAGAACATAGCAAAACAAGAAAAGTGTAAAGAAACATTTCACAATTTGGAACTTTCGAAAACACCCTGCAGTTCAAAGTTTTTCCTTTTTAGAATGTGCTATTTTCTACACTTAAGACAATGTACGTTTTTTGTCCGTGAGTGATTTATAACGTTCATTCCAGATTTTGCAAGATCAATGAGTTCCCTAGTTAACAAAAAAGGGTCGACAATCTCTTTAAGTGGTAATATCTATCCCATTTGCAAAAAGTCGTTATATCTGTATTATGTTTTGTTATGTCGTTATGGATAGGTACTGTTTCTGAATTGGTCTAATAGTCGATAAGTGCTAATTAATAAGAGGGGCACCATTATTTTAGTTTATCTTTAAGTATCCTGAGAGGACTCGTTGGAATGTAGCTTAATATAATGTACATTGAAATATTCTGCCCAATGCATTTTACCGAGGTTGTTTCTTTTGATTGCAAGCTTTCTTGGAAATAATCAAGCTAATAATAACTTAGTTAAACTTTAGAACTATTAGAAATCCTAAAACCTAAATCCTAAACCTAAATAAAATTATTGGCTTTTGATTTATGTTTATTATTAATAAAAAATGTCGATCCATTTTCGATCAATATCCCTTCCACTTTGAATTTTTCTAAATAAAACATTGCCAGATCTTCAGAGTTCTAGAAAAATTATAAAAGGGTATAAATACAATCAAGCATTAGTCCATACCATTTTATAATGGCATAAAAGTGGTACTGGAGAATTGGGTCGTGGTGCAATTCTACTATACATTAGTAGTAAGCTTGATATGAAAGATAGAAAAGCAAACATACTTTAAGAGTCAGCTCGTGTATGAGGCTTATGTTTGACATCAATCTAGGATATTGTACCAGTTTGCAAATTACATATTGTCGGTTGGCTCAGATTGCGGAACATGATTATCACCAAGCCAAACTTGATCTGCAAATTATGCGGCGGCATTTCTGGAAAATCCAATAAATTCAGAAATTCAACTGGATAATTGATGACTTCATCTGGATTGGTACTTGAATCAATCAACTTCATTTGGCCAGCGATTTGACTTTGAATTTTTATGTTCAAATCGCCTACGTCCTTATGTTTCGCTGCCAAAATGGCTCGTTATCTCTAACAAACCAAGCATATGGTTTTTGTAATTAATCACCAATATTCGGGAACATTTTCGTGATCACTTTTTCTTCCGACGGAAGTTGTTAATTGATAGAAATTAGGTGAAAACGAAATGAGTCCAGTGGAAGCGTCAACCGAAATTTTTCTAATACCTGTGAGAAAAACACTTCCGGCTATTCGTCATTTTTTGAGTTGACTTTAGAGTTTTCAAGAATCTCCACTTTAGAGCAAGCGTTTATTTCATCAGCAGCTGTTAATCTGGGAAGGACAGCGTTTGCCGAAAAATGCTGCCCAGTAGAATGATCGTACCTCCAAAGAAGTCCTAATTATTGCGCAAATATTTCAACGTTCTATCGAGTTCTTCCAAGGCCCTTTGTGCGCCATCTTACACTCATTCCAAGTGTAAATCAAGAAAAAATATTCTTCCGTATCCGTAGTTGACTAATATCATCAATGTATCATGCGCTATTTTGTTCTGCCGATTTAATCTCGATCGTACAGCCGATCAGGCAGAAGTTCTTTATAGAAATCAACGCCTCGATGTGGATGTCCGCGTAAGATGGAAAACACGTTGAAATGATGACGGCAAAAGGTCATATAATTTCCGACTTTTTCCGTGTATTTTCCAAATATTTACTTTCAAGAAAAACTTGTCCTGAGAATTACCAACACAACAAAAAATATCAGCTAAATCGGTCGAGCCGTTCTCAAGTGATGCTCCCTCATACATGTTTTATATACAGGGTATATGCACTAAGTTTACAAAGCGGCCGACTTTCTTTTTTTTTATGTGAAAGACTAGAGTCACAGGAAAGGCCCTTTATACTGTTGACAATTTATTTTCTTCTTATAGAGTGCAATGTCGAACAGCAGCTCTAGTCGGGGAGGAAGGAACTGCCACAACCTTCCCGCGATATTTTTAGTTCACCTACTCTCAACCATTACTATCGCAACTTTGACATCGGAGCATCGAGAAACAACTCGCTGGAGTGTTATGCCTCCTGAAACGAGTTGAATCTCATCAACCAACCGATGACATGCGCCCTGGTGGAGCGGGGAAGGGCTAAGGAAGGCTACGACAGAAGGAATCAGGAACGTAAAGAGGGAAGAAGAAAGAAGGAAAGTTATGTAGGTGGAAAAGTGGTAGAGGCGAAGGCCCGTGGGGCTGGCCGGGATTCGAACCCGGGACCTCTGGGACAGCAGTCAGGCGCCTTACCCCTAGACTACCGAGGCCCCTAAAGGCCCAAGTTGTGGTAAGACTAACAAAAATATCCAGAGATGTTACGGACTTTACTTTTGAAGATATTGTAATCGCTAAATATATCTCTTGAACAAAGCAAACAATACTATCAACGAATTTTTAAAATAATATTGCCAACAAACTTTTATAGTCCCGCTAAATTGTTAATTTAATATTAAAATAACGCCATTTTGAATATCAAAAACCTCAGAATACAATACAATAATTTAGTTTATTTAAATATAAATAACTCACTATTAATAAAAATGTTACACAACAAATTCTGCCATTTCACAAGGATTTAAACACAATCAATTCACCATAAAATGCAATAAAAACCAACACTTAACACCTAATCCGATGTTAACAATGCTATATTCGGTGTCAATATTGTTTTAGTCATTCAGGCGGTAAATGCTAAATGATAATAAAAAAAAACAAAATTAAAAAAGAAACTTAATTAAAAAAATATGTATGTATGAATTTTGAGATTTACTTTAATCACCGTATAATTTCTGGATATATTCCAGTAACAGAGAAGTCGATAAAATCAAAAGAAAGGCATCAATAACATGTCACCGAAAAATTTGAACCGTAAATCAAAGTTATGATCATATTTCATATTTTGTTATCGCTTACGTATTACATAAAAATCAGTATTTTTCCCCGTTTTTTTTTCAAAAATAAAGCAAAAAAATACTTTTTTGTAAGGCCGCCGGATCTTTCGTTCGGTATTTGTGACAAAACATTTCAAGATTCGCGAAAATAGAGAAAAAAATGTTTAAAATATTGCAAAATTCATACTATAATAGCTCCGAGGAGATTTATTTTATTTTATTTATTTTTTGGTTTTTTTAAATATTTAAAAGTGAAATTTAAAAATTTTGTATAAAAAATATCTTGCATTGTGTGACTAAACTTTTTTGCTGCTTGTGGCATTTTTAATTAAACCAATATTTCGGGATTAAGATTCCAATACGCGAGATTCAGAAAATAAAACTAAAAAAAGCGTGTGTTTTCAAACAATGCTAGTTTGTCTCTAATCTGGCTGGTAAAAATTTTTCAAATACCGAAATTTGTCAAACGTTTGAAAGAAGGTAACTCAAAAACCAAAAAACAAGTTCTTCTGCGTGTCTCCTACATATTTTTACTACATCTTCAACAGGGCCATAAGTTACTGAAGTAGTCACGAAATGAGCCCCGAAAGAAAAGCAGCATTTCAAATGCCATCAATAAATTGTCATATGTAAACAAAAGGCCCAGGTGACAGCAGGTCGAATTTGTCCATCTCTAAAGAGGTGTTTAACGATATCTATTCCCCTCACTAGCCATTATCTATAATTTATAAAATTTATCACCATGGGTGGTCGGTCGTCCACAAAAGACACATGCACGCAGCGGCGGCGGCGGCGGCCCTGCCATTTACAATCACCTCAAAAACGAAGAATTGAAAATTCATGAAAATTGTCAAACTCTTTCTCCAACAGGTTCCGAAATGGTTAATTGTTGGCCATTTTTTATGTCGATTAATGTTTGGTGTGTGAATGTGGGTTACCTATCGGCGGTGATTATTCACCTTTGTTTGACGTAAAACGCAAAGTTTATCATTAATAAATTATTTACAGAAATTATTTTGTCGATTTTATTTATAGATTTTGCTCTTATAGAATGTGATGCCGGCGTGTTTTTGAGACTAATGATACTTAACGGGGGATTTCGGATATCAAATTTCTCGGGCTTGATTTAGTGGATGTGGATGGCAACACTGTGAATAAGAACAAGAATTTTAGGTTTTTTGTTTTTTTTTATTAAATAAATAATTCAAGGAATTTTAAATATGACGAAGCATTCGTGGGTAAAAATTATTTTCTCACACAAAAGGAGGTGTTTTTTGGCCACAATTATTCACACTTTGCAGCGGTGGTGGGTGCACACGACAAGGACTTTTGCGCCGCAGACTTCCCGTCGGCTACTGCACAGACTGTTTAGTTTGTATGAAACGAGCGACGGTATGTCTCCGCGGACTTTTTCCAGCGACTTTCTTTTGTTTCTCAGATGAAATTGTATGATCAAAAGTGGCTGCAACAAAAAGTAGTAGTAGTAAACCCACCACAGCACACTGAATAATTTCAATTCGCCTAATAATGGAAGATTAATTTGAATTGCGTTTAAGAATTTCAACCTGTTTTAGTAATGACAATTTGAGTAATTAGTGAAATGGGTACTTAATTTAGGGGGTTTCAACCTTAAAGTTTAGGTAGTTCAAGTACCTTTAGGATTTAAAGACCATTGCGAAATTTTTGTTAATGTGAATTTGACGTTCTTGCAAAGAGGTCAATAGGTGCGTCAAGGTAATTAACTTTGATAAAATCTACTATGAATATCTAGCAACACAGCGTAAAAATGCGTCTAGTTTGTTTGCCTGAACCTCTGCTCAAACTCTTTGTTTTCATTCTCCTCGCGAGTTCAAGCACCAAAAACAGGTGACAGAGGCAGCCTCTTTAAAAATTTCTTAAAAGCGGTTATTTCTATGCTTTCCAAAATCGAAGAAACAGAAATCAACGTTATGGAATATCCTGTATCATAGATCTCTTTACTCAGAATATTATGTATATATAACCTCAAATTACAAGATGACAAGGTTATAACCTCAAATTACAAGATGTTGGGCTTAAGAAAAAAACAGCTTCAAAGCCGCCATCCTAGTATATTGGAACAGCTTACGTATTGGTTTGGTGAGTCTGTTTGCTCTAGATATTTCTCAGAATAGGGTATGGCATCCTATCTGTTGGCTAAACTCGAAGCTACTGTTATATGGGTCCATTTATGAGAGATTATGTTCAGAATTTCTTCTCTGGCTGTTTAATCAACTATTGAACTCCATCACATCTATGCCGCTGTTCCCGCGGGTATTGATCTTGTCATCTGTCCCATTTCTAAACGTTTTTGTATTCATTCATAAAGCAAGAGTGCAATAAAAGCTAGTAAGCTATAATCAGCGAGATAGCACAGAGAAGAAGAAGGAGCTGCCAACACCAAAGCGATGCGATGACAGAAGAAAAGACATGGAGTCTTTGTAAAGAAGAAAGGACAAGAAAAAAGGAATGTTTTCCATGCTCGTGGGTAGTATCGAACTTCAAAACTCTGCAATGGTAGTCGGACGCGTTCATGACTAAGCACCCGAAGCAATTCTCAATTCACTCGATAGCATCATTGATGATGATACTTCCCGTTCTTTCGACTATAAAAGACCAGCAAGTGTCACACGTTGTCTTTATGACCGTGATTTTAATATCGAGTTAATCACTCTCCCCTTGCCTTTCTGTAGTAGAACAATAAAAAAAGTTTCTCGAATCACGTACATACATATATCTATTCGCAGTTCTTCGATTGTCGAATATGGACAACTGATAAAACTTTATTGTCATTATTCTAACACTTTTTCGCCACTGGAATAAACTCCCTCCGGCCTTCACTGAATTATAATCCCCGCGAGACTAGATTAAGTTCGAATTCGTCCGTGTATAGAACAACTTAAACACGGTACAATCTTGAGCAGTCAGTATTCCTGAACTTCTACAACGTGCAAGAGTTCGAACGTAGCGTTTGCCGATATCTCAACAACATTATTTTGACTCCTCATAAAACTTTTTCTCTCTCAAGCTTAGATGAAACCGGACGACTGGTATCATAAAAGGAGATTCCTATAATGCCGAACAGTTCTCTTAGTTAGTTTAGTAGAAGTATTTAATAGATATCGACGAGGTATTAAATAGATAGGACTGAAAAGTTGTCGCGATATGAAGCACTTTCAATATAAAGAAGCTTCGGATTTTGATTTTAATCTCGCAGATTTTATTATGGAGTCCCCAGAATCTTTCTCCCTCACATAAGATACAAACAGAAAGCAATTTTCTATCCAACGCGGCTGAGATATACGAATAAAGCCCCGTTTACATCCCAAAGTCAACGCGAATATGCACTTTGAAGCTCTTTTATCGCACGGCAATTTGTATGTTTTCTTCTCTGTTGCACGAAAGTTTCAGAATTTTAGTGCAACAGAGAAAAATGCATATAAATTTCTGTGCGATAAAAGAGTTTCAAAGTGCACTTTCGCGTTAACTTTGGGATGTAAACGTTTTGTTTCCCTTCGTAATTTTGTGTTACATCGTGGTGATCGGCTTGACCGCACTGGTGGTGGTGTCGCTGTATATGTGACCTCTTCGCTCTCCTCAAGAGTGCTCGGTAAGTCTAATGGCTTACAATTCGAGTTTATTGCTGTTGAGGTAAAATCTTCATATGACAAATGTGTTGTTATCAGCGTATACTGTCCTCCCAATGCCTTCAATTCCGATATCGCTAATGAGTTCTCCGATCTTGTTTCTTCTCTTTCTCACCACTATGAGAACATAATTGTTGCGGGTGACTTTAATGCTGATCTGCTCAAAATCAATCCTCGTGCGAATGCTCTTAGATATTTATTTGAGACATTGGACTTGCATATTCTAAATAATTTACCAACATTTCTTAATTGTCAAAACCCATCCTTGCTTGATGTCCTAGCTACTACCTGCACTGATGCAGTGTTAAAGCATCATCAACTTTCCCCCCCTAGCTTTCTGGACCATGACCTATTATTCCTTTCCGTTCAGTTCTCTCTTGGTGTGCTCTCCGTATCTAGTTCGTATACTTTTCGTGATTTTAGTAACATCAATGTTGATCAAATGTCTGAAGCTGCCTCCGCCATTCCTTGGGATGTTATCTATCGTACTAATTGTGTTGACGCTAAAGTTAGTTTGCTGACTCTATTTACTCAATCTCTCTTTGATCAATGTGTGCCGCTGGTCACAAGAAGCCGTAGGCCATCCTCACCCTGTCCTTGGTTTTCTAGTGAAATCCGTGACCTGATAAGTCAGCGAGAGTGCATGTACAGGCGTTATCGCAAGACTAGGATCCTTAGATATCTTAATGCCTATAAACAACTTCGCAACCTCGTCACTAGTAAAGTCAAATCACGAAAACGTAGTTTTTATGCCCGTAAGCTTGATCCCTCTTTAAACACCAAGCAACTCTGGTCCAACCTTCGCTCACTGGGCATACATGCTACTGCACCCTCCCATTTTGATATCGATGTTGACCTTCTAAATCGCTCATTCATTCAATCCCCTCCTGCTTTCCCTATCTCCCGATCTTTCTCAGTCCTTCCGCATAGTACTGATGGCTTTGCTTTCCGCTGTGTGGACTCCTCGGAAGTTTTTGAAATACTGCTCTCCATTTCATCAAGCTGCATCGGTTATGATGAAATCTCTCCACGGTTTTTCAAGCTGCTCGCCCCCTTAATTTTGAATATCATTACGCATGTTTTTAATTACTGCCTGACTACTTCTCAAGTTCCCTTGTTGTGGAAAAAAGCCATAGTGATCCCCTTACCGAAAAAATCGTCCCCTGCTGATCTCTCAGATTTCCGTCCCATTAGCATTCTTCCTTTCCTTGCTAAAGCCTTCGAGAAAACTGTTTTCATTCAAGTCCAGCGCTACCTTGAATCTAATAGCCTTATCTCTGAATATCAATCTGGTTTCCGTAAAAATCATAGTTGCGAAACAGCTATACTAAAGGTAACTACTGACATTCGCTCTGCGCTTGATAAAGGTGATGTTGCAGTATTAGTGCTTCTTGATTTTTCGAAAGCCTTCGACTCGGTGGTGCACACGATCCTGCTTTCCAAACTAAGTCAGCGCTATCGCTTCTCTTCTTCTGCTACACGGCTTTTCTCCTCTTTGCTATCTAATCGTTTTCAATGTGTTCGTCATAATAATGTTGTATCATCTCTCCTACAGGTGCCTTCTGGTGTTCCACAAGGTTCAATTCTTGGTCCTCTACTATTTTCATTATATATTAATGATCTCCCCTCTACTATTGGCCACTGCTCCTTTCATCTATATGCTGATGATCTCCAATTGTATACTTCTTGCCCTCCTTCACAGATTGATTCTTGTATTTCTGACTTGAATAGCACTCTATCTCGAATAAATGAGTGGAGTGCTCTCAATTTCCTTAAATTAAACCCTAAAAAATCACAAGTACTTGTGTTAAGTCGTAGCTCTATGCTCCCCGTCAGAATGCCACTCATTTGTCTGGATAACATACCTCTTCCTATTGTTGATCGGGTCCATAATCTTGGTATTGCTATTAATGCCAAACTAACCTGCTGTGATCAAGTTTCACTAATGCTCTCCAAAATCTATGGGACTTTACGTAAGCTCTGGCTTTATGGTAGTCTCCTATCACCCACAATTCGTTCAATGCTTGTAAAATCTCTCATTCTCCCGCACTTCCTCTATGGCTCACTTGTTTACATTGTGTATGATTCATCCTGTCGTCAACGACTTAATGTTGCATTCAATGACTGCTTACGCTTTATCTTCCACTTGAGAAGATCGGATCATGTATCATCGGTTCGGAATTCACTAATAGGCTGTAACCTCTTTTGCTTTTTCGATATTATGACACTAGCTCTTCTACATAAAGTCTTCTACGCTAAAAGCCTTTCTTACCTATCCGACTTCCTTACCCCCTTGCAAACCTCGAGATCACTTAAATTTCTTATACCATCCCATCGGTCTCGAATTGGTAGTCGTTCCTTTTTTGTGCATGCGATTAGACTCTGGAATGATCTTCCCTCCTCTTTACAAAGAATTAGCACAGTCACCACTTTCAGGAAACAAGTTTTTCTTCTCCTATCCACCTCTTCTCTATAGCTTTCCCTTCTCTCTTCTACTTTCTAATATCCAAAGTTCCCCTCTTTCTATCTACTATTGATCAACCTTGATATTCCTCTTAACTCTAGCTGTTCTCTATTCTGTTAGGTATTAAGCTTAGACTAGGTATTTTTCTTTCCATGTTAGAATTCGAACTATATTGATATTGTACTCTAAAAGATGTAAGTCTTGTGTACTTCCTTATGTATAAAATAAATTGAAATTGAAATTGAAATTGAAATTAAACGTGGTTTAAGAGTTAAAAGTACTTTTTGGTACTTTCAGGTGTATATGTGAGTACTAGCAAGAGTAGTTTTGATGGAGGAATAGTTTTGATCCTACGATTTAAAGTTAGTTTGACAGGCTGTAGTAGGATTTGATGACTGTTGGCAATAGTAGGAATATTTTAATTTGAATGTTGTTGCCGGTTGCTATTATTCAGATGAACAGTTGCACTACCTCAAGACCATGTTTTTTGGGACCAACGTATGATCATCTCACAGATGAGATCACCATGTACCGTTCTTTTTTGTTTTATTTTGCAGCTAAATCCTCGCATCTTACGTACGGTGCCGTAATAAGGGCACAAGACGTTAGCATCCATAAGAGGCATCAGACTTCAAGCAGTTTTTCGGTTAAATTTTTTCCTTTTATATTGCTGAGCATTTCTAACTTCACTTCTTGTTGATAAAGTTGGACGCTATGCAAGGCATGCTTTTTCTAATATTTTCGAAGAAGTAAAGGCAATGCAGAGTACCAGCTTCAGCGATGTTATAAGGTTGGAGATGGAGGAGATCGAGAGTAGATAGTTTATAACAGTGGTTCCCAAACTTTATTTCGTACGGAACCTTTCTACAATGTATAAAATTTGGCGGAACCCAACGATGAAAAAATAAAATAATATATGATACCTATATGTATATATTTATCCTTTAATATATTTTAAAACGTTTTTATTAGCTCGCTTTCTTGTCTGTCTGTTTGTCCGGTACATATCTTGCAATCGATTGAATACTTCCGGTTACCCACAATATGGTATACTCATTATACCGTTAGATCCATGGCGGCCGTCTCAAGAGGACGGGTTACTGTTTCTTCACGGAACAAACTTTGCAATCAATTTTTCAAATATTTCCGGATATCCTATCATGCTGAAATTTTGCGTACAGCTTTAGCTCCGATGACAATGCAATATGGTATACTAAATATGCCTTTAGATCCATGGCAGTCTCAAGAGGGCGGATTGAAATATTCTTCACAACCCCTTCGACATGGGTATCAAATGAAAGGATATTATAAGTAGAACACCATAAGCAATATAGTATACTCAATATATCGTTTGGCTCATGGCAGCCATCTAAAGAGGGCGGATTACCATTTTCTTCACAGCCCCCTCGACATGGGAATATGGAATGGCGGCCAAAATGTTACGCGGCGTGACGTAGACCAAATTTCAAGAAAGAAGGGCCACTCGCACTTTCTGATTAGCAAGAACGCGTTTAACGGCCGCCGTAGCTCCAGTGGGTCTGCGAATGTATTTGTGCCTCGGCGCTGGTGACACGGAACCCTAAAATTTTTTCGTGGAACCGTAAGGTTCCGCGGAACCCACTTTGGGAATCACTGGTTTATAAGGATATGAAAAGACCAAGTGGTCGAATTGATCCCTGGAGAGCACTGGGAGAGATGTGGGGTTTAGATTGAACATCATCCAATACAACCTTGAAAGAACCAACCACTTTAGAATAAAGTCTAGTTTGGGAATGAAATTATACCATAAAAATGTCCCGACTTTCCATTTTTATTAAAAATCCAGAACTATGCCTTTGTATCGTTCTTATGGCCTCATGGCACTTCGAAAAAGCCTTTTTTTAATATAATTTTATTATTTTCTCAAAAAATATATATATCATCATGTAGTAAGGCTACCAGTACTGCACTATCTACCAAATTTCTCTTAATAATTATGATCTCAATTGGCACGATCGTACCATATACTACTCCTATACTAACTCCGATACCCCACAAATATTAAATCATACAAAATTTTTAACCTGCACTTAATTATGGAGCAATAAATTTGAACAAAAAAATAAATTTTTTAAACTTCACAACATTACCACCATCCACCAACGAATAACGAATTACTGCCAGGGCAATTTCCTTCAGCATAATCTATCTCCACCAACACTTTAAAATTCCGTCTTACAATAAGTCTTAAAGATAAAAATTAAGAAACTCCGTGCAGATCTTAAGGCAGCACACAGGTAAGGAGAGCCTTGCGCCGGAGCCATGCCCCATGTTTATCACGACTTTTACCAATTTATGATATGGCAACCCGCAGTGCGGGGCCAATTATTGATCATTAGAAATTGGCTGACTGGTGACTAGGCTTGTCGTGTTCGGGGCTCAGTCCGGAGCTAGTCAGAGTCACCCGGTGGGGCTGCTTATCAAAGGCCCAGATCTCCCCCGGTAAATTCTCTTTTATAATGCCATGCACGCAGGTATTTTATTTTTGGAGCCGTTTTTTTATCAGTAAAAATGTTTTTTTTTTAGTTTTTGATTTTGATTTTTGATTTTACTATTCTTAGGAACAGCAGCACCTAAGCCGCAAAAACTGGTCAATGTTAATCCAATTAACTCATAACCGGCAGAGTTTTAATTCCTTTTTTTATCGACAGTTTTTTTTTTCAATGCAAATGTTTTCAGGTGTTTTTTTATTTTGTTTTTAGTCAACCAAGAAAAAAAACACACAAATTTACCAAGGTGTTAAAAATTTTTTCGAAAAAATTTCACCTGATTCATCTTTCAGTTATTTTTGCCCGGTGTTAAACCAAAAAGATAAACCCGAAGATAAATTAACTTGTTCCTGTCTTACGTAAAACAGAAAAAATTTGAAACTTTTATTGTTTTCGCTGATTATTCTCATTAAGGAGATCTCGAGAGATCGCTTATCAACAATTTCTCTACCGATGACTTTTGCACCTGAACGCATTCGTTCTCTCTTGCCTGTGCCGAATATTTATTTTTTTTCGCTAGCCTACTAGAAACAAAAAAATGTACAAGAAGAAAAAAATTAGCTTTATCTGCGCAAAATGCGGAGAGATACTTATCGGGATGATTTCGGATACACCATGGATACCGTATGAGGAGTAATTTCTGAACCCGTCCATTGCCTGCAGTTAATCTTTCCAGGTGTTTTCTTTTTGCTATTTTTTTTTTTAGCAAAAATAAATTAATGAACGTTTTATGAGTCCGTGAACTTGCGCGCGCATGTTTTAATGAGTCTCGATTTTAATTGACAAAATGGAAGAGTTATTAATTAATGTCGAACAACGAGGTGGAAAATAATATGCTTTTTTATTATTATTTAAGTATTTTCGGCTTATCTGGGAGAAGAGCGGCCTTAAAATAATTTCTAGTTGTTCCAGTTTCATATTTTTACGGAATAATTTTTTTATGATTATTTTTTTTAAAGTGATTTAGTATAGGAAATACCGGAATAACTGCTTATCTTGTTAATTTTTTGATTTAAAAATTTTTAGAGTGAAAGAGAAAACAAAAAAAAAAGTTTCGTTAAGTTTTTTTGTTTTTAAACTCAGGAATTTTTAATATTGAAATATTTCGCACAACAATTAACAGTGTATAAAAAATGTTAAATGTTAAAATGGTTCTTGCTTTGTTAAGGTAAAAATATATTCTTTTATCTTGTATGTTTTGTTTTTCCAATCAATGCAATAAAATGTTTATAGGGATTGTAAAAAATTGAAGGTCGGTTATTTACTTTATAATAAAGTATATGGAAAATAACTTAAAAGGATTTAATTCGATGAGGTTTGGTAGCAAGTTTCTGGGTTGGGTTCGCGTCGCGCATTCATCTAATTTAAGTGCCCATAAAAGGTATCAAATATCCTATTAAAGATAAATCGTAAATTATTATATGACTTTATTTCTTTTTAAATTTTGAACTTTAATTCGTTTCTTTTGGCGATTAAAATTGCATAAGAGTAAAATATCCTGTTTTCATACTTCATAAACTGCTCTTTGTTAAAAATGTTGATGTTTCTTTCGAAATCCGATGTTGTTTAAAATCGAATATCTGGATTTTAACTTAATGCTACAGGTATGTATATGTTTTTTAGATGAAGGTAAATACTTTTTAACTTATCGATTGTATTGATATGGAATCTGAAATTTGCAATTTATTATCATATACTTTCGTTTCATTAAGCCTGATTTTTAAGGCGAGAACAACTGCCCGAATTAAAGTCCAAACAAGCCGTGTGACAGCCTCGGCTCTTAATGTGCACGTGCTTAGCTTCTGAGTGTTATGAATATTGAATATTACTAGTGAATATCAATAATAATAATAACACAGAAATGTTAGCATTTTAATAATTTAAGAATAATGATTTAATTTTATTAACGTAACTAAATATTAATAAAATCAATTTCAAGATCCGAATTTTGGAAAAGGAAGTCAATTTTTATTTAATGATATACCGAGTAAAACTAAAAAATGGTATTACAACGGGCGAACACCAACCACTGGAAACCAAAAGATTTAAATGGCTGAGAACTGAGCTGTACACACACAGGCATACGACGGGCATATGAAGGCCAAGGGCATAAGATTTTCGTTATATATAATCCGGCCTTCGAATTATCAAACTAACAGACTACCAAAAAATAATTTGGACCGAACATGGCCCTAATCAATTACATTTCTTAATTTCATCCTTGCTCGGTTCCTATTAGGAAAACCGCATGTACTTTATCATTCATAATATAAGGATATCATGATCTGGACCTGACTTCTTCTTGAGAAGGCAAACATATAGTGGCATGCCTTAGCATTGCCTGATCAGGACCTAATATATGCTTGGGTTTTGCCTCAGCTAAATTTTAGTTGGGCATGAGATTTACGGAAGCCAGATTGGAATTTATAGAAAGAAGTTATAGAAAGAAATTAGATATTACAAAACTTGGATAAAAAGAATTGTAGCCCAGATCTTACGGATGCCAAAGTGGATGACATCGGCTTAGAACCAGACCTTGTCGAAGGAACTGTTGCGAAAGACCATACGAAAAAAAATAGATTGTCGACAGTACAAATGGACTTTCCCTAAGCCTCTAGTCTGTCACATAAAAAAAAGCTGGATCGAGCCTATATAACCAAAGAAGTATGTATGTAAGTGGAACACAGCTCGTCGGGTCCCTTGGGGGTTTCAGTCAAGTGCACGTTTGGCTAAATTTCCGTTTTTGCGTCGCAAGGTGTGGCCAATCCAATTCCATTTCCTTCGTCTGAATTCTTCATTTATCCTTACTTAGCCGGCACGGCGCCCTGAGTCGCCTGGGTCCTTTATCTCGTATCTCGTTTACAAGTTTTCTCTTCCATTTCTTCGTTTCCTGTTGTGATTAAAGCCAAGGTAGACTGTTTTATCGATTACTTCTAGGCAGGGTCGTACCTGACCTGCATTCATTGCGTGTACAGCATGCAGGCGGGTAAAATAATATCGGCTAATTGCAACGGAAAGTACGACGAATACGGATAAGTGCACAATATTCAGACTGCGCAATACCAAGAACACCTATTCATCTGCAAGACCAAGCCTTGCATAAGACCAAGCCTTGCAAGTCCGCCATATATTGCAAGGTTTTATTTAATTATGTTCCGCATTACAATGTGCACATGTATTGGTAAACGTTTAGAATTGAGGCACCAGCACAAAACGCTTCAAAATTGTTTGGAAGTATTCAGAGTGATTTTTGAGTGATCCAATAGTAAGTACAAGGCGAGGGAAACATCGAACTGGGGTTCTAGGCAAAAAGCAGAATGATTTAACAATTTTGGTTCACACAGGTCGGCGGCGGCGACGAATGGAGGAGGATAAATATTCAATTTGTCAGCACTCAAAAATCACTCTGAACACCTAAAATTTTTTTGGAGCGATTTTGGTCTGAACTCCCAATTTTAAAAATTTTCATTTTCTTTTTATAATGTTTCTTTGGAGGCTGCCACATGCTCTGGCAGGCATGCAACCATATATTCAGACAAGCCCTGCTTCTAGGTTGTGTTCTTCCATAGTTATATTTCTTTCCATACCTTCCAGCTCTGTACTATTGCATCACCTTTGACATCTTTTCGTTGGTGTTCATGCCTACCTATGTCCTTTACCGACTCTTTTATTTCGGCGTAAGCTTCTTTTATTGCCAAAAAGACTTTCCCAGGATGCTCACATCATCTACATATCCAATTAATTGTGCGGAGTGTGCTGATATTGGTAGATACACTTCTCTGGACTGACCTTTATCACTCTTTCTAGGGCGAGGTTCAAGAGTATTGAGGCCATTCTAACTACTTGCCTAAGACCTTCCCAGTGGGAAAATATAGAAGCTGTTCTCGATAAGCAGTAAAGAATTGCTTCCACATCGTATCCTTTGGAAGGTGTTAGGAAGATTTTAGTTTTCTGTTCAACAGACAAATTTTTTTTCAAGTAAATAAAAAACGAGCTGTATGAGCCTTATACAGGAAACTTCTTTGACACATATTTTTGGGCGCTCAGTGTACTCCTTAAAAGTTATCGACAAAGCTATCGAGATTCCATTGAGCTACTCAGGAAGCTGTCGGGAAAAAAATGCAGCGCTTCCTCCCAATGTCATACAATTATAAAAAAGATATGATGTGGGATACGGAGAGGAAGGGCTCCTAAGCTTCAAAAGAAGACTTCGTCATGTCTTACAGTAGGCTTCCGCACCCTAGTGGGTTGTCGTACTTAAATGCTTGTGTTAGTAAAAAATAATACAGATTTAAGTCGCACTTGTGCACAATGGTATCAATTAAATGGTACTACAATTTTGGAAAGATTTTTTAAATATTATGTAAATTAATATTTGTAGGATCTATGGGAACCATTTGTTTAGTTTCCAAAGTTTTTGTGCAAAAATTCATATATATTTTTAGTTTAATTTAAAAAAATATCTGGCCTATTCTTGAACATAGCCTTCTTACTTATTATTATTTTCTTCATCAAGGTGTGGTATTAGCCAAAAATCGCGAATCCATTATATAATATACCCATGACCCTTTATTGTATAAATCTTTATAAAAAAAATTTTCACAAACAATGATTAGTTGAGGAAAGAAATGATGGAATCACTAATTAAGAAGAATACTTCATTATGTCTTCCATAAATATTATTTGAATAAAAACTAAAAAAAATAGGCATCAACAAAAAACAAAAAAATAACAAAAAATTCCAAATCATTGCACCATTTTACTATAAGATATAAAATTTAAATAAGTGGGTGAAACTAGAGTCTCCTCCAATCTGTTATTTTGTATCTAGTCGTCTATTTTTTGCTGCTGTGTTGTGTATGCTAACATTTTAATATCCGGTTTATATATCTAAACACTCAGTTAGAAACATGATCTCCTTAAATATCACATTAATATCCGAAATGGATCGTAAATTAAATAATTTTGGTCATCAAAACCTTTAGAGGTGGTACATCAACTCCTACACAAAAATGTCTATCGCACTAATTCCGACTGAAATGAAGATTAGCAGAAAAAAAGTTAAAAACTAAAAACCCGAAAAAAAGCAGATCTTGGGTTGTATATCAAAAATATTTTTCTTCTTTTTTTTATCGTGGCCATAAAATAAAGTTAATTGCCCCGAAAGTTGACTTAATTAGAGCATTTTTTATCGTCGTAATATTTCTGTGCTGTGCTCTGCACTGCCCGCATCAAACCTACCAAAACGACTTTTGATGCATTCGCCAGATATCCAGCAGCGTGTGTACCGCGCCGCGCATAGAGAAACAGAGAAAAATCGCGAATTTTACCTGCCGCAAAAAAAGGTAAAAATAAAAAAACCGAAGAAAAAAATCCGCACAAAAAGCGATGATAACTACCGGACAAGTTCCACACAGATTACTAAAAAGTTGGGAATTTCCAGAGGGTTCTGACATACTTTGGATCCCCCCGACGCCCGATCTAGAGCTAGATATCTGCAGTGGGTCCCGGGTGTGCTGGATCCAGCCGGTGAGGAGCTCCCCAAAAACTGCCGAAAATCTCTGCGCATTTCCCGTAATCTTATGCTGGATGGATGGATGGATGGACGCGGTCCCGTGGGGGCCAAATGCAGAGCGCACGCGCAAGAAGCCTCCTTTGGCCCGAAATGAAAGCTTCGGAAAGTTTCTATCCGCCGGTGACTCGTCTTCAGCCAAGCTAGCAGATTGCCGCTAGCGGGCATCGAACCTGGGATCTTCATCCTAGATGGGCACCTCTATGCTGCTGCTGCCTGCTGATCAGTTCGCGCATGCGTGTTGGTGTGTGTTTGTGTGCAAAATGTCTTCCATGCTTTTTTGGGCGAAATTTTTTTTCGCGATGCTCTTTTAAGTGCCTAATTTTTTGCGAGTGTAGAAAGATCACGATTTGGTTTCCACGTTGCGGTATCTCTTTTCTGAAAATGAATTTTTAGCCCCGTCTGGTCGCCCCATAGACCCAAACTAGGCAATGGTCATCCATCCATTCACGGCTGAATCCAATTTTCTTCTAAGGTCGACAAAAAAAACAATAAAATAAAAAAAACTCGACTTCTAGAGCAGACAGGTAATGTTCAGGTATTCCAGAGGTTGATTGTTTCAGTTTGGTTAATTGATTTTTTTTCACCGTGTAATTCGACGGGATGACAAGGTACGAGCGAGCTGTGCTGAGTGTTTTTAATTACCAAAATGCTAATTGGAAGCGATTTTCCAGTCAAATTCTTCTATAGACGGTAGACGACTCGGGCAGGTGTCAGTTATCGTTGAGATGGGAGTGGCCCGTGAAAATTTTTGCAATTAAAAGTGAAAAAGTTTTTTTTTTAATAAATTTTACAAAAAAAAAATTAATAAAACGAGCGGGAGAAATTTTCAAAATATTAACTAAAAATTTGTTTTAAAATTTTTACAAGAAATCAATCAGATGAAAATGAATATGTTAAAGGTTAAGTGTTGCCTTGCCGTTGTTATACAACCTAGACAGGTGACTAGTCTGTTATTATGAAAACAAAGAAACGCGAAATTTTTGTTTGTTTTACCTCAAAAATTTTTAATTTTCTGTTTCACTGTTGTCGTGATTTCGTGTAAGTGGAATTTAGCAAATCCATTTTTTTAATCTTCAATGTTTGTAGAAGTTGATTACCTTCCGTGACTTCGGTGTCTGCTCTAGGGTCACTGGTTTAACTAACTTCGAAAAGCTTGCAAAAAACAAACAGTTTTGATAAATTACTTAATTTTTGGAAAATAATTGAAATTTTCGGCTGTCATGTCAAAAATGTTGCAAAAGTATAAGCCACATATCGTGGATATACATTTAAGTGTTCTGTCTATCAACAAATACCTTGTTAAAATTTGATATATGGAACTAGTTTTTTTTTTTAATTTTCTTATGAAGAAAAAAAATATATTTTGCAAAAAAAAATATTTCCAATTCACCTGTTAAAAACTTTTTTTTTAATAATTAAAAATTATTAATTTATTTCAAACCTACCTAAACGCATTATTGGCCCCTTTATATAAATTTTAACTTTAAATTTAATTCATCACATATTTTAAAGGAAGTTTGCCCGGCAACCAAATTTTTGTTAAGACCTGTTTTTGTAGATCGTTAATTTTGGTCGGACCGATTTTTTTGGAACCAAGGTTAACGAAATTGATTTGTTTATTTTTTTTATATATATTTTTATTCTTCTATAAAATTAGTGAAATAAATATAATTACAAAGAATGTGACAGGTAAAGGCTGTTTGAAGAGTGTTTTTTGGAAATGAGTGGCCAATTAAATAAATTAATGGAAATGCGTACCGGTGGGCAGGTGTAGTTGATTTATATTGATATATATAAATATTTTTGTGACAAAACTCACACAAAAATATGTACATAATTATATATGTATATATACTACGGATCTATAGTATTTTCATTTTGTATGACAACAGGTGTGGCATGCAAAGTTCAACCCTTTCGCATTCAAGATTCATAACTTTACAAGCCAAATTCATATTGCAATTAAAAATTCATCCTTCTGCAAGGAATTTTTAGTGATTTTTAAAGTATATTCCTATTTGTGCCTAATGTAGGGAATTTAAAGTATACAAATTTACGACAAACTTTACCTTGCCTATAAAAGTTTCACAATAACCAAGCACAACCAGTTTGCAACCAAAATGACACCTTTGTCCACAGACGACCACACCTGATTTGGGATTAATCGGTATTCTGTGCCCATATCATTTTTAGTCATACCCATCAAAAATTAGCCGGACTACTAAACTTTGACACGTACAAGGGCAACCATGCAACTGAAATTGCTTGCGACCGGCAAGAATAGTCGCACGCGACGAGTTGCAAACTAGTTTCAAATCGGTGTCGTTTCTGTCGACCCCACTGACATATAGAATGGACAGCTCATGAGGAATTTTTCATAGCACCAATTTGTTCCATAGGCTACAAACCTTTTTTCACTCCATGTAAACACCTTTGTCACTTTCACTTTTGAAATTTACATTTTTTTAAATACGTACTTAAAACATTAAAATAACACAAATATTTTGTTCAAAAAAATTAATAAACACTATTTTCACCTTTTCACCTTTTAAAATGCCTTTTTTTCATTAATTTCCAAATTTTATGTGTATCTGATTTAAGTTCTTAACGCCTGTTTTAGCAACTGACATTCTGTATGTCAAAATCCGGGGGTCTATGGGGAAAAGAGCAAAAGATATAAACATCACTAGTGCAAAAGGGAAAATATAAAATCAGGTCTGATTTTACTTCTGAGTGCTTCTGTCAGTTTGGGGGTCTATGGATGAGTGCGACAACTATACTTTTGGGTGCCATCGATTTGTATGGAATAATTTCAGATGAGCAGTCCATTATTATATGTCAGTGGTCGACCTTTGTGTGGATTCCCACTTTCGTACCCGGAACATGGTCGCGTATGCAACTAGGATTGTAAATCAGTCGACTCGTGTACAAAGGGCCTTAAAGCAACAAAGTCATTGTTTCATTGGTTTTGGGTGTAAGTCGCACAATCTTGTTGGAACCATATATTATCCACAATAATAGCAACCCATATGATGTGCTCGGTGTAGGTATAGGCTATTGTGCATATACCCTACTAACAGAAAACATCATCGGCCTTCTGGACGAAGGCAAGAGGTGGATAGTTGAAAACCACTAGGTTTGAACGCAGCTAATAATTTCTCTGATAAATGTTTTTCTTCTAGCCAGACCAGACAAGGACATTCACTGAGACAGAATCGACGTCTCGTCGCATTCCACGCAGAGTCGGAATTATATTTCCAAAGACAAGGACCAACGTCCTCCATACCCCTCCCTCGAAAGCTTGTATACAGCCTCGTTGTCGCCGATGTCACAGTGTCCGTGGACCTGACAGAGCTAGACCCTATTTTTCGTGGTCAGGCTCTTGAGTACATCAAAGTATCCTGAAGCTACAGTACTAGAACTCATAGTATTTAAATAAGTATCAAAAATTGCGCCAAAGTTATAGGGTTGGGCCGCTTGTAGATTTTGACAAAGGACCCTCGATGGTGTTTTTGCCTTTTGCATTAGTTTTTCTTAAATCAATGATGTACTTATTGAATAGTGGCAAACACCGTTATCCATCGTAATCTGTGAATTCTTTAGGGAAAAGAAAACAAGGACATTTTTGAGAGTCAGTCTCCCGAAAGCCTCACGACTACACACCACACCGTCTGTAATCTCGGGGTTTGAGAAGGAGAAACAATGCCAATGGTCCACTGACGACCGCTAGCTAGAAAAGCTGTGATTTTCATCCTGTTTCGTTTGCAAATTGTTGGTGCATCAGGTTTTCTCCGACGATCTTTATCTGGAAACCCGGAGTCAAACGGTAACACGCCAACTATAGGCCATTCCTACACGAGCTTCCAAAATTAGGACTAAAGGATTTAAATACACCTTAAGGCGAAAATCTTGCAATGGTCCCGTGTTTCCTGAAGGGTAGGTTTTCGTGAAAAAAGTTTGAAACAAAAGTTACTCAGAAGCGAAGGGAAGGTGGAATCGAAATATCTGATCGTTGCATATAATCACTCACATGGAAGGCTCCAAGCTGCTCATTTTCATACACTGTAGATCGCCAATGTACAATGATCTGATCCGAAGGAAGCAGTGATGATCGTGGGACGGGTCTCTCAAGGGTTTTTTGACCCACAGAAACCCCTAACCCTAATGTGAAAATATGGGTCACGAGGGAGCGTGGAGAATTGAGTTACAACCTGATGCAGTTTCTGTGCCCACATGAGTAGGGTAGGAAATATCTTCTCCGCTTCCCTGGGTGTGGGCCCCTAATTTTGTTTGCAGACAAGGAGAATTTTGGAAAAACGTTCTATGAAATTTTTTTCTTACACTAAATAGTTTGGACAAATTGATCACGTGTTTTGGTCATCTAAAAGACTAAACACTGAAAACAGACTAAAGTTACAAAATAAATAATTTAAAATTAAGTTTAATTAAACAAAATAAAATAAAATAAACTACAGGTAGCGATCACCTGTAACTGTTACAGCATTCTAGTGGCAATCTTTAAAGAATGGCTCTATATGCTGCCGCGAGCCCAAATACCGCAAAAACATAGACAATGTATGAAGGTGTAGTGGTTGCTAATGTCCCAATTGAGGATTTTACATGCCCATGATTTTACATATTTATTAATAAAGCTAAAGTTGAAATGTGCCTCGTCAGTCTCGATGATTTGTTTCTAAAAATATTGATCGTCTATAGAGTTGTAAAACTCCCTGTTGGTTAGGTGCTCCAATTGTTATCGACTACCATCCATCAACAACTGAATTGACAAATGACAGCCATATCAAAATGCAGGTCCAGCTAAATCGACTGATACTTAAAGCGGACCTTGTAGAACCCCGGTACTTATTTTATATGTCAAATCTAATTTTGGGTTTAGTCAACACATAATCTTGATTTATACTGATTTCATTGAATATTGTAAACTGCAATATTCATTTCCTGCAATTTTTTTCTTTTTGTTCAAATGTATTTAACACAGTCTTAAAACTCTCAAAAACCCTTAATTTTCTGCTAACTATTACAATTCTGTATATAACTCACTAAAAAATTCGCAAATAACACCAGAAACACGATAGTTATCAAAATATTATCACAATTTCCGCACATTTCGTCGTAATGATAATTCATTTAAAATCGAGCAAACAGTCCAACCCAAAATCAGGACAAAACAAAAATCTTCTGCGTGATGAAGATAATAACCGAAGAAAAATTTCTTCAGTCCAAATCTCCCCACGCCGAGCACTTCGTGTCTAAAAGTCTTTTGTATTGGACGACTACCTACGATTTTCACAGATTGTGGTCCAAGATACCTGAAGAAAGCATTTTTTCCTTAATCTTCTACACAGTCAAACTATCAAGTGTCACACAGTACAACAAAAAAGCGTGATTTTTTGGCAGCACGCATGTCACATAAAGTTAAGAACGATAAGCGCATGCGCAGGTAACTTCGGTGGTAAGAAATCATGTTTTGTTGTGGTTTAAGTGACAAAAACCCTCCTTTTGTGTTATACAAAGATAAAAGAAGAAAAAAACGCACACAAAACTAAACAAAGAAACAAGAATTCGTCCTTGCTACCGTTTCAATTCGACCTTCTCGAAAACAACTTTTCTCACGGTATCATTCATTCCCGCGCCTCCATTAAATTTTCATGTCAGGTAGCCTGTGCTCACCTGTTTCGGCACCTGGTGCCACCTGAAAAGAAGTGAAGAATTTCAAGTGATTGTTTGCGGTTGTAATTCAAGCATTCGGGTACATTCGTCAATTCGTTCTTTTTTTTCTGCTTTTCTTTTTCACCGTGCCGCGGCGTACAGAAGAGATTTTTTAAAGACCGCGCTTTTACAAGAGCGTTCCCTATGGACGACGCGGCCGGCGACAATCTCGCCGCCAGAATGTGGAACTAATTTTTTCCCACATTCTGCTTGCTTTATGCCTTATGCAGATGTACAAATATTGATTCGGGCCGTTCAGGTGTAGCGCCCGGCCGATTATGTCAATATTTACCTTTTCAATAATTCAGAATTATCCAAAGTTGATAGGCGAGTGATATTTATCCCCTGATACCAGCCAGAAAATTTGTGACACCTCTTATGCCTGTAGGTAGATATCCGTAAGTTTATGAATATTGGCCGGCGGGCCTCGCCAGATCTGCGGCCCGGGACTCTCTGGGTGTACCTACGCCAACCTCAATATTTTTGAGCCAAAGGTAACCCGGTGCAGCAGCTCGAAAATTAATTTACGGTAATTGTTGGTGGTAACTCACGTCACTTTAAGGTGAATTTGCACCTTTGGGTTCTCGGTTATGTTTCTCCTGTTTGTTATGCAAATCTGCACAGGTTGCCCGAGCTTACTTCGAGCCACCAAAGGTAAAGTCTCACCTTGTATGGTCGTTTCTGAGAATATTGTTCGTTCCTTTTTTTCTGTTCATTTTGCAGCTTTGTTTGTTTATTTGGACTTTTGTTGCTTTCATTTTGAGCAACTTTTTGTGTCGTGTAAAATCTTTCGATCAACACCGCGCAAACAAACTGCACTAAACTGAATTCAATTCGTTTTTCATTTTTTTTATATATGCATGTATATTGTGCTCGTTTTTATTGTAAAATCGGCGAGCTGCTGGTGTATGGGTCGCAGTCGGGCTCTATGGAAGGCTGCAAATAAATTTGCAAGTGAAACATTCTCGCTTGGAGGTGCATTTACGCGATAATTGTTCAATAGAAGCGTGAGAAAATCTCGATTTTATACAGTCAGAGGGGGACTAAATGTTATGCCATTTAATTGGACTCTATAGAGACATGTTCGTTACTTTTGGCGGATTTTTTCCAAACCCAATAGCCACAGGCATGACAAATATAATTTGGCGGAGAGTAATTGAAAGTCTACTGGTGTTTAACTGAAGCAAGAGTGGGTGTTTTATAGTTCATGTATGGCATAAATGTTGGATGTTGTTTGGTCGTTTGTTTCGTTTTTTTTCTGGTTTTGGTGCAACATTCCAAATGTAATTGCTTTTCAGAGTACAATTTCCGTGTTTATAAACACTTTTAAAGTAGGATTAACTGACAACAACTTTAAGAAAATTTACAACAAAAACATGTTCGACCACTACATGGTGTTTCTCTTAACTTAAAGACATAATAACATGACAATATTTGCAATTTTACACGAACGCTCCGTCTGCGATCGTACTTCAATACAATTGCGTTTAAAGTATCAGTAGTCTTGTAAATTTTCATGGAGTATGCATCTAATCACGATGAAACAAAATGTTGTCCAACAATCTAAAGATCTCCTACTTTAATTGTTTTATGTCAATGCGTTAAGTGTTTAGGGAGATGATTGGATCGTTTCAGTAAGTCCCCTGGAGCAAAGGTCTCGTGAATCATGTCCAACTTTATTGACAGGGACATCCAACTCATTCTGGACTAGTTTCGTGTTCAACGTATCTAAAGGAAATACTGTCTAATCTATGCTAAAATCTGGGACGAACTTCCTTCCAATTCTAGGTGTCACCCTTTGTATCACCGGTCCGTCTTGTCGGACTCATCATTGCGCCATCAATGTATATGTAGAATTAAGCTTTGTTCGAAGGAAGGAATAAAGAAAGAACAGAATATGCGATGAATCTTGCTCTTATCCTGCATAGCAGCCGTTTGAGCCTGACTCGCAATTGTCTGCTCACCATCTGACAAAGGCTATCACGCTGGCAATACCATACCATCTGACTGACGGTAAATACCCACCGACATAACGATTTTTGTTAGTTTTCCTGCAGGTGCCATTCAGTTTGCGGCCCGATGCGTGTTGATATTGGGCCTCAAGGCGATAAACCCTCAGGCCACGGCCTGCAAGTGGTATGCATGTGAAAGACTGAATGGGGCCTTTATATTAACGTTCAAGCGAACTGTGTCCCGCGCGGCTGCGTTATCGTATATTTCTTACGTAGTGTGTTCATCTGTGATGTAGATGAAGGGCTGCCTTTAGTGGTTGTTTGGTCGAGTGTGACGGATGCTTAGAGCCATCCTGTGGAATTTTTGTGCTTTCTACCAAACCTATCTAGTCAGCTCTACATCGGTCCACTAACTCCGGGCGCATCAATTAAGTAATGAGCTTTTGTATTGGCTTGGCTGGCTATGAAAATTCCAATACTACATCAGTGTGTATGTTCTAAGCTCTTGTCTTGCAGGCCTTTAGGATCGGTAAGCTATTAGTGGTCTCTAGATAAACCCCTGCTCCGACGCCCTTTGACGTTTTGAAGCCGTGGGTGAAAATTCGTACATCGAACTTCCACCGGAGATCTCCGTTTCTCCACTATCTTCCTTGGGAGCAGTTTGACGGAGAGGTCCTTCCTAAAGGTCAATCTAGGGGAAGGTAGTCTGTTGTTGTAAAAACCATACCCTCAGGTAGCAAATTCAAAATGTTGCTAAGTCCGTAGAGTTTTGAGGACCAGGCCCCGGAATCCGTTGGAAGCTTTCGTGGGGCATGTCCTCATGGCCCCTACTGTTGCCTTTCTCTGGACCCCTCCCAGCTTTATGATGTTATAGGCCCTGCTCTGCCCTAGCCACCATACTAGCAACCCATAAGTGAGAATTGGGCGTACCACAGCTGTGTACATACACAGGACCATCTTTGGCTTGAGACTACATCTTTTAGCAAAAGCCTTTTTACAGGCGTAGATGGCTATACAGACTTTCTTTACCCATTCGTAGAGGTTCGTCTGTCAGTTGAGTTTAGGATCCAGTATTAGACCCAGAAATTTCACTCTGGAGAATAAGGTGAGTATGCCCCTCCAACCTGAGGAGATTGAAGGTGGGAATTTTCGTTATCCCTGTAAAAAAGCATCACCTCAGTTTTCCCGGATTGACTGTCGGACCGCAGCCTGTTGCTAACTTTATTTAGGCATCCTTGTTTTGCTTTTGTCACATTACATCTACCGAATAGCGGCCTTTTCTAGTGTTTTAAGCACGAAGGAGGCCAGGCTAATTGGCCTATAGTCCTTCGCGGTTTCGTGTGGGGCGTGCCATCACAGATATTCCTGCGTGTGACCTAGTGGCACGCGTGTCATAGTTTGCCGACCACTGCTCTAGGACATTTCCTAAGTTCACTTACCTCGCTCCCTGGGTCTGCAGACTGGTCTATTTCACGAGAAACTTCTGGGCGGTTAATTTAGTACAAATTAAATTGTGTTTCTTCAAGGAAAAACTTAAAAATAATAAAGTAAGAATTAAAAATAACGCGACGTATTATTTATAGTTTAAAAAAGCATATTAGATTTGTGATACTACAAACTGTTGGAGGCAATAGTCAATGAAAATACCTACTCAGTTTCAAAATTGAAATAAGGTTGTTAATTTTGATTTTTAAAATCAATTATTAATGAATTTTCTCTAAAACTTTTGAAAAACTATCTGTTATCACATATCAAATAAAAACTCGCCGTCCTTGAAGCCGTCATTTCAATCTATGCCAAAGTGATCACATGAGCTGCATACAACAAAGCCAGCAATAAAATGGAGCAAAAAAACCGAACACGTTTGAATTTCACTAAAAAGATGCGCTAAAAATCTTCATTTTAGTACCATTCCAACATGCATCTATCGAACATACACACATAGGTACTAAATTCCCGCGCGATACTATAAACGTAAATCTTTACCGTGCGCCAACCTACGCCATCACAAATTCCTCCAAAATCAAATAAAATTTTTATAATGACGTCAAATTTAAAATTAACAATAAATCTGGAAAATAATAAAAGAATTAAATGAATCACACTGTTTTCATTTTGGTTTTATTTTTACCTTTAGAAAACAGCCCGCAGTTATTTTCCTAGTAATTACGGAAATATTTATGACTGAAAACCAATTAAGGAAATTAAAATTCGTTTTAGCTCATTTCTTTTCAGCGTTTTACTGCCGTCAATAAAGCTGCAGCAGCTCCGCAAGTGAAAAAATTTTCACGCGTCAGAATCGTAAACTGAATGAAACAATCCAATCCGCGCCGAGCCGAGCTTAGAACTCTCAACTCAATCTCGAAGACGCGCGGCCTCAAACGTCTTTGGGATTAATTAAGGAGAAAACCTGCCGATCGCGTTTATATCGGAGTCAATTGCAGATTGTGCGATAAAATAATAAATTAATTTAAAATTGAAATTCTATTTTTTTTAAAAATAGAAAAGTTTTTTTAATTGTTTTGATTGAAGTCGATTGCTCCTCGGGCACTGAACATACTTTTAAGTAGGGGAATTGATCCGTATTGGTTTCATTGGCTGAAATAATAAAACAATTTGTGTAAGGTATTAAAGTAATAATACGATTAGTCACATTTTTGCTTTTCAAGTTTGGTCTAAGACTAGGTTAAACCCGTCGGAATGTGCTATCGAAACTTGATAGTTGCCCCATTCTTGGGGTAACCAATCTTTCATGTCATAAGTCATGACATGGGCCAATGTCTAGTAATAATGTTGTGCCGAAGGAACGAATCGATTAAAAAGAAGAATCGATTCTTTTGGGTACTTAAACGAAATTGCGGTGAACTCTCAAGCGTTTGAAAATTTAGAAATTCGGAAATACTCACTGTAAACGAATGTCCCACAGTTGAGACTAGGCCAGTGGGCAGGAACAGTACCGGCTTTAGGGGTGGGCGAACCCGATCATTTATCTAGATGTCTTCAGAATCGTCATGCAAAATTGCAGAATATGGTGCAAATAATTGAACACATAACTCTTCATTTTGTGTTTCCATTTTACTGGACAAAATTTGTTCAGATCTTCAGGCCCGGATTAACGATAAATACACACACAGCCAGATTTTTTCACTTTTCCTGGACTGCAAGAGCCAGGTGAGTGTGTGCGTGTGGTGACACTCGGCCTTAAGGCAAGAACCTTTCAGGCCACGGCTTGCCAACGGCCAGTATGTGAATGAATGAATGGGGAATATTTATATCAAGGTTCGGAAAAACGGTGTACGCGGCGGACGGTAGCGTATATATTGCTTCTGTAGTGTGTGCGTCTGTGAACTCTGATAAATATGGATCAAAGTAGCGCATGCCTCTTTAACAGTCGCGCATTAATATGAGAGGGCATGCCAACGCGATGGTCGCTTGTGGCGTGTCAGATCTTCTCGCATGTCACCAACTGGCACGCATGCCCAGTGTTGCCAGATACCCCGCATTTCCGCCGTTTGTAACACATTTTTTTAGCTCAATCCACAATCCGCAATAACTAATGCGGATTCCGCATTTTCAGTTTTTGAATTCAATGAAAAAAACAACATAAAAAACAAATTTTACCACAACGTCTAATTAGCAAATAAAACAAATAAACGAGCAAAACTGATTAGTGCTTTAGAAAATACCTTCATTATTTCTTCTTCTTCTTCTTTGATCCGATAGCTGGCGGTCCGAGCGGGACCTCCCCGCAACGGATACGCCGCTGTCAGTGTCTCTGGGTCTCGAACTATATTCACGATTCGTTTCCATTCTTGCCGGTTTTTGGCGACTTCTCGAGCCTCGGTAACTGATAACCGTTGATTGTTTAGGACACCCTCGATATTCTTTAGCCAGGTTTTCTTCGGTGCGGAGCGCTGCATTCTCCAGCCTGCGGAGCGTTCTCGCTAGAGATGTTTACGTGGCAAGAGGTCTTCATCCATCCATTCGGCAAACATGTCCAAAGCACCGTAGTCGAAGTTTTTGCGTTTCTTCTTTGATCAGTGTCTGCTGATCGCATTTTTGTGTGACTGTCTCGTTTCGAAGGCGAGAGCATAGTGAGACACCGAGGACCTGTCTCAAGCATCGAATTTGGAAGACCTCGAGCTTCTTAGCGTCCAGTTTGAGCAGGGTCCACGTTTCAGATCCATAAAGAAGAATCGGAAGGATCAAGGTTCGTTAAAGGCGGACTTCGTCGGCGCTATCGTCGGCGAACATTAAGTCGTTTATGAAGTGGTTGTCGTCGTATAGAACTTCGAGTCATCCATCGAATGCTTCATGCATAATTGCGTCGATCACAACATTGAAAAGAAGTGGCGAAGCGACGTGTCCCTGTCGGACACCCGTTTGAATCGGGAACTCCTCGGGTAAGTCACTTCGAATGCGAACGCTGTTAATTGTATTTTTTAAATAGTCCGCATTTTTTTGGTACATTTCGCAATTTCAAACACACTAATCCTCAATCCCTTATTGCAGGTCTGGCAACACTGCCCGTACCATAGGTTGCTTGCCGCTGGATTGCAAAATTCGGTGTTCAGTCAAAGATTAATTTAAGTTGCATATAAATAATGAAGAGTTACTTCCAAAGCGTTGCAAGAATAAGTAAAGGGAAATTTTCGCCCTTACATGTAGTGATATCGACATCTACTCCCAAAAAGTTCAATCTACTCCTCTTTATCGGTCAAAATACTCCACCGTTAACCCTGAAAACCCCCGTTCCTAAGCCACTGACCTCATAACTAGATCCACAGTTCCAGTTTTTTAAAGGTAAGTTTAGTCTTTACTAAAATATCAAGTAGACCCCAGTGGTTTCTTAGGTATTTAGTTCAACTTTAAGTACTTAAATAGATAAGCTAAAAGCTTTATTTTAAAACACACTCAAACATATCTAAGTTCCGCATTCTTCTGTCAGTGCGTTTTTCTTGAAAGGAGGTGCAGAAAAGTTGTAATAGGTGTCAACATAATCATGATAAAGCAAATTTCTTTCTTGATAAAATATCAGCAAGTCATAATACTTAACAACTTCATCATATAAGTGATTATATTGTCTACACTAATGATGCTGGTTTAATCTCTCTAATTTGCTGCTGGTATGGAAAATACTGTCTGCAGTGGTGAAGTTACTTAATATCCATTTATGTTATACTAGTGTAAAAATTTATTGGAAAATTATTACTTATTTTTATTAGAACTAATATTTTAAATTTTTGAAATTATGCTTTCATAAAATGGTTTTTCCTTCTTCTTTTTGTGGATTTTATATTGCAAAATTTTTTTACTATCAACATTCCTTCGAAAATGTGTTTTCTTCTTAGCTGTTTACCTTCGGACTTGAAATACAACATTAGAGGCTTAAAAATATTTAACGATAACATTTTCAAGGTCAAATATCTAATAAATCAATAAATCAACATAAAGTTATTAAAGGTTTTGAGTTTCATAGCAGAAAAGTAGCGACGTTTTAGAAAGATTTTAAATTTTATTAAGTGGGATAAAAGTTAATTTTTCAACTATAAAATATTCAAGATTATATTAAAAGGAGATGTTTTATTAAAAAAAATTGTTGTTCGAGGTTCTTCGTTGGTATTAATGGATTTTATTTAGGGAAAGATGTTCGTAAATTGTATTGATAAAATTTCCTGTAAGCTCATGTAGCTGTAGTGAGTTACCATGCGTAATTTGAGATTCATCTGTCACTTAGTGTGTTTACAGAAATTGTATATGTTAACCATGCTTTTAAGTGCTCCGATTCTGCCTTAAATTTTGTATTGCACAGGGAATATTGTGTGCCGCTGATAATATTGCAGAAAGCCTAGGATGAATCATGCATGCCAACAGTAGGTACAGACCATTTCCGAATGACGAAAACATCGGCAAAATTAATGGTCAAAGATGGTTGTATCAGTTTTAGAGGGAGTGTTGGCTGAAGAGATTAAACATTTCTGTTAAGTTCGCTGAAAAATTCAATAAAGAGCAGCGAAATCAAGTCGTTGATGATATGACTTGCAAGGCATCTAGGTATCCGATTTTCAACCAAGCATCATAGAAAAGCATCATAATTGACTACCAGATATAGATGTTTACTACAGTAGGTACAGCCACCAGTCCTGTTGTCGCTAATGCCTAATCTCCAATGAGAAAACCAACCACGAACCAACCACGTACCAGTAGGCTGAATTTGCTGACAAAATGTGTTCACACACATTTCTATCACTGTAGATGTGAATTGTCAGAAATGTCTGTTTTGTTATTATTATTACTAGACTCGACTTTTCTGTTGTCATATTTTTTGGCGGGATATTGCAAATAAAATTTAACGTCATTTGTGCATTGATTTTGATTGATTTTTGACATTTTTTGTACCAAATTGCCCGCAGAATTTCATCTGGCAACTCAAATGGTTTAACTAACACATACGAAAAGTTAACCCATGTCGACTAAAACACGAGCGAGACGGATAATTCAATTTACAATGGGAAGGAATAGGAAGCAGCATTTTGGTTGGTTGGTTCGTGGTTGGTTTTGCCATTGGAGATTAGGCATAAGAAGTCGAAGTTGTCAGGTCGCGCAAAGTTCCCAACATTTCAACTTTGTTCGCGCGACACTAGCAACGGTAAACTGATCAGATTTTCACCTATAGAAAATCGATGCCTATCTGCTATAGGCTAAAGAAAAAACTCTAGAGTTTCAAAAATCAATTCAACACCTCTCCCTAGAGTTTAAAGCCGCATATGATGACATAGCCAGAGCAGAACTCTACAAAGCCATGCGAAAATTCGGCATCCCCAACAAACTGTCAAGAATATGAAGGTTGACCATGACCAATATGACAAGCCAAGTAAAGGTATCCGGAACACTGTCCTGACCAATCAACATCTATAATGGACTCCGACAAGGGGAAGGTCTGGCCTGCTTCCTTTTTGCCCTGGCGTTGGAGAAAGTGATCCGAGACTCGGGCGTTACATCAAGGGGCACAATCCTCCACAAACCCCTACAATTACTGGCTTATGCAGACGACGTTGACGTCATTGGCAGAACAACAACAGTTGTACACGAAATTTAACTCAGATTGAGTAGCCGGCAGAAAATCTGGGACTTCACATCAACGAAAGCAAAACAAAGAACATAGTGGCCTCGTCTACAAGAACACCTAACATTGGATCCATAATCAAGGTAGAGGAACACGAATTTGAAGTGGTAAAATCATTTACCTACCTTGGGTCAATAGTAGCAGTCGACAATAGCATGGAACCAGAAATACGCGCACGACTGCTAAAAGCCCACAAAGCTTACTATAGTCTGCAAAAGCTCTTTAAATCCAAGCATCTAACCATAACGTCTAAACTTTTTCTATATAAGACGATGGTCCTACTGGGTTCTCACATATGCGTCCGAAACGTGGGTGCTTAGCAAAAAACACTCAAATCTCTTGGTCGTGTTCTAGAGCAAAATACTACGGAGGATTGTTGGCCCTGTATGTGAGGAAGGACGATTCCCGAGACTACAATGATGAGATCTACGAGCGCTATCGCGACATAGATGTTGTGAAGAAAATAAAGCTCGGTAGGCCCCGGTGGACAGGGCATCTAGCTCGTATGGGTGAAGATGAGCCTGCTAGGAAAGTTCTCTCCGGAAAGTCCTATGGTGTGCGACAGCGAGGGAGACCCAACTTTCGCTGAAAGGATGTCAAAATTAGCGATGCCAAAATGGATTATGTCGGCTCAGAATCGGGACCGGTGGTGGAGAGAAACGTTGCAAGAGGCCAGGACCGGATCCCAGTTGTAGAGCCGTTAAATAAGAAGAAGAAAAGTTATATCAATTTTGAAAGACACTATTTAAAATTCAGGACTTGACTTATAACAATTAACCGCACCCCGCCCCCCCGCCCCGGAAAATATTTCTTGATACGCCACTATTTTAGCTTATACATATATTTAAGTACTTAAGGTTGAACTAAATACCTAAAAACCACTAGGGTCTACTTGATATTTTAGTAAAGAGTAGACTTACCTTAAAAAAACTGGAACTGTGTATCTAATTAAGAGGTTGATACAATTTCTACTTAGAGTACTGATGACCTACATCTGGATATAATTACTGCCTCGATCTACATTTATATATATATAGAAAAAAAAATGAAAGCAAAAGATAATCCGACACTTACAGATGGCTTTTCACTCTTTATTTTTCGAAATTATCCGAATCGCCGCCTTATTAATTTGTAATCACTATTACCGCCTCGCTTCTATCTTCAAAATTACCTGAAAAGTCGCTAACCAAAAAAAAAAAATGAAAAAAAAAAAAATAGAATCTAGAGCTACTCACACCATAACTAAAGCCGAAATTTTTTTCTTAATTTCAGGAATTTCCTCGGTCCTCATCATTACATCATCCCTTCGGCATCGGCACCAGGTAAGTCTACGCCTCAGATCTTAAGCGATGTCTTAATGATTCCGATTCTATCTGGGCTATCTTAAAGTCACAAGACAAAGTTTCATCCACATATATTTTTTTTTGGTTAAATTCGGATAAAAAAAAACCACCAAAAGGCCAGCATTGTCCGAAACTAGTATCTGATGATGACGACGGACAACACACAACCAACCACACTCTCAAAAAAAAAAAAAAAAAAAAAACAAATCCACAAAAAGTGGCTTTAAGTTGTCCAACTATTCGGCCGTAACGGTACTGCGAATCAAGCAGCCAATTAAAGAGTCCGAGTCCACCGATTAATTTGCTCTCTGCCACGGCATTTTTTGCCTTAGTTTTATCCATGTCTTATCCAGTTGGTCCATAGATTGAATACCTGCAGCCAGCACCTCGCCAGCGCCTCTTCCGCAAGGCTCACAGAAGAAATTTCGTCGCAAAAAACCAAAACCAAATCCAAAAAAAAATAATGATAATATTCCGATGGGGGAACCTGGCCGATGCTTTTATCCGTGAATCTTGAGGAGACAGATAAGAGCTGCCACAAGCAATTTGCATACCAACATTTGACTCACCTGTCAGCGTGTGTGAAACCAATCAGACAGAAGATCTGTTGGTCAACAGCAACGAAGACACCCGCATGCTAGGGGCTATTGGGCAAAGACCGACCGGTGAAGCAGGTGAAATCGTCTTTTTTGTGGCATCACACACTCGTGTTTCACCTGGGAGCTTTCTTGGACTTTTCAGCCGCACAGCCACTGGCTAACATTCGTGTCAAACCGCATACTCTACGGTGGGTGATTTCTACTTCTTTTATTTTTCTCTATTTTTTTTTTTTTTTGCAAACAATACGCCCTTTTCCAATTTGCAAGGTAACCCTTTAAGACTTCCCAAGAATCTAGCCTTAAATCTCCATCTCTGCACCCGGAAATCCATGATCTGAATTGGCCATCTCTCCCACCTGGGCAGGTGGTTAATTGCTTTTCTAATATACCGTACTGTTCAATCTTTCTTTTACACGGGCCATAATGCCCAGAGAGATTCCTTCCGCGGGACCGACAATGACGGCGGCGATATTAAATTTAATGAAAGCCAGCATAAGGGGGAAATTGAAAGAAAATTGGAATGCGGACCATAACATTTGGAAGCGGTTTTACTCAAAAATTCTATTTAGGCAATTCGTAATTCCCCGGTAGATGGTGTGGGTCAAAATTGCCCGTATTCCTGCTGTCGATCTGCTGCCACCATTAGAACCCCTTAATCAAGAAACTTTGGACAAGGTTATACGGTTGTAATGCCATGTCTAATCTGGAATTTGGTCCTATCGAAGATCAACTTTTGTTGAAACGGGTGCAGTCAAAATATCAGTCAACAACAATTGTGACATTGGGTATAGGCATTTGGTCAATTAGTACGCACCTAGGTAAGAGGTGAAAAATTACACAAATATAAGTGAAAATCGTTCATCGCGGTCGGAATTTGGGGCAACCTCGATTGTAAGATACCGGAACATGGTGACCAATCAATATCGCAAAGTCGATTATTGTGCCGTTGTCGTTCTGTGCAGATCGTTTTGCAGAGTTTGCATAAAATTACAAATAATTGCTGCTAAGTCAGCCGTAATGTGTGGGGGTGGGTAGGTAGCTGGTACCCAAACCTCTACATTACCATAAGCTATCATGAGATATTTTGAAAATGAAACACCTTTCTCGTCTTGTACAATACACCTGATGCTCTCAACTCTTTAGATAGAGTTTTTCGTATCACTTCGTTAGGTGAAAAAAATTTGCAACTTGATAACCTAAGAGTTAAGGCGCTCGACTTGCATCCCAGTGGCTCGTGGTTCGAGTCCTTTCTGCGACATGGTCCTTTGCCTTTCCTTTTCTCGATAACTTTCTTTTTTCTTGTTTTCCCTTTTTACTAAAATTCCTTGCCCTTATCCCGTGTTCTGTGGAAGCTATCTCCTGTTCGATCACTGAAGTCAGCGTCCTGTCGTGGTAGTATTGGATGGGGGAAGTTGTTGTCCGACTTTGCAGTCAATGATAGAACCGTGGTGGTACCAGAGTGCCCAATTTGGATGCGGCCAGTAAAACTCAGCGTACAACTACATGTAAACGCCCTGTGCGTGAGCCCCCTTTGAAATGCTCGAGCTCATCCCAGTTTCTCAGAATTTTGTCTACTTTTTATGGCCTTAAAATTTTCAATTTGTTTGCCAGGGTTTCTTAGAATTTCTGATAGTTTTTCTAATCGTCGGGATTTTCTGAAATTTAAAGAGGACGACTTTTCAATAGTTTTTTAGCATGTCGCAAAATATTTCACTTGAGGGTTTCCCGAATATTTTCAGGTTTGGGGAGTTTTCTACCATTTGTGATAAAATTTACATTTACATGAATTGCACATTACATTTATTACATTAATTATTAGTCAAAACGAATTATTACTCTGATTATTTACATAAAACTTATATCTAATCTTATTAATAATAATAATAGTGTTACCCTTCAACACAAAAGGCGCACTTCTATGGTAGGGAAACAAATTTGCGATTTTTCGAAAATTCCAACAGGATTTCTTTTTCAATTGTGCCTTAAGTTTTCTAAATGAGTTCCCCAATTATAAACCGATCTTACAAGAAATGGCAGCAATGTTAAAAACAAAAGAACATAGTTTATTACTCCAAAAGTAATGAATCGATCTTGTTGTAATTTTTGTCGGGGCTACATAGACACCATCTTAAAAAATTGTCAGCCCTCTATGTGCAGTTTTATTCAAGTAAACAAAGAGTGAAAATAACATGATTTGAAAACTTTGGGAGGTTTTTACAAGATCACACTTGGACCTAGGGACTAGGGACCTAGTAGGGTTTATTTTTTAGATAATTTTATAGGGAAGAGCTTCCTCAATGCGCATGGTATACTAAAAGTTAGCAGGAACGGAGATATTGAAAGAAATGTAAAAATTGCATATTTTATTCACAATAAGTTATTCGGCCAACCAAATTGTGGGCAAACTTAGGGTGTTAAACTACATCCTAAAACGCAGCGACTCCAATAATAATCTCGCCAATGGGCCAAAATAGCCATAAAAATGCCTCGCCGACTAGTCTACTAGTAAAGGCTCAAACAGAACCAATCCGTTGCGTCCGTTTTTAAAAGTTGGAAATTTGACATTTCCATAAACTTTTCATGAGACGAACGGAGCGGTAGCGACAATCAAGCGGACATAATGTTAAGAAGAACAAAGGAAAGCCGTGTGGAGCGGACGGAACGGATGGGTCCTGTTTGAGCCTTAAGACTTAAAAATTGATATTTAAATATAGTCCAGGAGCGCGTTCAAAAACCTTACTATAGTTAAACACGAGGTTAGCTGTGGTTATGCTACATCACTTCACTTAACCACGAAAGTTTATGTTTAACCATGGAGGTTTTTGAACGCGCACCGTGGTTAACTACGTGGTAAGGAAAATTTAAAATTTTTTCCCATAAAATAGTGTCGGCTATTTGCCGCAATTATTTCCAATAATTATTTATTTAAAATAATCTCACAAATCCCACTTTGATTTGTTCATTATTAACATTAAAACAAATGTCAAAAAATTGTTTTTATTCTTCTTCTTCTTAACTCCCGAGCATGGTTAAAATTTAACTACACCATGGTTAACCACGGGAGTTGTTGAACGCCAAAAAGTTATGCTCGTGGTTATGTTGTAGTTAACCACGGAGTTTTTGAACGACAAAAGTTTACCATAGTTAACCATGGTTAACCATAGTAAGGTTTTTGAACGCGCTCCAGGAGGGATAGCGAAAAAGTTCAAATAAATGATTTTTTGACGTTATAATTAAGAGAAATATCGTAGTAATTCAATGAATGTATTTTGGATAAAATTTTGTTCAAGGGAACAGGTGGAAACAAGTTTTTTCACGTTTTAGGTACGAATAAATTTTGTTTTGGAAAACAAAAAATAGGACATAATTATGCTAAAGACGATAAATATGAGTTTTAGAGAATTGAAATCGATCAACAGATTTTATTATTATTATTATTAATAAGATTAGATATAAGTTTTATGTAAATAATCAGAGTAATAATTCGTTTTGACTAATAATTAATGTAATAAATGTAATGTGCAATTCATGTAAATGTAAATTTTATCACAAATGGTAGAAAACTCCCCAAACCTGAAAATATTCGGGAAACCCTCAAGTGAAATATTTTGCGACATGCTAAAAAACTATTGAAAAGTCGTCCTCTTTAAATTTCAGAAAATCCCGACGATTAGAAAAACTATCAGAAATTCTAAGAAACCCTGGCAAACAAATTGAAAATTTTAAGGCCATAAAAAGTAGACAAAATTCTGAGAAACTGGGATGAGCTCGAGCATTTCAAAGGGGGCTGACGCACAGGGCGTTTACATGTAGTTGTACGCTGAGTTTTACTGGCCGCATCCAAATTGGGCACTCTGGGTGGTACCATAGGGGGTTGCAGGTTAGTTTCTGCTCGAGTGAACAAATTTTGTGCTCCTTTTTTGCTTTGCTTCCAAATACTTGTACTCGGTTAAAGCTGTTAATAGCTTTCAAAAATTGTGTGGTCTTTGAAGAGGAGTTCAGAATTGTCGAAGATGGTTTACAAAATTTTATTGGGGTGACTTTTCTTTGAAAGATGAATTTTATACCTCGGCTTCACCTGCCGAATTGCGAAAGTTCGAGGAAATTGATCAACTTTAAAATGGCACTAAGGTCATACAATTTCCACATATTCAACTGAGGATAAAGCAGACCTCAATTTTTTCAACTGGACTCGAATTGAAGTTAAACGTAAAAGCTCGCTTAAAAGAGAGTTATCAACTGGAGCAAGCCTATCTATTTTCTTGCAAAAAGCAACAACAATTTCAAACGCGAGGTAGACATGAACTGGACTTTATCCGGTGAAGCCAGTTATGTGGTGGTGTTTTGAAGAGAGAGATTCAACGTCAATAAAAGAGTTTGATCATAATGGTGTAACCACAATTGGGGCGACAGGCGAAACTATCGTCGCAGCTACTGTCAAACACATTTATAATACACAATTCTTATGAAGTTGCCCAAAAATGTACCACAACGATGGCGATGAGCACGACCACTCTATTTAAGTCAGATAAATTTCTAATTCGTAGCCGTCATTTGTCAAAGTTGTTTTGTGATTTTTATTTTTCGACATGGAAGGATGGTATAGATTTTTTCAATCGTCGTGACATTCCGCGCATCTACCCCAGCAAAGCTCTTAAAAATTTTTAAAAGTTCGGACCCAGCTTTATTTAGCTCCTCCCATCAAACAACTTGCTGCCATTTAATCAGTCACGACTGCGTATTGCTAGAGGGAGGTGTATTTTTCTGGGGCTTCAATGATTATTTAAAAAAATTACCAATTACACAGCCCCACAAAAAAAAGGTTCAGACCTGGGGGTCTCACTAGGCTTATGTTTTCGGGGTCGCTGAATCTGAATATGAGGTCTATATAGCTCTAACGGGTCTAGGATTAGCCATAACCTCAAAAAATAAGCCTTAAAACTCCCCCTCCTAGACCCGATAGAGCTATATAGACCTCATATTCAGATTCAGCGACCCCGAAAACATAGTAATAGTAAGCCTAGTGAGACCCCCAGGTCTGAAACTTTTTTTTTGTGGGGCTGTATTATGAATGAAAAACGTCCCTTTTTATATATTTTGTTATTTTAAGGTTTTTGTATTTTACACATTTGCTACAGAAATAATTTGTAGCATTTCTACTAAAAAAATACGAAATTTGTGTTTTTATCACTTTGATTACGAGATTGTTGACGTTTCCTGCCAGTCGCATACGCGCTTCTGCCCGGGGAGGTTGTGTTGCTTGCGACTGCGGGGAACTGTCGGTTTATGAATGAAAACGCTCATTTATTCAAAGGAATTTTTTTCAGCATTTTTTTTTAAATTATTTTAAATTTAGAAATGAGAAATATTTCGCATAATTAAAGTAAAATTATGCTTATTATGTTGAATAAACTGCCTTTGTTGAGCAGGGGCTTTACATGTATTTATAAGCTCTGCTCAACACATAGAAAGATAAATTAACTTTATTCATTCGGCATGCGCGCATCCCTTCCCAAATTATTTTGTTGAGTTCTTTCAGTGTTTGTTGCCGTTTTAACTAAAAAGCGGGGAAATGATAGCACAATATTTATAAAATTTGGCAACGAGGTGCGCAGAACTGCTCAAATTTTTTGTGTCACGGCGTTTGAAAAAATCTATACATTATTATAAGCAGTTCATATGGCGGCTTATAAATACATGTGTACTATATGCTGAGTTGAAATGATTTTTATTACTTCTTTTAGCCGCAAAAGGAAAAAAAACGATGAAAAATTTAGTGATTGTAGCTAGCGTCATCGCCGTAAATGTGTTCACACGACTACTCGTCGCCTATTATGGTTATGCAGTTACTAAGACATCGAATGCGACAGGGAACACCAGGCAATAAATTAGAGTTTGGTTTGTTGGGTCCTGCACTGCATTTTTGTGATCTTACACTATCAGAATATTGTCTTGTTAAGTAGCTACAAAACTTTGTTGGTCGAAATGAGTACGACTATCTCACTCCAAAAGCGAAAACTTTTTCTATAGAGCATGGGCTGATCCAGGAATTCTTTCTGGGTGGGCCACAAGAGGCACGTGGTATAATTTTTGGGATTAAAAATAAAATAAATTTCAGCTGTCGAAATAAGGTGATAAGTAAGTGCAAATTTTTACAAAAGTTAAAATCGTTGTGTAAAATATGCAGGGTGTTCCTGGAGGTATGTTGAATATAATTACTGATAAACCACCTTATTTTTCGATAGTTGCATGTTTTCGCCGTGAAAACGAAAGCCTGCTACAATTTTTACCGATTTCTAATCATATCAATCGTACATTAAGAAAATAGTTGTGATCCCAAGAGATACCGTAGCCTCAGCGTCATATTGTCGAAGGCCAAAATAGCTTCTGTTAGTAACGTTTATTTTCCTTCAGATCTCCGTTGTCCCGCCACTGTCAGCTTACAATACTGTTCCAAGATACGTAAATTCTTTAACTGTTTCTATATTATATGCATATATTGTAATGTTTCCTCTTGGAGTTGTGTATCTTTTGGAAGTACAAAGGTATTTAGTTTTTGCTTCATTGATAAGTAATCTGATTCTTTTCGCAGCTGTTTCCAGTTTAATGAAGGCTTTTTTCGCACTTGCAAAAGACCTACCTGTTAGAGCGATATCATTAGCGTAAGCCATTGTCTGTGTTCACTTGTTAAAGATGGATCTTGTCGTTACTACCCCAGCGTCTCTTACCATACATATGTTCTTCTCCAAAACTACATAATGTTGAAAACTAGGCATGACAGCTTCTCAGGGCTCTCTGTGATGTGAAACTTTCTGAAAGGTTTCGTTCAATTCTTACTCTGCATCGTACTACCTTGACAGTAGTTTTTGTTACTTAGATTAGATGCTTTAGAAACCGGAAGCCCTACATAGTTTTAAATAGCTCCTCACACTTGACGCTGTCATATGCTTGCTTGAAGTCTTTAAAAATTACGTGAATATTGATGTTGAACTCCCATGATTTTTCCATAATTCTTCTTAAAGTGGAAATATGGTTTGCAGTGAACCTATCTGGTCGAAAGTCACATATGCCTTTTACGATTGGTAGAAGTATTTTGTACAAAATAGTGGACAATATTTTATACGCTAAGCTGAGGAGGGTTATTCCTCTATACTTCTCACATACGAGTTGATCTGCTTTTTTATGCAGGGGCATATCACACCTTTCGTCCATTCAAGTGGGACCTTTTTCTGACGCCAGATCGATTCTATAAACTTGTGGAATCCATTTCTTAATTCTTGGCCCCCATATTTTCACATTTCAATTGATATGCTATCTTTTCCTGGAGCTTCATTGTTTTTAAGGTTCGTCATAGCTTCTTGTATGTCGTCCATTGTAGGCACCCCACTTTCATTAGCAGAACTCGTATCACTAACGTTATCGGCTGGTGCATTTCTATCATCACGCGAATCATAGGTTTGTTACATTCGTCGCATTCTTTTAAGATATGCCCCAACAAGAATGGTGGGTCTAGTTTTTAAGTATTTGGTTTAAAATCAATCAAGGTCATCCAAGGTCACCGATAAAAAACCCATATTCACATTATTAAAATACTTTTGTCGGTAAATTTTCCTTAACTATCTTAAGTCCCATTCACTAATGACGTCTATTCAGATAATTGGATGCAACATAATCTGTAAGATACATATACAAAGTTATGAATATGCAATAAGCCTACCGTATTCCTCCCATTAATTAAAATCCTTTACTAAAAACAAGAAAAAACCATTAAAACAATCTATAAAACGTAGAACTCCCAATCACTCGCCTAATAACTAGAAGAAAGTTGCCCCAACAAGTATCAAAATTAATAATGGAACAGATAGGGTATCCATACCACGTGCAAACTGCGCGCAAGTAACATCCGCAATCAAAATTAGCATTCGTAGCCGGGATTAAAATTACCCGTAAAACGAATCCATCCATAAAATGAACAATCAACAGAAGAAAATGGGAATCCTCTGCAGTCCTCAGTCAGATGTGCGCTAGTACGCCATTAAGGAAAAAACTCGTTTTCTTGAAAACATCTTTTATTTGTTTTTATTTGTTTTTTTTTTTTGTTGTGAAAAAGTCCAACAAAGTTGCCACCAAGATAAGATAGACGCACAACAAGTAACCGTGCCGCGCATCCAACGTACTAATTCAAAACTATCAGGAGAGCCGAGCATAATGACGTAAACCTGTTTCCTAGCCGAAGCCTCCTAGGAAGAATGCACACTGGCACACAGTTCGGCCCATTGACCCAGTTCTTGCAGCCCATCTCTTTTCGCTAGGTTCATCCAATTTCGTCCTACAAATTCGTTCTGCCACTCCGTTTGCGCGATCTTAAATCAACTCGCAAGACGCGCAAAGATCTCTGGCTTAAGGCTAGCCTAAAGCTAGTCACTACATCCGCTACAGTGCGCTGCGCGCGTTGATACCTTTTTGCTGTACCAGCACCGATCGCATCAGGTCTTCCGCGGACGATAGAGGACTTGAAAATTATGCGATTATGCGCATGCGGATTTACTTTGGATTTACTTGAGCCGTTGTTGTTGTTGGCTGAGCTGCCGCTTCTGCTTCTAGGCTGCGCGGTTGTTTTCTTTTCTAGCCGCCTGCGCGTACCCACCTGGTTCTTCCAGGTGTCATGCTTCCACACACTTTCATTTTCCAGTAAGGTGAAAGAAAAAGAACAAAAATCTTCGTCGTCACGACACGACCGGAGCGCAATAGTACCGCGCGCTGGCCGCTAAATGGGGAAAAAAAGTGGAGCTCCGGGCTAAACTGCAGAAAACCTGAAACTGAAACGATTTAATGCAGATAGACTCCGGGGGCCTCCAGCCAAGCTCTCTGCGCTATCAGTCCGCAGCTCCAGCTCGTCTATTTCACGGCGCGTTGGTTTCGGGTGCCCGAGTGTCGGATGGAGATGGAATGTGGAGCCTCTAATGGAGCAGTAAAGTGCTATACACGCAAAATGGTCTACCTTGCATCCCGCGCGCCAGTGTATCAGACGCGGCCCGGGGAGCTTTGATATGCCGGCACGGCACGGCTTCCCTCCGCCAATATCTGTTCGCTTCGCGGCTACCTTTGGCTTGGCATTTCTGAATCTGAAACTGAAATACGCGCTTTTCTGTCGTTCGGTATAGTCCAACTTTTCAGTGGTGGGTGATAACTGGAAACTGCGAAAAAATATATTTGAAGCGATTTCAAACTGAAACTGGTTCAACAAGTTCGTTATGAGTTGCCATTTTTATGTGCACTTTTTATATATACAAATCCACGACGGTTATTGCCGTCGATTGCAACTAAGCACCGGGGCAGCTCTAAACGGGCGAAATTAATACTTTCAGGTTTTCAAAACACATAATTTCGATAAGTCCGTAATGAGTTTTTATAGATGCAGATGCCATGGCTTTAATCTCTCGGGGATAAATCAAAACCGACTACGGCCGTGCACCGAACTAGGAGCCGCGCGCCGATCAGTTCCTAACGCTTGAGTGACATTGAAGCCCCGAACCCGGAACTCTGTTGCAATTTGTTTCATACAATTTCGTCAATTAATTTTCTTTTGTTTTTTATTCAGAATTTTTCGAAGAAATTAATCCGTTGATTGCGAACAGCTTTGCGAGAGAGATAAGCCCGGAATTTTCGGCGGTAGTTTTTTTGTTGCGCAGTTTGCGGGGCGGGCGTCGCGTCGTTTTGTTAATTCTGTAACGCGGATGCGTTTTCGGCATTATTTATGGATTAAACGTGTGAAGTTGTACACAAAAGCAGGCAAACATTCATTTTAAATCAATTAAACTGGATTCGGGATTATAAATTGTTTAGAGGTTGTTTTTTAGTGGTCTATTAACGATTTTTACGAGTTTGGATTTGTAGATTTTCATCAACTGAGTCTTGTTAGGGGTTTTGCTATGCTGTCAAGCAACAACGTCGGCATTACATTGGGACAGGCCAGAATTACTTGTTATAAATCGGTTGCGAGCCAACTAAAATATTTAAAAAGGTATAAAAATATTTTGAAATTATATTTAACTGCTTTATAAAACACGATTAATATTAGTACCATATAACTTCTGGAATTTTTGTACTTACTTTACTGGTGTATAATTTTGATTATCCCAATATTTCCATGTTGGGGGAAACAAGGTCATCCTGTGGTTATATGATCGACATTACCCTAACGCATATTTTGTAGTTTAAAATACGTTTATGATCGTAGCTTACTGCTTGCTAAATCCATAGTTTACAACGAGTGTATTGAGAAAAGCCCTAATTAATCCACTAAAACGATGCTATTTTTCACAGAGCTAACACACTGTTTCAAGTCAGCACGATTATTGTGGCAATATTCCAGGATTAGTTTACTATTGATTAGGGTACAAGTAAATGATAGTAGTTATGGTCTAGTACATGTTTGACTTTTATTATCAAACATGAAGAGAAGAATCAGAGTATTGTAACTAGCGAAATTCTTTGGTATATTAAATAAGGAAAAATACCGGTAACAGAATCGAACCCTCTGGAACACCAGCGAGGATAGTGTGCGATTAGTATTCGTCATTATTTAACATTACCTTGAGGCTATATTCAACCATTCTTTAACACTAAATTAAGATCAATAGATTGAGGTTTGACTAGTAGAATCAAGTGTTATGCTTTGTGAAAGACTTTAAAAACAGTCCGACAAAATTTATCGAAATTATGAGGTATCGTATCGAGCAACGTTAGACTACGGACTCAAACGATGATAAGTCCGCATTGCATTTACTTTCTACTATTGTTACCTCGTTGTGATAGAACAGAACCATATGAATTACTTCGATAAGCATATCCGGTCTAATGCTTTTCTGTGGTTTTATACAGCTCCTCGGTTGTTTCTTTTCCTGATTTTTTTTTTCGCTATTTCAGCTTTTTCTTTTACTCCACCTTAGTGCAGACAGACTCTTCTTTCCGGCTCTTTCCGCTCTCCGAGGAACCTCGTCCATCTTAACTGGGCGTTCTATCTATCTCTATCTGGGCTTTTGTTCGTGAGGTTGCTTCGCCACTTTCTGGGCCCGTTTTATCCTTCCTCGTCCCTCATGGGTCTTGAAATAGGTTGCCCTCATTCTCCTCACCAAGTCTAAGAAAGCGTGGACGATGCTTTCCGGACATTTACCCCGTCCATGAGCTCTTTTATTAGACTTCCCAGTTTCTGTTAAGCGATTTTTTCTTTCTTTAGCGCCGGCACCTCACTGAAGGAACGGAGGTTATTACTTAACCTACTTACCTTTTTTAACTCGCTCATGTTTCCAGGGAGCTGCTCTTCTAGCGTACCTGTTGCATGATACGATCTTCTGGCCGTTTTTTGGGGGGCGATCTTGCCACCTTCGCGGATCTTCCAAACACCTCTTTCTCTTCTTTGTTGGGCGCCATGAGTATTTTGCTAGTTCAGACTGACTCTAGGCACTTATTGCCAGTTTCCAGCCATACGCCGGAGTCCACCGCCTACTCCGACATTCAGGCATGCATTCCTACCTCGAGTTTATTATATTTTTTTGTACTGATCCTGTTTTTGTAGGTTGGTCTACTCACTGACGAAAGACTGTGGAGTAGGATAAGTTATGGGCAACATGGACTGTATTAACAATTGAGGAGCAAGGTTTGCAAGACAACGTTCTACAACGCATTGTCAAGATTGAACCCGTGTGAAGGATTTGTCACTCTATCTCACCCCTAACTTGGCCTATTGTAATACACCCATATTTGTAGACCAGAGCAATAGAATTACATTTAATTGGCCCATAGAAGTTCCATGATTATACATAGTAGGAAAGGGTAGGTCCATCGTCCCAGAGCCTCTATATCAGCACAGGGAATTATACAACAGGGTTTCCCCTCCCCCAGGTGCCCAGAGGAGATCGTTAAACGACAGTGCAAAAACTGCCGTGCAGTGCTTGACACGATAACTTTACATCTTGGCTTTCTCTGTTTCGAAAAGTCTATTCCATATTACCTTCGTTAGTTGATTATCCAAGGAGCACCACGATCAACCCGATTCAACATAATTTAGTTAGTTAATTTTCTTACGAGCACGCACGCACCCGCAGCGATCACGCATAGCGAACAAATAGGCATGACGCAAAAGTATGCATGCTCCGCCACAGGTCCCGGGTTCGATTCCCGGCCAGCCCCACGGTCCTTCGCCTTTTCCACTTTTCCACCTACATAACTTTCCTTCTTTCTTCTTCCCTCTTTACATTCCTGATTCCTTCTGTCATAGCCTTCCTTAGCCCTTCCCCGCTCCACCAAAGCGTATGTCATCGGTTGGTTGATGAGATTCAACTCGTTTCAGGAGGCATAACACTCCAGCGAGTTGTTTCTCGATACCCCGATGTCAAAGTCGCAATAGTAATGGTTGGAAGTAGCTGGACTAAAAAAAAATCTCGCGGGAAGGTTGTGGCAATTCCTTCCTCCCCGACTAGAGCTGCTGTTCGACATTGCACACTCTATACGAAGAAAATAGATTGTCGACAGTATAAAGGGCCCTTCCTGAGACTCTAGTCTTTCACATAAAAAAAAAAAAAAAAATGGCACTGATCTGGCTGCCAATAAATGTACTTTCTTAAGGTATCTCCATTAATGTTTCCTCCAAAAATTAGCTTTGGGGGCAATTACTTTACAGAATACTACCTTTCTTAGCACATTTAGGCTCACCTCACAGGTATTTCTAACCCAGGGAATAGTCTGTGATTTTTTTTCTATTTTGAAAAAATATTCAAACTCCACCATACTGAATATTTTTAATTCTATCTTTATAGCTATTATCCAAATTAACTATAAACTCGTAAATTTTCGATTAATAAATTATTTAAATCAATTAGCTTAATAAAATTCTAAAATTTATTTTCAATATAAACATTCTTCCATAATTTTGCGCTCCCCTAAAAAAAATTATCATAGCCAATCTCGCACAGCCTACACACACAAATTTATGCAGATCCTCTTTCTATAAAATAAATCAAACTATTAAAAAGTTTCAGATTAAATAAAATTCCATGTATTTTATATGACAGCATATTATCAAGCATAAAATAAATTCACCTTTAACTAAAATAGGGTACCCAGAACCGCCTTACATAATTGCAACTCTTACAACAAAATTCTCTATATTTCTAAAGTCTACGGCAGAGGTTAATTATTACCACTTCCCCAGACCGAGTTTACTCACTAACCGCCATCGATACATGCGCCGATATAGCCACAGTTTACGCATGTGCAATTACATAACGTCTAATTAAATTTTTTTTTTCTTCAATAGAAATTTATATAAAAAAAAAAAAATAAAAGTAAAAAAAAGATTTAAAAAATTGACATTTCTCAGAGCTTGTTTCTTTCTATTTTCCTTGATTATCAGTTAATTGGAAAAAGAAAATCAAAACCACAAAGAAGCGTGTAGAAATAAAAAAAAAATAAATAGAGAGAAGAAGAAAAAAATGCATATTGCTTGTTTGTTACAACTTATAGGATACTAGTTACTCTTGAGTACTACACGCATGCGCGATTACATGCCAGTAAACCGCAAAAGATTCAAAGCCGGTAACTAGTATGCGCGCACGCGGTTTAAGATAAAAGGAAACGGATCGAAACTATGCCCCTAATATTCCTGGTGCGTACCTGGTGCACCTCTCTAACTTAGAGACTCTAAGCAAGATATAAGATATGATGAAGGAAAATTTTGAAATACAACACAAACACACACACAAACTAAAAAACATCGAAGAAAATAAAAAGAAATTCTTTTCCCTTTCAAGAAAACAGTGACTTCTTCTCTATTGTCCACTTTTTAGAGTCTAGTTAACTTAGATAAAAAGCTGGCTGGAGAGGAGCCCAGTGTGGAGACTAGCCGCGTGAGATAAACCCAATCCCAAACATGGAGACACCATTGAATTGAAAATATATACACTCTGGAATGCTGAAGATAATTTTTCCTTGCGAGCTATACTGCACCTGTACGCTTGTGTATGGAGATAATTATAAGTTTTTATCTAGATAACATGATCATCTGAGGCGCTTGTGCTGCCGCTGACTGTTGCCTTAACTTTTATACAGTACAAGCCATCTCAGCCATACATATGTATATGTATGCACCGCTGTGTAATTTTTGTTTAGTGCATTCCAATAAACGAGAGAAACTGGTAATTAATTCCATTTCGGATTTTTACTGCCATATTGTTCAGTTTTATCATGAAATGCTGTCTCTGTCTAATTATATGCGCATTTGTTATCACATCAGACGAATCTCATTATCAGAAAAAATAAATGAAGAAAACAAAACAAATGAACACAACAACAACAAAATAGTCAACAACAACGAATTTCCAACGACCTTCAAGGGTCACTTGAGGTTTCTTCGGCGGGAGATGAGGGGATCGAAAACTATATTAACGGCTAATTTAATCAGTAACAGAAATAGTTAGCTACTAAAATAGTCATGAATAATTTTCTTTAGATTTTGGACGAATTATGTCGCGAGGGAATAAAAAATGTAACGAATTTCGTATTATTTGACATAATTTCTACTAATCAATTCGATTTCTATGCTCGAAAATATCCATTTTGGAGGTATTTTTAAATTGGTCTACTACATGACAGACAGTAGACCTGATTTTGTGATAACGTGGTAGCTGGGAGTTTTTAAAAACTCCAAATAATATTTGTGGAGGATTGTGCCGTTTTCCAAGACATTATTGAATAAGGACCGCCCCTTGAGTCCATTATATAGCTTGATAGGTATGGGAAGTGCTCCAATTCTTTACATGGCTTTTCGGATTGGTCAAGGTCAACCCGCATAATCATTAGTTTTTAGTTGGAATGCCGAACCACCAAATGTCCTCGGAGGGTTCTAAGTTTGCTATGCTATCATATACTTTTGCTCGCGAACTGATCTGATCTATCCCGATCAGCTTGAGCTTTATTCTGGACCAAAAGCTGATTGTAGGTTTACGATCAGAGAAACGGCAAAGAAGGCCAGTATAGTGATTAGACTAGTGACCCTTGAAAATGAATGTAAAAAAACTAGACTAGACGAAGTCCAAAGAATGACATGTGTTGAACTTACGGGTAATCTATGTACAAACCCCAACGACGCTATGAATGTAATCCTTGATATGTTGCCACCTGATCTATACAACAGAGATCAGGCAGTCTGCACGGCCCTAAGGCAAAGAGGAGCGGGCGGAGCAGCACCGACACAAAAATATACGGTGAACTCTGTCATTGGGAATGGTAGATACGGCATTTGAATACTCGCCCAAATGGCTTTACAATTGGTTTTGGTTTGGTTTTTTAAGGGGCATATGATGGCCGAAGAATTTTTAACCATTTTTAATGATAGCACGTACGGCCTCACAACGCCCAAACTTGACCAACAGTTTTAAATGGCTAAGGAGCCGTAGGGTATAAGGGCGAGTCGACCGGGCTAGTCTTGCGTTGAGGAAAAATATTGCCGACCAATCAGGTGGGCGGTGATTTCATTTGAACAGTCACTATAAAAAGAGCGGTAAAACTTTGTCAGGGCTGCTACATTCCTGAGGCGGCTTAATGAGCCCAATCACCCAAGAGTTTTATGGTCTGGTTTTGTACTTTGTTAAGCCATTCTAAGATTATTTTTGAAACCCCAATACAGACAAATGAGTTGTACTCGAGGGGAAGGGCAGATATAGATAGGACTTGTATCTACAAGCCACGATGGTGGTTGAAGGAGAAACCTGTGTCCCTAAAAATCCAAGCCTTTAGAACTTTGTTTGGATTAGGTGATCATTCCATCGCAGATCCTCAGTTGAAGCTACCCTTTGATATTAAGGGTTAGGTCTAGCTCCCACCCAGATATCTATCGGAGAGAGTTTTATGACGTGATTGTATACACAGATGGCTCCAAACGAGGGTCAGGAGTGGGCACTGTGGTTTTTTTTGCACTGGTTAAATCTCCAACAATAGTTCCGGATCAAAACATTTACAGTAATACAGACAAGCCCAGGGCTAGAAGTCAGGATAAAACTTATATTAGATAGGCAAGCCACTATCACCCACTAGTCTTGGCCCACTGATCGAAATCTGTCCGAAGGTAGTCTTTTCATTAGCTAGGAGCTACAGCATAAAATGTCAGTGGGAACCGGGGTGAAGGAATATTCAGGGCAACGAAAAGGCAAATGACTAAGAACAATTCTTGTAGTAAAGAGTGTGCAGAAGCCATTTTGGACGAGGAGAGATATCCCCATGACTTCTTTTTAATGGCAAGATCCTCGTGGATTCGTTTAGGTTCTTGCCCCGACTAGAAATACTTCGCTTGATTAAAAACAACAAAGACCACTGAACCTCCTGATAATGTTTCGGGTGCTAGTCTATTGGTGAACATAAGGCTAAATTTAGAATTCTATAGGTCTGTTGTTGGACGAGATTACCACCTTTATCTACTTAACTACCAATAGTAGCCCTAGTCTCCACCTAGCGGATGATACACTTCCTTGATCCAGGGTTGCTGGTTTCTTTAAACCTAACCAATGCTCGTCAGAAACGGTTTGCTCGTTTAAGATTTGTTGTAGATTTCTTGGGACTACGTTAAATCATCTACGGTTTATAAATAATTGCTACTACCAAATTCACAACCCGGGTCTGCTCCCCTAAAGCTCCTGACATCCTTCAGAAGAGCTCTTCATATTCTTGTGACAAAAGTAAGTTCCAGCATCATGATTTGATAGAAAATAAAAAAGTCAAGAAAAAGCTCACGATTACTATTAGTAACTTGGCTTAGGCCTTGATTTCTAATTGCGTGTTCAAGGCCGGTGTTGTCGAGACCGATCTGTGCGTTTAAGTATCAAAACAAGGATAACTCCTCTCGGAATAGAGTGAAAAATTTCAGTCGCATGTAGAACTCGATTTCAGTTGGAGGGTAGCATTGAACTACAGGGTAATAAACTAATGCTAATCTAGCTAATGAGGCTGGACCTGGCCTCTTTGGTAATTATTACGCCAAAGCCACTTCTACGGCTTTCAGTTTCATTTCAGATGTGTTCCCCCGCATCGGGCCATCTGGTCTCGCTAAGGCTAACACAGCGTCTACACATTCCATATTTTTATCCATCACCATCGCCATATATTATGGCTTGAACTGTCAAATTTCATGGTGGTGGGCAATTCATGGCAGAGTTGTCATTTGAAAAAAAAGGCATATCTTCACAAAAGTTACCGAATCAAACATTTTTTTAGAATTATAAAAACATGCACTACTAAAACTATCCATTCAAACTAAATTTTAAACTATCCGCCATAGTTGTTTGAACAAACGTCAAATTATGGACGAATTCATGGCAGATTTTATGGTCGGTCATAATGGCTTTCCATCGAGTTTTCCATAAGATCTGCCATCAAAAATGGCCAAGTTTTAGGGTCTACACTGTCCATGCCATATGGAAAAGGCCATGGCCATGGCTAGTGTAGACCCAGTGTAAGACTCAATTAATCTCGTGGAGGACTTCATCCAGCCGTCTGTCAGCAAGCAGTGTTGTTACATTCCATGTTCCAATCCGTGCCCTTGTTCGAAAAGCAAAGGTCGCCGTTACGTTGTTCATCCAGTTCCGAGGCATTGTTTGCCGATTCGTAGCAATGGTGTTTTTATGGCAGCGGGTTGCTAACACTCAGCCTAACAGACTCAAAACTCTGTTTTGTGGTGCAGAGAACTCGCCATTCAATCGTTTCCCGTTAGTTCCTCTGAAGAAGTATGCAAGAACATCAGACTGGTAAAGTGACAGCATTCTATAAGCTTCTATAAACATATCATTGGTTTCGCAACGACTGGCTCTAATGGCCTTAAAGCTGGCCATGGTACGTCTGATCCTCTTTGCCGATTACAAAGCTTATATCGTGTAATAAGGTGTCTTATACGATAGCGGTGACATACCTCACAATAAAGTTTTGCAAGACGTCCTGTCCATAGTATATCCTGAATTATACATATCATATATCTGAATTATACTTAGACAGGGTTTCGGCAAGAACCAAATATACTGACATGCGGTTTCACTCATCCGTTCCAGTCCAAAATTACCACGATAGAACGCAAACTCCGATGACTGAGCAGGAGATGGCTTGATCGGGTATTGTTTCCTGGCGATAGCTGCAAAAAGTGCAAGGAATTGCTATAAAGAGGGAAGTTAAGAAAGAATGATATTGCTTGGGTGGGACTAGATGAAATATGACGGAACATAGCATGGCACGGAATTGAACCATGGACCCTTGAGCTGGGTGCCTTAACTCCAAGTCTTCCTATGCGGCTAGATCAATATAAATTAAATATTCTTGGCAATGTTTAATTATTTCACGTCAGAAAACTATTCAGTAATTTATTATCATCCATGAACAATAACATAAAATACTTAATCCCATTAAGCTTGCGCAACTAAGCAAATTCCATAACGCGGCAAAAAAATTATTCTTCTAAACTCTAAATCCAGTTCTCTATAAGGCATTACATCGCCATTGACATGTTTTGATGTAACAAGGACAACATGTAACAAATGATGTCCTCGCTACTGCAGATATAAGCATACTCGTCTGGCTGTGCTGCCTGCGCTAGTACGTATCACTTACCTCAGCCTATTTAAATCGATAAAGACAAACATAAACCGATCAAAAATAAATAAAAAAAAGATCACAACTCGATCGAAAACAAAGCAGGGACGCCACAAGGACACAAGATTAACGGTTCTTGTCTAACTAGGTAATATGTACCTCAACGAAACTACATGTGGAAAATATAACGAAGCTACAAGCAAAAGCTTTTTCAAGTTTAACACAAAGAGCAATTTAGCTGGCGATCTACAAATAAATCTGCATACCTGAGCCCAGGTACGGCACTCTCTACACTAGCGCTGGCCGGACTCTGGTGCACTGCAGCTCCACAAATCGAGGCATGGTCGACAAGATAAATCTGCACCCAATGAACGCGCTATACTAAACTATACACAGCGTCCATTCGGACTGCATACGTTAAAAAGCTGCGCGCGCAGAGACATTTATGCGCTCATTTATCATTAGGTGCAGCTAAATGCAGCAGCGATAGAAATTATTTCTTTATGTTTCGTTTCCACAATATTTTTTTTTTGTTTCAATTTTACCTGCAGCTTTCGCTATTTTTCTGCTTTGAATAGTGTCCGTTCGCTTATTTCTGCATTTTTTAATACCGATGGGACACAGGAGTAACGAATGCGCAAATCATGACAGCTGAACTGAGTCGTGTCCGCGCGCGCGCACAGCCTGTCTATATGCGGATACAGCGCGGTAATTGAAGCGCGGTAATCATTTTATATAATTGATTTGATAAGATGCCGGCTTTAAGAACTGTTCAGGGCGTGTTTTAGTATTTTCTGTAATTTCATAGTTAAGAATGATTATTATTGTTAATTATCCAGAGTTGAGAATTCTTGGATATCGTTGATTTTTTTTCCTGGATTAAATAAAACCGTTTTTTCCGGCACATTGTGCGGGAATCAGGTATGAAAATTGATATTGAAATTATCGCGGTATTCTACATTTAGTCATATCGAAATAATGTCGAGTGCGGCACGGTTTCTTATGCAAGTTCCTTTGAACTTGCTTAGTAATTAGCAAATTATATTACTATAAAAATGCCGTTCTTATGTTTATATCATTGAACCCAGCTATGTCATGGGTAGTTGTACCAGGTGTAAATGTTAGGCTAGGATTGCGGAATATTTAACAGCTTGTCAATCGGATTATCGTAATAGAAATTGACTGCAATTATTGTATGATGGGGGGTCAAGCCTCCACTGTGGAATATATAAGCAGCAATGCTTCGAGCTTCCAAAAACGACGAACGATGTTAAGGTCTTCAGTGCGTTGACAGCAAGTTTGAATATAGGAACCTTACAAATATACCTAAGCTTGCATTAAAACTCTCGTCAATGTCATGCCAATTTTTTCTGTATATTGCGCTTTCCAGAGTTTAATACCTCTCTCTTATTGTTGTTCTTCTTTAGTGAGCGATAGGGTCCAGAATTACCGCGCCAACTCATATACCTAATATATTTGTAGATCAAACCGTCTGAATAGGTTTAGCAATATTCCTAATGGCTTGTCACTAAGCCTTGACTGTTCGAAGGGCTGACCCATCCTTCTCAAGGCAAAGCCTCCAGATGGGGTCATCCACCCTTTCCATCCTCCATAAATGGCATTTCAGGATGCAATGTCCGGTAATCAACGTGACGTGAAGTTGACAACATGGGTCCAGACATCAAACCAAAAAGTGTCATGGAAACCTTTCTCCTGCGCGCCAACTATTTCTTAGCCGCGTTAAGAGAGGACACAGGAAGGAGCCGCTTAGAGTAGGACCTCCAGCGTTCCCTCTGTTTCATCCATATCCTCCATCAAACTGGTTCGGGTTTTGGAATTATGAATACAATGTAATTTGATCATAAAAGTCCCATGAGTATGATAGGAAAAGGAATGTCCATCGTGTAGATCCTCCTTATTAGGATAAGGCATTATTCAGCAGGGCGCCTCCAGTCCCCTGCTTAGATCATATAAAACAGTACAGAAACTGTCTTATGGCGTTCGACACTATAAATTTATATCTTCGTTTGGCAGGCTGTGAAGGTGGAACTCTCTACATCAGTCCGGGGGCAGCTTGAGGAGGTTTGAGCTTGCCACCCTCACAACTTTCTAAACCGAACTCAAAGCTCTTTCTTATACTTTTCTCACTTGTTTAGCTCCCAAGAGCTCATACTGAAGCCTGAGTGAAAGTATCTTTCTTTAATATGATAGGCTAGAGGACAGAGGTAAGCCTTTGTACTGTCAACGTTTCTATCATGGAGTTAAATATCCGTATGAAAGTAGAAAGAAAATTGAAACCAACCGCCGAATCGAACCTCGGATCTTTGGGATGTTATCTGAAGCCTTAACTTCTTGATGCTCCTGATGCCGACAGGTCCTGTACCCCTCTTGATGTTCCTCCAATGTTATCTAAGTCATCTACGTTAACCTGTCACTAACGAATCTTTGAATACTTCCTCCAACGCCAAGCTGAACAGTACACAGAACCGACCGGCCTCTTTGTTGGAGTTCATTGACTGGACCCGCTGTCCTTCAAAGCCGGTAAAAAAAATTTCCCAATGGTTTTTTGTCTATTGTAATGTTTTGTTACACCATTTTGTATGACGAATCTGACTTATACCAGTGGTTCATCCAATATGTAGTTTCCATACCTCCTGCAATGCTTTTCCATTTATCTGGCAAAATTTGAACGCCCGCTTTCAAAATTCCTTGCAATGGGACGAAAAATCAAGTGCTATTCTTATATCTACAATCCACAATTTTTCCATACGGATGATTTGATTGTCAGATGGGAAAGGATCACCTTCCTGTGACAACCTGCTTTAGCTTGAGGTTCCGGGGTGTTTCCTTTGGCTACCCACTGCCTTCCCTGCCAAACATTTTTTTCCAGCATCCACATTTCATTCCCAGTCACAATTCGGTCCAAAAAAAGGTTCATTGGGACGTGACAGTAAGCAAGGGAACAACATTCGCTCTCTGCGCGTGCTTACACTCCGAAAGTTGGCAAGGATAACATTGATCTAGCCTGCCGAATTTCGCGATGGCATGAAGATGTCGATGAACAGTTGAATGACCAAATCCAAGTTTCGCCGATAGTTCGCCAATGACTTCAGACCACGGTCGTATAGACAACGAACTCGTTGCTCAAACTTGTGACTGATACGCGTATCGCTACTGGAACTTGATTTAGACTGCAGATGGCGTATTTGTCGAAGTTCACGAAGAGCACGCGGAAATTTGGTACTTCGACTACTGCGCCCCCAGTGAGCCATTCAAGAACTATTTCAAAGTCGAACGATATCAATCACACTTCACTCTATAAGGATGGTATATGAAGTTCGCAGACCTGTCTATACGACCGTGCTTCAGACAGTCTGTTAGAGTCACCTGTGGTCATGGTACAAATACCTGTGGTGACACCCAAGCTTCTTAATTCCGCTTTAAGCTTTTGAACTTTAGCTTTTGTTGAGAGATATCCATTTCGATATCCTGCACGACTCTGTAGAGTTAGCAGTTACTGAACCACTTCTCTTTCGATACGCATTCGCATTGTTTATATTTTTGAAACATTTTTTGATGAATTAAATGTTTTTTTAGTTTAAATGGTTTGCAAGTAAAGCGACCACTGATGGATACGATCTCTGTAATCATTGTTTCATTCGTTTGTTGAGGCAACCATGTATCAGCACAGCATCATTCTAAATTACTTTTCTAGTGCTACAATACTGGACCCAAGTCATCTTTTTGACTGATTTATTTTAAAGGTATTGAAAACTAATCATCGAAAGTTGGGTTAAAACCAATTACATGCATTAGGAATCAAAAAATTTCTGAGTGTATATTATATTTCTAGGAAACAAGACCCCTGTATTTTTTTTTACAAAATTCGTCTCAAAAATCCAAACCACATAAAAAAACCTTTCGTTCGATTCAGAAAGTTAATTTTTATTTTTGCCATTTCCTGGCAAAAATCACTTAACCTGTTCTCCACAGAGCAATAATCTTGGGCCTTACACTTCTAAAATTTATGATGGCCGATAATAACCATAATTTATTTAAACCAGATGAGTCATCAATCAACAATGCTGTCTGTCACCTTTAAGCACCTATTTCCGATTATGAAGAAAAACTGCCTGCGTTAAAGCGACGTCGCCATAGAGCTGAAAAAAAAAAACCAGCAGCAGCACCAGCAGCAGCCAACAAGGTCCATTGGCGTCAACCCAATTCCGAATCCGATGGTGACAAAGTGAAGTGATTAGACCTAAACAGAACAGACATGCGACTGGTCTAATCCAATTTTTGATGGTTTGAACACGCGGATTACCACTTGGGCTTATGTCTCTACCGAGAAACCGCCGAACTTCTTGCGATTCATTTGTCATGTGCCCAAGTGTCAAGCTATATGTTTTGACACGCTGGTTTGAGTAGGTCTAGCTTGATTAGTGTAGAAGGCGATACATATGTATATCTAAGATCGACTAAGGTCTAAGCCATTGGCATTTTGGATGTTTAGAGTATAATTCTAGAGTTAGGAGTTAGTCTGCGTGGTTAACTTGTTGTTGTTCAGTAGACGTTAAGGCGTATGGCGAATTTATGCATATCGCATTTCAATTGTCGAAAAAAATTGTGTGGATTCCACTGTGCCCCACATAAAAACTGAAACAAAAACCACCACTGATAGCGATCTGGTGGGATTTCCACTTCTTCAATGGTGTCTTCTCATGGTTCTCTTCCTTAAGCCGAACCGTCGTAGCCGCGTTTATCTGAAGATGAAGTGCCAGTCCAAGACCAGTTAAAGACCAAAGAAGATGCTCGGGGCCTATTTGTGGTCCTATTGTTGGCGTGTAATTAGCATTTCATGAGTGCAACAGAAGTTCTCTCCGTGGCAAACAGGAAGCAGCAGCGCCGCGAACACAGTCAGAAGCAGCAAGGTGGTATCTTCGCCGAAGCTTGCTAGTCCATACCTGAAGCAAAAAAGGAGGTAGATCGTGGCGCTCGGTGGTGTTCTTCTTTTCGTTGTTTTTTTTCGTTGTTGTTATTGTTGTGTTGTTTTTTTTCTGATCTGACCATCCAACAATGGTGGCCCCCGAGCTGGCATTTTCAGTGGCCAGTTATTTTAGATAAACTCACAAGAGTAGTATGAAGTCGCCGACCCAATTTTAACGCGAGAACGATCTTTTAATTAGCTTTCCTGATGATGATGGAAGACTGAAGCCCGGGCCAAGACGATGATAAATTGTTGCGGGTGATGGGCCCTGGACGCACGCGTTCTTATTAAAAAGTGATTTGCAAAGGTGCTCTCAACTTTTTCGACAAACCAACGAGATGTACTGTGGCTTTTAATTTCAGTATGACGCAGCTTCCGGTCGATTTTTCGTTAAACTCTTCATTTATGGGCAGTGAAAACCCCCCCAAAAACGTCTATACACTTTTTTTTCTGCACCTTTTCTCCTTCTTTGTCTACATCTTACCTGGTGTCTTGAGTCCAGGTAATTAAGAAAGTTGGTAATAAATTTTTTCAACATTGTTTAGTTGTCGTGTTTTGAAGATCGGTGTTTTTTTTCGGAGGCTGACGCTTTGGTGTAGAGATATGGTGTAGATGGTAGGAAAAGAAATAATATCCATCGGTGGTTAGGTATATACCTATGTTGTAAGTTTTCGGGTGATTAATTGATTGATAAGCCCTTCTATAGAGTGTGCCTCTGTAAAAAGCGTTGCCGTTTCGCATGTCAGCAATTTCCGGTCGATTTGATCGATTGATTGAATTTCAAAGTTTTTGTTTTGTTAAAGTTTGTAGCGTTTTTCTTCTGGTAATACTACATGCGGTTATTTCGGTTTTTTCCCCCGTAATGGGTCTGTACTACTTTTTAAAATTTTTTAAAAAAATTTTTGGTATTCGGAATTGCATGAAATATTGCAGAAGGGGTTTACACTGCAATATAATAAAAGATATTATGAGTGTAATAGGCTTAACGTAGGCATGTAATTGCATCAAGTAACACTTCTAAGCTTTCTAATAGTTTTGTGCAAACCGAACAAGTTTGTGGCGATTTGTTTTCTTCATATTGCAAAAATTGTGCAATACCTGCATCATGATTGCAACTGGTGATCTATTACTCAATTGTGCATATTAGAACTTCATGTACTAATCAATTTAGCTTGGAATTTAACATAGATGAACCGAACATGTTTTCTACCATCACAGTTCATAAAGGCCCTCATGTCAACCACAGCTGACAAAAACTGAAGGTGCTATAATTAATTTTTATTAGCGCCCTAGAAAAGACGGAAATTTATAATAAAAAAAACTTCTTGCGGTAGTCGCTGTGACAAGGTCTACGGATACCGCTTTTCATTACAGAAAGGGTCTGAATGTTTTTATGATAAGCTTATTGTAACCTTAAGATGGTATTGTTTGTTGCACGTAGTACATTTTGATAATTTTTTTCTATCACTGAAATGTCTGAATGTTGAAGGAGATTAGAGAGGATAAATGACCTTTAGTTTCTTCTTTAACTTTATTTTGTTTGTCAGATAGCAGGTAAACAATAAAGATGCAAATCTAGGTTAGCTGAACTATAGATTTAACTCTTAACCCAATTCATTTTTTTTTTGTGTGAAAGTGTAAGCTTAGAAGCTTTCTACTTTGTCGAGAGTATCATTGTGCAATGTCAAGTAGTAAGCTTGGTGTGAATGAGGGAAAGAGAGTTCTAAAGGAGGAGGCAATAGACCTTGAATCTGAATTCCTAGATGTTATAGTAGCTCACACCAAAGGGCAGAAATTTACACTTTAACAAAAATCAAAACAAAGCTTCGATTTCCTGAAGTTAACCTTGTCAATTCCAGCCGACCAGGACAGAGACGCAATAGTCGGTTTTAGGGTTTAGGAGATAGCCTTGTCGAAGTGCTATGGATTCTGAACCAAGTGAATCCCGCTAACCAGTCAACAAAAGCTGTAATATAGGCCTTATCGGACTACCACAAGGAGGAGTTCCGTACGGTAGACAAAGCGACTTTGCCCCTGAGTAAAAATCAGACTCGCCCGTTCCTAGCTTGAATCAGGCCCACAAAAGAAAATATGTCTGCATGGCTCCCGAAATAGCCACGGTATGCATGAGCAAAAATAGGACTAGCCCGTTATTAGCCTGCAGCAGGCACGGGCATCGAAACGCTTGAATAGCACCCACAAGAGCAATAGTGCCCTCACATTTGTTGGGGGGCCGCTTGGTAAAGCGACACTAGTGTTTTAAATGATCGATTACGAATACATTCACAGGCAGAGTGTATGTATAAGTCGGAGCACCCCCAATAGAAACTGGCTATGCTGTTTGATGAGTCTGTGAGAAATTATGAAATTATAATTATACTCTTGTGACCTGCTATTTATACCGCCATCATTTTTATTCTCAATCGCAATTTCACATTTTCCTTATGGCGAGGGCCATACCAAGTTGCCTCAGGTAGAGACTCGCCACTTCCTTGTGACTAAGTTGTGACTCGATTTCGCTTTTAGAATAAAGGTAACTGACTTTTGGGGATGAAAAATTAGACTCTAGGGAATTGGGCTGCCCGTGCCTAAATGAGATTGGCAGTATCCATTTGGTGGTTTGGGGTTTGCTGTCTGCGTTCTATGTCGTTTCGTGAAATGAACGAAGATATTTTTTGGTCACCCAATCCCACGATAAAATAGAGATATCCTGGGTTATGAAGGAGTTATTTCGACTAGGATTTCAAACCTGTTCAGCTTTCAGTCTTCAAATAAAGCTGTAAATTTTGTATTATGTCAACGTGAGAGGAACTTTGATGTCCTATGAATGTAGGTCTTGTTCTTGAACTATGCTTGCCTTTTTACGACCGACACGAATCAAAACATTCAATTAATTTTTGTTTAAGTCTTTTACTCTATTCATAATCTTGTCGTCATTCATAAATATTCGTTTGGCATGTAAAAAATAAAATTGACTCATTGGCCTTTTTTTTACTCCCAACTAAGTGTAGCTCCAGGGAGCTTGGATATGATCAAACCGAACCAGATAACTTCGAGTAGATTTAGCCAAATTTTTCTAAACTATTATGTTGAAAAGTTTAAACTAAAAGCAAACGAAATTGCCGAAAACGCGCAGCTGCAGCCTCGCTACAAAAATTTATGTATAGACTTTTGTAACATACGTGGGTTTAAGGCTTGGGCTTTAATTTTTGTAAAGGGGCACTTGCCTAAAAACTTAAATTGCTCTTTTTTCATGAAATGAAATTCAAATATTGACTGATCACCTGATATTTGAAGGGACTGGCTAGGGGATAGATTCTTGGAAACTTTCTCATATCCAACCAATACGAAGAAAGGTGGCTTAAGCAATCTTTCCAACTGCGGTCTAATAGCAAGTTCTTCCTTGTTTTCTCTGACATGGAAGAGATAAGAGATTATGGGGACGATTTTATCAGCAAAAGGATTATCGGGTACCTAAAGTCTGACAAAATAGTAGGTGACAAACAGTATGACTTCGACTTCAGACCAAAAAGGCCCATCGGCGACCTTTTAGTGTGTAACAGAACGCAGGCGATTGGTGAATCTGGTTTGGTGTCTCTGGATAGCTCGAACTCTTTTGACAGAGTTTGGCACCCAGTCTGTTAGGTAAACTCAAAGCTATTGGCATTGACTAAGTTTTGGATTTTTTTCTCCAGTCGATAAATCCAGGTACAATTGGATGGCGTCAAATCGCAGCCTCACACCATCTCTGCCGGTGTCAAACAGGGATCAATTTTTCCACCCAGTCTTTTTCTGGTATGATCTACTTTCTGTCATTTCCAACTCATTTTACAGCTTCACTGATGACGATCCTCTGCCTTATTCATATATCTTCGATAATGCAAGACAAACACGCGCCAGATCCTGTCCTGGCAACCGCGACTATTGTCTGACTCAATCAACAGGGACATTGATCTCATTCTTCATTGTAGGCATTCAACGCCTCCCAAACGACTGTTTTATTTCCAATAAAGTTTGCAACATCTTTTCATCCGTGTCATTGGATAGTGTAGAACTAATGGCTGACCAATTTCCCGCTGACAACCCCCTCCTCCCTATTGGCCTATGTACTCTACAAACGAGGGATACGTTCATAAATAGAACAACTCCACTGTAGAACAATCTTACAGAGCCTGTATTTCCGAACTCCTACAACATCCACGAGTGTAAGCGCAGGGTTCATTGCCATCTCTTTCATTACCCTCACGACCTCATGACCCCTATTAACCCGAAACCTATTCTATCAACTAAGCTTACAACTGGACAACGCACCATGACGTGACCAACGACATGACGGACGGGCACTACAAAGTGTGATTCCCGAGCTTAGAACTGCCCATTAAAAGTTGTTGCTTAGTTTCGACGGTTTCATTTACATACCACTGAGATCATAACTGGTTTTGGTATTCATCAATGAAGTCGATGACTAGAATTTACAGATTATTGTAAGAACTTTACATCTACATAAATTCAGAGATTAAAATCGTTATGTTTGATGGATATAGTCGATTCAGCTTCTTCCAGATCACCGATCTTATTGAGTACTAATTTTTGAAGCTGTAGCAACAACTTCAATAAGCTACTTTCTGAATAAACAGTATTCTTGTAACTTTGAAGAATATGCCCACCAAGCCACCACTTAAAACCCTAACAAACACAAACCAAAGGTAAAAGGAAGTCAGTTGACGGCTATAATTACTTTAGTAGGTTAAGGGTCATAAATGAGATTAATAAACACAAAAGAGCATTAATCACTCAATTTTGTTGCCCTCCCTTTAGGAAATGCCAGTGAGTGAGCCACTTAAGACTGAACTGACAGACAGTAGCCGACTTCATGGGCACCGCACTTGAGAGACTTAAGTAAGCCCTAATTGCCCGTATGACCTTCAACAGCTGTTCTTAAGCTGGATTTCTGCGCAGAACATCTATACAAAGAAAAACCATCGAGTCATTAGGGTCCCCGGAGCACAATATTCCTCGCTCAATGACACGCGCTGCGGCGATAATCCATCTTCCATGGGAGGTCTTATGTCATTCTTCATGTTAATTTCACCAAACATAACCCAGATTGATAGCTTCTGATAAGACAGCGCTAGTCTGTGCTGCTTCTAGCCCGATCTGAGGCGTCTAATAAACCAGGGGAATTACATCCTCTTATCTCTGATAGATCGATTTTCGACTCATTGTATTCCGCGTTCATTGAGGCCCATAGCCCTGGCTGGGTTTTTTTTAATCACGGGCGAAAAAACACAACAGTGGCCGCCGCCTGTTGGTAACAACCTCAGGTGTGCGTGAAATTTTCTTAAGCTCCACTCGTGCGCATGCTCCACCGACTTATGGGCTAGAGCTCTTTAGGTGCTAAATTTAATGCCATGCCAGAGAGAGAGTTGGCGCTGTATTTTGATATTCTCTGGCGGAGAGGTTTATTTTTTCTTCACTTTTCGGGTCTGTTGCTTTATTTGCTCAACATTAATAACATATTCTTGTAGAATAGCTCAGGCAAGTCACGACTTTAGCATTTTTGTTGCTGTTGGTGTTGCTCGTGTCGATCGCAGGTTTGCCACTTTGTGCCTAGTGCGCCAAACCTAGGTTTCTGTACCAGCTACGGCGTTATGTGCGCGCGCAGCTAAGTTTCTCCTTCTCTGTCAGTTCTGCTATTGGCGGCTTTGTGTTGTAGACCTTATGGAGGCTTTTTGAATTTTCGTTTATTTATTTTTTTTGTTGCTTGTCTTATGTTTTACAAACTTGCATTCGGTATACGCAAATCTTTTTGAGTTTTATATTACGAGTAGTAAACCCCCAAGCAGGCGCAGCAAGCTCGAAACGGATGTGTGTAGTATGCGTTGGCTGTTATATAAATTATGTTCGATCGAACCTACTCTCATAGGTTAACTTTGACACTCGCTGTGTGTATCACGGTGTTTGGAGATAATAGTGCGCACGCGGGTCACCGATAAATGTGTGTTTGTAACCGGATCTAAGATTATAGAGCACACCAGAGACTACTTATATGCCCAGCTATACTTCAACTGCGCTTTGTCGGCCTGACATTAAGTGTTGACTGTTGATTGGAGCCTTAAGTGTTTTTGGTAATTAAGGAAAATTGTGTTCCCCCGGTGATTATCGACTTCTGAAAATAATTGTCAATTTCGCAACATTTCAGGTATTGTACGTGCCTGGGAATCAGGCGGAAAATCATAAAAAGAAAAATACAATAAAAAAAAATACACATCATGCCCAATGACTATGCGAACTATTTGCTGCGTTGACTGGCATTTTTGTTTCTTCAAATCGCTGTGCAACTTTTAGCTTTAAGTGTTTTGTATGATTTATGTGGATTTTTACGAAGAAATATTTCAAGGGCTTCATTGTTGCTTAAGTGGATATTATTGTGAGTCAGCTGCTAGCAAAAAAAAATCGAAATCTTTTGTAGGAAATGAGGTGAAGTTTGTTTATAATATAACATACTTATATTACAGAAATAGTGTAAAGCACGCCAAGGAGTGAAACAATTGAGTATTTCTAGAAGTTGGTACTATAAATGAATTTAGTAGAATTAACAAATAGTGCAATTATCTTTTATTATTTTCCTTCGGTGCAGGGCCAGCTTTACGTATTTTGGCGCCCCGTGCGAGATATAGGGTGTTTTTTTTAGAGTTACACAACTTTGAGTTGGCAACACTGCTTTATTTGACAACCTATTTAACAGCAGATAGTTGCTTTTTGTTTAGTTTGGTTTGACATTTCATTATGAATCGACTTACACCAGAGCAACGCTTGCAAATTGTTGAAATTTTTTATCAAAATAATGGTTCTGTTCGTCAAACTTATCGTGCACTTCGTCCATTTTATGGCGTACATAATCGTCCTTCAGAGCGGCTAATTCGATTAACAATGGATCGTTTTCGGACTACGTTTACTCTAAATGATAATGTGCATCCTGTGAGACGCCGAACAGTGCGCACTGAAGAAGCTGTAAACGCTGTACAGGAAAGCATTGAAGAAGATCCAAATCAATCAATTCGTCGCGAAAAGTTTGTGAAAATTGGTGTTCCAGATTGCGACTTGTACGCGCCAGCCGTGGCGGCCACATGGCCGAAGTCATGTTTAAACATTAATGTCATGAAATTCTCTATTCAATAAAGCCCGTTTCATTGATATTAAAAATATATTTCTTTGTTTTATTATGATTTAAACTTGTGTAACTCTAAAAAAAACACCCTTTATTTTTATGCACCCTTAACTGTTTAGTCATCTCTTTTCGCTAGATTACCTACATTATTTTGCACAAATTATACAATAATCCGAGTAAAAATAAAAGATGGCCTTACAACGGGCGAACACTGTCTGCACTTCTGGGCTCACGATGGCCAAACTAGACCAAAAGATTTAAATGGCAGCTGTTCAGACGGGCATACGAAGGCAAATTTGAAATCTGCACCAAATATATTGTTGAATGTGCTTCTTGAACCAATCTTATCGTAGTGCAAGTTGAAATTTAATTTATTATCTAGAACAACGCCTAGATTTATGTACAACTTGATCGACAAGGTCTAAGGCCATATGGTTTGCAGTAGCATGCTGCTGTTCATTAAGACATGAGTCAATTAGAGCAGCAAACTAATTGTAAACAAGTTTCTCGAGTATTTGTTGATAAGATGGGAATACCACTGTAGTTTTCCTGCGAGTGCTTATTAGAAGTTTTATGGATTGGAGTGAGATTGCTTTTCCATAGCTTAGGGAACGTTCTTGTCGATAACGGTTTGCTGAAGATAAGATGGAGGAGAATCAAAATTTGATTTGAACATTCCTGCAAAAAACAATGAGTCAGTTTGTTAGGACCATGATATTAATATTGTTTATACCGGTCATTATATCGTCAACAAATAGAGATACACCAGTTATAAAAGCTTTAGTGTCAGTGTGCATACTTGCCGGGCCTGTGTGCATTGCATTACACTTTGGGCAAAAAACTTCAATGAGTTTGTCAGCAAACATGTCGCAAATTTCTTGGGGACATGAATATTGTTTTCTGTCGTTTGTCATAGGCGAAGAAGAAACGAGAGGAAGCGCTACATTCTAGCTGCTTCTGACAGCCTTTGATAAATTTCCCTTTAGGGTGCCTTTAGATCTTTACTCCACACAGAGCCGGATATATGGGGGGGCAAAGTGTGCACTGCACCCGGCCCCGCGGTTAGGCCAGCCCCGCGCTGCTAAGCACATAGTGAAGCAAAGAGCAAAGCGGCGAATGAATGTCGCGCTTATAAAAGAGTGTCATGCTACCCATAGTGACACGTGTAAAATCGAACAGAAAGTTCACAAAATTATAATGGATTTTTTTACTAATCGAACTCTTCCCTAAAAATTTGGTACATATTTACCAAAAATACACATTAGAAGGTACAATGTTGACAGAATAAATAAAAGTACATACATGACTAATTTCGTAATTTGTATATGCAACTCCGAAAACACCCAGAAAGTTTCAATCTTATTTTCGTTCGATATAACCTCGCTGCAGTATGCTCCACTATGCGCGGGTTAATAAGAATTCACTTATTTAATTTCCGCTTTCATCACTGCTTTGCTCTCTGCTTCGCTATGTGTTTAGCCATAGAAATAGACTGCTGCTTGCCAATTCTCAATGGCACCATTTTTCTCCAGAATAGAAACCAAAAAATGTTTCTTCCAATTTAGGAGGAAATAAGTAATGAAATGTCTGTTATAATGGATAGAAATAAATTTCCATCAGTTTTCAGTTTGTTTTTGAGTAGGACGTGCTTATGTAATTTTTATTTTTATTCTTGTAACTGTTTATTGTGCTCGTATTGTTGACACGGGACCATAGTAATAGTAATAGTATTTGACGTGACTTTGTACAATAAATAATCTCTTTTGGTAGGTGAGCAATATTTAACTAATAGTTTTGTCTAGATATAGTTTTTGTCAAAAAATTTATAGAAAATGACGAGCAGAGATAGAGACCAAGGAAGAAAATATGTTGGTGGGGCTGAAAAAGAAAGAAAAAGAAAATCAAAGGAAGAATTTATTAGTAGTTTAAAAGGATCTATTAGTAAGTACTTGAAAAGAGAGTACATACAAAAGCCGGAGGACTCCGAAAACGAGCAGACGACGAAATCTGACGATTTACCTGAATGTAATGCTCAAGTTGTTGTAAATTGCACAATGACGAGTGCATTACAATCTAAAGATATACCACCACATATTGATACCGCAGATCCTGTTGTTAACGACGATACGAAGAACGAACAAGAAGACTCCAACACAAACCGAGATCTTTCTCAAATGCAAGATCCAGGTGTCTGGCCCGCAAAATTGAATTCAGGATACCGAAATTATTTACTGGAGAAAGGTCCAGTTCAAACAATTTTACAGACTTATCCAAAAGATGTATCAAATAGAAGTTTTTCTAATGTTTATTACAAGAGAAAAATGAATAATGGTGAAATCATGGATCGAGAGTGGCTTGTTTACTCAAAAACTACAAATGCAATTTTTTGTTTTCCATGCAAGGTTTTTACTTTGGAAGCTTCAGGTCAGCTTGGGAATGAAGGATTAAATGACTGGCAACATGCTAGTTCCCGGTTAAAAAAACATGAAACCTCCAACAGTCATTTTAAAGCAATCGGCCTTTGGCATGAAGCAAGGACACGAATTTTGAAAAAGTCCTCCGTAAATAAACAAAGTCAGGAAATATATTTAGCGGAGAAACAAAAATGGCGAAATATTCTAGAAAGAATCATATCTATAATAAAATACTTAGCAGAACATAATTTGGCACTAAGGGGTTCGTCCGACCAATTATATTCGGAAAACAACGGCAATTTTTTAGGCCTTGTTGAGCTTTTGGCAAAGTACGATCCTATTCTTAAGGAACATATCGATACAGCAGTAACAAGTAAACATAGGAAACACCATTACCTAAGCAAACAAATCCAGAACGAAATAATTTCTTTAATGGGCAATAGAATTATTCACGCAATAGCTGAAAGAGTGCAAACTTCAAAATATTATTCGGTGATTTTGGATTGTACTCCTGACTTGTCTCACGAAGAACAACTGTCATGCATTTTACGATATGTATACGTATCAGATGATAACGCGGTCGAAATACATGAAAGTTTTACTGGATTTTTAATTGTAAAAGATTGTACTGGTGCTGGTTTAGCTGAAACATTAGTGTCACACTTAGAACATTTGGGTCTTAAACTATCCAATTGCAGAGGCCAAGCTTACGACAACGGGGCAAACATGAAGGGTTTTAAGTCTGGAGTGCAAGCTCAAATAATAAAACACAATCCACGAGCTTTTTTTACACCTTGTGGATGTCATAATTTAAACCTTTTGTTGGGGGATATTGCGCGTGTATCACCTAAAGCAGTTTCCTATTTTGGAATTGTTCAACGTATTTATACTTTTCTTTCTGCATCTAATTATAGATACGATGTCGCAAAAAAATATTTATCAATTACACCAAAAGCATTATCGGAAACTCGTTGGGAATGTCGTGTCGAAAGTATTAAGGCAATTAGATTTCAAATTAAAGAAATTCTTCAGGTATTTAAAGAAATTAAAGAAAATTCTAAGGATCCTAAAAGTGTGAGTGAAGCGAATTCTTTACTAAAAGTAATCGGTTCTTTTCCTTTTATTCTTTCTAATATAATATGGTATGAGATGTTAGTTGACAGAGTAAGCAAAATTATGCAAGAAAGGGATATGCAAATGGATGTAGCTCTATCACATTTGGACAATCTCAATAAAATGTTAAAGAATTTTAGAATTACTGGATATGAATCTAGCTTAAAATTGGCGAAGAAGATTGCTGCGGAAAATGGAGTTGAACCTTTATTTCCAAAAAAAAGATCCTTGAAAGTAAAAAGACAATTTGAATATGAAAGCATGGATGAAAGTGTATCTGATGAAGAAGATAAATACCATGTCGATTATTTTCTTTTAATAGTGGATCGTGCAATTGAATCCTTTAACCAAAGATTTGAATTATTTGAAACTCATCGATCATCATTTGGATTTTTATATAATTTTAAAAATCTTTGTGCAATTTCGAATGAAGATTTATTAAAAAACTGTATGGACCTTCACACAATATTAAAGGATGACAGTAGTTGTGATATAGATGGTGTTGAGCTCTATGAAGAACTGAAATCATTAATTACAATAGTTAAAGATAAATGCAATTCTTTGTTGGATATTCTTGAGTATCTAGTTAGAAATAAACTTAATTTTGTCTACCCCAATACATTCATTGCTATAAGAATTTTACTCACCCTTCCAGTAATTGTTGCTTCCGCAGAGCGTAGTTTTTCTAAATTAAAACTAATTAAAAATTACCTACGCTCCACTATGTCACAACAGAGACTAGTTGGGCTATCGTTAATTTCAATTGAAAAAAGCATTTGTAATAGGATAGATTTTTCACAATTTATAGACGATTTTGCTGCGAAAAGAGCACGCAACATTAAAATATATTAAAATATGAAGGTTTTTTTTTTGGTTTCTCTTAACATAGTTTCGTTAATTTTGAATTTTCTGTGCTTTTACTTTTATATTTATTTTTTTATTAGCTAGTACATGTGTATATTTATAATGAATAAATAAAAGTTATATTTCTTGGCCCCGCATTTATTTTTGCACACAGCCCCGCAAACCTTAAGACCGGCTCTGACTCCACATTTGAAACTTTGAGCGGTCAAATTACTAGCCGAACTTCAGTTTATGAATTTTGACAAAAAGCAGAGTTTATATATTGATGCAACAATCAATAAAAGCCTTGTTGGAAAATGTTGGATTCAACCAAGAAGACGGACGGAAAAATCCCAGTGGGAAAATTTCGGCGACTACTAACGGTAGCTTTGGAGCGCTTCCAATATGCTTCGAGGGAAGCAATATTAGAGCTTTAAGAAATTGTAAGGGGCTAAAAAACCGGCAATTATCTTTGTGATGGTAAATTGCCCCGTTATTAAACTTAATAGGCCGAATCTAATTCGGATATGGCCGTCAAGCAGCATTGAATCATTGGCTAGTACTTAGTTACGTTAGTACAGCGTTTAAATGGACGGAAAGTCAATTATAAAAGGTTAACAAAAAATAAAGCTCTTCGAGTTGTTCTTCACAATCCACAAACGCTATAAATTGGAGGGTAAGGAAGCTTTTCTCTTCTTTTCGGACGGCTCCAAAAATGCTTCCAAAGCAGCACTAAAAGGAGGAGTGCTCCCATACGCAGATCTGCAATAACGAAAAAGATATAAACGTTGTATGGAAATGGAAACTTCTTAAGGAGGATTCTATCATTGTTTTTTCAGCGCTCCAATTTCCGTTGGGATCTTTTTCAACAAAGTGGTACTGGATGGCGTCTTTTTCAACAAAGTGGTACTGGATGGAGTCGGTGGAGTCTGTGATATGTCGTTAAGTGTTTTTTCTAATGCGCCATTCGATATAGGACCAAATATTCTTGTTAAGAATTCCTTATTTGCGAACTGATATTCCGGTGGTTTGGTCAATGTCCAAGCCGTAGCATACAACCGGGCGAATTAATGTTTTAGATATTTGTAATTTTTCTTCGGATATTTTGGACTAAGGCAAAATAGGCTTTATTGACAGCTATTAATGTCATCCTTTATCTTATTTTCTGCTGTCAGGATTGTCTCTATGGGCCTTAACCATAATTGAGGAATACCTTAAACCGAAAGTCAAGGATTAGTGGTCGATCGTGGGTGGTATGTTTTCAATGATTAAACACTAAATCCTGTAAAATATGAGAATTTTGAGGGTTGGTTGAGGTTGAGGTTCTAATATTTACGAAAATTACTGGGATTTCCTAAAGCGACATTTGCCCACGTTTTCGCATATGGATCTCTTGCTGTCGCTTCAATTTTAATCTAAAGCTCAATCTCAGAGAAAAGCTCATTTCCCAATTATTAACGCTTGTTGGTATGGAAAATAAGAGCTTTCAGAAAGAGCGTACTTTCTGAGCTTTCTGAACAACAAACAAAACCAGCATATCACAAACCACTGCATTGTTAGTGTAATTCTACATAAAAGCTCTCAGAATACGCTTTCAAAGTACATATTTAAATTGGGTTTCAACAATTTACACAAAGGCGAAGGTGGTGTAAAGTTGTCAAATAATTATTGTTATTATGATACAATTAGCATTAAGGTTTTTAACTTCGTTGATGTTTACGTGCTCTTACCCTATTTTGAGAAAGTTCCAGACCTTCTACAAACTCTGAAAAAGCTTCCTTTACATCTTAGGCCCGGCTTCGCCGACCTCAGTTAAATAATGTCCAGTTAAATCCACAAAAGTGGCTTCACTGGCTAAAGTCCAGTTCATGTTCAGTTCGTTCTTGAAATTGTTGTTGCTTTATCGCCAGAAGTTAAAAATGCAAAAGCTTACTGAAATGGCATTCCATTATTCCAGGTTGATTATTCTCTTTTGAGCGAGCTTTTAAGTTTTTCATCAGTTCGAGCCAGTCCGGTGAACATGAACATGTGTAAATTGTATGCGAACTGAGGTTATTTTAAAGCTCAATTCCCCAATTTGCTCGAACTTGCGGAGTTCGGCCGGTGTCGCCGAGGTATTACGTTTCGTAATTAATTATGACGATGCCATCTGCAAAGGCTAGTATCTTAAAGTTTCTTGTAAAGGTGCTATTAGGCCCACTTAGTACAGCTTTTCCCATTATCGCTTCCAAAGCAATATTACAAAGTGTTGGTGAAATTGTGTCTGCTTGTCACAAATCTGATTCTTGAGGGAATTTAACTGAATTTTAACCTCGTAAATTCCAAATTGTGTTTTCCACACTTCTGTCGCTGTTTTGCACAGTTCTATCAACTTTTTCGGGAAAACATTTCTCTAATGCTTTTCCCAAGCACTCTTGTATAAAGTGTACATAAGAACTCCTATAGTCTACAAAAAGCAGATATTCCCTTCTGTAAAATTTTCTACGGTAAATGTTCAAAACTTCCTGAGAAATAGTCCATATTAATAAACCATAGAAATGCGCTCTGAACATGACCAGTTGTGAAAATGGATTCAGTATAAGTACCAAGAAATCCCAAAGCGATTTATTTATTGGAATTCAAACTTTGATCATTTTTCCGCTGTAACAAACTCGCACCCAAACTAGTTAGTTCTACCTGAATGAAAAATGCTTCATATATTCGTTATTGTCTATCTTTACCAACATGGAGAGACTACATCGAACCGGTACTACACTTTTCACCTCCTAACGATGAAATTATTCAAATCAGAAATGCCTCCGAGCTTTTCCACTAAACGCAATTTACCAGTTTCCTCGACGCCATATTTTCCAGTAAATTTTCATTTCGATTTTTTTTTTTTCGTATTTATAATAATTTTCTTTGTTCATTCCCCGCCGCCACAAGTTCGCGCCGCGCAATCAATTCAGGTGTTGTCGACGGTACGTCATTGCTCGCACTCTCCGGGTTCATTGCTAAAAGTATGACTAAAAAACTCCTCAACCTTCGATTCGATGCAGTTGTTAAATTTTTTTTTTTAATGATTGCATCGAAAACGAAAACGATCGATTTATAATCGAAATGAATGCAATTAGTGCGGAGTGTGTGTGTTGCCAGCCACTCGGGGTAATTTTAGTTAGTTTTGCAATAATTTTAATGGCCGGTGGTAAGTGGTCACCACTATGTTTATATTAAAAGTTTATTTTCGAGCAGAAATTATAAAAATTTTGAGTTTTTTCGAATGTGAGAAAATTAAATGAAATTAACGAGGATAATGAACAGTGCACATGCACACGTGGAGGGGTAATTGGTCTTGGGAAATAAACAGGGTATCCTTCACATTAAATTCAATTCAAGAAATTGCACAGAAATACTTGGAATATTGAGAAAATCATGGCCAATATTCGGTGCTGCATTGCAAAGGTAAATACCCGTTTTGTGATGGTGTCTCTTCCAGGTAAAGTTTGGGTAAATGAATCATTTATGTGGTGTACATCGATGCTGCTGAGTAATCCTCTTAGTCAGCATGATTGATAATATTGGTAAAATTTTATTACATATTTCGTACCACCCAATTAATTACACTCTGACAAAAACTCACAAATGAATTAAAATTTGTTTTATCTGATTTGAAAGTATAAAACTTTTCCAATTGCAATAAATACGCAGAATGCGTATATTTTGGGCAAAAACTGCAATCAAGCAATTTATAGCTTGTAGGAGGATCTACCTTTACCTTATGGTTTTATACGCAACGTGGGCTATATTCTCTGACACTCTCTACTTTCTGCATCGATACTAAAATTTTTTAGATATAGTTTCTATTTACTAAATTATATGCATTTTCTTAGATAAGTTTATGAGCAAAACTTTTTCTGTCAGGATAAATTTATGGGCAACATGACAGCTACATACATAAAATATACACTCACGGAATTTATAACTTAATTTCGAGATTGGGTTTTGTTTGCAACATTTATAATTAAAATTGCTAGAATTTTGTATCACTGTTAAGGCTTTATTTTTAGGTGGAATAATTTAAATTGGAAAGTTTATGCAAAAATATAAGGGATGATTGATTAGCCAATAAACGAGTTAAGATAAGTTGTAAAGTTTTTGTCATACTTTTGATTGAAATGAAGGATGGATTTTTTTAGACCTTATAGTGTTTTTTAAATAATCTTATTTCTATGTTATTAAACTACTTTTCCTAAATTACAAATCAACATCTAAAAAGTCTTGAACGACTATCTAAACGGATGAAATTCCCTGGATTATGCCAAGGTTTATACATGAAGATTTTGTGTACAACTCCCACTGAAGCAATATACGTAATTATCGATCTGCTGTCCCCTGATCGGGTAGAAAGCATGTCTTTGAAAGTACGAAATTTTAGGTGGAAAAGGAGTTTGAACACAGTAATAGACTAAACTCCTTAACACAGCGAATGGTAGAGCGAGCATCTTAATGCGAAACTAAATTTCCATAAGGGGTTTCAATATTCAGGTGTTCAGCAAGGTGCTATAGGAAGACTTCCAGTGTTACAAGAATTATGGCATAGATTCAGAAGGCTTTAAATCAGAGTCGCATGGAATGTTGCCGCTGGAGTTTTCTCTTTCTCGCTAAACATCCAAACACCTATCCGCCTATCTAATTCAAGACAGTGTCTTACATGTATCGCCGTCTTTTTCCGCTTCTTTACGTCCTAGGGCGGAAATAGCTGCTATCCAATTGACTGTTTTGTCCAGGTCCATCCGGGATTTTTTTTTGTTTTTATGTGAAAGACTAGAGTCTTAGAAAAGGCCCTTTATACTGTGTCGACAGTCTATTTTCTTCATATAGAGTGCAATGTCGAACAGCAGCTCTAGTCGGGGAAGGAAGGAACTGCCACAATCTACCCGCGATATTTTTGGTCCACCTACTCCCAATCATTACTGTCGCGACTTTGGAATCGGGGCATCGAGAAACAACTCGCTGGAGTATTATGCCTCCTGAAACGAGTTGAATCTCATCAACCAACCGATGACATGCGCTTTGGCGGAGCGGGGAAGGGCAGGGAAGGTTATGACAGAAGGAATCCGGAATGTAAAGAGGGAAGAAGAAAGAAGGAAAGTTTTGAAGATGGAAAAGTGGAAAAGGCGAAGGACCGTGAGGCTGGCCGGGATTCGAACCCGGGACCTATGGGATGGTAGCTAGGCGCCTTACTCCCTAGGCTACCGAGGCCCCCTTAACTATATTTTTATGTAACTATGCTACAGGTAACCCCGTATAACACGGGTGTTACGTTCCAAAAAAAATGCCGTGCTATGCAAATTCGTGTTATACGAATCTAGGAACTACGAAAGGAGGTTAGTTTCGGAAAAATAAAAAAAAAATTAATTAAAAAATAATTTCTTCGTCATTAACCGAGGGCGTTCTCTTTTTGGAAAATTATCTTCATCCTCTGAGCGTTTTTCTGCAGTAACTTAAGATCCATGCCGTATCTTTTGCAAAAAGGCAATTACGAATCCGTGCTATAAATGCATCGTGTTATACGAGGATATTCATATTTCTTGAACTGTGTTAGAGTTAATCTGTGCTGTAGAAATTGTAGAACATGTTATATGGGATTTACCTGTACATTTTTTGTTAGAAGTAAATTTTGTTTGAATTCATGACTTATTTTATTTTCTAACATATTGGTTTTATTTATTACCTATCAACACTATACGGGAGTTTTGTGTATAAAAGTAATGAGCAAGACCAAGCAAGTCTACGGCAAGACAGGAAAAGGACAAGTCAAGACTGCAACTGCAAAGACTGCAAGGCTTTTTTCTCATCAGTAAATGGCAAAAGTCTTGCAGTAATGAGCAAAAAGTTTTGTCTTGCACATTTAGCAGGACCACATTTTACATGACTGCAAGACTTTTTGCAAGACTTTTTACTCATCCCCTCTTGATCTTGCAGTCTTATTTTGTCCTGTCTGGTCTTGGTCTTGCTTTGGCGTTGCTAAACGTGCAAGATAAGGCAAAACTGCAAGACCAGCCTTGTCAGGGGCGGTGCTTTCATAGGTGGAAATGGTACACTTGCACCGGGCGCAATTTCAGAAATTAAGATTTAAAAAAAAATACTTCGACAAAAAAAAATATTGAAAAAGTGTTCTCATGCATTCGTTATGTATTAAAGGAGCTGCACAGAGTGTCTGTGGCTCTTTCCACAGTCTATCGCAAGGTGTAGCCAATCCAAGTCCATTTCATTCATCTGATTTCGTTTATCCTTTCTAGGTAGGCACGGTACAATAGCTCTTGATCTGTTTTTTGTACTCGTCGTGCTGTTATAAATCTCTAACTCTTCTTGCCGAGTGGATCGCCTCTATTCTGAAGTTACTGAAAGCGCCTTCTATGTCCAGAAGGGCTGTTAAGGTGGACTGTTTTTGTTTTATACAGCATTCTACAATAGAACCTAATACATGCAACGCAGTGATCACCTGTTATCCCTTGATATGTGAAGGTTTGGAGAACAACATAGAGACCTCTATTATAGTGATTCGACTGTATAGGTCTATAGATTTTCGAAGCCCAGGATTGTGGTGGAAATAGCTACTGAAGTGCAGCTAACACTGAAAAACATCCTCCAGTTTTAAACAGCATTAGCGGGAGAGTTTAGTGAAGTTAAAGCGCAAGCAAACTTAGAACAAAAGCGAGATCGCAAAGCAATTTTTAATTGGGCAAAGGCAGGGGCGGCGATTTCATAGACGCAATTTGCACCGAACGCAATTGAACGGGGCGCAAATTCGGGGAAAAAGGTGAAAACGTGTTCCAATGCCTTCATTTTCATATGCTTATTAAAGTAACTGACACTACGATCAAAAAGCGAACAGTTGATGGGGGCGCAATATGGCATAATGCACCGGGAGCATAAAAGTCCAACGCCGGCCCTGAGCCTTGCTCATCACTAGTGTACAATCCCCACCGAGGTAATGGTGACCACAAAACTCAATTGCCATAGAAGTTTCAATGTCCGAATCCTCACCAGAGCGAGATACGAAGGACTTGCGCCCTCACATTAAATATCACATAGATTAAGATTGCTTATAGTTCTATTTCTTGTTGAGGGTCGCCTTGGCCACTGCGACCTGTTTTATTTGGTCTATTGTGCCATCCCCGTCTTTGATAACCATCTAGGTTAAGGCTTTCAATATAGCCTAAAACTGATTTAGTTACTGGTGCAATGTCCAGTAACTAGCCTAGCCCCAAGGAGACAATACAGTACATTTGGTAATGAGAAAGACTGGTCTTGCACATTTAGCAAGAAAAATAAGACCAAGACAATACAGGACAAGGGCAAGACAAGACTGCAAAATCAACTTTTTGCTCATCAGTAAGTGCCAAAAGTGTTACAGTGATGAGCGAAAAGTCTTGTCTTTCACATATAGCAAGACCAAGACAAAACTGCAAGATTCTCTGCAAGACTTTTTGCAAGACTTCTTGCAAGACTTTTTGCAGGACCTTTGGCTCATGACTGCAAGACTTTTGGCACTTAGTGATGAGTCAAAAGTCTTGCTATCTTGGTCTTTCACTCTTCTGTAGTCCTGTCTTGTCTTGGTCTAGCTTTGATTTTGCTAAATGTGCAAGCAAAGGCAAAACTACAAGACCAGTCTTGCTCATCACTAAATATATTTTAAGGCAATCTCCATATTATCATTCGAAAGAGTTTTGTGCAGAGTGCAGTTTCCATTATCGAAAAGAAATTATTACCAAACTATATTTCCATAAATGATCAAAAACGACTAATGTCAGTCTAAACAATGCCCTTGATGAACAAAATATAACTCAGTTGTAAAACTGCACTAAGTCTGATCTAACTCCGTTGTGGCACTGTCAAAATTATTAAAATTTATGAATTTTTAAAATCAAAATTTCTTTTATTAAAAAAATAGCGGGTGACACACGTTGGTTTTTGCACTAAATCACGACTCAACAATGTGTTGAAGAACAATCGTTGATGATCACTTACGTAAAACAGAAAAATTATTCAACAACAAAAATATTTCCATAATTTGTGTTTTTTTTTATTAAGAAAGGATAAATGTGTGGTTTTTGTTGTTGCTGTTTTTTGTTTTGAATGTTACTAACCAGAAAATTTATGCAGAATGTTTTTACACAAAAACGCCACAGAAAAACGGGAATCCGATTAATATGAGTGATATAACCTGAGACAGGTGAGTCTGGCAGCCAAGAGTCACAAGGAAGAGGATAAAGATGCGTTATAGTCTGATGTGACAAGCATTCCTCCGTGACAAGAACATCCTTGACTTGACAGAGATGATTTTTGCAACATCAACTTTCAACTTATCATTCTGGTTCTTTTCTGTTTCTTCTCGGGGTTTTTCGGTATTTAAATAATAAAAACCGGAGAAATGGCCCGCAATTAAAATCAGATCAAAAGGTGGCGCGGGGAAAAAAGTTGATGAAGAAAATTTCAACATATCAGGTGACACAAAAAAGTCATTTGCATTTAATCCGCTGCGATTGTCCTCATGCCATTTCCAACCTGTTATGCTTCAGTTATTGAAAAAAAAAAATAATTTTTTTTGTTTTTTTTTGGTTTATTAATTCGATTCCGAATTTTAATTAAATCGTATCAATTTTGATGTGTTCGAATTGCGATGATTTATGAATGCATTTTAAATCAATTAGCGGGATCCATAATACCGCGAGAGCGTTTTTATGTACGGCATCTGGTTTAGATATTCAAATTGCAAAAAGCCGCCCGAATTAACACACACACTCGACCACAAACACAAACTCTTAACCTCAAATGCTGGGGGATTAGGAAATGAACATGGAGATTTTTCTGTCTCCACATTTTATCAACCCACATTTATTGTATTGGATAAAAGTTTTCCTTATCATTGTTGCGCCCCGAAGAGGAGAGATTCGGTTGAAGTTCTTTGCACAATTCTAATTGGGTATTCAGATGTCAAGTTCAAGATGCCATATATGCTAGACCGCGCGGAGAGAGAGATTTATTGTGGCGGTATCGCGACCTATAGGAACTATACCCGTAGTGGACGAAATATCACGAATGATATCATTAGCGTAATGGGTCGGTAGATGGCAACGGATAGTGACACCTGCGTTCTATGGTGGTACGAGACTACTGAGTAAGGTGAATGCTACAGATAAATGCTAATGCTGCCGATCGCCCATGGTTAAATATGGAAGAAGAATAAATTCCATGCCTGAACTGATTTGTTATATACGGAGAGAGTATATTGCTCTATTAAAATGAGTTATAGGCGGCATGGCTGTTCTTGTTTAAAGAATTATGGCCGAGACTGAAATGGTATATTTGAATTAAAACGCGTTTTATACTGGATTAACGTTGGGTTCATTCTTACTGGTAGTTGTTAAAGTCCATTCGGTTGCGGAAATCTAGTATAATTAGTTATATTGGGTTATATGCCAAAGAGAAATTAATTTGAAATGATTTCCTGAATCGTATACAATCGATATGAATTTAGTATGAAAATACATGTACAAACGGATGATATAAGCATTAATTAATAATCTAAGGGAATTGATCGTTTTTTGTCTGTACATAATTACAAAGTCGCTCTACACCTTGGATCAATGTTTGTCCTCAAGCAACTACTTCCTCCACCCAGTGGCGTATTTTAAGATTTGGCGCCCTGGGCCTAAAACTTTTGCGCCCTATACATTAATGGAAAAAAGGTAATACATTTTAATAATGTACAAACGTGAAGCATTTTTTTAAAAGGACACTTGTAGATCATTTGCAAGATCAATAATAAGCTACAATAATTGTTGGAGTTTTATGGCATTATCTCTAACTTCCACGGCAGATATTGTATCCAATTTGCATTAGAGTGCAAATTTGGCAGTATTGCACCATATGAGGATTGCGATTGCTTCTGTATTTTTCTGTGGAGTTATTCTTAGCTGTACCCTCTACTAGCCTCTATAGTTGAGCCGGACTTACACAAGGCAGTACATTTCTCCCTTACACGATGTTAAATTGTACTGAAGACTTTTTTCATAGTCCTGGCTCGAAAATAACGTCCTATTGGCGTGTATCGAGATAAATGAGACGAGGTGTGATTGCATCCTCTTCGAGCAAGGTCCTCACATATACATTGTGGAGGCATATGTTTCTTACTCAATCTGAGGAAGTTTAATGCATATAAGAATCAAAATCATAAAAAAATACCTTCATTGGGATTTATTTTCTTTCATTCTTTAATTTCATTGTTTTTTTTTCATTTTGGCATAACAATGGTACTTTGCCTTATTTGAAGTATGACACCTTACTGGGTCAAAAGAAAAAAGATGCGCCTCTTATAAACTCAATCGTGTACTCCCCAAGACTAGTAGCCTCTTCAAAAGCATCAGCGTCTGCCTCGACATGTTGAAGAGTTTTGGATTCCCGAAATTCCGATAATATAGCCGTTTCTAGAGAGTTTGAGTAAAATTGAGCCAATAGACTGGCCGCTTCATTATTAACCAACTCTTTTTGGTGGACAGTCATTTTTTATAACGTCAAGAGCCGCTATTATTTCCTTACAATTTTTAGCAGGGCTAGCACAGGTACCGTTCTTACCTGACCACCGCGTAGTGACAAATAGTTCACAGTTACATTTTTAGGCTTATACGTTCGATTAATGCTGAAAAAAGACATATAGCTTTTGCAGCAACACGCAAATCTGTGTAGCTTCTGAGCAGATACCGATGATCCGATCAAGTTGACCTAATGTGCGGCACCTATGTTACATACTGAAATTTTTCTTTGATCTTAGCATGTAGGCCACTATACGGCCCAACCATACTGCTGGCATTTCTATAAGATAGACCACTGCAGGTATCCATAACGGCTGGCAGTATATGTTCTACTTTGTGACCAGTATTTGGCAGAAAGGACAGAATCATTTAACTTGAAGGAAATTGACAGTCTCTGTAGAAAGCGATTCGTCGGTCGCCCTTTGTATGTTTACCGCATTAACCTGGAAGGTTTTTAACGATGGGGTTGGTACAATAGACCAAATAAAATAGGTCGCAGCATGGTACAATAATTACAAGGTAAGCTCATAAGGGCCGCGGGACGTCACTCAGATCTTAGTTCACAAAGGAAAAAAGCTCTCTCGTGACGTCACTCAGATCTTTTCTCATATAAAAATGATAGAAGCTTTTCAATATGGAAGCAGAGCGTTTCCTTGCGAGCCTACCTTGTATTATTGCACCATGGGTCGCAGTTCCCGGCAAGACGCCCCAAAACAAGAATGAATGAATGGATCTCGCAATTAAAGAAAGCTGATCTATATTTGTTATATCACGAAAAATATTGCTTTTATAAAAGTAATCTCTCAGTGTATTGTAACGATTATTAAAAGCTTCCAAAGTTGAGCACGAGGATACTTGAGCCGCTCCTCGCAGCCTGTCGCCCCGGGCCATGGCCCCCATGGCCCTAGGGTAAATACGCCAATGCCTCCACCGCCCTCTATTCAGAGCCGATGTCACCCAAGCCTACTGTTTTTTACATCATTCTCCCACTTTCTTCCAGATAAGATTATTCTACATTTCTAACGCTTGCCATTTGCGGCTGGATGGCAAAAAAACCTTTATGGGTAGGTTCCTTCTTAACGCATACGGACGATACGGACATGGTTAAATAATTTGATTTGAAGCTCCTGGAGAGACTATACTAGACTTTGCTAACTTTTCGCAGCCATGTGCGTATGCTATTGACGACTGTTATTATATACCTAAAACATGTGTAGATGCTACCTTACTTGAACATCCAATATAGATTGCTGAAACTGGCCAAACCTACCTTTCGTTTTGGCATTTTGAATTTGAAAGATGAGTTACGCTATGGTCGTCCAATCACTGAAAAACTGAAGGCAAGGCTAGCAAGATAGGCATGTGAGGTACTTCTATATGGTCAGATGATTTATTCTCAATTGTACTATAGGCGATCAGAGAGATTACCCCGGGTAATAGAACGAAGGAGGAGGAATGAGGGGGCAACCCACATGGTGAACACTGCGGCCAAGTTAGGCCTATTGTGCACCATATGTAATTGAATGAAAGCGGCATCAATTAAATAATAGCAAAAGTGTTGTCTTTCATCTTGGCAATGCTCGACCCGACCACAAACTTCTTTGATCATCCAATAGAGACTATGCCATATTGCGCCCCACAAGATGTTCATTTTTGAACACAGTGAAGGACAATAGAAAAGACACAAACACTCGCTGAAAGGGAGAAAAATTTTCATAGTTTGCGCAAAAATTTAAAGGCCAGTCCACATGCTAGGTTTTGCACAACCTTTTGTCTGCGCCGTTCAACACGTTGCAGATAAAACGTTGCGTGTGGATCGGAAAACTTCGCAGTTTTGAGTCCGGCTGGAAGACGGTACAGTTGCAGCGATAACTGAGCAAATGAGCTTTGAAATCCATGATCTGTGCGGACAAGTCGGTGCATGTGGACGCTTGCTCCGTTTTCCGATTCGTTTTGTTCCTCAGTTTTTCCTAATCACGCGACGACGCAATGTTCTCGGTAGTTTCTAACTGATTTTATTGAACTTTATGAGAGTTTCCCATACATTTGGCGTGTTATTAAATCGAAGGAGTACAGTAACAGGGAGAAAAAGGGGGAATCTTATGAGAGACTAGATGAAAAATTCAAAGAAATCGATGCAACCGCGAGCAGAGATACAGTTGTAAAAAAAATTAATTCTATGAGAAGTGTTTATCGTAAATAATTGGCAAAAGTTAACAAATCGCTTCGATTTGGGGCTGGAGAAGACGAAATCTACAAGCCATAACTGTGGTATTTTCCAATCTTTTTTTAGATGTTCCAATCTTTTTTTTAACAAGACAGCATGCAAAAATTGCCCACAGTAGAACCTCCTCCATGACGATATCACACAAGACTGAGCGAAAAATGCAAATATGACTGCACCGTCTGGACGCTCAAAATTACAACGTTTTTATTCCGTCTTTAGACTGCGCAGACTTAAAAGGTTGTGCAAAACGTAGCGTGTGGACCGGCCTTAAGATTGCATTTAATATTTATAAAACATAAATATAAGATTGCATAGACATGGTTTCACATTCCAACCAATAAAAATCTGCTGAAAACGCCATTTGCGGAGACGAGAGCAGGCGAGAACGATGGGGCGGGCCAATTTTTTGACAGCTGTGTAGTTATTGTTTTTATCTCCCTTTTGCTAGGAAAAGAAAAGAAAATTATGACAGAAGAGAGAATTAATATTAAAAGCAACAACAACAAGCTTAAGGAATCAAACGTATAGTTTGTTGGAAAAGTTGGCTCTTGTGAAAACCCATGCCATTCTTGATCGAATTTCAATAGAGAATTAACGATTACAGCCAATTTATGTTGGTTGGCCCGCGTGAAACTGGCCATATTAATTTGTTAGACAGTAATACCCCGGCCTCGCCGGCAGCACTTGGCAAGTTCGAGCAAATTTGGGTACTGATCTTTAATTTTTGCCTACATTTTCACATATTGAACTTAAGAAAAATAAACCCTAAGTTCGCCCAACAGAACATGAAATTGAGATTGAACGTAAAAGCTCGCTCAAAAGAGAGTAATTCACTGGAATAATGTAATAGCATTCCAGTGGGTTTTTGCATTTTTAACTTTTGGCGAAAAAGCCACAATTTTAAGCAAGAACTGAACATGCCAGCTGGTGAAGCCACATACGGATTGAATGGAACGTTATTGGGGTATAAAGGAACAAACAGAAAAGAGCAATTAAAGAGGAGTTCTAACCTTAAGGAGTTCTGTTCTCCTGATTTCGTTCATTTACCTCTTATAACAATACTTGAAGCAGAAATTAAATTTTTATTAATCATGATAAACAGCAATATACAACACATTTTTTTTGTCTGTGTGATATGGTGATTTTTACAGAATTTTCTAAAAGTGCTCCAAATAAATGAGAATTTCTCGTATCTTGAAGTTACAATCTCGAGATACTTCCTTTACGAGGAGTACAGGGACAAAGATTGGTACTTTACAATATTTTTTTTCAATGTTTTGAATTTTCTTTTAAATCTTATTTTCTGAAATTGCTCCCCCGACAAATTGCGCCCGGTGCAAGAGCACCATTGGCCCTATGAAAGCGCCGCCCCTGACTGTTATGTATCTACTTGTTCCGATATCTGCAGATTGGAGTTAAGCCGGCTTCAAAAGGCGCCTGTGAAAACTAATCATTTCAATTTTTCAACCAGAGTTCATAGAAGCTCTTCACGATGGCATCATGGCTCTATCCGAAAATGAGGAAACATTGCCGATAATAATAGAGCATATTTGATTTAAATAAATTTTATTTTATTATTTAAATTTTGGTTTTTTTTTTTTTTTTCGTGATCGGTGCAACACACTTATTACGAGTTTGTATAATCGCGGCCTTCATGTTGTTTCCTACTGTGACAATTTTTACAAAAAACAAAATCTTTTCGCAAATTCAGACATTTTGTTGCCAAAAACTTTTCAGTCATGTCACGACGCGGATTTTTAAAGCCAACAGAATTATCACTGTCCATTAACCACACTTATTTGTGTCATAAACGTTTTACGCTTTCGTTGTACAAATGACGAATTATAAGCAAAACAATTCTGTACTAAAAATCAACTGCGGTTGATGAACTTGATCGCATTATTTACTTGGAGTTTACTATTTTATATTAACATAGATTGAGTCACTCAAAATCGCGAATGACATAACACATCATCCTTGGGATATGGTAAAGCACCACTCCTCAAAAAGATTTTAATAAAATACACTATGTTTCTAACAATTCGATATTTTATAAAATTGACGATCAATCATGATAATTCACATTGCAATCAATTAGTAAATACTTGATCCTAAATAAAATATATTTCATCTTCTTAACCGACAATTCTCCAACTCGACACTTCTTCCCATAACATAACTTTTTGCATCCATAAAGGAGAAACTATTTAATATCACCAGTTATAAATATATAAAATTTGCCAAATCCACTATTTACTGCCGCTGAGGTGAAGTCATAATTGAATCTGAGACTAATGAGACAATTATTCACCTGGTGTTGATATCGCGGCTGGCTACAGCAGCACAGAAGAACGCCGTGGAATTCCCAAGTGGAACTCGGTTGGTTCTTGGAAGAAGTTCTTGGAGCTGCGCGCGCATATAAACAACGTCGTCTTCAGGTGTCACCGGTTTTATCTGAAAATTAACATCGATAAAATATTGGATCATAAATTTTTGTGGCGAATATTGCTTTTAAAGGTTCAATTTTTAATGCGGGAAATAAATCTTGTGAAGAAGTTTTTGGTTTTTGTATTTGTAAATAAAATTCGCGAAGTAAGAAAATATTTTCTTTTATTCTCTGAGGTAATAATGTTGCGGATTTTCTGCAATATAGGGAATTATATTGCAGTAATGCTTGTTTATAAAGGAACTGCTGTGGTGGCTTTAAAAATTATTTCTTACATTTAAAGGTTAATAGGGTTTTTAAGCCAGCCAGCCTACACTGAATTTCGTCCGAGGATTATGTTAAGAAGTTTTCAAGGCGATACAAATTTTTTTATGTCATGTGCCAGACATTGTCTTCATCATTCGATAAACAGGAAAATCGAACTCATCTTTACTGCTTCCGCGACAATTGTATTGAATTCAGTACAACATTTACGAAGCCCTGCATCTTCTTTACTAAAATCTGCCTTTCTTCGGTTTCAATGTACGGTCCAGAGCCTGCCGTTAGCTTTCAAACATCCAACAAAACATTAGCTAAGATCTGTGTTCGACATATTCTAAATTGGCTTAACAAGTATCTCAGTGACTAAGATTTGTTAAGAGTCCCAAATTTGTCATACACCCAGAAGCCCAGGTTATAATTTTCAAGTCCTACAGATCTGCCAGAACGTTACTTGAAAAAGTACAAACTTGCATTCCTCAAACCAATTGGGACTTTGCTCTTCAAGTTACTCATGTAGCCTCTGTAAGAATTTAGCTGGAAAAATTTTACTACTATTACTAAAGTACTTATTTCCACAACCAGTGGCACGACCTCCTCTTTATCAGGGAATTTTGAATTAATCCATGATCAAATCAAAATAGCCAGCGCTAATTACTGAATATGACACCCAAACTTATTATCTCATTCTTGCGCGAAGCTTTGAGTCACTTGCTAATAAGGGGGCGTCCATTAATTTCGTGAGGCGTTTAAGGGGAGGAGGCCAGGCTAAACAGTGTACAATTTTGATAGAACTGGGTTAAATTCAGTAAAACATGTTTCTGCAAAATGCAAAAGCTCACTGGAATGACATTCCATTATTCCAATTTTTTACTCTCTTTTGAGCGAGCTTTTACTTTGAAGCTCAATTTCATGTTCTGTAGGCCCAAAGCAGGCATTTTTTCCTGACTTTAAAATGTGAAAAATGTATGGGAAATCAGGAAATTTTAAAGTACTGTAGACTAATTTGCTAGAACTTGCGAAAATTTGGCGGTGAAGCCGGGGTATTAAATCTAAATAATTTTGCAAATTATGTGTTTTTGAATAAATCCAACGCAATCAAGTACACATTAACGTATTTACACTAAAACTACACATTAAATGCGTATTTTCACCCCTCTATTCTGAATTGTGACCAGTCATAAGTCACAAGCTTTTGAAACTCCTGTGTGTGCTTGATTCTTGTGACTATCAGCTGTTTTGGTATTCTAAGCAACCGTTCGTGGATACTCGAAGTACTCATTGCAAAACTAGAATACCAAATTGTCTCAAGCTGAGACTCAGCTCGCACTTGTGATTGCGTTGTGACTTGTGACTAGTTTTACAATACGAATATTAGTGTATGTATATACAATATTTTAAAATTTCAAAATTCTCACGTGAGATTTAAAGGGGACGGGAGTCGAGTCAAATTTCACGACATTTCACCAAAGGGGAGGTGGATCGAAAATAGCCAAAATCGCCTCACATAAGGACATTTTTGGTGGCCTCATTTAATATCATCGCAATAGATTTCAAAGTTACTGATCACATCTCTTTGGAATTGGCTTCTTGGTTTAGAAACCTTTTGTGCGCTTTTCTATCAGCACCACTCATCCTTGGTGATCTAAGCACTCGTTTTTGTACTCTAGCCTCCGTTTCAGCCTCTTTTTTTGTAAGTAATGCGGTCGTCCTCGTCTAGTAGCTAATCTGATAGTCTAGGAGGACTAGGTCCATAGACACCGCCGTTTCTTCTAGCATTAGTCTGCTCAACCCGGGCTCCGAGACGATTGAATCAATGATGTTATTTTTAGGCTTATTTGTGTTACTATACCAGCACCAGTCTCTTCTCCCTAAAGTAAAATGGATGGTCACCTGTAGCAGAGCTCCAAATTACTGTGGGAAAACTGATTGCTACTGGAGGACTTCCGGAAACCAGAGTACATAGTTAGGACACAATTGTGTAGTGCCTGCCTACAGAGGTGGCAATTTTACCGCAGGGTAGTTTATACTTGGGATTGGTGGTTCTATGAAGCCTTCCTCCCTAAATATGCCGTATTCATACAAGGCTGCCTCGGTAGCGCAGGGGAAAAATCACTCAACTACTACTCCTGAGATCCGTGGTTCGATACCTTACAGTGTCAAGGTCTTTCGTCTTCCTACTTATCCCATTTAGAAAGCTTTCTGACTAGAGCTTGCTTTTCAAGATTCTACCACAGTGTTTCCTAACTGCTGCATACAGTGTAATGTACGATGAAGCAGCATTCGTTATAGCAGGAATGATTCTCTTGATACCCCGTCGGGGATTATGCAGGGGGAAGCCCAAGGCAGTGCGACAGATTATAGATTCTAAACCTGTAACGGAAGCCGGCGCTCACAAATAGTCTTTTGAATCCAGGATAAACGTTACATGCATTCGGGATTTTTAATCAGTTGCATCAAAAAGTTGCATAATCACTCAGACGTGCGAATATTACCCATCTGTAAAAACTAAGAAAATGAATCTCAAGTATTAGTGCTTCGTAAAAAATGGGAAGCCTGGAAGTAGTTAGATAGCAGATAACAGAACCACAATTTTCAGATAGTCCTCATAGCCATCACCATTAAGGCTGCTAGAGACGCCGTATCGGAGTACTGGAGGAGCCAATAACTACTCGTTAGGAATAGTAGAGATTATTCTATCTTAAGATTTTATAAACACCTACACTAAAATATGTAAGAAAGAAAACGTCGTGGTACCATGGTGGGTTTTTTTCCAGACCGATTTTTAATTAAAGTTTTTTTTTTCAAATGTCATGCTACTCTCAGAACACTTGAGCTCTTCATTCAGTTGATATATTTTACATAAGAATTTTGAAAATTCTTGATTCTCTTTCAAATTGTATTTGGTTTGAGTACATTACATGTTATTGATATATTATCATCACCTGACATCTATTTTTTATGTAACATTGCAACTTTAATAGATTTTGAAGGGGGATATAATATTATGTTCTAGGGTCCTTATTTTGGTTTCATTCACATTTTTCTAACACGTCACGTAAATCCTTCTATCAAAGTTCTATCGAGGATCTTAGAAAACATTTATCGATTAAAAAATATCCTGTGTTATCTGGATGACAAAAATTTTACGCTATTATTCAAGTAGCCATCCTGTCACTTATTTCTGAAGTTTAATGCTTTGAAAAGCATATTCCATAAAAACCTCATCACCATATCAAGTTTCTAAGAGGCTTCAATTGACTCATAAATTGTGTTGCAGTGTTTTTAATGAGCAGTCAAATTTAACGTTCGATGCTGATCGTTAGTATAGACTCTTCTGCAATTTATTGTAACTAGTCAATCTATAAATCATAATAATTCATGAGAGCGGAGTATAAGTTGTGAAAGATAACATTTCGTGGTGTTTTAACTACATACCTTTATTTGATCGAGTAATAGTTTTAAATAATTAAGTTTTGTTGAGGTTTTAGACTCATTTCTAAAGTGCAAAAGTCGTGCTCTAATGGAAATATTTATTACCTGCAAATCTCGAGTTATTACATAAATTTATACAAAGTAAATGATCTGACGCTAAAGAAATTTTTATGTAACTCCATAAGAAGCATTATGACTCACTCTCAATGCCAGAGAAACTTCAGATTGCCCCACTTTAAAAGGAGGACAAAAATTGTTCTGCATTCTCATATGCGCGTTAAATTTTTTCCATCCCAGCCAACATCCTGGATCTTGAATTGACATTTATTACCTGGAATTTGTAGAAATTTACTCCCTTTCTCATGTGCCCGAACACACTGTTTCTTCTGTGGCAGCACCTTTATTGCTCAAGTACGATATATCAAAGTTTTATGGCACCTTCAATGAATGTCAGAAATTGGCGATCGTAACTGCGATCAGTTCGGTTCAGGATTGCTCCGCTTAAGTCAGGCGCTGCAAAATTTTGTTGTAGAAAAAAAGTGAATTTTTACGATCACTGAATTAAGGTAAAAGATAAAAAAAACGATCGCGTTTTAATAACTTTTTCTGTCTCCCGAGAAATTCGCTCGTCGTTGGCGGCGGCGGTAGCAGCGAAAACCGGGAGAAAAAATTCAAGTCAGGTTGGAGTCTTGGATCTCGGCTAGTTTGTTTGCGGCAGCTGATGTCACATAAAACCACCAAAGAAACTACGAACATCTTCCAAATTCGACTTTTATTACTTGATCGCATTTCAAATTCGAAATCAAATGTTAATTTTCTTTTCTTCCAGAGACCAAAAAAAACGGCGAAAAAATGTGCGCTAAGTGGAGTTCCTAAATTCTAAGCGAAACCTGGTTTTGGAGCTTCTTTTTTTTTGTAAATTTTATTTTTTTCTTTCAAGCTGCGCGCGCATCGCTGTGTTCCACATAGTTTTTGGCTGAATGTCATTGCACTGAAGAAGGAAGGCGGAATCGAAATCGAGCTCCTCCAAAAAATTTTGTGTGTGGAGTTGTGTCTTTTTTTTGTTGTTGGTGTATTTGGCGATTGAAATCTTTTGGCTGGAGATTTTTGGTCGATTCGATCAGATCGTGATTAGCTATTTATGTCACAGTCGTTGACTGACCCCCGACAAGGTGTTTTTCTGGTTGTGCTTCTTTAAAATTCGTTCGGCATTTTCTAGTTTTTAGACAAGTTTTTATGCATTCTTAATCTTTGACAGCAGCAACAACAACAAAAAATGCAGACGACGGTATTCAGGCGACGTAGAGAGAGTAGAATTTTTTAATTGGATATTTTGCAAGTGTTTTTGCAGAAAGCATTTTTTACCCAAATTTTTTCCTTTTTGGTGTGGTGTATAGTGGAATTTTTTTGTTGCTGTGTATTTCCGCATTATGGTAGAGAGGCACGTGCTACATAAATTTCCATATGAAATTCTGCTACTCTACTTAGGCCATGCAATTTTGTTTAGGCTATTATCATATTTAACAACAGTAATATATTAACCAAGCTGCTGTTATAAATCGAAAAAGATACGTCACCAGCGTGCGCTGCAAAGTCTTTTAATAAAAAAAAAGTTTGAATAGTCCGTAGAAAAGAGTACAATAGAACAAAGAAGAAATCTGCAAAACATGATTTTAGGTACATCAAAATTAGAGTTACCTATAAAAAATATGTTACCTACAACTTTTTTCAAAATCCGAGGTTAAGCACCACCTATCGGCAAAATATTGTACTTCGTGTACAACAGACACCTAGCCAATCATATTCAGAATACGCGTCGCGCGCGTAAATTGTGACATTCCCGGGGTAATTGGCACCTTGTACAGAACTTTCCCCATGGCGAGCTCAACATTTTTTCCCCGAAAAAAGGCTCTAAAAATCAACAATTTTACAAAATTGGCACCCACTGTGCAGCCCAAAAATTTACAATTTGGCGCCCCTAAAAAAATTGATTAAAAACATTTCGGCATGAGACGAACATTGGCAACATTATAAGACTACTACTACTACTGATTTGATCCTAAAAAGGCTGTTGCTGCTTCCAATTTTCGTCGTTTCATCTTTTAGCTGTATTAGCAGCTGGTAATACCGCCCGCACGGCAGGGGCAGATCACGTGGGGTTGAAAGGAAAAAAGCACTCGCACTTCCACTTTGCGTGGGGAAATCTACACCCTAAATATTTTATTTCATGAACACCCAAAACGTTGGAGGGCTACCTCGGTCGTTGGTGACGAAGGAATGTGAGCGAATGCACAATCCTCACCAAGCTTTTAAACCGCCACCAAACTAGCATTTAAAACGAGGATTGCCTCAGGGGCCTGCCGTAAGAGGGATTTCCCTGTAGGTTCCTCATGAGAACCTCATGTAGCAAATGAGCTGCATGCCGAAAGAGTGTCCTCATAAACACCGCTCAAACAAAATCAGCGATACTGAAGTGAGGTATGCGTTATTAGTTTTTCATAATGGCCCAACTATGCAACCCTTCTTTCAAATGAAATGGGGCACCCATCAGTCTTACGTATTCGGAAAACTTTTTTAAAAGCTTTAAAGAAATACCTCAGCTTCACCGAACGAACTGGGGCACCTCGAGCAAACTGGCGAACTGAGCTTTAAAAAACATCAGTTCGCATAAATTTCCACATATTCAACCCTAGACTCTTGATGTATGACTCCAGCGGCGCGGTTTGGTCTGCCTCGCCGTCGCACCCCATAATCTAACCTCAGAGGTCTTTTCGACCAGGCTCTCTTCGTTCTTCGATAGATCTCCTAGATTGCCTATGCCTTTCACTTGTCTGTGAAACAATCTTTCACTGCCCGTATTTCCGAACTTCTACAACATCCAAGATTACAAACAACTCATCGCCATCTCCTGACTCATCATAACTATTGTAAGGCCAACCATATTTTAAGTATCTCGTTGGAATATCATCTCGATTTGGAGCTTTCCTAAAAAAATTGCAATTTCTTCTATTGTGCTTTCATCTTCAGTATCACATATACTTTGGTAATCTGTTTCCTCCTCCACCCAATGCACGGAGTTCACTTCCGGACTCGCGTGTTTAGGTGTCTCAAAGAACTCGACGTCAATAAATCCACTGGCCCCGACAAAATCCCCCCTATGGTACTTAAAAAATGTGCCTCACCTTTGGCTAAACCCCTGCGCAAACTTTTTTCCCTGTCTTACTTCTCCGGAGTGTATCCCGACTCTTGGAAACTAGCTCATGTTCAGCCAATCCCAAAAAAAGGTGAAGTCAGCGACCCCTTAAACTACCGCCCAATAGCAAATACTTCTGTTCTCTCCAAAATCATGGAGACAATAATCAATAAAAAGCAATGAAATATTTAGAATCCAACCAAATTATACACCGAGGCAATACGGCTTCAGACCTAAAGGGTCTACTGGCGATCTGCTTGTGTGTTTAACCGAGCGTATCAACCAAAGCATTCACAGCTTTGGCGAGTCTGGTCTGGTTGCTCTAGATATATCAAAGGCTTTTGACAGAGTATGGCACCCAGCTCTGTTGAATAAACTCCAAGCTATTGGTATACACTTAGTTCTAAGGAACTGGATTAAGAGCTTTCTTTCAGGCCGTTCAATCAAGGTAGTATTGGATGGCGTCGAATCCAACCCACATGTCATTTCGGCCGGAGTTCCCCAGGGGTCAATTCTCTCACCCGCACTTTTTCTAATATTCGAGTCTTGATCTATCTCCAGTTATTTCTGAAGAACTTTGTCAATTTTTCTAATATACTAATGTATATTCGAAATAGTTTTTCTGTGAAAAAAATGATATTTTGACTCATAACTCTGGAAGTTTGTGGTGTAGAGCCTTCGCTTTTACAGTTTAGATAGGCGGGAGTATTCTGCGTATACTGCTACCTAATTCATGGAAGTAGGTCATCGGGTTACCAAAATACAGGGTGATATGTAAACCTCTATCAAAAAAATTTCAAAACGCCCTAGTGACCAAACCGTTACGATTTCTGCCCCCCTCCCATATGATTTTTTGTTCGTCTATCCAAAGCCTATCTACAGCCCGCCACTTTGTAACTTGAGGTGGGACACCCTGCATAAAGAAAACAATATAAAAACAAAATAATTTTTCATATTTTTTTTCATTAGCCTCCATTTTCCGACCAAACGTGAGGTTTTCCTGGAAAAGCTTATATAACTTTTTTTGCTGAGAATTTTCATAGCTTTAATTTTGTCTTCTTAACATTTTTCCAATTTCGACGTTTTTCCGAGCTACGGTCGGGAAAGCGTCGGAAAATTCTTTCAATCGGATTTTCTCGTGATTTTCACGAAGTACGGCCCGGAACTCAACGGTTACCTTTTTTCCAATTGCTAAACTCCCACCATTCCAAATTTCATTCAACTACAATTTTTTTGCAGAAGAAATCTCTAGGAGCTGTACTATTTGAAAATTAAGTACTTCTATAATAATGTTAGTAAATCGTAAGTAAGGTTCATTCAAGCTCGACACACCATAATCTCTTACTATTCATACATTTTGTTGTTAAGAAAAGACACACTCTACTTTTTCTACCACCACATTCTCCAATGCTGAAGACCGTCGGGGAAGTCTTTTCCAAAATGAAGTTTAGTGCAAGAAATAAGTAGGTATGTTAGCTGATCCTTTCCCAGCGGGAAAAAGTCCTCGTCCATAATGCCTACAGTAAGTACTTACCGCCCTAGGACATCCCTATGTAAAAGTAAGCTATTATTTCATCACAAAGGTAATGGGTCGATCTCATTACCACCTTGCTTACCTAGCCATTACATTTCCCGCCGGGTTATATTGGAAATGGCAATTCCACACCCCTTAACATTTCGTGTATGGATAAAATACAAACGCACGTGCATTGTAATTTCCCCTTCGAAACTCGTTTACGGGTACTCCCTCCATCTGACCATGACAAAAGTAGCAGTGAGACCGTTGAATTGTGATTCGGCTTTCTCACACGGTGCCATATATTCATGGCAAGTAAAACCGGTTTTATAGATGAGAGAGGGACGGAAACGAACAGAAGAAATTTAAGAATAAAACCGATTTTACTCAATACACTTATGCAATCGTGTGAACTGGCTCATTGGGAATATAAAAGAGCGGGTGATTTGAGTTTTTAAACGAACGGGTTGACACTTTTCTTTTCGAATGTACTTTCGTTGTGGGATTTGGGACCCTCACTGCCAATGGAAAAGCGATTTTGAGATTCCCAATTGTTTTGGCGCACGCCATACTATTGGCTTATGTGTACAGCAAGGCACACCGGGTTTCAGCTAGTAATATATAATGTAGAAGTACTTAATTTTCAAACGGGCGAATTTGATTTGCAAAAAGTTGAATTTAATATGCAAAAAGGTTAATTTTATTTGTAAAAAGGTGAATTTTATTTGAATTTAGATAATGTGAAAAAACTGTATACGATTGGAGTATATGCGAGTACTGTGAAGTATAAGCGTGTTGCCTGCGCAACATCCAAAAATATTGTTGTTGTTTTCTTCCAGTGTTTGTTCCACAGCATTAGTGATTCTATTGTCCTGGTCAGTCGTGGAATATTGCTCCAAAAACCAAACGGGTTACCCGGGATGAGACGTTTCTCTTGGATGATGGGTTTTAGTCTTTTAAGGTGAAGCTTTTCAAGTAATGATATTGTGCCATATGAAGTTGCTTCATGAGGTGGTTTCCCGGGTTTTGACTTCATTTATGGTACGTAGTCTAATCGAAACGATGCATTTAATAATTTGCTTCTCTGCAAAGTTGACTTTATGCTTTATTTTTCTACCACATATGAAATTCGTCAAGGAGCTTACTAGCCATCGTCTATTCTTCTTATAATGCGGGTTGGTTTGTACCCTTTCTATGTCATATGTACTACTTTGATGGAAATGGTCATCGATATGGTAATTTTTTGGCAATGACGTGCTCAACCATTATGTTTCCGATATCAATACTACTTGACTGATCCAAAACTAAGTGAAGCTGCTTATCAGAAAAGATGTATAGCGGCGAAAGATCCATAGTGCAGGCTAGTGCATCTAATTTCTTCTATTTAATAGAACCATACCTTGCTGTAATACCAAGTTACCAAATGTACCATTGGACATCAATTATGTTTACTCTTTAACTCTGGACTAAGCCTATACCACAAAAAACTTAAACTTTAACAAGCAAATATACGACAAATTTTATTTCCTTTTAAACTTCAACAACAAAACACCAATGGACAATGGTTTACTACGGGTTATGCCAACACAAGATGCCGCTGAACGGATGACGATGGCGTCATGGTGTTATTATTATTATTATTTTCGTTTTTCTCTTGCGCCGTAATGTATGAGCATATCCATAATATGTCTCCACCTTTCTTTTCTCCTTGTCCTACCGTCGTCAACAATTTACATTGATGGGTTGGTGTTGAGCGTAACGACATCGTAAAATGAATAATTGCTGCAATTACCGTCTCTCTCGCCAATATTTTTTTCTTGGCGTTTTCTTTTTATTTTTTGGTGCTGCAAAAATTTATTTCATGACTCTGTCCTTTTGCACACAGCAAAGAGAATTCTGAAAATTTTATTTTATTTCTATCTGAATTTAATACTTAAGGTTCATCAAGGTTAATTGGTATATAGTATTTGAACGGGGGGAGTTCTATGTGACAAAGCATAAATGTGGTGTGCGTTCGGGAATTTTTGAAATATGTTTTTCAAAATTGCTTGAAAATTATATAGTTTGTATGATAGTAAAGTGGGTGTGATCAGAAATCTGTATTAATAAAAGAAAATGTGTGTCTGTGTGTCTGCTTGTGCGTACCGTCATGCGTTGGAGCCAAACTAGAAGAGAAGTAAATCTATTTTTTTTTGACCCACTTACATGTAACCGATTAACCCCAAATTTTGCTCATATGCATAGTCCGCATGACAATGCAATATGACATTTTTGTAAAAAATCAAGATGGCGGCTTCAAGATTATTATTATTATTATTATTTATTGGAGAGAGTACACAAGATAACAATCTTTTAAAGTACAAAGCAAACGGTAACGTGGAGCGATTCCATCAAAGCCGATACTGTTCGAGGAGATAGACAGTAGAGATTCAAGAACTTCTAAAGAATCAACACAGCGGAAGTAAAAGCTACCAGGACTGAGTGAGTCAGAGGAGGAGGAATTAGTGAAAGAGATACCATCATATCTCGGGGGAGAGAGGATAAATGATGAGTTTATGAGCTCAACATCAATATCAAAAGGGTCAGATGCAGAAGAATGAACACCAAGCGAGCGAAGGTTAGACCAAAGTCGTTTCGGATCTAGGTTAGGATTAAGCTTGCGAGCATAGAACACACGTTTGGCAGCTTTGACTTTGAGGTTGATGCGATTGCGAAGCACTTTGTACTCAATTAGGTAGCTGCGAATTTTAGTTCTACGGTAACGCCGGTACATATACTCGCGCTGGATTATCAAATCCCGAATCTCGCGTGAAAACCATGGACAATGGGAAGGAGTTTTAAGTCTACGGGTAACAAGCGGTACATATTGATCGTACACTGATTGGATGAAGGAAGACAAGATAGCTACCTTATCGTCGACAGAGGTAGAGAAATAGATGTCATATCAAGGTAGAGAAGAAACAGCAGTTAGAAGCCGCTCAGGATTGATGTTGCTGTAATCACGGTAAGAGAGGGAAGGAGGCGAAGAAGAAGGTAGGAATGAGAAAGAGATAGAGAGAAAAAGGATGTCATGGTCAAGAAAACTCGGATTAGAAATTTGACTGTGCCTCAAGATGGCGGCTGAATTTTGCAGCTGTGTTTCCGATCGCCGATATTGGTATTAAATTAAAGGGTATTGCCAGTAGAATACAATTAGCTGTGCGGCATTATTTCAAATTCAAAATGGCGGAAGACATAATAGAATAAAAAGTACAAGATATAATCTATCAACTTGAAATTTTGCTGAAAATGCATTTTGTAAAATATCAAGTTGGTGGTTCCAAGACAGTTGTCGAGTTTTTGCAATTGTGTTCCACGACGCCCGGTATGGGTAGCAAATGAGAGTATATGACAAATAGAATGAAATTATCTGTGTGGGGTCACTCCAAATTCAAAATGGCGGACAACATAAAATGATGGCCAACACAAAATGGGGAATTACATTTTTCCTTACAACGCGCTCGGTGTGGGTATCAAATGAAAGTATGTGAAATGTATAATACTATTAGCTGGATAATGTCATTTAAAGTTCAAAATGGCGGCCAACACCAAATGACGGATGACGTTTTTCTTTACAAGCTACTCGGTATGGGTATCAAATCAAATGGTATGACAAGAATACTATTAGCTGTGTAGCGTCATTCAATTTTCAAAATCGGCGGTCAACACAAAATGTCGGTCAACACAAAATGTCGGTCAACCCAAAAATAGCCGGAAAAATGGCGAATTTAGAAGTTAACCATATGGTCCAATTGGGGATTTGTCAGCCTTCGTCGCCCCGCAGCATCTGGTTCCTAAAGGGGACTCACATTATGGAGGAGCCATGCTTTAATGCTGTCACTGTGCGGAATATAAATCCGATCGCGTCCATAGAGAATTTCTCCTTGAATTTTCACGGTTGTACCATTCTTTCAAGGGTTAGTTTGGTACGTGCATACCGTCATATAACAATCGCCCCAGAACACGTGCATAAGACTGCACTCATTACGCAATTTGGCCTATTTGAGTTTACCCGTATGCCATTCAGCTTACGGAATGCAGTACAAACCTTTCAAAGGTTTATAAACGAAGTTACGGGAGATCTCGACTTCGTTTGTGTATACCTACTTAGACGATGTATTTATCGCCAGAAAAACTGAAGATGAACACCTACCTCGAAGAGCTCTTTAAACGACTCCATAGCTCCTGTTTAACCATTAAGCTAGATAAATGCGTTTTTGGTGCACAAGAGATCAAGTTTCTAAGCCACCGCATCCTCAATGGCTGGAATAGTTCCATCCCCCGATCGGGTTCAGGTTATCATTGATCTCGCGCCTGATGCCGAGGGGAAAAAATGCCGAAAGATTAGAGAATTTCGGCTCGGATATGTGAGCATCTTTATGTTTTTGTTTCTCCTTTGCAATTGCTGTTTCATCCTTCCAAGCGCGAGTTGCCTCCCAACTGCGTACTGACCTCGTCCAATGCTGCTTGACTTTCATAATCGAACAAGAACCGATCTATTGAGTATACTAAACGACATTTTTCACGATCACCAACATAATTGCCTGTAATATGAAGCCAGGTAACAACAAAAACTAAAGCTTTTGCTATGCGTTTAAGGGTACAAACTTTTCCAAATACGTAAGGCGGTGGTTTGCCCATTTCGTATGTAACGAGTGTATGGGATCTCCGTAGCGCATTCTGTCAACCATATGCTATCTGGGTTAATTCCTTAAATTTCACTTGATTAGTTGGTTTAGATATTTGCTACAAAAGTGTGCTCGCTGATATTGTTCCATTTTAGAGTAAAACTTAATAAACTGGTATAAAATTAAATTTTAATAGGTTTTAAATTATAAGTAATGATAGTGCTTTAGTAACAGAGAAAACCACACCAACCTTTCTCCATTTAACAACTCAACTTCAACACGTGTCCGACTTATGGCTTAATATACCGAACAACATCATTGGTGGTCTCTGCAAAAGACCTTAGAAACCACAAAAAAAAAGAAACCAAACAAAATTTACATTCTATCCCCTAAAATTGATTCCCATTAATAACAATTTAAAAAGATATTAAAATCCACAAACCAATCGAAAATTCCTTTCTATTCTATTAAGTCATTATTACTAAGTCATTACAACTCGATGCCCACCCACTGTTAAACTATCAATTAAATATGCAAAACATCATCAGAATATTGAATTGCATAACGCTCTATGGAAGCGAAGCATAAATATGTGAAAATCTTTAACAAATTATAAACTATAAACCTAACACGTTTCCCTATTATTAATATGGCAAATTGATAATAAATAATTCCCGCGGACACAGAAACAGAAAAAATTCGGGGGGGAAAATATATGTTTATATTTAATTCTGCCAATTCATAAAAATTCACCATTTCCCGCAGCATAATTTATGCCCGGCATCGATAGCATCTTTCGAAAAGAATAAAAGTTAATTACTTAACAGAAAACTGAAGAATTTTAATATTATGAAAATGCATAAATTATTGTCAACGATCCCTCACACAACTCACATACACGCACGCTACTCATTATACTTTTATCGCCGATAATTGCAGCATAACTCAAGCCAGCGGGGTTCCTCCACCGGATATTAGTCGTATTCCGGAATAAAAATGCACCAGAAGAGGATTGTTTACATACATACATATCTATGCTGGGGCCCAGTGGTCTCACCTGGGTCGCATTCAACATTTTAATAGACTTGTGCAGCGCACTAAACTGCTGAAGAACTCCTTTATTAGATTCGCCATACTAAATTTCATGTTTATTGGCTGGAGCGTTTTTGCAATGCCGGTTGCATCGTTGATCTGCGATTTTGTTGCATTTTGAAGACGAATTCTAATTACGGCAGAGCATATAATTTCTACGGCGATATTGACAGCAATAAATTCAGCATATATATTTACCGGAGCGCTAAGTGGCCCATATGCGGCTGGTGATTGTTATCTAGATTGGTGAACTATTAACTTAGCGGGAAAGTTGTTCCGCGCGGTAAGACAGTTTTAAGGATAGGATTACCATTAATCAAGGCATTATCGCGACTGTTTATGACTCGCAAACGCATACTTCAAACATTGTCGAATAAATCAGTTTCAATTCCCCGGCCATAAGTCCTAGAATTTAATCTAGCAATAAATTCTTTGCTAATCCACAACCGAAGAAACTCATGATCGATAAAACTCCATCAAATATTAACTGCCCATGGACAATATTGGCCCCGCTACTAGAATATTGCGTTCTAATCCGCGGATAAATTAACTATTTTCACATTTTCTTTTCTAATGTTACCTACTACTATACCTACCTTATTTTTTACCTGTGAATGAATGGTGGACAACACAAAAAAACAACAACAATCCTTAAAATTAACCACTTTCGTTACCATGTAGTCACGGCTGCCATTGCGTATTCAAATCATGTCGACGTGCGTCGTTTGGATAAAAATTGATACAGAGTCGCTGGCGCAGGCTGGGGGGCTGCAAGCTGCGCGCTTATATTCTCCTCATCCGTTAGCCGAGTTAAGATACTTCATAAATTTTACATGTTTATCATTGCTGGGCTTCAGATTCACTGTCTTTGTAACCAACATGTTTATTAACTGGCCATGTACTTACTGCAGTCGCGTATAATTTACCTCGTGGGAAAAAGATGGGCCCCGAGTTTTGTCTCTTAGCTAATGATTAATGCCCAGTAAGAAAATGAAAGAAAACGTTTTTTTGTATCCTCGTTGTACTTAAATCACGAACTGGATATAAAATGAAAATGAAGTTTTATGATTTTCAGGAAATTTTTTTTTCGTATGTGAAATAGGTTTTCCCATATCTCTAAAACCTCCACTTTATTAGAAGTTTTCCCCGGATTATTTCGTAAAACCCGAGGAGTGTATTTGTCAGCTAGAGGTGTAATTATGTGACAGTGATTATATCTTGATTTTATCTCAGATATTTTCCGATTCTGGATGTCTTGTAGCCTCAAATCTATACGTTAATATGGGAATATAATTAACAGCTCGGTAGGCACGACATGCGCTTTAATGAAGGTGGAAAATTTATGAAGGATTTTTAGTTTGTAAACTGCAGTGATTTTCATCCATCATTAGCGCTACAAGCTACATATTAAATGCCGAGCGATAATTTTAAAGCATGAGCTACGAAGCTCTGTCATTAATGCGGGCCATATTGGAACGGCAATTAAGATTAGCATTAAACTAAAAAAATATGTCGATCCTTATCGAAGTTTAGAAAGTTAGGTATGGTCCAGAAGGTAACCATGAGAACATGTCCCACAAGATGCACTCTTGCACCTGATTCATCCCAACCTTCACATCAAATATCATCTGCATTGACTAAGGGAATCTGGGACATGGAGCTCAAAACATGCGGCCATTGCAATGGTCTTCATTTTCGCGTGGAGAGACTTCCATCAAGAAGAGAGTGGAAAAACAAAGACACCGTGAAAAAGTTGGATCCTGACGGTGTCGGAACAGGGTCTATTTTATGACCACCAACTGTTCACACTCCTGGTACATTCCGGTTTGTATCGTTCAAGCAGAGGTACTTTTCAAAGACAGCCAAGCCTCCATAACAGCTCTATATTCATTGACAATGTGCTTCAAGAAACTGGGGCGATGCAGAGCTGAGCTAGATAGGCTCTATAAGAGGTATAACATGACTTTCGGACCTAGAAACAAAGATAGGAGCGTTAAACCCTAACACTTAGCTAAGTGTATCCTGACTCTTGGAAACTATTCATTCTACTATTCATTACTATAAACATTCCAAAAAAAAGGTGAAGCCAACGCCCCTTTAAACTACCGGCCAATAGCAATTACTTCTGTTTTCTTCAAAATCAGGGAGACAATAATCAAAAATTCTAAGGAACTGGATTGAGCTTCTTTTCTGACCGTTCAATCAAGGAAGTAGATATTGGACGGTGTCGAATCCAACCACCACTACATTTCAGCCGGTGCTCCACAGGGATCAATTCTATCACCCCCACTTTTCCTAATCTGCATTAGTGATCTCCTCTCAATCCCCTTCAACCCACTTCATTGCTTAGCTGATGACGTTACTTTGCGTTAATCTTACTTCTTCGACAATATAAAACAAGCACGTGCTAGACCTTGTCTTCACCACCGAGAACTGATGTCCCCTTCGATCAAGCGAGATATAAAATCGATTCTTGATTAGGGCCGCATGAATCATGTTGAATTTAACGCCACCAAAACGAAGTACTGCCTAATCTCCACCAACGCTAACCTCCGATATTGTTCCTATCTCAGTGGGAGAAGAGAATCTAACGGTTGACTCAATTCTTAACCCGTGGGGATAGCTTTAACCGAGGATCTACGATGGAACGATCACATATTCTAAATCGTCACACAAGCCTCCCAATGCTTTGTTTTTTCAAGAGATGGAAGATCCTCCTCTAGACAGCCGCCCTGGCTACAATCTGCAAATCCTTCCTTCGTTCTGCCTTGAATACAATTCGTATGTCTGGCAGGCTCCCAAAAACCACCCTGTCTTGCTTCGACAAGGTGCAAAATTGTGCCTTCAAACTCATAGGTGATGGCATACTTCGCGCCTCCATAGACCCGGCCACCACCTAACTTTTCCTATTTTTCTCTATTCTTCAAACCAAGCTTTCTACTAGACTTTGCTCCATGACCTTAACGACATAACAAACTGGTAGTACAAAGGGTGACTCCTAAGCTTGGTTTTATCATATCAGCGAGATACCCACTTAGAAAAATCTCTAGCATAGAGAGTTAGTTTTGGTTGCCGAAAAATCTAAACATCTAAGCATTTGTTCCGGTATCCTTCAAGGCTCAGTTCGGTCACCGGTGTTATTCCTAATCGATCTTCACTCATTTCTTCCAACCCACTTAATACCTTCGGTAATGATGGTATCTTGCTTTGCTCTTTCTCTCTAGGACAAACCAGACCTTCGCTTTATAATTCGCTTCAAATAGAACGAGCATCACTTAACATTCATTATGTAGCTATGCTGGAATGTTTACGTATTCCATATATCTAAGCAGATTTTCTTAAGAGATGCAAATTTCTTCTTTACATAAAGTGGCATAATATCGTTTCTTAAAGTAAGAGAATTGAAGACTCCAAACCTTGGCTTGAACCGCCCTATTAATCCAGCTATCTTGCAGAATTTTATCGCTGTGACCCACCAAAATGTACAATCAGATTACCCAGGTCGGGGCACTTTCACTACCTTATAGCCTCCTTTCGCGCAGTCTTTACTCTAACAATTGGTACATTGGGCAACATTGATTCCACGGTTTTCTATCAAACGAAAACAAAGTAACTTCCTCGGGGTGGTCATCTTCGTCCTCTCGTTTTCAATATCTTCATCTCCGTTTTATCTCCGTACAATCTTTGGATAACCTCGAGGATATAGTGTCATTTCACGGTTAGAATTTGAGAGTGCCCTGCTTCATGTAGCGTGTAGGCCCTATGCAGGTTCCTCAAGGGCCCCATGGTAGAAAGCAGCGGTACTTAGGTGAGATATGCCTTATCAGTTTCTCATAAGGGTCCTATGAAGCAAATCTCATTACAAATTAAATGGGACCATTTCCCCTTCCTTACGTATGTAGAAAAGTTTCTACCATTAAGCTTTAGTTTTACTAATGCAAAGCTTTATATACCCGTCGGTGTGTGTGGTGTACGGTCGCTCAGTCCTGTAAACAATCTTCTGATGACCGTCACTGGTCGAGAACTATATTCCAATCACGGTCGGTGTTCGCCCGTTATAAGGCCATATATTATTTTTACTCGGGAGGCAATTATGTTGGTATCCGTGTAGTATTCTCAATAGATCGGTTCTCGTTTGATTACGGAGGTCAAGCAGCATTGAAAGTTATTAGTACTTAGTTGGGGGACCGCTTGGTAAAATGACACTCTGTTCTCTAGTTCGTTTTACCCTAAAATGTGCCTGTCCTGGGAATGTATATTTCGCTTGAATAGTAACAGGCTTGAATTAGTGCTTCTTCTTTTTGACGTGAGAGATCTGAACGATCAGCATGATTACAAAATACTACCTCACTACTTGGACAGGCTAAAAGATCTTGATCTTATGCTTTTATCGGGTAGGTGATAACTGCTGGTATCAATGATGATGAATTTTGCTTCTATTGTAGATCACTATGAAAAGAATCTTCCAAAACTATCTCCTAACAGTCCAGGCATTCTAAGTAAAGGTCAAAATGTATCCGGAAGTTTCAATAACATATTTGATTCACTCTCATGAGGTTTTCAATTGCAGGCACGCGTATTACGTTAAAATTACGAATTTACACTCACTTTTGAGTCACTTCAAAGATCAATAAGCGTTATCTTGTACACCTGCACGTATCCATTAGCCTTTTAACAGCCAAATCAATTCCTCCGTGGCATTTCACTATCCGTCTTCATTATTATTAAGTTTTAAGGTAAAGCATAAGATAAAAGTAATTCGCTTTTTGCACATTATAAAACCACATAACGCCCGATACTACCTAGACATTAAGTCCAACAAAATCTTCATTTGTCGACATTACATTATGCAGAAACATACCCAGATCCACTGAAACACATATAATTATTTCCCCCAGTGCAAGTCATATTTAACGATTCATAAAACCCTAGTAAAACCCCGGCCGAACGACGACGACGTCCGAGTGCACAATAATATCGTCAAATAAAGCTATTTTACCTGGCGCGGAGCGTCACGCCCACCATTTTCATTTATAATTAACTCATTAAAAACATTCACATGGTCATCAACTTAAATTTAACTCTAGCCGTAACCGCTTTTACCGCCGCTAAAGGTCGATAGCTCATAACCCGCCGCCATAGAACGTCATTCCTCCGCGCATTATGGAACATCAAACGTCGCGCGATTTAGACAATTTTTATTCGCCTTTGAAGCGTCCCAACCAAATGCGCGACGACGCGACACGTGAACTGTTGTTTGCCAGGTTTATTAATTCTTTTCCTTTTCTTACCTTTATTTCAGGTGTTTCGATCGACCAGCAGTGCGACCTGCCCAATGTGCTGCCTATGGTCAACACTTCATCCCAATAGCAGCATCGAATCAAACGAAACGTGAGTAAATTACATCGAATGCCCCCGAGACGTGGGTGGTTAGACCAAATGAAAATTGTCAAAGAAATTGCGTTTCTGTCGCGGAATTATGGCCGCCGCCGCCGCCGGACAGGTGAATTTTTCTCAATTAGAAAATCATCGTTAGCCTAATACCTGGCGATTAGCTGCCAATTTAACGGCCATATGTAAATCTATAATTGGACGAAGACATTGATAAGTGTGGGGTGCCCGGATTGGATTTCCGGTTCTATGCAGCAACCCGGGCGCCATACCGTTGCAGCTTCGGCACACAGTCCGTGTGCAGCACGGGACAGGCTCCTTGACTTTACCTGTGATTGCAGACCAGGATAGCTATTAGCAGGCTGCAAAATTAATTACGGTCACGAAATGTGAAAGTCCTCCAGGGATCTTCTGCCACATAGATCTCAGATCCGCCTGGCAATCAACCAGGAAACTGGTAGCCTCTCATGTGCATACACACCGCTTTAGGACATTTCGAAATAAAGGCATCTCGCTGCGGGAATGACATATACCTGGAAGAGTCTGAGATGTTACATTCAGGTATCCAGAATGGTTAGGAAAGATGCAGATTTATGGGTTGGTTTATGGGGGAACTGGCCTGGCCACAACATGTGCGTGGGTGGCCAGTGAAACTCAAAACGCTGATGTTTTTCAAATTAGATGAATTAAAGTCAATGATTGCCTCAGGGTTGAGTTTCAGCTTTTCGCTTCCTATTTCTTTTCTGTTCAATCTTTTTCACCTGTACTTTTTTTTCTGCTAGCTAAATTCGTGTAGATTAAGACACTGAAGACATTCACGAGAGTGACAGAAAAAAAAACTGTGGATATTTTTTTTTTTGTTTTTTTTTTTTACTTAGGAAAAAGTTTCGTTCAATAGCAGTGATTCGTCATGTAACTGGACAGTTTTATCGATGTTAATTGATTAATTAGCATATGATGAGTCAATTTCAACCTGGGTAGAAAAATGCAATTTTTAATTGCTGAGAAACATACAAAAGATAACTGGTTTCTTTCTACATTTACTTAACAATAGATTTTGTTAGGATTGTCATCTTTGGAAATAAGCCATTGTGATGGGGTCGGGTTTGAGGTGCATAATTTAAATTTTTCGTACAATTCCATTTTGGTTTTTGTTAATTAATTTTTTATTTCGGCTGGTTCGGTTGATTACTGTTCAATGCCCTCCTGTCTGTCTGGAAATATATGTGTAGATATAAGAGAAGTTCGTAATGATGATATTTTGTTAGTTTTGTTTTTATAATTAAAGCTGGCTTCCGTATTTATATGCTGCATGCGGGTCGGGTTGTAGTTACACACAAAAAACCGGTCAGACTATGATGAGTCGTATATGTTGCATAAAACCCTGGAGAAAGAATGTTATCCCCGGTAGGATAGTAGGAAATTAATGGTAGAACCTCCTTGTTGGGTGAATGTCGTTCTTGAATATATTCGAGAACTAGCAAACTTTAAAGAAGACGACGGTCAAAGGACTTTAAGAGGCGCAATTCCCGTAAGGACGCCATACGGCCATTCCGTTTGTGAAAATTTAAGATAAAAAAAACAGGTTAGTGATAATTGCTACAAAGCTCTAATCAAAATGAAACAAAATAACACACCTGTAGAACTCTGGCCTGAATCTAAAGGCTGTGCTAAAACAAGGAATCTACTAGAAAATCCTGTAAAAAGTTTACGTTAGTTACCTTTTTGTTTTTTACAACTTTTACTTTCGCAAGCAAAGAACAAAAATAAAGGTCGATGTAAAAAAATTATATCATTGGGGCAATACTGTGAATTACAAGGCTGCCATTTAGCTCAGCGCTGGTACAATCCCGATCTATTCTAACTCCTGTTCGACGATGCCACGAATATAGCTTAAACCAAAATAATCGTAATGTAATGTACGAAAACTGAACGAATTTGTTTACGTTTGCGTAAATTGTGGTATACTTGAACATCATAAACATATAAGTGAACAGATGTCTTCTTTATTGCAAGACCATTAATGTAAATGCTGAACAGCAAGGGACCTAGAATAGAGCCTTGTAGAATACCACGGAGTAGAAATATGGGCTCGGAAAATTTATCCTGGATTTTAACGATTTGAGAGGTACCAGATAAGTAGCTTAGCATTAATGTCATAGCAGTTGAAGCAAGACCGAAATTACTACCCATTTTCTGAAAGAGCTTTACATGATTAAATGAATCAATTGCTCTCTTTTCCTCAGTTTTCTCTAAATTTCCAGCATTTTCGGAGGACTTGCCTTACTGAAAATAGTTGGTCTATTGTTGACCTACTTCTTCTAAATTCAGCTTGGTATTCACTAATTGCTGTTCTTTTTTGGGTTCTAGTCGTTAGTTTTTATAAACTGCTTAAAAGAGATATGCCTCTATACTTTGCTCAGTTGAATTTGTCCCCTATATTTTGATTTAGGTAAATACATATTGCTTTGCGGGTATTTTTACATATGCCCATATCCAAAGTATAGCTGCTGGCATCGGTTCACCTCCTTAATTGTACAATTCTGCTGATATGTTATCAATTCCTGGGAATTTGTTGTTTTTTAAGGATTGTATGGCACTTCGTAGTTCTTCCAGAGATAGTACGTTTGTTTTTCTGGCGTGTGATCATTATATTATAGTCGGTGTTCTGATTAAAGCCTGGTACTTTCATTTGCATTCATCAGCTCGCTAAAAAAATCCTTCCTTTAGTTCTTTAGTTTCTTGCTCTTCGTCGGTTTCTTCATGTACAGACTGTGCCATCTAGACCTTGGGTTTTTCAACATTGAATAACTCTGACATTTTGAGCCGATGTCAATACACACAGAAAGAACGCGCTTTACATTGAAAACAATCGTTCAATTGTAAAAACTGTGCGTGCTTATAGTAAAAAACTGTTGTGTCGAAAAAACATTGTGTTCTTCGGATTTAACGGCACCAGTGCAGAGTTATTTAAAAGGTAAAGGTTATTCCAGGAAGCCGAAGACCATTGACAAACTCAAAACGAATATATTAGCCGAAATAGCTGCTATAACGCCTGAAATGCTGGCCTATGTAATGCAGGATGCTCGAAAAAGAGCCCCTTGCGTATCGAATGGATGAGGCCATTTAAACGATGTATTCAGAAGTTGAATTGAAAAAAAATCAGACTTGTCAGACTTGAATGCTGAAAACCCCTGGGAGACTATACAAGGAGGTATAACTCCGTGTTGTCACTTTTCGTTTGATTAATGAGGGCGCCACAGTCACATGTACCCCAAAAAACATGGCCGAGTATATTCATCCGGTTGATGGCAAAGTCCGTTAACTGCTAAGATATTTTATGTTTACGCCTAACTTAAAAAATCAGCTTCTAAATTGGATTTATATCGATGTCATTTTTCGTATTTAACCAATTTATGAATTTTCCAATGAATTTTTATTATTTTCCAATGATTTTTTTTTTGCATTGCTTCATTTTCGGGTAAAATTCAGCTAACTTCATGTGGGGCACGTCAGCTTTAAGGGGTCCCTAGACTATCAATAATATTGTGCAATATTTTGATTTGCTCAATAATATTGACGGTCTGTGGGTGATATTGAGGGATTGCACAATATATTGAGCGGATCAAAATGGATTTGATATTTATTGTACAAAATATGTAAATAAATACAGTGCTGCAGTCTGTAGTTAATATTGCGCACTATTTTTCATTTTTAACTAAATTTCGTGCCGTAAACATCGTTGTTCGATAGATAAAAAATCGAACTCGTGTTGTACGGTGAGAAAAAGACATCTAAATTAAAATAAGAGAAATTAAAATTATGTACATACATAATGATTCATGAATTAAAATTATGAGCTTAATAATAATTCTAACTTTAAAATTATTATGTTTACTATTCGAAGGCTGACGTGAACTGATTTATTGCACAATAATGTTGATAATCTGGGGCAAAGAAGGAAACCGTCAATATTTTCCTCAATATTATTTCACAATATTATTGATAGTCTAGGGGCCACTTTAGGCGACATCTGTGGCAAACAATGAACTAGAAGTTTAGTTTCTGCTACCCATCCATTTCCGGTTATTTTTCCCATAAGAGTTATATCTCCTTGTATAACCTCCATGGAAAAACCGGAGGTCTAGATGATGCACCCCATATATTGTCCTACTTTTATTTCTGGCCTCCATAGCTTCTTTGCATTGTTTGTGCTACCATTCGCTGGCTCTATCTGTGCGTTTTTATCTCACGCTTTCGTTCATGATCCTGCCAGTATAGCCTTCTATTCTAGCCTTTTTCCCTGAACTGTATCTGCATTACTAATGTTGGGACCTGTCCTTCCCCCCAGGATTGCCTAATATCTTTCCGATACAGTCTGTTTTTGACGACGATCAATGTCGAATTTATTTTGGTTGTAGTGTTTTTATACTTATACCTTATTGTTTTTTACAAGTGGTCCGATTCACAATTCGCAACTACAGGATCTACCTTAGAGGATACTGGAGCTGCTCTTATGTCTATGGTCTATTCGATTGCAATATCTTTCACTGGAATAAAGGCGTGGTTAAGATATCTTGCAGCCATCTCAAAAGACAGGATTCTAGTATGTTTCAGCGGCTTCCCAGGTCTGATACCATGTTCTAATTTCTTCTTGTCTGTTTTTCCTTTTTACAGAAAATTCCTTGTCTTCTCTTTTCTGTCTTTGCCTAGTACCACAGCAAGGAATGTCTATCATTTAATTACTGAAGTTAGGATTCCGTCGATGTTATATTCGGTAGAGGAGCTGGTGGAATGAAACTGGGTGACAGCATTGAATTCCATTCTTTTCTTTTCTACTATCTTTCCAACTAGAACTTACTGTCCTGCACTGGATTAGCCTCGTTGGATTTACTTCTGAACTCTAGTCTTTCACGCAAAAAAATGCTGGTTAATAACTGTGGCGTATTTGAGAAAAAATCCATGGAGGGCGATCGCTCTCATTAAAAAAACCAAGCATTTTTAAGATGATGGGAGAAATAGTCATAATAAATTCTCTTATGTGTGTTTGACTTTGTAACTATATTTCTTCCGATCAGATTTTTAAATATTGTAATTTAATTTTACTAAATTAAAAAATACGATTTGGGCTGGCTATTGGACATTAAAAGAAAGAAGTCAGTAAAAAGTTGATCGAGATTATACCAGTTCTGGATTATTGCTTCCGTTTTTAAGTCTTTAATAATCGCTTATCTCAAGGATTTTCTCTCATGATCCCTTAGTTCACTGACCTCATTCAGCTTCAAATAAAAAATAGGTTGTCACCCGGTGTGGAAATAAAAATCAAGCTTAAGCCTTTATCTCAAGAAGATATGTGAAACCCTCATTAAATTATAACTAAACACTTGAAAATTGTTCAATAAATTTGCGTAAAATGACGAGGTCAAACTGAAGGTGAAAAAGCAGCTACAAAATAAACACGAAATTTCTGCCGCTAATTAACAGCGCAAGCAGTCCTCAACCTGCGCGACTGCGCGAAAACTGCAAAAATAACTCGGGACTCTTCACTTAATTTCTGTCCAAAAAGGTGGTACTGAACATGAACAGAGCCCGGCCGAGCCATCCTCAAGATCCACTTTAGAGGTCCCAAAGACCAGCAGCCACCAGAGCGGAGATAATCAGGCCTTCCGTGTCCGTGGCCGTATTTCGCCAAAGCAATGCCGTAAGTCTTCGAAAGCAGGAGATGAGCCGTGATAGCTACAATTAAAAGCGGAGATTAAGTCCCACAGCCCGGGCTAACTAAGATCATCGCTCCTGGTACCGGGGGGCTCCGGCTCTGGTTGGCCGATTCGGCTCCAGTTCTGGGGGCCACCGTCGGGCCTGGCGGCGCGGTACGGGCGGCCAGTTTTTGGACGCTGTCGCCTGATTGGAAAAGCGGTGCAAAGTGCATTTCTGTGGCAAACTTGCATCCGATAAAGTGAAATAAATTTCAATAAAGGTAAACAAACGAAGCCAATTAAATTAAGCCAAACGGTAAATTTTTTATCTGAAGGACCTTTCAGCTTCTTTACGGTTTTCGTTTTCAGTGCCTGTAATGGAAAAATTCTCCGCCGGTGGCATCCAGGTAAGGGGGGACAGAGATAGCAGGCCCCGAAGACCTCAAAGAGTCCGGCTTGGTTTCTTTATGAATAATCTTTTTTTTCGGTCAGCATTTCGGAATGCACGGATAAAGTGGCTGAAAAAATTCGCCAAACAATAATCTGCAGAATTTTATTCAAATACCGCTCAAAGCTGAGATTTTTATTGCACCTGAAATTACCTGGAAATTTGTTCTCTTTTATATAACAGCAAAGTTCCGGCTTGGTTCTGATTTCGTTTTGCGATCGTGATTTGCCCGATTTTGCGGTCATGGGGTATCTTTGCCTAATCTCAAGTCTTGACACTTCACTATCTCACCTCAATTCCTTCAAGAAACATTTTATCTTAACTGGGGAAACACCCAACGTAACCGTTCTGCCGCTGGGGATACCTGCAAGGAGGCTGGACAATACCTGCCATGAAAATGTGTCGCGCGATAAATTATGGCCGAACTAAAAGCGAATTTTCTAATCTTTTGTGCGTACCCAGAGCGGTCGCCTTCCTCCGGCGGGGCTAGCCACCTGATAAAATCGAATTCACGTAATAAATTAATTTGATTGAGTTAATTAATTTTGTTTTTGCGATTAGCCGTCACCGTGCAAGTTCAAAAGCGCAAAAATCCCAGAGCCGCGCTGCCAAAGTCTGGCACACAATAATTCTGATTCGCTGCGCGGCTCTAGCCTCGCTTCTAGCATCTAGCATTAGATTTGGATATGCTGCGTATGCAGCGAAAGCATACAGGTACCTACCTGTTCTGGCCAGGCTTTTTCGATAATTTACAACTCGGCATTGGTGCGCGCACAGGACCTGGACTGGCCATTGGCCAGGTATTGCCGATCGGTACTGGATACCTGGCCGTCTTTTTTGGCCTTTTGCTATCTTTAATTGGCTATTTAGACTGATTTATGGCAGAGTGCACGCGGCTGATTAGTCCGTTTCTGAGAGCCCGTTCGGAGGGTTTGGCTGCGGCTGGAATCCCGACTGTAGGTGGATGGTAACAACTAGATACCTCGGCCGGGCTCGATTACTCTTATGGAATTTTATTGCGTTTCCAGAATGCATATTACAGAATCTACACGTTTCGAGGATTGCAGTGTTTCCCATGCTTAATGGAGTGATTACAGAGTGCTGCTGGAATCCCAACTATTCCTGGGCTTTGATACGAGGTCAATCATGACCATCTGAGCATACAACGAAAACCGCGTGTTTGACGATAAATTCAGGTTTCGGTGACTGCTAAGTGTTTATAATTTATATTTATAGTTGCTTTTTTCTAGTAAACTTATGTTTAACATGCTTCATTATGGATTTTCATCGTTAATTAAGAAATTGGAATTCTTTTCAGTCTCCTTAGATGGCATGGACTTGTATATTCTCTGGTTTTTTCGTGTTGCTCCATCGCGTAATGCTAGAGAAATCCTATTCAGCTCTGTGCATTTTAATTATTCGAGGAGGAAGTGATTTATTGGCTGTTTTAGTTGGAAACTTGTAAATATTGAATTGAATTTGATTCATGAAAATGTTGCAAGACTCTTTTTTAAACTCAACATTATGCACTTGCGAAATGCAACATAAATTTTAAGACTGAAATGAAACAAAAACGATTTAAAACGAAAGACGATTTAGTTTAGTTTATATACGTTGTTAGACTTTTCAAGCAACAATAAAAATAATTCGATTTTTTAAGCAACCGTTTTTGAAATTTCAGCACAGCTCTGGTATTTGTTGCTAGAGCTCAAAGTGACGGATCATGTTTTGAAGCTAACGACGTCTACTTTATATGGATCAATTTTCATACTCCCTCAACTGCGGTATTAATTTTCTTACAAGCACGCAAGCTGCCGCATCTCGTATGTCACAAAGTTTGTACGACCCCCACAGGCATACACGCTCCTGGCACAGGCACGAAAATCTGAAAATTCGCGCTACAGGCATGAACATTTATAAATGCATCCGCGTCGGGATAGACCATTCCAAACGTGAGTGTCGTTTTACCAAGCAGTAACAAACCGTGTCCAATGCTGCTTGACCTATGCTATCGAACATAAGTCGTTATACTGAACATGCTATTGACACTCATTATGTATGGTCACCATGATGATTGCCGGTTTTCTTCGTCCTACACAATTTTTTGAAGCCACATTTTCGCTTCCTTTAATCTAGAAAAAGGGAGCTCCTATAAATGGTTGCAGGCTAGTCCAGATTGACTTTCTGAATTTCGTCCGGCCCAGGTGTTTTATAAGGCTTAAAGCCCTGTATGGCCCATAGAAGCAAATCCCTGTTTATCAGTCTGTCGATGGTACCTAAATTATATTCACTAGTTGGGCTCCCAAAACCTGGAACTGTCGATGCAGCAAGAGATTTCGAGCCAGAAAAGTGGGTATCTACGAGGAGTTTCAATGACGTCTGACTGCTTGTGGTCAATGCACCGTCTGATTGTTGCACCAATTCTTGGCACATTGGATTTTCAGAGAGAACCTAAGACTTGCGGTGTTCAAAGAAATAGTATTGTCTCAAAAAAGGTTTTCCAGGATGCCTTATTTACCTTATACCGGAGACACACTAGCACCCCTAATCCGGATTATGACGTCAAAATGACGTACACTCGTATAAAAGATATGGAAATAAAATGAAGTCTACGTAATTCTGACGTCATAACCCGGATTAAGTTTGCTAGTGTGTCGAGGGTATTACGCAGTTCGTACTTGAACTCCCTAAGACGCCCTTTTAGATTATTACATAAGTAAACCCCTCACGGCTCGCCTGAACTCAGTCTAACCCAAAAGTTTTGGCACTTCTGGTTTAATTGCGGCAACCCTTAAATTATTAATTTTTTTTTCAGAAACAGTGTAAAATTGCGAGAACACTAGGCTAAATTACGTAAAACATGTTTCTCCACTAAAGACCCTCATTCACTTACAGGCCAGGTCGGCCGGCACGGGCCGATGAAGGCCACAGATTACTTATTTTGACTGAGGGATGATACTTAAGGTATCCACCTGACAGGCCGTGGCATGCAGGTGAAGTCATGATTTCCTACAGACACACATGCGAAGACGACAACTTAGTATAGCAGGTTATTAATTCAAGTGCAAAAATGTTAATGCCCTCAACGAAAACTTCAAGGCGGCTCCAGACTCACGCCGTGAACACACGCGAATCCGAGTTCGGATGGTTTTCGCGCCTAGCTCAGGCCTTGATTTCCTTTCCATGTGGATACGGCGTGAGTTCGTGCCGTATTTTCACGGCTTAAGAGTGAATAGAAGTTTAGATCTTCAGGCACGAACTGACGATAAATGCCCAAACACATAAAGTTTTTTGTCAGTTTTCTTGGACTGCAGGCCCCATTTAGTTGGCGGCAGGCGCTCGTGTGGTAATGTTTGGCCTCAAGGCGAAAACTTTCAGGCCATGGCCTGCCGGCGTCCTATGTGTAAATTGAAGCCTTAAGATATGACTAAATCCTACACAAACTCCAGCAAGTAGCATAGTAGCCCCGTGATTGCTAAGCCGCCAACGGCCAGCCAAACGCGCGACCCCGCGAATACTGCAGCGTACGAACCCAAGTAGAACTGACTCGTGAAAAGGCCTTTAGAATATTGAAACACAGGAAGGCATACGCTGAATTTTAGCGTAATGAATCGGCCAGGACCGGATCCCGGTTGTAGAGCGGTTAAAGAAAGAAGAAGAAGAAGACGAAGAAGTCTAAATTATCAGTTATCTCAAATAAAATCTTGCACACGGCCGGCCCGATTTGCTGTGGTTATGTAAATAGGTACTAGAGATTTTTTAAAATTTGAAAAACCTCACTAGTGATTGGATGGGGAGAGAGTTGAGCCCTCACGATATCTCATCGGGGGGGGGGGGGGGGGGTGGTGGGTCGATAAATCGCAAAAATCGCCTAAAGTTTTTTATTGTTTTTGAAAAAACGATCGCAATCAAAAATAGCTCGGCACTTTTTTTTCTTTTTAGATTTTTTGAGGTTCTGAAAGTTTCATTGAAGCTTTGCGACAATAAAATTAGAAGTGCCAAAACTTTTGGGTTAGACCGAGTTCAGACGAGCCGTGCCCTATTCTGAGGACCAAGAAACCAATCACTGTTTGGAAGGTTTAAATAGCGTAAAACATCACTGTAAAAGTGTTGCAGCTTAAAAGGAGACTTGAAAAATAAAACTTGTTAGACAAGTTCTTCTTATTTTTCTGTTGAATTATTATTCATAAAAATCAGTTCAATTTGTAAGACCTAAATGCAAATTATTCCAAATCAAATAAAACCTAAAAAATCACGATGAAAATTATAAGCATCTTAATTTGCTTCCACTTCTATTATCTTCATTTATGTATCTACACTTCATTACTTATGGACACGGAATGAATTGCTCGTAAATCATAAAAGAAAACGTATATAGTCTGAAAATCTTGTCTTTTCACCATTGTCTCTACAGCAGCAGGAAACCCTCTTCAACAGAATTGCATTTTGTGCAGATCAGATCCATTAAGGTTTGCTAAATAAAAAAAAAGTATAATCGGAAAGAAAACCCAGAGCCAAGCCAAAGCCAAACTAAACCAAAACCAAACCAAAAAAAAATCAAACATAGCAGCAACAGCAGAACGAATGTGCGCGGTCAATTGAAATCGTAACATAACAGAAGCGCGCAAGCGAAAGGAGAGCGGGATTATAAGGCATGTCTAGGAATAATACACCTCTGATTGTTTTTCCGAATGCTATCGCCGGTTGTAAATTCTATCCGGGCAGAGTAATTACTCAGTGAACCATAACAATTATTCTTGGTCGTAAAGTACCTGATGCCTAGCTGCGCGATCAGCTCTGGTTACTTTTTGCACAAAAATAATGTGCAGTCAACTACTTATAGATCGGTACGAACTCTCATCGTGGCCGGCAGAGTGTATTACTGTTTTGTAGATTGTAATACGTTTTAAAAAATGATTGGTGAAAGGATACGAACTATACGCCTGAACAACTGAAGCAGCTTCTCAGCTGAATGCATGTAAATGCCGTGATTTCAATACAATATATACACACTTGTGAATGTTGAAATAGTTGCAATAGCGCTCCTGCAGTCGAACAACGTGAGGATCGCAATAAAACGTACAAAATTCATGGAACAGAACGAACAAAAAAAATGAAACAACTTTATACAAAATCGCCGCTAGTGAAGATACTTGGCTTACTCTGACCTTAATCTCTGAATTAAATTCAATCAACTTAGCCGAGACCTTAAACTCAAACTGTGATCTATAGGATAGAGCCAGTATCCAGGAACCATCGAAGATCAATAATCGATCTCGTCTCGTTCAATTACTTTAATCGCATTCCATCAATCATCCAGGCCTGATTATGATCACTGATCACAAACAATAGCCAAACGAACGATAATTATCGATCCAGTCTATAATCGATCACGTCGCTGATACTGTGAACCCAGCCAGATCGATCGATCAAATAGAGATCACCTTCACGGATCCGATATAGTTCAATCCGTGATGGGTCACAGAGTCCACTACGGGATTCAGATAATGGCTATCAGCTGTGATCAATAAATTTTTGCAAATAAGGAAGAGTTTATCCCAGAGTGATGGGGGTGATCACGTAAAACCATAACAGTTTCATTTTTTCCAAAGGAAAAGCGAACCAAAAACATAATTTTAAATCGATTCTAGCAACTTTTATGAAGCATAAGAAAAAAGAAGAACCACTCCAGAGGATGCATGGTAGACTCTTTTAAAAGATGCCGATTTCCTTCTTGGGTCTTGTGTACTGTACTGGAGCGTATCTTAACTGCTTCCATATAAAAAATAAAAAAGTAAAAATTTTTGCAAACTTTCCATGATTAAGAAATTTCGCGCCTTAGCTTTTCACCAGTGTTGCTGGAATTCACTGTAGGAAAGGTGTTAACTGCACGGCACTGGGCTGTCTTATTTGGTGGTCTACTACAGTTGGGTAGATCACAGTTAAACATAATTTAGGTTAAGCAGCTTCGGGCAACTGAATTATGGGCAATTGTTAGAGATTTATAATGAAAGAGAGATAATTTATTATTTGTGGCACTTTTCTGCATTTTATGTACGAGCACTTTTTTCTTGACATTTTATCTTAAAGCTTTACTTCCCCGAAGGTAAAATTTCGTGTCGTTTTATTTTAAAACTGAGAAATTTATGCGAGAAAATGTATTTTCTTTTAGTAATGATGTACTCGGTCTGTGTGTGTAGGACTTGAGGATATTGAGTTCAAGTTTTACTGTGTTACCGACCGATCGTAAAATTACCCTTTGCAGGAGAATATGCATAACATTTAGTTGGAACTAATTTAGTTTTTTGTCCAAAACGCAGTCTAGGATTTATTACTGCTAAAAATTATTGTGGAGTTATTAATTGTTAATAATAGCGTGTCTGCTTCTGTAATAGTCATGCTTAAGAAAGAGAATTACTTATGGATTGGTTTTATGGTTAACCTTGACTTCTTCGTTCATTATATTGCAGATGGATTGCTGTAAGCAAGTAACGCAATTGATCTCTTCTATTTGAAAAGGTTTAGCAGACTGCCTAGTAGCTTGAATAATCTCGACCCGGCACTTACGCAGCCCAGCATCAACGACAAATGGGAACAGGTCAAAAACAGCATAAAGGGGGCAGCAGAAGAGGCACTAGGCTGGGCCCCCAGACAGACTAGAATTGATTGGTTTGACCAAAACTGTAGAGCAGCAATTGAAGACAGAAACCAGAGCCACCGAGAGTACATCGCAAGGCCAACAAGAGCAAGGATGGAAGTCTTCAAGGAAAAAAGAAAAATTGCAGTCAAGCTGTGCAGAAAGAAGAAGAGGGAATATCTAAATAGGAAAATCTTACAGATACAGGAAGACTTCAATGAAGGGAGAATTAGACAAGCGTACAAAGGAACTCGCCAGATCACCAACAAGTTTCAGCCAAGAACGGACATCTGCAAGGACATAGATGGGAACTTGTTGGCAGATCCTGATAGGATAAAGGAAAGGTGGAGAGAGTATTTTCAGAACCTATTGAACCCTATCTCCATATCAAACGAGAATGCAGAGACAGAGGCATTTGTAATTCCCCAAGATAACATCTCAATAGAACCACCAACATTGGATGAGGTGCGGGAAGCTGTAAAAAGGCAGAGCAGCAACAAATCGCCTGGCGCCGATGGAATAGCAGCTGAGCTGCTAAAGGAAGGAGGACCCCAACTGCTACAAACTTTACACGAACTCATATGCACCATCTGGGAGGAAGAAGTTATACCAGAGGACTGGAAGAAAGCGATTATATGTCCAATATACAAGAAAGGAGATAAATTAAACTGCAAAAACTACAGAGGCATCTCACTCCTCAGCACCAGCTACAAAATCTTCACAATCCTTGTGAAACAAAAACTGGAACCTATAGCGGAAGGCCTTATAGGAGAATATCAAGCTGGTTTTAGGACAAACAGGTCAACATCGGACCAACTGCTGACCTTAAGGCAAATTCTGGAGAAAACCTGGGAAAGGAATGTAGATGTATATCAGATATTTGTCGACTTTCAGCAGGCATATGATTCAATAAACAGAGAGAGGCTATATGAGATCCTATCGGAAATAGGAATCCCTTCAAAGTTGGTACAACTGATCAAATGCGCCACAAATAGCTCACTGGCGAAAGTGAGGATCCAGAATGTTATAACAGAGGAGTTCGAAGTACGTCAAGGGCTTAGACAAGGAGATGGGCTGGCCCCCATGCTTTTCAACCTGGCCCTAGAATGGGTGATAAGGAAAACGTCAGTCCAGAGAAGTGCATCAATAGCTACCCAGTCGGTACAATTACTTGGATATGCGGATGACGTAAACATCGTGGGAAGGTCCTTTTTGGCAGCAAAAGAAGTCTATGTCGAATTAAAAGAGGCGGCAAAGGACATAGGCCTGAAGATTAACGAAGAAAAAACGAAGGTTATGCAACAATCCAGAGCTGGACGATTTAGAATGGGAAGAAATATAACCATCGACGAACATAACCTAGAAGTAGTCGATAAAACAGTCTACCTTGGGTCTACTATCACAAAAAGAAACGAAGAAAAAGAAGAAATAACCAGACGAATACTACTGGCTAATAGAGCCTTTTATGCCCAAAAACAAATCCTGCACTCAAGATTTGTGCACAGGAAAACGAAACTCTCACTCTACAAAACAGTAATACGACCAGTACTGTGTTATGGTAGCGAGACTTGGACTATGACCCAGGACATAGAGGAACGAGTCAACAGGTTCGAGAGGAAAATTCTCAGATGCATAATAGGCCCAATCAGAGAGGGTGGAATATGGCGAAGAAGATACAACAACGAGTTGTATGAAATTTTTGACGACCCACAACTCTCAACTTTAATAAAAATCAACAGATTGAGACTAGCCGGCCACGTGATCAGGATGGAGGACAATCGCATCCCAAAACGGCTTATGGCATCAGAAATTTCGGGAAGTAGGCCAGTAGGCAGACCCAGGAGGAGATGGATAGACTCTGTGACGGCTGACGCAGAGTCAATGCTCAATATCCGGAACTGGAGACATGCTGCAAGGGACCGTCAAACTTGGAGAAATGCCCTAGAGGAGGCCAAGGCTCGATTTGGGCTGTAGCGCCATTGGATGGATGGATGGCACTTACGCGCGGCACTCCCAGAGAACATAAACAGCAAACTCATCCTCCTCAAAACAACGCAGGCAGGTGGGGCCTTGCGAACTTCATATCCTTCAACAGTGGTAATTCAGGGCGTAGGGTCTTCTACATAGCGGACAATTTCATCGTGCTACTCGCTTTCGCGATAGAGTTACTGCAAATGCGAAGGACAAACTGACCCTTTTTGAGACACAGGGATTTTGCGTCCTTCCGAGCCTCCACAGGTGGTAACTTCTGATGATATGTGTTCTGACATCTTTTCTACTTAGCCCGATTAATTTTTTGGCTGCGTCATGAATTAGCCGCTTGGAGATATGACTTCCAGAGCTCGGTGTGTTTCATCATAGCTCGATAGTCTAAGGTTATTTCAACTAAATTGGTATGTGCTGGACCGGCGCATGATTTTTTTGCGCCCGGTGCACTATGTCATATTGCGCCCCATAAGCTGTTCATTTTTGATCGCAGTGAAAAGGACAATGGAAAAGGACACTAGCTGGGTGATGGGAAAAATAATTTTTCTAGTTTGCGCAAAAGTCAAATTAACATAACTATAAAATTTGGTAAAACAAGGTTGTACAGGCAGATTTTTTGAACCTCTGAATTCTTTCACTGAATTTTTGATTCTGACTAACTTTTTGACAGCTCTGTGGTTGTTGTTGTTTTTATTTCCCTTTTGCTAGGAGAAGAAAACAAAAAGAAATAGCAGAAGGGAGGATTAAGATTAAAAACAACAATAACAAGCTAAAGTATTCTAAGGATAAGTTAGTTGGAAAAACTGGCTCTTGTGAAAGCCCATGATACTTTTTGTTGAGTTTCAACAGCGAATGGACGATACCGGCCAGGAAAGGATAGACCACCAAATCAGGCAAAGAAAATGGAATTGGATTGGCCACACCTTGCGACGCGAAAACGAAAATCTAGCCAAACAGGCCCTTGACTGGAATCCGCAAGGATCCCGTCGAGTCGGAAGACCTAGAACAACGTGGAGGAGAACCCTATTAGCAGAGGCCGCAACAACTGGAAGATCCTGGTCGACGCTGAGAGCTGTCACACAAAACAAAGTCCGCCGGAGGGTCCTATACAGACAAAGGACACATTGATATCCTTAACAATATCCCAAACCAAGAAATTTAGGGCGATTATCCTATCGTTCTGAGTGGGAGGAACTTATTCTTCCTGGGGATCCAAAACATCTCCATTTGTTAACTGAGGGGTCATAGATGGAACATGGCATAGGGGCTGGTGTCGCAGAACCCAACTCTAAAGACTCGATTGCAATGGGTAAGTGGCTTTCTGTTTTCCAGACTGAAATACATGCACCAACATTAAAATCTTTTCTGACAGCCAAACTGCCATCAAGGCACTCTCAAAGTGGAAGTTTTCTTACAAAATAGTTGTAGGGTGTTTTGACGTACTCCACAGACTGCCAAGATAAATAAAGTCTTGCTCTGCTGGATACTCGGACACTGGGTCTCGAGGGTATGAAGCTGCAGACAGCCTCGCGAGGGAGAGGTCTGACAAATTGGTCCAGGTCCAAAACTCTTCTGTGGCGCCTCTTTGTCGGCCGCCAAGCCCTTGATAGAGGAGTGGATACAGGGAGTAAACCTAGCCTATTGGTAATCAGCTCCGGGTGTTAGACAGCCTAAAGGTCTTATAAGACCCTTTGCCTTAAGGGGCACAATCACTTTAAACAGAGCGGACCTAAGGTTGTTGGTGGGTTATCTGACTGGCTTATGACGTCATTTTCAACAAACAATTTGGCCCACCCACTACCAAAATAGCAAAAGGAGACTTTATGCTCTCATTTCCTGTTTTCATTTTATTGGATATCAACTTAATTATACAAGCTAAACTCTACGCGCAATTCTCGTTCAGGTTATTATATGTATGTATAGAAAGAGTGAATTTTTCTTAGAACCTGGAAATGCGCAAAATAAATTATTATTCACGGCCCAACCTCGCTGCTTTAATAGCGATCAAAGAACGAAAAACGTAATTAAAATTATTTTATAAATTTATTTACTTAATAATTACCGAATGAATAAACACGAATTTTTTCCCCGTCAGATTTATCATTTCCTTGTTTATCGCTGTTTGCAATTCAATACTCCGCTTCGGCTTGCATATCCATAGAGAGCCGAACTGGGACCGCATAAGCGCTAAGCGGTAATCAAGCGTTGTTTTTGTTTTTGTCGATATTGTTAACCCCGTAGTTCTTCAAGAACATAATTGGATAATGAACGGTTTCCTGCTGGGCAAAAAACAAGTTGACGCCATCTGACCATCAGGGAATATCACCAAGAATTCGTCTGACCTTAATGATTTCATCTCTGATAACTCAGATCGGAGATACAAATTGGGTCCGCGCGGATTCATTTATCTTGGGAACCCCGAATTGCATCCGCAGAAATCTGATCTGTTTCAGCGACATTCTTGCGATAAAATAATTTTCTTCCCATGGCCAACTGGATAATTATCTTGCGACGAATATGCTAAAAGCCGTGTTTCCACACACAAACAGTCCACCACCACTGCCCCCAGAACGAGGCAGATTTAAGTGCTCTCTCGCATAGGCTTATATGTTTAGCCAGTGGCCAGCAGTGGTCAATTTACCTGGACTTAACTTAACACCTGAGTGAATAAGCAGTTTATATGCGTTTTATCCAGTTTATCTTCAGTTTTTACACAATATCAGCGAAATTATATGGTCGAGTTGATTGTTTTAATTGGTGGCGTTGTCTGCTGGATAGATAGATACCTACCGTGTGTATCGGCCAGGCTCTGGCTATCAATGACGATCGAGACTCTTAGGTGGTTCCGCATAGTTAATCGCTGGCTGATAATGAATTTATGTAGTTACGGGGTGGAAATTAATTAGAGGATTGCGACAGCCGTTCATTGCGGAATTACCTATATTTTATGCGAAAAAATTTTGCTACGCTAGAGGGCATGAAGGCAAACATGCTCTTACGAATTGTTTGACATAGATAAGCGGTGCTTTATTAGTTCAATAATTTTGCGTTTATTATTTCTAATGATTTTGAATTATCAAGACTGGAAGTGAGCCATATTTTTTCGCCATAACAAGCTAGCAAATCTGGTTTTCTTATGGGGATAACGAGTTTCCGATATTGTAATTACTTTATTCATCAGGCACGTCACATTTGAACACAAAGTTGCATTTGCTCTTATGCAAGGTGTCGAAAAAATTAAAGAAAAAATTCTGTCATACCGGAAGTGCCTCAGGAGATTTAATTTGTTCGAAATTTTTGTTTTATCATTATTAATTAGTTCGAACTCGTTAAATTAAAAAAATGAGCAAAAATGATATAAAATAACTGAGAAACTGGATTTTTTATGGCAATCGTAGGACGATATTTATAGGGGTATACCCCTCCTTTAAAAGTCCAATCAATCACAATAGCCCCATGTAATTTTAGCGTGAAATGCCAATAGCCTGAGTAAAAATAAAAAAATGGGCTTATGGCGGGCGAATCACGGCCGCTGGGCTTTTTAAGGGGGATATGACGGCCGTGGCATTTGTACCAATTTTTAATGGGAGCACATACGACCTCACGACGGCCAAACTTGACCAAAAGATTTAAATAGTCAAAAACGAAGCTGAGCACGCGGGAATTCCACGAGCAAATTTGAGTCAAAAAAGGATCTGCACCAATTGTATTGTTGAATTTGTATTAAGGTAACTTGAACATTTTCGTTATATACCTACAATTAATAGTTCTTTCGATTTATCCTACAAAATTGTAGATGCACAAGAGGAATAAGCTCTGCAGTTGTCGGTTTGTTGCAATTTAAAAATGTGGTGCGCGTTGATTGTTATTTTAGTAACCGAGAGAAAAAAGTGTGTTGATAAGAATTTTGTAATGTTCGAATTCGATATCGGTTCCGGATATCATGGTGACGGCCGAACTGTCCTGCAACGAGCCGTCTGATGCCCTTCAAATGGCCGAGGACTATGTTTCAATCAATCGATCAGTTTGCATTCAATCAACAGTTTTCCTATTGCACCGTTGCAGGGGATGTTGCATGTTGGAGTTTGCGTTGTCTTCAAATTCAATGGCAATTTTAGTGCGGAATGTGCAGTACGTCCTCCCTTTAATAGCATCGCTGTTATTCCGGATGATGTGGGAGCTAGTGCAACGTCAGCTCGCGATCGAATTGCTTGCCAGAATCAATAAATGGCCGAATGTTTTTCCTGTTCCACCTGGCGCATCCAGGAAAAAAATCCCACCTGTGTTGTTGTCCACCGATTGCATCAATGTTTCGTAAGCATTTTTTAACTTCCCAGTATAGGAAGTTATTGTAATCGGTCCGAAAATCGAAATCGAAATTTTCGACGTATTTTCATCTTTCAAGGTCCAGGAGCATTTTAAGCAAAAAATTGCGTACGTATGTGGTCATTTTTTCCTGCACGATATCGCGCGAATCCTAAAAGATATCGACTTAGTTGAGGTGCCGTTCGAAGCGTATTAACCGAAATATGATCTGAAAAGATTTTCATAAAATTCGGTCGAGCCGTTTTTTTGTTTAAGCGGCGTAAGTGATTTTTGTACCTGCACGATATCGCCCGAACCACGAAAGACAATGACTTATTTGAGGTGCCGTTCGAAGCGTATTAGCGACAATATAATTTGAAAAGATTTTTATAATATTAGGTCGAGCGGTTTTTTGGTTTAAATGACATAAGTGATTTTTGTACCTGCACGATATCGCGCGAATCCTAAAAGATATCGACTTAGTTGAGGTGCCGTTCGAAGAGTATGAACCAAAATATGATCTGAAAAGATTGTCATAAAATTCGGTCGAACCGTTTTTTTTGTTTAAACGATGTTTATGATTTTTGTACCTGCACGATACCGCGCGAACTAAAAGCTACATATATCGACTTCATTTAATAATAATAATAAAAATTTATTTTTGGCCAGTACACAAGATTCACATCTTTTAGAGTACATACAAGAATTACAACAACAGAAGGATTTACAAAGGAAAAAACTTAAAATTAGATTTAAAAATTACAATTAAATTAAATTACAATTACATTAAGACTAAAATTAAAATAAAATTAAGGCAAAAATAAAAGAAGAAGAAAATTAAGAATGAAATATAGAATAAAGTAAAAAGAATGAAGTAGGAAAGTGAAGAACGGGAGATAAAGAAAGCTAGTGAGACGAAGAAGATAGAAAAATAGATGCATGTTTTTTGAATACTGTGGCCGTGCTCATCCTCTGAATGTGACTAGGAAGATTATTCCAGATTCTAAGAGTATATACAAAGAAGGAACGACTACCAATTAGGGAAGTGTGGGCAGGAATTAGGAATTTGATGGATCTCAAGGATTGCAGAGGAACAAGGAAGTCAGAAAGGTAGCAGGGACTTTTGGAATAAAAGACCTTATGCAAGAGAAGTAGAGCCATGAGATCAAGGAATTTAAAGAGGTCACAACCCAGTAGGGAATTTTGGACACCCGACACATGATCAGACCTTCTCATATGAAAAATGAACCTAATGTAATCATTAAATGCCACTTTAAGACGCTGACGGCAGGATGAGTCGAAGGAAATATACACCAACGAGCCATACAGAAAATGAGGAACAACAAGTGATTTGATGAGTTTAGCTCGAATAGGCAAAGATAACAGACTTCCATGTAGCCGCAATTTACGAAGGGTGCCATAGATTTTAGAGAGCATCAGCGAGACATGATTACAGCAGGAAAGTTTGGAATTGACAACAATACCCAGGTTTTTGGCACATTCAACAATTGGTAGAGGAACATTATCAAGTAAAATAGGCGGGAAACCATCCAGGGGAAGCGAGCAACGACTAAGGAAAAGGACTTGTGATTTAATTGGATTTAGTTTAAGGAAATTACTAGAACTCCACTCATTAATTTGAGATAGGGTTTCATTGAGTTTAGAGACACAGTACTCAATCTGATGAGGCGGACACGAGATATATAGCTGAAGGTCATCAGCATTGAGATGAAAAGAGCAGTGACGGATAACGGATGGAAGATCATTAATATAAAGGGAGAAAAACAAAGGACCAAGAACCGAACCCTGAGGCACACCTGCAGGTACTCTAAGGAAAGAGGATATCACATTATTGTGCCGAACACACTGAAACCTATCAGAGAGAAGAGAAGAAAAAAGACGAACAGAAGAAGAAGAGAAGTGATACCGTTGACTAAGTTTATGAAGGAGATGCGAGTGAACCACAGAGTCAAACGCCTTGGAAAAATCAAGAAGAACTAGTACTGCAATATCACCTCGATCAAGAGTGGAACGAAGATCAGTCGTTACCTTCAGTATAGCAGTTTCGCAACTGTGGGATTTACGGAAGCCAGATTGGAGATTAGAAACGAAATTATTAGAATCAAGATATCGAATGACTTGAGTGAATACAATTTTCTCAAAGACTTTAGCTAGAAAGGGAAGAATACTAATAGGTCGAAAATCAGACAGATCAGCAGGAGAGGGCTTTTTAGGTACAGGAGTCACTAAGGCTTTTTTCCATAGTAAAGGGACTTGGGAGGTTGTCAGGCAATAATTAAGAATATGCGTGATAATTTCAACAATTAAAGGGGAGAGAATCTTAAGAAAGCGAGGAGAAATTCCATCATAGCCAATGCTGTTGGACGAAATGGAAAGCAGTATTCCAAGTACTTCACGTGAGTCAACACAACGAAAATTAAAACCATCAAAACATAGAGCATTGGAGAAAGGGGAATAAGAAGAGGAAGACGATGAGGAATTGGGAGGGGATTGAATGAAGGATGCATTGAGTAAGTTTACATCTACATCATAAGAGTTAAGCTCAGAGGAATGAATGCCTAGAGAACGGAGATTAGACCAAAGTTGCTTAGTGGACAGGGCAGGATCGAGTTTCCGGGAGTAAAATTCACGCTTGGCCGATTTGACTTTGTTATTGATTAAATTGCGAAGATTTTTGTATTCACGAAGGTAGCTCAGGATCCTCGTTCTACGATAACGTCTATACAAGAACTCACGCTCAACAATCAAGTTGCGAATTTCGTAAGAAAACCAAGGACAAGATGGAGTTTTACAACGTCTTCTTGTAACTAAAGGGACACATTGATTAAATAGAGACTGAGTGAAAGAATTAAACAGATCGACTTTGGTGTCTACGCAGGTTGTATTATAGATATCTGCCCAAGGTATAGACGAAGAAGCTTCAGAAAGGCGAGTAAAATTGATGTTATTGAAGTCATGATACGAAGAAAAGGCTGGCAAGGAGGAGGAAGGGTAAAAAGTAAAACGAAGCGAGAGGAAGAGAATATCGTGATCAAAGAAGCTGGGGGCGAAATTTGGTTATGTTTTAATACTGAGTTGGTGGAGGTAGCAGTGAGTACATCAAGGAGCGATGGATTATGGCAGTTTAAAAATGTGGGCAGTTGATTTAGAATGCGTAGATCCAATGACCCCAAGAAGTACTTGAGTGTATTCGCACGTTCATTAGCCTTCAGTAAATCAACATTAAAGTCACCAGCAGCAATTATATTATCGTAATGACGGGAAAGCCTAGAGAGAAGATCAAAAAAGTTACCAGCAACATCAGGAGTAAACACATTAGGTGGACAGTAGACACTTATAATAACACATTTGTCATGGGATGATTTTATTTCTACTGCGATAAATTCAAATTGTGAGCCAGTGGACTGGCCCACTACTTTTGAGGAGAGAGAGGAGGTGACATAAATAGCAACACCACCCCCAGTACGACCCAAGCGATCATTTCGATGCAAAGAAAAAGTAGGCAAGGAGACGTAAGAAGTTGGGATTTCTGGTTTAAGCCACGTCTCATTGACTACAATAACATTCAATTTAGTGTTATCAAAAATGTATCTCAGTTCATCTATTTTATTCCTCAAACTTCTTGCATTGAAGGTACATATATTCAGCCCTGAGGAGGAGGAGCAAAGAATATTTAGTAGCGTTCCCTCATTGTACACTCTATCAGGGGAGTTCATCATTAAAAAATGAGCAGCAGAGCCACAGAAGCCAAAACACACATGGAAAAAGAAAATAAAGAAAAGGTGAAAAATTAGGAAGAAAGAAGAAAAATAGAAGAAGAAGACTAGGCGAAATACTTAAAGCTAGCGATTGAGGTACCGAAAAAAGAATATTAACGAACAAATGCTCTGAAAAACATTTCATAATATTCGGTCGGGCCTTTTTTGTTTAAATAGAAAAACTGAAAACGGCTAATTGTCAGAAAGACCTTAAATTAACAAGTTTTGCTAATATCTAATAAACTTGATGGAATGAGACCCGTTCTAAACGAGGTGATCTTTTTTGGGTTCTGCACAGCGATCGCCTTTCAACGAAACATCAAAATCTGACAACCTTTCAAAATCGTACAAAAATTTCGTTACCCTTTACAAACAGCGCGAATTTTTCAAACCTTGGATTAGCACTTCTTGACGGGGAATTGTTTTCTAAGCGAGATACAGTTTCAGAAAATTGCGGTTCATTCCGGAATTTCCAGTAATTACCGCAAAATTTGTTCTTTTTGGTCAAGTCTGACAAGTACTTAACAGTTACAGTTTTGCTAATATCCCCGGAAAGCTTTGGAATTTCCAAATGAAGTCATTCGCTTCCCAGTTTGTCAATGGCGCTTCAGCCCGCTCAATACGAATTTGAACACCCGCTTTAGTGCAGCGAACGAAATACGGAGGAAATGTTTGTTTGCTAACGTCCAGAAAAACAAATTCTCTAGAAAAATCTTGTGGATTTACTACTATTACAGCTATTTGAACTAGCTTCTCTCGGGATTGCTTTGTCATCAGTTCTGATACTAGCCAATTATCCACTAGTGCTAAACGTATAACTATTTTGTAAGAAGTCAGTTTATTCCATCTTCGTTCATCATACTGGGAAGTTAATCGTGTGGACCGAAGGGGTCAAACCCACATCCCAACTAGTTTTTGTTAATCATTCAGCAATGGAACATTAGATTGAACTGCTTCTTGCAGCGCATCACGGTCGTACTGATGCTCATAGTTCAGTTGTTGATTAAACGCATCGTACATGGGTCGATTGGCCGCAACCTGGCCAACCTGAATTAATAGTTTATTTGTTATCGTCACGTACAAAACCTCATTGGCAATCAGTCCTTCGTAGTAATTTTCGTCACACATTGCCATTTCCGTATTGTGCAGTGTATTTCGTACGCCGTGGAATATGTTTTCGCATATATCCTCCTTTTTTTTCCATAGCTCTATAGATTGAGACGATAGCATGTTGTTACAATGATGGCGAATAGCGTTCTTATTTCATGCGCATTCGATGTGGCCACAGAATCAGCGATTGTTTGGTCCCATTGGGAGTCTTTCTGCAATAAGCTCAAAAGCTGACACGCCTCTCAATATGTTTGACAAAGATGACCATTTAACGTTCGTAAATGTTTGAATGATTTTGGGTCATGTACGTTAATCAACAGCAAGCGCAAGTAGAAATATTCAACATTCGATGGATAAACAGTATAAATGCGTCCAAAAACATCAGTTGAGAATGTCACTGACCGAGGTTTTATTTATTTACCCAATCTTACATCGGTCTAACAGCAGGGAATGTGTGTGATGGTCTGTTTAAGTCCTATGACCAAGACAGGAGATACCACTGAGGGTCCACATCCGTAGGTAGCGGTAGTGTCAGATTCCTTCTGACTAAAGTCATAACCTTTTTGCAGGGAGTATGAGTCCAGACCAGTACGAGCCGTAAAGGCATTACTTCGGCCTTGCGGCCTCAATGTAACCCTTGGGGTCCCTTGAATGTGTCATCAGAGTCAATCTACTCAGAACTTTCCGCCTCTTGGTCCTGTGAATCTTGGTTCGGTTCTAGCCCAGCTAAAACAACAAATTCTTGCTTCTTACTTCTCATTCTCACGGCTTGACCGGCTGACGCCATTGCGTCACGGGACTGGAGAACTCTTTAAAGTCACCCAAAAAGTAATTAATTGTTATGGGCTACCTATATTTGAACAGGAAGTAAACTACACCCTGCGCCACTTGATTGGCTTCAAACTAGTATTTTTATGAAAACCCCAAGAACACCCCAAATTGGCAAACCTGCTTCAGAGAATGTTGCACCACTTATAGAATAGATCCATTACTTGATATTTAATTGCACAGATATCTAAAGAATGTCCTATTTTTACCTGAAGGGTAGTTGAGGTGCGACATTTGATTAGGCTCAGGCTTAAATAAAATAACTTATTTGCATAAACAAAATTATTTTTTATTAATTTTATTTTCAATATTGGGTATGACCTCCGTTTCTGTTAATTTCCTTTCTCTAAAGTAGTTTAGGTGATTTGGAGTTTTCATAAAAATACTAGTTGAACCTTATCAAGTGGCACGGAGTGAATGGTCCTCTCTCATTCATTTCTCATAGTAGCGATAAAGTTTTTTCAGCGCTGCCTAATTCCTACGATGGCTCCAAAAGGCGAATTTGGTAAAGCCTCGTTACGATGCATTTGAGGACCTTTTTTCTTTCCTTCTTCACCTTAGGCACTGGGGAACTACCTAAATTTCCGCCGATTCCGCCCTCCTTTATTCCAGAGTTATTCTGTTTGAATTTTTAATGAATTGCTTGACTTGTTTTAATTTTGATAATCACAAAGGGCAAGAAGTAAACTTCAACTTAAAAGGTGTTTAAGATCGAGTTACGTTGAACAACCCCACAAAAAATCTCATTTTTCGGCAATCATTCGCCAATTAAGTTGGAATCCCAAAATGTGTTGTTGCTAATTTAATTTTCCCACAATTATAATAACCCAAAATTTTTAAGATCAAGATTAAGCTCAAACTTAAAACCGAACAAGAACAACCCCACCGAACAAGGCCCATATACGCATGCAGCCTTTCACTTCTCTGCCCAGATCCCTCCTCCCTCATCCTTTAAGTCTGCTGCGCTGACTCCGGCAGCATCAAGTATCATCACTAAAATTAATCTTGTAAGAGCCGTAAAATCTCGACCCGTTCACTAAGTATCCCTCTTAAGATCTCAATAAAAATTCCATTTGCGAAGGATATAACTCACCTGGGAACGAGCTCTCATATATCACTGGCCACTCTGGAAATTAACAGAACATTTTTATAGGACGGCCTCGGCCATTGCAGGTCGGCAATGCACTGGACTTGTTCAGTTTGTTGCATTTTGATTGCAAGTTGCGGTGGAGCCGTAGTCGGGAATTAATAACTCCATAGGCCCATAACAATAAATTTTTGCCAGCATCAACCTCTGCCAGTTGGACACTTGGAGGGGGCATCCGGGGGCACGAACCAATCATTAACTGCCGTGTGTGGAAATAAATTCGAAGAGTCAAAAGTAACTCGAGTTTAAGTACTCACTAAATCTTCGGCGGCCGAGTTTTTGGCCAGCAAAACAAACGAATCGGGCCCAGAAATCGATTTGCGACTTCATTTCTCATCTCCCAGTCGATTTCCATTTAGGGCTTTGATTAAGAGTTTTCAATTAACAGGTCACCGCGCAAAAAGCTGCAAACCCAAAAAACCGATCGGAAACCTTCGAGTCCAGGGTTCGCACTTCCCAAAAGGTGAAAATTTCTTCTTTCTCGCGCGGCTGCTGCTGGTACTCCACAACCACGGATTCGTCTTTTAAGCCACAGCAGATGAGTCTGGTGCGCGCTTTCTTCTCGAGACCGCGCCTTGCATTTGAGTGGAGAGAGCAGCACAGAAAAAAAACGTGAATTACAGGTAACTCGCGCGTACTTGCGCGGCCGCCGTAAGTGTTGAATGGGCAGAAGGTGTACAACTTTATTAAGTTCTCCTGTCGTATTCAGGTGACGCCCATATGAAAGGTGTTAGGACGGACCTTTTCGAGCAAAAGTAACGCCCGATCAGGTTTCAGCCCGATGCGGAATTACTCCGCCGGGAATTGTTGTTTTGGACCCTTTTCCTTTTTTGCCGCCAACTGATTGTCGGGGCGGATTTTACTGATTCCGTATTGTGCGTGATTTATATGGGAAGCACTGATTGAACACGTAAAAGGTCATGTTGCTGCACATACATGTGCGGACGGTCAATTCAGAAAAATAGAGATTGAAGGCGAGATAGCTCAGTTTAGAACTAGTTTAAATTAGGCCGTAATTCACCTCAGACAAAAGGCATTTAGAAAAAAATTATATTGTACCGGCTTAACGAGGATTTTCTAAATTCGGTGTGTCTCTCGATATATGGATTAAGCTGCGGTAATAATTAGGAAATGGTTGTCAATCACTGTATCGATTGAAGTGGTTGATCAATAATAGATTTCTTTTTATTTTATGTCACTTTAATTGATTTGTTGCGTAATGGTGAATTTTTTATTACCTCGGCCCAGATAAGTGCGTGTTTTTTTATGTGGAAAAACCAAGCTTAAGAATCATCCTCTGTGTTATGAGTTTGCCTCTGTTTATCTCAATATCCTAGGAGGTAAAATGCCTGACTACCATTTCAGAGGTTCGTGGTTCGAGTCCAGTCAGTCGTTCCATTTTGCCCACCTAGATTGCTTTCTTCTGATAGAAATTTTCTTGGCGTATCTCCTGCCATAAGCATTACAAGCGAGGAAGGCATATCCAGTTCGATCACCGCACTCCTGTGATGGTAGTATTGGATAGCGATAGGGTAGTATAAAACCGCCTTGTAACGATCATCCTTGAATAAAACTTGATTATGATCTTGACTGTTACCTTCCGGCGATTCTACTTATAACGCTGTTAAAAGCTATTGAAACACTCTCTAGACCAATTTTCCCAGAAGTCTTAGAACATTTTCTGTGTGAGCGAACGGCACAGCAGATTATCCTTCAACTCTTTCTAGCTGATGTACGGTCGGTAGATAAGAAGCAGGCACGATTCACATACACTTGAGGTGCTAACTGGGCTCACAGCATGAGTTTCGTCATACAATACGTTGTAGATCGGCGCCTTGGTCATTGATCCAAATTTGTCGGATTATTTCAAGCTGTCGCCATCGGGTTACTATTGACCACAGAGTTGCTGCAACTTGGGACCGAGGCCTCTAACTCACGGAAAAGTACCCTCAATTTCTCAGCTGGAACACGATTTTTGTACATTCCGTGGTGAGGAAGATAATGGCCTCGATTCCCAGATCCGGCGGCGGGGAAGTGAGTTGCGGATTTGACACTTTGCGATTCTCAAATCCGCAACCCCGAATTTCTTTTTGACATTTTCCGCGCTGTAAAAGTGTGATCCGCAACAAATTTTCTGCGGATTTGAACGACAAATGCGCCTAAGATAATCCGACATCGTATATTTCATTATCGCGTGAGTCTTCACTCCGAATTTTCGATTTAAACCAATCCGGGACTGCGGATTTAAGAATCGCAAAGTGTCAAATCCGCACTCACTTCCCTCCCGTCGGATCTGGGAATCGAGGCCAATAGGTCGTTTGGGTGGAGCTCGTCGCCATGTGATCGAAATCCACATACTCTCTCATGAATTAATTTGGATTGGTTAAGCACTAGTTAAGAGAGTGCAATTTCCTCTACGTACTCTGCATTTGGGAAAACTATGTCCAATTTTAAAACGCCGAAAGATGAAAAAAATGAAAACTGTGGTACTGGGCAGAGCTGTATAAGGTACGCCAACGAATGGAAAACATGTACAACATTTTTGCAGCTATTGAAACTTTCCCGTCGAGAACGGCAGTATGCGAATCGTTATTGAGCGTATGGTATTCTTTCACTTCGAGTAAGTTTCTTGTCTTTACACGGAGATATCTGTGTGCGTGTTGATAATGTGTATGAACATGAATTTTCACAGATAGCAGGATGAGTTCTTTTTCTACCTAAACTTAAAATTGAAAGGAAAAGTATAAATATGTGTAGAAACGAGTTTCTTTTAAGCAAAACAATATTACAGTGTTGAACGTCAGAAAATGGAATGAAAAATTACATATGTAGAAACGGTCTTGGATCTAAAATAAGAATTGTCAAATGGTATGCTAGGAACGATATTAAGTAAGCAGCGATAATTTAACAGAGTTAAGGCCGAAGTCTAATGAGAGCACCGCACTGGGTGCTGGCACTCAAAATGGTGCATGCAAAATCAAAACCTTAGTATAACATATGGAACAACGCCCAATGAGTGTATCGCATCGATTCTCGAACGAGAGTGCGGTTCTCGAATATTTGATGCCGGTAATCATATAAAAAAAGTTTTGATATTTTGGGCGGCACTGAGCATTTAAAAAGTTAAAGCTTTGTTTTCAAGTGAGAAAATATAGGAAAAATGACTTGAAAACTTTTTTCCTATACGTTTTAAGGTCGCTGATTACGAAAACACGGGTCCCATAGTCATAAAATATGGGTGTCAGTGGATTCCAGTTTGGTTAAGGGGTACTTTAATAACTTTAAAAGGACTGATAGCTTAAATAATTTATCGTTTCTGGCATTCGCGAGCGAGCGAAGCAAAAGGCTTGTACACGGTTCTTTTAAGATCCAATGAACTAAAAAATCGAAAAGTGCAATTATTTAAAAAAACAAAATTAAATGTTATAGTTTAAAAAAATAACGCCCGGGGTAAACAAATCAAACGAAGAACTATGGCGCCGTGCCATAGAAAGGATAGACGACCAAATCAGGCGAAGGAAATGGAATTGGGTTGGCCACACCTTGCGACGCGAAAACGAAAATCTAGCCAAACAGGCCCTTGACTGGAATCCGCAAGGTTCCCGTCGAGTAGGAAGACCTAGAACAACGTGGAGGAGAACCCTACTAGAAGAAGCCGCAACAACTGGGAGATCCTGGTCGGAGCTAAGATCTGTCGCGCAAAACAGAGTCCGCTGGAGGGCAACTGTTTCCGCCCTATGTCCCATGAGGGATTAAAGGAGTTTAAAGAAAGAAGAAGTAAACAAATGGCCTTACAACGGGCGAACACCGACTATGATTGAAACACAGTCCTCGGTCATGTCACGGACATCAGAAGGTTGTTTGCGGGTTTAATATAAATCTATATAGAGATATTTCCATCCACCCTAATGCAATTTGTTTTCTCTATAATTAATCAGATGTGTGCACAAACAATCGTAAACTCCTCATTCTATTATTTATAATCAAGGCCGAAACCCGGCTATACATTAGATTGGCGCAATTTAACTGCTCAAAAAAAAAATCATTTTGGGGAGAAAGTGTGACTTTCACTCTCCAACAAAACTCAAAACTCATATCTTCGAATTGAAACATTTGAAAATTGTTATCAACACACCGAAATTAAAGGTTTTTTATCAGTTGTTTTTTTTTCCAGCAGTTAAATAACAAAATTTCCCACTAAAATATAAATCAACACACTTCACTTCGTCAAACTGAAGACTGTTGAGCTCGTTTCTCTTGTGCATTGATAATATATGTAGGATAAATCGAAAGGACCATTGCACATAACGAAAATGAGCAAGTTCCTATAAAGCACATTCAACAAAACCATTTGATGCAGATTCTTTTTGGCTAAACTTTGCCGTTGAATGCCATATTTCGGTCAAGTTTCGGTGTTTGTGAGCCCATATGTGCTCCCATTAAAAATGCCATCACCAAGCGGTGTTCGCCCGTTGTAAGGCTCGTCTTATTTTTTCTCGGTGCAGTATAAGCCTATTCAAATAGTTTTCTTTCATTGACTTTGTTTTCTATTGTCATTTAATTTTTCTAAATGTAATGAAGTGCAATCATTGAGTACAATAATATTTCTCCTAGAAAAATTCAAAACTGCACAAACTTTTTGCTAAAATCTCAAGTATTATAGCAACAAAAAAAACTACCTGTTTTTCGTTACGAGTAAGTACACAATTAGTATTAACATTATTATTATATACAAAATACTTTCAAATTAAAAAACTGGTAAAAGAAGAAATTCCAAAATTGTTTTTGTCGATATAAACGGGGTCACCAGAATCTTTTATTACAGGAAGCTGTAATAAAAACTCGAGTTAAATTGAACAGGTAAAAGGGGGTTGATAAATGATAGTTTCAAGTAATTTTAAGAGCATTTTTCGACATGCTACATTTCACATAATCTTTAAAGTAATACACAAAAAAAATCTGTTCTGCTTTCCGAGTTTGCCTTGATTCATTTTAATCACTTGCATCGTGAAAAACATATAATTTTTTGTTAAATATTTAACTACAACTCATTTATGTAAAATTAAAAAAAAAAAATATTTACATGTTAAGACTTACATTTTATCTTAAATCAGCAAAAAAACAATCATAAATAAAATGTAAAAAATTAAAATTTTTGTGAAAGGTTTTAATGAAACAGGATCACATTAATATACAAATTGGTAACATAAAAAAGTACAACTATGAAATAAACAAGACCAACTGACAATACTGATGATCTTATACCACAACATAACCAACATAACATAAAGTCATTACCAGTAAAAATGTTGACATCGTTTGTTTATTAATAATAACATAACAGCAGAAATACAGCTCTGTATGTGTACACAAGCAATAACAAGCGTTCTGCTCATATAATTTTATATAGCCATAATATTCGATTGCCATGTTTACAATACCCAAAAGGTTAGTAACCTTATGTCCATTCTATTATTGCTCTGGCATTGAGCTGTGAGCGCTTTAAACAGCTCATTCCATAACTAAGGCCATTACTTTATCTGTTATAAATATAATCACTATGGTGTAAGATTTTATTTAATCAGAAAAATGCAGGAAGAAGTAAAAGTAAAGATCTTGTAAAAATATTTTTAACATTATTTTTAATTACATATATAAATATTGAATATAATAATTACTTTGCCGTATATAATTTTAACCTTCACACTTATTGTAATAATAATAAATTATCAAGTCACCTAAAAAGACAAAACTTTTTACGAATTACGAATTACCACGGCGGCGGCAGCGACCACCCGGCAGAGAGTATTCAGCAGTCAGTCAGTATATAGTAGTAGTAATTCAACCCAAATCTTACCTGTCATAGTCGAGTGGTTTTATGAATTTAATTATTCCTGCCGAGATCTTGTCAGAATTTTCTGAATGGAGGTATTTTTTTTTTACTTCCACTCATTTATAAACAAAGAACATGACACTTTTAATGTACACTCTGGCTCAACCAACTGTGGATTTGCTTAATTATTCACAACACGAAAAAAAAACAGCACCGTCAGCCAAGCAGAAGGAAGAAAAACTTGGAAATTACAGGTAAACTTGCAAAAAAATAAAAAAAAATAATGCTCAAACGAAAAATGAAAAAAAAAAAAAAATATTCAAATCAGAGATTTTTCCGTGCTTAAAGATCAGCCAGCAGCCACCAGCCCAGGCACTTATAGGTCAACTTTTATCGTAAAAGAAATACAGGGACTGGAGGCGCCTACAGCCATTTTCAGTGCTGCTGCTGCTGCTGATATATACAGGTAACTCTCAAAACAAAAGATTTAAGCGACGAACCTGGTTTACACTTGAGTAATTGAGCTGCGCTGGAAGCAGTTTGGACCAAGGTCTAAGTGTACTAGACGTCGTCGAATATATATACAATGATTGGTTCCAGCACTCACAATACCCAACAGCTTGGTGCACAGCCCGATCGATGTTTTTGATCGAATGATTGATAGTGAAGTCCACTAGGATGGAGGAGCCGATAAGGTTAATTAAACGGTTACAATTGAACGAAAAAAAAAGTTTCAATTTGCACATTTCGAGTTAATTAAATTGTACCGAACGGCCTCAATGCCCTTCTTCCAATCAATTTCGAAAGTCTCTCCTATGGCATTAAAGTTCGCCACAGCTCATTTGGGTAGCCTTTTGTTGCCTGGCGAGCACACACAGCTGTCGGATAATGAGATGTGGGATGAGATAGGTAGAAAAAAAAAAACATAGCATGGCTTTTATATTCAAATCGACTGAATCATTGCTTATAGACAATATTTTTAAATCGCATCCATCCGCGAGCTGCTTCATTCGGCAGGTGCTCATTCAACCTCATTCTTTATAATACTATCGAGATGCGGCAAGGTGATTCGTTTTGTGCTCAGAGATGATGTATACAGTCCTACCTAAAAGGAATTGCACAAGACGAGCACAATTTTATCGCGTTTATTTAATCTGCCTTGAATATTTCACCGCTAAAAGCACTAGAATTATTTATCATCTTAAATATCGACGGTGAGCCATGGATATTAACATCCGCGAACTGTACAACAATACACAATACCCAAAAGCATATTAAATCCACAAAATTAAATTCAATTAAGAGAATCTCAAGGTTTTCAACTAAATTACCGCCGAGTTTTCAATAAAAATTACAGGAATTTCAGCTGATCTGAACCCTGGCGATGGGCCCTTATCGGTCTTGCCCAAGAGGCCATCAATCTTTAAGCAAATTTACGAATTAAAAACACATCGTAAATCTCCTAAATATAATGTTTTTTTATTTTTTGTTTATTCTTCACAAGTCTTTCACGAAAAAATTCAGTTTCAGGCTAAGAGATTGAGATAAATACAGAGACTGGACATGTAAACCAACAACTGTTCAATCTCTTGAGCAAGTAAGCCCCAAGGAGATAGGCCATTGATATCCCCCAAAAAAATTGAAAAAAAAAAATTAAAAAACCAAACATTTTTTATGCTGAGAAAATCGCGTGCAATAAGCATTCAATCCGAGACGAGGCCAGGCGCAGGGCGCGCAGGATGATAACAAAACGTAATATGGAAAAAATATACCTGGTACCTGGACGGTGAAAAAAGTTAGCGAGGAAAATAATTTATGGTACCATTCTCTGGCACATTATAAATTACAGTCTTGGCAGATTGCTGGCAAAAACAACGTCGGGACGACATAAGTGATAACAGCAGCGGCAGCTTCGGCTCGAAATTGTGCCAGAATTGCGCTGTCGGAGCCCTTTTTGGCTGGCTGGTTGCTGGCTGTGCTTTCCAAGTCCCAATACCTGAAAAATGATGTAGGTACTCACCTCGGCGAATGCAGTGCACCTTTCGTACGTTGTTGTTGTTGTTGGTGTTGTTGCTTTCTTTTATTTATTTTTTTTGCTTGGGCAAAATCTGAGGCGAGAGAGCAAGAACTTGCGGCAAGTTGACATCTCAATCAAAAATATATATTGGGTATTGGCGCTTGATCGGAAGAGAAGTGGTATTTTTGTGCAGGAAGGATGCGCCGCCGTGGTTATAATTTTAATTTTAATTTGACAAGGTTTGGATTTTTTTTGGGAAGTTATTTCTTGTCACCTTATTTGCACATAATGCAGTAGTAGCTTGTTGTTCACGACATTGCGCCATGATATGAACGACATGTGAGAAAGGTGACCCCTGGTAGTGAGAAAGGTGACCCCTAAGCTTAGATTTTCACAGGAAAAACTGACCAAGAAAAGCGATCATTTGACATTTGACTACATGACATCGAAACTCAATTTCAACTTAGGTTTCAATATCCAAATCTCCACCAAAAATAATTGGAAAACTTCCAGCTTAAGAAGAACTATGACGTATATAGAACTAAATAGATAGAACTCGAAAGCAATCGGATCAAAGCCCTGGGAGTGTGGGCGCTTTCAGTAATGCAGGATGCGTGCGCAAATGACTTATTCAGCAATTGAAAGTGTGAAGCTTTCAATGACTGAATAAGTCAATTGCGCACGCATCCTGCATTACTGAAAGCGCCCTGTTTTCCCTTTGTCAAACTTCCTAAAATACTGTCGCCGGCAAATTTTCCAATTATACTCAGCAATACAAAAAAATCTAAGCCCAGGAGCTAGAGTAATACTGTAATCGAATAGCTGTTGAGGCCCTTAACTTGGTCTAACATCCAACGCTGTTAGCCTAGAGGTTAATATGCCCGACAACCATCCGAAAGTCCCGTGGTTCGAAGCCACATAGCTGCATGGTCATTCGTCTGTCGCTGTATCCAGCCAAGATAACTTGCTTCCTCTTGTTTTCCTCCTTTACAAAAAAAATCCCCTGCCCTTTCTTTCTCTTATCGATTGTAAGTATAATAAGCTAGGAAGTCGCCTGTTGGTTGGTATGTGGTAGGGCCATGTCAGATCCCAGTAGGAAAAACTGGGAGCGCTGTTCAGGCGAGTTTATTTTGAGCGCGGATTCGGATCGCACATATTGACAAGGCCTAGAATACCTTCCACAAGTATTCGGTAGTGGTCGGTTTGTGGTCTGTATAAATTATGTGTGTGGTCTGTATATGTCATGTGTGGTCTGTGGTATAGGACCGGGGAAGATGACCTCCTCGGGACTAGTCTAGTGAAATGCTGAATTTGGACTGGGGGGTCCGTTTCTTTTATAGCCAGAATGCTCTGCTGGGTAGAAAGCTTAAAAGCTTTGTAGTGAAACTTTCAAAGAGAGAAACCTCTCTTCGGTCTGGTGCTTTAATATTTGTTCTTGAAGAGGGATTCTAGTAGCGATGGCGGTTCGTTACAAGCTCTTCTCGTTAACTTGCTTTCCATAGTAACCTCCACTCGAATATGTTTTCACCAAAAGCAGGCTTTAGAGTGTCATAACTGGTCTAGGCTTTGCCAGTATGAAGTATGGACATTTTTTCGGTTGATAGCAATCATCTAGTTTAAGGACGAATAGCACTGCAACGCCGTTCTTACCATTTTCCCCAATGATTGCGTCAATCGAAAATTAAGTCATAACATCTACCTAAAAACATCCCAATCCTAACGTTTCCTATTATCTTCTATCCCTCCATTAAAGCTTTCTACTAGACATTCCACAAAGACTTGAGCGACATGACAGACTGGTAGACAAAATTCATATAATGGCTTGAGAATCTTACACCGGTCCAGCACCAGGGTATGTGTGCGATCGCTTACGGCAGGAGACACCGCTGGTAGTGTCAGACCATTGCTGACTAAACTCACCCACTTTTTTTGCGTGACGTTCAAGCCCGGACCGGTATGAGCCGTAAATGCAATACTTCAACCTGGCATTATCCTCATCACCCTTAAAAAAGGTTTCCTCTAGCCCTAGCGTGCTCGCCAGAGTCTAACTATCTTACTGTTATCTGTCCTTGCATTTCTTTGCCTTTCTCTGTTTCTTTGTTGAAAGTTTTTGCTGCCGTGTACCCCGAAGTTGAGTCTTCGATCAATCACCACTCCCTAAGAGCGGGCTGGGAGCGGTTGACGATCACCTACTATCATCTTTCTCTGCTTTTTGATTAGCACTATTTCCGTTTTGTGCTCAGCTAGCATAAGACCCACATTCTCGAGCCACGACTTTATCTTCCATATCGCTCCGTTCGCAAATATCTTGGGATTGCTCTATAGTGTGCCGTTTGTTTCGGCACGTCTCGCATTGCGAAACTTATAGAGGGGTTTTTCAAATTTGCGTTCTCTTCCATACAAGAAGCTCGTTCTAGTATGAAATCTACTAAAAAAGACAAGTCTCAGCATTACAAGTCTGAGCTGGGGTTTGTAATCGATCGCTTCTCAATCCGTTCTCGAACGCAATGATAGGCTCCCTTTCGCTTTTCTTAACTAAAGCGTTTTTGGCGTGCTTGTTTGGTATGGCTATTTGTGTAGCCATATTGTCTTTGCTGAAAACTGTGCTAAAAGTCTAAGGGGTAGCAGAACGATCAGCCTGTACCTGTCTAACTATGTTCTGGGAACAAAGGCTCCCAAGAGCGATACAAGTTAGCTTACTGCCATGAAGAAGAAGCCCTTCGACATATGTACAAAGCTCATAAGGAATGAAGTTAGGATACTCCTAAGTTACCAAATGGGGCCGATCGTTATAGTACCTAGTGAGTCCTAGCTAATGGCTAAGCTTCTAGAAGGGTTTCTGCACTTCTTATTCTCTCATACTGTCCTGTGATAGTAAGGATCAAGATCTCGTTGTTTAACGCGATCTTCCTCAAGCGTCCAAGTCTGGACAACGAGTCGCTAACTAGACTGAGGAATCTATTCAAGCGATCCAACCTAGATAGCTGCGTTGCACTTGGGTTGCAGTACAATAGGCTATTGATCAGGTTATTGATCAATGACCAATAGAAAGTTTAATTTGAAGGATAAAAGAGGAAAGGTCAGTTAGGGTTGGGGGTTTTTACAACTACTGATACTACTTCTTTTGTAATACTATTGTGGCAAGGAATAGGTTAAAGGTGGAATGCTAGTAATAACTTTTAATTACACCTTTTAATTAATACAATAGCTCAGATCGTTTCCTATACTCTCTTCTGTAGAGTACTTGACCTTCACCAATAACACGTAATTATTTATAAGATTTCGCTGATATACTGAATTTTTCTTCACTAAAGTTCACACAAAACATTTATTTTATTCTTTTACTAATATCCCAACCCAGCCCAAAATCAAAGTTCAAATTAAACAATTTAAATCAAGATCAAAATTAATTAGAAACTTAGCTGTGGTCCAAACCCTGTCCACCATTACTGATCACAGCGCAAAAATTCTAATAACTTTACGCCAAAGATAAATCGCAAAATGATCGAAAAGAACCTGATTAAAAGAGTTAACCTTTGAGTTGACCTTCTGCTGGTGCAATACAGCTAGTTGCGCCGCCAGCGGTGCACACCGGTTAAAAGGGGGCAATTAAAGTGATAAAGTCTCTCAAAAATGCTCCATTTCAAGCATAATTCATGAACTCGGCTACTATATACGAGTACTACTTAGATTGCTGCTCTCTCTTCGACGTTGTATATTTTGCACGGTTTATAAATTCCCAGTCGCGATTTCCAAGCTCAGATTAAGCCTAACTTGAATGAATTGTTTAATAATGGAATTGGCATTTTATTTTTCGTGTTTGATGGAATTTGATTTGGTTTTAATTAGTTGTAGGTGGTTGACTAGGTTAGAAAATGTTGCTATGCGATCGTTTTTAAGTTCGGCATTTTACCTGACTCACACAAAAGAGCCACCACCTCGTGATCTGCAAAGAAGACAATGCACGACCTTGGTGCTAGCTATGGTCAGTATGAACATGAATCGGCACTCAACCGGATTTTGGCGATCTACACTTATACATTTGGCATTTGAATATCAACATAGAATCTACGTGCAATATCAAACGATCTTGACTCTACGACATTGAATTTTTAGTCAAATCACTAATCGCAATTAAACATCTTGCATCAAGCGTGCTAACAAAAATTTAATAATGGAAAACATCGTGCCGTACTACACACAAAATTTCCTTTAAAAAATTCGACACAATTGAAATTTCAAATTTGAATTTCATATCAAATTGCGCACAAAAATTTATCACGAATTGCGTGCGCACGCGGATTGCGGTTAAACATCAAAAGCCTACGACGACAAAGATCCATCACAGACAGGTTACCCTACACCGCGATAGAGTCTAGATCGAAGCTAGGCACAATTAGACCTTTGGGTGTCAAAATAATTGAATTGGAACGATAATTGCAACAACTGCATTTCAATGCACCGCCATGTCATTATTTGTCGTCAATTGTGAACAGTATTGACTTCAGATGAGTTATGAAATTTGTTTAAATGCTATATGGCGGCACTTAGGCATCGCGTCGGCCGCTTTTGAATTTTATTATGTAGGTCTTGAACAAAAACGCCTGCTGCGCAACCGCTGCGGTGCACTTGGGGCTGAACCGCAAAACAAATTGCTCAGTTGTTTTTAGGTGCTACATTTGTGGTGCACGTAAATTTTTACCTCAATTGCCTTTCAAGGAAAAGGTCGAAGGTGAACGAGATCGCAGCGCGGCTCTTGCAGGCACTACCTGGCTACCATCCACAGCGGCGATCGAACCTGCAGCTAAGCTATCAGCAGCCGATCAAGATGAGCCAAAAGGATTATCCGATAACATCAATTAACGTGCGCCCAGTATCGCGATGCAATTAAATTACCGCCGATTATGATGATTGAGAGCGGCTACTACTGTCATCCGACCAGCAACAATTCAAAAGCGACCGCAATTACCTATAGACATAGTCAGTCTGCAGCGATCTGCAAGTGTCGTTATACATTTTTTTTGTTCTCTTATTCTTCCTATCCGGACTTACTATGGCTTCAACTCATCGATTAGGAATTGTCGGCCTTTCCTTACTTAGTGGCCAATTCAGCTCAACTTTTATGACTCAAGATTTCTTGGGATTTTCTTTCGTTCATTGCATTCGCGCAATCTAAGCGATCTGCGCGGCGCGATCGACCGATCTGCGAGATCTGCGCCAACTTCATTTTCTCCTCTCTAAGCGCGCGAATTTGTTGCTTGAACTCAATTCCACCATGTTTGGTGGATTTCTAGCCATCGGTTGATAGTCATTAAGTCGTTGGGAAATTGCATGGCAATAAGACATTTTTGACATTGCTATTTAAGTAATTAATTAGGAGCTTGATGGAAGAAAATTAAATGAAAGAGAATGAAGGAAATTAACACATTTAAGGAACAATATTAGAGGGTTAATAATGGACTGAGGTACGTTTTGCACCCAAGTGTCAAGTGGTTATTAACTATATGTTGTTGTTTTTGTTTTTTTTAGTTTTTCACATCGCTTAAGACTGAAACGGTTTTGTTGGGTTAACGACCATTATAAGTTTTTTCTACAGGTTTTTGCAAAATATTTCGAAAAGTTCATATTTCATATTTTGTAATGTGCTAAGAAGTAAAAATTAATATTTCGTGGATTTTTCGCAACATTTTGTAAACCAAAAAAAGTATGGCTTAGAATAAAACAGATCCTGTAAATCATTATTACTTTTCAATTTATAAAATGGTTCCGGGTTTACTAGTTATTTCTGCCATTACTTTATTGAATAGACCTGTTCTACTTCGAACAATGAAGCAAAGCAGCACTGGATGTCTTATTAGTAGCAGCGCGTGTCGTCGACATCATTCAGACAGCCCTCCCCTCCCTCAAACGGTATCGGTACTTCGTCCGAGTTTCGCAGGAGTCTGCCTTTGGTCCTCTTCTGTTTATCATAATGTATTGTGATGTGTTGAGGCTACGTCTCCCAAAAGGAGCAGTTCGCATCGGGCAACCACTTTGGGGAAGTGGTCATAGGACAACGCTTCGATGAGATCAAATTGTGCAAAAGCGATGCTATCTTCGAGATTAAAGCTTGAGTTGAAAGCGCTGGTCCGACACTTGCTGAGCATAAAACTGAGGATCAAAGTATGGGAACAGATCATTAAATCACAGCTCGCCCTAAGATACATGGGAGTATGGATCGACCAGAGGCCTGCACACTTTCAGGAAATGGCTAATAGGGGCGCCATACCAAGGCGTCGCCTCCTAATGGAGAAGTAAATCATATCCGTCGTGCTTTACGCAGCAAAGTAGGCAGCAACCCGTTGAACAAGACGACAACAGCGGAAAAGCCTTCGAAAGGCGTAAGAGACTGGTGGATGCAGTCTTGCTGTGATGGAGATTAATCTCAACATCGTGGTTGCTAGTAGCGGGGATCAATCTCAATCACCGTTATATCAGCCTCGTCCTTCTCCGGTGTGAGAATAATGTCATCACCTCCCACGAAAAGGAGTCCCCCAGTTCGTCCACCGTCTTTGACAGTGAAGATGCGCCTAAGATTTTGATTTGGTGAGTATGTATCATCAAGAACCTTAGGATCAGCTATTTCTGTTTCTGTGTCACCGCAATGCCAGGCACATTAGGTTCAGCTAGTTACGTAACTGTGGCCCTCACATTGTTAGGTAGCTAAGTACGTTGGATTCAGAAACTTTCGTACCTGGGTTACCCACAGTGCCCGAGGGCCCACAATCTGCAGCTTTAGGTAGAGTGATTGAAACCACTGCACTCTGCTTGAGAGACAAAATTTCTTTTTAAACAGGCCTCAGAGTGTAATCAGTTCCTTCAGTTTCCTAAGTTTTTTCAGTCTTCCACGATGACGACCGACTCGACTTGATTCCGTTCCTCAAGGCATATCTGACACTTTCGTTTTGGGTTGTCAGTTTACAAAGTATGCTCTTCGACAACCTGCGTCGTCCACCTTTTTGAAGCTTGTTGCTTCTCGTTGATATCACCCGCCACAACTCCCTCGACTCGAACAAGAATTCTTTGGGTGCTGCCTTGTTCTTGTTACTTCACCCTTGCTGATGGAGGATGGAGCGCCTTTAGAGCCAGAAGACAAGTTGGTTTTGTTAGCCTTCCTAGAGTCGCTGGCGATCTGCACGGATGCAGTTGAGGGGCCTGTTCTGTCGAACTAACTAGCTTAGAGGGATTGGGAAGTCTAAAGTACCCTTCTTTCCTTTACCCATCTTACTGCTTTTAAAAACAGCAGGTTTGGTTCCTTGAGCCTCCACTCGAGGCAAGCTATTTTGTTCCCACGAGTAGTCCGGAAATGAGTCCATCCTGCCAGAGCCGTTCACCAAGATAAGGCACTTATACACTACGACCTTGCCCAGGCATCGGTGGGGAACCGTTTGCGACTAGCTTAGTCAGAAAAAACAAGATAAGGGAGGGGCGGCATTGTCTGCCTGCCTGCAGGAACATAATATGTTTTTGGAACGGAACATTTTAGGGATTTGCATTTAGGTGGTGCGATCATTTTTGTTTTGACACACAGCGAACGGAAATTCTTTATTCAATAAATTGATAAATATATGCTGTTTAGAAACAAAAAAACACTGAAGAAGTCCAATTTAATCCGTGTGAAAGAACTAAATATGTTTTTACATTCCCTTAATATCTATTTCTACAATAACATACCCAAGAAAATTGATTCCTATATCTCCTCCTAAGCCTCTCGTCAATCAATTCCCCACACCGCCTACGTGCTACTTTATCAGCCTCCAAGTCACATTTCACCTATTTTCCAACTTCTTATCTCCTAATCAACAAAAATGCCAACTAGAAAATTACAATCTTCTATGTTCGATGATCGCTTACATAAAATCAATTCGAATCAGTCATTAATAATCCCCCGAAACACATGATGTTTATCGCATACGTCATAAGTCAATGCTGCTCACCACATATGTCATGAGCCATTTACATAACACCAGACCGCTCGGTCGACAAAACTCATATCAAGTGATCATGTCACAAGTGCCACAGGCATCGACATCGAAATTCGATTTTTAAAAAATATTAATCGTCAACCGAGGAAATTTGTAATTGACTTTGACAATCATCAACAAATAATTTTACCTGTGTTCGACGGGGTTTGAGCCGCGATGATGTCCATAATTCAAAATCAACAAAAAACAACAACAACAACAACGATTTTTTCGAAGAGTTATTTCCACGATCAGACAACGGCGGCATCTCTTCTTTCCGGGGATCGTGTGCCGTCGCCGTCGTCAATTGATCGATAAATCATGGATTGAGATTTAATAAGAAAATCAAAAAAAAAATCAGGCGAAGAAGTACAGACATTCCTACATAATTATAATAATTTCAACTTCACTCACTTTTTTTGTGTTTTTCCACGCGAGTGGTGTATTTAAAAAATGCACGCAGCAAACATTTCTTTGTTTTTGGGATCAGGTGAATTTCCATCTTTAATTGTTGTGAAATTCAAGTGTGAGATGTCCCATGATAATTACTACCTGGCCTCTAATTAAAATGGGAAACCCGAATTCCGTATTATCATTAAAATACATTTTTGACGATCATAAGTCGGGGAAAACGTTGCCTGGGTAAATTGACGACAAAAAAATATCAAAATGCAATTATATAAAATCCCCACCGTCCATTGACGAACATTTAATGTCAACTTACAACTTTTGAAGATTTGTCGGTGTCGGCATATTGCTTTGGTGGAGCGGCAGAGATATTCCTCAAAGATATTTTCGCCTTACAGTAGGCCAGAGGAGAATTCCTTACCAATCACAATTATCGACTAATTAACGCTTCTCGTCTTGGGTGGAATTTTCAGTTGCTGCTGGGTCGCCACTTTTCATGTAATTCGAAAAATACTGAAGGAATTTTTTTCCTGGATAATATTCAGTAGTGTAGGGTGATGATTATCTTCAGGTGAAAATGTTTCACAATTTTCTTTCTTGGCGCGACTTATTTTAAGTTGTTTTTTGTAGATTTCAAATGTTAAGTTAAAGTTTCTTACTATATTCTGGGCATATTCAAGTCTATCGTTGTTTTCAGGGCCGGGGCTTGGGTTTTTTGCACCCGGTGTACTATGCCATATTGCGCCCCATAAGCTTTTAGACAGTAAAGGTACCATCATTGCGGCCAGAGATCACTGGACAGATGATGTTATCCCAACTAGGTCATTATGTAACTACACAGATGGCTCTAAAATTGGGACCATATTTGGTTGTGGTATTTTTTCCGAAGGATGGATACCTATCTTCGTCTACCCGACCAATGTAGAATCTTCCAGGTGAAAGTCACTGGAATCTGGGAGGCTCTAAAATGGTTGAAGATAAATAATATATTTCATAAGAATATATGAATTCTATCGGATAGCCCCGCGGCCATCAAAGCTCATAATTCTGCGGTTACAAAATCCATGACTACACTGATAGGAAAAATGTCTTGATTCCTGCATAGTCTTCGTTTCTTTGTCTTGAGTAGAAACATTTTTCAGTCTTAACATGAGAATGCTGTGTCAGAGTAAGACACTAGAAATTCTTGAGCCAAGCAATTGTATTTCTTCGCTCAATACTTATACTTTTCGACCAAGATATGTCTTTTTCGAAATAAGATTTTTTAATTTTTTACTCAAGAAACTAAATATTTTTTATTCAATACAAAATTTGTATTAAATCGAGACACGATGAAGTTTTAAATCGAGAATATTTATTAAGACAATTCACTATTTTATTACCTTGAGTTGCTTAAATTAAAAAAATGAGTATATCAAACCAAGAAATTTTTTTTCTTACTTCAAGACAACTTTTATCTTCATCCAAGACAATAAAACCTAGACTTTGAGTATTGCTTATCCGAAGACAATTTTGTTTTCGTTATATCCAAAACATTATTTGCTTGGTTCAAGAAAAAGTCTCTTAAGCCAAGAATATTTTTTATCAGTGTATTCTGAACCTGCGCAGGTCTCTTTGTGTTGGGTTCCTGGACCCAGTGGAAATAGGGAAACTGCAGGGACCGAAGTGGAAACGACACCCCACTTAACCCAGATGGGAATGCCTTTAGCCACCTATAAACTGGCGATGAGAAAAATCAGCTTAGACGAGCCGGGAAGTAAAGAAGAAATTGTTTCCCATCTTCCTCACCCTCGCGAGGAAAGAGAAACTTTCTTGGGTCACTTTTAATTGATAGATTGAGTGAGCTGCAAAACACTGGTTTTCCTGACACTGAGGTTTTCCTCTGTCGCTTTATTAAAAGCTCCGAATGGCTTGAAATGCCTTAATTTTAGACCCAACACTAGAACTAGGCTTTCTAGTGACGGAGCAGCCATTTCAACCTAACCTAATCGTAACGAGAAAATTAATTTGTTTTTAATTTTCGTTCACTGACATTCTTTACTACTCATCCATTTATAGCAGTTGTCAAAACATAATGACGAATTTTACCTTGTGTCACCTCTAAAATGGTATTCGTCGTAAAGAAGAATATTCGTCATAAAGGCCTTGCCGCGTGTCGAGGATATTAATGAGTGGTGCGACTGGTATCAGATGCTCCATCACTTCATCACATTCAGTTGCAATGAAATTGGCACATTTTTCAAATCGCAAAACAAGCATCGAAGTTCCTGTGGTTTCTTAAAAGAATCAAATTTCCTATCCAGCTAGTGGTCCGAGCAATTATTCGTCCTCGCCTAAAATATAGCCCGTTCATCCACCAAGAATCCTCTTATCGTAAGTTGACAATGTGTAGGACTTCTGCTAGGACTATGCTAATACTTCCTATATACACATTGAGCTCTTGGAATAATGCAGTTGCAAAATTTTAGTTATATTTTCAGGGGCTATTTCAGACATTTCCAGCTCGTTTCAGTCTTACACACTACCTTATACCCACCTTGTAGATGTCTTTTGCAAATAGAACAGCACGTCTATGAAGCAATAGTTGGCGGTCAACATGGCCGAACTTCTACAACATGCAATAGCTCAAACCCATGCCGTATTGAAAACGAACTGCATTTGTTGGATAATACACCTTCTGTCGATCCACTGCAGATCCATCGTAGATCGTAGCAAAATAAGTTCATTGTCTCATTTAAAATGTCTTAGTAATAAGCCCCAAAACAAGGAAACCCCAGTTATTATCTCTTAAAACACGAATAACTTCAAACCTAAAAGATATCTTCAAACAATAATAAAAAACTAAAACTATTTCACCATTATTCAAATGAAATCGCATCTTAATTTCAATTGCTTGAAAAAATGATGCAAAATGCACAAATGCCGCGCAATAATTAGAGCAGAAACGCTTGACGCTAAAGGTTTAAAATTTCTCCGCTTGCGCGCCGTAAAGTAGCTGGCACCAAATATGCTCTGCATAAAAGTCTTACGCCAATCCAGCATAAAGAAGCCACCACCGCCGACGTACTTAAGTGCCTTAAGAGATCTTGATAAAAAAAAACAACCTGTGTGCCGTGCACCCCAGTAACCTACCGCGGAAATACCGCCAAGAAAGAAGACGACGACGAAGAATGAAAAGCGAAAAATAAATAATAATAATAAAAGTAAAGCAGCGAAAAGACGCTCAGTCCGTGGGCACGGCACCTGGAGTGCACCGGGAGGCAACGGCTGGTGCAGTTTTCATACATTTTTGCGGAATTAAGCAAAGCACAGAAAAAGGTGAAAAAAAATAATACGTGAAACCTCAGGAGTTGCCGACATAAAACGTGAAATTTGACGACTATCACACCACACAAAAGTCATAAGACAGCTCGGGCTGACAGATAGACTTTATCAGAGCTGCAAGAGATTTTTCTTTTGCGCCGCCGTCTCTTCCCACCGCACCGCCCGCATCCGATTTCGCGCGGAAGCGGTGCGGGAGCGGACTGCTGATTACTGGATGCAATGCTGCGGGATTTATGCAATGAAATTTGATATTTTTTGTCTGGATTTATTTGGTTTTGTACTTATGAAAATGCGAGGAATTACAATTTTTAAATTGAGTCATTAAGGCGAACACTAATAATTTCCTTCTTTTTTCATTTTCAGATATTCCCCAAATTTTGAGTTAAATTCAGGTAAGTACATCCACTTTTCCTACTAGTATATATGCAATTTTTTTGAATTAAATATGCAAAAATTACCTGTGCAAGTAGACTAGTAATTGCTAAAAAAAAGTAAAATAAAACAGGCTGGTTTTTGTGTCAAAAGATTCACCACTAATTACGCTTTTTCACGGCACGCTTTCAGCTGAATGCCGAGTCCCAAAACTGGCTGTTGTCGTGTCGTGACCTTTTTGCACGACACATAAACGGGTAATAAAAATTTCAAAATGTCAATTGACACAGCGGTTAAATAGTTATTATGGTCCCATTTCGTGAAGATCAATCAACCCACCAAATATAATAATAAAGTTCTTGTACTCTAGAAGACTAGGCGAACCTTCTGAAATGTCCAGTTTGAACTGCCGATTGATATTCCCAGTTTAGGTTTTTAATCGAGGTTTAAAATTAGGTAATAACATGTACCTATAGCACTTTCAGAGATGACACAGTTGCGGACCTATTGAGGATCGCTTTAGCGAGTCGCCACCTGAAGGTGCGGCCTTTCTCCCTTCCAATCCTCCATAGATGATATTTGTTAGATTAGGGTTGACACATTCTTTGTGCTGTGACGAACAATTCCCGGGTCTCGTTGCTCCTAAACCCTTGAAGAAACCGCTTGGACCTACCTAGCTAAACCAGACGTGTCCTCTAGTGCTGTCTTTGTCAGAATTCGATCTTCAAGAGACCCATCAACAAACTGGGAGGTGCGTTCACCAATAGGCGATTCCAAATTGATGAATAAGTTGTCAGAGCCTACCTGATCAGGATATCCGGCTTCTCATTGCTCTGAAGCCTTAACCGAAACAAAGGAAGCTTAATTAGGAATACCCGTATGAATCAGGCGGAATAGGAGGAATAACATGTAACGTAACATGCACGTGCCGCAACTATTTCGGTCTGATGGAAGTGCGATCATAACCTCTTAGCGGTGACTAATGGTAACTATCCTATGAGAGATGATAGGATATAATGATCGGGCTAGTCCGTTCCAAGTAAGGTTCTCTGTCTCTCTCTTTCTACTTTCTATCTTCCGGCTAGAGCTGCTGTTCGACATTCTATACGAAAAATAGATTGTCGAACAGTACAAAGGGGCTTTCCCTAAGCCTCTAGTCTACCACATAAAAAAAAAAAAACAAAAAAGGTTGGCGTGAGGCTAATAACATCACCCGAAAAATAAAATTACTACAAAACGAGCAACAGTGTAGGTGTAGGAGTGGTGGGGGGCTCCGTGTTTTAGAGTATTGGAGGTTGATCTGCTTTGGAGTCGATTTTTGTCATATCTTTTGCTGTGGGGGCGGAGCTTTAGTTTTGTAGCGAGGATGTGGCGGAATGTTTCTCCAAAGCGTATCAACCTCTAGTGTTTTGATCTGTGAAGTTGCACCGCTTTTGCAGTGAGCGATACATTCGTTGCGATAGGCCAAGACCGGATTCCGGTTTTAGTGCCTTTAAGGAAGAAGAAGTATGCATCTATCACATGGTGACCCAAGACCAAACCAAAGGGGTCCGTGATTAAACTGGTTCAAAAGCTGGCCTGTCTTGGTATTACGGGAGCTAAAAGCACCTGCAATTCTGGACTTCGAGAAATCGTTTACCACGACTTTCAGGAGTCCTACAGAGTAGCTGAATGGCAGCCGCTTCTTTAATGAAAATATGGCCTTTTAGTGTAAGGACGATTTAATCCATACCGAGATAGGCTGTATATGGCTCAAGGTGAGAAGAATCCATGAGCCTTGCTACTACCTCCCCTCTTTTCCCAGCTGAAGTATTCGTCATTCAGGCATGTGTCGCTTACGGAAACCATGTTATGGCTTCCTTTATTCTTATTTTTACTAATTTTCCACTAGAGCTTGCTATAGCACATTTCACTCTGTGGTCATACCATATCAGCAATGAAACACTGAACTCTAGCTAACCGCATTAAAAAACTAAACATTTCCGTACTCTTAAAGAATCGTGTTGTGATATTAACTGTGACAATTTGGGAATCTAGCTGCAGCCACAATTTGGACAAGCTTGCAAACAGTTACAACGGATATCAATATTGTGACTGTATAATTAGTAGGTCACATAAGTTTAAAGTGCAGCCTTTAACCATATTTTTCCGTACATTTTCACAAATTTGATAGATTCACAGTGTCTACGAGAGATACTAGAACGTTCGCACACACTTCGCATCGGCGCATCAATGTTTTCGGACATACGTTGGATATGTTTTCTGCCAAACTTTGCTTTAGCTCATTACACGATTCAAATTCACCGTTAGAAGTGAATTTGCTGTGATTTGTTTATAATGAGGTTCTTAGAATTTCAAAACAGATAATAGTCACAAGAATAGTCATAAACTATCACAAAATCTTGTGACTTATGACTGATCACAATTTAAAATAGGGGGTCAGTTTCAGCAAACAAATACTTTGCGTTTAATGTCTTAGCTTTTCGGAAATACTAATTAATAGACGAATGGATCTACTTTTGAACGAACTGCTTGTTTGTGTATGCAGTAGGGCGTTAATCTGGTAGAATAATCACCGCCTTGATAGCAAACCACACCTTTTGTTGTAGATGCTACATTCTTACAGTAGTTGGGGCCAATGAATCGCTTTATATATTTATTTTAGGGGACTTCAATCGCCCGAATATATCCTTTATCCCTGACGAGGAAGATAATAACTTACTTCCGATTAATGTCATAAACTCCATCGATATAAAGTTTATCGATACTGTTTATGGCAATAGTCTACACCAAATTATTAGGACTCCTAACTCTTGCGGTAAATGGTTAGATCTAATTTTCACCAATTCACGCGAAGAGCTGAAAATCCTACCCGCTTCCGAAGAGGAGAACCTTTTCACTAATACTACTCACCACTCCGCATGGATTCTTGAACTTAATACCACAGTCTCTAATTATCGCACCTCCTACAATAACACAATTATTTACGACTTCAAGAATGCGAATTATATCAGTATTGGCCGTGAATTATCCCTGGTTGACTGGGAGCATAGGCTATCAGGTAATAATACATAGCATCATAAATTACCCCAAGAAGTTTTTCGCTTTTGTTAATACAAAACGAAAGACCTTAGGCTATCCGACAACAATGACAAACGGTAGTAAACACTCTTCGTGCCCCCAAGAGATCTGTAGCATGTTTGCTGATAAGTTTAGCAAAGTTTATTGCCCCAAGTCCAATTCTAATACGCACACTGACACTTTTCTTATAAATATCCTTATAGATAATCTTTCCCTGTCTGTTGACGATATAATGTCCGGTTTAAATAATCTCGACCTAATAAAGGTCACGGCCCAGACAATGTACCTGCAATTCTCCTGCAGCGCTGCTCAAAAGAGGTACTGCTTCCGCTCCACCTTATCTTTAACAAATCATTATCGCTAGGAAAGTTTCCTATATATGGAAGAAATCCTACCTCACGCCAATTCATAAAGCTTCTGATAAACAATCGGTCGACAACTACAGAGGCATTGCTATCTTATCATCAATCCCTAAACTTTTCGAGAAACTTATTCATGACAAGATCGCCCCCTTAATCGATCCTCATCTCAACGAAGAACAACACGGTTTCAGAAAAGGGCGCTCAACCACTTCTAACCTTATGGTTCTAACCTCCGAAGTGCTTTGTGGGATGGAGAACGGTTACCAAATTGATGCTGTTTATACTGACTTCAGCAAAGCTTTTGACCGAGTTGACCACAATACCTTAATTTCAAAGCCTTTTAAATTTGGAATTTCGGGACTTCCGCTGGAATGGATAAAATCATATCTTGACGGAAGATCACAGGTTATCAGATTCCAAGGATTTCTATCGAAGGAGATTGACGTCACTTCCGGCGTTCCTCAAGGCAGCCATCTAGGCCCTCTACTTTTTAATATATTCATCTCTGACTTATCTGAAAAATTAGGTAATATTCCTCATCTCTTCTACGCAGATGACCTCAAAATATATAGCACCATTAAGTCCCAAGCCGACGTATCATTTCTCCAGTCGAAACTCAAAGTATTGCAAGATTGGTGCATAGTTAATAAATTACATCTCAACACTGACAAGTGCCATGCAATTTCTCTCGAAAGAAAACCACTCATCTGCACAACTATTATCTCAATGACAAGATATTGAATCATGTCGAATATTACTGCCAGGGCCAATAAGCTTCTTGGCTTTATAAAGAGAAGGGCTAAAGAGTTCCGTAATGTATGGGTTACAAAAACACTTTTTTGTTCCTTAGTCCGCCCAATCCTGGAATACGCTTGCCCGGTCTGGGATCCCATTTTCGAAGTTAACAGGATCAGGATTGAAATTTCTCCTTTTTGCTTTGAGACATCTGCATGATCCGCACGATTTTCGAGGCCTGCCACCCTACAATGTCCGGCTCAAAGTTTTAGAGCTTATGCCACTGTCGGCGAGGAGAAAAATGCTTATTTCATGCCTTACCCTGGACATTATAAATGACAACCTTAAAGTACAGTTTCTATCGCGCATGATCAAATTCTATGATGATGTTCGACATACAAGACATACGAAACTTGTTAAGGAATACCCGCACCGCACTGAATATGGAAGAAACGAGCCCGTCAACAGATGTTGTATGGTCTTCAATAGCCATGGATCATGTTTTTCCCCTACAATTGATAAAATATCCTTCAAGAAAAAACTTAGATCCCCTTATAGCATGAATCCTTCTCACTAACAATTATCTTTAGCCAGTGTAATTTTTAAGACTGGATATTATAAGAACAGTAATGTAATGTAGCCTTGTTTGGCTTATATAAATAAATAAATAAATAAATTGTCTTAATGCGTCATAACAACAAGAAATAATAACCCGAGGAATGGTGTCCTCCTCGGCCAGCCTACTAGGAAATATTTAGGTTCTCTAAATAGTACTCTAATTTCTCTGACCTTTATCTTGGTATGACATAGAGGTAGATACATAACTATTTAAATTAAAAAAATAGCTCACGGGAATATATGTAAGTCACGATCATTGGAAACATCCCACACTAGCTTTCATGCACGATTACACCAGTACTTCTCAAACTCCTTCAATGACCACCCAAAACCTCATCTTAATTACGGCTTTTATCGCGAATGATTTTCGCATTAAAAATAGCACATCTAAATTCTTGTACTTCAGCCACTCCTCAAAAATTTATGTTACTAGAACTCCACATCTTATTTATATTGATTTCCGAAACATTTTCCAAAACATCCCAACAAAACTAGTGGGCGTGAGAAAATAATGCCTCTAATGGTTTATGTTTGGTGGTGATCGCAAACGCTTATAATGATATCTTCTTATTTTATTTTTTCATTTCCTTGTTTCGCGGTCGTGTTTTGTTGCTGGCAGATAATCGCCGTGCTTTCTCGTATATGAAATAAAACCAAAATAAAGAAGCCGCCGCAGAAGCCCCAAAACTAATTTCATTTAAACGTAACACAACAATGAAGTCATCCATTTAATTCATTTCTTTTTCGGGGGGTACCTGACAGAGAATTTAATCACTATTGTGACTGTGCATGTAGTTTTTATCAAAAACAAATTCAAATTCTTTCATCACAAAGACAACAAAATCCGAAACGAGAAAAATTCAAGCCGCGATCATTGATCATCTAGGTAGGTCTAATGTCAGTACCCTTGTGGCGATTCGGGCCCACCATAATTTTTCATACATAGGAGATTAATCGATTAAATCCATTTGACTGAAGTCATTAGATATCTTCCCTGTCCGGCTTTAACAAATTGACATCAAACGGTCTCCTTAAATGTACGGATCACGCCTGCCCATGGGAAAGAACATCACACCTATTCTGCGCGCTGTGTGTTCCGCCACAAACAAGGCGAAATCTTCTAATCGTTATGCAGACATCAAAAAGAAATCCTAAATGTTGATGGATCTCTAGGCATTAGATAGAACACAATAAAAAATGACGGTGATTTTAAGATCATTTTCACAAAAGCAAATTCTCTCACAACGAAAAACTAAAAAACAACAGCGATATTGGCGATCTATTGTGGGATGTTGTGTTGCGGTGTGAGAAAGGCAGGTGGATCCACTAAAATTATTGCTGATAAACCACGACCGATCATAACACTCTCGACGCGGTACTTAGGGATCGCCAATGATCGGTGTGCGCCGATCATGCAATCGAAATTATAGAAACAAATTCTCACCTGTGATTGTTTGATTGATCACCTTCAAGTGTCTACTTAATGTCTTCAGGGAAACATTGAGGTGGAAGATAATTCCTCGGGCTTAAATCGGAAACTTTTGTATGGGCATAGGCCATCACAGAGAGCGCTTGTTGTGCTGTGATGATCTCAGCCATTTGCAAGATCAGGTGAAGCATTAATCAACGCAAAGTGGCGAATGATGATTTGTTTTCAGGCGGTACTTTGCGATAAACTATTTCAAATGTCGTGCTCTGCAGAGTGTAATCCACAAACATATACACACAACAATTGGGCATGAATAAATTGAACAATGTAATAAGTTTGCACAGATCGTGAAAAAACGGATGAAATGTTTTGAAAATTTGAAATTTATGCAAACTAAGAAACAGAAAAACGTTTCAACAAGTTAGTAAACAACGGATCCACCATTTATGTTTCGCAATCAGGTAATCATCTAATAAACTGAAAACTTTATGCAAGCCCACGCCAAATGCAAATTTTCAAAACTATTCTTAATATCGGACGATAGCAAAGCGACGATAAACTAAGGCGTATTAATGTAGAGCTAATCTAAATCGATATTGTACGTATAGAAGCTGGAAACCTGTTCGTTTCGAAAAGGAAGTGTTAGGCACGACTGGACTGCTGTATGGCTACTTGGCTTCGCAGTTGGGTGTACACAGGTTCTGTAGGAGATCTATAAAGCCTCAGGAGCCATGGTCCATAGTCATTTGCTATACCCGAAGGGGGGCTTACGGATAAGAAATGATGGCGACAAACCGTTCAAACTGTTCAATATTTCATTCATTTCAGCTACTTTGTAATTTCGCTTAAAACTTGATTAGGAAAATTTTCACTTACTTTAAGTGGTAATAATGTTTGTGAGCGTTTAGATGAAGATTGTGGATTCTAGCATGTGTATGCCGACTCTACTTACAAGTCTATTGAAAACATTTTCTTTAAGTAAGATATCTCATGGGAAGCCGTACACCTTTATGCTCGCCGCTATTGAGTTTATACGAAGATTGATTTAAGGTTAGTCATAATAAAGTGGAAAACGTCGATTTCTTAAAAATAAAAGACTTAAGTCAAGAACTTGAACATATTTTCTTCGTCTTAAATGACGATGTAGTCAATAAAGAACTTGGGCCTATTCAAGTCTCTTTTTTCAGTCTTATACATGTCTTATCCATCGTAGTCTGCCAATTATTTTTTGATACCTAGAGATACGCATTCTGTACTCGATTCTTTGCTCGTGTGAGTATTTGGCTTTCGATTCTACTCATATCAGTACTCGATATTTTTGATAAGGTACTTTTAATCATTTACTTATGGGGTAGAAACATAAACCCTTTACATATTGTATGTTTTTCATGCATCACTTAAGCCGAATTCAGGGACGTTTACATCCCAAACGGAAAGTAGAAACAGACACTGGAGCTCTTTTGTGCGCTTTTGTCTCTTTTGCACGAACAGGCATTCCAGACAAACCTGTCAAAGGAAGCAAACTTCAAGCTCTAAGTAATTATATAGGACGAAGAAAACGAGGAGTTATCTTATTGAACCTAAAGGGTGTCATTAGCATTCTCAGTAAACCGGTTCTAGTTCGATTACAAAGGTCATGCAGTATTGGAGATGTTAGTAATTTGTTGGGGGACCACTTTGGTAAAAGAACCTTCGTGTTTGGAAAGGCAAGGCAATTGCAAAAGATGAAAAAAAAGAAGTTTTCCCACACCGGTGCTTATTCACATATCTATAGCACGACATGAATTCTTTGTTAAAAAGTTTTTTCTACTTCTACTACTTTTCTACTACTATTTTAAAGGAGCATTTTAAAAAGCATTCTCCTGCCTGCAGACATGTAATTTTTAAAAATATATATAACTGGTATGGAAAATGGAGCGCATTGTAAGGAGTGTTCTTAGATTTTTATTGCAGTGCTCCAATTCCCGTTGGTTTGGGCTTGTATCCCATGTAAGCTAAGTATTTGTAATCACTTACCATCCGAGTAATGAATATGCTAAGGTAGTTCGTAGAAATACAAAAAATAAGTATGTACTCATCGATTCTCAAGGAACCATTGAGTAAATTTTATTTCGCGGTTAATCGCGATCCTTCTTTTTCTACCTCCTGACTTTTCATAAATTAAATCCAAGTCCATCCTTCTAGCAAATTATGTTACTACACTTTACAATATGACATGAGCGATGAACTAGTATGATAAAAAGGTGACCCCCTACAGTAGTAGGACAATGAGGGTACTGGACTAACGATGTTATCGGTTGAGGGCTCGGGTGTGAGCTTTATTCGAGACAGGAACCTGTGAGCCACCTGTGTGAAACTAGTTGAACTTCGCTGGAGTGGATTAGTGTGTCTAGGATGGGCTTTCATGTTGGAGCTAATCTTGGGTGGGAATCGGTGGTATTGATTGGCATACTGTGGGTATCCAATCTTGGCTTTGCTTTAGACAGACCAGATAGACCAGATAAACCACACAGACCACCGTATATCGATTAACCACTCATGTCTAAACCTCACAGGTTCCTGTCCCGTATACAGCTGACTCCTGAGCAATCAACCAATGACGTCACTGATCCAGTACCCTCATAGCCCTACTACTCTGCACCCGCGTAGACTTGCTAAATCTGACGGCAACAGACTTCTTCCTTTGGGACTTTTTGAAATTTCGCGTTTACCAAACGCCAAGTGCCATTGATGCATTGATTTTTGCCAACGAAGTGTAAAACACAAATCCAAGAAATTTTGGTTAATTCACGGAGCAGTGTCCCGTAATCAACCGAACAGGTGCCTTGATGTAAGGCCAATAAGTTTAGCGAACAAGTGTCTTGACAATCTTTCTTCTGCGCCCCAACAATTCGTTAGCAACGTTACAATACCTCGGGGGGGGCCTCGGTAGCCTAGGGAGTAAGGCGTCTGGCTACTATCCCAGAGGTCCCGGGTTCGAATCCCGGCCAGCCCCACGGTCCTTCGCCTTTTCCACTTTCCCACCTACATAACTTTCCTTCTTTCTTCTTCCCTCTTTACATTCCTGATTCCTTCTGTCATAGCCTTCGTTAGCCCTTCCCCGCTTCACCAAAGCGCATGTCATCGGTTGGTTGATGAGATTCAACTCGTTTCAGGAAGGCATAACACTCCAGCGAGTTGTTTCTCGATGCCCCGATGTCAAAGTCGCGACAGTAATGGTTGGGAGTAGGTGGACTGCAAAATATCGCTGGTAGGTTGTGACAGTTCCTGTCTTCCTCGACTAGAGCTGCTGTTCGACATTGCACTCTATATGAAGAAAATAGATTGTCGACACAGTATAAAGGGCGTTTCCTGTGACTCTAGTCTTTCACATAAAAAAAAATACGTCACCTGAAAGAACCACTTAGAGTTGACCGATCCAGGCACCCATCACCAGCGTTCAGTATGTTTCGTCCAGGTACGATCGCAAAGGACCCTTTTGCCACATGGGTGACCCAAAGCCGGTTTCGGACGAATGCAATGCAAATGGGTCCATAGAAGTACAAAGAGAATGGCAGGAAAAGTTTCGCCTGATGCCTAGAAGAGATCGTTAAGGCTGGATTAAAATGACCAGACAACAAGCAGACAAAACTTAGCTGTTATTGTTAATACTCTTTTGAAGTCCGATGGAAAGTCGCATGAGCGTTTTCACGGGCAAAACACCAACGAACGAACTAGTAAAAGCAATTGGCAGTTGTTAGTTGGTTATCCAGGGAATACCTCGCACTGACGGGGCACCGTTGGGAACCTGCGAAAAACTATGAAAACCCTTAAAGCTATAATAGACCGGTGGACTTGAAGTGACTTTAGATCCAGCCTGCCATATTCTAGTAAAAGATCATATCCCCTATTTGAAGCTTCGAAACCTCTTACTGATTCTAGCCAGTGCCAAACAACTGCTCGAAATGTTCAAGTATTGTAAGGATTGCTTAATCTGGTCAAAAAAGATCGGTGATCATCACACAATTTTAACAAAGTCCTCCATTAGCTTTATCAAGATGTCATATGATTTCCGTTTGTTGTAGTCAGGCCAAGCGTTTCTAGTCTTTTCGGATGATGTCAAACTTCTTCACCTGGATCCATGAAATCAGAGAGGTTTCAAGCCAAAACGCTATCTCATAACATAATTACCCTGTATCCCAGCCTAGGGCTAAAATTTAATGGTAGGCAAACCTACCACAGATCGAGATGTGCCAAGGGCACTTACTGCCGGAATGCCCCACCCTAAAAATTATACAATACCACAATTATTAGATTTGCTAAGGGCAAACTAATGGTAGTAATTAATCGATATCGAGATATATCAAAATATTTCAAAAATGTCTTTCAATTTACCTAAAAAAATGTATTCTATTAATTTTTTCAAGTTATTTTTTCAAAGAGTATGTATTTTCTATAATAGCTCAAAAGTACAAGAAGCAGAATGAGTAAAAACAAATACCACAATTCCATCGAAAGCCAAAAGATAAATTTAAACATAAATTTCTTAAATTCCCCAGATAACATCCCCACCAAAATTTTAAAAGTAATTCCTTTAAGATCACCTCAAACACTTCCAGAATCTCCTGCATTGGAATTCCATGTAAGAGTCCGTGATTTTTACTGATTTTTTCCGCCTCCCAAAAACGATCGCGCGCAAAACACACAAACTGTGCGCGCTTCTTGCAACGGTGCGACTTTTCTACAATTTAAGGCACGGCACGTATCGCGTCGCGCCGCGCTACTTACCGGAATGGCGGAGATCCCCTTAGTGATCTTGCGTACACATTTTACGATCAGATTTGGAGCTCGTTAAAATGATCTTTATTTGGCGTTTTTCACAGAATATAATGACGTCCAATCGAATAACCATTGAGCAAAGGTGTATTTAGCATCCAGATTCGGAAGGTAGCCAGCCCGTCACATAAACAACCCATGTCCAGATCGATGATCGTCAAGGGTTACCGGGTGGCGGTGAGAAAGGGGGGCGCCGCCGCCTGTATTTGTCGCATATATATAAAAAGTACCATTCGGCAACTCGAAATGTGACGGATAAAGTTGGTCACTGGCAATGCATTGAAAAATTTTAACGAGATGAAAAATAGTTTTTATTCCGCGCAGCATTTTGAAGGAAGACCGAAGGCTTTAATGGGTTCTGATGCAGGTTTTTGTTGTTCCAGGTGAAAAATGGTGATCAGAAGGAGACACAGTGGGGCAGGTTTTTTTTTCGTTGTGTTGATCTGTGTAAACAGCCTTGATCTGCAACCAATAATAGGTCAGTTGAAGCCTTAGTTAATAAACCATACAATAACGGCCTACAAAAATCTCGGCCGCACCTCAAGTCCCGGTTGATGTAACCCAATTTTGTTTTTTTGACCACCTATTAAATGAACTCCGAATTGGTTAATAACAGACGGCAAGGTATACTCACCGCTCAATATCATATGCAATCAAGACTCATCTTCTTTAATTAACACATCGCTAGACGAATCTAGGAAAAAAATATGTCTAGAGAAGAAAGAAGCGACAGAAGGAAAAAAACACGCTCAGCAATGATAATTGCAGCTCACCTGAATGAAATACCTGACTAGCCCCGAAGGTATGCGGTGCGTTGTTCAGTTCGCTTGTAAAGGAAATCTAGACATTACAAAACGCAAATATCTATAGACTAGCAGCTACACCTGAGACGCATCAGTGACGGAGCGTGGAAAATGCCTAAAAGAAATCTTATACTTAGGCTAGTGCTGGTGGTGCTAGTGGTGCTATGCTAGTGCGCTTGCGCTGATGCATCTTAAGAACCTCCTCATACGCGCATGATCGCGAGCATAAAACAATTGACACAAACGACGGATTGCTCGGCGGTGAGCTGTTCGCTTATAGTGTGTGCCTGTCGTAATTAAAACATTCTTGGCTAGAAAATCTGTAAATTATTATGGATATGCTTGATGGATTCCTCTCCTCGGGATTTCATCAAAGGCACGCCGTGCCGCATCGGCCGTGCTCGCATAAAAAAATCTAGCATGAATGGGATTTTTTACGAGACTTGTATGGAAATTTTTATAATTCCCCTGCTTTTTGTCTTCATCCATTTTATGGGAATATTTGCACTCATGTCAAAATAAATCTTTCTCATTTTTTTCATATTTTAATACAGGTGATAAGGGGGCCGATTGTAGCTAATTATTAAAGTAATTGTTTTCCTCAGTTGTAAGTAATGAGAGTAGCATAAACATTATGAGAAAAGATAAAATTAATGATGTTATCCATTTACGTTTATGTAGATGGTATGTTTCTATTAAAACTTATCAGAGATTCTAATTTGGGCGATATTATTAATTCCGACATGCAATAACATAAAAGTATACGAGCATTACGTCGTTTTATAAGTGAAACAATAAAGGGTTATCTGGACATTAATGTTTTGAGGGAAATTGTACCTACATATTCATAAACTGTTTTTATGCCGGAACTATGCTGCCGTAACCAAATTTGAGCTTCCACGTTTACTATAATATTACCCAAAACGTTAATTTTGAAAATAAAAAAATAATTAGAATTAAACGAATTAAGAATTTAACATGATCGTACATCAATTTTTGTTTAATTATCCCTTCAGTCCTTTTTCACAGTTTTGAGCACAGCTAAAGTGTTTGTCCCGTAGTAATTTTTCAGTATCTAAGCAAAAAGCAAATCGAATTACATTGGTAGCTTCACAATTAAGTCCACCCGAGTAAAACTAAAAAATGACCTTACAACGGGCGAACACCGACCGCGATTGAAATATAGTCCTGGGCCATCTGCCATACTTCAGAAGGGTGTTTGCAGGGCTGTACGGCCGTACACAAATACCTTGTTTCACCCATAATCACAACGTTGAAAAGAACTGGCGAAGCGACGTCTTCCTGTCGAACACCTGTTTGAATCCGAAATTCCTCGGGTAAGCTTCGAATACGAACGCTGCTGGGTGAGCCATTGTGCGGCGCTTCGAGAAGTTAGACGATTTTCAATGGAACGTGTTCGGTTTCCAAGGATCTCCACAAGCTGTTCCAATCGATGTAATCGAAAGCGGATTTGATATCGATGAAAACGACGGCAGTTCGTATACCGCAAGGAATTCTTTCTTCCATTATCTGAATGAGACGGAATATTTCATCAATGCATCCTTCATGTGGTCTAAATCCCGCTTTCTTTCCGGATGGTTCGCTCTCGATGTTTCTGTAGCCTCAATTGTATGATTTTCGTAAATACTTTGCCGGCGATTCAAAAGAAACTAATACCGCGATAATTCTTGCATTACCGACTGTCGCCTTTCTTCAAAATTGGCAATCCAATCCCGACACAATCCGAATGCCATACGTCTGTCTGACGTGGAGTTGTTGTGATAAGACGTCACCTCCGGCTTTGGTCATCTCGGGGGTTACTTGTTCTACTCCATATGCTTTTTCATTTTCACCAATTTTATTGCCGTCTTCACCTCGATAGTTGTCGTCTCGGTATCAAGAAATTGATTCGTCGTGGTGGGCCTTGTGGCGGATCGTGGTTGTACAACTTGTGGAAGAATCCGTCACGAAAACTCCATCCGATTTTTTGATTACATCGCTTGTTGATGTCGTTTTACAACCTAACCGCCGCTTCTTCCATGACGGCCACAACGTTATACCAGTACGTTTCTCGTTCCGATTTCATTTTCTGTCGAACTTCTTTGTTCAGTCGTCGATATTGCTCGAAATCGATGTGTTTCATTCGTTTCCGCTGATCGACGAAGTCCAGGCAGCTGTCCGAAATCCTGCTGTGTCCGGTTATGGATGGGTGGACACAACTTCATTGCACACTCCACAATTGACTCCAACAATTGCTTTTCATTGATATCGTCCGGTATTGCGAGCGCCCCGAATTTGTTGGATAATGCCATTTGAAACTCTCCAGTTCTTGGCTAAGGGTGGCGCCATTTCCTTCGCTCTTTGTAATCGCATCTGTAATTTCGCTCGAACAAAATAATGGTCCGATCTGCAATCGAGCCACGTCGATCAGATCGTTTGAGCGTTGGTCGGAGCCTTGCATTGATCACAACATAGTCTAACATCGCCGAGTCATTGCCGGATTGATTTCGCCAGGCGAGTGGGTGTTTGAGTGGATGGCGGAAGATGCTTTTGCCGACGATCAAATTGTTTGACGTTGCAAATGAAAGTAGGCGTAAACTAGACTGTCGATTGACCATAAACCCTAAGCCGGCCTCTCGTTTCTCACCACCGAAATAGTGAAGCGTCATCGTTTCGTCGATTGGTAGCGGGACGATCGCTAATGTCCCGGATCCGGTAAGACGTAGTTCCAATAGCGCAGTAATTGATATTTGGCATTTCGATAATTCCATTGATATGATTTCCTTTTGACTGACGTGATGTCCTGTTCGTACATTCCACACAGCAAATTGAATTTCCATTTTCGGTGTGACTAATTTAGGTCTTCGGCCAGTAATCCACTTCTCATCAGCATTCCTGGTCCCCAGCGCTGGCATATCGTCTGTCCTGGATGCAAAAGCATTATTTCGGGAATAGTTAGTTCGTATATCCATGCGGTTTCTTGCCTAGTTTATTCGGTTTCCCGATTCTGGTCAATTCGGCAGATCGACCACCCTCCTCCTTTCATACCCTGAACTTGGTACCAGTAAAAACCCATACCTGTACTTGGTAATAGTAAAAATTCAGCATCTCTGGTGAAATTTTACTAATCTTACCAAAACTACCCTTCCACTACAATTAAAACTTTTTTTGTCTGCACGGCCATACTACTTCGGAAAGACAAGGCTAGACCTCATGGGCCGCTCTCAATGCACTTCTGTGTAAAGTCCCTCAAAATGGAGGTCCATTGCCATTATGATTAAAATTCTGAAAGCGATTAAAATAACATTTTCAATTACAATTATGAATATAATATTTCATTTAAATTATTATTTCATATTTTTGCTGATTTTCGGGTTATCGAGTACTGCAAGCTTCGAAAGATTGTAATAATATTACACAGGTGTTGAACTATACCAGCATCATTATATATTTTTAATTGGTTTCTATATTTTGGTAACTTTTTAGCTACATTTAAAAGAAACCCTTACAATAAATTTCAAGCTCAACAACTAAGTTGATTACTGGCAACTTGAATCGCAGCAATCTCACCTCCTGAAGGGCAATATTAATTTAAATATCTAGATTAAATGGCAGATAGTGCAGCCCTCGTAGCCGCATTACAAAGTAAGCCCTCAATGTTAAAAGGATTCACTGAAAAACGCTGATGCATCTGAAGTTCGGCATTAAGTTATAACCGCTCATTAGTACCAAATAAACAACAGAGCCTCGTAAATAACCAATCACGCCATGCCCCCGAGGCAACAGCCCATATTGTCTTGTTTCTAAAACCTCGATTATTATTATTATTTTTTCGGTTTTTGTTGTCTGGGAGTATGAGCGGCCCGTCGAGGTGTCTCAAAAGAAGACCAAAACAGCAGTACATATTTTTCGGCATTCAGCGAACCGGAATTATGTGTACAGAGCATACAGTTGCACCTTTTCCAGGTTTTTACCTCAAACCGCAATAATCGATCGATAAATCAAACATGAGCAACCTTTTCCCCCGTGGTGAGGTCCATCCTACACACGACCGCGACGACGAAGATGACGATGGGTGAAACTCTTTTTCCGCCGATTCTGCAGGAGAGGAACAAAGCAAGATCGCCGATCCGATCCGTAAGGCATGTCGATATAGTGAGCGCCTCTGATCTTTAGCACGATATTTACATGATCATTAAGGAACAATGTGAAATATCATCTGCGGAGAGGGTGGACGGGCGCTCGCTTCTTCCTCGAGATGTATATGCGCCAGCACTTTCCTTTGCTTCTTCTGAAGCGCTCCTTTCTTCGACAGTACACTTTAAGCCGAGTAACGTTCTTCGATGGCGGCCGGATAAGATTTGTGGTGGCCACCTTAAGAATGTCATAAAAAACGGCATAAATTAGGCAACTCCGCAAGTATCTTATAATCGTCCGCACGGGAGGCATCTTTAGGAAGTCATTTTGAAGGCTCTGAAGGCTATTTTGCATTTTTAAGTGCTGAGTGAGGAAATCATGTTTTTGGTCCTTTTTCGTGCACTGACAGTTTTTCGTCGTTAAGTGGACGTTTTTTATGAACCGAATAAAAGACTCAGCGTGATTTTTTTTTGCAGAATAATTTTTACTTAAGTAAAATGCTGTAGAATAGTAAGAAGGTTTTTGGAGGAAAATCTGTGGTAAGAATTTATTCATTTTTAAAAGCATGAATTTTTATAAATTGCAGAATAAAGAGGTTTTTATAAACTTCTCTCAATAAACGTCACGACCCACACAAAAGACGAAGATGTACATCGCTAATCCTAGAAATTACATCAACATAGTATTGAATTCTGAAAAGTTACTGAAGTAGTCGAACGCCTTTATCTGAAGTCATGTGTTTGTTTGTTGAAATGTAGAAATTAGGTTCAACCAAATATTAGGAAATCCCGATTGAAGAAGAAATTTAGAGTTCAGGTAGTTAGATCACATCGAACGTGCTCTGTATGGAACCCGTATAAAACCAGAAGCCTTGGAAGATTCAACCTCAGATGATTGGTTAGAGTAGAAATTGGAAAAGACGCCTTAGAACAGATCAAAGTGTAAAAGAGTTATATCAATATCAGGTAGGTAGCCTGCTGAACTTATTACAGCTATCTGGCCTCTCGAGTAAAAATAAAAAATGGCCATACACCGAACACTGACCATGATTAAAACATAGTCCTCGGCCATGTGACGGGCATCAGAAGGATGTTTGCAGGACTTTACATCGCACACACACGCCGACGGGTATATGCTTTCAATTGGGGGCCGTCGTAGTTGTCGACATAAACCTTCATTAAAAGAAAGGAGAAAAGATAGAGAATGCAATACCAAAAACACTGTATTAGGCCAACAGGTAAGAAACCTGGGGCTAGTGATGAGCAAACGCAAGAACAAGACAAGACTAATCTAGTCTTGTTCTTGTCTTGTTCTTGTTCAGTCTGTCTTGTTCTTGTTCTTGCAAGCATAGCTAAGTCTTGTTCTTGCAAATATACCTAAGGCTTGTTGTTGTTCTTGCAAATATACCTAAGGCTTGTTCTGGTTCTTACTAAATGTGCAAGACCAAGACAAGGCAAGACAAAACTGCAAGGCCAAGGTATTTTCTCGCATGTAGTAGGTATTGTATGTTGATTTTATAAAATGGTTATCGAAAAAAACCTAGACTTTAATAAAAAAATTATATCCAAACAACAAAATGCAAAAAATTGATTTTAAAACTATTATAATTTTAGCGTCAGTCAGTCAGCGTCAAAAGTTTGTATACACCGAAAATTTACTATCTTTGAGGTGAGAATTCCACATGGCTTTTTTATTAAACAAATCAGTTTCACGACTGCTCTTGGTGACGTTATTATGTTTGCGCCCCTGAAAAATTACATAAAATTCATATGGGAACAAGTTAGGCGTAGACATTTTTCTGTCAAGTGTGTAAGCAACAAATTACAACGGAAATATTTTGAAGCAAAAGTAAACCAGTATTATACCCATTACTTATTATAAAAAATTAGGTTGTTCAAGTATGATTCATTAAAGAAGAAATGTCGTGTATGGGCACAAAAAATTATTAAATCCCTTTGCAGCAATACAAAAACTGGCCCACGCTCCTGTCGTTCTTACGATGCGATGTAACCAATGTGGAGGCCTTGAAAATATTACATACATTGAGAAAAGTCCGAGTTTCCTTGCCATCCAAAAAGCAAAAGAGGTTGCTCAAAAAAGAATTTTTTTAGAGCATTTTTTCTTTTCTAATAAACTACTTGAACTACTGAATACTATAGATTCTTCTTTCTAAATCCATTCTGATTCGATTAATGCTGTTAAGAATTACCAACAATTATTTCTTCCTTTTTTGTGTATCACGGGATTGGTTTTTTCCTGAAGTCGGTTTTTTAAACTTTATTTTTATCTTAATATAATATGAGGAATCTTCATTTTTGTATGGATTTAACAGAAGAAGGACTAGTTTCCTAAACACCAGAAATTGAATTAAAGTAACAGACCACCCAATTGGATAAAAAAAGAGTAGGCAGTGTGGAACATCTACCTAAATCTTTTCGGAAAATTTTGCTTCGAAATGCAAAAATATTGATTCTGAATCTCGTTGATATGCAAAGTCATTATGTACTTATGTACAAATGCTTTTACAATTATCGTACTAAATATATACACATATACATGTATCTATAATAATTACTTGAGCATAATAATCAATTTTATGTTTTTTGTTTTTAATAGAATGGATTTAGGTGGAATTTTTGCAAGAATCTTGCAAGAAATCTTGCTCTGGGTCTTGTTCTTGCACAGTTAGTCTTGTTCTTGTTCTTGCAAGCATAACTAAGTCTTGTTCTTGTTCTTGTTCTTGCAAAATGTGCAAGAACAAGACAAGACTGCAAGAACAAGACCACTTTTGCTCATCACTACCTGGGGCTAACAGGAGAAATTAACCAAAGCCCTTCACACCTAGTAGAAGGTCGCCAACAGACCCTTTCTGAATTCTCACGATTTCACAATTATTTTCCCTATGGGATTGGTGACAATTGTAACTATAGCACCGGTAGTTGGCGGTAGTTGCAGAACATATATGTACCTTTTATAGTTATAAGCTGAACAAGAGCTAATTTCGAATCTGGAGAGTTGTAATAAAGAAAAGAGTTAGGACCGTAAGCAATCGTGGAAGAATACCTTTAAGAGAGACCCTTCTACCCACAATCCAAGATATATTAAAAATGATTAAACACCAAATCTTGTAAAACTTGATAATTTTGAGACTTGGCAAGTATTCTTTTCTAATATTTTCAAAAAAACACTAAGATTATGTATTGCGACTTTTGCCCACGTTTTGCTATAGATCTCTCGCTACTATGTACTTCTATTTCAATGTAAAGCTCAATCTCAGAGTAAATCTCAATCTCAGAGTAGAGCTCATTCCAATTTTGTCAATACCCCGGCTTCACCGGCCGAACTGCACACCTCAGTTCGCATAGAATATCCACTGAGGATAAAACAGATCTCAGTTCGCCCAACTGGACAAGTGAAAATTCGCTAAAAAGGATTAATTCCTCGATTTCCTCCTCCTCATTCCAATGAACTTTTAGATTTCGAACTTCTGGCGAAAAAGCAAAAATAATTTTAAGAACGAACTGAACATGAACTGGACTTTAACCTATAAAGCCACTTATGTGGATTGAACTGAAGATTATTTAACTGAGGTAGGGGAAGCCGGGCATAACGTTTGTTCATATGAAAAGTAAGAGCTTTCAGAGTTGGCAAGTACTTTATCAAAAAAGGTCTCAGTTACGCTTTCGAAGTATCTCGGGTTTCGAGTTTTTACACATGGCGAACGCGATGAAAAGTCATCAAATTACCCCAAAATCTAGATTTTTATGCGAAGTGAACTACGTTAATATTTATGATACAATTTCAATTAAAGGTTAACTTCATTGATGTATACGATTCCAAGCATTTTTTTGGAATCATTATTGCAGCGTATATTTTTAGGTTTAATTGATTAGTATCGTTGAACTCTTTGATCCACCTTTACAATTCCTTAAGAAACCCCAGTTGATTGATTGAATAGTATGCTCTTAGCATGTGGTGCATAGCAGTGTTTATAAAAATAATTCGATGTGAATAGAGGGGAACAACTTGTTGCTCCCGCTCACCTCTCTGTGATTCACAAAATTACAAATAAAATAATACAATACAATAATCCACAATTTTCAATTCAAAATTTTATATAATTTTTTTTTTTAATTGTAATCGTAATTGTAATCGGAATTGTAATCGTAATTGTAATCGTAAGTGTAATCATAATTGTAATCGTGATTGTAATCGTAATTGTAATCGTAATTGTAATCGTAAGTGTAATCATAATTGTAATCGTGATTGTAATCGTAATTGCAATCGTAATTATAATCGTAAATTGTTATCAAAAATATAATTGGAATTTTCAGGGTAGTAAAGATTTTAATTTAATAGTTTTAGTTTGATTACAGCGATAAGATTAAATGTAATCAGTATTGTAATTGTAATTGAAATTGTAATTGTCCCTGTAATTTATTTACGATATGAAGAAAATCTGCCGAAAAATTATCAAAATGAGTTTTACAATGCCAAATACTTAAAATTTATTAACACATAATCTATGGAGGAGAAGTTACTATAGTTAAACAACGGCGATAGAAAAAGATATTCATACCAAATAAAATTTTGCATTTAATGTTTTTCCCGTATATTACTGCAAATAGTAGACACTAAGCCCTCGTAAATAGAAATTACAAATTCCAAACCACCTCTGGCAATCCAAATACAAATTTTCCTTGTAAACTTTATAGTCTTTCCAAACAGCCAATAAACATACATATGACAAGAGTGAATGTATACACTAAACTGAAAATCTTAAGCTTATAATCAATGATATAATATCTATGAGGTTTTGCATGATTTTATTGTTAAATTTATTAACGTCAAACAACATAAATCAGTAAGAGTACAACATTGCGGAATGTTAGTAAATATGTTTTGGTACCACCTAAGGAATTTTACAGAGAGAAAGAGTTATAGAAAATTAATGACATACAAAATTTGGACTTTTACAGTATGTACCTGTACAGGTAAGATGCATAGCTTGTAAATCATTTGGAACATATGCATCAATAAATCTATGACTAAAATAGTATATGTGACATCGTCTCTATATAAGTATGTAAAAAAAATATCTCCTACCCAATTAAAACTAGTTTCTAAGCCCCCTAAAAGTCTCTTTGCGGCTTACTATAAGTACAAATTTTACTATGTAACTACATAAAATCCAGTTGATTGCGTTTCAACAATTTTTTTTTATAAACATTGTTTTTGTTGTTGTTGTTGTTGCTGTTATTGCTGAGAAACATAAATCTTCTGTATTACCCAAAAACGGCCTTTAGACACAAGTCATGTAATTAAAATTACGTAAGAAATTAATTAAAATCTGAAAATGCGGAAAGTGATTACACTGCACTAACGCAATACTCACTAAGTTTATATATTATAGGAGCATAAAATCCCCAGCGCTAAAAGCATATAAAGCAGCAACTCACGCGAGAATCTACAGCAAAAATGACTGGTCATCTGTTGTTGGCGCGCGGGGGAAGATGAACAGTTTCACCAGACTTGGCTAGATCTCTAGCTAGCTAAAAAAGGTGTATTATGAGATCTAGAGAACTCCATTCATCTGTCCGGGACAAGCTTATCGAGAGCGAAATCAAAACAAGACATCTTTTGACTATTGTGCATTTTACTATATGAAAAACATCAACATGAGATGAATGACTTTCGCGTGCTAAAAACCTGTAGCCGGCCAGACTAATTATATCCACCTGGGCAGACTTAGATTGATTTCATGGGCTTCGAGACGCGCTTACCATTTTCAAGCAATTACTAATTAATTAAAGCCGTGATTTCGGAAATGTGAAAACGATTGTAAAAGGACTTTTTATGCGAGATGAACGGCAGCAGCACAAAAGTTCGATTTCTCGTTATTTACAGGGGAAAATAACGATTGACCACAGCTGCGTCTCCATCATCTTAGACAGGTATCGTACTACTATATCCACATGCCGAAACTATCAATAGACGCATCGCCGTTGACCGGCTACATTGTTTCAATGAAATGATAACTATCCGCAGAAAATTGCTGGATATGCAAATTGATTCGAATGATCGGTGATTACCAGAGGTGAAATTATGTTTACAAGTCTGTCCCGCCGGAATGAAGATGCGCACGCAGCTTTTTCTCCTTATGGCAGTTTTCCATGCGAATTGTGATCGTCGGCAGAACATTATTATTTTTATTTTGTGTGTGTGTGTGCCTGCGTGTATTATGCTGTGTACCTACCTTTAAAGTAGGAAAAATGGACAGACGGACACGGGTGAGCCACTCTGCATGTCGGCGGGAGTGAAACGCGAAACCGATTGGTTTTTAATTGCCGTGTTGAGATTTTATGACCCTGCTGCCAGAGAGCTTGTTATAAGTCGATGAGTTGTAATCACACCTGGGTGAATTGGGTTTAGGTGTGAGCGCGCAAAAGTTGTTGAATCTTGTTTGGAAACTTTCTGCGAGATCAGAGAAGTACTCTTAATAACCCCATTGATGACGCTATAAATGAGCAACAATTTTTCATTTTATTGACGAAAGTTATAAAATGTTGTTATTGAAATGTGAATAAGACAAAATATTTTTTTTTTTGTTTTTTGGTTTGTAAAAATTCAGACTTTTAACGGTTCAGGAATACAAAAAGGGAAAGTTGCAAAAAACCTGTTGAAATTTTCAAAAAAAAATCGCAAAATTTGTATTCCCACCTTATAGCAACAAAAATACCCACAAAAAAATTAGCAAGGAAAACGCCACCAAGAAAATAATCAGAATCAGCTAAAGACTACACACCGACCAACCAACACGACGTCTACCCAAACACAACATCCATATTGTCCGTACCGCCTAACTCTACTAATAAGTCACTTTGGTGCAACAGTGTCAAAAGTAGATCAACTCATTAATAACGCTGCTGCGCTGCTGCTACGTAGTATGTATGAAAACGCATCGAAAATTTCAAGTTCGTTAGACATGTTTGGCTCTTGGCTAAATTATCAGCGCGGATAGCTAAAGCTAAAAGTAACTAGAGTTGACACTGGCTAATGTTGTGTTTTTCATTGAGAAAAACCTGTGCAGGAGTTTCAATGTCCATAATATTACCTGAATGTTAAATGTCTTTACAGGTAAGTGGGTGCTAATGAGAGAGCAGAGCAGGTAACAAGCACGTGCTATATACACACCTATCATACTAAGGTGGGTTAGGTGTGTACATGGAGTTTATCGTGCGTGTGCACTTTTAATTACAGAAACGGTGGGCGGTCGATAGACCCCAAAATGTCATTGATTTATAGACGGTGGTTTTTTTTTTGGTTGTGGTTGTTGTGTTGAACGCTGGTTTTGTTGGTGGAAATTTCTATGTAAGTTGAGGACGTGTTAATGCTTCTAGATTTCGTTTTTGGGTTTTTTTTGTATCTCTTTATCTTTTCGTCCGTTTTCTTTGGGATTTTCTAGCACATAGAAGGAATTGGGTTACTTCCTGCTGTTGGCAATTGTGAAATTTACACTTTTAGGTGATTTTTTTGGACTTAACAATAGGGCAGGGTGATGATCAATAGGTTTTGTACAAAAAATAATAGATAAGTCGAAGACGGATAAGTACGACAACTATTTTCTTCCGTTGGAACTAAATTTTCAGATTAAAACCTAGGCATGATAATATCTCACAGAAACCAAAAACACTGGAATCTAGAGCAGATGAATTTTACAGCCTCATGGTTAAGAAAACTATCTACGAGTCCTGGTTGTTGGCTCTGATTCAAATTTTCCTCCTACTGACGACAACTTCTCCAATCTATAGCTTTACCACTTAGTTCCTTTGTATAATTACCCAATCTGTTTGAGTTTTTAGAAGTCTTTGTGAGAGCCTTGACATAGAAAAGAGAAGAAAAAATAAAGGTCAATAAAGGCTGTCGGTTTACTTATCCATAAAGGATGAGAGCAACTTTTTCCTTCTTAATATTATAGTCATTTAGGTATTTTACTCCTACAAAATTCTACTCCAACTAGCCCGGTGTTGGGTAGAACACGATTAAAAAATGAGTTTGTAAGAGGTGCCTCGTTTTTCTTTTGAGCCAGTACAATGTCATACTTCAAATGAATCGAATTGCCACTTTAACGACAAAATAACAAAAACAAGCAAATTAAAGAAAGAAAGAAAATAAATACCACTGAAGGGCTTTTTTTACTAGTTTGATTATAATATCCATTTAACTGCCTCAGAGCAAGAGAGTAAGAGTCCTATGCCTCCACGATGATTATTAAAATTTTACAATTAATCTCGCGTCATTCCAAGTTGGAAATTTTACTTTCCCCAAAAGAAGTAAGAAAGAAAGGGTTTCAGCACGTATTTATAATTCATCTCGCCTAATTTCAAGTTGAATTAAACTGCCCCAAAACAACAACGAAAGAAGAAACCCAGTCTCTCCACTACATTCAATTACACCTCGACTCATCCTCATGTATGTTTAAAATCGAAATTCAAGAATGAATTGATCTCGATACGCGCTCATACAAAGTAGGACATTAATTTTTAACCGAGATATTTGAATAAATTGAGGCATCAGTACAAATTACCTTCGTGTAAGGGACAAATGTACTGCCTCGTGTAAGTTCATCTCAACTCTAGTAGCTATAATATGTTGTGTTTGTGTCTATGACAATTTCTGTTTAAATACCCACACAATAATTTTTTATTTCTGTTTCCGTTCACTCAGGTTGACAGCAAACCCAAAAAATCTCCACGGACCCACGAAATTCTTCAGAAGGAGCTTTTGACCTTGAATGTTTACACTTTCGTTTATAAGGGACCAACAGTTTATCTTCACTACTTCAAGCAGAGGATTATTAGATTCAGCCTTAGTAACCTAGGGGCAGGGCCAAATTGGCCTATCGAAAATTCGAGAGGATTCTCAAACGGCCGGTCCCTGTACCGGGCCGGTTACATACTTTCTGACATTAAATATAATTTTATCATGTCATGATGAGTTGGAGAGTTTGTTTCACCTTGAAAGCCTCACCTCTAGAATAATATCCAGAAATCAACTAGTGGCAGAATGAACTTGCAAATGATACGGTTGACCATTATGGTCAATTTGACTCAGAAAGTCAGTTTTTCAACCAAACATATGTTTTTTTCATTATTAATACATTTTGGGGGCCATTTTGCACATTGTACGCTTTTAAAATCCACTTGTTTTTACTTGTATATGACAGTACAATCTTTGAAGAATATTTTAAGCTCTCGAAGGTTGATCCAGCGAAATCCATGGACCAAGAGGAGCGTTTTTACAAGAACGTCTTTTTTTGCAAAAAGTGAAATTTCAAGGAAACTGTTCAATATTTCACAACAAAAATTACACCGTTTTTTCAGCTAGCAAGAAGCAATATTTGTACCAAATAACAAATATGTAAGTGGCGTTAAACAGAAATTATTAACAAATTTAAAAAACCTGATTTTCGACAGTTTTTCCCATTTTTCTCTATATTTTGTGCCCTAATCTATAACTCAATATATATCAATCGAAAGATAATTTGAATAGCTACAACTTTATAATTTGATTTTTTTCGATCCGAGCTCACGTTTTTCTTTTATTCGCAAAAAAGCGTTTTTTACACTTTCCGGGATTTTTTAGGTTAGGTTCGCCATTCCAAAATCCGAAAAAGAAAACGCTATCATTTTTAGATTTTTTTTCCTATATGACCATATTTTTTGTTTCCTGATGGCAATTATTAGATGGATTTGCGTAGATTGATTGGACTATAGGTATATTAGAATCTTAGCTTGACATACGAGTTCATGCAGACTTTATCTTTCAGCCAAGTAGCTTGCAAGCGCTCTTTCAATTTTTTGAAATTCATTAAAAATAGACTGAGAAACTGTATGGGTCAAGACAAATTGAACGTTTTCATGCTAATGGTTGTCGAGGACACAAGCTAGTTTTTTAGTTTAATTTTTAATGTGAGAAAACCAGTGATAGCAGATAATAGTATAAGTCAGGGGTATCTGGGGGTCGGTGACGGTCATATGAACTCTTGGGTGTTATGGTAAGAGCGCTACATACAATTTTTCCAAGGCTGTTACATTCTTGCGGTGGTTGAAAGAGTCTATCGAGAAGCAAAAGGTGCCCTGTCTACAACCGTAGTACTATGTCCAGCTATGCTAAGGCGATTTTCAAGGCACATGCCCAGATAAATAAGTTGTACTTGTATATTGTAGCCCTGGTTGCTGGCTGAAGAAATTGTCATGTGTTAATAAATTCATGAGCCGAAAATTGAGATTTAATTGAATAATTGAATAATTTAATTTGAGCTTATAGTGTATAGTCCAGGAGAGATAGCGGAAAAATATTTAAAAGTTGAAATAAATCTACCCTGCGATTTCTTGACGCTAAATTAAGAGAAAAATCGTAGGAATTCAACGAATGTGTTTTGGATAAAATTGGTCCAGGGCAACAGGTGGTAAAAAGCTAATAATAGTAGCGAAAACACGTTTTTCCACGTTTTGGGTACGAAAAAAATGTTGTTTTGGAAAACAAAAAATACCTACTACATAATAGTGCTTAAAAAGACGAAAATTATGAGTTCTGCACCATTGAAATCGATCAACAGGTTTTTGCAGAAAAATTCAAAAACCATTAAAAATGGCCGGTTTTTGACATTTAATTATAGGGAGTGTAATTATCGTAGAACCTTGTGTCAGGGCTTAAAATGTGGCCACTGATGGTGCCTACCTACAATAAAAAATTCTTGGAAAAATAATGGTAAGTTTTCGAGTAAATCTCCTATATCATCCCACTCCGAGTCAGTTTCTGCTCTAAAAGGATCCGCTATCTCACCAAAGTTCTGCACTGTGCGGCTAACATGGGCTAAGCTTTTTAATTTATGTTCTCACCTAGTACCCCGCTTTCTTCAATTACTCGAAAAATTTCCTTTCTGTGAACTGAGTTTAGTTTCTTCAAAGTTAATGAATATTATGCTTGCCTCTATCCTATGGATTGTTCGAAGTAAGCTTATATATGATCAAGATCGAAATGGTCCTAAACCCGCTTATTGTAGCGTTATTAACTCGTCCAAGGATCAACTGATTCTGATCCTCGATGATCCTTATTGTACAAAATATATGAACGATCAGCTATATTCCTCTACAGAGCTATATTCCTCTTCTGCTGTTGCAATCCTGAAAGTATCCTTTATTCAAGTAATTGTTAGGTTTGCTTTATCGCTTCGCATGAAAGGTTGGTCTAAGATTCCCTATATATTATAATTTGGGACAGTACCTGCATTGTATCATTCTACGGTTAGTTCTCCATTCCAGAATATTTTCCATTTTTCATCTCTGCATTCGAAATTTTTTTCCTCGTGGCAATAGCAAGGGAATGTTAAAATTAGTAGATCACAGAAGGACCTCTTTGTAAATTCTTCCTTTTCTAGTCAGGAAAGCATTGTCCTAGTAAAATATAAATGAAAATATCAAAGAATGTAAGAATAATGTGGTTCTAATTTTGCATTAAAATCACATAGAGAACAAAAATGTGTGCACCGTAGTTATCTTCTTCTTTCCTCATCGCTGAGTCCCTCTGCTCCCATTGCACCAAAATCAACTTTAAAGTGCTGAACTGGTAGCAGATTATTCTGCATGATTAAAATTGAGTAATTTGACTGGTGGAACATTTGATTAAAAAACTAAGACTATACTTAAGCTACTTCTATCGACTTCTATCTAGATCATACCGAGATCAAATGTGTAACAACCTACAAATTACTGCAAGAACAACGACGTACCAACATCAAATTGAAATGTACCTTCACAGCACTATTGTGGCTAATTAATAAATACCGTTTTGATAATCGAGGCTAATTTCCGACTCAGAGCCCGGACACCTGAAGAATTTATATTAATCCAATCTGCAAAGCTAAGCAAACATCCAATTAACTGTAGTTTTTTATAATTCGTTTTTTTACATACCATCAAGAATTAAATTACGAGAAATTCAAGATGCCCCAAGAATATCAAAAAAACAACCGAAGAAACCAAAGAAATGATTTATCTGCGATCGGAATAAAACCGCCAGATTTAAGATCTGCGCCAAAGATCGTTACTGATACATCATTAAAACGTAACGAACTCTTTGACAGGTATTCGCCTATCAGCAAAAAATATACCAAAAACCGGTAGCTGTTGTCCAAATCCAGGTACTGTCCAGGAGGAGATAATTAAATTTCTGTAAATCAGTGGGACAAAATATTTTATCTCTCTGGTAGCCCGATCGCGGCGGAATGTTGTCCGTCACAAGGACCGCGACCAAAAACAAAAAAAAATGGCCGCGCTCGAAGGGAGCGTGAGCCGTGAGCATGTGAAAATCGGTGGAAAACAAAATCAAAAGAAAATTAAAATCGGAAGAAAACCGAATTTTTGTCGTGTCGGGTATTGACAAAGTTTTTAATTTTAATGAGGACCGGCCGGTGGCCAAAAATGGTGCACGCGGGCACAGTTCGCGTGATTGTTATGGATGGCATCGCTCGGACTGCGGACGTTTTTGCCGATCTGGCCTTAATCTGGGAATTGTCCTCTTGACAGGTGATCACTCTTAATGAGCTCCTCGGATGCTGCCACTGATGCTGGCAATGCGCTGCAGGCAACCACAGAAGCTGCCCATTCAGTTGTTGTTGCTGCTGTTGTTGTTGCTATTGTGAGATTGCTTTTTTTCATATCAGGTGGAATGATGCTTATTGACGGCCATGTCATATTTGATCGATGCGCGGACGTTGAATCCGGGGAATGAGGATGTATAACATATACAATTTTCGCGAAATATACAGAATGGACAGCACAACAGCAGTGGTAGGGAAGATGAGAGTTTTTCGGGGTATTGTATGCACATCTCAAAATGTTCTGTCATTTGTAAATGATCACAATTAAACACAAATTAAAGTCAGTTTCGGGTATCTATCTACCTTCCCATAGTACTCGGCGAAGGCCTGTCAAGGTCAACTCAGCAACCTATCAATCAAACTGATAGAGGTCTATACATTTCTAGGTCTCTCGTTTGTTCCGATTGATGACTTCTTTTAAGAGTTCATGTCATGAACAACCTATGGCCCTGCGCAGAAGATGCTATGCTGAACCGTTAGGCGGCTGGTTTTTTTTTCACCTGCCTGTCGAGTAGTTCGTTCGTTCGTTTTTTTTTTTTCATTATTATTTTCTTCCACCTTAATGATAGGATCCCGAATAGTGTGATTAGAAAACTATTAAGACACAACAATGCCGAGTGCGGGCATGTGGCATAGCGGAGAGACGCAACATTCAAGAGATCGACGAGCCGCAAGCCGCTGGAGCTAGTATGTTAATTTTGAAACGAGATAGAAAAAAAATGTTGTATCGTGTTTCTTAAGTAGCTACAATGTCGGATGCGTAAGTGATTTTTCTTTTTAGGCGCTGAACAGCAGAAAAAAAGCATTTCTCTTTATATGATGGTTTCGGTTTACTACTTGTCATATCTTAATCTCATCAACTTCTTGATTGCTGGCTTCGACTAGAACAGCAACAAAAAACTGTATTTAAAAAAAAAGTCACGCAAGACAACTTGAGAAATTTTTAACTGAATTTCTAAAAATATTCTAATTCCGTAATAGAGATTTATACTGACACCCGCACCTCCTCACCCCCTCCTCCTACCTCACTCAAACTGCTCCTACAAACACCTGAATAAATTCAAATTATTGTAACTGTTTATTCAGGTTTGCAAAATTTGTACCGATAAATCCCCTGAGTTTTGAACAAAAAGAATAATTAGAGATTCAAGCAGCATTGGAGGTAGTTAGTACTTAGTTGGGGGACACTCGCTTTTGGAATAGACGATGCCGATGCGGGTGCATTTGTTCATGCCTGTAGTGGGAATTGCATACCTCTAGCAGGCGCATTTTTAGATTTCTATGCATGTTCCAGGAACATGCACACTCGTATGGCAGACGCATGTGTTCGCTATGAATTAACTAGCATTTAATAGGGAGCATGCCTCCTGCAAGCTGTGGGCCTCATTTGTCAAAATAGTTGCATGCCGAAAAAGGGATTTCCCCGAAAATTCCCTATGAGGACCCCATATTTCGAAAAAGAGGCATGCCGAAAGAGGGATTTCTCTTTGATTCCTATCGATCACCGCACAAGGAAAAGCTGCGATACTGAAATCCTAGCATCCCAGTAGGAAATGGAGCGGGATCTCCTCGAGGGAGGTATATGGAAGATTAGAATTTTAAAAGCAAATCTCTCTAGCGAACTAAATAAGATGTTTTAGGGAGTTCCCAGTACGAAACGGAACAAGATCTTCTTAGGAAGGTGTATGGGGGATTATAAATTTAACACCTGACAGGCCATGGACTGCAGGTCACCTCATGATTCCCCACAGATAGTGTTGGGTTGCTCACGATTATAAAATGAGTTTGTAAGAAGTGCCTCTTTTTTCGTTTGAGCCAGTACAATGCCATACTGCAAATGAGGCGATGTGCTTTTGTAATGCCAAATTGACAAAACAAGCAAATTCAAAAAATAGCAAGAAAATAAATACCTACCAATGGATAGCTTTTCTACGAATTTGTATGCTACAATCGCAACTCGCGATTTCAATTTCTAATTTCATGTTGGGAAAAAAAGTAAGAAATGTTTGTCCAGTACAAAATTTCAATCCCTCAAAAAAATGTAATAAATGTCTCTCCAGCTCGTATTTACAATTCACCACCGCTCAGTTTAAGCTGCCACAAAAGAAGTAAGAAATGCCTCCCCACTGCGTAATTTACAATCACACCTCGCCACATTTATCTCGATACACGCTTATATAGCAGTAGGACATTATTTTTGAACAGGATATTTAAAAGCATTGAGGCCTCAGTACAATTTATCATCGTGTAAGGGACAAATGTACTATGAAGTTGTAAAAAGCAGAAGCATATATAAACATAAAGATTTTTGACAGTTTCCAGGACTGCAAGACACGGCCGTAGTAATACTTGACCTCAACGCGCGAAACCTTCAGTTCACGGCCTACCGCCGGCCTGTGTCTGCGAATGGGCGCCTTAAGCCTCAGTTCATCTCGGATAGTGTCTTTGAAATTTATACCTCTGTAGGATCTGCTCACAAATGCTTCTGAAGAATTTCGTGTATCAATGGGGGGAACCATAGAAGTTGGCGAATTACGATTCGTACAAAAAATGATTGTAATGACTTGTAGTGGTTTCAGAAGTACGACAAGCTTTTCTACAGCTGGCCATTCTCTTTATGTGATTTCGAACTTAACAACTACTGCATTTCTTGTGTCGCGCCGATCTGCTAATACAGTGGCTCCCAAACTTTATTTAGTACGGAACCTTTCTACAATGTATAAAATTTGGCGGAACCCAACGAGATGAAAAAATAAAATAAGATATGATATATGTATATATTTATCCTTTAATATATTTTAAAACGTTTTTATTAGTTCGCTTTCTTACCTGTCTGTTTGTCCGGTACATATCTTGCAATCGATTTTTTGAATACTTCCGGTTACCCGATCACCCTGAAATTTTGCACACAACTTCAGCTCATGACAATGCAATATGGTATACTCAATATACTTTTAGATCCATGGCGGCAGTCTCAGGAGGACGGATTGTAATATTCTTCACAACCCCTTCGACATGGGTATCAAATGAAAGAGTATGATAAGTAGAACATCATAAGCAATATAGTATACTGAATATATCGTTTGGCCCATGGCGGCCATCTCAAAAGGGGGGATTACCATTTTCTTCACAACCCCCTCGACATGAGAATATGGAATGGCGGCCAAAATGTTACGCGGCGTGACGTAGACCAAATTTCAAGGAAGAAGGGCCACTCGCACTTTCTGATTAGCAGTGAGTATGCGAATGTATTTGCGCGTCGGCGCTGGTGACACGGAACCCTAAAATTTTTTCGTGGAACCGTAAGGTTCCGCGGAACCCACTTTGGGAATCACTGTGCTAATACATTAGTTACAAGACTTCGATTTGGTAATAAGCGTTCTAACATGGCATACGTTAAATTCCATCTGGCTCGACAACTTTGGCAAAGAGATCTCACAGGTAAACCCATTCCACATGTTCCCAGTGTATAACCGTGAGGAACCCAATTTCCGTCCAAAGAATGATTATAATTCGAACTTAATACAGTCAATAATCAATTGATTTGAATGTAATTCAAACTGATTACCTTTAAATCAATTGATTATTTAAAAAAAAATTTAAAGCTGTATTAAGTTCGAATTATATAGTTTCATTATTACAAACATGAATTTGGTTAAACGTCGGAAATTTGTATTCAACATCAGCAAAAACAGCTTAAGAAATTTTCAGCTAAATTTCTAAAAATATTCTAATTCCGTAATAGAGATTTATACTGCCTCCCGTACCTCCTCACCGACTCCTCCTACCTCACTCAAACTGCTCCTACCAATACCTGAATAAATTCAAATTATTGTAACTGTTTATTCATGTTTGCAAAATTTGGACCGATAAATCACCTGAGTTTGGACAAAAAAAAAGAATAATACGAGTTCGACTAGGAAGACTCGTTTCGATTTCAATGCTGACGATACTCATGATGATGATGTTTCTAATGACGAGGTTCTTGTATATTTTTTTGTTATTTCCCAAAATCTAAAATGGTCATGGCTAAAGCGGCTAATAGACGCCGCCCATAAATCTTCTAGCCGTGCAACTTATTCAATTAGAATACTATGAGAGTTTTTTCAGCTAGCAAAAAAAAATGGATATCTATGAGCGAAACAAAACTAGTTTTCTACGGGATTTGGCGTAGATATAAAATATTTTTGGATACTTTCCGACAAATAATCATTAGTGGCTAAGTTGTTTTATGGTAATCGGCATAGAGATTTATGTCGGCCGGGTTTTGACCTTTTTCTATATTCTAGTTCTAGAGTCGTCTAGTCTTGTATAGGATAACTAGCTAGGATTTTTTGGCATTTTCATATTTCTTTTACAAATCAAACCAAAAATCACTATTTTTATGGTATATTTTTATTTTTTTCTCTAGATTTTTAGAATCATTTATTTTGAATATTGAAAATGTAGAAGCTCGAATTATGCGAGGACAACACCTGATTGTGTTCGTTATTATGTGATATCCAGTTAGTTAGTGTATAAATCATGTTTTTATACAGAAGTTTTTCTTGTTTTTGTGACATAAAATTTCACAGTAGAAGAAGCCATTCCATGATTTTTTTTTGGTTTTAAATATCACAAAAACTGATGAAAGATAAATGGTTTGCCGTTTTGAGATTTAATATTATTCAGTTCCTACTGTTAAATATTTTGTTTATTATTTATTGTGTTTATTGTAAAATGTACAGAATTTTAAATTTTATGGCCATGTTTTTCGTTGTTTTTTTTTTTCACTTAGATGAAACAGCATAATTTAATTGATAGTATGTTCTTATTCAGTGCAGGAAATTGATATTGTTACAGGATATTAATATTTCTTCTTCTTTCTTTTGGTGAGGCCATTGCACTACCCCCTTAAATTTTATATTTGTAGGCGTAGATTTAACTGCTCGCGTACCAATGATATGATGATCCCGAACAACTAAGGCTTCCTACCAGGTTTTCTGGACGAAGTTCTGTCTTCAGTTTGTTGGGAAAGATGTCGTTAAAGCGGGCTCGGGTGTTCTCCATGCGACTCCCCAATTATGCTTCGGTCCTCCTTTCTTTGGTCCTTTAGTGGTTCCAGGCTATATGGGTCTGCTTTTTTGGTTTCCCGGGACCGCCGTCTTGCCTTCGGTCTGTTGGGAAGAAGTTTGCGAAAGTGAGCTCAGCTGTGCTCCGTGGTTCTCCCCTGCTCACTCTGGTCCAATGATGCTTGCAGCTTACAGCCGTCAATGTGAATGATTATACATAATTCCCATTGCTATAATATCAATCTTAGAACAGCCTTTAAAACGTCTGCAGCGCTCCAATCCTATACTACTCCTTTTAATCCTCCTTTAGAAGTGCTTTTGAAGCAATAGAAGAAAGTTTTTAATTTTAATTAATGGCGGCCTGCGGATATATCGAAAAGATTTTATAATTCTACTTATCTTTTGTAATAGCCTTACCCTTTCCAAACGCGAGTGTCGTTTTACCAAAGTGATTTGTTTCCAAACTAAATACTAGCCACACCCAATGCTGCTTGACCTGCGTAATCGAACGAGAACCGGTCTATTAAGTATCCTAATGGCAGTCATTTTTTGTCCTATACAATTTCTTAAAGCTCCAATTTCTCTCCCTTAGGTACACATTGACAACACGCCAAATTTGCTCAGATTAGTAGTGCTATGAATTTTAGCTGCTAGGTTAGATCGAAGATTGTACACATTGAAACAACTGAAAATACACTCGGCGGCTCTAGACCACAAGTGCATCAAAGTTTCTCCAAACACGGTGGGGTTTCGACTTGGATCGACCTTAAATTAAAAAAATACACAGACGCTTTCGGTGCGGCAATGACATATAGTATAGAAGTCAGAAGCAAAGGAAGCACTGCTTCCCTTAACCAAATAGGCATTTTCATTAAAATAAATTTATATAAATAATAATAAATTTAAATTTATATCAAGATTAATCACAAAAATCTTAACATATTTCCTCCTCTGGAAACACTAAAACTAGAGATATTATAGCTTCCCATTCATGTATTAGAGCGCGAACATGGGCGACGAGCGGCAGAGTGACAATACTAAAGTGCCTCTCTCCGCTTATTCAAATTTTCCTGGCGCCGCTCTTATCGTGGCCGAACCCTTACACAACATGGGCAAGCTGTAATATATCCAGCTTCTTTGCCACAGAAAATCAACGTGAAAACTCCAACACATTCAATCTAATTGGACCCACACTCACGCAAAGGTTTGCGCTAATATAATACCCTCAGAAGCTGAGCTAAACGCAGCTTCTTCGGAACCGAACAGCGAGAATTGAGAAGTCGAAGACAGAGAAATTTTCTGTATACACCAAAATCTCTTTGTTTTCTTGGTTTCTTTTTATGGTAATCTGTTCTGGCTTCGAGCAATATTAAATTTTCTCCTAAAATTTTGCTTCGTATTTTTGTTTTTGACTCTTCTTAAAATTGGAGTTTTCGTTTGTAGATTGGGTCAAGAAAAAAGAGATCGAGAATAGGTGAAGTTTCTCTTTATCTATTGTTTATTCTAGTGGGGTGACAGGTGGTGTTTATTGAATATAAGCTGATAACTTTGTAGCTTCAATTATATTTTTTGATTCTCTTTAATAATGATTTAAAGAATAGAGAATATTTTTATGAAATGCATTTTTGAGTACGGGTTGCTTGAAGTGTTTTTTTTTTGCAGGAAGAATGTAATGATAGTAAGCGAAGGTTACAATAGGGTTTTATTATTACTATCTCTTATTACTATCTTTAATTTTCAACAGAATTTGAAAAAAAGCGCAAAACGCCCGCTAGCAGTGAAACTATTTCGACAAAATGCAAAACCGCATGACTTTGAATTCGATTTTTTCACTTTTTTTAAGTTTAAAAAATTTTCTTGTCCACCATCATAAAAGAAACTGCATATTAAAAAAGGAAAAACCTCATACGATGCACAAAAATTAAAGGGCAATTAATTTTCAAATTTGAAGTCAATTTTTCGGACTTGAATAAGATATTTTGACCTGAAATTGTAACCAGTTATTGTTTAAGTTGACTGAAAAAATCCGAAGAAGCTAAAATTTAGCAGTTTTTTAAGGTTTTTTTTGACGTTAGGTGTACAGATAAAAATTTAATATTGTAACCGCTGATAGTCAAAATCATAACGAACCGCCTCTATTTTTTTACTTTTTGTGGTCCTACACATTCCGAGATATTGGCATCAATATTTAGAAAGAACGACCAAAATGATGAACTTTTCAAAAAAGGTCGAAAATTTACATAGCGGCGGTTGCTAGAGGTAAAAAATGTCCATTTCGCATAGTATTCGAAATAACTAACATGTTCCAAAAAATTTTTTAGATTGGAAACAATTCCATATGTTTGTTTATCTGACTCCACTATGTTATTTTTCAGTTTTTTTAGTTAATAAAGCCTTCGATATTTTTACTTTTATCGTTCGCTTTGGGCTTGCTTCCCTTATCCTGAACCTTACGAACCGCCACTGATAGAAGTGCTTGTATTCAAATGCAAGCTAACAGATTTTTGCCTAAACGTGTCGTACACAACGCTAAAGTTGGGCTACTTTCAACTTTTTCCGCGTTGTCGCATCCAACATCAGAGCCTCAAACGTTAAACATGAGCACACATACCTCATTTAGATTTTAGTGTCGTGTGTGAAAAACTTTACCGAAAGACGGTACGCAAGCAGTCACCCAACTTTTGACATACTCTGGCACCATTGCTCTAACTGCGCAAACTAGATATATGTACATATATCTGTTTCCAAGCCATTCTTCCAGCGGTGGTCTGGTATATTTCGCCTTCGTATCCCTCAAATCCTGCCACAAGAAACTTTTTAGAAACTTTCCGAGTTTCTTCTATGATGGCTCTACAGCCCAATTCAAGCCTTGGCTTTCATCAGCTTTTTCCTGGGACGTTCCACCGATGATATCTTACATCGCCTGCGCAAGCGCCGATTAACTTGTGTTGGGTTATGATTCTTCCTGTCCCTAATTTCTCAAACTTTCCCCAACGCCAAATTAAAGACGTTTCTTGTCATTTCCTTAGCCCAACACGACGACACAATTCATAATTAGGAAAATCAACATCAGCATAGGGTTGGAGCTCCCTAGATATTCAATGGGTACTTCAGAACCGGTTTGTGATTCGAATCCACACAGAGCCATGGTCCTTTGCTGCGTTCCTAATGGCTTTGCTCTTTGTGCGTGGTATTATAGTGGTGCAAAACCCATTAATATTCTTCCATAAATCTGATGCCTTCAACATTTAAATAGAATCCTATATTTGCAATTTTGATCCTTTACAAACAATACCAGGGTAAACAAAGAAAATTGTCTGCGTCGTTTTTGGTTCGATTCATGAATGCCGAAACAAAGACTGTTCTGTGTCATACTCGTACACTCATAATGCTTCGACAATTATGATGTGTTGAATAGCAATTATGATGTGTTAAATCATATCGTCATCAGCGACGTGTTTTCGATATTCCTACATACATGGCCCTACAACGGGCGAATACCGGCCGCTTGGGTTTTTAAAGGGTATATGATGGCCGTAGAATTTTAAAGCATTTTCAATGGGATAATTATAAAAATGTTGTAATGTTCGAATTAGAAGCACAGGATTTCATGTTTTTTCAACAAATACGCGGTGAGTTTTGAGTTTTGTTGGGGAGCAAAAGTCTCACTCTACTTGGGGAGCAAAAGTCTCAAGTATCACTTCGAATGACAGAAAAGGGATAGATAGGTGAAAGGGCGTCTGGTGATGTATGAGGAAGAATTGAACCTCGCGTTTGAACTTTGTTTTCGACACTGGGCTGAATTTAGGATTTGTTGTTTGTAGTCGACGCTGCTGCCTAACAGAGGCACTTGTATCTCTTAATAAATTAAATCTATTGTAATATCTGTTTAACGAAGTATTTGGCATTCCATCGCAGACATGTTTATTAATAATGGTGTTTAAGGTTTGGTCCCCTTTTAAAGGTTTAAAGACTATTTTGATTGGGCTAGTAGCTCAAAATTTAATAGACTAGTTTTTAATTGTACTAATACCTTTGTATACATCCTCCACTATTTCTAGAAAGTCTTTATACCGCTTTCTTTAAAATAAACGTTAATACCTTGCTCTTACTGGGTTTGGTACCTAAATGACCCAAAAAAATACCTTCATAAATTCCTGCTCCAGTTCGTGACTACCCTAAATACTCCGACCATTTAATTAAAGCTCATTTTCCGTAAAAATTTCCCATAAACCATATATCTTTACGGCCGTTTCCACATTAAACTCTCATATTCATTTCTCACGCTTTATATAAACTTTTTTTAAATATCGCAATAAAAGTAAATTTTTTATTAAAAACAAATCTTTCCTCCAATTCTCAAGTGTGAACTTGTCTACGGACCGATTTGCCATGCTTAACTTTCTTTCATAAATTATATTCTTTTTTTGTTTTTTTATCTTAAGAAAATCGTTTTTTATCGACCACTTCACGCTGACTAATTTTAACTCCAGTTCACATCGTAAAAACTCCCTAAAAAGTGGATCACCCAATTAAAAATCAGCGTAAAAAGCTACACCCAAGCCCGTTCTCGTATTGAATTACACGTTCATAAATATTCGTCAGCACGACATGCCACACACACACACTTTTTTTGCGTTATCTCCGCGCGATACTAATTATAACTAATAGTGCAGTGTATGTAGGAGGCGGCCGTAAGAACCAATCGACTTCCTTGAAAAATATAGGCCGTGAAAAAAGTCGAATTATTGATAGATCCGTGTAGCAAAGTGGATTCGGTAATTTTTCACCTATGAACGTAGTCAATTAACTGCAATCCCCCACTGATATCTGGGTGCCGGTGTCGTCTCCGAGAGTTCAGAGGAGCAAATCCGTGATAACGAACGAAAGTTGTTAATTTTATAAATTGGCCACGATTGAGGTTCTTTAAAGAAAAGAGCGCCACCTGCTGGGCGAAAATAGAATTATATACAGAAATTGCGGGAAAATGGACATCAGGCGAGAGAAGCCACGCTCCACTAGGCTACCATTCTCTGTCACAGAAGGAAACATGATAATTTCTCGCACAGTTGCCGGGGCCGCCAGATACATACAATATATACCTGCGCAGGAAATACCAAAAAGTTCTCCTACCGTGGAATGTCATTTGTTTAACAGGAAAAGTGCACAGAAAAGGCCAAACGACAAAATCAATTCAGGTAGAACGACTTAACTTGCGCGCGCACACATTATAAAATGGCTTAAGCCAAAGAGCTGAGCCTGCGCGCACTGTAGTTGCTGGTTACTATTTTTGCCCATATTTTTCGTCTTATATCGCGGGAGTTTAATTGATAACCTGTTGACTCTCAGCTGTTTATCATGGACGGAAGCCATAGGGGAGAAAGACACCTTCTCAAAACACTTGTGCCTGCCAGCTACCTGAAGTTGATGCTGAAGCTGAAGCCTACGTTGCCGCCACCGTTGGCCATTGTGAAGCTCATTTGTCCAAATCCGAATTCGAAATTTGCATAAACTACTATTTGCCCTCTTCGTATGCAGCAGCACATCAAAGCCGACGAACACACCACAGCCGATTCCGGTAAGTTTTTGTCAACAGGTTGTTATGTACCTGTTCGATGTAGATCTGCTGTCTTGTACCTACAGCCCCGTATACTCCATAGTTTCGACCACCTGTCATTGTGTCATGTCGCTGGATCACAGGAAAGTTGCCTGTGGATAGAACTAACGCTATTCGGCGGTTAACGATTGTTAATGGAGTCACATTTGTCAGGATTTGTGGCGATTACCGATTTTGAGACTCGGCCGCTGTAAAGCAATCTGCTTACGCAATTAAAAATTATAAACTTATTAGGTTTTGGGTGTGACCCTTCAGCTGGGTTGACGCACGCGGTCGAGTTTCAGAGTTCGGTCTATAGTGTGTTCGGCAGTGATCTCTATGGGCTAAGCGATCTCGCAGACTTTTAGAGGTGTGGTGCAGGCGATCTACTTTGACAGTAAATGGCAAAATATTTGTCTTGCAGTGTCTTAATCTTTGGTACTGCACCCACATTACTCAGAATATGGATTATTCCCATGTAAAGCATGACGCGTGCGTGTAGCAATTTGATCAAAAATATATATTGTACATTTTTTTCCTGTGATTACTTTAGTAAAAAGCCTATTTTAACTTTTTGTTTGTTGTTGTTTGTCTAAAAATAAATAAAAAACTATTTTCGGCATTAACTGTCGGAATTCACATTATCAATTTCATACTCAGTGAGTTTTATTGACATATTTTTTTCTTTTATTTCAGTTTATTACGTTTCCTGCATGGATTCCAATTTAACATCACCTTGTGAGTATTTTATTATTTATTTCCTTAACTTAACGACAAAAAGCAAAAAAAAATGTTGAACAACGTTTGTGCAAAATACGAATCGATTTTTAGTTCCTGTAATTTGAATTCCAATTTATTATGCAAAACAGAGTGCAGAAAACGAAATTACATTCACAACCACTCATTATTAGTTAAATACACGTTCCAACTGATCAAATCCAAAGGGAATTGAACAAAACTGAAAATCATGATGTACAAATTATCCATTTAATAAACGGCACCTTTAAGCAGCAAAGGCAAATTTTCTTTAGGAAATTAACGCCCCAATCTTTTGGAGTGCTGTGATTGTACGTAAGAATCGAAAGCAATCGTAGCAATCGAAATATGTACTATCAAAGCTCTCTCGTCATTCAAATAAAATCGTCACTCAGGTTTCGAAGTCCTAAGCTACGCCACCCTTTTTTCAGAGGATGGGACGTTGTCCAGCCGTATTAATCCTATAGCCTATATCCTGTCAAACTTGTACCAGCGGAAAGATGTAGTACAATAGGAGTGGAAGCGGTACTCTTGGACCCAGTACTTTGCAAAAGAAAACAAATTATATTGCAGAAAACTTTCGAAGAAGGTGCGCTTCTACTTCCTGCGTCTTACATCTATATCTCCGAAATCGTTCACATTTACTGCGTATACGCATGAGTTGAATAGTTGGGTTGAATTATCGACTCGCGTCACAAATCGCAAACAAAACACAGAGACGCATAATTTCAACTTGACCCAGGAAGCAGAGCTCAGTCGAGCTCAGTCGACCCTAGCTCAACTCTACTCGCGTCTATTACTGAGTTTCCATGAGAGTTCAACCAGAGTTGAACCCGAGTTGAACTCCATGGAAACAGTCGCAGTCAAGAGTTTTCGTTAAAGATTTTCAACTCTGCTCAACTCAACGAAAATAGGTAGATTGAACAGAGTTCACGCACACAATTACAAACGGGATTGTCAAATGTTAAAAAAGTCGAAATGTCGCGCCTGTTTATAACATTTCTGTTATACAACGAACACAATAAATTAATTTTATGGTCCATGATCACTATTTTATAATAACAAAAATATTACGTCAAATTTAAAAACAGCTGCTTGCATTCAGCTGTCTGTACACAGGCAGAAAAGTCAGCCATGGAAACGCATAGAGTTGAGTCGTTGAGTTGAAGTGTCATTTCAACTCAACCTAAACTCAACTCGACTCCCATGGAAACTCGGTAATAGAGTTGAGTCGTTGAGTTGAAGTGTCATTTCAACTCAACCTCAACTCAACTCGACTCCCATGGAAACTCGGTATATATGTCGTTGGACTCGGGTTCAGCCTGAGCTCAACTCATCATGTATACGTGCTAATTGTCATATAGAGCCATAAATTCTTCGAAGGACCTTCCGGCACGGCTGAGAGGAGATTAGACACAGCTTTTCACTATGCACCAAAATCTCGGATCTGTATAAGAGTACTGGTAGATCATCGTCTTCTATGACAGCAGTTTCGATCTAGTATTAAATGATTGGATTTGAAGAGGTTTAACCTTAACAGAATATAATAGGCTTTTTTAATCTTTTCCAACCATGAACGTATTTCTAGTTCCATTCTATAATCGGCGACGGCACTATACTTTAGTTTCATTTTATTGATGTGTCGTCCTTGTTTTCATGTCGTACGGTCAATTTGGGTAGAAACGTCTTTAAAAGACAACAACTTAGTCGATTTGTCGAGGATTATGTCTCTTGCCCTACACCCCGAATTTGAAATCACTTTCTCTAAAGCCATGCTAAAAAGGAGAGTAAAACAGACCACCCCTTTGTAGGAGTCTATTATAGATGTTGATAGACCAATTGCAGAAAGTTTTTTTATATCAAAAAATCAAACTTAGGAGACACCCTTTATACTGCCAGTCTATAATGTAGTTTAAGTCATGGCAATGTCTAGTAGTGAGGTTTGAAGAGTAGAGGAGATTAGGAAATATTAGAAGGGGTCTGGAGGGTGTCCAAGAAAATTTCAATTAACCTTATTTGAACTCTAAGGTGTTGTACGAGTTCGGACATACTGAAAGCGGGAGATTATTCCACAGTCGAGTTGGTCTTTTTATGAAGGATCTTCTAGACTATATTATTCGCGAAAGAAGGGGGGCTGTAGGTTTTGGGGGTGAGCCGATCGGGGTAGTCTTGTGTTGTGGAAAGAAAATGGTTTTTGAGGCGTCTGCCAGATACACGAGTTGTATTCAAAACGAGGCCGAAAATAGGATTTCTAGATTATAGTCACGGCGCGGCGGCTGGCTGGAGGAGGACCTTGTATCTCTTAAGAAATTCAAGGCATTGGAAGGCTTGTTTGGCGATTTAAAATACTTGATTTTTCCATCGCAGATCCTCCGTTCAAGTTACCCCTAGGATGTGAAGAGTCGAATCACACGTTAGTTTCTCCTTACCCCCTGCGATAGGTGGAAGGTCGGTGCTCTTTTTGTTGGAAATGAGACAGACAAATGACGCACGATTCTTGCGGCCCCAATTAAGAGTCAATTCGATACGATTGATGGAAATGGACATCAGTTCACGATAGTTAGGACAAGCTATAGCACGTGCTTACTTTATATTGTCGTAGGTGTAGGAGAAACGCAAAGTGCCGTCATCAGACGAGCAATGTTCTGAAAAGCATTACTTTAATTGTTACAATGATCATGGTCGACCTAGTATATCTGCTTAAGGCGAAAAACCCGATTTAAGATTCAAAAATATTCATTTATTTAATATTATTTATTTATTTATTTGCAAACAAGGCACTTAACAAAAACAATTTATTAACATTAATAAGGAACATTGCGAGTATTTAATATTTAAATATTAAACTAAGATCTAGGTCTATAGTGTTAGTTAGAAGAGGACAACAGGGAAATTAGTTTTCTTTTATAGGAACTTTTGTTAATTGAGGGAGAGAAACAGGACGCGTAGGTATTGAAGGTAATGCAGCACCTGTTAACGGGATCGTTTCTAGCATATTCAGTGCGATGCGGGTACTCTTTAAGCAGTTTGGAATGTCTTGTTTGTCGAGTATCGTTAAATTTGATTGTGTCCGACAGGAACTGCACCTTGAGGTTATTGTTCAGGACATCCAGGGTAAAACAAGAATTAAGCAATTTCCGTCTAAGGGATAGAGGCAAGAGATCAAGGATTTTGAGCCTGGCCTTATAGTGAGATAGGTTGTGAAAATTCGAGGGATTATAGAAGTTCCTAAGCGCGAAAAGAAGGAACTTCTTTTGGACAGATTCGATTAATACTAATTTGAAATACAGGATCCCAAATCTGGCACGCATACTCAAGAATAGGACGGACCAATGAGCAAAATAAGGCTTTAGTAACCCAAACATTGTCGAATTCTTTAGCTCTTCTCTTGATAATGCCCAACAGCTTGTTGGATCTAGCAATAATATTATCATAGTGTGAGTTTAACTTGCTGTCGAGGACAATGCCTAAATCAACAATGTGATCGACACGAACCAAGACATTGTCATTGAGATAATAATTTTGCAGCTGTTTGTTTCTTTCCTGGAGAAGGTAACTACGTGGCACTTACTGGTGTTAAGAAGAAGATTGTTAGTGGTGCACCAGTCTTGTAGTGCATTAAGTTTCGACTGTAAAAAGGATACATCAGTTTGAGACCTTATAGCACTATAAATTTTTAAATCATCGGCGTAAAAGAGGTGCGGAATGCCATTTAATTTTTCAGATAGATCGGAAATGAATATGTTAAATAGAAATGGCCCTAGGTGGCCGCCTTGCGGTACACCTGAGGTTACATTGATTTCTTTTGAGAGGAAGCCCTGAAATCTTACCACCTGAGTTCTCCCGTTAAGATAGGATGTTATCCAATCCAGAAGGGGGCCGGATATCCCAAATCTTAATAATTTCATATATATCTAGTATGTGGTGGTCTACTCGATCAAAGGCCTTGCTGAAATCAGTGTAGACAGCGTCAAACTAGTGGCCTTGTTCCATACCGCACAGCAGTTCGGATATCATTATCATAAGATTGGATGTGGTGGAACGACCTTTTCTGAAACCATGTTGCTGATCGTTTTGGTTCGGAACAATTAGAGGGGCAATCTTGTCATAGATAAGTTTTTCAAATATGTAGTTTAGGGATAACAGATAGGATAGCAGTGCCCCTATAGTTGTCCACCGCATGTTTATCACCTGACTTAAAGATTGGTGTGAGGAAGGATTTCTTTTTTTGATTTTGGGTACGAATCTGTCAATGGTGTTGAAGATGACATCGTAGAATCTAGTAACTAGCTCGTCAATATCATCACCATCAAGTAGATCTTCCCAGTTAATAAGGGATAATTCAGTGCTAATACTAACATTATCAGAATTCTTAAAATCGAAGACTACAGAGTTGTTATAGGAGGCGAGATAATCAGCTATTGTAGAACTGAGCTCGATGACACACGCGGAATGATGTGTAGTGTTATTAAATAGATTCTCCTCTTCAGAAGCGGGACGCACGTTCAAATCCTCATAGAGGTTAGTGAAGATTAAATCCAACCATTTCCCATTTGAATTTGGTTGGCTAATTACCTGTTGCAGGTCAATTCAATCGGACGAGATAAGCGAAAAAACAATGTATTATAACTTTCTAAATACTGATCCGAAGAGAATCAAATTTTGTGTCGAGGAGGATTCTAATACGGAGAATTCAATGACGTAATTAACTCAATTTTGTCTTAAGTCGACTTAAGCGGTTATTCATTATCACCACCGATATAATCACGTCAGTTTTTTGGGGACACCAAATCTATAGCTTTCAGAATAATACTCTGGATTTCCTATCTGTTTGAGGTCTACTGTATTAACCCCGTCATAAAAAATCTTTGAGGTTAAGTTTTTCATATAGCCTAAAACTGATTTGGAATTCATATCCCAAACCTCCATGAGAACAGGGAAGTCGTGATCGAGGAGACCCAATCTCCTCCTCGCCATAGCCTCTTAATTGCACAGAATGCTGTTTCACAGAACCGTCAGCTAGAGTCAACTATCAGCACTATTGTGCTGAAATATGGCAGTGTGTGCTCTTGAAATCTAACGATCTATCGATCTAACTGAAAGATTGCTTTAACTGATGTTCCTTACGGATGTCTCTGTCGGTGCACTTCACTAGCTAGCCAGGCAAAATAGGGCCTCGTTTTACTGTATCCCCGGACATTGCGATATGAGGCTGCGTACATGCTCGCGAGGTAAAATTAGTAGCTCGCAAGCTTCCATATCAGTATTTGTACAAAAACCTTCTACGTCTAGGCCACGAGTTCAACCGGGTTACCCAACACCGTGCCTTCTGGATGTATGGATCGCTCGTGCATGGTGACCCTAATAAAACCCTTTGCCTTAAGGGGCGTTATCACTTTAAACAGGGCTGAGCCATGTGGAGCTGCGGTGCTAATTCTACCACCTAGGATTGCCTCAGGGGTAGAATGCCGACTCTGTATGGAAGGCGACGAGATTCCCACGGATGTTCTTACGTTAGTGACCTTAAAGTCTAATTTTTGTTGGCCCTTAATACTCACAACGACCAAGTTCGTACTTGCTGCCATCTCTATAACTTCATCAGCATTGTTATTGGTGTTCTTATGCTGGCTGAAAAGCTACATATATATTATGCGGATATGTTCAAATTCTGGAAAACGGGACAGGATCGTTTGTTTTAACAGAGTTGAGTTTAGATTTACAAATAACAATCAAAACTGCCTACAATTGCCGGACACAATTATATTCTGTAGATTCTATGATCTCATAGTCGAACTAATGCTTTACTTTTTAGAACTGACGAGCTTCTTTGCGCACTCCAGCACTGCTGATATACATAAAACAATTTCATATTTCAATAATAATAATTACGATCATTTCTTCTATCGGCCGTACAAATATCCATGAATCACATTATACTTAGGCTTATATTTTCTGAATAATATTGTTAAAATAAACAATAAAAAAAATGATATATAAATATAAAATACTAAAAACTTTTGCCATTTTCTCAGACCTCTTTGAATGCCATCATCTACTGTACGATAGAGTAACGTGCACCATAAGCACGCACCAAATCAGTTCCCTCCACCATAAATCAGAGTTACTCGGCGTAGATACATGATTGTTAAGAAAACGTGCACCTTACTACGATTTACTGAACAAACCTCAACTTGTTCCGACCTACCATAAAAGGCACGAAGAATATAATCCAAGACACAACATTGTGCCCGCCGCGGCGGTAAAATGGAGAGAGAGAAAAATGAAAATGGAAAAATCATTAACACTTTTCCAGCAGCAATCCACGAGGGTTTGAGTTGAGTTCAGTTGAGAGTCAGAAGTAGCCAGAAGGAGCTTGATGCTCAATTGATAGCACGGAAACGAAACTAGGAACTGGGAATTAGTTTTATTGGATGAAAAGAGGTGAAAGAGGGGCTTAGGATGGTCTTATGGGCTGTGTGGGTTCTTCCTAGGTGGATTGGAATTTTTAATGGTTAAATACAATAAATTGTGGATAAGAGGTCGAGGTTGAGGAATGGATGGATGTAGGTTGCCAATTCGGGGGTATGTTAAAGTGGCAATTATAACTCATCGAGCATCCTTGGTATCAGCGAGTGAAATTCACGTTCTTTCTTAATTAATTGCCCACCTTCATATTTTTCCGATCATACGACGGTGCTCTATATTTTCATCATCTGCCGAAGTGAATTTTTTGTTAGCCAAGAGAAAATCCGTACACGAGAGAAATGAATCTTTTCCGAAGTCGTGTATCATATCATAAAAGAGGAATTCCGTGACTTGAAGAAGCTGCACGCAACCTTGCCTTAGAAATGATGAAAACGTGTGGACTGTGTATCTAGCTGTGGCACCAGCATGATATTTGCCTTTAGTTTTCTCATCTAATCAGTATGTGAGAATTTTCTTCTATAGCATTAGAGCATCAAGCAGTCCACAAGAGATGCTGCCACAATACACAGAATCCACTCAATCCGCGCGCCACAGATGAATATGGTATTTCTCACAAACTCGGCTGCCTTTATTTTTGTTTTCATTTTTTTTTCTATTACACCAAAAGAATAGAGTGTTGCCGACTTGTTAATGTGAACGGATTGACTGCAAATATTTCAGCCAGCGAGTCTTCTTTTAACCTAATGAAGGTATTCATCCGTGCGTGACAAACTCTATTTTGGATTTTCCTTGTGTCTTGTTTGTGTGTTTCGCTATAGTTGACAACTATTGAAAGAGTGAACAGAGTGAAAAGTCGAATTTATTGCACCTATCAAGAATATATTAACCCAGGCAACAAATACCAGAAGGAAACAAAGCCTTCCTTTCCTATTAGCAATATTTATACCCGAAATCCGCTCAAGTAGAATTTTTTTACCAATCAACTTCCTACTATCACCAGTAACTTAAGACAACAACTCTTATCCGGGTGCTTCTTTACTCACAAAATCGTGTACCTAGAGTCTGTGCGCATCTTCGACTCATTATAAAAGAAAGATGCTCAGCAATTTTCATCACATTTTCCTCAATTACTGACAATGAAACAAGATTTTTGCGGTTTTATGGGCCTGAAAGAGAAAATCAACTCAGCAAACACAAAACCAGTATATTGTAAATCGGCATCAATGTTGCAGTAAACATTTTATAAATATAGAAAAACTCTCAAATAGTATCTGCTGCCACACAAGTCCGAAGGTGGTACTTACAACTACAAAAACAAAAAAAAACTACCATAGATACATAAATGAATCTGCGCAAGAGGCTCAGGTACCACAGTACTTTATATGTACGTTCCCGCCATCATCATTAATAGGTGTAGCAATATTTTCTTGAGTGAATAATTTGCACAAAATATAAAATAGAAATGAAAATGAAAAATAAACAACAACAACAACAAATACAACAGCAACAACAACAACACTAGTTAAGGAAGATGCGCACGCGCTTCGACGCCGGTTTGTTTAAGCTATGGCTGGGGCTTGTTTCTTGGGAATAGTTTTTGTTCATTTTTTTTTTTTTTTTTGATGTTCAGGAAAGGTGAAATCTTGATTGTAATCATGTTTGTATAGGTTGTCATTAAATATGTATGATGAAGAAGACAATGCGTTTGAAAATAGTAATGAAGATAGTTTATTTGGATTTTTTTTTGGGAGGGGTGAAAGTGTTTTGAAATAATGTAAAGCGATAAGTTATTGTTTTTGTGGTACCTTGAAAGAAAATGCTAATTGGTAATGTGCAATGATGCATAATTATATAGGATAGTCTCTATTATAAAAGAATATTGTGCAATCTAGAATGAACAAAGTTATAATATGAACAATTTCTGCCACGAAGCTCTTCATTTATCAACTTCAAACTTTACAGTATAGCTTGAAATTGACGCTTTTGTAAGTATTGTTGTTATGAGGTTATCGACTTTGCGAAATTGAAGCCCCGTTACAAAAATATTTTGTTTTGATTTTTTTTACAAATTTCTTCTCTTTGGTTTGAACTCGAGTAGTTCAAGCGCAAGGTACATTACCTCCTACTTTAGCACCCCCAGGCTTTTATTAATCTGTCCTATTTTTTTTCCTTTCTACGAAGCAAGCTTACCACTAGACCAAGTATACTATTGCACAATGACGAGAACGACATGACGGACTGGCCGTACAATGTGTGTCATAAAAAAAAGATATAAAACTTGACCTCCTACGAAATTAAATAAAATTATTTTCAATCAAATTGTAAAGGCACAGTGGTGCGCTTGTGGTCAAGAAAGAGAACTATTAAAGAACTCAAACAGAACACCTCTTGTTAGTATGGTAAAGCCGGCTCTACACGATGCTATGTACACCCTCCAACGTTGGACGCTTGATGGTAGGACGCATCGTGTGGCCGATGCTCGAACTACGACTGCCCAATGTCAAATTGTAAAGAACTATAAGCCGATAAGCTTGTCGTCCTTTGTCAAATAATCCATAGAACAGTGTACCGTAGGACACTAACGAAATAATGTTTCTTCTTTTTTGATTCGTTAGATGGCGGTTCCAGTGGGACGTCCCTGCAACGAATGCTCGGTCTCAAGCTCCATTCACGATTCGTTTCCATCCTTGACGATTTTTGGCGACGTCTCGAGCCTCGATAACTCTACAGTACACAGCCAGAAGTGCTTAAGTGCAAAATATGTGTTTCGAGAAAATCGCCCTCAAAGATTTTTTTAAATACAGAATTGTTCACAAAAGCAATTTTGCCTGTCGGATAACTCAGCAACCACAGCTCAGTTTAAGACAAGAATTATAACATTGATTAAGAATAAAATACTGAATACAAAAATGTAATAAACTCAAAATCGTCAAAATTGCACTTAGACACTTCTGGCTGTGTACTGTAGAACTGATAATCGTTGATTCTTTAAGTCGCCGTCGACATTCTTAGTCAGCTTTTCTTCCATGTCGGTCGCTGAATTCTCCAAATAAGTTTACTCGGCAAGCGGTTGTCATCCATTCCGCAAACATGCCCAAACCACCGTAGTCGACGTTTTTGCGTTTCTTCTTCGATCAGTGTTTGTTTACCGCTTCTGTCTCGTTTCGAAGACGATCACGGAATGAGACACCGACAATCTGCTTCATACATTGCATTTGGAAGACCTCATGCTTCCACGTTTCCGATCCATAAAGAAGAATCAAAGGATCAACGTTCAGTAAAGGCGTATTTTCTTTTTGATGGTAATATTAATTCGTTTCCAAATGCACCACTTGTGCGAGGCGAATGTTGCTGTTGCCTAACCGATACCGCTGTAAACGTCGGCCGTCGATTCCACTTTTTTCCTCAACCAACCAATGTTCCCCATTGCTTTTCATCCGTGTCGGCGAAAAAGGCTATCGCCTGCGAACATCAAATAGGTTACGAAGTTGTTGTCGTCGTATCGAATTCCGCGTCGTCCATCGAATGCTTCACGCATAATCACGTCGATCAAAACGTTGAAGAGTACTAGCAAAGCGACGTCTCCTTGTCGGACTCCTGTTTGAATCGGGAATTCCTCGAATCAGCCGCTTCGAATACGAACGCTGCTGGATGAGCCATTGTACGACGCTTGGAGAAGTTTTTTATTCATTTATTTGTTTATGAGACATGGTAAAGCTGAGGAGTCACCCTTTGTACCACTAGTCTGTCATGTCGTCCAAGTCATGGTGCAATCTATAGTAGTATCTGAAGGATAGAAAAAAATTATAGGTAAAGATTTTCAATGGCACGTGTTCGGTTTCCAAGGGTCTCCACAAGCTGTTCCAACCGATGCACTCGAAAGATTTGAAATCGATGAAAACGACGACAGCTCGTTTGCCGCAACGAATTCTTTCTTCCATTAGCTGACGTAAAGCGATTATTTGAACAATGCATCCTCGAAGTGGTCTAAATCTCGCTTGTTCTTTCTGGGTCGTTTGTTTCTGTAGCCTTGATTGGGTGATTTTAGTAAATACTTGGACGACGATCGAAAGTAGGCTAAAACCGTGATAATTCTTGCATCTCTCGACTGTCGTCTTTCTTCAAAATTTGCACAACGATCACTTTCTTCCACGCCAAAGACTCTTTGTTCAATCGTCGGTATTGCTCGAAATCGACGTGTTTCATTCGCTTCCGCTGATTGACGAGGTCGAAATAGCTATCCGAGATCAATGGCTGCGTCCGTTTACGGATGGGCGGACACAACTCCATTGTACACCCATTGCAAATCGTTCCTCCGATGGTTATAACCGCCAAACGCTCAGATATCGGTTGGAATGCGATAACGCTGCTGGCAGCCCGTCGATCGACCATTAACCCGACGCCGACCTCTCGTTTCTCACCATAGGAATAGTAAAGTGTCATCGTTTCATCGATAGTTGGCAGGACGATCATCAATGCCACGGATTCGGTAAGTCGTAGTTTCGATAGCGCAGCACCTGATATTTTGCATTTCGATAATTCCATTGCTATAATTTCCTTTTGACCGATTTTCGGTGTGACTAATTTAGGTCTATTTATATTTTCTTAAAAATTTATTGCACACCTAGCACGCATTGCCCAGAATATTGGATCAATTCATGTCTCTGCCTCTGTCTCTGATCCATCCGCGGCTCTGAGTAATAGATTAACTTTTTGACAAAGCGTTTCCAAAAAAGGAGAATTGACACTAATGTCTATAACATACTTCGGAGAAGGCAAATTGAGGATTCTATAACGATTGAATGTGATTATGCAGACAGTATAGTCACCGGATACACCACTCGATTGGAAGCCTTCGCTATCCCAAAAATAACAGCGGTCCAACCAAGCACATACAGGCCATTCTTCAGAATATGCAACTTGTTTAATCCAGCAGTGCTTTCGATTGGACAAATTAAAATAAAGTCTAACTTGCCTAGCTTACAGAATACCACTAGGTTGGGTGGTGCCTCGAAAATCATCCGGTTTAAACTTTCAGCCATTCACCTTTTGTGGAAAAGAATATACGAAGTGTAGACACTTGAGGAACTAGTTAAACAAAATTGAATAAGTGTGAATAATTGAGAAAGTTCACAATCAAACTATAGCTACCCGTCTACGCTTACTGCTAGAACTTAGCACCATAACGTGACCAACGACATGACGGACTGGTAGTACAAAGGGTTCCTTAGGTTGGATCTGCTACATAAAAAATTAATTTAATTTTTCAAACTTTCCTATACGTAACATTTTCAAACTTTCCATCTCTCGACCATCCTACTATCACAATCCTTAATAGTAATCCGAAAGTCACCTAAGCCTTCTGGAAAAAAATTGCATGTGGTTTTGCGTGATATAAGACCCTATCCGCGGCAACCCAACGCAAACCTCAAAAACTCCTCACAAATTACGACACTTTCCTCTTAATTACAAGACGCTGGTCATGTTTTCAATAATATATTAAAAATTCTAATAAATATTTACTCTGCCTCTTATTATGTTGACTGGGGCTTTCCCTCAATGCCCATAAATAAAAACGCGCCGCTTTGTCGGCCTATTAATTTACATAAATTTACACCGATGCTTCAAGTGTTTAGGCTAACAACGGCCGCGCAACAAAAGGTAAAAAAGAGTGATTAAACAGAAGGAAGGAACTGATCTGCTGCAGCCCACCCTCCACCTGTGCTGTCTTCGGCTGTGGAGGATCGTAGAAGGTGCACAGCCTCGGCGCAATTGAGAGGGATAAGGAAATCGAATGTAGAGATGTGCGTGTGTGGTCTACCTGGGCAGCTTCAAGCAGGTGACTACTCGGCCGTGTCAAGTGGCACACACTGTAATTATTATCAATTTATCTGATGGCAGTGAGGATAGTAATGGGTCGTAAATGTAACCATTTATAAGGAGCACTTAATAATCAAAAGAAGGGAATACAGGAGATTTGTTTCTTATCGCGGTGTGGCTGTGTTTGATTGGAAATTGACTTTTCTGGACATTTAGTCATTAAGTCCTGAGCTGCTTGACATGGCGGTGGTTGGTGATGCATTTACATTTTTGTATTATCGACGGCGATAGTGATTAATTTATTGTGATTTGGCTGAGAATCGACGATGAATCTTCTAAAAAAAAGGAAAGGAGATTGATTGCCACAAAAAGATTTGAATTTAGAGGTTGAAATGGAATAGAGGCAAAAACACTCAATTTTTTAACATCAGGTAATATAGGTGGAGCTAAATAGAAAGGTTTAACCTAACAGAGGTTTAAACCCACAAAAAATATTTGGGTTTATAATAAAACATTAGCAGCATATTAAGTTATTATTTTACCTTTTCTAAATAATAGGTCTGGGAGAAAATTCATAACGTTTTCCCCATAAATGTCGACAAATGTAAACATGTTATAAACGACTGATCGCAGAGACGCCTAAAGCTAAAATTAAAGCTCCTTTGAAAGGTGTCTCGAAAGTTGTTTGCGCTTGGAAAGAGAGAAAGAAAAATAATAAAAATTTGCAGTGCGGTGGTAATCTCACAAATATTGCCGTTTTTTATATACTTCCTTTATTTAAAAAATTCAAATCTATAAAACTAAATCGCGCAAACTTTAATATTTCAACAGGTGTAAGCTGACAAGAAGAGCTCCTGTTGAGTCAGTCTTCGCTTAATGCGATGAGGCTCCCGAAACTGCGGAGCACTTGCTGTTCGATTGTAACTGCGAAAATTCCCTTACAACGGGCGAACACCGGCCGCTTGGGGTTTTAAGAGACATATGATGGCCCTAGAGTTTTTAACCATTTTTAACGGATGGACATATGGCCCCAGAACGGCCAAGCTTGACTAAAAGATTTGTTGGGTCGTTGTGGGTTCTAGTCAAAGGCTTGTTTAGATGGATTCTCGTTCTCGGGTCGCTTGATGTGACCAATCCAATTTCACTTCCCTCGCCTGATTTCGTCGTCCATCCTTTCTTCGCCTAGCCTAGACTGCGGTAGAAGTGATAATGTCATGGTACAATGTCCGCGGAATATATTGGACTCGGCATCGTTTCCCATTCAAAAATTTCTAGTTGTTCTTGTTGTTTCTTAGCTGCAGCTTCCCAATCTTCGAGTTTTCCGCAAGCGTGCTCAGAAGGGGTTCACCAAATATCGTTAGTCTGCTTCTGCTTATACCTCTGGTCAATAGCAGAGGAGATGCTGTACACTTTCCTCCTAGTCCGGACTGTTACAGCTTCTGCACAAATCGTAGGTCGGGGGCCACATGTGTCTCTATCTTCTTCTTTAACGGCTCTACAACCGGGATCCGGTCCTGGCCTCGCGCAACTGTTCTTTCCACCGGTCCCGATTCTGAGCCGATGTCATTCAGTTTGGCATCCCTAAACTCTGAGCGTCCTGGTCCACGCCATCCTTCCAGCGAAGGTTGGGCCTCCCTCGCTGTCGCACCCCATAGGTCTTACCGCAGAGAACTTTCCGAGCAGGCTCATCTTCACTCATACGAGCTAGATGCCCTGCCCACCGGAGCCTACCGAGCTTTATTTATTTCACAACATCTATGTACGGGGCCAACAATCCTCCGAAGTATTTTCCTCTCAAACACGGCCAAGAGGTTTGGGCGCTTTTTGCTAAGCACCCACGTTTCGGATGCATATGTGAGAACGGGTAAGACCATCGTCTTATATAGTAAAAGTTTAGACGTTATGGTTAGATATTTGGATTTGAAGAGCCTTGACAGACTATAGTAGGCTTTGTTGGCTTTTAGCAGTCGTGCGCGTATTTCTGGTTCCATGCTATTGTCGGCTGCTACTATTGACCCAAGGTAGGTAAATGATTTTACCACTTCAAACTCGTGTTCCGCTACCTTGATTGTGAGACCAATGTTAAGTGTTCTTCCAGACGAGGCCACCATGTACTTTGTTTTGCTTTCGTTAATGTGCAGTCCCAGATTTCCTGCCGCTTGCTCAATCTGAGTGAAAGCTTCTTGTACAGCTGTTGTTGTTCTTTCAATGATGTCAATGTCGTCTGCGTAAGCCAGTAATTGGGTGGACTTGTGGACAAATCTAAATTGTTGTCACGCCCGAATCTCGGATCACTTTCTCCAACGCCAGGTTGAAAAGGAGACAGGCCAGACCGTCCCCTTGTCGGAGTCCGTTATAGATGTTGATTGGTCTGGACAGTGTTCCGGATACCTTTACTTGGCTTGACACATTGATCTTGGTTATGGTTAAATTGAGTTTTGAAACTCTAAACATTTTTCCATAGCCTGCCTCAAGGTGAAAATCTGATCAGTCGTTGATTTGCTTGGGCTGAAGCCACACTGGTAATGGCCTATGATGTTTCTGGCGTATGGGCCATCCTGTTTTGAAGGATAGCGGAGAATATCTTATACACGGTATTCAACAACGTTATACCGCGATAATTAGTGCACGCTGTGATATCTCCTTTTTTGTGTACCGGACAGAGGATGCCTTTTCTCCAGTCTTCTGGCATCACTTCCTGCTCCCTTACTTGCACAATTAATTCATGAATCGCTTGGTGTAATGTAGGCCCTCCATATTTAACCAGCTCCGCTGCGATGCCGTCTGCACCCGAGGCCTTGTTGTTTTTGAGCCGGCTGATGGCTCTGCTAACTTCTTCTATGATTGGTGGCGGCAGCATAGCATTATCATTAGATAATGAATCCTCAGTTAGCTCACCATTTAGCAATTCATGAAAGTGCTCTTCCCATCGCTCCAAGATGCCTTTAGGATCGGTGATCAGATTCCCTTCGTTGTCCTTGCAGTATGTGCAACGTGGTGTGAATTGCGTCATACTGCGGACTCTTTGGTAGAACTCCCGCGCCTGGTGCGGCCGTCGTTCTCTGTACTGTTCTAGCTCACAGACGAGATTTTTTTCCCAGGCTTCCCTTTTTCGTTTGTGAATTCTCTTTTCTTCTTTTCTGAGCTCTTTATAATTCTCTTCGCGTGCCCGTGTTCTCTGAGACCGCTGCATGGCTCGGTACGCAGCATTCTTACGTTCAGTTGCCAGCTTGCATTCATTATCGAACCAGTCGTTCCGATCTTTACGACTTCTGCCTAAGTAAGCAGTACTAATGACAGTATTTTTAAGGCGGGTCCAGTTCTCGTCGACGCCTGGCATCTCATCCCCAGGACTTAGGGAGAGTTCTAATGCATGACCGTAGCTGTTTCTGGCCATTTCATTGCGTAGTGCAGCTGTGTTGATTCGAGCCTGATCAGCGGATACAAAGCTTTTCAGCGTTGTAATGCGCTCTCGGAGCACTATACCAACAAGATAGTGATCCGAGTCGAAGTTGGCACCTCGGTACGTTCGTATCGTCATCAGACCCGAAAGGTGGCGGCGGTCTATCAACACATGATCTATTTGGTTGCGAGTGGCTCCATCAGGAGATACCCAGGTGGCTTTAGGGATATCTTTACGCGCAAATCTAGTACTCTAGTCTCTATCGCCACTACCATTAAAGGTCTTGTCTGCTGAGGCTCAGTAGTGAAGTAGTCCGCCTTCGATCATAAGAGGTTATTTTGACCAAGGTGCTTTATTAAGATCTAAGATCCCTCCAATGTTTCTTTACTTGTTGCATCGTATGATATTTGCATCGGAGTTTGAAAGTGGCCCAAAGCGTACCATGCCTTTCCGGCCAATATATTTCCTATTTCGTCACCTTTACAATTTCCCTCTATATTTCGGTGACCGGCAGCCATACAAGAGGTCCTGAACTGCTGAACCATCTCGTTAAGCGATCTGCGACAATCAGAGGTAGTTCTAGAGCTGTACAAAACCGCAGGGCTTTCAGAGCCACTTGACTATCGGAGAAGTAGACAGCCCGATTCCTATCGCCTTGCTAGTTGATTGGTAGAACAGTATTATGTTCCTTATGTGCCTCTTTTCTCTACCTTAAAATAGAGCTGTTTCAAATTGATTAGAGAAAGTACATATTCGGTACAATGCTGGTTCTAAAAGCTATCAACGAATTTCGTTATTTGAATATCTTTAAAAAACTTAAATGGATGTCGCTTGAGACTAAAAAAATAACCTTATTTTGGGTTATGTTTAATCTAGTCCATCGAAATGGCAATTTAAAGTCCCATCTAATATTTTTTCTCCATTAAACACATTTAGCAGAACATACTCATGAAATTCCCATCAAATTTATCAAAGTTTGAAGAAAAAAACAAAAGAATCAATTCCATGGGAACTAAAAAAATTATGAATAATCCAGACCACCATATGCGTTAAAGTCGAACCTATCCCCACATAAATTTGTTATGAATGCCAAACCCAAAAATATCCCACAGGGTGAGCATAAACCGTCAGAACAGGAAAACATTATATCTGTCAGGCCACCAATAAATCTCACAAAAAAATACCAGAAAAAAAAAACGAATTAAATAAATCTTAGACAATATTTTTCAGTATTCATTTTAGCAGTAATGTTTACACAAATCGATCTCTCGATCTCGATACTCCTTTCATGATTAACAATCATATATCTCGACAGTGCGCAGAATCGATTTGTAACAACTAAACTCTCCGCAGTGATCGCGATTATTTAAAGCTGTTCCCCATTTGGTGTCCCCAAAGGTCTCCCATTGCATGTGACTATCTATATTTATTTATTTATTTTTTTTTTGTTACCCCAGAGTCTGACCGTATGTCACATGAGCCATGAGATACTTTATGGATTTTCTAAGATTCTATGAAAGAAAATCCGAGCACGGCGATTAGTTATAGACCCCCATTGAAAGCATTTTAAACTATATGTTAACTGGGTAACATATTTCAGGGCCTGCATAAATATTTCAAGAAAAGCGAAAAATGTCGAATGCGCATGCGCATGTGAATTAAATCAAGCTCTCTGCGCGGCTGCACGGTGAATGAGTTGGGATCACGATTCAGATTCAAGCCAGGGAGAGTCGATCTGGCTGGCGCGGGATATGTTTCTGCTGTGCTCTGTTCAGGCTGTACAGGCTGAGCCACAAGATGAGGGCCGGATGAATCTTAGTTGCATCTTATATTCTGTACATACAGAAGACATGGAAAATCAAACTAGCAACATGATTCGTATAGTGCATATTTAGGTTAAAAGGTTGCAAATTTATCTCGTGTCAAATTTAAAGGTACGTGAGGGCTGCCTTACGGTTTACCATCGATCTCTGCTGTGACCAAACCAACTGAATGATATATAAGAGTTATGCAAATCTCTTTCAATAGAGATTCCACATCGTCTATTGCGATAGCTAAAGCGCATATACATATATGTACATGCTGCAGCATCCAGCATAACATACAAGTACTTATATGTATTTTTTTTTAACTATATTTCGGAAACATACCATCCCGATCACGTATGGAATATAGGCGTTATTCCGTAGCATTATCTGCATTTTGTGTGAGCTACAGTTGGAGGCTCCTTTGATGGTAAACAAATATCAGACAGAAGATGAGCTGTTTCAGGTTACACAGGGCGCATATGTTACTGGGTTACAGCTGTAGGGAAAAATTATAGCACAAAATCGTGAAATACTGGATATTGAAGAGATGCATGAGAGTCTATAGATCACCGTTGCAGCTGAGAAGTATTTTAAGTATGCCCCAACGAGGAAGTTTAAAGTAAATTATGGTGAGTAGCAAGATGAAGAATTTTAATTGCAGATGATAATCACGACATTGCTTTTCCATCAGGCTAGTGGCAGCTTATACATGTTTCTGGAAATTTATTTGCATTTAATACGACAACAACAACAACAACAAAAAACGAACACTTACAATTTTGATTCTGTGAAAATTTCTACTTGTAAATGGATATATGGTAATGGGTAAAAACCAGGTAAATAATAAAAGCTGTGAAGTACTTATTAATGTAGGATTGTCAACGTGATTGATTTATATAAAATGAAATTTCGAAATTATGTGTGGTGACAATTATTTTACATATATGCAAATGTAGTTTAAGGATAAAATGTTGTTGTTGGAAGATATATCTGCTTTTAGAGATCTTTTAACGTCCGTGTTTTTAGTTTACGTAATGTATGTATGTATGTATGTGCAAAAACATAAATATTGGTGCGAAGTTGACACAACTTTTTACAAATAAATGTAATTAGTATTTCTAATTGATTGGTGATAATGTCAGTGGTTGAGATAAAATCCGAATGCTAGAAAACAGAAGCCCTACCCACCAATGTTTGACAGGTGAAACTGTGAAGTTTTACTGCACATTGATTTCGTTAGAGAAACTGCGTCAAACGAGTTCTAATAACTAATTGGTGCTTAAATTATAATCGTTATGCTTCGAAAATTGACAGTAGTAGTTAGTAGACTGATATTTCTAAGATAAAAGATTTTACAAAAATTTCTATCTTGAACTATTTATAATTTGTTACTGGATACTTTAATTGACAATTATATTCTATAGAGTGGTGATAGTGTGATACTATATCAATGGTGTAGTGAAAATAAATCCACTAATTTTGCATGAGATTGAAGGCTTTATTTAGCATAGTTATAATGATAAAAGCCCTCGCACCTATTGGCAGAAAACTGGATAGCCGATTTTCACAAGCCTCTTTTGAGAGGAATCATTTTTCAGCAGCAAAATCATTCGTCATAGCTATATAAGCGGTAGCCATATAAGGTGGATGCATAAGAACCTCCCAACCAAGCTCCCGGAGATACTGGATAGTCACTATAGATGTGTGGGGCCTGGCGCTGTCCTGATGGAACACAATTCCACTCCTATTGGCCAAAGCTGGCCGCTTCTGTGCGATAGCTTCTTTCAGACGGTCCATTGCTGGCAATACAGCTCCGAATTAAGAGTTCTGCCGTAGGGGAGCTGTTCATAGTAGATGATTCCCTACCAACCCCACTAAATTAGGGGCCTCGCAGCGGAGGGAGTAAGGCGTCTAGCTACCATCCCAGAGGTCCCTGGTTCGAATCCCGGCAGCGCCATGGTCCTTCTATATTCGTGTCGTTTTACCAAGTGGTCCCCCAACTAATTATAACCACGTCCAATGCTGCTTGACCTCCATAATCGAACGAGAACTGGTATATTGAGGATGCTCCCGTTTTCTTGATCCTAAATCTAAAGCACCAAATTTTCTCCATTAAGTCTACCTCACTCGAGCGACAGAAAGTCGTCCATTCCAACTACAAAAAGACGCCGTCTTTGAGAATGGCAAATTTGCCCTAGTTCCCTGCATTTTCCGACCCTCCATGTACGCCAGTTTATTCTTTACTCGAGCTATGGACCCGCCGTTGTTGAAGACCTCAGGAAATAGTGTCGACAATCTATTTTCTTCGTAAAGAGTGGAATGTTGAATAGCCGCGAGTGGCTGGAGTGTTATGCTTCTGAATCACATCAACCAACCGAAGGCTATGACAGGAGGAATCAGGAATGTGAAGATGGAAAAAGAAGGAAGGAAAGTTATGAAGCTTGGGAAGTGGAAAAGCCGAAGGACCGTGGGGTGGACGTGCCCCACAGCTGAATGGAAGCAAACATTGGACAAACTCCAGTGCACATTACCATATCGAAATCCTCAACCAAAAAAGCCTTGAGACTTCAGATCTAATCGAATTGGCCCAATATAGCCAACCATTTCAATTTCCCGCTTATCCAAATGGTTAGTGAACTGAACTGAGAGCAAAAAAAATTCTACTGGTTCACCGTTGGGCCAAAAATAGAACATGGTCTTGGAGCTGGTGTCACATGACCCAACTAAAAGTCCCAGTTGCCAGACCCGCCACCCGGGGCCCTATTAAGCTATACAACAAACAAATTTTTTTGGATTTCAATCTATTTTCGGAGCCTGCGGCCAGGGTAATTGGTCCCAGTTGCATCCGCTTGGTTTTCCAATTTATGGCTAGATTCAACCCAGGTTCAACCTAGTAATAAACGGATGTCGAGTTGAAACTGGGTCCACTTAACCCAACTTAGCTCTCCTACCTGGGTCGAATTGATATTAGGAACATATACGCGGGTTGAGTTTAATTGGGTTGAGGTGACATTTGTTTTGCCTTCGGTATTTTTCCTGGCACAGGAATATAACATTAATTCATTCTGAATTTTTACGTATCTATAAATGAAAATTTCACACCAAAATTTGAGGTTATGTTTTGATTTCATTTCAACTCTATTTCAACCCAAAGTGAACTCAACTCGAGATTTCAACTCAACCTCGACTCAACTTTTCAACCTAGTCATAAACGGGGTATGTGGTGGGTCTGGTGATTTTGGTCTAGGCATGAGAGGGTTTATTTTGGTGCAGCAACTATTATGATAGTAGCGATAGAATTTTGCCAGTGCTGCTATCTTCCTGCGGTAGTTCGATCGTCGAGCAAACATTTTTGTATCTGATAAGTTTGAGGGCTGTTTTTGTACTTTATCTAACCACGCCAATGAAGAATAAGAATTTAAATTAGGCCGAAATTTTTGAAAGAGCGAAAAGTGTTGTCTAGAAAGAGCGAAGCGATGTTTGGATTCATGCATAGGAATCGAACCCTAAACTCTCGGATGGTAGGGGTTTGACAACAAGTTTTGCAGAAGCCCACTCTGTAGTATACTAACTTAGGAAATAAAATAGTAACATGGCTTAAATCACCCAATCCACCATTTCCCAAACTCGGCTACTGCACGAATTGGTACAGTGTTTCAATTTAGACAAGTAGTACAGATTAGATTTACCTCGTTGCTGTAAGTATCAGCCAAGTTAAATCTTTTTAAAAATTAGTCATTGATCTATTAAAGCAATAGGTCATGGATGCCATCCCGATCGCTCCATTTCTAAACACAAAAGCAAAATTCAAATTTGCACCAGATTTAACAATCCATAAACCCAAACTATTTATTATCATCGATTTAAATATTCACGAAGTCACGGAGTAATAAAGTAGGAATTTCGAGCAAATAAAACGCGTATAACAATTTGTCGCCCATTTACATAAATCTAGCCTCAACTGGAACTGCCGGCACCGCGACAATATTGGCGCCAACAATGCTATGATCCTAAATTTTTATTACTCAATCAGAGAACAACGATCCCATCCTTATGTAAACAATAACAACAAAAAAAATGACGATTGAAGACGAAAAAACGCCACATCTAGTCGCATCTGAGCAACGAGGATGACCTGTCAGAGCCTCGCCCACGAAATTCCTCAGAAGACGCGAATGAACCGTGCAAGACCCACGCGTATAATTCCTAAGTCGGTTTTGACGCCAAGGAGTAGTACATATTTCCACACGGCGCTGCACCGGTACGAGGTGCTTCGGTAACTTTTGAATTAAAAACAATTTCAGTAGTACAAGTACCTGGTACCTTGCATACTGGATTCGCCTAAAAGGTATGCAGATGAAGATTCCGCCGGGACCTCGGCAAACGTAAGCCCAATGATTACCTGCCTGCCTGCTGGGGTATCCGCTCTGATTTGGCTCCGTTGTTTTCTACAAACACTTCTTGCTGAATGGATCTGTGATCGGAGATCTCGAGTGCTCAGCGGTGCCTGCTCCCCTCGAGAGGCTTGCTTTCTTTTCCCAGTGATGCTGCTTAAGAGCTAAGCAGTGATATCAACAGGTAGTTATGATTGCTTTAAGTATGCATTTTGGGTTTCTTTCTGACATCGACGACTCTTGATCCCAAAAAAAAACGGTGATTCGATGAAAATCTGATGATTGGGTGAGGTTTTTTCGCCGATACTTCGATGCGATGATGCAAATCTGTCGTAAATGTAGCGTGCCAGTGCCGACTCGCAGATACTACCTGTCCGTATCTGTTGGTGCCTGGGGTCAATAGAACTGTTGCTGGTGACATTCAATAGTTTTGAGCAAAATTCATTCTTCTTGGAGCTGCCATAGTAATTATAAATTCCCTCAAGAGACACGCTCGATCGCTCGAACAAAGCCGATTTGACCTATAGACGTGTTTCCCTCCGCGAAGAACAATTCCGTCGATATCGCTTTATACAAATCTAAATGGGATTGACATTCACCGTGAGGTCATCTCAGTATAGAAACGTCGTCGTCGCTGTAGACGGCGGCGGCACCCATCTTGTGTGCTATGAGAATTTTCCGAGTTGTATTGATTACGTTGCCAGATAAAAATTGTAACGATTTACAGTCCCCAAAGGGGAAGTATAGTAGTGACCTGCGCTACAGCAATTAATTGCGATTCCCATTCCTTACACCTGATGACTGGCATTTTGCTTTAGCCCGAAGATCTTGTCTCCAGCACCTTAGAGAGTTTTCACCTATTCACCAGCTTCACACCGTCTTCAACAAACTGCTTCACCAATTGACTGTAGATCAACAAATATGTATATTTTTTGCGTATGGAATCAGAAGAAAGATTGACAATCTTCAGCAGAAACTGTTCCCCACTCGGGGTTCCGGTGACATTTACGTTTACACAAAAAGAGCCAGGATTACTGCTGCAATTATGGGAGCACCATCGGAGCGAGATAAGCGCGCTTTGTTTACTCAGTTACCTCCAGGTGATGACAGCGAGACAAGTTCAAGAAACGCACCGGCATTGGGCTAATGTCATTTTGAGAGGAACTGATTCAGAATCGACTCCGAGCCACTCGGCTTGTTATTTATGTTGTTTGCATAAAAGCATCTGGTGGTCGCTGCTATTAGCCGTTTAAATAATTATGACAGGTTGCCATCGTTAACGAGCAGCATTTGTTCACGATTGCTACTGGACGATGGACTTCTTCTTGCTGGACTTCAAGTTGTAGGAAATTCTATTTACTTTTTGATTGCACGATGGCTTTTTGTGTTTATCTGTTTGATGGTTAAATATTTTGCTATTTTCTTTGCTGGTAAATATACATCACTTGGCTTATAACAGTTGATTTCCAATTAGGCGGAATATTGTCGTTAATATTGAGTTATTTGCAATCTGAAATTTCAGACATGTTTATAATTGTAGCGGCGTTTAGAGACATCACATTATTTAAAAATAAAATAATAGCCTTTGATTAATAAAAAAAATATATCGAGCCGTGCTTTCCAGTGGGCATCTAACTCCTCATACTTAAAAACAGATTTCATTTTTTCGATTTCATTTTCTTTTGTTGTGTGCTTCAGATGCATGTATCCATGTGCATTATTATTTTGTTGCATACAGCTGACTTTTGTTTTACTCCGTTAGGCGAAGTTCGATCGATTCGAAGTGATCATTGATATGTAGAAGTGATCATTAATCATCATTTATTCGTATCTCAATATTATTGAAAGGCAGTGAAGATCTCCTGTAAAGGGCTTCGAGAGGAGTAGGAAGTGGCTCAAAATTTACTACATCCTGGTAAGTTTCGGCTGATGTGTGATCAAGCTCTCTGCTCATGATCGCAGAAGAATTATCTTAACCAGTTTGACACAGTTTTTAATTTATCGGACGTTTTTAATAATATATTTCGAAGGAAAATAAGGCAGAGATGAAATAAAAACGGATTCACCATGGATCACAGATAAAACCTCCTACTCACTCAGAACCATCCCTTCAGTACGTTCCTCCTCCCGACAGGTCTAAACCATTTTTCCGGGGTTTTCCGATCCTTAAAAAACCTGCTGGTATAACAACAAATAAGACTTGAGATATCTTGGAGTTTGGCATCCTTAATACTCACCAAGCCATCTTATTCCGGGCTGCAGGGCCGGCTTGACTCCCATGTTTTAAATTTTAAATTCGGCTCCGACTGTGGCTCCAACTCCGACTCCTATATAATGAGAAATATTTAAATTTTTAACGGAAAACAAAGAAGAACTAATTTTATCGTGTAGCATATTCTTTGACCACGTTCGTCTTTCTTCATTCCGGGAATTAAGGCCTAACCAACATTAAGGCCTAACCAGGAAATACTAGCCTTTGCCGATGATATCACTAGCCTTGGAAGATCATTTAAAAGCATGAAGAAGACCTTCGTAGAATTCGAACAAACGGCAAAAATATCTGGTTGGAGATAAACGAACACAAAAAAGTACATGTGCACAAAAAAACCCGAAGTAGCAGGCAAAACAACGATAGATACCTACAATATCACAAGGTGTGGCAACACAAGGTGTGGATCCGGCAACAGTACGATATTTCCTGAAGGGTAGATCTTCGTGAAAACAGTTTCAATCAGAAGCTCCTCAACTTGGAACGTTTACATACGGGTGGAATCGTTTACATACAAAAGTCCTCCTTACCAACTCACCTCATCGCGGGGTTGGGGTGAATCTAAAATTTCAACGAGCAACCCCATTTTTTCACTGATTCTATTTCTCCAAAGAAACTTTGTACCCCCAAAAATCATCCAAAATCAAAATTTTATATATTTTTCAACTCTAGTGCAGTTTTATCAATGCGGTCCCCCAACTGAGTTCTTAAAACACCCAATGCTGCTTTACCTCTTTATTCGAATCATAACCGGTCTATTGAGTATGGCAAATAACACCCTCCTCGGTCACCAACACAATTGCATGAAATATGAAGCAATGGCGACAACAAAAAATAAAGCTTTGATGAGTAAAACTAAAGCTTATCTACGTTTTTTTGAATAGCTTTCGGATACGTAAGGCATATGTTGGAATTTCCCTATCGTGAGGTTTTGGAATTTGATTATAACACTCAGTACCCAAATTGTATATTGTTCGAAACTTCTCGATTTAAATCCTTGTCTATGATGAAGGTCACTCCAAAAACTTTAGTTGAGGCTCCACTAGAGAATGCTGTCTATCTATTCAGATCCATGATGTAGAGCGCCAACCATGCGTAACGAACTAACGTGCCATAATCTAATAGCAAAGTTCATTTATCGTTGCTGTTATCTTTCCGGTGGAATCTGTCCGTTCCGAGGCTCCTGTTGAGGTTCCGGGACAAGTAGCCTTTTGCAGGTTCTCACCCTGTTGCCCAACTAGTTGATCAGGTTTTCCACGCCGAGTACTCGAGGGTGTTGTTTTACCTTTCCCACAGAATTGCTTCTGCGTTCCGGGGCAACTTCGAGGACGTAGTAATCAGAACTTGGTGACATTCCTGTGGTGCTTCTTTTCTACTTTGATCCCTTAGCAGGCGGTCCGAGTGGGACGTCCCCGCAACGGATACCCTGCAGTCGGTGCCGCTATGTTGCTAAATTTCAGTGGTTGTGATCCAAAGCCCGGGCCACTATTGAACCATGAAACCGATATTCGACACTTCTGCCCCATATAGTTTAGTTAGTGGGTACCTTTTACACAGTGCATGAACTTCTTAATTCTGGGTATTTCGTACCACTAAGGATGTACTTCGCCTTTTCCGATCACTGCCGGAGGTTAAAACCTATTCCAAAACCTATTCCAAATTGTTGATGGTTCGAATCTCTAATAATATTTTGTGAATGATTTTGTCTGTGACTTTTGCTGTCTTTTGCTGGCTATTATGGCAGCACTTATAACCGAGAACATATTCTTTTGAATTTCCATGACGAGATGTTAGAAGAAAATAAATCTGAGTTAAATCACTTCATTGCTTGCGCAGAGTTACTGACTCTATACACGATTTATTCTATGGTCAAATGTTTCTAGACCTAGTTTAAACTTGCATTTATTGATACAGGTTCTGCGCCGATATTTGCATTAAAAGTGAACAAACGTTGCTTAATGTGTCACCGCTAAAGCTGCTGGCATAATCTGATTATTTCGTCGCAATACGAGTCCAGGATTCGATTTAATTCTAACAAAAGTAGGCATAATCAGATCGAATAAACTCGTCGTGGCTATTTTGAGGTCGTATGTTAAGTATCAAAAAGGAGATTATATCGACTTGAATCCAGCACACCACTAATGACCACCATCTTCTGAACTGGACAACAATGCTAATTCTGCACAAACTTCGTCCATCATGTTTCCACGTCCGAATCATTAGCCTTGCAATAAGCACTTCACCCATGATTACCCACCCGAAACCCTGGGAAATATCGCCATTCAGCATTCAATTACACAAAAGCCCCGAAACGTTAATTGTTGTTTTGTAAAATTCATTAAAATCAATCACAATAATCACAGCTTGCTCCCATTTCTACAAAATGTTTTCACCCATAGCATGAATGCCCACCAGAGATAATAGCAGGACAATTAAAGGCACGCAAGAGGTGATAGCAGTGCAACTTAGTATGCTAAATTTCCCGCAGACATGACTAATGGGCCAACAAAGTGTCGGAGGTAGATAAATTAATTAATCACGTAGAGAGTGGCTATATCTCACGCCCCACAGCCTCTTTTCGTGACAGTTGGAAGCAGACAGGCAGTTTCTCGTAAGGCCGTATATATTCGTCAGCGTGAAAGACAACCGATACTCGTAGCACCTAGAAAGCGATAAAGGGTAGATCGGGGAGAGCCTTTTTAGCGGCTAAATACCACGCACTTTATGCGATCGGGAGATCAGTGACGGCGCGACCCGGGCGGTTACCCGCCGCAGCAATTAAGGAGTACGAACGGTTGTTTATGCTCCAAATTCCTGACTCTGACCGCCTCCCCATGCAGACGGTATGTGTCTAGATCTGATTGATATATTTCCTAATGATTTACTGCTCAATTTGATTCGTCACGCTGTGCTGGCCTAGCTGGACTGGTCCTGGGAAATGAGTGATGTCCGTTCGGGCCGGCCTCGTGGAAAAAATCCTCACAGGCATAGCGTGTGCCAAGCGCATAATGTCAACAGTTTATTGGGTACCACCGCCGAATGGAAAATACGGGATTGCTCTATGCAAGCGGGCACCTATCAATGGATCCGCTCCATAGCCGTGGCGGATTACATCCGTGACGAGAATGTGCGGATCGGCATGGGCCGTGGGCTGAAAATCTGATGATATTTTGCATGCTGGGAGAATTATGTGCCAACGAAATGTGATCTTGTGAAGCATTTCATGACTTACGACTTATTATCCAACGATTACGAGGTTGCGCCAATGGTAGAACTGCGCAGAACGACATCCGAGAAGATCGATCTAGCGCGATCGCTGCGAGGATGGATACACTTCGGCCTGACATCTGGTGTCACAGAAGTCAACGCGGCCATTGTGTGGGAGACGATTGGTCTGGGTGGCCGTTTACTGTCCATAATTCCCAGGTACCACAGAGCTTAGAGAGTCATTATTCTACAATAATGGTCTCGACGACTTAATGACGTCGTTAATTGATTGTCGGAGGATTGATGGAGTGAAAGCCCGCTTTTGCGCACACGGTGATAGATTGACCGATTGTGGGCGTGTGTTTTCGCTAGATCTCAAATGACTGATTGGCTGCACCTGGTTGAGCAATTGCAGAATATTTTTGCGCAATGTTTATTAGCAAATTTATGACCGCAATTCTTTATGGGCTGTGTGTGATGTTTACAAACAGACAGACAGTCATGATCTGCGTTGCGCTTCATTAAACCGATCAAAAAATGTCGGCTCGTCAATTCGTTACCAGTTTGAAACAAAAAAAGTATCAGGGGAGCAAAAAAAGGAACAAACACTGCAACGGAATGCAATCAAGATAATTTGGACTCGCGTCTCCTTGTAAATAGCCCATAAACTCTCTGGACATGGCCCGGGCATTCAGCAGAAATCGTCCCAATTCGAATAATTGGAAATCTTTGTCGTTTGCTTGATCGGCATTTTTCACTTACCTCCAGCATGGAGGATGCCATTCGGTGGTCTGCTTTTTCAGTAGAAGGAACATTATTATTCTGGCACTTTCTTCGCTGGTGGTTTGTTAAGCGCATTTCTGTTGTGTGTTATTTATGACTGGATTTATTTTTATTAAAAGGGACTTTAAACATTCTTCTTTGTAACAATCGGTGATTGAAGTGGGCCCTTTTTTGAATTGGAGAAATATTCCTTTTTGCTGATGAATGTATACCAGATAAGTGTCAATTAGATGTATGAAGAGGAGACAGTTAATTTGCTGGATGTTTATATTTGAAACACTTATTTTTAAGTGATATTTATTGAGGTATACAATGTACGATCGTTTATATTCAGCATCCCTAAATACATTGAAGCGATAGTCAATTACTTTCATTTAATACGTCTTAGCTCAACTACACTACGCAACTAAGATGAACCCGAACTCCGCTCTCGTCTGGTCCCAAGTCCAGGGTGTAAAAGGAGGAGTGTGGTCAAATTGCCGAATCGACTGAAAAAACTAGGCAAGAAACCGACAGCAGCATATCCGTCGCAGAGACGTCCCGCTCGCACCGCCAGCTAACGGATTAAAGAAGAAGAAGAAGATGAACTCGGCGTCTTAGCAGCTTTTCGTTCTTTAATACACTACTGTGGCTTTCGATGTCGACGGCCTAAGGGTTAAAGGCTACCGGCTGCCAAATCCAGGGGTTGCTGTTTCGATTTCACGCAACAGCATAGTCCTTTGTTTTCCAACTTCATCCCTTAGCTTGGCGTCACAGCCTTCGTCGACCGAATAATGAGATTCACCTGTTTCAGGAGATATAACACTCCAAAGAAGCTGTCTTCCGCAAACCCCAAAGGTTAAATATCTGACTTATCTGGCTGATATTGAGAATATCGATATGGTGAATTCGAAGCCCCGTTGCAAAAATTTTTGTTTTAACTTTTGTTACATTCCTTTCCTTCCTTAGAATCCAGCGTACTACTCGCACCATGACGAGAAGGACTTACGACATAAAGTTCCGGTACTACAAAGGCTGACTCCTGGTTTAGACTTTCACAAAATAAGAATTTTCCACAAAAATTCCGTACCCTCTCTTCGTATATCGCCTGAAAGCACAAGAATTGAGGAAGACACTTCCTGTTTAAGCGCCAAATTCAGCGTTATTTTGAAGAGCTGCAAGGGAACTGGCGAAGTATAACATCGTTTTGGCGTCGTTGGCATTTTTTTTTTTTTTTTCATTTTCCTCCTTAATATCTTTTTAGTATCTTTAGTAGAGTTTGATTCAGGTAACAGTTGAAACAGAAAGTACCATGTCAAGGCGCCTGCAGTAGGGACCGGATTTGGACTCTGATGCCCTAGTGTAATACTATCGGCAAACGATTCTGGAAGACGAAGACTTCCAGGACTTGCACAACCCACCCTCACAGACAAAACTTTTCACATCAAGACAAATATTTAGGAGCGACACTAAATGTCAAGCTCAACTGGAATAATCCGTACTTCCATGGTGGCATCGCTGAAATCTCTGTTCAATCTGGAACCATTCCACTTAAGGTAGAGAAATTCGTCAAAAACGCGGCGCTGTGGCAAAATGCAAATGACATAATCACATGGATACTCCGATGACCAGCACACACAGAGGGGGTTTTGGCCTCCCATCTCATTACTGAGGCCGTCCGCACATCCACCGCGGCATTGCCGATGACTCTGCTCAAACTGCAACCATTCCACTTTGAGTAAGAGAATAACTGCGGCGCTTTGGCTGAAAGCGAATGACCACCATTCAACATTTTAGAAGAGATTGCAGGAACGGAATTAAACTGCAAACCCTTTCAGATCTCAAAATTGGAGCCACTTTCAGTGCACATTCAAGATAGGCTTGGACATGTTCTAAAGTACTGCAATACTAGACACATTACAGATGTAAGCGCCGGAATCTGGTATGAGATTCCCACATTCAGTAGAACGCTTAGCCCAGACACCCAAGCAAACGAATCTTTGTCTTCTGTAATAGTCAGGCAGCAGTCAGAGCAATAAGGTCCAATAAGATCAAGTCTAAATTGATTCTGAGCTGGCAACGTGCCTTTGGCGAGCTGGGCTCTCACAATCAAGTTACCCTTGTTTGGGTCCCGATTCAGCGGGCCTTCAACAGCAAGGCTTATAGCCTGGCTAAACAGGGCTCTGACATCGCTTTCATAGGTCCGGAACCGGCCATTGACCAACTCTAAGCGATTCCTTTCTGTGCCGCCTCTTACCGCGACCATGGAATTATTGGGGCGTAGTAGGATACAAGCACACTTGTGGGCTAGTTTATCAGACACTGCGGGCCAAACTACCACTTATGGAGGATAGGAAGAGCGGAGGATCTCATCTGTAGGCTTTGCCTTGAGGAGCATGATTCTGCCCTTCATGTTCATGTTTCGATCCCGCTCGGACCCGTCTCCGATTTACGATGCTGTCGGTGTCGCTGGGTCTCGAACTCCATTCACGATTCGTTTCCATTCTTGAAGATTTTTGACGACGTCTCGAGCCTCGATAACTGATAATAGTTAATTCTTTAAGTCGCCCTTGATGTGAATTCTCCAATCTCCCAGACGGTCTCGATAGAAAATTTTACGTGGCAAGCGGTTTTTATCCATTCGGCAAACATGTTCAAATCACCGTAGTCGACGTTTTTGTATTTATTCTTCGACCAGCATCTGTTGTTCACATCTTTGTCTTACTATTTCGTTTCGAAGACGATCGCGATCGATTCCTACAGCAATAAAGAATTAAATATAAATAGGAGAATTTAAAAATGCTCCTATAAGTATGCAAACAAATAATAACCGGTGCACAGGGACGCTACGTCGTTAATAAATTAAATGACGATTCTATGTAGATAATGCAATTTTTCCGAAAGTGATTAGTGTGTTTTTTGTTTGTTTGTGCATTGTTGTATTAAGTCTTTGAATGTCGCAAATTCTATAAACTGGGATGGATGTGGATTTGAATAAAACTAAGAAGACAGAAATGATTTAAATGTCACAACTTGTTTACTTATCGTTTTGTGGATATACCTTTCGATAAAATGAGAAGATTTGCAATTGCACAAGTAATGACGATCATTTTGAACCAAAATTAAAGTCACTTTATCTAAAAGCTATAAGTGTAATTGCATGTTTACCAGCACATCCCCATTTGATTTTCCATATATATATATATTCCTTTCTGAAACAGGAAATTTTTCTTATAATATTTAGCAAACATATAACAAGAAGACGAATTATGTTTCACCATCGGCATGATGAAACACTAATTGAAAGTAATCAGGTGTGTTAATTTAAAACCAGAAATACGTACAAACGATGCCGTACACACTCTTGTAGGTATATCAGAAATCAGAGAGACTCGATCATTGGCGTTAAATTTCCAACTCGTAAAATATTCCAAAGTGTAAACGAGGCGCCATGATTAATCATAGAAACTAGTCAAGACTTGGTTAATTAGTATCTCGTTGATTAAAATGACAACTACATTTAACACAGGCGATTATCTTCAATCTTTCTTTTTAATTCTTGTTACCCGAGTTAAAGATTGTGTGTGTGTTGGCTGAGCGAGACCCATTTTATGCTGAGCGAAAAGGGAAAATGCATTTTATGTTATACCTATATGATTGTTGTTAGATTGTTCCTCAATCGTTGGTGTTGTTTTGTTGTTGTTGGTGTTGTTGCATTTACCGCTCTCAAGTTGGACGACTCTGGGCTGGAATGCTTCTTGCACACGCGGTCTTGATCATTAAAACACCATTAAAGGGAAAATTATTCACCGCGAAATACCTTTTTAGTCACTTGGGCGTCAGGTGCGGGTTTTTCATTTACCATTTCGCTCGCTGTGCTGTGGCATGTGTACCCCGTTCAATGCTAAGCACGGGAGACATACTGGTTACTTGGGGCTTGACTGGGACTGATAGGATTGTTGAAAAAGCACAGACGAGTAACGAGTACCTGCGATGGTAAAGATTCAAGTTAAACATTTAACTGCATAAACGCAGCGCGCATCTAGCACCATCTTTCCACCTCTGGTGCATCGTTTATGATGCAGGAAAATTGCACCTACTTAGGAGTTTGCCTTGCCGTTTGGGATGCACTCATTTGAAGTCGAGGGGTGTGCTACCAGTTAATAAAGTTAGCATGACTAAGAAAGGAAGACAGACCCATGGGGATTCGAATGCATCTTTGGGATTTATTTAAGTCTAAGATCCTTAATAGGAGAATGATTGCTAAATTTTATAGTCTCCTCCTCCCATCTGGTATGCACATGCGCGGGCAGCAACATCCATTTACACCTGGATGTTTTTCTTTATCAAATTTTGCGTACTCTGAAGTGTTGCGATTAGTATCACAAAGAAAATTTGCAATTTCCTTTCCGCTAGTGCTCAATAGTCTGCAATTAGGAATGATAAAAAGGTGAAGCTGGTAATTTCAGGCTTCAGGTTATCCAACTATTGATTCTCGTCTGAAAAAGCGCTCTAAGCCTCCAAGATCTCAACCAGTTCCTCCCGAGAGTTCTCTTCGCTGTCTAATAGACACTTCCTAGCAAAATCATAGATTTTCAGTCTCAATCTCATAGACAAGAGGGGACAATTTATTAGCGCCCCATAGCAGCACAGAGCCTTTAGTCTTATACCGGCTTGGCACAAGGCTATGATTAAAACATTTTCCTCACGATAATGGCACGTACATATATACATACAAACATATATGCCCCAGCAACGTCGTCGTTGTCGTACCACCGGCAAGCTTACATATCGGCAATTTTTAAGGTATATAACTCGACATAGTATGCCCAGCAGATACCTGATTTCTATAAAACTCATAAATTGTTGCCTTTAGCGCACACAGGGTATAGTATAGAAGTGTTCGGGCTGAATGTAGATTTACTTCGTGGTGGCCTCTCACATTAACCAGATTATGTTAATGCTTAACATTCACGTTTCGGTCGTGGGTGGACATTGTCCCAGTGGGGATTCATTAGATATCGCTTATCTTGAACACTACTGGATATATATGCAAGTGGTTCAATTTGAGTGATGAAGAGGATAGTCGTGATTACCTTGAATTGTAAATTGTTGCAAATTTGCGAATATTAAAAGTAAATATTTGTTGGTCGGGCAATTTTGTTGTTTAGTATACAAATTGTTACAAATTTACACTTTTGTTGTGAACTAGAAGGAAATGAGGCATTTTACCAGAAGGTGTTAATATTGATTTTATAGAAATTATTTATGGTATGGGATAAATGCTGTGGTTTTGAATGAATCGAGTTATATGGCGTCTTTTAAAAGCTTAGATGATGACCAACAACACAAGCCAATTCTTTACTGCAAGCATGCCATACCAGCCTTAAGATCATAGAGTTTTGTAGGTTGTCGCTCACTACGTTTTATCCTACTCAATGGGAAACTAGGCTCTACTCTCCTACATTCATATGTTTATATGGTAAAACGAAACAACAAATTCTGTAAAGATCAATAGAGTGCTACATTAGACTTTCTATACTAATCTAAGTAGTAAAGCCATCGACTTTTAATAAATAATATATTTGGTCATGCGTTATACGTCATGCGTCGCTGTAAGAGTAAGGCCAGTGAGAAGTGGGTTACTGGCCGACCACCCAAGTTAGTCTAACCGAAAATGGAAATTCAATTCGCTGAGTGGAATGTACGAACAGGACATCACGTCGGTCAAAAGTAAATCATAGCAATGGAATTGTTGAAATACAAAACACCAGTTGCTGCGCTATCGGAACTACGACTTACCCGATCCGGAACATTGACAATCGTCCCGCCAGCAATTGAAGAAACGATGACAATTTACTATTCCGGTGGTGAGAGACGAGAGGCCGACGTCGGCTTTATGGACGATCGACAGGCTACCAGCAGCATTATCGCATTCAAACCGATATCCGAACGTTTGGCGGTTATAACAATCGGGGGAACGATCAAGACCCATATCATATCCGAGACCAGCACGGACGCGAAGAAGGACGATTTTTACGATCAGCTTCAACATACACTGGATGTGATACCTCGAACTGAAAATAAAACTCGCGGGGGACTTCAATGCACATTAAGGAGCAGATCGAACCGGATGGGAAGGAACGATGGGCAAATTTGGACACGGAATAATGAACGACAACTGCTTACGCCTACTTGCATTCGCAACGTCAAACAGCATGATCGTTGGCAACAACATTTTCCACTTATCAACTCAAACACCAACTCACCTAGTGAAATCCCTTCGGCAAAGACTCGGCGGTGTTAGACTGCATTTTGATCAGTGCGAGATTCCGATCTTCGCTCAAAGATGTACGTGCAATGCGTGAGCTCGATTGCTGATCGGACCATTATCTTGTTCGGGAGAAATTACAGATGTGATTACAAAAAGTGAATAAAACAGAGCCACCACCAGCCCAGAAGAATTTGGCGTGCCTTCGGGACCCGGCCATCGGGCGAGAGTTTTAAATTGCACTATCCAACAAATTCACGGCGGACGATATCGATGTAGAAGAAAGGCAATTGTCGGAGTCTATTGTGGAGTATGGAATAGAGTTCGTAACCGGATGCAGCCACGGATGTCGGATAGCTGTCTGGACCTCGTCGATCAGCAGAAGCGAATGAAACACGTCGACTCTGTGCAATACCGGCGATTGAACAAAGAAGCTCGACAGTACCGTACGCTGTACCAGACAATCCGGCGGTTAGGCAGCAAAACGACATCAACAAACGACAACATCAAAAAATCGGATGGAACTTTCATGATTTCTACCCATGAGCGCCTGCAGCGGTGGAGAGAATTCTTCCTCCAACTGTATGATCCGCTGCAAGGTCCAGCACCAGAACTGCCGATTATCGAACAGCCAGTTTCTCGATACCGAATCGACAATTATCGAGGTGAAGACGGCAATAAATTAAAAATTGGAAAAGCGCTGGGAATAAACCAAGTAACCGCCGAGACGATCAAAGAAGAAGGGGATGTCTTATCACAACGACTCCATGTCCTCTTAACGCACATATGGCCTTCGGATTGTGTCCCTTGGGCGTGGAGGAAAGCGATCGTTGTCCCAATTTTGAAAAAATACGACAGTCGGGAATGCAAGAACTATCGCGGTATTAGCCCCCTTTCGATCGTCGGCAAAGTATTTACGAAATCATACAATCGAGGCTACTGAAACAACGGGAGCAAACGAGCTGGACAGAACAAGCTGGATTTAGACCACATCGAGGATGTATTGATCAAATATTCGCTCTCCGTCAACTAATGGAAGAAAAAATTCGTTGCAGCAAACGAACTGATGTCGTTTTCATTGATTTCAAATCCGCTTTCGATTGCATCGATTGGAACAGCTTATGGAGAGCATTGGAAATGTGTCCGGTTCGGCCATTGAAAATCATCCAACTTCTCCAAGCGTCGTACGATGACTCGACTACCAGCGTTCGTAGTCGAAGCTATTTATCCGAGTAGTTCCGGTTTCAAACGGGTGTCCGACAGCCAGACGTCGTTTCGCCACTTATCCTCAACGTCGGGATCGACGCGATTATACGTGAAGCATTCAATGGACGACTCGGAGTTCGATACAACGACAACAACTTCGTAACCGACTTAATGTTCGCCCACGATAGCGTCGTCTTCATCGACACGGATGCCGAAGCAACGGATATCTTAAACGACATTTCTCGCATCACCCAGTCATACGGGTTAAAAATCAATGCGGAAAAGACCAAAGTTGTCACCACGGACGGATCGAGGGCCAGTGTCCACCTCGATGGAGCCCAAATCGAACAAGTTCCGATGTTCAATTCGTACAGATTGGATGGACAGATTGGATGGGCATAGAAGCTGAACGTTGAGCTAACCTTGTGACACTATGTTGTAAGGTAGTCATGCGCAGAGAGTGAGAGAAAGCTCAGGTGAGAGTTCTATATAAACTACCGGTGAGAGTCTGATAGTTGCATTGTACTTTGCACAACCCAAAAGGAAACAATTAATATTAGGGATATATCTATAAATTAATGAACGAAATTTTTACAAGAACAACACCAATAACTGAATTGTTCGAATGAGCTACAATATCCCTTGGAGCAATGTATATATGTACATGATCTATCACCAAATATAGGATGTGACCATAAACAAACCAAAGACAATAAACTTCCTTAACTACCAGTTACCCATTGCGAAAAAATTTCTTGCATCGACTGATGTGCTCACAAGATATGATCACGAAATGTATGACCGTTCTTAATCCATTTATTTGCAAGACTAGACCAAACTTCAAAACACACGATCAATTTGCTTCATTTGTGTTAAACAAGAGTAGTTCCATCCAAGGAGCAGTAGTCAAATCCTCTTTTCGCATGAAATGTTCCATAATTCTTCTAAACCTGAACTTCTACTAAGTTATAAATTCAGAAAACGCAATCTTGATCACCTTTAATGAACCGATATTTACCCAGTTCTCCAGCAGTCATAAAGCACCAATTGGTTTTCTCCCATAGGAAATTTTACGCGTACTACAGACGTTACGTAAGAAATGTAAAAGAATGCGCGAATGTACTCTAATGAAAAACAAGTCTGAAGACTAGTACGACAGGCCAAAATTGTTCCAGCTCGATTGCGATCACGATTATGATGATCGCACACTCATGTAATGGGCTACCTATGATGTGACTGAAGAGGCGCAATGATGCTCGAAAAGCTTCTGAAACATGAAATAACGACATGGAATGTCTAACTGGGCAAATGACGATACTTCGGTGATCATGATCGTTGCGTAAGGATCTTAAACTGAATTTTATACAGATGTGATCGCAAATAATCACCCAATGCGAGCAGCAAGAAATCGCTAAGGGGACAGAATGGGGTCATAAATGTGGTCGGTCGGTCCGTAGTTGCAAGCAACTTGACTTGAAATCTGTTTTTTATGCGCGACACATAAAGCGACAAAATAATTGCATCTAGACTGCACACCAAGTGCATCATCATAAGACATCTTCGGAACCGATCGAGACAAATTCGTGTTTTGCAACTGAATTGCATCGAGTGCCACTTAAATCTGCATTGATCATGGCGGCGGCGTGGTGCATTGTTGGATTCCACATTAGAGCTGTTGCGGAGGTTTCTTCAAAGTCGGCATGGCATATGGGCAAGTGATGAAATCCTGATCCATTAAAGCTGGAACATCAGCATGTTACGAAATCTAGGTTAGAAACCGCAGGAGTACTAGTACAGAGTAGAGTCATTACGACAGTGCTTCCTTGTCCCCCCAATAGAACACAAGAAAATAAATGCCCGAAGCGGATACTTCATTAGTGGCTGAGTAGCAATTAGGAGCACCTTCCGCGAACTTGTAACAATTACGGGGTCACCGGTATTTTAAATGTGTTTGGAAATATTTTTATGGCGCCAGTTACACTTGCTCTTCTGCGCAGTCGTACCTTATTTTAATTAATTTCACGGTGAATTGTCATAAATTTTTGGTACATGAAAGATACTCGTCTAATTAGCCTCAAAACAAGAGCTGCTGTCGTCGGTCTGCGGGGCTCTCTGGGTATATCTCTGGTTAAGGCAAAGACGCAGAGAAAGGCGAGGAGCTACGTCTGTCTGTCCGTTTTAAGTCCGTGATCGGTTCATTATTTTTCAAGATCGCATGCTCCAATTTAATTGACTTCACGGCATCTCGTGTCCAGCCATGTAAGAGGCACCGAAAATTTTACTTCGAGCAACTCTCGATGGGGCCGAGGCACACCACCTTGGGGGCTCAGATGTCGTCTGTTGTGGCATTGAAGTCAGGTTCAGGTTTTGGGATTTTGGCGGTTGTTTAAGCCAGCGATCCCTCCGCTCGGTCCCCCGACCCCTTAAGCCCTTGCTGCTGCTGAAATTGCGGATCTCGTTATCGATTTAGTGTACGTATAGCGCTTCAAGAGAGATATATTTGCTTGGCTTCTGCCATGAATCATTGGGCACTGTACAGAAGAGAGGAGACTCCTTGGCGGAAATTGAAACCAGGAGCTGCTGTTCATTTACTTTCTGCCAATTATAATGCCATGAAAATTCACTTTTGGGTCCAATTTAATCACGACGATTTTATTTTTGGTTCCTTTTGTCCAGTTTCCTTTGTCTTTCTCTCGAAAAAGGTGATGGTATCTCTTACCTGTTCCGTTAATCCCAAGAATAAGATTTTGGACTTTGTTTGAGTTCAGTTCTTTATTATTATTATTTTTTGTTTTCATCAGTTTTTCGGGGCTTGTTGTTATGAAACTGTTATTTCAGTTAATAAAAGCCTGTTAGTTCTAGCGTCTTTTCTTAGATGGCTGCCGCAGTTGGGGGCTTTTGTGTATGATTCATAGGACGGGGGAGCCTTTGTTTTGTAAATTTAACATGAAAAATGACCTTTAGACAAAAATTTTTATTTTTCATAATTCTTTTCATTCTTTTTTAATATCAACCAAGGTTAGGACTGCGATTTTCGAATCATAATTAAATTTGTCTAAGAAGTTTCGTTTTTTGTTATATCTAAAAATAAGCAACCTAGAAAACCGACCGATGTCTTCCTTTATGGATTTTATGATTATAATTAATAAAAATCCAGGTAAGCTCCAGATAAATAAAAGTTTGTATACTTTTTTAAATATAAATCATTAGTCATGATGAAGAATAAAAAATTGTATTTATTACTAGAGTTTTTGGGAAGATGGTTTTTGCTTTTGTTGTTTTCGTTTTTAGCATTTTGAATAATTTTCGAAACTAAAATCCTGATTCGAACCATAGACTGTTTATTTTGTTGCCTTTCAAATGAATCACTCTAATGAAGTTGTTTCCTATAAACACAAAAAATTTCTAGCATTTTTTACAATTAAGCTAGTTTTGCCTGCATATGAAAAATTACCATAGAATATGGTTTGATTTATGATTTTGCAATTAATTTTAATACCCGGGCGAATCGCGCAAGTTTAAGCAAATTTTGGTGAACTGAACTTTAAAATAACCTCAGTTCGGATACAATATCCACGAATTCAAATGAGAATAAAACAAACCTCAGTTCGCCGGACTGGGCTCAAACATATGAAAACCTTAAAAGCTCGCTCAAAAGGAGTAATAAACTGAAATAATGAAAAGGCAACGAACTGCTCTTTCTGGTTGCAAATTATATCCACAGAAGTGAAGATAATTTCACTTTAGAGTCGATCACCGAATAAATACTGGTACAGAATATATGAAGTTTGACGAAATAGTACAAACTTTAATTGTAAAAATACGATAAACAACACCCTTCAACTCTCTAGGATACCATAACTGAGGTCCGTAGTTCGAATTCACTCCGCAGTCTTCTGGTCCTCGCCTTTTAATTGTTCCGTCTTCGCTTCTTTCGTGTCTTTTTTCCTACCATCACCTGTAAGCTGACCAGCACAGTTACAGTTTTATGGCAGATCAGCGCTCTCGGAGCGCGCTGTATTATATCACATAGCTTCGTTCGCTTTATTATCTCACATAGCTTGATCGAGGCGTATATTATACATTGTGATCCACAGGATAGGCCCCAGGTAGTGATGATATAGTCCTGGTCTTGGTCTTGCAAGCACACCTAAGTCTTGATCTTGTTCTGGGGCTTGCTAAATGTGCAAGACCAAGACAAGACTGTAATACCAAGACCATTTTTGATCATCACTAGAGCCAGGACACCACATGTTGTTCTGTACACCGCCGGCTCCTCCTGCGACTCAACATGAACTGACCTATCTTCTTTTCTTTTCATTAAAGATTGTTACCAAATAGCAGTTTGGGAGAAGGGGATATTCGTCTGACCTAGGCTCAACACGATCCGTCGGCACTGGTTCTCTCTACTATCTTTCCGACTAGAGCTTGTTGTCCGACATTGCACTGAATTACGCAAACGTCGACAGTACAAAAGGGAATTACCTCTTCAAGGAAGTGGCTCAATGAGCTTATGGAGGGAGGGAGGTGCTACCGATGAGTTTGATAACACAGTTTTGCACGTCAAAGTGGTTTTCATTCCATCAAAAATCCTCAATTAATATTAAACCTATAATGCGATGTGATATGAATTAAATAGCTGTCACTTCCACACCGTTTACTAAAAGAGGGTTCGGGTTTTGGAGGAGGGCGCCGTGGGCGGCATCAGGACCATTGGAAAATGCTTGAGATCGTTCAGAACAACCTTCAACACTCCAAAATAGCCACAAACAATTGCCTTATTACAAGAGCCCTGAGTACGAGGAAGGGCTCTGGAGCCGCCAATGCAACACCACCGTTCGGATTAAGGTAAGCTAAGATCCTGTCTTTTGGTTTAAAGAACCATCAAAGCCTTCCTCTTCCCGAACTTCAGCCCAACGGACCTAACGATAGTTAGATTAGAGTTTGGAGGGGGAGGGTATACCGCCAAAAACCGGCAAGAATGGAAACGAATCGCGAATAGAGTTCTAGACCCAGCTGCACCGACAGCAGCGTATCCGTTGCGGGGACGTCCCGCTCGGACCGCCAGCTAACGGATTAAAGAAGAAGAAGAGGAAGCTTAGTACGGGGAGGGGGAATAGGTTAAGGGCTATAAAGTTACGGGGTGGTATTGAAGAAGGTGGTGATGAACCCTGCGTTTAAACTTTTGGATGTTGTAGGAGCTCGGAAATACTGACTGCGAGAGATTATTCCACAGTCGAGTTGGAGTCGAGTCATCAATTAATTTGGACCTTATCTAACCATGTCAAGGTGGTTATTGGAGCGAGGGAGTTATATTCGAGGGAGTTATATTCGAGAAGAGACTAGAAGGGAGAATAGAAGGCGCCTTTTATAACACACACATTGTGAATCCATTGAAGATGCTCTCTTGGCCCTAATTGTAAAAGTAAAGCTTATCCAATGGCTGCCGGCTACTTTGAGCTACAGAATAGTGGCTTTGGTAACCTAAATGGTTTGAATAATCTGTAAAATACCATACGTCCATTACGATTCGTAAGGTTTGCTAGTATGATGGCCAGCGTTGAGCAAGACCAGCCTTACCATGTCACAAAAACACCTTACACCTCTAACCTAACCTTAGACCGGAAGCGAAGTTTGAATACCATTACCGCTTACATGAATAGATAAACAAATTCATTCAATATTATTATTCAACTCTTGATGCCTGATATATCTATAATATAAAAATGAATCGCTAAATGTGTTGCTAAGCGCAAAACTCGAGAACGGCTGGACCTATTGGACTAATTTTTTTTTCGAATATTCGTTGAACCACGAGGATGGTTCTTACGGAGAGAAAAATTTAAAAAATTGCCTGAAAAAACAAAAAAAACACTCCTCTATATTCCCATACAAAAGATTCGTAATAATACTTTAAAGTGAATTTGTACTTTAATAGCATACCATAAGATTTAAATGTTAGTGGAGGGGTTCCGTGAAAGCAAAACAATTGAGTGACATTAGTATCGTATAGATATTAATGGTAATATTTGTCAATATTTATACGATGGTAACATTGAATCATTGTTTTGTGTGTAATCGATGTTTTGGCGGGGTACCACTTTCTTCACAACCCCCTCGACATGGGTATCAAATGAAAAGCTATGATAAGTAGAATACAATAAGCAATGTAGTATACAAAATATACCTTTAGATCCATGGCGGCCATCTTAAGAGGCCGGATTACCACTTCCTTCACAACCCCTCATTATGGGTATCAAATGAAAGAGTATGATAAGTAGAACGCAATAAGCAATGTGGTGTACTCAATATACGTTAGATCCATGGCGGCCTCTCAAGAGGCCGGATTACCACTTTCTTCACAACCACCTCGACATGGGTATCAAATGAAAGGGTATGATAATAGAATACAATAAACAATAAAGTAAACTCAGTCCATGGCGAACATCTCAAGAGGGCGGATTACCACTTTTTTTATATCCCACTCGACATAGGTATCAAATGAAAGGGTATGAGAAGTAGAATACAATAAGCAATGTATTATACAAAATATACCTTTAGATCCATGGCGGCCGTCTGAAGAGGCTGGGCTACCACTTCCTTCACACCCGCTCAACATGGGTATCAAATGAAAGGGTATGATAACTAGAATACAGTAAGCAATGTAGTATACAAAATATACCTTTAGATCCATCGCGGCCATCTCAAGAGGCCGGATTACCACTTCCTTCACAACCCCGCTCAACATGGGTATCAAATGAAAGGGTATGGTAACTAGAATACAGTAAGCAATGTAGTATACAAAATATACCTTTAGATCCATGGCGGCCATCTCAAGAGGCCGGATTACCACTTCCTTCACAACCCCCTCAACATGGGTATCAAATGAAAGGGTATGATAAGTAGAACGCAATAAGCAATGTGGTATACTCAATATACGTTAGATCCATGGCGGCCTCTCAAGAGGCCGTATTACCACTTTCTTCACAACCACCTCGACATGGGTATCAAATGAAAGGGTATGATAATAGAATACAATAAACAATAAAGTAAACTCAGTCCATGGCGGCCTTCTCAAGAGGGCGGATTACCACTTTTTGATATCCCACTCGACATAGGTATCAAATGAAAGGGTATGATAAGTAGAATACAATAAGCAATGAACCGCAATATACCGATCCATGGCTACCGTCGCAAGACCCATGTTCTTTGAGACACTTCATCTGTGTAAAATTGATATCTCGAAAAATACTAAGTCAGTGGGTGGTTTTATTGTTTACTATTGGCTTATGGGTGCAGCGAGGCGTACCGGGTCCCAGCTAGTTTGGAAATAATTTTATGAACAAATTTAATCTTAAAATTAAAAAATAGAGCCTTCGCCAACACAATTCCACACGACTTTGTTACAGTTTGTCCTAAAAAGTGTAATCCATAAGCCATTACCACTATTTCATATTTCAATTCAACCATTTATGCTTAATGTATAAATAATCTTTAAGGAGTTAAAGTGACCATAAAAAGCAAATTTAACATTACGTAAATTGCGATAAGGCTGCAACAATGCTGCGGCAGCATGTAAACATGATTTTAAGACCCTCTACCTACTAAAAGCCGTCTAATGCACAAATTCAAATAAAATACAGATTTTAGCACAATCGCCATAAAACTTTATCAATCATAACCCTCCACTAATTCGTACTTTCTATTGCATTACAGATAAAATTCACGATAAAAGTTCATTGATGCAAGCGGCACAAAGCTGGTAAGTAGCGTTTTATGTGATAATTTACAGGTAAAAATGGCGTTCCTCAAATACAAGCTTAATAATCCTCAAAACGATACTAAATCGAAAATAAAAACAAGCTATAAACAAATTTAGTATTCAGAAATTGGCACAAATGCCAGATATGAAAATGACGATTGGAAAACACTCTGCCAGCATTTTCTTGGTTTCTTTGAGCCGGTGGCTGGCATCGAGCCATCTTTGTCTCTCGATGGATGATAAATGCATGGCATTCAGATTCACCGGAGCGCGTACCAGTCACCTATCAAAGATGGAATTCCATTCAAGAAAATCATAAATGCCCCGATGAGAGGCCATTTGATGTTCGGTGTGTCCATAAACTCACCTGACGCATAAATATGGGCATTGGACCACTAGGAAGAATGCAGCTAGCACCCTGGCTGGTGGCTGCTCAGCTAGATGCCGCAGAACTAATCCGCCACCTGCATATCAATGGATAGAAACATAAAAATTGTGTGCATAGTTTTTTTTTTTCTTCTTGGATGCATTCATGATGCATTCTGAAGCAGCCGCGGACAGATGCAGAAAGACGGGCCGCGAAGAAGGTGGAATCTAGGCTTCAAAAAGATTCTTGACATTTTTCGTGCTGTTCAAATTCGTCGGATTGGACCCGAGGGAAGATTGTTAAATTGGAAAAATCCGGCCGGCGCGGCGTCCACACACCAGATCTAGCGAGCCTCTTTTAGCTGGGAACATGCTGGGCGCAAGGTGGCTCTACTGGAACAGTAAATCATGTCCACTGTCATGTGCTAGCTTTCCAGCTCAATGGATTTACACGGGAACTAGTCTTGGCTGCCGAGTTCAAAGGTTCCTGTTCGGGAACGTGGAAATGTAGATTGCTTTTGATTACTGCTTTCAATATGCATTCAGCTTCAGGTTTTTTGTCCCGGGGGCCAACCTAACGTGCTCTACTATTCACAGTTTTTATAGATTCCATTTATGAAAATTTATTGTGAATAAATCAATCGAAGAATGTGAGGCAATTTTTCAACACTATACCTCGACAATTGGGAGGATTAAACGGCTGGAGTTTGGGGGCCTATAAAAAAAGAAGAAGAGATTGAAAACGATTAAGGGTAATGAGATTGTGACGGCTTATGCCTTTTGTAAGTGAGTTAACACTTCGTTTTGATTTATGTTTACAACTTTACATGTGCTTAAGGAAGTTTTATCGGTAAATCAATCGGTTTTGTTGAGTCGTTTCAATAATGCTCATAGGTATGCGGTTTTAATATACCTACTATAAGACAGTAACGAGTTTGAAAGTTACATTTTAATATGTTATAGTTCTGACTGAATTATTTTTATGTTAGACATTGTCAGGGAAAGTGGTATTTACTTCATGCTTTAGTTTTTGAATTCCTCGACATCGGAAAAAGGCGTAAATTTGAAACATATTCCACTCAAAGTTTCTGCGCTATCATACTTTACATATTTAATCCTGCGATACTGCGTACAGCCCTACTAGTGTATAACATCACACTGTCATCAATTCTTATTTTGTATTATGGCTGACACGGTCCTGACGAGCTTACATCCCCTATTCTGTTACTTGTCCGTTCCTTTCTTTCGTTCTTTAGTATTCTTTGGTACTCTAATGTCGTATTTACCCCCCTATTCTAAATGTTGGTCCGCCATAAATATATCACAAAATTTTGTGATTCGTGCTTGTTAGGTTATCACTATTTTTGTGACAACATTTTGTGACTCGAGCTTGTCATTGTTAGTTTATGCCTATTCTTGTGAGTACTAGTTATTGTGGTATTCTAAGCACTACAGTCACAAGAAAAATCACAAAGAATCCACTTCTCATTTGTAATCTTGTAATGAGTTTAGGCAACAAGGTAGCCACGGTACGCTAGAAATAATTGAAGCAGTGAGGCAGTGTATGTGAACGAACGTCCGAGCACCACTCATCGATTTTGTCGAGTCTGTAAGAAAGTTAGGCAAAATACTCTTGTGATCTGCTCTTTATAGAGTCATAATTTTGAAAATTATTGTGACTGCATCCAGTTATCAAAATTGTGACGGCTAAATTATACCCGGCACCATAAAATAAGGGAAACTCAAAATTGCAAGTTAGATGCCAGTGAGAGTCTGAAGACCCAAACCCGCCAAACCGATCAACATCACTCTATTTGTGTAAAAATGCAAATGAACAGATCATTTGTATTATCAATCATAATTCCACAGGTGCACTCATTTCGCTTATTTGATGGCGCGAGTTATACCAAATTGTCTCAAGTAAAGTTTCACTGCACTTGTGATTGCTTTGTGACTTGTGACTGCTTTTAGAACACGGGTAGTCTTCTTTGATACTCTTCTTTTTCTTTTTTGGATCCGTTAGCTGGCATTCCGAGCGGGACGTCCCCACAACGTATACGTTGCTATCAGTGCCACTGGGTCAAGAACTCCAGTCACGATTCGTTTCCCACGTGTTGGGTCTCGATAACTGATAATCCGTTGGTTCGCCCTCGATATCTTTAGTCAGCTTTCTTCGATGCCGATCGCTGAATTCTCCAGTTCGGTGGACGGTCTCGCCAGACAAGTTTAAATGACAAGCGCTTGTCATCAATTCCTTAAAAGATGCAATTTCCTGCTTCAGCCGTCGCGTCGGCCAGGGCTATAATCTACAAATCCTGCATTCGGCCTGGCCTTGAATTCAACGCAACATCTTGACCTCCCACAGTCAGTATTCCTGAACTCATACAGCATCCGAGTTCAAATGCATGGTCCGACTCCCTTTAATCTGTCTTCTTCTTTCTCTATCCTTCGAGCTAAGCTTGCTACCAGACATCTATCCATGACATGTCCAAACCACCGTAGTCGACGTTTTTGTATTTCTTCTTCGATCAGTGTCTGTTGATCGCATCTTTGTCTAACTGCATCGTTTCGAAGGCGATCGCAAAGTAAGACCCCGAGAATCTGCATCAAGCATCGCATTTGGAAGACCTCGAGCTTGTTGATGTCCGGCTTCATTGTTCACGTGTCCGATCCATAAAAAATAATAGGAAACATCAACGTTCGGTAAAGGCGTACTTTTGTTTTAGTGGTAATCCGTTTCCATATGCACCACTTGAGCGAGGCGAATGTTGCTGTTGCTTGACTTAGTATTCTAGTCTAGTCTTTAGTCTTCTAGTGTTGTCTTCTTTTAGCTTTTCCTATCTATACGTCGGTCGTCGTTCCGGCAAGGAATCCATTATCTACAGCTCTTTGTGAGGATTGATACATTTTAATCCGTCGCCTCTTCGAGCTTACCAGCTGGACTCCTCGTCCGAGCTATATGCGGGCCTAACCTCGGCCGTATGCTACCTGCGCTAAACGTAGAAGCCAGGAAAGATGAGACCTTTGTATTTCACGCTTCGTGACGTCTTTCACTAACCACTTCGAAGACTGCAGCGCTGGAAGCTGAGCTAAATTTGGTACCGATTCACATTAAAGTAGAGAATTCCCCTAAGACCGATAATTTTTTTTTTCACTGACGCTCCCCAGCTACACTGAAGCCACCGTCACGTCACGGATATGTGTAGATCGACCTTAAGTGAACCACATTCAGGTTTTTATTTAGTGATGATCATAAATGGTCTTGCTCTTGCATTCTTGGTCTTGTTCTTGCGCAAGACCCAGGCAACCTATTAGTCTGGAAGACCGATCGGCAACGGTCCGATATTTCCTGATGGTTAGATTTCCGTGAAAAAAGTTTCAAGCAAATGCTGTTCAACATGGAGGGTGGAACCGTTTGCACAAAAATTTCATCACCACCCATCTGTGTGCATCTAAAATTTCAAATGGCAAGAAAAGAAGAAAAGACGAAACGAATTTTCATCCGTAGTCCCCTGCCCCCGAAAAATCATCAAAAATCAAAATTATCTCCAAATTCTTCATTTGGAGGTACATGTACGAGTTTCAAATTTTTTTCACGAAAAACTACCCTAAAGCACCTTTGTACTGTCGACAATCTATTTTTCGTATAGAGTGCAATGTCGAACAGCAAGCTCTAGTCGGAAGATAGTGAAGAAAGAGAAGTGAAGGAAGGAACTACCACAGCCAAGCTGCGATATTTTATTGCACCTACTCCCAACTATTGCTATCGCGATTCTGACATCGAGGCATCGAGAAACAGCTCGCTGCTACGTTATGCCTCCTGAAACGAGTTGAATCTCATCAACTAACCGATGGAATGCGCTTGGTGGCCATGGCAGGAGGAATCAGGAATGTAAAGAGAGTAAAATAAAGCAGTAAAGTTATGTAGGTGGGGAAATTGCGCAAAGCGAAGAACCGTGGTGCTGTCGGGATTCGAGCCTGAGACCTCTGCGATGGTAGCTAGGCGCCTTTCTTCCTTGATTACCGAGGCCCCCTAAGTATAAATAGTAAGGGATAGTCTCTCATGTTTGTTTTTCATAAAGGAAAACAAACTGCGTTTTTAAAGTGAAAACTTCGAAAATCGACCCATAATTTATTCAAATCTATGATTTATATCTTGGTAGTTGACATGATCTAAGTTTAATTATATTTTGGCATCCTTTCAAAACTTCCGGACATTCTTGTAAACCAAGTGATTTTTAAGAATACTGCAAAGTTCCACCCAGTACTCTGTCATATTTTTTCTTAATAAGCCCTAGTTATGTATATTGAAACATAGTTAATTTATAGAATTGATTAATACAAACCATCGTCATTCCTAACTATCAACTAATCTCCTCTAGCTAGCTTCTTCTTCAATGCAGCATCCTCAAAAACATAATGTGATTAATATCCAAACTCACCAGAATTAATTGTAGATATTTTATTTTGGCATAAGGAATGACATACCCTGCAGGTAATCGCCAATTCTCTTCAAGTAGATGCACACAACTATTACACTACGCAGCACCCAGAGAGCCTTTCAAATCTATTCCCATAATGATCATGTCCATTTTGATACCCAACTTATTTACAAAAAACAATTAATCCTCGGTAATGACGTTAATTTTAATTCCATTAAACGTTTCTCTTAATTAATTTAATTAATGGTAGCCGTTCCGCATGAAATGTGTGCCACAACTTTAAACGATTATTGACTGTAAATTTTCCAGCAATAATATAATATCGCTGAAAAGATAGAAAGAGAGGCACGTATGCATGTGTGTATGTAAAAGCGAAATGAAAAATACAAAAAAAAATCAATTCGCATAGAGGAGGAAGACTTTCCACAACAGAGAAATATATAGTGACATCAATGATGAGGACAATTTAATAATTCGATAAGGTCTTTATCGAGAAGCTATTATGGAAGCCAAAGAATAAGAAGACGACGGGCACACGGATAAAAAATCGAGGATCGATTTGTGATTATCGAAGGAGAATCGTGCAGGAAAATTTATCACCAACAGATGGAGGAACACTGGTTAATCGACGTCTTTTGTGTCATATAAGTTACCATCGGGTAGGAAACCGAATACTGGCTGCAGATTGGCAGATTCCTACTGGATACGGAAATGCCGATTGATTTATATTTAGTGATATTTTCGATGTGAGTTAAGAATCGCTGTTTATTTTTATTTAAATGGACTGACAAAAAACGTTATTATAGGAAATGAAAGTGGGTATTTATTGGCTAAGAAACTGGTTATGCATTTATTAAGAGCCTCCAGTGGCAGTACGGCATCATTATATAAAGGTGCTGTGATTGTTGTTAGGGAGAGTTCGAAAGTTTAGGGGAGGTTACAGAGGTTACTGGTAAAACATTATTGGCGAGAGATGGTGACATTGCAGCTACGAGATTGTTGATTTTTAAGAAAGAGGATGATGAAGATGATAAATAGAAACCAGAACTAAACGAAAGTGCCTGTCTATTGAAATATAAAGTTGTGTCTCAAATCTTCATTCACAAGATAGGGGGGGCTACACTTTACGTTTTGTAATAAAGCACCAAGAATGTCAAAATTTGTTAGAGAATATATTGAATGAAGAAGATGTATAAGAACAACCCAATGCGCCACGAACGCCTTGATGTTCTCTTGCATCTTTTGCCTCCCACTTGACACATCAAACATCTGGATTCTAGATATATGGCTCTCCGATGCTACCCATACCTATAAGAGAATCGTAAATGGTAGGGACTTTAATTTAAACATTTTATCCAACAATGAACTTTCTAAAAAATTTATCCTCAACTTCTTCAAAACGTTTAACTTAAAGCCCATTAACCAGCTTCCAGCATTCCTAAACACTAATAGTGCATCGCTACTGAATATCTTTTTTAAGTCGAATGTTGATTATTCCATAATCAGATCAGTCCACCTAGTTACCTGGATCATGAGATCCTGTACCTTATCTTTAAACTCGCAGTCTGTCTATTGTGTCTAAACTCGCAGTCTAACATTGTAAAATTGGGATTTTTCTTATGCTTTGAACCTGCGAGTACATATCTTCTAAATGGGATCATTCAAGTTTCTATTAGTACGTATACATGATGAGTTGAACTCAGTCAAACTACAAGTAGACGCGAATCGAGTTTAATTAAGATCAAATGAACTCGACTCAACTCTGCTACTTGGCTTGAGTTGAAGTTATGCATATAGGCGCGAATTCAGTAGTTGAGTAGTTGAATTTAGTTGACAGCATCATCTCTGTGTTTTGGTTTTGATTTGTGCCGCGAATCGAAAATTCAACTCAACCTGAACTCAATTTTTTTGCTCCTGCCGATTGTTGGAGCAATTCGACATTTCATTTATAATGATGTTTTTAAGGGCTTTTAGCTACTCCCGATTTTTGCGGCAGTTGAATGCCTATTTTAACTGGACTATGCCTATGTGTCAAGGGTATAAAAAAACCTGTATGCACCTGCACATCAATGCCACAAATAGACTGAAAGGGTTAAACTGAATGTGTTCCTGTGTCCTTTGATATTCGTGGGGTGGATTTGGGTGCGCAGATATACAGATAGCAAAGAAGAGGGTCTATGAGCCATAGATATAAGATATTGGAGACATCAAGACGGAGACCGACAATCGTCAATAACAGCGCCAAGGTCAATAACAGCTATTTATGATCTTTGGGTGCAGGAATACACTCTCATACCAAGAGCAGAAAGACATTTTTGAAGTGGGACATTTAAATAAATTGAGCAGTCAGTACAATTTACCGTCCTGTAAGGGACAAATGTACTGCCCAGGATAAGTCCTGTTCAAATCTTACCGTATGGAATTTGTTAATCAAAAAGCTCCGGAGCTATTGTAACTACATATGTATATGTAGGTTCTAAAACGAGTTTTCTATTATGCCGCGTTTTCATAATTCAAAAACTCTCACTGTATTTGTAAAACCCTACCAAAAAAATTCCCTAGCGCCTAAAACGTTACTATTCCCTCCAATTCATATTATCAATTCATATTGTCCTACACATAAAGTTGAAAAGATTCTTTTAAAGTTATAATGATTTACCAACCCTCGGCTACTGGTTCCTCTACCGAACACATTTACAAGCGATTACATTTTAAAAGTAAATACTAACCCACTTCTTAGTAAGATTGATGACTCCTCTATTGTTTCGCACCTACATCTTATTTGAACGGTAGTGTTACTACTCAAATTTAAGATAAGCACGCAGAGATACCAGAAAGCCTTAATAGAACTACTTGCTATAAATACGTGCTCGGCATGAGGGCTCTGCTCAGCACTGGCGAACTGGCATATTTCTCAAGATTTCTCGACAATCTGCTTTATGCTTCATATTTCCCTCGCGAAATGGACAAATTGAGCACTTATTCTGGATGTTAAAGAAAATCTCCTTACAAATGGCTGTGATACAAAAACGCAATCCAGAAATTTTCAGCTAGATGCATTACGTGTTATCTACGGCCGCAACCGCAGTACGTAAAAATTTATCCGCAAGCCGCTTGTACGGCAGCGCAATGCCGCAAATTATAAGTGCGATAAAATACAACGATGTAAGCTGCTTAGGTGCAATTGAAAAATAAATGGCCTGGCCATCAACACCTTGGACGCGGGGCGACCAGGAGTATATCCAAAACGAAAATAGTCGTGATCGAGTCCACTAGAAAAGTCCCTCCTGCGCCGGGGGATGTGTGCATCCCAGCAGAGCCCACTGCTGCTGCTCATAAAAGTTATGTAGTCCGTCTGTCCGTCCGTCCGTCCACTTAGCCTGGAATTGCAGTCATGTTTTTTTGATGTTGGCAGAGCCTGCCTTTATTCGGAGTGCACAGAATGCAACTGCATGGCATAAAATAAAGGCGGCGCGCAGAGCCACCGTTAGTTGTTGTTACCTTCTCACGGGCTAAAAGCAAACATCAGTCATTTTCGAGTGGAATCTCTCGTATATAGTGGCGCAGACGCTGAGCCGCATAGAAAAAAAATACTGTGTTTGACTCCATAGTCTTAATGGAGACACCAGCTTCACGAAAAGCCACTCCACATTCCAGACTCCGACATGAGGACGGCCGTTATCAAGAGACCTGGTCGTTCGGTGACGAGCTGAAAATCAAATTATGGCAGCTATTAAGAATAATGTGAACCTGAATCTGCATCAATATGGGAATCGTAACCAGGTGAAAACTATCCCGAGTGTTTCGTTATTGTGCATTTTACGCGATTTTGAATATTTAAAGAAGCCAGGCAAAAAATAATGATAGCGCGTGGAATTTATTGAGCAAGAAAATGCTTTTGTATAAGAGATAACTTTTTGCCGGATTATCGTGTGGCCTTTTTTACCTTGCATCCACTTGAGAAAGATTTACAGAAGTTTTAAAGTGTTGAGCTGCTTTTTTTGAGGGCTAAAATGTTCGACTATCATAAAACGAAAAACAGGACAATGCGAGACTTTTTGTGACCTGGGCTTGGAATGATGTAAAACTTATTGTAATGTTTCCAAACATCAATAAAAACACATTATTTTTCAAGTAAAGAAATTTAAACGAACATGCATTTTATAAAAAAAGAAAGTGGGTGAGAAGTGGCTCAACAAACTCTGTTGGAATCAAATATTGTTCAAAAGACATATTTACGATCTACACGTGGAGATCGAAAACGAATTGGGTCCCGCAGTAAAATAGACTTGAATAAAAACATTCAGTTTTTGCAGCGAAACCTACCTGATTAAATTTGCATTTCGGCAAACATGCGCCGCTAGCTTATTCTTGACGAACAATAGTCACCCACATCTACATATGTCTTTTGTCCGTTCTAAGCTTCATTTTAATAGAGCCAAAAACTAAGCACTTTGATTCAATTTTGGAGGTTTTGTTTTGCGCATAATGTTAAAATGCAAATTGAATTATGTTTATAATGTGAAATTGCAATTTTCGAACATAGTTTAGTAAAGGAGAATGACCACGACAATATGGACCACGGTACAGAGCTGCGTCAATTCCAAAGTTGTTTTAGATGGTTTATAAATTAACCAAATAACCATCTACAATTGCCATTTTGGAATCAAAACCCGCATTTCCAAGTTTTTTTAGAAAACGTAACTTAACCTCAAAATAGAAATATCCGTCGTGTATAGAGGGAAGTTTATAGGTCGTAGTTTGGAGAGCAGATTAATTAGCATATCTGATGGGATAGAGACTTAAATAAATCAGTACCTTGCCTTTATATTTCCTGTTAAAACAGTTACAAATACAAAAAAAGGAGAGCTGTAAAAAAACAATAGAATTCAAAGAGATCTTTAATTTGATCCAGTGACACTGGTAGCACTTTAAACATGTAGGTAGGTATATAATCAATCATAGTATATCTAACCCTTACAGTAAGTAGGTAGGTACCTATACATATAGGAACAGCGAATGACTTCATTCATCATTTTCATTAAAAAAATCATCTAAATAAGATGCTGGAGCAGTGATATCATTGTATCGAGCCCCACTCAAAAACCACACCACTGTCATTATGTGAGCACAGCAGCCAACAGTTCGCTTACCAACAAGGCAGTTGCAACAATAACCTACTATGGCTTGTAATGTATTTGCTACAGCATCGTCTCTGCTTATTAATAAATACGTGTAATATGTACGACTGTTCACATGCCTGGATTTAATCCTACCTCTTAACAAATAATTATTTAGGCCCAAAATCAGAGGAATATCCTCATCAATTTCAGTATTCACTTCCACTGAATATATTCCAGACAGAATTGTCAATATATTTACTTATTTTGATTATGGCAACACTTTAACGTAAGAATAGCCGGCAGTAGGTAATTCATTTTATCAAAACAATTTCATAACTTATTACGTTTACAAAATAAACCCAATACAAAATTGGCATTCTAATTGCAGAATGACTTCAAAAATAAAGAAAATAATTGTAATATAATTTTTATCTTGAAGCATGAGAAAAACCAGTACCGTTGATGGTCATTCTCCTTTCAATAACAGGTGCAATACTAAAAAACTTACTACGAAATCATCGACCTTTTGCTAAAACTTTTGTTCGAAGCTAGTTCATTTGATTTTAAAGTAAAGTTTATTTTTTCACTCAACTTAACTCAATTTTCAGAAAAATATGCATTTGTAAAGTTTTCAACAAAAATGTAATATTAAATTTTTTTATTTTTATATTTTAGATATTTTTCAACATAAAATAATAACTACAAATCACCGCTTTGGTACAACTCTGCCTGTTCACCAGTGCCACAAGCAGATGTCATTTGTTGGGTTAGGTTAGGTTGAAATGGCTGCTCCCCCACTACGGAGCCCACTTAGACACGCCATTGGGCCCATTGTGATGCCATTCTAGTGTTGGGACAAAGTTCAGGCCATTTCAAGCCATTTTGAGCTTTTGATAAAGCGACAAAGGTTAGGAACACCAGTATTTTGCAGCTCGCTCAATCCATCAAGAAAGAGTGAGCCAAGGAAGGACTCTCTTTTCCTTGCGAGGGCGGGACATGTACAGAGAAGATGGGAGACAGCTTGTTCCTCTTCTTCATTACCACAACTTCTGCATAAGTCGTTGTGGGGAAGTCCTAATCTCTCGGCGTGCGGGCCAAAGGGACAGTGACCGGTCAGCACCTTTACTATATGGCTTATCTCATTTTTGTCCAACTGAACAAAAGATTTTGAACGCCTTGCGCCCAAAGTTGACCACATTGCATGAAGGCACATCGTTGCTGTGGTCCAGCCCAACCCTGCTCGATCTAAGCTGATTTTCCTCACAGCTAATTTGTAGGTGGCTAAGGGCATTCCCATCTAGGTTAAGTGGGGTGTCTTTTCCACTTCGGTTCCCTGTCATGCCATTTGTTAGTATCGAATTTCTAAAAAAAATGTAAATTTGGACCGTTAAGTTGACAAGTGAGCGATGCATTTTCATCGTAACAACGTCCATATGTCGAGATGGGATACAAACGCACCTTTATCACTAGCAGACTCTCTGACAGTGCCCAAAAATAGTGTGTTCTGGATTAGGGCTCACTATCAGACCATATGCACATCAGACTCAACATTGTCGGCCTCCCACATATACGTAACCAAATTGTATAACCAAATTGTCTAACTTTCAGGGACTTGTGGTCTCAAAATCAGTGTGTGCGACGCAGCTCACTGAAATGATGATCGCCTTCTACCAAGCTAAGTAAAAGGAAGAATGCAGGTTCGATCTAATAGGTTACAATAAGAAGTTGAGGTGTTCCAAAAGGATTGCCTAGAGGCAGTATTGTGACTCTACCACAGGGAACTAGACTCCAAAAACTCCTCTCCAAAGACTCCTTCAACCGAGTGGGCCTTCTCAACAAAGTGGGTGATTCATACATTTCTAACCTCTCTGAACCTACTGCGAGCACTTTTCAGGGTCAATCCTCCAGGCGCGCAGGAGTATGAGAGCGGCGCGGCATACCTGTTGATTATTTAAACATGTTTAAGTCGATTTAGAACTGTAAACACGATTCGGTTCAGTGACAAATCACAATAGGTTTGCCAACAAGCAAAACCGTCGCATAACAGTTATCGGTCTACTTTCAACTTTTTCTGTATTACCCCGTTTGACAGAGCCTCAAATATCTAAACCATACGCAACGCATATATGTGTTTCCAGTTTAAGATAAAGAAGAGCGTTCACAACCTATAACAGTCGCGTTCAATTCGTCAATCAAGTTCGAGCGCCGCTGACTCCTTCGACATCTGAAACTACATTCGTGTTGTTTCTAATCACCCTGCAACTTTCTCGATGCCACAAAATATGGGTTTCTTCATCATTCTCCTCCACCCACTAATATGGAATTAATTGAATAATTCTCACCCAGCTTAAATTTTTAACAAACTAATAAAGCACGGCGTCACTTCGTCTGATTAAGTTCGTATTGCATAAAATTGATTCTACTAGGTCACGGCTTCAATCAGCGGCAAAGAAACATTGCTGTGAATATTGTATTGCTCATAAATCCCCAGCCATACTATGGCCACTAGAAAAGTCAAGTAGCACCACTATAATCTCTCATCTGCGGCGCCTTAATGCATACCTGAATGGATTTAAGTAATTCTCAGGTGAACTTTCTTCGAATTAACCACTTTTGATTTCATAAGGCATCTCCTCCACATACTTCACGGCTGACCACAAGGCTCGCATTTCACATTACTAAATCCGCAATCCGTGGCTAACTCGCAGTTATGCACACGCTTGAAGCCTCTACCATACCGACGTTAAAGCGTTGGGCCACATGCTGTGCATCACTGGATTTCCTGCTCGTATTCGGATTTAGAGCTCTTCAGCCGCGCGAGAGAGCCGGAGTCTTGCTTCTTGCATACTATATTATCTTATGGTGGCACATAGAAGAAGTTAAGGCTAGATCTGTTTGCATCTGCGCCAGGCGGGCTAGAGGAGCCAGTTCTGGTTGAAATGCGGATTTCAGTTGTTTTACGTTGTACTTTTTGCATTGTATATGAGCCTTGAAGCCATAAATCTCAAATTCATTGCTTTATCAGACGGAGGCCATCTGACGTTTATGTTCAGTTGAAGGATTGCCTTTCCTTCAGCTGATATCGGTGACATTTTACAAGAAGCGTATATAAATTGAGAAAATTAGAAATGAAGGATGAGTTTTATTGGCGTGGAAATTATAATCTTGGTATAAATGTGGAAACTAGTTTCCGTCTCTTGTGTTGGGCGGATTATGGTGAATTAGTAATGGTCATTTGGATTAACGAAACGATTTATTTCCGAGTTCTCACAGCGCCGCAATATTCCATCAATCATTTGTGTATTAGCCATATGTTGGCCCAGCTTTCCACTAATCAATTAATTATAACCAAAACCATTGATTCCCATCGATTGGTATCCGAGTGCTGCCTAATGTATCGCACATGATCGGAAATTCCTAGATGAGTTATGAGCTGATCTTTAACAAAAGATCATTGTCCGAAGATCACTTATAACAATCCACTCGATATGGAAATTAATTCCCACAGCTGTTAGCAGGTCAGGTTAATTATTTTCGAGAAAGAAAGAGAGAGAACTAGAAGAAAAAAAATAGTACGATCGCGGCAGACAGGCACAAGACCTGATCATAAAGAATCAGCCAAGATCACCTTGTGCGAAGTCGTCACTTTATTATTGTTCAAAAGTCTTAAGAAGTCTGTCCGTCTGTCAGTGATAGATATCTTTAAATTATGCCATGAGAAAATTTTCATATATGTTCTCACACACGTCAAGTGCGCTGGCATCTATTAATCATTGATGAGGAATAAAAATTATTCATTTTTGCAATAAACTTTAATCTGATCAATAAAAGCGGTGTACGACAATCGACTACTGGATTTAAATGATAGCTGCTACCAGCTGGTGTTTAGTATGTTCGAAATCTGCGGCTGAGCCGAGAGTGCCACGGGATATAGCCAGGGGAATCATGTCCAAATATTGTGAGTGTATCACAGAAGGTGCACTACTGATCGCTGTTGCAAGAAGTGAGTAGAAATAAAATAGAAATCGTGATCTGTTGATCACAGCGTGACACCCTACAGGTACTCTACTAGAGAGACTTTTTTTTATTATTAGAGTTTAAAGATTTGTTATGCAATCAATACTTTGTGAAACGATTTACATTTCTTAAGGTTTTTGATGAAGAGTATTGGGATGTTGTTGGTTTTTTTTGTGTGGAAAATGTGGAAACAATGAAAATGTTGCGATGATTTGATTAAGAATTCTATGTGTCTTCTTGTGCATATTGTGCAAAGATATATTTATTATTGTGTAAATATATATGTTTGAAAAGTTGGTATAAGTGCCTGGAAAAATACGACAGTATTATTTAGGCAAAGACTGGTGGTTTAGTCGGCCATATCTTAAGCTTCTTTGTCAAGTTTCAAAGAATTTCTTGGGTAGACCGTGTAACTCGTAGGCCGCGTTCGAGCATTTTTAGTGGTATTTGAAGAGGGACGTGAGTTATGTTGGCTTCCAATTCCGCAGTCATAGGCGGTTTATCCATATAGAATGTAGCCCCAAAGAAAAATTCTAGGGGTATGTTATCACATGATCGAGGTGGCCAATTCAACCGTCCGAAGCGGGAAATTTACTGCTGCGAAATGTTATCGCAATAAAGCAATGAAATCAAACGGATTGTGCTGTAAGAAGAGCTGTCTTGTTAAACCAAATATCCGACCGGCCTTATTTGTGAAGAAATATTGACCGAGGATTCCACGATCCCACAAACCACATCAAATTATTGCTTTATCTGGATGAAATGGAAAGTCTTTGATCTTTTTGGGTTCCTCTTCAGCCCAATTTTGCTTATTGATATAGCCTTTAAGTCAAAATGGCCTGAAAAGCTGAACAAAATTTTGGTCAAAAACAGTGAATCGGCACGAGTTGAATTTTTTATCCTTTTAAACCAAGATGTTTACGAAAAATACGCCATGTTGAAAATGGCGCCGAATCGATTACCCGAGTAAAAATGAAATGAAACTCCTAGGTGCTGGCAAGTTGGCATGCTCTAGCCCGTACGGCGTCCGCAACTAGCATGCACGCCCAAGTAAGAATAAGACTCGCCCGCAGCTAGTATGGAGCAGTGTACAAGGGTATTTTTCTAACCTCAACGAAAGAAAAAAAAATATTTCCTTATCGCTAGATGCGGGCGAGTTTTATTTTTACTCGTCAATAAAACTCGCATGTACATCCCTGTCACAAGCATGCACGCTCCCGCCACAGGCAGCACGAAGCCTCCCGTTTGGCTTGAAAAATTGTATTGGACGCAGAAAAGGGGAATTATCTTGGTGACCACAAAGGGTGAAATTAACCACTAAATTACTTTTAATCGGGTAGGCACGGTCATCGCGTACACACTCAGCTACCGCCGCCATATTTTCTTCATTACGACCTGGATGTGGTGTATTTAGCCACGTACTATACAGTAATGAAAATTGAATTTAAAATTTTTCGATAGTATAGCGAAATGCGCTTTTGATAGGCCAATTGTGTGGATCATAATTTTTACTATGCCTACGAAACATAGAAAACTGATTTTTGTAGTACAACTAAATAATTTTTAAACCCTAAGTCTTTTCAATGATGCAATGTCAAACAATACTGACTACCATCGCAATTTGACACAACTCACGCGTAGTCTGTCAACAAATCTCTACTGACAAAAGTACCTCTAAATGGATCACCCGTTACTTACGCAATAGTTGAATAATGAATGTTATCTGTCAACCGGTCTTAACAATCCTAAGTACCGAGCAGAACTCGAATAGAACACGGGCTCGCAAAAAGAATATAAGGCGCAGACCACAAGAAAAATAAGTTTAAAAAGGTTTTACGAGAAATTAAGTCCACGGGAACAATCTTTTATGTGAGCTACAACAATATGGAGGGCAAACACGGCACCTAACGTGAGAGTTTTACCCAAGTATCCATGGTATGACGCACTTTAATCCACATTGTACATATTGCAAAAATATCTGAAGACGTTCGTAAAGAGATAAATCAGTTTAAAAAATACAAATACTCCTTGGCTGGGTGAAGACAGCAACCCCGCGGAGCTGGTAAAATATGATAAAGAAATTACAATATACCAAGTGATTCATGATATTACGAGTAATAAGCCAATTACGGGAGCATGGAACCGAAACGATGCCATTAGACTGGAAAAGGCATTCTGTGCGATTCTCATTAAAAATAAGATTTTACCGCATTCAGCAAATAATTATGTGTATCGCCCAAAATAATGTGTAGGCAAACAAGATAACTCCTTTTGTTACATAGAAACATCATAGGGCAATACCAGTTTAGTCTTATCCTAGACAAATCATCAACCTATCAGATTCTTGTCCAGAGCTTGGCGATTGAGTGTCGAGTTTCAATACGTCACGACTATACATAGTCATATACATATATTGACCATGACCAATGAAATACTCCAAGTAAAGATATCTGGAGCAATTATCCACGTATAGGTATGGTGGGCAGTACGAAAACTAGGTCTTTACTGAAAGCGAAAGACAAACATTTGGAAGACCTTGGCTCAATAATATCTGCAAAAATCTAACCATGCTTGAAAGCTGCTGATATAAAAGACGATGGTCTTATTAGTACCCACATATGTATGTATCCGAGATTTTGGTACTTACCAAAAACCACTGTGACAGTCGTGTTCGAGAGGAAAGTCCTTCGGAGAAATGTTTTCGGCTCCTTGTGTAAGGTAGGACCATTCCGGAAAGTCTTCAATGGCGAGATCTATCAACGAAGCCTCAAGTCCCTTTTTCCAGTCGTCTCTATGTCTTGCTAGTTCTCTTCAGTTTACTATTCGAAATTGTCTTATATCTTCTAGCACTTCATCCATTCACCTATTTCTTGACCACCCTATGATTCTCTTCTCTGAGGGTTTACCATTGAAAATACTGGCTATACTGGCTGGATGTTTAATTGCGAGGCGCGTTCAAGCTATAAAAGTCTACTCAGCTGTATATATATGTAAATATCGCTAATTGTCGCGATTTGTAACGAAAAAAACAATAAAGTGCCTCAAGTGGGCAGAGCATCGTATTTCGTATGGATGGCGTAGACGAGGACGCCCAGAGCTTAGCGGATGACGTAGGCCTAGAATCGAGAGGTTCTGGTCGCATAACCGGATCCCGAAGTAAGTGCGGTGAAATGAAGAAGTTTTAGAGCCTAATTGGATATTCCTGAAATTGAATGATAAAAAAATTAAGCACTTTGTCATTTGGGTATAAACTATATGCGTTTATCTAGTACTACAATAGAAACATAGCATGCCGAAAACGCGGATAAAAAATTCGTCACACACTTTCAAGCGGTCCCCCAACTAAATACTAACCGCGTCCAGTGCTTCTTAACCTACGCAATCGATCCAGAATCAGTCTACTGAGTATGCTTGATGGAAACCTGATAATTGGCCCTTTTCCTCGTTTTATACAATTTTTTAAAGCCCCCATATTCCTCCCTTTAGTCTAAAAAAGGTGAGGGTACCGTGCATCGTTTTGGACTATAGCTCAGGCGAGACTTATTTTTAGGCAAGCGTACCCTACCTGTTTCATGCTAAGTGCGGACGAGTCCTATTTTTACTATGTCGTACTGTGCCTGTTTCGAGTACCATGTAGCTGTTTTGACATTGTGCGTGTCTGTTTTAGACTAAGAACGCGCGAATCTGATGGGGGCGGGACATAAATTCAAATCCATCGAAGTCCGTTTACATTGCCAAAACGCAAATGTATTTTTCTATGTCGACAATCCACTTTCGTTCAACAGAGAGAAAAGCATACAAATTTCTGTGCGATAAAATTCTGTATTTTAAAATATAGTAGGGCCTTATACTTCCTTAAACTCTCCTTGAATTCGGCGTTGAATGCAAGTTGTGCTCAGTACTCGATTCCACCCTATATGTAATGATATGAGTAAAGTGCTCGGTCAAAAGTATCGATTACTGATGTGAGTGTAATCGATAGCTAAACACTCATGTGGGTAAAGAATCCAGAACCGATTCTGTATCACTAGAAAAAATCTGAAATTTTTCTTGTATAATGGGTTGTTGAAGGTACATATAAGACGCCTTTAATTTGCGTCAAAATAAATTTTAAAACTAGCTAATTTTCCAACGAACCCCAACTTTAATTGAATTTTAAATCTAAATCAGCAAACAATAGAAATATTTCTTGTATTTCTCGTTACATCACCGGCAATCACAAGGGTTACAACTTCTACCCTTGGCGAAAAAACCTCTTCAACTAAAAACAAAGATCTTCCAAAAAGGTCATGTTCAGCCTGCGCGCATACATTGCCCGCAAATAACGATCTTCATAAATTAAGTTCAACCTAGACCAATCTATCACCTGTAAACAAACCGGAGGAGCACTGAACAATAAAAAAGGCCTCCATTAAAAGAGAGTCTAACTTCCCGGCAATTATTCTTCTGCTAAACGGCCCCAACATGTCGTTAATGTTTTAAATAATGGCCAACCTCCGCAGCCTTACTCTAATTTACTTACACGATCGATCTTCAGCGACGACTCCGCAAAATGTTGCACAATTCTTATATGTCACACTGTCACACTCTGGGCACCATTCTAGCGCTAACGTGCCTCTGACGCGTGAGAAATTTTACCTGGAGCACGCTATTTTGTGTAACATCCGAATCCGTCTCGTTAAAATTAACTAAAAACGTCGTCCCCCATCCGCGCCGCGGCGAACGATTCTTTCGGTTTTGTTAAGATCTTTTTCTTAAAATTGTTTGTAAAAGTTTTGAAGATCCAAGACTTAAGATGTTTGGTTTTGGTGCAGGAACGTGATTCTGATACATTTCAGGGCTGCAGCTCAGTTTGGACTTGTAGAGGCAGCAAATGGTTGCTCAATAGAAGTGGAAATGAGGTGCACGCTGAAAACGTCAGTCCTCGTACGTCCAAGTGACAATCGTACGATTTATCGTTTTCATTTAATTTTCAGTTCTAGTTTGATTTTGATGAATTTCTAAAGTCGATGAAGTTATTACTGGTTACCTGCACCGAGGATTGTCGGGGTATTTATCAACATCACATCTAAAACCAGCGGTACTTAGTATTGTAAGATATATTGCAAAGACGATCGTCTATTTCTAAAACTAATCCATCATTGACAGTAATACGCCGGTCATATCAATCAAATCGAGGATCTTGCGTTCGTTCAGTTTCATAACGAGTTACTAACAATGTTAAACCTATTAAATGCTAAACTGTTACTAAACATTCCTTTTGTATTTTTCCTTTTTGCATGTTTCAGATGATCCTCATGACCTGCCCATTTAACAACACTATACAGAGAATCATTGCTCCTATAGAACAAACCTGGAGGTTACCGGAGCAGCGAAGCAAACATCTTCACTGCCTAGAAGCTGGAGATATTCGGCTTCATGATTGGCACCGACGAGATGTCATCCACTAGCATGGACATCACAGAATCCTTTCGTCCTGAGGATCTATCGAAGACAGATTTTTTTGATTTTGTCACAGCACCTGATATGGGAATTGGTATCGGTGTTGGAGATAGACCACCTGGATCAAATGAAACAAATGGACCAACTGATCAGCCATTGCAAGGATATGATCAGGTTAGTAATGAAATTTTTATTTTTGTTTGATAGATATTTTCGAGTAATAAATTATATTTTGGCTGAACATGTGCAATAGTCACACACATTGATTATTGATTCTACGATCATATCGACATAATACGTGAAGATGGGCTTCTAATAGTAATGAACTGTTTCGTAATGTACTGAATCAGCGGAACAATTCTTAGGTGTTACTTTCAGTACGTTCTTCTAAACAGTAGTGATCTGACAACGGCTGAACGGAGAACGTTCTATAACAGCAATCGGTAACGCCATCAGTATTTGAACCCCACCATACCATCAATTTATGTAGAATCCAAATCTTTTCCCAATATATAACAAGTGATTCGTACTATTTCGGTTTTTTTTATGTGGAGAACTACAGGCTCAGGGTAAGCCCTTTTGTACTGTCGACAATCTATTTTTTTCATATAGAGTGCAATGTCGAACAGCAGCTCTTGCCGGAAGATAGTGAAGGGAGAGAGAAGTGAAGGAAGGAACTGCCACAACCAAGCCGCGGTATTTTTATTCCACCTACCCCCAACTATTACTATCTCAACTCTGGTATCGGGCTTCGAGAAACAACTTGCGGGGGTGTTATGCCTCCTAAAGCGAGTTAAACCTCGTCGATGACAGAACAGGGAAGGGCTATGGCAGGATGATTCAGGAATGTAAAGAGGGAAGAAGAAACTGGTAAATTATGTAGGTGGGGAAAGTGAAAAGGCGAAGGACCGTGGCACTGCCGAGATTTAAATCCGGGACCTCTGGGACGGTAGTTATGCTCCTTAAACCCTGGACTACCGGCCTTCCAACTTGATATCTCTGTGGTTCTTCTTACGACTCATGATCTGGCTATGGCTATGGATTTAAGCCGGTTTAAATCGATCGAAAGATATGAAGTCTTCTTTTCCTTTTCGTAAGGTTTTGAACGTCTTTGATGGTCCTCTTTTCATTACCTTAAAAGGTCTCTCGTATGGCGACGTGAGCGGTGCTTTATCCTTGTCACCCCGCACAAATATGTACCTGTGCCGTCGTTTGGAGATTCTTCGGGACGAATATTTTTCTGCTGTCGTGATTGGCAGTTAAAGATGGTTTAACCGCGTCAAAGTGTAGCTTGAGCTGCGTCATTAATTCGTTTTCCATAACCTCTGCGCTAGAAGAATCTAAGAAAACTCTCCTGGTAGACGAATTCCTTGACCATAGACCATCTCTGCTATGGAAGCTTTGAACTCTGCTCTAATGCCAAGGAATATTTTGGTAATCTACATGTGCTGCCCACTTTCTCATTCAACATAGCTGTTACAGTCCTGGGGAAACCTTCTATTATGCCGTTGCTGTGGGGATGGTATGGTGTCGTATGAATGAGTTGAGAAACTAATAATCTCGTCAGCTGTGTACAAAGGTTGCTTTCAAATTGTCTCCTCTGGGCTGTTGATATCCTTAGTTAGCAGGGTTGAACTGGGTTAAAGGACTTCTTATGTGCTTATTAATTTTACCTTTTCTGTTAATGTAAGTATTCATCTTAGGCCACAGGTCTGGTAATCAATTTCCTTGATGCTCGTAAACCTGGGTGCCCTAATCGTTGTAAGGTCTCCCAAACTGTTCTCCTGAACTTGTCTGGTGCATAGGGTCGTACTGATTTTGCACTCATGTCACAATATAATTCGCATTTGCTGTTGGGAGCAAAGCATCGTTTCAATTTGATTGTTCTAGTTTGATCGTTTCAACTTTGCCTGGTCTGTTGATTCTCTTGCTCCTTAGCCGTTACTTCGACAAACGACAATCTGCGACCGAGTTGTCCTTTCCGCTTATGTGAACTATGTTTGCTGAAATTGGCTGAAAAAATCAAATTGTCGTGGTTGCCTTGGTGTTAGTTTCTCGCAAGTCTACTGAAACGCGTAGCACAGAGGTTTGTGGTCTGCTGCGATGCTAAAATTCGAAGAATTGTCGCAAATATTTATCCCTGCATACATATATCACCAGGAATTCCCTATCGTTAAATGGTTTCTCAAGTTTCCACGAAAAAAAACCTAAGGGTTTGCCAATCTTCGTTAACCAACTGTTGTAACGCGGCACCTAATGCTGTAAATGACGGGTCGGTAACTACCGAGATTGGGGCGCCATACATAGGAAACGCTTACATTCTTGTTAAAGTCAGACTGCTTAACTTCTTTTCAACGCGATTCGAGTCAACGTCAAAGCTGATCTTTGTTCTATGATTCTTCTTTGAGCGGCCAAGGAACTTCTGTACAGCCAACTGATTATGCCGCGGCGTACCGATTAAAATTGTAAATGTACATCCCTTAGATAGAGCACAACATTGGATCATTTAAAAAAATTGAGGCCTCAGTACAATTTACCTTCGTGAAAGAGACAAATGTACTGCCTCACATAAATTCTGCTCAAGTCTAAGCATAGGGACTGTGTTAACCAAATAGCTCACATTCACCCCCTTAAATCCGCCGCTGTCAAACACAGGGTACATCTCCATCTCCTTCATCATCCTCTTGACTTCTTATAACTCCAAACCTATTCACTCTCCCATACTAACCTCACTCCTACAGACTGCACCTTTTGACCCCTTGTATGAACAAATTTTTGGGGGCGTTTGTTCAGATTTTCTCATTACATATCCTGTCCAACCTAGGCGTAAGATCTTGCTGCTTTTGGTTATAATTAGGTTTTCTGTATATGTATTTGGTCTTCCTCTTCATTTACTGATGCTACCTAGAATTGTTCGTACATCCGCCTTCGTACAAATGGCACAAGTATTCTTTTGTCTGAGAGTTTGCAATAAGTCATAGATCACGCACACATCTCCTTGTATGAAACATTTAACGGCCTTGACTCTGGTGGAATTACAGCAAACGTTATATTTTGCGCTTATCATGGATCTGCAGCCATCGACTCCTTAGCTTCTTTCCTTATTCCTGTCGTTAGAAAAGATATTGTTTAAACAGATAATAACGAAATGTAGGACAAAAAGCAAACTAACCTCGAAACTATTACCTCATCGGCATCTTACGTTATTGCTGCAGCAAAAACAAACCATTAACAACTAGTCACGCACAAATCTAGTAATATATGAGAAATTGACTTTTGACGGCAGTTTTAGCATATTCATGATAATAGAATCTAGATATTCTGTTGAGCCTGTAATAATAGCAAGCATTTTGTAACACAATCGAGACATCTTAATTCCAGAAATATTAAAGCGTGAACATTGGACGAACACAAAAAAACATCAATTTATTTGAAACTATCTAATCATCACAAATAACAATTGTTTTATGATTAAATGCTTCGGCAAGAAATTGCACATTTGCCGAGTATGAAATTAATAAAAATAAATTCTCTAAATGTTTCCCCCATTCATTATAAAATGCATTTTTCTACATCATCAATTGAATTGATCGAGAATAACCCTAAAGCAAAACAAATAAGCACCTGCAATTTTCCTCCTTGCCATGGATGACCGGAGTAAATGTTAAGCTATTAAACAGCAGCTGTGACAGAATTGCTGATAACTGCCGATGGCAACCAGTTAATCAATCCCAATAAATCATGACATCGCAAATTGACTAGGACAACCTGAGAAGAAAACTACCACACCATCATCAGCCATGACAACAGCAACAACAACAACAACTGCTACTACTAAAATTAAATGGCTAGCAGGCTTGCGCGGCATGCACTTACTATATATATGCATCTAGACTGCTAACAGATGTACCGAAACGACCTACCTGAACTGTTTTGATTCCATCTTTGATTTTCATTTTTGCACGTGCCTTAATCCACTTTTAAGATCTCTCCTAATGATTGTAGGCCCCCATTGGCAGCAGCATCTCTCGAGATTCCTGCACCATTTAACGAATCGAATAATCTGATGCAGCACGCAATTTCAAGGAAATTAGTTTCAAAACTGAAAGATATCTCTAAGTGCAATGTCGTGGCGTGTTATAGGTTTGTAGTTTTATGATTAAACCGAAGGTGATGGGTTCAGCGAAAAACGAAAGGAATATGATTGAGAATGATTGCGCCAATGTAAAGGAATATTGGATGTTCTTGAATTTATGTATGTACAGTGTCTTTTCTAATATATGTTGAGCAATCTTGAGAATTTTCTTTAAATTTATTGATAGTAATATGTAATGTACTTTAAGAATAATATTGATTTAGTTTTGCATAGGTTCTTCTGGCTGCCGTCCACGATATGTACATATGTTTGATAGATAAGAATCATGTTAATATCTTGTAACGACCTAATACTTGGGTATTAAATGAACGTAATAACGTAGTGCAACAGTATTTTGAAAGTGCGCCTTTGGCGGGCAGTCATCAGTTGTATAAAACTATAAACATGTAGTACCGATCGTAACTGCTAACTGCCCTAAAAGAGAGGAGAGATGAATATGATCAGACTAGTCCTTGTCAAGTAAGCTTCGCATGATTCTAATAACCTCAGCCGGAAAATTTGTGTCAAATTAATATATGCCACTTAAGATCGACTTTTCACAATAAGAAGAAGAAACTAGTCTCCAAATATTGGACCCACCTATAAGGACTTCCCTACCATCTAGCTCATTAAGATTCGATTCGACTAATAACTCTGGACGTTGGTGGGTTGAAACCTTGACTTTTACAGTGTTAGATAGGTGGGAGTATGCTGCGTAGATTGCTGATATTTAAAGTTTTACCAGAAAAAATCCAAACGCCCTAACCGCTAAACCGTTACGTTTTCCCCCACCCATACGATTTTTTGTTCGCCTATCCAACACCTATCCACAGCCAGGCGTGTCGACATTTCAACTGATACACCCTGTATACATGTTTAGAATTAGGGCTCCAAACCAAAATCATTAAAAAAAATTTAAGGATTCTGAGTGATTTTTGAGTGCTGTTGCAGTAGTAGTTTAGAGGTGGCGGGTAGAAATTTTTCTTATTACGGTTGTTTGCGAATTCGAACTCCAGGCCAAAAACGTTTCACATTTCTGACTGATTTATCCTCCTCCGCCCGCCGCCACCGTCCGACCTGGCACAATCTAAAATTGAGAAACATTTGTTAGCACTCAAAAATCACTCTGAATATCTGGCAACATTTTTAGAACCATTTTGGTCTAGAACGCAATTGAGAGGTCTTGTTGGGGAATTTGATACAGGTTCCTATTCTTAGCTGTGCCCTGAAGGCGCTTGCACGCTGGTGGAGTTTCGGGTGTGGTTTGAGTGGCTTTGAGATTAGTGCGTCTTGGAGGTGGGAATTAGGATTTACTTCGCAGGGTTCAATTTAAACTAAAACCTGTCCTGGTTGAAAAAGTCTAGTTAAAATGCCCCCAATGTCCTTGAATTTTGCGTCTTCAGCATTAACAGTATTATATTCCGTTTAAGCCGGATTTAGTCTGGGTTTCGTGAAGTTTGTATCTTGAGTGGGCTTTCGCGCTGGGGTCTTGGGCGGGATCTTGGACAGATTTTTACCCCGAATAAAGCTTACGACTTGTATCTAAATCCGATTGATTCTGGTAAAATTTGTTTAATCGAGAAGCAATCATTATTATATCACACGATGGTCACAAGGGGCGTTCATAATGCAGGAATGAGGCAAGATTTGAATGCCCATTGTGCGCCTTATATGGAGCTCATATGGAGAGCACATGAGGCAATGTGGCTGGTTTAGTACGTAAGGATCAATTCAATTCGCCTAGAATATTTGCAGCGCGAGATCTTAATATATCTTTGAGAGAAAGTTCAACTGTTATTTCAATCCTCCAACAACTATTTGCTGGTCCTTCCATTCTTTAGAGATCTTTGGACAGTTTCAACACCTGGTTAGTCGTCTAATGTCAGTATGCAATCGTAGCCTATAGTATTCAACTGAAATATGAAATTAGATAAGAAAAGTGTCTGAAAATACTACAATCATACAATTGATTACAAAACTGTAATTAAAAGTAAATTTGAGCCCAACATAACAATATTAATAACATTACATAAAGTGTTAAATTTCTATGAAAAACCAATACAGCACAAGCAGGCATTATTCATGAGCAGAAAGATAATAGGCTTAAAAGTTTCAACTAAGACGGATTAACCTATTAAAAATATGAGCCGTCAATTATTTTCTTTTTCTAGCAATACCGTCCATTATACGGAATTCAACACAGCCATGCTGCAAAAATCCCGGTAAATCAATATCAATCGACATCAACCTGCACAAACAATGGAATTTGCAAAAGCAGGTTTTCACTTGCCGTGTCCATTTCTTGCCGTCATTACCACGGTCAAGTCCACGTAATTGACGCTATCTAACGGCTGAAAGCGCATACCTTCTACATGATTTGGCCATTATCGCAGATCAATTACTAGAATTTACGTGCGGACTTAAGGCAGCCAGCACAAATCGCATATTGGGTATCTATATGTGCATATAGAAAACATCACGCACTGCCAGAGTTTGTAGTATTACTTGTTAAATGACATTTCTAACAGAGAATTGTGGTATGTGCTTTATGGGTCAGACGTGCCGACCCTTAGGGAACCCCTGACCTTCTCGACAAAGTCACTAATGACCTTTTAGTTACCTGTAACAAATTTATGATCACACTTCGATATTGTTACTACTTTTCACTTTATAACAGTTCAATTCCAGGTGCTCAAATAAATTTCAATTATTTTCTCATGTTTTGTTGCAATTTATGGGCAAACAAACACGTTCTGACTCTAACATGTCAGCAGACAAAAAGGCATAAGCAAAAAGTCAAAGTTCCCTCCGAAGTCCTCGATTTCACACAAGAGCCTCCTCCGTGGTGCCTCCAGTTGCAGCCGATCATTTCGCGGATAAGATTTTTTACCTCCTTAGGGTTTCTTTCTTCTGTTTCGTGTAATTTCTGCTCCAATCGCTGCATAATTGAAAGATGGAAAAGGTAAGCCCGACTGACAGCTGAATGAAAATATTTCAATTTTCTTGTGTATGTCACTCAGAGCCGTTCGGCAGCAGCAGCAGCAACAACGCCAGCAACAAAAAAATAAATAAAAGAGCAGTTTCCTCCATCCTAGACGTAGAGACACGTTTCCAATATCTTTGGGCTCTTAACGAAGAAATTTTCTAATGGTAGCCTAATGTTGACATGATTTCATGTCAGCTTGTCAAATTTACGCTTTACCTTTCGTTGTCTGTGCTCGATCTTTAGATATGAATTCGATCTGGCAGCTTAGGAAGTTGGCTAATGTTTTGTGCATTATGGCAAAATGTTCATGGATACTTCAAAGTGTCGAAGTGAAATGTGGTCAATTCAAATTAGGTTTAGGCATGCTTTATTTATCAGATAAAGGCTCGATTTCCATCGCTGTATGGACTTGAGGTCTTGTATTTAGTAGACAATTTCTTTGGCTGCCATCACATAACTAAAAACCCATTATGGTTACGCGATGTATAGTATTTTGTGCGTTTTTGCGGATCCTGTTTGACTTTATCTACCAGCGGAGATCGTTTGTTGTGATCGATGGGCATAAAATATACAAAAATATGTGCCTTGTTTAAACACAGAGATCAGCAGAAAAAGGTGCCTCCTTTGATACAAAACAAATGATTGAAGATTGTAGGATTTAGGACATTATGGATGTGTTTCTAAACTGGCATTTTTTTTAAATTAATAGACTAGGTACTGAAGAGACGCTAAAGTGGCCTTCATTCCCAAGGAGGGGAGAATATCATACGAGGAAACAAAACCCTATCGACCCATCCACCTCTCTCCTTTCTCCGAAAAACGAGGAAGGAGGTTTTAGACAAGGCACAAAGACGCTCTTATAGCGTAACCACTCCGCTGCTTCCAATTAGCCTACCTGCCGGCCGATTTACTGAGACTGCCAATCACGAGCTAGTGAGAGATATCGAGATGTCCTTCCGGGCCAAGGAAATCTCTTTTTGCGCTTTCTCAATTTTTTATACGAATTAGGTTTGACAACGTTACCTTCGACGCGATTAATGAAGCCGGTGCAAAAAGCGGTAATGTACCCCCACTGCCATATGGATCACGTCGTTTCTGAGGAGTAGATAGAACAGACAGAACATATCGATTACGATAATGCCTGCAAAGGGGACGGGATTTCACCTCACCTATCGTAATCGACGTAATCGTATTCTTGCCGACCTGAATAACCAGAGTCTGACAAGGCAATTACGTCTCTTTATATCTGTCGTTAATATTAGTCCAGGAAGAATAGAAAAAAAGTTGAAATAAATCTACCCTGCGATTTCTTGACGCTATAATTAAGAGAAAAATCGTAGGAATTCAATGAATGTGTTTTGGATAAAATTGGTCCAGGGCAACAGGTGGTAAAAAGCTAATAAAAGGAGCGAAAACGCGTTTTTTCACGTTTTGGGTACGAAAAATATGTTGTTTTGGAAAACAAAAAATACTACTTAATAGTGCTTAAAAAGACGAAAATTATGAGTTTTGGACCATTGATATCGGTCAACAGGTTTTTGCAGAAAAATTCAAAAACCGTTAAAAATGGTAATTTTTTGACATTTAATTATAGGGAGTGTAATTATCGTAGAATCTTGCGGCAGGGCTTAAATTGTGGCCACTGATGGTGCCTACCTACAATAAAAATTTCATGACAAAATAATTGTAACTTTTCGAGTAAATCTCAAAAATGTAAAAACACCTGTTTCACAAAAAAAGGTTGAACAAGGCCCACAATGGTCCTAGAAATTTTTTGATTGACATTTTGGCTCGCAAAGGGTTGCTCTACAACCTCATTTTCATGAAATGTATGTAAAGTTTGATTTAACACCTTAAAACCCCGTTTGAAAACCACCCTTTTTCCAGTTTTTTGAATTAAAAACTTTACTTTTGAGCTTTTTCTTGAAAATCGTTCTTCGACAGTTTTATTAGTTTGTTTTTCACCTATTCTACAGGTCCAATTTTATTCGGAACATATTCATAGAATTCCTACGATTTTTCTCTTAATTATAGTTTTGAAAAAACCGCAGTTTTTGTTTGCTTTTAAAAAAAAGCTCAAAGAGCTCACGAAGAAAACTCAAAAGAAAAGCTTGTTATTCAAAAAAACTGGAAAACGGGTGGTTTTTAATCGTGTTTTTAAGGTGTTAAATCAAACTTTATATACATTTCATGAAAATGGGGTTGTAGAGCAACTCTTTGGGAATAAATTGGGCTCATCAAAAAAACTCTAGGACCACTGGTGGCCTTGTTCAACCTTTTTTCGTAAAACAGGTGTTTTTACATTTTGGAGATTTACTCGAAAAGTTACAATTATTTTGTCATGAAATTTTTATTGTAGGTAGGCACCATCAGTGGCCACAATTTAAGCCCTGCCGCAAGATTCTACGATAATTACACTCCCTATAATTAAATGTCAAAAAATTACCATTTTTAACGGTTTTTGAATTTTTCTGCAAAAACCTGTTGACCGATATCAATGGTCCAAAACTCATAATTTTCGTCTTTTTAAGCACTATTAAGTAGTATTTTTTGTTTTCCAAAACAACATATTTTTCGTACCCAAAACGTGAAAAAACGCGTTTTCGCTCCTTTTATTAGCTTTTTACCACCTGTTGCCCTGGACCAATTTTATCCAAAACACATTCATTGAATTCCTACGATTTTTCTCTTAATTATAGCGTCAAGAAATCGCAGGGTAGATTTATTTCAACTTTTAACTACTTTTTCGCTATCTCTCCTGGACTATATCTAAGCGAAACCAGGCCCATCAAACCGATATTAATGTTTTAGGAATACACGAAGATTAAAAGACTCATAGTCACTTATACATTGTGCAAGGTAGCTCAAGATCAAACAAATCTGTAGCATTGGTTAATCCGACCATCCTATCTCAGTATCACGGGAGCTAAAACATTTGCCCCTACATACTAGGCCTAATGGACCTTCTTCTGCTCCACCTAGTAGTGTAGAAGGAACCTCTAGTGGGGGCGCTGCGACAACGAACGCCTTTCTCCTTTTAAGCTAGGGTACCTTATGGATCCACCTACTCATTCTCAAGGAATAAAACCGGGAGCCAATGCTGACATTACCCAATACTATTCCAATTAATCATCGATTATTATAAGATCAACAGGCCCCTTCAAACGGCTTTTTGATATACGGATGAATCCAAAATCCAAAAAAGAATAGAGCCACTTTCACAAAATTTCAGTTTTGGGGGTATGCGTACTTCTTCGGGTAGTAATCCCACCTTCATGTTTATTGTACAACTTTATATTTTGAACGGAAACGTGCTTTAGGAAACAACACCAAAAAAAAATAAGCTATACACTCAATATTACCTAGTACAAGGGAGAGTCAGTCCTACCATTCACATTTATAACACTTTTTCGCACCCGTGGGAGTTCGTACGGAAGAAATGATACCCAAACTCCGTAAAGGATTATTTTAAAATCCCCTGATTTTTTTAAAAGAAATGACTACGAACTTTTTCAATGTTTTTTCTCCAAATTTTCAAAACCAACTCAATTTCTCATATCTTTTTTTTCTTCATAAACTAGTTTTTTCGGCCTACCTCCTTCCCTTCTCTCCTTGAAAAAATCTCCGTGTTTTTTGTAATTATTTAATCTCCGTATACATGTTGCGTTGTTTTTTTCTCTCTGATTCAAAGCCATAATTGTAAACGCTGGTTTCGTTCCAGAAATGCAAAAGCTGGAATGGCATTCCAATATTCCAGTATCTACTTTCTTTTGAGCGCGCTTTTACGTTTAACTTCAGTTCGAGTCGAGTTGGGCGAACTGGGGTCTGTTTTATCCTCAGTTGAATATGTGAAAATTCGGAAATTCTAGCTTTTAACTTACAACTCTCCGATGACCTTGATTTTTAAATATGTTATTTTTGGGGTCATTCTGAGTACGCTGATATATATATGTAGGGCGCGCTCTCGCCTCCTTCATATTGTTTTTTGGGTTCAAAGATTGTCACCCACCCCCAGCCTGACTGGGTAGCTTTTAAGGTGCAACTCTCCGATGACTTTAATTTTGAAATATGTCATTTTTAGGGACATGCTGAGCACGTTGATAATATAGTGCTCTATATATCATCCATTACATAGTGCTCTATATATAATATATCTATATAATATAATATAATATATATATCTATATAATATAGTGATCTATATATCATCCATTATATAGTGCTCTATATATTATCAACGTGCTCAGCATGTCCCTAAAAATGACATATTTCAAAATCAAAGTCATCGGAGAGTTGCACCTTGAAAATTGAAAATTGTATGCGAACTGAGGTTATTTTAGTCCAATTCACAAATTTGCTCGAACTTGCGCAGTTCAGCCGGGGTATTAATCCTATACAATGCTCTCTTCAGCCACTGTTGTACTGCAATCACCAAGATCAATAGCGCCCGCTCTTCATCATCGACTTCGGTTACTATAATAATTCTTTTAACAATTATGGTCTTTTGCAACAAAAACCACTTTGTTTTATTTCTTGAGCACAAACCCGAGACCTCTTCTCGCATATAAATATAATCTCCCAAGCTTATTACCACTAAGTTACCACAGCTACCGTGCAGCAAATAATCCACGAATTAATTTAATTACTTTAAAACGCATCAACAATTTCAATATTATGGCGACAATTATGATTATAAAATTCCAATTTCAAAATCGATGCGGCACGCACAGTGCATCTCTTAAATAGTTGCCAATCGTACATTAAAAATTTTATTTTTGCAATATTGATGCCGCGCACTGCATGCATGCACCGCAACCACACACAGTCAAAGTAAAAATTTTAATGCAATTTGCAGAACTGCCTGCATCCCAAGGCGCGCACTTGGGACAATTTGGGATGATCTCGCGGATCGATTCTAGAAGATGCCAGGATTACAGGTGGCAGATGTCCGATATAACTGAGTCCACCAGTAGTGGCTGCTGCTGCGATCGGGTGAAGATTATTCCTAATGAGCGAAGCGCCGCAGGGTTCGGGCTTAAGTTTATGTCGATGTTACGTTGGCAAATAGCAGGGCATACACAGATATTTACGAGTGCGTTGAAATTGCAACGTTTATTAGGCGTCAAATGCAATTTGTGAAGTTAAAACGAAGAAAATATGTGCGTTTTATTGCAAATGATTTTATTTAGTGTCAGAAGGAATTCATAAATTTCATATTCTATGTATGATTCTGCGGCATTATTATTATGTGTATGGCTCGTGAGAAGCGCCTGCAATGTTGGGACATAGAAGATGATTAAAGTTTTTAGTATTCATGATACTGTAGGATTTTTTTTTCTTATTCAAATTATTTTAATTTATCGTTTATAATTTGAGCTAAATTTGCTTAATTAAGATACTTTACATTAGTAAATTATGTATTAAGTAAATCACTTTATTACTTTCCAGTTTTGGAGCTCTGACAAAGATCAAAGTCGGCTTGAATCAGCAATTTTTGAAGATCTCGATCGTTACTGCTGGCAGCAGCAAACACAGCAATCAGCACAGCAGCAGCAACAGCAGCAGCAACAACAGCAGCAACAACAGCAACAACAACAACAGCAGCAGCAACAGCAACAACAGCATCCAACATCAACAAATCAATCAAATCCTGTAGGCTCAATAAATCCTCAAGCAGCATTAGTTGGTGGCATTAATAATACCGATGGTCAGATTTATACATTAACAGTATTAAATGGGAATGAGGCATGGATAAAGCGTGATCCAGATGCACAAATTGCACCAACACTCGATCTTGATAGTATATTAGGAACCTTCCCGGGCTATATTAAGTCTGAATATGTTTATGAGGATAGTGGATTTAGTACAGATGGCACAAAGGATGAATTAAATCAGCAACAGCAACAGCAGCAACAGCAGCAGCAGGCCCAAAATCCTGGTGGAATACCAGTTACAACCGTTGTTACCACGAACAGTACAAATTTAAATCAATTTCAAAATAACAATAATGATTGGCATATTGCTGATAATAACACCAACGAACAGGTTAATGAAGCCCTTGTATATTATTTTCATGAATTTGTTAAAAAATATGCTTTTATTAATTATTTTTAGAGTTCTGCTGAATCACTGCTGCGCAGCGCACTGCAAGGGAAAGGATACTCAAAGGGCTTGCATTTGCAGAATGGTATTGCATTGATACCAACACCAACAACTGTTAAAGATGAAGAACTACGAAGAGCACTGTTCCCAACTGAACAGGTATTTGGAAATGTATTTAATGATAATAAGAATATGATTGGATAATAAACTGTACTTCACAGGATTCTTTATCGTTTGCTGATTCAACACTATCCGCACCAATATTCGATGATACACAGGGACTAGTACACTCGCCAACATCTCATCCACAAAGCCACACACCGCAATCAAGCAATTCAGTTGGTAATAATAATAGTAATTGCTCGAGTAGCAATAATACAACAAGTCACAGTACAACAACGGCCGGCATTATTGTCGACGATATGTTCCTATCATTAGAAACTGCCTTTACGGATGACTTCGAGAAAATCAAAAGAATCGCCAGTGAAGTACAACAGTTTTGCACAAGTAGCGATTATCCCGAGGTGATAATGGAGGTAACTAGCGGCATGGTACAATCAGCACAATCGCTGCAGCTGCAGCCGCCACCGCAGCCGCCGCCGCCGCCACAGCCGCTGCAGCCAGAAGTAACTACTAGTAATCCTACTCCAACCTCGACAATAACTAAAACAACTGCCAAGAAGTACAAGAGATCTTCGCTTAATAACAACAATAATAATAACAATAAGAATTTACCCAATAACAATAACACCAGCCCAACACACTGTAACGGGCAAAGGAAGGAGCGGTCTTTGCACTATTGCTCAATATGCGCTAAAGGATTTAAGGATAAGTATTCAGTTAATGTGCACATAAGGACACACACTGGCGAGAAGCCCTTTGCTTGCTCGCTATGTGGGAAGAGCTTTCGCCAGAAGGCTCATCTGGCGAAGCACTACCAAACGCATTTGGCTCAAAAAAGTAATGGTAATGTAGTAAAGAATGGAAAGCAGGGAGCTAGCAGGTCTCTACCGCCTCCTCCACCGCCGAGGCAAGTCAGTGCCAATACTAGCGGGCCAAGCTTACCACCAGCCAATGGCCTTCTAGCCAATAGGTAGAGAGAAAGAGATAATATAATATAGCCCTATTCACTAAATCGAGCTACAGCCTAGACCCTTACAATACTCGTACTCATGTATAATCCTCATATTCCACACAATTCAAATCACGTCCCCTACGTAAAACACACACCCACAATTATTAAGGTATCAAGAAGATAATGAAATTTCACTCGAAACATTTCACTCAATCATCAATCGATCACATTAACTTGTTCCTTTCTCATTTTTTTTTCTTACAAAAAGGAAAAACTACTCTTTAGAAAAACAAAAAAAAAATTCTTGCAGAAAATTGTGATTTTTAGAACCATCCCTAAAAAGTTGGGCTCAAGTATTAAGACAACTATAATACTCCAATGAGGCTTCGGACGACGTCATTCAACAAGAAGAAAACCTGCAAAATGACTCAAAAAAAAACTAAAACAAAAAAAATGACTCAATTGCCTTACACTCAATATTTTTTTAGCTCGCCACTATAGCTAAAACTAAATAACAACGAAGCTTATACAGTGATAATTTTTATAAAGGTTTAATTTAAGTGTTTTTTTACGATTTTTTTATTATTATTATTATTATAAATATTTTGTATACCATAGCTCCTTTTTATTAGAATGTTTTTTTTTTATTTTATTATTTTATATATAGAAGTTATAAAAAATGTTTTCTTTTAAAAAAATCTCGTACCGTTTAAAAAACAAAAAAAAACATAAAAAAATAAATAAGATAAAATTTGTTTTTACTTAAGGTAAGCGCAGACAAAATGTGAGATGGCTTTAAGGTTTTGTTAGCGTATCTAGGAGATCCTTATGATATCCATTCTTGCCATTTTAATACTTAAAATTTAAATAAAAAAAAAAAGAAAAAAAGAGGAGACATTTACATATAAATATATTTTTAAAATGTTTTTATTTTTATTTTTAACTTTTATTTTTATTTTTTATTTTTTTGTTTTTTGTGTATAAGTGTAATATCATTTCTCATTTTCTTCTGTAGTTTTTATAATTATTAATTACTAGCATAAAACCCGCGTGCCTTGCAACGCCTTTAAAAACTGTTTATTATGTGCAATGTTTTCCTTAAAACAAACCAACAAAAAAGTCAGCTGTTATTATCCCTAAAAAGGGTTTATTATAATGCATTTTTTTAATAAATATGGTAAACAAATTGCTGCGAATATCACCTCTGCTCAACAAATCTGCAAGTTTTAAAGTATATTGGCATGTATATGTCATCAAGAAAAGTGACATTTTAGGGTTTGACGAATGTTCGTTAAGTTTGTTCGCCTATTTACGTGGATGTAAGAAATTATGAAGCAATCACAAATGAATATTAAATAAAGTGAATTTCGAGTCATTCATTTCTACGTGATTATAGGGATGCACTGTCAAAATTTCAGCCCTTCAGCTTCAGAGGTTTGGGTTAACCCCATTTCATCCCCTTAGGGGATGAATTTCGAGTAATCGCCTCTTAGTGTATGTCCATGTCATTATAGGGATGCACTGTCCAAATTTCAACCCTGTAGCTCCAGTAGTTTGGTAAACCAAATTTTACCCCTTTAGGGGATGAATTTCGAAAAATCGCTTCTTAGTAAATGTCCGCGTCATTATAGAGATGCACTGTCAAAATTTCAGCCGTTTAGCTCCAGCGGTTTGGCTTAACCCCATTTAACCCCCCCTAAGTGGATGCCCACGTCATTATAGTGATGCACGGTCAAAATTAGAGCCCTCCAGCTCCGGTGTGGGTTAACCCCATTTCACCCCATTAGGGGATGATATTCGAAAAATCGCTTCTTAGTGGATGTCCACGTCATTAAGGGGATGCACTGTCAAAATTTCAGCCCTATAGCTCCTGCGGTTTAGGTAAACCCCATTTCACCCCCTTAGGGGATAAATTTCGAAAAATCGCCTTATAGTGGATGTCCACGCCATTATAGGGATGCACTGTCAAAATTTCAGCCCTATAACTTTAGCGGTTTGGATAAACCCCGTTTCACCCCCTTAGGGTATGAATTTTGAAAAATCGCCTCTTAGTGGATGTCCACGCCATGATAGGGATGCACTATCAAAATTTCAGCCCTATAGCTCCAGCGGTTCACCCCCTTAGGGGATGAATTTCGAAAAATCGCTTCTTAGTGGATGTCCACGCCATTATAGGGATGCACTGTCAAAATTTCAGCCCTATAGCTCCAGCGGTCTAGGTAAACCCCATTTCACCCCCCTTAGGGGATAAATTTCGAAAAATCGCCTTATAGTGGATGTCCACGCCATTATAGGGATGCACTGTCAAAATTTCAGCCCTATAACTTTAGCGGTTTGGATAAACCCCGTTTCACCCCCTTAGGGTATGAATTTTGAAAAATCGCCTCTTAGTTTATGTCCACGCCATTATAGGGATGCACTATCAAAATTTCAGCCCTATAGCTCCAGTGGTTTGGGGAAACCCCATTTCACCCCCTTAGGGGATGAGTTTCGAAAAATCGCTTCTTAGTGGATGTCCACGCCATTATAGGGATGCACTGTCAAAATTTCAGCCCTATAGCTCCAACGGTTTGGATAAACCCCATTTCACCCCCTTAGGGGATGAATTTCGAAAAATCGCTTTATAGTGGATGTCCACTCCATTATAGGGATGCACTGTCCAAATTTCAGCCCTATAGCTTTAGCGCTTTGTAAAAACCCCATTTCACACCCTTAGGGGATGAATTTCGAAAAATCGCTCTTTAGTGGATGTCCACGTCATTATAGGGATGCACTGTTAAAATTTCAACCCTATAGCTCCAGCGGTTTGGATAAACCCCATTTCACCCCCTTAAGGGATGAATTTCGAAAAATTGGTTTATAGTGGATGTCCACGCCATTATAGGGATGCACTGTCAAAATTTCAGCCCTATAGCTCCAACGGTTTGGATAAACCCCATTTCACCCCCTTAGGGGATGAATTTCGAAAAATCGCTTTTTAGTGGATGTAAACGTCATTATAGGGATGCACTGTCAAAATTTCAGCCCTATAGCTCCAGCGGTTTGGGTAAACCCCATTTCACCCCCTTAGGGGATGAATTTCGAAAAATCGCTTTATAGTGGATGTCCACTCCATTATAGGGATGCACTGTCCAAATTTCAGCCCTATAGCTCCAGCGGTTTGGATAAACCCCATTTCACCCCCTTAGGGGATGAATTTCGAAAAATCGATTTATAGTGGATGTCCACGCCATTATAGGGATGCACTGTCCAAATTTCAGCCCTATAGCTCCAGCGGTTTGGGTAAACCCCAATTCACCTCCTTAGGGGATGAATTTCGAAAAATCGCTTTATAGTGGATGTCCACTCCATTATAGGGATGCACTGTCCAAATTTCAGCCCTATAGCTCCAGCGGTTTGGATAAACCCCATTTCACCCCCTTAGGGGATGAATTTCGAAAAATCGATTTATAGTGGATGTCCACGCCATTATAGGGATGCAGTGTCCAAATTTCAACCCTAAAGCTCCAGCGGTTTGGGTAAACCCCAATTCACCCCCTTAGGGGATGAATTTCGAAAAATCGCTTTTTAGTGGTTGTCCACGCGATTATAGGGATGCACAGTCAAAATTTCAGCCCTTTAGCTCTAGCGGTTTAGGTTGTGCGTTGTCTGTCAGTCAGTTACTTTTTATACAATAGAAAAAAATCCCCTTATAACTTATTGAACCCCATTTCACCCCCTTCAACCCTTTTGTTCTCCATAAAAAGTAGCCTATGTCCGTCTCCAAGGTCTAAACTATGTCTGTTGCAAATTTCATCAAAATTGGTTTAGTGGTTTAGGCGTGAAAGCGTAACAGACAGACAGACAGACAGACAGACAGACAGACAGACAGACAGACAGACAGACAGACAGAGTTACTTTCGCATTTATAATATTAGTAAGGATAAATCGTGTTTTATTTTTTATTTTTTTAAAAAGAAAAAAATTTTAATTAAATTATTATTGTGTAAAAATAGAAATTCAATAAAAAAAAATTATTTATTCTAGAATTTAATATTGATTGTAATTAGAATAAATTTTAGAACATTTTTTTGTTGATATAAAAATATGAAAAAAAATAATGATGAGATTCTTTAAAAGTGACAAATTTCTTAAACGATATATTTTAATGTGAATTTGTTGTATGAATTTTTAGAGGCATTTTTCTATTTTATATTTGTAATATTTCTGCTTTAGTGTGGATCAACTCACTTCATAAAAAAATAATTAATTTTTAACTCAAACCATTTGTAGATATGTTACAAATGCTGGCCTAGGGTTAATAGTAATTAACTCAAAAATGTTAGCCAACTCAAAAATACTTATTTAAAAGCGAGGAACGCTTTTACACTCCAAATTGACCATTTTGAAAATCAAAGTAATCGGTTGACAAATAAATTTCATCCTGCTGATTTTAAAACGCATTTCATCTCGTGATTTACTTTACTTAATGCAATTGGAGTGTTCTTTTTTATTTACTTTGAACTAATATCCGAAAGTAATAAAGCTTGAAAGAATTTCTTTTTATTTAGCGAACACCTCAGTAATAAATTTTGTATTCTATAACGTTTCGGATGGTGTTATAAATGTCTTTTTTTTATGTGGCAGTGCTAAGCTCAGGAGTCACCCTTTGTACTACCAGTCCGTCATGTCATTTGTCATGTCATGGTGCAATGTCTAGCAGTAAGCTTAGTACGGGAGAGAGGGAGGGGGAATAGGTTAAGGATTATAAAGGTACGGGGGGGTATTGAAGAAGGTGGTGATGAACCCTGAGTTTGAACTCTTGGATGTTGTAGGAGCTCGGAAAAACTGACTGCGAGAGATTATTCCACAGTCGAGTTGTTCTATCTACAAACGAATTCATATCCTGTTGAGTGCGTGAAAGGGGGAGTTGCAGGTGGAGGGAATGAGACGAGTGGGCTAATCTGGTGTTGCGGGTATAGGATTGCCGTGGAGGCAGGAGAGCTTTTAGCTCGGAGGAACAGTCACTACGAAAGTAGCGATAAAATTTTGTCAGTGCAGCTACATTCCTACGGTGGCTCAAGGGGTCGATGGTGGAGCAAATCGTGTCGCCATCAATAAGTTTAAGGGCCCTTTTTTGGACCTTATCTCACCATGCCAAGGTGGTTATTGGAGCGCCGCCCCAAACGATGGAGTTATAAGTAGGAACTCAGAAGTAGGAATTAATAATAATAAAAGTTGTCTGAAGTTTAGTACAGGTTTTGTAGTCTGTATTCATCTTTTTGCACTATAGACTCAGTCTTTTTTCGAATCAAATCCATCCTAGTAATCAAGTCAAATTCACTAACTTGTATAAACAAATCTACCCTTATGCAAATCAAATTCATCAATTTTGAAGCTAATTTCATCGTTTTACAATGAAGTACTGTCTCACATCTAATAAAACCTGCACCAACCTTGCTTCTATATCAGATCGTGAACCTAACGACTGGTCTATATCCAAGTATTCTAGGCATAACTTTAGCCAAGGGTCGAAAGCTTGGAATGACCACATATTCCAAATCGTAAAAAAAGCATCTGATTCAAGTTCCTCCTTCAGCTAGCATCCGTGCCCCCAATCTACACATCCTAAACTCGTCACCGTTTTGAATACAACTCATATACCTATGTGGACGCCTAAATAGCCACCTTATCGTGACTTGTCAAGGTACAAAATAACGATATCATACAATTGGTGATGGCACTCTTTGCTTCTTCATAGACTCATTAAGCCACCATAGGAATGTAGTAGTCCTAACAAAGTTGTAGTTTTCCTTTGTCTTTTAGACCGTAGACGTTTATTTCTAAATAAACCAACGCCTCTCTGGAACGATCTCCCACAGTCAGTACTTCCAAAATCGTATAACAATCTAGAGTTCGAACGTAACCTAACTTATCCTATCTATACTCTTCTATCCTTCAATTCAAGCTTAGTACTAGACATACAAAACCATCCATTCTTTTTTACTAACGCATAAAAACGAAAATTAACAAAACTTTAAAATGCGAGAAACAAAATAATCAATTCTTGGTTTTTAGATCCCAAGTGAATTTGAACGTGGCAAAAGTTGCGATACAATTTACTTAAAAATATTAGAAAGGGATTGCGAAACTTCAAAATTCCTATGTCCTTCTGCAGTAATTGGTGCCCAAGTAAAAATACGACTTATTTCGAATACATTTACAATCTCAACAAAACGTTTTAGTAAATTCATAAATAAATTAAAATTATAATTTTAAATTTGTGTGACGATGTATGTTCAAAAAAATTATTTAAAATAGCTTTCGATTTATTATAATCTCCAACAATATTTTATTCGCTAGTCGGCGTCTTCGAGTCATACGGGCTCGAAAATTTTTGATTTAATGATGGGTCTACCCCATATATTAGGGGGGGGGATACGGATCCCCTGTACTCCTCCTACGAGACTCGAAAAGGATGAGAACTATAAAAAAAAAACTTTTGCATGGAAGAATCATGTTGTAATAAATTTTTGGTTTTAGTAACACCATACCTAAAAAACAAGGCACATGTATGCAAAAAGAAATAACTTCCGAAGAAAAACTAGGTGTAACATTGCGGTGCAGACTGACGGGTAATTGACGAAATGTCACTACACGTTCAGTCAAAAGTCATGATTGATGGTTGCATGGCGAAAAATTAAAAATATCCAGATACATTATTGTCAATCAGTACAAACAGTACTCATCATTCGAGGTTACAATTTGTACAATATTTTTATATCAAACACACTTAAGATCGACAATCTGAAACAAATTGTAAAGGAATAAATATTACGCACCAAAACTTTTCGTGACAATTAGGTACCATTGGTATACACTTTTAAATGAATGAATTCCCTATATTTATTTAAAAGAAGAGACACTAGATGTTTTTTAAGCATTATTCCTGATTCTGTTCTTAATGCTAGGAACCACCGTATGCATTCTACCACTATCGTCATGAAGCAGTAGACTTAGATAACTTTCCATCTTTTTTGTCCTCCCTCTTAACAAAAAATTACCTGGCCTTTCTCCTGCCATCGCTTCTAAGCATAATAAGCGAGGAAACTGTACAGCATTTTGCCACAGTAGTATTGAATGGAGACCTGGTGGAATAAAAAACCTATTTTTCCGACTAGAGCTTGCTGTCTGATATTGAACTCAATCGCCAGTATAAAGGCACATTAGGTCCGAGCGCTAATCTTTCACATAAAAAAGAAGAACATAGAGGCTATAGTAAAATTTCACATAAGCCAACCTTTTACGGTTATAGAAAATTTTCCTCCTGCTGCCCTATGCAATAGAATATTATCGTTATGAAAAATTGCATTATTTTTGTTAAAAATGTAAGCTTGCCATTTTCCATACCATAATGATTAATTGTTTCACAAATTTTCAATAACAATCATCATCCTTCTTACATCTAACGGATAAATAGTGGATTTTCCATGGGGAAACATCGACTCTTCTTTACTAGGTTCCGTTCCAAAGCCAACGACCTTTGTTGACGAGAGCATCGAGGAGTACTGAAGCTAACTAAGCCAGATCATGCAAAGCCCGAATTGTTAGATTGCCGTGAAATAAGTATTGTACTTTAGTAATTTATAGCTGGCCCATATTGAAGTTCTACCTGGGCTTATATTACCTATCCCCACCGTGCTTTTCTACTGAAGATTGCTGGTATCTACAGTTTTTATATGTAACATCACGTTGAACGTGTTTTCTGATAGTGGAGATAGAAAGAGTATACGTCCTAACCAATTGGTAATGACTTCCACTAACCGCCCGCTTAAAGCTTTGAACAACTTTAAAAATCATTCCCCGTCTGTGACTGGCGGCCACAAGATCTATCTGATTTCTCGTTCTACCATTCATCCAGCGAAGCGAAGCTCTCTTTGCTTATTTGCATGTGACATACTATGTAGGTTACACTTTTTTATGTGAAAGTCCTAGCTTGGTCCTTCTACCTGTCTGTCATGTTGTACTCATTATGTAATGTGTAGTAGTAAACTTGTTTCGAAGGAAGGTATAGAGAACTTTATAGATTAATAAGAGTAGGGGGCGATAGACTGAATGTTGTAAAGGTTCACACCAAAAAGGAAGAAGTTTGCACAAGCCCGGTACTGTAACAAAAATCAAAACAAAGGATTTTTGTAACGGGTCTTCGATTTCACAAAGTCGATATCTTCAATAGATAAGGGTGAGCCAGACACGCAAAAGCCTCATCAGAGTGTTATACCTACCACTAATTGAAGATAGCTTCAGAATTTAAAACAGGTGTACCACCTCTTTAAGGGGGTCTTCTCATCAAAAATTTTGAAAAAATGGAATTTTTTTTTCTTTCATTTTTCTATAGTATATGTATCCTAGAATCACCATGCGAAAGAATATGATAGGATTCGTAATAGTTTCCGAGATATTTGGCCGCGAACCGGAACATATACTCACAGAGAAACAGGGTTTCAAAACTTTAAATGCGTTTTTCTCGAAAACACCATTTTGAAATTTTGATGCACGTTTCTGAAAAGACTAGTCGACCAATCGACTTGTTTTTTTTTAGATTGTTGAGTATCTTCTTCTGCAGGGCCAGAACTAGGATATTTTTTGTAGATGGCATACTTTCTTTTTTATAACAAATTTAGTGCAAAAAAACACGAAAATTTTTGAAACAAAAATTTAAACCGCTCTCACACCTACAATTTTTATCGTATGGAAATAATCCTAGTTCTGTACCTGCTACGAGCAATACTTTTTGAGAAAATGCTTGCAATATGGGCTTCAGATAGACCTGGAGGTCGAAAACGTGCGGCAAATATGCCAAGGCAGTGCGTGACGGGGTCACTTTCACAAATTACGCAGCGGCCCCAGGTGGACGGAGGAGCTTCAAAATTTTTTAACACATAGTTTAATACGTGATAAAAAATATATAAAAAAAGTAGTATGATATCAGTTATAGTTTCGGAAAAAAACTCCAAAAAAACATACAAAAATAGGCTTTTTTGATGAGAAGACCCCCACCAACGCGGTTGATGATATCGTTTTTCAGCATATTGAAATCAACTTCGGCAGACAATAACTATCTTATAGTCCGATTTTTTTGCCGTGTTATTTTGGCTTTTAGATTTTTAACGTCCTAGAAATTTATCGTCTCAATAATGATCTCATTTTTCAATTCTTCAAAATTGTTCTATCCACATCGTGAGCATCGAAATAAATGTGCTATTTTTAAAAGTAAAAACGAAAATTAACCTTTCACCATAAACAAATTCAAGTATTTTTATGCAAAGCGTTCCTAGAACGTCCTGAAATTTTACTTCCTTTGTTTCCCTTGTTTTCTTTCAACCGATATAAAACAATCGAGCTAATACGAACACCCCAAGTGGATACTGATTATAGTTTAAACGTATTGGAATATGTTGATCCGAATATGTTGAACTGCCTTTAAAAACAAAAGAAACATCACTGAAACCTTTTATTCACCACTTAACTTAAAAAAAGAAATTTGTCTTAATTGAAAAACTAAAAAAAAAAACAATTTTAAAACTTTTCATTGTCTCAGACAAGATTGAAATTAAAAAAGAAAAAAAGTAAACAAAAAAATAAGCTACGTCCTATTTATTATTAATTTTACGTCAAATAAGTTTTTACATAGTAGAAAATTTTTTGTTTTTTAAAACAATTTATACATTTACTGCCATTTTAAATATTTTCTCAAACTACATATACATAAAATTACATAATATTATACAGTGTAAATTTAAAAAAAAAAATAGTTAAAAAACAAGGAAAAAAGAATTATATTTTTCATTATATATTATTTTTGTTGTGAATATTCAAAATTTTAGGTAAATTTGAATGATGGTAAATTTATATTAATAAACTTTGAAATTTGTTTTTATTTTTAATTTTTATTTTGTGTTTAAATTATATTTTTTTATTTTTATTTAATTTTATTTTTTCAATTTTTTTAGTTAATTGTGTAAAAAAAACGAACTTGTTTAGATACGATTTTTGAGTACTTCTTGCCTGTATTATATAAAATGGCTGTTTATTATTTTTTATATAAATAGTAATTATAATGTAATAAAATTACATTTATTTTGTTGTCAAGTAAATGTAAAATGAAATGTTTTATTTTATATTTTGAAGTTTATATGAGTGTTTCTATTGTTCTATTATTATTATTATTTTTTTTTAATTATTATTATTATTTGTATTTGTACTATTCATTTTATTGCATTTATTTATTAAGGAATATTTTTTTTTCTTTTTTTATAAAATTTTTTTATAATTAAAATACAATTTTATTTTATAAATATATTAATATTTTGTGTATTTATTTTATTTATTAATGATTTATTTAACTAAGTTACGGATGAGTCGGCTTTCTTATTTGGCGATGTGGAAAATGTAGCCATTTCAGCGGTGGTCCTTGGTCAAATCACACCTACGATGTTAAAGAACGGGTCGCAGGTTTTATTGGGAATAAGACAGTCCTTTGTTTACATTGAGCTCGACACTATTTGTGCGGCACGAATCTAGAATGAAATCAATATCCCTGTTTTTTAATTAGAACAGTAACCCTCGATCGTTAAGACAGGATCTGGTGCTTGTCTTCCATTATCATCGAAGCCGTAGGAGTAACACAGGGTGACGTCGTTAGTGAAACTATAAAGTATGTTGAAGGGGATTGAGAGAAGATCATTTTCTAAAGATAAGAAATATACCCGGTGATAGAATTTGCCCCTGGGGTCACCGAAAGAAATAGTGTAAAGCTTAGATTTGATGCGATCCAATACTTGAACGCCTTCTTTGAACGACAGGAAAGAAAACTCTCGATCCAGATCTCTAGAACTGAATCAATTCCAATAGCTTGGAGTTTAGCTAACAGAGTAGATTGTTAAACTCTATCAAAAGCCTTGAAGATACTCAGGGCAACCAAACGGCACTTACCAAAACAGTGCATATTTCAGTTGAGGTGCTCTAGCAGACGCAGGTGCTAGTGGATCATTGCCTTGAAGCCACCCTTTTTGTCATTTAGGATTTGGCTAGACCATAAATATCCCATGATCCACAGCCTGTTATTGATAATCGTCGAAAAAGTTTGCCCAAAGGTTTAGCTAAAGTCGAATCCGATGTTTTTAGGACGATAGAAGTTGCATTTTCCGGATAAGTGAATTTCTTAACAACAAGTCTTTTAGCCAACCATATACTTCGCGGGTCCGGCCTTGGTTCTGCTTTCTACTGTCGACACCATCCCCTCTTTATTATGGTTAGTATCGATGAATAGCGCACTACAAAAACTAAACAGAAGCGGAGCTCCGATAGTAGCATACAAGGATGTCTAAATAAAATTGGCAGCTGGGCAGCAGGCTGGGGTCTGGCAATCAATCCGGAAAAAACTGAGCTAATGTTGTTTGCAGGGAAATCGAAAATTCCCACTTTCAGCTTTTATAATCTCACTTTATCCTCTAGTCTAGAGTGATATTTCTGGATCCTAAACTCAACTAAGAGTCGAATATCGAGGAAAGGATAAAGAAAGTCTGTAAAGCCGTCTACGATTGGGAGAAGACCTTTGGTAAGAGAAGAGGTCTCCAGACAAAGATGATTATGTGGATGTGCACAGCCGTAGTACGCCCAACTCTCACCTATGATTCCCTAGTATGGTGGCCAACAATAGAGGTAACAAGGGCCATGAAAACATGACCCACAAACGCCCTTGATGTTCTCTTGCAACTACTCTTCAACGACCTTCACATCTAGCCTCGTGTAGTGCCCTCAGATTGAGGGAATCCGGGGTGTGTACTTCAAAGCCCTACGGACTTAGCAATATCTTGAATCTTCAAGATACCTTGATACCTTCAAGAATACATTATAGAAAAAGAGATCCTAAGGTAGTTTCGATGCACGAATATTCATCGACAGCGTCAAGACGTTGGAGGAGGTCGGCCAGAATTTTTTTTAGAGACCACTAACAGTTTCCTATCCTGCCACCTCCCGGTGTACGATATCATCTTTCAAGCTGAAGTAATGGCGATCCTAACGGCCTGCCAGACAAGTGAACATAGAACCTACACATGGATGCATTGGAGTTTTCGTAAAGAGGGTAGGCCTGGAGACCTGAATTATCTCTAGGACTTAGCCCACTTACGACAAAGGAAAAACAATGGGCCTCCTAAACAGATCCTTATGAGATATTGCCACTTCACTTCGATCACCACGGGACATTGGCCTATAGGATACCACGCTACCAGCTGAACATCCCGTCTATTGCTTCTAATAGACGAATGAGAGGGAGGTATAAGGAAGAACCCTTTATTCAGGCATTTTTGAAAAAGGGTTTTCAAAGTTTAATGCGGCCCAATATAGGATGAAGAGAAGCCGAGGAGTTAAAAATGCAGGAAGAAGTGGTGACAGGATTCAGGATTGCCGAATGTGTGTCGCCAATCGATGCTATGGCTGTCGCAACCCGGAAAGAAATCTATCCCGCCTGGAATCTATTCATCAAAGAACTAGATTTGGTTTACAAGAGAAGCCAGGGTGTCAGACAACGTGCAAACCGGATGTTAATGGACTGGACGTCAACGGCTAGCATCTGAAAATACGAGATGTTTCCGGAAAAGAAGTTAGGAGGACCAATGACTTTTTCATGGCCATTGAAAAAAACGTCTGAGATATTTTTCATCATATTTGGTTGAAGTTGGAAATTAATATTGTTTGGAGTTGGAATAGACTTTGATATGAGGAGAGGTAAGAAAAATGTCAATAAAATACATAAGTTCCTGGGCCTGCAACATCAGGAACGGTCGGGGGCTGATCCACAGTTTCATGAAGACCATTGATGTATGCTTGTCGTCTTCCCTGACATACTGTTGCCATTTGAGTAGCTCAACCAATTTAAATTGTGAACGTTGAAATCTCCCGCAACATTGATTCCGAAAGTTGAGGCTTCGTTACTTCTGTCAGGACTTCTGGAGAAAGGAGAAAAATGTGACGTGGTTTCCAAAAAAAAATTTAACCAAGAGGTATGTAATGTTTAACTTTTTATATTCCTTGCAGAAGTACGATAGCCAGCAAAGCAGCGGTTATAAATATTCACTTCCATCCACGCTTTATATTCTAAAACAAGATCATTTGAAAAACGTTCGTCCACTACGTTACATAATCAATCCTATCCATAAATAACGAAGCCAATATAATGCTGGCTTCTATTATTTACGATTATTTGAAAAAAATTCTTTGGTTTCCACTGAAGCCCAACGCCTTTAGTTTGAAACCATTTATAAAAATTTATACAAAAACCCGCCATCTTAGTACAGAAGAGGTTTAAGACCATGCTAAGACTCCATTGTGAAATGGTGTCTTTCAAACTCAGCAATAAGATATTCAGCAGTGCTAATTCAGCGTGAACGTGTGTATGAACTGTCAAAGTTGAAGTTAAGATATTTTTACGCGATTTTGGTGCCAAGTTTTTCGAGGATTAATGCAGTGAAATTTGCGGCTTTCTGTTCAAACTAGGATTCAAATACACAACCGAAAATGGGTATCCTGGAAAAGATATCTGAAATCGAGAAGGAAATCGCAAGAACGCAGAAGAATAAAGGTAAGTGCGAGAGGGTGTTATCTTTTAGGTTATGGTTTCCCAAAATATTAAATATTTTCGTAATTATTCCAGCGACTGAGTACCACTTGGGTCTACTGAAGGCGAAACTAGCAAAATATAGGTCTCAGCTGCTTGAGCCGACGAAGAAGGGCGAAAAGGGTGAGGGCTTCGATGTCCTAAAGAGCGGCGATGCCCGTGTAGCCCTGATCGGCTTCCCATCGGTGGGAAAGTCTACCTTGTTGTCTACCCTAACAAAAACTGAGTCCGAAGCTGCTAGTTATGAGTTTACAACACTTACCTGCATTCCCGGTGTTATAGAATATAAAGGTGCAAATATTCAGTTGCTTGATTTGCCTGGAATTATAGAAGGTGCTGCTCAAGTAAGACTTCAAAAACCTTCTTGTTTTTGGTGCCATATGCTGATTGATTCAATTACAGGGAAAAGGTCGTGGTAGGCAAGTCATCGCTGTAGCTAGAACCGCTGATCTAATCCTAATGATGTTAGACGCTACAAAGCCGAATGTGCACAGGGAACTGCTAGAGAGAGAATTAGAGTCTGTTGGAATCAGACTGAATAAAAGGAAACCTAATATTTATTTTAAAGTTAAGAAGGGCGGAGGACTAAGCTTTAATGCCACCTGCACACTGAGCAGATGCAACGAGAAAATGGTGCAAACAATCCTTCATTCATTTAAAATCTTCAACGCTGAGGTTCTGTTCCGTGAGGATTGCACTGAGGATGAGTTCATTGATGTAGTGACTGCCAATCGTGTCTACCTGCCTTGTCTATACGTTTACAATAAAATTGATCAGATATCAATAGAAGAAGTCGACAGACTGGCCAGGCAGCCAGAGTCGGTCGTTGTTAGTTGTAATATGAAATTAAATCTTGATTATCTTCTAGAAGTGCTTTGGGAATATTTGGCGTTAATTCGTGTTTACACTAAGAAGCCAGGTGCTCCGCCAGATTTTGATGATGGTTTGATTTTGAGAAAGGTAACAGTTTTCCTATAACTCGATTTGGAAACTAATTCTTGCCTTTTTTCCAGGGAGTCACAGCTGAGCACGTTTGTCACGCAATCCATAGGACGTTAGCTGCTCAATTTAAATATGCCTTAGCCTGGGGAACCTCTACCAAATACTCACCTCAACGTGTTGGTATTAATCATGTAATGCATGATGAAGATGTTATTCAAATTGTTAAAAAATAATGAAAAAAAAATACTTCCAAGGTAAAAATTTTGAGATTGTATAAAAATAGCGATTTTCTTTTCTTGTTTTCATGTATCATTGGCTTACTACCTTCTGTTTATGATTTCTTTTTTAATCTTTACTTATTAATAAACACGTTTGAAAGAAAATAAAAAAGTGGGCATTTTTGTAGCTTAGAAATTTCTCTCTGTAGAATTTGTTATTGGCCCAAAAGATGAATAGGTATGTGATGAATAGGTACGTGAAAGATGCAAAACAGCATCCAAAATCAGACGATCTGCGATAGAATAAACGAGAACTGTTAACAATGTTATTGCAAATGCGCGAAAGTATTGCGATTATCAATTATGGAATTTATGAGAATCGACCACAGACGAATAGGTCAATTCTTCAAACCTGGCTATAAGAGTTGAGCTGAATCTACTTTTCACCAAAGAAATTAATAAATCAATAAAAAGCTATAAGGGAACTATCAGTTAGAAGTAGAACAGCCGAACATCGACGACAAGTGGAAAACAACTAAAAGCACGAAAACGGGGCCAGCAGAAGATGCACCAGCTGGGCCCCCAGCCAGAGTAGATCGGACTGGTTCAATCGGGACTGTATATCCGTAAGTTAAGAAAGAAATCAGTAAGGCCCAAAAGAACAAGGATGGAAATCTTCGAGGTAAAAAAAACAGCCGACAAGCTTGGCAGAAAGAAGAAGAGAGAATATCAAAACAAGGGTATCCTCTAGATACTATAAGACATCGGTAAAGGAAGAATTAGATAAGTGTACAAAGGAACACGCCAGATCAGAAATAAGTTTGTCAACTTCCACCCCCACTGCTCTGGATCCAAGTTGTTTCCACTCCGCTGTTGTACCTGATTATAAACTCTGAAGGCGTGTGGTTGAATTGCAGCTTCACTGGGCGGTATGGAAGCCGTGTTTGCAGATGGCCTGTGGGTTAATCTCACGTATTGATTATACCTCAGCTTGTTTAGTGATCCCATAAAGAGCAGTTAGCAATTTCTGAGATCCCGATTTTTAGGTAGGGTCTTCAGCAATTTAACCCCTTCAGACCTGGTGCCCATTGTAATGTACACTGGATTAGAACTTCAATATCTAACTTAAAATATTAACGATGTGACTGCAACCACATTACGTGTTTAGCTTTAGGCATTTATTTGATCAAATTTTGTTAATAACCTCCATCTATACGATTTTAGTCGAAACACATAACATAATTCGTGGTGCATCAACAGGCGGGAAAAATATTTTTTTTGGGTTTCAGAAAAAAACAGGTCTGAAGGGGTTAACCTGTCCTTGCCTGACGAAGAGTCGCAACTACGCATTGCACGGAGGAAGAGCATGTGGTTGGCAACATGCAGAGTTGAGGGGTTCTCCCCCTGGCTTGAGGAAATATACTTTTGGGGGAGTTTGGAGACCCATTATTATGGCCAAAAGATCAACATCTTCCCCTAAAATTGCGACACTCTTGTGAGGCGAAGCCAGGTATTCTGCCGTCCGCACTATCAGCGTGTATGCATCATCAGCTGCCTGCTTGGATGCGATTCTATTCTCACTGCATTTTGTCACCATCTATCCTTGTTTTTCGCATTCGATAAGAAATTTGCTTAGGAAACTGTTAGTGTCATGGTGCTGCTAAATTGTATCTCCACGGAATGTTTTTGGTCGACCCCATCAAGCGCTCCATAGAACCAACCAACCGATAACATGCGCTTTTTGGTGGAGCGGGGAAGGCCTAAGGAAGGCTATGGCAGAAGGAATCAGGAATGTAAAGAGGGAAGAAGAAAGAAGGAAAGTTATGTAGGTGGGAAAGTGGAAAAGGCGAAGGACCGTGGGGCTGGCCGGGAATCGAACCCTGGACCTCTGGGATGATAGTCAGGCACCTTACCCCTAGACCACCGAGGCCCCCCACTTGATACTCTTCTGCCGTCGGAGTGCCCTTCGAACACAATAGTTCGATTTCAAACCCTTCTCTCTCGCAACACTCGTCTGTGTCCCATCTTTTAACAGTTTGTCACAAATTACACATTCCGGACGAGACATTATGCCTCCAACCTTGGACGCTTGGTGGTAGGACGATCGTGTGGCGGATACTTGAACTATAAGTGTCCAACGTCAAGCGTCGACCGTTCGTGTTTAAACACGTCGGGCTGTTGTCGGTGCTGGTTCAATCGTTGGAAGTCAATATTCGAATGAAACGTTCGCCGCATGGTGTAGAGCCGGCTTAAAGGCCCCCATACACTATCAAACTGATGTACATCCAGATTTTCATCTAACCCATCTGCGTAACGAGTTTTGACGGCCACCCGACTCAATCGAGGTTGTACGTCTGACCATATATACCCACTAAAAAATAAGAGCAACTCGGCTGCAAAACGAGGGGAACCTTGAAGGTGGAAAAGGGAAAAGGCAATAGGAAAACTATGTAAAAGCGCCTGAGATGGGGCATGGTGTAAGAGTTCATTTGGGCGTTTTGAAAAACCCATAGTTTTCGAAATAGGCGAAATACTTAAAAAAGTGGGAAAAATTTTGTGGTTTTGGCGTTTTTCGTCAAGGCAGCAACTTTGAATTTCAGATTCAACACCCCAAAACCCATAACGTACAGTTGAGAAAAAAACTTCCGCAATTATGGCCCCTGTGCCGAAAGACGTGTCGTGTTTTGTGAGAAATTGTTTGAGTTGAAGAAAGTGGTGTTTCAGTCGAATTACGACTTTCAGCAGAGAGGCCTAGTGTGGGAATGTTAAGTTGACTTTAGGCGCCTTTACTCAAAGTTGTGATTCAATTCAATTCAATTCAATTCAATTTATTTTATACATAAGGAAGTACACAAGACTTACATCTTTTAGAGTACAATATCAATATAGTTCGAATTCTAACATGGAAAGAAAAATACCTAGTCTAAGCTTAATACCTAACAGAATAGAGAACAGCTAGAGTTAAGAGGAATATCAAGGTTGATCAATAGTAGATAGAAAGAGGGGAACTTTGGATATTTGAAAGTAGAAGAAAGAAGGGAAAGCTATAGAGAAGAGGTGGATAGGAGAAGAAAAACTTGTTTCCTGAAAGTGGTGACTGTGCTAATTCTTTGTAAAGAGGAGGGAAGATCATTCCAGAGTCTAATCGCGTGCACAAAAAAGGAACGACTACCAATTCGAGACCGATGGGCTGGTATAAGAAATTTAAGTGATCTCGAGGTTTGCAAGGGGGTAAGGAAGTCGGATAGGTAAGAAGGGCTTTTAGCGTAGAAGACTTTATGTAGAAGAGCTAGTGTCATAATATCGAAGAAGCAAAAGAGGTTACAGCCTATTAGTGAATTCCGAACCGATGATACATGATCCGATCTTCTCAAGTGGAAGATAAAGCGTAAGCAGTCATTGAATGCAACATTAAGTCGTTGACGACAGGATGAATCATACACAATGTAAACAAGTGAGCCATAGAGGAAGTGCGGGAGAATGAGAGATTTTACAAGCATTGAACGAATTGTGGGTGATAGGAGACTACCATAAAGCCAGAGCTTACGTAAAGTCCCATAGATTTTGGAGAGCATTAGTGAAACTTGATCACAGCAGGTTAGTTTGGCATTAATAGCAATACCAAGATTATGGACCCGATCAACAATAGGAAGAGGTATGTTATCCAGACAAATGAGTGGCATTCTGACGGGGAGCATAGAGCTACGACTTAACACAAGTACTTGTGATTTTTTAGGGTTTAATTTAAGGAAATTGAGAGCACTCCACTCATTTATTCGAGATAGAGTGCTATTCAAGTCAGAAATACAAGAATCAATCTGTGAAGGAGGGCAAGAAGTATACAATTGGAGATCATCAGCATATAGATGAAAGGAGCAGTGGCCAATAGTAGAGGGGAGATCATTAATATATAATGAAAATAGTAGAGGACCAAGAATTGAACCTTGTGGAACACCAGAAGGCACCTGTAGGAGAGATGATACAACATTATTATGACGAACACATTGAAAACGATTAGATAGCAAAGAGGAGAAAAGCCGTGTAGCAGAAGAAGAGAAGCGATAGCGCTGACTTAGTTTGGAAAGCAGGATCGTGTGCACCACCGAGTCGAAGGCTTTCGAAAAATCAAGAAGCACTAATACTGCAACATCACCTTTATCAAGCGCAGAGCGAATGTCAGTAGTTACCTTTAGTATAGCTGTTTCGCAACTATGATTTTTACGGAAACCAGATTGATATTCAGAAATAAGGCTATTAGATTCAAGGTAGCGCTGGACTTGAATGAAAACAGTTTTCTCGAAGGCTTTAGCAAGGAAAGGAAGAATGCTAATGGGACGGAAATCTGAGAGATCAGCAGGGGACGATTTTTTCGGTAAGGGGATCACTATGGCTTTTTTCCACAACAAGGGAACTTGAGAAGTAGTCAGGCAGTAATTAAAAACATGCGTAATGATATTCAAAATTAAAGGGGCGAGCAGCTTGAAAAACCGTGGAGAGATTTCATCATAACCGATGCAGCTTGACGAAATGGAGAGCAGTATTTCAAAAACTTCCGAGGAGTCCACACAGCGGAAAGCAAAGCCATCAGTACTATGCGGAAGGACTGAGAAAGATCGGGAGATAGGGAAAGCAGGAGGGGATTGAATGAATGAGCGATTTAGAAGGTCAACATCGATATCAAAATGGGAGGGTGCAGTAGCATGTATGCCCAGTGAGCGAAGGTTGGACCAGAGTTGCTTGGTGTTTAAAGAGGGATCAAGCTTACGGGCATAAAAACTACGTTTTCGTGATTTGACTTTACTAGTGACGAGGTTGCGAAGTTGTTTATAGGCATTAAGATATCTAAGGATCCTAGTCTTGCGATAACGCCTGTACATGCACTCTCGCTGACTTATCAGGTCACGGATTTCATTAGAAAACCAAGGACAGGGTGAGGATGGCCTACGGCTTCTTGTGACCAGCGGCACACATTGATCAAAGAGAGATTGAGTAAATAGAGTCAGCAAACTAACTTTAGCGTCAACACAATTAGTACGATAGATAACATCCCAAGGAATGGCGGAGGCAGCTTCAGACATTTGATCAACATTGATGTTACTAAAATCACGAAAAGTATACGAACTAGATACGGAGAGCACACCAAGAGAGAACTGAACGGAAAGGAATAATAGGTCATGGTCCAGAAAGCTAGGGGGGGAAAGTTGATGATGCTTTAACACTGCATCAGTGCAGGTAGTAGCTAGGACATCAAGCAAGGATGGGTTTTGACAATTAAGAAATGTTGGTAGATTATTTAGAATATGCAAGTCCAATGTCTCAAATAAATATCTAAGAGCATTCGCACGAGGATTGATTTTGAGCAGATCAGCATTAAAGTCACCCGCAACAATTATGTTCTCATAGTGGTGAGAAAGAGAAGAAACAAGATCGGAGAACTCATTAGCGATATCGGAATTGAAGGCATTGGGAGGACAGTATACGCTGATAACAACACATTTGTCATATGAAGATTTTACCTCAACAGCAATAAACTCGAATTGTAAGCCATTAGACTTACCGAGTACTCTTGAGGAGAGCGAAGAGGTCACATATACAGCGACACCACCACCAGTGCGGTCAAGCCGATCACCACGATGTAACACAAAATTACGAAGGGAAACAAAAGAGGAGGGGATTCCTGGTTTTAACCAAGTCTCACTCACAAGCACAATCTGTATCTTTGTTTGATCAAACATCCATCTCAATTCATCCATTTTGTTGTTCAGACTTCTCGCATTTAGAACACATATGTTAAGTCCAGAGGAGGTGGAGCAAAGGATGTTTAGCAGTCTTCCCTGTTTGTGCACTCTATCAGGAAACTGATACATAAATGCAAGAAATTAGCACAGTCACAACCTCAAAAGTCAGTAAGAAACAAGCTAAAAATGTTAAATAGAAGAAGGAATAGAAGACAGGATAAGAAGGGAAAGATAAAGAGGAAGAAGAATAGCCAAGAAAAGAGGCAACATAGTACATACAAATTCTATAGAAACTTAAAATTAAAATCAAAACTAAAAGTAAAAAAATTAAGAACTTAAAACTAAATTTAAATTTAAAATCAAAACTAAGAGGATAAAAATTAAAATTAAAACTAAGAGTAAAGAAAAAATAAAATAAAATGAAAACATAGCAAACAAATGCTCCACAGTATAGCAGGATGCTTCTCCAAAGTTAGGGCTTGACAGAAATGGCTTCATTCAGGTCAAGGACAGACTTAAATATTTGAGGTCTTTGATTTTTGTCCAGCTGAACAAAAATCCGACCTTGTCGTGAAAATACCGCGGCGACGAGGTTCCTCAATTGAAGCTTTCTTGCCGAACGAAAAATGTCTTCATTTTTTGGCGACAAGCTTTCGCTCAAACGAACAACGCTGTCAGCAGTAAATCCCAAATTCAATTTGTTCAGCAAGAGAGTGCCGTACTGCCGGGCTTTCCTCAGAAACTCCTGCTGCTCGTTGGCCGACGGGAATTTCACTATCAGTAGCGAGCTAGGAGCCGCAGCGCTACCAGTCGGGGAGTTCTGACGTTTTCGTTGATGCGGCCGGAACACGTTCACAAAAGGTGACAGTTCATGCCCGATAGTGGAGGAAAGCGATTCCAAGATAAGCTTCGGGTTCTCGTTCTCACACAACGGGACGCCTCGGATGACCACATCTTGGAGTCGTAGCTGCCGGCGCAGATCCTCCACCTCATCGGATTCGGCTGAAATGGCACTTTCTTCAACTTAAACGACTTGTCGTGACGTGACGACTCGACTTTCAGCACAGCGGCCTAAGTTCCGCAACCATCGTTTTTTACACCAATTGACTGGACCAAACTGTTTACGCCAGAACCCAGTTTTCCTACGTCGTTTTCCATGAAAAACTATCGGGCTTCGGCGACCGAACAGGGGATAATTTCTGGGCTTATGCTTAAAGGAAATGCCAGAAGAGTGGATAGAATGTTGTAGAATGGTAGACAAACAAGAAGGGAAGATATTCAAATGAGAGAAATTGGATGACAAAGGTCTGGCTGCTGCAAGGAACCGAACTTCAATCACTGAGATAGTAATCGTTAAAACGTCCACCTCCGCGGGAAAACATTCTCTAGTTTAACTGAAATCCTCCCAATTAAAACGATTATTAAGAACTCTATTAGGAGAGACCGCAACAACTGGGAACTAAGAGATCATCGTTTTAATTTCCAATTTGTTTATCTGAGCCTGTTCCTTGAAAGGCTGCAAAGGATCTCCCGTAACAACTCCGCTCATCTCACTTCCTGCAGACCGATCTAGAAATTCGTTTAAAAATAGAACCTACTCTACTGTAGTGTAATCTTCCGTAATAAGTATTTCCGAATTCGTTCAATATCCTAGAGTTCAAATCTAAAGTTAACCGCGATAACCCTGCTTGATAACCCCACAGAGACTCCTCTTAACCTGTCATATCCCTTTTACCCTCCAAAGCAGCTAATTATGCTAACGATCTGACAAAGTAATAATAGTACAAAGGGTTACTCTTAAACTTTCTTGCACATTACAAAAAGATGCTTTTCTGAGCATAATCAGACTATTGACGAGAAGGATAAATTCGCTTATCTATGAAGTATAATCAGGAATAACGTTGGCACCCCATGGGTGTTAATAGCAGACTGCTTTTGCTAAACAGGTAATATATTAGGTGTTCCGTAAACAAGACCCAGGTGGATAAAGCAGACTTCAAAATGCATCATAATAATCTTGATGGTATGCGTTCCTCTTTCCGTCGGGATTATTTTGTTTGTACCTAAGGGAATGAAGTAGTTTTGTTATTATCTAAAATAACTCATGCAGTTTATCTAAACGATTTTGAAACAAGTCGTATACATATAATCCATTTTTGACGGTGCTTTCTTAACAGGTTGAAAAGATTAAGATACTAGAAGATTTCACAGAACTCAAAGATGTTACGTAGCAACTCTCCAAGTTCATTTCAATTAAAGAGGTCACAGTCTTAAAAGCACCTAGTCATCCTTATTGACTCCCTTACGAACTTTCAAGCTCCAAGATTTCGTATATGTCCAGGAAAGAGATACATTAAACCAAGGATAAAATGTTTAAATCTCTATTCCGGATACGATATGCTGTGGAGTCTGTGTTAAATTTTCTACAAGTTTGCTTATACTTTAAGCATCCACTATATTGTACACAAGAAAGTCCAACTTGCTGCTCTGAATAAACTTGTACACAGCAACTATGGAGGACCCAAAATGTATGCTATATAATGATAGCATTCAGTATGGCTGCAACGGGGATGATATCGTGTTTCTAGAATCTCATGGGAGATTTCGTCGCTTCAATTTAACTTTTTTAGGTAAATCCGAGTTTCTTTCCTGCTTTTATGTTCAATTTTAGCTTGACTGCAACTTTTTAAAAAAAGTTTATTGAAACTAAATAATATTGTGACATGATAGACGATGCATATTAGTGTGGACCGTAAAAGGATTTAATATAATTTTGTCGGAGTTTATTGCTTCGTTGGAATATTCTGGATGTATTCAACATTATTGTTGACTTTTGTTAATTTCACGGAAAATGTTATAAATTTTTGCGAATAGTCTTGATAAAAATATCTGGATTTCGCTTTAGATAATAAGCATCATTGTCTTTTCCTTCATCATGTGTCTTCATCATGAAGAGTTACTCGCTTGTGATTTCCAAGTTCGTATATATACAAGTTTGTCAGAACTTCTATGGCAGGGGTGGCCAACCCGAATGGTATCGCGGGCCATTTTGAAAATGCATCAAGATCCCGCGGGCCGGGGATTTAATATAATTTAGGGAACGAGTTCCAAGGTTGTGCTGCGAAGATAAAGAAAGAACGATGACCAATGAACGTGTGGAAACGCGGAATTCTTAAATTATTATTTATGAAGAATTGCAAAAGTTGCACAAACCGGTTTGCGCTTTTGTAGGATATCGTGAAACAGCCGCAATAGCCTATACTCACTATAGTCACTTAAGAATCGATTACATTGAGCTACATCAAGCTACTAGTGGGCGAATTCAGTAGCTGCTAATAAACTAGTCCATCGTCATCATGTTCAATAGCGCTAACTAGCAGATTGTAAATAATCTGCGGTCACTACAGTTGAAAGCCGGGTTACTATATTCGCTACTCTCTGGCGTGTGGGCTCGATAGCTAGTAAACTAGTCGTATGTCATCATAGTTGCTATGTAATCGAGCCTTTAGAGAGCAATTCTAAAAGGAATTCGAGTAGGGTTAAATGTTGTTAAAACGGCGTCCCCAATCGTTAAACGCTGCTTCAAGTTTATGGGAGCATGAGAAATCGAGAGATGGATAAGCGGAAAAGCCATGCGTTAGAAGAGGTAGAGTAAGGCTTTAAGCAATTTCACATGCACAGCTCTTTTCAACAATGAAAACGAAGTTAAGATAGGAGTCCGTATGTTTTCCCAACAACGAAACTCCCACCAAACCCCAAGATTTCTTGCTTTATTAACGCAACAAGAGAAACCGAATTCAACGCGATAACAGAAATGTCAGGACGAACAGTAGTAGAGTGAGCGATATAAAAATACACTGGGATCGTAAATGTCGACCAGTAGGATACATGACACAAGTCAAACAGCCAGCTTCTTCACACACATATGTATTTCATCTCTGGGCGCAGCGAAATAAAGCTGCACATCGTTTGCATACATATGAATCTTAAAATAACGTTAGTAAAAATACTGAATGAAGGAGGTCCAAGAATGGAGCCTTGCGGGATTCCAGCGTGGAGTGGGGCACTTGAGAAACTTAATTTAACCTTTTTCGAGCGGTTAGATAAAGAAGTTTGCAATAGCTTAAGAGCAGAAAGAACAAAATGTGTTTGTGAGGACAGTTTTCGCAGAAGCCGGCATGATTGGCCGTGATGTTTACGAAAAACATATTGCCATATATAAGTTGGAGACCCTCACAATACGCAATTATTTGAGTATCCCTCAGCTTTTCAAGGAGCTTTGCCAGAAATGGAAGAATACTGTTGGGCCGAAAATCGGAGAGAGGATAAATGACGAAGTCATGCAAAGGAAATGGATTTGAAATGACCACACCTTGCGAGGTGCAAACGAGAATCTAGCCAAACAGATGTTTGACTAGAATACCTAAGGAACCCGTCAAGTTGGAAGACCTAGAACAGCGTGGAGGAGAACCCTACCAAAAGAGGCCACAACAAGAGGACAACTGTTTCCGCAATATGTCACATGCAGGATTCAAGGGACAGAAGAAAAAGAATCCTACACTCATAACACACTAGTTCGATGTTGACCAAAGAAGTGTGCTTGCTTGTAAATACGTTTGTTTTTTCTGCTACCTTCTTGCCACTCAATTTTGTTTCGGATGCGGTCCTTATTTTGAATTGTTACAGAGGAAAGCAATTGCTTGGATTTTTATCCATTATAACCCGGTCACTCAGGGCATCCCGAGAGCTAATTCTCTGTGGAGGCTGTGAAGTTTAATAATGGCTCATAGCCGGCTATTTTTTTCTTTTTCTCATGCTGGAACCTTCTGGTACAAAATAATTTGTTAAATTTTGTTGAATATCGCGGGCCGTATAATTTCCGCGAAGGGCCCCGGGTTGGCCACCCCTGTTCTATGGTATCTAAATATATTTTCTAGAGCTTATCATGGCTTTCGTTTTCTTCCTGAAGCATTATTCATTGTGAGCTTGTGTTATTATCTTCAATTCTTGGGACTGTCTTACCCACCTCAATCTAATTGAACATTGCGTTTCCTTCGTATAATTCTTGATTATGTCATCTTCTCCATTGACATGTCCCAAAGGTCTACCTGATATTGTTCATATGACACCAAATTTCTACTATAAGACATACATAATCTATGAGCTGCCTCGATACAAAGTGGTATGTAGATCATAGATAGATTGGAGAATAAAATTTAAAATTTACTAAAAAGAACTTTTCCTTTTTTCAATTTATAGTTTCCCTTTTTTAGAAGTTTTTATTTTTCAAGAAAAATACACTGCTACATTGAAATTCAGTTACAACAGCACAAAATAGACTTGCTACTTAAGTGCATGCAAATCCCCAACAGAATAACGAATTGACCTGCATGTATGTACATAACTCCTGAATAAGGTTAAACAAATTTAACAAAAACCTACCAAGTTTCAATTGCAAGTCCCCCCATAGAATTGTGACTCTCGTTTCAAAAGGAAATCACTTAGAATGGCCTTCGATTCACAAAATTCAATACCAGTTCAATATATCCTTAAAGTGAGTCCAGGACTTTTACATAAAAAAAAATTACCATTCAAAAAATTTAAATGCCTGAAATAGAAAATGTGTGGACCTATAGCAACCAATGGCTTACGTGGATGAAATGCTGCTCTCTGACGAAACTTGATTGTAATTTAATGCTGAAAGGGATAAGGCATCATTGTGGATATTTCTGCTTGATTTAGTATTCCGGAAGTTGAGTTTCCCAATGTTAAATCTATTTGAATATTAATTAGCAATTGCGGCTGGTGAATTAATTTTTTGTGGTTGAATAAATTTATTGCAAGTATTGAGTGTCTATCGTTCATTTTGTGGTTGGGGTGGTCGTCTATTCTTAAAGGGTTTTGGTGCTTAGATTCAGATTCATCTAAATTGTTTGAAATTTAAAGCAGCAATTTATGGGCCGTGAGAGGCATCTATATATAATACGTGTAGAAGATAATATGGCTTGAATCAGGTACTGAACATTTTTATTTTATTTAAAATCATTCATTGATAATAAGGCATCGTCTACGATTTTCCACATGCCCGTGATAAACCCCGTCTGCGCCTAGCTAAAAAAATGGGAGTTGAAATGCTTGCCTCCTTCGTCCATATCATCCGTGTTAAGGCGCAAACAGATCTATCGAGAAGGAGCGTAAAATTACGCATAAAGTGTAGCATTACGAAATTGGATGGTTGGCCAGGCAACTCTGGTTCTAATGCCTTGGAAAACCACTGTTTTTGTTGTAGTTTTGAGATCCCAACTGACCTATCGAGTAAGAGTTTGAAACTATAACCAAATTAAAGTTTGAGCATTTTTATACTAGAAAACATAGGTCTGCCGGATCTCGGAGATAATACAAAAAAGGTTTTCAATAGAACTGTTTATATTGGAGCAACGCGGTGACTTAAGCTTTGGTCGCGACCAACGAAAGGGCTGCGTTAAAGCTTGGGATACTGTGCTCCGCTAGTATCACGATGGATGCTGATTCCTTACTCATATTTTCAACGTGCTGCTTACGTGTCTGTCAAATACGGTTAAAACTGCTTTATTTGCACCACTTACAGCTTTTATTACAGCTCTCTTGGCATTTATCACAGCTCCAACATAATCACACACAAGGCAAACTGCGTTCAAACGCAACGATTCACTTGTGCAAAATGACTTGCCCAAGCAAATCGTTGCGACCTTTACACATTCCTGCGTTACACATTCCTAAAAATTCACTCTCATAATATTTTCATAACGCGACTAAAGAAGTATAACTTCAAAAACAGATTTTCATTTTTGTACCTACATTATATCGCGTGAACCAACAATGATACCGACTTTGTTGAGGTGAAAAGATTTTCATAAAATTCGATCGAGCAGTTTTTCCGTTTCAACGATATATGTGATTTTTGTACCTGCACGATATTGAGCGAACCAAATATGATAACGACTTCGTTGAGGTGCCGACCGACGCGTATTAAGGAATATATAACCAAGAAAAACTTTCATAAAATTCGGTTGTGTCGTCTTTTTCCTTAACCGACGTACGTGATTTTTTTACCTGCACGATATCGCGCGAATCATGATATGAACATTGTTGGGATGACGTTCGAAATCTTTTAACGAAAGTATGATCTGAAAAGAATTTTATAAAGTTCGGTCTAGCGGTTTTTTAGTTTCAACGGCGGAAATGATTATAGTACCTGCACGATATCGCTTGACTAAAAATGATACCGACTACCGATCGGAACCGATCGAAGAATATTAACGAAAAGATGCTCTGACCAAAATTTCATATAATTCGGTCGAGTCCTTTTTTTGTTTCATTGAAAAGAATTCTACTAAGGGTTGCTAGCACCTTAAATTGATTAGATTTTCTTATATATGTATCATAAACTCGTTAGAATGAAATCCGTTCTACAATGAAGTTACCTTTTCTGGATTCAGCAGATCGACCTTACCCTTTACAAACATTACGAATTTGTAAAATTTTAGATCGACACCTTTTGGACAGGGAATTGTTTTCTACGTCCTACAGGTTTTGGAAATAGAAGTTTATGCCGGAATTTCCAGTAGTTACATACAAATTTGTTTTTTTTTTGTCAAATCTGTCAAGTCCTTTAAATTGATTAGTTTTTCGAATTTCCAAATGAAGTTATTTGCTTCCCAGTTTATGGGGTTTCAACACGCGCTCTAGTGAAGCGAACGAAATACGAAAGAAATGTTCGTTTGCTAAAGTTCAGGAAACACAAATTCTCTAGAAAAATCTTGTCGATTTATCAGAACTAGCTGCTCTCATGATTACTTTGGCACCAGTTCTGGTACTAGTCAATTTCCCGCTACACGTATGACTATTTTCTAAGAAGTCAGTTTATTCCATCTACGTTCATCACTGGGAAGTTGATCGTGTGGACCGTAAGTGTCAAAACCACATCTCACTAGTTTCTATTAAATGAAATTATCGCGACAATCTACCTTGTTTTTACAAATTCCGTGACAAATAACTCACATATTCTAGAGTTATAAATAAACATTAATTAAATTCATAACTTTTATAAAAATAAAACAAATCATCTTTGTGAACACTCGTCAGTCAACACCCACAAATAGTATACGAATATATGTATGATAATGAGGCACTCACTTTCTCCCGCAATAGAATGTAAAAATAACAACCCTCCCACAAGGACATTTTGCCAAAACATCCCCAACTACTGGAAAATCCTTTTATAACACAATGAATGAGTACACAACACCCGACATCAGAGTTGATAAACTTCCTTTTTTCCCTTTTAGAATGATTATAATTTCAAATTAGAATCGAAACTAAACAGTAGAGGATTATCCCCCCTCAATAATAAGGTAGTTAAGAAAGTACACACCTTTTCCACCTTTTCTGTCCACAAGCTCTTATACACTTACATTTTGTAGAGAATATTTCACGTAGACCAACAGCCCTAGAGTCGTAGTCGAGCTAGCTACAGGAGAAGAATTGCGGTATAGGGTCAAATTCATCATGGTCCTTGCCTTTTATTTTTCACCTCGGCAACTGATGCCACTTGGAAAGGTTTTATTTACCTTCGGGGAGCCGTTTGTTTTCTTCATGTGATTGCTGCTGGATATCTCTCTCATTGATGTTTAAGGGGAATAAACTGTTCAGTGGATTGTTTTATTATATTAGTCTCTGGGTGCACATTTTTCACAGCACCACTTTTCGAATATTTAGCGCCATGCCGGACGCTGCTGCTGGGACTTCCAAGGATAATTATTGTTGTTTCTCAGTTTTCTTCCTCTGTGGGGCCACTACAACTCTGCAATGTACACTAGTCCATTGGTACACTGATAGAATAAAATCAATTTGTCCAAAACGCGATCAACAAAATCGAATATTGAATTTCCCATCGTTGCGGTGTTCAACTCCTCGGTGATTTACGCTCTTTCGGAACAAATCATTCCGGATTCAGAGGATTAAATCCCAATTGAAATCCAGATTTAGGTGCACCACGAAGCGGCAGGGAACTTGCAGAACTTTAACATCGCTAGATTAAATCCTCTAAAATGCAGCGTTAAACTAAATGTCAGCCCTTTTCGGGAAGGTTATAAATGTTGTAGCTTTTTGCTCAAATCTGAATTATATAAACATGTATGGATTTGGTACATCGGTGGCGGAGGGAGCACCCAGCAAATAGCACTATGGTCCACGGCTTAACCACGGAACGTTGCGTGTCTACAATTTATGTGTTTTCTGAAATTTAATTGGAATTTTGCCAAACCTCAAAAATTTATTGGTATTGCTTTGGCGGTTGGTTAATATTCATAGAAAGAAATTATCGGGTAATTTCATGTGGAGAGTCGTGTTCTGTGGCATCAATGAAATATTGATGGAGTAATTCTTATAGCGTATCCAAAATGCGGTCGGTAATATCAACGGAAACAAGGATATTTTTTTTTGTGATTGTATCTGATATTTATTGCCATAAATCATTGAGTGGCAATTTTAATGGTTTGCTGGATGAGGAGCAATGTTTACTACTAGGTTATTGGTTAACCAATTTTCAACTGTCCACAAAATATTCGATATTTATGGCGGATTCTGCCTGAGGATAGATATTAATATCGTCGTCTTATTTGGGATTATCATGTCAACCAAAACTGAACTGCGTACTTATGTGTGTGTGGGAGGGATTTTTGTTTGGTCTCTTTGCGAACGTAGTTAGGAATAAATTGTTTACAAGCAGACTTTAATTATTTTGAATATTAGATGTTTAGTAACTAATCGAAAACATTGGAAAGTTGGTAGGGAATTAGATGAATTGATGATATTATTTCGTAGGTAGGATGAAATTGTAAAACTAATCAAAATTTTAATTTAGTTAAGTATGAAATTTCATCAACAATTTCAAATATGTTTATATTTATTTATTTTAGATAAAAATGGATTTTCAACTGATTTTGAATCCATTGAGTGAGTTTGGTAATAAACATTATGCGTTTGAAAATTTCGATTAATTGAATACAGATAATTAATATTGAAGTACTGTGTTAGACAGGATTGCAAAATTTGGGTAATAGCCGGAATTTTTAAATGATGGACTTTCATATTTAAGACATTCGTAAGGTTTTGCAAAAAGTTTGAAGTCAAATTCGACAGTTATTTGTTTGAAATTAGCCACGTAAACCAGACGCCCTTGGTTGACAATGAAATTCTCTACAACTTAAGTTCTTACAAAAAGTTGACCCTTTGAAAGTTATGCAAGGTCGAAGTTATCAAATCTTTATTTTTGGCTAAAAATCACTCAAAAACTGGGCCCTTGTGCGTGGTTGTACGACCTATAGAAACCGAGATACAAGGAAAACACGGGAATACGCGATGTCTCCAGCGGCCATTTTGTTAGTTTTGTGATTCTGAAATTGTTTTCTTAAAAAGTCCCAAGCAAGCCGTGGACTTTCAGCCGTTTTGCAGTTTTGTCTCCTTAAAACGCCAATTTCCCTTTCCCGTGATAATTAGTATGTATACATGATGAGTTGAATAGTTGAGTTGAAAATAAAAAAGCACTACACGTTACGAAAAATCACAAATAAAACACAAAGATGCTGCTGTCAATTAAATTCAACTACTCAACTACTGAACTCATGTTTGAATGCCTAATTTCAACTCAACCTAGGCAGCAGAGCTGGCTCAATCTCAGGCGACCTTAACTCAACTCGACTCCCGTCGACAAGTAGTAGGACTTGTGTTCAACCTGAGTTCAACTCATCATGTATACGTACTAAATGCAATCTGACCATTTTGTAGAAAAATCAACAAGACGGTTCCAAAATGGCGGCCGATCTTAGCAATTGTATTTCACCGGGCTAACCACAGGGTTATCAAATGAAAGAGTACAACAGGTAGTATACAGTAAGCTTTGTGACGCCATTTTAAACCAAGACTGCCGCCACAAAATGGCGGAGGACATATAATAGACTAAAAAGTAGAAAATAAAAATGTTTAAAAAAACTAAAAAAATATGCTTTTATTTTAAAATGAACCAAAAAGTAAAGAATAATTTGGAATGTAAAGCTTTTATTGCTGCAGCCACTTACTTAACTGTGAAAAAGCGTGGGGTGCTAACGAAAAGTTCCAGTATTAATAAAATAAGAATACAGGTAAAGAGCGTCCCACTCTTTGAAATTTTGGATAATTCCAATACCAATACCAATCGGTTCTATTTTGCTGGTCATATTAGGTGAAAAGAACACCTTGCTCTTAGTTTAGGGATAATTTCCTTGGGATGAGCAGGACCATTGCCTATAAAAACCAATACCTGACGTTTTTCTTTTAAAAACTTCTTATTCAGTTTGGTCAACTGGGGCGCTGAAAAATGTTTCACCCTTAAATGCTACTTTGGAAAACACTTAGTAAATAGTCCGGTCTCATCTAAACTGAAAAAGTCATTCTGATTATAATTCGGCAGAATCAATGGCAGTTGTATAATTATCCATTGTTGACTTAATTCTTTATCTACTGAAGCACTTTCACCAGAAAGCACTTTTCCCACTAGGACCGCGGGGCCCAGATTTTCGTGATCAGCGACCCAAAAAACATATAAGGGTCACTTTCTTAACGGTGTCATATTTTGCACCCCCCGTTTTGAATGGACTATGTATGTATTCTTTTCATTTATAAAAAGAACAACTTAACTGTTTGAAAATCTTTTGCAATCAGCATCGCAGAACAATGTAAAGGACTCCATAAACGAACGTCCCATTAACCCAAATGGCTTTAAATTTTTCAAGCTGCTGATTTGCATAAGAATAAATCAATCTAGCTATCAAATCGGGATGAGCAAAATAGTCGAAGCATTGATCAAAGTAGGCACACCAAAGTATCTAGTGCGAAGAGTGAATCGGAAAGTCAAGATTCCAATGTGAATCGGAAAGACAAGATTCCACAGGGATCCATCCTGGGCTCTCTCCTATGAATCACAATTTATAATTACAGATTCGTAAGTGACCGTAGGACAATGCCCCGCGGGGATCGAATTGTGCACAAAGTGACCTAGGAGAATAAAGCGTGGCTAGAAAACTCTAGTATGACATTTGATGAGCCCAAAACTGAAGCAAGAGTCTCAGGAAGAAGTGAGGGTCTCAAGTCCCCACAACCGAGCAACGTCACGTATTTTGTTTAACAACGCAACCGGCTTATTTTTACTCTCAATCAGAATTCCTCATTCGTGCTCATTTCCCTTCTTTTATGACACGTGCTCTACTATTCATTGTCCCATGACCTGACTGACATGATATACTTGAAGTAGAAAGTTAAAATAAAAAACGCTAAATTTAAACAGGGAATATTTAAAAAGAAAAAATGTTTGTTTGAAGATACCTTCTGTCTGAAAACAATACTCATCCCCTTTATTACACTTTCCACATCCCAATACGTACATCGAGGTCGTTTAAAAATACCATTTATGTAAACTACAGCGGCTTTGTCTGCATTATCCAATATCATGGATAGAATTTATAAATAAAAAGGTTCACAACGTAACAAACATTCGTATATCTATGCATAGATGGTATAGCATTACTGCATATTAAAATTTCCAATACTCATTTTTCTTTTCATATCAATATCCCAATCATATCTTAAGATGATCCTATAAAAGTTATTCCAATTTTTCAGTTCAATATTCTAATCCGAATTTCCAATATTCATTGAAAAATATAAGATGAAAAAATCTCCTCTCTCTCTGTGTGTATGTGTGTGTGTGTGTTTTTTTATCCAATCCTTTCGGGTGACTACTTACATAACACCGATACAATTTTTCGGCTATAAAATAACCCCATCCTATTAGGGGATTTCGGCATCCTCTCTCTTCATGGGGTTATGAAAATGTTGGTATCTAGAGATTTCGGGGTGGTTGATACCAACTGTGAACATTGAGCTCCAGCATCATCTCTCTAGCGACTTTGGGAATCTTGGGCCTTGAATGTCGAAATAAAACATGAAATATTCAAGAGACCACGATCAAACTGACAACTTCATCCTAATCCTAAGAAATGGAATTCAGATGATGGTAACTAAGCCGACCTTGTCTGAGAATTTGATGAATTTATTTTGAATTATTCTACAACATTGGAGAAACAGAATGCGGTGGTTTCTATACGCTAGAATTTTAAAGGTGATGATTGGTTTCTAGTGGCTTCAGGATTGCTTTTTAATATGTAGAAGCTTTTTATCTTGAATGATGGCATGTTCATTACTTCGTCACAAATGTTATAATTTCCAAACTTTCTTGAGAACAGCCAGAAATTCCTTTTAATCGCAAAAGTCACTCAAGAAACAAAAACAAATAAAATACCCGGTAAGATGAAACCATATATTTTTCAGATGTCCTTGCATGTATCTTTTATCACATCCCCCACATACATATACCTGTTACCTCCTTACATGGGGGGATGAACCTTTCACAAATTTCCGACAAAAAAAGGAGCACACAGCACAGAAACCTAACAAACAAAAAACTCCAATATTTAACTCCAAGGAAACGCATCTGGGATACGTCGCAAATATGCCAAAAATAAGGACAACGTATTCAGGATTTTCATAATCAAGTAGATAAGATGAAGGTTCCATTACCTTGACATGAAAGCAACCAGAAGAGAGCCCTCATCCCATGGGAGGCCTGCCGTTTTCAAAGTATTCTTTACTTAACAATAAGAAAAGGCGAAAGTTCTTAGAAGGCCGCTATTTGGCAACACATGAGATCGTCTTAGATGTTTCTGGAAGCAAGAGCAGAGCAAGAAAGAACAGGGGAAGAAAATATTAAAATGCTTCTTTTCTTTCGTTAGGCACCTTTTGTACACCTTAGCAGGATTGCTGACGGGTATGTTAATACCGAGCGAGGAGGCAGAAGCTGTTGAGCCGAAGAGTAGCAGCAAGTACGCAATGTTAAATCTCATGACAGGTTCCTTATTTCGGTTTGTGTTAACATGACTTGGAGGAAACATTTTAGGTATCTGATTTTGGCATCTTGGAAATAATTGCAGGCAAGGTTGTGGTAGATCTGGATTAGATACAGGAAATTAAGTCTGCAGCAGATACACGGCTGTCATTTTCTGAGTTCTCGTACCGTTTTTTGACGGCGAAGGAAAGAGAGAAAATCAGGAATCAGGAATTTTGCTGAGGTGGTCGGTATCTTTATTAAGGAAGGATATCTCAAAAGTTGAAATTGCTACACTTATTTGTAACAACTAAAATTCTATTCTTACAAAAAAGGGCCATCTTTTTACTATAAATGTCTAAACCCAGGAGTAACCCTTTGTACTACCAGCTAACCTCGAATGAAAATGAGAGATAGGGCAGATCTAGAAATTTCCTGCTGGGTTTTGGGTTTGGATGACAATTTTTTATTTCAACGTTACCACTCTAGGGTATGTTTCGAAACTACGACCAAAATAAGTAAATTATATGATATTCCAAATCTAACTCAAACTATACAAAGAGCACTTCCACTATTCTCGAAGTATTTCCACTCTACCCCTCCTCACAGTATTGCATCAAGAGGCGGGATCAACGTTCAACTGTTTCATAAAGGACTAACCACGTCTATCCTTCACTCTTTTTTTGAGATCAATCTTAATCGTTTAAGGATGGATTTGCTTCAAATTCGATTCGGTGCTTGGCCAATCCCGGTATGCCCGCGTCCTCTTTTTCATTTAGGCATTCCGGGGAGAATGGTGAATCGGCATGCCGAATAGAAGGAAATAATCTTTATATCATCCACACCCAATCACGTCAATCAAGAATGAATTTATCCCCATACACGCTCATACCAAGAGTAGTAGTACATCCAGGGGCGGCGCTTTCATAGGTGCGAACGGTGCACTTGCACCGGGCGCAATTTCTCGGGGGCGCAATTTCAGAAATTAAGAATTGAAAAAACTTAAAACTGTAAAATGAAAATTATTCTACCGGGTACAAGAAAATACACAAATTTACCTAATTTCTGTCCCTGTACTTTCTCATCCAAGAAAAACTCTAGGTACTATTCTTCGTGCAGGAAGTTTTCAGAGATTTTAGCTTCGAGATTTTCATGAAATTTTACTCAACAAATGTTACTCGAGATTATACTCAGTAAGTGAAGGAACAGAAATAGGGAGAACAAAATTTCTTGTGGCGAGAATTCCTATTTAATTGCTCTTTCGTGTTTTTTTGTTTTTCTGTCGAATAAATTAATATGGTCAGTTTCACACGGAACAACCCACAAAAATGGCTATAAACGTCTATTCCCCTCTAAAATTTGATGATGAGTCCAATGGTAAAAGTCAACGAGAGCCAACTTTCCCAGAGAACTATACGTTACAACGCTTTAGCTTGTTGTTATTTTTAATCTTAATTCTCCCTTCTGTAGGGTGACCAGAAATTTCCGAAAGCAAAAGAGTATGAATGAAATTATAGATGTTATACCGATGTTAGATATTTAGAAAAATATTTATTTAAGCAATGCATATTTTTAAACCAACGTATGTATTTAAATTAAAAAGACAGCACTGTAAGTAATAGGAATATACTATTTATTATAGACAATAAACACAAATAGATACATAATGTAGGGTAGACTGGGTACGGTTGTGCCAGGGTACGGTTGTGACAGTCGTCATATTAGCGAAACTATTAGGAATATCGGGGAGGGTGCAAAGAGAGAAAGAGGCATCGTGCCCATGCGAAGGTGTTTCACAGTATTGAGTTAACCATCGCTCGACATAAACGCTAGTAGAGGCCTACATTACTTTTTGACAGTCAAAAGTAAGTATTTTTATTCGATTTCTTTTAATAATTGTTGATGTATGTGTACAGATAGAGTAATGAGTAGATTTCCTCTTATGTTAAGCGTTAATGGTTAAATAACAGTGATGAATTTGTACGTAGAGTATTTGTATTTTCATGGCGGTCATTTTAGATAATTTTGGTGTATTTTTAACCTGTCACTACCGACCCCAACCGCTGTCACAACTGCCCCTGGGGTGTGGTCGGTTGTGACATTTATTCATTTTTTTTTAATTTGCCGCCAAAAGTTATCCATTGTACTTAAGGAATAAATTTTAGTATTAATACGTAAAGAAATTTACATTTCACTATACAAAACACATTTCCTTCAGTTTACTGGCATACTTACTAAATGATGAGCGATCAAATGAAAATTGTCACAACCGTACCCAGTCTACCCTATATAAAGCAAAAATAAAAACTTAACAGATGTGTATTCTAACTCCTTTACGATATTATAAGTGAAAAAAAAACAAAGTACTTTTCCTCTTATTCATACATATGATAAATTCTACTTTTTCAAATCAAATGTTTAAGAATTATATTTTGTCGATTTTTTAGCTTTTTGTAATAAATTTATATCTCCTTTTATTTTTTTAAAAAATTCTTCGCAGGTAAAGTTAATATTTAATATTACTTTCATCACATCTTCCAAAGTTGAAATTTGCGGCCTACTTTTTTCTTCAGACAGTAATTTTTTATTATGCTAAACAGTCTTTCGCATTGCACATTTGCACCAGGTAATGTAAAAATAAAACATATCAAAGGTTTTATTAGAGGTCCCGCCAAAAGAGTTGATGCCGGAGCGCGCAGCTGGGGAAATTAAAGCTGCACACAAATAAAAATTGCGCACATATTGATAAGAAATGCGCTTATGTATTTTCAAATTTCCCCTTCGAAATTTGTTGCGACTAGGCTATGGGACGGGAACGGCATGCGGTGATTCTACTGCGCATGGAAAACGCGACTTTCTCGGCATCAACTCTTTTGGCGGGACCTCTATCTTTAAAAAAAGATTTAATTTCATTAAATCTTTGTATATAGATTGCCAACGGTCCATCATGTTCAAATTCTTTTGATTCCATTCTTTCAAGTGGGCTTCCAAGCACCTATTAACAGTGGCGTAGCGTGGGGGGTGCCGAGGGGGCCATTGCCCCGGGCGGCGTAGTTGTTGGGGGCGGCGGCCAAACTGGACAGAGCTAGAGATCTTGCCGGCAACATCAAGCCCTAACCATTGCCACATCCAGCACGATGTCCTGGCTGATGGTGTCTACAGGCCAACCCAAATGGGAAGGGAAGTGAAGTGAGGTGAAGTTAGGTACCATTCCATATAAAGGTATGAGAGCAAGGGCGGCGCTTTCATAGGTAAAAATGGTGCACTTGCACCGAGCGCAATTTCAGAAATTAAGATTTAAAAAAAAATTGAAAAAATTGAAAAAGTGATCCCATTGTCATATATTACACGGAATGCATCTTCTGTGCGTTTTACCATTGTCTTCTGCAAGGTGTGACCAATGCAATTTCATTTAGTTCGCCTGATTTTGTCGTCTATCCTTTCTTGGTTGGTCACGGTGCCATAGGTCATGATTTGTAATTCAAATTAGTCGTCCAATTATAGATCACTACTTCGGCGAGAAACACCTGGATCGCCTCTGTTCTGAAGTTTTTGAAAGCGGCTTCTATGTCCAGTAAGGCTGTTAAGTGGACTGCTTTGTTATGTAAGACTCTACCGTAGAAACCAATACATGCCGTGCAGTGACCATCTATTATCCTTCGAAATATAAAGGATTGGAGAACGACATAGAGACCTCCCTTATGGAGATTCGAGTTTACAGTATTATTAGTGCTGGAAATAGTTAAGGAAGTGCAGCTCTCGGAGAGCATTACTCAGCATTAGCGGGAGAGTTTTGTGAACTTAAAGCGTAAGTAAACTCAGCACAAAAGCAAGATCGCGAAGCAAATCCTGATTGGACAAAGGCAAGGGCGCGCTTTCGTAGGTGCAACTGGTGTATTTGCACTGGGCGCAATTGAACAGGGCGCAATTTCAAAAAAAATGAAAGAAAAATTCCGTGCCTTCATTCTCAATGAGTGTTTGTGTCGTCTTTCATTTTCCTTTACTGCCATCAAAAAAATGAACAACAATGAAGGGGGCGCAAGATGTATATGGCATGCTGCACCGGGCGCAAAAAAGCCAAACGCCGGCCCTGTATGAGAGTGACCAATTTGGAAGTAAGTGGATGTTACATCTGCTTCAGTGGAAGTTACGTCTACTTTACTTCTGCGTTACTTTTCATTTGGGTTTGGTCTTATTTCTGGACTATAAATATGAACCTTATTTCTGGACTAGCGCATATGAAACACGATAGGTGTGCACTGGCAGCTGACAGCGGATTGCCAAATTGTGAATAAATCAGTCGGTTAGATTGTGGTGAAAAATTGATTCAATTGTTTATTTTCAGTTGAATTGTAGTTTTGTTGTAAGTTCGTTCTTTCGTTTTTATACAAACAGAGTGACGTTGCTCTCTTGTATGAGACTCTCAAAGTGCATGGAAACAGCGATATTAAGATTCCCTTCTTTTATGACGCGGGCTGTAAATGCTGAAGTTTGAGAAGGGCTCCAACAGCTGCCGCATTTGTCGTTAAAATCGCCTGTAATAGTATTGTGCTACGATGATTGGAAATTAAACCTCCAGATATTGGAACAGGGAAGAGTTTAAGCTTAAGCTCGCGCGTCTACGAGGCTTTCTATCTAAAGACAAACTGAAATAAATTACAGAGATAAATTACTGATCCCAGCTCTCTGGGTTTGTTAAAATTTATAATTTAGGCCAACCTTGAAGCACGGATATAGCCTGCGCCAAAACAATTGGAAATCGCCAAAACAATAGTGAAAGTCTCAAATCCTCACCACGAAAGTAGATTCGAAAAGAAAAGTGCACCTCGTCATTCCGTTCGTTTAAAGCCCCAAATCACCCGCTCATTTATATTTTCAATCACAATTCAATCCGTCCTCCTGGTCAGATGCTATGGTGGAGTGTTGTTCCCGGTAAACGAGTTTCAAAAGGGAAATTAAAATGCATGTGCGCTTGAATTTTATCCATACACGGAATGTTAATGTATGTGGAGTTGTCATTTCCTCACCTGCGCGTAAAATTCACATTTATTTTGGCGCGCACTATACCGAACATTCATTAGTTACATAGAATTCATTGCGTTTACATGATGCCTTAAATTCTTGGATTGAAAATTACTTGAAATTCAAGTTGGGTTAAATTGATTAAAATAATCAATTCGAAAGTAGGGGGCAGCAAATTTATGGTTCGCCCCGGGTGGCACAAATCCACGCTACGCCACTGCCTATTAATAATATTATAAGTATCAAAATTATCGTTGTCGGTAACAATGTTGTTCCTACTGAGAAACAGTAGCAATGAGCTCCGTCCGTTTTTACAAATATTTGACAGTTACATATAAACGAAACGAAACACTTAAACGATACTGGCCATGTTTACGCGGAGATTGACACAGTTCAATGCAACTTAACACATTTAGCAAAGCTTAACAACCCTAAGAAAAGTGATGCGATATTAAAAAAGAGTATATGTAATGATGATATTAAAAAAAAGAGTACCTATATTTTACAATTTTTGAAAAAAGAGAGAGTATGGATAAATCGGATGCCAAAAAGAGTATAATACTCTTAAAAAGAGTAGTTCTGGTCAGCCTACCTTCTGCCATTTCTTTGCTTTTCCTAGCAAAAAGAATAATAACCACTCAGCTGTCAAAAAGTGGAAGAATTCAAAGGCGCAAAAAATCTGGCCACCCCATCGCCCTTCAATACCCTCTTCTCCGCAAACAACGTTTTCAGCAGATTTTTGGTAATTGGATGTTATCCCATGTAAAACTTCCTATGTAATATTTTTCTATGTTATACGCATTATTATGGTGCCGCCATCTTCAATTTTGCGTAAACTATGGAAATTATTTCTCCCGTCCAGCGAGTGTTTGTGTCTTTTTCCATTGAACAGCTTATGGGGCGGGATAGTGCACCGGGCACAAAAAATCCAAGCACCGACCCTGAGTACCTACTTCATTTTTGAACCGAGGCATTTCAATAAATTCAAGCCTCAGTACAATATACCATCGTGTAAGGGGCAAATGTACTGCCTCGTGTAAGTCCGGCTCAACTCTATATCGCTCTGTTCATTCTGGTGCTTTCACTCCAGATTCCGGCGCCCACATCTGTCTCTGTTTTCGAGCCTTCCGTGTGTCCCTTACAAGTCCACCGCGGCACTTGAAGAAAAGTTTAGCCATTAAAATATAATGATCTACTTCATCGTCAAAGCCTTTGCTGAAGCTAGTACAAGCAGCAAAAATTTGATTGCAGCTCTCCATTTTATAGAATAGTTCGAAGATTAAGACTATGAGAGGGTTTTATCAGTAACATATAAAAAAGAACATTTTCACAAATCATCTCCTAAAAGCAATTCCAAAAATATGTAATACAATGTTGAATGGAAATTTGAGGAACTCCTCTTCCCAGATATCTTTATTACATACGCTCATGCATGCTCTAAAAATCTTCGCAGAGTTCTTCTTAATCCGACTTATCTTTATTACTTGTTTCAAGGAAATCGGATCAAAAGATTTATTGTGAACAGATTGAGACACAAACTTGCATTAACGCGATTTATCTGAACATCATCGTTTGGAATAAATCCGATCCGGTTTATGATTTGGATATAAGGAAATTTAATTAAATTTAGGTTGTTGATAAGGTAGAATTGTCAGGGAATGCTAGCACTTGTATGGTACGTACTTAGTTGCAACTTCGTGGCCGTTGTAAATCATCTGTAATATAATATGTTGGATTTAGGCGTTTTTAATATAAATTCAAATTTATTCAAAAGACACTTCACTTTTTGTTTCAATTTTCAAACTAAATGAATTTATATGAATTATATTGTAGGTCGTGCTAGTTTGACCTAGCCCATAATAATCAATGGGAGAAGAATTTCAACGATAATTTCACGTCCTCTGCAAACTCGTGAGGCTCATTAAGTGAAACCGGCACTTCGGGCTAGCATGATATTTATAGCTTATGCATGCCGGTGAGGACGGAAGAACTTCACCTTGGCACCTTCATGAGTAGCCGACATTACTTTGTCGGGAAAAGTGAAGTTTAAAAATCAACAGTATTCAGGTGGTATTTTAGAGACGTTAGAGGGTGCATATCGATGTTGGGAACGAAAGTAATAAAAGAGTTTTTCACGAGTAGATACGGATATCGTGGTTTATGCATGCAAATTTATACCAAGGGCGGAATTTTATGATGGGAACAGGGTCAAGGAACAGATTACTTCTACAGGGAATATTCTTGACCATTAAGAATGGCCCCTACAAGGTATATATCTGTAATTTATAAAATTACCAAGATTTTGCTTCATTATTAGTTTAAGTAAAGCTTTTTTAATTTGTGCTTAAAAATTTGTGAATATGGTCATCTTCAACTGTACGTAAATTTGAAACTCTGTTGATAATGTTGATTGGGAAAAGAAATTGAGCTTTAACTATTTTTTTCAAAGTCTGGAATAGTTCATATGGCTCTGTGATCTTCAGCTTAAAATAAATAGTCGTTCTATTAACAATTCATTGGGATGGAAAATTACTGGAGTATATCGTTGGAAACGAGATGGTAGATCACTTTCCTATTTCAGTGTCTAGTAGAGGAATAGATCAACTTCACAAAGTACCAATAGATCAACTTCTCGGAAGCAGTTGTTATGACATCACTTGGAACGGCCTAAATATTCTGATATTTAAACGCCTTAAGAAACCCTGAATCCTGGACTGATCGCAAAAACTAGCAAGCAGCCTTGCCCAATGAAGTTGCCACAGCCGCAGTTTCTACCGAAATAATTGCGTTTTCCAAATCTCAGGTGCTCGCGTTCCAAACTCGAGATGACTACAATGAACATTTGGAACTGGCGATTCTGTTCTTAGGAGAGATTCCTTAGAAATGCATTTTACTCAAAGCCTCTTCTTTCTTCTTTCTTCTTTACGCTCCTTCATCCCTCATGGGACATAGGGCGGAAACAGTTGCCCTCCAGCGGACTCTGTTTTGCGCGACAGCTCTCAGCTCCGACCAGGATCTCCCAGTTGTTGAAAGTCACTCAAAGCCCCGGCTGGATTACATTATGCTAGATGGATGTCAAAATCTATGTCCTCCCTCAAGATATGGATGTTTAGAAATCAGTTCAAGCTAACGAAGAGTGAGGATTTTCGGTGGAGTTTGAAGTAAGGATGGGGATGAGTGGCTCGAGTACAACACATGGGACTGGTCAACGACATCGCTGAACAAAAAGTGAAACTTATGGATGAGTAAAAAAACTGGCTCAAAAGAAAAAGAGCCGCCTCTTACAACCTCATTTTATAATCGTGTCCTACCCAACACTAGAACGATAAACTTAGGCACCATAGCAACTACCTTTTAAACAAAGGTGTTCACTATATTGGCACGGCACTCATGAGGACTTAATAAGGGCTACAGAAAAAAGTGGATCTTTTTCATGATTGGCCAACTTTAAGTGGTTACTTCCTGTGCCGTCTCTTAACACGAACAAGGAATTGGGGCGGCGCAGTAGAAAAGATGCCAGAACACTTGTTGGTTTGATTACTGAACACTGTGGTTTCAATAACTACTTATACATGATAGGACGCTCGGAGAACCCCACGATGAGTTTGCTCGTTGTGTTCTTTGTGAGTATTAGCCGATAGCTTGGAGCAGTTCCAGGTTTGCGGAGTACAATATAGGTGAGGTGCGTCTAACTGAGATCATCTTGGACATATAAGGATATGTGGAGATTGATGGAAGTGGTGTTAAAGGTCATCATCCACCAGAAGCTTAAGCATGTCGAAGCCCAAACAAACAGCGACAGGCAAAGAAATACAAGGAGAGATAGCGGCTAGGTAGGTATACGACTAGACTGTTCCGGCTCTGGTGATCACCTTTGAGGGCTCCTTTTTTAAGGGTAATTGTGATGAGGCTGAAAAATACCTTTTTACGGTTAATACTGGTCTGGACTTGAACGTCATTCAAAAAGGGTGGGTGAGTTTAGTCAGTGGGAATCTGACACTACTGTCTGGATGCGTATCCATAGTGGTGTCTCCTCTCGTAGGAATTGGATAGGTGGTCGCACACATTCCCCGTTGCTGGATCGATGTAAGATCTTCATCAATCCCCCGTGTGAGGATTGACTCATTACAAAACTTCTTACAGGTACACCATATACATATGTCCGCATTTCTTATGCTGACCCTAACACCAGTATCCATTAAATAGGGGTTTATAGTCAAGCTCCTTAAATGAAAAACTGTATAAATGTCAAAGAACTCAGAAAAAAAGACAGATTTCTTCAGTAACCTTTCACCCAAAAAAAATAACATAAAAACAAAATTCCTTTTTGTAATTTTTTAAACAACTCAAAAGGGCATAAAATAACCTATCAAGAAACCTACAGCGTTGTGATTTATGCGTAAAGAACACACTCCAAGACCTTTAGGCCAAACGTGAAGGATTTCTATCACAATATTCCGCCTCCGCAAACCTGAATCAAAATTTAAGAAAATTTCATGCTGATTAGTCAAAGTCACTCAAAAAGAAGTTCGAAATTCGAACATCAAGAGGCATGGGAGCAGATGTATAGAAACCCACGCCAGGATGAACCCACGACGGATGATAGAACATATCGGCAAACATACATTTTTAGTATAAATACTGGGTAATGAACGAGTCCTTAAACTTCCATACAAGGAGTCAACATCCTCCTCCTGCTCGTCCTACCCATTACACCAGGACCAACAAAAAAAAAAACTGAATCGATATGGAATGTATTGAGCTGGAAAAGTAAAGCAAATAAGTTGCCAGCCCAAGGATTTATTCATATTAAATGCAGCCGCTGCTTGATCCCTGTATCCTTAATCCAGAGCGTGGAGTGTTCCTGATGCTTGTGCTTGGCCTCGTCTCTATCCTGTTTGGACGTGAGGTTTACATGAGGGAAATTTCAAAATTTTATGATTAATGGAGGGTACCGCTTTAACTCCAGATGTCTATGAGTTTTCCAACTTCCTGGCTGGCGCTGGTATACGGTTTTTCCTTGAGGGTGATTCTTCCATCAAAAGTCATAAGGCAACCAATAACTTCTTAAAGTTTCTTCTTTAACGTCTTCTGCTGCTGCTGTGTGTGTGCTTGTTGGTAGGAAAATCTAGGAGTAGGTATAAGACTAGAGATCCTTGTGTACTATATACACTCGCCCAACTAGATCCTGTTGATATCCCAAATAAGACAAGTTCAAATGAGGTCAAGAAATATTGTTTACATGTGTTGGTTGTAATTTAGACTTAGGCTTTCTGCATCAACAATCCTAATTACATCAAAACTTTGTACAAACAATAAGTTTCTGTGCTTGTAGGCAATACACCTGACGAGAGAGAGTTTAAGGAGCTTTTGAATAAAGTTTTTGGGGGTCCTTGTTATTTTCTGTACAAACTTCGACTACACATTAAAGGACCACCCCATAAAAGGGACCTTTGTTACGGGATGCCCTTGTATACGACGCTGAAAAGGTTTTTAGACTGAAAGTGTTTTGGTTATTATTTGTGTTTTGTTTGTTGCTGTTTTGGTGCTTTGTAGGTGGAAAAAGGGATTAACTCATAAAGTGGGTCAATTACAACATTGTTCTCTCCCTGTCATAGCAACAGTTTCATTCCGTTCTAAGAAAGGAGCATTTGTTCGGAATTAAGCTGCACTTCTCTATATATTTGTGTTTTAAGGGGACTTGATCTTAAAGCTCGCCGTAGAATGTTTGATTTTATTAATTTAATAGCTGAAGAAATTTAGCTTCTTGGAATGCTAAGAGAGAGAACGAGAGAGCGAGAGAGAGGGTTCAACAGCTTAACGTAAAGTTACTGGTTCATTATTAAGGTTGAGGAGTTTGTCGATGTTAAGGATCGGTATCCGATTAAAAGTTTTAATTGAAATTTGTTTAACATGCTGTATATTAAATTTAGCATGGGAGTTTAAATAAAACAGTTTCGTAATAAGCAAATTTATTGCTGAAACTTAAATCTTGTTTTAGTTGAAATTTCGTTTAGTTTAGTTAAGGGGATTTTTGTTTAAAATTTCACCAGCTCCTACAGCTTCTTATGTTTACCGGAGAGAGAAGCTATAATAGGTAACAAATCTAAAAGCGACTTATTAATATTTCCCTGTACCACAAGAGCTCCGTACACTCAATAGGCAGGATTTTTTTCAAAACTCGGAGGTGTATAAGAGCCTCCACTAGCCGTTTCCAGACCGATGAATTAAGTGTTTAACAAAGGCTTCTAGCTTTTCCCTGTCCTCGAGGCCCGATTACCCGGCGCTTAACTTGCTAGGGAATATCCATCATTTCGGCAAGGCTACGTTGGCTACACTATTTGTGATAGACTTGGTTAGTCTTGGTCTTATGGAACGTTATCGTTCTGATTTCTGCTTGGCTGCCAGAGAAGATAAAGGTCCGTTTGTTTACGTAAGATTTTTTTTTAAGTTTTCGTATGTGCATGAAATACAATAGATAGTTATAGTGCCATATTTATCGCTCTACTAAGCAGGCACCTATATCTGCCCCTTTCTGTCTTGGACCATGAACAAATACAGGTCCCCACTTAACGACCTATGGGAAAATTAAAAAATCCAGAAACCTCTCCTATATGTTCAAGGAAGGGTCTTACACTCGAATTAATCGAAAAAAGGGAACAGTAAGAGTGGATTCTCCTCAAGAAGAAGAATCCAAAAAGTGGCTTGATTCGGTGCCATTCGACATACATTTGGTGCAGAGCCAAGCGGCCGGTGTTCGCCCGTTGTAAGGCCACTTTTAATTTTTAAATCGTGATGTTAAGTACTTGACTTGTAAGACAGCTCGGTATACATATAAGATCAATATTCATGAGTGACGTGGCACATCGCTAACTTGAGATGATGATGAACTTTTTTTTGTCCGAATTATATTAGGCTGAATTGCCGTCTCAACGGCTAGGCCAGATTTACGTCTGTGAGGCCCCTGTGCAATTTTCATGTGAGAGCCCCTTGTAAGGCAGGCAAAGAATCTTGAGATGGAGTCTTAATAATAATAATAATAATGATGGAGAATGATGATGGAGTCTTACCCATCAGTAAGGATCCCTAATCACAGGAGCCCAGGCACACTTTATATAAAATTATTAGTGCGTCATAAAAAAAAATTGTGGAACTGAAGAAGAAAATGTCACCGAAACCCGTGGTAGCTAGTTCCCTCAGCACGGCCTAGTGATGCTTGTAGGCAGGGGCGGCGCTTTCATAGGTGCGAATGTTGCACTTGCACCGGGCGTAATTTCTGGGGGGCGCAATTTCAGAAATTAAGATTTGAATACAATTTTAAACTTTGAAAAAAAAAGAAGAGGCAAGTAGTTTCACGGTTCCAAGAAACTACACAAATTTACCCAATATATTTTCTCGTACTTTGTCAAACCAGGGAAATTTTACTTCTCCTCGTGCAAGAAGTTTACAGAGAAGAACATTCCTTGTGACGAGAATTCCTCTTTAAATGCTCTTTTTTGTTTGTTCCAAATTAATATGGCCAGTTTCACACGGGTCAACCAACAATAATTGTTTGTAATGGTCTATTCTCTTTTGAAATTCGATAAAGAAATCGCATGGGTTTCCACAAAAGCCAACTTTTCCAACGAACGATACGATAGAATGACTGACCCCTGTGTTGAAAGTCGACAAGTCGTTTGAGTTGAAGAAAGTGAAGTTTTAACCGAATCGCGACTTTCAGTACAGGGGCTTAAACTCAACTTAGCATTTCCACTCTAAGCCCTCTGCTGAAAGTCGTAAATCGACTGAAACTTCATTTTCTTATACTCAAACGACTTGTCACGAAACACGACTTCAGCACAGGGCCTGCTTTAGCTTGTTGTTGTTAATTACAATCTTTAACCTTCCTTCTGCCATACCTTTTCTTTTGTTTTCTTAGCAAAAGGGCGACAAAAAAGAACTGCTGCCAAAAATTTGATTCAAAAATTCAGTGAAACAATTGAGAAGTTCAAAAAACTTCTCACCTCATCGTCTTCTCCTACACTTTTCTCCGCAAACGACTTTTTCAGCACATTTTGGTTGGTTGGATGTTGACCTATGTGAAACCCCCTATCTATGTAATCTTTTTTTTTTATATTTTACGCATTACTATGGTCCAATCTTATATTTTGCGCAAAATATGAAAATTATTTCTCCCTTCCAGTGAGTTTTTGTACGTTTCCATTGTCCTTTACTGCGTTCAAAAATGAACAGCTCATGGGGCGCAATATGGCATAGTGCACCGGGCGCAAAAAATCCGAGCGCCGGCCCTGCTTGTAGGTATCATTTGAGAGAGTGCTCAAAATTGCATTAGTTCCAGCGTCATTCTTAAGGGTTTGCTAGAGGAAGTAGTGCAGGTAACCGTCGAAAAGCAAAACGTATATTCGATAGTAAAAATAATATTAATTCTGTTAGTTCATTACGTTTACACCACACAGTTGCATTATATTTACGCTAACGATTTGACAGCCAAATTTTTTCTCTATGAAAACTTAGATATTGAATAAAAGCTAATATTAAGTTTTTTGGTATCTATAAGGTGGCCATTTTTATTATTGCTCATTTTTATTAATATAGCGATTCGTTTTGTTTTTTTCCAACACTGATTGCCTGGATTTACTTTAGAGTATCACTACTGTATCATTGTTTTATACAACACTAATTGGAGGTCTAGCATGTAAGAAGGAAAACGTCGTGGTACCAGGGCGGGTTTTTTCCAGACCTCTACTTAATTTTTTTTTTTTTTTTTTCAAATAAATGTGCATAACACTATAAAGTCCTTTCCTTAATATGATGAACCAACGAGTTGGTACATTTATTTGTTTTGTTCATCATTGTTAGAGACACGCCTATAACTTTAAGTCTCCCAGAATTCTCTAAGCTGCTCTCGATGACAAATGCAATTGATAATGGAAGTTTATTATTGTGACTCATGCAGACGAAAGTACATTATCATCTTCATCCACCATTCCCCTGATAATCATAGTCATTCAATATATTTAGCGACTGTATTCTTCCAAGTTTTATTAGCAATTGGAAAATCAAATAAGGGTTAATAAAAATTCTGATGTATCGAAAACACATGATAATAACGTGGTAGATGTGCAATGACGGTCGTTAAAACACAATGGCATACCATCGTCAAATCTTAGGTTTCATAATCTCAATCAAAAATTTTGGGGACAGAAAGTGTTGGGGGCTAATTTCTTTGTAGCACCTACAAATTTTACAACGAATAAATTTTAATGTTCTAATCAAGCGGCACTATTCCTAGATAAGAAATATAATGATCCGATAAAACGTATAATCCACGTAAAATTCTCGTATAACCCAGATACGTTCCAATATCAACACAATCATTGTACCCAACCGAAAATCCACCCAATAATTTCAAATTCCATTCATTTCATTACCGAAACAACAAAATATAAGGACCAAATTAAAATTCACAAAGGATCTCATTTCATAATGAGTGTTCATTCTAATAACATAAGAAACCTAATAAATAGCGGTCGCACAGCACCTACACAAAATTCTGTGATATTCAAAATATACTAGGGCGCATAATCTTGCGCTGCCATCTATTGCACGTTGTCTGCAGTGGCCGTAAACCAAGATAATCGCCAATGATAAAACCAACCATAAAACATGCGGTTTATCAGGAGAACAGGACGAACGTGAGATTCTCTGTTAATAAAGTCTCGCCTCGGGGAATCCAAGTTATGAGTTACTTGAAAATGAATTTTCCCTACAGGAATGAAGTTACGACTTTCAGGACTCTTGGCTGCGGGAGGATCCACCAGGAAAAAGTTACTATCATCGCCTTCGGTGGGGGAGATTTTTTTTGCCTCCTCCATGCCTGCCGATATGTCCTCGGATATTTTCGACGAAAAAAAAAATCGATTTTAAATAATTCAAAAATCATGCGAAAAAAAGTTAAGGATTCAAAAGAGTTTGGCAATGTTTTTCAAAAAAAAAAAAAATTTAATCACAAAACATTAGGGATATTAAGCAACAGAAGAGAATTTCCTTCATATGTTAAGGGTCTTTCCAGAAGCAAAGCTTCTTACTTGAAATATAAAAAAAAATTCGATTTGTTTTTTTTCTCATCCTGATCCTTCCTTAAACTTTTTCAATATTGTAGTCATGTCTCCGCAACAGGGTGTAGCGTCGTCGTCGTCGACATGAAGAACAACGAAATTATCAAAGTTTGGAAAAGCAGTTTACTAGAGCTCGAGGAGCTAGAGAGCCTGGAGTGGGGCCGTAACAAGGATTGTTCCAGAGGACGACGTCGAAAAATCCAGTTTGGTACTCATGTCTCTCGCACAGTTCTCTGTTTTCCGTTGTTCAATTTGCTTCAGTTCATGCGTATCACGCCAAATAGAATTACCGAAAAAGTTGATGTTTGTTTTTAAAGGCAGCCGTCGTCGTTTGCGTCGTTGTCGTCGACGTCGTCGTCAATTCCATACACACTGGCGAAAAGGTTCCAAGGATACTTCTTGCTTCGGGCTGAAGTTGATTCCTTAGAGTCATGCATGTAACGGCGGCGGCCTTTTTTTTCGTCCTTCTTTTCACAGGGAAAAATATATTTTTTTTTTGTTTTTGTTTTCGTTCAAGCAACTTTCAGACAACTCCAGCCAAGAGGGAGAATTAAGTTTCGCCAAAGACGGAGGATTTTTTCCTTAAACATTTCTTTCCTTTTTCTGGGAGACATTTTACCGGGGATGTACTTGAAGACTTTACCAGTGATACGGGGGAGTTCTTTCTGATGAAATACAAAAAAACGAAGGTAAATGGGGACGTCGTCAAGGAAAATTGGTTGTAAATGTGCATACGTGATATGGAGACCCCCTTAGTCATGGCAGAGAGTATTGTGGACTGTTAACCTATATCAGTAATAAAAAGTTTGACGTCTTGGTACCATTTCTTCTTTTTTTTTGGGAAGGCGGAAGGTAACTCTTTAAAAGTTAAATAGCATCGAGTAACGGGCACAATTTCATATTCATCTACTTCTGAAGAAGTTATTAAATTACTTAACTTTTCACACGAGCAAAAGAAGAGAAAAATTGTATCTTTGAGAGGGTTTTAAAAGTACAGATTGAGGGTGACGTTAATAAAAGTAAACAAATTGAAGTTTTTTTTTGGAATTTATGACAAACATGTTCATGGTCGTTTCAATCTTGGTAGCACTTAGGCTCCTCTGCAGCATACTTTGAATAACGAAGTACCGAACTATGTTTAGCCATTTGAAGAAGTTACAAAGAGAAATGTACTTTTCAAGGAAACAATTTTATTCATGTTTAAAAATCGAAAAACTGCCAGGAAAGTTGTACGCAACTTTCTGAAATACAAATAAGGATTCTTGTTATTAAAACAAAAAAAAATCTGTTCTTAGTTGGGACAAGTTTTTTCATCTGAAAGGCTAGAGCTCATAGGTAAAGACCTTTGAATTGTCCACGGTTCTATTATTGAATGCAATGTCGGACAGCAAAGCTCTAGTCTGAAATATACTAGAATGAAAGGACTGATAACAAAGTTTTATTCCACCAGCTCCTACCAATACTACCTCAACAGAACCCTGTCCTTGGGTATCGAACAGGACATAGCTTCCTCGCTTACTATGCTTTAGTCTTGGGTAGGACATGAGTATAAAATGAGTTTGTAAGAGGTGCCTCTTTTTCTTTTGAGCCAGTACAATGTCATACTTCAAATGAGGCGAGGGGCTGTTGTAATGCCAAATTGACAAAAACAAGCAAATAAGAAGAAAGAAAGAAAATAAATACTAATAAAGAGTTTTTTTACCAGTTTAATTACAATATGCATTAAATAGCCTTACAGTAAGTTAGACATCTATGTCTCCACAATGTATGTATATTTTTATTTTTCATTCCCACCTCGCCTAATTTCAAAGTGGAAATGTCTCTCCAGTTCGTACAATGCCACACGCCTCAGTTAAAATTGGATAAAAGAAGTAAGGTGCCCGTACGTAGGGGGCCCGTACTATAGGTTATACCTAGGGGCCTCCGTTGTCAAAAATTCAAAGAGACGAAAGAAGGTTTGAAAATATCCATATGGCTATATTAGGATCACATCCTCCATCGAGATGTCCAGAATCTTGCGGGGATATTAACGCTTCAACAGTGGCAAGAGTCACTAAATACATCTTACGATTCGGCGCACGCTTCGAATTCCCTACTGCTCAGGACACGCAATTCGAGTCCAAACTATCAAGATTCCAAATTAATCGGTAGTCACCGAATTATGACAACCGTTTACCATTAACAGGCAAACGGACAAGGGCAACAGTATTCATTGTATTAAAGGCGTGCCGTTCGTCCTACTAGGCATATGAACGGCATTACACACTGGCTTGCAATTCGCACCAGCAGAGCTTGTCAATGGGCACAATCTGAGATTGCCCAATTCAATTTTTATCTGGAGCGATGATACAGGACTCATAATTTCGCCCTCGTCTTCGTTGGTATATGGCAACGTATCCTTGATAGACAAGTGAAAATGTTTGCCTAGGCTAAATTTTCTGTTAACGCAAAACGGTGGGGGGGGGGGGGGTCGTATATGGTAACCGTGTACGACACGATCAATAAGTTTAGACAAACGATTAAAAAACGCCGTCCACTCAAAATCGATGATCGGTGGTCGAGCAAGACTTCGTCTCTATCGATGACGGTACAAGAAATTATGTCGAAGAAAGAGCGTAAAATATACCTGAAAATAAATATATTTCTTAATAATAATAACTGAAGAAGCCTTATGTTTCATTTTATATAGTTGCCACGTGTACCCAGTACGATTCCAATAAATTTACTTCAAAATAGAATATAACAAAATCATAGACCCTGTTTAGACGGTGCGCTTCAGCGCAAGTGCCTCACGAAATTTGTGGGCGCGGGGAGGTTTAGGGGCGGTGGGAAGTGAGTCTTGATCAGAAAGGGATTCACTTGCGCTTTTTGGCGTTTTAATTTCATTTTGTTCCATCTTCGTGTTCCATTTCACTTTCGTTTCAGCCTTCTAAGTGAAAACACGTGCGAGAAAACGTTATTTTGGCAATTTACAAAAACACCATATCACTTTTCTTATTTAAAAAAACGGAAATACTCTGGATATCGCAAAAATTGTTATCACACTTTATAAAAACACGCCAATACTTCGTAGATAGCAAATTATGCAAATTGTTTTTATTCCATTTGTTCCAGCTGTAAAGGAAGCGACTGGGCTCAAAGCGAATCGTCTAAACAAATGTGCGCTTTGAGGCGACTCAAAGCGCGCGACAAAGCGCAACATCTAAACAGGGTCATATTGAGCAAGCTGACCAAAAAAACTTCAAAAGCAAATCATATGAGCAAGCGCAAACGATACCAAAGTTTCCCCAAAACAAAATTTCCCATACAAAAAAAAAGCTTTCATCCTAGCGAAGACATGAACCCAATTCTGAAAAGCTGATTTTGCGAAAGTCCAAAAGTATTGGTATCTGAGCGAAGAACGGGGGTACCCAAAACCATTCCTGCTATACTACTGAAAGTACGATTATTCAAGCATTTTCATCACACATAGGACGATCTTAATTTCTCGATTTGTTTTGAATTCAGACTTCATGATTGTTCGCATGTAAAGAAACGTTAAGATCGAAGGTGTGTAGAGTTCATGCCCAACACTGTCCGATAGAATTAATTATTTATGCAAATGTGTAAGCATCCAAACTCTTGGGTATTTTCAGATGTTTGATAGTCTAATGATAGTCGGATATACCGATTTCCAATAGTCCACAATATCACACTGTCCTTACCATCAGAACCAAATACATAAATTATTTACGCGAAAACATTTAATTTATTTACTACTTAAATCGCAAATAGTGACGTTAAACACCCCATAATTCTTTCAACCCTTTAAAGCAAGACCCCGTTCAGTTTAGGGGCTTATAGTTTATTAAAAGAAAAACATCCCCAAGCAACTCCCAGACATTAAGTATTTCAGACTCAATTTGCATTTTATTATTTTTCACTAGAAATTTTCGAGAGTTACTTTAAAATTCCCAAGTCGAAGGAGAAAGGTAGATCTAGAGCCCTACGTGGCTAGAATTATCCCCGAAAAATAAGCAACAGAAAAACGAGACTGAGCAGAAAAAGTATCCACTGGTAAAAAAGGGCGAACCACCCCGGCTGATGAAAGTTAAATTCCATCAAAAGTTTTAATTAACGTCCCCCGCCCCTCCTGCGAAGTACAATTAAAATTAAAAAATTCCACGCAGCCTGGGCTCCTCCATCTCGCTAGTCTCTCGCTGGAATAGAATGGACGAGCGTTGAATTTTCAAAAATATTATTTTTTTTTCTTCATTGTTTTTTTGTAAATATATATGTATGTACTTATATATGTGTGTACAAAAAGGACCACTTTGAAACTGGTGAGAAGCTTGTTCAGGAGCATACAGAAAAGGATTGAAGGCACTTGTGCTCCTCCTGTGGATTCTGATATTCAAAATCCCTCTGTAGCTGAATTCAAACACAATAAACATCCAAAACAATTGGGTCCCTAGGACAATGGCGGCGGTAGTGGAACGGTTGCTTTTGTTTAGCTGGAATTAAACATTTTTGCATGATAACAGCAAATCCCAGATCCATTCTCACAGCTGTGTGAAAATTTAAATCTCTTGTGTGAATTATTTTCGTGCCTGGGATGGGAATATTCCATCTAATATTTTTTGATGTCCTTGTGAAGGACGACGACCATTCAATTCAATTAAAGGGGATTTGTATTTAAGTATTGTGAATGAGGCAAGTTTATATCATATTTGGAGCATCTATATGCCTCCGGAGGAGGCATTTTGGTGCTTTGTTTGTTATTTGCTTTCTTAGTCGCAGGGACAACCCGAAATCCTCACTTTTGTGTCGTAAGGACTTGCTTTATTTTACGATAAGGATTTACGCCCTAGAGTGGTTGGTTCATTGATGTAAAATGTTAACCTAATATAGAAACCAGGGCCATGATGTTTTCTTTATTTAATCCTAATTTGGATAAAGCAGAAACTAACAGAATCGTAAACAGAATCCGGTTTAAGATGATAAACAAATCGGTTAACTCTTGATACAGGTTTTTGGAGACAAGCAACAATGCGTATAAGTGTGGAAAGGAGACCTTTAATTAAATAAGTGAGTATGGAGTAATTATAAATCCTTAAACACACCCGCTATCCTCTGACGAAGCCACTCGCAACCAGATTTTATAGATCGTCTACACCTTTTGGACTTGGTGATTTCGAACGGCCAACTGCAATTGGCAGAAAAACTTTGTATTCTCGAGTCAACATTGACTTAACACGATTGACAGCTGCCAGAAACCTAAGCGGCTACGAGTTAGAACTCGCCGTCTATTAGTGAAGAGTTAATGCTGGAGAAGAGATCCCAAACATCGAAACGGAGTACCACGGGAAATGCTTTTGGGTCCAAATTCGGCTCTATCGATAGTCACCAAAAAAAGCCTCTATTCACAATAATACACCAATGAACTTTATAGCTTCCGACTTGTTCAATCTCTTATTAATTTTAAATTGTCTCTTTTCGGTTTATATCTATTTTTCACGGTAAGATAAGATAATCAAAATCTGTAGTAGGCCGTCTTGAGATCGTCAGCATAAAGATGGAAGGAATATCTATGGATAACAGCGGGAAGATGATTAACATATAGCGAAAAGAGAAGATGACTAAGAATAGAGCCTTGCGGAACACAAAGCGACACACGTAGGAATTAGAATACAACATTGTTAAGGCGAACACATTGAAGTCTATTAGAGAGAAGAGAAACGAAGAGTCGAATGGTAGAAGAAGTAAAGTGATAGAGTTGGCTAAGTTTAGAGATCAGAAACGAGTGAACCACAGAATCAAATTCCTTAGATATATCTAAAAGGACCCATGCCGGGGGCTAGGAAAAATTATTTTAAACTTTTTAGTTCGTTTTGAAAACGTCTATGTGCCCCTTAATCCCTCGTGGGACATAGGGCGGAAACAGTTGCCCTCCAGCGGACTCTGTTTTGCGCGACAGCTCTTAGCTCTGACCAGGATCTCCCAGTAGTTGCGGCCTCTGCTAGTAGGGTTCTCCTCCACGTTGTTCTAGGTCTTCCAACTCGACGGGATCCTTGCGGGTTCCAGTCAAGGGCCTGTTTGGCTAGATTTTCGTTATCGCGTCGCAAGGTGTGGCCAACCCAATTCCATTTCCTTCGCCTGATTTGGTCGTCTATCCTTTCTTGGCCGGCACGGCGCCATAGCTCTTCATTTGAAATTCTATCTTGCCAGCGGATTTTTAGGATACGACGTAGGCATCTGTTTATGAAGACTTGTAGGCGCCCTGTGATGAATTGGGTGACTTTCCATGTTTCGCAACCGTATAAAAGAACTGCCTTAACGTTGGAGTTGAACAGCCGCAATTTGGTGTTGGTTGAGATCTCCGTTGATCTCCATATGCGGAACAAGCATGCATATGCGCTTCGTGCTTTATTTATTCTGGAACTGACGTCTTCTTCTGCACCACCATTTTCGGTAATAATACTACCGAGGTAGCAGAATTTATCTACCAGTTCCACGTCACGGTTATTCAGCGCAGTTCGTTCAAGTGTGTTTGCATTTATCCGCATTTCTTTGGTTTTATTCGGATTCAGCCTTAAGCCTGCTAGACTACTTTCTGTTGCCAAATTGTTTAACATGTTTCTTAGCTCCTGATGTCTGTGGGCCAGCAAACAGATATCATCTGCGTAGTCGAGATCCTTAAGGCGATCTAGCAAACCCCACTGTATGCCGCCTGTTCTACTATCTAGAGCGCCAACAAGAATGTCATTTATTACTATAAGAAATAGTAATGGGGATAGTAAGCATCCTTGTCGTACTCCTGAACTCACCTCAACGCTGTCGGATAATTTTCCGTTATGGAGAACTCTGCATTTGGAATTGTTGTATAGGGCTTTTATCAATTCTATTATCTTATCCGGCAGTCCACGTCGCCGTAATGCCTGCCATATAAAGCTCCTATTAACCGAGTCGAACGCTTTCTCATAATCTACGAAAGCAAGGTAAAGGGGGGATCGGAATTCAGTAGACTGTTCCACTATTATTCTTAAGGTGTTGATGTGATCTATACATGAACGGCCCTTCCTGAATCCGGCCTGCTGCCTTCTAAGCGTTTGATCTACTGCCTCTCTTATTCTTGATAGTATAGTGTGGGACAAGATTTTACCCACAGTAGATAATAGACAGATGCCTCTCCAGTTGTCGCATATTGTTAGATCCCCCTTTTTGGGTATTTTGACTATGATACCTTCCGTCCAATCCTCCGGAAAGGTACAGGTGTTCCATGCTAATTCGAGGATTGGCTGAAGCGCATCTGCTATGAGGCTTGAGTCGGCTTTCAACAATTCTGGCGGGATGCCATCTTTTCCAGCTGCTTTACCATTGGCCATCGCATGAATTGCGGTTACTATTTCCGTCTTGGATGGGGCCCGGGTGTTGATTCTTATCGGCTGTGCATTGTTGCTGTTTTCCTGAGGTTCCTGTGTGAGTGAGCCATTCAGGGCGGCGAAGAAATAATCTCTCCATCTTTGGAGTTGCTCCTCGTCGCTGCACAGCAGCCTTCCATCCGCACTCTTAACGGCATGCTTTTTAGTAGAGTGCTTTCCCGAGAGCTGTTTAGTAATTTGGTACAGCACTTTACTGTTGCCTGTGTTTGCCGCGTTTTCCGCTTTTTCTGCGAGCTCGTTTATCTGCTGCCTTTTATCAAAACGTGGTATATTAAAAAGTTTTTTTTTATCTCAATAACTATTTTCTGCTAAAATATAAATCAACACGAACTACACCCTTCCCTTACAACAAACCGACTGGGGCCACTAGCGAGCTCTTATTGATAATCTCGAACGATTAATCGAAAGGGCCATTCATTGTACATAACGAAACTGTTCAAGTTCCCATAAAACAAATTCAACAATACATTTGGGGCATATTATTTTTTGGCCCAAATTTGCCCATGGAATGACCGCGCGTACAGCTTAGTTCTTGGCCATTTAAATCGTTTGGTCAAGTTTGGCCGTAGAAAGGCCGAATGTGCCTCCATTAAAAATGGGTAAAAATTCTACGGCCGTCATATTCCCCTGAAAAAGTCAAGCGGCCGTGATTCGCCCGTCATAAGCCCATTTTTTATTTTTTACTCAGGTGAACTAAATTATATGTACTAGTATTGATTGGCATATGATGTTTTTAGCGTACAGAATGGCCTGTTTTTTAGGATGCCGGAGAATATGTTAAGCGCGGTACTCAACAACTGTATACCGCGATAATCGCTGCTTGCTGTTATATCTCCTTTTTTATGTACCGGACAGAGGATAACTTGTATGCAGTGTTCTGATATCGCTTTCTTCTTCCATACATGCACAATTATCATAATTCATGAATCTCTAGGTGTAGTGTAGGCCTTCCATATTTAATTTCATTTCAGCTCCACGGGGATATCACCTGCACATAAGTCCTTGTGTCTAAGTCGGTTGATTTTGGCTTGGTGGCGACAGCGTAGGATTATCATCGATCCTACAATTCGTGGATTAGCTTGCATTTAGCAATTCATGAAGTTACACTTCCCATCGCTCTTCAGATGCCTTCAGGATCGGTGATTCAGATTACCGTCTGCCATACTGCCCTGCAGTATGTGCACTGTGCAGTGTGATGCGAATTGCGTTATACCATAGACTCTTTGGTATATCTCCCACACCTAATGCAGCTTTCGGTCTCTGTCTTGTTCTAATTCACAAATGAGACTTTTCTCCCAGGGTTTCCTTTTTCCGTATGTAAACACTCTATTCTTCTCCTCTGAGCTATTAGTATTTCTCTTCGCGTGTCTGTTTGCTGTGTTTAAGTATTCCAGCAGGATTAAACTTTCCTAGAATGATTCTTCCCCTATAATAATCTCATTAGCCCTAAAATTGTATTAATTTAAAATCTAAAATACTATTTTCAAATTATTCCACGAACAGCAAACTTATAAATAAACGTTCTTAAATTAAAAAATAACCTTTTCACAGAGAGTGCTTTCGTCCTTTTTTTATTCAATCAAATTTCACCTCCATGCATAAATTAACCGAATAAAAAGCATAATTCTGATTATGCGTGATATTCCCCAGAAGAGGGGTGAATAATAGGGAAAAGGTCCCGAAGGAAAAATGTAAAACGATTCACAATCGAATGCCTATCGTATGTTCTTACATTGAGAAAAATGTCGCTTTTGGTAAGCGACGACCGAAGAAGTGCCAGTTCCACTTATCCTAACATTTTTCACAGTTTATTTATGACCATGAAAAGAATATTCCCAACTGGGTATATTCAGCTCCTTTGGTCCTACAAATCCTTAGAATTTATGGGAAGACCAAAATCTTGCAAAGTTCTGTTCTTTTTCGCACCCCATGCCAAAAGGATTTTTTTCTTCATCGTCCTCCTTTCTTGGTTTTTTTTTTTGGTATTGTTGTTGTTAATGGTAGTGGTAGTGGGTGTTGGAGAAAGACTACACCCGAAGGTCTCTAACATATTTTCATGTAAGGACCAGAAAGGGCAATGGTATAAATATTGTTAAAGGATTGGTGTCACCAATGGAAGGGATCAAGTATTTTGGGTACAAGGTTGGAAGTTTCATAAGCCGAAAAGGACATTATCCGGTTTTTTTTCCATCTTGGCCAGGATCTGGGCCTTCTGGCAGCCCATCCTAATAGTCGATTTCCATTTATTGATTCGAAACATTTTCAAACTTAATTGAACGAACCATTTGAGCTGTCTCCAAGATTCCATGTTGTCCCCTTTATTTGATGGATTTGCAAGTAAAATTTGTGCTTAAGATATTGGGACAATAGCAGAGGCGGAATCTTTCGATATTTCTTCCATGAATTGTGAGCACGAAGTTGTGAAAAATACGGACATTTTCCGGTGGGACAGCATTGGATATTCCCTTACTTACTATTTTCCAATTTTTTTTTATTTGTCTCACAATTACACGAATGAAACGGGGTAAAGTTCTCTAAAAGACGGATCGTTGTTGACTCAAGAAAATCTTCTCAAATTGAATTTCATTCAAGGACTAATTTGCTATCGTATAATTTTCAAAAGTTCTAAGGAGATTCTTGTACCTCGATAATTTTAAGGGGTTTTCATCGTCGAGGTTAACGGGAGGCGGTCGAAGGACGGTTCTCTGTGTCATAAAAGCGAGTTTTTAGTCGGTAGGTCTGAGGGCTAGCAATCCGCCCTCCCATAAAAGCACCATTTCTAAGAATCGGCAAACAATGTCCCGCAACCGGAAGGACCACACGACGACGATTTTACTTTCCGAAGAAGGACATGAATCGGATCATGGAATATAATAACACTGCTTACTGATGGACGGCTGGATGAAGTCCACAACGAGATGAATCGGTATAAAATCAAGATCATTGGAAACAGATGGCACGATGCGATCATATCTGCCCAAACGGTTCGTCCTTCATATATTCTGGCAGGAACGAACCTATATTCGTAGGCGTAATAGTCACCAAGGAAGCCAGGGGCGGGTTCGTGTATGGCGAACGACGATAGTCGGTCGAAAAAAATTTGAAGTCGAAAAATTTTGTCGACAAAAATTTTAGCGTTCGCGTAGGTCGAAAGAAAAATTTTCGTGCCCTCGAAAGAAACCACAATATTCAAATACGAAAAATGTTACAATAACCGCTGTAAAAAGATACAACTTTATGAACAAACTGTCAATAGCTCAAGTATTATTGTTGTTCTTTTGAATAAACAAGCAGTGTTTTTTTAAAATTACATCTTGTTTTGTGTTTGTGTTGTGATTGAATAAAATAAAAATTCACATCAAAGATTCGTGGTTAACTAAGCTGCAAGGCTCGGATCATTAAGGGACCCTTATAGGGTACACTAGCCCTTGCTAGTTAACAATGAACAACAACAACAATAAAATAAAAATAAAAACATTTCTGCGAAGAATACATTTTTTAAGTTTGCAAACAAAAAATAAATCTTTGATAAATCTTGTTTTGTGTTGATGGAATAAAATAACATAAAAAATATTTTTGAATGGAACTTTTTTTTAAATCTTGTGCTTGTGCTATTAAGATTTACAATTTTAAAAAATTATTACCATATGAAATTTATAAAAGTTTAACTTGATATTTGAAAATTATTACTCATAATAATGCAAGAACTCGATAACTCAAGACCTTTCGACTGCCTTTCGTCGGCTTCAGACGAAAATTTTCAATTTTTTCGACCTACATACGCGAACCCGAGACGAAAAAAATTTTTCGTTTTCGCCATACACGAACCGGCCCCAGGTCCAGCATCATTAGCTGGTCACCAGTTTCTGAGAGAATTTTCTCCGTGCGCCTGCGTATCAGACTACAGTATTCTAATACAACGATTCAACTGAAGACGCAGATGATGACATCAAGGACGAGTTTTATATGCGACTGAATGAGGTTTGCCACTCTATTCCAAGCGGAGACATCATTTTTTTCATGCTATCATCTCTAATGGGAACAGCTCGGCCCCAACAATACCGTCCTTGAACACACAATATTGAAAATCAATGAAAAAATCACTAACGGCAACGGTGGCATTTTCGTTGACTTCTGTATACCTCCCACCAGCTCATGATACTAGCTTACTTTTGTTACACAAGGAGACCTGGGTATCGCACGACGATAGAACGACAAATCAGATAGATCATTTGTCCTTCAGCCATACAGTATTTTTCAGGATGTCAGGAGTTTTAGAGGAGCAGAAACTGGAGGTGAACTGGTAGTAGCGACTATTCGGCTGAAAATCGCCGCAGTCAGAAAGGTCCAATGTGATGCCATTAACTGTGAACGGTTTAACGAAGATCTTCTGTAGGACCGAACTAAAAGGCGAGAATTTGCTAGGAAACGAAAACATACCTTAAGCCAGCATAGAGTTTCTAACGAAAATAACATTAAAGTGCTGTGAAGTACAACAAAGGGCACTATAATAACAGCAGTGGAAACAAGTATCGGCTATGTCTAAAGAAACCAGAAACACACATGTAATGTACTCAAACGAAATACAATCGGAAAGAGAAACAATTTTCAAAATTCTGATGTGGGGGTCGTCCATAAATTACGTGAGGTGATTTTTGAGATTTTTCGACCCCCCCCCCCCCTCCCCCCTTGGTGAGACTTCGTGAGATTTGGCTCGACCGCCTCCCTCCCCCCTAATCTCAAGTGAGATTTTTTCAAATTTTAAAAATCTAGTATTTACACTAAAAATACGTATTTACGGTCGTAACCACAGCAAAGCGAGCCTTTCCTTAGAATATAGAACTGCAGGAAGAGCCCTCGCTTTTAAAGTGCTTGTTTGTAACCGTAGTGAAATCTGGGTCAGTTGAGTGTCAAATTATATCTCCTTTGTTTACATTAAGATGAATTGCCATCAGCGAATTAGAATTCTTGTAAACAGTTCATCTGGGCCGAAGGGGGGTGTTGGGAGCAAGATATTATTTGAGATAACTGATAATTTGGACTCCTTGCCTTCCTCTATTCTACTCGCTTTTCCGCTTGTAGGGGACATACAACTACCAAAACGCGAGCACTCACTCAACAACCATTTCATTACGCTAAAATTCGACGTGTGCCTTCTTGTAGTTCTAAATTCGAAGGGCCTTTGGGCGGGTCAGTATTACTTGGCTCATACTCTGCAGCATTCGACGAGACACCCGTTTGGCTAGTCAGTGGAAGCTAAACAATCGACAACAAATTTTTGTGGGGGATTTACCCATTTATTAAGGCCCCAATTTACGCACAAGTCGCTAGCAGGCCGCGGCCTGTATAAGACCTGCAGTTCCAGAAAGTTGACAAAACTCGCATTTATCGTCAGTTCGGGACTGAAGATCTGAACTTCTATTCACTCACAAGCCGTGAATTGACGGCAAGAATTCACATCGTATCTACTCGGAACGGAAAACAAGGCGCGAGCTACTCGTGAAAACCATCACACTCGCATTTGCGCTTGTTTGCGGGTGTTCACGGCGTGAGGCTGGAGTCGCCTTGAAGCTTTCGTGGACGTCATGAACATTTTTGCACTTAAATTAATAACCTGCTATGCTAAGCAGTCGTTTTCGCCTGTGTGTCTATAGAGAGTCTTGATTTCACCTGCATGCCACGGCATGTCAGGCGAATATTTGAAGAATCATCCCTCAGTTAGACTGAGTCAAGCTTAGTCGTGCCGGCCGACTGGTAAGTGAATGGGGGTCTTTAGTGGGAAAACATGTATTACTTAATTTAACCTAATTTTCTCAAAATTTTACACTGTTTCTTTAAAAAAATAAATAATTACGTGATATTTTCTGAGACCCCCCTCTCCCCCACGTGAGATTTGGTGAGATTCGGCTCGACCCCTCCCCCTCTAAACGCCTCACGTAATTAATGGATGACCCCTAAAGTATGAACGAAGAGCTAAAGTGTGCTAAGTAAGAGTAGCTAATTGGTCAGGAAAAAACCCGCCCTGGTGCCACGACGTTTTCTAATTTAGACATCTGGTCTTGTCCTTGTCTTGTTCAGTCTGTCTTGTTCTTGTTCTTGCAAGCATAACTAAGTCTTGTTCTTGATCTTGCTAAATGTGCAAGAACAAGACAAGACGCAAGAACAAGACCATTTTCGCTCATCACTAGTTTGTACAAATGCTTTTACAATTATCATACTAACAAGTAAATATACCCACATGTATTTATATCATAATTACTTAAACATCATAATCAATTTTATAATTTTTTTTTTACAAAAATGAATTTAGGTGAAAATTTTTGTAGAATCTTACTAAAGTCTTGCTCTAGGTCTTGTTCTTGCACAGTTATTGTTCTTTTTCTTGCAAACATATCTATGTCTTTTTCTTGTTCTTGTTAAATGTTCAAGATCAGGACAAGACTGCAAGAACAAGACTATTTTTCCTCATCACTAATCTGTTTGTTGGCCCATAGACATCAGCACCTCAAAAGAATGTTGTTACTAAGATATCTCTTATACCCTGTTTATCCATTGTCGTCTGAATCCAATTGGCTTAATTATTTCTAGTCTGATCCCGATCTCGTTGCTGATCAATTCAAAGTTTTTCCGTCTTAATTTTTACAAAGCAAACATCTGAAAAACATTTATGCTACTTCCATCTAAATTCACCAAAACATATTTTTCATACTATTCTTATTTTTTTTTATTATCCGCCCAAACTATAAATATTCCACTTTATTACTCTATTTTCTAATTTGAATACGAAACAACTCATATAAAACGTCGTAAACAATTTTCCCTTCCACATTTTGTCTCCATATAAAATTCATGATTGCAAAAAAATAAATATTTTAATATTTAAATTTCTGCATAAGAATTCGTTTTGGGAATTCTTGCCCTGAATAATTTCGTACCTTAAACTTTGAAAAAAAAAAAAAACATAACTCGAAAATTCTGTTGAATAATTACAGCACACTACTACTACTTTACCTGTTGATAAAGCGACTTGGTTATGAAATCTCGAAAATAAAATTCCTTTATCAGGAAACGAAAATGAAAATAACAATGCAAAAAAGGATTTTATCATTGTTGTTGGCATTTGCCCGTGCAATTCCGTGAAAAGGATGCATAAATAACTCCAGGACGAGAAAAACTGTTGCAAGTTGCTCCCCATCAATTTAAATGCGAAAACGAATAATCCTTCAACATCAACTCAAGTTCCGCTTGGCATCCTTGACTTTTTCATAAGTTTTCCGCTTCGCTATTTTTCATCATTTTTATTTTGCGAAATTTTTTGTTCTGCTTTTTGATTTGTTGTTTTTGTTGTTGTTGTTGTTGTTGTTGATTTCTTACTTAGTCAAATTTCGCCTGTTTTTGGAAGAATTTTTTTCTCATTATTAATTTCTTGATGAATTTTTAATTAAGAAACAAACATTTTGTAATCACTATAAACGAAATCAGATGAGCAAAAAATAGTGCTTCTTAAAGTGAGAATACCGGTTTCTTAATCCAATAACGACGTAAATCCTAGGAATTAAGAAAAAAAGTTATTTTAATAAAGTAATAATTAGAAGAGAATTCTTGTGTTTTATGAGAGTCATTTCCATTAGAATTTTTATTTTGAAGATCTCTTTTTGTTTTACTATTTCAGTTTTATATTCCTATAGCTACTGCATACCCGATATCCTGTTATTTATTTTGCACTATAAAATGCGATTCTTGTCGCGAATTTTGATTTTGCTAACTACGTCACTGGGAATCTTCCATACTAATTTTATTTAGGATTCATAACATAAGAACGAAGCCATAGCAATAGGAGAAACAACAACAATCAGATACAGGGACACACAGAAATACATATTACAAAAATGAAGAAACAAAGCAAGAGTAGGAAAGGATATTAACAGGAAAATGGGAGGAAATAACAAGGGCTTTGGAAGTGGAAACTGATTTGATTCTGATGTGGAACTCGATATGTGATATTGGGTACACAAAACAACAAAGCAAAAAGGCAATGGGTTGATGGACGATGTAAAAGAATCATTGAAATAAAAAACCGGACAAGCGAAATGTAGACACACGTGTATTTAACAAAAAGGACAAGGGAGACTCATGGAAAATACAAGGTAGCCAGGAAGGATGTGAAAAAGTTATTAAGCAAGAAAAAAGGATACTTTTTAGAAATAGATTCAGTGCAATTAAACAAAGCTAGAGTAACAAAGGTGTTTGGAGTTTGTAAAAAAAGAAATGAATATGATTAAAGCAAGTCCACCTGCATCATCGTAAGTGAAGAGAGGATGGTTCTATAGCTAGTAATTTCCATCACATACTTGAGGTGTGGGAAAAGTGCTTTAGGAACTTCGTCAAAAAAAAAAAAAAAAAAACAGAGCCATATCTAAACTCAAAAAATCATAAACCTTCGGGTCTAGATACATTTATCCAAGGTATGCCAACATAAATCATAAGGTGGGGAGAAACTATGCCATATGTTACTTATTCCCCTCCTCATGTGACATAGAGCGGACACAGTTGCGGACCCTGTGTTCCGTGACAGCTCTAACCGCTGTCCAGAATCTCCCAATGGATTCCTTGCTGGTTCCAATCAAGGGTCTGTTTGGCTAGATTCTCGTTTTCGTGTTGCAAGGTGAGGCCAATCTAATTCCATTTCCTTCGCCTGATTTCGTCGTCGATCCTTTCTTGGACGGTACGGCGTCATAACTTTTCATTTATGTTTCTAATGTTGCCATCAAAATTTTTAGGCTACGACCTAGGCTGTCCATTTTTTTTTTCTTCAGGGCTGTGCCTGGCCAGCATTCATTGCATGCCAAAATAAAAGGCAGCTAAATCGCCAAGGAAAGTGCGACGAATACGGATAAAAGTCGATCTACAGATATCTGTAAAGCCACGGTGTCGATTTTTCCAAGTCAGTGACTTCCGTGATAAATTTTTCACTGACATTTACATAGCAACACATTTTTCCGTACCAGTGCCAATATTCAATAGCATTTGACATTTCACTTTTGAAATTTGCATAGTTATCTCAAGTTCACCACGGAATTTGGCGTAAAGAGGGTAGGTACTTCATCCGTGGACTCTTCGGGAAGTGGTCGCACAGAAATAAGTTTGAGGGTAAAGTAAATAAAGTTTACCTCAATTCCTGTGAGCTTTTGCATTTTTGAATTTTGGCGAAAAAGCAACAACAGTTTTAAGTACGAACTGAGCATGAACTGGAATTGAGCCGGTGAAGCTACTTATGTGGATTAAACTGAACATTATTGAACTGAAGTCATAAAACAAACAGTTTTGTAGGTTTTCATATAAGTTGGCAGCCCTAATATCACAGAAGCAAAGAAAAACATTTCGGACTTTTTCAACCTCATTGGGTTCCCGCAACGCGTATATCCTCCATTGGTTACAGTCCAATAAAGGCCAAACCTAAATGGGAAGTGAAGTGAAGTGAAATTAGGCACCATTGCGTATGAGAGCGACCAAAATGGAAGTAAGTGGATGTTACATCTACTTCAGTTGAAGTAACGTCTACTTCACTTCTGTGTTACTTTCCATTTAGGTTTGGCCTTAAGTAGGTACTCAATATGTATGGTAGTGATGAGCAACAGTTTTGTCTATTCTTGCACATTTAGCTAAACCAACGCAAGACCAAGATAGCACGACTTTTTGCTCATCACTAAGTGGCAAAAGTATTGCAGTGATGAGCAAAAAGTCTTGCAAAAAGACTTGCAGTCTTGTCTTGGTTCTGCTAAATATGCAAGACACGGGAAGAAACTAGCCCGCACTTATCGAATCTCGACAAATTTCTACTTGGGTGCCAAATTACTCCATGTCAGAAATTTTTACCACAAAAAATTTAAAAAAATTTACTTGGTCCACTTCCAAGGGAGATGTGAACATTACTGAAATCTATAACTTAAAGGCGCTTAGGTCTAATAAAAATCTTTAAAGCAACAATTTAATTTGCAATCTTGCCAGTCACCAGTATTAATAAACAAGAATTTACTTAAACTTTTCCAAAGGACAAAAGTCGTGAATGTCTAAATTTTAAATTCAGGAAAGCTGCCACCCCCGCCCCATAGTCCGAAGAAGTTGGCATCACCATTTTTCCTGATTAGGTACCTAAACTCTAGCAGAATAGCAATGTTGTCGCCAGTAATTCAAGTAAGTAATACGACGGCGACTTTCTCTCACTAGGTGACAATTTCCTCGCAATATGTTAACGATGTCAACAAACTCATTTTAATTTTTATTTATGGTGGAACGTTGTAAACTTTTCTTTCATTGAAGATAAAGAAAACAAGAGTGTGTCTACCTACGAAAACTAATGCCTCCATGGATAATATATTATGCCAGAGAAAAGCATCATCCCATGTCCAATTTTGAGCCAAAACAAGAAGAGATTCTTTGCTTTTTTTCTAGAAACTTCATAATCATTCCGTGAGCATCAAGCATTTCTTCGTGTTGTTTTGCCTAATTTGAAAATTATTCACAAGAATCACCTTGTTACATTCGTGTTTCGGGGAAAAAACCGCCCGAAATTTTCTCACCTAAGTGAAAAACGATGATGACACATTGTAGATGTACACACGGAGGTCTGTGTTAGACATCCGCAAAACTTCGGATGTTGGATGAATTCTAATGGAAATTTAATGTTCTTACAACTCTGGGAGTGTCCCCAGCCCCCACTTGGCCCCAATCTACGGCGGCGTACCTTCTTACAACCTGGCATCAAGGAATAGAGCAGCAGCAGCAAGCGTAAGAGCTTAATGTCTTTTTGAAATTTCGCGAAAACTTTTTATCCGACAACTCTGTTGCCTCTTCGTGCCGCAATCTTCTTGTTTCTTGTTTGGACTTCATTTTGAAAAAATAAAATGTGAAAAACTAAAAAATTGCGAAAGAATCTCCATCGCCGGATGTGTGCCCGGATGGGTCTGTTCTCCTCCTGGATATAGCCAGTTGTGCTCCCTTGCTGATGGGTAGTTTTCATGTAGGAAGCATTAAAACCTTGTTAGGGGATGATAGGAGGAAAGTAGTTCTCGGTAGATGACAGAAGTAGGAAAGTTGATTTTTGCGTGGTAGTATCTTCATGTACACGTGTCTATGGCGAAATCCGAGTAGATTTTCGAGTAAGTGCCTTCATATTGGAGAAACGTGTGCGAAAAGTTTTGTTTTTAAAAAAATATTTGAAAGCAGATTTCAAAGTGCATTAAAGTGGTTTTGAAACATACTGAAGGAAAACTAAGAAGATTTGGATGACATTTAGAAAAAGTAAAGCTTAACGCTTTTGGCTTAACACTTGAAATCGTGACTTACTTATATTACAGTAGATGGTCATCGAAAGTTTAATCCTATATTCTAGATATTTTGGATAAAAGACATTGCTTGTTCGGTTAAGAGTGACTTCAATGCCCTTTTTGATTCAGTCAGTCATAAGAGTAGTAGTATTTTAGTAGGAGACGTGATCCTATAATTTTTAACTACACCTTTTCTGATGAGGGTATCCCTCGTGTTAATTTGGTTAAAGATCTCGGGATTAGTTTTCATAGTAAGCTAGATTTCTCCACTCACATCAACTATATCTCTTCCAGAGGTAGTTTAGTCTTGGGTTTTATGAAAAGGTGGTCCAAGTGGTCCAACTTATATATTTCTCTTGTCAGACCATTACTTGAATATGCCTCCCAGGTTTGGTCTCCTCACTATTCTTCGCATGTTAGAACTATTGAATCGGTTTAACGAAGGTTCGTTCGATTCGCACTGAATCATCTTCCTTGGGAAAACCCAATAGTTCTTCCATCATATGAATCCCGGCTTAAGTTACTCAACTTAAGCTCTTTTCACAAGCGTCGAGAGGTGGCCGATTAGTCCATTCAAAACGCGGGGGGGGGGGTGTTCCAAAATAACACCGTTAAGAAAATCGAACCCTAAAGGTTTTTGGGGTCGCTGATCACGAAAATCGAGGTCCCGCGGTCCTAAAACATGGGCGTCACCCCTAAAAATGCAAAAAACACCCCTTTTTAGGGGTTTTTCGCGATTATTTCAATAATAATGAAAACGAAGGCGATGAAATGCACTTTTTTTAATATTTATTTGCGAAGGTGGTTGATTTGTACTAAATTAAGGCGAACTTTATGATAAGGGGTAGTCCTAAAGGGTTGAAACTACCCCTAAATCAGCTAAAAATAGAAAAAATTATAATTTTTTTTTTCAAGTTTATGCTTCAAATTCGATTGTGGGTGTACTGTCAAGCAAAAATAAATTATTTTCAACCCTTAGGGGGTTAAAACTACCCCTACAATATTAAAAATCAATTTTATATAAAAAAGATTGCAAATTTTTTTTTGCTTTTTGTTTGAAATTTGGTTCAATAGGTATTATCAGCAAAAAAAATATTTTTTTCAACTCTTAAGGGGGTACCCCTACATTAAAATTTTAATTGAAACAAATTAAAATTTATTGTTTTGCATTTAAATTTTATTTTCCATTTTTAATCATTAAAACATTTGGAAAATTTCACTATAAACCCCTTTGTACAGAGGTTAAACCACTCCTAAAGAAAAAAAAAATAAAAAATATATTGAGAAATATTTCATTACAATTTTAATGTAGGAGTAGTTTTACCCCCTTAAGGGTTGAAAAAATTAATTTTTTTGCTGATAATACCTTTTGAACCAAATTTCAAACAAAAAGCGAAAAAAACAATTTTTGCATTTTTTTTATATAGGTAAAGTTGTTTTTATTATAGTAGGGGTAGTTTTAACCCCTTAAGGGTTGAAAATAATTTATTTTTGCCTGACATTACGCCCACAATCGAATTTGAAGCATAAACTTGAAAAAAAAAATTTTTTTTTAATTTTTGCCCGATTTAGGGGTAGTTTCAACCCTTTAGGACTACCCCTTATCATAAAGTTCGCCTTAATTTAGTACAAATCAACCACCTTCGCAAATAAATATTAAAAAAAGTGCATTTCATCGCCTTCGTTTTCATTATTATTGAAATAATCGCGAAAACCCCCTAAAAAGGGGTGTTTTTTGCATTTTTAGGGGTGACGCCCATGTTTTAGGACCGCGGGACCTCGATTTTCGTGATCAGCGACCCCAAAAACCTTTAGGGTTCGATTTTCTTAACGGTGTTATTTTGGAACACCATAACGCGCGTTTTGAATGGACTAGATGTTGTATTTGTTCATCAGCTATTTAATGGAAAGGTCGACTCAGGTTTTTTAGGTCGCCGTGCGTCGTTTAGAGAGAGTCGTTATAATCTGAGAGGTCCACCTCTTTTACAAATCAACTCCTCTAATACGAATTACGGCAGATTTGAACCTGTAAACCGCATGTTCATTAATGTTAACAATAATATTAATGTCTTTAGCGTGAGCATTAGTAAAGATGTCCTTAAAAGGAGTCTTTTTAATCTCACGTGACCATTTATGTTTCCTGTTGCTTGCGTGGGTTATATGGATTTTTGTTTTTATTTACTAATTTTTATGTTTGCATGCTTAGTTGTGAGCCTCATCTCAGCGCTTGGTTGTGCTGAAGGTAAATCTTTCTTGGCCCAGCTAAGAAGTGCGAATACCCTTCTGTATTAGAAGGGTTAACTCTATTACTAATAAGTCCGAGATCGTCAAGAGCTGATTGGAACATGCTTCATTACCCTATGAGTAACGCAACACAAGCGCAGGCAGTAAAAACTTCTGGTCCTTGGAAACTTCCATCAAGAATTTTTCCTGTTCCACAACCCCTCCATTCATTTATGGGAAGGAGGTGATAACAGAAAGCATATACAAGGCCGACCTATTAGCATTTCTGTTCGGTTCAAATTTTTCTTTACCTGATACTGATACGTCACCCCTGATTCTCAAGCGCATTCAATGGACGGAGTTTTCTTCCCGACGTGTATAAATGTCTCAAAAAGCTTGACGTCAATAAATCTACTGGCCCTGACTACATCCCCTATGGTACTCAAGAGATGTGCTTCACGTGGCTAAACCTCTGCGCAAACTATTCGCCCTATCATACTTCTCCGGAGTTTACCCAAACTCCTGGAGACCAGCTCATGTTCAGCCCATTCCGGAAATAGGTGAAGCCAGCGACCCTTTAAACTACCGCGCAATCGCAATTACTGCTGTTCTCTCCAAAATCATGTAGAGAATAATCAATAGAAGGCTGAAAAAATATCTAGATTCCAACGAAATTATACACGACAGGCAGTACGGCTTTAGACCAAAAAGGTCTACTGGCTACCTTCTTGTTGTGTTTGACCGAGCATCTACACCGAAGCATCCATAGCTCCAGTGAGTCTGGTCTGGTTGCTCTAGATATTTCCAAGGTTTTTGACAGAGCTATTGGGATCGACTCAGTTCTTACGAACTGGATTGAGAGGTTTATTTCTGGCCGTTCAATCAAGGTAGTATCCAATAGATGGCGTTGAATCCAACCCACACTCCATCTCGGCCGGCGTTCCCCAAGGATCGATCCTCTCACCTGCTCTCTTTCCAATATTCATTAACGATCTGCTCTCAATCCTCTCCAACTCACTCCACAGTTTCGCTGTTGATAGTAACGTTAGACAAGTAAGGGCCATATCTTGTCTTTTAGACCGTAAGCTCTTGTCCTACTCTCCTAATGCAGACATCAAACTCATTCTTGACTGGGGCCGCAAGAATCGGGTCGAATTCAACCCATCAAAAACAAAGTACTGCCTTATCTCCACCAAAACCTGTACCGACCTTCCCTCGTGGGCGAGGATAACCTAACAGCTGACCCATCTCTAAACATCCAGGGAGTGACTCTGTCCAATTTTTTCTTCTGTGAAAGAACAGAGTCTCAGGAAAGGCCCTTTATACTGTCACAATCTATTTTTTTCGTAGAGAGTGCAATGTCGAACAGCAGTTCTAGTCGGGGCGGAAGGAACTGCCACAACCTACCCGCGATATTTTTAGTCCACCTATTCTCAGCTATTACTGTCGCGACTTTGACATCGGGGCATCGAGAAACAGCTCGCTGGAGTGTTATGCCTCCTGAAACGAGTTGAATCTCATCAACCAACCGATGACTTGCGCTTTGGTGGAGAGGGGAAGGGCTAAGGAAGGCTATAGCAGGAGGAATGAGGAATGTAAAGAGGGAAGAAGAAAGCAGAAAGTTATGTAGGGGGGAAAGTGGGAAAGAAAGGCGAAGGACCGTGGGGCTGGCCGGTATTTGAAACCGGGACCTCTGGGATGGGAGCCAGACGCGCCCAGGCTACCGAGGCACCCCAATACCACACCTGAGTCACATATTCCAAATCGCCAAACAAGCGAATCAATGCCTTGGATTCCTTAAGAGATGTAAGTTCCTCCTATAGCCAGTTGCCCTAGCAACAAACTACAAGTCCTACATCCCACCCCATCTTGAATGCAGCTCGTGTATCTGAATATCCACCTTGGCTTGGCTGGACAAGATGAAAAACCGCGCCATCAAACTCATTGGCGATAGTACACATTGCTTCTCCTTCGACCCTTTGAGCCACCGAAGGAATGTAGCTGCGCAGGGCGTAGCAGCCCTTCTCTTCGCGCAAATTACGGTTTAGAAGCTCGTTTATAAATAGAACAACTCGATTGTGGAACTGTCTTCCGTAGTCAGTGTTTCAGAGCTTTATATGACATCTCAGAGTTCAGACGCAAGGTTCATCGGCATCTACTAATGCACGCTCCAGACCCAGACGGACGGAGGGACTAGTAGTACAAAGGGTGATTCCTATGCTTTATCGTATCACAAAAAAAAAAAAAATTATGTGTACTAGTCGTTCATTTTGATATGGTTTTCCAAACAATTGAAAACAATACAAAGTTATCGATTTCATATATCCCGCACCTCTAGTTCAAACGAATTATGAACCTGACACAAACTAAACTTCCGTGTTAAGAGACAAAACCTCGACGCTGTCTCCTTAGTCACGCAACGACTGCCACCTTCTGTAAATATAGTATAGTGAATTGAATTTCTGATTACAAACATCGGTAAATAAATGCGAAGGTAATCGAATGCAAAAATATAAAACAAATAAACAAACACGATTTTCTGGTTAATGCTCAATTCCGGGTAAGACTAAAGATGCGATAATATTCCCTGAATACAAATTTGTTTATGCCTTTTTGTTTGTTCTTTTACTTTTTTTTAAATATAGGTATGTAAAGTATTTAATGTACTTTGTATTCACTTTGTACATTCGCCCCCACCCCACTTACAGGTTCCATCCGTTCTCCGGTACAGACAAGCTAGACACAGAGAAAATGCTCCATACAACCCTTATTCAAGGCATGAAACGCCCTATTAGGATCCCGGCTGCTGCCTTTTTTGCACTTATTATCAGGCGTATGACGACCCTTTCATTACCTGCCGTCGACGCTGGCAGACGTCGGAATATGAAGGAGGCGTCCTTCTATTGACACATTACCCTAATTAAGAGCCTACAAAAAGCTTTCATAGTTGCCATATTAAAGGGCCGACATTTTGGATGATGAATGGTGAACTTTATCCAACGGTAAATGAATGCACAAAAACGTGGGAGGGGGGCGGCCATGAAGGGACTAATGAAAATGAAAATAAAAAGGTGAATATTAAGGGCTTATCGTTTTTAAGTGATAACATAATTTTAGGCCAATTGTTGCGTGATTGAATGCTATTACATTAAGGGTGAATATGTGGGAGATTTTTGGGAGATATGGGCACAAATTTAATGCAGTCATGACATAATCGTGTCACTGATAATGAAATGTATATGGCCATATCAAGAATGGTGCCAAAAATAATGTGTTTAGCTTTCATGTTAGGAAACTATTAAATAAAGCTGAGGGGCGTAAAGTGTCAAGAATTTTTTGTATTACTTTAACTTAGTATAAAAACAGACACGCCGAAAAAGTTTCCCCCGCGATTGTATTCTCAATCACTCTTTGTAATTATATCATAAAGTGCAAGTTTTGATAGCCTAGTTTCTCTTCTTCCTACGACGCTGCAGACGATTATGAACCCTGACCTGCTTAACAATATTTTCCAACCTGTTTATTCGTTCTGAATGTGAATCATTCTAAACTAAATGAGTTTTAGGTAATGTACACAAGCCATAACTCATCCAGTCGACCCTAATGCATCGAACCCTATTGGAACCCGGATCAGATTCTCCCACAAGAACTCACCCAAGACACAGGGAAGTTCTACTACAAATTTCCCACAAGATCCTACCCAAGACAAAGCGAGGTTCAACTATAGATTCGATACCCAACTCGAAAGCTCTCCCGACGTGAACACTCACTCAGCGTGAAAGCTCATCAGAGGCACAAAGAACTTCTAACAAATTCCCCAGAGCGAAAGCTCATCCAAGACGCAACGAAGATCTAATTTCACACAGTCGGCGCTCACTCACTCGCAGATAACATTCACACTCTAGACCAGAACCCATAATGTCACTGCGCTAGAAGTGGCATAGCTATACTACTATTAACATTATTACAGCTATAAAAAATTATGTCGGCGTTGATATTTGTTTTTCTGAACCTGATACATGAATTCCAACCTGTAGCTATTCGCTAATAGTGTGAATTTTCGGACTATCCTTACTTCTATGCAGTCGAACCCACGTTTCGTTAAAGAAAGAAAGCTATCGTCTAGGCTCTAGGTTTTTTCCACTATTTCTGGCTAAAGCTTGATTTTACCTTTTAGTAGGCGAACTTTTACAACTTGATCTCAAAACTGCCATAGGCAAGTGTTCAGGACTATTGTTGGAATCTTTGACTTACATTTCCAGACTGGCGAAAGGGTAACCATAAATTCCAATTCCACTAATATAGTCGGGCTAGTCCTTCTAAGAAGAATTGTGGTTAGCTTAATTGTACCAACCGGAAAATAGATATTAAGGATAAACTATTGGGCCTCTGGTGCTGGAAAAAAGACGACAATTTTCAGCTATTTTGGAGTTTTGTCTCCTTTCGTGCGTTTTTTTTTTGCTAATTTCTCCGGACTACTAGTTCGTTCGACTTATTTAATTCTATGCTAATAACTTGAAGTTAAAACCTAAGCCAAGATATCAAATGTAGATGAGGAAGATATATTGATGGAAATGTGAATAACGAACCACATGATTATTTTTGTTGGAAACAATCCGAGTAAAAATAAAAAATGGCCATACAACGGGCGAACACCGACCGTGATTGAAACAGGCTCTACGGCTGGGCTTCAGAAGGTCGTTTGCAGGACTGCACGGTCGAACACCACACACACACGAAATTTTTTCTGCAACGAGCTGCGTGCATTTTAAAGTCATTGTAAAGTTTAAAATTTTGAAGTCAAGTATTTTACTCAAATTAAGTGAGAAAATGGCAGTGAGGAAAGCGGGTGAAGAATTCTGGCGGGAATTCATCGAAATGCATCGTCTTACTTTCGCCAAAACTTGGAACTATAATTGCCACACCCGCCGAGCTTCAGATGTGTTTTTGACACGAAAACATAAACGCAACTGAAGTTTGCGCAGCTCGTTACATGGTGTATGGATAATCACATATTTTTTGGCAAACACAAATTGTTCGCTCGTGTATGGGCCCCTTTAAAATTGATAGTTGTTAAAAACGAAATAAATAGGCTGTATTGTAGCCAGTTATACAGCTCCATGGAATCACTTTATTCCAGCCTTTAATCGAAAAGACCATTGTACATAACAAAAATGATCAAGTTCCCATGAAGCACATTCAACAATACACTTGGTGTAAATTCTTTTTTGACTCAAAATCCTGTGTATACAGCGCAGTTCTTGACCATTTCAATTTTATGGTCAAGTTTCGTGGTTTGTGAGCCTGTATGTGCTCCCATTAAAAAGGGATAAAAACCCTACCCCCATTATATGGCCCTTAAAAAGAGAAGTGGCCGGTGTTCGCCCGTTGTAAGGCCAATTTTAATTTTTACTCGGGAAGAAAAGGTTTATTGCTGACTTTCCTGACCGTCTTATCTGACTTAAGATCTTAACTAAAATATCTGTTTTATCTGGATTGACTGCTCTTCATATTTCGAAATTCTTTCACAGAGTATGGCAATCCGCCGTTCGAGTCAAAATTTATATTGGTGACCGAAAACTTGGCTGAGAGTTTTATATGGTATTGCAGGACTTATCTGAGATCCTATACAATTTAGACTAGTGCTAATTTATACCTCTATACACCTCTTTTCAGACAGATATATTATTTCAACAGATATAACAACCAATGCTGTACCATAAATCCTCAACCCTTTGAAAAACTTTAAATAAAAATGGTGTCCTCCAATCAGGTACAACGAAAAAAAAACGTTAAACTTTGCCCAGCATTAAATGGTCAACTCGTTTTACATAAATAATCCCGGCTTATAATAAGCACGGGACTTTGGCTACAATAATCTATATCTATATATATATTAATAAAGGAAAGTGTGTGTCTGTGTGTCTGTGTGTCTGTGTATCTGTGTGTCTGTGTATCTGTGTGTCTGCTTGTGCGTACCGTCACGCATTGTAGCCAAACTAGAAGAGATAGAAATCTGAAATTTTTTTTGTAGATGCATGGATACCCCAGAAGGTGGAAGTAAGTTTCCGTTTTTCGCTATTTTGATTAGTTTTTTTTTTAATTAATTAATTAGTACGATTTGTCACCATTTTTTACGCTCTACGCCTGGTATCTCGGCTAATGTATATCGTAGAACATTATGAATGCCACCAATTGAAAGATTAGACAATTCTGGTTTAAAATTATTTGTTTCAAATCTCAGAAAGGCGATTTTTCGAAATTCATCCCCTAAGGGGGTGAAATGGGGTTTACCCAAACCGCTGGAGCTATAGGGCTGAAATTTTCACAGTGAATCCCAATAATGACGTGGACATCCACTAACAAGCGATTTTGCGAAACTCATCCCATAAGGGGGTGAAATGGGGTCAACCCAAAACCGCTGGAGCTATAGGGCTGAAATTTTGACAGTGAATCCCAATAATGACGTGAACATCCACTAACAAGCGATTTTTCGAAATTCGTTCCCCAAAGGGGGAAATGGGGTTTACCCAAACCGCCTGAGCTATAGGGCTGAAATTTTGGCAGTGCATCCCTATAATGACGTGGACATCCACTAAGAGGCGATTTTTCGAAATTCATCCCCTAAGGGGGTGAAATGGGGTTTACCAAACCGCTGGAGCTATAGGGCTGAAATTTTGACAGTGAATCCCAATAATGACGTGAACATCCACTAACAAGCGATTTTTCGAAATTCGTTCCCCAAAGGGGGAAATGGGGTTTACCCAAACCGCCTGAGCTATAGGGCTGAAATTTTGGCAGTGCATCCCTATAATGACGTGGACATCCACTAAGAGGCGATTTTTCGAAATTCATCCCCTAAGGGGGTGAAATGGGGTTTACCAAACCGCTGGAGCTATAGGGCTGAAATTTTGACGGTGCATCCCTATAATGGCGTGGACATCCACTAAGAAGCGATTTTTAGAAATTCATCCCATAAAGGGGTGAAATGGGGTCAACCCAAAACCGCTGGAGCTATAGGGCTGAAATTTTGACAGTGCATCCCTATAATGACGTGGACATCCACTATAAATAGATTTTTCGAAATTCATCCCCTAAAGGGGTGAAATGGAGTTAAACCAAACCGCTGGGGCTGAAGGGCTGAAATTTTGACAGTGCATCCTTATAATCACGTGGAAATGAATGACTCAAAATTTACTTTATTTAGGATTCCTTTGTCACTTCTCTTGATGACATATACACACCAATCTCTGCTTCAAAACTTGCAGATTTGTTGAGCAGAGGTGATATACGCAGCAATTTGTTTACCATGTTTATTAAAAAAATGCTCTATAATAAACCTTTTTTAGGGATAATAACAACTGACTTTTTTGTTTGTTTTCTTTTCAAGGAAAACAGTGCACATAATAAACAGTTTTTATTTAAAGGCGTTGCAAGGCACGCGGGTTTTATGCTAGTAAACAATACAAAAAGTATTGCCGAACGCAATCAAAACCATCTCGAAACTTTTCAAACCCTTCAATATTTTTTGAACGAGATTAATTTCCAAACAACCTTTTTCCCGGCCAAACTAAACCCATAACAAACTGATTACCTGCTCCAAGGTTTATATTGTGCTTATAGGAAGCAGCTTTGGCATTGTTCCAAAAATAAAGCGAAACTTGAAAAACTCCCAAATACGATGATTTCCAAAAAAAATCCCAAACCCAAGTGTGTACTCGATCCAAGTTGGAGGTTGGAGGCAAAAAAACAAAAAGAAGAAGGAAAATTAGGTTTACTTGAGGAGAGTTATTTTCACCCAGAATAAGTTCACCTCAGAATTATTTTCTCCGGATTTTTCCGTATTCTGCCGCTTGTTCCTTTTCGTCCTGGCAGGAAAAGTTTGATGCCATTGCTGCCGTCCCGTGAGCCTTCCGCCGCCTTTCTCCTTTCCGGCCGATCGGGCTTTCAGCATCCAAGATGGCGTTTTGATGAGGAATGGATATCGCTCCAAGATATGAATTTATTATCCACCGATAAGAGGTTTTGTAGATTGAGGAATGTGCTTAATTGAGGATTAATATCCTTCATTAAGGAGATGCCTTAGACTCTGTTCTCGGTGGCTTCTAGGGCGCTTCAACTTTTCTTATTAGTTTATGCTCCCACCTTGAGACGTTTATTCAGTCGATATAAAATCGCTTAAAGGAAATTGTAGATACCGTTAAGGACATCGTATTACTAGCAATTTATTCGAGGAACTTTTCGGAATGGCTTTTCTAGCATTCAGTACTTAAAGGGAAAGAGGACATTATTAAAGGAGATAACAGGAAGGCAAATTTTGATGATGGTGGCAGGTTAAAGTCGCTATTGACCAGAGGGTTTTTTGCGTGTCGAGAGGCCGTAATATTTTCAGATTCGTTTTCAGGATGTGGAAGAAGGAAATGTTTCAAGGTAGCTGAGGGTTGTTGGTTGTATAAAAGGAATATGCAGGAGAAAATTTTACTTGATTTAAATTTGTGAATAATTTCTAAGTAAGGAAGGAGTTTTCTTCTTGTATTTTTGTTATAACATTAACTAAGTCAGACTTTTATTTGGTGGTTAACCTTCAGTTAATTCACGCTTAGAGGGAGAGAGTATTTTTACCCAATAAATAACTTCATTTAATCATTTCCCTAGACTGCTGTTGTCTTAAAGCTAGATTGCATTTCGAGCATTGAGTTCATTTTACAAGGCGTAGTAATACATCGTTTGTAGATATGGATTGAAATTAGAACGAACTGATTAAATTACGAGCATAATACAACTGCATGTAGTGACCGTTATAGGGATTATATAAGACAGTTTTTCGCCAATAGCCGATTTTATATTGGCAGTATACTAGAGAATTTTAGAAAACAACCCACAACTGGATTTTGTCAAAAACAGACATTTTTGGAACGAAGCTCCTTAACGCTGCTTGCGGGTAGAGTGAGTTGGAAAAAATCGTCTTGTAAGAAAATGCGGTATTCGGTGCATGTATGCGTGCCAGTATCAATTCCAGTAGGCAATTTAAGAAATGACAATGCAGTGTTTTTCTGTAGAAATTGGAACCAATTTACACCGATAGCTATAGGAAGAAATGGTAATGCAAAGTGTCATGCATGACGAACGTGCACACTTTTTGCTTTGGTCATTATTGCGGATAGATGCTTATGCTTTATTATTGAAATGGATGGAATCTCTCTCTGTCTCTTTTTAAACGCTTTATACTAGCTTCACCTGTATCATGTATCTTGTGTGTAAACAAATTTTGCAACTTGATTTTAACCCACTTTCATATAACCGATAAATTCCAAATTTTGCACATATGCACAATGCACTTCACATATGACAATGCAATCTGGCCATTTTGTAAAAAAATCAAGATGGCGGTTCCAAGATGACGAGCAATTGTTGTAATTGTGTTCCCCGACCCCCGACATGGATATCAAATGAAACGGTATGACAGGTCTAATATAATTAGCTGTGTGACGTCATTCCAAATTCAAAATGGCCGCCGACACAAAATGGCGGAAGACATTTCGTCACTAGGTCAAGGCAGCGTGTTTTAAGTTTTGATTTCAACATTTTGAGAAATAAATTTTTCACATACGTAGTTTGTATATATGTACGTCTAACTCGAAAATTATGTTACCTCAACATACGAAACTTTGTGACAACGTGAAGCATTCGAGTTTATGTACACTGGTGGGCTCAGTTCAGTAACGTTAAAATTGTAAGAAATTCTTGTGCTTATATGCATAGTTTGCGTAAAAAAATCAAGATGGCGATACAGATTTTATTTGGAGTTACATTCGCACTTGTAGAAAAATCATAAGGAGCTTCGTTCCTGACGGGGGTCCGATAACCGCGCCTATATTTTTTTTAACCTCCTTCCACTACAGGAATGACATGGGCTTCATCTTTCTTGGTGTGGGCACTAGTTTTACCCGTGAGCTCCCTGCAAACATTCCGATTCGATATCGAAACGAGCGCGATTCAAAAAAAACGAAAGCTTTCAACGATAACGAAATCGAGAACGATTCGAAAGCGTTATCGAAAATGATAAGAAAGGAACGCTATAACGAGTCCTTTAGATGTAATCTCGAAGGGTTTGCATGTATGGGTGTTTCGTTTTTTCGAATCGATATCGAATAATTCTCGAATGATTTATATGCTTACGTGCTCGTTTTTTCCATCAACATCTACTATTGAGAATGCTCGCCAGCTTCCCTTCGCGCTTGCGTCATAGTCATGTGCAAGCAACTCATCTTCCGATAGCAAAACTCTCCGAATTCCCAACTTTTAAAGTAATTGGAAGGGAGAAAGAAACAAAACCATGGAAAGAGCTTAAAAGCTTTAGGGGTCGTTTTAACGATTGTTTCTCGAATAATTCTCGACAAGCTTTCTTTCGAAAATAGCTCGAGAAAGCGAGCAGCCGAGAAATTGTTTGCAGGGCTGTTGCTGTTGCTACATCGAACATCATCTAGAAATGTAGCCAACAATCCTTAATTTCGCCTTTCAAATTTTAACTTTAATTGCGAATAAGTTATCATTAGCGAATATATCAGTCCATAAATTTCGCCATCAATCAGCGTTTTGGTCCTTTTCTTTGAAAAAAAAAAAAAATCCTCATTCACACATATTTAATTTTCCTTCTTCCATTTTATAGATTTCCCCATAATACAGCGCGCTGCAGTATAATGGTCCATTTAATCTGCACTTTAATCGTAAACCACGCTTTTAGTATCCTTTCCTGCTACACCAGAAGTAAAAATTTCAAAAAGGCCATTGAGTGACGGTCGGGGCTTGGATGGTGTGCAGTGAAAAAATATCGACCAGATTGTCAATAAATTCTTCTCCATCAAAACTACCCGCCGACCCACATCAGAACTGCTGCAATGACGTAATTGTATGGATTGAACTTTCGAGTCGATTTTTCGTTCAGTCTATTTATCTGATTTGACCCATTGTGACTTTTTCCCTTTTATTAATATTTCAAAATTAGCTTGATAGGAAGAAGAGTTTTATTGAATGCGAGGAGATCTTTTTGGCAGATGTTGAGAGTTTGGGAAAACTATCTCTTCGACCAATTGAAAGAAATTGAAGCTCGTTGGAGCGTATCTGCAGAATTCAATTTCAAAACGGATATTATTTAACTTGAAACATATGTTGTAGCTTTAAATATATACTTTGTAAACCGTCACCGTAGGGTTGATTGTAAATGATTGCTAAGAAACGTTGTGATACAATATTGCAACATACCACTTAAGCTTTATTGGAAACTAGCATAAAACCCGCGTGCCTTGCAACGCCTTTAAATAAAAACTGTTTATTATGTGCACTGTTTTCCTTGAAAAGAAAACAAACAAAAAAGTCAGTTGTTATTATCCCTAAAAAAGGTTTATTATAGAGCATTTTTTTAATAAACATGGTAAACAAATTGCTGCGTATATCACCTCTGCTCAACAAATCTGCAAGTTTTGAAGCAGAGATTGGTGTGTATATGTCATCAAGAGAAGTGACAAAGGAATCCTAAATAAAGTAAATTTTGAGTCATTCATTTCCACGTGATTATAAGGATGCACTGTCAAAATTTCAGCCCTTCAGCCCCAGCGGTTTGGTTTAACTCCATTTCACCCCTTTAGGGGATGAATTTCGAAAAATCTATTTATAGTGGATGTCCACGTCATTATAGGGATGCACTGTCAAAATTTCAGCCCTATAGCTCCAGCGGTTTTGGGTTGACCCCATTTCACCCCTTTATGGGATGAATTTCTAAAAATCGCTTCTTAGTGGATGTACACGCCATTATAGGGATGCACCGTCAAAATTTCAGCCCTATAGCTCCAGCGGTTTGGTAAACCCCATTTCACCCCCTTAGGGGATGAATTTCGAAAAATCGCCTCTTAGTGGATGTCCACGTCATTATAGGGATGCACTGCCAAAATTTCAGCCCTATAGCTCAGGCGGTTTGGGTAAACCCCATTTCCCCCTTTGGGGAACGAATTTCGAAAAATCGCTTGTTAGTGGATGTTCACGTCATTATTGGGATTCACTGTCAAAATTTCAGCCCTATAGCTCCAGCGGTTTGGTAAACCCCATTTCACCCCCTTAGGGGATGAATTTCGAAAAATCGCCTCTTAGTGGATGTCCACGTCATTATAGGGATGCACTGCCAAAATTTCAGCCCTATAGCTCAGGCGGTTTGGGTAAACCCCATTTCCCCCTTTGGGGAACGAATTTCGAAAAATCGCTTGTTAGTGGATGTTCACGTCATTATTGGGATTCACTGTCAAAATTTCAGCCCTATAGCTCCAGCGGTTTTGGGTTGACCCCATTTCACCCCCTTATGGGATGAGTTTCGCAAAATCGCTTGTTAGTGGATGTCCACGTCATTATTGGGATTCACTGTGAAAATTTCAGCCCTATAGCTCCAGCGGTTTGGGTAAACCCCATTTCACCCCCTTAGGGGATGAATTTCGAAAAATCGCCTTTCTGAGATTTGAAACAAATAATTTTAAACCAGAATTGTCTAATCTTTCAATTGGTGGCATTCATAATGTTCTACGATATACATTAGCCGAGATACCAGGCGTAGAGCGTAAAAAATGGTGACAAATCGTACTAATTAATTAATTAAAAAAAAAACTAATCAAAATAGCGAAAAACGGAAACTTACTTCCACCTTCTGGGGTATCCATGCATCTACAAAAAAAATTTCAGATTTCTATCTCTTCTAGTTTGGCTACAATGCGTGACGGTACGCACAAGCAGACACACAGATACACAGACACACAGATACACAGACACACAGACACACAGACACACACTTTCCTTTATTAATATATATATAGAAGAAGATAATATAAATCGCTTAATTGCTGGGAAAACTATTGATGGATCAGAGATTTGTTTAAATGAATAGGACAGTTGAACTGAATAAATTAATTACAAGCTTACAAGATATTGATTAAACCGATAAAAAAACTGAGAAATTTTTCCGATTCTAGTAACGACAAAGAAATTTCCTCTTAAACTTTTAATGAATCAAACCAAAAGTTGAGCACAAAAGTTTTGAATACAAGATTGTAATTATACGAAAATGTTCAAGCGACGGCTGATTCATTGGCTTTGTGAAAATTAAAAGTCAAGTAATGCTCTATTCCGACTGAAAGCCAAACAGAAACTGTGGTGATAAATCTCGGGTGTCGGTGTTATTTGTTGTTTAGATTTTTGTAATACTCGTTTTATATGAATATTCCTTCCAATAATTGTAGCAAGATTAGACCTACCAAAGAGAGCACAGTATTGCATCAAAAAAAACCGGAAGCATATCCGCATTGCATGAGATGTTGGTAGCAATCGACCAGATGCAACTTTGTTGAGCCATCCAATTGAGGTTGCAAGATACAGTCTAGCGACTGATATCTATGATTATGCAATCCGAGGCGTACTAGAACTATTCAACGGTTGCAGATGGTAACATCTAGCTTTTTATTCGAAAAAGCGGTCACAAACAAAACTTAAGTATTCTGCACTTCCGTTTCTTCGATGAAGGGCGCATACTGTTTCTTGGGCTATACTGATCACAAAGACTCCAAGACTCAAGTCCACACTAAGTACTAACCACGTCCAATGCTGCTTCACCTTGGTGATCGGACTAGAGCCGGTCTATTGAATATGCTCTTAACTACCCTTACCTATTACTATTTTAGAGGGGGTAAAAGAAATTGTACCTCAAAATTAACCAGCAACATTCCTCTTGAGATACAACTGAAATCTGTTGACGGAATACGGTCTTCTCATTTTGTAAACTTAAGTACTTCCAGCGTCTGCACTAATTGGCAACTAGAGTAACTGGATTTGGATACTTCTAATTTCTTATAAAGAGTGCACCAGAAGCTGAAAGGCTGAGGAATCAAAATGTTCACTCTCTAATCCAAAGAAATGGTCAAAGAATGCGGATCTAACCTGAGATCCAAACCAATTGCTGAAGGTGGAATTATATTCTTGTACAAAGTCGATTTAATAAGAGAGAGCAACTAAGACAGGTACCAAGCACAAATTTTTTATGTAATCTTTTGTGATAGAGTGCAATGTAGGATACAGTGCTGCCGCTGTCATATGCGCAGAGTGTGCAACTACACAGGGCCTCAGAGCGCTTTGGGCTTCGCGGGGGAACAATTTTGTTGGCAATAAAAATAATTTGAATTCATTATTTGCATCTATACATCATTGAATGGGCCACACAAATCAGCCCATGGCCGTACCACACAAAATCTCACAACACGAACGGCGCATATAAGGCTCATTTTACATAATTCTGTGACAAGGACGAATCCCAACGAAGGAAAGTTCAACTAACGAATATTGTACAAATCAAGCTCAGCTAAGGCACAGCAAAGTTCAAAAGCTCATCCAGCGCGAAAGCTCATCCGAACAACGTGTAAGCTCAACCTAATTTCCCAAGCTCATCCGAGGAAGTTCTACTAATCTCTCATAGGTGGCGCTCACTAACACCCATGAGTGCATCCACACCCAAGTCAACCACCGATGACCCACTGTGCCACTACTAACATAGCTATACTACTCATGAAGTCTGCGACACTGCTGTATAGAATATTTAAGATTAAATCAAAGGAGAGGACCCTTAAATTTTTGCCATAGTCAACGATGTCTCCCATTTTATACTTTCATCTACCAAACAAAACTTTTCAGATTAAACCTCCAATTTGCACATAAACGTCATTAATGTCGCATAATTTTTATACACCCAATTCTCAAATTTCACAATCGAGTAAATACATAAAGAAATAAAACGATTTTCCATTTCTCAGTAGACGCATATTTACAATTAATACTACACCGACGACGAGACGATTGCCCTTAAGTGCATGAAGGTCATAAATCTCGAAAGGCATTGAATTTATTCAAAAGTCATAAAAGTAAATGCTATAATAAAGTGGCAGACTCCTTTCGAAAACGGTTATATAGTCGAGGGACATTGCTGTCGTATTGTTACAATAACCGAGAGCAACTAAAAACCCAACTCCCTTGTTTCACTCCGTGTTCTTCTTCTTCTTCTTCTTCAAAAAAGTATCCATTACATTGTCGCTCCTTAATATTCAAGAGGACATCAAAGTATCAGAAATATGACAGCGATAAAGTTCAAAGGAGCAATAAAATAATGCCATAAAATTCCTGAAGAGATTTACTCCAACCAAATGCAGGAAAAAAAATGTTATAAATATATATATAAAAGGACGAAAAACAAAAACGACAGGATAAAGCTATCATCTAGATACTACAACTTTCGCTCAATGATAAGATGATGAAAAAGGGTGGTGAGAGTATTCCATATGGATGGATACAATTTCATAAATAACTTCTCAGTCGTCCTCCAACCTAAAGTAGCATATCGAATCTTATGTTTTATTCATCATTGAAATATCCTTTTTAGCTATCAAAGTACACAGGCAACGACCGTGTATCGTGGCAGAAGTTGTATTTCCGGTTTGTCCTATTTGGGGCGATTCTAAAAACGATTTACATCAGTAAGGAACCTGCATTCGGTTGGTCTATAGTCGAGCACCGGCATAAGGAAATCTTTAAAATGTTAATAGAAAAAGGATCATTCCGCTCGGTTGTAAAGGTACCAAATGGAATTGATGTTATCTTTAACAAATATTTTATATATATGCACGTTTTTTTCCGTTGGTGTTGTGGGAAATCAATGAAAAATACCAGGTGGAGTGTTTCAGTTGTGAAATTTATTGGGTTTTATTTATTTTTTCCGTTCTACTTAAGCCTGGTTTATTTTGTTCAGGGCTATAAAAAAACAAAAATATGGAAAATGTGTAGTATTTTTGAATTAAGCATATTTTATATTTGACATTTACATTTGTGATTTTGACAACTCAATTTTATCTATTAGTTCTTAATTGGAATAAACATGGATTTTTGTCGAACAGTTTAAATTCCGACTAGCTAGATTCGCAGTCCAATAAGCTATCTAGGTTTAGTATAAATATTCCTCTCAGTCCACAATTAGGAAAGTCCGACGATAATTCGATGACATGTTAATAGGTAAATCACTCATCAGTAATCAATGGAACAAATCTTTTTCAACACTCGTTTGCTGTATAGAGGCATCAAAAAGTTCGACATTACTAATTTCATTAGAACTAAAAATATACTCCCATGGTCCTAACAGATCAGCTGATGGCGATACCTTGCGCCTCTACGATATCAAAAATGAAGTACTGTCTCATCCTATAATAAAATTTAAGACGTGTCCTTCTTTTCCTTTTATTTCAGTGGATGGTCTAGAACTGCAATTGAAACGATGCCGAGTCGTAACAGGTGTTCCCGAAGCTAAGACTGACGTCGAAAAAGGTACTTCTCTGTGTGGTATTATTGGAAAGGTATCGTTCACTATGAGGTATTTGCATTTGGCCAAACGATTTATTCACAATTGTAATGTAAACAGCTAGAGAGATTCCGCCAGGCAATTTAACCAAAACTGCCCGAATTGAAAAATAGGAAACGGGTTCCATCACCCCAACGGCCAACCACGCACTGGTGGCCAAGTTTTGATGAATCGGGACATAGCACCCCCTTACTATCACATGTTCCGATCTCTGCAGCTGTATTTTCAGACAGTTGTCATGATTTTATTTCTAAAGAACTCGCTGTCAGAAACCTGAATCCTCACACGATTAGGTGGATAAATGCCATGCTTGTAAGTCGTGATATTTCTTCTACCCTAGATGTCTCCACCATTAGTGTTAAGGCTATTACGGGCTGCCCTCAAGGTGGAGTCTTATCTCCGTTACTCTGGTCACTAGTTGTGGATAAACTTTTGACCAAACTATCTGAATCTGGTTTCGATGTTATCGATTGTGCAGATGATCTTGCCATCATTGTCTCTGGGAAGTTTGACTTGACCATGAAAGAGATCATGAGAACAGCACTCCGAGAAGTTCAAAGAGGTTTCGTACCACGGAGGGTCTATCAATCAATCCAAATAAGGTTGGTGCCTTTCCCCTGCAAAATGGACCTAGGTCCTATCCGCGACCAGGGTACCACAGTTGAGTACTCAGACTCAGTCAAAGATTTGGGAGTAAAGTTAGGCAAGAGACTGAATTGGAACGCTAAATTGGACTATGCCATCAGTAACACCACAAGGGCCTGCAAAAGGCGTTTGGATAAGACATGGGTCTTACACCACAAATGATGTACTGGATGTACAGTACGATGGTTTTTTGACAGCCAAGCTCAACGTGGAAGTTTTCTTTCAAAATAATCGCAGGGTGTTTTGACGTACTCTTGAGCCTAACCAGGAAAAATGAGATCACGCTTTACTGGGTCTCCGGACACTGGGGTATCGAGGGAATCAATTTAAGGTGTTTGTGACCCTTAGCCGAAGCTAGTAAACACCGACCGAATGTAATAAAATTTTGTTTTCAGAGCATCTTTTCGTTAATATGCTACGAAGTTAAAAACATTTTGGGTACATGCGATATCTTGTAAGTAAAAAAATCACGTACGTCGTTTAAACGAAAAAAAGCCTCGACCGAATTTTATGAAAATCCGACGAACATATTTTTCTTTCAAAATTATGTTTAAAATGCTGTACATTGAAAATTACGGTTTCGATTTAGTTACATTGGCTAATTTTAAAAAACTGACCACAATTAAATCTTTTTCACAATCCTATCAAACTTATCAACTTTACTTTGCTTTTTATATACCGAACAATTAGCAAAATCCTCACAATAATTACATGTTTGCCAAACATTAACATTTTGTTTTCGTTAATACCCTCCAATATCATTACCGAGAACGCCTTTACATTTAATCCTTTTTTATTAACCCTCAACTCCTTAATGAAATTTGCGACAAGCCCCATAGAAATTCCTTTATTTCGTCCAGCTTTAATTCCAGGTAACCAGCTTAACTGGGGGCCCGATTAATTATTGTTCTGCTAATCGACAGTTTCTTATGCACGATGGTGTCTACGTCTACCTAAAACTATGGCCAATTAGCTACACGAAGGCTCCAACTCGTTCATTGGTTATGGACGAGAAGCTATGAGGCCAAGAACGAATACGAAAAACGAAATGTTGAATGGAAATCGTTGGACGAATACTAATTACCACCGGGAGAGCATTGACAGGTCCTTCCACATTTATGTAGTTTTCGTCCTGGCTGTGCAGGAATAAAATGAGTAAAGACCTCGGATGCCAATATATGTATATCCTATGAAGTCCCCCCCACCCGTTGCCAGTAGCAGGGTTTAATTTTTTTGAGATTAGGGCTTCTTTAGATTCTGGACGCATTTAGGTGGATTTCTCTGGCATTTTTTTTCCATCCTCGTGTATTTTAGGTCCTGTTCTCTTCCCTAAGGTAAAAACTTCTCAGGATCGTAGGAGGAATGGCAATCATTACATGGGACGAGGTTTTGTTGCAGTTTTTCGGTTATGGTATTGACATTCCCGATGCGGCATAGACAAGACCTGTAAGTAAGTAAGTAGTATACTCCTGCATTCGACGCTTGTTCAGAAGTTAGTCTTCAACGATTTTCTTCAACAATCTTCACAACATCTTAAAGTAAGGAACAGCCCGACCTCTAAGCCGCCTGGAGTGGGGACGTAAAAGCACCGCACATAAAAACTCTAAAGAAAATTCATAAATCTGTCAAAACCCTTTATTGATCTATTAGCTAAATGCTGTGATGTCGGTCGTATTACGTCGATGGTCACCAAACTTGCCGCAAAATGAGGGTTGTTATCGTTTGTTGCCTACAACCCTGAAATATAAGATTCCATGAAAATACGGCAAATTGCCTAATAAAGGGAGTATAATGGCCTCTGACTTTGGCCATTATCACTTGATACCGCGTGTGGGTAATAAAAAAGAATTTCCTTTTTTCCTGTTCCAACGTTGAGGCCCAAGCGGCAAAAGTAGAGTTTATGTTGGCCCAAAAGATTCAGTCTACTTAGTTTCAATATTTTTTTTCTTTCTTCTTCTTCTTCTTCCTATATTTTTTTAGGCCTTTGGTTTTTTTGGAGGGGAGGAAACTTAATAATGTTGACACGAACTTCACATTTTTCATTCGGATTGGACCAACTATAGTATACAAGCGATTGATTTTGATCGGTGGCTTTTCTTCGGGTTGAATTATTGCGGAAATGTGAAGGGAAATTCAATATTATGAATAGACCATGTTTGCAATGGATTTAAAATGCGGGATTAAGTGTAATAAATTGAATGAATTTTGGGGAAAGAGTTAAGGATTATTTATTCATATTGAAAACGGAGGAAAGCAGTTCTGGCTAATATTTAAATAATATCACATATGCTGAACCAAATCAATTTTACTTTAATTTAATAGGAGTTTTTTGGGCATTTGTAAAAATACCTGAGATAATAAATTTTTTGCAATACAATATCAAATCAATTTTTAATTGATATTGACAGATCACGTGGGAGTTGTGTCGAATTGTCCTGGTGCTTTACGTAAGGATCTTGGTTTAAAATCATACAAAACTCAACTCGTGCTAGAATTGAAGCTAACCGACCTTCCGGATCGTCACAATTTCAGTGTGTAGGTTCCTGAAAAGCGCTTGCAGACGTTTCACTGTTGTCGGCCAAAATTTTGTTCAACGACGACGCCCATTCCCCATAAGCAAAATTGCCGTAACCCAAACCAAAGAGGTTGAATAGCTTCTATTACATCTACACAAAACGATGGTTGAGTGTGGTTTATGGGTTGGTGGAATCATCGGTCCATATTTCTTCAAAAATTAGGCCAGCCGGACGTTTGGTTCTAACAAGATGGCGTTACTTGCCACACAGGGTTCGTGAAACTATGGCTTTGTTGTGAGAGGACCGTACATATCGGAACCGCGACATTTGCCGGATTTGGGCAGTAGAAGCACACCTCTAATAAGAACCGGGACTTAATATAGAAATCTTTCAAAGTAGGATAGATTTAGGCCCTCCAAACACGAGTCGACTGATTTGCAATTGCAGTTGCACACGCATCTGATTCGTCATTTTGCCCGTGTACGGAAGTGGGAATCCATGCACGGGTCGACAAAAACAATACCGATTTGAAACTACTTTGAACTGCTCGTGCGCGACTGTTGCCGGTCTGAAGCGATATTTGTTACGTGGTTGCATTTTATTTGAACTACTTGAAATTTTCCCAAAACCTGTAAACTATGCTCGTGTATGGGCAAAGATTTCATTCTGATTGCTAATTGGTTGTGCGCCTGATCATTATTAAACCAGTTTGCAATTGGTATTCCAAATCAGTCGAATCGTGTGTGGAGGGCCTTAAGCCTCAATTGTACTGGACGCAACGGAACGTAACAGACCAAATTGAAATTTTAAGCATAAGTCGAAAATTTGGCAAAACCTTGCGGAAAAATTAGGAAGAACAGATGACATTTGCATACGTTCGATTCCGTCAGTATAACCAGCAAAATTCCACTCCGTTCACTCTCCGCTCCATTGCTTTCCGTTGCGTCCAGTATAATTGAGGCTTTACACTCCACAAAATATTTCTGTATATTCGTCAGTTGGAACCATCTACCTACTAAGCAACACAGCATTAACTCAAAATCGTCTAAGTATATTTATGTGAACGAAGGGGGCAACTAGGACGAATTGCCCGAATTCAGGCCAAAAAACCGAAAAAATTCAAGCCCCAGCCGTATGTGCTCCCATTAAAAATGGGTGAAACTTCTTTGGTGTTATATTCCCCTTGAAAAGCCAAGCGGCCGTGATTCGCCCGCCATAAGCTAATTTTTTATTTTCACTCGGGGCTGACCTCAGTGCAACATAATTTTAGAGGACTCTGCGGTCACTGTTTCTACCTGAAATTATCTGCTACTATCGGTATCAGTTTTACCCATGTTCTTTTGGTTATATCTGGAAGGAGCATGTCCTGTGTCAGAAGATCTGTGAAGACTCCGAGTTCAGATTTTGCTAGTTTGGCTAGTCTTAGCCTTTGCTGGAGCACGGGTAATGAATTTCTTGACTTGTCTCATATCCGATACGCGAATTCAGTAGTGAAACTAAGCACTTTCCTCCATTTTTAATTGGGTTTTTCGTATGACCACTGCACTTATAAGGTATATGTACCATTGCTTGAAAAACTGAAGAGGATTTGCTTAAAGCTAGTTTCCATCTGGGGCAGTTGCGACCTAGTTTTTTTTGGGTTAAATACTTCCGTGTGTCACTTTTAACGATCTTTGATGGAAACCTGAAATTGTATAAAACCAGCAAGAACGTAACTCTCTGTCATAGATCGACTCTTTACCTCAATTATTTTTTAAATCAGCACCCAAAGAAACCCTTAACACCAGCAGATATAAAACTACATTTTAACTTAACATTTCCTCCACCGTTAATCCATTTTCATGTAATAAAAATTATCCCCAAGTACGCAAATGGAATACTGATTTTTAAAGAGATTTACTTAAGACGATTTAATTTTAGCCAAGACTGGTTTGCTTCTTGACATCTTGAATCTCCGCGCTGATCCCTTTTTTATGGTGGGAAAATTTATGGTGAAAAATTTAATGGGTATCCCCATATTTAAAGGTGAACAACGAGTTCTGTGTCGTGTATCCTATGGTAACGAAAAATCCCTATAAAAGTGGATTTGTGAATCTTCCCGGTAATCCTTGCCAGCTTATCAACGAGTGTTGTTATATACACATACTTATGTTATATAGTAGGTATGTATGTATTTTTTTGCTTCATCTCTTCTGCTTGAGATTGTTAACTGTGATTGAATTTATGGCCTAGTCAGAAATTTTCGTCATAAAATATTTTATATGAATATAATCTTTTTCGTAAGATATCAAACATTGCGATTTTTTTTTGGCGAAAAGAATTGAGTTTTATTGGTGTGAAGATGTCCTTTTTTTAAGACACCTTAATAAGGGTTGTAATGTCGTTTTTGATTTCCGAAACAAACAATTTAATTCAGAATGAATTGAAAGGGATATGACACCGAGGGTTTGCGCAGAAACCCTATGAAAATATTGGGCACAAATTCTCATAAAATTTTAGTAGTAGTACTCTCAGTTCTTCTATATTACATATGTAGTACATACATATATTTATATGAAAATAAATGTTTGTTAGTTTGTAATGCGAAACTAAAACTTAAAAACTAGTCGGCCCGAATACGATCCGGTAGATGGCGCCCAAGGAAAATATAAGAGGGAGTACATATATCAGAGGACACAATTGACTCATCAACACACATTTGACTCATCAATGCGGGAGCATTTCTAGCAACAGATAAGAGCAACCGTTTTATTTTTCTTGTGGTGATCATGGACTACTTCAGTAAATAGCCGGAAGAGTATGTCATCCACGGTTGCGGATAAGTTCGCAAACAACTGGATAAGTAGATATAGGGTATCACATGAATTCCATTCCGGCTAAGGAAGGAACTTCGAGTCCCAAATGTTCCAAAAGTCTGCAACTCGGGAAACGGAAAACTAGCACAAGACCGCTACACCCGCAACGTTAGAACGTATCAATTGTACCATTGGTGAACATCTAAGGAAAGCGGTCAAAGGGGAAGTGCACTTTGGAGCTCTTTTACCCAACGGAAATTTGTATGCACGTTGTTGAACGAAAATTATATTAATTTCTGTGCCATAAAAGAGCTTGAGAGTGCACTTCTACTTTGACTTTGGGATGTGAATTGGGCTTTAGAGGCGATAACGGACAACTTTAACATTACTTTCTTACTTTCAAACGTGTTGCACTGATTTTGTCTTAGTATATAATCTTCAGATATGGATTAAAATTTTCCATCAATGAACAGAACCTGACAACAATCTGAATATCCTCTGAAGTTTCGCAAAGAAAGTGTCGGATTTTATAGACGACTAAGCCGCGTCGCATAGGTCGAGATTGCAGCTGTGGCAGCCACAGGGTACATAAATAGCTAAGGGGCTTGGAAGTTTGGCGGTATCTTCAATTGAGCTGCTTCACGGGACTGTGTACCTTTTTTTTTTTTTTTTATGTGACAGACTAGAGGCTTAGGGAAAGTCCCTTTGTACTGTCGACAATCTATTTTTTTTTTTTTCGTATAGAGTGAATGTCGAACAGCAGCTCTAGCCGGAAGAGAGAAGAGAAGGAAGTAATTGTCACAACCTAGCCGCGATATTTTATTCCACCTACTCACAACCATTTCGCGACTCTGACATCGGGCGTCGAGAACAACTCGCTGGAGGGTTATGCCTCCTGAAACGAGTTGAATCTCATCAACCAACCGATGGCATGCGCTTGGTGGAGCGGGGAAGGACTAGGGAAGGCTATGACAGGGGAATCAGGAATGTAAATAGGGAAGAAGAAAGAAGGAAAGTTAGGTGGGAAAGGCGAAGGACCGTGGCGCCGCCGGGATTCGAACCCGGGACCTCTGGGGATAGCAGTCAGGCGCCTTACCTCTAGACTACCGAGGCCCCGGAGCATCTAGATCGTACATAAGGTATTCAATCCTTCACTAGAAATACTCCTCCTAGCCAGTTACTTCATAAGGTTGGAGAATTGATATGCGTTTCTTCCACTTTATAAGCTGTGGAGTGTTTTAGAAGCCACAAATTCGATTCCTGAAAGTCCTTCGCAACGCTTCTTCCTTAAATTGTCTTCAAATAGTTTGTCGGTGATTACATCTCATACTTCCTCTCATAATCCCAAGTTGCGTACGAGATTTTATTATCTCCTAGAGCCTGATCTTACCGCACTGGTATGGAGCTGTGAATTCAGTTCATGGATTCAAAATTTTGGACTGTTCTTAAAGATTTAACGTACGCCTACGAACACTACTAGTTTGATCTTCGATTTCAGTACTTCGCATCTCTTCATCTCAGAGCCTTTCTACAGAGGACAGGGTTCTTGTCTATGAGACAGTTACCGGCCTGCAATTAATTTCGGTAGCCTAGGTGGAGAGGCGTTCGACTGCTATCCCAGAGGTCTGTGGTTCAATTTCACTTTAAGTACTTTATACTGCTATCTCGCTTTGAAGAAGTGGAAGAAGCGGGCAAACCATATCCTGTTCAGTTTCCAAAGTCAGCGTTCTGTTACTGTAGTAATTTATGGGATCCTATCCACGTGTTGACGTTGTCACTTCTTTTCCTTTTCTATGTATCTACTATCTTGCCGACTAGAAGTCACTGTCCGGAATTGCTCTCAATGAAATATTTTTTCGTTCAAACGCCACAATCAATTTCGCATCAAGCGCTGATCAATCACTTCTATAAATAAAAAATCCCATATATAACGTTGCCAATAATAATCATCAAGTTCATAAAAGCTCATATCTTTCACGAAGCTATCAAGTTAAATAAACTCAGAAGGTAATCCCGGCATCATCATACTCAAATTGTTTAAGTCTGCTAATTCAGAACGTCTTAAAAAATCTCATCAATGCCACAGTAAATATCCACCGATGCGGAAAATTAAAGAATTCACTCACATGAGCTTTAAGTGGCTTTATGTCCGGAGGGGTTGTCTGCACCCTCACCTCACCTGTTCCCCGCCACATGCCCCACCTCGCAGCCCCTGCAGCGTTACATTTTGTTCCAGGATGAAAAAAAAAGTAAACCTGAAAAGCCTCCAGGACGAGAGTAACAAAGCTCTTGAACCCATAAAACCAGTCACCCGAATAACCGTCATTGTCAATTTCTGAAAGGAATCCATCAAAATCGTGGTTACATAGTAAGGACTCCGCCCCCCCCCCCCCCCCCTCCTGGCAAATCTAGTCGGTGTGGAGTCACCGGGTTTTTTTCAATTTATGGCAATATTTTCCATCGTGCAACTCATAAATATCCTTCCTGAAATGCTAAATTGCTGCCCGCCCCCAGTCGCGCGGTGTCCTTGGAGCCGGGCTGGGGGGTGGTAATCGGATGGGAATCGCACACATGACACACACTCTCGACCCGGTTTCTATCTCATTTGGTACCCTCAGATGGCACTTGAGTGCGGTATTGGTGTTGCCTGATGAGGCTCGATTTGTTTTCCACTCATGCACGATGAAATTTCCCTTCGTTACGGGTTTTCCCTTTCGAGTTTTTCCCGTTTTATTTATTTATTTATTTTCTTCTTTTTTTTTCGGAACGCATCGATTGCCAGTAATATCGGAACGGCTTGAATTTACAAACACTAATAAATGTTATGCTCTCAATTTTTATCATCAATTTGCATATTTCATATTCGTGTATCTGTGTACAAAAGGAAGCAATCCTGCCTCCGAAAGCAGAATTTAGTGGCACATATGGAAGTTATGGCTTGCTCCAAGGCTCGTCCTGAATGGGAATTTTCTGATTTCGTTGCAGTGGAAAATGATATTTTGTGTGGTGGAAAATACTGGGCGGAAAATTGTTGAAGGACATGAATGAAATAATTAGTGGAGTATAAAGATAAATAAATTTAACAGGATATTAAGTGATTTATGCAAATGTATTCACTAGTGGAGTTAATGAATCGTTATAGCACAGACCCGTATGCTTATTGGCATTTTTTTTGTTTGTGGTGTGGAAAGTGTAATGGGGAGGATTATTTGATTTTATTCATGGGCGAAATTCGGAATTTCTGTGCAGATGTTAAGGATCTTTGAGAGGGTTTTTAGGAGTTTATCGATGTTTTCTTTAATGTGTTTTAGGAATTTTATTAGAGTTTTGTTTTTTATGATATTTAATTTTACGTAAATAGGACCAGGAGGAGAGTGCCAAAAAGGACACTCGGAGCATAGTCAAATAAATATGGTGCATATGTAAGTAGCTACATCCTATGAAAATTTGGGGTAGATGGAATATTCTAGTCTGGACTGGACCAGCTTCAAACGGCTCCATAATTCTGTGTGCATCACTAAGGAAGGCAAAGTGAACAAACTGGTACGGAAAATAATGCTGTAAACATAATTTAGATTGGGGCCACAGAGATGACTTCAACTCCGGCTTAAATTGTGACATATGGTAATTCGTTACATGAAAACGAATTTTAGCGAGGACTACAGCTACAGAAAGCAAATCCTCTGAAACACAGACATAACCATAAATAACAAAACAACGGACACAAAATAGTAGTTAGATTGATTTGGTTGCGGTGGTCGTAGATGTGGTCGCAATTGTGCGCACTTTTATAAAAACATGCATTTTGCTGGCTTTTGGCAATATACTTGCCTTTTGCACGAGTCATAACACTCCAACAAAGCCGGTTTCCGCTAAACCCGACAGACGTATCACTGGCTCTGCAGGCAGTTATTAAGGATATTAAAATTGCACAATCGAAACTCCCGTAACAAAAATCTTTGTTGTGATTTTGATTACATCTATGGGCTATTTTGTCTAGTTTCAAGAAAAATTTGGCTAGAAAGTCAAATACCAGCTGATATGGACTAAGCTAGGTTTCAGGTGTCTGGGTACACCTAATTGCATAATTCTTGCACAATTTCGATATATATTAGAAACGACGTTATTTTTCAGAAAATTTCCAATAGCGGTAAGATCTATGGGCTGCGACAATGGGGAAGATCCGATCTAATCTGGAAGCGTGGTGTACACCAGGGCACCCAGAGCTTAGTCATGCCAAAATGGATGACTTCGACTTCGAATTTGGACTGATGGACAAAACAGTTGGGAGAAGCCAGGACCAGATCACGGCCGTTACAGAAGAAGAAGGTCCGCCACATAGCCTTGTGGGGTCTGTAGATAAAAGATGATTGAGGCCTTTAAGGGGATTTAAATTTCATAAAATATGTTACTAAAAATAATATTTACTACTCTGCGAAATCTGTGATTAGAATAAGTTCATTAATTTTATTTTATAATACATGCTTGCGTTTGATACTCTAGGTTACAGCCGGCTTGACGTTCGGAGCGCAGGCGGTTTTAACATTTTGAGTTTTATATTTTCGGGGCCCCTTTTACTTGTGGCCCGGAGTATTCGCTACAGTTGTCCCTCCATTGTGGTATATCAATACGGTACGGCAATACTTTTCCCGCAACACAAGACTAGCCCGCTCGGCTCAACCCCATACCCTACAGCCCCCTCGTTCACGCACAATACGATTTAGAAGTTCGTTTATGAATAGAACAACTCGACTGTGGAATAATCTCCCGCAGTCAGTATTTCCGAACTCGTACAACACCTTAGAGTTCAAACGTGAGGTTCATCGTCATTTTCTTCTACACCCTCCAGACCCCCTTTAACCTTTCCTATTTTCCTCTATTCTTCAAACCAAGCTTACCACTAGACATTGCACCATGAACTGAACGGCATGACGGACTGGTAGTACAAAGGGTTACACCTAAGCTTGGTTTTTTCATATAAAAAAAAAATCACATGTTTTTACAGACACAAATACCTCATATCAAATAGAAATCCATCATACAACAGTTTCTGACTTTCAATATCACCTACTTGATCTACATATTTCTTATTTTCCACCGAATGCGATAATATGTCGTCATTGACGCACCTCTCGACAACTCGAATCACTTCCTAGTTAGAGCTAAATTCACACATCGATATTTTGACCCAAACAACTTGTCCGGCCTAACAAGAACGACAAATAGTGTGGGCGGGTTCATTCGTTTTTTCTCATCCATTGACAGGGATTTGTGTTTCTGTAGTAAGAACATCAATTCTGCCATTCACTGGGTCACAAGGGTTATACAAGAAATGGTTAATTAATTCCTCATTCTCTTAAGTCCATAAAACCTAAGACAAATGGTTGGTTTAATTGAGTGTTTACGAGCGCAATTTAAGCCAAACAAGGAGCCCAGAGAATGAACAGACGTCTCCAGAAAGGTGAGATCGGTAAAGGTTAGAATTTTTTTTAAGTATGCTATCAGGATAGTCAAATGATCATTTTATGACAGGTTGGGTTTATACAATCTTTAATGGTACCAATGGCAGTAAAAATTTCCAGTCCTTGGTAATTATCATCTAAGTAAAGTTTATGCCAGCAAGCCGAAGACCATTGACGAACTCAAAGCTAACATATGCAACGAAGTAGATTCCATGTAGAAAGCCCGAAATGCTGGCCGATGTTATGCAGGATGTTCGAAAAAGAGCTGCTTTTTACGTATCGAATGAAGGTGGTCATTTAATGGTCATTGTATTCAAAAAATGTTTTCTTGCTCATTCGTCAAAATCGGCTAAAAATATTGAATTGTGGTGGGGTAGGGCGGTTTTTTTTTTGTAACAAGGGGGCCGAAGTATGATATAGTTTGGAAACCACTGATCTAGAGAGAACCGATGAAACATTAAGAATATTGGAAGAAGAAGCTTCAAGCGGCTTGAAAACTACAAAGACTGTAGCTGGAGCCGCTAGAGCAACTGTTCTCTCCACCGGTCCCTATTCTGAGCCGGGTATCCCTTAGCTCTGATGGTCGCTGGCACACCCTATAAATCCTACTGCAAAGAAAACTTTCCAAGCGGGTTCATCTTCACTACCAACACAGTCTACCAAAACTTGTTTTCTTCCGTACATCTCGTCGTTTTAGAGTCTCCGGAATCGTCCTTTCTCACATAAGTGGTCAAAAATTCGCAATTTTCCGCTCGCACACGGTTACGAGGTTGCATATGTAAGTACCGGTAGGACCATCGTATTATCCAGTAGCAGTTTAGACGTTACGGTTAGATCGTTGGATTTGGAGAGACTTCACATACTGACTACGTTAGGCTTTGTTGGCGTGCGTGTATTTCTGGTTTCATGTTATTGTCGGCTGCTACTATTGAACCAAAGTAGATAAATTATTTTACCACTTCCACACATCTAAACACTTCAATAAATGGCTCTAGCCTAATGGCGGCTATTCCGAAACAAAACTGTATTGTTAAATGTAACTTATAATAATTAATTTAGAGACTTGATAACATCTCATTTCCCTAAGTAATGCCCATCCGCTGCTCCTAGAAAACATGCATAAACCACTGGATTTCTTGCTCATTTCTTACCAGATTATCCTTGAAATCCTTTAAAGAAAAACTTGATAAATGCGTTAAGCATTAAATTCTGAATATGGCTGAAAGGCGACAAACTAAAATCAGCATCGTCCTTCCACCCTGCTCCCCACTAGACCTATGCAGATGGCTGGTGTCGCAGGGGCGCGTATGGTCCACGAATGATCGGCCTAAGCTGGGGCTACAAGAATAGTTTTATGGAACGGAAAACAGATCTAAGAATATAATCCTCCGTATATCCTGGGATGACAACACTTCTGACATATCCATTTATCCTTTCATTTATCAACTGTTATTTATGGACGTCATATGTGGGGCTCATTTTGGTCTGCAGACTATTGCCTTCCATTCTTTCTTTATCTTCCTCGGCAAAAGACTTTTTTTCGGGGAGGACATGGCTGGGGCGGAGGGATGCTCTGCGACCCCCATTTCTACTACATTCCCGCAAGCTGGTCATATTCCAAGCGTTTCTTGCCTTACTTTTTATGTTCGTGTACGATATGAACGTGGATGTGGTTTATTCTCGTATCCTGGTCATATCATGGTAAGCTTTCACATTTCCCGGAATTACGGGATGCTAGCCGTATGTGCGTGGTGCCCTTTGTTTGTGCCTATTCAATGGTGAGGTGAGTTAAACAGGGCAAAAAGTAATTTATAGATGCAAACTAAAGCCACCATAGATAACCATTTTTTTACATTTTCCTTTTTGTGTTTGTGCCTTTGTCGCAAGAAAAATGGCTCTGCAGTAATTTAAGATGAAAATGAGGCCGAGTGAGAATTTAAGATACGGCAAGGCATGAAATCTGGATCATACTTAAGCCACGTTAAATTAACAACTCTGGCGAGAGACAAGGGCTCGGGATTTTCTGTTTGAAGGAATTCAATTAGATTTTAACCGAGAACAAACTGGAAATCAACCAACGAGACCGAACAAGAGCAGAAAATGCCCTTCAAAAGTTTGCGGGTCCAGTGCCAGTCCTACATAAGTCCTGGCATTTTGGGTTAAAATAGATGTTAAAGAAGTCTCCTTGTTTTTTCGAGACTGGGGTGGGGGTGGTTGGGAGGGAAAATTCAATTCCAAGAAATTCTCTATGTTGCCTCTACATAGGCTCTAACTAAATACAATGGACCCACGCTTTCTCGTCCACTTTTACTTTGTAAGATTTACTTTGAATTGAAGAAAAAAGAAACGAAATTTAGAACCTACATATTCGGGGAAAGTTTTGTTGGTTAAAAGATTATCTTGGAATGCTTTGATGATGAGATGTTTTTGATCTTGGAACTGTAAGTAAAAATAACAATTTAAGGATATCATGTTGTTTACTTTCATTGTTATATACATATAAAGAGGCCTCTTCAGATTTTTTGAGTATAGTTTGCCTGCAGAAGTTTTTAAGGCCTTCAAGAAGAAGTAGGGAATGAACTTTGTGTGGTATTTCATTTTATATTGTTGATTCGATTTTATTTGTGTAGAAGTCATGGAAATTTGGAATGCTTGAACGGTAACTTTCGGAATTTTATATAAATCAGGCAAAAACACTGAAATTCTACAATATTTCTGCTAGAATTAAATGATTCTACGGCAAGCAGTACTTTTTACCCAAGTTATTTATTAACCAGAAAACCGGGCGCCTTTAAATTTTTTTAGATGACGCAAAAAATATAGCTACATATACAGAAATTAGCCGTCAATTGAATGCACAGTCAGCTCCGGCTTCACCGACCTCAGTTCAATACTGTTCAGTTCAATCCACATAAGTGGCTTCACCGGCTAAAGTCCAGTTCATGTTCAGTTCGTGCTTGTGAAACGAAGATTGTTGCTTTTTCGACAGAAGTTAGAGGTACAAAAGTTCACTGCAAGGACATTTCACTATTCCAAATAATTATTCTCTTTTGAGCGATCTTTTATGTTTAATTTCAGTTTGAATCTTGCTGAATGAACTGAGGTCTATTTTATCCTCAGTTGAATATGTTGAAATTATATGCAGCCTGAGACTGAAGCTATTTTAAAGTTCAGTTCACCAATTTGCTCGAACTTGCGCAGTTAGGCCGGTGAAGCCGGGGGTATTTAATTTAAATGCAGGGAACAATTATAGTATATACAAGTACAGCCACCGTTGTTAAATAATAAAATTGATGAGAAAACAAGTAACGACAATGCATACTCAAGAGCAACTAAAATTCATAGGAATACATGGTGTATCAAGAATTTTAATGGTTTACTTACTACCATCGCAGAGTTCAGTGTTTGATTCCCACGAGCACGAGCATGCGGATTTGAAAAACGTTCCAGAAAGCTATACTTGGCTTGTCACATTAATTCTTATGATCAAAGCAGAGTTGTACTTTGACTATACTAGCATCGGTGGCCATAAAGTGTGTGCAGAGTTGTTAGGTTTAGTTTTTAATCTCTAGACATTTTTAGATCGCCTGCTGCATAGTGAAAATCTTATTAGTTATTGATTCTCTTGAAATACCCGGATAAAAATGAAAAATGGCGTTACAACGGGCGAACACCGGCCACTGTGCGTTTTAAGGGGCATAGACTGGCTGTAGAGTTTTAAACCATGTTTAAAGGAAGCACGTAGAGGCACAGGACGGCCAAATTCGAGCAAAAGATTTAAATGACCGAGTACTGAGCTGTACATGTGGTCATACGACGGGCAAATAAAGGTTGAGTGGATAACATTTTTGATATGTAACAACGTTATGTCGCGATAAGTTTAGTTCTGCCACATTTGACCAGTTGTTGGGAATTTTATGCGCAGGCGGGGAAATGACAATTCCACACACATTAACATTTCGTGTATAGATAAAATGCAAGTGCACGTGCATTATAATGTCGCCTTTGAAAATCATTTACGGGCAACAACACTCCCCATGGCATCTGACCATGACAAGAGTCGCGGTGAGACTGACTGAATTGTAATTGAGAATGTAAATAAGCGGGTGATTCGGGTTTATAAAGGAACGAAGTGAGAGTGCACACCTTTCTTTTTAAATGTACGCGATTTTGAGATTTCCGAATGTTTTGGCGTAGGCTATACTTTTTCTTTCTGTAGTATTGCAGTTCATAAACGAGACTCCTCTCTTTTGAATTCTTCTTCGTTTTCTTCTCACTTATCTTATCGTGCGGCGAGCTTCAAACCAGCTGTTATGATCTCTACATCGTCTGCCTACTAGCACTATATCGTCAACACTACTAATGATAGTATGATTAAGGCGTGTCTAATTAATTAAGGCTTATTCCTCCCGAGTTTTAAAGCATATCAGTAAATTCTTCGTCGTTTTGTTACATTGGGCAGGTATACGTAAAGCTTTTCTGAGATGCTTTGCGCTCTATACCTCTTAGGACTTCATACCAACAAAATGGCGATCCGAGTCGAAATTGGCACCTCGGTACATTCTTACAATCACGAAAAGGGTCACTAGGCCAAATTCAGTCTTTCACCAATCTCGCTCCGCAGAGGTCATCTCCTCCGGTCTTATACTATGTTGAGCTGTACGATCCGGCCTGGCCAGACCACACACTTAACACATACAGACCACATACCAGTCACATACCGACCACCTAAAGACCCCATACAGACCAAATACTTGTGGAATGTTACCCAGGCCTTGTCGAGGTGTACGATCAGACAGTGTTTCTGATAACCAGTGTCAAGGTATAATCCGACCTAACACCGACAATATACCGTACACCCCATTATACAAATATCCCCTAGAGCGCAATAGTAATACCACTAACTCACCATAATCCACATGCAGAGAGGGAGTAGGTAGTTGCTTAGCGATATCCGTAATAAATGATTTTTGGCTAGTGGTTTTTGGTGTAGGTTAAGTGGTTTCTGTGTGACAAAGTAATGTTTTACTTATTCTAATGACATTTCTACTCGATTAAAAAACTTATTCCTCAAAACCACTTCGCTTCCATCAACTAAAAATATTTAATGCTTATGAAAAGCATTTTCAGTTACTAAATGCCCGTAAAACTCCGCCGTCGCCTGGTCCCAAGCCCAGGGTGTGAAAGGAGGAGGGTGGTCGACCTGCCGAGTTGACCAGAATCGGTCACTCCGAAGACCGAAGAAACTAGGCAAGAAACCGCATTTTTCAAAGCGGCACCGACAGCAGCGTATCCGTTGCGGGAACGTCCCGCTCGGACCGCCAGCTAACGGATCAAAGAAGAAGAAGAAGAAGAAGAAATGCCCGTAAACTGCGATATTTCAAACTTTAAAAATCTCTTTTATATATTATCCTACATTCCATCATTAACGTCGCTTTACACTTTTCCACTTATTTTAAACCCCTTTCAAGAATCTAAAGCGTACTACACCCACTCCATTACCTCTTGCTCTCTCATGTATTTACTTTGGTATTTACCTTCATCAAAAGAATCCCGATCCACACATCATCCAGGAGCTGGATTCGGGGTTTTAGGACGTTATTCTACTTTTGGCATATAGCAATTAGGAGCGCTGCTATTAAAAGATAACCACAGACTCTTCCAGCGCCGAGCTCCGAACGAACCAAGGCGACTGTAATTAAAGTTACAAATGAGGTAATCTAGACTGCACATGTACACGGCAAGCCCTGACAAATCGCCTAATTTACTTGCTTAATGCGATATCACAGGACGTTGCTCGGGGTTTAGGTGGGCTCCTGTAGAAAATAAGGCGGAAAATTTCTCATTTCTATCTACATGGCTGTGAGAGTTGATATTTTCAGGTGTGTTCTTTAAACGTGATTTCCACCTGAACAAAGTAATACTACAAGTTGGAAATTTGTTGACAAAGTTTTTTTATCTTGTACTTGTGTGTAGTATGTGAAAGTTGTTTTATATTGGAAGAATGTAACTGCTTTCGTCAGCTTGTTTGTTAATTGTAAGTGAGGACTTTGAAGATTGGATTATTGTAAGAATAATTTTTAAGGTGCACTTAAATTTGTCTTTAGAATGTTACCGCGTTAGAATCCCTACCTTTATCTCTGTGTTAGTCAGTCCTGTATACCATCTTTTTGAAGCTGTATATTTTCTGCATCATTGGTTTGCTTAAGTCAATGATTATTTTCGGGCTTCAATCGTGCTGCAATTTTACAACATGACTTGCCCGTTAGCCCACCACGTGAACACATTAGGTCCAAACCTGATTTAGGGAACTTTAGTTGGTTTCTTCCTGTGCCGTTTCGTCCCAACGAAAGATCAAGCATACTGAGGTACCAACATACAGCATACTGAGGTATGGTGCTTCGAGAGCACATTGTACCACAGATATGGTTTGTGCCAACGAATTAGGCTCGAATCGGCACAGCTGCTCTGCGTAACGAAACGACCAGAAACACCTACGGAATAGTAACCTCGAAATAGTTGGACACTACATAAAAATCCTATTATTGATACAGCGGACACAATCTAGGATGGTAGAGATCTGAAAGACTGAAAGGGGTTTCTCGGAAATGATCGTGGCTGCTCGCCAGGTGCTGATGGTCCATGAGGGGACATTGCAAGTTTGGCTGGTGACATGGGGTTTTCCTGATGCTAAGCCGTTCCCGACCTAACTTGCCGTCCGCTTCAGCTCGTCAATAGACCTTTGGTCCACAGAAAACTCTCCACTCCTACACCTTTAGCGTCGTTTTTTGGATCGATAGTCTGGTTAGTAAAAAAAATGTATCCGCAGGGAAGCACCGGACCACAACATAGCTCCGCGGCAGCTTTCCCTCGTATACAGCGACAAGGCTTGTTGCTTCCAGGACTTAAGGCAGTCCATCACATGGGCGCGCAGCAGCCCCAACGAATCTGGGCTGCTCTGACCCCTGCCCCAACTCAGCAATCTCCTCCAGAAAACTCCCTTGCACGGCAACTAGCTGTTCTGTGGTCAGAAGATTCTCGGGATATACATACATATCTCAAGAACGTCCATTCTGACACTTGCTGCCATTTGGTATGGCCGAGCCTTCTCCTTTTCGCCGAGTTATTGTGGTCGGGAGGAGATCCAGAGGATCTAACTATCTTCTTATTAAGTAAATCGGCATTCTTCTGTTCCTCGAGGGGCGTGCAGAGCAGCAGTTTCTACACGGGAGTACCCAGCTTCCAGAAATCGGCTCAAACGTTTTCTGGCTGCACCATTCTGTCGTCTAAAAGCGGCCGCTTTTTTGGGTCGCCTCTCAGATGAAGCAAAAGGTACCCGAATTCTTCCAATGAAGGAGTAGTCTAAACGTACTAATCCTCTCGAATCGATTCTGTACGTAAGTTGTTAAAGGCGGCTTCTATATCTAAAAGGGCTGCCAAAGTGTATTGGTTATAGAACACGGTCTTTGCGATACTTCCCGCCAGCTAGTGCAAGGCAGTCTTGGGCGATCTACTACTGAGATAGGCATGATGAGCTGGTGACGGTAAAGTTTACTACTGCTACTACTACTTCTACTAGGTGGAGTGGAAGAAGGCCCAATAGGGCCTCCATAGCCTCAGTCGATTAGCCCAAGTAAAAATAAAAAATGGCCTTCCAACGGGCGAACACCGGCCGCTTGGCTGCAATTAAAAATTGTTAAAAACGGCCTCACAACGATCAAACTTGACCAAAAAATCTAAATGGCCAAGTACTGAGTTGTACAAACGGGCATAAGACGGCAAATTCTGTATTGACGGCAAATTCTGATGAAGGGTTCATACCTGCTCTAGATGCAGACCAGCTATGAAAGTGCAAATCTTCCCACCCTTGTGTTAACAATATTTCTTTCAAGACCGCTTGAAAATACAAAATTGATTGAAAATCCTTAAATGATAAATTACAAATCGCAAATCCTTTGATGATTTTCAAAAAAAAAAAACTGAATCCTAAATAAATAAATCACCCAGAAAACAGAATAACTTTGCCACCCCTAATAACCGCACTTAAAGCAATATTTATTTGGCAATAAATAAATGAGAAATTTTTCACCCACCTCCACAAATAAAAAAAATATATATATAGGTATACTATATGAAACAGCTCCTGGGTAAATACCATTAAAACTGGATAAAATCATTAGATAAGCTCAATTTCGTGGTTAATTTTCGTATCGTAAAGTTTTGTTAATCTACGACGATTACCATAAATCAATATTTGGCTACGAGGTGATTAATTAACCGCGGTTAGCTACCTGAGATAAATTGCAAATAGACTTAAATTGATGAGTCATCAAGGTTTATCGACGGAAAAATTTATCGGTACAATTTGCATTTTCATGCAACCAGCAGAGGAAGGATTCGGTTTTTTTGGGTTGGTGTACGTGAGAGGGTCCAGGGAAAAATTATTGCACGAAAATTCTCGTTGTTTATGGCTTAAATTTTAATTATTAAAAAAATGTACAAAGGTTTAATGAAAATTTAAAAGTAGTTTGCTATTAATTGTAATTAAAAAAAAATTAGTTAGATTTATGCTTTCGTGGACCTGCAGAATTCACCATGGGACATCTGCAGACAACGTTAAAACTGGAATTTGTGCAGGTGTATAAAAAAATTAACAAAAATTTTTAATCACCTGCCACAAAACTCGCCTTAAACTAAAACGCAGGGTTGGAAGGTAGACGGACACACGCGACTGCTAATTTTGGAAATCCGCTTCGATGCAAAAAACGGTGAAATAAAAATTCTTTCTCCTTTTTCTTGATTTTTACTATCATTTAAACACGCGTCTCACCTGCTAATGACTTTTTTAAGATTAGCTTGTTAATTTATTAAGAATTTTTTGAAAATATGCAATGGGAAAAAAGTGTAGATTCCTATTAATTATGCATTCGTTAAAAAAAGAATCATCAAATGCGTTCTTGACTTTTTTCGTTTTTGCTATTTAGTTTGAGCTTAAGCGGATATTTGATAGAACTAAGAGGCAGATAACTTGTTCTAGTTAGTTAAAAAATCAGAAAACTCATTATCACAAAAATTACACGAAATGGAAATATTTCAAAATTCAATATACGACGTTCTTTTGGTTTTTTCCCGAAAGTAATCTTCCAGTCGTATCGTTGGACTCCTTCACGTCTGGCAATTTTCCTCCACCAAAAATTTCAATTTCGTCACAAATAGTTTTTATTATTTTTCATATTTGTTTTTTGATACTTATTTATTGATTTACAAAAATAAGGTACCGCCTATCATATTAATACTTTAGTACAAACTGAATTCAACATTTTGAATTACTCAAGACAGTCGCCAATGATGACGACGAGCGGTAGCATTAAACACTTTCTTCTCAACCTGTAATCCAATGATGATTTATTTTTCCTGCTGGTGGGTTTACCGGAATTTCTTAGTTTGATGCACTCAAGACGATACGATTCACTCGAGGAACTTTTGTACACTCTGATTTTATTTGCGTTCATGCAGAATAAAACCCCGGTTCGAGCTAGGTTAGGTCCCAGCCCTAATCAAGTGCCTTTTCAATAATGCCAATAGGTTTGGTTTGGTCTGGAAATGTGTATGAGATGAGATGAGAATGGTTGCACATGGTACCATAGGCAGGGTAATGACTCCAGTAAAGGAAGCCTATATAGCGCTAGAATAATCCGCCTCGAGATCTGGACTTATTTCATCATATAAATATAAAAAATAAAATAAAACTTAATCATATAAAAATATAAAAAATAAAATGAAATGGATCCATAATAGAAATATTGTAGGAAGAACTGAACAAAATAAACCCATGGACAGATATAATAGAGATTTCGTAAACGAGTGAGTTGTACCAAATATGCGAAGAACCTGACATAAACAAAAGCATTAGAGTAAATCCGGACTAACACGAGGCAGTACATTTGCCTCTTACACGCTGGTAAATTGTACCGAGACCTTTCTAAAAGTCTCGGTTCAAAAATATTGTCCTACTAGAACATGAGTGTGTATCAAAATAAATGAGGCGAGGTGTGATTGTAAATTACGTAGTGGAGAGACATTTCTCACTTCTTTTGCGCAAAATTTCCAACTTGGAATTAGGCGAGATGGGATTGCAAAATATAAATAGACATTGTGGAGGCATAGATTTCTTACTTACTCTAAGGCAGTTTAATGCTTATTAGAATTAAACTTGATGAAAGCTATTCCCTTGGTATTTTTTTTTTAATTTATTTGTTTTTTACATTTTGGCATTACAATAGCACCTCGCCTCACTTGAAATATGATATTGTACTGGCACAAAGAAATGGCACCTTTTACAAACTCATATTATAATCGTGTCCCACCCATCACTAAAAACCATCAAGATCTCTCGTCTATGCTGGAAATTACATGTAATGAGAATGCCTGAAGGAGCCCCCTTAAAAACTGAAAGACGGAAGCACAATTTAAATTACCAACTGAAAGAGCAAGACTCAAAAAGACCGAGAACTTTAAAAGAGGATTTTGAGGAGTCCAAGGCTCACAGACGACTGTACCAAGATAAAATATCCCGTATTTTAATTAGAAAACAGTTACTTCAAATATATAATGCCTTTTATATACAACTTGTAAAAAACTGTCAATTCAGTCCATTGCACGCGCGAGAGAAACGAATTGTTTCATTCCACTTGCCAGTCGTTTCCACCCTCGCATACACGCGCGAGTAAAAATTTTGTCATCTGTAACCAACACGATTTTTTTTAAGTGCAATTGAAAACCCTCTCATACCCTCTTACAAGCCACCTACTCGCGATTGATGCGTAACCGCAGCCCTATAGCGTCCCTATAGAGATATTTGCGAAAACTTATTTTTTTGGCCTTTTAAATAAAATAATTTGCTCCCCACCAAATCTCAGCTATTCTCGGTTTGAGCCGCAGTTCAATGTCTCTTTGACTAGGTATAAAAAAAATCTGTGTATACCTACATATGTTTTAGGCCTGACTTGATGTGATCTATTTAAACCTATCCGTACCAATTTTGTTGGAAAATTGTTGCTTCAATTGTTGCTTCAATCAACAAATGAACTGAAAAGGTTAAAATGAATGTGCTCCTTGAGATTCGTGGTTTACGCTGTATCAGATCCAAAATTGTGAGCAGTGGCAGAAGCAAAGTCAGAAGCAGAATTCTGCCTGCTGAATCAAAATATTTGAGTAATAACAAAATATAACATTTTTTCTAATTTAAAACTGAAATATGTACAGATACATGAAATATGTATATACATAAATAGCCTCTCGAAGTCTCTTCTGTTTCTCTTGTCACGTGAAGAGACAACATTTTCTGCTTTGGATTTGATACAGGGTTTATGTGGGTGATGGTGCAGGATTACACGCTCATTCCCAGAGTAGTAGGGCATTATTTTAGAAGTGGGTCATTTAAAAAAGTTGAGGCTTCAGTACAATTTACCGTAGTGTAAGGGACAAATGTACTGCATCGCATAAGTCCTGATCAATTCTAACAGTGGGGGATGTGTTAATCAAATAGCTCATAGAGGTATTGTAGCTACATAGTTGCTAAAATGAGTTTTCTATTACCAAATGGGTAATTTGGAAAACCACGGTAAAGGTGGGAAGGCGGTGTTAAGACTGATGCAACAAAACTGCTCAACACTAAACTCTGAAGGCAAATTGCGGATCAGAGACACGTCTGAAGGAAAAAGATGGTGGAAGCCAAGACTCGATTGGGCTGTAGAGCCATCGAAGGATAAAATGCCGAAAATATCAGTTTTATATTTTCCAGTTTAACGGATAACGCTCAGCCGTTGGACTACCCGCTAACCTTTCCAGGAGCCATTTCAATAATCTCCCTGGTAGAGGAGAGAAACCTACCGAATACTAGTAGTCGAGGATCACCATATCGCCCGCAAAGATTAAGTCAAAAACTAGTAGCATTCATATGATACAAATGAAAAAAAAAAAAACCCCCAATTTGGAGTTTACTGGAAATATGTGAAGGCTGTGAACAATGATTTTCATTGAAAAGGATTAGAACAAGCGTTGTTGTTATGTTAGATCTTTTCCAAAGTGGACTGGAAAACAAGTGTGGATCAATTTAAATGACATTTAAATATATAATCAGAAATGCAACGACAGTGAATCATGCAGTTTAACATAGAGGATTTAAACAGTCTTATAAAGGACAAAACAAGGTCACCGATTATCATACATTTAGATTAAGGCCGTGCCTTTGAAGTTTGATGGGCAGGATGTGCTTTGAATTAATTTAAAGGGCAAACAGTTAAACACCTTTGGGGCTCATTACGCTAATTAGTTTTCTCGAGCTCAATCAGTTAAGTGTTCATCAAAACAGCAACTCCTCCCATTACCAATTATTATTTGATTAATGACAACGACATTAATTTTCGTAATTCCAGCTTGGCCCTACTCCAGCCAAACCAAAACTCCTCGTTATTGTGTAAACTCTATCTTTCCACGGCATAAAAAAATTCATTTGTAAATTTCAGACACAGTTTTCGTTAAAATTCTCAACTTCCATCATTTGTTTTAATATCCTTGTGCCTTCAAAAAAAAGGATAACAGTAAGAAAATGGGAAATGCAATAAATCTCTGCAACCTAAAACTTTTGCGTCTTTCGGAGGAGTCCTTCTTACGTAAATGAAATGCAGAAAAGGACCGAAACGAACTTTATCATCGCAAGAAACCAAAAATCTTCACTCATTATAAATTAATTACCACAAAACTGCCGCCGTCTTAGCGGGTCTGTAATTATTTTTCCAGGGAAAACCTTCTGCAGCATTCGAAGGATTTAAACATGGAATAAGGATGTAGAAAAAACATAACAAGGATACCTCCAGGAAGGAGTCGAGAAGGACCTGAATAGCTTTTAAACGAGTGGCGCCGCATTTAAAATGCACGAAAATCGCCCGATGGCGGAAAAATTTTCTGTTAAAAGTTTTCACGAAAGTTTTTTCTTTTTTCTGGGGTAGAATGGGGCGGTGTGAAGGGGATTAGGGATAAAAAGAAGGGAAAAGTTTGCTTAAAAGTTAAAGTGGAGCAACAAAAACTGCCGTCAGTAATCATTTTGTGGGGAAAGGGGACTGTGGTCGATTACTCTTTGCTGTTGCTTCCCACCATTTTTTTCGGGGGATTTCCGAGCAAATCTAAGTTGTTGTGTTAATCCCGGGTGAATCTATTAATTGTAGTTTGCCTGAAAGAACCTTCAAGGAACGATCGCTCCTTTTTACTTTTATTTGACTTTTACTTTTGGCCCTTTTGCGGAAGTGTTAAGAAAGTAGGGCAAACGTCAGACAATTTAAACAGAAAAGGTACCTGTCACTGAGACAGCACAAGAACAACAGGGAGGAGTCTCGTTTCTATCTAACTGGCAACTGGGAAATTGGGGGAGCAAATATAACTTCGACTGGAGCTTAGAGAGGCTTCTTCATAAATATTTACCAAGTCCTTGACATTCAATATTTATCACACCATTCTTTTTGTTCCTTATGGGCATTATGACAGTTGGTGCAGAACGAAAAGTATGAGGAGTATATATCAAATGCTGTTCTCCATGAAAGGATAGTGGGGGCTTTCGAAAGTCTTCCTTCTCAATTAAAAGTGAAGGTTATGACTTTTTTGTTTGGGAAAAATGCGCCTTGGGAGAGTTAATTGCCTCGCCAGGCGCGCTGGTTAAATTAGTTCACCCAGTGGGAGTTGCGGCTAATAAGGCTTAATATTCACTTACCGAACAACCTTTTATTTTCTGGTGCTTTCGTCTTTAAAAGATGTTTATCTCATTTTAATGAAATTTTTAATTAGAATGGAACGTAGTCCTTGGTATATAAAAGTATCAGCAAACGAAAGAAAAAAAAAACACAATTGATTGCAGCAGTTTTTATATGTTGGAAAAGTTGCTGTATAAGCCTAATTTCGATATAATTTTTTCCACTACATACTGTTATGTAGTTGGTTTCGGTCATGATGCGATATTTAAAGACCCCATATACGACCAGCATTAGAGTCCATTGGCTCGGGTCCAATTATGGGCCCGACACCAGAGCCAGTTAGTCTATTTCAGTCGGTCTGAGTAATTCGTGTTTATTTTTTCTGCCCTCCATTAATTTTACTTAATTTTGGAGAATTCAGAACATTTGTATGCCACAGCAGCTTGTCTTTTTTTATTGTTAAAATCCCGTTCTTAGGAATCACCCTTTGTACTACCAGTCTCAGTTTGTCACGTCGACAGATCATGGTGCCTTGTCTAGTATCCAGCTAAGTTTGAAGGCGGGAAGAGAATAGGAGCAGGGAGGTCTGGTGGTGTTGAAGTAGATGGAAAAGAGTCTTACGTTTTAACTTTTGAACTTTGGACGAGTTCGGAAAAACAGATTATGGGAGAATGTTCCACAGCCGAATTGTTATATTTTATAACCTAATAACCCAAAACTATCTCAGTCGCTGGCGACGAAACAATGTGGGCGAAGAGCCGCATATTTCAAATGATGAAATACGCTAATACCCCGGCTTTACCGGTCGAACTGCGCAAGTTCCAGCAAATTCGCGGACTGAACGCCCATCTGGACTCGAACTGAAGTTAAACGTAAAAGCTCGCTCAAAAAAAAGTAATAAATTGGAATAATGGAATACCATTCCAGTCAGCTTTTGCATTTATAACTTCTGGCTAAAATGAAGCACGAACTGAACATAAGCTGGACTTTAGCCGGTGAAGCCACTTATGTGGATTGAACTGAACATTATCGAACTGAGGTAGATGAAGCCGGGGAATTAGCCGGCACTTTAAGGGTATACACTAGTTATGAACAAAAATGGTCTTGTTCTTGCAGTCTTGTCTTTTTCTTGCACATTTTGCAAGCCCAAGAACAAGAACAAGACTTAGTTATGCTTGCAATGATGATGCTTAAAAAAAAAACAAAAAAAAACTGACAAATTTTGTTATTCTCGATTGGTTTCACTTATGTCCATTATTTATGTCTCGTTTTACGCTGTTTTGTTTAGTGCTGGAACATATAATAATAACGTATATATTCTTCATGCTGTACACAGAATCCTCCACAAAAGTGTGCCCCGTTAAAAGTATAACTCCGCCTAAGCATCAGTTCACGTTCACACAAAATAACCCCCCTATTAATTACCAGTATTCAGAAATTCAACTCAAAACGAAATCAAAGAAAACTTTGCCAATCAAATTCAATTAAACATCAACGTCAACATCCCAAGTCAAAAGCCCGGAAACGTCTTCAACTCTGCCAAAATAGCCGCCGAACAATTTGCAGCCTTTTATTTCGCCAAAAACGGAAACCAATTTTCCGCAGAAATTGCCCAATTACACTCCGAAATGCCTCTTCTGCCATGATACACAGCGCAGCCCCATCGCGGTTTTTCAATTGATTACAGCCGTCCACCCACTCTCCCCTTTGTAGGAGCCGCCCTCCGCCACCGTTCATCACTTTAGCTAAAATTCACAAGGACTCCGCGGAGAGTTGATACTAAGTAATTTCTACGAGCCCGATTAAAATCCATAAGGAAATTAACCGGAGCTCCGCTGTTCGTCCTTAATGGATTCTGCTGTTAGTTGGTAATTTTGCGCAACTGTTGCTTCCTTGAAAGCATATCCAGCAGCCGTCGCCTCCAATTTAAACCTACATAAAAGAATTTTTCAAAAGGACTCTCCCTCCAAGACACCACTGTGGCAGTCACTTGGATGCATGCAAAGTGGTGCTCTATTCACCATCATCCTAGGGGACCGCTCTCTATGTTGTACAGGAAGGATTAAAGGGATGCCGGGTTTCTAATCATCCTGCGGACGAGAACTCTTTCATTACTAAACTCGAAAAATTTCCACTTAGAAGCTATTTTTCCACTTTTGTTTCAAATCCTTCTGTCTTGATGCCTTGGTCCTTTGTAATTTGCGTTTGTGTATTTATGTACAATTGCTGTGTGGCAATGTGTATGAAATGCCGGGTGAACTGCCACCCTCCAGCGATGAGGGCCACTTCATCGAGTCGGAGTGGGCTGGGCAGAGTCGTATCGAGTTTCGCAATAGAATACCGTAGCAGAAAAAGGAAATCCTGGAAAAGTCTAATTTTCCTCTTTTAGCTCCTCGACTCCTGTTTTCCTATTGTTTCAGTGATGGCTGAAATGAAATCGGATACGACATTAGGGGAGGGTTACTTTCGGTCGGAGATGCTATCTTGACAAATTTTTTGGCACTGGAACACATCAAAATGAATCGGTAGCCATTTTTTAGCTTTTACTGCTCCCCAGCCAGACACTTATCGAGTTGTTCCTTACCAAAAAGTGGCAGAGGAAAAACTGTGCAAGTATCAATACCCGGGATCTTCGGAATGGGAGGCGGAACAGCCAGCGGCGAAAACGGCGGAGAATGTAATGGAATTTTTTAAATTGATCATTTTTAATATTACCGATGGGAATTCCCGCGGGGGAGACCGAGCACAGTAATGGGGAGCGTTTCTGTAGATTTGTAGATCCACGGTCGACGGTGACCCTCTTAATGGATACGTGGATATCAATCAAGTTCTATTCTTGGAAGAAAATCCCCCCTTTTCAATTATACACATTGGCGGACCTGTCCATGTGGCTTTACGAATGGCAGCGGATTTTCTTTATGAATTTGGATTAAATTAAGGACTAGAACGTCTTTTGAAGTGACTTAGGAAGGATAAGTTAAATCTGCACATTTTAGAACTTAACTCTATTTTTATTAACTCAATCAATTAAGACAAAATAACCCTCCTTTGTGATGATGACTCAAAAATAACAAGTTGTCATGTCATGTGTCATGTCAAGTCATGGAAGCAGAAGGAACTGTTTTAAAAATTAAAAAAGTGGATAAAAATGACAGTGGGTGATTAAGCCCCTATCTGAGTATAAATCTATAAACTCTAGCAGGGACTACAAGGATACAACTTGAATATCGAATGCTTTGGTAAATGAGAGGTTTAGGTTGAGATAACTTTTGTAAATACAGATTTGTTTGGACATGTTAAAGAGTGGTACGAGAAGTCCTATGCACACTCTAGCTGCGGGGTCGGTGCAGGCTAGTGCGTACCTGATGCATGCTAGGTGTGGGCGAGTTTCATTTTTACTAGCGAATAAAACTCGCCCGCTCCTAGCATGCAGACTCCCGACACTGGCATGCATGCTTCCGACGCATGCATGCACCCCTTCTAGACTAAATGGAGCAAAATTGAGCCTTCAAAACATTGTATAGGACGACGAAAACAGAAATAGCATTCTTAGTAGAACGGTTATCGTTGGAATGCATAGGTCAACAGCATTGGTTAGTAGTTAGCTGGGGACCGCCTGGTAAAACCACACTCGCGTTTGGACTGATCTATGCCGATGCGGATGCAATTATTAATGTTCATGCCTGTAGCGGGATTTTTTAAATCCGAGGCGGGAGGGTACATACTTTTGTGGCATGCCTATTTGTTCGCTGTGCGTGCTAGTAAGAAAATTAATCCCAAAATTATTGTTAATCGAGAAAATACTTTACACTAGTCCAACAACGTTATGTTAAATTGCAATATAAGGTTTTATTATCACATTCCCGTATTCGTATTCACCTTATCCTTGTAGTCGTCTCCAAGTCTTGCTAGTTCTTTACAATTTGTTATTTGTTTGTTTTATGATATCTTCTAGCACCTCATTCATTCGCCTACATCTTGCTCGTCCTGGGTCCAGACAAAATAGGAAAACAGAGGAAAAATACATGTGGAAGCCGATTTTGACCGAGGAATCTTTCCACTTCATGCGATGGAGAAGGAAACCACCGTCTACCACATTGGTGCTTGGGATTAGATCGAGAGTTGCGTTGTTCTCTGGCAATACATCGTAGAGGGACGACTTCTTTGCTTTTAGCTTCCGAATTTACTGCTAATGAAACTATGCATAGTTCTAGTTCCAATATTCAGGGCAGTTTACTTTGGATTTCGCCAGAATTCCCGTTGATAGCGACATGAGGAAATTTAATTTTCGAAAAGGGGGCATGATCATGAATTCGATTAAAGATTCCTGAATCTCTCTTTCGCCATGATACCACGATATCAAAGTGCTCTCCCCTCTCAAAAACCACACCATCGAACTATCCGAAAACGTGCCGAAGGCCATAGACCCGCTTGGTGAGTACAGAATCAGTAATTACTCTCCCTTGCGTCTGGCTACCTGTACTTTTCATGGTTACGAGGATTTAGGAGGGTGTTGAGATGGCGATGGAAGCTGCGTCTGAACTCGAGCATGGACCAAACGGTGTCGCCTCCGATAAGTTTGAGGGTCCTTTTTTGCGCTTTATATAATTACGCTAAGCTGGTTTTGGTAGCTCCACCCCAAACCGTTCGAATGAAAGTTTGCATATTACAAGCAATGGTTCAATGGCTGCAGGAAGAACTTGAACGTCTTAAGAAATCCCAGGCCCTTTGGCTCAGACCTACATAGTTAAGGGATGAATGAGGCCATAATCTTGATGCCAATGCAATGCCAACGCGATGCAATGCGAGGCAGAGAAATGCGAGGATACATACCAGATAGATAGCTGATCCAGCCCTGTGACGCAATGGCGTAAGCCGGTTACGTTGGAAGAATGAAAGCTAAGAAGGAGGTCATTTTTTAGGGGTTAGCAATCTCAGAAGACAGACAAACAAGAGAGGTTTTTCGTAAAATACTTTCCACCTTCCAACCTACCTACAGGCACTTATGTCATAGCCACTGAATTGGGTAGTGAGCGTCATCGAAGTCACCTTTCTCACCAGAGCGCGTAGACGAAAGGTCACTGATACAAACGTCATACTTTTCCGGCTCTGGTGAGCATCCTTTCGAGAGCCCCTAAAAGACCCTGACGCCAAGACGAAGTAATGCCTTTAGGGCTTGTGCCGGTTTGGACTCAAACGTCATGGAAAAGGGTTGGTGAGTTTAGTTAGTAGGAATCTGATACTACCATTTTTTACGAAGTAATGTTGAGAGCCTCTCATTAGTCGAGCAGTAAGGCTTATGACTAAGACAAGAGGCATCATCGGGGATTCGCAGCCAGACCATAGTTCCACATTTCTGAGCAAGGATCATTTCGCTGTGGTCCAAATCCTGATGGCAATGGAACGTCTTAACTCATTAACTACCTAAACTACCGAGGCCGACCTTCGTTAGAGATTTTAATATTTAATCTATCTAACGTCATATTCAGGCCACGATTGCTATAACATCACTAACATCGCCAATATTTTGTCGTCACTAGCAGGTCCCACGGTCATAACCAAGTGAATAATTAAAATTAAAGTCATGAAGAGCCCTGAAACAAGTTCAGAATACGAAATATTGAACAGCAACCTTTTTGTACATAGCGCATTTTTCGTCTACACTTTTGGCTTTTCAGAAATTGTTAAAATATAAAATGCCAAAAATGTTGCCTTATTTCTACTTAACCCAACCAGATAATAAAATTATTCGGACACCTGACGCTGCAACTTGGTGCAATAACCTTATTAAGGTGAATGAATACCCAACAGCCATGCAGGTGAATAAGCGTATGATTCAGCGTTTTACTTTTGGAGATTTAAACTTAATTTATTTTTTAATGAATAACAATGAATTTATTTTAATTTAATTTGGCGATGCAAATTTTAAATTTATTATGTTCCGCGATTTTATAATATAATATTTATGTACCTTTACCGTATCGACTTTTTTCACCAAGTCGCTTACTGACTACAGTTGGTTGTTCTCAGAACAAAGCTTCCATTAATCCTCGAACAGTGCAAACTTTAGTACACCATGAAGTATCGACTTTGATTGTTCTTGATAATGAAAAGACTATAAGATTAAACTGAGCGTATTCCGTATAAACTAGGAGGGTGAGATTATCATGCACAAACAAAGTTTGTCGCTGCTTACTTTCAAATTGGAATTTCTTACTTCGTTTAGAGCAAACAAAAGTTTTAATACTACAAACTTTTCGCAAAAGCAAACACAAAAGGAGAAAAATTGGTAATTACAAGCTCAACCCCCATCATCCCCCAGGAAGGCGCCACTATGATGAAATCAACTAAACCCAAAACATAAAATTGTAAACTTTAATCTAACTACAAAATCCATTCCCTTACGTAACGCAAACAGCATCAGTGACTGTACTTACGTACGTACGTACATAAAAGGAGCGCGGGAATCTTCAGAACTGTCTTAATCCGCGTTCACGCCCGCATGAAGGTGTTGTACGAAAATGATGACGGATCTGCGAATACCATCAAACCGCTGGGTATAATCAGTCCATTAGTGTAATACGAGCGGATTTAACCCTCACAATAAACATTTCCCTAACATTTTATCGGAAGTCTTCCAAATGAACTTCCGTAAGCCCCTCTTAACTCGATGGCATTGAAAGAAAGCTGCTCCTCAAGATGCCAGGCAGCCGGCTGACGGCACATCAGAGGAGCGCCAAGACGGCAAAACGGAGGATGAAAGGAGTCGCAGCTAAGCATAGAGGGATCCAGAGTTTCCACATGCATACCGGAGTTTGAATTTGAGATAAACTCCGGGGCCAGAACTGCCATACTGGATGCCGAGTTCGCGGGCCAAGGGGTGTTCCGTGGAAGGAAGTCTCACGTGGGTTACTTACGCGAATCTTAAGGTACACATAAGGCGAAGAATTATAAGAAAACGAAGGGAGCGCTGCAGTGATATCATTGGCAGACACCAACCCCAGAAGGGGATCGAATCCTGAGCTTCCTAGATTATGACGGCTCTGATGAGTTGATGACTATAATAAGGAGAGTAACTAAAACTTTACCTCGGCGAAATCTAATAAATTTCAAGAATCTCACCCGGTTTTTGCGCGCACGGCACGAGAAAAATTGCACAAGTCCTCACTTCGCCTGTTCCACGAACTCCGGGCTGCGGGGGTGGGTTTGGGGGATTTTGAAATTCAACACAAGTTTTCCTTGGCTTCATTTGATCTCCTTAACAAGGATGGGTGGGCTTAAAGTTCGTAATTGCCTTATCAGCGCATTTACTTAATTACTCCCCCAGATTTTTCGTTGCAGCTACGCCGCGAAACACTAACGACTTTTTCAGATCCTTTAATGCTGCAAAAGTATTAATATTTCAGTAATTCTGAGAAAACTCGTAAATTTTGACAAACTTATCTGAAAAGTGCACGATGCCAGCGCGATAATTAACTTAAAAAATGAAGAAGTTTAGTTCGGGGAAAGTTGGTGGTTGTGTTTTAGTCGCAACGTAACGAGATTATTTAAAATAAGCGTTTAACAAGTTTACTTGTGGATCTAGGGAAATTGGTGCAGCTATATTTTTTAATGCAGGATTTCCACAATCCTTGATAACGAGTTACTTTTTTTTACTTTCCTCTTTTATGTTATTTTGCTCTAATTTGGTACTTTTCTTAGTAATGTGGTCTATTAAGAACATTGGGTATTAATAATGTCATAACAAACAACGTTGCTAATTCTTTTTTTCCAATATCCCTTTTAAAGGACTATTTTATACCACTGTAAGCACAAGCCTATCCTTCAAGCATATAAGTGAACAGTGGAGACCTATGGGGCCCCCTGAAAAACCAACTGACGACGTTAGTATGGAGCATACCCTACCAAGATGTAAATGTCGTGGTCTGGAGGGCTGCATGACAGTGCGTAGTGTTGCACTGTCCCGAACCCGAACGGTCTTCTCTGGGCACCGGGCGCACATAGTTACCTATAGCCAAAAATAGGGGGGCAGCCATGGCAAAGACGGCCGCAACGGAATTGGGGAGCTTCAAGGAGCACACCCGAATCCCACTTTCTTCCCAACAAACCAAAGGCAATGACAGTGGCCATGACACCGGGGGGCTCCAAAGAGTGTACCCAGCCAGCCACAGCCTCAGCTATATCTTCTAAGCCCCCCCAAACGGCCGCGGTCACAGGATTCTTTGGCTGAGCAAGGACCCCGTAAAAAAATAACGAATATTAGGATGCGGGAGGTACAGTGCAACTTGCAACACCGTAGAGCTGACTCGGAAATCCTTTGGAGGGAGCTAGCCACCCAAGCTGTTGAAGTGGGCTTGCGTATATCCGACTACAGTATGTTATGCAGTCATGTGGACGGCGACCTTCGAACCTGTATAGTTTACAATAAAAACACTAACTGCTTCCCCCTCTTAGATAAAACGTCGAGAGACCTGGCAGTGGTGAAGATTCAGATTAGCAGTAGCACGATACCTTCCTTACGACTCCATGGACCCTCCCTCATCTGAAGAACTGAAAGATATCATGCGTCACTCTAACAGGAGCAGTCTGCCAACGTCTCATGATGCCTTGGGGTAGTACTGGAGTGAATAATAAGGGCGAATACCTTTTCATTACATCTTAACTACTAACTTGGACATATTAAAGCGTGGCACGGATCCTACCTTCGGCAATGGTATGAGACGTAAGGTTAGGCCTAGGAGTCTTAGATACACGAACTAGGAAGCTTTCCGGGCTGACCTCAGTAGCGCATTGAAGGGTTCCATGCACTGAATCGAATCTACGAAGCCTGTAGAACTATGCGCGGACTACATTAGTTACAAAGGCGGTTACTGCTGCTTACAACAATAACTGTCCCATTCTGATGAGCACGCGTAATACGAAAACTCCATGGTGGAATAACGAGCTTATTAAATTGAGATCCGCTACGAGAAAGCTATTGAACGCAGCCAAGGAGAACGGCTACTGGAGAGTGCGCTAATCACCTATAATAACAGGGCGATCAGACGAAGAAACAACTGGAGAATTTCTGCAAGGGCATATCTTTATTAAAGGGCTTATCGGGAGATATCGGATCTATTAAGAGATGGCTCTTTCACACAGTCTGTTCAACAATAACCTTGTTAATATTGCTCCGAGCACACTTCCCTGGCACAACCATTTATTCAAATGGGAACGCAATTCCTGCTCGGCAGATAAAAGGCGCACTTTCTAAAGTAACCTGCCTGGATAGAAGCAAACACCGTATTTAACCACGAAGCTATTAGGGAGGCGATTAAATCGTTCACACCATTTAAACCCCTGGATCAGATAGGATCGTCAACATATCATACATACATATGTATATACCCAAGCCAGAGCGTTCGAACTACTCCTCGGCTAAAGATTTCAGGTGGATAAGCCACTCGTCTTTTGCCTTGAAGATAATAGAAGGCGACAGGGTGATAAGGGCGCAAACCACTAAGCTCCTATATCGTGTACCAGGCGGGCAGGTCGACTAGGACAGCACTGCCCAATCTGATTAGTGGAGCAAACTCAAGATTGCCTAGAAGATCAAAGCTTGATTGTCGACAAATCGTATTAGATCGTGATTGTCTTTGGCTAGATTGTAGTTGATTGCCGAAAAATCAGGGAAGTATTGATTTTAATGTCAATGTTTGGCCATCTACAATAACGCCGCCTTAATTGCTCCATTCTTGAAATTTCCTAATAACATTTCGTGAAGTAGCTGCCAGACCTGCTACTTTGGTTTAACCGATAAAACTTCTAGCTTGTAATCCGTTATGACCTTACTTGGCAACCTTGTATGGAGGAAGGCACCAGCTTGTTTTAAGACTGGATGATGACCTGTGAAAATGGACTGACCAAGGAAATGAAAATTGTTGGTGACCACTTTCAACTGTACCCGAAAGGAGTCCGGAAGGTCCTCCCAAATGGCCAATGTTCAATCCATATCATAGGACTCGGTTAGATGGAGGATACAATACAAGTTCGTTTCAAACAGCTCCTGGCGATAACTAGGGGAGTCGAAGTAATGAAACAGCGGTCCAATCCACCGCGCATTTCTAAAGACGGACACATAAAAAACACCCGAAATAGCTGTACAGTTCGACATTCCTCGATCGATCCAATAAACAGCTCCCAAAATAAGCTTAATAATTTCATTACATTTCACCAACAAAAGCTAGACTGTAATAAAGGGCGACTGGGTTAAAAATTCATAAAATAAAACCAAATAAAATCTTTACAGCAAATCCAGTGAATTTCTTGCACCAGTGGCTCCAGACCAATAACTCCGTTAAAGTACAATCGCCCAAACTCCTGCTGTCGCTGCTCCACGGTTCACTTCTAAACAAAAGATAAAATATCCAAAACTCAGTCAAATATCTCTTCATCTCTCCGTGCCTTGAACTCGGTGAAATGCTTTCAAATCGATTAATTAAAATTTTTATCTTTTTCTCTTAATTAACTCCAGAATTCCTTAACGCCTCCAGTCCTACGTCTCTGCTGCTCTCGTTACATAAAGACGACAAAACACTCCAAAATCACAACAAACAGAGCTCAAGTCTCGCTCAAGTGTTCGTGTGTGTTTTTTTTATAGTCGCTTCACCTTTTTACGATGTTGTAAACTTATCCTCTCAAGTGCGGTTGACTGCGTCTCAAGTAGCCAAGGGATCCGAGGTGATGCATCAGGTGAGCTCAGGTGCATCCCACTCACGAACCGAATGACTCAAGTCCACAGCGGCAAGGTAGTCATTTTCGTTCCGATGACGTTTCCTTTCGTCACAATTGTTCGCGCTATAATCACGCGACCCGGCACCGGGTCTTGGGGTGCAGGGACGCCTTGGCCGGGCGATATCTCAGCATTAGGACGATGGAATCAAGAGGGTTCATTATCAGGTCCGCTTTCGGGCCATTAAATTTAATGCGAGGCAAACACAGGCCTTATCTGGCGATTTCAAGACTCGTTAAGGCTAACAAGGGTCATCAGGTGACCGGACCAGACCAGGCCAGGTCTGCTCAGAAGGTGGAATCGAACCAGCAGCAGCTTGTACTGGACATCAGTGGCCGTGGCTGGTTGGGGATGGGAGCGACAAAGTTGTTAAAGGGCAGCCGCATCAGGAAAGTACGAAATTAATTAAAGGGCTGCAGGGCTTCGGGGGAATATCCGGCAGACTGGACTTGACCAGGGGCCAGCAGCCATAGTCTCGGCGTCTGGAGGTGCCCTTGTCCTTCCTCGTATGGACAGTGGACACGAGACTGGTTCTCTACTAGCAGAGCGGAAAAGTGACCTCAGGCATGAATCCAAGAAGTCGGGGTAAAGGCCCAATTACAATGACCGGATCAGAGCGGAACAGAATCGGATTGAACTGTCAAAGTGGTTTTCCAAGCATGCGTTTTCCATTTAACCGATTACAATGACCGGATTCAAACGCATTTGATCGCATCTGTGCCGGATTCGTTTTAGTTTGTTTAGAAATCGCCGGATTGAGCTGTCAAAATTTTGGTAAACAAACGCTGGGAAAGTTTAAGGTGTTATTTGGCTTGGTTTTCTATGTTGTTAAAAATGTTTTCGGATGAGCAATTAATCACAGAAGTGAAAGATTATGAAATATTGTAAGCCAACGAGTGGATATAAAGTGACGTTTAAACGCGAACTGATCCGTTCATTGTAATCAGTGCAGTTTCCTATCCGTTCTGATGCGTTCTTTTGACATTTCAATCCGCGTAGATCCGGTCATTGTAATTGGGCCTTAAGGCCGGTCTGTGATGGATTGCAGCGGTAATGCTGCAGGGAGGCAAGTACTTATTTAGCACCGAGCCGCATTTTTTCGGATGCTGCTGGCTACAATCACCGGGGTCCGTGTTGCCACCGTTGCACAATCACGCGATCGAGAAGATCTATTGTTGGTCGTGCAATGATAACAGCGAGAAGTCATAAATTCCACTGACAGCAGACCGCATCACAGATTATGACTGCGATAAGGATGGCTTCATATTTTGGGTGTATGTAATCCCAACATTTTTTTATGGCATGATAAGAAGTCATATAAGTGAATATCAACAGCAAAACCGCCCCGGAGAGGGCGGACGGTGGACGACTGGGGCGAAATTGACTAAATCGAGGGAATTTTTCCTGTAAACAAATTTTAATTTGGTGTGTTGATGTTGTCATTCCCATTGAATTGAGATTTTTGTGGAGGTCACGAGGTGAAATCTACTTCAATTTGTATTGTCGTGAGATCATTTTATGAGTAATCAAAATTTGTGAACTTCAAATGATTGAAATTTGATGGGAGAAGATTGTAGTGATTTAAGCAGGAATAAATTAATTCGATTGAGGAATATTTCGGTTGATACATTGTGTAGTGATGTTGGTTGGATGAAAAGACTTTTAGACAAAATTTGTACATGTGTATGACTAGACTTTGGTATTGAAAATAATACGCGTCAATTATTGGAACAATTTGGTTATGAAATATTCTTATATCACCAAGGATGATCTTTGCAAGCACTGGCTCAAATTACTGAGAACGTATATTGTACATATATGGCTGGCCAGAGCCAGTAGTAGATTCCCAATTCCCAGGCAGATTCGGGATAGGTATGTATCTTAAATCAATTTTAGGCTATATCAAAAGTATTAGTTTTATATTTTCAAGGTTAATAGAAAACCCTTTCCAAGAGCCATTTCAAAAATCTCCTCTATTCTAGGTAGCTGCCTTTCGTTCTCTAATTTTTTTTTCAACCATAGTCATAAACTATAGCAGCAGTGAGAAGTCCCCTGTCTGAAATATGCCATGATAAGCCGATCTTATCACTCTGCTGTGAAGGATTCTAGTTTACAGTATATGGAAGGTCCACTTATTGATTCCGTTGTGGATCTCGAATTGCACCAAAACCTTCTGGATGACCTAAGGTTATGTAATTGAAATTTACCAAGTTAGCTAAGCCAAGAAACATTATTTTCTATAGGGAGCAGCGGCGTAGAAAGAAATATTTTCAGGGGGGCGGGGGGTTAAATAGATATAAGTCGTTGTCTGTTGGAACGCGTATACGTGAAAATTTCGTCGAACTTTAGGATTATCCACGGGATTCCTGAAAAAGCGCTGAATAAGTCAAGGGGGTTCCAGGTAGCTTTGAAAAGATTTCAAATAATTTGTGTGTTTAGAAAAGGCAAGATCAAAAAAAGTTTTGTGTGGATCAGTAAGTGCACTTTCCTATCCTAGGATCAGGAAAGTTAGAGTGAAATCAAAGATCTGTATTGTGCGAATCCCTCACTTACTTTTACCAATCAATCATGAGCCACTTGCGATCCGCGATCCCAGAGATTTCTTCTAAAAAAAAAAAAATTATAAGTTAATGAAATTTGGAATGGAGGGAGTTTGGCAATAGGAGAATAGGTAACAGTTGAGTTCCGGGCCGTCCTTTGTGAAAATCAAAAGGAAATTCGGTGCGTCGTCGAGAATCATCTTCCTTCATAATCCTCCTTAGAGTCGTTCCACTCACGGTCAACTCCTGAGATCGGCGGCAATACGACAGTTTTGGATTATCGACAACACTCTCTATTACCGCTTCAACAACTCCATTGAACTCGCGGACAGATCCATACTCAAAGAAATTGTTAACTAAACTACAAATTGTGTTCTCTGATTCAAGGCACCGAATTTCTCCCATATTTTTTACGATAAGCATGCACATTCTTCCCAATTGAACGATTGTTTTCAATGTAAAGCGTGAATGTTTTTTGTGAATAGACTCATATCTACCACTGTACTGAATGGCGCATAATTGTTGTTGGTCTGAGATGCATAATAAAAAAGATGCAATAAAATTCAAGTAAAAATTATAAAGTGGGTGAAAAAAGTTAAAAAGACAAAATCATACGCCCCCCCCCCCCTCTATTTGAGCTACAAGGCTCCCCTTCTTGGGGTCGCGCCGCCCAGTTTGGTTACTGCTACCCTACAGGAACGAAAATCTAACAATGCACCACACAGATGTTTGCACGCCTCTTTATATTAATGTATTCGTAATCGACAATTCCAAAAGTGAGTGTCGTTTTACCAAACTGTCCCCCAACTAAGTACTAACAACGTCCATTGCTGCTTGACCTACACAATCGACCGAGAAACAGTCTACCGAGAACGCTAATGACAAGAGCAATTATTTGGGCAAGGAAGGCAATGACACCCTTTACGATCACCAATATAATTGCCCGCTTTCTTCATCCTATGCAATTTAGCTCGGTTTTGTCTAAAAAAGTGTGATCGTGCTGTGTTTCATTTGAACTATTCGGTGCGTCTTTTATTGGTACATGCCTGAAGTGGGCTGCATTTGGAAAAGTAGAATTTTTACTCCAACGTACCGTGCCTGTTACATGCTAAGTACGGGCTGGTCTTATTTTTACTTGCTAATTTTAATGTATTCGTATGTAACGTATTCTTGGTTTGGTTCTATAATATCTTGTTCAATTTTTTTTTTGGGCTCATTAATGGAGTCGAATAGTTCTAGATAGAATTCCTGCTCTCTTTATCTTCTATTAACATTTCCCCATCCTTATCTCTACACTCGTTTAGTTTTCGTTGAAACCCCTTTTATTCTTTCAATACTTCGACTTAAAAAGTTCATCAATTCTCAAACAAAATTTTAAATTATTCTGATTATCAATTTAATTGAGAAACTTTTAACTCTATGGCTTTGCAGTCCTGAGAAGTGATTTTATTTCAATAATGCGATTTTCCAATTTTTTTTTTCTTTTCGATAAATCCAATTAAGCCAACCCGCCTCCGACTGGACCGACCCATGACCCGTCGGAGCTTTCGTTTCATCTTAGGATTCTCCAGGACTAATTTAAAAATTGTTTACATACTTCGACTTAAGGTTTTTGCCGGCAGACTTGGCTCTCGCATATTTGATAAGGCGAAGGTTCTAGTGGAGGGCCCGGGTCGGTTAGGTAGTTTGGGGGGTGGTGCAAGCAAGAAGGGTGTCGACGATAAATTGCTAGCAATATTATATCTCGATTTACTTCGCTCACTCCTTTTCTGTTCCGGGGGGAGCATCGCTTATCGCACCCATACACCCGTTCTTTTTTGGGGTCTAGTAACTTGTAACAAATTTTATTGACCCGATAAAATCATCCCTTACAGGCTGATAATACTCCTTCTTTGTACTCCTGGTACGGGTGTGGGTGGGCTAGAAACACCAATCTTCCCCCCAGACTACACGGGAGAAAATCGCAAATTTCTTTTTGTTGTTATCCATTTGGAGGGCATTAAATCACAGTCGTCGTCAGGCCAGTTTAAGGGATGCACAGAATACAACAACAACAGTCAGCCCCACCACAACCCCCCAGGAATATTGGATGCTGAAGAAAAATACAAAAGCCGTGTTGTTTGGAACTTAGCCCAACTTTTGCACCCCAGACTGTTAACGATGGGCTGGCCATGTTTATATTGCCGGGGCTAAAGGTGTATGGGTTTGTGTGTGCGTGCTCGGTGTCCATTGATGAGGTATCGTACTGTAGCTTTGGTAGCAGCATGCAGCTTGGTCTATAGTTTTAGCTTCAGCGGCGCTCATTCAGTTTCTGGCGGTGCTCGGCTTAACGCGCGTCCGGCACAGAATCTGGCGCTTGCACAATATATTTCTTGACGGGTCTCTTGTTGTTCGTTTAAACGTCGTCGTAGTCTTAGCCGCTGTGCGGTTTCTTACCAGTTGCTAGCGACTTATTTGTTTTTGTACCGTAATAAACAGGTAAAAAAAGTGCGCATTCCACGTACTATCCGCGTCTACCTTTGGTGTGTGTTACCTGTGAAAATATATATACAAGAAGAAGAAAAAACATATATTCTGTGAGTTTTTTTTTCGTGGTGGTTTCTTTTTACCGGTAAAAGCAAAATTTCTCTGGATAACCTCCAACGAGGAACGAGAAGATTTGGCGCTAGGAAGAAGTTTTTTTTTAAAAAAAATATTCACGATACTCACAAAGTTTATTTATAAATCCGGCGTGTGAGTTATTTTCTGTTACTGGTACTGTCACCAGTACCGCTTACTTCTTCTTCTACATGATCTTATGTTGAGTAATGTCCTACCCGTTTTGCAACATGAATCCAAGAAAAATGTGCGAAAAATAAAGTTTATGGTTTACCTGTGTGCAGTTTAAAATAAAATCGCGTGCAGTGTTTTATTGCAGTGCGACGTGAAATCAACCTCTAAACTGCCCAAAAAAGATTGAAAAAAAAAAAAAATTAACATAACCTTAAAACTGTTTACATTTTCTAGCCGCACCATGTTATATGTCAAGTGAGATAGAAAGAGATAGTGAAGCACATTATTACATCGACTCAGCTGTGCGAGAGAGTGAAAAAATTGGCCAACACGTGCTCCCATTGGCTGTGCAAAATCGTATGTTGTGTTGATGAAGAGTTTTTCGAGTTTTTGATGGTGAATCTTCCCTATTTATAATAATAATCCGGTGTTTACTTTTGTGGATAATATATTATATTTCTCTGTGTATTTTTAATATTTTTTTGTTTTATGGGAGAGTTTGAGTTTTAAATTATTTAAAAAAATATTTATTGATAGAAAGAAACAGAAATTTTTTTTCAAAAATTTTCCAATTTGTTTAATAACGGTCTTACATACAGAATATGGTGAACAATTTCAATTTGCCAAGGGGCCAATGTAACCTGCTTCAGTTTAATATTCATCGATATTTAACAAAATTTTTGGTTTTTTTACCTTTATTTATAATCATATTTAGCATCAATGCATTATCACTTATAACAACAGTTAATGCTGCAGTTATACCATCAGCAACAGCAACAATACGATCACCAGCCGCTGCATTTCAGCCGCCACCAGTCATTCCAATTTATGAGAAACGCATCGGATCATATGCTGCGCAGCCAAATTACCTGGAATATCAATTTTTGAATGTTTCCGGTAAAATAGGAACTGCGCTTGGATTGTGTATGTATCTATTAAAAATTTTAGCGCATGCCCATTTACAAATAAATACATAATTCAAAATTTGCAATTTCATTGTAAACGCGTGCGCGCGCTTATAATTAAAAGTTCGGCATGGACCAAATCTTTTTATTTTAGTTCGGCGCTTATTTTTTTTTTTTAAATTTTTTTCCAGGTTTTATAATCCGAATTTTTTTAATTCAATCTTTTTTTTTCTCTTGTATCATTTAGCTGTTACCGTTTCAAGTTTCTGTATAGGTAGTAGAAGAGGTATTCACATGCTGTGTATTGGTGCTATATGGCCTGACTTTGGCTGAGAGTGAGACTGGCGTTCATCGTCGCATTTGCGTTTGAAAAAAGACGCGCGTTCGTGGATGAATTGCTAAATTTAGGTTTTTGTCACTTGTTTTCTGTTCGAATTAGAAATTGAAATCTTGAATAAAATTCCACATCGGGTTTTTTCTTTCTGTCGCAGCTGCTTGCTGCTGTTGGTTTGTTGAGTTTGGTTGTATAGATGAAGTTCGCTGCGCGATGAATATTTCTTTTTCTTTTAATTTTAATTTAAAAACACCAAAAAAATAAAACAAAAATTCCTTTTATTTTCTTATTTTTATTCTCTAGCGCGATGCCGATTAATTTCGAAATAGGAAAATACACAAATTATAACTTGTCCGAAATATGCATTTAATAAAAACATTTTGTGTATCTTTTTATATTTCAGGGCTAAAATAAAATACAATTTCATAATTCTTTTTTTTTCTTGTTTTGTTGCCGGTATTGCAAAAAAACATATTATGTAGTACATACATAATACATAAGTACCTACACAATATTTTTCTGTATTTTTTATTTTATTTTGTAAGATTACAAAAATAAAAATTAAATTTTACTTCAACTTAAGGTTCAAGGACTATATTATAAAAAAATTAAATTGTTTTCCGTGCTCTTAAATAATATTCTTTATTTTTTTTTGCATATTCACCTCGTATTAAACATTCTCACGCTTTTTTACGTTTCGTTCTCAGTGACCTTAAGACGGATAATAACTCTCAGAATTCGCTTTTATTATGATAATCATTTTTAAACTGAGATGAGCCTATAAAAATATTTTTTCCTTATTCTTATTTTTTCTTTTATAATTTACAAAATTTCTATTGGACTAGTAACACACAAAAAATAATGTTGAAAGAATGTTCTAGTGTTTTAAAAACTTGTTATTATCGTAACATACTTTCTACACGGTAACACGTGCGATCATACAGCCTTTGTAAAGGGGTTAAAGTAGGTGCGGTATGAAATTCGTGACCGGTTTCGTTGATTGTTGGGGTTTATTTTGTATAGGACGAACAATTTGCTATTTGGATGAAGAGAAATTTGGATATAACATAGATTATTTCTAAGATTTAGTCTTTTATATAAAAAAGAATAGGAAATGAAGCCATATCCTCTTTGATCATTGGAGACAGTATTTTGTCGCGGTAGTATTGGATCATGCTTGTGGACTAAAAGGGCGAGTTAGCCTTGACATTCTTTCAATCCTTTCTGACTGTAATTTTCTATATTCGAATTGGACGAAGTCTAAGCCCTATAGTCTTCTGAATTACTTACAACCAAAATTCAGTCTTGCCCTCTTGTAACAGCTCCTTTCACCGGTACTGATTCTTTGGCGACGACAAGTTAGTTTAGTAAGTATTTCAAGGTCCAGGACTAAGTTATCCTTCTTTGGAGGCTTAGATCTTGTTCTCTGTTGTAAACCCTAAATCCTGTCGAAAAAGACCTTCCAAGCAAGAGAAACCGGCTTCCTTCCACCGAGATGTCCTACCGAATGGACCCGACAGAGCTTTATTTCTTTCCATTATGATAGCATGGATTGGCATAAAACCACGCCATACCACTCAGTGGTGATGTCACTTTTGCGCCACAGCTTATTCACTTATTGATCGATGCTATCGATTACAGCGACTGTTTCACTGAAATTAAGTCCCTCATGCCTGTACGGCCATAGTTTTCTTGCAACACTGAATCTCGCTCGACTGACCATACCATCGCTCTTTTTGAGCCCACTACGGTCTAGAAGTTCGTACAACTCGATTTTGGAATATTCTTCTACAGTCAGTATTTCCGAACTCGTACTATATATATCTTAGAATTCAAACGTAAGGTTCATCGACATCTACACAGCACCCCCCAAATCTGACCTCTCCTATTCTCTTCTATTCTTGAAACTGAGCTTATTAGTAGACATTGTGCACCTTGACCTGAAAGACATGAAAGACTCGTAGTACAAAAGGTGATTCCTATGCTGTATTTATCACAAATGACCTTACAACCGGCGAACACCGGCCGCTTGGTCTTTTAGAATTTTTAATTATTTTTAACGGGAGAACATACGTCTTCACTACGGAAAAAATTGACCAAACGATCTAAATGGCCAAGTACTGATGCGTTTGATTTATCCAATTGCATTACGGTGTGTGAAAAAATTAATAAAAAGAGTTTTTGCTAGCATTATATAAAAACGTGAGTGTGTGTGGTGTACGGCCGTACAATCCTACAAAGAGCCTTCTTATGCCCGTGACATGACCGAGGACTATGTTTCAATCACGGACAATGCTCGCCTGTTGTAAGTCCATATTTTATTTTTACTCGAGTTTGAAGAGCCATGAAAGATCATTGATGATGATCAGCCTGAACAATTGTGCCAGCTTTGTTCCCAATTCGTTTATGGCTTTGCAGAGTTTTAATCTGAATAAGCTATCTTAGGTGTTTCTTTTGATAAAGCCATGTAACAAGACATTATAATTATTTCCGTTTTTACGCATATTTCCGTTTTTATGTGCTGTGACAAGATGTCTACTTTCTAATCTACTTTCTAGAGGCCGGCAAGCCTCATCGCCAATAAAGGTGTAGATAACAGATGAACATTTTTGGTTTAGTGTAGGCCAACGTCTGCACCCATCTCTTGTTAGCTTGATCCGTCACCTGCGTAGAATCATCTCAGCTTTTATTGTGGAGTTTTCAATTCATCAGTTAGTTCGCCATGTTGCAATTTGGAATAGGTTATTAGGTTACTCTATGTGTCCTTTGACCAGGGTTAGCAGTTTACATTGCGTCAGATCCTTCAGATATATGTAAATGCAGTTTTGCTCTTCGACATTTGTTCCTTTGTGCTATTCCAGTTCACGTAACCAGTCTACTCCCAGGCTTCTATTTCATCTATGAAATCTTCCTTCTTGTCTTTTGATCTTCTAATATTCTCTTTGCATACCTGTGTTCTACAAGCTTGCTGCAACTCGCATTATGCAGCATTTTATCATTTGGTTTCCAGTTTGCATTCTCGAAATGCATCAGGCTTGAGCCATGGCGTGATCTGTAAACACAAAGTAAAAAAAAACTCATTAAATCTGTGATGAGGTTGTTTACGAATAGTCACTTGGGCAGTGGTATTCAAGGTTCTAGGAGGTTCCGATGCTATAGGATTATATTCTCGCGAAGATGTCAAAGTTTAAGTCTCTTCCCTTTCTCCTATACCGTTTAGTGGTCTCGTATAGAGTTGATTCGGACTTTCACGAGGCAGTACATTTGTCCCTTACACGGTGGTAAATTGTACTGAGGTCTCATTTTTTTAAAATGATGCGGTTCAAAAGTAATGTCCTATTGGTATAGCACAGTGTATCAAGATAAATGAGGCGCGGTGGGGTTGTAAATTATAAATATACATTGTGTGAATTTTAGAATCAAACTCGTAAAAAAGTTCATCATTGGTATATATTTTCTTTCTTTCTTTAATTTCCTTTGTCTTTTTGGCATTACAATGTCACCTCGCCTCATTTGAAGTACGACATTGTACTGGCTCAAAAGGAAAATGAGGCATCTCTTGTAAACTTGCGATGCCTCCAAGGTAGAGCCAGATTTGGGCGTTTGTTGTTAGAATACAAATAGAAAAACCTCCTGATTCCAAATAACTAAAAATTATATTTTCCAAAATACATAAAGTGTGGACCGACTAGGGCTTACTTAAAATTGATAATTAATACTCAACCCCATCGATCGCTCTTGTATACCGCGAATTTTTTATTCATTACTCACTTGAATGAAAAAACCACACATACAAGTACCACTTTACGTTTCTGGAACATCCATCTCAAAACAAAACATTTCAAAATTTCGAAAGTATTGCAAAACCACTTCAATGATTTTTTTTGTTTATGTCAAAACCTGTAATGTTCAATTTATAACCGGGCTTGAGAAGAGTGGATTGCTGGATTAACGATTAGATTGGATTAAGATTTTAATTAATCAATAAAACTTCCTGTTGAAGAATACACAAATGAATGTAATAACAAATTGCTTCCCCTAGTCATGTAGTTCCCCAACATTCTTCATTCAATAAATGAATTCCAAGAAAAAATAAAAATAAAAATTATGTTTGTAGTTTACTGACTGATATTAAAACTGAAAGACGCTGTAAAATCCCTCTGCCCTTGCTGTAAAAGTTGTAAAAGTTGTTTTTAAATGTTTAGATGACAGTTCAATGACACTGCGTTGCTATGCCAAAAGATAAGGATGTCTCTCATTACGAATCTTGTACCTTTTAAAGGTGATTTGTTTATGTGTCAAAATTTATTAAGACGAAAATGTTGCTAGCTCCACGGATAGGATAGTTGGGACACAAATTTTGAATGGTGTAACATGTTTATGACGCGACTTTGTTTTTTACGCTTTTATTTAATTGGATTTTGAGAAATAGGAAAACTGGGGGGTTGTAAAATGAAATATTGTGTAAAAGTTTTTATGTGACTAGTTAATAGAAAATATAGTTAGTGATTGATAGTCCTGGAAGGATGTTGAGATTGTTGTTGGTACCACTTCATATCTATTAAATTGAAACATTATAGCTTTTACAAACAACGACCGAGAAACAATTAAAATGGATGCAAATCACAGGTAATAGACGCAAGGGTGCCATAGGGTGCAAATCACAGGTAATACATTGCAAAGCTTTGTACATCCTGAAAAAGTATTGTAATAAACTAGGCGAAATTTTAGATCCCGCAAGTCATGTTTAGGTATCGGATCAAATCTGCTATTTTGAATTTCAAAACATCTTCTAAGGCTTCCGAATACAGGATGTATAACATTGGCCAGACTCGGACATCCGAAGAGAAAGTGTACGGCAGCTTCACTGGCCTGTTAAACTCAGTGGGTGTTATAGGGAATTTTGAATCTAGCTGCATGCAGTTGGACAGTGTCACCTAATTATCGACACGATTCTGGCGGTATTCTTGCTTGGTATCACTAAAAGAACCCGCGATCTCCGGTTATTGTAACAAGACCAAGTCTTTCTAGCCTTAACACATGATGTTCGTCCACCTGAAGCTCTGCGCTATCGGAACTACGACTTACCGGATCCGGGACATTGCGTCTGCCCTGCCAACAATGACGCTTTACTATTCCGGTGGTGAGAGACGAGAGGCCGGCGTCGAGTTTATGGTTGATCGAACGGCTGCCAGCAGCGTTATCGCATTCCAATCGATATCCGAGCGTTTGGCGGTTATAACCATCTGGGGAACGATCAAGACCCATATCGTATCCGTTTATGCACCAACCGAGACCAGCACGAGCTCGAACAAGGACGAGTTTTACGATCAGCTTCAACAGACGCTGGTTATGATACATCGAACCGAATAAATAATACTCGCGGGGGACTTCAATGCACATTCAGGAACACATCGAACCGGATAGGAAGGAACGATGGGCAAACTCGGACACGCTTGATCGTTGGCAACAACATTTTCCGCCATCAACTCAAACACCTGACGAAATCCATCCACCAACGACTCGGCGATGTGAGACTACGTTTTGATCAACGCAAAATTCCGATTGCGGATCGGACCATTACCGTGTTCGAGCAAGATTACAGATGCGATTACAAAGAGCGAAGAAAACGGTGCCACCACCAGCCAAGAAGTATTGGGCGTGCCTATGGGACCCGACCATCGGACGAGAGTTTTAAATGGCATTGTCCAGATAGGAAGATGTTGATGTAGAAGAAAGGTAATTATCGGACTCCTTAAGGGGTATGCAATATAGATGGGTATCCGTAAACGGACGCAGTCATGGATCCCGTACAGCTGTCGGAACCTCCTGATTAGCGGAAACGTCGATTTCGAACAGTACCGAAGATTGAACAAAGAAGTTCGACAGAAAATGAAATCGGAACGAGAAGCGTACTGGAATAACGTTGCGGTCGACATTATCGAACAGCCGACGAATCAGTTTCTCGATACCGCACTGACAATAATCGAGGCAATAAAATCGTTGATAAATCGAAAAGCGCCGGGAATTGATCAAGTAACCGGCGAATTGGTCAAAGCGGAGGTTATGTCTTATCGCCGTAATTCTACGGCCTCATAACACACATATGGCATTCGGACCGTGTCTCGTCGGCTTGTAAGAAAGCGATCGTTGTCCCAATTCTGAAAAAAAGGCGACAGTCAGGAATGCAAGAATTATCGCGGTATTATCCTTTTGATCGTCGGAAAAGTATTTACAAAAATCATACCATCGAGGCTACAGAAACAGCGAGAGCAAACGAGCCGGAAAAAACAAGCGGTATTTAGACCACATCGAGGATGCATAAAATATTCGCTCTCCGTCAGCTAATGGAAGAAAGAATTCATTGCAGCAAACAAACTGTCGTCCTTTTCATCGATTTCAAATCTACTTTCGATTGCATCGATTGGAACAGCTTGTAGCTAACCTTGGAAACCGAACACGGGCCATTAAAAATCAACCAACTTCTCCAAGCGTCATACGATGGATCAACCAGCAGCGTTCGTATTCGAAGCGACTTATCCGAAGAGCTTCCGATTCAAACGGGTGTCCGGTAGGGAGACATCTCTTCGCCACTTTTCTTCAACGTTGTGATCGACGCGATTGTGCGTGAAGCATTCGATGGACGACACGGAGTTGGATCGTCCCGCAGACTGAAGAATTCAGCGATGGGCACTGATGAAAGCCTGGTTAAAGAATATCGAGGGCGACTTAAAGGATCAACTATTATCAGTTATCGAGGCTCGAGACGTCGCCAAAAATCGTCGAAAATGGAAACGAATCGTAATTGGTGTTCGAGACCCAGCGTCACCGACAGCAGCGTCTTTTCCCGTGTGTCAGTAGATTCTTAAGCTCTGAATCAGCATTTTGCATAACTACCAAATTATTACTTCAATCTCTATACTTCCTTCAAAACACTCCGAAGAATTCATTTATTTCATCCACCGAGGTATCTGCTGCAGGTTCGTGAAAGTTCGTCAAACATTATAAAATGTTCTTCGTACCTACATTTAATCCAATAGAGGCCGCACAATAAAAGAAGGGAATCTCGAAAACGTCGTTTTAATGCGTCATGAGAATCCCAAATTCGCACAAGCAAGCAACGTTAGTCTGTTTGCTTAGAAACACAAATTACCGGCTCATTTATATTTTCAATCACAATTCAATATGCACGTTCATTTCCCTTCTTTTATAGGACTTATATACATAGATGTAATTTGCTGATCATAAAATGTATCCTGAGCATATGCATACTTTTCTGAATAACAGCTGTTATATTATACATCATATATATTATACATCATAAACAGATCTTAGCAAGACACAGCTTATAAATTACCCGATACAATATTCTTTTTTCGACCTTTGAATCCGATTTCAATTTATTCAATTTCCCATTTCACAAATAATAAACTTTCTTTTGCTAAATCGCATTTTCATCATTATGAAACAATTACTCAACAAGCCTTTAGAAAAAATGAAATATCCGCACCATATAAACAAAATAATTAATTTAAAAAATCAATTAAGCAATTTAAAGCAATTAAGACGTGCTGGTTGCAAAATTCACTTTTATGTGATGTGATAATAACAACAGAAATTCGATTTCCGAGGTATTGACACTCGTTCGGTGGTATTCTTCATACTTATTGAATGAAAATCCATTATAACACTCATAATGGTCATCGAAAATTATTTTGCTTGATTGCTTCTAAAAATGTCTGGAGTATATTGGTGAATGGTGTCGAAGAGGTGAACAAAGCTTCGGCATTTTGTTGTCTGGATTTTTAAGTATTACGGAAATCTTCTTTTAAGGCTACAAAATGCCAGACTTTTGTTCTCTTTTTAGTTTATTTTTTAAATTATTTTGCTACATGGCAACAATTTGAAAATTGCATTAAACAAAAAATTTTCTTCAATTCATAATTCGTTTTTAATGACGCATATTCGGTCCTTGACTTAATAATGAGAGGTATAAATGCTTTTGCCAAATTTTTAAAAAATTGCAAATGAAGTAGCCTTCATTGCTTAAATTGGAATTGTGTTTTTTGTAAATATCTGTAATGCTACTCCATATGATTTCAAAGCATCTTATCCAGAATTAATTTGCTCTTCACCAAAAATACTTCTCCAACTCGATATCAGCTTCATCTAAAATATCCAATCCTAAGGTTATTAATGCAGGAATCTGCGATATAAACATAGCTCTACTCTGCAAATTATATATAAGTACCTACACATATATGTAAATATTTCGTCCATATGCAAATCAAAGTAGCACAAAGTGCTCACGATGATGAGCTCACATAAAAAAATCAAAACGCCGTAATTATATCCTGGGAAAGTGATATAGTCCGGTAATCCTCTTATCTTTTGTCTTGAAGAAGATTGGCGACATGGACTAAGGCGCACTTATCTTCATCATGTGTACCAACGAACCCCAGGTGAATACAACCTTAAATAATCTGGTCCTAAGGCAGGCAGTGCCGTAAAATAAAAGTGCGGGCAGGCGTCCTACCAAGCCATCGATATATCCTTTGTTCGCGTAGAAAGGTCTGTAAGAAGACTAGGTACGTCCATAGTTGGTTGGTTATGCCGGAGGTACCAACAAGGAGGTGACGGTACGATTTTTGCGTCTTTATGAGTGTATTGACTCTATATAGTAGCATATGCAGGACCCGCTTGATTTGATCTTTACCTTTTGTGCTCGTGTAGGACTCAGTGTCAAATCCTCCCAAACAAATCTGATAGAATTTGTCTGAAATTGACAGAACTGGTCTTTGCAGACGAAGCTTTAGCCTTCTCACAACAAGTCAAATACTAGAAGCTCACGTTACATGTTGTACAACATTGAACCCATCACATATCATCAGTGCATATATAGATTTCTCTGATCTCGGCAGTTGCTGCCATAGAGTATCTGGATGTACTTGGGGTCGACAGCTTGAAAAGAAGTATTGGAAATACACGGCTACAATAATTCGCAAGATATCATACGAGTCCTTAATGTGGTGCCGCAGAGCCATGTTGATATTCAAAGAATGCTTTGCGTTTCCATCAACGAGACTATTCACACTTTGCATTGGAGAATTGGCCGCATCCAGCACACTTAGCTCAGCGGCTGACAAATTTCCCAACGTAAAAATTGGTTTGGGCAACGTGAAGCCGAAAATCTCTGCAATAAGATCTTAAATTTTAGACTTGGAGCTGATCAGGCCACTTTTAGAGCCGACGTATTTGAAATGGGTAACATCATCTGATTTGTTAAAGGGTTTTATAGCCTAATTTTTCAAAATCCATTTTTTCTATTGTTGATTGTACATCTGAGAGTAATCCTGGGATTGGGATTGAAGTCTCCTTCGACTAGTCGATCACTGTAGTAGTGTATACTAAGTGGAGGTTCTAGCCATACATGAAATTCTACTTATTAGCCAGAAAGGCACAGGAATCGGACTGTCTACATCTTCTCAGATAGTCAGGTGGCTCTGAAAGCCCTGCGCTCTTGCAAAACATACTCTAGAACTACATATCTCTGAATGTCGCAGATCTCTTGATGGTATGGCTCAGCAGTTCACTACCCTCCTCGTATGGGTGCCCGGTCACCGAAATATAGAAGCAAATTGTATAGCTGACGAACTGCCCTCGGGAGGCAAGACCTCTCAGCTATAGTGGGTGTGCTAACCGGAAATTGTCTGATACGGACGCATGCGACCTGCTTAGGCCTTGAGACCTACGATGTTTGTAGAAGCAGCTGTAAGAATCCTAACGAGGAGCAAAATCTTCTACATCTCTTCTATCACTCCCCAGCCATAAGCAGAACGAGACTAGCCGTTTTTGGTGAGCAGTTCCTAAGCAAGCTTGCGGAAATCTCGAAGATTGGGATCCCGTAACTCGGAAGATTCATTACTTCATCAGGTTTAGACATCACAAAGGGCCTAACCTTTTGACTTAAGTGCATGATCTCAGCCATATCTAACCACCTTCTTCTTTAAAGGCTCTACAATTGGGATCCGACCCTGGCCTCTCGGAACAAACATGTCATTCACTGCAAAAATACTCAGTAACCTGCTTAGTAGTCACATTCCGCCACATCCCCGCTACAAAATCAAAGCAAAAGAGCGAAAGAGATGACAAAATACGACTCCAAAACAAATCAACCTCCAGTATTCTAAAATGCAAAGCCACACCACTACTACATTGAACATGTTGCTCGTTCCGAAATAGTTCTTTTTTCCGGGTGAGGTTATTAGCCTCGCGCCAACCTTACTTGGAAGGGACTAGCCGATCATATTAGCCTATCCTCTCTTATAGGATAGGTACCAGTGCCACGAATAACACACTTTTGCTGCCTATATACGATCGGGATTATAGGACTCTTGCAAAAATCATCGACAGATTACGATCAGATTACTTTTTGTCAACAGTAGTCGAAGTCGATTATTCAAAACGACACCGAAGTAGAAGTAATGATCAATCGCTTTGTGACAAACGATTTTTCATGGGAAAAATCTGTATAGTATTAATATAGGTGATCTACCACGCAGTGAAAGAAAGAATATTGTTGCCATATACGAAATTTGATTGCCTCTTCATCGCTGATCGTAAGGATGTTTGAAAGATCAATATCCAAATAATAAATTTTGTAAGAGAAGAGATTCTGCCTGGTGGTTTCTTGGCAGTTTAAACTGTTAAATTTCAAACTGGACTGGAATTGAAAACAAGTTTAGCTTAACCTGATTAGTTGATCGTTTTACATTCTTGTCTCTGATCACAAAAGTGTTCTCTACTATGTGAAACTCAGTACTATTATTGTGGTTTTTGGGAATAACTACTCCTTTTACTAATTTATGTCAAATTTTTAAGTCTGCATAAGAAATTGTTAAATTATTTCAATATTAAATTGAATCTAGGGAGGTTGCACTTATGACTTCTAATGTCTATCCACCCCTTCAAAGCCACAAAAAAAAACCCTGTCACAGCTAATCAAACTTCCATTACATCACCGTAAAACCACCCTTCTCAAAATGTTGGAGTCACTTAATTTACAGTAAATAACTGGCTTAGTTATACCACTTAAAGATAACTGCAAATGATACACCATAAAACATCAAAAACACTTTACTATCCTCTCCCCCATAAGCTTTGATCCTTGCAGCATTCCTGCCACCTTCATGCAGAAGTGTCTCAAGTCTCTCTCCCTCATGCGGGGTGGGTCTATTAAGTCCTCGTGGGCCGTGCGCGCAAAATCCCCAAACTGCAAGTGACATAAAACCTTTTATCCTCTGACGATAATAGAATTCTTATCACCCTAATTTATGACGCTGTAATATCTTATTTAGCAAAATCTACATCTGTTTTCTTTATGCCCCGAAGGGTGAGCACCCTGCAATATGGTGGCTAATCTCCCACGGGAGCGCTCTCCCCGTGCTGGTGATAACATCAGGGAAAACAGGACCAGTTTGTTTGCCAATAAACAAATCCTGGAGGAAATTGCCGTCATTGGTGCGTCAGTGGACATTGCCGTGAGCGTGGTGGTGGCGGGCGAAAACCACTAAGGGATACAATGACACTGCTGGGGCGCACCCTTTGTCGTATCGAGGATCAGATTCGATTACACAATTTGCAGGGCTAATTATCCTTGCTAGAGGATGGACGGAATGAAATTTAGATGCACCCCTGCCTTGGTCGGGACATGTTAGGTCTATACAGCTGTTATGGCTGCAATTCGGATCTCATGTGGCTTTCGCAGGATTCAATCGACTACTCGCACTTCCAATCAGGAAGATTCAATTAAATGTCCCGATGTACGAGGATGTACGCAGCGCCTAGCGACAGGGTGTGTAGCTACATCAGCAACTCTCCTCACGAATGGGGTAGTTCGGGGCTTGCGAATAATAAAATTTCCGCACACTCGATAAATTTTCCTGTTAGACCTGCACCGGAAACCCATGCGAGCCGAGAGAACAAAGGGACTTTCTAGTATAACATAGTTGTCCGTCCCTTTGTGCACGCTTATATGGTACAGGGCTTAAACCACACCACATTTTTTTTGCAAGCCGATACTTTTTGGTGACACAAAAGTCTGCACTGTGACCAGCCCTTTGTCGAACAAGACCCGAAAAGGGGCAAAAAAAGGTCCGAAAAAACGTAAAGGACTTCACGCTGTTTAACCTATTATCACCGAATCTTTCCACGTGAGGACAGGTGAGAATCACGAGAATTTATCGATTACCTCAGGGAAAATTCAAAAGAGCCTCTCTATACCTTAGCACAACAGAGACTTGATAAATGTGCGCCGCTGTATATAGTTAGTTGTATGTGCATGTGTATGTGTGCATTTTGTAAGGAAACAAGGAAAATTTATGATAGCAGACGCATCCTTACAACGTGAGAACTTTACCAAGATAAGGAAGATCAAGTGACATGAGCGATGGCCAAGGGAATCGTGTACAAACCTGAGGAGCTCTCCTCGAGCAGAGCAGCATATAGTTTGGAAAATTTTTCGGGGGCCTTGCGCTCGGTGTGAGATGGCGTTGCCGTCGTTCGTTCCGTTGCTGGCGCTAATAGGGTAATAAATCCTGGACTTTTAAAACATAATTTTCCTTCCAGTTTTAAATGTAATAACATCTGTCTCCGGGAATATTTGTCTTGTTTGATAGCCTGGTAAATTGGATGGTTTGTCATGGTCATGATTTCGTTGGCTTTTATGGTAGAGGACTTTCGACTTCCTCAATTTCGGTTTTTCGAGTGGGCACAAACAAATCGAATTTTTATGTGAAGGACTCTGGCAATAAAAGTAGTAGTAGTAGCAGCAGCGCGACTGGTGGTGTGTAAATAAATATTGGTAGAGTTAAAGGTCCTTCCGAAAATGTTTTTGTTTATGGCATTTTTTCCCTCCTCGTCGCCTCTGTCTCTTCATCCACCCACTGTTGGATATGTTGTTCGCATCTGAATGAGGAACAACACACACATTTGTGTGTGCGAGGATACACAAACTATTTATAGAGAGTGTAAAGGATGCACGTTATTACTTCGTTTTAATACTTTATAAATCTTGCTTTATGAGCCTTGTCGAGCAAGCTCCCTATATCACTTTATTAGGTATGAGGGCTGTAAATATCCTTGAATGATTGTCGGATACAAATAAAAACAAATGTGAAGAGGATTGCTTGGTTGTAAATGAGATAAGGAATGGAATGGTGCACACGGTTGTTTTGAATATTTCATTTTGAATATGGATGGTAAATGTGTTTGGTAATTGCAGCATTCGATGTTGGATTTTATGATGGAGAACTGTTAATATTATTGCGAAATAATATTTAAATTGCTTTTTGTGTAGTTAAATGTATTTTATAACATGCTTAATAAAGTTATTGAAATTATATGATGTTGCACAAAATATAGTACTTAATTGGAATTTTTAGGATACTAATATCACCATGACGTCTGCATATGTGACTGCCTTTATTTTGTGGCTCTCGAGTGTCTTTAGGAGCCTTAGCAGAGTTGAGAGGAATCTACCATGAGCTGTGCCTCGGCAGGTCCTCTTTACCAATTTTCTATTGCCCCAGCTGCTGTAGATAATTATAGTATCTAGGAAAGCCGCCGGGGTAAACTGTAGGGAGAGTAGGGTATGCTAGTGAGTATTCCACAGTGCACGCTACTTGGCCCACTGACCTGCCTTGGTAATATGCATTCATACTGATATGTAGACATAGAAATATCTTTTGCGGAGTTACGGAGGAGTATGCCTGGCATACGTTCTTGGGTCTTTAGGAAACCAGATGACAAGCTAGTTACCCTGTACTCTCTTGCCACTTCGTGCTCGCGTCTACCGATCTTCAGCATGAAGATCACTTTGATTCCCTTACAGGAGTGGGGCATGTAACGCTTGTTGCATATTGAAACAAGCCATGAACCGATATGGCTATGCGCCTTTTGGAGTGCAATTGCCATTATGTTTTCCATGCCTGGCCACCAGACTAGACTCACCAAAACGATGTATATATTTTGTTTGAGGTGCTATGTCAGACACACTAGAAGATCGCCAGTAGATCTTTTTGCCTAAAGTTTTACTTCTTGCCGTGTAGAATTTTTTGTTGATTATTTTCTTCATGATTTTAGAATATAATAATTGTCGTCGGGCGGTAGTAAGAGGTGTTGTTGAATTCATACCTGATCTTTTTGCTAGACGACGCAGAAGAAATGGCTTGGGATTGGCCAAACCAAAAATATCTTCAATTTTCAGTATATTCTAGCAAAATACGATCATGAAGTTCCCTTTTCATTAAAATAGCCTGATTCGCATAGATGGTTGCAGTTTCAGAGTTATGATGAGTTATCTGTCTTTTCAGTGCCTTCGAGGCCCTGTTGAACGGGGCCCAAACAAGGTTGACCTGATTGGGAATTCCCAGCTCTTAAGGGCCCGTGGCTAGTACCGTTCATGGCTCGGACTGCAGCTTCGGCTATCAAATAGGATATTAAACAGCTAGTTAGAAAAGACTCTATTAAGCTTGCATTCCAGTTTATAGTTTACATCTCTGTTAGAAAGGCAGCAGCTAGACTCCCAACCAGACTCTCTACCAAGCGGTCCCCCAACCAAGTACTAATCATGTCCAATGCTGCTTGATCTACACAATCGCACGAGGACCGGTCGGATGAATATGCTTAATGCCACCCTTTATGTTTTAAAGTCCCAACTTTGTTCCGTTTAGTATAGAAAACTGTGAGCGTACCGTGCTTCGTTTTGTTTCGTGCTTCAGACCAGTAGATAGATCCTGTAGGAGATGATATATTTTATAACGGCTGACGCAGAGGCAATGCTCAACATCCGGAAGTGGACACATGCTGCTAAGGACCGTCAAATTTGGAAAAATGCTCTGTAGGAGGCCAAGTCTGCATTTAGGCTGTACCGCCATTGATGCCACGTCGATGCAAAGTCTAGAAATATTTAGCGAAATTGAATTCTGATAAACCGTCACTCAGCGTAGGTTGAGTTCGGTCCAAAAGAACTTGAGATAGAATTTTGTATAGAGTCCAGCTAAGTTAAGCTCCTTCAGATCTCGCACACTAACTGATCACTCTTTAAACTGAAATCGGGTTTATCGCCACGTAAAATACCATTGTTCTTCAATCACAAATGACTAGTCAAAGCTACATGGAAGTCATCCTGAAAGTGGATTTAAACCCAGATTGACCATGTTCTTATTGACACTAGACACATAAGTAGACTAGACGCGAGATCTTACAGTGGAGACATTATTATTGAATCGGACCACTACCTACTTCCTAGGTTCGAAGATCAAGAAATTTAAACATATTATCCCTTAAAATTGATCTTGCAATCTGCCTTAGTTGAAAGGATCAGCAGATATCTAGCTTGAGGCAAACCCGTCCACGAAAGCTGAGATTATTGTGATGAACTAATAACTTCAGTATGACTGCTGAGAAGTGATGCGCACCATTATCCAGAAGAACGTGGAAATTACTTTAAACAACATCTTTGTAACTTACTTAACACAAGCAATGGTACACATGAAGGAGAAGCTATCATTTTTAGGAACTGAAAATAAGATCATTTCACAGCTTCGCTGATTACGATACTCTGCAATACTCTTACTCCTTCGACAATGTAATACAAACACGTGTCACACTTTCTTTTCCTTGATGTCCACGTCAACCAGTTGGGATATCAAATCGATTTTTGATTGGGGTCGCATGAATCAGGCCGAATTTAACGGCTTTAGAACAAAGTACTACTTAATTTCTAACCAAACCGACACTATACCTCTTTCTGTCTGGTCGACTGATAATCTAACGGCTGGCTCATCTCTCAACATCATAGGCACTCTAACTCTAACTTAGTATCTGCAAGGGAACGATCACGTATTTCAAATTTTCAAAGAAGTAGCCCAATGCCAGAGAAACCTCAAAAAATCCTGTTTCGCAAACATTCAAAAGAATTACCTTAACCCGAACTGTAATTCAGTGATCCATTCTCATTATATTGATTCTTACGGGTATTAGTTTTCCCAGCACCAGCACGGTTACAGTTATGTGTCTAGATACGGCAGACCAGAACTTTTTGGAAAAGTTGTTACCAATTAACAGTTTCGGGGAGAGGGGTGTGTTTGTCCGACTACCAATCACCCGGGCCCCACACCATCTGTCGGCCATGTCTATGATTGTTTGTAACTAGAACTTTAGATTCTTGTATCGATTTATCTAGCTACTTTCGTTTAAAATGCCTCCCATTCCACATTAACCACAACTATCTTCACTCAATATAGGTTCAAATTCCACTCCAATGTAATCAAATCACAAATTTAAAACTTCACTAGAACCTAACTAGCTCTGATGATGTTCAATTTACAATAATAAATATTGTCGCGCAAAAAAAATACAATATGTATAAATACGTACTTCCACAGCTCGTTCAATTACTATTGGATACATTAGATAACAACCCGAGTTGATTGGCTATATTTTTTTTATTAGCTTAATCGATTTCATTTTCTATAAATTTAAAATTCACTCTATTTGTCTTTTGAGCTGAACTCATTAAGTTCTCCTACTCAATGTTAGTTAAGAGCTGAAAACAATATATGTTATGTATGTATGTAACTAAATTGATGATCAATTTAGTGATTAATCGATCAACGCCTACATATAGTATATGTATACAAACAATAAAAGTTCCTAATGTTTAAAGTGAACTTAGCTCAATTGGATAAAAAGTTTTTCTAAGAACAAACACCATCAGTGACTCTAGGAATATGTGTAAGATATAAACACACAAACGAACTCCAATTTCATTAGTTAAAGTGGAAAAATACTATTTCTTTTAGTCATAATATTTTTGCTGTTGTTATTATTTTGAAATAAACAAATTAATTAAGTTTTTATTTTTATAATTGGACATCGCGTAGTTTGTTATCTCTTTTGCCGCCTTAAAACTGAAATTATAATACTCGAAAACAATTAAACTGCGACTTTAGTTACACAGTTGGTAATAAACATGTTGTTTATATATCATTCCTTGAAATGACCTACCACTTTTTATTGATTCATCAAAAAGTTTACACAAAATAAAATTCTTGGGTAACAATAAAAGCAATATGTCATTCCACGAATTTTCCGGACCGACAAGAGCCAAAAAGGTAAACAATCAATTTACAGAATCCCTAGCTACATTAAAGATTGAATTTCTGTTAGCAATCATTCACAATCAATGTCTTAATCGGAATCATCAAGCTCTATTTACGAGATTGGACTATGTTTTTTGTTGTTGTTGCTTTTATTCTCTCGTTTCTATTCGTTCATTTTCTCTAGCTTTATTTATAACAAGTGATCTCTTAAGAAATACACGATCAGTGCTTGACCGCGACAAGAATTCTGAACAGAGATCGAGAGAGAAGAAGCACGCAAAGGGGTATATGTTGTCGATGACGACGAAGATCATTTTCCTTGTGATCAATTTACATAGATCCGAAATGAATGGGTTCGCTTTTGAAACATACAGACTGTCTAATTGCGATCGTTAGACGTGTAACACCATACGATCGTCTATACGTGGTACAACCAATTCAGCTTCCCCATAAAGATTAACGACCTGCATTTAAACCGGATTTGACACGATCAATGATCTTGGCTTAGAGTCTTTACTCTATAGTTATATAGAGATCAGTTTTATTTTCTACATATTCATTATATCTTAACCTGAAAAAAAATGCTTTTATTTATCGACGGTAGTAAAACTGTATAAGATCGAGCCCCCAGAATTTTTTTTTACTTTTATTCTTTTTTGTCATTACCTGTGCGCCTATCGCAGGTTTATGCATGTAGTTGTTGTTTGATCGCGCTATGACTCTGGAAATTAAGGTGATCATGATAGACAATGTAAACATTATGACATAACTGCGAAGTGCGAGGAAGGAATATTCCCCAATCGCGCCGCCGCCATGCCAATTCACAGTCAATTGATTAAATAAGCCGATAAAAAAAAACATTGAAGGAAAAAAACTTGCTGCGAAGCACACCAAAAAAAACATAAACGAGTGATCGAAACATCCGATCGTTCGATATTTGTTTATTGGCTAAAAGCTGTTTTCGTGGTAGTTTTATATGCGATTCAAGTCTTACCAGATATACTACACTCGGCGAGTTTCGTATCTAGATAAATACATTTTTTTTTCGCCACCGTCAAATACTAGCTTTGAATGCCAAGATCAGCACGATCAGAATTAGTCATATATCGTATGAGAATTTATTACACGCAAAAATTTTCTTGTGAATAAGCCGAGTCATAAAATCACCTGATTTTCGTCATACACACAATATATGTCTATAACACACCCAAAAACTGACTTTCTTTTTCAGCTTACTATAGCTATCGACTACAGGTAACTATCGTATATCGACCGACATTCTGCACAACTATACCCACAACAAAAAAAAAACTCCCCTATCACATCTATATGTATATTTAAGCGCGAATTCATTCACGAATGATGCAATGGAAAAATGTTTCTTATCAATTCTGAAAAATTCACAAGCATTTTACGAGTATATACCTACATAGTATTATTACACCGCGCAGTCGTAATCCGCAGGTAAATAAACTTTGTAAATGCTTTTCATCACCTGATGTGTACCTCGTGGTCGTGTGGCTCCACTTTGGTAGGTATTTTTTATATTTTTTCTTCAGTTCGGTGTTTTCTTCAAACAAAACGTAAAAACTGAGAGAGAGAAAAAAATATGAATGTCGAGGTCGTAGTCAAGTGATTGCGCATAATTTTAAAGCCGACATCTTATAGTGCTAAAAAAAATGTCGTTCGAAGGATAGAAAATAATCGGAGACCATGCTTTAAAAAACACCACACTGAAAAAAACAAAACATTTTTTAATTCAAGTTTTTTTTTTGCCTTTCTTATTAATAATAAAACTACCGGATATTTTATTTATCAATTTGAATTTATAGTTTTGCTTATTTCGATAGTGTAGGTATTGGAGAAAGTAAACAAGATAAGGAGTTTAAAAAAATATTGCAAGTGGCTTAAGGTTTTCGCAAATACTTATGCGCAGGCACTTACTGCGATTGCGTGACTCTGTTTTTTTAGATAAGTAATTGGATATTGGCGATCATTTTACACGTCCTACAGTATATACAATATTTGTAATATTACCTACACCTTTTTTAATACTAACATTTCCGTCTTAATTTTGCGACACAATATAACCCAGATGATGGATTGCCTTTCATAAGGCGATCAGGAGAGATTTACGGTAATGAATGGCTAAGAACTTGAGGCGATTGGCCCTCACCTGAGTTTCAGTCGAGATGAAAGTACATTCGTATATGACCTCTGTGATTGAATTTGTTTTTTTTTTTTTACTCTGAAGTGAAAGACCAATAGAAATGAATGGATCTTTTGAGATTGGTATATGAAAGTTATTTCTTTTTTAGAATTGAAAAAAATTAGTAGTGCATACCTTTTACTGAGTCGATAAGTGAAGCACTGCAAACTTTCTACTTAACATAAGAGATGACAAGTTCAAATTGGAAAAAGACAAGCGGTGATATGATTTGATGTGATTTGAAAGGAAGAAAGGACAAGCGAAGTGATCTTCAAAAAATGGTGAAAAATACGTTCATAGAACAAAGCAAATAAGATTTTCTAACAGGAATTCACTTCTCATGCTGTTGAAGGCTTCGTTTCCGGTTGCCAAACTGATTGTGTTTACACTGATTTCAGTAAGGCATTTGACAAGCTTTCCCACTCCATTATACTTTTCAAATTAAAAAAGTTAGGTTTCCCTGAAGCCCTTCTATTATGATTCCAGTCCTACTTAGCTGACAGGACCTACCAAGTCCTTTTCCGTGGATCCAAATCCACGACCATTGAGGCGTCATCCGGTGTCCCTCAAGGCAGTCATCTTGGCCCTATCCTCTTTATTCTTTCTATTGATGACATTGTTACCTTGCTAAGACACTGCAGAATCCTGATTTATGCTGATGACATCAAATTGTACCGTCACGTAAAGAGTATGGAGGACTGCAAACTTTTGCAAGTCGACCTCGACACCTTTTACTCTTGGTGTGCTAACAACAACCTGGTTCTTAATATTAGTAAATGCGAAGTCATGACTTTTTGTAGGCGACGTGATCCTATAATTTATAACTACTCATTTTTTAGTGAGGGTGTCCCCCGTGTTAATTTTGTCAAAGATCTCGGGATTAGATTTGACACCAAGCTGGACTTTTCTACTCATATCAACTATATTTCTTCCAGGAGCAGCTTAGTCTTGGGTTTTATAAAAAGGTGGTCCAAAGAATTTAACAGCACCCTGATCACTAAACACCTCTATATTTCCTTTGTCAGACCTTTACTTGAATATGCGTCCCAGGTTTGGTCTCCTCACTATTCTTCGCATGTTGGAAAAATTGAATCGGTTCAACGTAGGTTCGTTCGATTCGCATTGAATCACCTTCCTTGGGAAGACCCTTTAATTCTTCCACCATATGAATACCGACTTAAGTTACTCAACTTAAACACTCTCCACAAGCGTCGTGAGGTGGCCGATGTTGTTTTCGTCCACCAGCTTCTTAATGGACGTGTCGACTCAGGTTTTCTAAGGCGCCGGGCGTCGTTTAGAGAGAGCCGATACAATCTGAGAGGACCACCGCTCTTACACATCAACTCCTCTAACACCAATTATGGCCGATTTGAGCCTGTAAATCGCATGTTCATTAATGTAAATAAAAATATTAATGTTTTTAGCGTGAGCACTAACAAAGATCTCCTTAAAAGGAGTCTCTTTAATCTCTCATGACCGTTTATGTGTTTCGCATGTAATTTTTATTGGTACTTAATTTTTTATGTTTGCATGTCTCAGCCGAGCCCACGTGTTAGTGGTAAATGTTTCTCAGCCCAGCTGAGAAGTGCGCCTTCTTCATAAGAAGGGAAACTCTATTATTATAATTCAACTTCCTAGGTTTTCTTAGCATTATTCTTAAAAAATGTGTCTCATCTTTGGTTGAAATTCCGAGCAAACTTTTCGCCCTATCCTACTTCTCCGGAGTCTATCCTGACTCCTGGAAACTGGCCCATGTTCATCCCATACCAAAAAAGGTGCTGCTAGTGATCTCGCTTGCTACCGTCCAATAGCAATCACTTCTATTCTCTCCAAAGTGATGGAGGCAATAATAAACAAGAGGCTTCTCAGATATCTTGAACGCCATCAAATGTTAGATGACAAACAGTACGGCTTTAGACCAAAAAGATCTACTAGCGACCTCCTTGTTTGCCTAACAGAGCATCTCAACCAAAGTATACACCGATTTGGTGAATTTGGGCTGGTTGCTCTAGATATCTCCAAGGTTTTTGATAGAGTATGGTATCCCGCTCTTTTAACTAAACTCCAAGCTATTGGTATTGACTCTGTTCTTCTAAAAAACTGAATTAAGGGCTACTTTTCTGCCCGTTCAATCAAGGTTGTAATGGATGGCGTAGAATCTAGCCCCCACAACATCTCCGCATGTGTTCCCCAGGGATCATTTCTATCACCAACTCTCTTCCTAGTTTTTATAAATGATCTGCTCTCAATCCCTTCCAACTCACTCCACAGCTTTCCTGACGACGGTACTCTACGTTACTTCTATGGCTTCGATAAGCACGCGTCAGACCTTGTCAGCATCATCGTGAACTCATGTCCAATACAATCAACAGGGACTTTGAACTAATTATTAATTGGGGTCTCAAGCAGGGCCGGCGGATCGTGTTGAGCCCGGGTGGGTAGTCGTTAGACAAACACATTAGCATCGCCCAAACTGTTATTTGGTAACAACTTTTCCTGAAAAGGGAAGAAGGTAGGCCACTTTATTGTGAATCGGGGGTCCATGGTGTACAGAACAACATGTGGTGTCATGGGCCCTTTTCTGTGGATCACAATGTATAATGACGTACGCCTCGATGAGATCGAATTAACGTAACCGTGCTGGTCAGAGACCTGGGAAAACAAGTATCCGTAAAAATCAAGATATTGCAACAGATTTCAAGATTAAGGTTCCTATGAGTGATTATGACCAGAGGCCCTACTCTTTAATTTCAAATAGTTTATGTCGCATACGACATACATAATCTCGCACGGTTGTTGTCGTATACTATGAATGCTATGCGAAAACCAACTCTCGCATACGAAATATTTCCTAACAGACACTCCCACGCTTCTATTATATCAATCACCGCACGCCCGGACGTACGCATGTTTCTATATCCAGCTAAAGCATCCTTCGTTCGCGCTGCGCATAGAGGACCTTACCCAACGATGCGGCATGCGTGGTAGCGGGAATTATACCCATTGGCGAAAGAAGCCATGCGTCACTAAGATCCAGAATATGTTAAGTGGCCAACACATTCTCAGTTTTAACTGCGCAGTTGAACTGTGTAAAAAACTGTACGACAAACTGAACTGAAAGCGTGAGGTTCGTCAGTTTTTTGCTCAGTTGCTCAGTCTCGTCAGTTTTGTTGATTTGAGTACATCTTTTTAATAATGGCAAATTGCCGAAACTGAGAGAACTGAACGATAAACTGTCTGATCTGTGCAGTTTATCGGAGCAAAAAGGGTCCAAAAGGACTGAGTGAAAATACTTCAAAACTGCACAGTGTACACAGTTTATCACTTAGACATGACGTCACACGTGATAAACTGCGCAGTTAAACTGAAAGTGTGTGGGCCGCTTTAGAGGAAAGACAAATTCAGTGCGGCGGGAGTATTATTCCAAACGTAGATGGTTTACACGCGAGTGTGAGGAAGTAAATTACGAGTTACAGCTCTTGAGTGGAAATAGAGGATATAGAAATATCTCCATAGTTCCGATAGCTCAGCGCTGTGACCGATAACCTCCATATTGAAGAACTACAACTTGTCTGAATAAAGAACCCTTTAAGTTTATTAAATGGATAATGAGTAAATGGATACAGTGCTTTGTGGCCCAAGGTCGACCTCTGATCTTTATTTCTAACTAAAACTTACTAAGACTAAAGGTGAACATTTCCATGATTCTTGGTGTAATATATTCAGGATTACGATGCCATACAGAAGTTGAATAACCTGAAACGATTAAACCAAACACACTAAATAATGCACCAATTTTTCATTGAATGAAATTAAAGAGTTAACCCCCAGCAAACTAATCATTCGAAAACAAATTAGAAAGTATTCGAAATTAGGTTCAGTTAATTGGGGATGATTGGTTTTAGTTATAAATAAACATTTCAATTTAATTTTCGCGTTTTGAATGTGGTAAATGACGTTTGCGTCTAACTATTTTTTTTATGAATTAAGTCTTGACACTAATTCCTTGCTTTTTTATGCTTATGCAAAAAAAAAAAATAGAATTGTAAATTTTACTTAATTAGTTTTTGTGGATATTCAAGGTTATGTTTTATACAGGGAAAGATATGCGCAAATAGTTTTTGCATTTTTTTAATTTTTCGAAATTTTTTCGAAGGTTGTACGTTATGGAAAATTGTGCAAAAATATTTCTGCTCGTGTTATAATTTAACAAAAAAAAAACATCGTGTACGTACGTACCTTTTGGACATGCTGTAATTACATTTTTTTGTACATTATTTTTAATTCTGTACGCTATTACTCTATTTAAAAACATAAAAGCATAAGAATATTACTCTGACATCTCTTTAAAGCTATGTTCACAACAAAACGCCATGGGACATAGTATACTATATACACTTCCACCTACTACCGCTGCCCCCATATTTGTAGAAAGCTTAAAACAAATATTAATAATGTCCATCGTTTCAGTGCATTCAGTAAAAATGTGAAAATAATCTTTGGGAGAAAAATAAAATGAATATTTTAATAGTTAAAATTGCTATTTGTAGTATGGCTGGATGCAAAAGGATTTTAGGATTTTCATTATAAATAATAGTTGACGGTTTTGCATATATATATAAATATAAAGTTTTCTACCTCAAACTTTTCATAAAACCTGATTATATAGATGATGAAGAAAAAATTAAAGTTGTGCAGTTGCAGCTATATGTGCCTGCTAAAGATAGAAGAGAGAGAAGTGAAGGAACTAATAAGTCCACTAAACGAATGTCTTCCAGTCAGCTCCCATCCAATACGAACACGTTCTACTACTGGCTTCAACGATCGAACAGGAAACGTTTTTCGACCTTATTATGCTTATAGGCGATAACAGAAGAAAGGCTTGAAAATTCCTATAAATAGGGAAATCACGAAAGAAGAAATGTTATATAGGCGGAAAAAGTTGAATTCCACTCCTTGGAATCGAGCCAGGTACCTCTGGGATGGTATTATTTTAAGAGCTGTCATAAATCTTAATTAACGATTTGGGCGAAGTACAGTGGCAACTAAACTGCAAATATAAATAGCCTTAACATAGTTAGAAAGCCCAGATACCCAACTGAGAGAGATCCACTAGCCATTAGTACCAATTTTTTGGCTTGGACGGGTCTTTCAATTCCACTTAGTGAAGCCAGATTCGGGTGTCTGTGGAGCACCCTCTTAAACATTGCCATTCTAAAGCCTGAAGTTTTTCCATTTATGTTGAACCTTATAACCATATGTTGAACCGTACGGTCTAAACCAGTCTGTCTAAGGCTTGATAACAGTTCGTTGTAGAGATCCTTCCTTTTCAGAAGTAGCACAGTAAATTTTTATTGAAATACAATTATTGGCCCAGCATTCCAAATTCGGTAGGTTTTTCAGTTCCGCTCGAAATATCATCGACTCCTGCCCACTTCTTATTATTTAAACTAAGAAATATTAGCAGGAGATCGATTTTTCTAAAGAACGAAGGATCCTCTGGAATATTGGCCTCGATTCCCAGATCCGACGGGAGGGAAGTGAGTTGCGGATTTGACACTTTGCGATTCTCAGATCCGCAACCCCGAATTTCTTTTTGACATTTTCCGCGCTGTAAAAGTGTGATCCGCAACAAATTTTCTGCGGATTTGAACGACAAATGCGCCTGAGATAATCCGACATCATATATTTCATTATCGCGTGAGTCTTCACTCCGAATTTTCGATTTAAACCAATCCGGGACTGCGGATTTGAGAATCGCAAAGTGTCAAATCCTCACTCACTTCCCTCCCGTCGGATCTGGGAATCGAGGCCATTACTTGCTGGACAGTCTTCACTGAACTCCCCGCCCGCAACGCATACGCTGTTAGTTTGTATGGGCCTATTCCGTTTTGCGTCATTTGTTTTGCAAATCTGACAAATGAAAGCATGAAACCTATCAACTTAAAGCTCTATTTTGAGACAAACCACATCCAGTACAAAGATTAAATCCATCGATTTTTTGTAAAACAAACTTGAGGATTTAAATCAGTGTCGAAAAATAATCCGGGATTTGACAGTAGGTGAAAACCAAAAATTGCTAGACACTTCATATTGCTTGTCGCTTTTAATTACGAAATGTGGTGCAGTGGAGCTGATTGGCGAAATTTTAATCAATCCTGCAGCCAACATAATGGTAGAAATAATGATAATAGAACGTTGGGCGCGTTCCGCTCTCAAATAAGTACAGTTCAACGATCAATCTTCTTGAGCTTGCCTCATAGGTTCTCTATAATGTTGAGGTCTGGAGATATCGATGGTCATTCCAGTTCCACCACATTATTGGCCTTAAACCACTCCTTGACCACCTCAGCAGTTTGAGCTGCTGCTTGGACTTATTGGAAGATCTAGCCTTGACCTTCCATTATTTCTTCCACCAACGGCTTAACCTCTTCTAAGACCGGTTCTACACATTCAACTTTGCATTCCACTTTTTGACGTTCAACTTTTTTTTCTCTTTCACTCCAATGCAAAGTTTGAAACAGACTAGAGTTGAAAGGAAAATGGAAAGCTCCTCAGAATGGAATGGAAATTTGCGTTCAACTTTTGTGTTTTCGTACAACATTTTTATGAGTGTGCGAATATGTATGAATATGAGTGTATACGTATGAGGCTTGTTACACGGCATAACACTTTCTGCTGTAACAAACCGGTTTGTGCGTGTTATACGAATTTCACGATAAACTGACTGTTCTGCATTTTTTCGTGTAACAATTCAATTGTCTATGTAGCTGTGTACAAACTTTAAGTCATTTTCGTAGACCCCGAGGATGAAATTATGATTGTGTTAGTGTGTTGCTCTGTGCAGTCGAGAATTTTTTGGGATGCACAAGTAACAAACTTCCCCGCGACCCCTTGCCTATAAAACCGGTTTATTGGAATTATTGGAAGTGTTGATGGAAGAAATGTTATGCCGTGTAACTTGCCTCTATAGCAGTGACAGCCGAGCTTTTCGATTTTCTTCTTGAAAAGTTGAAAATGTGTAGACACGAGCGACAGAATTGAACGTCAAAAAGTGGAATGCAAAGTTGAATGTGTAGAACCGGTCTAACATGTCCCGCGGTACCGTACTCTTGTCTGGGTTTGAAACTGACCAGGTCAAACTTTTGTCGACTCATAACATCAACTCGGAATTCTACAAAATTTGGGAATTTTTTCGAAAATTCACTATGGTAGCTACCAGTCGAACCAGAAGTTAATCTTCCACGTTCAAAAATTGATTACTTGCCATAAGTCACCACTCAACATGTTCTACTATTCACCGGCAAGGTAACCAGGGTCTCACCAGCAGGATAAGAGGGTAAGTAATCGATGGTAGATTAACTTCTGGTTCGACTGGTAGCTACCATGGAAAATTCTCGAAAATGCCCTTAATTACATTGCGGTCGGTACACCCACCTTAGCTGCTTCCCATTTTTATACCTTAGGTCAAACTTTTGTCAGGTAGTGTATTTCAATTGTTAAAGTAAATGCATTTTTTTTGACGAGCGCTACTCAGCGTTACGAAAATTATAGTAGCGGTACATAGATGTCAAACGTTGGGGAAACACTGCTTTAGGCTATCAAGGGATTACATTAGTGGTTTTGTATATATGGTTTAAATTACACGTTTGCTCAACTAGTGGCTACTCAATTATTAACCATGATCCTTGATATTAACCATTCGAAGCTTTCGGGTTTTGAGTTTTTTCACATGATACCCATGGCAGTGTAAAGTTATCAAATTGTCGTCAATCTTAGAATTTATGCGGAGTGGATTAGATTGATAGATGATTGATACAATCAGGGTCGTGTCTGAGTGTTGGCAGCCTCCAAGGTACCACATATAAAGGAAAGGAAAATGTTGAGAATTGGAACTCCAGACCAAAATTTTTTTAGGTATTCAGAGTGATTTTTGAGTGCTTGAATATTTATCCTGCTCCACCCGCCGCCGACCTATGCGCAGCATCAAAATTGATAAATCACTCTGACTTTGGCCTCGAGCCCCAATTTGCAACATCCCCTGTTTTATAAGAAAAATATGTTTCCCTCGCCTTGAACTTACTATTGGAGCACTCAAAAATCACTCTGAATAGCTCCAAACAATTTTGAAGCCTCCTGAATACCTCCATACAATTATTGCGCAGCCTGAATGTTGTGCACTAAATTTCCGTGGCGCCTTTGGTTTTTTCGCCTGCGTGCTGTGCACGAAATGAACGCAGCCCAGGCACGGCACTGGATATAGTTACAATTAAGTGTTAACTTCGTTGATGCATACGGCCCACAGTCTCAACTCTAGATTTTTTCTGAGACAATCTTGGTTGATATTTGTGATAAAATTGCAATTAGGGATTAACTTCGTTTATGTATGTGAGACCCATCTACTGATAAACATGGACTTAAAACCACCACAGTAAATTAAATAAAATATAAACAAACTTTACTAACCAGCTGTGTATATCATTGATCCCTAGCAAAATCTCCTCTCCAACTCTCTTTGCCAAAATAAATTTAAACGCAGCGAATTCAAATTTATTTTCTATTGTCTAAAGCTATATCTCCCTACATCATCTCGTAATTATTTTGCTGGATTATCGACATTGAAATTGTTAACTCACTCTGATTTAGTGCTAGCACCTTAAACTTTCTTGTCCTATTATAATTCAGAAGGGATTTTCCAAAAATATTTATTGCTTCAATAAATAACTGCCACTTGTTTGTGCTGTAACCGTCCTCTGGAATTACAAATGTACCAATGCCTTGTTCGTGTATATATTTTCGATTTTATTCTATACATACATATACATATATAAATTGGCGTGAAGGCAATCATTTTATGCGAAGCAAAATTTAAAGCATGATGGAGGAATTTATAAAGATAGATCTACAAGAATATTTTTAAATTTTAATTTAAACCACAAAGGCGTTTATAAATATGGTACAATAACGCCCAGAGAGGGCCCACATATACTTAAATTACTGATCGTTTAAAAGGAAAAAAACTCTTAAAACTGCGCTTCGGTAGTACTTTGATCAGCGATGTAACAAATCCTTATATCCCATGGCGGAAGAGTCATTGTATAACCATTAATTTAATAATTTCCTCATCTATTTTACTTACCCTCGGGCACATATCCATACCCCCAGGCGGCCGCAAGACCACAGAACCGAATGAATGAATCGTTCCGTATCCCCGCAATATGAAAAAAATCATGAAAAATATCTCAGTTTCAAAAACGTTTGTTCACAATCAGTTCTGTTTGCTTTGCCAGACGAAAAACAAAATGCCCAAAAAATGCCTGCAGCAAATCAATTGTCCGTTCGTTCCGTAGCCATGGAGTCGTAATGCCTGGATTTCCTGACCCATAAAAACAAATTCGCTATCCGTCCCAGCCTCCGTCCGTCCTGATCCGTCCAGGCCCATCCTGGCCATCCGTTATCCTTCTGGCGTCCTCTTTGAGTACATTATCTTCGGTGCTTGGTCAGCTACACATACCCGTGCAGAATGCATATACACGAGTCGAGGATTAAATCCGTTCCGTTTACACAGCTAACTTTTGCCTAGGCTAGTCTCTATCCTAGTCATCAAAGGGGATGCTGCTGCTGCTGCTGAGATGTGGGGGATGGACAGCCCGAAATTTGTCAAATGTGAATTGCATACCCTTCGGAGCAGCAAAGCATCCGCCTTAACGTTGCGTGCGTATGCTGAAAGGCGCTCCGTTGTGTCCCCTCAATTGGGCGAAGCCCTTTTGTGAAACTTATTTATGGCTAATAAACACTGATTTATTTTTTCCAGTCGATTTGTACTATTCCGGCGACTCACCCACACCGGATCCCGGCACAGGTTATCCAGAGGGCGAATCCCGGCTGATTGTGTTGCCACTTTGACTAGAGCCCCATTGCTAGATTTTCTAGGGATAAACCACCTGCCTTTGTTCCGAATTGGCTTTAATGTGGCTCAGGGATTTTGAGGGTTTCCTTCGTGATAAATGCCGGATCGACTTTGTCAGAACTTTCTTCGGGGGGAACTTGTACATGTCTTTTCCATTCATGTAAATTGGTCATATAGTTAACTGGGGTAGGGTACCCCGCTCCCACTCTCTCACACACACAATGCATGACATTATGGTCACAGGCCACGAAACTGTCGAACTCCAGTCCAGTATCTAAATCGGCATGGACTCGAGTCTCGTCGTTTTGTTGACGCCATTAACATGGTCTAGTGATTTATTAAGCGGGACAAAAGAAGCCGATTCCCTCATAAAATAGCCTCTCTACTCACCATGTACAAAACGCGACAGCTCCAGCATCCGGGATGAAGAATGAACGCAATGTAAATTATGCCTAGCACATCTGGGTGTGACAGATATCGTCCAGATGCTTCAGAACTTCGCGAAACAAATTGACTGGACCAAATCCCTATATGATTTTTTCGAGGGCTGTTGTTTCCGGAATTTTCTCAACGACTCCAATGCCATCCACAATGCTGGCGCGAAAGTCCGCTTATGTCGTCGATGGAGACTTGTTCCTGTATTTTTCTGGTTTTGCAGGTGCTCGAAAAGTGGTCAAATTGCCATTTGCCTCACATATGGTCTATGGAAACATACATACATATGGGGTATCTATATTGTGAACGAAACAAAATTGGCCTGCATTTATGGGGGGAGATTAATGCTGGTGCATGCTCCAGCTGAACTTGACAGTGGTTAATGCAGGAGCCACCGTCGACGTCAATTCAACACGTTCAAAAGCCGTTTTTCAAAGTAGGCGAAATTGCGTCCAATAAATTAAAATATAAAAGACGAAAAAAAAAAAAAAATAAAGCAACACTCCCCCTCCCATAAACTTTGTAACGTCCGCTTTCGTGCCGCTCCGGACCAGAGAACAGAACACAGAGTTTGGAGGCGGTTTTATTTACGAATTTTTCTCTTTTCCTTTCGAAAATTATTGGTGGAGGCTCGGCGGCGCATATTTAAAATCTATTATTGGACGCAGTCCAATTACCAAATTCGTGGTGATTGATGGCGTCTATTTTTTGTTGTTGTTGGTGTTGTTGTTGTTGTATTTGTTGCTATAGTATTCGTACTTTATAAATTTTTTGTTTTTTGACTGTCAAGGGCGTTGTGGACAAAATGATTTGTTGAATCGAGCAGTGAACATCGAGAGCGTTATGTGGAAAATTGGAGATTTATTAGCTGCGTTTATTGGTGTTGTTTACGATGTTCTTTCAGAGAGCGAATCAATTTGTAAAATTTCGTCGTATTTGAAAAGAATAAAAAAATATATTCAACTATTGATGTAATTGATTGTTAAATGGAATTTATTTATCAACATTTAACATGTAGCATTTTTTTAAATTTACAAATGAAAAGGGCGACGTTTGTTATATTTATGTCCTTCACTTCTACTTAATCAATTTATTGTCAAAGGGGTTTTAAAGTTGAGATGAGACTTTTAATTGATGCCCTCTTCATGAGTTTGTAGCAGTTGCCTCTTTTTTTTGAGCCAGTACAATGTCCCACTTCAAATGAGGCAAGGTGACATTGTAATGCCAAAATGACAAAAATAAGCAATTTTAAGGAAAGAAAGTAAATAAATACCAATGAACAGAGCTTTATCGGCGTTTTTAATTTTAATGGAAACTTATGCCTCCACCTCACGATAACCTCACCTAGCCTCATTTAAAGCTGGAAATTTTACGGCTCCAGAGGAAGAAAGCCATATCTTTCCACTACTTATATACAAGGTCACCTCGCTTCATTTCCGCATGTATGTTAAAAATCGAGAATCAAGAATCGATAACCCTACCGTTGAGATGAATGTGTTCCTATGTTCCTTCAGATCTACCATGGTTTCGGACCATGTTTTGCGTTGATTCATGTACAACCCTAGCATACCGCAAAATTTTGGTGGCACTTTTTGAGGGCGTTGTTTGTAGCAAGTCTATGTACTCATCAATATGGCTCGAACACGGCACAAGCAGGGAGCACTGACGCGAAGACCTTAGGCCACATCCTGCTCGGGATCCATGAAGCAGACTGCATACGGCGGATCTAAACTCGATAAACACCGCAATCCAAATGTGTAAACACTCGTGCTGAAGTTATGAATGGTACTGCGTGAATGTACTTCTAACGATGGACTGCGAATACCAGGCGAACTTCGGTTTGAATTAGCCTTCCATTGATGATACGGAGCTTTGCCATGAGCGACCATCCTTTCTCGCCGAACTCGTGGTATCAATATAAAATTACCTTAAAAAAACTTTTGAAGATGGAGCGCTTCTTAATGCTGCAAACATTTCTGGGGCTCCCACAGCTCCCAAAAGAACGACCTAGAAGGCCAGTTAAATATTTTTGGATCCATGCATCAAGGTGTCGAATGTGGTCCCAGCGAAGGAAAGCTTTCGGGATTCTTTTTCAGGGAGGGCAGTTAGATCATCTGAGGGTTAGATCATCTGGATGTTCTCTAGGGCATAATAACTCGGCAAAAAGGGCGAAGGCTTTGGCCATACGGTTTGCAAAGCCTTGAATGAAGTCTAGAACGACTCCAAAGCCAAACTTCTGTCAAATAGCGGAAAGTGTCAGAATTGGCGTGCTTGCCACTAACAATCCGGAGACCCTTCTGATCACGAAACAACTAGTTACCGTGCAAGAAAGTCTTCTGGAGGCTCAGGGCGCAGAACAGCCCAGGTCAGTAGGGGTCGGTGCGCCCTCTATGATGGGCCGCCTTAAGCCTTGGAAGGAGCAAACCTGTACTGCACTGTAGACGGAAGCAAGTTGCCGCGCAGTCTTTTTGTAATAGGGTACTTTCCGGCAGCAACAGAGGACCCCACTGGCATGGCATTTTGTTGAAAGTATAGTGGTCCAAAAGAAGACCCTAAGGGTGTAGTAGTGGAGAATACTCCACAAAGTGCACCGCATAAAATTCACAGAGATGACGTTGTCAGGATAGTAAACACTGCAATTTCGGGCTGATGGCAGGAGAAGCCTCTTTTAACGAGAAGCTGACTCTCTCCACTATCTCAACCTTACTAGCTGGGACAAGCCCTAATGCCTAACCATGCAATATAAACAACCAAATAGCCTCCAAAGAAGGCGGAGCTGTTGGCGAAACGTCGGAGAAGCAACTATGAGAAAACATACTTCCTCTATTGCCGCTACAAGCGGAACTGTGACCGTAAAACCACCATCGAAACCCTTATGGGGCCCCAACCCTTAAAGGCTTGCAAAAGGGGAGATATAATCTCGTAAGGAAATACGATTACCTGGAATCAATGAAAGAATCAATTACCTGGAATCAATGAAAGAATCAATTACCTGGAATCAATGAAAGAATCAATTACCTGGAATCAATGAAAGAATCAACAACTGGAAATACAATTTATGTGAAGTGAAAGCGTCGAACAAAGGGCGCCGAAAGGCAATCTCGCTCCACCATCAACAAGGGCTAGGGCCGGCGCTGTCTTATAAACGAAATTCAACAACATTATATCGTGCTATGCTGTCTCTTTTCCACTGTTCAGAAATCGCTTTCCGCTATCATATTCGCATGATCACTTGGCGAATCTCTTGGTCCGATATATGTGTATACTTTATATTTGACAAGATCACGATGTCATTTTCATAGTTGATCTTCTAAGCCTACTAAGTTAGCTCGCTCCAACTCAATATATGTACCTTTGAGATCGGCGGTCAGAATGCCCTGTTTTTCCTTGCAGTATGTGCAAGTGACAAACTTTACGCCATATTGCGGACTCTAAGGACGATCTCTTCTTCTGTTCTGAGATCTTTAAACCCTTCTTCGCGCGGCCGTGTTCTATAAAACTACTGAATTTTTTGGCATACAGCGATCTTTAGTAGCCTGCAACTTGTGGAGGGAGAAGCTCTAGCCTGGCTTCGAAGAACAAAGTTTTTCCGCCGCTGTAATGCACTCTCGGCCTCAATGCACCATGCTATAGTGATTCTAGTCTAAGTGGGCACGTAATACCTTCATACCGTAATCTAACCTGAAAAAATAGCAGCGATATATGAGCACGTGCTCTTTTTGGTTGCGAATAACCCCTTCAGCATTGTTCCAATTAATAAATTTATGGATTCGCGTGTTTTCAAACATTTTAACTTCACTTTTTTCCACTTTTATTATATCTTGTCAAATTTAATAACAGGTAAGTAAAAGGATTTAGCACTTAATTATTTATGCTTAAATCATAACTAGTCTATAAGAAAGATTTATAGCTTCTTTTACTGCGTCGGTATTCATCATTAATTTTCCTTTTAGCCGTAACATGTGATGTTTATTATTGAATTATGAATTAAATACCAGATTAAATGTTCCAAAAAATATATATTAACGTCACCGACAAAAACAATAAAATAAAAAAACCGATTTCAATAAATTAAAACGGATAAGAAACTGGTTAATCACGTCATAGCTACAAGCATGTGATATTTTTTTATAATTAAAATAATCTAAATTTTCCAAAAAAATGTAAGAAAAAATGTTGCTAATTTATTGCTAATTCTGTGCAATATTCAAATTAAAATCTTTTAATAAAAATCGCACGTAATTAATAAATGAACAGCATCAACAACCGCTAAATATGGAAATGTCCTTGTGGATTTGGATTATAATCATTTGGTTTTTAATGATACCGAAGAAATACGAAGAAATTTTGTTGATATACCAAATTATGTAGCTTGATCTCTACGTGACTATCATCTTGTCCAATTCGACTATCGTCTTGTCCAATGCAAAAGAGAAAAGAAGAAGAAAAAAATAAATGTCTGAAAATGTGGAATTTCTTCTTCTATCGGCTTGTCGCTTAGACTTGACCGTTCGAGCGGAAATGAGGATTATGAAATTTTTACGTTCCACTCTTGCTAGAGGCATATATTATCTAGAGGGCAATTTTGAACAGAAAGTTTTAGCTGCACAGATAGTAAAATAGCAAAATAGTATAGAACAATGAAATAACTATCATCGCGTCGTTATACACGACCCCATACCACTTAATACTTCGGCGACATAACGTTGATAGAAAAACCGAAAAGCCAGTGAATTGTCTGAAATTGTACCACCGACGTCTGGGATGGTAGTCGATCTGAAGCCCTTCCTCTTCGTCTTTGGTTCTACAGTCTAATTTGAGCTTTGCCCTCCTTCCTCCAGTTGCTTCTTATAGACGCTTCACAAGTTACCATCAGTTCCTTTCGCAGAATAGCTTTGCTGTATCGGCCTTAACACTGCTTTCCAATATTGATTGTGGATTTTCATCTATTCTTTTTCTATGTGGCACCAGAGCTCAAACCTTTTATGGAGTTCTGGAGTCATCGATTTTTTGAACACGATCGACCTAACGTAACCGAAACATTTTAATATTTTCTGGTAGTTTAAATTCTCTGAAAGAACGTGTAGTTTGAAGCTTTATGCGCTCGATCGCGATTCCATAGGTGTGTGGCGACCGCCTACAAACTAATTTACAAGTCTATGCAAGCTACAACAAACAAACTGTCAATAAGAACGCCTCCCAGATCAAAGTTCAGTGATCTAAATTTCCGCCATCACCGACATCCCCTATCTCTATTTTCTGCACTATTATTCTCCGACTAGAGCTTGCTGTTCGATATTTTATTCTAGATATCAGACAACGGTACGAACCTTGCAAACTTTTACCTGGGCGGGGCTCTGAAGCTTTCTGTTAAACGTTCTTCTTCTAAGCCAGATCAGAGCAGGATATTCACAGAGAACTGGTGTTGACGTCTCGTTACTTTTCATGTAAATTCGGTTTAATGTCTCCAGAGGCCTTCCTTGGTTGTGGAGTTGGTTTCATATGGCCAGTCAGTTATTCCACGAACAGCCTTGTTTAGAGTGATAACCCTCTTAATACAAAGAGTCTTAATAGTCCCCTAGCCTGTCTAATACCTGGGACCGGTTCCCAATAGATTAGGCTCATTCCTTTAACTCAATATTCTATCAGAGACTTAAAGGTGAGCCATGAGATACCATAGAAGGTCGTTGTGCCGTGAATAGCTTCTCAGACTCCCAAGCGAGCTTGTTCATAACCTCATTGCCCGTGATACTCAAGCTTCCGAAAAAGATACTTATTTTTCCTACCCAGCCTCAGGAGTACGTAAAACCACCCACCTTCTTCTCTTTGATCCGTTAGCTCGCGGTCTGCCTGCTGTCGGTGCCGACCACCCTCCTCCTTTCACACCGCGGACTTGGGACCAGACGACGGCGGAGGTAAAACCACCCTACAACCAATTTGGAGGAAGACTTCTACAAAGAGAAAGGGATTTAAGGGAGGGGGTAACGTAACATCCGATGCAAAAGAGCACCGATAATCTCAGTACCCTTCAGGCATCCGTGGAAAAAATACGTTGCCACAGATATTTTAAATTTATCTCGGACGTTAAACAAATATTTATTAAATTTACCAAAAAATAAAAAAAAAAATCAACAGAAATTTAGGTAAAGTTTACTTCAAATACACTCGAACTGGTTTTTGTGCGACCACTTCTCGAAGAGTCCACCTAGGACGAACCCATTCTGTAAACGCTAAATTCCATGATGCACTTGAGATCACTGTCCAAGTTTTAAAACTAAAATTTCAGATACCACAGAACATTGACACCTCATACGGCAAAAGGAGGTAGATGTCAGTGAAAAATCCAACACGGAAACCACTGACACGGAAAGCATCGGAGCCTTAACGTTGCGGATTTATGTTGATTGGCCGTAATCCGTATTCCTCGCGCTTTCCTTGACGATTTAGCCGTCTTTTATCTTGGCCGTCTGCGTAATGAAGGCTAGTCAGATACGGTCTTGCTTGGAACCCAGCGGGAAAAATAAGGCTTCAACTTGCGTTCTGTAAGTAATCCTGGTAATCCGTGGAAGCATTACTTTAGGAAACCCACTTCATTTCTTTTATTACATTGATGTCCTAGGGAGGTAAGGTATATAAGCCAGCTATTAAATATATTACCACTGCATTACTGGTAAGGCAAAAATATACACTGACTTTGCTTACCTTTACATTACTGGTAAGCCGGCATAAATATATCATCAACTCTTTCTCGCCAATGCTTTACATAGCAGCAAATCTTTTATGCTCTTTCATTATCTAGAATTTTCACGCTTTGTTGTGGAGTAAATAAATATCCTAATTTGGTAATACATAGTTACAAGCAGAGGGCAATTGCTTACTTTCAGCTTACCCTTGCCTTTCTTAAGAAGCAGACGGCAAGTTTGTTGCCTACTGCTTACTTTTGCATTACAGATTACTTTCAAGGAAGGCTTACCCTATACCTTTCTACCGGAAGCATTACCTAATTTCCCGCTGGGAAGTTACTACATTCTACTACTCCATCTATAAATACATGTTTTAGTTGGTTGCATTATCTACCGTACGAATATCCACAATCCACAAACAAGACCACCGCCTAATCTAATATATGAAAAACATTTTATTACAACTGTACTTAACAAGAGCTGCCTCCCTTTAAGCGTTAATTATATTTCTATTAAGCCCTGACCCCAAAACAATTATAAATGTGGCCCCGGACACTAATATGCTAAGTGAGTATGGTATCACTTGCGAAGTCGTACAAGTGCATTTTATATGCACATTTCCCGATATAACTTTTCCCAATGTGGCGGCACCAAACAAATCCATTCCGAGAAGCTGTGCGAGTATGTGGAAGATCCCCCCGCCCCAGCCCAGGCCGATCCATAGAAGGGTTTCAGACTTTAATTAAATGTGGAATAAAGCTGCACAGAATGAGTTCCATTGTGTGATTTTGTTTGGCTTTTCTTTAGTTAAAAAAAAAAAACTCGCATAGAAGATTTTATCCAGCGAAATAATTACTAATTGTATTAGCTGTCTCCATAAGGGCCGCAACATTTCAAAGAGACTCTTAAGCTTCTTAACTTTCGTTTTTTTTTTTGGGAATTTTTTCCCCTGATAATACTTTGACTTTCCTTTAAGAGTCCTAAATGTGAGGCTAAATATCGATCTTGTTCACCCCTTTTCTCTGGTAGGCTTCGGTGTTTGTTAAATCAGATCACAGATAACAAATTGGCAACAAGAAAGTTTGATAAGAAACAAGGAAAACCTCCTTATGTGGTCGATGGAATCCTTAAATAGGAAGACGACGATTTCAGGTAATTTTTTTTCCTCAGCGATGCCTCCACCCTCCTGCCAGAACACACCTTGTGCGGCTTGTGTGTGTGTGGGTGTGCAAGAACGATGGATGCCTGCCGTAGGCGACTCTTGCCCTCGCCTAATTTTTTTATGTTCTGCAAGCAAATCTGAAAAATTACCACCCTGAGAGCAAAAAGCACCCCAAAAGACGATGGAATTTTTAAACGTACCAAAAAAAAAATGAAAGAAGAGAAAAATAAAATAAAATATAAAAAAAAATATAACAATGAAAAAAGACCAAAAACATTCGGTGGGGAGCACCGGAAATGTGCTCCACCCAAAGATAAAGGAAATTTTTCCTCCTTTTTCCAGCAGTGAAAGTTTGCCTATTTGGAGAATTTTTTTTTTTCGGTGCTTGGTACACTCTTCAGTGAATTTTGTCTGCGTATATCCTTGGTCCTTGAAATACACCTAAAAATGTCTAGTGGAAGGACTAAAGTGGGTTGAATTTCTCTTGATGCTACCCTAACCTTAGGGGTCGTTTACTTCGGTTGTTGGAAGGACTTTTTTTTATCACAACGAAAAAAACCGAAAAAAAAATTCGATTCTAGATGGTCTGTGAAATTATAGTGGAAATATTTGGTGGTATTTGTGTGTATGTGTGTATGTATTATATTGGGCAAAGAGACAAATATTTTTCGTAAAAACGAAAGTTCGATTAAAAGTTAGTACAAAAAAATTCGTGCTTGAGGGGCGAAACTGCGAATCTGGAAGAAGATACTGAAAACATACATATTGCTAACGACGACGACGTCCAGGATGGTTGATAGGAGGAATATTAGGGACACGTTTAGGGATATTTTTTGATAAAAATAAGCAACAACCACATTTAATATGAAGGGAGAAAAGTTTGAAGATTAGGTAGTCTGATCCTCAAAAACTCTGTACGTGAGGGCATTGACTTTTATTTCTCAGAGTATTAATTCTAGGTCTTTTACGATGGAATTTAAGTTGCTTGAGAAGAAATTTGTGTCAGAATTTAAAAATCAGTATAACTTTAACTATATTTACCGATCTGCATCCTATTGCAGTAGAATTAATCATCAATGACTGGATGATTTCCAAACTATTTTTGTTTCATGTTTGACTTTCATGCACCCTAGGTTAGTTAAATGATTGCAAATTATCACACTACTACGTTTACATCACTTTTAGCTTCAAAAATATTTCTGTTTGTATGTAATATATATACTAGCAAAAAGGGTTAATTTATTACTACAATTTCGCAACACAAAAAATTTCTTGTCCTTTAAAAATATAATTAAAATGAATTACCCCAAAAATTATGCAGAATAATATTTTTCTCATTTTGACCCTAAAAGTATGCAGGATAAAATAATCAGCTTCCGAGAAATTTGTAATGAAAAAGAAGATAAAAGGCGCACAGAGAGGCTACGTCATTAATAGATTAGATTTATGTAAATAATTTAACTTCCTTTTAGAATTAATGCAAAATTAAAATACTAATAAAGTTATTTACAGATTTTGGTGTGGTATTGTAATATACAACTTTTGTTCATATAGAACCGTTGTCCAATATATATTTTTAAGAGTACATACAATGAAAAACTAGAAAAAAAAGTGGTCCACAGTAAAATATGTATGTAAAAAATGCTATATGTATAGATATGATACTTTTTTTTATGTAAAAGGTACAAAGCCGTCAACAGTTAGATTAATCAAAGTTCTGTGATAGAATAACCACATATACCAAATAGTCCATTAAAATTTGTGTCGGCAAAATTATAGCCCTCTTGTCAGCAATGTTATTCCAATAACCCAAAACAATTCGCTTGGTTCACTCATTCACTCCGAAACCCGCATTTTCTTTTAACATTAACACTGTTAATGTCCTTCTAGGTTAAAAGAACAATTCAACCTAGTAAAGCTTTAAGCAGTTAGTGCTTCCAATCTTAAAGACTGGGCTAGGTTCAATTGTAAGCATTATCGACATTCCATCGAGCACCTGCCATATATCTCTTAAACTATTCTATATCCTTCAAGCCAAATTACGTTCTTTTCTATAATCTCATCCATTCTCATGAAACAATTGGGAATTCTTATGTCATAAAGAACGCGTAAGCAGTCCCAATCTAGTTTGTGAATTGGGCCTACGGAACTTTATTGTTGTTGTGCTGCTTTCACACCTTGAAAAGACTGGATATTAGGGGACGTCTGTGTCTTTCTGTGTCGACTTAAAGATGGATTTAAAAATCGCCCGAAACCCTTGACTGGGCTTTGCGAGATTTCCGAGGAAAGACCAACAGATGAGGGCCGCTATTTGCAGGGGATTTTCGGTCAACTTTACCTTGATCAACATCTGAAAATGAGCTTAACGCATGCTTGAAAGCATCATATCTATTATCTATCGAACAGTTTTGGAAAAAATCACGTTCCAACTTGGGTTCATTTGCTACAAGAAGCCTCTGCTCAAACACTATCAGGACTCCCATTGGAAAAAGCAATTTTGAGATTCCCAATTGTTTTGGCGCACGCCAGCTAGTATTATAATAAAAAAAATTTTAAGACTCCGGACCAATCCCACCCGAAAAAAATCCTGTGTCCGCCTATGACGTAGGATATTTTCTGAGGTCTCTCGTCGGTCTTTTCTTCCTCAGACTTGTCTTTGGCTGGAGCATGTATATTAATGAGGTAGTAAATGTGGAATTTATCTTTGATACGTATCATTCACATACATTCGCTTATTGCTTCGAATCCTATTATAGCACGTTTTAATGTTTTCCTTACGACAAATGCCGTACACCGAGCGACTGTAGATACTGCGTAATTCTTTTCTTCATTCTCAATTTTTCTCCGACTAGACCAATAGTATGCAGCTCCCCAGCTTCACTGACCTCAGTTCAACGAAGTTCAGTTCAATCCACATTAATGGCTTCACCGGCTAAAGTTCAGTTCATATTCAGTTTGTGCTTGAAATTGTTATTGTTGTTTTTCGTCCGAAATCATCATTCGTACAAAAACTCACTGGAATGGTGTTCCACTATTCCAATTAATTACTCTCTAACTTCAGTTCGAGTTCAGTTGTGCGAACCGATGTCTGTTATATCCTCAGTTGAATATGTGGAAATTGTATGCCAACTGCGGTTATTTTAAAGTGCAGTTCACCAATTTGCTTGAACCTGCGAAGTTCGGCCTTATCAGGTTTCTGTAGCGCTCACACCTTCCCAGTAAAAATTCCGAAATCGTTGCCTTTGTTTCGTTTGCCGGTTCGTCGTCGTGTTATCCGCCCGGTCCGAGGCTCTGCTGTCAGGTTCATAGCATTAATTGATATTGCTAAGAAGGATCTCTAGTCTTCGCTTGTGGTTGTGAATAAACTCGCTACTACCATCATTGGTTGTGTATCCAGTGGACACCGCGCGGAGGTGGCATTTCGCTTGTGCGCATCATAGATAGTGACAATGCCAATGTATTGATCTAGATTGCTTTCGAAATGTTTTGTTTGTTCTTACAGAAACAGACGCCATAATAGTCTTTATTTGGTAGACACATTTATCCTTTTGGCATGCACCTGAGGATCAACACGCTTTTAACTGTGAATTATCAAAGTCCTCTCCTCAATAATGCATCAGAGTCCATTGACGACATTATAAAAACACCCCCGACAAATAAATTTGGCATGTCATTCACTTCCAACATTATTTCGCATTCGTTAAATTCTCAATCAAGAGCCAAACCTCCTCCTCGATCTGCGTCTGTTTTTATCCCGTATTATTTATCATGGCTCAAAAGTGCGAATTTTGAACCAAAAATTGTCTTTAAAAAAGTTTTTTTGTTGACGTAATTCTATTTTTGCTCATCTTTTATTTATTAACTTTTCCCATTTTTTTTTGCGTTATGAATTCTGTATTTTTTATAATACATTCCCACGGACTAATTTAGCCATCTGTAAACTACAATTGTTTATATTAGCTTGAAAAACACGTAATTTTTGTCAACAATATCCAACAAGCATTGCCTCATCCATCATGTCAGGTTTGGCACATGTACTGCAGCTTCCGCACGCAGAAGATAGTTTTGCTATTTTTGAAAACAAAAAAAATAAATACACAAGGTTTTTTTTTGAAAAACAAAAAAAGAATTCTGTTTTTTCCTGTATAGTGTTTTTAATGAATATTTTTGAATTTAATTTTCCGCGCTGTGGGTGAGCGAAACCTCGAACAGTGCACCTCTTATGTTTGTTACATAATTGCTGTGGATTCGGATGCAAAAATAATTGTGCTTAAAACAAAAAGACATAAAAAAAATAAAAATAAAAATAAAACCAAAAATAAAAAACAAAATATTATAAAACGTAAAAATGTGTCAAGAACGACGCTGCCAATTTTTGCGTTGTCAAGAAGATTGTGTTGCTTCTGCATGTGTGTTCTGGAACAATTGGTAGAAGTTAGTCAAAATTTTGCGCATTTTAATTTATTTTTTATTTATAATATATTTTATTTTTTAATTTTGTATTTTCATATTTTTATTTTTTTATTTAAATTTAAAGTAAATAAATTTTCCCCGAAGAGATTGTTATGATCTTGTTAAGAATAGAACAAGAATGCGAATGTGCTTTTTTTTATAGTCCACCTACGTTTGCCATTTGCTCTGTCTTTTAGGATTAACCTCCAAATTCTTAAAATAAATTAAAACGAAAAATAGAAATATATTGTATGTATGTACAGTGTCGTAGGGATGGGGGGTTTAGGGCAAAACCCCTCCCGAAACACCTTTTGTACGAAAAAAATCCTCTCGAACATTTATAATATCATTTCGTAATTTTGGTGGAACATTTAGCGCCAACAAAATACACCTTTTTAAAAGAAATTATATAACACAAAAATGATTCTCGACAAAATACGTCTTTCTGACATTGTGTCTCTTTCTAGGATTCATATTTTACTTTACTACTCCGGAGAGTATTCAGTAAGCGCACTGTTTGAATGTAAATCGAGTTCAGATCTCACATTCCGTCAGTCTGACTATCACACCCCGAATGATTAGTCCTATCCTTTAAGCAGCGGTTTCCAAACTTTGTCATACCGCAGCCCCCTATTATATAAAAAACCCTTGCGGCTGCCAAATAAAATATGTAAAATCTCGTACTCGGTGCCGTGCGCCATCTAGACTTTCGGTATTTCAACATTCAATAACTCCGACAATTTTTAGCCGATTTTGACAAGTGAGCAAGATTTATTTAGGCTATTCTATACCATTTATTTCAAATCAGTTTTTGAATACAAAGTCGATTAAATGACCTATGTAACGCTATAGGGCGTTATAGCATTTACTTCGGCCCGTATGTTGGCTTTGAGTTTGTGGTGTTCGGCTTGCTGGCATAAACTTTGCTTTTGCAAGAACTTCATCGTAGAGACTGTGGTGTGGCAAGATGCGCCGTCTTTAAAAAAAAGTTCGTCATGCCTTTTCCATGCGTTTTCGGACACACGAAGTGGTTCGATGATGGCTTTTGAGCACACTTCGACCCACACTTTCTCGTCGTGCAGTGGTGTTTCGTGAATGACGTGTGGGTTCTCTGTCGACAGTTGAGAGTGTAAAATGAGCTTCGTTCGTCATCAAAATTTTGTCCCAAAAATCTCGCGGATTGTCCGTTGGCAACAATCTTTTAGGAACTTGCACTTGGTTTGGGAAGAGAAGATCTTGCTTCATAATCCTCCTACGTTCCACTCACGTTTAACTCCTGAAATCGGCGGTGATACGACACATTTGGATTATCGGCAAGACTCTATTACCGCTTCAACAACTCGAACGCCGTCGAATGAGACGTGGCTACAGACTCAAAGAAATTCTTCACCAAACTACGAATTGTGTTGTCTGAAGGCGCCAAATTTCTCCCGTCAAACAATACGTAGGCCATGACGCTAATGAAATTAAACTGAAAAACAGTAAGAAATATAGGCTGTGTTCATAAATGAAAGTTGGTCAAATTTTGCATGTAGCATATCGTTCAGTATTGCAACTGAAAAAAAGCAAAGCGTTCTGAAATGCAAGTACATTTGCAAATGATCGCAACCTTTGCATGTATTTCAAAGTACTTGCTAGTTTGGATTCGCGAAGAAAAAGAACGAACTGTCAAACAAATTAAAGTGGGCAGACAGTAGCTTTTTAAAAATGGTGAAATGCGTTCATTTAAGCAACCATGAACAATTCGCAAATGACTAATCTGCCAAGCAAGCGATTGCAAGGTTGCCTGCATGCAAACAAACAAACCTTGCATTTATGAACACGGCCATAGTATACTCAATATACCGTTAGATCCGTGGCGGCCGTCTCAAGAGGGCGGATTACTGCTTTCTTCACATCCCCCTCGACAGCGGTATCAAATGAAAAGGTATGATAAGTAGAATACAATAAGCAATGTAGTATCTCAATATACCGTTAGATCCATAGTGGCTGTCTCAAGACCAATATTCTCGTTCTTTGAGGCATTACGTTACGTTAAGTTATCCCCAGGAGCGGCACCTTAATTTTACTTTTTCCAACTCAACATCGATCTCCCTTCCAAACTCTCCGAGGCTAGCATGAGAAAATGGGGCACCTAAATCTATCACTAGCTGACGGTCTATATTTTATCTGTACTATTTTGCTTTTTGCCTACTTTGTCTTTGCCTGCTGACTCGACATACAACATTGACACTTCTACTACTACTTAATCCCAAAATTTCCCATGAGTGAATTGCATTTGAATGAGGGAATTTTTATTCACACCAAATCGAGTGTTCATTTTTAACGAATCACTTTACTCAGGAGTGTTCACTTTAAGTGTACACTCAGTTTTTATTCTCACCACCCAATGTTTAAAGTTCCGTACTCAACTTGTAACTATTTAACCCCTTCCCCCTGACAATATTTCTTGCTACGCCACTGTGTATGTATAAATAAAAAAAAAAAATAGAGATAAATTTTCTTTCTGATGTGATGACGATAGGTGTATTAAGTGGCGTTCATGAAAAAAATTCCTGCACGTGCGAGAAATGTTAGATAATATTTTTACACATCAAAGACTTCCACTTTCACCAACAGGTATTGATCCATGGGAGAAAAGAAAAGTTACAATTTATTTTTTTTTCCATTTCTCAGTTAATTAATGTAAATTTACAAAATAGTTTTTTTTTGTAACTTAAAGTAACATTATTTTTTTCTATTTTTTTTCTAGCTAAGAATATTTCGGCACAATGCCAAGACAAACAATTTCGATGCGCTAATGGCGGTTGTATACCAATGAGATTCGTATGCGATGGTGATCCAGATTGTACTGATCACAGTGATGAAGCGGTAGCAGAATGTAAAATTGCAGGTGAGTTTGTAAATTACTATACTCAATTATACTATTTAAAACAGGGAAAAAAATTATTGTAGTAAAAGATGTTATGTCATTGAAATTTTCAACCACTACTATATTAATGGGGTTCTTGACTTATTTGTATGGTATAAAAATAGATTTGAAAGTTAGGAGAATGTTGAAACATTTTTTTGTTATAAATTGCCATTTTTTTATGTCATGTCAAATTTTCAAGGTTGTTAACCCAAAACACAAAAGGCAAATGACAGGTGGAATGATATGTATGAAATTCTTTTTTAACATATACTAATAGTTTTTGTTTACAATTTTCTTTTCATCTAATTATTACTCGAATTGCACGACGAAGCATAAAAATTAATGAGATGATATTTTTGTTATTTGATTTAAAGTTCAGAAATTAAATTAACTAAATTTAAATTAATTTCGCGTTGAGCAGTTTCTGCATAGCTTGCAATTCTGAGTTATTTCTGAGTTATTTATAATGCTTCTGTTAAAGAATATATTGTAGGAGTTGTAGACAGAATTTGGCATTACTTCCGCTATTTACGGGTTTTATATTTCAGTAGAAATTGCTTCATTGAAATAATTTTTAAATCAACTTTGTAATTTTAAGTGTTAGTAAATTAACTGATTTAGAAAATTCTTTAGACGGACACGATGAAATCATCGCAGTATTCGCGGTTTCACACAATTGTTTTGCGGGATAGCTCTTTACTTTTTTTTGTTTCTGCTCTTTATAAAACCTTAAACCTTTTCTTAGCTTTTTCCACTCACTTCACAGCTCATACTCAACAACTTATCATATCTCTAATAGAACTCCAAAAATTTTCCTCCTACTTCAGTGGGCGGTCAAGAACTAACGACTATCTCAAAATATTTGGTAGAATATTAAGCCCGACTTGAATTTTGAGGGATACAGATATGGCCCCTATGAGGTTAGCTAAATTCTCTCCTGCGGACCAATCCCAAGTGGAAAAAAAAGCTGATTTTGAGACTTTCATCGTGGATATATGAGTAACAACTGCGGCGGTCTCGAAAGGTGTATATTTTTGCTCCCCTTTTGCGCGCAAGTGTCGTTTCAAGCGGTCCCCCAACTTAATACTGATCACGTCCAATGCTGCTTGATCTCGTAATCATACAAGAACCGGTATATTGACTGTGCTAATTGACAACCCCCGCGTTCGCCAACGTAATTGCCTGAAATATGAAGCAAGGCAACAACAAAAGCAAAAGGTAAGGGCCTATAAGGCAAACCTCATTGCAAATGACATGTGGTAATACCTTACGTATTCCGAAATTTTTGCACCCTTAGGCCCCATTTACATCTCAAAATCGAAGTGGAGGTGTACTTGGGAGCACAGAAATTGGCATGCTTTTCTCTCTTGTTACACGAAAGTTCTGAAATGGAGCTTAGCTTTGCCTTTCTACGAGTTTCATTCTAATATGCATTAAACTGCCTGAGAGTAACTAAGAAACCTATGCCCTCACAACGTATATTTATATTTTGCAACATCATCTCATCTAATTTAAAGCTGGAAATTTTGTTACCACAAAAGCAGTAAGAAATGTCTCTGCAGCTTGTATTTACAATCACATCTAGCCTCGTTTTTCGGGAGTGGCATCGACAACGATCGAGTGAAGACTGTTTTTTTTATCTCTATCACAGATCGCTGTGATAACGGCATGGTGATGATATTTCCGAGCCGGCTACGTGACTTACATTTATTTCCGTGGTTTTGAAGAATGTCCATGATTCAGTAGCTCACTCTATCGTAGCCGCCACAAGTGCGATAAGACAACGTAATAGGCAAGCTTCTCTGGGACCCTATTTCCCATTCTCTTGCACTAAAATTGAATAATACTAGACTACTACCAGGGTAAAAAGAAAAGAAAAAGCCTTACAACGGGCGAACACCGGCCGTGATTGAAACATACTCCTTAGCTATGTGCTGGGCATCAGAAGGTTATTTGCAGGACTGTACGGCCGTACACACACAAATACTCACACACTGACGGGTTATTTATTCCCCAGTTAGTTATATATAAAGCAGGATAAGGATATTTTTAATATACATCTATATAGAGATTTTTTCAAACATCCTAATACAATTGAGTTGGGGATTGGGAAAGTGTGGCTTTTGCTCCCCAACAAAACTCAAAGCATCATGAAATCCCGAACTCATATCTTCGAATCGTATATTTAAAAACTTTTATCAACGCACTGCAATTAATTTTGTTATTTTTTTTTTCGATTGTTTTGGTTTCTTTAAGCTTTTGAATAACAAAATTTCTGCACCACATACTTCACGTCAAACCAACCAACGAGTGGCGAGATTGTTTCTCTTGTGCGTCGGTATTCTTTAAGTATGATAACCCAAAGGGCGATTGTACATATCGAAAATATTATCCACTTGGCCTTTGTATGCCCGTTGTATTTCCGTGTGTACAGCTCAGTATTCGGCCTTTTAAATCTTTTGGTCAAGTTTGGCCGTCCTGAGCCCGTGTGCGGTCCCGTTAAAAATGGTTAAAAACTCTACGGCCATCCTAGCTCTTAAAAGCCAAGCTGCCGGTGTTCGCCCGTTGTAAGGCAATTTTTAATTTTTACTCCACTACGGAACTATTTTGAATATATTATATAGAAACTAAGAGAATAAATCCCCTTTTATGAAAAAGCTTATATGACAGCGCAAATCCCTCTAAAACATTACAGTAAAATTTTTCATCAAGTTTAATATTTCAGCAAGCAGTCCCAGAAGACCATACCCTAATTATTCAAGACACTGTACAAAATTCTACTTTACACCTTCAAGATCCTGCTACACTATAAATTTTACTCAACTCTGAAGAAAATGTAAAGTTCCTTCTCACGATGCTGGAAGATGAATTGCTGCTTCATTAGCAATGCACACTGAAAACATATCGTAGTTTTCAGCATCAGTTTAGAAAATCGATCTCATTACGGATGCAAATTGCACTCTATCTTCCCTGGCAAAATATTCTGTTAGGATACCTGTGCTGTGTAGGTGCTCTATCAGTACCAGTACAGGAACCGGAGAAGCATTCATGCTAATAAAACAGGAAAAGTGAGTCTTGTCGGTTCTGCTTTAACTCCCTTGATAAGTTTCTACCGAAAACTTCTCACCTTCGTTTTCGGATAAAGGGATGATGGTCAGAAGCGGCAAAGGTGAAATCGAACAAAATCCAACTAACTAAAGAACTTCTCTCGGTCTGAGACAATTGAAGATTTCTTGATTTCTTACAACTACGTGTACACAAGAATTCGATTTAGTGTTGGGAAGATAGAATAAGGGCGGCAGCTACTGGCACAAATTCCAGAAGGGAGAAAACTTTTTAACTGGTACAATGTTATTGGCAAACTTTCCTAATTAAAATTTTCTCGCGAGAGGGAGCTCCTTGAGATTCCCACTGATGCGGGGGGGTTGCCGTGTGAAGGATTCACCCCTGGACTGGGAGGGTTCGGGTCCTTTTTTGAAATAAGCAGCGACGGGACGATGTATATAAGGTTTCACTCTGATGTGCACATCAGTTATCTGGAAACACCTGTCTCTTGGGGGAAACACCTTAAGATTACAGGAAGCGCGCCCGCGTTTTCTGTCTGACAGAAGGAACTTTTGTAAACAGGATAACGCTTAGCTTCTGCTGAGAGAGAGAGCGAAAGCGTTTTATTTTAACTGCACCGAATGTGGATTATTTCCATCAATCTTCTTTATTATGTCTTAGTTTTTCCTTAAGTGCCAAACAATTAAGATTAAATTAGAAATTTTAATCGTGCGAGTGTGGAATTTTTCGGGTATGATGATGACGAGGACATATATCCTTTTATGTGTTGACTAATAACGCTTTGAATTTTAATGATATTTTGGCAAAGAAATAAAGTATTCAGCTTAATTGCGTAATGATTATATGAATAATTTTGGTGATGTTTTATCATTTTACATCATTTCCGCGCAAAGTGAAATTTTTATTTGAAAAATGCCGTAGACTTGATTTAGAGATCGTTTGAGATTGAATGGGACAAAAAATAGTGCATAGTTCAATTTCACGTAAGGCTGTTCAACACTGTTCAAATTACCTTAAAAAATATTTGCATTAATCCTATACATTGCAGCGATCTGTGCTATTGATGCTATTAGACTATTGAGACTGCATCAAAGGTACCCGACTATAACTTATAGTGGGGCATGCCTAAAACAAATTGAGACCCGCAAAGGTTTTTTCTGGGGTTGCCATCCTAATAAATATCGCATAAGGGCTTAGTGCCAAACAAAGGGGGAAAATTTAACTTAGTTTTTACTAGCGTTTCCCTAATAAGGACCTAACGTTCTAAGACTGCGGCTCAACTAAGTTAAATAAACTTAACAAATACCCCACGAGGTCCTGAAGCAACCCACACACTTTCAGTTTAACTGCGGAGTTTGTCAGGTTTGACGTCATGTTTGAGCGATAAACTGTATGAATTGTGCAGTTTTGAACAATTTTCACTCAGTCCTTAGACCTCAGCTTCTCGACCCTCTTTTCCTCTCATAAACTGCAAGGTCAGTTTTCGTTCAGTTATCTCAGTTTCGTCGATTTGCCATTATTAAAAAGATGTACTCAAATCAAGAAAACTACTACGAACTGACGAACCCACATACATTCAGTTCAGTTTATTGTACAGTATTTTTTACACAGGTCATCTGCGCAGTTCAACCTGAGAGTGTGTGGGCAGCTTTATATCTAAAAAGGGCGAAAATATGTATATACATACATATTAAAGGTCCATTGTCAGCTAGTTCCCTTAGAGCGGCTCTGGTTATAGCATTGCCTAAAGGGCTCATTAGTGAGATGACCGGTACATCATCTTATCTACAAGCTTATTCTATCTAAAGATTTTATAAATTCATTACACCTATACTAAAATATAGACCTTGTCGATGGCCTGGCTAATGTAGGAGCAAACTCATCACTTGTTGGTCTGGAACCTTTCTACAGCTTAGCAAGCTGCCACGTAATAACGGCCATCAAAAAATGGGTCGATCAGCTGTTTCTTCATAGCTGGATAAGGACGCAGGGCACTCATCAAGCTAAAAGATTCATCCAAATCGACAAAGCTAAAGCGGAAAAACTTTTAAATTTCAGCTAAAAATAATAACAGTGCAACTGATAGGCCACTGTTCGCTTAGTTACCATCTTAGGGGCTGGTAGTTGATTGTAGCTATCGGTTCTGCTACTGGCAGCTACTGAAAATGCGGAGCTCTTGCTATGCGACTATGAGCCTACAGCGAGGAAGAGATTGAGCCTCATCCACCGCGATTTCCTTACTACCAGGGAGATTGGGGATATGAACCCTAAATCAGTTTTAAGCTATACTAAAAGCCTTAACTTAGATAGTTTTTAAAATGGGGTACAATAGACCAAATAATCTTAACAAGAATAGAAAATATAGGCTTGATTGTAAGAGAGAAAACGTCGTGGTACCAGGGCGGGTTTTTTCCAGACTGATTCTTAATTAAGGGTTTTTTCAAATGTCATGCTACTCTCACTTTAGCACACTTTAGCTCTTTGTTCAGTTGATATACTTTATATAAGAATTTTGAAAATTGTTGAATCTCTTTCAGATCGTATTTGGTTTGAGTACATTACATGTGTGTACCGTTGGTTGAAGTACATTTAAGTTATTTAGTTATTAGTTTGTAGCTGTTGAATGTTATGTTGTTAAAAGGTGTAATGAATTAAATTACCTGTTGGTTAGAATCTTGCGTTTTTGTTTGAAACAGTTGCGCCTGTGTAAGGTGTTCTTCTTGTTCCATAGTGGTTATAAGATGTGCGGATAAACGAACGACAGGATGGCATAGCGACTAAAGATGGACTCAGGTCAGCTGAACTTTGGTGTTTAATTACCCTAATCGTTCTCTCCAAGGCTTCTGAGTTTTCTTCCAGTAGTGGGTAGCACACGTTTAAGTAAGTGATGAAGCATGAATTTAAGGTAGGACCTCCGGAGTCCTCCCTCACGACCCATCTGCAGCAATGTTTAGTTCGAATTTTGATTTTTTGTGAAGGGAACATTCGAAGTTGGCCTTTTGGGGGGGCACCCAGCCTATGTAGGCTCTTCACCCGACTACAGTGCCAGAACCCAAATGTACTAGAAATCAATCAAGTATAAACGGATTGTGTGTGTGAGTTGGACTAATCAGTGAACGTTGGTAGTCCTAAATAAATTTTCAGTCATACTTCCATCACCATCACTCTGATTGGCGCTTTTCTGTCAAACAATAAAATGAAAAACCGTAAGCCTTGCTTGGTGCGAGCTGGTGCAGTTAAGGATATTCACCCTTGTAGCTCTACTGAATATGCTACTTTCACTATGGTAGCAGCACCTACCCTTATCTTGTAACCAAACCATCCGTGTACCACACGAGTGAATCCTGCTCTATCTTGAGGAAAATCTAGCATATAATGTCTTGAATATTAACCGAAGATGGCGTAATGTCTTCTTAGGCATGCATCCTGATAATAGTTCAGAAGAAACGATTTCTAAACTCTGGCAACTAACATTGGCCCTTCCATTGAAGAATTTGGGCGGTGTGCGCAGATCTGAATCGTATATTTGAATTTATTTAACCGGGTACAATTGCATGTTTGCTTTAATGAAACTAAAGCAAATGCATATATGCATAAATTTGACCCTTCTTGAAGCACAATATATTGAGAAAAGGTTGTTTGAAAAATTTCGTTTAAGTTGGAGTTTAAAGCACACCGATCGTGCGAGGAGAAAAGTTAAATGTAATTACATAGCTCCAAAAAGTATGCAACAGTGTCCATAATGGCATCTTTTCTCCCCCAGTGATAGATACCGTATGAGTTTTTTTTACAAGGGGATTTTTCAGATTATACTAATGGAATCTACTAGCTGGATAGGACTTTCCACTAAAAAAAATATTATTCAAATTTTTCCATTATCTTATCACACCATTTTCGTCTTACCTTTCGCCAGAAAAGGGACTCCCTAATGCAATCCACATATCCCCAGCATCGTGCACAAAAAACGCCGTAACCCTTATTCCCTTTGAATCAATCCTATCCTAGATCTAACTACCGCCATTACAATAAATTTTATGCATATTCAGGTGCGACATAAATTGAACCCCAAACTAAAGAGGTTCTCTCCTTTTCAAAGATACCATACAGTGATTTCCGCATCCGTAATCGTATTACGCTACCCTCAAATGCCTACTGGTAATAACATATACTATATAGTGGGGAGGATATATCGAATCTTAAAGTGTTATCCAATAGCGCTGGAATCAACACACCAACACAAATTGCCACACCGCTCTGCGATAATACGATCGATGAGCCATCTGGAGGATTTTCCTAGTGAACAAAGGCTTGGCCGGCAATAATCAGGAGAATGGCAAAGGATTTGCAAAGTAACAACAGACACGGCCGTAGATGCCCATATCGGAATGGAACACTCCACCAGAAACACCACAATCGTTCTATGTTTGTCAAAAGCCAAAAAGGATATTCGATCCAGAAAGCAGTGTCGTGGTGTACACGCTTAAAGATTCTCTCGATGAACCAATCACGTAACGGTGTTTGTGCCAGCAAGGAGATGTGGAGGGGACACATCCTTTTTGGGAACCTACTTCAATCGGTGATGGCTGACCCCAATACTCGCATACTTTGGTGAATTGAAATGTTTTCTGGTCAACATAAAGGATTGGGAATCGGTTCGAAATAAGGATACGACGAGCTAAGGGATCCCTTTTACCCCCCTCTTGTTGCTGGGCCCCCGACGTATCGAAAATCAATTTCAATGACTGTCAAAGGGATGATATTGACATTAATGCGAACGAAATGCTATTATCCTTCGCCTTTGTCTCACATTTCACATTTCTAGTCGCATACCTTTGCCGGGGCTACAAACTTTCAACTACTATTGGCATTTTCGCAAATATCCTCAAAATGTTTTGCTGCAACTGTGGATTTACCCTTCACCCGGTGGTGTCCTGTGTTTTCTTAAGGGATGATCTTTATGTTTCCAAACTATATCGAGACAAATTTCTTTTCCCCGAATAACTGGAGGATGTAGGACATGACATAGCTTCGGGGCTGGAGCATAGATATCCCTTCAAATTGATTTTTGAAGTCTTTTCTTTTCGTCCTGACAGCACTGACAGTTTGCCCCAGTATTTCACGTATGTGCATACAAATCGAAATTTAAAATGGAAAGAAATTTCGTGCGGTAGTTTTCAGAAACCATAAAATTGGGGATTTGTCATGTGATTTAATTTGAAAATTGATACATCCTCGGAGGATAAGATTTATGACTTTTTGTAATGGAATTTTTTATTTTGCACATAGGAAGAAAAAAACAGCACGAGACAGTGCCAGCACAGGAATGCGAAAGGACCAGAAATGAACGCAATGAATTATTGTGAAATCCTTTTTTTTTGGGTGTGTGTGGACTTCAGGGCTATACCCGTGGGATGATGTATGAAAATTAGGATTTTGGGATTATGTGGGTCATTAGTGAGTGGACGGAAATATGATGGTAGGGCAAAGGAAGTACATTGGACAGTGGATGGAGGAAAGCGGCGAATTAAAATGAGGAAGTAAATTCCGCGTGAACGCAGTTAAAAGTAATTATTATCATTAGTGCGGACCTGGACTGTTATTTAGATTTGGGATTTATGTGGTTTAAGTCATTATAATGAGGTGTCGCATTTATGCTTTGATGGCAACTTTGACTATCAAAAAGACCAGTGTTTTTTTTTATATTAACTTCAGGAATGAAAAATGTAAAACTGCTGAAAATTTTTAATTAAAGATATTAAAATATTACCCAACTACAGACACTGACACCTTAAAAATTATACATATAAAAATCTGCGCCTGGCCTCTGGAACATCCTCATCATTAACTTCTGTTTCCAAGTCGTTTTAACATGTTTTTGAGGTACTGGTTTTTGTGCGCCAGCAAATAGTTATCATGCGAGTAGTTGTCGTGAGAACCCTTAGCTGGTTGCCCGAGGAGGCCAGCTTCGGAATCACACCCCAAAAACTAAAATTTGATAGCCACACAGCCATCTCGTCAAAACCATCTCGCTTTGCAGTAACGCGGGCCTCAAGACGGGGCTTGCTCGTCGGAGTGGTCGTGGGGGATTGAGCCAAGGAGGTACCACCTAACATTACTGCCCCACAATTAGACTCAGACTCAGGTAGACTCAGGAGAACGATGAGGGTACCTGAAAACTAAAGTTCGGCTTGACGGTACCTGGCATCAAAACAAATATGCTCCGAAAAGTAATTAGGTCTGTTCCCGTACCTGCAGAAAGTGCAGAATCTGCAAGTTGCTTCGAATTACTTAACAGAATTCTGTTCCCGTACTTATACTGTAGCCGCCATACTCATTTCCCCACCCTGCAGTAAGAAGCAGAAACTTGCAGAAGCTACGAGCTGCTGTAACCTGCTGCAGCAATTTTTTGAAATATGAAACTGTCAAAACTGGCATTCCCGTGTTCGTTGTAAACGTTAGATGTTTGTAAAGTGTCCTAAAACAGATTAAAAACAAGAGAATAAACATTCTTCTTTTCGATTTCAGAAAAACTGCAGAATCTGCAGAAAAATGTTCCTGTACTTTCTTTATTTCATCCCCACCTCTCAATAAGCAACTTGCAGTAAGTGACAGAATGCAGAAAGTACGGGAACAGACCTATTAACAATTGCAAACTCTTATCTAAATTATATTAATTGACCTCAGCAAGTAAAGTGTGAGAATTAACTGATATCAACATTGCATTTGAGGAAAACAAAAAAAAAAACATTAAATAAAAGTTTGAAAAACCCGCCCTGGTACCACGACGTTTTCTTTTCTTAAATGTTCCGGCTTCATCTACCCTTTACTGTGGTTAATAACGATGAATAACAAAAACAAAAACTAGACAAACGCGGAACTCAGGTGGTAGCATACGCAGATAACTTAGTGATTATTAGTGAAATCATGCAAGGATGCCTAAAAAAAGTTGGTAGGTGGGCAGCCGGCTGCGATCTGGTAGTCAATCTAGGAAAAACTGAGGTGATGCATTTTACAGGAAAAACGAAAACTCCCACCTTCAATCTCTCCAGGTTGGAGGGGCATGCTCTCGCCTTATGCTATTTCTGGGTCTAATACTGGATGCTAAACTCAAGCAAAGAGATCTCCAGACTGGAAATCAGATCACTGTTAAGCTTCCAGAATTCCACAGGATAGCTTTAAACATCCGTTGCACCCGATTAAACAACCACTCCACAATCAAGATAAACGAGTTGTAACAACAAAACGGCGGTGCCAGCACTTCACCTACCTACCTAGACCCACCGTAAGCTAACACTGGTATATTTCCAAAGGCCGGTACTTAACGAAAATATTATACACTTGGCTTTTGTATACCCGTCGTATGCCCGTATGTACAGCTCAGTACTGGGCCATTTGAATCTTTTGGTGAAGTTTGGTCGTACTGGGGCCATATGCGCTCGTATGGTTAAAATATGGTTAAAAACTGTACGGCCATCATGTCCTTTAAAAAGCCACGCGGCCGCGTTTCGCCCGTTGTAAGGCCATTTTTTATTTTTACTCGGGAAAATATTGAACTATTTGAACGTTTAAAACTAGTATCATATTTTTGATTGGTTAAAAAACTACGGAAAATTTCTAGTTTTATAAGGCTCTTATCTAAAAATATACAAATTGGAATTACGTGTTCCATTCAGTCTCGTATTCCAAGAATATATCCTTTTAATTATGAATTAAGCCGTTGTCCTTCCACAGCATGTGAGTCCATTGCACTTACATAATCCCCTATGTGCACTTTCATACATCGTGTAAAATCAATGACGCTGGTCTCTTTCCACTATGATATCCTTTTGCGATGTTTTCAATCACGGTTCCCGACTTCCAATATTTACGTACAGAGCTTTTCATAATAAAACTCCTTTCGATCTGCACAAAAAGAATTTCACCGAATCTCATACACAAAAACATTCCATCCTTTTTAAACATATCTCCTACTATACTATTTCAAATACACTAGAATGAATACACACACTCACATGCAGACCAACTTTGAATTATTCCAGGACATTTTGGGGTACAGAATTTTAATATAATCATCTCCTGTATGACTGCCTGATCAATCAGTCTATGGCTTCTATTAGCTACTTTAAGTGCATCCTCATCCCGGAATTATTGCAATTTATTCATTCATGCATCGCATTGGTCCCTCTTGGTTTTGATAATCATTTTGGTCGAGTTGGAATACAATAAAGCTGATGTTCGTTGGCTTAGATTACCTCGGACCGAGGGTAATATCCAGTGAATCTATAAAGTCACATAATTCGAGACCTGAAGCCTTGTAATCGGTTTTGTTATGTAAAGTAGCAGCATTTTGTAACCAGAAGCAGTAAGCTGATGAAATAATAATCGTACGTGCAATGATTACTTTAATGTTCTATAATGGGTAGTTCGAAATGCAGCAAGGTATTAATAAAGGTTTTGCCTTTGACGAGGGGTCGAATGTCTATTAGTATGAAAGAAATTATTACTGAAATAAGATGATTTTACAGAATTTTGTAGCAAATTTGTATATACTTAACATAAATGGAGGAGGGCACTGAATGAATTTCAGTCTTGTGGAAGCCTGGAACAACAACGACTGTACCATGCTTCAGTGTAACTGCTTAGTGCCTTGATAAGTTTCGCCATAATTGTTTAAAATTTTCCAATGGTCCTTTATTTTGGCCGTCAGTGTAAAGATAACTTATTTTGATAAGACAAGTAACAATTTCATGAAAATCTCCCCGTTGCTGAGGGTTCGTTCTGGGCGTCTACGATCATCCGTAATTCTTACATTTATCAGAACCCTCGAACATCCAATAAATCCCGGTCTTTGTCGTAAACTGGCCATGCTTTAAAAAAACAAAAACAAAAAAAAATTATACAACTACACCAAAAATATATATTTTCCCTTCGAGAACACTTCTAACAAATTGATTTAATATACATCGAAGAGATTTTCTCCCCCTTTTAATTTGACATTATTAACGTTTACACTTGTAGCTTGAAGAAAGTTTTCCTCCTTTTCATTTCCGGTTAATTGCCTGCGTCAAAAGAAACACCAGCACCCTTATTCCGTGATCGTGGAGCTCCTGTATTTGTGTGTTCTTAACGAAAACTTCTTAAAAAGTTCCCCGGCAATGGTGTCAGAGGGACCGAAACTTTCTATGGGGCCGGGCGCTTCTTGATAAATAGGCATTGGTGCGAAAACTCATTGTGGAAGTTAGCTATTATGGTCCTTTAAGCCTCCTTTCTACGGTCATCATTCAAAGAGATTCTCAATAAATAACTAAAGCAAAAAAGGACGCAAAAAGGACGTTAACGCACCGCTTTCACCCCCCCAGAACTCCCTTTGCCCCTTTCCACACTCATCATCACACTGGGATCAAGAATGAGCATCCTTCACAGCTATAGAACGTGATAACCATTGTCTTCCCTCGGCCCCCACCTCAGTATCCGATGTTATTAGTTTTAAGGGCGGTAATAAATCGCGTCTTAGCACGAAAACACCACAGGAACTGAAGACGGCTGGAAGGACGTTTCCAGTAAAGGATGTGATCATGATTATGGTGATGACCGGCAATAGTTTACAACACTATCCCTTGCCATTATTCAGGAGTGGCAGGTTTTCATTTTTCCATTATTCAGGAAGCGGCGAAAAATTTTCCTTGGATAGAATAGAAATGAGCCCTAAAATGCTTGGAAAATATCCTTCCCAGGACATCAGCTTATGGTCGAACGCTGGTTTTTGTTGCTTGTTTTGGGGGCTATTCGTTTTCTTGTTCCTTGTCGGAAATTGGAAATATTTTCACCGAAACGACCGACCAATATGTTTGGAGCGAATGGACATTCAAGGAGCCACGGCTGCTTAAAATAGCTCTGTTCCAGGGCTCTTCCAAGGATGGCTACACACAGAATCACCCATAAAAACGAACCTTCAGCTGGAAAACAACGTTCGTCTAGAGCCACGAAACTGCAATAATGTCGCCCCTGAAGGTGTATTTAAGCGTTCGATGATTTTCTGATTTCGCTTTCCTTTTTTGCCGTTACGTTAAAGGTAAACCACAAGCGTGTGAAGGTCTTATCTTGTGCGTTCTTCGTGTTTATGGAAGCTCTTGGGTGAAATTTATTACGTTCTATAATGTAATTTATGGCTTGACTAACTTATTTTGGGATTTTTTTTTTAAAAAAGAATTTGCAATTTTATGGTAGATAGAATCAGACTCGGTTTATCTTAAGAAGGAAGCAAAAATGAATCCGTTTGATAAGATTTATTGTTGTTTCTTCTTTTAATGTGTATTTTGTGATAAACTGTTGTTTTTAATGTTTTCTGCAATAGTAAACATTTTTGTTTGTAACTTACTTGAAATACAAAGAATAGAACAACACAAAAATATATTTTAACTAAAGATATCTCTCAAGGAACATCAACGTACATATACATATGTATGTGAGAAAATAAAATAAAACTATCTCAATTCCACAATATAATGTATTTCATTAACAAATATTTGAGTGAGCTGTGCAGCTGTCTGAAAAAACTGAAAAAAGTGACTCGTTTTTTTTCCTTTGACAACGATCATCTAGCCTACTGACTTAGATTTTATTTACATTGCAAAGTAAAGCAAGAGAGACAGAGAGAAAGAGAGGAAGAAGCATCACGAAGCTCTAATTCTAATCCAATCCTACATATAAATACTATCAAAATAGTAAATCATTCTCCATTCTTTTCTAATAAGTTTATATTTTTCATTTACAAAATACTTTTAATTGCACCATGAAAGTCTTAAATTCTCTTTAAACAGCTCTTTCATTGCTTTAAAGATGACGTCATAAAAGCTTATCGAAAGCTTTTAAAATAATTTTTTGGTAGTTGTCTCAGCTATTTCCTGAGTATAAATCTTTGATCTGGGTTGTAGTCTTTGATTCTAAAGCTTGTTCTTGTGTTTTGATAATTAAAACTTGGGTGTTTATTTGAATGTTGTGTCTCTTTTGTAGCGTATTGATTAATGCTCGAGTCTTTAGGATTTTAATTTTATGATATAGATTTTTAATCAAGCCTTTAAATCTTTGCTGAAACATATTAGGAGAATTTTTTTTTCGTTAAGTACTGATTAAAATTTCTGTGCTAAATTATGTTAAATATATTTAAGGCAATCCTTCAAATTTGCATTCAAAAACCTTTACTAAATACCTTTAAAGCTCATTACCAAACCTGGAGATGCATAAGACTTTCAGCCAACCACATTTAGAGCTCTAATAGCATCCTCTTCCAAAAATAGACACGTTTTTCGGTAGAAAAAAGGAAATTTAGACCCTCTCTGGAAGAAGCTTATAAGGGATTCTGTACTTTGAGTAGGTGTCACAAAGCGTAAAGCTTATTTCACGGATGAACTTAAACGTGAAATTTCGAACAAGAATGGAACTGAGTTTCACATTGGTTGTAGTTTGAATATTTCTCTGGACTAACTAAAATTTCACCACCACTTGTTTTGGTAGTTTTCGTTATCGGTAGGATAGAAAAGTTTTCTTGGTGGAGGCTACCCAAGTAAAATTAACACCTAAAATAAGTTTTCTCGGACGAAGCTAACACAACTTTTACACAAAAAAAAACAAAAAATTGGCCGCACAACGAACTCTTTTGAACCTCGAGAGAAACCTCATAAGCCAACAACATTCAATATCATAACATTCAGAAACTTTCATCATTAATTCCTTAAAGAAATCTTCAAAGTCTCCTTGAGATTATGCAAAATCCGACGGTTGGTTTATTCCTTCGTAGCTTGACTTTATGGTAGGATCCATTCACGAAAAGGCTCAGGCGATATTATGAACGTGTCTGGCAGCAGAGTGGAGAGGATATGAATTTATAAAATTTGCATTTTGTAGTGGTATTCAACTGGGGCGAAGTCCTAATTTAATCAGTTTCTCCCCCAGAGCTACTTAATATTAATTTTTGATGATGGCTAGAGACCTCCAAGGGACCAAGAGCTCAATTGCAATGCAATAAGGGCATTCGGGGTGTTTTGGGAATGGGCTAGAAGTTGACCTTCTCCCAGCCTACTAGAAGAAGAGCTTACCAATTCCTAGTATCGTACTGTGGGATCTTCTAGCGTGAAACCTTACAGCTATCCGCTCGGCCCTATATCCATGCTGTTAGAAATATTATTCTCACTTAATTGACAATTGCGACAGGAATTCATCAGTTATTGGCTTCGGCTATATAGCTGAAAGATGCGCACTGATAGTCTAGAGCCGTCATTAATCTCAATCAGGGATTCAATCAACGTCAATCGAATTCTCATAAATTGTCAGGCTGCTGTGGTCTTTGCCGTTTTATAGTTGGGAAGCTGGGAGCGATATACTGGATTCAACGTGCCAAACAAATACCGCCAATTTACCCTCGAGAACACATCCCTTGCGAGAGAGAACGATTTCTCCTGATGGAAATCGGTCGTTTGAAAGGGTTAGACGGGGGAAAATGTAAAGCCAGAGAACTTTAGGGCTTGTAAACCCAATCAAGCCCAGTCAAAGTGAAATCAATCGAAGTGAAAGTTGTTGTTTTTCTTTTTGGTTCGATCATCAGTTTGTGTTGTGTGCGAGAGATGAAGAATGCGTTTTTGTCTTGTGGGGGATTTTTGTTTTTTATTGTTTAAAAGGCAGCAGGAGTGATTTGTAAAATTGTTTTTATTTTATTATTGTTTTTTCTTTTTGGGTAATGATGAGATAAAGGCAGAAGCAGAGATAATCGCTAACACCCAGACAGCAATTTGTTCATTTTTATGTATGAGCCTGAAGTTCCGAACGTTCGATCGAACGATTTTAGAAAAAAAAAATTAAATTTTGAAACTGACTATCGGGCCTTAAAAAACAAATAAATAATTGTTTTTTGATACCAGACAGACAGTGGGGGTCTCGAAAAATATCATACCTAAATTATTAACCCCGAATTATGAACCTACCCCTAACTCACCCCCTAAAAATGATTATTTTTGAAAAAAATATTTAGAGGCTTTAGACCCCGCTGAAATTTTTACCACGCGGTAAGAGGGATGTTAGTAGATTCCTGTAGAAATCTCAAGTCCATAACATCGTCGGTCGCCACCCTTATGCCACCCTGAAGCCACCCCTAGGGGTGATTATTTTAAAAACTATAGTTAGAGGCTTTAGACCCCGCTGAAATTTTTACCACGCGTTAAGAGGGATTGTAGTAGATTCCAGAAAAAATCCCAAGTCTATAACATCGTCGGTCGCCACCCTTATGCCACCCTGAAGCCACCCCTAGAGGTGATTATTTTAAAAACTATAGTTAGAGGCTTTAGACCCCGCTGAAATTTTTACCACGCGTTAAGAGGGATGTTAGTAGATTCCTGAAGAAATCTCAAGTCCATAACATCGTCGGTCGCCACCCTTATGCCACCCTGAAGCCACCCCCAGAGGTGATTATTTTAAAAACTATAGTTAGAGGCTTTAGACCCCGCTGAAATTTTTACCACGCGTTAAGAGGGATGTTAGTAGATTCCTGTAGAAATCTCAAGTCCATAACATCGTCGGTCGCCACCCTTATGCCACCCTGAAGCCACCCCTAGGGGTGATTATTTTAAAAACTATGGTTAGAGGCTTTAGACCCCGCTGAAATTTTTACCACGCGTTAAGAGGGATGTTAGTAGATTCCTGAAGAAATCTCAAGTCCATAACATCGTCGGTCGCCACCCTTATGCCACCCTGAAGCCACCCCCAGAGGTGATTATTTTAAAAACTATAGTTAGAGGCTTTAGACCCCGCTGAAATTTTTACCACGCGTTAAGAGGGATGTTAGTAGATTCCTGTAGAAATCTCAAGTCCATAACATCGTCGGTCGCCACCCTTATGCCACCCTGAAGCCACCCCTAGGGGTGATTATTTTAAAAACTATGGTTAGAGGCTTTAGACCCCGCTGAAATTTTTACCACGCGTTAAGAGGGATGTTAGTAGATTCCTGAAGAAATCTCAAGTCCATAACATCGTCGGTCGCCACCCTTATGCCACCCTGAAGCCACCCCCAGAGGTGATTATTTTAAAAACTATAGTTAGAGGCTTTAGACCCCGCTGAAATTTTTACCACGCGTTAAGAGGGATGTTAGTAGATTCCTGTAGAAATCTCAAGTCCATAACATCGTCGGTCGCCACCCTTATGCCACCCTGAAGCCACCCCTAGGGGTGATTATTTTAAAAACTATGGTTAGAGGCTTTAGACCCCGCTGAAATTTTTACCACGCGTTAAGAGGGATGTTAGTAGATTCCTGAAGAAATCTCAAGTCCATAACATCGTCGGTCGCCACCCTTATGCCACCCTGAAGCCACCCCCAGAGGTGATTATTTTAAAAACTATAGTTAGAGGCTTTAGACCCCGCTGAAATTTTTACCACGCGTTAAGAGGGATGTTAGTAGATTCCTGTAGAAATCTCAAGTCCATAACATCGTCGGTCGCCACCCTTATGCCACCCTGAAGCCACCCCTAGGGGTGATTATTTTAAAAACTATGGTTAGAGGCTTTAGACCCCGCTGAAATTTTTACCACGCGTTAAGAGGGATGTTAGTAGATTCCTGAAGAAATCTCAAGTCCATAACATCGTCGGTCGCCACCCTTATGCCACCCTGAAGCCACCCCCAGAGGTGATTATTTTAAAAACTATAGTTAGAGGCTTTAGACCCCGCTGAAATTTTTACCACGCGTTAAAAGGGATGTTAGTAGATTCCTGTAGAAATCTCAAGTCCATAACATCGTCGGTCGCCACCCTTATGCCACCCTGAAGCCACCCCTAGGGGTGATTATTTTAAAAACTATAGTTAGAGGCTTTAGACCCCGCTGAAATTTTTACCACGCGTTAAGAGGTATGTTAATAGATTCCAGAAAAAATCCCAACTCTATATCATCGTCGGAAGCCACCCTTATGCCACCCTGAAGCCACCCCTAGAGGTGATTATTTTAAAAACTATAGTTAGAGGCTTTAGACCCCGCTGAAATTTTTACCACGCGTTAAGAGGGATGTTAGTAGATTCCTGAAGAAATCCCAAGTCCATAACATCGTCGGTCGCCACCCTTATGCCACCCTGAAGCCACCCCTAGGGGTGATTATTTTAAAAACTATAGTTAGAGGCTTTAGACCCCGCTGAAATTTTTACCACGCGTTAAGAGGGATGTTAGTAGATTCCTGAAGAAATCTCAAGTCCATAACATCGTCGGTCGACACCCTTATGCCACCCTGAAGCCACCCAGAAGCCACCCCCAGGGGTGATTATTTTAAAAACTATAGTTAGAGGCTTTAGACCCCGCTGAAATTTTTACCACGCGTTAAGAGGGATGTTAGTAGATTCCTGACGAAATCTCAAGTCTATAACATCGTCGGTCGCCACCCTTATGCTACCCAGAAGCCACCCCTAGAGGTGATTATTTTAAAAACTATAGTTAGAGGCTTTAGACCCCGCTGAAATTTTTACCACGCGTTAAGAGGGATGTTAGTAGATTCCTGAAGAAATCTCAAGTCTATAACATCGTCGGTCGCCACCCTTATGCCACCCTGAAGCCACCCCTAGGGGTGATTATTTTAAAAACTATGGTTAGAGGCTTTAGACCCCGTTGAAATTTTTACCACGCGTTAAGAGGGATGTTAGTAGATTCCTGAAGAAATCTCAAGTCTATAACATCGTCGGTCGCCACCCTTATGCCACCCTGAAGCCACCCCTAGAGGTGATTATTTTAAAAACTATAGTTAGAGGCTTTAGACCCCGCTGAAATTTTTACCACGCGTTAAGAGGGATGTTAGTAGATTCCTGAAGAAATCTCAAGTCCATAACATCGTCGGTCGCCACCCTTATGCCTCCCTGAAGCCACCCAGAAGCCACCCCCAGGGGTGATTATTTTAAAAACTATAGTTAGAGGCTTTAGACCCCGCTGAAATTTTTACCACGCGTTAAGAGGGATGTTAGTAGATTCCTGAAGAAATCTCAAGTCCATAACATCGTCGGTCGACACCCTTATGCCTCCCTGAAGCCACCCAGAAGCCACCCCCAGGGGTGATTATTTTAAAAACTATAGTTAGAGGCTTTAGACCCCGCTGAAATTTTTACCACGCGTTAAGAGGGATGTTAGTAGATTCCTGAAGAAATCTCAAGTCCATAACATCGTCGGTCGCCACCCTTATGCCTCCCTGAAGCCACCCAGAAGCCACCCCCAGGGGTGATTATTTTAAAAACTATAGTTAGAGGCTTTAGACCCCGCTGAAATTTTTACCACGCGTTAAGAGGGATGTTAGTAGATTCCTGAAGAAATCTCAAGTCCATAACATCGTCGGTCGCCACCCTTATGCCACCCTGAAGCCACCCCTGGAGGTGATTATTTTAAAAACTATAGTTAGAGGCTTTAGACCCCGCTGAAATTTTTACCACGCGTTAAGAGGGATGTTAGTAGATTCCTGAAGAAATCTCAAGTCCATAACATCGTCGGTCGCCACCCTTATGCCACCCTGAAGCCACCCCTAGAGGTGATTATTTTAAAAACTATAGTTAGAGGCTTTAGACCCCGCTGCGTTTTCGCACACCTCTTAAGGATGGTATTAGGAACTGAAACAAATGGTGCTTTGGAAATATAGTTAAAGGCGGTAGAAGACCCCGCTGCACAATATGGTTCTTCGTTAAGAAGAGTGGTGTTAAAAAATACACCAAAAATCTCAAGCCCATAACAAGGCACCCCTTAACTCAACCCCAAGAAAATATTATTTTTGAAACTATAGTTAAACGTTTATGCCCTGCTGGGTTTTTGTGTACTTGGTAAGGGTGGTGTTAAGAAATAACATAAAAAATTCCAAATCCGGAAGTGGCCACTGCTCCACCACCTCAATGCTAACTAGATATAAAAAATTAATTTAACTAAAAGCAGTAATTGAATCAACTAATACTCGAATGAAGTAATGTGACGTGAAATATTTGGCGGAAAGATTTAAATAAAAGTGATGCAATGTTATGTAAAATAATATATCTAGGGTTTCCTGCCAGAAGGGCGTATCCACAAAATCGCGATTTTGGGCGTATAAACATTATTAAATTTTTTACGGTTTGTTTTGACAAAACTCATCAAGTGAATAAAAGTATCCAAAACATACGCCTAAAAACATTTATTTTCGATGATAAGCAATATGAAAAAAAATGCACCGATTTTTGAAATGTTTTTATTGAATCCTCTAAATCCATGTTTTTGTTGATACGCCCTTCTGGCAGGAAACCCTCGATATGTATCTAAAAATAATAAACACCCTATCATCCAGTATCGACGAAAGCCACTCTTTTGAGAATTATGTCTTTAAGAATATTGTTGAATTAATTTTGTTTTGTTAGTAATGAGCTAATTTTTGAACTATAATTACTTAGTATGTAGATGATAAATTATTTTTCTAAGATAATTTATTATCAATTTGGTATGGTTTATAAAGATGGCAGAAATATTTGGCTGCTTTTCGCCCACTCTTTTAATGTTCGATATTCGGCCGAATAAATGAACAAACGACTTGCCAGGCGACGGTGACGGCGGCGGCCTGCGGCAGAAGTCCCCATAGTAATTTCTCCGCGCCGTCTGATGTTTATGCCAGTGCAAATGTTGTTCCATGTATTTTAAATGTCACCGCCACCCCTAAAATTTCTTTGTAGGTTAACCCACATCCCAGTAGGAAAAAGTACAAGTACTTTGCTGCGAAGCAAATATAAAGCAGTAAGACAGTCCGTCTGCTTCCTACAGCAACGGTATCAAAGCACTATCTCAGCAGATGCATATAAATCTATACAATTGATGCCTAATAAAAGTGCTGAGCTCTGCGGACATGCAATGTTAAAATACCATGAAGCTTCTTACGGAGCGTAAGCGCTTTACTGCTTCAAAACAGCGCTTTAAAAGGCCTTTCGAAGCATTTTTTTTCTACTGGGATTATGCAGCCGAATACCAAATCATAAAAAACGCACATATCACTAAAAATTATATGAAAGGAATCCAAATTTCATCGGAAAAGCAACAACAAAAGCAACAATATTATAAAAGGGGCTCCGGACCGGAGGACAAATTTCTTGAGAAAAGCAATAAAAAACAAAAAATCGAAATCGAGTGGCTACAAATCGTTTATGGAATTGCGCGCAATTGTGTTAACACCGGAAATTATTGTAGTCTTAAGATCACATCTACAGTGATAATTTTTCTATGCTCGAAATGTTTGCGAATTCGGGGCTTCGGCCCAGAGCGTGGCCGAATATTCGGTGTCTCTAGTTCAGATTGAATTAAATATTATATGAATCGCTAATGCCATGTAGCCAAAAGTTCTTTTCTGGAGAACCGATCATAACAGATATCAAGTGGGTTACATTTTACCAATTGGGGCTGAATTTCAAAAACCCTAAAAAATAAAATTTTTGGTCATAGTTCCTCTAATATCATTTTCACTTTCAACTTGCAAAAGTTTTCACGGGGGAAAAAACCATGAAACAATTTTTTTTGTATGTATTTACAATACAAAAATGTGCAACAGACAGCGCCTGGCCGGGGGATTTGTGCCGTCCGGGGGATTTCTCGCCCTGTCCAGACTTCGCGCCCTCAAACTTTTTTAGAGAAAAAATGCGCCTAAACAGGTCATCAATTCAGAATTCCATTCATAAAAGAAAAGGGTCGTAAGAAAATTGCGTCGCAGTTTATGTTTTCAATTTTTCTGAACGAGTTAATGCTCTTTCTATTCTTTAACGATGGGTGCGCACGATGCAGATAGATATAGTGCGTTCTTTCTCTGTCAAAAGCGATTCTTAACGAGCACTTTTTGCTTAGTTTGACAGACTCGGAGTACGGTGTCCGCGGTTGAGGGGGGCGGATGATTTCTATAGATTTAGATCTGCTGAATCCGAAAATGCAAGATATTTTTGCAAAATCTCGGTCCTTCAGCTAGAAACAATTATTTTTAACAAAAGGGTGTTCGAGGGGGTGGGTTTATATTCAATGTATATTTAATAATATAAGCATTGAAAAACTATTATTTTTTCTAGAATTTTTCAACTTAATTATAAGAGTCCATAAATTTGACTTCAACTAATATGCATACTTATGTACATACTGGCGATATGAATTTTCCGTTCCCTAAATTTTATGAAATGTGATAACCAGTTTTTATTTTTCCTAGTAGTCTGTAAAAGTGCCTGCGAAGGTAAGGCATATTTGCGGCTACCTTTTCACTTTCATGCGGCTTTTGGGTCCCACTATCAGACCGAAAACTCTTGAATTAAAGTGAGTTAAAACTTTTTTCATCATTCTAATTGTACACCCCAGAAAGCTCAATCTCAATATCTATATTCACCTAAATATATCCTCACCGTACTATAGGCAATTCGTTTCTTTTTGGCACGATTTGGCACTTAGCTGACGCTGGATATTTTATTTAAATAGAGCTTTTTGGGGATTTCAATTGTATTGATGAAGTAAGTTTTCACTCTAATATGTTTGTATACATTTTCTACTCCGATTTTCGAAATGCAGATAGTCTTCGCAAATACTATCATTCCTGCAGGTTTCATCCTTTCAGAAAAGTTCACCACTTTTTGACGGTCACAGCTCGGGCTGTTAAGAACTTTTATTGATTGCTTTTCTGTATGTTTATAATCTCGAAAACGGGTAATCCGATTTCTATAGGACTTTAAGAGGTAACAAACAAACAATCATTAGAAAACAGGGTGGCGATTATTCTGGAAATTCTGGAAGTCAGGGAAAAGTCAGGGAAAAAATGTGAAAGTCAGAGAATTTCGTTTATTGTAAAATTAATTCAAAAATCATTAATGTTCTCAGGATTAAATTTAAAGTTTTACGCGAAAATAATACAATATGGCAATATATCGACGGTGAAGTAGGTACTAATACCTCGTAACCCACATTTATAATAAATTGTGGGTTTCGAGGTATTAGTACTTCATCGTCGATATGTAAATATTATATGCTGCCATCTATGGAAGTTAATTGAACAGTATGTCATTTGTTCTACGAATTTAAGGTCAATTCAAAACGTCATCACTGCAGAATTCACCTTCAAACTTAAATTTGAAGTCTGTAACTTAATTTTGCAGGGATGCGGCAATGAAGAGTTTTTGAATTTACCAATACATATATTTTTATCTTTGTCATACCCACATGAAAAGAGAGCTACATATAACGAGTACCAACCAACGAGTTATTACGGCTCGCTGGTTTTACCAAGGCAGTTTTATGTGTAAAAGAGCGACATCGAGCTAAGAAATTGAGCGGAGGCAATTCCGCAATCAGCAATGTATTCTGATCGGAATCATTGATATGAGCGGAATCAAATTGATCGGATATGTATTAGAATATCCAATACGATTTCAATAGGGAATACAGCTTCGCATTTAATCAATGTCGGAGGGTACTTCATCGTCAATCTTTGTCGGAGGGTACTTCATCGTTGACTTAAAAGAAAATCTTAGAAATATCTATGGACGGGCCAAACATCATCGCATTCTTCAGAAGTCTCTACATCTTTAAAAATGTACCGGCAAGGCGCCAAATTTATTCTGAATGTACTAGCTCGGATATCTTCCCTAAAAAATTCTTCTCCGTGCGTTGGCTTAACAATAGTGATGTCGCTAGCCGTGCATTGAATATGATGCCTCATACATATATTGAAGTACGTTGAAGAAATGAAGAAGAATCTTCAAATGTCGCCCAAGAATGAAAGTTTCCAGACTATTTTAAACGCAGTTAAGGATCCACTTTTACCAGTTAAACTTACATTTTGTAAATCATTAGCTGAGGAAATTGAGCCATTCATGACTGAAATTCAGTCTGATGCACCGTTTGCCCCTTTCCTGTACTCTACCATTAGTGGTGCAATAAAAGACATGATGGAGAGATTGGTTAAACCTAAAAGGATTCAACTCGAAAAATTTGAATTTCGAGTAATTTAGCTTCAAAGATTTTATCAGAGATACATTTGGGCGTATTTGAGACGTTCTTATATGTATTATATTAAAACAACAAGAGTAAAGGACAGGTTATTCAGCGACGAATCCAATTTTGCCCAAAAAAAAATATAATCGCAAAAATTGTCAGTTGAACCCTTCAATTTGAATTTCTAAATATCTCGCTTTCAAATATCGTTCTTTGAATACCCATTATAAATTGTTCGAACATATACATTTAATATTATAGTATATTATGTTTCATCACAATTGTTTTGTTAGGTCAGGGAATTTTTTAGATACGTCAGGGAAAAGTCAGGGAATTTAGAATCATCAATGGAATCGCCACTCTGGAAAATAACGAGACACAGCCATAGTCCTTTTCAGAACCAAATCAGTGCTGGTAAAATCATAAGAACACAACACACATTTCTAATGTTATGTATTCCTCTCAACAAAAAATTAAGAAGAAAATGAGAATTGTGTGATGTATTTATTAGATTTTTTAGGTTCTTCTTTCTTCTTTCTCTTCTTTAAGAGCTCCTTTAATCCCGCATGGGACATAGGGCGGAAACAGTTGCCCTCCAGCGGACTCTGTTTTGCGCGACAGCTCTCAGCTCCGACCAGGATCTCCCAGCTGTTGCGGCTTGTTCTAGTAGGGTTCTCCTCCACCTTGCTCTAGGTCTTTCTACTCGACGGGATCCTTGCGTATTCCAGTCAAGGGCCTGTTTGGCTAGATTTTTGTTTTCGCGTTGCAAAGTGTGGCCAATTCCATTTCCTTCGCCTGATTTGGTTGTCTATCCGTCTATTGAAATTCTATCTCGCCAGCGGATTTTTAGGATACGACGCAGGAATCTGTTGATGAAGACTTGTAGGCGCCCTGTGATGAATTGGGTGACTTTCGTTGTTTTGCAACCGTACTAAAGAACTGCCTTAACGTGTTGGAGTTGAGCAGCCGCAATTTGGTGTTAGTGGAGATCGCCAAATACAAATCTTTGGGTGGCAAAGATTTTTATTAATTATTTAAGCACGTAATTTGTATCATATTTCTTTTAGAACATTTAAAATTTTTGTAGGGCGTTTGTAGGGCACTGAGAATCAAATTTATAGCAAGTTCACAGGCCTCTGACTATTCTTTCCAAAATAATCATTTCGCCTGGGAATGTTATGAACTTGAAATTTTTTGTGGTAGTTTCTAATACCACCCTTAATTAGTGTACAAAATTTTAGCGGGGTCTAAAGCCTCTAACTATTTGTTCCAAAATAATCATTTCTACGGGGTGGTTTTAGGGTGTCACCCGGGGATGTTATCAACTGTTATTTTTTGGGGTAGTTCTTATCACCACCCTTAACAAGTGTACAAAATTGCAGCGGGTTCTAAAGTCTCTAACCATAGTTTTTAAAATAATCACCTCTAGGGGTGGCTTCAGGGTGGCATAAGGGTGGCGACCGACGATGTTATGGACTTGAGATATCTTCAGGAATCTACTAACATCCCTCTTAACGCGTGGTAAAAATTTCAGCGGGGTCTAAAGCCTCTAACTATAGTTTTTAAAATAATCACCTAAGGGGTGGCTTCAGGGTGGCATAAGGGTGGCGACCGGCGATGTTATGGACATGAGATTTCTTCAGGAATCTACTAACATCCCTCTTAACGCGTGGTAAAAATTTCAGCGGGGTCTAAAGCCTCTAACTATAGTTTTTAAAATAATCACCTCTAGGGGTGGCTTCAGGGTGGCATAAGGGTGGCGACCGACGATGTTATGGACTTGAGATTTCTTCAGGAATCTACTAACATCCCTCTTAACGCGTGGTAAAAATTTCAGCGGGGTCTAAAGCCTCTAACTATAGTTTTTAAAATAATCACCCCTGGGGGTGGCTTCTGGGTGGCTTCAGGGTGGCATAAGGGTGTCGACCGACGATGTTATGGACTTGAGATTTCTTCAGGAATCTACTAACATCCCTCTTAACGCGTGGTAAAAATTTCAGCGGGGTCTAAAGCCTCTAACTATAGTTTTTAAAATAATCACCTCTAGGGGTGGCTTCAGGATGGCATAAGGGTGGTGACCGACGATGTTATAGACTTGGGATTTTTTCTGGAATCTACTACAATCCCTCTTAACGCGTGGTAAAAATTTCAGCGGGGTCTAAAGCCTCTAACCATAGTTTTTAAAATAATCACCCCTAGGGGTGGCTTCAGGGTGGCTTCAGGGTGGCATAAGGGTGCCGACCGACGATGTTATGGACTTGAGATTTCTTCAGGAATCTACTAACATCCCTCTTAACGCGTGGTAAAAATTTCAGCGGGGTCTAAAGCCTCTAACTATAGTTTTTAAAATAATCACCCCTGGGGGTGGCTTCTGGGTGGCTTCAGGGAGGCATAAGGGTGGCGACCGACGATGTTATGGACTTGAGATTTCTTCAGGAATCTACTAACATCCCTCTTAACGCGTGGTAAAAATTTCAGCGGGGTCTAAAGCCTCTAACTATAGTTTTTAAAATAATCACCCCTGGGGGTGGCTTCTGGGTGGCTTCAGGGTGGCATAAGGGTGTCGACCGGCGATGTTATGGACTTGAGATTTCTTCAGGAATCTACTAACATCCCTCTTAACGCGTGGTAAAAATTTCAGCGGGGTCTAAAGCCTCTAACTATAGTTTTTAAAATAATCACCCCTGCGGGTGGCTTCTGGGTGGCTTCAGGGAGGCATAAGGGTGGCGACCGGCGATGTTATGGACTTGAGATTTCTTCAGGAATCTACTAACATCCCTCTTAACGCGTGGTAAAAATTTCAGCGGGGTCTAAAGCCTCTAACTATAGTTTTTAAAATAATCACCTCTAGGGGTGGCTTCAGGGTGGCATAAGGGTGGCGACCGACGATGTTATGGACTTGAGATTTCTTCAGGAATCTACTAACATCCCTCTTAACGCGTGGTAAAAATTTCAGCGGGGTCTAAAGCCTCTAACTATAGTTTTTAAAATAATCACCTCTAGGGGTGGCTTCAGGGTGGCTTCAGGGTGGCATAAGGGTGTCGACCGACGATGTTATGGACTTGAGATTTCTTCAGGAATCTACTAACATCCCTCTTAACGCGTGGTAAAAATTTCAGCGGGGTCTAAAGCCTCTAACTATAGTTTTTAAAATAATGACCTCTAGGGGTGGCTTCAGGGTGGCATAAGGGTGGCATAAGGGTGTCGACCGACGATGTTATGGACTTGAGATTTCTTCAGGAATCTACTAACATCCCTCTTAACGCGTGGTAAAAATTTCAGCGGGGTCTAAAGCCTCTAACTATAGTTTTTAAAATAATCACCCCTGGGGGTGGCTTCAGGGTGGCATAAGGGTGTCGACCGACGATGTTATGGACTTGAGATTTCTTCAGGAATCTACTAACATCCCTCTTAACGCGTGGTAAAAATTTCAGCGGGGTCTAAAGCCTCTAACCATAGTTTTTAAAATAATCACCCCTAGGGGTGGCTTCAGGGTGGCATAAGGGTGTCGACCGACGATGTTATGGACTTGAGATTTCTTCAGGAATCTACTAACATCCCTCTTAACGCGTGGTAAAAATTTCAGCGGGGTCTAAAGCCTCTAACTATAGTTTTTAAAATAATCACCTCTAGGGGTGGCTTCAGGGTGGCATAAGGGTGGCTTCCGACGATGATATAGACTTGGGATTTTTTCTGGAATCTATTAACATCCCTCTTAACGCGTGGTAAAAATTTCAGCGGGGTCTAAAGCCTCTAACTATAGTTTTTAAAATAATCACCCCTGCGGGTGGCTTCTGGGTGGCTTCAGGGAGGCATAAGGGTGGCGACCGACGATGTTATGGACTTGAGATTTCTTCAGGAATCTACTAACATCCCTCTTAACGCGTGGTAAAAATTTCAGCGGGGTCTAAAGCCTCTAACTATAGTTTTTAAAATAATCACCTCTAGGGGTGGCTTCAGGGTGGCATAAGGGTGGCTTCCGACGATGATATAGACTTGGGATTTTTTCTGGAATCTATTAACATCCCTCTTAACGCGTGGTAAAAATTTCAGCGGGGTCTAAAGCCTCTAACTATAGTTTTTAAAATAATCACCCCTAGGGGTGGCTTCAGGGTGGCATAAGGGTGGCGACCGACGATGTTATGGACTTGAGATTTCTACAGGAATCTACTAACATCCCTCTTAACGCGTGGTAAAAATTTCAGCGGGGTCTAAAGCCTCTAAATATTTTTTTCAAAAATAATCATTTTTAGGGGGTGAGTTAGGGGTAGGTTCATAATTCGGGGTTAATAATTTAGGTATGATATTTTTCGAGACCCCCACTGTCTGTCTGGTATCAAAAAACAATTATTTACTTGTTTTTTAAGGCCCGATAGTCAGTTTCAAAATTTAATTTTTTTTTCTAAAATCGTTCGATCGAACGTTCGGAACTTCAGGCTCATTTTTATGTTAGTTCTCTTGGGGATTCACTGTGCGAGCCAACCTTAACATCTGGGTAACAGAAATGTCTAAATCATTAAATCCATCCCTGTGGGTTTGTTCACTTCACCTGATGCAGACGTAAAAATGTGTTGTTTATTGACAATCTAAAATGCGTCGCTCAAAATAATGATAAGGTCAAATGTGTTAGATATATTAAATTGGCTGAAAACTGCCATAAACTCTACAGAGATTTTTTGTGCTGACATATTACGAAAAATCCTAACACAAAGAAATTTATTTATATAAAGAACAAAACCTCATCCATGCCATTACTGCCAGTTTTATTTGATAACATATTTCGATCTTTCAGTAGCCTTTATAATTTTTCGTTTATTCAAGGTAACTAGATCAGCGAAAACTGATCGAGATGTGCTATAAAACGTAGAAATTGAACCTTAACCATCTTGATCCAATTTCTGTGTGATCTTGCGTTATAAGGATAAGGCATATCTCCTTCAGAATTAGCAAGATCCTTTTTATGTGGCTTTTCAAACTCTTCTAACTCTCTACCCTTAACGTCATGGTGATATCCATTAACAAGCTTTGTTCAAAGCAGAGAAAGGATTCAATGCTATTAGAAGTCATAAGGGCGTGAACTATGATCAGAAAGCGATCAACTAGGCCTTTTAACTCTTAAATGTTTGTATGAGCCCGCGGGAAGAGTTGTCTCTAGTGTGTACAAAAAACAGATCTGTAAACACTAAATTGAGCCGATCGTGTCATTCTATGTGCAAAGCGATAAAATTTAGTCTGAGCTGCTACTTTCTTGCAGTGATTCAAGGTGATGCGATGAAACAGCAAATTTCATCATTGATCGCTTTTTTGTATTTTATCAGGCATAGATAAACTAGTTGTATTCGTGGAGAGGCGACTCTAAGCGACTCCTTCCTGTTGCGTCTCTTAACGCGGCTTAGGTTTTGTGGGGTCAATAGAAAGACTACACTTGTTGGCTTGATGTCAGGATACTTGTTTGGTTGACTACTTGACTTTGCACCCTGAATTACTACTTATAGCGGGTAGAAAGGGCTGATGATCACCTCTGCAGGCTTTGCCTTGAAGAGGATTATTCTGTTCTTAATTTTTTTCTGTGAGTGCCCGCGATAGCTCGAACAGCCAAGTCTAGAATAGCAAGAGAATCTAGTATTTTTTTCTGAATCCATACTGGTTGTCGTTTTAGCGTTAGGTTGAATTCTGGATAATCTATAAGCTCTTTGCAGTATGGGCTTGTATATGAGGAAGTTCTAAAGTACTAAAGACGTCCTTGTCTATTGAGTATGTAGGCAGTCCCGAGTAAAAATAAAATATGGCCTAACAAAGGGCGAACAGCGGCCGTGATTGAACCATAGTGGTCGTGCACCACACACTTATGCGTCTTAAAAGCCAAGCGGCCGGTGTTCGCCCGTTGTAAGGCTATTTCTTTATTTTTACTTTGGGGTGGCAGAAAGTGGAATAGCAGGAGGTGGCATACCAATGACGATCCTGGATTTTTTATCTGCTCGTTGTAGATGAAGCGATATTCAGTGGATGACGTAAAATTTTACTTGATGGAGGTTATCATGGTCTTGAAATTTTCACTACATATTTACCTCTTGCTGATGGGGGAATCACAACAACTGTTTTAACAAGTCACACTTGAAGAAGTAATTCACTCTAAGAAGGCTGGGTATCCTGCTTGCAGCACCAAGCCCTGACCGTGGCACAGGGGTGTACCTACGTATCTCTCTTTCAAAAAAAGCTTTAGAAAAATAAATATTCAACCACCAGACGAAAGACAAAGCTTGAAAGCTTCACTTCGAAGCTTGAAAGCTTCGTACCCCCAGCTATAAAAGAAACCGCTTTATCAGGCCAAAGTCAGTCTTTCAAGAGGACCGGTTAAGTAGTACCCGAGCAAAAATTGAAGATGGCCTCCCAACGGGCGTACACCGAACAAATCTAGCTCTGTTTGCAAATGAACAAGTGGTAAAAATTAGCATTGCCCACTGCTTTAAAGAGTTCACTTTTCTTTTTTTTTAAAGACACAGAATAAAGTTTTGATTTACATTGTGGCAAGGTATTTTTTTTTCTTAATTGCGAAAGTAGAGGTTGTAAATTTACGCAAAAAACCCCGCCATGCCACAGTGTTGTCAGCTCTTAAAAGAAATTTTATTTTTCAATTATTTTTAATTCATTAAAGCCATGCAACTTATCAAAACCTCCCAACCTGATGATTAATTAATCATGCAATAAAGGCGGAAAAATGGTTATTGCTTCACGGAACATTACAAAAATGAATTTCACTCTTTAAACTTTTTACACACAAAAATTTTCCCTTATTATTACTACCCTGCCTGCCAAAAACTTTTTTATTGAAGCAAAATTAAATTTTCAATCTACAAAATCAATCACAAAAAAAAGAAAAGAAAAAACGTTGCCAATTCTATTGTCACAGCAAAACAAAAAACCAATTTCATTAAATCTTCATCCATAAAAAATCTGTTCATGCTTTGGGGGGTACGAAAAAAAATGTTTTCCCTAAAAAATAATTAAAATCTGCTCAGAACCCCCATCCACCCCCGTTCTGCTCCATCTTCCATCATCCGTCCCGTGTGTCCTTGCCCAATTTCTAACTTATTGGCAATCAAAAATAAAATGACCCCAAAATCGATATAATTTCTCTTGTCATCGGCAGGAAATTGTGTGACTATAGCTTCAAATTATTGGCTCCCAAATGGCTTGAACTTTAATGAAAAGCCTAGTAACCTCCATAACCCAATTTCCGGAATGTTATACGTGCTCGGAATTTTCCACCGCATGCATACCCTCCTGCTCAGCCGTAAGGGACCCCCAGAGTATGTATTTTCCTCGTAACCGTCAGTGTACTGGAAATTTTGCGCAAACATACGGAGACTCTCGTTCCTCATGACCATCGTAAAATAGTCATCGAAAATCGAGGATTCGTATACGAAATCATAAAGGGGGAGAGTTACATCGGGGATAAGTACTAGCGCTTTTCGGGGGGCTTTAGGGGGTATTTGAGTAAAGGGATTTTGGTAGGCATGAGGCTGAAGATTGTAGAGCTTGAAATTGACAGAATAGCGCTGTCAAATTTTAACAGGATAGGAACATGATGTGAAGTACAAGATATGTCTAAGGCTACTACCCCCACCCCAACCCACCATAGCCGCAAAACCGGCATAAGCTGGACCTATGTGGATCTCGTATCTAAGAAATCTCTCTAAACCCAAAGTCTATATTTTATATCTGCTTCTGTGCGGCGATGGTAAGCCAACCTAAATTTTTCATTCTTGGCGTTCATCAAAATTACTGCCCCGAGACTCCTGCTAATTCCTCCAGAATGGAGCCTCATTTATAATCAAAAATGTATGAAATACTTCGCCCCAAGCTGCCTATTACTACTGGGAGCTCGTTCAGATGGTGAGAGTGTTTTTTACCATCTTTCGGATAGAATATTAGAGCAGAAGAAGCAGCAGCAGAAGGAGGAAGGAGCAAGGAGACTCTTGTTGTTATATACATCAAAGAAACCCCCACAGTAGACTTTTAGCTCTTCAAATCCCCGCAAATTCCTCGGCAATGACTTTTCTCGATAAATCAATATTCGTCAACAGCGTTTCAACAAAAAAAAAGGAACAGAACAGGAGAAACATTTCATACATTCATCCCTGCTGGTAACCCCTTTCGAAAAGGGCTTTTTACTGCTTAACCCGAACCAAGTGATGTGAATCCCTTCAAGATCAAAGTGTCACATCCTCGATAGATGTGGGGCTCCTGCCATACATACACACACACACACCGGTCGGGGGGATTGCTGCCTTTTTCATGGGATGAACTGCAAAAAGGGCCTCATAACATCCTGTATTACAGTTATGCGAAATTACATTCGCACCGAAATATGAAACTCTATGACCCTCTCATCTCACAGAGTAAAGGGAAGAGAATCTACTTTTTTAGTACCCCTTTGGTCCTTTTAATTGGCCATTTAGTGTGCTCACAGTAGCACCGAAAAAGGTTACAACAAGGCCTTCTCTCCTTGGTGTCTTTGTTGTGGGGTGCCGTCACACCCCTGCTGTTAAAAGGAGCAACAACTGCAAAGTGTTGACGTATCAAGAGTTAAGGGATGATACAAAGACTACGGGAATTGGCGAAAAGGTCTACTCGAAGGGTAAGGGAATCCCCTTTTACTTTTCGTACATGTGTAGTACAGGGAGCAAGGACTCGGATTTCGTTGGCAAGGTACTTTCAGTTATATTTCTCCTTATTTTTTTTTTTTTTTTTTTTTTTAATATAGAAATCTGTTCCGGAAAAGGGTTCTCTATGGCGCTTTTAAATTAAATTAAGGCCTTTATGGCGTAACGCGTTTGAATTTGCTTCTCGAAAATAAAATCCGAAAAAGATATGCCAAAATTTTGTTTGGGAAATGATGTAGGTCATATTTGTGTCTACTTTTTCGGATTGAAACGCTTCATCTAATTTTGTTTTCATCTCCAAGTATACGAACAAATTTTTTATGATGGATGATTATGTACAGAATGGTCTTGTAATGTTATATGAAATATCAGAGTAACATTTTGTACGTAACAGATTTTTATGTATAATTAATAAAGTATATACTTGTATGTATATATATATAAATCATCATCATCATAATATTAACGAAAATATTTAGGTACGATCTCAGCTCTAATTTCTATAATGGATTACCTCTAGTTAGGACTTACTCATATAAAACTTTGGACTCCTTTTGTGTGTTTTGAAATGCACTTAGTAGGACGGAAGTTAAGCTTCTTTGATGTTGCTTTGGATATCCCAAAAAGCTTTATTTATGGATGGCTGTGTAGATGAATAAGTCCTTCCCCCGTTCATCAGGAAGCAATTTTTAAGCTTGACTGAATATGAACGAGTGTAAGAGAGAGAGATTGCCAAAAAAGGTTTAGTCACTAGGCTGTATAAGGATATTTGTGGAGGAATACTTACTTTATTGACTTTTTGAGTATATTAGTAGCGAAAGAAATATTTTTGAGTCTTTTAAGATATTGATTTGATTTGTGTTTTGTTTTTTTCCTTTTAATTGGATTTAAGGATTTTTGCATAGGAGATATATGTTGCCAAGGATATTTTGTTGATTAGAATTAAAACGCTCTTTCTAAGAAAAGATATTATTGTTTTTATGGGTGGAATTAAACACTCAGATCGACCCTAGCAATAGCAGCCTTGAACATACGATTAGAAATCGAGACATAGGCAAAGTCCCTAGCAGCAACGGTGAGCTTTTTGTTGACTTCTCTGGTGGGAGCTACTCAACTCGTGGTAGGTGCAATTTACTTTTAAGAAGATACACAAGAAGATACACACACCCAAGTCGCCGGACGGTAGAACGAGAAATCAGATAGATCACGGGACTGTCAGCCTCAGATGAAGATCCAATGTAGAGGATGTCAGGAGCTTTAGTGGAGCAGATTTTGGAAATTACCATTTGGTTGTAGCAATTACTCCCCTCAAAATCGCCGCAATCAGAAACGTAAAAGGCTAACATTTGGGAAACTGCAGCAAACCTTAACCCAGCCAAGAGCTTTTGATGAAAAAAATATTGAAAAACTGTGGACCAGAGAAGGCACTATATTTACAGCAGCGGAAGTGAGCATCGGTTATTTCCATAGAAACTGGCAACACTCGACACAGTAAATAGAGGCGGCCCGCAAGGAGAAGTACTTTCCCGGTTCGATGGGTCGTAACTGCGAACCAACTCTTGCGACGCATGGAGGCAGTGAGATATTGCTATCATCACAAAAGGAAAATTTCCTCAAGTCCTGTGTGATCTCATGACGGTGGCATTACAAACCCTTTCAAACTGGGCTGGCACACACGCACTTAGCGTTAACCCAGTAAAAACAAAATTAGTCCTCTTTACGAGGATATACATATAAATAAAACCCCACCTCTAACTCCTCCCCGGATTAAAAAAATGTAGCTCAAATTTCTTCAAATATCTGGGGGTGATCCGGGACAAGAAGCTCATTAGAAAAGCAAAAAGTTTGCAAAACTCCATTGGGAAGAGGAGGTCTCTCCCCTAGCATAGTACGATGGATCCACATAATGATTTTCTGCCTAATACTCCTTTATGGGGTATTAGTATGGTGGCCAACCTTGAGTCGAACCAAGTCATGGTCACCGTTCTAAATAAACTACAGAAAGTGTAAAGATGGAGTTATGGATAACAGGAGCACTTCGACCTACACCTACAAATGCCCTAAATGTTATGTTACACCTCCCTCTTTTGAATATTTTTGCAAAGGAAAACGTAACCTTCGCAGCCCTTAAAAAAGAGAATCTGGTTTTTGAGCCGGATTCAGGGGAAGGTACATGAAGGTACTGAACTCATCAACCCAGAAACTGACTTTTGCATACCCGAGACACATCCCTTCACGTCGTGATTGGAGAAATAGACCACATAGTTTTCAGCATGCCATATACTTTGTCACTGACGGCTCTAAAATCGAGGATCGTAGAAGGAGGAGTGTTCCCCCAGAGCTAGGGATTGTAGCCTCCTTGCGACCACCCGAACGCTGCAATGTATACCAAGCGAAGGCTCTAGCCATACAAGAGGCTGTTCTCCCGATTAAAAATAATTGATAATTAATTGTATTACTAGTACGCACGCGCCCGCTGCTAGCACGCATAGCGAACAAATAGGCATGCCATAAAAGTACGCACTGGCATGCATGTTTTCGCCACAGACCCGGAAATTCAAAAATTCAGGCATGAAAATTTATAAATGCGCCCGCATCGGCAAAGATTATTACAAACGCTAGTGTTGGTTTACCAAGTAGTCCCCCAGCTAAGCACTAACCACGTCCAATGCTGCTTGACCTACGCAATCTACGCAACTGTTCTACTGCTGAGTATGATATTGGCACCCTTTATGGTCACCACGATAATTGTCCATTTTCTTCGACCTATATAATTTTTTAAAGTCATTCAGGCGATTTCGTGCAACTCCATAGGTGGTGAGATTATTTATTCGTCCACTTCACGGTCATGTAATCCGATAGCAATCCATCTTCCGGAGCCCTCTACTCTCTGCCTCTAAACATACTTTGCATATTCAAAAATGCAATACACCAAACGCAATCCTTGTCTTCATGGTCGTAGCTTATATCCAATTGAATTAACATAGTCATCAAACTCATTCTTTCATTGAAAAAAGCAAGGCGAACTCATCACCTCTATAGAAAGTGGCGTCTCATCTATGAATTTAAAAAAAAAAACTTAAAATTAATAATCTAGTTTTACTCAATTTCTTGCTGGTTTATTTTCAACTTTCCTTTGCCACAGATGTTCTGTAAAGAAAATTAAAAAAACATCGCTATCAAAACCCCCATGTGTTTTACGCTACCCTGCAGTTTCAATGGAGTATCTACTTCATCTTTCCACGAATCTAGTTTTAATTTTCCATTTTCATCAAAAGACCAAATTTGTCTCTGAGCTCTTGTTGAAATACATACATATACGAGTATCTACACAAAAAAACTGCAATTTTTAATAACTGTAGAAAGCAGGATGGAAATGTAAAATTGAAACCATAAATGAATTCCTTTCTTAAATTGTTTCAATTGGTCATGGATGTACCAAAGCCAGAATTTACTTTGACTGATCAAGACGTACATTGGGAAATTTATGGACCTAGCTTTTTATTAAAACTTTATGCAAAATAAATATTTATAAGAAATGAGAGAAGTCCTGCTGTTGTATTAAAATAAGTTAGAAACACATTAAAAAATTATAGTTTACAAAAAAAAAAAAAACTGAACGACCACAGCTGCAGAAACATAAAAACTAATTAGGTAAAAAAGAGGTAATAAAGAAGTAATAAAAGGGTAATAAAATAAAATCATCATGAAAATCCTTTTGACATGCACGTTAAAGTGATGGGTTTGTTTTTAATATCTTTATAAAAATAGTTAAGCCCTCTTTTTCACCCATACTGCGATGTAGAAGTTCGTATTTCAGTAGAACAACTCGTCTGTGGTACAATCTTCTGCAGAGACTATTTCCGAACTCATATAGCATCCCAGAGTTCAAATTAGAGTTAAGCCAGAGTTACACGAGGCAGCTCCTTTTTCCCCTACACGATTGTAAATTGTACTGAAACCTCAATTTTTTTAAATGTCCCGGTACAAAAATAATGTCCTACTGGTGTTAGCGTGAGGCGAGGTGTGATTGTAAAAACGTAGTAGAGAGATATGGATTTCTTCTTTTTTTACTTCTTTTGGGGTAGTAATAGTCAATTTCAAATAAGACAAGATGGATTGTAAGTACGAAGTGATGGCTTTTATCTCTCTTACTCCTTTGAGGCTTATTTGTGTAATTTCAGCATTACAATTGCACCTCGCCTCATTTGAAGCATGACGTTGTACTGGCTCAAATGAAAAATGAGGCACCTCTTACAAACTCATTCTATATAATCGTGTTCTACCCGACACTTGTGCAAGCGTACTGTTTATCCACATCTACTCGAGCACCCCCAGACCCCTAACTTTTCCTATTCGCTTCTATCCTTCGACTCAAGCTTTTACTGGACATTGGAACCAAGGATGGTATATGATAATTTTGTTATTTAATCACTTGCATTCCCATTCATTATCACAACACAAGATTCTGGCGACTAATACTTCGTAATCAATTTCAGGTGATAATTAAGCTTGATTCTCCTCCAGCTATTAACAAAATACAGAGCTATAATGAAGACTTTAAAGACGTAGCGGAGTCCCTTATTCGCAGTCCACAAAAGCAAAGGAAAAACCAAAAATTAATGAGAAATATTTAATCCCGAGACACTTCCAACTAATTAATATAATTTTTGGTCTTCAGTTCCAATTAAGGAGGCAATTTTTCGTCAAGCCATTTGTTATGTTGTCATCTACCCAAGACGACCTTAAGACGTGACAAGGCCAAACATTTTGTCATGTTCCGAAAATTCCTCCTTAAATATTTCTTAATATTCTCCCCCATTAGTTCCAATAAAGCAGTCCCCATCTCTCACCGTCCCCCCGCCGTACTATGGGCGTTCGGACGAACTAACCTCAAAGGAGGCGCAAGGAAAAGGGCTGCAAAAAAGCTGCTGATACCCTTACCGTTCGGCCGTGGTGGGCCCCGTGTTTGCTGTAGGCGAGCATAACACTAGCTTCATCACCGTGTATAGTAAAGAAGACCCTTAACAGCCAGCTCATTCACCTAATGAGGATGTGCTGTTACTGACGTTGAAAAATTAATGTTCCAAGGATCCAAGGTCCTGACGAGGCACACACAAACTCGGCCCCGCCATCCACCCTCGGATGCTAGAGCAGCATTCCGCACAAGGATACCCGAGAGCAGTCGGGGACTGCACCCTTTCTTCGTTGCGGCAGAGGCAGATGAGTACAACCACCAAAAGGACGAATTCCGGGCAACTTGGCGAAATATTACCCAGATGAGGATTCCCGGCTCCCGGTTCATATATTATAAAGGATCCCCCTTATATGAGGGAAGGATTAATTTTAAAAACTTCGCGTCTGTAGCGTTGATGGAATGTTGTGTCAGGAATTTGACAGAGAAAAATTACCACTGTGCCGAAAAAAAGCGCGTGTCTAGTGTCTGGGTGTGTTTCCCGCTGATATGTTTGACGAGATTTTTTCAAGCACAATTTGTTACAACAATGTGGAATGTTTCTTTTTTGTTTCACCGTTTCAAGGATCCTTAAGCATCCTTGCGGCAGTGGCAGTGTGCCGGGGGTCCTTGATGAATATTTCAAGTGAGTTCTCGTTGTTATTTTGGGGGATTTTCGTCTATTTTATGAATTTTTTATATTATTTCACCCGCGAGGATGGAACTTTTCTGTTTTGATAAAAATCCTTGTTTGGGTTTTTCATAGTGCATGGAAATGAAGAAATATGATTTTCATACTCGCCTTTTTTTTTCCGCTTCTCGCCAAATTAATTGTTAACTGCTGTTGGTTTATGTTGGGCATTAGCGCGGAAAATGTTTTAATTAACATATTTAAAAATTTAAACATTATATAACAGGTGTGCGGCGCGCCGGCAATGGTGGTTATCTCTCCTTGAGAGTATTTCACGCATCCTGAATGTGATTCGTGGAATTGGGTTCTTTGTAAAAGCATTATTTGTTCAACCGAAAATGAAATTTTTGCTTGAGATAATTTCAGTGTAAATGCTGCGAATTGAATTGTGGGACGGCAACAAAAGCATTGAGGTTTATTTGTATTATTATTAGATATCTTTTATCAATTTTGGAAGTTCTTTGTTTAGGGATTTTGTAAGTACATCTTTAAATTAATGCGGCATTAATGGGGAAGGTGATTCGACAGAATTACGCTCTTTGTAAAGAGAAGAAATATTTAATATTTGGTAATTTTACTACTTCCATACAACTTTGAGTTGTAACTTTTCATCCAAACGCCATCCACTTGTATTGTCTTGTAAATCGCACGAAGCATTTCCTGATTTTCCCTGTTATTTCATGCAGTTCTATGTCTAACGCCTTTTCTCATTCGCGCCTCGTCATAGGGAATGCTCTATTTGGTTCCTTGAAGAAAACTCATTGCCATCCGATCCCCAGTGGAAAAAGAGACCGAAAATTTTAAGAATTCTGTTCGGGATTTTTTAGTAATAACTGCGCCGGTCGTCGAAAGCTTTATATTTTTAAACGCGAGTATCGTTTTACCAATGAGGTCTCCCAACTGAGTACTAATCACTTCCAATGCTGCTTGACTTCTGCAATCGAACCGGAACTGGTCATTGAGTATGCTAAATGAATGTTGGTGACCGTGAAACCAACATAATTGCCTGAAATATGAAGCAATACAACAACAAAAACTAAAGCTTTGTATGAGTGAAACTAAAGCTTTTTAAAAATCTTTCCGCATACGATGTTGGGGATGTGGGATTTGTAATGAAGTTAACCTCATAAGGTCCTTATGAGAAACTAATAAGGCGTACCTCACTTCAGTATCGCTGATTTTTTTGTGGTACTCATGAGGAAATTAAGGGGAAAGCCATCTTTCAGCATGCCTCTCATTTGCCACATGAGTACCTGGTGAGGAATCTACGGGGAAATCCGTCTTTCGACAAGATCCTGAAGCAATCTACTTTTAAATGCTAATCGGTTGGGATTTCGAAAGTTTAGGTTATGCAGCTATTTAGTTTTCGTGTGAAAATTCTTGCTTGTGTGTGAAATATTTTTGGTGTGGATTTTATCACCCAAAACTAAAGTGCGTGTGCACTTTTCATACCATGTCCACGTGCTTCGCCACCGCCGTATTCAAGACTTCGTCTAATCTAATAACGTACCTCGTTTTTGACTACATTATTAATAATTTCTGTATCATGTAGCACGGCGTTGGAAAAGGGATAAACTGAGGAAGTTTTCGAAAAAAGCTAAATTCAAAATAGCTTGTAAATTTTGACGATTCATCTGCCAAACACCTTGTATATTATAAATTGAAGTGAATCCAGACAGCTGATACAGAATTAACCATTTGAATTTTACTTATTGTACAAACTCATAAAGGCGCAGATGGCACACCACAGAATAGAATTAACTGGTCTAGGCCAGAAGGTGAAAAAATGGCATATTTGATTTTTTGAATCGATTAGCTAAATATATTCTCGTTTTGGGATTTTGGCAATTGATACTTTTTCAATTGTCCAGGTGTGTATTCTAAATCGCAATTTCACATGCGCAATCATTATCCTTCCTTTATGACACGGGCTCGATCAACTGCTATGGCAACGAAGAATTTGACCCTTCATATCAAATCCCTTAGCGTTGATCGTGACAGTGTTTTCTTTATAAATAATTGATGCCTTTATCTTCAGCAATTATAGCACTGCAAGTCGTTGGTATTAATGAGATTCTTAAAGGGCCTGTGCTGCCTCCGATAGTTTTCAGATAGGATTTATGAATTTTATTCAACTAACACGTTTCCATCTTGAATCTCTTTCTTAATATAAAATTTGTAACTCAAATCCAATGTAAAGTGTGTGCCATAAATATTATAGCGTATTCAAAGTGGGCATATGAAAATATCCTAACAAATCTCAATATGCTTCCCATCATCCCCATCGAATTTTAATGAAATGAAAACATTTGAAGCCTAGTTTAAGAGTGCTCGACGAAAACATCCTAGAAAATTTCAATATCCTGTCGATCTAAGAGATTTTCGACACAATGCCAAGGAATATGGTTCGACCTTTCCATAAATTTGTTTAAGGAAGTTTGAGAATAAATATTTATCATGGACTGTAAGTCGTTAAGAGAATGGAAAAGATGATGTTAGTTTTAGTTTTGTGGTCAAAATCAATCCATAAGGGTGAAATGATACAAGGATATTTTATTTTATTTTAATCAACCACCTACCTCAAAAGTGTTTTTTTAGCCTGAGGTATTTGTTATTCTCCTTGTTAGTTTAAACTTCAATCAAACGAAAACCAGAAAAATCGTTTTAGATATTTTTTAAAACCTGTAGAAATAAAGCAATCCTTTTTTTATAATATTCCAATTTTGTTTCACCAGAATAGAAACTCAGTTTGGTGCATGCCAATTTCAAAAGCAATCAACGGTTGCAGAGAATGCAATTTTGAATCCTGCTCCTGTTCATAAAAACAACGCGCCTCACCACAATCCGCCATTGTTTTTGTATGAGGCGGTACAAACTGGCACAGTACATATAAAACGTAATCCAACAGTTGGCTCCAACACAGACTCACAAAACATTTCCTTTGTTATAAATAATCAAGGAACAAGAAAAAGGATTGCCAATTCTTTTTTCATTCTGGGCGTAGTGCAAGGGGATTAAAAAAGGGTACAATAATAAAATATGAAAGGATGGAAATTTTTGCGGGAGCTGCAATGTTTTGAGAATAATCCAATTTCAGCTGCCGGTAACTTTATTTACCTTGGATCCGTGTGAGTTGTTTTGATTTTATCTGGGCCCTGTGCTTTAAGGATGCAAACAATCCTGTCATACCGGAAATAGCGAAAACGAAGCGCACAAACAAATCGCATTGCACAAGGATATTGAATGTAGCTGAAGGAAATCTATGCGACAGCGTGTTCAATTCGAGCGGGCCTGCAGCTAATGAATTGATGAAGCTGCAGATTCAACTCGTCTCTCATCAATTTTCTATTATTTACAGGATTTCCAGTGCTCTTCTCCCTGAACGTTTCGAAATCCTCCGATCGGTGTTGAGCGCTGCCTTTCCCTGCCTTGTTTTCTTTTTATCGGTTATATGTCGGATCCTGACGCCATGGATACCTAGGATATCGGTGAATTGGCCTATAACAACACTCAGCCATGGAGAACGGGGCTCAAGCAAAGTGCAAACGGACGTAACCGAAAAGGATCAGTTGCTGTTGAGGATTAACTCTCAGAGTGGGATTTATGTGATGGAGCCACCCAGGCGTTTTTATGTCTCCTGTTATCTATTTCTGTTTATTTGTTTATCGAGAGAGGCAAAAAGGGAAAACAGAAAAAGAAAATCACCCAAGCCTCCTCCATCACACACAAACAGTAGCTAGCCCCCAGACTGCCGAGCAGCAGCAGAATAGGGCTCCAGCCTTATCCAGATATGCTGTTGCCTTTTATACTTTTATATATTATACGTGTCTGTACGCCGCATCCTTTTTGCCAGTGCTGAGAGCACCGAGTGCGGATTGTGTAAGGAAGGACTACAGTACGAAATCGTGCGTGAGACGTTTTGCTGGAAAAGCTGATTTGCATTTCAACATTTTGTTTTTATATGTAAAAGGAAGAAAATGGAGAGTTCAAAGACCACACAATAACCCTGAAGGAAATTGTATTGCGCAGCAGTAGGGATTCAACAATCACTAAGGGCTCTAACGATGATTGAGATATCAAAGCCTGCAAGGGGATTTGATAATTCCTTGGAATAGCCTTGGAGCAATGAGTTTTATAAAGCGACTTTTCAAGATTTTTTTCCATGGCAGTTTTTTCTTCATTTTGATTTTTCTTAAATTTTTTCCTCCGTTCTAACTTTTTCCGCCTTACTATTCACTTCTGATTTTTCCTGTGTTATTTTAGCTAAAATTGGGTGACATTTGAATAAATCGGATCTGAAGTCGGATATTGGATAAGAACTGTTTGCATTTTTAAGGGAGGTAATCAGATACTAAAAAACAAGTCCTTTCGACGTTTTTTGTGTCTCCACCAAATGGTAAGTGATCACCTATAGCTGAAATTGATGCTTCTTATCTTGGTGATTCGTATTCCTAGTGTTTTTTGCTAGAGGAAAAAAGTAGAATCAGATGTTTTGCACATCTATAAATAGAGCAGCAAAACTTGGGCTGAAATACATTAGTGAAATACAAAGAGGGAGTTTGAGTTCACAAGAAGGAAATATCAGCAAAATTAATACTAGTATAAAAATTCTGTACTAGGATTACCTGTTCTAAAAAATTTGCGGTGATAAAGCGAAAGTTTTTTTTTATGTGAAAGTCCAAGCTTAGAAGTTACCCCAACTACCATTCCGTAATAATGTTAGTATCATTGTGCAATGTCTAGCAGTAGCCTTAGTTCGAAGGAAAGAATACGTTCGAAGGAAGGAGGTAGGAGGTTGTTTCTTGCTGTTCCATTTTCGTTAAATTCCCACTTGGAGCAATGTTGATTGTAAAAACTTCCGTCACGAAAGTTTCTTGTCCTCATTGTTACCACTTCAAATGCTCCGCAGGAATTTTCTTGCTGAAGAAAGTTTCTTTCTGTCATTGTAGTTAGGCCTTTATGAAAATTGGATGTAAAGCCTAAAGCGAAATTTATAGTTAAAGATCGCATAAAGTTCGATCCACACATATCCGTGATGACAAGGCACCGATGCTTTCCGTATCAGTAGCTTCCGTGAAGAATTTTTCACTGACTTTTACATAGCACTGCCTTTTCCGTTACAGTGCCCAATGTTAATGGCATCTGTGATTAGTTTTTAGTTTTGAAATTTGGACAGTTATCTCAAGTGTGTCATGGAATTTAGCCTGGAATATCTTGCATGCCTTGAAAAACGTTTCAGTGTATTTCAAATAAACTTCACCTAAATTTTCTGTTTAACTAAAAAAACATTTTTTTCACGACTACGATAAAGTCAGTTGTATCAGAGGCAACGTATTTTATGTATTTTTTCACGGACGACGCCTGAAAGGTACTGAGAACGTCGGTGCTCCTCTCCTTTGGATGTATGGGAACATGGCGCGCCCTTCTCAATTCGATTCCATGTAATAGTAGATATTGTGTGGATATTTCTTTTTACTGATGCTCCCAGTACTGTACTGAAGTCACGCCACAGATATGTGTAGATTGTCCTGAAAACTCTAAAAATTATACCCGATTGATCTTGAGAATGATCTACAGGAGGAATATGTTCTTTGCAAACAATTCCTAACGTCTCATGAAAGCAAAATGAGTTTAAGTTCTTCTTCTTCTTTGATCCGTTAGCTGGCGGTCCGAGCGGGACGTCCCCGCAACGGATACGCTGCTGTCGGTGCCGCTGGGTCCCGAACTCTATTCACGATTCGCTTCCATTCTTCTCGGTTTTTGGCGGTGTCTCGAGCCTCGGTAACTGATAATCGTTGATTCTTTAAGTCACCCTCGATATTCTTCAACCAGGTTTTCTTCGGTGCCGATCGCTGTATTCTCCAGTCTGCAGGACGGTCTCGCCAGAGAAGTTTACGTGGCAAGCGGTTATCATCCATTCGGCAAACATGTCCAAACCACCGTAGTCGACGTTTTTGCATTTCTTCTTCTGAGTTTAAGTTAATCTATTTATTAAGCAGAAGGATTCAAAGGAAGCATTTCCGTAAACAAAACTAGCATTTCGTATGTTCTTCTGCACTGATGCAGCCCAGAACGTTTGTTTCCCGTACTTCAAAGAATAAAAAAATTATCTACGTTTCTGGATAAGTGAATAACGTTTGAACAATTTAGCCAACCTTAATGTTGAAGCATACTTAACAAAATCCGTAAATTAACGAACCTGTTAGCCATTTTCACTTTTTCCGTTAATTTATGGGTCGCCAAATCTTATGGGCCCAGCGCGCCAAATCTTAAAATATACCACTGCTTCTATTCTATCAAAGCCACCTAGTAGGACTATTTTGCATTATGGGGAATCCAACTGACTGTGCTTATCCGTTTCTTCCAACTGCTGGTTGTGATATATATATCCTCAAGCGGATTGCCAACTAGAGTTGAGTCGGACTTACAAGAGGCAGTACATTTCTCCCTTACACGATGGCAAATTGTAATGAGACTCAAGTTTTTGAAATATGCCGTGAGGAAATGAGCCGGGGTGTCACTGTAAACACGTCCCTAGTGGAGATACATGGGTTTCTTCTTTCTTACTTCATTTGGGGCAGTAAAATTCAACATGAAAACTTAAATGAGGCGAGGTGTATGTAAATACGTAGTAGTGGGTTCCTTCTTTCTTTACTTATTTTAGAACAGTAAAATTCTGAACCAGTAAAGTGAGGTGAGGCGAAGTCCGATTGACATTGCATAATTTATATATCCATTGTGAGGCATAGGTTTCTTACTCTCTTACTCTAAGGCAGTTTAATTTTTGCCTCTTTTGCGGGAGGCATTACAATAGAACCTCGCCTCATTTGAAGTATGACATTGTACTGGCTCAAAAGAAAAAAGAGTCACCTCTTACAAACTCATTTTTTAATCGTGCCCTATCCAACACTAATGCCAACTTCCCTACTGTCGGCATATCCAAAATTATATTGCCCGGAATGTATGTACATATAATCATCCCTCATCCCACCAAATCCATAAAGCCTAGGAAGCGTAGATGGTCTGATCAGAGTGCAGACATTCTTTCCGTGAATCATTAGAGGATTAAGAGGTAAACTTATTAACTCCAATACTGGCTGATAGTAGAAACGTGTGACCCTTGGTAACCGCCATTAAGAAAAATTTTACTTCTTCCAAAACTTAACGAAAAAGAGATGCTAACAGGCCCCAAACCCAAGACCGACTTACTTCTCTCTCTTTACGCCTCAAATTCCCTTTAGAAAGATTTCTTGAAAATATGGCAAATATGATGTTAATACTGGGCGAAATCAAACGAAAAAATAATACAGGATGCCTTTCGAAGCATCAAAGAAAGACCTGTAAAAATTGAAGTAAACCAGATGAAAATTTCGTCAAAATGTAGTTGCCCAAAGTATGTTTATTTTTTGTCTTACTTCCTAGACTTTATCAGAATGAATTCACAATAGCTTAAGGCTTGCTTGAAGAGTATGTCATCAATAATTCCTTGAAGTATCCCTGAACAAGTTTCACTTTTGTTTAGATTCATTTTGTATTCTCAGAAAAAGTCATTATTGTTAATTGTTGTACACGACCTTAATAAAGCCAATTAGTCAAAATCTTAGCAAATAATTTCCATTTAATATCCTACTAATTTTTATGAGAAAAATCTCATAATATTTTTTACCCTAGGGTTTAGAACCGATGCCATATTTCCTTTCCTAATGATTCATTCATTTCCTTACACAGAAAAAACTTAACAGATAAGGAGTCCTTCCCTGGAAAAGAGCACATCTTGCCCTAAAAAAAATAATTCCGTAAATTCCCGTGAAATATTTTTTGATATAAAATTTACTCTTAATTAATTTTCATAATTACTTTCTATGATTTCTTTTCGTTATAAATATCCAGTGGGAGGATTCCTCGAGCAATTACCATCGCAATTTATTAACTTCGCGCAGGCATCCGAATCTTGACCCCAAAGGCACCGACCAGGCACTGTGCGACTTCTTTTTAATGAACCATCCTCGTCGTCCTTTTTATTAATTATTTTCTCATTTTGTACTTTTGTTCAATCTTCCAAGTATTTGGCGAATTATTCACGTCCGCAGGATGGGGAAGTTGTCAGTCAGGATATCCCATCCGACGCCGCCCCCCATTCGGCTGCCGCGAAACCATCACCAGCAGCCCACGGTTTCAGCGGAGTGCGGCATAGAAAAGACGAGCCGCGAATTCGCTTTGAAGCCGTATCTAAGCACTTCCTCCCCTAATAAACTCATCAGAAGGAGCCGGTTTCCTTTTGAGATCTATTTCGACGCCCCCAAGCCCTAGGAATATTTAGTCCTTGTCCTAGGGGTGTAAGTAACATCCTAAAGGAGCACGATATAGCGCTAGCGACTGGTGCCAGGGCTTGTGTCTGCCGTATCTAAGAGGTATTATACTCCTGTAATTTACCTGATGAGTTTGACCTGTGAGCGAGGGTGCACGAAGGGCAGGTGGGAATCGACAGCAGTGTCTGCCGTTCTGCAAACAGCTCAAGCAGCTGTCCTGAGACCTGGGGTCTGAGTCCTGAACTCTGGATGCCCGTCCACCCCTCCAATTTTGCTATATTTGCTGCTGGCTTCGATGCTTTGTCAGGAAGCTGGAAATTTATTACGAAAGCGCAAAACTCTTAACATCAAAAGCAAATATTAATATTAATAATTAAGGATCGATGGCCGGACGGCGAGGACCCTCTGGCAAATCAGGCTCAAAGAGTGTCAATGACGTGTAACAAGCACTTGATCTCGATTCCAATTTGGGGCGGAAGTCGAGGGCCCCCCATTCAGCTGTGCCGCCCCTATGAAAAGCTGAGTCAAGTGGAATTTAATCGATTACGAAGCGGGCGGAGGTGGCATCTGACTTTATCATAACTCCTAAAAGTATGTGATGGAAACAAGTTCAAACATATTGTTTATATTTTGTAGAAAATTTTTATAATAAAATTTATTTGATCATGAATATTATGAAATTAATATTTAAAGGGCTTCTATTGATCTTATTAGTCTTGCAATGGTTTTAATAGAATTTATAAAAATTGTTTCGTTTTTGAAGATTAATTAAAAAATACCCGGAATCCATTACCTTTAGGAATCGTTCGCTTTATATTTATTCCAGTACCGTTAGGAACTCCCGTAGGTTGAAGACAGGCAAGAGCTGTCTTTATCTCAAATACAGGAAGAAAAGGTCCATGAAGGTTTATAGGCCTCACATCCTTCATGCCGAAGACACTGGGAATGGTGATAGACTCTCATATCGGCCGATCGGAAGATGAGACTACTCAACATTCATATCTACCTCTGATCCACTGAGACAGCGTTGCAGCAAGTCGTGGGAACTATTAAAAGGGCCCTAGATAACAAACAATATACCCGGCCTGCCTTCCTAGTCCTAGAATTCACCTTAAGCTTTTAAAAGCCAGCCTTTGGCAATAGCTCGAGAATCCATGCGGGTTTGAAGACCAAGGCGGAATTCAAACTCACCAATGGAGGTACATTACAAGGAGGTGTACTGTATTAAGGTATTAGAATAAGCAGATGACCTATTGATAATGGTGTCAGGAATGTTTCCGAGCATGTTTAGTGAAATTATACAAGGATGTCTGGAAGTTTACAGCTGGGCTGCAGTCTGGCACTAAACGGGACACGATCCGAAGGCCATATGGGTTCTATGAGAACATGGAGTTCTTGTGATCACTTCCGGCTTTGATTAACTCGGCGGTTACTTGGTCTATTCCCGGCGCTTTTCCATTTTTCAACGATTTTTTTGCCGAATATCTCTAATTGTCGATTCGGTATCGAGACCCCGATTCGTCGGCTGTTCGATAATCGGTGGTTTTAAAGAATTCTCTCCACCGCTGGAGGTGCTCGTGGGAAGAGGTGACGAAAGTTCCATCCGATTTTTTGATGTTATCGTTTGTTGATGTTATTTTGTCGCCGGATTGTCTGGTACAGCGTCCGATACTCGTGCCTCGACGCCACTCCTTCCATGTCGGCCGTAACGTTATTCCAGTACGCTTCCCGTTCCGATTTCATTTTCTATCGAACTTCTTTGTTCAATCATCGGTATCGTCTTCTACAACGATATCGTCCGGTATTAGGAGCGCCGCGAATTTGTTAGATAATGCCATTTGAAAGTCTCGCCTGAAGGTGGGGTCCCACAGGCACGCCCAATTCTTCTTGGCTGGTGGTGGAGCCGTTTTCGACGAAATTAACGACTTCAAGACGTCATAGAACGTCGGTGCAGGACTTTATCTAGCGACCACTAACTGGACATACACCTGGTATCTTGCAAGAGCGAGTGCTGGCGATCCTCAAGTAGCATTGGAATTTTCATAGATAGCCCAGCGAATATAGAAGCTCTGAATTCAGTGCTGATCCGCTCCAAACTAGTGGAGTGATGCCGCGCTAAGCTAGAGCCTAGTTTTTAGGCTCGGTAGAAAGCACAACGTGACTTTAGTGTGGGTTCCCAGAAATTAAAACATAGATGGGAACGAGAAAGCAGACTACCTACTGCTCAGAAACCTAGTTGGTCGTGGGCCTAATAGACGGGGTCAAAAACGTTATTTTTGACAACCACCTGCTGCTAGCCAGTCCAAGTTCGAGTGCACTGGACACTGTAACGAACCGCGCCTCTTTACTAATATTCTCTCTCCTGTTTTAGAAAGATAAATATTCAACCACCACACCAGAGAGAAGTAATTCTCGCCGTCAAAGCTTCACGTCAAAGCTTTAAAGCTTGCTACACCGACGAGCGTTGCATCTATAAAAGAAACCGTTTCACCAGGCCAACTTCAGTCTTTCACCATACTCGATCCAGAGAGATCATCTTCTCCAGTCCTATACCGTGTCGAGGTATACGATCCGGTACCGTCGGACCATACAAACGATACACGCAGACCACATACTGATCACTACCACCTGTGGAATGTTGTTCATAGATGACCGCGTTGTCAAGCTGGGTATCCGCACAACTTCTAGCTGAAGAGAAGAAGTAGAGTAAAGTATATTCCCGGGTTCAGCTTAACTAACCAGGCAGCTCATACTAGGCAGTTAAGTTCTGGAAGACTAAAAAGAGATCTCCAAACTGGATGTCAGATCACTAATAAACTTCCTAAAGTCCAGAGAATGGTTTAGACATTGTCGACTAAATAATATTGAATATCTTTCAATAACCAAAAAATCACCGAGCGCTAATTAGGCCTGCGGCCAAATTTGAGGCAGCCCAACGTACCCTAACCATTTTGAGCAGATTTACGCATAATTAATAAAAAAATTCACAACCTGCAGTATAACCGAGACATTTAATCGTTTATCATTAGTTTGTAATTAATATCAATCATGAGAAAATTAATTATTTTATTAATATACAGTAGTGACCAATATAATATAACATAAATATTTCGCAAATCGGAATTTTTCAATATTAATTAATTTTAAATTAACACAATACTTCATACCCGGCTGCATTTCATTAAAAAATGTTGTTCACAGTATTATAGGTACATATGTATTTATTAATTTCTGTGGTTCAACGGTGGCTTATATGCAATTCGAATCCTTTTTCGTTCTGCTCCATGCCAACGCATAATTATGTTCATTAAGTAAAATCCCAAAGTGATACTAAATTGAATTTTTACTGGAATTGTTCATATTGCAATTAAATTATTTCTTTTTTTCGCTGTTTATAATCTATAAATATAAATTGGGAGATTTTTTAAGTTATTAAAATTGTTGTATATGATTGAACCATTGCATCAGGAAATGCTATCACAGAATTAAATAAGAGTCTGCCATTTTAGAATTGGCGCCTTTTTTGAACTGTCAATATACAACTGTCATTACGATACAATTTGACAGATAAAAACTAGGAGGTTTTAAGTAAGAAAATGAATAAGTAAACAAGCAAAATTTTCCCATTTGGAGCTCCAAAAACCCAAGAGATATAACCTTTCCAAAAACAACGATTGACAGTTCGGTGCCATGTCAATAGCTAGGAAAAGATCCTGCTTCCATCCGAAAATAGCAAAGCCTGAATGAAGTGAACTGGTCCTTGCAGGCAGAGTTGTAGAATTCTCACATAAATTCAAGTACTTGGGAGTGGCACTAAAAGTCAAACTCTATTGGAGTCAGAATACGCGTAATCAGCTGAGCAACATGCACATATCTATGTGGGCCCACTGCAGAGACTTTTGATCCACATGAAGTTTAACTGCCAAAAAGCATGTATACCACTCTCTTTGTCAAAGAATGACCTGGCCAGGCCAAATCTGCTGTAAAGCGCTCCTCTAAAGCTGGGAATGAAGGCATACGGTGGGGACATACTACTGTTAGTATTTTGACAAAATTGCGAAAACGGGAATGCTGTTGAACTGCATATAAGTGAAGAACTTTAAGTTTCTTTCACTGCACATACAAAAGAAGCTATGTTAAGCTTGCCTAGTTTTAGTAGACGTTTAGCTTGGTCATACTTAGGGAATCCAATCCGGATTTGCGGGACTGTAAAATTCATAGATTTTGTTCTAAGTACTAACAAACTACTGAGTCAGTCAAACAAAGTTTTCAAGCCAATTTTAAACTATCCTGGAAGTAATTCCGCTGGAATTTTCTTGCATAGTAGCATACATTTTAATTTCAAAATTACTTTCCATTACAGCAAGGTTTATGCTAATAGGTTTCAGTAGTTTGTTTGGACATAGAATACAATTATCCGCGAGGGTAATCCCCGAACGTTCATATGCACGCGGGGAACCCCTGTCGTAGGCGTAGAGTAACTTAACATTTACTGTGTTTCCATGAACCGGCGTAGAGTATTCGTTGAGTTTACAGAAAGCTTTTCCCTCAAGTTAACTCGATGTTTTTTTCATGCCGGTTCTGGGTTAAAGTGGCAGATAAATAATTTTATGTCGTGCCTATGTTGGTATATATGTAGTAAACTTACTTAAGCAGGCGCAAATGCAGAACCGGTTTAATCCGACGTGTCTCGTGGAGTTTTTGTGGATTTAACGAAACTTTACTGAAAGCGCTTACTCTGAGTTAACGTAGGGTTGAAATAGTTAACCTGAGTTAACCTACGCTTGACAACTATAATTTCAAGTATCGTTATCTCACAAACGAAGCGACATATCGAAAAAAAAATATACATTTTCGTCTTATTTTAGGATGTTTTATCAAAATTTATAGTTAAAACATCCGCGCCACGTAGATCGTAGTTCTGATATAACTAAAAACTTGAAGGAAATACCTCAAAACGTCAACTTGAAGTGTCAATATCTCGAAAACTAATTGGACCCAAAAATGTTCCGGCAACATCTATATTATTCCTCTTTGAGCTATTCTCAACTGAAAACAGTTGACGGAACTCGGTCCTTATATTTTGCATACTCAACTACCTCCAGCGCCCGGTCTAAGTTGACTGATTTGTAATTCCAATTTCAAGCTGGTTTCAGAATAATCACGCGCATAACCAGTTTGCAATCAAAATTAAACCTTTGTCCACACACGAGCACAACTGTTTTTGGATCAATCGGTGTTCTGTGCCCACAATTGGGTCACCTTTGGGTGGGCCCGTTCTATCCGGTCTTCTTGCAAGTTTCCTGCATTGTTTTTATCTGACCATAACTGGCTATTGGGGTAACCCACCAGGTTTGGTGTGAATGCCCCTAGACCACCAGGCTCCGATGAAATATACCGAACACTGGAGTTGGCCAGTTGAGCTCCAAGCGGTTTATTTTTGGACTATTACGCAACATGGCCAGATAATTACTGGAGTGAAGCAAAAAGGCTATGGAAGAATAGTCTACCATTCACGTTGTCTATCACTTTCTCGCTGTATCACTGTATTTTTGATCGGCACGAACTTCTGTCTCTGAGTCAAATAAATCTTCAGATCGACTAAATGAACCTATTGTAGAGGTCTGGTATAAAAATCTAAGGTATAGGAGCTCCTAAGCGCTCTTCTCCTATGAGCGCTCTTCTCCTTAGTCCTGACCCTATACTAAGAAAAAAAAACTAAGATACACCACTAAGATCTCGTAGTTGAAGATCAGTATCTGTATATTATTGTATCTAATATTAAAAGTCTTTTGCAAAAATTGTTCACTTATTTGTATCACAGTTATTTTTAAACTGACATTTTAACGAATAAATAAAATTTTTTAATTTAAGATTTTTAACTAACTCGCTTTTTTTTGTTATTTCAGGTATGTGAACATTTTGAACACTGTAGAATTCTCGGTAAGATTATATATTACAAAATACAGCTGAGTTTAATTTAAGCTAAAGTAACTAATTGTACATGAAACTTCAATATTGTTTCGAATCATTGACATATTGTCTAAGTTACAAAGAGACTCTTGGACTATTTTAAATTTCATGTCAGACGCAACCGTAGACATTGTAGTTTTACAGTTTACAGCTTGTCGTACAGCTTCAACTCGTCAATTAAGGTACTAGGCGATAAACTATATTTTCTCTGGGCATAGAATCGGTCATCCATTGAACAACTTTACAATGCCATTGTACCGGAATAAATTCGCCCATCTGAACTGCACCTCTGACGTTTGCAATTAGCACGCCAATTTAGTTCGTACACTGCATCAGAATATGTACGAATTTATGTGATGCAGTGTGCGAGCGGCCTTAAGCGGTTTTCATACGTGTCGACAGTGATCGAAAGTCTGTCGAACTTCCAAATCAGCTCCCTTATCAAGTAATCAAGCAATTACGAACACCATTTCATCGTCAAATTGAACGACAGAACCAATTCGATCGATATCTATGGACAAGCAAAGCCAGTTTTCGATTGTGACCGCGACAACGAAGCCAAGCCATCCCCAGCTAGAACAATATTTATGAAAAGAACAATTCAAGTCGTTGTCTCTTGGTATCCAAATGAAGAGTGGTTGGAAAGCTATAATCCTTTATGGTTATTCTAGATGTTGTCCCTCATGATCTACTGAATATTTTATGGAGAACATAAAGTACAAGTTGAACTAGTTGTTAGACTATTTCGTAAAATGTTTTCTCTCTACAAAACAAAACTTGAATGAAAATTGAAAACTGAATAACAAATCCCATGTACCCAAAATCTACCTTGCACAGCTAAGTATTTTCAGCTCAAGTTTATAAATATTAAGAGAAGAAATTAAAACTAAAGAAAAATGACCTTAATTTGAGCAAAGCTTGTCGAAAGTACAATAACAAGAAAAAAATCAAAACCCAGACGAAAACCAAAGAGAAACAACTACAAAAACACTACATCCTCTACAAAATAAATGTATTTTCCCGAAACGAATGAAAGAAACTGTTGAATAATGTAGAACTAATCAAAATTCTACATTTTCCCCTTCATTCGAGCTATAGACAGAAAATGTCAAGGTTAACTTTTGAATTTAAAACTTTTCAATGATTCTATTCGTATAAACCCCCGAAAATGTGCACAGAAGTAAATTTCTATTAAAAATTTACACAAGCCATTCTCTCTAACTTCATCCACATAAATTTCAATACTCCAAAATGCAATTTACATTTCCTGTAACTGAACTAACGAGCGACTCGAGAACTACTACATGTAAACGAGTCAAGATCAAGACCGCCATGCTACAAAAAAAAGTGTATTTTTTTTTTTTACTAATTTTTCAACTGCTCCAAATTTGTTACAAGAGTTGAAAGAGTTTCAAGCATGTGCGGCATTCCCTCAACTAGTTACAGCCAGAGCATATACCACACTGTAGACTGTCAGCATATTTAGATAAAGTTATAACTACCCCCATGCTGAATTCTATGGGGCACACTAAAAAAACCTCCCCCTCAATGGAAGTTCTCCAATTTGTGTGCAGAGAATTTTCCATACATTTTCTTTTATCCGTTGTTGTTTTTCATCTGGTGAAATTAGAAATTTTCATTATTTGAATTGCAATTACGCTAAGGGGTTGGGACGGGGGTGACGGGGAGCAAGAACAAGATTAAAATTTGGATAAGTGGTTCAGCCGGAGGGTAAGCAATGATTAACAGGAAGAAGATGAGATCCAAAAGAGCACTGAGTGGTTTTTGGCAGACGTTTAATACTTGTAGACGACGACTACGACTACCCCGTAGAACGAACGGGGTTGGAAAAACAGGAAAATAATTTCCACTTTACTTGGTACACGGCTAGCATACAGCTGTATCTTTAGAGCTGTAAATAAAATTCCTCTTATTGTTTACTGGGTCGCCTATTTTGGCTTAAGAAATTAGCACAAGGAGCGTTTATCTAGACATAAAATTTTAGATCAGGAAACTCTGGAGTCAGCATCATCATCAGCAGCAAGCATTACATAATATTTTGTTTTTTTCTAAACTCTGAACCTTTTTACTTCGATTAACCTTGTGTAACCTTTTGTTCAGCATGTTGAAATCTTCCCCCCCATTTAAATTCATGTAAGCAAAATGAACAGAAATGTAAACGAATGAAAACACAAAACAAGTATTTACCGTTTTCTCTAAACAAGGTTTTCCTACTCTGGAAACTTTTGTCTTTGCATATATACACTAAAGAAAACAATTTCGCCTAAAGTTATGCAGCAGGGGCATGTATTTAGATATCAGATTAAAGCCGAAAGTTTCTGGCTAAAGTTTTCTTTCTATACATATATGTATTCCTCTACACCGACTTTTGTGTGTTACGAGTTCCTTCCTTCTTTTGTTCGGAGGAAGGATGTATGTTATCACTGACATATAGTAATGGACTGCTAAATGAACAAAATCCCATACAAAAAAGTGGCACCAACAACTATTGCTGCCTCACTCCCACGTTAAATTCCTATGAACTGTAATCGTCAGCGCATGTCAGCGATGTAAACATAATTAGAGAAAAATAGACAGGTATAGTTTTTGTTCTTCTGCCTCACTCTTGAGCTATTTTGAAAAGATCGTTAAACAGGGGAAATAACCGTCACAGTTTTGAGATAAATACATTTATTTAATGGAAAAACTGCTGGTAAATAAAAATGAGTGATGGAAATATATTTCTATTAATTATTACAGACATTTTATTATTTATTTCCTCTTAAATTCGAAGAAATTTTTTTTGTTTACGTAAAAAAGGTTTACTATATCTGGAGAAAAATGGTGCCATTCAGCATTGTCAATCAGCAGTCCATTCCTATATGTCAGTGTATGTTATATATCCTTTACGTCAGCCCGTTCCCAATTCGCTCATTCCACCACATATTACCAGAGGGAGTTCTCAATATAAGTAGAAAATTGCTTGACATCTAAAAACACAATCGTCACCCTTAAGCACAGCATATAGTATATACAGTTGCACTGGGCTACCACCTTGGGGAGCTTGACTTCGTTTCTGAGTCGTCGTCTTAGCCTGCAATAACAGAACAGAATTCCTCTACTGCAACCAAACAAATTGTTCAACAAATAAAGAATTCCATTGTGGCTACCCAGTTAAGATGCTTCGGGGAAGTAGTATAGATCACCCAGAGCTATGCATGCTTAGAGGTTTTGTACTACAGAACAGGCGAATACCAAGCAGCATAGAGGGCGCTTATTTCACTAAAACAAACATCGTGAATTTTGTTGGAAAGCATGAAATAGAGGATGGCTTGAGTATGAAATTTAAATTGAATTGACGTAGCATTAAGGGAGGAGAAACACTGAGATGGGAGAGATAGAGGCAAGAGCTTGCAAGAGGCATGTGAATTTGGGTTAAAATCTATCAACTGTAATTTGGATGTGTGGTGGTTGTTATTCAGGGTTAAAAAGCGTGTATTTATTTGAGGGCTCTTTCTGGTACAACACTTATGACACATTTAGTTTAATGTCGTTTTTAAGTAGCCTGTTAGGGAAGGGCAAGTGGATATGGTGTTTATGAAAGCCAATCGTGCTTTTTTAGTCTAGTGTTAGCCTATTTATTTAGCGATACTTTTTTTAATTTGTGCGCAGTAGAACTTTAAATTTCTGATCGTTTACTAAGTCAACTGGTAGCTGCTCCCTCCACCGGTTTCGTATTAGCATTTTGGCTTGTTTAAGCCTTAGGCGACTGATCTACACCATTCTTCGAGAGACGATTTGATCTTAACTCACAGGTTCATCCTAACTCGCACTAGATGGATCGATCTTAATTCTTCTAATCGATCATTGATCTTAATTCCTCTAAAAGGATCTATGTCGCGGCAATTTTTGCAGATGTCATTATTACAAAAGGATTTTTCCTCCAACACGGATTAAATCCGGGAATTATGACGGGCACACAAGTGTTGGATCCATATTCGTGAATTGGTAACACCCCAGCGGGAAATTCACCGCTAAAATACTAATAATAAAACGCTCCTTAAGAACCTTGGGGCACTCCCCTTCCAATATCAGTTGTTTATCTTTTTAAACAGCCCAAGTCCGCAGAGGTTAGCATTCTTTTTGGTACTGCTTTAGAAGCGTTTTTGAAGCTGTCATAAAAGACCCCCAAAATTTATCGCGTTGATAAAAAGGTGAATAGCAACTGCGGTGTCGAGAAGCTTTATATTTTTGTTTTACCTTTTGTAATTGCCCTTCCAAACGCGAGTGTCGATAATGATTTTATCAAGCTGTCCCCCAACTAAGTACCAACCAGGTCCATTGCTGCTTGACGTCCGTAATTGAAAGGGAACCGATCCATATTGTAGGCATCTACTATTACAAATTATTGGCAGATAATTGCCTGCTTTCTTCGCCCTGTACAATTTTTTAAAGCTCCAATATTGCTTCTCTCGGAGCAAATTGGCAACGCGCCAAATTTGCTAGACTGAGTGAAGCTCCAAACTTCTCCGGCTGCGATCGAAGTCTTATGCAGCAGCAATTTGGGTGAAAAATTAAAATCAGTGGTGGGTTAATGAGTAATTTTCTTTCGATTCTACTCATGAGTATCCACTCCAGTACTTTCTGATCTGGCAATTCGTCCCAGTTGACCCCATTTCGGTGGGCCTGATCATACGAATCCTTAATTCGGCCGCTTTTCGAATGCAACTCTCTTGTTTGCGACGGGGACTTTAAAACCAGCGTGGCGTCGTTAAATAAAGCGCGAGAAAGGCCCAGATATTTATCGTAGAAAACGTCGTTTGCTCCACGATCGATCTTCCGATCCGATCGGACCCGCCTTAGGAATGTGGCTTCCCTGATAAAATTCGATCGCTACTATCATAGAGATTGCCACCCCACCGAAATAAAGGGCCTTCGGCCTCAACGTCAGTTTCATACCAGCAAGACCAGATTGGCCCGCTCGATCCATTCCCTCTGCCTACAGCCCCGCTTTTCGTTCACTCTACAAAATAGGAATTCGTTCACAAACAGAACAGCCCGACTGTAAAACAAGCTTGCATAGTTTGTGTTGTCGAACTCCCACAATATCCAAGAGTTAAAATGCAGGATTCATCGCCATTCTTTCAACAACCCCTGACCCATCATAACCCCAAAACCTTTACTACCCTTTGAACTAAGCCGACCACTAGGCAGCCCAGCATCACGTGACCAACGACTTGCCGGGCTGGAAGTACAAAGGATGATTTTTGAGTTTAGAACTGCCACATGTAAGAAGCATGGAAAACAGCGTATCTTGCAACCAGCTTCTACCTTTAAAATGACTCAGCATCCATAAAAGAGTAGATCCTGAAGAGGTCTTCTAAACTCAGAGGATTGATAATTTTAAAACTATCTTAGGCATTAAAAATTTGGAAAGGTTATCTAAGCAATATTTGACGTCTCTAAATGTTAAGGGAGATCTTTGATATACATAAGTCACATTCACAAGCTGCTAGAATTAAGCAGAAAGGGCAACAAATTTCAATAAAGAAGGAAGCCAGCAAAGAATTAATATCACCTGGATGGAAAAGGTGAAAGAACCCTGCTTGGATTCGAACCATGGACCCCTGGTAGAAAGACGCCTTAACCTCCAGACTACCGAGGCCCTAAGACTTATAAGAATGTAGTGTAGTCGTATTTTCCAACACGATTGTTCACCAACCCACACAATCCGATTGTTAAAAATTAGACACCGCTGGTATGGCTTAGTAAAAAGGGCTTCTAGCTTTCTACTAGCGCAGATTTGGACTCCTTGGACTTCTATATAAGAAACATTGCTGCAACGATTACCAACCAAGCAACCAGGAAAAATAACGAAAGGCAATAACGTCGTAAAGAGGCGCCATATAGGTAGTCTTTATCGGTATGGACAGGGCTGCATTTGAACGTGCATATGGAATCTTCAGAGCTTCATTGGGGTCCGCCATTCCAACCAATGGTTGTATTGAATAATTGCAACCGTTAGGGTTATGGAGAACCAGGCTCGTAGGAGTTCTATGGCTCCTGAAAAAAGTTAATCCCCTACCAACCAGCTCACAAACGTTGTAACACTATACCAGACCACCAGCTAATCAAGACTCGTGCAAAAATAACTTAGTTGGTTAATTTTTTGAAAGGCACATACGCGCCCGCTACTAGTATGCATAGCGAACAAATACGCCTACCACACAGCTTGGAAATCTAAAAATTCCCCTGCCATAGGTATGCATACTCCTGCTACAGGCATGAACATCAATAAATGAACCCACATCGGCAGAGACCATTCCTATCAGGAATGTCGTTTTGCCAAGTGGTCTCCCAACTAAGTACTAACCACGTCCAATGCTGCTTGACCTACGCAATCTAAAGATACCCGGTCTACTGGCTATGCAAATGGCAATCTTTATTTTATTCAGGCGTACCGTGCCTGTTACGTATGCCGTACGTGCCGGATGCAGGCTAGGGGCGGACGAGTTTTAGTTTTTGTCGGGAACTTGGCCAAAGTAGAACTTTGGTACCTTATCGGTTAAGCCGGCGAGATGTCTTATTAGGGCTAGTTTAACATTTTGATAATTTTGCCGGGATTTCGGTGACATGTCCTTTTTACGTATCTATATTTGTATCGGTTCATATACCTGATTTTGTCAGATCAAGTTTTCTTGGGAAAGTAGCTCCACTCCAAATATATTTGACTTTTTATTCATTTTTCAATACCAAAGAAAATATTCCTAAAAGGTTTCATGCCAAGTGAAGGCAAATAGTCTAAAACCTGGAAGTAAAAGCGCAAACTGAACCACATTTTCTCCCCATAAAAAATCATAATAATCACTTTCTACACTCACTGATACACGACTAAATCTAAAATCTCTTATGTTTAATTGCATCATCTACGCAGCAATTTCTTCAAAGTGAAAAAAACTCCGCAGACGCATAATTATCTGCCTTCCTGGAAACTAAATTCAAGTTCTTATCGCAATCAAGAAGCTGACCTCAACCAGTTCGGCACCTTAGCCACAGAAAAGGGAAGGCCCGAAGAGCAAATATGCATTTATCTTCTGTTCTTCTTTTTTTGTTGATTGAAGCAACAACGAAGCATTCCTCGAACTTAACTGGGCATCAACAACTACATATAGTAAGTGGCTCCCTTGTCTTGAAAACTTTCGATCATCTTGCATCAGCCATGTTCTTGGTGGACAGATACCTGCTCCGATGGAGTAAAAGCGCGCCCAGTTACGAATTATGGAAAATCAGGTTTAGGCTTGGAAATTGATCGATTGCTGGTTGCCATTTTATCCAGCATCCGTCGATCAAGTCAATCATCTGTTGGTGGACTTTGATCCATGTCTTTTCTTGTCAAGAAGCATAAAAAGAAGTTCGAAATCGCGCCTATGTGCCTTTAGCAAACTACAAAGAAAAATTGCATCAGCCATAAGCGGACTACTTTAGAAAATTGCTGCTCCAGAAAGAGACTTTTACTTGAAAATATTTTTCTAGACCAGCAGCGTCGCATATGGCAAACTGGCTGAGACGCAATTTGGTCTGGTTTTGCATAGTAATACCCAATTACGTTTTAGCCAAATGGAAATATGCTTAAGTCGAATAAAATTCGTTTTGCTAAATTCCAAATAGAATCAAAATATTTTAATAAAAATACAAAGACCCGCGCACTGATAAAAACGGAGCACTTCGGCCTTGCGGAAGCATGTCTACAAGGAAATTGTTATTTATTGAAACTGTTTTGAAGATAACACAGATTCAGCATCGCCATTACTCATTATCAACAAACAAATTATCACAAAAAAAAAATAATCTTAAATTGTCTTACGTAATCAATAAAAACACAAAAAGTTTAACAAATTTAAATTGAATTTTATCCAAAAACTTCTCAAAGTAAACACGACCACCACCAAATAGATAAAATCGCATCCGTACCAAACATTTAAACTGCATGCAAAAGAAAAATGATTTCCTTATCCTTTGGCTTCCACAGAACAGAATTCCAAGAAGAAGAAAAAAACGGTGTTCTACCACGAAAACCCAAACTCGACCTGAATACTTTGGACATCCTTAAAATTACTTCCAGCAACAACACACCATTCTAGTCGCTAGAGTTGAGATGAGATTTTTCATATTTCTGCAAATTTTTCATTTTATATTTTTCTATGTCCTTTTTTCCAACCTCATCCTTTTTCTTTTTTTTATTCGCGCAGCATTACCGCAAAACATTACAATCTTTTTAGCCTTAAAGGAAGTTGACAGGCAACAAGGACTTTGTGGGCCACTTCGTTCATGGTGCTTTATCCTTGGCGCTTCAGCTAGAGTCCTGACGTTGTCTTGGCCTTAGTAGGTAAGTGCAATTTTTCATAAAAAGGTCTTAGAGGAATTTAAGAATAAGAAATAATAACTCTGGTCTGGCCACCATCACGGTTAGTTGTTGAGGTGGAGCATCAAGGAAAAGGAATTGCTTTTATATTCCTGTGATGAATGTTCCTTTTCTTCATTGAGGAATCCTGGCTGTTCGTTTTGTGTTAGCGTGTCGTCGGCTATCGTCAAAAGCTGTTTTATGGGATTTTGATTTATTGGAATTAGTCGCAGTGAATTTGTAAACTTTGTATTACATTCAGCTGATAGTTAAAGTAGGATTATGGAATTGGGTTCTGGTCTCTTGCAAGTGTGCTCTACACCATCTTTCGAGCGAAGGCTGGGTTTCCCTCGCTGCTAAACCTCATAGTAGTGATGAGCAAACGCAAGGACAAGACAAGTCTAATATAGGCTTGGTCTTGGTCTTGCGAGCATGGCTAAATCTTGGTCTTGCGAGTATAGCTAAGTCTTGGTCTTGTTCTTGGTCTTGCTAAATGTGCAAGACCAAGACAAGACTGTACATCAATGAATACACCCACACCATTCCTAACGGGAGTGTCGTTCTACCAAGCGGTTCCCAACTAAGTACTAACAACGTCCAATGCTGCTTGACCTACGCAACCTTTATAGTCGCCGAGATAATTGCCGGTTTGCCGTTCTTCTTCGCTCCTACGAGCTGCATCTATGTCACAGTAGATCTCCGTGTTGTAGGGTTTCTGCAATCGTCCTCCCTCACACAAGGCGACATTACTTCGAAGATCTTTCTTCTCGAAAACGGCTAAGAGGTTAAAGTGATTTCTGCTAACCACCAAGTATCGGATGCACATGTGAGTACCGGTAACACCATCGTCTTTTACACCAGCAGTTTGGATAAAACGTGTCTATAGGAAGCTTTGTAGAGAGGGAGGGAGGAGTCTTAATCGTTAGTGCTGGGCCCAGAACTTTGCTGTGGCATCTCATCTCTAAGGCCCTCATTAAAGACTGGGCTAAGGGACTGAACCTAACCTACTGGGAATCAGTCCCAGGTCAAGGTAAAGAACTAATAAGACCTTTTGCCTTAAGGGAGTTTAAACAGAGCGGGCTTTAGGCTGTTGGAGGGATATATCACTGTCCATGCATCCTTCGACTTAAGCTTATAGTATTGTATCATGACGTTAACGAAACGACGGACTGGTGGTACTAAGGGTGACAACGGAGCTAAGACGATCACATAAAAAACGTTATCTGTGAATGTACCATTCTGATTTGGCTTAGAAGAAACCGTCAGAGAGCTTAGGAATACCGATCTTCTTCAACTAAAGACCTCCTTGTCTTCGTTCGGAGGGATGACGGCCTTTTCCGTTAGTGGGGTTTGTCGACAATGGGCCTAACTCAGCCACGGTGCTCACCATATGTATTACCCCGTTACTCTCATAAATAATGGACAAACCAGTAATTCTGTGGACTTGTGGAGGAGGACATGTTCAGCGCAGAAGCGAAGAATGCATAATAAAAATCATTATAAACAAAAGACCAGACGGACACCGAGATACCGCACGCCCAACAAAAAGATATACAGATGGGGCAGTGCCCGCGGATTGTAGAGGTTTCGGGTGGGTAGTCAAACAAACAAACTCCTCTTCCAAAACTGTTGTTTGGTAGCAATCCTCCAAAACTGTTGTTTGGTAGCAATTCTCCAAAACTGTTGTTTGGTAGCAATCTTTTTTTAAAAAGAAAAGAAGGTCGGAAAATGGGACCACGATGTACAGAAAAACTAGTGGTGTCCTGGGACATTTCCTATCGATCACAATATGTAATGATATATTGAGGCTGCCCCAATCCTTCGCCTTCTGATGGTGAGGGTGTTTAGATCAGTCTAGCTTTACTCAGTGCCGGTGTGGGCAGCAGCATTTAACAAGAGGGCCAAAGCTGTGGACAGAAACATGCGTGTGTGCGGCAATAAATATTGTAGAAGTGCATGCCTTCAAATGCGATCTTAGATATAGTCTCGTGAACAGAACGCATGAAACGCAAAAGTTCGTTTACTTTAAACTGTTTCGCATTGCCGTAATCGACTGAGCCACCAGTGCTCAGACACAATCACCAACCCCAAAAATATATGCACTCATAGTTTAGATATTTTGGATGGCTGTGAAAAACAAGACGAAACGCAGACACGCAATTATCTGTTAGCGAAAACAATCCGCATATTGCGCATTGGTCGTCCACACCGCACGCAGGCATGTATCTGGTAACAACAGCAGAGAATGGAGGGCTGCATAGAGACTAAAGTTGGAAACAGATACGTGAGTGCGTACAGTGCGTGCGGTGTATGCAGCGAATTTTGCCTGACAGACATTACGTCTAGTCCTCTACAAAAACCAAAAAACTAAGCGACTTGCACATTTGTATGTTGTGTATGCTTGTTCAGAGTCAACCTAGCATGTATGACAGCTGTACTACACGACACACTCAGGTTTTTGCATGACATGACAACTCTGAGCTGCTCTAAGATCAGCTTTCTGCTTTGACATGGTATCGGCAAGATGTAGTGCAACTTAAGTTCTGTACAGAGTACTTTTTGCTCTCTCTTCAGAAAGTTACTAGTAGGAACCACTAGGAGATTATAGTCACACTTCCGTCAGTCCGTAATTATTGGTGGCATGACAGGTTCATGTTTTCTTATACTGACTGACCCATGAAAAAAAAAACGTTCTATTCTTATGGTGATGAAAGTAGCTGAAACTAAGTTACCAAGATTTTTCTCAATTCTCTTAAAATGAAAAATCACAAAATATTTTAAACTTAATGACAAAAATAATTCAATCAAATTCATTAATAAAACACAGAACGACATAAAAATTCAAATATAATTTTGAATGACAAACATAAAATTAATTGAGAACGTAATTCTTGAATTCTCTGCACTTGAGAACTTCAATTAAAATAAAAATTATTAATATTATCGCATTTAATTTTTAATGCGATTAATGGGTCGATTGCGATTAATTCTTTACTATAAATATTATATATTTAGCAAATTCTGTGATAAAGACAGAAAATAGTTTTATTTTGCAGCATCATATTCATGCGTTTTATACTAATTGTGGGAAAACAGGGCAGATTAAATTCTATTATTGTATTTTTGAACGACCCCAAATCCAAAAGAACATTCTAATTCTTTATCGTAAATTAAACTATTATATTCTTCTAATATATTGCATTTGAAATCGAAAATATAGTATAAATATAATGAGGCCAACAATACTAAATGTGCTAAATCGTGTAAATAAGTTCTCAATTGATATATGTAATGGCATGATTAGTTCTCTGTATATGTAGTAAATTAATTGTTCTAATTAATTCTTTGCTTTTGGTTAAACGAACGTATCGTATCGGTTACGAAAATCGGTACAGTGTGATATGTAAAACTCTAACAAAAACATTTTAACGGGCTCTACCGACTAAACCGTTACGACCTACCTTCGCCCCCACCCATACGATTTTTTTCTCGTCTAACCAATTCCACGGAAGCTAATTTAAATAAAAATTTATCACGGAAGCCACTGACACGGAAAGCGTCGGTGGCGTATTGTTACGGATATGTGTGGATCGATATTAATTACCACGTTTACGATCGATATGACGGAAGAAGACGGAATCCGATCAAACGTGTTGGTTTTTCCTGTCGTCTCCATCATATTCAATTTTCTTACCGAGAAAATCGCTCCAAAAACTTGGATTTTTATCTTTCAACTAGCAAAAACCCGCGTGCGCTGCAACGCCTTTTAATAAAACAATTATGTGTGCATAGTCCGGAATAAGAAAAGAGTATAATGAAACAAAGAACAAATCTGCAAGACATTATTTGGATATATAAAAAACTTTAGAGTTGACTATAAAAATACCTACAACTTTTATTTAAATTCGAGGTTAATCATCGGAAAACTTTTATATTACGTGCACAACAGATACCTCGCCAATTTTATTCAGAATATGTCTTGTGTGCGTAGATTTTGACGTTCTCAGTAGTGATGAAACGATTTCGATTACGATTAATCGTAATCGACGATTATCAGTATTTAACGATTAATCGTAATCGTCGATTATCATTGCGATTATTTGTCGATTATCTGAGGAGTGGGCGAACAAAACGGCACATGTCCATGGTTGGCCGTTTTAAGTTTTTTGACGGAATCGTGTTCATTACACTAAACTGCAACTAATTTCAATCTCCGACACTTCAAAAATCACTTTCATGTAATATTTTTTTGTTAGCAAAGTAACGGTTTCCCTGCAGAAAGGCACATGTCCTACGAATATTCATATTTTTTAACCATTCGTTAATGTGGATTTTCAAAAGGGCACGTATTTCATACAAAAAAGTTTTTAATCAACAATGGAAGTTCATTGCACCTCACCTGGGGCTCTAATTACATCGATTTGTATGTGCATCATAAACTGCACTAAAAATGCACTAAAATTTACCTCACTTTTGCCTCCCACGGCCCCAAAACAAGCCGTGGGGGCACTATGACCCCTTAAAATTTGCGTAACAGACCCTACTGTTAGGAAAAAATACCAGAAAAATCTCCCCTTGCCTCTAAGGGGGCCAGGGAGCTCCCTAAAAGGTTAAAAACAAAAAAACATGTCCAGTTGGGTTCCTGCAAAAGGGCACATGTCCATTCAAGGGTTTGACAAAACGGTACATGTCCAGTTGTGTCCCTGCAAAAGGGCACATGTCCATTTTTGTTTTAATTTTTTCTCTTAAAGTATTAAACATATTTAAAAAAAAATTTTTCCGTCTGAATGAGTTCAAATAGTAGCACAACCTACCATACTCATAAATAGTTAATGTGATCAGTTCAGAGGCAGAAACAGTTTTTTGCGATTTCTGAACAATTTGCAAAACTGGACATGTGCCGTTTTGTTCGCCCACTTCTCATCTATGAAAAGTATTTTGAAATTAATTTTGTTTAAATTCTCGTTAACAACCTTTATAAATGCGTCTTATAGATTACACCTTTACATGATGTATCCGAACGCATTAGGAACTCTCCTTCGACAGCTTAGGGAGCTCCCAGTCCCGTTCGCATAGTTAGCAAACAAGTTTGGTTGGTTTTCTACATTTTCTGCTCAGAGCACATTAGTACTGGCAAATTTAAACAGTGAAGCTTCTGTTGCTCAGCTCTCCATCAGTAAAACAGTATCTGGGGTATCTGCAAGGATATAGTTGATGACACAGAAATGAATGAGCCTCTTTTTTTTTAAATTTCAGAAACAACGCGACTATTTATGCTTTTTATATGTAGGTAATCCAGCCACAGAAGAAGTAGACTCGTGTATCAAATCATCCAACTACTGCAAGATGCCGACATTTTTCAGTTTTGGGAAATAGGGACGCAATACCCAGGGGTGGTAGCACGTAAGTTGTTTCAAACGACCTCCTCATGCAAAAATATTTGTAAAACTTGAATTTTTGTATGAAGAGGTCGATTGAAGCAATTTAGGTGCTACCACGCCTGTTTTTGAAAAATCGCAAAAATATTTGTGTTTAAAGCCTTCCAGTGTCGCATCTAAGAGGTTGCTTTCGATTGCCGGCTTGATTCAGAAGTGTTGTGTTTGCAATATTTAAATTGTGAATACTAAATTTTGTAATATTGTGACATATTTCCTTAACTTTGAAATATGCTTTATTTAAAATATACAAAATGTTTCAATAATCGTAATCGTAATCGTCGATTATTGTGGCTGATAATCGTAATCGTTATCGTAATCGCTAAGTGATAATCGTTTCATCACTAGTTCTCAGTTCTCTGGCACCCTGAGCTTGCCCCATGGCGAACATGGCTTGAGACGAAGATTGCCAACATTTTAAGACGATACTGATTTGATCCTAAAAAGGACAGCTGCTGCTTCCCGTTTTCGTGTTTCGCCGTTTCCGGTCATACCGCCCGCAAGACATTGGTTAACAATCCACTGTAACGCTTGTTTATAAACGATGTTAGATGTTTCACTTGTAAGTATTACAATGTTTGTGGCATTACTGAGTTGAGTCGATTTAGTTGAGTTAATATTTTCGAAATCGTCATAAATGTCGCTCATCAAAATTTCCTCGTCTATTACGAACTTTCAAACAACATCCAGCAGCTGTCATCATTCTCATTAATCTCAGAACATTTTCTATTGTATATGCTATGTTGAGGAGAATAGTACTGAATTCTGAGTTTTCCGATTGCGCTCTCATCTTTTGCTTTAAATGACGTTTTCCAATATGTCCCTAAATGAGTGATCATTTCAGACATGCATCAATATCTTCGGCCCACATATTTGTCCGCACAGCCGGTAACATTTGCCCGGAATCTATGCCAATAAAACAGTTACTCCCCAAAATAATTGGTTTTTACATCTTAAATCTCGCGGTGTTCTGTTAATAGATACTTTATTTGCCATAGTACACTCATCGCATTCCCAGACAGCCATCATGCAGTTTTGTAAAAATTTAGATTTTTTCCACGCAGGTTTTTAGATTTGTTCCACGCAGGATTGATTACTGTCCTGATCTCATATTGGCCAAATAACCTACCTTTCGAAATGTTAAAAAGCGTGGGCCTTTACCTATATTCTTATTTTATTATTACTGCAACTTTTCGCTAACGCCCCATATATTATATATACTGGCTTTAGCAAAAAAGGTTTCATTCAACATAAGTTTTTACTTTTTAGTGCATTTTTAAACAAAAGCATATTCTTAAGTTTTTTAAACTATATTTTTAGTTTTCTACCTTTTATTTTGTTATATGTCTTCGGTTAGTTTGTGGTGACCGATATTTAAAATGAGGTCACCCAGCTTACTGTAGTTTACTCATCATACACTTTTATTTGGTATCCATACCGAGAGCGTTGTAAAAAAATGTAGTCCGCCATTTTGTGTTGGCCGCCATTTTGAATTTGGAATTAGGCCACCCAGCTAATAGTATCCTACATGTCATATCCTTTCATTTGATGCCAATCGTGATGTAAATAAAAAAGTAATCCGTGTTGGCCGCCATTTTGTTCCGGCCGCCATTTTATTATACTTATCATTCCCTTTCATTGGCAGTCAGCGAGCACAATTGCGGAATTCGGTCGCCATCTTGAAACGGCCATCTTGATTTTGTTATAATTATATGGTCAGATTGCATTGTCACTTGAACTGTACATGTGTGCAAAATTTGAAGCTGATCGGTATGGAAGTGGGTCAAAAACAATTTTCAAGATTTGTCTACAGGTAGAGCTAATATACAGGATGTTCCGTACTCATGGTACAAACAAAAATGGCAGATAGTACCTACATAAAAAAATATCGCAAAAAAAAGTAAAAAGGGGGGGGGGGGTACCTCTTTTCGTTTTCGAGATATGGCGTTTAGAAGTTTTTTTGGTAGAGGTTTACTTATTACCCTGTAATAAGATACCTTATTAGATATTTTAATGAATAAGACATCAATCTACGCAGAATACTCCCACCTATCTAAATCTGTAAGGAGGCGTTAACATACCATAGTCCAGAGTTATGAGTCGTCAAAGACAAATTTTTTTTTTTTAATACTAAAATATCTACATCAACCACCTTTTTCTCCAAAAAATACGTAATTAACCAATATTTTTTTTACAAAATTGGAAAGCTTGGACAATTTCCTATGAAGAATGTCTAACGACCATTACTGTTGAAGTTATTAGCAATTTTAATGGTGAAATTGGCTCTATTTCGTCCTTTTTTATTACGTTTTCACCTGAGTTTTGTCAAAAAGTACCAAAAAAGCACCAAATAAGGCCAATTTTCGCATAGATACATAAATAGCATATGAAAATTGCAGGACCCTATGGTTTTCATTCTCACTCTTCTTTAAAATGTTTGTGTAATAGGAATATTCCAAGAACACTTCATTCCATAATAAATTTATGGTTTAATTAATTCTGAGTAAAAAGATGTTGCAATAATATTTCTAATTTTGTGCGATTTAACTGAAAACCGTGAATTAACGTGGTATGTATTATTTTATTGAATATGTATAGAAAATATGTACAACCAACCATGCAAATTTATTACTAGAATTGCTCCTCACAAATAAAATTAGAGCTTCCTCTTGTTAATAAAGGTTGAATAGTAGAGAATCCAGTTGGCAGATTGTAAACAGAAATTGAAAAATATTTTACTAATTTTTTATCTAGGAATGTTCATTTCATTCAATTTGTACATAATTTAAAATTTATTTGAAATACATATAATGTACATTTCGAAAGAACTTAATAAAATAGAATTTAAACAGAAAAAAATTCATTGTGTTCAAATGGAAAACATACCCCATGTGCGTCACATGACGTTAAAGAGAATATATTGTATTATTTAATTTTTTGGGAAAGGAAAAAGGACTTAGATTTCAATCCCAGAATTGTGGTATTTTTGTTCAAAGTATCTTTAATTTTTTTTGCCTCGTTTTATAATTTCGTTTAAAAGCAAGTTCTTCGAAATTGGGTTCAAGGTTCGTGTAAATCTAAAGGTTTAACGTCTGGATTTATTTGATAGAAAAATAGATACATACTTTTTAAATCAGACACAGAGGACGAGAGCGTATTCGTCGTATTATACGCGAGTAAAAAAATATTTATTCTTGTTGAATCCCGTCCCTTCTCAGAAGCTGGTAATACTATACAATCTATGTTAGAAATTAAAACTCATCCAAAAACAACCATTTTTAATTTTATATTATTCAATTTATTTTTTTATATTGGAACGACTTTCATTTGCTAACTTATGTATATCCTTTCTAAACTTAAAAATAGCTGCAAGACCTTCGAATGCCGAAAGCATTCGGCAATAATTAACAAGAACATATGACCAGAGACGGGTAAGGATCTAAAGGCCCCTGGCAGAATTATTAAAAGAACATGTGAACTCTACTACTGCCAAGTGACATTCAGAAATGACAAACACATTTTTAGAGCAATATACGATCAGACGTTTGGGTTTCAACCGATTTCAGACGTCTTCATTTCTAAAATATTCCCTTCACATCACACCCCCACAAAACAAGAAATTTTCATTCTTGTTTAGGCAAGCGAGGCTCGCATTACCTATTTTCCGGGAAAGCTGAACTAGACATTTCGCTTCGCCATTACTCTGTAGAAGCTATCTAATGAACGTTAGAACACAAATTTGCGCTACACCTTCGTATTACATACCCATACCAAGCTTTCTTTCCAACCTTTGATACGGCGCATACCCACAATTGGGAAAAAACATAGTAGTATAGCTATGTTGGTCCGGGCCACCTATTTTTTAAAATTGTGCAATCGTTTTTGGTTTGTATCTTGGGTTGCAGCTTTCTGCGGTTTGTGTCTTGGGATGCTTTTGCGGTTTGGTGAGTGTTTTGGTGGTCCTTTGCACCACATGTGAGCCTAGTTGAACTTTGCTGTAGTGTATATTGGATGGGCTTTCACGCTGGGGTAGTCTACTATGCATACCAACCTACCAGCTGGGTAGCTATAACATGATATAACTATACAGATAGCCCCGGAAAGCAACTACACGGCTAGACTAGTTGATCCGTCTAGTCTGCCTGACCGGACTATCTGTACTGTCTGTCCTGTCTATCTATCTGCTCTTTCTGTGTGTTCTGTCTGTCTGGTCTGTCTCCTGGACCGTGTAGATTACCTAGTCAAGTCATCTTTCATCGTTTCATTCATCTTTAGACAGAAAGTATAAAAAGACATCCTGAACAGGATCCCATCGATCATATGCACCAGCTAGATATCGTGTCGCTTACGCACAGAAGTTTGAACATTGTGTCAACTGCAAAACAATTTTATCGCTACAAACTTTCAAACAATTGGGCTGGCATAAAAAAATCCTCAAGTCAACGGTCAAAACCCGAGTTTTTTATGATACTCTCGGCGAACATGGGTATTGCTTTGATGAGAGAAACTATTATCCTTACAAGGGATATTAATGTGCGTTGGTAACGTCTCTTTTTCTTTAGAGGCAGAAGAAACATTTGGGTATGGATTAGTTTTCACCCCAAAATATTGTTGAAATTAAGTAGGTATAGGTTACAAAAATTTTATCTTTGGTTTAAGATATTGAAAATCCTAGTTGATGTTTACGGCCCTTAATTCATTAAGGAGAAGTAAGGTTGTAGAGCCACAAATGCGTATAGTAAAACTACCTACAAAATTTTTAACGGTATGAATTGCCTAAGTTCTCTTCCAATTACATCGGTTTGATTCGGCTAAACCGGATTAGAGCGGCATATGGGGAGTGATGTGCGCCTGATGGCGGATCCAGGGATATGACTCCTGCGACCTCTCGCTCCACAACTGGGCCAACGCCTAGCGGAAAAGAAAAGAATGAATACAGTCGGTGAGAGAAGGTACACCTTCCAAATCCTATCAAGCTGAGAAGCAAATATCATCGTGTCGAGGGCTACACGGGTTAATGAGTAGTTTTTGCACTGGCGCTCTTGACGATCTTTTCTGGGCACCTGGCACACCTAGTAAAGCATTATTCTATCCTGATATGAGGCCAGGATAGACCTTTCCTTTGCAAACATGCTTGTGCGTCTTTTACGGGTGGATGCCCTTGCTAGATAGATTTCTGAAATTGTATTCATCGGTCCGGAGCCAGAATTTGTAAGTCAAGCAGCTTTGGTAGTGGTTAGTACTTAGTTGGGCGACCACTTCGTAAAGCGACACTCGGTTTGATAACAAGCAGATTCACCCATGTGAACGTGAGACGCGGTTGTGAAACAAATTTTTTGTAACCTCTCGCAAAATTTCTCAAGGAATGTAGTATTTTTGAACAAGTAAAAAGTACTCATTAAGCAATTTCCATTCTACTTATTAGTATTTAATCGAGTATTCTGCACCAATTCCGTAGCTCACATATAAGGTTGTCCCTTCTTTGTAGAGCGCCCATATATACTTTTCCCAAGTCGTGGTATTGTTCGACATTCAGGTATTCGGCTATTTTCCCTGAAAAAACCTCCTTTAGCCGTCAGTCCACTCCGGTACAATCGCCCATCCCCCTCCCCCTCTAATTTCCACTCGATCATCCGGAACTTCTTGGTGATATCACCATTTGCTCTACAACTGACTCATTAAGCCACCATTAAGAATGAAGTAGCCCTGGAAAAATTCTACCGTTCCGCTCACTCGCACAGTCTATAGCCCTTATTTTCGTGCACATTCCGGGTTAAAAATCCATTGTTATTAGACCAACACGACTATGGAACAACGTTTCACATTTAGTAATCCTGAACTCATACAACATCTAAAAATTTAAACGCAAGATTGAAATCCTCTTCCTAATGCGTCCTTCCGACTCTCATTAACCTATCATTTCCTTTGTATATCCTTCTAGCTAGGCTTACTACTGGACATTGGACCATGGGGTAAACGACATCACGGAGGATGACCCTTAAACTTAGACCCTCAAAAATAAAAAAATGTCCTTGTAGTAGTGACAAAAACCAACTAACTAATAACCATTCCAACAATAATTCAAAAGCACGCTTATCCGGTCGAAGTATACGCATTCGAAGGCTATAAATAGAAGTAGATAACGATTTTATTTGCGCAAAACACATGTTCATTATCACCCAAAGCTCCTCCATTGATACGACACCAAATACAAGAAAAAAACTGAAATTGAAAGCACAAAAACCTCCAACCATGTGCGACCACACTTCCTTGAGCGGTGTCTGACTAAAAAAAAATTTTATTAATATTTTTTCCCCACTCCCGGCTATCTATCGGTATCTGGCTATATTGTCACATTCGAGGGGAAAGGAGTCTCACAACATGTCCAGTCCTCTATCAAAAGTTCTCCATAGATGACAAATCTTGATTGTTCCAACTTTTATGCTGTCCGGTGAAAATCAATGTTTCAAAACTTTTCACATCCGTGTCCTGTTTGCTTGGCTGCCTTCACAGTGTATATACCCTTGTCTTGTGTGTTTCGGTTAAACAAGGACTCCCTAAGAATATTTTTTTTTTCAGTTTTTGAAAAAAGGAAAAGAGTGACTCACTGCAAGCAATGTTGAGGGAGACTGTTGCTCCTCCACACATGAGTTCGGCTTTTGTTCCAAAACATAAAAACGACTATGCTGACTATGGCATAAGAGTACCATAATATCCTGTGTTGTGTTTGCGCCTTTTGCTTACTCTAAGGATATATGAGTATATACATCTACAACAGCAACAACAAAAAAAGGATAAAATATAGTGTCTTGTCTTGACCTTTATTTATAGTCTTCCGGTATACAGTTGCGTTGTTTATAACTCAGAGCAAAACAGCACACAAAAAATTTGTGGTGGGGGAGAAAAGTTCAATTTAAGGATAACGGATGAAAGGAGAAGAAGTGCGCGGTTGGGCTTTAAAAAGGATATAAATTATTTTTTTGGATGGTATTTTTTTTTGTTTTCAGATATTGAGGATTTATTTTTTTTTTTGTTTCATGCATGAGAGAAACTTAACCAATCGTCCTTTACTGGGAGGGGGTGGGGGGACTGCATTGCATTCGAAATTTATATGGGCATAAATCATGGTTACTTTGAAGGAAGGAAAATTTTTGTGTAAATTTCTTTCTAGAGGGGGGAGGGGGGAGGAAAATTGCGAGTTTGCGCAAACATGCGTGTTGTGAAAAATGGCACTTCTGTTCTACGTCATTTTTCCCGTTTCTTTTCAAAAAACGGCACGAGCATACAAAACTTCGATTCTCATCCATTGATAGTGTTATCACTTAAGAAATACTTGACCAAGGAGCGAGAACGTTTTTTTTGTGTTGTGCGGTACACGGTTGTTGGATGTGTTCCTCCAGAAAGCTAAAGCCTAGTAGTGATAAGAGCAGACATGCGCAGTAGAACAAAAATTTCTTCCCCAACATAATAAAATCGACGACAGCTTGTTATTGTGGAGAGATTGTGAAGGACGAGCACACGGTCAGTAGAGAAAAAGGTATTAAGGGTAGGGGGGTTGAGCTTGCTGGAGGGGGCAGAGGGGTAGTTTAGTTCTTTATATTTTGAGCGAGGTAGAGAAAGAGAGAAATAGAGAGAGAGTTGGTTGATATTCCAGTTTTCCAATGTACACTTCGGTCCGTTTTTCCTTCTACTTCGCAAATTACAATGGAATTTGTAGAGAAATGTTCGTTTTGCGCACATGTCAGAGCTCCAGTATATGGCGACTTGAAGTTAAGGCAGGCTATCAGCATTCTCATATCTCGTCTACCCCTCCACACTGGGGTAACTTTTTTTTCTGTTTGGTCCCTGTGTGTATAATCTACCAAAAAGAGCTGCTACTGCTGAATTCTGGTCCAGACTTAAACTTCATTCAGAGATGCTGCACGGCTGTCAGTTATCTCTCAACTTTAAATCGAATCGGACGTGAATATACAAAACTCTATAAAAATCGGGCGGTACTTAACTTCAAAAAATATAACATTGAGGGGTGTTGTTTTTTTATATAGAAAGGGTTATACTCTGATAGTGTACAAGGATCTAAAAAAAAACCTTATAAATATCGGAGCTTATAGTCTCTAATATAGAACGGTGTGATTTTATAACCTTAAAAGAGTATAAAAGTACGGAAAAATCTTTAAAGTGGTCACATATGTGATATAAAAGCTTAGTTTTGCGTTAAGCTTTGAATTCCCTTTTTATTTCTTTTTTTTTTCGGTGAAAAAAAAAGCTTCCCACCCACTCATGTCAGGCTGGACTTGTTAAAGACTGTGTGTATTTTTTTTATATATAGTTAGTTTTTAACCTTAATTTTTGTTTTGGTTTGGTTTTTTTACTTAAACTCCGCATAAATGTAAATTAAACACTTAAATAGTAAAAAACAAAAAAAAAACACACCACTATTTTTATCCTTAATCATCCCCCGAAAAATAAAAAATAAAAACACAAAAATAATATAATTTTATTTTTGTTAACGTTGTTCCTCTTTTCTCTCGAGTGTCAATTCGCGTGAAAATGAGCTTTTCTTGAAAAAAAAGTGTTCTTTTTTTATACATTTCTGACCTCGTGTGGATGGTGTAAAAGTTCCCTTTTAATATTGAGCATCCCCTAAGGGGCTAATCGCTGTTGCGTGTGAGAACGTGTACGATATTTTTTTTTGTTATTTTTTTTTCTTTTTCAAAATAAAAAATATAAAAATTTACAAAAGAGATAAATTAAAAATAATCGTAACCATTTTACTCGGAATAAAAGTGCTTATATGCATGTGTACGAATAATTCCCATATAGTGACAGCATTATAATAATAATATTCTAATAATAATGGGAAAATTCCGGATCGTACTTTGGTGGATGCTGATCGTAAATGGAATAATATTTGGCAGGACATCAGTCCCACTACCATCTGTATCAAGAATTGCAGGTATATTTTAAAAACACTTTTAAACACTTTAATCATAAAATAAAATAAAAAAAACATCCCTTAAAAATTAAAACCTTTTAAACACCTTGCGCTCGTATATTTTTTAATTATTAATTATTTTGCGTTTACCAAAAAACGAAAAAAAAAAATTATAAAAAAATAAATTTTCTCGTTAATCCTTTTCTGGTGAAACTTAATTAAAAATTTATTTTTTTTGCGGTAAGAATATTTCTTGTTGTTGTTGGTGTTGTTGTTGCTGCTGTTTATTATTCTTACCCTTTGATGTGTTTAAGAAGGGTGGTTAAGGGAACAAGAGGTTTCGTATATACATATTCTCTATATTAATTTTATTTTATTTTTTCTTCACTTTTTTTTTTCTTTTAATATTATATCCTAATTACCGTTGCCTTTATCTTTTGAAGTTTCCCCAAAATTAAGGGTTATGTGAAATGAAAGGTTTAAAATTAGATCATTTTAATTGAAGGTTTCCTACAAAATTTCTCCTTTGAATATAAAACCATGTGCGGCGGGGTTGGGGTTGTTGCTATGTAGATATAATATGTTTTTATGGAAAACGGAATTTTCTATGGAAAACTCTTTCACTCGTTTTTATTCAAGGGTAAATACGGTGTGTGTATTAGAACGAATATTTTGTAATTACATTAATTTTGTATTTCTTAGAATTTGTTTTTTTTTTTTTGTAATCGTTAATTAATTCGCATTTATAATAACAAAATAGAGAAGTAAATTCATCTTTGAAATTTTTGTTTTACATGCTACCTAATTAATGTTAAGAATTGTAAAAGGGTTTTTGAAGCAGGTGGAAAAGCATTGATTGGTTTTGATTTGGTTTTTGCCTCTTTTTTTTAATCATGGAATATAAAAGATTTCTTAGAAATTTGAATTAAGCCTTTTGGGTTGACTTTGTAATTTGATATAGTTTAGGTGTTACGTTAAAGCTACCTTTCTCAGCCTTTTTAGTGTCGCAACCCCTTGAAGAGCCAATAAAAAGCAAATTTTTGCGATTCCCTCACTATAATATTGATTGGAAGAAGAATTAAGCCGGACTTACACGAGGCAGTACAACTGTTCCTTTCACGATGGTTGATTGTACTGAGACCCGAATTTTTTTCAAATGTCCTGGTTCATAACTGGCTTATGAGTGTGTATTTACTGGTATATGAGGGGGTATCGAGATAAATGAGGCGACGTGTGATTGTCAATACGAACTGGAGAGACATTTCTGACTTCTTTTGAGGCAGTGAAATATCCAACTTGAAATGAGAGGAGGTGAGATTGTAAAATATAAATATACATCGTTGTTACTCTTTTAGGAAGTTTAATGCATATTAGAATCAAACTAGCAAAAAAAAAAAGCTTTTCATTGGTATTTTTTTGATTTCTTTCTTTAATTTACTTGTTTTTGTCGCCGTTTTTGTCGCTTTTGAAGTAAACATTGTACTGGCTCAAAAGAAAAAAGAGGCACCTCTTACAAACTCATTTTTTAATCGTCTTATTCAACACTAGTTGAAAGATGAAAATCCATGCGTTTGAAGCAATTTTCTCGGTAAGAAAACAAAAATTTAGTGTGATGGAGAAGATAGGAAAACAAGTATGATCGGGCCCAATCTTTTTTTGGACAGACAGCAACCCACCCCCCTTATATTTAATGGTTGAAAAGCAATGCGTTAAAGTAATTATCAGCAAGGCTTTTGTATTTTTTTTAATGAGACCTTAGGTTCTGAAATGGTGTATAGGGGACTATTTATCGGTACCAATCAGTACTTTTATGTTGGTATATAATTACATCCATAGACCCACGAACCATAGTATGAAATACAAAGAAAATTTCAAATATTAGTAAAAAACAAGAAAAGTAGAAATTTAATATAAAGAAATAACGTATACATAAAGATAGTAATGTTAAATTGATTTTACACCATCTTAAGGTATAGTAAGGAGTAAACCGTGCTTTGAAATGTGATACATTCCATGGCAAATAGTTTGCCTCCTTCGAACCATAGTTTTTTTGAGCAACCAAGACATCTTCTTATTTTAGCTTATATAGGTAAATTGTCTTCAAGGTTGATAAAAATCACTATATTTTAGGATCTACGTCCGAATTGTCCGACTATAGTTCGTGTACATGTTTTTTTTGCCTTCTGCTACAAGGTATTTAGCCAATGAACCAAGAAAGACAATGCCTTTTTGTGATATGATAAAAAAGTTTACGCCGTCATTACAAGCTTGTAAAAAATTATTTTTCAAGATTAATAGGATTCTGATTAACCATAGATTTCCCTTGTGATAATGTTTCTTTAGATTTGAGTATACTGATTTTTAATTTTGGATGCAAGTAGCAACTGCAGCAACGTTCAAGGAATTCATTAGCTTTACAGGTGACAACATAATTAAAACTCAAGCTTACCTCTTAAGTCATAATTTAAAAATTCAGGAACTCCTCTCCTCTCATCCCTTATATATCGTCTTCTATCTATTAATATTAGGGGTAGAAGGTATGACTGAATTCAATGACCTAGTTAGTAAAGAGGTAGGTAAGGGAAAGTTAGCTTAGCTTAGGATGGGGAATTCGAAAATTATTATAAAATCTAAACTGGACCCAAGAAGCCAGCTTACAACAGAGTATGATAAAGATGCTTATGCTGCCAACAGAGGTGAAGAAATCACATGGTATATTCAGAGTAATGGTATCACCAGGTCTTAGAAGCTCATAGAAGACTACACTGGCTATACTTATCTAATTCTTAACATTCCTGACGTAACTTCCATTTTGTAATTTCCTGGTTCAACAGCCAAGGAGTTAAAGCAAGAAATCAGACGTGTAAATCTCCATTTTAATGTTTCTTGGCTCCAATTCATACGGCACCTAGTGTTTAAACCATTCTCATCGACTTCAAACATTTAGAGATCATTTCGGTTAAGATCTGGGACCAGCAATGCTTTCAATTCTAGATCTTTCTATTTTTCAGTTAGGTAGGGCACTCCTCGTCTTCCAAATCAAAAGGTCTACTTTTAAATTTTATATATCAATACTCAAAAATTGAAATCGATGACATAAGCTTAACCCCCATAAACTTAGTACCGCAACTGAAAACTTGGCCATGTCGAAGGCTTAGGTTGGCTTAAGTTTTGGCCGATGTCATTAAATGGATTGTAGCGCCATCTCTTGTGAATACTCTAAGAGTATGTTTAGTATCCAATATTTCAGTAGCTTAGTTGATTGGAAGCTTGAATTAGGCTGAAACTTCCACCAATGTTAGCGCCAATTTTTCAGAATTGTATATAACCAAAAAAGATAGCAAATGAGTACGTTTAAGAATCATTTATAAAGCAACGACGGGCTGGTTGTTCAAAATTTCGACCTTTTATCTTATTCGAAAACGTTGAATCTTTTCAATCAAACATTACATTGTCTTCCTTTCATATTTTCTTTATATAAGAAATTTCCCAATCCGATTTAATACGAAATATCCTTTGTCTTTTAAATAATTAATTAATCACTTCCAAAACAATTAAAACAACATCAATCGACATGATTTTTCTTATCAACTCCATTGGGCCATCAATAGAAAATAAAACTACAATATAAAACCATCAATAAACTTTTCCATTAGCTTGCTAAAACTCGCGGGGCTTATCATACTTATAAATTGCGCCATGCTAAGTTATGATTTTGGCTGACATATGACCCTTGTGAAATTAAATAAACAACAACAAATCCGCAGTCGACATTTGTCAAACAACGTGATTAATAAAAACAAAATATTTGTTGTCAAGCTAGCATATTAAAACAGAGCACATTTTAGTGGTCAAGTTCACAAGATTCGTTTATAGTAAAGCGATAGTGACATTTGATAGCACACATAAAAGAAGCTAAAGGGTAATAATAATATAATTTTTAATATGTTTTATTTTACTATTATTTAAAATTCATTTACTTCGCATTTTTTGACGTTTATTAGTGATTTGATAGTATACTAATCAATTGATGGTATGCCAATAAATATTGCCAGTCTAGTTAGCATATAAAGTGATTGCGGCAATCTTTTGTACTTCCTTTTGAAATCAATTTGTTTGACCTATCGACCTAGTCGCGTTATCTGAACAAGATTTTTGTATGCACTTGGCATGTTCCATAATGAAATTCATGTTTTGTATTTGATTGTGACCAGTGATAAATTTCTTTTTTGCCTTCAGAGACGCATACACAACATTTTTAAATTGTTATTCAATAAATGCGATAAGATTTTTAATATAAGAAAGACAAGAACGCAGAATGTTTTCGAGGTTTCTTGCTGATTTTGTTTGTCACATAATGCAATGTTATGACAACTTCGTTCAAATGACCCAAAAACGATTGCATTGGACTTGTTTTCAGTAATTGCAGTATTATGTCGTTGATATTGTAAGTGATGTTCTTTAGCTGCATTATTGTTGTTGGTTTGTTAGCGAAATCTTGATCAGACAATCAAATCAACAAGCCCATATCTTGAACCCTTAAAAAAGTCGTTTTAAAAAAAAATGTTGAGAAGTCGAAGAAGAATAGCACTTGTCGCGATTGTCACCATTAAAATCAAATATCCCAAGTCTGCCGTCGATATGCCAAAAAACCAATCAAATTCATCATTCTTCGAATGGAGATGACAGTGAAACAATGACTGTAATAAATCCATTATAGTTTTGGATGTTGTTGATCCTGTAGAAATTTTGCTACAATTTTATTTGTTAGTTCGTTCATGATGACCTTGTTCTAAAATTTCATCAAAAAAAAGGGGGGGGGGTATTAGCCGTCCAAACCTGCTGAATCACTTGAATTAGTGTCGTTCGCGACCGATCCTTTCAGACTGAACGGAACAGTGTACTGATCCAAATGAACTGGTTCACTAAAAGTAGTAATTTTTTTTCGTTCAGTCGTTTAATGATACTGCACTAGTTCAACGATACTGCACTGTGTTATGAACCATGAACGAAGAACCAAATGTGTGGGTATCTAGTGAAACGACCTGAACTTGAAAGATTTGACAACGAACGAATGAATGAATGACAATTAGGAATACTGAATCGGTACTCGATTCTTTACTCATATGAGTATTTGACTTTCGATACTACTCATATCAGTTCTCGATATTTTTGTCCGAGCACTTTTACTCATATCATTACTTATAGGGTGAAATCGAGAACTAATTACAATTTGCATTCAAGGCCGAATTCAAGCAACTGCAAGTTTTCTCAGTCGTGAATAATTACTTTATATCGTATTTTTCGGCTTCGATTAAGGCGAGTTTAGCGATGTATAAGGCCGTTCTACACAAAGTCTAGAAATTAACAAGTCTTTCATCTTCATATAGTTAATGAGTGGAAGGCGAACAGCTATATGCAAAAGTTCTTCAAATGACGATGTCTGGCTATCAGAGAGAGAATGCAACATTTTTATACGCGGTTGCATACAACTAAACAGCTAAACTTTTATGAGTTTATATGGGAATAAACTTAATGTATTGGTGCATATTTGCTCGTTTGTTTTGATTTATGAAAGAAAACAGCTGATTCAATTTTCTTTCCTTTTCTGTTCTGCATACTTTATCGTAAAGAGAGAATCTGGCTTTGTCTCGCCGAGTCCACGAAGTATGCTTTGAGTTTTGCTCAACAGTGATGTTCATATATGCACGCACACAACCAACCAGGGGAAAATTTTGTATGAAGATGAAAGACTTGTTATTACTAGACTGTGGTTTTACATCCCAAAACTAAAAGTGGAAACGCACAGAAATTTGTATGCTTTTCTCTCTGTTGCACGAACAAAGTGTGAATTCCAGACAGAGCGAAATACATACAAATTTCTATGCGATAAAAGAGCCCCAATTTTCGTTTTGGTACATAAACGGGCTTTTATAAGTTTGAATTTATATTCCATCAAAAATCAGACCCGTCCGTTCTTAGCCGAAAACAGGCACGCACAACATAAAAACGCCTGCATGGTACTCGAAACACTTTTCCAAATGCAGCCCGCTACAGGTACCAAACATGACAAGGTACACTCGCACTACACACTCGTTATCCACAAAGGGTGCAATTAGCATACTGGGTAGACCGGTTCTCGTTCAATTGCGTAAGCCAAGCAGCATTGAACGCGGTTAGTACCTAGTTGGGGCGCCGCTTCTTAAAACGACATTCGCGTTTGGAAAGGTCGATTACGAATATACATTCATATCTGTTGCAAATTCGTGCATATCTCAGGCAGGCGCAGTTTTAGATTTAGGGGCATTCGTTCGCTATGCGTGCTAGTTGCGAGTGTATATAAGCTTTACAAAAAATTAACCAACTAAATTATTTTTCTACATAAGTATTTATGAGATGTCACAGCTGAAAGTCGAATAATGAAAATCGTAATGTTATTCTCAAAACAATTGAGTACTTTTGAGCGAGTAAAAAGTAATCATTGAGTTATTTTTTTTTTTTTTTGATTCCACTCATGAGTCTTTAATCGAGTAGTGTGTCCACCTGAGATAACCAATTTTCACAAGGTTTTGTATGTATAAATTCTTTATAAAGTTCTTTGAAGGCGCTCTTAAGGAATCCCAACAAGGTTTCACTAGTCACCACGTTGTTTTATTTCACCGCGTATACGGGAGGCAAAAATCTTCTTGCACCGACAGTCTGAAAGTAAATGGGCGAATTAGAGTCTTATAGGATAAAACAGGTTACTGCGGCAAACCTGTTGCTTATCAGCATTTGTAATATCCTGAACCCTAATGTGAATTAACATAATATCATACCTTCGTAATCACAATAAGCATATCTATGGGCTCTCAGAATACGTCCTTGTCGAATTCACAAGAATTTATTTTCTCCTAATTTTGGAATTAATTACTTTTCATTTGACTTACAATTGGGCCATGTATTAAATTAGTACACTAACAACCAGGAACTCCATGGTAGCTTTAGCTTTAGTAATAAATCTTACACAATTGGCTCCTTAAATCACATACCAAGAAAAATGCTTACAAATTATAATTAAACTTCACATACAAGCCCCTTAAGATATGTTACAGGAATTATAGTTCTATCTCTTATCTAAGAAATTCTTTACATTAAATAAAACAAAATAACTTGACTTTATTCATTACTAAAATTCCTTCAAAAAATTATAATTTTACCGAATCCATAATGAAATTCCCAAAAATCTTATCCAAAACTTTCTTGCTTAAAACTCTCTCTCTCTCTCTCTCTCTCTCTCTCTCTCTCTCATAAAGTACCGAATTCCCATGCCCTAATACCATTCATTCCCCCAGCATCCCTTTATAAGTGCACACATCAAGTAAGCTCTTGTGGAAAATTATTTTCCAACTCATTTTTCACATCCCTTAAACTTGAAACTTTTCCTCGAACTTCTTCATTTTTTTCACTCTGTACCCTGTCTGAATCTCTCCTCCATACACCGACCAAACCAGCATAGCATCCGTTCCATGCGTATCCTTTTACTGACGACGACTACGACGACAACGAAGGGAAAAATAGAAAACTTTCAAAGAGTTTTGTAGCTCCTCAACCGATTATGATACACCCTTGACAAAAAAGCGGGGGCGAAAATACAATATGGCATGTATATCCAACAAAACCCAGGGAAGGCGTGAACGAAACGGGCGAGCGACAATTGTGCCGAAAGTTTTACAATCTTTCAACTTTGAACTCTTATAATTTTTGAATGGTAAGAAAGTGTAGAGCGAAGTTTATACAATGTTGAAGGTCGCCATTGTTTCGGATTTTATGGATAACAAGTTATGTGTCGTCTTGAGCATTTTCGGTGTTTTCGGAGCGGGCCAACATCGCAAAATGAAAAGATTTACTGCTTTTTGGAGGGTGTTAAGTAAGCATAAAAACATTTTCAAGCAAGATAAACAGAATTATTGTGGTGTTGGGACCATGATGGTATCTTTGGCAGAGTTTGTGACAACAGTTGACGACTTTAATGATACCGACGCGATTTTGTTGCTCAAGATTCATTCCCCCCAAAGTAATATGGTCGATTCGCTTGGGTGAAGGTGAATTGTGAATATTAAAGTAATTAAAATCATGGTACAAATACGAACTTCATTATTGTTTCTCATTTGGCAAAGCTGTAAAAAGGATATTTAAGTGTGAAAATGTCGCTTAATTCTAGATATTTGTGTAAAAAGTGACACTTAAACCTAAAGGTCGAAAGTGAGCCTTTACAACATATGAACATATTTTAACCTCATTGTTGTTGAATTGTATCCAATGATATCCAACAAAGAAGATTGAAAATAACTCATTGTTACCAATGCTAGACTTCATTATCTGGTTTCACCTGATCTAAAGTGACTTTTAATTTAAATCGATATATCTGAAGAAACTTTTAATCCATCACGCTCCAAAATGCAATGTCAAAGATCTGTCTGGCCAGTTCGGCCATCTTTTCATTGCTCCGATGATCCAAAACCCAACCGGGGGTAACTTAAATGGTTCTGCAGTTCGCAACTAACTTGCGCTACCGTTCTACGGGATCTTATTACGCTAATTGCCGTGTAGCTATAAAGGTGGCTGGAAGCGAGCAATATTTTTTGGAAATGTGTGGCTGGCAATGATGGCTGAACAACAATGCTCAAAATTATTATTATTTCCGTCAATATGTTCAAACTTGCCGGCAACATATCCGTATAGCCCAACGATACTGGCCATATTGCAACTACTGACCGGCATGTTGCCTTTAATATCGCTCATAGAGCGAACATATTCAAACATTGCTGAATATTTAAAAATTATTTCGAATTTTTTTTTTGACTAGGAGTAAAGATGTCATGGTTTTGGGCGGTGTCGGAGTGTACTTTGTCTGGACTCTCAGCATCTGGCGAACCAAATCGCACCCATATACGTGCAGAGTTCGAGGAGATCCCCTTTACTCTGCCCTCCTAAGCAAAAAGGTACATAACTGCAAAAATGATCAAATTTTAGTTATGGTGATATTCTTATGTATTTTTTTCCGCTCTTTCCGAAAATGCAATCCGTTTTTCGATTTGTTTTACGAGAAAGTTGCAGTTAATAGATTTGCAGTTACGATATTTGACATTTAATGCAAATCAATAAGCAAAAAGGGCGTAACTGACATGTACTAAGCAAAAAGGACTAGTTGATCCGTGTTTTTTGTAATTAATCTTACTATTTTTACCCCCAAGCATGTTAAAAATGTTCAAATACAATAAAAGTGTCGACCAAAAAAAAAATTTTTTTTTAAATTAATTATTATTTTTCAAAAAGTCATTGTATTCATACATAAAATACTAGAATTGGCGTTAATTTTGAAATATTAATGTGATTTCATCATGAAACCACGTCAAAATAAAAACAATCTGACAAATTTCATTCAGTTACGTACATTCTTGCTTAGTGTTCTTGACTTGTCAATAACTTGAAATGCCTTAACTAACATTTTTTATTAAACAATGAAAAGTTTCGTTCGAACGAATTATCTAGATGAAAAGATGAAGATTAATTACGTTTTTAGATAAAAAAATTAAGTTAAAATTTTAATTTTAACAAAAACGGCAAAGAGTTGAACATTCAACCTCAATTTACTCGAAATGTCAAGGAATGCAGTTATGTACCTTTTTGCTTAGGAGGGCAGACTGAGGCCGATGCCGTCTCCTAGCAATAGCTTGCATTTTTTCTTCAATTTATAATTGGGCAATTATTGCAGTTCGACATCGTAAGCGATTAAATCCTGATAAGCATGTCATCGGTTCGTTGATGAGATTCAACTTGTTTCAGGAGGCATAACACTCCAGTGAGTTGTTTCTCGATGCCCCGATGTCGGAGTCGCGACAGTAATGGTTGAGAGTAGGTGGAATAAAAACATATCACGGCTTGGTTGTGGCAGTTCCTTCCTTCATTTTCCCCCTCTCTTCACTATCTTCCGACTAGAGCTGCTGTTCGACAATAAGACAATAGATTGTCAACAGTATAAAGGGCCTTTATCCCCTTTATTATTAATAGTTTGGTATAATTAAAAAAGTCTTGATTATCCTACGTAGTACATATGTTTCATGGATACCGACGTCGAATTGTCCCGGTTCAATTTTGACCATACCATGATACTTTCGGATTACATGAGGACTTTCGGGTCTACAATGAGGTGCCGGCCTCGGAAGCGTAGGGCTTAAGGCACGCGCCTACCATTCCAGAGGTTTGGGGCTCGAATTCTCTCCGCGGCATGGTCCTTCATATGTCCTTTAATTTTTCGATCTTTCCATCTTTCTTGCCTTCCCTCTCTACAAAAAATTCCTTACCTTAGCCTCTTAGCATGATAAGCGGCGAAGCCAAGTCCTATTCGATCTGTCCCAGCAGTATTGGATGAGAAACGAGTGAAATAAAACTGCGTGTCCGCGTTGTCAATTCTCACACTCTTCGCTATCTTTCCAACTTAATCTTGCTACCCGACATTGCGGTCAATGATAGAACTGTCGACAGTACAGAGGGGCATTGCCTCTGAGCGCTAATTTGGTCGCCTGCTTGCACTCATCATCGAACAAGTTATATCAATACTTTTTTAATCTAACTCTCGTTGACGTCTGGCATCTCTTCGCATGATCTATTCTTCTTTCACTGTGGTCGTATGTGCTTCTGGTGCAACAGCCCATATCGAGCCTTGGCCTTCTCTAGGGAATTTCTTCAAGTTTGACCGTTGCTTACAGCAGTTCTCCAACTCCGAATGCCAAGCATTGCCTCTATGTCAGCCGTCTGAGTCCATCCATCCCTTTTATGCCACCATGAGCCTTTTTGGAATACGGTTGTCGATCATCCTGATTACGTGGCCGGCTAATATTGGTCTGTTATAAACGTTAAGAGTTCTGAGTATATTTAGGTAGATTTGTGAATACTCGCACGCCAATCACAACAGCCAAGTTCCTACTTGCCAGAGAAGGGCTGTCTTTATACGGACTCCTGACATATTTTAGCGTTAATATTTTTATATGTACTTAAATTTGTCTCCTTCGAGAAGAGTTCATAGTTTTTCTTTCGTTTATTGCTTTTAAGCCTGTAACGATAGATTTTTTAGGCCCTCAGCAAAATTTCTACTTTTCCAAATGCAGCCCGCTACAGGACGAACGGAATAGTCCAAACGAAACACGGTACGCTCACACTCAGACTAAAGGGACCGTTATTGTCTTGGGGATCAAGATCGTGTAGTGTGCCATTGGCGTTCTCAGAAGACCGGTTCTTGTTCGATTGAAAAAGTGAAGCAGCATTGGACGTGGTTAGTACTTAGTTGAGGAACGGCTGGTAGAATGACACTCGCGTTTGTAATGGTCGATTAGGAATACATTCACATCTTGGCGAATATTCTCAACCTGGTATGCCCAAGAACCAAGAAGAAATGCTCTTGACACATATTAACGTACTATTTTACCTGGGACTCTTCTGCAGATGCGTAGTCGATCAAGAGGCAAGCCTTACGTAAGAAAAAGGTCCATAGGCTTTCGTTTATCGCTTTTAAGATATAACAATGAGTTTCATACTTCTAGTAGCTATAGAACCTACCCACAATCTTGCATGACAGTTGAATATTTCAGATTTCATAATCAGATTTTTCTAGTTCTCATCCACCTTTACATCTCATGTCAGTAATGATCTTACACTGGCTATCAGTTAGCTAATATGAAAGTTGAATTTTGTACGCTGATTATTATTGATTACGATATGCCTGAATACCGATCACCTTTATTAAAATATTACAGATGGAAACTTAAATTCGAAAAATTCGTATTCGCTTAAATGTGGTACTAAAAGTTCTACTATTTGCTGGTTATTTAGCTTAATTATAAAGCAACACTCGTCTCCAGCTCCTACTTAATAACTACCAGCATCAATATACGAAATTCGTACCAACTATTACTAAAATGTCATATCTTAAGCCAGAAACAACTGTTACATTGGTACAAAACGAACATAATTAATTGCTGTGAAACAGAACCATATTTTTTTTCTATATACCACAGAACTGGAACATTACATCTAAATTCCTTTTACCCCCATATTATGTGTACAGCATAGTCATTCCGTACACGTAGAAGCCATATCTCATCTTCGAATATCTCAATTTCCTCTCAGAATTGCAAACAACTTTTCCTCATTTTCTCGTTCCCCCACCAAAAAAGAAAAAATTTCTACGATTCTTTTTTTTTGCAAAGAACAACAGAAAAGAATATAAAACAAAAAAAAATCCCCATAACAATTCCATCAGGAGTATCAGGCTCAATTATACGCTCTATCAACAAACAAAAATATCGTAACCGACCACATAAAGTCAATAACCGTCTAGAAGAAAAGGGCCCAGAATCTCCTTCCATCAATTACTTGACAAGTTGGTCCATAAGGAAAAGCGTTATCAAAGACTACCAGCATACATACGTACATGCATGTATACATGTATAAAGGGAGAAAAACTTAAGCTGTAAAAATCCTCGAATGGAGCCTCCATGAGGAGAATTTGGCAACCATCAATCAAACTTTAATTCAGTAAAAAATTGAGGAAAATTCAGGATACACACGGCCACAATCGTCGGGGTGTTGGTTGTCGAACAAAGTGACTGCTGTCGTCCCTGTAATATGTGGGGGCCCTTGTGAACGGGGTTTTGTAAATGCCATAAATTAAATTTCCGCAAAAATATTTATGAATTGGGAATTGATAATGATTCGCGTCTAAGAAAGGAGCAGAAGCTGCGCGTGGAGTTGCTTGGTGTACAAAGGATGCTGCCTTTGTAGGTCCTGAGTGATTCTAGCTCTGTTGCGGTTAGTAAACCTCAAAGAGAACATAATGAGAAGATTTAAGCATCTCGTGGTCTAACAAAGGCTTTATGTTTCTTTCACAATTACATACAGGAGTGCCACAAAGGTTCTTCATCAACCGTATTTCATGAGACTTAATCTTACAACGTCCTAGCAGTGTCGGCGAATGGCGCTGGGATCGGGTGGGTAGTCAGACAGACAAGCATCCTCCTCAGAAACAGTTATTTGGTAACAACAACCCTTCCTTAAAAGGAAGAAGATAGGTCACTTCATTGTGAATCGGAAGATGGGCCAACCGTGTGCAGAAAAACATGCGGTGTCCTGGGATCTCTCCTGTCGATCACAATCTATAATCATATTTAAAGCGTTTGGAAACAGATCATTCACTCACAGCGCGTTTAAGGTACCTGGAAGTGATGATCGACCAGAGGTTTACTTTTAAACCATACTTGGAGGGCACGGATAAAGCTTCCGCCATTTGTGCAGCATTTCCTAGAATGCTGCCCTACGTGGGGGTCAAACTATTCCGTCGCCTTCTGATGGTGAGAGTGGTTAGCTCAGTCTAGCTTTACGCAGGGGGGGTAATAGCGTTGAACAAGATGGTTAAGAGAGAGACTGAAACATGCTTGCGTGCGTGCGTGCGGCAATAGATATTGTAGAGGTGTATGCATTCAAATGCGATCTCAGATATAGTTTGGTTAGCAGAAAGCATGCAACGCAAAAGTTCAACTTTTTCCGCATTGCAGTAATCGACATAGCCCCAAGGGTAGTAGATCAACTTTTGTGTTAGAAGTAAACCAACTTTTGCATTGCGTGCGTTCCGTTTACGTAACTATATGTCAGTTTGCAGTTCAATGCACGCACTTGTATTATCAATCACCGTAAGCACCAACCTTCGCATGTATCTCTCTCTCCAGCTTAAGTGTATTTCGCGCATGTTGCGCATACAGGACCATATCCAACGATGCGGCGTACGTGATTGCGGGAATTATATCCATAGAGATCCTATTGAGAGAAGGCATGTGTCTCTATGATCCAGCTTATGTTAGAGGGGAGACACATTCAGTGCGGCGGCAGATGATAGACTGCAAATGTGTAACATGGCAAGGCAAGTGAGACGTGTGTGTTAAGAGGCGGTCCGTTCCAAACGTGGATAAATGAGTAAATGAGAGTATGGTTAAGTGAGTTAGGACCTCACCTCCATCGTTTCGAGCACGATGCCTCAGGGCTATGACTAGTATGACTAGGTATTCTAGCATAACGCAGAGCATGTGTTCTTTTATTGTGTGAGATATATGGCGAATATGGCCCCGAACTATAGGCATGTCACACGCTCAGTTACTGTCAAATTTCGGGTGGGTATTTCCTTCTTCCTCCGATCCGGTAGCTGACGTTCCGAGCGGGACGTCCCCGCCACTGATACGCTGCTGTCGGAGCTGCTGGGTCAGGAACTCTATTCAATGTTCGTTTCCATTCTTGCCGGTTTTGGCGGTGTCGCGAGCCTCGGCAACTGATAATCGTTGATTCTTTAAGTTACCGTCCATATTCTTTAGCCAGGTTTTCTTCGGTGCCGATCGCTGGATTCTCCAGTCTGCGGGACGGTTTCGCCAGAGAAGTATACGTGGCAAGCGGTTATCACCCATTCGGCAAACATGTCCAAACCACCGTAGACGACGTTTTTGCATTTCTTCTTCGATCAGTGTCTGTTGATCGCATTTTTGTCGAACTGTCTCGTTTCGAAGGCGATCGCGGAGTGAGACACCGAGGATCTGCCTCAAGCATCGCGTTTTCAAGACCTCGAGCTTCTTAACGTCCAGTTTGAGCAGTGTCCACGTTTCAGATTGAAACAACGATCGCCTTCTTCCACGCCGACGGGACACGATTCGAATGTGAGTTATGAGGACATGAAATCGTTGTGGTAAGACATCACCTCCGGCTTTGATCACCTCGGCGGCTACTTAGTCTATTCCGGGTGCTATACCATTTTTCAGCGATTTTATTGCCGTCTTCACCTCGATAATTGTCGTCGGTTCGGTATCGAGAAACTGATTCGTCGGTTGCTCGATAATCGGCGGTTCTGGTGATGGACCTTGTGGCGGATCGTGGCTGTACAGCAGGTGAACGAATTTTCTCCACCGCTGCAGGCGCTTATGGGGAGAAGTCACAAAAGTTCTTTCCGATTTTTTGATGTTGTTTTGCCGCCTAACCGCCGGATTTTCTGGTACAGCGTCCGGTACTAGTGCCCCGACACCGCTTCTTCCATGTCGGCTGCAACGTTACTCCAGTACGCTTCTCGTTTCGATTTTATTTTCTGTCGAACTTCTTTGTTCAATCGTCGGCATTGCTCAACGTCAATGTGTTTCATTCGCTTCCTCTGATCGACGAGGTCCAAACAGTTGTCCGAGATCCTTGGCTGCCGAGTTTCTTCGGTTTTTCCGATTCTGGTCAATCGGCAGGTCGACCAGCCTCCTCCTTTCGCACCCTGGACTTGGGACCAGACGACGGCGGTGTATGCAAGATATACCACAAATAAGAATTGTTTTTTTGGTACCCTCCAAAACATCACTAACAAAATGTTATGTGTGTATTGAGAGAAGCAACTCCTTTTTGCACACGCTTACACTTTATCCTTTGTGCTGGGCCCCCATCTGTATTCTTTTATTCTTCGTAGACATAATAAAAACATTCTGACAAGCGAACTTCCAACAACGAAAAGTAGTTAATCCGTTGCTGCTGTGTAGCCGTAAATTAATTCCCACAGGCGTGTTATGATTCAGCCAACATATATTCGCCGCGATTCCCACATCCCCAGCCCTCCACATTTCATACCAACATTAATTCCAAATTCATTAACTTAACAATAGCACAAGACCCACATTCATCAAATTAAGGAAAACGGGAAGCTTTCGAGGATGAGCTTTGGGAACGTATGGGTGTGGGTTTTTGTGTATATGTATACATGAAGGAACGTGGCGCATTTAAATGCTGGCAATGAATCAAGCTACCACCTAAAAAAAAGCGACATATGAAGTAGCCAGCACACCCCCGAGAGCGCCCCCGCGTGAGTTACAACCCCTCGGAACTGTTGGTGAAATTTCCATCATTATTAACAGCTGAAATCATCCATTTTACATGAACCCGGGAAGAGGAAGATGTTACACGATGATTGTTAATCACAGAGCAGGTATTCATCCCCCACGGTTGAGGTATTTACATGTCGATGTGGCACCTGGAATTTTTTGTCGGTGTTTTTTCTTTGCACTCGAAAGAATCTCCTTCGAAGGCTCTTGTATCGGACCAACAAGCGCTACTCTGGCCCTTAATATCCCGTTTGTATACCGGTGTTTCAGTCAATTGAATTCATACATGCCTTACCTGTCTCTCTAGAAGGTGGGTTGCCTACAGCACACGTGTCTTGTACGTACACATCATACATGGCATTATAAAGACGTCTAGAGCTGGATCAACAACGCCGCTGCGTTGGGGTAGCGCCGGGGCGGGGCGGCAGCACACGGGGGGAAATCTTTTGATGTGGGTTACATGCGAATAAATCCTCCTAGAAACATCCATATAAGAAAATTAATTGACTCTAGGTGAGCTCTGCCATCTCGGATAGGGATGTTGTGTACGAGGAGCACAAGGAGTATTCTCTTAGTTCCTCGCTCGTCTGATGAAATTCTCCACACAGCCGTGACATTGTGAATGTTGTTGCGCCTCCTGGGGCGGGGAGGTGCTATGAGGAGCTGGCTGGCCTCCCCGAAAACGAACAAGATGCAGGTGTAGGCATCATTCTATCTGTAGGGTGTATGTCAGGACCAGTAATATGGAATTTCTATTTTTGCAGAGACACCGATTTCTGGTTTATACGCTTTTTTTTCATGTTGCGGTGGGAGAGGTTTATTAAGTAGGTGATTTGTCAGGTAGACTGGAAAAATTGCTTACCTACGTGGAATTATTTTTGATGTGATATATAACAAATCACACTTGAAGCGAGAGTGAAATTTTTTTGCACAATCAATCGAATTAAGCTCCAGAATTGCAATGATAATATTTCATTTTGTGGGTGTTTTGTATTTCCTTGATATTTTATTGAGAAAGTGCAATTTTCATAATTGATAATAATTGGTGTACTCAAAACAAATTAAGTATTAGCTTCCTCTCTTGTTTAAAATTGCCTATTTTCGTAACAAGTCATAGTGAATTTGTTGTAATCGTTGGCAATGCAAATCCCCAGACACCTTCTTTAAGAATAATCTTGGCTTAGGATAGATGGTTTGACCACAGATATTAATTGGAACGTCTGTGGTGGGTGATAACCTGCATTTCTATCCTAAATTTCAACCTAAAGGGCAGTGAACCGGGATCGATTTTGATCGTTATCGGAATCAATGAAATTAAATGCTTCACAAAATTCTCTTCTAACTAAGTATTCAGAATCAGATCTGCCGAACCAAAACCAATATTTGTTTGTTTTCAACGTACCTTTATAGACCCCACATATTTCCTTTAGACGTTCCACAGTACGGTAAAGAAGATTGGAATTATATTGTTCAGGTTCAGGCATTGCTTCAATTGCTGGATCTGAGGTGAAAACTCGGGAACACTATCAGTCTGCCATGTTGTTCAGGTTATGGTGCAATATTCAACCCAATATGACTCAAACACGCCACAAACAGGGAGTATTGACTCCAAGACCGTATGTACATGGCCTTACGCCACATCCTACCGGAGGTTCATGATGTTCATGCAGGCTGTATACCGCAGATCTAGAGACAAAAAACTCGATAAAACTCACAATCTCAAGGCAATGTTGAAAGATCAATATAGATACCTTTAAAAAGAACTTGAGGTTCTGCTCCCATCCCAACAGGACGACCTACAAAGATAGTTGGATATTTCTGAATCCATCCAGCAGGGTGCCAAATGTGGCCCCAGTGGAGGGGAATTTTCAGGATCACTCTTCAATGAGGGCAGTCTAAGTCAGCAAGCCGTGGTTGAGCGCGCTGAGATCACTTCTTCATTAGAAGAAGATTTCCTTAGAGGCTGCCTTGAGAAGACGAGTGGCGCAGCCCGAAAACATTTTAGACGATTTTTGGAAGCTGACTCTTCCAATGCCGATGTTCTTAATAAGAAAGGGGTAAGATCCTCTGGACCTTCTCCAGGCCACAATAACTCGGTGAAAGGATGGAAAACCTTCAGGAAAGGAGTCCGACGCACCCACAATAAACCCTAGAACGGCTCAAAAGCCGATCTTTTGCCAAATGGCAAGCCGAGTCAGAATAATCGTGGAACAGAAGACCCCATTGACATTAAATAAAAGAATAGGGGTCTTAGGCTAAGAACATAGTGAAGCAGAGAGCAAAGCAGCGATGAAAGCCCAGAGCAAAGCGGCGAAATCAAACTACTGAATTCATGTTAACACGCGCATATAGGAGCATACTGCAGCGCTATGTGCGTGTTAACAGGAATTCACTTGTTTGAATTCGCCGCTTTGTTCTGCGCTTTCATCGCTGCTTTGCTCTCTGCTTCACTAAGTTCTTAGATGTTCTCTGTGGACTAAAAGGTGCCGGCTACCAAGTTAGGTAGGGCCCAGCTTAGGATCAGAGCGGTATAAAAGCCCATTGTCAGCCAAACTTTCCTTGTCTCCTCAGCACCTCGTGAGCAACCACGACCATTTCCGCTCCAATCACCAAGGAAGCTGAAACTCCTCCAAGGTTACCAACTGAAACCTCGCAGCAGTCTGCTTTAGGAATGGAAGACGTAAGATGTTCGAGTGTCAGGATGGGGACCATTGCCTTTGGCGGGCTGGTAGTAACCAACATATCACTAACCTTGACCCTAAAACCAGCACCTAAATCCTTAGCGGGACGGTCCCTAGCCCAAAGAGACTGGCAAAAGGGGGACAGCATACTCCGATTTCAATATAAAGCTTATCCAGATAAACCTCCCTCGCCAAGACTGCCTCGGCGGTGCTCGAAAAAAGGAAACACAATTTATGTGATGTGAAAGCGTCGGCCAAAGGAGCTCCGAAGGATAATCCTGCTCTACCCTGAGCTTGGGCTAGGGCCGGCACTGGGTGTATTAATCTTTTTATCAATTGAATAGGGCAAATACTGGACAAAATATACTTGACGCACGGCTACCATCGCAGAGGTTCGTGGTTAAGACTATGAGTCAGAATGAACCTTTCTTGTCTTTATTATTCGAATTCCCTTCTCTTTCTACTATCGCCTATGAAAACGCGAGGAAGCTAAGCCCTCTTCGATTGCTTGTAAGCGTTCTGTCGTGGTATTACTAGAGAGGCGCCAATGGAGTAAAACCGGGTGCTAGCGGTGGCAGTTCTTTCATTTTTGTCTCTACTCTGTCTGACAAAGTCTTGTTCAAATCATTGCTGCTCTGTAGATAAAACCATCTACAGTACAAAGCAGCTTGATTCATTTTCTTGTCGTTTTCATTGAATAAAAAAGAAAGGAGTTAATGTGCAGCCCCATAAAACCGCACTTGTTTCTGATGCAAATGTTAACGCTCTTGGATACCTGTCGGAATTAAACAAAAAAGAAACCCTTCTTGAACTCAATACCCTCAAGCAAAAATGTTTATTTTCAATTATATTCAACGCACCTAGTACACTAATGCTCTATGCCCACTATCGCTAGCCGAGGACGATCTACACATAATACCCATGAACCCATCTCTTGGGGCGGCATAGTATTATTCCAATTCTGGCAAAAACTAAAGTCGTTAACAGTCATTTATGCAAATTTAATTCCGGCCCCATTTTGCAGAAATCAGAATCAGAGCGAACTTATTGATGTTCCGAGCACGTTTATGGAGGGCAACTGTCCTGACAATTGTGACCAGAAAAATAAACTCTCAACAATTCACTAGACCAAGCCAGCACACCTCTACACACCGAGGCTAACTGCATGGAATAAACCCGGGGAAATAATCATCTTTTGGTGGAAAGTGTGCTCGTTTTATATTTTTTGTGTATGCCACAGGACATTTTGTCTCTGCGCGCTAGAACGAGTATCCTGGGAATATGTCAGCAATAGCCAAGGACGAAATGAAGCTTATTTTAATTTTTAACTAGAATTGTGGCTAGCAAACAGTTTTTGGTGTGATTTCCTAAATGTGTAGCCGCATAATAAACTGATTTCTCATGCATGGCCGTGATTACGAGTACTACAGATTGTTGTGGGTGGTGGAATGAGGATGCTGTATACGCAAAACAATGGGTTCACCCTTACTGTATCAATTCCGTATGAAAGTCCAGCCAAACAGCATAGGAACTGATACTATACATTTGATATGAACATTATAGCTAGTTTTTCGGGGGAGCAACTAGCAGCACCGAGCACCTAATGAGCTTGCATATGCTGGAGTTTGCTTGTAATTACTCTGAATCAACATCCAAATATTCCGAAACTAGATAAACATTTGCACCACAAACTCATAACGCTCTGATAATGAAAGTAAACAAAACTCAACTATCGTGCATGTTCCATCTACCGGGGGGGCTGCTGCACACGCACCGTTCATATACCAGTCGGCGTACTGCAGCCGAATAAATCACTTTAATTGAATCATTTAGGAGCACACAAAACCCTGATTAATGCTCGGTCAAAATGCACAATTGAAAACGTTCTGGATGTCCAATAATTTAAAACGTGTGCACTTCAAATCTGACCTGGATTACAACCAAGAGAACAAGCATGTTGCCAAAATAGGATAGAAGTGGAGCGGTTGTGCCCGAGAATCACGTACAATCTTAAAAGTTTCCTGTAGAAAGGATACAACAGCAACAACAACAACAACAACAGTAGCAAGAATTTATCGTCCTTGTTTCAGGATTTAAATAGGGAGAGAGAGAGCATTCGACTTATGTTACATCGTTGGACTGCTATTGATGGTTTTGTTTGGGGCTCGTGAAAGAGCATTAAACAGCCAATAAATTGACCACAGAAATTCACCCTGCCATAATCGGTGGTAATGGGACTTATGACCTGTTATACATGGGCATCCAATGTTTAGACTTTTGCGGCTAGCCGTAATGAATATGTGTGATAGCGACATTGGGTTGTCACTTGTGATAATTAATTTAATTGGGATGGGGAAATGCTGTTTGCGGGCCGGCGAAGTGGTGTATATGGCATGTTGCAGCGTCACGAAACTTGTGCATTCGAATAGAACTTTGATAAGTAGGAGTTGAAAGTTTAGAAAAGCTGCATAGAAGTGAGATTATTATTGATGCGGTCGATGGCTGTTTGTATTAGGTTTGTTTCGGGTGACTGTACAGCAGGAAAGCGTAGGTTAAGTTTGCTGAAGGCTTACCTGCAATGGTATCGAAGTCCAAATTAGCGCTTTGATGCGACTTTTCAATGGCACAACCTCATGTCCCTACTGTTCACTGAACGGCCACTGAAAGAGGTTTAATGTTGTTTGATTGACTTTGATGGATGTCTAAAGCCATACTGTGGATTTTAAGAAGCTTACGAAATATCTTTTAAATCTTTCACAACGTAACTGCCTAGAATTATCATCAGTTATTGGTAGAGCCTCAAATTCTTCAGTTAGCTCAGCATTTAGGAATTCATGAAACTGCTCTTCCCATTGCTCTATATGATGCCTTTATTTCTGTTTGCGTGTTTGTTGTTGGACATTACGCCTCATTTCCACATGTATATTACAAATCGAAAATCAAGAATGCATTTATGTTGCTACACGCTCATACAAAGAATCTATCTATCTATCTATCTATGTGCCCCTTAATCCCTCGTGGGACATAGGGCGGAAACAGTTGCCCTCCAGCGGACTCTGTTTTGCGCGACAGCTCTTAGCTCTGACCAGGATCTCCCAGTAGTTGCGGCCTCTGCTAGTAGGGTTCTCCTCCACGTTGTTCTAGGTCTTCCAACTCGACGGGATCCTTGCGGGTTCCAGTCAAGGGCCTGTTTGGCTAGATTTTCGTTATCGCGTCGCAAGGTGTGGCCAACCCAATTCCATTTCCTTCGCCTGATTTGGTCGTCTATCCTTTCTTGGCCGGCACGGCGCCATAGCTCTTCATTTGAAATTCTATCTTGCCAGCGGATTTTTAGGATACGACGTAGGCATCTGTTTATGAAGACTTGTAGGCGCCCTGTGATAAATTGGGTGACTTTCCATGTTTCGCAACCGTATAAAAGAACTGCCTTAACGTTGGAGTTGAACAGCCGCAATTTGGTGTTGGTTGAGATCTCCGTTGATCTCCATATGCGGAACAAGCATGCATATGCGCTTCGAGCTTTATTTATTCTGGAACTGACGTCTTCTTCTGCACCACCATTTTCGGTAATAATACTACCGAGGTAGCAGAATTTATCTACCAGTTCCACGTCACGGTTATTCAGCGCAGTTCGTTCAAGTGTGTTTGCATTTATCCGCATTTCTTTGGTTTTATTCGGATTCAGCCTTAAGCCTGCTCGACTACTTTCTGTTGCCAAATTGTTTATCATGTTTTTTAGCTCCTGATGTCTGTGGGCCAGCAAACAGATATCATCTGCGTAGTCGAGGTCCTTAAGGCGATCTAGCAAACCCCACTGTATGCCGCCTGTTCTACTATCTAGAGCGCCAACAAGAATGTCATTCATTACTATAAGAAATAGTAATGGGGATAGTAAGCATCCTTGTCGTACTCCTGAACTCACCTCAAAGCTGTCGGATAATTTTCCGTTATGGAGAACTCTGCATTACAAAGAATAGTAGTTCATTATTTTCGAACCGGGACATTTCAAAAACTTCAGGCTCCGTACAAATTACCATCGTGTAAGGGACAAATGTACTGCCACGTGTAACTTCGGCTCAACTCTAATCTCTATAACTCTTTGTCCATTGTCATTGCATGGGAATGCAAGCCGACATACTGCCGGCAGAATTCTTCTTTTTCAAGGTCCGTGGACTCTTCTGTAGATCCGTGAAGAGGCTTATGTAAACACGAGGCTTATGTTCTTAAAATTACCGAAGGGTGCCGTAGCCGTAGCGTAGCCTTTCATTTATTACTTTAAAGCCGATACTACTTCGAGCGCATGTTCTCATATGGGCCAATGTCGCGGGATGATGGCCTTCATTTTGGCAATATTTCGTCGACGTTTTTAGGAGCAATATTGTTCTTTCTTTGTTAAATGGGGGTGAATTCGTCCTAAAGATAGTAACGCTCTTCAGTGCTTTCTACCTTAGGCTGGCTGTTGGCCATCTCTAGAAGGCTTTCCTTTTCCCATCTATGTTCATATGTCCGGGAATCGAGAGTGGAAGGAACGAGAGTTAAGTTGTGCTTTCTAAATTCCTGCCCCGACACTTATTATCATTTAAACTTTAGTAAATGGCTTAAGATTGGTCTGAGAAAAAGTTCGTTGTTTTTAGTAAAATTCAATTGGTTTTCTTGTTAGTGGAAAACCTAATAAGCTCCTTTATTTTCCGACAATATTTCCTATATTTACAGCTAAAATGATGCCATCGGTGATGCTATTGTGGTTTTTGGTTGCAAAAATGAATCAAATACAAGGTGCACCATCTAGACCTTCAGTATTTCAACATTGAATAACTCTGATCTTTTTTAGCTGATTTCGATAAATGTATATGATTCTGAAACGTCATTCAGTACCATGTTAAATATGTGACAATACACACCTTAACACCTTGCTTAAGACACTTCTGCATCTACGGCAATTATAAGATTGGTTCGTTCGACTTATTTCCTTTGCTTATAGCACCTCTTTTCGCTCACGGTACAGACAAAGAGCCCAACTGTGGAACAACCTTGCATAGCCAGTATTGCCGAACTTGTGCAATATCCAATAGTTCAAAGGCAGGTTTCGTCGCCTTCTCCTTAAAAACCCTGCTGAAGGCCCCCATACACGGTCAAATTGGATGTTCATTGAAGTGGAGATGTACAACCAAAACTATCGACTGCTAGCAAGTCGGCCTATCAAGACTCATTACACGAATGGGTTTAATGAAAATCTGTACATCCAATTTGATGGTGTATGGGGGCCTTGACTTCTTTTATTCTTGCACCATGCCCTGGCCGGTATTCAAAGGTTGATTCCCAATTTTGGAACTGCCACATAAAACAATTTTGACCATTTTCGTATAATGTCCTGGCGTAATCACTCTAGTTGTCTATAGTGAAGTTGGGAATCGCTCGTCCAACCAACTGGAAGTACCTCATAAGCTGGATTCACATGAGTGGAGCCGTAGGAAACTTAGCTGTATTATTAATTAACTTTTGAAGCCCGATGGAATGTCATATTAAATTTCAGACGGGCGAACTCCAAAAAGCGAATGAAAAACGAACTTTTGAATTTATGTTTTGAATTCTTCTCCTAGCAACAATAGCCGGAACTGTCAAAATGCTCGGTCAAAAGTACGCTGAGAAAGTCTCTTCAAATTGTTTGCCCTTACCGTCATCTTTTGTTACTCTCATCCCCATAAACCCAGTCCCTTCGTTCGTTTGGTCAGTCAGTTCGATAACCAGTCGTGCAAAACCCATGATGATTCTTTTCTAGACCCAGAATCTCCATTTTTGAGGGCATTCTGTGCTACGGTTCACCATCCCTTATTGACCATCTTTAACGGTTCCATTTGTCGTACCTGATCCAATTTTCATTATGAGTTATCCCATCAAGTTCGCTCTCATTGTATTTCAATACCAAATAGTAGATGTTATTTTGGTCTATCATGTTTTTTGCATTCAACTCATGACGAACTCATGCATTGAGCCTCTTTTCGTATACAGATTTGTGTAAATGGTTCAAAACAGTTTTGTGGTAGCTTTATATATCAACACATATCAATATGCTGACACGTCTAACTTGCTGGACTTTTTCAAGAATTTTATCAGTGATTAAGGCACTGGTCGTCCTGGTGCCTCATTTTTCACATCAAAATTACCATAACACAAGCGAGTGAACGAGAGCAAAATTTGTTTACAATCTTGCGCAGCGTTCCTCCTTTTTTTGGAATAATATTGCAAGATCTCCCGAATCTTGCCATTGTCATTTCTCCATATTCAAGCACAAACAATTTTTTAATGTCTGAGCAAGATTAACATCCCAAAATCAACGGAATTTCTGTGCGATAAAAGAGCTTCAAAGAGCACTTTCGCGTTGACCTTAGAATGTAAATCGAGCTTTATACCCTCAAAGTAACACTCAAACTTTCACCCTTCAAATGAGTATTTTCTGATATCGCTGCAATCACTGGTTCGTGACTTCACTTATTTTCAATTAACGCCATCTATCGGGAAAATGCGACAAACTTTTTCCTAGATCTAATCCTATATCAACAATGAATCAGAATCCAAATCGCTGTTATACCTTGAGATTGGTGTAGATTTTAAAAACATAGAAAAACGTCAACGTAACTAACCATTACAGCTTAAAATAAGCTTCTTCGACGTTTTTGCTGAACGGCAATGTTCCAAATTGTGTAATTCTATTAAAAACAATTCCAAATCTTAAAACCATAGAAATTTCATGGTTTTCCCTTCAAAAAATATTTGAATACTTGACAAATTGGAAGGACCCTGACAATATTAAAGCAAACTATAATGTTATTGTTATATTTTAATTAAATTTATGCAAGCAGAAGGACAAGCTAGCTAATACCAATTAGTTTCGTTGTATACAACATAATTTGTAAAGCTTCCATCCAACTTGTTTTTAACTTGGAAAATTTTGAACGAGACTAATTTCCATGGAACTAAGTTTCATAAAATGCCAGTTCTTAAAATTTTCCCTCATTTACAAATTAACTAAAGCTTAGCTAAAGTAGAGGATGCTAATTACATGCCATCCAGTACTGAGGAGTATGTATTATAACAACTTCATCCAATTTCACAGTTTATGTACATGCACACAACATTCTTGACTGAAGCCAATTAAGCAACAGTTCAGATGCATTCTAGCATGACATTCCAACGTTCGGAAATCCTTCTCTTAATTAAATTAAACTCAAGGAATTTGTGCATGTGTAAAATACTTGTGCTATAGAGTCAAGCTAGAGTACTTCGACATGGAAAGCAGAAACAATTCGTGTCGATTGTCAATAATTGCTCTTAGTTTTGGGTAGAGCTATTGGATGAAGGAGGTATGCACTAGTCAGCTCTTAACCACTTGCAATTCAGCTTCTCTCATCTTTCTAGTTTAAGGAAGGGCGTCTGTCTATCCAACACCCCCAAATGCCGCAAGAGCTTCCAGGAATCTTATGTACAATGAAATCAAGATAGTAACTCCCCAGCTGCAACAAAAGTTCACATTGTCTTCGTCAGTTCCTGTGAAGCTATTTTAAATTGATTATCAATTTGTGACGTCAGTCAGAAGGACAAAAGCATTTGCGCCAGAAGATCCCGGTAGCAATGACATGGATAGGTGATTACTTGCAGACGTATACTACGAGCTTTTGGTGGAAAGTGCCAAGGAAGTCCTGCAGGCATTGAAACAAATTCAATTAACATGTTACAGCGTTACGTAGCTGGGCGCCCTTGTTGAGGTTCTTAGTTGCACTTATCTTTATCGTATACGTGCGCTACGACCAACTCTGCAGGTCATCGTTCCACTGTGTTCTACCCCCGCCTTTCAAAGAATATTACAAAATTCCATGAATGCCAAAGTTGCTCGTCGTCGAGCTGCACTACTGAAAAAGAAAACAGTGGAGAGAACATGTCGCACTTAACCTCCTTGCAGTTCACTGTATTTTCTTAAAGCATTTCGCTTTTCAAGTATTTTCAACATCTTCACGATAGAAGAAAATCTCCACAAAAGAGCATAAGCAGCTTTCTCGGATTTAGTTCAGCAATTCGGTCTTTCTCTCTGTCTCTCCTTCAACAATAACGGAAACAATTCACTTTGTGTGCAAGAAGAACGTAGTTCGACTACCTCTCCCTTTCAATGTAGAACGACTGCATTTCAATCCCCTGCAAATTACTTCACTTACTACTTATATTATCCACTTACCTCTAAGTGCTTTACTTGTTGAAAATGAATATAAGTGTTCAATAAAAACATCTATAGTCTTGTACGGAAGCATGTAGAGTGAAGGATATGCAATTATGTTTTGCTTGCAGCATATAAGAAATCGCCATTGCCACAATATTTTCAACCCTTTTACAAGCCGCGCGCAATAAGCCGTGGCTACAATTAACTCTAATGAAATTGGAAGCTATTAAGACCAAGATGGAAGCAATTTACCTCCTCCTTTCCACTGGGCATTCACTCAGCATATTCATTTTATGCCAAGGACATTAAAAAGTGAAAGTCAGACCGGTCCGACCGGCACGGCGCGTCGGCCCACCCCAAAGGCGAATTTCGCTGCCTGAAAGCGACTATCAAAGCTGGTAATTTGCATTTAATTGAACTCATTATCATACAGATCATTCCGCCAATAATAATTGAGTCCTACGTTAACTGCCAGCGGAGCCGCCGCCGCCAATCTACTGCCATCAGCCCAGAGCCCCAAGATGAAGTTTAACCAGCGTCTCAGATCTCGGCGCGGCTCCTGTGCTCCTCTCGGTGGCTCCGGTCTTTGGGGCCCCAACGCACGCTCCTATACGATTATATCGATTCCTTCTATTTCCATAATTTTATTATATGGGAATTATATAAATGAAACGAGGCGAAAATTTCAATTAAGCGTAATGTACGCGGGGAAGCCTTCGAAAGCATCCGCCAGGCGATACCTTCAACGATGGGGACTAATTAGAAAAAGTTTCTATCCCAAAGTCGTTGCTAGGTGAGGCGGGATTTAATTAATTTTCACTGCTATTACTTGTCATAGATTTTGTGCTTTGATTAAGAAATTTTTGATATAGTTAATGGAAGTCGTCGTCTGCTTACGTACGTCTTCAACGCTAACACAATTTTTCAAAAGCTAAAAAATAAAAATATTTTAAAATTCTTTCTTAAGATTAAATTTGCATTTGATGAATTTCATGCTATATCCCCCAACATCAAGCAGGGGTGTTTGCTCTTATTGAAAAATCGTCTTCTGTTTCATGAAACACAAAACATCTGAAAACTTCCACCAAATTAATTTTTCATTTCTAGCATTTTCCGCTGTCTTTTGAACAAAAAAAAAAATAAAAATAATGAGTAATTAAATTAGCATAATTCCTAGTTGTTTCCAATGCTGACTTGTTACACAGATATTTCCAGCTCTCAAATCCATAATTTTCGATATCATTCCTCTCCTCATTAAGGGATAAGATTTGTTAGCGCCTGATTCAACCACCATCACCACTCGAAATTCTTTACACAAAATAATGGACCCACTACACAAAATTTTATTAAAATTTTCTACTGAAGTTTTAATTAAAACAAAATTCTTCGAAAGGTTCTGTTCGATGTAGCATGACTATGGAAATGGAGCAACCTTCCTTCACTCGATATTTATGGGAACTTGTACAGCCTGAAACAGAGTGAGAGATAGGGAGAATACTTTTAACCCTAGTCTTTCAGCTTAAAAAAATATAAAAAATAATTTAGTAATTCTTCTATTTTTGATGGACTTGTACACTAACTGCTGATGTGCAAAAGCTATTCATTTTGAGAGATTTAGATTGCGAGCTTTCAATTATGTATAGGGTGTCCCAATAAGAATGTCAATTCTACCGTGTAGTCCTAGTAAGGTAACCAAATTCCGCTTAGGTCGAGTACTATATGTCAGGCTAGTAGTGAAAAGGGTCCAGGGTATCTTGGATTTTCACATAAAAAAAGTTGGTTCTGCACCTTTCGCAACGTCTACAATTGTTCAGTTGTCGGTTTTTGGTCTCAGAGCTTTCATGACAGTGCCATCCCAGCCGGAAATAGAATGCTGCAATAGCCATGTTTGAACAGTCCTTAAAAAGCTTACAGTGCTTCCGTTCCAATACTAGTTCCATATGCATACCTTTTTATGCTCCTTCAGAAGCGTTTTAGGAGCATTAAGAAAAAGCTTTTTAATAAAGAATATTGCCTGTGGATATATGAGTAACCTCCGGGTGTCGAAAAGCTTTCATTTTTGTTCGCCTTTTGCAATTGTTTTTTCGTCCTTTTCCAAGCGGTTCCCGCGCTAAGTACAAACCGAGTCCAATGCTGCTTAACTTTTGTATTCCAACAAAAGCCGGTCTGGGATGATTTAAGATCATAAACATAATTGCCAGTTTTGCTCGTTCTATAAAATTTCTGAAAAATCCAGTAATGCTTCCTTGGAAGCATATTTGGCAGCGCTCAAAATTAGCTCCCCTGGGCAGCGCTTCAAATTTTTCCCGGTGGGTTAAAACCACGCTTATATAGCAGATGCAAAAACGAGAAAATAGTAAGTGAAAAACACAAAAAATAATACCTGTGTGCTTTTTGTTCCATCATGTACTTCGATAAATCGAAAATGCTATTTGGGCATTTTTGGTCGAAAACCGTTTTCATGCTGGCATCTGTAGGAGGTGTCGATGGTTTCGATTTCGACCCACAATGCCTCTAAACGTCGGCGGATATGCTATTTCGTGATGCTGGAGTCTTTTAGTAATTGGTTACCAGCTGCTGGATGCTTTCCTCTAATTGTTAAATTAATCCGTTAGCAATGGCAGCAATTTACAAATGTTGCATTTGGTGCTGATTTTATGATCGAGTTTTTGTTGAGTTTTTTAATTTTTTTTGTTTTATGTTGTGCTAGAACATATATTTGTTGGAATTTTAATGGTTTCAAGTCCTGAACAGAGATCATTCGGTATTTCTGTGCATGGCGTTTATGAATGGTTCGCGGTCAGTATACACGACTAAGCTGCATTGTTCAACGAAGTAGCTAAAGTATTCTATAGCTTCATAGATGGTGAGCAGTTAGCGGTCAAATATGAAGTAAATGTGTCCTGTGGGTGACAGCTTCCGGAGTAAAAATAAAAAATGGCCTTACAGCGGGCGAACACCGGCCGTGATTGAAACATAATCTTCGGCCATGTGCCGGGCATCAGAAGGTTGTTAAAATGCGATTAAAAAAATCTTTAATATGCGAGCTATTTTTATGCACAAAAACATGGGTAGTCTTTAAGTATGATAATCCATAGGCCGATTGTACATAACGAATATGTTATGTACTTGGCCTTTATATGCCCTTCGTATGCCCATGTCCGCAGATTAGTACTCGGCCATTTCAATCTTTTGGTCTAGTTTGGGCGTACTGGGGCCGTATATGCTTGCGTTAAAAATGATTTAAAACTTTGCGGGATATGTCCCTTAAAAACCCAAACGGCCGGTGTTCGCCCGTTGTAAGAGAATTTTTTATTTTTACTCGTGTTTAACGAATGAATTGGTAGTAGTTACCATAGACGACCGTAAAATTATTCCATTACACCTTTTATCGAAGAAAAATTGGGTGCATCATACTTTCATATGTTTTTACAAAACATTCTTTTCTACCATTATCACTTCCAAACTAAATTTTTAACTTAAATTTTCATCTTTAATTTACAGAAAAAACATGTGGTCCTCAGCAATTTCAATGTACCAACGGATACTGTATACCAATAAAATGGAGGTGCGATCAAGAAACAGACTGTAGTGATGGCTCCGATGAAGATTCAAACTTTTGCCGTAAGTATTGCATGATTATTAACGCAAATCCCCTCTAAGCTCTATATAATCCCGTCCTTCCCAATCATATAAAAATTAATTATGTTTATACAGGAGTAGCAAGAAACTGTACAAGATTTGAGTTTACCTGTAAAAATTCATTGGCCTGCATTCCAAAGGACTGGGTTTGCGACAGAGCAAACGACTGCCGAGATAACTCCGATGAAAAGAACTGCGGTAAGAAGAGAGGAGGAACTCCTTTCAATTTTTATTTTGGGAGGATTATAATATGTAATACAATCATCAAGGCAACCCATGTCAGCTGCTGGAATGCAAAGCAACAACAATATACTATATACCTTATTATAATTGCATAAATAATTGCTTACTCCATTTTTCATGTGGGTTAATCTCAATGCATGACACAAGCACGTTTTGTCAGTTTTAAGATATATATGCATAAGTGTATGTTAACTGGGTCTTATTCGGGGATTCTATACTAAATATTTCCTCAAAATAGAATGGTCCTTGTTAAAATTCGCATTTATCCCGCTCCATTCCCGAAAAAAAAGGATCAACGATAACGACTCTCTCTGACGAACGAAAATGAAAGCACACGCATTTCGTCAGGACTTCACGTTTGATTCCCTATTACACCAGATGTCATGATCGTTATCATTTACCGAGGATGAAAATCTTATTTAAAGTTGATTACAGCGTGTTTAGTATCAGCCCATCAGGATACGTGGGGCTGCTCGTCTGAAAAGGAACATAAAAGGAATGCAAATAAAATGGAGGAAACTCGTTAAAGGCTGGTTTTCCTTTTTAAATGTCACGAGCTGCTATTCAAACGAGGAGGTAAATACTGATTTAAGCTGCTTCCATTCAAGCGGCGACAGCACAAAAATAAAGGAATGAAAGAAAATTCGCTCAAGGACTATTTATGTGTGGTATTTCGCGAGAGGATACAGCGATGGGGACATGTAGATGAGGATGAGTTTTTTTTATTTGCCGTAATTAAATATGTTATTATGTATTTTTTTGTTGCAGAAACAAAGAAGCATATTAAATGCGCCAAACTAAAGCTTAGATGTCCGATAGTAGAATAGCGCTGCTATGTAAATTTAAAAATTCAGAATTTTTACGATAAATGAATTAAAAAGTTTGTGGTTATTTTTAATCCACAAAAAATATAACGACTGGACTTGTGCTGTATTGTGCATCCTGCTGCTACACCTAAATCTGGGAATTATACAACTCGCCATTATACTTGAACCTTCTCTTCACTCTGGCCAGGTAGACCGTTCCCTTGTCAGAGTCCAAGATTTTGATTAGTCTAGTTAGGTTTTTGACCAATTGGTCATGATTAATCTACATAACCGTGTCAGTATAAAAGGAATGCTAAATTCTCTTATGGCTTTATAGAGTTATACTTTGAGTTATCTGTCATAGGTGGCCTTAAGCTCTGAATAGCTGGCGGATTAAGCTTTGCAATTCTTGACATTTTTCATTGTCTATTTTTGCGATGAAGAAATCTAATCAGTTGTTAATTAGCCAGGGATAAAGTCACAATGGTATAAAGCTGTTGATGACAGAGCAAAAGAATATTAAGAAGTGGAACATCCAATTTCCCAGTAAGCCGCTATTTAGCAATTCATAAAATACCTCACACCATCACTTCAATAAGCCTTTTGAAATCGGCGATCAGATTTCCCCAATTTTCCTCGGGCCCATTCTGATATGGCGCAATTCGTCCCAGTTTCTCCCACCTTGGCGGGCTGGCAGTATATGCTTTGCCTCCTGCGCATCCTAACAGTAATGATAAGGTGGATAGTGTAAATTTTTTTTTGATTAACGGATTCATTCGAGCAGCTACTTTGTAAGTACTTCCTGAAAGCTCTCTTCTCCTTAGACAATCTAATTTGAATTTTCTTGTACGATCTGGGCGCAACACCAAAATTGATAAACATCCAATAATTGGCACTCAAAAATCACGCTGAATATAAAAAAAAAGTGTTTCAACCAATTGGTCAGGGGCCGCGATTTTGTAAAGAGTAAAGGTCAAGCACATTATTCTGGTGGCAGCGGTGGGATTATTACATAAAATGACAATGAACAGAAGGCAGGCGGTGAAGGACAATACAAGAGTGAGAGAGAACGTGACGAACGAACGTCATGACTCCGCACTCAAGCAGCTCTCATCTAATACTACCTGTACATGTCGCTAACTTGAGCACTCTAATAGGAAATGGCTTCCTCGCTTATTGCGATTTCAGGTAATGGCAGGAGGGAGTGAGCATCAGGACACTTCTGTAGTAACCGAAGTCCCAGGCCCTTATAAATAAAGAAAAGGACAATAGATAAAGTGCAATTCCTCTTAATGGAAATTATCAATGGTCGAAGTTCGTACTGCCAGTCGTCGCGCATTGAGGATTTTTGGGACGGTGACTTGCGACAAAAGTAATTATTAGAAGAAGGTTATAAAACGCGCAATATGCTACTTTTTTTAAGCTTTTATTAGGTCACCCACGCACCAGATTAAACTAATATCTAATCTTCTTCTTCGTCCAATGGCACTACAGCCCAACACGAGCCTTGGACTCCTCTAATATTATCCTCCAGTCTTCTCGATTTCTGTCCAAAGCTCTCCAGTTCGCTGTGTGTGAAGTAATGCCTCATTCTTTCATTTTTTCCTCGGCCTACCTATGGCCTTTTCTCCTTCGATGATGCCAGTTAGGACTTTCTTTGCTGCTCTGTCTTCCGGCATGCGCTCGACGGGTCCAGCCCAGCGAATTCTATTGAGTTTTATGCAAATCACCAAGTCTATGTCGTTATATATTTGATATAACTCACAGTTATATCTGATTCTTCATATTCCTTCCTCACAAATTGGGCCTACAATGCTTCTCAAAATCTTTCTTTCAAAGAAGTTTAGCATGTCCTCTAACCTTTGTGTGAGCGTCCATGTTACATCCCTTTTTGTGTCCACTGTAACACATATTTTCCTGTTGGCTTGTTGTAGACGAACGCCTACCCTCGTATTTCAAAAGCAGTCACAAGTCACAACTCAATCACAAGCGTATGGTGAGTCTCAACTTCAAGGCATATACTAAATGAAAAGTAACGTAGAAGCAAAGTAGAAATGAAGTAGACGTCTATCAACATTAACATAGAAAACAAAATAAGAACTTCATAATAAATAAGCGCAAGTCGTCAAAATCGTTGTGACTTATGACTAGTCACAATTTTAGAATAAGGGGGTACATTTTATTTTTTTAGATTCGCCCAAAATTTTACCAGCGTTCGTATTAGTCGTTGAGCTTACCGTACCACAAATTGAATGCACTTGCACGGTATTTTCGTGAAATTTAGAAATAAATTTCAGGAATACTTTACAGTATGTAAATAGTACAAATTCGAGAAAGAGGAACGAGTTTCGAATTTCCGAAAGTAGAAATGTCTTTGGTAACACACTCTATCTAAACAACAATTAATTAAGAAAATAACACATACACAACCACCACAAATTCTATCTAATTTCAATTTGTTTTATGCAGAGCGATTGCGATTCTTTGTGTTGTAGTGTAGCCAAACGAAGACTTAACCCTATTCCATTTGATTAATGAAATTTGCAAGCTCTAAAACAATTTAAAGGAATTCTTAATCAAAGTAAATGGGGCTTTCGGTGGTATTATTGTTTAAACAATTCTAAAGCGATTTACGGTAGAAGGAATGTACAAATGTTGACCGTATAGTAAACCATGTTGGATTTGGTGTAGATTTAACAAGCAAGTACTATTTCTATATTGATTACTTGAAGCTAATAGAAGTTTGTTTTTTTTTTCCTTAATTTTTTTATCACAAAGAAATTTTTAATGAAAAAAAAAAAACTCAACAAGCTTAAAACCTTTTCCTTTTTCGAGCAGTTTACATAAAAAGCCTTTTCCTGTTGATGTTAAAAAACTTTCGACACTTCCTTGCAAACAAAAAAAAAATACCAAAAAAGTGAAAGGATCTAAGAAAAAGGTTGTTGCTTTTCTCGGAATTCATTTCAAATCACCTTAAAAAATATTTTTAGAACTTTTCCTTCCCTTCCTGTTATTGTTGCGCTGTCATTAACGTAAAGAGAAAAATGTTTTTTGGCAACCTCCCGAAGGATATATACACACAAGATACACACCCTCCCACCTTTTCATTTTATATGAGTAAAAAGAGCCATTGTAAGCCAAACAGAAAATATACAAGATAGCGTACGAACGACAACGATGACGACAACAACATCCTTGGTCCTTTTTCGCCCTACACCACCCCCGCCAATTCATCAACACTACGCAAACAGAAAAACAAAGCACCGATGGAGTGTTACATCCTGACACTGTTTCCTTTTCGCAACTATGCTGGCTCACATTTTGATAAAATCTTAGGCTTTTGACACCTTAAGTGTCCTGAATGGCGCACAAAGGTTTCCTTGTTTCAGCTCTCTTCCTTCTATTCTAGAGATTCTAGTATTGTAAGAACACAAGGACGTACAAAGTTTCAACAGAATCGTTTCAGGGAATGAAAATGAAAATTATTGCAAAATCGTTTTGTCAACCCCACCGTCCGACCCCCACCCATACAAAAAGGATATTTTTTATTTTATGAATATTCGAGCGTGAAAAATCTAATTATCCTAATTGTTTTTAATGTATTTGTATTGTGTGTGTGTGAGTTGGGGGGATGTGTGTGCAGCAATAAGGGATGAATACATGTGTACGCAGAATCCTTAATTATAACTGCGTGAAATATTCATTTGCCGCATTTGAAACGCAATTTGTAACCACGAAAGGATCCAGTTTACATTGTTGAAGGATAAAAAGGAGCAAGATAAAGGATAATCGTAAACTGGAGAGGTTTTCAAGCTGTAAATTTTAGATATACTTTCGGATATTCTCTCAACGAGTTTTCAGTGACAGGGGATTATCCTGTGATCATTATTAATGCGTTATTTTTTTAGGGGTGGGGGTGGTATGATGGCGGATACAAAGTAGAGAAGGCTGTATACCGCTGCTAAAAGATTATATATATATAAAAAGGATTTTCGACGACAGTTCAGATGGGTTCCTCATTTTAATTAGGGAAGTAAGGACACTCCTTATATATTTATATTTATTTATATAAAACCTCGAGTAAAATTATATGAATCTTGTAGACGCAAGGAAATAAACAAAGCCATTAATTAAAGTCCAGTGTATTTTATTCTCTGACTTTAAAGTTGCGATAATACAGCGTGTCCTTTTACAATCCCAACCCCTACAGGAAAAAATCGAATCGTTAAGAGTTGCGTTGGTTGGTTGACGGGGCAACAAAGAAATTTAAAATGATTTTTTTTTCTTCATTCCCTGTGAATAATTTAAGTGAGACGCAACCAAAACCTTGACATTCATCAGACTTCTTCTCTGAGTTATGTCTGTGTATGTATTTATTTATTTTTTTTTCCTTGTGTAGAAAGCAAAAAAAAAAATTCACCATTTTAGGGAAAAATCTCTCGTTCACCTCTAAATGGCTGGAAAATTTATTTTCTTATGGTATCAAAGCAAAGACCACTGGAGTGAGCTGTGTTGTTATATTGTCCGAGGAGAGAGTCCTTTTTAGCTTATTCAGGCTCTCGTAATGCGGCGCAACTTGACTCGAAACGATGTCAGCACAGCCAACAGCGGAATGATACTTGACATTCATCCCCAGTAGTCGTTGGAATGAATATCTCTAATTGCAACTGATGTATATAAGAAGAAAAAAAAGCGAACTCTCAAAGAGGAGAGTTCAACTGAACATAGCTAGAAGATAGTAGACTAGAGGAAAACACTTCTAATGACGCTGTTGACTTTTCATACTTTTAATGAACATTCGTCGTCGTCGACGTCGTTTTTCCCTGTTTTTCTTCGTTTTACATTTTGTGTTTTTTTTTTTTCGTTTTAAATTCTTTCTTAAACACAAAAATTTATTTCTAGCTATAAAAACTGGTCTTTTGAATATCCTTTCGGGCGTTTTATGTGGTAGTGATGGTCTTGGCAATGAAAAAACAAGTTTTATGGAAGCTTTTATAGTCGCCTCTAGATGTTGAGCTGTTTTGTTTATATTAATATGTTAAGCTTACCATGTCTCCTAATGTATCATAAATTCATTTTGGATCTTTTAGATTTCATTTTTAGACTGATAATTGGGTTCATTAATCAGCACGAAACATCTAAGCTTGGTTGGTGAACATATTAAATAATTGTTGCCAAACAAAGTCGATTCTATTGCATTATATACCAGACAAGCAAAAGTGTCATCCACAAAGAGAATTTGATCTCGGGGGTGCTAGCTATGTACCAATTGACACCAATACACTTAGAGTAACTGCTCTGTACGACCCCATTTCTTGAACTCAGCAAACAAAGTTAACACTGTCCATTTAATTCAAAAGCAAACATAACGATGGTCATTGCGAGATCATAGCTCACTTGAAAACAAACAGGTTCTGAATGCCTTATTATTTCATGCTGTAAACATGGTAAAGCCGTCGGCGAAACGCTTCCTGTGTTTCCCACAGCGAAAGTCCCGACGATATTCGTTGTGAGGCTACACTTATACAGAATCTTGGACCGTCGAATGTGCTATACACGTACACTGGAACACACGACAATAGCAACACAAGCGCGAGTTTAAGGTGGACTCCTGTACTATCCGCCGCGGAGCTTGTGGCCTAAGCTTCCTAGGCCGTCCGTTGTAACGCCTAGGCCTTTGGTAGTCTAGGTGATAAGGTTTCTACAGTAGTTTCCTGATTTTATCCCTCTTGCCATCACCTGAAATAGCAATAAGCCAGGAAGCCATTTCCTATTCGATAGCTGAAGTCAGCGTCCTGTTAAGGTAGTATAGCTGGGTGCCGCTTGAGTGGCGCTCGTTCGTGACTTTCTCTCTCACTCTTGTAATGTCCTTGGCCTGTCTTCCGCTGATTGTCATTTTATTTAATAATAATATCGGTGGTTAATCCCACCGCTACCACCATAATAATGTGCTTGACCTCCACTATTAACAAAAAAATGTTTTATCTTTATCCTTTCACCGCGTGAAAGCATAATAAGCGAGGGAGCCATCTCGGAATGGGGAAGATCCTTCATCGTGGTGAATCCCACCGCTTCCACCAGAATACTGTGCTTGACATATCCTCTCTACAAATTCTTTGATCTTTATACGCGTGGAAACATAATAAGCGAGAAAGCCATCTTGGAATGGGGGAGATGCGTCTGCGTCAGAGAACAAGTACCTTAACTACCTGAGTGCGCCCTACTAGGTTCAGACACGAACTGTTACATTTACTTTTCTCCATACAGCTTTTGTTGCCCTACAAAGTGGTAATATTAGTTATCCAATAGAACTTGCGATCTCTTTTGAAAAGGTACAATTATTGAAGCTGAGAAGAAAGCTTAAAGTAATTCTGTCAAGGTTATCTGTCGATTTATTTTATAGTCAGCGTCCTGTCCAGGTAGTATTAGATGGAAGCCGCTTGATTGCCGTCTTGACGTTTGTTCGTCGCATTCTCTCTCACTCTTGTAATATCCTTAACCGCCTGGCTTCTGCCGATTGTCATTTTATTTAGTAATAGTTTTGGCGGTGGATCCCACCGCTGCCACCAGAATAATGTGCTTGACTTCTCCTCTTAAAAAAATTCTTCGATCTTTATCTTCCTTTGCAAGACACATCGTACCTCGGCTGAAAGGATGGTGTTGACCAGAACTTAGATATGTTAAACTGGATAACATCGGCTCAAAATCGGAACCGGTGGAGAAAGCAGCTGCAAGAGGCCAGGACCGAAATTCGTTAAAGAAGAAGAAAATGAAATGGAAAACTCAGAAATCTATAATACTATAGTAAAAAAAGTAAAGAAGGTTGATAGAACATTGAAGAATTCTTTCAAATAAAGCAAATAGATTATGTTGAACATATAAAATTGGCACCAATCCAATTACTTCTTAACTGGATTAACAAGATACGACAGGGATGCATGCGAACTCCCTTCTGATCATACGCCATTAATTAAATTTCAATTACATATGTAGGTAAAAAATTTGGACCTGATCTTGACAGCGCCCACTACCTGATGTAAACGGTTATTAAAACACAATATCAATAAAAAACTGACCACATATGCCATATTTATCAAAAGCATATGCTGTGCATAAAACATTTTTAATCTCGTACATTCAAGAGACCGAAAAATTGTGTTACAAAAAAAATTTTTTTTTGTTTCATTTGAAGCAATTAATTGTCACAATTTTTGTCACTTGCAAGGGAACTGACGAAGCAACACGTTTGTCCACCGATCATAATTTTATCAATAACTTGTAATTGAGTTCCATTTATGTTGCATCAGCGGCAAAAAAACAGTATCCAATAATGGCACCATGCGGGGGTGTCTATATTATTCACCAATAAAAATTGTATGAATTTTTAAAAGACCGATAAGTGGTGTTCCGCACGGAAATTTATTATCACACGAACGTGCGAGACTATAAAGAGAGCGAGGTCAGAATTTTTTATTTTAATATTTATTACAAATTAATCATCTCCAATTATATTATTTTTTTTTTTTTAATATAAAAATTTTCTCCTGATTATACTGAAAGCAAATTTTCGACTAAATGGATTTAAAATCCGATGCAATTCATTTGCATATTCCATAATATTATTTTTTTCCTGTTTTATCCTCACCTTTTCACTTTTCCGGGCTTAACTCATTTATAACTATAGTTTCATGTGGAAAATGTTTTTTTGGGGTATTTTTTATATTTACAGGATTAAGGACATGTTCACCAGAAGAGTTCACATGCAAATCCGGAGAGGGGGAATGCATCCCATTAGCATGGATGTGCGATCAAAACAGGGATTGTTCAGATGGTTCAGATGAAGCAACATGCAGTAAGGATTTTTATTGCAATACTAACATATATACTAATATAATGCATGCATACATACTCATATTTTATATAGTTAAAAGGATTTTTGCATTAAATTTGGGTTTTTTTTGGGGTGAATATGATTTATGCATGACTTTTGTCATAGATGAGTTTTGCATGTTTTTGCGGATCGTTGGGTTTTAATATTTAATCAAGAAAAACAAGGATGAATTCTAATTGATATTTTTACATAAAAAAGAGAGTGGTTTATCAAAAAAATTTAGCATATGAAAGTTAAGTGCAATGCAATTTGAATTCTGATGTAAGTGCATATTTTAGTAGGGGTCTAAATTGAGGGGAAGTAATTGATGAAGTGCACCGACTTTTGCTCTGTATTATTTAAAAAAATACTTCTTTAAAGTACATTACCATTGTGATTTCACAAAGTGAATCCCGATTTGCATTCCAAAGTCAAAGTAGAAGTGCACTCGGGTTTTATGATCCCCAATTTGGAAGCAGATCTGAAGTCTCTCTTGACAGTTCTCCATAAAGCTTTGTACCATGTCTCGTGAAATCGTACTGATTTCAGGCATTTGGCTGCATTTAAATCATCTAAAACAGCTACACTACGCAATGAAATGGCCAGAAGCAGCTATGGTCATGCGTTAAAACTCGCACTCAGAAGAGTAAGTCCTGGTGATGGGATGGCGGGCGCCGACGAGAGCTGAACCCGCCTTAAAAAATACTGCCATTAGTACTGCTGATTCCATCTTAGGCAGAAGTCGTAGAGATCGGAACGACTGGTTCGATAATAACCACACACAAGGCGCGGGAGTTCTACGAAGAGTCCGCAGAATGACGTCTGATCACCGATCCTAAAGGCATCTTAGAGCGATGGGAAGAGTACTTTCATGAACTGCTAAAAGGCGAGTTAACTGAGGATTCCGTGGCTCCGCCGCCATTATTCTGATGATAATGCTATGTTGCCGCCACGAAGCTTGGAAGAAGGTAGCAGATCCACAATCCGGCTCAAAACCAACAAAGCCTCGGGTTTAGACGGCTATCCGGAATGGGATATTCTGCAAAACAGGATGGCCCCATACGCCAGAAACATCATAGGCCATAACCAGTGTAGCTTCAGCCCAGGCAAATCAACAACTGATCAGATTTTCACCTTGAGGCGGGCTATGGAAAAATGTCTAGAGTTTCAAAATTCAATTCAACACCTCATAGACTCGAAAGCCGCATATCGTGGGGCGCTAACGAAAAGCTCCAGCATTAATGAAATAAGAATATAGATAGATAAAGCTCCACGCTTTTTTACATTTAAGTAAGTGGCTGCAGCAATAAAAACTTTACATTCAAAATTATTTTTTTACTTTTTGGAACATAATCAACTTCTCACACATTCATTCATTCGTTTTAAATTATTCCACCAACAAACAATCCGTTAATAGTTAAAACAAAAACACAGACGCAATGACATTCATTAAATATAACCTTGCCACGTAATGTTGCTCAATCACTATATTATGCTTGTCACAAAATAATATTTGTCCCAACTTTCCTGCAAAAACGAAGAAGCTTAAGAGACTTGAAATCTCTTTAAAACAATACCCAAAATACTCTAAACAACTCATTATGAAGTCAGTAAACGTTTTCGGCATCTCCTAGATCCACTCCACCCTCTTCATGGCCTCTCATTCTTTTATCACAGAAAGTTTCTTCTAACAAAGGATATTGTTAGCTTTTATGTGGAACCATTGTATACTATGCTCCAGCCACTTGGTCACTAGAAAATAGAAACTAGAAGCAGCAAGCAGCAAGAGGAACACTCTAGATTTGAGCACGCAACAATCGGTCCCTTTAAGTTGATTTCCTGCAGCCAAAAGCAATTACCGAGGAACATGGTAAGTCACTTAACCAATCACTCAGGCTGGCTCCACAATTACAAAGGCCCTAAGAAGTGCTCTCAAAGGGGGAGTTCTACGCTGTTAAGCTAAAACGGGAAGCTAAATAAAGTATATAAACTGTAGGAGTACATACTATGTGTTTCGGGAAAGATACACAGAAAATGGCCACACTCGAGAAAGGACTATACAAGTGCTTCTAACCCCGACAAACACCTAATAATGAATACCCCATAGTCGATCTAAATTGGATTCTGGGATTTTTTTGCTTTCGGCTACATAAAGTCTCAATTTTAATCTACAACGACCACAATTACGGGGTTGGGGCCATAATAGGATAAGACATCCTTTTATCGCTAACAATAATCCAGTTTAGTCCTTGAAAACCCACGGTCCATGAATGAGAGAACTGGCTGACACCATTCTAATTGGATCGCGGTATCTGACTCTCCAAACTATTGGTTTAGTGCAATTAAGCGGGTGCAACGATGGAGTTTTGGATAAAGTTTAAGTTTAGAAAATAGAGAGAGAGAAAGAGAGAAAAAAACAAATTACTGTATGTTGCTTTTAAGCAACTTCCTGGGGGGCAAAGTTTTATTGTTACGTAACTGTGGTGAGTGTTTAACTCGGATATGCATGGAGGAAATTTAACTTATTCGTTTCGGTGGATCAGGAGCAGGTGCTGAAGGCCAAGATTTTCAAATCGTGAATTATTTAAATTTGTATTATATATTTAAATTTAATTAAAAGTTTTGGTGGACTAAGGGATTGCACTAAAGTTTCACATATGTATACATAAAAACCATTTTTTCATTGCAGAATACGAAAATTACTGAGAATGTTCTAGTCAAGTAAAATAACAAATAAAAATTACGTTTCACACTTTTAAAAAGAAAACTACTTAAAGACACGGCAATTCTTCGAAAAAATATCGGAAGGCTTAAAAAATATTAAGTTTGTAGTCACCACCAACATGTACTTAATCAGATTTTTTTATGAAGCATATGACGTCATAAAAGCTCAAAAGCTCTCTTATCTGACCTTTCGACCCGTTATTTCTAAAAGCTTAGGAAAGCTTTTTCCGTTGATTAAAAGTTAGCTTTTGTTGTTACGTCATGAAAGCTTTGCTTTTGGCTTGGATATTTGTTAAGTTGATTTTAAGCCTTTAAGCAGTAATTTCATCTTTAGCAAGGGATTTTATTTTATGTATATTATCTTCAATTATAGGATAAGAGGAAATTATAATCTACAAGTACAGCCAAATAAAGTTTTTTCGTAGGAGTGCTAAGCACAGCCTTTGTACTACTAGTCTGTCTAGCAGTAAGCTTAGTACGGGTGAAATAGGTTAAAGGTTGTGAGGGTTCGGAGGGCTATTCTAGAAAGCAACGATGAACCCCGCGTTTGACCTCTTGGATGTTGTAGGAGCTCGAAAATACTGACTGCGAGAGATTATTTCACAGTCGAGTTTTCCTAATTGCAATCAGCTCCAAACACGAACTATTTCATTTACTTTTCTCCAGACAACTTTTGTTGGGCTACGAAGTGATACTATTAGATACCCAATCAGGACCGCTGGTAAAGGCAGCTACGAGTTTCTCCATTATGGGGCCGTAGTTCATTGGAACGGATCCGAAATTATGTGTAAATGCAGCCGGAGCCAGTGAGTACATTCCATTGTTTAAAACAAAATTCTGGCTACATGACTTTATATCAGAATCGTGCGCCTTCGCTGCGAGATTCAAAATTGGCAGCTTACCGTCTTTCATGAATTGTAAATCCTTTAGTCCTAATTTTGAAAATTTGCGTGCTGCAGTTTGTAGCTTCATTGCGAAGCTTTAATTGAAGCTTTCATTGCCAAGCTTTTTATTGAAGCTTGCACTATAAAGCTTTCATTGAAGTTTTCACTATAAAGCTTTCATTGAAGCTTTTACTATAAAGCTTTCATTGAAGCTTTTATATAAAGCTTTCATTAAAGCTTTCACTTCATGGATTTCATTGAAGACCTCACCGTGAAGCTTTCATTGAAGCTTTCACTGCAAAGCTTTCATGCACACAGACGGTGAATTTAATATTGCCTTTTGAATGTTCTTCGAGTTCGGAAACACTGATTGTGGAAGGTTGTTCCACAGTCAAGCAATTTTGCTCATGAAGGAAACTTTCCATTGTCATGTACGTGAAATTAGTGCTGTAAGTTTCAGGAGGTTGCAGAATAGAGTAGTCTTATATTGGGAATGTAATATTGCCGTTGGGAAAAGAGAGCTCCCGTCTTAGTGAGAGCAGTACTATTCATAATAAGTATTTCGCTGGTTGCTGACCAACCTTCGATTACTAGTGATTTTTTTACGGATCAAACACTATCATTTCCTTTAAAGAACATACATTTTTCTATACACGCTGTGCACCGATTCCATCCCAACCTCCACAGCAAATGGACACGTTCAAGGGTATGCAGTGACGGAATACTTTAAGAAATAATGACGCTGAGCGATAGTTTAAGTGTTTAAGGGTCTTTCAGCCAGATCATTAAGCTTGAAGTAGCTGATGTTATATCTATACTATCATCGTTCTAAAATAGATAAGTATGTGTGAAAAATCCCTTAAGAACCCCTGCTAGTGAAAACAATGCTTCTTAGAGGATTGGAAATGTAATACGCCAACTTTATTTTGCCGTATCCTTAAAAACCAATCCTTTTAAATTCTTAATATAGATGGAAATGGTATAGAAGTTATTTAAGTAAAAACTGGCAAAAAAGTTCCTAAAGCCGGTATAAAAAGTTAGTTTTGGGACCTACGCATATTTGATTAAGTCTTGCTAGTCTCGAGAGGAAAAGAAAACAAGGATAAAAAGGAAGCTCTTATCAATTCTGAAAAGATACTAATACAAATACATAATATACCATTTCCATAGACCAAAAAACTCTTAAGTATTTTTGTGTTGTTAAAAATATTCGGCAATATCGGAAAATGCCATAAAACCTCATCCTTAACAGCGCCATTGATCTGATATCGAAAACCCTAAAGTGGATATGAATAAGGAAAGAAGAATCAGCCGCAGTACTCTTAAAGGCATCGAGTATAGTGCCATTCAGAGCTGTCATTGTCTTGAAAACTCTTCGATTTTATTTCTTACACCAATAGACGACGACGACGCCGCCAACCCCCTATCATCATACCCCATACCTATACTCCCCGATCCGATAACAACAACAACAACTCAAAAAAAAAAATAGGGGACAGCTTTGCCGTAAGATGTCGAACAGCTGGGGTTGGGTTGTGTGTGACTTGGCCTACTCAAGTTTGCATGGGAAGCAGCAGACAAGCTTTTGGAGTGGATGAAAGGCCTGAATGATTGATGAAATGGAAAACCATTTACATAAGGCCCCACAATGGAAGGAAGCAGGACTGGAAACTGATGCTCCTTTTTGTTCTTCAGGAAGCTTCTTACGCTCACCAAAAACAGCGTACCCCACCAAATGGGTCACAAGTGGTGCGGAAGGAGAGATGTGGCACGCAGAGCCTTCTATATAATATTTTTCGGACGAACATCAAAGACGTGGATGGCATATGAAAGATATGCAAATTTTTTGGCCCGCGTGTGTATATGACATAAAACTCCTGCTCCTGTGTGCTCAAATTCTGCTGTTTTAGATCACATTTGCATGATTGAACTTCTACTACGGTAACGCAAAGTTTTTAACCGAAAAACTTTTTTTTGTGTCTTCGTTTATTTTCTTTTTCGTTTTTTTTTCTGTGTTTTTTTGGTTTTTTGTTGTTGTATTTTCCCTTAATAAAAGTTTAAGACGTTTTTCCTGAAAGATTTCTCATTCTTTCAGCGAAAATAACAACAACAAAAACGGGATGACAGACAGGTTTTATATAGGAGGAAAGTTTTCGTTTTAGGAATTTTGTTATAAAAATTCTTGAAAAAGTTCCACTTTAGTTGCGTTAAGATAAATTTTATGATAAACAAGGATATAAACAGCAGCGGTGAAAGCAGAAAATATGCTTTTCCTTATGATTTGCAAATTTTTTTTGGACGAGTATAAGAAATATAAGGGCTTTGATGAGAGGATTTTCATGTATAGTTATAAAAAAAGAAGTTTTTCACATTTTCCCTTTTTCTTAAATAATTGTTTTCTTTCTTGTTTTCGAAATTGTTTTATTTAAATAACCCTAAAACAATCACTCTAATTTTTTATTATTCTAGAGTGACTTTGAAAAATTTTGCTCTATAGCATGAGCACCCATTTCCTGGCTTTTCTATTAACTGATTCTGGAATTGCCTTCGAAACTAACATTGGATCAGAGGAAGTTTCTGCCCACAGGCCCTACAATAAAAACAAAAGCCGAACACAGCGAAGTTCTACTGCCGGTAAACCGAATCTTCCGGCGTCTTGTAAAAAAGGCTTGGAAGAGATCCCACCGCTGCCACCATTTTAATAAAACTGCACTAGCAACCGCCAACCGAAGTGCTGGCTGGCGAGACTATAGTCCTTATTTCTTAAGCGGAGAGAAGAAAGTACAAAGAAGAAAATCCTTTCGACTCATCAGCCCCTCTCCCTTTCTCCTGAAAATGATGGAATAAGTTTTAGATAAGCATATTAGGAAGGGCCTTACAGCTAACTGCCTAACTAACTTGCCCACCTACCGGATAGTTGTACAAAACATTCAGGTGCTAGTGATATCGAGAGTGCGTTTGGCAGCGTTACCTTCGACGCGATGACCAAATAAGGGCATTAACGAACATTGGCGACAGGGATGAGATGAATGGTATATTGGTTACGTTAATGGCTGCAAAAGGATTTCCACAAGGAGGCATCTCCATTCTTATGGTCAATGGTAATCAACCAACTTCTATGCAGATGACATCGTCTTAATGGCAGTCTTGATGGTATCATGTTGACTTAGTGTCTTCTTCTTTTTCTTTAACGACTCTACAATCGGGATCCGGTCCTGTCCTCTCGCAACTGTTCTCTCCACCGGTCCTGATTCTGACCTTAATAGTTGCGACCATTGGGGTGGGCCTGTAGCTCGAACCTCACACAAGTCTCTCTATCCTATATAAGTGCGTAGCTGTTGGCGGAGCAAAAACTTGAGTATTAAACCATAAAAAACTATCATCGTACCATGCTAAATTTACTACCAAATCAATTACATCTCTCCATATTTGTCGACAATTTGTAGGCAAAATCTAGGACTCAAACCGAGACTAACATTTATCTATCTTTTTCACCAAACAAGACCAAAACTAAACTGGGCTCAGTATCCCGGGAGCAGTGGCGGTTCCTCTTTGGAAGCAAAGGAAGCACTGCTTCCCTTGACCAAATAGGCAACTTCATAAATAAAAATAAAATTAAATTTTAAAATATATCAAGATTAATCACAAGAAAAATCTTAATATATTTCCTCCTCTGGAAACACTAAAGCTGGACATATTACATGATACGAGCGGCGAGCGGCAGAGTGACAATACTAAAGTGCCTCTCTCCGCTAATTCGAGACGTTAAATTTTTCTGGTGTCGCTCTTATCGTGGCCGAGGCCTTACCCAACATGGGGAAGCTGTAATATCTCCAGCTTATTTAGCCCAGAAAATCATCGTGAATACTCCAACACATTCAATTTAATTGAACTCACACTAGCACAAATGTTTGCGTTAATACAGTACCCTCAGAAGCTGAGCTAAACGCAGCTTCTTCGGAACCGAGCAGCGGGAATTGAGAAGTCGAAAATAGAGAAATTTTCTGTATTGTATCCACCGTATTCTCTTTGTTTTCTTGGTTTCGTTTTCTGGTAATCTGTTTTGGCTTCGAGCAATATTAAATTTGCTCTTAAAATGTTGTTCGAGATTTTGTTTTTGACCCTTCTTCAAATACATATGAATTTTCATGAGTAAAGAAAAAAGAGATCGAAGATAGGTGAAGTTTCTCTTTATCTATTGTGGGGTGGCAGGCGATATATTGAATATAAGCTGATAACTTTGTAGCTTCCATTATATTTTTTAAGATTCTCTTTAATGATGATAGAATATTTTCATGAATTGTATTTTCGAGTACGGGTTGCCTGAAGTGTTTTTTTGCAAGGAGAATGTAATGATGGTTGGTTGGAGGTATAGGGGGTGTATGCGAGGTATGCAGGGTTTTATTATTACTATTTTTTAAATTTTTAGCAAAATTATGGATTTGTATGAAAAATTAAATGATATCAAATTAGTAGTTGCAGTTTTTCAACGGTTTTTTTGACGCTTTAATTATCAACAGAATCAGAAAAAAGGCGCAAAACGCCCTCTAGCAGCGAAACTATTTCGAAAAAAATTGACGAAAAAGTGCAAAAATTCACGATTTTCGATTCTATTTTTTTTTTTTTCACTTTTTTCAAGCTTAAAATTTTTTCATAAAAATGCATAACAGAACATATATTTAAAAATAAGAAAGAACCTCATACGAAGTGATGCTCAAAAATTATTGGGCAATCAATTTTCAAATTTGAAGTGAATTTTGCGGACTAATGTAAATAAGATATTTTGACTTGGGGTCTTAACCAGTTATTGTTCACATTATAAAGTACAATCCACGAAAGTTCACTAAAAAAATCCAAAGTTATAACCAGAAAACCAAAATTTAGCAGCTTTTTAAGATTTTTGTTATGTACAGATAAAGAATTTCATATTGTAACCTTTGATAGCCAATATTAAGACGAACAGCCTTTATTTTCATAACAATTCCTAATGTTTTGTTTATCTGATTCCACTATACGTTATTTTTCAGTTTTTTTAGTTAAAGCCTTCGATACTTTTACTTTTATCGTTCGCCTTGAACATTGCTTCCCCTATCCTGAACCTTACGAACCGCCACTGCCCGGGAGCTAAAACTTGTCCGACTGCAGGTATCAAATCATTACTGAATCTCCTTCTAACTCCACCTAGCAGTGAAAACGGAAACTGTAGCAGGGTCAGAAGCTCTTACGTCTACGAGCCGGGCAGACAGGCAGCCTGTGTTTCAAGCTGAGTTAATTTCAACTATTATTTTCTCAGACAATTAAGAGTCCGCCTCATACGGTGTATAAGATTCCTACTGATTAAACCCAGCAAACCTTTTTTCCATGACGTTTGAGTCCAGCCTTGAACAGCTTAGGCATTACTTCAGTCCGGCGTCATCAAAGGGACTATAGAAAGGGTCCCTCGAAGCGATGCTCACTCTCTGTTTCCTTTTGGGAGATAGGTGGATTCACGGACTTCGGGGCTGGATCTGCTGCTATCTCTCCTGACGTTTCTTTGCATTTCTCTGCCTAAGTAGATAAAGAATTACTAACTAGAGAATAAATAGATAGAAAATATCTCGCCAGTGCAAAACTTCACTCTCTCAAAAATGTAAAATGTGAAAAAATGTCTCCCAGTACAAAATTTTCCTCATTCAAAAAATGTAAGGACTTTTTATCCAGTACAAAATTTGACTCTCTCAAAAAATGTAAGAAATGTCTCTCTAGTTCGTACTACCACAAAAGAGTACACTAAGAGTACTCCATTACGTATTTTACAATCGCACCTGGCTGCATTAATCTCGATACACGCTCATATGCCAGTAGGACATTCTTTTTGAACCGGGACATTTAATAAAGTTGAGGCCTCAGTACAATTTACCGTCGTGTAAGAGACAAATGTACTGCCTCCTGTAAGTTCGGCTCAACTCTACATATATGAGTCCATCGGACTCATCCCACCTCCTCTGAAATGTTTCGATGCACTGACGAAGCACCAGAGCCTTCGGCTGGATCGTACAATCTGTTGCTCACCGTGTCAAGCTGCCCTGCTTGCCAGTGTATCCCACAGAGTGTCATCAAATATTGTCATGGATTTAGTCCTATCCTTAAAATATCTCAGCAGGAGCCTAAAAGTCTCTGCAGCTTTGCCAGTTGGTACGTAAGGTAGGCAATTATGAATTGGTCGTCGTAGCTAGCCAAAGACCTAGGGCGCTCGTTACGCTAAAAGATTCATTCAAATTGTCAAAGCGGGTCAAGAGGTGAAGGGTAAAAAATTACACAGCGCGTGTCGCGGCCACTGTTCCCTTAGTTATTATCGAAGCAAACTATGGCTGGAAGTTGATTGTAGCTCTCGAAGTAGCTCCCCAGTATGACCGTGAGGCTACAGTGAAGAGGAGATTAAGTCTCCTCCATTGTGGCTTCCTTGCTACCGGAGAGATTTGCGATATGAATCCCAAAACAATTTTAGGCTCTACCAGAAGCTTTAACTTGGAAGGTTTTTAAAGACATGGGTGTTAGTCCAAATAAATTAAGTCCCAATGCCCCAAAACTTCCACTTAAAGAAAAAACGAATAAGTCATGACTGAACACTTTATTTTCGTTTCTGAAAAAGGATATTTTTCCGTATCAAAAAATTCTTTATCCTTTTTTTATTGCGAATTCCATATTTATACACTTTTTCCCAGAAATAATTTTTGTGATATTTTCATGAATCTCGAAAATGTGTTTTTATTGCCAAAAATTTCTACCCCAAGCCTTTTCTAATCTGTCACAATCAAAGGTGATGCCCCTGTGACATTCAATGAAAGTCCTCCTCGTTTGCTCTTTGAGAGACAGGACCAGGACAGGATACACACACAAGCAAGTGTAAATTAATCGATTATGCAAAGTGTCCAAAAAAACATCTTCATTCTTACACACATCTCTGGTGACATGTTCCTCTTAAAGGCTCCTTGCAATCCTTCCATTTATCATGTACCTTTTGAATTTCAAATATCCTTTCGAGGAAGGAAAAAATTGAATTTTCGTTTTTTTGGTCATAGGAATAATCCTAAATGAATCCTTCTGACATGTGACGTTAAAAAAAGATCAAAATGTAATCAAAAAAACGCACTGAGAAATGTGAAAAGCTCCGCTTTTGTGAATATTTAATTAGTAACAAGGATATTTTTCTACAAGGATACATATTTTTCCGTATTTTTTTTTTTTTGTTGTTGTATTTCTTTCAAGGGTTTTGCCCTTTAATGTATGACATGACGACTGTGGATGAAACGGAATTTCGTGAATAATTCGTGATGTTGCATACGAAATTTTCCATTGACAGTAATACTTTTGACGTTTTTTTTTTTAAAAAGATTTCAGAGGAAACAAAAATGCCAAATATATACACATACGTACATATATTTTCCGATCCTTTTTTCCAAAAATAAATAAAAATCCACCTTTTTTTGTAGTGATACTTTCATATGAATTATTCGCGCAAAATTTGCTCATCGTAAAGCATTCTTGCGTAAATTAAACAGTTTCATTTGTGAGGAGAATGAATGTATATTGAAATAAGGGTTGCAATTGCATGCTATATTTTACTGCATGATCATCGCTTTTTTATCATTTTGATTGGTGTTTTCGTCGTATTTTAATTTGTGAAAATTATTCACGATTTATGTAATATGATATATTTAAGTTAATTTTTGTGTCTATCCTTCATGTACAGATGAAACATGCCGCTCAGATGAATTCACATGCGGCAATGGAAAATGTATTCAAAATAGATGGGCATGTGACAAGGATGATGATTGCGGTGATGGCACAGATGAAAAAGATTGCCCGCCAGTACAGTGCAATGCAAAAACAGATTTCACTTGCCAAGATGGTGCATGCATATCAAAGAGATGGCGATGCGATGGTGATCCTGATTGTCCGGATGGTTCAGATGAATTTGTGAGTATATATATTTTTTATTATTATTATTTTTATTAAGGTTTAAATATTGTTAGAAAATAATTTACATACAACACACTTGCTGGCAGAACATGAAAATGAAAATTGCAATTCATCCATCCACTCTTTCTTTTATTAGCAAGGGAAAAGTTATAACAGAATACTAATCCAAGGCCAATCTACTAGTATCTCCTCTAATTCTTCTTTATCCAATGCTGCTAGGCCAGACGCCGTCCTCGAACGAGCCGTTCACTCAATAGCCAGGATTATCTTCAGGACCGCGAAGCATACAAATGTCCTAAGGAGCTTGACATCAACAAATCTACTGGACCTGAAAAGATTCTCTTTTGGCCCTTAAGAAATAAGCTTGACCTTTGAATAAACCGCGCTAAACTATTCGCCCTACCGTACTTCTCTGGATTTAATCCAATCTCTTCAAAATTATCTTCCGTTCAATTTGCACGCTGAAGACGTGACTGTAACAACACCTCTAACTATCGACCAATAGAAATTAATTACATTATCTCTGAAATCCTGGAGTCAGCAGTCAATTCAAACCTCATATGGTATATATCTTGAATCCAATCAAATATTAGATAACAACCAGTACAGCTTTAGACAAAAAACTTCTACTGGTGACCTTCTTGTAAGGGGTCGTCCATTAATTACGTGAGGCGCTTAGGGGGAGAGGGTAGAGCTGAATCCCACCCAATCTCAGAGGGTCTCGGCCAATATCACGTAATTTTTTTCCTCAAGAAACAGTGTAAAATTGCGAGAAAACTGGGTTAAGTAAAACAGGTTTCTCCACTCCACTTCACTTACATACATGCGGCCGGCAGGCACGGCCCGATGAAGGCCACACATTCTTCAGTCTGACTGAGTGATGAGAATTTCAGGTATCCGCCTGACAGGTCTTGGCGTGCTGGTGACGGCATTATTCTCTACAGATCACAGGCGAAGACGACAGTTTAGGATAGCATATTTTTAATTCAAGTGCAAAACTGTTCATGGCAAAACAAGGCGGCTCCAGACCCACGCCATAAACACCCACGAAGAAACGCGAACGCGATTGTGTTGCTCCGAGTGGATACGGATAAATAAATTGAGATCTTCAGCCACGAACCGATGATAAATGCTCAGAAACAAAGATTTTTGTTAGTTTTCTTGGAGTGCAGGCCCCATCCAGTTTACGGCCGGTGAGTGTGTGGTGATACTTGGCTTCAAGCAAGACCTTCTCAACTACAGCCCACAAGGAAAAGGAAACATACAATCATGAATGCTGGAAACCTTCCGAGGAAGCATTCTCGAGTTTGGAAGCATTCCCTTCCGTACTCTAGTTCATATTCTTTTTATCCATCCATGTCATTGGATGGAAGACTAAGAATGAAGCTTTTGCGGAAATAAAATTAAAAAAATTCTCTATACCTTCTCTGGGCAACGAACAGGAAGGCTTCCTTATTCCTACCAATAGGAAGCATTCTCAATTTTCCTTGTGGGAGGCCATGCAGTTGTATCGTGCACTAATATTGCTGAGAATGGTCCCAAAATTTGACAGTTGCTGAGAATTTAATGGCGCAGAGTACGTTCGCGAGTGTTTTCGTTATAGTTTTGTGGTAAAAAGTGGTAAATTATTGAAATTTATCGCTTTAAACCATACAAGGATTATCAGTGATTATTTCTTTAGTGATTTAATAAAAAAATATATAAAAAAAATAGTGATTTAGTGTATTTTTGGTGTCTTAATTGTTAAGGTGATCAATTTATTTTACATTCGCGGTGTTTTTTTCGTGTATATTAAGGGAAAGTATGCTGAATATTTAATTAAAAGTGATTTTAAAGTCATTAATTAATTTATTTTGCAATTATTACTAAACATATAAGTACAGAAAAGTGCGAATGGAAAAGTGAATAAGAGAAGTGTTTTTCGGCACCTATATTTTTAATAATAATATCATAATATATGTATTAATCACTTTAAAATCACTTTTAATTCCATAACTACACAAAACATTAAATATTCAACATTTTTTTCGTAAATAAACATGAAAAAACACCGTGAATGTGAAAAAAAGTTGATCGCCTTAACAATTTGAACACTTAAACACACTTAATCACCAAATTTGTTTTATTTTTTTTAATGAAATCACTAAAAAACTATTCACTGATAAATCCAAGTGCAGTTAAAAGTGTTAAAATACAATATTTTATCACTTTTTACTGCAAAATAAACACAAAAATTCTGCGCGTACGGCTTCCGCGCCATGTTACTCCGGTGTGCGGTGACTTTTGGGACTATTACCACCACGACGAAAAATACATCTACAAGGCCTGTAGTTGAGAGGGTCTTGCTTCAAGGCGAAAACTTTCAGGTCTGCGACCTGTGTGTGAGTGTTTGTGGGCATAAAGATATGGCTAAATCCTACACCGAAGTTTTTACTCGGTTGTACGAAGCCCTGAAAGTAGCATAGTAGCCGCTCAATTGTTTAGCCGCCACCGGCCAGCAAAAAGTGCGACTCGGAGAATGCTGCGGCGTACAAGTCAAGTAACACTAACCCGCGAAAAGGTCCTTACAATTATTTCCGCTCTTCTCACGGTTTGGTAAAGCAAAATTGAGCCTTCAGCCTCCACCCCAGCTTCTGATTCTGCAATTGCAAATGTCGTGGGCACGGCTACAAGGCGGAGGGCTTCTCAGAAGAGACTACTTCTAGGTTGGCTCCTGACCACCCGAAAACTTGTGGAAAGCATCGGAAACGCAGACGCAATCGTAGAGTCACAAACTCCTATACTACCCCGCCCATCTCTGCCCCCTCACCACAAAATGGGCTCTAACCCAACCCCAGATGTGGCATCAACCAGTTCTATTTGTATCGATTGACCCTCGGTCACTGGGGATACTGGATCTTCGGTAACCTACGCCAACTTGGTAACGGTTTCCAAGTCTCAAAATATTTTCAATTCGCCTTTCTACCCTGAAATTTCGACTGAGGTAATTAAAAAATATTTAACAGGAAAGACAGTTAATCCCGAAACTGGCTCCCATCGGAATATCAGCAACGCTTTCAAACCGGTCGTAGCTTTTGTTCTGACTTCAGCACCCACTACCGCTGAAAAGCTTTTGGATCCCACGTTCTGGCCTCCCAGTGCCTTCTCCGTGTTTTTCCCCGCCCTCGTGTGCATCGTTCTCCCGATCCTCTACAGGTTCCAAAAACTTAAGACGCTTTCCCTCTATTATCAAAACTTTAGGGGTATCAGATCCAAAACCCATGTTGGGTTTCTGTCAACTTCGGCCAGTGATTTCGATATAATCGCTTTCACTGAAACATGGTTACACAGTCGCCGAACTTTTTGATACCTCCTTCAAGTTTCTCGGAGGGATAGATATATTGACTCGGAGGCTCCCGGAGGGGGTGTGCTACTTGCCTGTAGTAACCTTCTCAAAGCTTCTTAGTTTTTCCAACTCTTTGGAGATTGAGATTCTTGCTCTTAAAATCTCCGTTGCCCACAATAGCCTTTTTGTGATTTTCTATTATATCCCACCAGATATGTTCAGCACTCTATAACTGAAAGCCATGTGCTGAATGCCATCATTAGGCCCAAGGTAGCTAGGCACAGAACGGCGCTTAAAAGTTTCATAACTAATTTAAGCAAAATACGGCCATCACATGCCCTTTAAAAAGCCAATCGGCCTGTGTTCGCCCGTTTCTTATATTTACTCGGGTCGTTGATGTTTGTTTGGCTGCTCCCCTACCCCTTCTCTCAAATTACGTACGACCGAATTCTAGTAGGCATCTCTACTTTCATAAAGTTTTAGCTTATCTACCGTCATATTCCGCTTGTGTTTCCTTTCTTTGTGTGATCATTATTCGGGATCTAAATTTAATTTTTTTTTATTATGTAGCCAATCAGATTGGTACCTTATCAGTTATAGCAATAGGAATCATTTATTGGTCCGAATTTACCCACATTTTTTTCACTAGTCACTGTATAATTATTCAGAGTCTCCATTATAGAAAAGGCTAGCAAACTTCGCCTTCAGATTGCCCTCTACGCACGACCAACTCGACCGCATTTTCATGTGTGAAACGGAATAAAGCCTATGGGGTCTCCTTCTGTCTTGTTTGGTGCAATTTAAACTTCGTCTGTTATAAGATTTAAACGATAAACTCATTGGAAAGGACAAACTTTGTCGAGTCAAATGCTGGTAGCAATAATCAGAACTTTCCAAACACCCCTAAGACTAGTTCAGCGCTTTCACCAAAGAAGGAACACAGTTTAGATTAGGAGTACAAATATCACGTCACTTTCTCACCTAGTACCATGGCATTGGTTGAAAAATATCATATTTACATCCTCATCATTTTAAACCGATGCAAATATCCCGAAAACTCTCGTATACACCACTTCTACCACTACCCAAAATGCCACATTTCTTTTAATGCACTTCGGTGTCACAACACAACAATGACTCCATTACATTTGCATTGTGGAAATGGATATTTAGAATAAGTTTTGTTGACCTTATCATAACCACAAACTGAAACACAATTTCGCAAAGTGCATATCCTGTTCATTCAATTTTCATTCTTTCTTAGAGATTTACGACAATATGTCAACTTCGTAGCTGGGGATTTTGTATGCCATTAATAAATTAAATTCGCATGAAGTAGAAAGTTCTCCCAACAATGAAATGGAAGTTGTTCATTATTTTTTTAGCTTTTGTGTCTTTTGCGAATTTCTTTTGTCTAAAGCCAAGGATTGCTGTTTCGTCGATTTTAAATTCTTTTAATTATTGGACGAGTGTAGAGTAAAATGAAGCATCTACAGTAATAGTAGTAGCTGCTGAAACGATGGAATGTTTTTGCACAGTTTGTAGATACGTAATACTACTCTCAAGTCTTACTGCTGATGAATTATTTTGTTTTTGTCCATTTCGCGATGTCTATATCTTAAAATTGATCTTCTACATCAATATTTTTTGCCCCTACTTCCGTTCTGGTTAAATTGGCCAGCAACAAACCTTCTTTAGAAACATTAAACAGCAGAAACTCTGAAAACCTTATAGGAAGAGCTTAGAGGTTGAAGTGGCCGACTACCTTTGCAGAGGATCAGGTTCGATTCCATTTTTTCCACCTAGATAAGATTTCTTAATACCCGCCTTTCATTTTTACGGTTATCGCAGAATGCGTAGGATGCTAAAGGATGATCCGTGCCGCTTGCTTCTGAACGCTAGAAACATGTATGAAGTCGAAAATAGTGTTTGTTGAAGATTGCTTCACAGTCTAGGGCTGCAATATTCCTACTTTATCTCAACGCGTCACTGGAGCATATAGCCCTATGACCAAAGAGGTTGATGGTGTAGTTTTTGATTTTCCCAGCAATGTGGAAAAGCAGGGTCTTACACGCGTTTGTCTTACGTATCGAAGGAATGGCAGTAACGCTGACGTTCTTCATCAACGAAGATGTGAAGTGGAATGGAGAGGGTTGACAAAAGGTTACTAATAAAAATTAAGAAGGGGCAAATATTGCCCTGTGGGGGAAACAAAGATTGTATGAATACTAGCTGGATTGGACTTTCTGGCTGGAAATTTTGGGCGGTGCTTTAATATTTCTTTTCTAAATTTCTCGGAAATGGATTCTAGTAACGAATCTTGGTTCGTTGCAGTATGTTAATGGTTGCATTCATTAATTCCTTTCCGACTAAAGTTCGCAGCTCTTCATTAAAGCATATAATACTATTCAGTTGACAAAGGGCTTTTACGTCTGTGTCTAGTTTCGCACACATAAGAAAAACAATTTCGTGAATTAACTTTATCTCATCGAAAAAGGAATTTGAATCTTTGCCGTGCACTCCACAACTCATAACAAAAGAGATATCCTTTTGTTTCCACGACCATATTTTTCGTGTTACAATGTTCACTCGGAGCACTAGCACAATTCGCAGCCCTCCTTTTGGCGCGCCCTACAGAGTGGGAATTCATATATAAATAGAACAACTCGACTATGGAACTACCCACCACAACCAGTATTTCCGTATTCATACAGAAGCCAAACACAGGGTTCATCTCCTCCTTCTTATGCACACCTAGACTTCACTTAACCGCTATCTAACCTTCGAGCTAGGCAATGAACTATGACGTGGTAACTGGTAATATCCATAGTAATATATATGCATATGGTATATGCACTGATAATATCCTTGGACATCCATAAATAGACTGTGAAACAAGTGATAGTCCGACGGTGCAATGTTCAAAGGATATGGTGGATGTGTCATCATTCCCTTTTCAAACTTCTCCAGCTTTGTTCCTGCTCCATAGTAGCTCAACGCTGTATGTGGCTGAGCGTTGTCTTGATGAAAGAACATTTTTCGTTTTGAAACTGAAGATGGTCGATTTTTTGACAGCGCTGACTTAAGCCGCTGGAACTGCTCGCACTAGACCTCTTTGGCTATCGTCTGGTTAGCTGGATTAAACTCTTCGTATCCCACCAAACTCATAGCATCACTTTGCGTTGGTGACCACCTGTGTTAGGTTGTTCATAGATTCATTTATGGAACCCATTGGTCCAACTTGCTAACTTTTCCGATGCCATGAAGGTGTCAATGAACGGTTGAAAAAAACAATTTCAATCTCCTCCGCTAGTCCGTCAATGGTTACGATGGAGTTTTGTTCTGTAAGGGTTCACAGAACCTCTTCATCAAAGTTCACAATTGTCCCCCGACAAGGCTCATCTTATAAGCTGTAGTTTAATGCACGGAATTTGTCGTACTACTGTTTGTGACTATATTTTGCTTACTGTTCTTTCTCCATTCACTGCACTAATATTACTTGCACTTTCGGTTGCATTGTTGCCTTTATTGATCTCATAAAGTAAACAGTGCCAAATATTTCCTTAACGACATAAAAACAAAAGAATTCAGAATACCAATCAGTTTGTAATCTTACATAACCTAAAAAAGAAAAAGATAGGCGATTTCTCTTAAAATATTGAAGAAAACTCCCTTTAATATTTGCGTCATTCTATCATTTTCCTGTAAATTTTTCCAATGAAAAATCCTCTCTATAAATACTCACCTCATCAATAAAATATATGTATATACCAATGTGATTTCACCTACAATAATGTAACTAACAACATTTAAGGATTTCCCCTACACTTCGGATAACAATAAAATTTCCTTGCGAATTCTTCAATTCTTTAAGAAGAAATACAGAAGAAAAATACAAAAAACACGCAAAAATTTGTCCCTTAGAAAACGGAAAAAATTCGCCTCTAAAAAAATTCAGTCAAGTAAAAACAACAGAACGAAGCCATCAAAGAAAACCTATTAAAATTTTTCCTATCGATAAATTACCTTTTTAATTCTCAGCCTGGCAGGATTCTATTATTTGGGAAATATCATTTCCCCTCCCATCCACCGACCACACACCTCTTCGCGCTCGGTTTTTTTCTTCAACAAAAACACTCTCAGTTTTCCTTTTTTATATTATTTTGCTCCATCCCTATTCACGTCAGGCCAGGCATTGTCCTTGGTTCTTATGTCCTTTTTTTGAAATATAAACCTTAAGTAAATATTCTTTTTGTGCCTTCGTCCTTCTTTTTTTCGCAAGGTCCTTAGTAATAAAATTGTTCCTTCACCTTGTTAGAGGGATTTCTTTTTGTTTCTTCAACTTATTCTTTTCTCCTTCGAATTTCTTTTGTTTATACAAAAAAAAATTGCAATTTTCATTTTTAGCCCAGTATGGAATTTCTTGACTGCTGCCAAACGATTTCTCATAAAATTTTAATGTTTCTTACGAATTTCGATTTTTTTTTATTTTGTTGATGAACTGTGAAAGAATTTATCAAATTGACCATCGAATTTGGAAATGATAAAAAGAATTAATTATTTTTAATGGCGTCTGTCTTAATTTGTTGTTTAGCTTTAAGGATGAGTCCCTCTCGGGTTTTGTATTGATCAGGATTTTATTTCGTCCTTTTTTTCTTTTTTAAAGAAAAATGCTGCCAGATTTTGCTGGGAAACAACTACATTCAATATATATACTTTTTTTTTTATAGTATCTACACACCAAAACTCGTAGACAGGGCTGTGTCTGAGTATACGGGTTTGTGTCAGGGCTCGAGGCCGCCTCCAATGTAACATCATACAAGAAAAAAATAAATGTTTCATGTTGGAGCTCCAGATCAAAATCGTTCCAAAAAAATTTTAGATTTTCAGAGTGATTTTTGAGTGCTGACAAATTGAATGCTTATCAATTTTAGGGTTTGGGCGAAGGTCAGGCGGCAGTGGCGGGGGGAGTAGAATAAATCACTTAGAATACCTAAAAAAAATTGTTGGGCGATTTTGGCCTGGAGTCCCAATTTGCAGCCCGCAAATTACTATTGGAGCACTCAAAAATCACTCATGCAATCCACATTCAAGCTACAACACGTTTCAGTATTCTTTTAAGTAGTATCGATAAAGCACGTCTTGGGTTAAGAAAATGTCAAGTGAGGGTGAAGATGTGATTATAGCATACAACTTTATTAGAAGATGACAAACGTAACATAGATTGTTTTGGCTTCAGCCATACATCGAAAGAAATATAAATTGTAGATTGTTTGTTGCTGCCAGAGAGTTAAAAGAAAATGATTCTGTATTTCAAATGATTCAAATGCTTATGACGTGCAGTTTACGTGGACAGTAGGCCAAACTCAAATACATATGGTCCGATATCTTCCGGCTGTTGGAAAACTTGCTTTCCTCTAGCTGCAGAGCATCTCATAAGGAGCCAGAGAGATTTCGTTTACGAAAAGTAACTCAAAGTTTTTTTCAACAATAGCCATATCTAGTAGTTGCCAGTCAGAAGCGGTATGTTTACGATGACTCCATCTTTGCATAAATAATTTTAACATACGCTGGAGACTGGAGCCACCCACTAATCGTTTCGCAACTCTCTTAAATAGAGTTAAACAGCTGTCTCTATTGTTTTTCATAGTGTGTCCTGCCGCTTGGAACTGCTTGTTATTTATAGCTAGTTCTGGAAATTCTCTTCTTCGCATTCAGGATTTATTATTTCGATGTTGCTGCAAGATAGGCTTGTTTATTGCTCTTAGTTGGTTCTCCCGAGCTAAGAAAGCACCTCTTGGAAGAAGCAACAGAAGCATTTCTTTCAGTCATATTGCTCTTGTCTTGTCTTGTGATTTGTTAACGATGAGTCCTTGATTAAATATCATATGCCTCGTGATCAATCGTTATTCCTAATTGATCTAAGCTCCAGCCTCCAGTTCCAGCTTCTATTGAACACTTCCACTTAGCGACCCCATATCTCCTCAAGTAGGTCGTTTTTCATCATTTGGCCTAGGTCATTTGTCGATTAAGGTGCCCGGCAACCATCCCAAAGGTCACTAGTCCTATTCTATTCAGTAGCATCGTGTCGCCTGCCCACTTTTTCATTCTTCGTTCGTTTCTTTGTTCTCAACAATTCATCGCACCTCTCTGCCATCGTCGGGAAGCTTCAAAAACGAAGAAAACATTTCCTATTCTTCGAACCTAGGGTTCTGTAGTGGTAGTATTGGATGGGAGTCGGTTGTGTAAATTCTCGTGTCGACGTTGGCAGTGCTCTCACTTTTACCCTTTACTATATTTTCGACTAGGGCTTACCATTCGACATTACACTATAGATAGAGCTGTCGACTGTAGAAAGACGCTTACCACGTTAGCCTTGGAATGAAACGTGTGAGCTGGTCCTCGCCTTCCAACTCTTCCGCGTAGTTATCATTCCTTCAAAATTGTCCTTCTGTTTAACGTAAATAGCCTTGCTTCTCTCTTGCTTAGTGACAAAAGAAGTGTCAACAGGAAAAGAATTTTTAGCTTGATCAAAACACACACGACAAATAAAAGGAAAAAATGTTCTGAGAGACAAATTTGTTACCCTCGACAAAATTCAAATGGTTAACTTATTGAAGAAAGTACCACCATACAAAATTCCATTCTAAACTTAAGCATTACTTAGTGGAACAATCTTACACAAAATCAGAAACAACATTTTTCAAAAATTTTAACTCTTCGTTTTTTTTTATTACAGGGCTGCGTAAACGCATCAGGCTTAGCATCTCCATGTGTAGCCAAAGAATACCTATGTAACGATCGTGTTACCTGTCTTCACAGACCGTGGCTATGCGATGGAGAAAAGGATTGTCCAGATGGAGACGATGAGATGCCTCCAAATTGTATGAATGTGACCTGCAGAGCGGATCAGTTCCAGTGCGAGGATCGTACCTGTATACCTGGGCGTCTTACGTGCAATGGAAACTTCGATTGTCTGGACAAGAGTGATGAGAAGCAATGTGGTAAAAACATTACATTTTTGAAAGAAAAACTATAATAAAATTTACTAAATTTCCAGGTGTTATAAAAGCGACTGAGTGCAATAAGAAAACGCAGTTTGACTGCGGAGGCGGCCAATGTATACCGCTGTCAAAAGTTTGTGATAAGAAAAAAGATTGTCCTGATGGTGAAGATGAGCCCTTGGGCAAATGCGGCGTGAATGAATGTGCAACAAACAACGGTGGTTGCTCCCAAAAGTGTGTAGATAGTGCTGTTGGATTTTATTGTGAATGCAATCCAGGGTAATATAAACTTCAAGCCTTTTAAATCATCCTTATTTTAACAATAAATTACTTTCAGATATAAACTAGTTGATAACAGCACATGCGCTGATATCAATGAATGTGAAAATCCAGGATCTTGTTCACAAATTTGTATAAATGAAATTGGTACGTTTAAATGTGAATGTGAGTCGGGATATATGCGTGATCCAAGAAATCATACACGTTGCAAGGCAACGGAAGGACATGCCTCGCTACTATTTGCCAGACGTCATGATATTCGTAAAATTGCTTTAGATCATCATGAAATGACTTCAATTGTAAATGAAACAAAATCAGCAACAGCATTAGATTATGTATTTAGAACAGGAATGATATTTTGGAGCGATGTGTCGACTCAAAGGATATACAAGTAAATTTTTCATAGTTAAACACTCTTGAAAAGTTTGAAAATAATAAATGAAATATTTTTAGAGCTCCTATTGACGAGGGCAATGACAAAACTGTTGTCCTTAAGGAGCATTCAGTCACCTCTGATGGATTAGCTGTAGACTGGATATATAATCACGTTTACTTCACCGATACACAAAAATGTACAATAGAACTGACAAACTTTGATGGTAATATGGGAAAAGTACTGATTGAGGATGAACTCGAAATTCCACGTGCCATAGCACTGGATCCCATTGAAGGGTAATATTTTAGTATTAATTTTTTATTTCAAGTATAACATAAAAAAAAAATTACATAAACAGCTGGATGTACTGGACAGACTGGGGCGCAAGTCCAAGAATTGAACGTGCAGGAATGGATGGTACACACCGAAAAGCCATTGTCACGTACGATGTGAAATGGCCAAATGGTATTACGCTGGATCTAGTTAAGAAACGTGTATACTGGGTTGATGCTAAACTTAATGTCATCTCGTCTTGTAATTATGATGGCACCCAAAGGCGAATGATCCTTTATTCATCCGAAACACTTAGACATCCATTCTCAATTACAACTTTTGAAGATTATGTCTACTGGACCGATTGGGACAAACAGACTGTCTTTAAAGCAAACAAATTCAATGGTGAAGGAGTTGAACCAATTACAGCTGTACATATGGTAAGTGGATCTTATTTAACACGTTGAATGCCACGCTAATTTTGCATGGTTTTCCTGTCTGACCAAGATAAGTTTTTCATTATGCGGTGCATATTTTGAGGAAATATTGATGGCTAATTGGTGCCATCATTCATGACGCATTTATTTTCCTAAGGTCACCGGTGACCCCCGGCCAGGGCCGACACATAACCTTTTTTTTTATTATGGAATAATCAAACTTAGGAATCACTCTTTGTGCTACGTACTACTACCTTGCAGGACCTAGGGCAAAAATATTAAAGGTGCTACTTAAAGGAAATTGAAATTCCAAAAGATCTTTTACTAAAAAAAATATTGATTACTTTTTAAAATTTGTGATAGGAATATAGTTGCCGAACGTTCGGTTTTTAAAAACTTGACTTACGTCACTATGACTCTGAACGCCTCATAGGTTAAATTCACAAAACTGGCTGGCGATAGATTTTGGTTTCTTTGTTGCCCTGTATGGTTAATTTTCAGGAATGCCCAATAGTAACACTGCTGGCAAAATGGCATCCCGCCAGAATTGCTGAAAGCAGATGCTCTACAGACAATTCTGCAACTAGCATGGAGCATCTGGGCGGAAGGTACGGTCAGAAAAAGAGGAATTTAACCAAATGCGGCAACTGGACAAGCAGTAGATCGAACACTCCTGCGTACAAGGCCGGCGTTTGGCTTTTTTGCGCCCGTTGCAGTATGCCGTATGCGGCCTCAGCAGCTGTTCATTTTTTTACAGAAGAGATGAACAATGGAAAAATTGTGGAGTTCCGGTGACATATGAAAATGAAGACATGAACACACTTTTTCACTTTTTTCTGAAACTGCGCCCGGTGTAAATGTACCAATTGCATCTATGAAAGTGCCGCCTCTGCCTTTGTCCAATCAAGTTTTGCTTCGCGATCCTGCTTTTGCGCTGAGTTTGCTTGCGCTTTAACTTCATAAAACTATCCCGCTAATGAATGCTTTTCGGTGCTAGCTGCACTTCCCTAACTATTCCCAGCACAATCCTGGGCTCCGAAAATCTAGAATATTACACACTCGAATTTCCATAATAGAGGGCATTATGTCGTTCTCCATGCCTTCATATTTCAAGGTATAATAGGTGGTCACTGCACTGCATATATTAATTTCTAATGTAGCATCTTGCATAGAAAAAAAGCAGTCCACCTTAACACCTTACCCGGTCATAGAAGGAGCTTTAAACAGCTTCAGAACAGAGGCGATCCAGGTATTCCTCGCGAATTAGGGATCTGTAATAGTACGACAAGTATGAATTACTACAAATCAAGAGCAATGGCAAAGTGCCAGCTAAGAAAGGATAGGCGACAAAATCAGGCGAACGGAATGGAATGGATTGACCTCGTCTTGCAAAAGACAATGGGAAAAGGAATAGACACTCTGCAGTTCCTTCAATATATGACAATAAAGGCACGGGACACTTTTTCAAATTTTTTTTGAAGTCCTATATTTTTTTTTAAATCTTAATTGCTGAAATTGCGCCCGGTGCAATTGCACCATTTGCCCCTATGAAAGCGCCGCCTGCATTGACCATATTAACATCTTGAGAATCATAGTGGAGCAGTCTATTGAATTATGATCACTGCTTTAACTTGCTTTTATAGGCTACAAGAAAGCGCTTCGACTCGTCGAGTTAATAGAAGCTGTATATGGCAGCACTACGTCAAGGTGGATTTCCGGACAAAAAAATTCATTTGATAAAAGATCTATACAACAGTTCCAAAAGAGAGTTCTGCATAATGTAAAGATTATGTACGACAAGGATTCTCACTTTTGCCATTACTCTTTCTTATAGTAAAAAACGACATACTTGTCAGCGCTCTAGTGAGTCTAAAATTTCAAATAGCAACCCTTATTTTTTCTTACGGATTATGATTCGTCAAAGAGAAATTTCAAACATTTGTCCGAATTTTTTTTTATCCCAAGCCTACTTGCACTCCCAAATGAATGATTTTTGGGGAATAATTTTGATTTTTGATGATTTTTTAGGGTGCCCGGATAAAAAATTTCAGGGGTTGCCATTTGAAATTTTAGATTCACCACACCCCCTTCGAGTGGGTGAGGAGGTAGGGGTGAGTTTTGTGTGCAAACGATTCCAAATTGAGAACTTTTGTTCTTGACGTAAACCTACCATTCAGGTAATACCGGACAGTTGCCGGACTTTTCCACCCCCTGTATAATATTTTTTTATATTTCCGTTTGCTGGCTCTTTATTGCATTAATTTCTTTACACCATTTCAGTAACAGTGGTAAATTGGAAAATTTAAAATTACATTTACTCGAATTTTGTGTTTCTAATAATCTTGGCTTCGCCGGTCACCGGTGACCCCTACGGCGCTACGAACAAACTCAGTGCCGGTCACCGGTGACCCCAACGGCATTCAACGTGTTACTCTCTTTTATTAAAAATTGATTAATTTTTTTTTTAATTCAGCTTCAACATCCAATGACTATTCATGTTTATCATCCATATCGGCAACCAGACGGTGTAAATTACTGCCAATCAGTGAATGGCCATTGCTCGCATTTATGCCTTCCAGCACCAAGAATAAATGAACGCAGCCCTCGCATATCCTGCGCATGTCCAACAGGATTAAAATTAATGGACGATGGTTTAATGTGTGTCGAAGACAGTAAGTACAATTATTTTTATAAACGATAGTGTATTCTATCGGATTATATATTATTAGTATTTATTATTTTGTTTTGTTATTTTTTATTTTGTTTATTGGTAAGTTTTATTTTTGTTCATTTTATTATTTTACCCCCTTAAGCTACTAAAACTACAGTAGCACCAAAAAGGAAGACAACAGCCTCGCATCACAGTACATCATCAACATCGAGGAATTCTTCAACCCTTTCAAAACTTTCTGTTAAGGGGAAAAATGAGGCTATTAGAAAGCCTGATGATAATATTAATATCCATCATGCAACAGCAACTGAAAGCTGTGAGTAAAATATGCAAAACAAAGACATGGGTTTCCTTCTGTTTTTCTTTCTGGTTATGGTTTTCTTTTTTTATTTTTCCAATTTTCTGCTAATAATATTTTTTATTTTTGCTTCACTAGCCTGTCTTGTACTCGTACTTCTCTAAACGTGGTGCAACACAGCAATTTAGAATAGAAAATCTATTTAAGGACTAGATTTAATAATTCCTTACAAAGTCTAACTGACAGACTGATAAGTTGTGCTTATTGTTGGGGGGTAGAGCTTGATTATAATTTAAGTGGTATTAAATTTAAGAATATTATTTGATATTTGTACACTTTCCAACCGAACTGCTTAATCACACAATTTGTCATAGTTTTACAATATTACTTTACTAAAAATATTGCCTTCGACACGAATGTTATTGCAAGATTGAACTAGGTGGAAGCTTTTAAATGCTTAAAAAATATCCAATATTAATATGGATTATGGAACATTAGTCCAGCTTTGGAATTTTTTTTTTAAAATATAGCTGCCATATTATATCTATAATATAAAAATGAATCGCTAAATGTGTTGGTAAGCGCAAAACTCGAGAACGGCTGGACCTATTGGACTAATTTTTTTTTTTGAATATTCGTTGAAGTACGAGGATGGTTCTTACGGAGAGAAAAATTTAAAAAATTGCCTGAAAAAACAAAAAAATGGTAATTTTAGGAATTTTCACTTCATTTTAGTTTCAATAGCTTCATGGCCTACCTATTGTTTGACAAATGTAAAATTGTCATTAAATTGAATCATTACATTTAATGAAAATTTCAAATTTACGCAGCTGTCAAACAATAGGTAGGCCATGACGCTATTGAAACTAAAATGATCCATGGCGGCCGTCTCAAGAGGGCGGTGTACCACTTTCTTCACAACCACCTCGACATGGGTATCAAATGAAAGGGTATGATAAGTAGAATACAATAAGCAATGTAGTAGACTCAATATACCGATTCATGGCGGCCGACGCAAGACCCATGTTCTTTGAGGCATTTCATCTGTGTAAAATTCATATCTGAAGGAAAGGTCTCGGGCTCCGTGAGGTTTATAGCAAAATTTCAATAGAAAAGCAGGCGTTTGGTCCATAGCAGCCATCTCAAGAGGGCGGATTACCATTTTCTTTACAACCCCTCGACATGGATATCAAATGAAAGGGTATGGTAAGTAGAACACCAAAGGCAATATAGTATACTCAATATATCGTTTGGTCCATGGCAGTCATCTCAAGAGAGCAGATGACCATTATCTTCACAACCCCTTCGAAATGGGTATCCAATGAAAGAGTATGATAAGTAGAACAATATAAGCAATATAGTATACTCAATATGTCGCTTGGTCCATAGCGGCCACCTCAAGAATGCGGATTACCATTTTCTTCACAACACCTTCGACATGGATATCAAATGAAAGAGTATGACAAGGAGAACACCATAGGCAATATAGTATACTCAATATATCGGTTCGTCCATGGCGATCATCTCAAGCGGGCGGACTACCGTTTTCTTCACAACCCTTTCGAGATGGGTATCAAATGAGAGAGTATGATAAGTAGAACACATAAGCAATATAGTATACTCAATATATCGTTTGGCCCATAGCGGCCATCTCCAGAGGTTGGATTACCATTATCTTCACACCCCTCGACATGGATTTCAAATGAAAGGGTATGATAAGTAGAACACCATAAGCAATATAGTATACTCAATATATCGTTTGGTCCATGGCGGTCATCTGAAGAGGGCGGATGATCATTTTCTTCACTACCCCCTCGACATTGGTATCAAATGAAAGGGCATTATAAGAACATTGCCATAGACTGTGTCTTTAGATTCATGGCGGCCATCTCAAGAGGGCGGGTTACCATTTTCTTCACAACACCCGAGACATGGGTATCACATGAAAGGCTATGAAAAGTAGAACACCATAAGCAATATAGTATACTCAATTTATAATTTGGTCCATGGCGGCCATCTCAAAAGGGCGGTTTACCATTTTCTTCACAACACCCGAGACATGGGTATCAAATGAAAGGCTATGATAAGTAGAACAATATAAGCAATATAGTATACTCAATATATCGTTTGGTAAATGGCGGTCATCTCCAGAGGGCGGATTACCATTTTCTTCACAACCCCTTCGAGATGGGTATCAAATGAAAGAGTATGATAAGTAGAACACCATATGCAATATAGTATACTCAATATATCGTTTGGTCCATAGCGCCATCTCAAGAGGGCGTATTAATATTTTCTTTACAACCCCTTCGACATGGGTATCAAATGAAAGAGTATGATAAGTAGAACACCATAGGTAATATAGTATACTCAATATATCATTTGGTCCATGGCGGTCATCTCCCAAAATCAATTTTCCCAGATTTGTTCTTTTTTCACTATATCATTTTCCTATCGCAGACTGTGTCCCCATAATCTTATTTCATTGAAAGGCGTTGCAACGCACGCGGGTTTTTGCTAGTCTTACTATACAATTGCATAATTTCTCAACAAAGAACATAAATTAATCTGCGTTCGGATATCAAATTCAGCCAGTCCTGCACGTGTCAAAGGCTGTTTTTAATCAAGTACAGGTAAACCGTCGTAATTTATGCCCACTATCGTCGACTAAATGCAACAATAGCACGATTCAAAGGCGCACACCAACCACTCGAATTAAACATTTATATTATCCTAGTAGAGCCAATTGGTTCTAAAGTGGAAGATAGCTAATTCTGTCATTCCCTTCACACGTACTTGCCACGAATGGCAGTGAAATAAATTTACAATTTTAATGTGAAACATGTACACTATGGGTTAACTAAACTACGTACAATTGGAATATCTGATATCTCGAACATTTGGAGTTTAGTTGAAATATATAAACAGCTTGAAATCTACATACGAGTATATAAATCATCATTGTTATAAATTATTGGATAATGCAGGTCCAAATCTGCTACAGAGAAAAATCATCCATCTAAATATGGTTTAAATCGAGCAAATAGGCTTATAGATAGATAAGCCAACAAAAGGACGTCCTTGATTATCCATACTACCAATACTTGGAAATGGTCATTTAAACATTTAGATTATCCTTATTGAAATTTCATTCGCCAGAAGCGATTTGATAATTGGCTTGATTGGAGACTTGTTGCTCTTTAAGTATTGGCAGATTAAGGTTATTGGCACTGCAGGTGGTGTACTATAGTGCTAGCAAGTTAAGATTCTCTTTAATATCTTCTGAAAGTATGTATTAAGGTTTGTAAATATCCTAAGAGGTATTATCATTTTGACTATGTTTTATGTTGCAGATACTTTTACAAATTTTGTATATTAGTCATCAAGAGTATTAGACTATATGTTCTCTGTACTTATAAAGAACGTCTGAGAAACACGAACTTCTGGAAAAATTATGAAATAAAACAAATGTGTCTCTCGCTTGGATGTTATTATCAATATCCTTATAACGATTGGGTATCATATTAGAGACAATTACTGGATACTGGTGAAAAGTGATAATTGTCTATACTAAATAAAATACATACTGCTCAAAATATCTTCGGGAAAACTTCAAGTTCTAAGAGTGTTCCTACTTTGGAAATTGAAAGCTAGTTAATGCATATAGGTCACAAAAATACACGGCGGATTGATTGTAAAAAGTTCTAAGCTTTTCATTCTATATTTTACAGATGACGAAAAAATTTATGAATATTTTATTTAGTCCTCAAATTCGACAGCGTTGATTTTAATAAAACCAATCATTTTATTGGTTTTATTGCAGGCAACTTCTATGTGCACTGTAGTGTCAAACTCGTGGTCAAGTATACCCCAAGATCTCTAATAGCCATCAGACGAGCAAGTGCATTGCCACCAAGCGAATAAATGTAGATTATAGGATATTTTGAGCGATAATAAGAAAATGCATTGCATTTAGAATTTCTTCATTAAGTTCATCCTGAAGTAGGGCACGAAGTCCGACTCAGAGCGTATGGGGGCAGAAATCATCATATCGTCCGTATAAAGGAGTACTGAAGCATGCTTAAAAAGAATAGAAACAGAACTTACAAATAGGAGAAATAAAAGAGGTCCGAAATGGCTTTCTTGGGGAACGCCTAAAGGCGCTTCGAAATATAAGAGGTAGTAGGCTGAATTACAGGTTAGAGTCTGGCGATGCCTATATAGTTACAAACATTATCACGAGCCTCCAATTTGAATTTGATGAAGAAGTATTTCCAATAATCGAGGAATTTGCCTTGGTTGAGAGACCGATGAAAATTCATCATCAACGAGACACCCAGATATCTTTTTAGTAGGAGATTACAAATCAAGTCATCTCTGTAAAAAGCATTGTCGGATAGATTGCACAAACCTTGTATTACATCGTCGATACTAAGAGATAGGTTAGATTACTTTAGATATGGCTGAGCTGTTGGTTTAAGCTCATACACATAAGCCAAAAGGATAGACACATTGTGGTGCCGTAGTGATCCCATTTTGTGATGCCATAGTGATCCGACTTTCTGATCCCACCAAAGGGCCAATTCCGTTTTTAATGAATTAACGTTGAATCCAGTGGTAGCAGTCCAGCTTGAGAGGGTTTGTAACGCCGCCTCGATGAGATCACAGAGGATTTGGACAACTTTTCCTTTTGTGGTGATAACAACGTCATCCGCGTACGCGTACGGTATGAGTAGACTTGCAGTATAGGCGCACAACACCAGATAGTTCCGACGTTAATGGGTCTGCCTCAGATATATTTCGATTAGCCTTTCTCGAGTCTTTGATAGAATGGATGATAGGCTGCTTGGCTTGAAGTCGTTGTGTGTTGCGTGGGCGGGCATTTCTTGCCTTAGGTATAAAAACTACTTTAACCTCTTTTCAACTAGAGGGGATGCAGTTATTTTGAAGGCATCTAGTAAAAATGGATGATGTAACTAAGAGTACGCTGTAGTTGTACCGGCACTATGCCGTCAGGGCCTGGTAATTTATAGGACTGGCAGGTGTTTACAGCCCAATTAATTCTTGCTCTACTAATGATAGATTTGACCAGCTGTGGTGAGGCTGAAGGGTTTATCGTGATAGCTGTCTCAAACATAGTACTACTCTGGAAGTAGGTGTCCATAAGTAGTGTCAGGGATTCTCTACATACGTCAGTCCAATCGCCGTTTTCCTTGCGTTAATAACTAATCATTGTTGGCGCTTTAGTTAATATTTTACGTTGCCTTGAGGCTTCCGACGTGCACTCTATATTGATGCCAAATGTATCCCAAGAAGTAAGTTTGGCCTTCCTTATTGCCATTTCGTATATATTCGGCTTCGAATTATAGCAGCCCCAGAAGGTTGCGCTGTTGCTGCGTCTAGCTGAATTAAATTCCTTTCTACACTCTTTTCGGAATGTTTCAAGTTCGCGAGACCACCATGAGGATTAGGAAGCCTCTTTATGCGGTCTGTTCAGACAAGCTTTTTTAATGGCGTAAGTGCTTTGTTCTGGGTTTTTGGGAGTACAGGGTGGCCTAAGGGCATGGTTACTTGCAATTAGCCTAGTATAGGAACTCCAATTTGTCCTTTTGAGATTTTTTAATTTAGAAGGGGTGGTTGGGCTAGAGTCTTGCCGTTGGAACTCTATAAATCGGTGGTCTGGGAAAGACCTTCAAGAACTTCGAGAACATTATTCAGTCGGAGTGCCAGTGTGAGATAAGGGTGATGTCTAGCACTTCTTCTCCGTTTTTGGTAACAAATGAGGGATCATTACCTGTCTTACAAATAGCAAGCTTGGTGTTTCGTAGGTAGTTAGAAACAACTTCACCTCTACTAAGAGATAAGACTTGATATATCTATCTAAAAAGTGTTACTAAATGAGGCAAATTGGCAGTGATTGATACTTCGATTGTAAAAAAAGCTAAAAAAGAAGCAAACAACTCTCCACTTTCCTCTAAACGGAATGATAAAACGTCATGTGCATGGCCACAGGTTTTGTTGCGCTTGGTATTCAGAGAAGACCAAAAGGTCCTTGCTTTCACGACCAAAAATATTCGTTCGTATTACAAACTGGACTGAACCAGCCATACCTAGAGACAACTGGAAGAAGAGACTTCAAAATGCCCTAGTCATACGAGGACTGTAGAGTCATTTAAGAAAAGAACAACAAATGAAGCTAATATTGTTTGACAAGAGAAGTCAAATGCATTCTTTTTATTGAAGCGATTAACTTTCACAGACCAGTTAGTACCATCCACACATTTTTGAGAACTAAAAGGGTCAAGAGCCTTAATTGTATCAATTAACAAAAAGTTTTACCTCTTTTAATTTCTGTCAGTACCTTTTGTATGTGTGCTCCGAAAATTCATTAATAGACCTGAAAAATAAATTCAATTATGCGGAAAAATAGCAGTTCATATCAAATTTTTTGACGTTGTCTGTTAATTTATAGTTTATGGTATAAAGGCACGTGAGCGGTTGGAATTACAAATATCAAATTATTTAACTACAATTTTTATTAACAACTACAATACAGAAAACCCCAACAATCAGCAGAACGTCAATCCCCTCCGAATCCTTTTTTAGACAAAATCTCTAACAGTTTTTCCATGGTTTTTTTTTATTCACTGTAACTAAATGAAATATTCAACATTTTCATCATCGTAACAGCAGCCCTTACCAGCTTATATGATACATATCCCGGCGTGTACTTGTACACAATCTGTTCCCAACATTTTGAATTAACTGCAGACCCCTCCAATGCAAGACGCCAAGAAAAGATTTCATCGTCTAGGATCAGTTCGACAGAAGCGCCTGTATCAAGGATAAAGCTGCCATATACATTTACCCAAGGGCTATTGAAGCCAGAAAATGAGAGTTCATTTAGGGATAGCGACATCACCAACGACGGCAGCACCACCAGCAGCAGGACATTAGCTTCGATTAACATGTCTCAATCAGTGTCAACGTCAGTATCGATCCTGCGGTCCATTTGGGCCAGCATAAATGCTAGCCAGGGTAATGCAATAGATAAGAAGACGGCCATACCCACAAATGTAGAAACGGAATCATTTATGCAGCGGAAGGAGGATGGGTTAACGTCTTCGTCATACTGGCAAAACGAGGACCAATGGACTGTCCTGATGCAGTGGTATAAAGGTCGGGAGACGGCTAATCAGGTTGATGATGACCAGAATCAATCACATGCCACCGATTTCGGTATGAGAAACTCAAATTACGTCAAGTGGCTGTGCAAGAAGTACCGGCCGGGCTTCGTCGAAGGATCAAAAGGAGAAGGTGGTATACAAGATACGCTTTAAGCACGCTCGGTTTGATGTTGTGTTGAGGTGGATTCAGGGATGAGTTTTGTCGTCGTTTTTTTGTGTGTTTTTTTTTTTTTACATGGTAAATCGACTGAAGATTCTTATCTTAAGGTGAAGGTCTACCGCAAATCTGGCTTAAGTGATTCCTCCTTCAAGTTGTTTGGGGGGGGGTTTTCTTTTGGGCTTTATGTTTTGTCGTTTTTCTGATGTTTCGTAGTACTTTGTTACATAGAATGTTCTCTATCAATCTTGGTAGAAAAAATGTGTTTTCTTTCAATATTCAAATGTATCAAGGGAAAAAAATTAGGTTATATTTTTTAAATTAAATATTTTATTTTTTAGGACTACTTTAGTTGTTACTCAGTTGAAGATCGATACTTGAATTTGATTTCTTTTGAATTACACTGGTAGAAGCACAAATTCAATTCAATCAGAAGAGTTTAACTAAAAGTGAAATGTTATTTTAAAGCTAATTAAGTAAAACTTATGAAATATTCTACCCCGAAGGGTTTGACTAATCCAGTTTAGCTAGTTTAAAATTAAAAAACAAAAATAATTGCTCTTTTAAGGATACTTCATTTATAGTTTGCTTATTGTTTACATAGAAATTCTAGTTAGATGTCAATGTTTCTTTAGCCTTTTATTGTTTATTTAAGATGAGAACAATCAATTTTCCATATTATCTAAAAATACCAAATACAATTATGGGAAACAGTTCATACAATTGTGGAATGATGTGCTACCGCTTTTACAAATTGCATACGTTGCATAGATATTCAGAGCTTGTAGGATTTAATTCTAAATTTAATTCGCAAACCCTTTAAAGTTTTTTAGGAGTAATCCGATATTGTATTTACCAGTGTCTAAACTTAACGTAATGTTTTTGAAGGAATATGTTGTTTTTTTTTTAACTTAATATGAACAATCTACTTACTATATGATAGCATAACTTTTCTATAATAAGAAAGGAATCGTCCGAATCCACTGAGAAAACTAATTTATTTTTTTATGAATACTAAATAGAAGATATTAGAAATTTACACACATTTATTCTCTTTCCTGTTTCTGTCGTTTTGTCCAGTGGATTAATTTTTAACCTTCTCCCAATTTAAATCCAATGCTATTATTTTATCTTTTTGTGTCAAAAGCTTCTATCTTTGTTTTGTCTCTTCTTAGCATTATGTTACTAACAAAACCCTATGTTATATGACCAGAATTTTTCATCAAGACTGATGTAATTTTACAGATTTTGTGATGGATTTCACCTTACCTATAGCCCTATTCTCTGTATTTATAGGTGTATAGGTTATAGGTATATTTTTTTACTATCAAAAGTGTTGTACAGAAAAACGTTTGGTTAATATTTAAACTTTTTAAAGTCGTTATAGAATTGAAGTTTTGATTTGATACATTTGGTCCATACGCACTATACAGAACGTCCACGTCACGTTACGGTACTGCAACAACACGTCGTTGATTTTAAATTTTATATACTATGTATATAGTATGTTTTAGGCAATATCTTCTAGTTATTTCGAAGTTGAATCGACCTAACAATCACAAAATGAAATTGAAATTCGGCATCTCATTGTAGTTTGCAGCCAATTATTGGGTGGACGTACAGAGGATTGTACCCCTTGTCGTCATTCGTGAATTTAGGATGACTTTCTCCAGCTCCAGATTGAAAAGTAAGCACACCAAACCATCCTTTTTTTCGGAGCCTTGACGACGTCTCGAGCTTCGAATCGTTGGTTCTTTAAGTCGTCCACGATATTCTTTAGGCAGGTTTTCTTTGGGTCTTCTGGACGGTCTTGCCAAAGAAATTTACGTGAAAAGCGGCTATCATCCATCCGGCATAGATGTTCAAACCACCCACTTTCTTTTCCTCTAAAATTTGATCATCGGAACCTGTTCGATTTGCGTTCCATCGAGGTGAGCCCTGTCTTTCGATCTATCCGTTGTGAGCACTTTGTTTGCCGTATAAGAAGTCCAATGCTTCGGCATTCGTGTCGGCGAAGACGCCGCTATTTTCGGCGAACATCAAGCCGGTTACGAAATTGTTATCATCGTATCGAACTCCTCGTCGTCCATTGAACGTCTCACGCATAATCGCGTCGATCACAACGTTGAAAAGAAGTGGCGACGAAGACGACGAATCGACACCTATTTGAATCGGGAATTCTTTGGATAAGTCGCTTCGAATACTAACGCTGCTGTTTGAGCCTTCGTACAACGCTTGGACAAGTTGCACGATTTTCAATGGCACTTGTTCGGTTTCTAAGGCTCTTCACAAGCTCGATGCAATCGAAACCGGATTTGAAATAGATGAAAACAACGACAGTTCGTTTGCTGCAACGAATTATTTCTCGAGAAACTGATTCGTCGGCTGTTCGATAATCGGCCATTCTGGTGTTGGACCTAGTGGCTGATCATGGTTGTACAACTGGTGAAAGAACTCTCTCTGGTGAAAGAATTCTTCTAGGTCTCTAAGACTTACTCTTCGCTCACTTAGCGTTAGTTCTAACGCATAGCCTTAGGTAGAGGCCGCGCCAAAAACGAAGGGAATCTCAAAATCGCTGTTTCCATGCCGCTTGTCAACAAATTTCGAAGAAGAAATTACAATACATGTGCGCTTGTGTTTTATCCCTATACGCAGTGATTGTCCCCTGTTTTGAAAGTCGAGTCGTGCCTCGGGACAATTTTTTTGAGCTGAAGAAATTGTCGAATTACGGCTTTGTTAACTTAACTGTTCTCATGCAAGCTATGGGTGCCAACCTACTGCCTATATACGGCCTGTCGACCTTCTTTTGGTGTTCTCCCAAAGGGCATTAAGTTCCTGTTGAACTACTTCGAAGAATTCTTCCATTTCATTGTACTGAAACTATTCCGACGGTGCGTGAACGTTTCTGAAGCTTTTGTTCTGTAAGGCTGCTTACACACCAAACTCGACATCGACACGACATTACAAAACGTCCATCGACAAAAAAGTTTTTGTCGAATCTTCGTACACACCAAATTCGACACCTCGACACCATTCGACAACCAGAACCACTCGACACAACGAAAGTCACTGCATAAGTACTCGACGTGTCGAAAGTCGTCGTTCGACGTTTTTCCTCGTGTCGCCTTCAGTGGATATAAACTGATTTGAATGTGAAGCCCTTCGTCGGTAACGGTTTTTTTCCTTGTCGAGTTCTGTCGAGTTCTGTCGTGTCGTGTCGATGTCGAATTCAGTGTGAATAGACTCGCTTAATGATAAGAATAGATGTGTGTCGCGACAGAAAAATGTTGTCGAATTTCGTCGTGTCATGTCGATGTCGAGTTTGGTGTGCAAGCAGCCTTATTTTCCTCGAACAACCATTCAGTTATTGATTTAAAAATTATTATGGTAGGCTTCATTCTTGGTGACCATAAAACCTACCTCCAGCGATGGTGTCTTGTATGACAATTGTAATACACGTCGTACTCAAGTTTTTGCAAGGCACTATTTCCTGACCAGCGTATTTCTTGAATGGCTGCAATGTAAGCGTTATACTTTGACAGGTATCGCGTAGATGTGCAACTCGAGTTGTGTACAGAGTTCGAACGTTCCAAGTGAAAATTTTTAAATCGTTTTATGTTTTTTGTCGGCTTGGTTGTTGTCGTTCGTTCCAATATACAAGGGATGTTGCTCGTTCCGTAATAGAGTTTATTTTTTCAGATATGGTTCTAGCCTCACTCCTATCTTACTTTTAAGGGACCACCCCAATTATATCATCTCTCATAACATAATTTTTACCACTGACCACCACTAGGAAGTTATGACCGCATTGAAACCACACTCAAGTAAAATCCAGCATAAAACTTACCCCTTTGTCGAGCATCAACCTTCCATCCCACCCTCGTACATTAACCCCAACAATTTGTTGAATGACCACTTAACAATATCTTTTTTAATCAAGCCATTGTTAATAAAGAGCACCCCTTCCAACCCCTACTATTCTGTATTTTTGTCTAATTTCTAAAGAAATAATTAGAACTCATAAATCCTAATGTGAAATGTTTTCGAGAAGGGCTCCATTGCTAGCCGCTCTCTCCCAGGGAAAAGGTATGTCCCATAATCTTTTACTTATTTCATGCCTTAAAAGGTTCTGGTTCCCATCTAGCAGCCATAATTTAGAGCTTTCGGCCTGGAATTGGGGTTGTTCCTCTTTTTGGCTTCCACGATATTATAGGGAGCGTTCCCCTCCATTTGGGGTAGGATTACATAGAAATTAAAAACGATTTACGTCTGACGTCTGGCACCGTACCCACTAATAATTCTTTATTTGGGGTGTCGTTGAATACAGGGTGCTTTTTTCATTCTTCTTCTTCTTTCGTCTTTCATTTTTTCCGTTATATTTTCTCCATTCAACTTTTTTCCCTAGGTTAGCCCTCGCCACACCAAGGACAAGATAAGGTTTCGCTGCGATTATCTGTTTTTTTTTCTTCGTCCTTGTGAACTAAGCTAATCCCCTACGCTTTTTACTTTCGCTAGGAGCCATATTTCTTATGAAAAGAGTTTTTGGCCAGATTCCTTTTATTTTCATCTTCTTTTGTTACGTTGTGGCAGAACCGACTAAGGGATGGGGGTGGGGGGGATGAACAGGGCACAACATAACAACACTTGTATTCTCGGACATAAATCTTGTCCAAAAGTGGAGAAAATGTTTTTAGCTTTTCTTTTTTCTTTTTTTTTAAATATCGTAAATTTACTATACCGCCGCGCATTTTAATGAAGATATGTTGGTAGAATTTTTATGTATTTTATTTTTGAAAAGGAGCAAAATATATTTTCGTGTGTTGGTGATTTATGAAAAAGGGAATTTTTAGAAAACGTTATATATGGTGTATAATGGGCACTTTGAAGCAAACAAAGCTTATTGATGCGAATTAAACTGACGCGGAGCGCGAGGATCATAAATTTTTAGTGTTTTGTTCAGCAAATGAATTTTTAAAATGGTTTCACTTAGGGATGCTGGTGCTGCTGGTGCTGTTTATTGGTTTTATTTCTTAGAGAAGAAACAAAATTAATATACTGATTTTTTATTTTTATTTTGAGATGAAATATATTATGTAAATTGTTTTTACATATCATGGGCCAGAGGAAATTGATTTAAACTTGTTTTCGCTTTTTTAAATGGGCTTTATTAAAAAAAATTTACGACGTTCTTAGTAGCTTACGGAAGTCTAAACAATTTGTATAGAGTCGAATTTACATCAGGGTAATAAGTCTTTCAAGGCCCCCGGTCAATGGTCAAAATGGATGTACATTCAGATTTTCATCAAAACCATGCCCGCAACGAGTTTTGAGCCGTTTTGAATCTCACAATCGATAGTTTTGGTTGTTTTCTCCTTTGAATAGAGAAGACGAGGAAGTGCAATTTATGAAACACGGGGAAGCATTTTGGCAACACTAATGCATAGCATTCTTTACGTATTTGTATCTAACCCGGACAGTGGCTGTGTTATATTTATTCAAAAACCGAGAGGGATATCGTTTCTCAGCAACCATCTCGGTGAGAACGCTTCCCATGGCTAAATGTTTGAAGCAGACCCTTCGCAAAACCTGAACAAATTTCACTACGCCTCTGTTCAGGTTAGACAATGTATTTTGTTCTTGTGGTTAAAGTCAAAGGCAAGCGTTGCTTGACACCCGTGGAGGGGGAGAATTAGAGAGAAAATTTCTTGATTCCAAGTGCTTCCCTCAAATCCGTGTACATGTACACTATTTTCGGTTCTTTATCTTCTCTATTCAAAGGTTTTCTCCGCACTTCGATGCAGGGTTAACCAACTCGGAAATTTTTTTACCCCTAAAAATTATTGTTAAACAAAATGTGTATGTTGTTTTAAAAAATTGCTGGGCTGATTAGCTACATACATATACTGAAGTGAAGTATGCCTTATCAATTCCTCATAATAGCCCTATTAGGAAACCTCATTACAAATCAAATGGGACATGTGCCTTGCTTTTTAAAAAGCTTACAAGTAATATCCTTCAGATTGGGTTTTAGTCATACCAAGCAGTTTTAGTTGTTGCATTGCTTCAGATTTCATGCAATTGTGTTAATGCATTTGAAGGGTGTTATTTAACATACTCAATAGACCGGTTATGGTTCAATTACAGAGGTCAAGCAGCATTCGAAGTAATTCGTATTTAGTTGGGAGACCAATTGGTAGAACGACACTTGCATTTAAAAATATAAAGCTTTTGACACTGGCACATGATCAGGTAGCAATGATTTTTACTCAAGGTGGCCAAATGGGACATTTCATATGACGACGCGTGAATGAGGCAAGGCGTTAGTTGTACGATTTCGTGAGGGCTTAATATTATGTTTTCACCTCCTTGTTTTACTAGCTCTGCTACAATGTTATCTTTGCACGGAGATTTGTTTTTTTTTTTTTTAGTTTTTTCAATGCGTCTTGTACGTCTTCTAATGTAGGCATGTCTCCTGCTAGTTCTTCTACTAGTTCCAAGTTTTCTGTTAAAGTTTGCTCCTCATCCTGAGCTAGCAGTTCTTTGAAGTATTTACACAATCTAGTTAGAACTACCCTGTGGGAAAAATTGGGAGCGATGCACAGGGAAGCTTATTTGGAGCACTCTCTAGAAAGCTTTACTGGAGTTTTCATAAATTTTTTAGAAAAAAGGAAACGGGATATTCTCTTCGTGACCATAAAATGTGACATTAGCCGACTTAATAGCTCGGCTCTCGTTCGATACGGAGGACAAGCAGCTTTGGAAGTGGTTAGAATTTAGTTGGGCGACTGCTTTGGTAAAGTCACACTCGCGCTTGGAAAGCAAAAGGCAATAGCAAAATATGAACAAAATAAAAGCTTTTCGATCTAATAATGATCAGAGTCGATGTTTGCACCATGATATGATCTGACATCTAATACTTCTGAGCAGTGACGTGCATCTCTGCTTATGTCATCAATTGAATTTTGCGTTTTTCCATCAGGAGATCTCCAGGTAACCTTATGTATGTGTTTGCGCTGGAATCTTGTGTCTGCGATCACCACTTGTGTCATTATTCATCTTAGCGAAACTGATCAGTTTCATACCGTTTCCATTTCTCTCATCATGTACTCTAAATGCTCCTACTATTGGTCGATATGTCCTTTCATTGCTGATTTTCGCATTTGCATCTCCTATGACTATTTTGACATGATGATTTATGCCGTTCCTTAGCGTTCTATTTGATTTTCATAGAGTGCATTTTTCACTTTTTCTATTTTTCTTCAATAGGGGCATGTCGCTGGTATGCGTATATAGCGTCCCACACTCGCTACTACCGTCGTTAGGTGACTATCCAGCGGTCACCACGTGGAGGTGTTTTGGAGCTTAACGTATTTAGCCCCTACTGCAGTTACTGATGTCGTCATGATTACGCCTAAAATTAAATATTGGCTATTAGGTTTATTAAATTGATTGCAATATACAACATGAGTTTTTAAACATTACAACTTTAACATATTATTTGATTGCTGCATAATGTGTTAATATATAAATTAATTGACTTCGATGTTTCTAGCATAGATGGTTGTAATGTCAGCCTTTTACGACAAATTGATTGATTGAGATAATCCAACTCAACGATGCAATTAACTTGATTTTAAGGCAAAACAAACACAACTTAATTCAAAGAACAACACAATTACCAAAAGAACAAAAGACAATATCTCTCTTCTGAAGCCACCATCAAAGTGCAAAAATAAAATATTCACGATTTTTCTTTTAAACTTTTTATCGTGCACCGAGTAACATACTAAAATACACTTCAACTCCAACAATTTGTATCTGCATTTAACTTAATTCTTTCTTACCTCAAATATCAATCTTAAACTAATGCACCGTTTTGTGGTGGAACCAAATATGCTAGAAAAGCTAACCTTAATGCACAAACAAAACTACCCCTCATGCTTGCAAATAATATTTCGTTCGTACCCTCACCAATAACATAATAATACACTTTTTTATATGTATAATCAAAGATCTATCGGTAAGTTGGACGCATTGGAACAACAGTATCATAGACTTACAATTCTAATATCTACTTCTTGTATATGTTATCTCAAGATTGTCTTTTCCGAGTTTATTTTTCTATGGTAAATAAAGTAGGTATATTACTTTTTACCCGCATACAATTTCCAAGGATTTTTGCTTTAAGAATTCCTAATTTCCACTAGACAAAATCCTTACATAACTTCCAATTTTTTCAAATAGTCCAGATTCGTATATAGTTCTACGTTTCATCATATATTTGGGAACCAGCCAAAAACGGTAATAGGATAATATATGGCATACAATCCCATGGTTTAAGTAAGTTTCCTATAATATGAACCGGAAAACAAATGGATATCTTTAATATCCTTGAACAAATATTCGTAATTCTTTTAAAAAATATTTGCCAAATTTTACTTATGCAGTTCTAAATACTGCTCTCTTATTTTACATGTAGGTACACAAATCTACAATATTTTCAATAGAACGGCGGAAATTGAATAAAATTACATTATATCGTCACCAAAAAATTTTTAATTGTAAAGACTTATATTTCAGCATTTGTGGTATGAGAGAAGTTCATGCACCGCATTCAGTTAAAATCTACAATTGTACATATATTTTTCACAATAACTCGCTCGCATTCATCCTTCGAATGTTGTACATAAAATATCCCTTTTTCGTTTTCAAAATAACTTGTTTGTTCTATTTTCGTTTTGTTTTATTATAACTTTGTTTTTTCAGTTTTCCTATGTTAACTTCTTATTTCTATGATGTTTTCTTTAACACCATACTAATTTTAACTTCAGTTTTTTATATATGATTTTCAAAAATTGGTTTTTAATTTTTAAGTGGTGAAAGGATTATTAAAACTTGCAAGACTATCGTAAATACTTGTTACTAATAATTTTCGTTTTTTTTTTAATTCACAGCTGGATCACACCCTGCAGGAAATGCAACACATCCAGATAGCACGCAAGTGCGACCACAGCAACCTGATACAGGATATGTAGCCCTGATAGTAATAGCTGGACTAGTGGCAACATTCCTTATATTTGGTGTTGTAAGTATTTGTTTAGTTGTAGAGTGTATTAAATATTATTTTATTATAAAAAGAATTCGATTCCAGTTTACGCAATGATAATTAGGTTAACCCATAGCTAATAGGCGTGAAATATGTCATATGTTTTTAAATTCCTTCGATAATGTTCTCCAAGAATATTCACATGCGAAATTGCTATATATCAGATAGACAGTCATTGTTGGTCATATACTTTTGCCACTAATTTCTTTTATTATTCTAGATCGGGATTTGATCTTGTCCATATCCATTTTCCTAGGAAATCTAACAAGCTGAACTTGTTCGTTTAGTCCCACTTGCTCTAACTCTCAATTCTTTGAGCCATAACAAAACTCGACTCTTGCTTGCTCCACTAGATTTCACCTTCGTGGTTGTGCGAGTTCGTTTTGTACCTTCTTTGCCACTGAGGTGTGACAAGCGAAATACTAAATCGATGGGTGGCACATTTCAACTTTTGGATCAAGATTAAGAAGGACAAAGTGGTCACAAAATTGATAATAACGAAAGAACCAGGAATGCAGAAGTAAAACTTAAACCTACCTACCGTGAAGGAAGTTGAAGAAGCTATAAATAAACTTAATTACAAATCTCCAATAATAAACGATATACCAGCATGTATCTACAAGATGATACAAAATGTATCTACAGGATGAGACAATAAATTTGGACGCATAACGGACAGACGGAACATAAGAATTAGCTTTCCTCAGTTCAAAAAAGAGGACCAACTTGACGGTGCATTACGCTACTAAACGTAGTATCCTGTATACTCGCTTTATGTACCATCATGAAAAAGTTATTGGCAATTACCAGTGTGACCTCAGAAAATCAAAGCCCACCACCGAAAACATATTTTTATTACGATAGACAATTGAGAAAATAAAAAAATTTAATATACATCATTGTCTTTAAAAAAACATATGTTATTGAACTTAGATTTTTCAGATCAAGTAATCCAACTCACTAAAACCGAATTGAGTCGAGTGATAAACCGAGATGGGTCAATAGACCTTCTACAGCTGCGGAAAGCAGTAGGCTTCGTAATACACAAGTCAATTTTAGATAATGCCATAGTAGTTCAGTCAATCTGGCAAATGGATCTTGCAAAATCAAACAATTGGATGAAACTTGGTGGAGTAGGTAGGAAGTGATGTTAGAAAGTGACCTTGCTGAAGGCCGCCTGATACTCGTGTGCGTTTTTGAAAAAACTCAAAAAAACTTCAAAAAATATTTTGAAATGGATTTATCTCGAAAACTAAGGATCTTACAAACAAATGTTTCAAATAAAAAATGTAGAGGACATCGTTATCTACATTTTTTGTCATTGGTGCAACATTGTACAACAAAAAGTGTGCGCAGTAGGTGGCGCTAAAGTGCTCAAAAAAGGGTTTTTCACCCTTTTCACCCTTAAATTTTATTTTTTCAGCTACAATCCAAATGGGAAAATTGTTCCTTTCAAAATTACGAACAACTTTTATTTAAACATTTTTTTCATACGACTTACCGTTTCAGAGCAGCAGCTTGATGAAGTATGGAAATCCCAATATTACGCTTGCACAAAGTATAAAGACAAGCAAAGTGCATATAAAAGATGTCATTTTTGTTTAACTTTGAATGTAACAATTAATAATGTTTATAACAAATAATTTTTTTAATAATTATCAAAATTAGAAATGTATAATCCGTATTTTTTATACTTTTATATGAAATATACCGTTATGCATTTCATTGTATACCTGTGCGCTGTTCACGCAGCGTTTCACTACACTATAACTTTGAAACGTAAATGATAGAAAACGTATTATAAATGTCTAATTTTAATACTTCAAACTAATATTTATTTGTTATAAACAAAAATTTACATCTTTTATATGCACTTTGCTTGTCTTTATACTTTGTGCAAGCATAATATTGGGATTTCCATACTTCATCAAGCTGCTGCTCTGAAACGGTAAGTCGTATGAAAAAAATGTTTAAATAAAAGTTGTTCGTAATTTTGAAAGGAACAATTTTCCCATTTGGATTGTAGCTGAAAAAATAAAATTTAAGGGTGAAAAGGGTGAAAAACCCTTTTTTGAGCACTTTAGCGCCACCTACTGCGCACACTTTTTGTTGTACAATGTTGCACCAATGACAAAAAATGTAGATAACGATGTCCTCTACATTTTTTATTTGAAACATTTGTTTGTAAGATCCTTAGTTTTCGAGATAAATCCATTTCAAAATATTTTTTGAAGTTTTTTTGAGTTTTTTCAAAAACGCACACGAGTATCAGGCGGCCTTCAGCAAGGTCACTTTCTAACATCACTTCCTACCTACTCCACCAAGTTTCATCCAATTGTTTGATTTTGCAAGCAGACGCCTTTTTTTTCGCCAGATTGACTGAACTAATAGAGAGGGAATATAGATAAGACTGAAGACAATAGTGACAGATGTCACGAAGGAATCTGTAGGTTACAAACCCACAGCCAGAACTAGTGAATGGTACGACGAGGAATGTAAAGCAGTTATAGAGGACAGAAATAAAATAGAAAAATAAACATAGAGAGATAGACTAGGAGCAAAAAATTGAAATACGAGGAAACAAGACAAACAGCAAAAAACTATTTGCAGGAAGAAAAAAAGCAATTCCTGAGGGCAAAGGAGAACTTTGCGAAAAACAAAACACGGGAAGTATACATGGAAGTAAACTTCTTCAAGAAAGACACTATAGTCACAGGTAGCGACGATGTGAAGAAAAGGTGGAAGGATTTTTTAGCCAGCTACTGAACGCAAATGAAAGCACCAGACATGTACCAAATTCCCGTCTACAACATGACACCAGAGAAACAAATGTAGCAACCCTGGAAGAATAATTACAGTGTGCCATAAATCTTTAAAAAACAACGTATCTCCAGGAATTGATAACATCCCAGGAGAGGCAACCAAACAAGGAGGTGAATCGCTTTCAGCGGCTATACGTGAATTACTCCATATGCTGCATATGGAGGAACGTAAAAATGTATGAACATTGGGAGCAAAGCATTATCTGCCCAATACGCTAATTCAGTTAATGGTGGAAAGAAGAAGAAGACACCACTACACCAACTTCGAACGGGTAAAACAATATGACTACCTGGGAACCACAGTCAGCGAAGACAATGATGAAACTATAGGCATACAAAGAAAATAAACGCCGCAAACAGAACATACTTCTCGCTACTGCCAGTAATGAAATCCAGAGACATCCACTGAAAAAGAAATCTACAAAACCATCATACATACATACGCCGACATGATGGGTATATTTGAGAGGATGGTTTTCCGAAGGATATACGGCCCAACCAGTGAAGAGAATGCATGGAGAATGCGCTACAATCACGAATTGTACGATTTATACAAAGAGTGTAAACTTTCGACACATGCCAAGTTACTGCCATCATGTTGGGCCGGTCATGTCCAAAGAATGGAAGATTTAAGGATGCCGAAAAAAGCTCTGTATCTGTTACCAGATGGCAAAAGACCAGTTGGCAAACCATGGTCAACGTGGGAAGACAATGTTAAGGCTGATGCAACAAAACTGCTCAATTCAAGAAAGTTTACATCTTTATAGCCGGCATATTAGTTACTAGTACAGCGCCCAGAGGTTTCTTGTGCAAAGAAAATTTGAGGACCAGGAAATTTGGAGTTTTTTTTTGTAACTGTCGAAAATTATTGTGACATCGTTCCCGTGTTAATAATCCTTTATATATTGAACGTACTGAACGAATATTGAATTGAGTCATTTTATTGCCACACCACGCGTTGCACATTGTCCTTTTTCAAGTTTGATTTCTTCAGGTTGAAAATATATCAATAAGGGCCAATTTTTGGGTTTCTTGAGGCAGCTGGAAAACCATCCACTAACACGGATAGAAAGGTGTTGCACTTTTTATTGGAGATAACGCAGTACTTGGCTTTGAAGGGATTGAATTCGACACGGTTCTTGCTTCCCCAATCTAAAATGAGTTTGAATATATTTATTGAATTGGACATTAGTTCACCATCATTAAGACGGGAACTGGCACGTGCTAGTGTTTCATTATCGAATCCGTAAGAGTAACCCAGGGTGCCTTTGTCAGAGAAGCTGAGAATTGGGGTTAGCGGGGATTAAAAGAAGGTCATTTATAAAGATAAATAATAAAACAGGTGATTAAATTGGTCCCTCGGGGACCTCCGCAGAGTTCGGGTGGGGTTCGGATTTGACGTCATCCAATACTACTTTGAATGAACGGTGAGAACACCAATGGCTTTGAGTTTAGCTAGCAAGACTGAGTGCCATATATATGGATTTTCGAGGGATATCGAATCAGACCACTATTTGCGGGTCCCTTTTCGTCCCTCTGCCTAGAGTCATCTTATTGGGGTTGTAGTGGGTTGTCCCATTGCTCCCTTACTTCGACTCCCCTAGTTATCGCAAGCAGCTGATTGAAGGGAGTCTGCCTCATGTCCTCCATCCAATGGAGTCCAGTTATGGCAGCCCTTTTCCTCGCCACCGCCGGACAGTGACACACTATGTGTGTGGTCGTCTCAGGTTCCTCCAGGCACATCCGACAGGTGTCATCCTCCAGAATTCCCATTCTTTTTAGGTGATACCTGAAACATCCGTGTCCTGTAATCAGTGCCACCAACCATCTGAGGGTTCTCCTTTGCATATGCAGGATCTTTCTTCTGGCTGCGGTAATCGGCAACGTAAGCACCATCTTAGCCTGCCTACACGTGGTCATAGCGTCCCACCGTCTCCGGTGTTCCTCAGCGACCCATTTCTCGATGTAGTTCCTTACCAACCCTCTGCCAATGGCAGAGTATGGCTCCGGTCCCCAGAATTCCGAGGTTGACCCCTGTTTTGCCAGGTTGTCAGCCTTTTCGTTCCCATCGATGCCTGTATGTCCTCTAACCCAAGCTAGCGTCACGTTGTTTTGTTGCGCACACCTGTTCAGTTTTTGGACACATTCCAACGCCAGAGACGCATTAATCTCTGTCTGGTTCATGCGCTTAATCACAGCCTGATTGTCCAGTGCTATAAGGATACTTCTTCCCTGCACCTGATCATCATTTATGTGATCCAGCGCGTGCAGCAGAGCAAGCATTTCCGCCTGGTAGACTGAGGTGTAATTCCCCAAAGCCAGAGAGCAGGTCAGATTTAAGTCCTCCGAGAAGACTCCCGCACCTGCTCTGCCGTCAATCATGGATCCGTCCGTGAAGATATATATGTCTTCCGGTCTCCCTTCCGGGAGCGTTCCATTCCCTATGAGGGTTTTATGATACCTTTCGGTCACCCTCATTTTTGTGATCCCTTCCATGGGCATCATGAGCTCCCTAATCCCTTTAATGCGATCCAGGATCTTCATGTGCCCATATAAGGTTCCTGACGCCTGCCATGCGGCATCCCGTCTCATCCGAATCGCTGAGGCTGCCGCAGTCTTCATCACCTGGAGATCTAACGGCAGCAGACCTAACAGCGCCTCCAATGCCGCGGCGGGTGTGGTGCGGAAAGCACCGCTCACACCTACGCTGGCCATTCTTTGCACCTTGTCCAAATGCCTCTTGACGGTTTTCTGTGTGGCTTTAGTCCACCAGACCACCGAGGCATAAGTTATGATGGGTCTCACCATCATGGTATATATCCAGTATGCTAACCTTGGTGAGATACCCCACCTTAGTCCACATACTCTTCTGCACTGGTGAAGCACCCTTGTCGCCTTCTTAATCTTCTCTTCAACGTGGTATTTCCAGGTTAGTCGCGAGTCCAAGTATACACCCAGATACTTGACCATCCCAGACACCTTGATCCTCGATCCAAAAAGCATGAGGGGCTGAAAATCCAGATCTTTAATCTTCCTAGTGAAGATTATCGCGTCTGTCTTATTGGCATTTATGGTGAGGCCCTGTTCCGTACACCACTGCTCAACCACTTGGAGTGCATTCCTCATGATATCTGCCGTAGTGCTCATAAACTTGCCACGTGCCACAATCGCTACAGACTGAGTGCCATACTCTACCAAAAGCTTTGGAGATATCTAGAGCAGCCAGACTAGATTTACAAATCGATTCAAACTTCGGTTGAGGTGTTCTGTTAGGAAAAGTAAAAGATCACCAGGAGATCTTTTCTCGGAAGCCATACTGTTGTCGTTTATAAGTCGGTTGGATTCTAGATAAGATAAGTTTTTTGTTGATTATCGTCTCCATGGTTTTGGAGAAAATAGAAGTAATTGCTATTAGGCGATAGTTGGAGGGATTTGATAAAAGATCGAAAGATGGTGATCAATTTTGAATTTTTGTAATCCGTTCAGTAGATTCCGAGTAGGTAATCTTAATGACAATCTGAAAACTGGGTCTTGGTTTTCAATACCGACATATATTTCTCACCCTCGTATTATTGAAATCTTTGTTAGCATTTTTCCGGCTAACCCATTGATTTTCTCGGGAAAACTTTTTGTAGAAAATTGAACGAACTTTCTTTTCATTTTCTTCGATTTCCTCATATTTTTCGAGATTCAGCGGGAAAAGCGTGGAAAATTGTTTTAGGTCAAGTTTTTTGCAAATTTTCACTCTTATCGATAGGGAAGTCATTAGATGTCTGATCTAACACTTAAATACTACCTGCCCGCCAAACTTCATGGTCCTTCGATTTATTTTGCGGATTTAGTTTTGACTTCGAGGATTGTACCCTCTTAATGTAGAAACTGGATTCGAATTTTTTAATCTTACATCATTTTTGATTCTTTCTATTTAGTCTTTAATTCTTTAATATTATTTTTTATTTTAATTAAAATTTTTATCCAATTTTTTTCCAGCTTATCTACTTAGTATACCGCCACTGCAGTCGAAGAACACTAACATCAATTAACTTCGATAATCCCGTATATCGTAAAACGACTGAAGATCAATTTAGTTTGGAAAAGAATATGCCACCTCGAATGTATCCTAGCACTGTAGACGATGAGGTAAGAGCGCTAACACTTGATGCATGCCCAATTGGTGTGAGATAAAATAGTTTTAAAATTTAATTTTACTTTTATCATTTATTTATTCATTTTTTTTTACTATCATAACTTTATAAGTTTTTCTCTATAAATAAATATAAAAATTAAAAAAAAAACGTGAAAACAAAGTAATAAATTACTTTAAAAAAATAAATATTATTTATATATTATTCATAGAATTTATATACATACATATATATTTAAAAAAAAATCAGTATTTTTTATTGAGAATCTAATAAATTAGATATCAGAGAGAGTAAATGATAAAATTGTTTTGTGTATAAAAGTTTGTGGAGATAATTTTTTTTAAAACTCACTAAAATTGTAGAATAGTAATTTATTTTTTTTTTTGAGAAATTCATTTAATAAATTATAAATTTGAAAATGTAAGAAGTAAAGAAGCGTTTTGAAATTGTTTTTCTTCATTATTACAAAAAATATGCTTTTTCATTCTAAAGCTTACTAGCCAGTTATAGGAGATAGTGTTTCTTAATAATATAAATTCTAGTTTCTCGTATTAATATTCTTCTATATTTTATAATTTTCTTGCAGCTACATAAAAACTTTTCACAACAATCATTCGAACTCATATTTCGAACTCATATTTTCTAATCATGTTTCGAAATTATTTGCCAAATTTGTATTGCATTATGAGTGCAATTAAATTGGATATATAATTTATTGATTACATGATTTGTGTCATTCGAATGGCGCTCTGCACACTAACATATTTAATAAACATAGGTTGTTTTTTATTCTAAAAACAGATATCTGCCATGGCTGATAATGTTTAAGGTACATTAAGTCGCTTCGCTTTCAACTAAAATGCTTAAGCTGCATTTTAGCAAAAAATTTTTTAAATGTGACTAAAAAAATTAAAATTTAATTTTTTTATTCAATTTCAGTCTTCGCCCAATTATACAACTCCTTTGTATGTATTTCAGTTATTAAGTTGATTAATTTTTAACTTAATATTTATTTATTTTAATTAAGTTTTTTTTTTTTATTATTATTTTTCAAAATTTGTTCATAATATTTTTTAGTTTATTTATTTATTTATTCGCCAAACAAGGTGCATTTAAACTAATTACAACAAAAGAGACACTTAATTTAAGAAAACATATATGACTTCTTCTTCTTCTTCTTTGATCCGTTAGCTGGCGGTCCGAGCGGGACGTCCCCGCAACGGATACGCTGCTGTCGGTGCCGCTGGGTCCCGAACTCTATTCACGATTCGCTTCCATTCTTCTCGGTTTTTGGCGGTGTCTCGAGCCTCGGTAACTGATAATCGTTGATTCTTTAAGTCACCCTCGATATTCTTCAACCAGGTTTTCTTCGGTGCCGATCGCTGTATTCTCCAGTCTGCAGGACGGTCTCGCCAGAGAAGTTTACGTGGCAAGCGGTTATCATCCATTCGGCAAACATGTCCAAACCACCGTAGTCGACGTTTTTGCATTTCTTCTTCGATCAGTGTTTGCTGATCGCATCTTTGTCTGACAACCTCGTTTCGAAGGCGATCACGGAGTGAGACACGGAGGATCTGCCTCAAACATCGCATTTGGAAGACCTCGAGCTTCTTAACGTCCGGTTTGAGCAGTGTCCACGTTTCAGATCCATAAAGAAGAATCGGAAGAATCAACGTTTGGTAAAGACGTAGTTTTGTTTTGATGGAGATATTTGCTCGTTTCCATATGCACCACTTGAGCGAGGCAAATGTTGCTGTTGCCTGGCCGATACGGCTGTGAACGTCGGCCGTCGATGCTACTTTCGTTTCCTCAATCAATGATCCCAAATATTTGAACCTTGGAACCTGTTCGATTTGGGTTCCATCGAGGTGAACACTGGCTCTTGATCCATCCGTTGTGAGCACTTTGGTCTTTTCCGCATTGATTTTTAACCCGTATGACTACTAGCTGGGACCCGGTACGCCTCGCTGCCTGCCAATAGTAGCCAACAAAAACAATCCATGAACTTGGTATTTTTCGAGATATGAATTTTACAGATGAAGTGCCTTAAAGAACGGGTACCTGAGTCTTGAGGCGGCCGCCATGGATCTAATGGCATATTGAGTATACTACATTGCTTATTGTATTCTACTTATCATACCCTTTCTTTTGATACCCATATCTAGGGGGTTGTGAAGATAGTGGTAATCCGCCCTCGTGAGACGGCCGCCAAAGATCTAACGGTATATTGAGTATACCGTATTGCTTTATTGAAATTCTGTTTAGTAACAATAGCGTCGTGGCCTACCTATTGTTTGACCGTTGCGTAAATTAAATGGAATGATTCAATTTAATGACAAAATTACATTTACGAAGCTGTCAAGCAATAGGTAGGCCATGAAGCTATTAAAACTAAACTGAAGTGAAAATTCCAAAAATTACCAAATTTTTTGGTTTTTTTCAGCTGTTCCTTTTGGTTGAGGGTATAAAAAATAGCCTGCGACCTATTCTCAGACCTACCAAAAATACACAAAAAATTTCATAAAAATCCTGATGCCTGAGGACGAAAAGGAGAAGTCTCTATTGAACGGATTCGATCCTCCTGCTACTTACTTGGGATATGGGATCCCAGATAGGACACTCATATTCCAGGATAGGGCGGACTAGATGACAGAAGGGTGTTTTTGTGACCCATACATTATCGATCTCTTTCGATATGATCGATCTGATTCAACATTATACCGTTTGCTGGTACGACTTTGTTCGTGGTGCAGCAGTCTTCAAAGGGTTGCAGTTTCGTCGGCATGAAGGAAACATCAGTTTGGGTCTTAGGGAGCCCACTAGGGAGCCCACCTAGACACGCCATTGGGCCCATTGTGATGCCATTCTAGTGTTGGGACAAAGTTCAGGCCATTTCAAGCCATTTTGAGTTTTTGATAAAACGGCAGAGGTTAGAAACAGCAATATTTCGCAGCTCGCTCAATCCATCAAGGAAGGATGAGCCGAAGTCTACGCTGCTCCCAATTTTTGAGCCGTCTGTGTAGATACATAATGACCCAGTTGGGATAATACCATCTGTCCAATCATCTCTGGCCAGAATGATGGTGTTGAAACTTTTCTCCAAGGTCCATGTAGGTGTAGTATAGTCTAGGTTGTCCGCAGCGGTGGCGAACCTTCTAAGGATGGATGAGTGACCATATGAATATGGAATCCACCCAAGAGAAGCCTTTGTCCTGGCCAGGCTGCCATTTGTTCGGCATGTACATATATCCAAAGGAGTAAGAGAATTCTTGAACCTGACCAGGACGTGAAATTTAATATGTATAAGTCAAAAACCCCCAAATACCGCTTTTCATTGGAATCGGAGTACAATTGGCACACTCATCGGCCATATTGGTGCGGCCATTTTGAATTTATAAACTTTCATCATACATTCGATATTTGCAACCTTAAAAACCTTTAGATATCAACTTTCATTAGAATCGGAATAAAATAGCAAAAAAAATGTTGGCGCGGCCATTTTGAGTTTATAAGTTCTGATCATAAATTCGTTATTTGCTACCTCAAAAAACCCCAGATACCGATTTGCATTGGAATGGAAACGCAATTGGCAAATTCATCGGCCATATTGTTGCGGCCATTTTGAATTTATAAGTTTTGACCACAAATTCGTTTCTAGCGTCCTTAAAAACCCCTAGATACCAAGTTTCATTGAAATCAGAACACAATTTGCAAACTCATATTTGGGTGGCATTTTGAGTTTCGGTCATTTTTCGGCGGCCATCTTGAATTTCATTTGAGGTATTTCATGGAAGACTCCCACGGACCTTCATGCAAAATTTTGAAGCTCTGCGATGGCTGGTGCGCCCGCTATAGCGCGCATATAAATACATACATATATCATACATGCAGAAACTTTCTTTTATTAATATAGATTTAGCTTGAACTGTCCAAAAACTGAATTATTACAACCAAAATTCAATTTCAATGATATTAAAAGCACCTCTACCAACAAAAAAGTCCTTTCTTGCGACTATAATTCATAATTTCAAATGCGATTGCTCTGCTCATTCTAGCGAAACGAAATCCAAGGCAATAAAGGTTATAGAAGATCTTGAATATTTTATACTACAATAAAAAATCTAAGGAGATTATTCTCAAAACATTTCATTTCAAAGAATTTAAAAATCTCATCATATCCTCAAGAGTTGACGAGTCTTGTGAAACACACTTTTGAATTTACAAACAAAATTTAAGGACATACCCAGGCAGGCACACAGAAATTATTTCTCAAGGGGTTTCAAGGGCACAACGTATATCTTTGGTAATTAAGATTTCTTGTGAAAATCTAAGACAAGATATTGAATATAAAATTTTCGTTTTAATTACATATACATATGTATGTTTCATAAAGTCCTCGAGAGATCCTTCTAAGAAATAAAATATCTTCAGCAAGCAAATAAGTATTCAAAAAAGGAAGAATTTTTTCTAAAACAATTCTTTTCAAGGATTAATTTTATTCTTATTAAATTTTTTACCTTAATATAAATTTTATTTCTTTTGTGCTTTACAAAAAGTGTATGTATGTATTTTCGGGTATTTTCATAACGTGAAATGTGATTACATTTATCCTTGACAGTTTATTGGTATCATTAAAAGCGCGACGTAGTAAAGTTTAATATTTTTTAGAATTTAATTATTAGAAATTAATTTTTTTTTGTTATTCTAAGTACTTTCAAGTCTATAAAATATGAAGTTTTTATAGAAATTTTCATTTAAAAACATCAGTTCAATCGTTTTGCACATAAGATAAGGTATTTAGATATGATATTACGTAAAATACTTATCAAATTCGATCCTTTAAAATGTCCTAGGACTAAAAATCTTCAATATCGATTATCCTTGGAAATTTTCATGGAGCAACTTAAATTATTTTATGGTAGATCTGTTAAAAATCACCTTTAGTATTAACAAGATCCGATAAATACAGTTCTACTCTGCCATGCATAAAAATCAAATATTAGAACTTCAATCCTACTAGATATCAGTTTTAGCTACGTAGAAATATTGGGATGTCGGGGTGTTCTACAGTCATTAAGAACTATATTGTTATGTTATTTAACACTTGACAGATCTAGTTTCTTTTTAAGAAATCGAGCTCTTCGATTAAGTTTTGGGAAATGCAAATCAAATTGAAGTTAGACGACCAAACTGTGCGTTTTCGCTGTATTTTATTGCATAGACTTCAAGTCGATAGGAAAGTACATGAAACGTATGTAAAGTTTAGAGTGGAAATACTCTACAACAACGTCAATCCAAACGAAAGTTCAACAAGCATATGGAGACAAAATCATATGGAGACAAAATCAAAACATGGGCCCTTTTCATAATTGCATGGTTGCGCAAATCGATCATTTGCATGGTATTCAAAAAAGCAAATGTGCAATCATCATTTGTTCAAAACTGCAACCAGCTTGATAGGTCTGCGCAAATCTTGCAACTATTTTTGTACGCATGCTTATCTGATTAAAGAAGAAGAAAAGTGTCAAACGTGAAATGTTGGCAGAAGATTTTAGGTTTTTCGCTATTGTTAGGTGTGTTTTATTTTAATTTAAATTATTATTCAAATTAATGTTATGTATTCTATGGCGAAAATAATGAAGAAGAGAGTTGGAGCACCCCAAGGATAAAACTTCTTTGAAACTAGAGATTAACGAGCTAAACAAGACACATAATTTATATCCTTCGTTTTCGCCGTGAAGTTACAAATTTTCGGACCGGATCTAATAAAGCCGAGTTATCTATCAACAAACTGACATTAACATTAATCATATTTTCTCGATCCATTTTTTCGTTTTATTTTTCTGCGGTAAAAGAACTCAGAAAATGAAGGAAAAACAACTTTATGCTTGAAACGTCAAATATGACATATATTTTTGACAGCTGATGGCTTTCATTCAAAAATGCACAGTTTCTAGATTGCGCAACTGATTTACCTGACAGTTGATCTTTTGCAAGCATGCATGCAAGCAGGCAAGCAACCATGCAATTATGAAAAAGGCCATGAATCGAGTCAAATCAAGAGAGTTTTGTTTCAATTTCAGACCATATACCTGTTTGATAGTTCTTAGATGGATTGTATTACCCATATCCACCATGCCACCATTGTATGGCCATAACCACCCACCTCGGCCTATGCCATGCAGACGCTAAAACATGGTACAAATAAATTCGGTACTAGTGCTATGTTCGATCTGATGTTGGTTGTCTGCTGGCCGTTACCAAACTTTTGTTCTCATCAACCAACGGTGCTAATAAAATCAAAACCAGTTTCAAAATTCGAATTTAATTTTGCTATAAAATGAAAACGCATGGATATTTTTCAATGGTTGTTGCTTTATTAGAAAGAGTATACTTTGAAATTAAAAATGGAACACAATATCACCTCTATTTCGTCAATAGCAACTTCGATTTCATATTTCAAGTCGTGAGTCGTCTCTGGATGATTTGCATAACATTTGTCCTTAACGGTTCCCCCCACACGAAATAATCCAACGGAGTCAAATCACATCTTCGAGGTGGCCAATTGACATCAGTTTTTCGGCTGATTATGCCATTTGTGCAAAATATTGATTGGTGTGTTGGCTGTCATTATCTTCAATTTTGGGAAACAAAAAATCGTTTAGCATGGTGTGGTAGCGGTCGTCTTTCATTATAATGGCGTTTTCTTGCTCATTTTCGAAAAAAAAAATGGCCCAATAGTGCTGCCAGACTAAAATCCGCACTAGACAATAACTCGTTGTGGATGCATTAGTTTCTCCACGATGACGAGTGGATTTTCTAAGCCCCAGATAGGACAAGCTTGATTATGTAAAAATGCACATCTTCGATCAAGCGGTCTTCGGCCCATAGAGCGTGAATTTTTCCGAAGTTTTCATAATTATTCTGCTATTCGGGGCGAATACAAATCCAACAAATTAAAAATCATCAAAATCGGTCCAGACGTTCTTGAGTTATAAATGATGTAACTAAAACGGCTTTGTTCTATAAACATTTATAGATTGTTAAAATTGTAATAGATTTTTTAAATAGCTAACGGATGGTAATATTTTGTGCCTATCTTACGGCACAGCACGTAACATTCGAGAATTTAAGTTTATTAAGACAATTTAGGTAGGTGCCATATGAACATTCGTGTACGATAGATTAGGTTACGTTACAGTAAGTCATATTAGGTTCAGGCCATTAAAGCACCAACAAGCCCTCCACAGTTTAAAAGTAACAGTTTTGATTGCTCTATACATGAATGGAATAATCGGATCGTTTTTATGTGGAAATCCTCGTGGTGAAAATGTCACTGTTGATGGTGATTCTTACAGCCGCTTGCTAAGAGGATTTGTGTGGCATGGTTAAGCTCAGAAATCACCTTAAGACTTATCGTTTTATCGCATTAATGTTGCCGTTTATTTTAAAAAAGTCCTTTGATACATATGTGTGTACATCTTACTGATTCTGATCACCGTTTGATAAGAAAGCTTCTTAGTTAGACAGCTCTACAGACGGGATCTAGTCCTGGACTCTCGCAATTAATCTCTACAACGGCTGAATGAAAAGGTTGACGTAATGTCTGGGCTATGTTGATGGAATGTCTCTGCGACTCTGTTTTTCCAACGACTTAGAGACTTTCCTTTATTTGTCAGATAAAACTCTGTAGACAGAAGTCTCGATCGTGTGTGTAAGCTCCCATAGTTTCATAATTTGATTAAGTTAAAATCTATAACCAAAACCAGCGGCAAAGATTATTATTATAAACTTTTAACAGAATCTTTTTGTTTACAATATTTTATGTAACTAAAATGAGGTTTTATAGATACTATCAATCAATATTAATATACCACCATACAAAAGTTCAACTAGTTCGGTTTCATACTCACACATTCTTGACTAGATCTTTGTTAATTAGAATCAGGAATTTATTCAAACTTTGATGTGGTTTCGTGTAGAGAAGAAAATTGCTTTCGTTATTTCTCCGAAATGAACTCCTCATATCCGATTTTTTGTTTGTTTTAGCTACAAACATTCTTTCTTAATATGTAGTTCATCTGATGCAAGTCTCGTACCACAGAACAACTTTGTTAAATACAAATTCTAGGAAGAAAGTTTTCTTCAACTTTTAGAATCGAGGAAAATTTAAATTCCCTGAATATTCCTCGAACTCGGCGTTGTATGCAGTTGAGATAAGCTTTTATATTCGATAGTTGCATTGTTCGGTTTCTTTTGTTCAAAAAATAAAATTCTTCAAAGGGGTTTTATCTGGGATTAACGATTGAGTTTTTTGTTTTGGTCAGAATAACAACTACTCGTGATTTCTTTAATACCTCGGATATATTTCGGATAATGTTAGAAATTTCAGAAATTCAATGGCATATACCTTTATTCTAGGCATAACCAAGCGAATAAGGGGAGTTATATAGGTTAAGAGTATAAATCTCAACTCAATTAAATTATTCTTGTTATTTCTTTGAGGAGGCGTTTGCATTCACTGCGACTTATTTGGTCTATTGTGCTAACCCCGTAAAGCCTCACAAAAAATACTTAGAGGTTAAGGCTTTGGATATACCCAAAAATTTATGTAGGATTAATATCCCGAATCTCCATGAGAATAAAGCAGCTGCGATGAAGGAGACTGAATTCCTCCACGTTGTAGCCTCACAATGGCCTTGCAAATGCTTCACTGTTTCGGGAGCTACTCCGCAGAACCTACAGTTCCAATCACTTATGAATAAGATAGAAATATTACAGTATTTGTAGATCTGCTCTGCCGGTAGGCAAATTGCAAGGAGTGGAGTGCGTTCACTGTAAGACCTACTCTAATAGGCTTGGGTATATCCTTCTCCATTGTTTTCAGGAGACGCTGATGGTTGATAGGATTTTGCTTCCTTGTATGATCTTCTCTCTACTATGGAAATAAATGCCACCTTAGCCTTTATTAAGCATCAAGTATTGATCACAAGAGCTGCACGAAAAAGAACGGTCAGTTATGGCAGATCTCCGCTTACCATAGGAACCCCAGTAAAAATTAAAAATGGCTTTACTACGGGCGAACACCGGTCCAGCAGGATCAAAATAATCCTATGTCCGTAGGATTTTGAGGATACTAGAGGAGGTTACATGATGGGAAAATTGGGGATAGTAGGTGCAAAAAAATCAAGGGCGTTCGTGGAGCGTGTTCTCATCGCCCTTTTGCCACTATTGTTGCCATCCTCTGGACCCTTCCGAACTTTATGACATTATAGATCCTGCTAAGCGTTAGCCAACATGCCAGCGAACCATACGTGAGAATTGGGGTAACATAGCTCTGAACATCCACAGGACTATCCACAGGATTTCTTAAAAATTTTATACCATCTGGGGCACTTCTTAATAAACAATTAGGAAATATTTCTTGTATTTATTTGTAAGCTAAAACGGCAACTTTCTGCGGATATGACCTAGCCGACAAGTATGACCTAGATCAACGGTTGGCAACCTGTGGCACGCGTGCTACTATGTGAGAAGATCTTTGTTGGCACGCCACACTCGTCAATCGCGGTGGCACGCTCTTTCATATTCATGCGCGACTGTTATGTGCATGCGCACTTGCTACTCTGATATATATGTAAGTATCAGAGTTCACAGACGTACATATTACGTTTACCGCAGCCGCCGGGAATACAGTTCACTCGAACGTTCATATAAAGAGTCAATCATTCACATACGGCAGGCCGTGGCCTGAAGGTTTCTTGCCTTGAGGCCAAGTACTATCACACACTTACCGGCCGACAATTGGGTGGTGCCTGCAGTCCAGGAAAACTGGCAAAAATCTTTTGGTTTGTGGGTGTTTATCGTCAGTCTGGGCGTGAAGATCTTAACTTCTATTCAATCTGAAGTTTTCGTTGAGGCCATGAAGCTTTTCTCACTTGAATTAAAAACCTGCCATGCTTAGCTGTCGTGTTTGCCTTTGTGTATGCAAGAAATGCTGACGTCAGACTGAAGAATGTGTGGACTTGATCGAGCCGCACACTGATGTAAATTGGGGCCTTAAAGTTGCTTTGCGAAAAGTTTTTACTACACAAATAAAATTATCTTCGTAAACAATGTTTTTTTTTTTGGTAGCACGCTTAATGTACATTACTTTTAATTATTTGTTTTGTGGCACGCCAATGCACTTGGGTTGCCAACCGCTGAACTAGGTGACAATTTTTTTACTTCACCTAACATGTATACCTCTTGACGCAATTTAACTACTCAATTAAAAAATCAATTTGTGGAAAGTGTGACTTTCGCTCCCCAACAAAACACAAAACTCACCACGTATTTATTGAGGAAAACATCATGAAATCCGCAAGTCATGTGTTCTACTACGCCGCCCACACTTCAAGAGCAACAAACCGATGACTCTCGGGCTCGTTTCTCTTGTGCCTTTAGGTATGATAATCCAAAGGTCGATTATACATAACGAAAATGTTATGCACTTGGCCTTTATATGGCCGTCGTATGCCCGTGTATACAGCTCAGTGCTCGGCCATTTCAATCTTTTGGTCTAGTTTGACTCTCCTGGGGCCTATGTGCTTCCGTTAAAAATGGTTAAAATTCTACGGTCTTCATATGTCCCTTTAAAGCCCGAGCGGCCAGTGTTCGCCCGATGTAAAGCCATTTTTTTTATTTTTACTCCGGAAGGCTAAGTTAAATCGGACTATGTCCTTTCTATAGATCCGCTGTATTCAGTCCGTTCCATGGCAGACAGGGACAGCTTGATGATCCCTTACCTGTCTACGCAGCTGTGCATGGTTACACGAGTTGGATTTGGCCTGATAACCACGAGCGATCAGTCTTGGAGCAAGGGCTTGCTGATTGTTCTGCGTTCAGATCACATTCGGACACAGGACAACCAAGCCTAGAACTAACTGAAATAAATAATACTTGGCCGCTAACTCATTTACATGTTTATTATTTGTACTTAACAAAAATGAGAAATTCTAGATATGACTCTCTGACTCTCTAAAAATAAAATAAAAAAAAGGATCGAAAAAATCCTAGAAACAAATAAAAAAAAATACAAAAAAAAATCTTGAAAAAATCTTCTTACATTTTCAATTTTAAAATATTAAAAAAAAAAAATATATTAAAAAAAATTAAATAAAAATTTCCGTAGTATCACAAACAATTAAAAAACATCTTCTAAAAAAAACCTAAAAAAATTAATAATAAAATCAATTAAATTTTTTTAGCTGCGACATTCACAAAGAAAACTTTTTGCACAATATTGAGAGATTAAGGGTTTTAACACTAGTTTCATAAGATATTAGGATAAAACATTTCAAAAAAATTACAAAACAAAAACGAAAGAAAGAATGGAGAATATAAAATCACGTTTATAAAATTATTACGAAAAAAAAAGAAGAAATGAACTAAAAATGAATTCTTGATTTTGTTGGGGAAATGCAGCACAAACAAAAACCAAATAAAACAAAAAATCAAAGTTAACTAAAAAAAATAAAATTACTTTAAAAAAAGAAAAACAAAAATTTTTGTAGATATTTAAACATGAAAGAAAATTGCTCAAACATAATTTTTCATAAGAAACAAAAAAGAAACATCATTTTTCAATTTTATTAGAAAAAGAAATTTAAATTTAAAAACATAAATATAAAAATAAAAAAAAAATATCAAATGAAATTAAACTGACTAAAGACCATATCCTGAGGAAATTCTATTGTAAAAAGAAGTAAACGTAAAATCTTAATTAAAAAAAAATTAATTAAACATCGTTTGTGCTGCATTTCTAGTCTAGATAAAAAATTTAAGTATTTGTAAATATAAATTAAAAACAGAAAAAAAAAAAGAAATACTAAAGGAGCAACTTTAATATATTGTCGCTTTTTGTAATTGAAAAAAGAAAAACATCAGCAAATATTTTCACTCCCTTAAATAAAACATTTATGGCGGTCAAAATATATTTTATAAAAATCGAATTATTTTTAATTTAAAAAACATTTTCACAATTTCCATACATATTTTTTATGTTAAGGAACATGAGTGCCAAATTACGAGTAATTTAGTGTGAAATTTACACTTTTAAATCTCATTATCATAAACCAATTTATTTTTTCTGTTTTAATTTCGTTTCTCTGATTTTTTTTTTTTGTGTTTCCATTAATTAATCAAAAAAAATTCTTTTAAAAATTATTAAAAATATAAAAATCAAAAGGAAAACTGAAAATTATTATAGTGGTCTCGTATTTTTCTTTTTCTAAAATTTATTTTCACGCTGCGAGAATTTTCTTTTGAGCTATTAAATGGTAAAAATTTTTTGAGTAAGTTTTTATACCACGGGTGAGTAGTAATTGTTGTCCTTGTTTGTAATTAAATTACAATAATTAAATTCGTAGAGATTTTTTCATTTTTTATCATTTAAAAAAAATAAAATTAATTTAATTAAAAAATATTCAAATTTAATTTATAATTATCTTAAAAAAACAAATATGTTATGATTTATTAGATCTATAGATAAATTTTTCCCTAATGGAATTTCAGATTTTAATAATTCGGAAAATATTATTTTTTGTGGATTTATTACGATCAATTGGAATTTGCCAGTAATGAATTTATTTATAGCATTATTGATTTCGTAATATGATTAGGTAATTAATTGCTTCGAAAGTGCATTTTAGTGTAGAAATTATATTCGATAATATCGGCTATTTTAGTTCAACCCGGAATCAACAATTAATTGGGGAAAAATTTCATTATAGAAAACTAGTTTAGTGTGTTATATGGATACTATTGTGGATTTTCCATGGTCAACTTAATAGCGTTGAGTATTAATAAATAGCCACGACTGAATTGGGAGCACTAATAGGGATAAAATGTATGGTGGTTTGTTTGGATGACATTTTGTATTGAGAGTTAATAATATTTTGTGCTGCATTTAACCATTACCGATAGATATATGTATATGTTGAGAAAACTGCATTCATACATACATATATGCATAGTATTATGGAAGAAACTTTCTTGTTGTATTATGGACACTTCGACCTGTCACCAACTATTTTGTTTGTTACACGCAAAAACCTCTAGGTCAGCTAATTTCATTCAATAATATTTTTCATCACTTTTTCGAGTATTGATTTTGAGTTGGTCTTAATTTTGTGAGCTAATCTAGATGCTAGTATGTACAATAAGCACTCTTGACACTTTGACCCATTGCCGAAAGGCATCAGCTTTGTCAAAGTTGCATTTTACTTTTACTCATATCATTACTTATAGGGTGGTATCAAGTACTGAGTACCATTTGCATTAAGGACGAATTCAAGCTAACTGCACGTTTATCTCAGTAGTGAATAATTTCATATAAACGCTTTACACATTTATGTGCCTTTCTGCCTTAATTAAAAGCCTTAAACGGCCCTAAACAGTTCTTAACGGAGGCAGAAAAATACATCCCAAAAGCAAGTTGGACCTCTTTTATCGCACAGAAATTTGTTTGGTTTTCTCTCTGTTGCCCGAACATGGAATCCAGAGAGAGAGAGAGAGTTAAAAAAGCTCCAATTTGCGTTTGGGATGTAAACGGGCTTTTATTGATTTGAATTTATATCCCATCTCGACTAAAAATCGGACTCGCCCGTTCTTAGCCTGAAGCAGGCACGCACAATGTCAAAATTCCGGCATAGCACCTGAAAAATGCACGGTACGCCTGAAAAAAATAAGGCTCGTCCGCACCACGGTACGTTCACACTTCTTTATACTAACGTAAGCAGAATTGGGGGTTGAAAAATAAAGGGTGCCATTTAGAATACTTAATAGACCAGTTCTTGATCGATTTTGCAAGTCAAGCAGCTTTGAATATGGTTAGTACTTAGTTTAGGGACCGCTTTGCAAAACGAGATTCGCGTTTGGAATGGTCGATTACGACTGCATTCATATCTGTAATACAGGCGTGTAGACTTCGGTTTTAAAAATTTATGCTTCTAGCGGGAGCTTGCATACCCGTGTGGCAGGCACCTTTGTTTGTTCACTAGGCGTGATTTTAACGGGGATGTGCATTTGTAATCTGTCGCAGTCGAAAATCGAGTAATGCATACGCTAAAGCAGTTCTCAGTAATGTCAACAAAATACTCATCGATTCGCAAGGGGTCGAGTACTTTTGAACGAGTAAAAAGTAGTCATTGAGTAATTTTTTTGAGTAGAATCATGATTATTTAATCGAGAACTCTTCGTAACTCTAGATACGAGCTTGTTTTATATTGTAAAATTCGTAGGAGTAACGCACAGTATCGTCATCGGCGAAGCTATGAAGTAGATTGAAGGGAATTGAAAGCAGATAATTTGTGAATATTAGGAAAAGAGCGGGTAAAAGAATTGACCCTTGGAGAACACCACTAAGATAATGTGGGGTTGTTTTCGAGATAGCAGTTGTATAAGGCGGAATTTTTTTAAGTGGAGAGACTAAGCTTAAAAGTCACCCTATATACTACCATTTCCTTATGTTATGGGGTGAAGCTTACTTCGTGACTGATAGCAGAGAATAGGGCGTGGCAAACATGGCGCGTTTGAATTCTAAGGTGTTATACGAGTTTAAGAGAATTGAAAATTGTTCTACAATCGAGTTTTTCTATTTAAAAACGAACTTCTAGTTTATAATGCGAGCGAAAAAGGCAAAGTGTGGGAGTAAGCCGAGTAGGCTAACCTTGTATTGCAGGATAATTATTGCCGTACAGCCACGACCACATTGATTTAAATTGCAGTCGCTATAGCAGTACTGCTAGAATTTTGTTCTGCTACATTCCTATAATAGCTCAATGAGTTTATGGGAGCACAAAAGTGCCATCGCCTATCATTATTGACGCGGCCTCCACTTTTTCAAACCACTCTATAGCGGTTTTTGAGGCGCCAGGACAGATATGAGTGTTACATTCAAAACCAAGCTTACACTTGTAGATTATAGGGTTGGAGTACGTGGGTCATTTCATGGCTGATCATCAGTTAATTTTATGTATGGTATATTAGGAGATGGATCAGTAGTTAGATTCGGCGTGGCCAAAAACTTTAAAATGTACAGTTGCTTTCTCACATCTGAACCAAGAAAGAATGAAGTAAGTGGAAGCATTGTGTTAAGTTTTCACACCAAAATTTTCTGGTAAAGATGTTACTTCACTTTCCTTTTCTCCTTTCTATTCCTCTCTCCTAGAAAACGGTTCGGTAACAGTTGAAGGAATACCAGTGTAGTCACTACGTCTACTGAGCCAGAAGGAAGATCGTTGCAGGTTTTGTTAGAGAGTGATGTCGCAATATTTCTTTTTCGAGGCGTTGAAAGCGACGAATTTATTACGACCTGCCCTTAAATAATGAGTTAAATATCCCTATTAAAGGAAGTAAAAGTAAGACCACAAAAATTTGAAATGAGTAGGACAGGGTTGCGTTGCTTATAAAAACTAGGAGCTCATACACTACGAGGTTTTAAGCGTACAAACGAGGCGTTCAAACAAAGATTGACAATGAGGGGTGAATTGGTTTTTGGTTTTATGTTTGTCACAAGTTTGTCCCAAATATCAAAATGGTTTGATTTTTTCAGAGAGTTTTACATATCAATTGTAACCATATCAGTTTTACATATTTTTGTAACCATATAACCTATTTTCAAGAATAAGATATAAGTGTACGCAGAATACTCCTACTTATCTAAAATAGTTAGTGTCGGTTCCATCCTACCAACTTGCAGAGACTAACACTTTCATTAGGACAGTCGACACTTTTACTCAACTTTTTTATTAGTATTAGATTTAATGAATGTTATTAAAAAGTAACTAGAATGTAATTTTACATATAATTTATAAATAATCACCTCAAAAAAAAACATAAACAATTAAAATTTCCTCATTTTTAATTTCAGGCTGAAGAACCATTGAAAAAGATCGGAACCGAATGTGTCTAAGACTTCCCGAGCAAAAATAAAAGTACTGATCGTGAAACTTTAAACAAAAACAAAAACATTTTTAAGAGAAATGAAAATCGCACCAATACACTAAAAAAAAACAAAAAAAAAACTAAATTATAAAAAATGTATATAGGAAAAAAATAATAATAATAAAAATCACTTAGTGTACGAATAAAAACAAAAAACATAAACTTAAAAAGTTTACAAAGTTTAAAACAAAAAAAAAAGAAATTTAAAAATACCGAAAAAACAAAAACAAAAAAATTGTAGAAAAATAAATAAAAAATTTCGTATAAACTTTAAAACAAATCAACAACAAAAAGCTCAAAAAGTTTTTGCGAAAAGTACTGTTAAAAATGTTTTCTTCTTATTTTTATATTAAAAAAGGAAATTTCTAGTTTATAGTTTATATGTAGTAGTTTATTTTTCTGCCTTTTGCATGAGAGGTGATAGGTAGTCTCGCTTTACCTAGATTTATATTTTTTTTAATTAAGTTATGTAAAAAATTTCTCTTTCATAAATATTTTGTTCTTTTTGTAATTTTATTTTATTTTTCATTTTTTTTTAGTATAATTATTTAAAAACAAAAACAAAAAAACATAAAAAATTCAAAATTTTCTTTGGAAACTATTTTTGTACGCTAATGTTAGAGAGACATATTTGTTCTTTGATTTTTTTCTTCTGTTGATTTTTGCTGTGATCCGCAATATTCTCTTAAAAGTAAATATTGTAAAAAAAAAGAAATAAGAAAAATATATAAAAATTATAAACAAAATACAATTTATTATTTTTTAATTTGTACTTTTACACATTAATTATCATTTTTTTTTTTCATTTATTTAGTTAGTAATAAGTAAAACAAGAAATCAAGGTACACATTACCCCATTTTTGTTTTATTTATTTATTTTATTTTTTTCTTTAATATTATATAAATTGTGATAATGGAACAAAGAATATAAAATTAAAACTAAAATGGACATTTAATTTATTTTGGAAATTGTGGTTGGTGACATTTTCGTATTATTTTATTTTATTTATGCGTAAATTAAAATGGTAAAGCACACACACACACAGGATGTTGGCACAGACTTTGCTGTAATCATTTTAGAAATATCAACAATGGTATTTATAATGCTTTGCTCTTTTGCAACAATTATGACGGGTTTTCTCTGGCAATGTTCCAGCAATTCTATTATGAAATGAAAGGGTTAAAATTAATTACAAATTTGTACAATTGAATTGGCCCTGCGGTTGTTTTGTATTCACTTGCTTTCAATTTTGTTGTTCTGTATTTTACTACAGGATAATTATTTTAAACTCTATGTTCATATCTTTTGTTTTAGTGGACTGTTTCATAATTATTATTAACATAATTTCTATGTGGTGCCAAAGTTACGCATGAAATGACTGCAACTTTCTATTCATTAGAATTTTTTTTAGTTTTTTTTTTTGATTTTTTGGGATTTGGTATTTGCCATTATAGATCAAAGACAAGCTCTCGTCAGAGTACCTTCTATGTTCGAAAACATATTTCAGACTCAACTTTGTCGAATGTTAATCTTAAGTTGTTCTTGTTGTGTTTTTGAACAGAAATACATACATAGAATTATAATACTCCAAAGCAATGATAAAATCTAATTATGATACCATTAAGTCTGATCCTGTTGGCGGGTTGAGCAAGTAGAAGGAAAATATAGAGAAATATATAGAGAGGTTTTCTGGATGCAGCCGAAAAGGCTGTCAGGGTAATAATTCCAACTTTAAACTTCTTTCCTCTCTAATTACTGCGGTATTTAATGTTCAACTAGCTACAGCTAGATAGTACATCAAGGTAAAACTGTAGGTCTAGGCACCGTGGCTTCGGAATTTGAGCTATCAAACGTAGTTATTTTTGTTTTATTGGTGAAGACCTTACTTAGTTAACGTTTTGGTAGAAACTGCAGAGCCAATTCTTTCTATAAAGTTGACCAAGATTTGCTTGAGCATAAAGATACATTGTTATCAACACTTAGATGAGAAACGCTTCCTTCTGAAGTGTTGTTAGCTTCCTGTTCGAACGTTGGTGTTTCATTGACAAATTGACTGTTTTCAATTCATTTTTCCCTTTCAGGTGTACACCCGTTGGCTCTTTTGATACCATTTTAATGTCTCTTCAGACTATTATTCTTGGGTTTAAAATTGTAGATGACCTTCGAATCAATTGTTTTATAGATATCAGAACAGCTCTTACAGACTCATTAATCTGAAATTTAGAGCTAGTTTCAGTACTATTGTTTCGGAATTACATGAGTAGTATCCCTAACGAAAGATGGGCCCGAAAGTTGATAAGTTAAGGGTAGTCTGGAGGATGCATGAGGAGGAGCCAGTGGGGCCTTGCGTTTGAACTCTTAGATGCTGTATGAGTTAATTTTTTAGCAGCCAGCTGAGCCACAACAGTCGGAGTTAGCAGGAGACAGCCTTATCGGAGTTTTATGCCTGCTGAAACAAGAGAATCCTGCTAACCAGCCGACAAAAGCTGTGACGCAGGCAATACCAGACTACCAACAAAGAGGTGCACCGTCCGCTAGGTTAAGACTAGACGTAAGCGGAACAAGGCTATTATTAACCGATGGGATGCCTTATTAGGGCTATTCTATTTGTTCTGCAAAAATGTTGAAAGTCCTCAGTTGTAAGTTGCGTATGATAATTTCCGAGTCCATTTTTCAAGTTTTCAATTTGTTGATGAGCAGTGTCGTCTCGCTAGCAGATTTATTCGTACAGATCCCCAGGGTCTGCCGTGCAGCATTTCTAAGACCCCAGGCTGTAGCTGCGTGAGAAATTATAATTGGATTATAACAGGTTTTCAGGATAAGATAGGTTGGAAAGGTAATACATTTTTATTATATATAGTGCAGTAAAAAAAAGGCCAAAAAAATGAAGAGTTAGGTATAGTCTGGTAACAGCAAGATTATGATTTTATCCTCTTCGGGTCATCACCAGGTGTATATTCATAAAATTTGGACCACGTAAACCTTGTGCTACTCTTGCTATAAATCATTTTAGTGTGTTTTTCGAGCTTAAAATGTGAATAACTCTGGTTCTATAAATCGGATTTAGGCAAACTTGTAACGAAATTGCAAATAAATTGCTTTTTGTTTCAAGTATCTGAAGTAATCGTCCGATACTGCGAGTGCCGCGAATTTGTTGCAGAATGCCATTTGAAACTCTCGCCCGATGTTCGGGTCTAGTAGGCACGCCTAATTCTTCTTGGCGGGTGGTGACGCCGTTTTCTTCGCTCTTTGAAATCACATCTGTAATTTCGCTCGAACAAGATAATGGTTCGATCGGCAATCGGGCGCAAGCATTGCCGGACGTCTTTGAGCCGACGTTGTTTCGATCGTAATCTTACGTTGATCAGAACGTTGTCTAACATTGCCGAGTCGTTGCCGGATGGATGTCGCCAGGGGAGTTGGTGTTTGAGTGGATGGCGGAAAATGCTGTTGCCAACGATTAAATTGTTTTACTCCGAGAATGAAAGGAGGCGTAAGTCGTTGTCGTTAGTTACTCCGTGTCCGAATTTGCCCATCGTTCCTTCCCAGCGTGGTTCGATCTGCTCCTGAACGTGCATTGAAGTCCCCCGCGAGTATTATTAATTCGGTTGAAGGTATCGTATCCAGCATCTGTTGAAACTGATCGTAAAATTCGTGCTTGTTCGCGTCCGTTCTGATCTTGGCTGGCTCATAAACGGATACGATATGGGTCTTGATCGTTCCACCGATGGTTATAACCACCAAACGCTCGGATATCGGTTGGAGTGCAATAAGGCCGCTGGCAGCCCGTAGATCGACCATAAACCCGACGCCGGCCTCTCGTCTTTCACCACTGGAATGGCAAAGGGTCGTCGTTTTATCGATTGTTGGCAGGACTACCGATTGTTGGTAAACCGTAGTTCCGTTGGGCGTAGCAACTGATAGTTTGCATTTCAATAATTCCATTGCTATGATTTCCTTTTGGCCCATGTGATGTTTTGTTCGTACATTCCACGCGGCGAATTGAATTTCCATTTTCAGTGTGACTAATTTGGGTCTTCGGCCAGTAACCCACTTCACAACAGCATCCTTGGTTCCTAGCGCTGGCGCATCGGCTGTAACTAACTGACCTTACGAAGACCAAATTTAGAATGCACCAATAGCAAAATAAGTAGTGTTGCCTTATAATGTTGACAATGAACGTCTCAGCCCGAAATGTGCTTATTTGGTTTTTTTAGGAGACCAAATTGTGAATTTTTGGGCTGTACGGTTGGCGTCAAATTTGCAAAACTGGCGACAGAGTGATTTTTGGGGGGAAAACGTTGAGGTCGCCATGGGGGAAGTTCTTTCATTGAATATATGAAACTCTTTTCAAGCATTAAACTATTTTAGTAGCCAATTGACGTCTCCCATGTTTATTGACAAAGGTAAGAGTAGAATAAATTATTAACAAAAAACCTTAATTTTTATATTTTTATTTATTATATTTAATTATTTTTTCTCGCAGATTTCATTGTCCTTATCGTATGATGATAGAAAACCCATGCAAAGATGTTGTTTAAAAGTTTTTATTTTTATTTTTAATTTTGTTGTTATCCTAAATCAATTTTTAAACTAGGATCGGTCGGTATGTAATTTTACCAACAAGTCTGATATAATTTGCTACGAAAAGCATCCTAGGTGCCACCAAAGAGGCTGTTGGCTCCACGATTTGTGCTTTGTCACTTTGTACGACCGGCTATCTGATGATTGGCTCGACATTCCACTATATAGCTCTTATGTAGTATTTGGATCATCCAAGCGCCGAAACCAAGAAGCAGCACATGCCAAATCAGTACTTCAATGCAATGTCAATCAATTGTCAAATCCAATGTCAACAAACTTCAAATCCAATGTCATTCGCACCCAATTGGTATTGAAAATATACAGAATCGTGTGCAATTTAAGACGTCATTAGCACTGGCCGGTATACTGGGTTCTATTTGGGAACACAGCCAATATATCTCACCGGATACCAGTGAATTTAGTATCATTGAACTGAACTTTTACTTGAAAATCCAAACGATACGTCGAATTCAATGAAGTACAATAACGAACACACCACGACGCTATAACTTACTAATTTTCTAAATTCATATACAATATAATATTATTATTAAAACAACCACAATTTATTTTTCAACATCAATACCAAACAAAAATCCAACTATTAAATTTTTTAATATTTTTGATTATTAACACACACACACAGAAACAGTTAACGATAATCACTAAAAACTAAAAAAAAAGAAAATATAAAAATTCATATTAATTGTTATTGTAAAATTTCGTTTTTTTACTTAATTGTTTTTATATACAACTTTATATAACAATAATAATAATAACAACAAAAAAGAAAAGAGAAAATTGTTTATATAAAAAAAATACCACTGAAAAAAAAAGGATCTGTTTCTAGCGTAAGTTGATAAATAAGTGAAAAGAGAGAAAGTATAAATAAAAAAAAAATAACTGTTTTTATATAAATTTCAAATTAATTTTAGGGAAGATTTTATTATTACAAAAACAGAAAAAATTGAATAAATAAATAAATAAGAATGAAGATAAATTATAAATATTAGAGAAGAGGTTAAATTTAAATAAAAATTTAGCTTTAAGAATTGACGGATTTTTATGTAAAAAAACAAAACAACAACAAAATGATGAAAATTTAAATTTAATAGTCATTTTTTGGTGAATAAGGATTAAATTTAAAGTAAATTATTAAGATTAGATTATTATGACTATTATTATAATTATTGTAAATAAAAAGGAATTATTAATAAGCAAAGGAATAAAATTTATTGTAAATTAAAATTCAATATTGTTGTTTTATTTATTTAGTTTTATTTGTTAAGTTTGGTTTTGGAGGGGTTTTTTTATATTTCAGAGTTTAAAAGAAAATTGAGACCTGGGTTCAACAGAGGTGAGTACAACGATCGTGCTTTAGTACATGTGTTTTGAATTAAGGATCATATGTCATATTTTAAGCTTCGAATCCCTCTTATATTAGGCAGAGCAGAACAAGCGCAGAGAAATTGTTCGGATTTTATATGTGAAAAATCAGGTTTAGAAATCACCCATTATCCTACTAGACCCAGGAATAACGCAGAGTACCGTTATCAGCGACGGTGGGAGCGGTTTGGGGGGCATTGGGAACAGATCACTTATGAAGAATAAGAAAAGAGTTGGTGATGCAATTTACCCTAAGGGAACACCGGCCGAATGGTGTGGGGTTTAGATTCGACATCATCCAATCAAAAACCTTACTATGGTTAACTAAATATACGAGTTAACCTTCTAGCTCAGAAGGTGCACTTCTCAGCAGGGCTGAGAAACAATTTACCACTGCCGTCGTGGCTCAGCTGAGATATGCAAACATAAAATATTAAAAAACATAAAAGATCAAAAACATCAATCTGAGAAGCATGCAAAACTAAAAAGGGAGTGGGGCACGCAGAGAGTCACGCCACATTGAGAAGGGTCCTTTTAAGGACAACTTCACTAGTTAGCAAGCTAAACACACTCCTATTGTTGTTAGTATTTATAAGCATGCGATTAACGCGTTCGAACATACCATAATTGGTATTAGAGTAATTAATGTGAAAGAGAGGTTCACCTCTCAGGTTGTAGTTATTCACTCTAAATGACGCGCGGCTTCTTAAGAAACCAGAGTCGACCTTGTCATTCATCAGTCGATGAGCGAATATAACGTCAGCGACCTCACGGCGCTTATGGAGAGAGCTCAAGTTGAGCAATTTACATAAGTCTGTTCTCATAAGGCGGAAGAGCAAGTGGGTCATCCCACGGGAGGTGGCTGAGTGCAAACCGGACGAACTTCCTTTGAACCGATTCGATTCTACTAACATGGGAGGAGTAGTAGGGAGACCATACCTGGGAAGCGCAGTCAAGCAAAGGCCTAACCAATGATACGTACAGGTGTTTAGTGATGAGGGGGTTGTTGAACTCTTTGGACCATCTTTTTATAAATCCCAGGACTGAATTGCCCTTGGAGGAGATAGGTATAATTGATGTGGGTGGAGAAATCCAACTTACTTTCTAACCTAACCCCAAGATCGATTACAAATTCAGTACGGGAGACCTTGTTGTCAAAAATGGGGAGACCTTGTTGTCAACTATGGTAAACTTTTTTCGTTCAAAAACTCCGTGGTTAACTACAACATAACCACGAGCATAAATTTTTGGCGTTCCAATATTCCCGTGGTTAACCATGGTGTAGTTAAATTTTAAAAATGCTCGGGAGCATGGTTAGCGATAGTTAAGAAGAAGAACAATAAAAACAATTCTTTGACATTTGTTTTAATGTTTAATGAACAAATTAAAGCGGGATTTGTGAGATTATTTTAAATAAATAATTAGTGGACACAATGGAAATAATTGAAGCAAATAGCCGAGACTATTTTATGTAATTTTTTTTTTAAATTTTCTTTACCTCGTAGTTAATCACGGTGCGTTCAGAAACCTCCATGGTTAAACATAAACTTTCGTGGTTAAGTGAAGTGATGCAGCATAACCACAGCTTACCTCGTAGTATACTATACTAAGGTTTTTAACGGGCTCCGGAAAGAAAACTGTCAAACCAATTCTTTAGAACTGAGTTGACCCAAAGAGCTGACTAAACAAAATAGCCGGTGTACCATACTTTGAAAACCATGTAAAGACTCATATCAAGAACAGTCAAAAGATATGCATAGTATCGCTCTTCGACGCACAAAGCGGCTTCTGAACACCTTGATTGCCTGTGTTTACGAGATATGTATGATCGTAGTCTGGCCAACGCATCTGCCTTCTTGTTACTCTTGATGTATTTACCTCCTAACCAAGGGAGAGACCTCGTTCTCACTGATTTGGATGTTATATTTACATACTATGCCTAGTCCCTTGATAGACTTATTCTGGCACCACGAGTTGGGTTTGAGGATTTTCTGGGTTGCTAGATGGCCTTTAAGGATTGCCATTAGTTACGCCCGAAGAGCATATGAAAGATTTTGCAAGTGGTAGACTCCAGGAGCTGTGTTTGAGGATTTTTCGCGTTGCGAGGTTTGAGGATTATCATTAGTTATGCCCGAAGAGCACTGGAAAAATTTGGCAGGCGGTATCGTTTTTGCTTGTTTAGCGAGTTTCCCGTTGTTGTTTCCCACTAGAGAGAGTGGGGTTTCGTCATCGAGGCCTGGGTTGAGGTTGAGTCAAGATGCTAGCCAGTGCAGCATTTTACAGTGCCCGTACTTACAGCTAGGGATACGAAATCGGTGGATATTACTCGATTAAATACTCATGAGTAGAATCGAAAAAAAAAAATAACTCAATGAGTACTGTCTACTTGTTCAAAAGTACCCATTTTATTGTGTGACATGGGCTAGCTATGTAGTTACGTTTTGTACCACTAGTCCGTCATGTCGTTTAAGTCATGGTGCAAGTAGTAAGCTTGTTCTGAAGAGATACGTTAGGGGTCTGGAGGGTGGGTGAGTAGATGTTGATGAACCTTACGTTTGAACTCTGAGATATTATGGCTGTGTTCCGAAATAGAATCCAGCATACCGGCCAGTGCTTATGGCGTCTTAAATCGCACTCAATTGGTATTGAAAATATACAGAATCGGTTGCGATTTAAGACGTCATTAGCACTGGCCGGTATACTGTGATCTATTTGGGAACACAGCCTATATGAGTTCGGAAACACTGACTGCGGAAGACTGACAATCGAGTTATTCTATTTATTAACGAACTTCTAAAGCGTAAATCTTCGCGGCTTTAGTGTATGGGGATGAGCCGAGTTGGCTAGTCTTGTGTTGCGAGAAAAAAGTTACCGTGTAGGCAGGAGCTTTCTAGTTTCAGTGGAACATTCGCTATGGTAATACCAGTAGAACTTGCGGAGGGCTGCTACGTTCCTACGGTGGCTTAAAAGGTCAATCGTCGAACAAAGGGTGCTATAGCCAATGAGTTTTATGGCTCAATTTTTCACCTTGTCCAGCCAAGCCAATATGGCTTTTGGGGTGCCAGCTCAGATGTACGAGTTGTATTCGATGCAGGGCGAAGGATTTGTAAATTGTGTCAGATTGTACCAGTGCAGCTGGCACAAGAGGGAGCTTGCATATCTTAAGACATGAGTTCACGGTCTAAGAGACAAGGTCTGGCAAGTGCTTGTCTTCTGTTGATGTAGGCGTAGGATTATCGCAGAGTACCGTCATCGACGAAACTGTGAAGTTGGTTGGAGGGGACTGAGAGCAGATCGTAAATGAATATTATAAAGAGGGCTGGTGAGAGAATTAACCCTTGGGGACTCCGGCCGAGAAGGAGTGAGGGTTGGATTCGGTGCCTTCCAATACTACCTTGATTGAACGGCCAGAAAGAAAGCTCAGGCCTTTCCTGAGACTATAGTCTTTCACATAAAAAAAAAAACAGCTTGGAGTTTAGGCGGCTATACTGTGTCAAACGCCTTGGAAAAATCTATAGCAACCAGACTAGACTCACCGAAGCTATGGATGCTTTGGTTGAGATGCTGGGTCAGATAGACCAGAAGGCTACCAGTAAACCTTTTTGGTCTAAAGCCGTACTACTTGTCGTGTATGATTATTTTATTATTTATTTTATTATTTATTTAATTTTATTCTACCCATTTTTATCTTTTAGATGCACCTGAGCTACCTCGAGTCATTTTTTATGATACCTCTGATCTTTCTCAGTTCCGGACGGCTTGTTTTATTGATTGTGAACATGTTTTTACTTGAAAAAAAATCGAATGAAAAGTTTGGTGCATACAAGAGGACTTGGACATGAATCGAAATAAAGTGTAAACTCAGTTCCGACGTTGTTTCAGGGCAATGATAGCTCCCGACAGATGGGAACATGTGTAGGAGATTCTACAATTTTCACATGGTCCATACGAAATTTTAGCAAACGCAGAAATAAGTCAACAAGACCAAATCGATATTTACCTGTGACCGTGATGATGAAACTTCCTCCGCTGAACACTGTGTTTATAAGAGGGTATGTGGGCATTGAACAGCTGCCGTCGCTATACTATATGTGCCTCCATAAAAGGCGAAGTGGCTAGTAGACGATGTGACAAGAAAATTAAATTGTCTTGTTACTGCGTCGTATTCATGTTCTGATCGAATCCAGAAGCGTGGTAGGATGGTTGATTTTTATAATAATAAAAGTAGGAAGCTTATTTAAGTATTTTCTAGTTTCTAATACAAAAAATCCCCCCATTTCCCATTAAATAAATAAAAATATCCTAAAGGTATGCAAAAATAAATTTAAATAAAAAAATTCTAAGAACACCCAAAAGTATGCAGAAAAAATAGCCGGCACACAATGACGCTACGTCGTTAGTAGATTAGATTATGTTAACCTGAATATCGATGATAAGGGTATGAAAGCAATTCACTAAGTCAAACAACATAGATTTTTGCCAAATACTTAGAATGCCAAAATAATGTAATTCCAAGAAGGCCAGAATTTCAGCCGAATTTTTCCACAGTTTGGACATTTTTAAATCTAAATTGACGGGACTAGATGAAAAAGTCAGATTTCGCAGAAACTAAGCTGTAATAATCACTGGCGTATACATATGTCATTTTGTAAGGTCAATGAATTCTTTAGGTTCCATTTCATAATATAAAATGTTAAGGCCACGTAACTGTAAAAATATCTGTTAAAAGAGAGATTATTCTAGGAATACTTTCTATTAATTTCAATATATGTACGTGTGTGGTACACATTGTTTTCACGTGTTCAACGTGGGTTTAGTTCATTTCCAGTTCAAGGTATTTTTTTGACAAAAGTGTAGAGAATTTCACTCTTTTTATAAAGCAAAAATGCGATTAAAGCGATTGTGGAGGTCGTTTCCTGCGAAAAAGGAGTATACAAAAGAGTGTTTTTACAACCTTTGGATTGCATCTGTCTGGTTACTGAAAGGCGTGCTACTTCACATTTATGTCGAACAAATGTTTGTCTATAGTTCTGAGAATTTGGGAAATTGTTGAATGGTAAAAGTGGGCATATCCATCATGCGGTCTATAAATAAAGTGCTACCTAGAATTTCCAACTGCATGAATTCATTCAGTTTATGGATATCACTTTATTTAAATCAAATATTTTTCCGGTTTATATCCTCCGCAATTTGAAATTCTTGGGAATTATTCATTTTGATATTTGTCAACAGTATGCGGGATTGGTTCGCTCTTCAGGAAAACTATTTAATAGCTCGTGACACCGGAAAATTCTGCTTCTCTCGGTGTGGTATCGTATGTGAGATGCACGCACGTATATCGAAATCTCATAGTATCGTGCCGTACGTACGTACAGAGAGTAAATATAGACCAACAATTTCCTGAAAATTCCCGGAATGAATTTCATCAGCAACAATTTGCAAGTCATGAGTGTGCTTCTCAAGCATATGAATCCCATCACACAAACCGGATACGGGGGGATGCATTTATAGTGATGCCGGCTGCACAATAATATATCGTTTAAGGTGTTCAACTGTGCACGTAGAGAGCGGGTGGGCGGGTGGCTCTCGTAAGGCAACCTCCACCATTTTTGGGGCCATCGAATCATTTTGAATCGGATTACTCGAAATCGGATCATTATCCACTAGAGTGAATTAACTCAATTTTTCAACCTGCTGCGAGCAATTAATCAAGACGTGTGATAAGGGACTCGGTTAGAGTGGGTGACGCTGGTACATACGTTATTCATTATATACATTACGTATGCGTATGTGCGGATGCGGGTGGGTTGCTTGGTGAGCTTTGTGCTGTATAACGATTTGATTGATAAGAAAATCAAAATTGGTTTTAGCATGTCAAGAAATCTACTTTGTTCAAAATTTTGGGTTTTGAGCTCTAATTACCATTACAAGAAGGTAAGGCGCTCATACATACATATATATACAACCATACACACTAACGCGCGCCATAACGTTGCTGTAATCTAATGGATGACTGGCAAAAGTTTGCCCTGTCAGAAGCAGATGTGATGAACCGTCACTATAGATTTTCGCACACCTGTGCGGCGGCACCATGATGTGGTACGATGCCAGCATCAATAAATGAGAAACCACCAGCAAAAGTAAATCTCCTAGAATAACGATGCATAAAGCTCTCCATTACCTTCATGTTTTACCCGCCCTCTCTGCTCCCCTACTTCATTATAGCTGGTATAAGGGATGGTGCACAACCCTTTTGTTTCGTGGATCAAGGATTTCATAATGTACAATGATGATAAGACCAAGACGTGAGGTGCAATTAGTACCAAATTATTAAGCAGAAAAACTAGGTGAAACCCTTCCAGCAGAGGTGGCTGGCGTACCTATATATATACCAGCCATCAGAAGGGTTGCAAAATACTAACTGGGGGTGGCAAAATTCATGCACCAACGGAAATGGCTGTCGAGAAAATTAAAAGACGACGGAGCGCGTGTTTTGGAGCGTTATTAAACAATTTCACCTTCAGTTCCGGGAATTCACTGAAACGCTAAGGGTGGCGAATCTGCCGACATTTCGGTGCGTAAATACTGTTTTCATGTTTTCCACCCCTACACACACAGACAAAACACAGCAAGATCTTGCTATGTAGAGCAAGGAAACACTCTCATCCCTTATTCCTAAGCCATACATGCCAGCTTTAATAAATGAATTAAAATTCCAAAGGATAAACAAACTGAAAGTTGCTGGTTGGGAATGGCTGCACACACACGGGGTGGCATGAAGCTAGGACTCAAATTGGCAGAGTTTGACATACGTGAATTGCATTTACGAGGCTCCGAGCAGACAAGACTGGCGAATCAAGTGTTGTGTAAGCAATCTGAACAAATTACGTTTACATTGTATGATTCACGAAGTCAAATATCGGAATGAAGAAGTTTTGTTTCCTTCGGGGGGCGAAGATGCTTGTGTGAAAACGCCAGAACGGTGATAGATTGCAATGTGTGCAGTTTGAGTGTGGCTTTCTTGGGATTACACATCCTTAGCATCTGCGGAAAGTTAAGAAATTAAATTATTGCATTGTTGGGGCAGCAATGCATAAAGGAGATCTTCTTGTGCAGTATGATGGAATCAATAAAGGAAATTATGTGGTTAATTTTGTTAAGTAACTCAATTTCATGGTTCTTCAGAGCATAATTCAGGAAGATGTTTGCACAATATTTCTATAGCGTCATGCTAATGTATCTACATAATTGAATAAATTCAGTAAGATTCTAGTTGAGGGTTCCCAAATAAATTGACTACTATGATAATCCAGTCTGGACTGTACTAGCGTGCAGTCTCATACTATCAATTTCCACCCTCAGCCAAACCAGCTAAGAGAACGCTCTACCGCTGGTAAGTCCAACTGGCTGAGGTTTACTCGTTTTTTTCTAGTTCGCTGATTGGGACATATGATTCATCAAGGATCATACAGGCAGCAATGGTAAATGAGGAGTGGGCGAACAAAACGGCACATGTCCAGTTTTGCAAATTGTTCAGAAATCGCAAAAAACTGTTTCTGCCTCTGAACTGATGACATTAACTATTTATGAGTATGGTAGGTTGTGCTACTATTTGAACTCATTCAGACGGAAAAAAATTTTTTTAAATATGTTTAATACTTTAAGAGAAAAAATTAAAACAAAAATGGATATGTGCCCTTTTGCGGGGACAGAACTGGACATGTACTGTTTTGTCAAACCCTTGAATGGACATGTGCCCTTTTGCAGGAACCCAACTGGACATGTTTTTTTGTTTTTAGCCTTTTAGGGAGCTCCCTGGCCCCCTTAGAGGCAAGGGGAGATTTTTCTGGTATTTTTTCCTAATAGTAGGGTCTGTTACGCAAATTTTAAGGGGTCATAGTGCCCCACGGCTTGTTTTGGGGCCGTGGGAGGCAAAAGTGAGGTAAATTTTAGTGCATTTTTAGTGCAGTTTATGATGCACATACAAATCGATGAAATTAGAGCCCCATGTGAGGTGCAATGAACTTCCATTGTTGATTAAAAACTTTTTTGTATGAAATACGTGCCCTTTTGAAAATCCACATTAACGAATGGTTAAAAAATATGAATATTCGTAGGACATGTGCCTTTCTGCAGGGAAACCGTTACTTTGCTAACAAAAAAATATTACATGAAAGTGATTTTTGAAGTGTCTGAAATTGAAATTAGTTGCAGTTTAGTGTAATGAACACGATTCCGTCAAAAAACTTAAAACGGCCAACCATGGACATGTGCCGTTTTGTTCGCCCACTCCTCAAATAAGAAAATCTTTTTTGACCCTAAAAGTATGCAGGAAAAATATACGTTTGAAATACATGAGCATAAGAAAAGCTATATTAGCTGCCTTCAGAGCGTACAAGAGTTCCCCGAGTGAATCGTTCCGTCGAGATTACATGAAAGTAAGGAGTTCTTGTGAATCCACCGTCAGGAGAATTAAATCTTTTCTTTTTTGATAAAATATTGAGAACTAAACTCTTCACTGAAACCAGGTCACTCGGGCAATTCCTCCAACTACCGTTCAGTAACAAATACTTCTATTCTCTCCTTAACTATGGAGACGATTATCAACAAAAGAATTCTGAAATACCTAGAGGTCAGCATATTGTAACGCTGTGAAGATAAAATGAACAGTACTCCATCGCTGTAAAACAACGAGGCTGAACCCTGAACATAATAGCAGCGCATAGCAAGGCAAGCGTCACAGATATAAAAAGGCTCGTGGTTGCTAGGGCAGTTGAAATCAGACAATGGAAGGGTTGAATCCTCTGCCTGATGACGGAACTATAGGAGAGTTGATCCAATAGTATTCCAACAAAAAAAGAAACCATTGGAGAGTTGAGCCGGTGATAAACTGACAAATCTAGACAAGACTACCGCTAACTAACCGGATTACCACAGAAGCGTTGATCTCTGCATTATGACGTGACAAACGGCAAAGGGGACTGGTAGTACAAAGGGTGACTCCTGAGCTTAGAACTTCCAAATAGAAAAATGGAGTATGCAGAACGATCACACTTTAAAAGTAAAAGTTTAGTAATATACAATAGATGTAGTGGAAGGTCTGTCGGATATAGTACGCTTTAAGAAAAGTCAGGCCAACGACAGATGCAGGAAGTGCAGTGATGAGCCAACTGAAGGACTTGATACAAGTACAATTTGAAAATATCGATATTTATGAATTCGTATTTACATTAAAACCAAAAAACGAAGCAAAGGTTTTATGATAACTACACAAATATGGTTTGATTGAAACTGGTCTAAAAATCACGGAAAAATTGCAGTCTGTACTTTTGTCTGTTTAGTCGCTTCGCTCCCAGAAACGGTCTTCACCTCACCAGCTTTGTGGATGAAGGGCGAAATGGGGTGGTACCTCTCATCATCCCCCCTTACCCCTTCACCTATACAGATCGGACGTGCGTTTCTGATGAAAAATTAATATTGAAATCGCCACTCATAGGGATTTCGTTGAAGTTTCATCCATCTAATGGCGCTACAGCCCTTCTTCAAGTTTGACGGACCCTTGCAGCATATCTCCAGTGCCGGATGTTGAGCATTGCCTATGTGTCAGCCGTCACCCTCTATCCATCTCCTCGTGGGTCTACCTACTGGCCTATTTCTCGTAATTGATAATGATGATATTATTAGCCATTTTGGGATGCGATTGTCCTCGATCCTGATTATGTGGCCGGCTAGTCTCAGTCTGTTAATTTTTATTAAAGTTGATAGTTGTGGGTCGTCAAAAATTTCATACAACTCGCTGTTGTATCTTCTTCGCCATATTCCATCCCCACTGGTTGGCCCTATTATACATATAAGAACTTTTCTCTCAAACCTGTTGACTTGTTCCTCTATGTCCTGGGTCATAGTCCAAGTCTCGCTACAATAACACAGTACTATGTAGTCGTAGTACTGTTTTGTAGAATGAGAATTTCGTTTTCCTGTGCACAAATCTTGAGTGCAGTATTTCATTTTGGGCATAAAAGGCTCTATTAGCCAGTTGTATTCGTCTGGTTATTTCGTCTTTTTCTTCGTTTCTTTTTGTAATTGTAGACTCCAGGGAGACGGTTTTATCGACTACTTCTAGGTTATGTTCGTCGATAGTTATATTTCTTCCCATTCTAAATCTTACTGATCAGGATTGTTGCATCATCTTCGTTTTTTCTTCATTTAGCTTCAGGCCTATGTAAGTCTTTTGGCGCATCTTTTAATGATTTTACGTGATGTTTTAATTTTATAGCCGATTCAGTTTCATGGCAAGTGTCCAGGTTTTAAAAGTTGACCCGCCGACGACGTTACACCATGTCCTAGATAAGAAACAGAACGGCTTCAGATCAAAACGGTCTACCGGGGAATGTTTAATGTCTCTGACGGAACAACTCAAAGAAAGTATGAACCGATTTGGTGGGTCCAGTTTGGTTGTCCCAGATATCTCTGTAAGTATTGGATGGCGTCAAATATTAGCCACATGCCATCTCTGCCGGTATCCCTCAGGGGTTAATTTTATCACCCGCCCTTTTTCTAATCAAGCCAGACAAAACATGTCAAAATCATGGCTTGACGATCGCGGAATTTTCTCCAACTCAATCAATAGGGCCGGGCCATACTCATTCTTGATTGGAGCCGCCATAATCGCGTCGAATTCAATACCTCCAAAACGATGTACAGTCTTATTTCCAATAAAAGCTGTGTTAGTGAAATGCGTATTTATTACCCAATAACGTGGTCATTCCACGTGTTCCAAATGAGGATCTTCAGTCCCTGGGATTTACTAAGAGGTGCAAGTTCCTCTTCCAGCCATTGCTCCGTGCTGCAAGCAAATACCATAGCTGCGAAACTGCTGTTCCTAAAGTCACGAATGATATTCGCACCTATTAATGAGCGTCGCGTGTGCTGTCTATTATCTCAAAAGCTTTCGATAACCAAACCTTGCTTCTGCAAGGTCTCCTCGCAAGGCCATTTTCCTCTAGCTGCTCTTAAACTCTTGCATTTTGAGCTTACCGCAACAGTTTCCTAATTGATCTACTTAACTCGGTGTCCCTCAAGGTTCCATTCTGAGACCACTTCTATTCAGCATTTTTAGAAACTCTCTTCCTGATGATGTGCACTTTTATATATCTGCGGCAAAAGCCTGAATCCTTTATTGTGAAGAGAAGATTACGACAGAATTGTGCCGTATTTCGAGCTGCTTGACGTTGAACCTACTTTACCTAAATTTTTTATAAGTTTGTAAACATAATTGAGAATTATTATAGTCATGCATATTGACATACCTTGCTTTTATTACTTCACCACACTTCACCCTGCAGCCATATGGTTTACAACTAACTAAATTTAATTGAAATTTGTCGCAATTTGAATGTTCAACTGAGTTCCTACTAAAAAAACATAAAACATGATGAGCAAAAAAGAATGATAATAATATTGATATTTCCGTACAAGTCGGAAGTTTTTTTAATTTCATTGCGAACTTGAATTATAAATTCTCTAATTTTTCTTGTTATTATTATTATTTGAAATACTTTGACATCCAAGTGGGGAACGCAATATTTCTTCCTCAACTCCGACTTGACCAAAAAACTTTAGATGGAAAATAAAATGTCTGCCTGTCTTTGTTCTTATTTATTGTGAACTTTTACCTTAACTTTCCTGCCTTCAACCAAGTTTATGTCTCTCAAGTTACCCTCGTATAACAATCACGGGAGGGAAGATTGAGTTAACTTTTTCTCGTTTCCTTCCCGACTCGGTTGGTATTCCTGGAACCTGTCATTTCAAATAAACCGAAAGTAGATTTGGCGATGGCGGTGTGGTAGTTGGATGCAATCCCTTTAGCAACCGCGGTACCACGGAGAGAGAAAAAATTTGTTATAAAAGATAACAGAAAACAAGTTATAAGTGAAACTTTCAGAACACCCCCGACAGCTATTGTGTAGTGCACAGAGCAAAAAAAAAATTCAATTTTAGCAAAAATGCAGGTCTTCCGTCGTCATAACTTTCAGTCATATTCCAAGACAATAACAACGTTGAGGTTCAACAGGATGTAGGGAAGTTTTAACGAAATTGTTAAGGATTCTAGTTTTATTAAATTAACATGGGGAAGTTTTGCGATGGCGTCGTGTTTTTGCTGTGGAAGAACTTGTTTTGCCTTAAATTTGTATCGTGTAGATTCAGAGACTTGAGGGTTAAGAAATTGTAGTTGGATGATGAAATGTATTGTGCCGGAAAAAAATATGTCGGATTGTCTTGCTGCGAAGCTTTCTCGGGTATCAAAATTGCAAGCTTTGGAGATAATACCTTCTACTTCTTACTACCAATCTCCTTACTCCCAACAGCGATCTTTATGTAGTGACGCTGTTTATTCTAAATAGATAATGTGTCCGTAACTTCCTTGGAAAGGAGAAGAACGAACAAGGTGACACAAATAGGGATTTCACTACCAAGCCAAGATGGAAATGTCATGTTGTCGAGATTTGCATGGTTTTGTACTATGTAAATTGTCTCCTCCATGTATCCAGCTGTACAAATTTGTATACCTGCTATATGTAATCTCTGACAGCATGGACTTTTCCTATTTCTGTTCAAAGGAGCTTTATGGACCAATTGTTAAGAATGTAAACAAGATAAAGCTCCAAGCTAAAGTGTGATATGCTCAGAGGCACCAGCATAGACGTTTCGGGTTCATAATCTACAATATTCTCTCTTCAGGCAAATGGCGGAAAAGTTGAAGATTTGTTTGTCAAGGTTGTGGGTAAGACTATGCGTTGTTCTACAAGTTATAGGTAGAACTGGATTAAGAGCTTCCTTTCTGGCCGTTTTATTAAGGTATACTATAGTAGTGGATGGCGTTGATCCAACCCCCACACCATCGGAGGCGTTCCTCAGGGCTCAATTCTATCACCAGCTCCCTTCATGGTTTTTATAAATGAACTGCTCCCATTCCCCTTTAATTGACTGCACAGCTTTGCTACTTTACTATTCCTATGGCTTCGATACTGTCACACAAGCACGCGCCAGACTTTTTCTATATCATCGTGAGCTCATGTCCAATTCAATCAACAAGGACATCGAACTAATTCTTGATTGGGGCTGAAGTACGAAGCTTCTATTTCAGGGGCCAACAAGAATTTAACGAACCAACAAGAATTTAGCCGAAGATCCGTGCTGGAATAACCACATATTCCAAATTGCTAAACAAGCATCACAGTGCTTGGGATTCTTTGAAAGGTGCAAATTCCTCCTTCAGCCGTCGTTGGTCAGGGCTATAATTTTCTTCTTTTCTTTTTTGATCCGTTACCTGTCGGTTCGAGCGAGACGTCTCCGCAACGGATACCCTGCTGTCGGTGCCGCTGTGTCTCGAACTCTATTCCCAATACTTTTCCATTCTTTTTAACAAGTGAACGAACAGCGCCCCGTCCGGTTGTTCCCGCAGAGGGATTTCAGAGATAGGAAACAGTCCATGACAGTCTTTGTTTACACCTTGCAGGATTAAATAGTCACGGCAGCTTGACCGTTCGAGAAAATAACGATGTAAAAATCTTTTGGACCTCTATTAAAGGCCGAGGACAGACATATCCGCCCCGCATCCGTACCGTGTCAGCGTAATAATAAACTCAACTGCTTTGAAGCAGTGTGCCGTCGTCTGGTCCCAAATCCAGGGTGTAAAAGAAGGAGGGTGGTCATCGGTTTGTTTTGTGGTTTTGGGTTGTTGGCTCGTACATTCTTATTCTAGTGAAGTGGTGCCTCTTATTCGACCCCTAGCCTTGCCATTACGTCTACTCATATGCAAGGTTGGTACTATGAGCGTGAGGTTATCTCTGCTGTCCGTGGCGTCCATACATATGTACTTTTCCCAAGTCTTGGTATTGATCGAAATTCAGGTCTACGACTTCTTTTCCACTTTTTATTTCTCTACAGAATGTTGAAATACTTTAAGTCAAAACCACCAAGACCGTAATAAAACCACTACTCCACTACGGATCGGAAGCATGGACGTTTACTAGAATTTCTTAAAACGGGGGTAGAAAACCTTGAATTTTTTAATATAAACTTAATTGAAACCTTCCAGTTTTTTTTGTTTTAAATTTTCTGTTTGATTCTTTGTAATAACTTGGTTACACTCTCGACAAGTTCGGCAAGTTCATTAAGACGGAAATTCTTAGTTACGACGAATTCAACTTTTTGGAGGTGACACACGGTAAAATACGTTGTTATTGGTAAAATTCGTCGTTCCGTTTTGACATTTGCAATAAGTGGATGTATAGTGAAGAATGTCAGTGAACGAAAATTTCACTAAAAAAAACGTCTAAAAGCGAGCGATAATCTATTGACTGACAGAGACCCTTCTATTTGAGTTTTTGTCGTAACGACATAAAATTTGTGTCCTTGGTTTTCGTCGTTACGATGCTGAATATTTTGTTTCCGAGTTTCTTTTTACTGAATAGTTAGAGAACAAAAGCGTCGATAAGAGTCTAGAATGTCTTATGAAATTTGAGCTTCAGCGATATAGAGATTCAAACAATAGGGCTGTTTCGCTAATCGGACGTTCTTAGTTCATGTTCTACTCCGTTTGGCTAGGAACCCGGGGAGTATGTATATGTACTTAAAATATCAAAAATGCGCTAATCTTGATTTGTAATATTTTTAGCCCTATCATAAAACATGGAATTAATGTAATCATAAAGCCGCCCTTAATTAAAATCGCTCAATTGATTGAAGCCGTAGCATTTTGAGATGTGTACTTAGATATATCAGAAACATATTTAGATTAAACGAGCCGTAATCTAACTATTTTCAAAGGAGCATGTCTAAAAGCGCTCACACTTAAGCTCTAATTCCAGAAATTGTTCTCCTTAAGGTTCAAATTGAAATTCCCTTAACCTTAAACAAAATCGCTTTTTGCTCCTTAATTAAAATCCCGAAATAGAATCTCAATTCTAGCTACCTTCTTCCAAGGGGAACCTTTAAGTTTCACTTTCCGTAATTGCTTTTGTATTAATTTGTTTTTGTTATAAAAATTTTCTGGATTTTTTTTTCGTTCACTTTGACACGAAAACCACCCCCGTTGCAAACCATCCCTCCCACACGGGTTCGTAAAATTTTGTTTGTGCCAATAAGAAGCGAACAAGAAGCATGTTTACGATTCTTCACAATGTTATAAACTGAGTACTTCACATTTGCGGCGTCTCATTTGAGATGGCATACAGCTATAAAAGTTAAGGGGTGCAGCACTTAATTTCATTTCGAAGCAACCCTTTTTTTGTTGCTCTGGGTGCAAAAATGTCTTTCTGCGACAGATCTGTGTCGTGGGTGTAACTGTGCCGTCGTTCAAGGACCACCTTGACGTTCGCCGTCTGTGTCTTATCAAAGCGCTTCATTCGTTTCGTGGTCACGTAATCAATCAACAATTGGCGTCCCATTTGTTCCACTTTATGGTCACTTACGTTTCACTTGAGTTCATCCCAGAAGGTCCTCGCCTCGTTCCTACAAGACCAACGCAATGAACCCGTAAACAACTCGTCGCCAGCCGGCATCCCCGTCGTCTTCGAATAGTCGTCCTGATCCTGGCTGGCTCTCATCTCTGACTACCGTCCCGACCCTTTCCCGGGCAAGCTCAGGGGTAAAAGGAATCATAAAAGTTGAAGTCATACATTATAACGTCGCCATCTATTTGCAGTACGGCAGCACCTTGGTAAGAACCCGTGTATGAAGACATTTAGTGCTACTATTAATCAACAGGGAATCCGCAACGGAGCGCCTCTTTCAAAGTGTTCGTAAAACATTGCGCCCCGATACTCCCCGGCCCTCCAGCAGGGATGAAAAGTCGGGATACCTTTATACCTTCTGATAACACAACACCACCCCCGGAATATCATGAACATCCCCCCTCCCCCTTTTACATTTACCTACTGCCAGTCGCACTTCTACCCCTCAGCCGTGGTCTTCTATGACTCTTGGCGGAGTTTAACTTAATCGACTTTTGGGGAAAATTCATTTGGGTGGGAAAATGACGACAACAAAATATTACTAAGAGTTTGGGTGTCGGCAGAAAGGGGGCGGGGGAGCTGGTGAATCGTGTGACGTGACACAAGTCGAAGTTAGAATTTTCCACATCCTTCTCCTTGGCTCCATCCCTTATCGCCGTTTATCCTTGTTTAAGTGTTTATTTATGCTGATATTTTGCAGAAAATTGATTAGGGGCTGTCACGTTATTGTTAATGAGAGGGTGTAATGGGCCCAATTTTAGTGCAAACAGAAAGTGTAGAAGATGGCACTGTTTAATTAGGGTGAAAACAGGGCATCTCGAGAATATTGTTAGTTTTGGATTCGAATGGAAGTGTTTTTCTCCTATTTTACTCTCAATGATTTACTAGAATTATTCAATTTTTAGTCGAGAGAGAGAGCGAAAGTTGCTTTAAGAATTTAGTTTTAGAAGACTGCAAATCGACATTGGTACAGGAACCTCACGTTGTACCTAGCCATACATTTCTCAGCTACGAAATAGTAATCGGATTTAAATGCTTTGACAGCTCTACCGAAATTTACATATAGTAAAAATCGTTCATATACATACTACCAAGTACTCAAAGAAATATTCCAAGAAGTACTCCAAGAATAACCAAGTACTATGTACCAAGAAGTATCCAAGAAGTACTCCAAGAACTACTCCAAGTACTGCAAGAAGTGCTCCAAGTACTCCAAGAAGTTCTCCAAGTACTCCAAGGAGTACTCCAAGTACTCCAAGTATCCAAGAAGAACTCCAAGGAGTACTCCAAGAAGCATCCAAGAAATACTCTAAGAAGAACTTTTTAAGTTCTCCAAGAAGTATCTTTAAAGAAGAAGTAAGTAAGAAGTACTCCAGGAAGTAAGTAAGAAGTACTCCAAGATAGTTATCTACTGATATATGAACTGGGGTAATTGAAATTACACCAACGTATACCGATTTAGTTCTTCTTCTTCTTCTTTAACGGCTCTACAACCGGGATCGGGCTCTGACCTCTAGCAACTGTTTTCTCCACCGGTCCCGATTCTGAGCCGATGGCATCCAGTTTGGCATCCCTAAGCTCTGAGCGACCTAGTCTACCCTATAATAGGGTAAACCCATCTAGAATAGAAGGCGCACTTCTCAGCTGGGCCAAGAAAAATTTACCTACTCAACAACTAAGCATGCAATAATAAAGTTAAAAACATCCAAATTACATGTAACCCACGCAACCAAAAGGAAACATATCTAAACGGTCACAAAAGATTAAACAGACTCCTTTTAAGGACATCTTTACTAATATTCACGCTAAACATATTAATATTATTGTTCACGTTAATGAACATGCGATTGACAGGTTCGAATCTGCCGTAATTCGTGTTAGAAGAGTTGATTTGTACTATAAAAGAGGTGGTCCTCTCAGATTATAACGACTCTCTCTAAACGACGCACGGCGACTTAGAAAACCAGAGTCAACCTTTCCATTAAGGAGCTGATGAACAAATACAACATCGGCCACCTCACGACGCTTATGCAGAGAGCTTAAGTTGAGTAACTTAAGCCGGGATTCCTATGATGGAAACTATTGGGTTTTCCCAAGGAAGATGATTCAATGCGAATCGAACAAACCTTCGTTGAACCGATTCAATAGTGCTAACATGCGAATTGTAATGAGGAGACCAAACCTGGGACGCATATTCGAGTAATGGTCTGACAAGAGAAATGTAAAGGTGTTTAGTGATCAAGGGGTTATCAAATTCTTGGACTAAACTACCTCTGGAAGAGATATAGTTGATGGGAGTGGAAAACTCCAGCTTACTATCAAATCGAATCCCAAGATCTTTAACAAAATTAACACGTGGGATACACTTATGAGAAAAGGTGTACTTGAAAATTATAGGACCACGTCTCCTACTAAAAGTCATGACTTCACATAACTAATATTAAGAACCAGGTTGTTGTTAGCATACCAAGAGTAAAAGGTGTCAAGGTCAACTTGCAAAAGTTTGCAATCCTCAATACTCTTTATGTGACGGTACAATTTGATGTCATCAGCGTAGATCAATATTCTACAGTGTCTTAGCCAGGGAACAATGTCATCAATTGATAAGATAAACAGAAGAGGGCCAAGATGACTACCTTGCCGGACACCGGATGTCGCTTCCTTCCGAAGATGGTTGGGTCTCCCTAGCTGTCGTACCCCATAGGTCTTACGGCAGAGAACTTTCCGAGTAGGCTCATCTTCACTCATACGAACTAAATGCCCTGCCCACCAGAGCCTACCAAGCTTTATTTTCTTCACAACATCTATCTCGCTATAGCGCTCGTAGATCTCTTCATTGTCGAGTCTCCGAAATCGTTCTTCCGTCAACAATCCTCCGAAGTATTTTCCTCTCGGACACGGTTAAGAGGTTTGAGTGCTTTCTGCTAAGCACAAGAAAAGATAAGCTATTAGTGTACTTCGTATCCAATATCAGATTCCGAATACAAGTGTCGTTTTACCAAACGGTCCCCCAACTAAGTATTAACCACTCCAAATACTGCTTGACCTGCTTATACCGACCAGAACCTATCTATTGAGTATGTTAATGGCACCCTTTATAGTCCCCAGGATAATTTCCTTCTTTCTGTCCTATACAAATTCTTAAAGCTTCAATTTTGCGCCCTTTCATCTAGAAAAAGTGTCAGCGTACCGTGCTTCGTTTGGACTCTTCAGTCATACGTCCTTATAGCGGATTTCATTTGGGTTAAGTTAGGTTAGGTTAGGTTAGGTTAAGCTAGGTAAGGTTAGGTTAGGTTAGGTTAGATATGGCTGAGCTGTTGGTGTTAAGCACATACTCTTAGGCCAAAAAGGATAAGCCTATTGTGATTCCATAGTGATCCTACTTTAAACCTGATGTTAAAGTATTGTTTCTTCGCTAAACCACCATATTCTTAGCTGCGGGGTCCCAATCTTCGAGATTTTCGCAAGCGTGCTCAGAAAGGGTTCACCAAATATGATAAGCCTAGTCTGGTTAGGGCTGAGCAGTAACAGATTCGTAGGTCTCAAGACCTAAGCGGGCCACAGTTTCCGCTCAGCACTCCCACTATAACTGTGAGATCTTGTCTTCTGAGCCTCAGTAGTGAAGTGCCCCGCCTGAGATCATAAGAGAGCCAGGTTATTTTGGCTAAAGTGTGCTGTTTGCATCGGAGTTTCAAAGTGGCTCAAGGCATACCAACCCTTTCCTTTCCACGAAGGGGAGTGGTGTTCGTGCCTTTCCTAGCCAGTTCGTCAGCTTGACAATTTCCTTCTATATTTCGGTGACCGGGACCCATTCGAGGACGGTCTTGACCAGCTGGGCCATCTAGTTAAGCGGTCTGGGACATTCAGAGGTAGTTACTTCCGTGTGCCCTCCGCTGATTCCGGTCCAAAATCCCGATTCGTTTATTCTGAGAGCTGCGTTGGGTTCGCTTTCGCTTGCTAGAAGTTCAAAGAAGCGCGGTATAATTCAACTAAGGAATCTGTAGGGTGGAGCGAAATGCTCCTGTTAAACATAACTCCGCACGTCTGGACCTACTCAAGGTTAGGGAGGATTTTTTGCAAGCGAAAAGAGCTATGTTCGCTTTCTTAATGCACTTTTCTGTGTTTTCATTTCATCAAAAATGGAGACAATTAGCATTAAAAGGTGAGTCAACTATGAAAGTCGAGGGGTATTGGGTACTTTTTTACGAGGGAGTGGTAATAATCATACAACGGTCTAGCAACCAATCTCTGTTTTGGGTTGTTTCAAACTTTCCTAATTAACTACCCCCAAAGATGTAAAATCTAAAAGATCTTTATGGAAGGCGAAGGCGTGTTACGCTGTCGTACTATTTTGCACTCAATTTATTCCCAAATTCTATTTTTAAATTTTCTTCAATGTCGTTGCAAAAGATAGATCCCGCCCACTAAAAGGACACTGCAGATAAAAGGACATTGCCACGCGAAAGTGACTTTCAGAAATGCAACCCAAACCAAAAGCACCATAAACTGAACTCCCCGCGGAGGACTTCGAAACGGTCATTGTTTAGCAGACTAATTACACCCAGACACTCTGCATCTATTAGTCACTGTGAAAGAAGTCTTCAGCATGTACTTTAAGCTCCAAAATTATTACGGTACAGTCATAAATATTCGAAATTTAGCATTGATGGAAACCCGTCATAGCGTGAAGGGACAACTCGGGTCAGTTTTAAGCTTTAAGCCGGACTCTTACGGGTTTGGAGAAGAGATTGCCAGAGCGACGGTGGCCAGCAGTTAATTTGCTTTATCGCCCCAAAATGGATCCCAAGAAGGGCTGTTATTGGGGCAAAATGTGTTGATAATGAAACTGTCAAGTAGATTAAATTAAGCGAACTGAGACAGAAACTGATTGTGTCTTAAGTGGCGCCCACACCAGCCGGAGAGCACCATAGTCGCCCTCATCCTGCCCAAAAACGAACTTTAAAGTCTTAAAGAGAAAAGTCAAATCCCAAATTGTCTGACCAGACAAACACCATGGTCCGCCCAATGCACGCTCTGCTGTACTGGATAAGTGCTAGATTGTGGCTCCCAGGCCCAAAGGTTATGGCTACGTACTAAACACAAGTAGTGAAGTCCAATGGCCAGTAATTAAGGCATGTATGCTGCTGCTGTGCCTCGGATGCTCTCTGCTTCGATTCCTGTCAAATAAAGGACCAGAAAGGCGGAGATCCTGCAAGAAGGAGCCTTCTTTGCCGCACCGAGTGCAGTGGGGCTCAGACGACCACCCCGATCGAACAGATGTTGTCTATGTGTCCATTTTCTGAGAGGACGGCACCAGCAACGCTCCGGAGCGCCAGCAGTAATTACGGACTGATAATAAGAGGATTCCGGGGAGCTGGGGGTCGGGGGGACTAACACTATATTAACAAAGCGATGGCAGCATTTTGTTTGGTATTCATCGTGTTCGGACATTGTGTACTAGCTGCGTTATTGTTCCTCCAGTGTCCACCAATGAATTTAGGGAACAATGCCCTCTCGATAGACTAGCAAAAGGGATATTAGGGGCGGCCAGGATTGAATTGTTCGGGAAATAATTTCAAAGCTATTTCAAACAAAGGGTGAACACTTATAATTTTCATTCAGGTGGTGTAAGGGATGCTGCACTTTGGCCCTTTGGCACTTAAACGTTGCTAGAACGTTCATCCCCTTGGCACGTACGAGCAGTCACTATAATACCCACCCTTGCTCTTGTATGTATGCATATACTAAAAATATAGATTTATGTGGGCGCATAATCATTTTGTAATTTTCGGGGATGTTTTGAACTTTATTTTAGAAATATTGTGGAGAATTTAAAGCTCATGATGTCATGGCAAAGGAAGTGAAATTACGAAAATACCACAATTGTGTTCATACTCACATGCCTAAGGGCGCTCGCTCGTTGCTGGTGGTGTGCTAGTGGAGGGGTGGATTTTCATCGTTTCGGGTCGTGATGGTCTATTTTTAGGGGGCTTTTTGTACACTAAATTTATATTTAAAGCTTATTTTGGGAGAATGGCATATCTTTCGTTAGAATGACGTCGTTAGCATTTAATGAGAAACTTGTATTTTTTCCCAAGAATGGGTTTTTAAGCGACGTGTAATTTCCCTGTTTTTTGAGGTCGCAGGGATGTTATATGGATGATTAATGATAACTGTGAATACATTGATTTTGTACTTTAAATTTGTGGAAGTTTAGATTTAACAATGAAATGCTTTTAAAAAGTTTGGATTAGGTTGAAAATGTGTCAAGGCCTTCAGGGTATAACAGCAATGTAAAAAAAGAAACCACATTAGAATTGTACACGACAATTGACGTCACGACCGACAATCAGACACTTTTAGACGTATGACGCTTTTATTTAAAATAAACTTAGGTTTCGGCATGGGTAGGTAAAGTAGGCTGGTAGGAGTATCAGGCCCATACAAGTTGTAGGCTGGGACACAATTGGCTTTTTCGTGAAATAGGCAGTAAATCAGGAGATATTTTAAATCCAGCCCGTTATAATAAGATATCTTGTCAAATCTCCTATCGTGAGCTCGTATCGTGGTTAAGAGCTCGTAGAGAGCTAGGTTATTGGAATTACATCTAGGTAGTTGCATCACTTTACTCTAAGATAACGCTACTTAAATCTTATTTAGTTTAATACTCTTGTTAATGCTACAAGTATTGTGGTTTTTTCTTCAAAGCTTAGGCTAAATTTCTTTTGATTCACCAAAGATTTCTTGATCATTCTTCCCCCGAATTGTTGGTACTTGACAACGACTAATTATCGCAAATGGAAATGCTACCAGTTTGCTAAAAACTCCTGGACCTGCATGCCCCGTTTACGTTAAGATTCGAATTTTTTATTTGAATAAGTGCGTGTCAAGTCTTCGACCTCCGCATATCTCCTGCTTCTAATAACGAAGCAGAAAGGCGTTTGGAGAAAGAAGCTGATTGAGGCCAAGTTTGCACTGAGCTTCAAAGCCTCCCGAAAGGACGGAATCCCAAAGCCGACGGAAATTTAGTGAAAAGTTTAGTAATGAAAATTTCATTAGGCCTACCTAAAACACATATATAATATATGCAACCCCAGCAATCAGTAATAGAGTCCATTAGTATACGATTCGATAAGATCTCAGTAAACCTCTTGACATAATCCTAAACCCCCAGCAACAACAGGAATCCAATATCTCCTGTACCTGCAAATTTAGCTAAAAAAAAGTTTGTCCTCGTAAGCTCTTCCATAATTCACATGGGCAAATGACAGCAAAGCAGCCGATAATAAACTTCTACAGTTGAGAGTTTCCACATTCATGTCTTTCGTTCGGTTTATGCCATACAAAGCGGAGAGGACGGGTGATCCGGTTCGCCTCCCCTGCAAGACCGAGGATAGGTAAATAAATCAAAATCTGCCAACAATAAATCTTTGGTCGCTTATTTGTGGAACAAAGTTACACAAAAATGTCCGAAATATTGAGTTCCATAGTAACTGGTAACGGGGAGCATATTTCGAAATGAAATTTCTGTTTGCACACATCCGTTCCATAAAAGCCGCAGGATTAGCCAGGACCCGGAGCCTTTTCCAGGCAAAAGTCCATTAAATATGTATCAAAAGTTGCTGTAGCGTTTGTTTTGCCGGTCCCTTTTTACATATCCAGGGCACACCATATTCAAACGGGGGCCAGGATAATGGTCTCTGAATAAATTCATCTCACTTGAATTAGACCTCATTTTGCTTGAGTCCTTCTGAAGGATCAGTATAGATTTTGCCTAGTAGGGAGAGCGTAGGTTTATCATTAGCCTCTCCGGGGGAGTCATGGATATTCAATGAGGATTTATTTAAGCTGTTTGAGGATTGGCACAGTTGTTGTCATCATTTGTTCTACTTTAAACGCAAGAGTGTGGAATTTCAAGCGTGTCGTTATTGTCGTTATTGTCTATATATTTTTTTTTTTCTATAACAGATGTGTCTTGGCTCAAGGATTCATATAGCGGTAATCTTATTTTGCAAACTCGAAGCAAAAGACAGAACAGATTCCAGTGGGGGTTTTGGTTACCCTTTTCAAGATTTTTGTTTTTTCATTTCGTACAGCAAACATACGCCAACACTCGACACAGATGCTCCATACCCCCCAAAAAAATTGGACTACCTACCCCGCTGGTATCGTTTTCCCAAAAAGCTCTAGATATACTTTTATTTATCCATCGTTTATCCTTGGCTGAAATCGATAACGTTCAGGATCCCTCCTCGACGTTCAACTTGAACTTTTTGGTAAGCACGGCAACCAAGATACACTCAATCTCATAAGATAACTCTTCAACTAAGACCAAGGCACAACAAAAAAGTCCATTTTCACAAAAGGATCCGCTTCCTATCTACCAGCAGGAACAACAACAAACATATTAACAACAGTAAAGGATAAAGGACTTAAACATGCTACTCATCGCTTTCAATTAAACCCAAAATAAAAAGGAAAACTTTGAAACCGCGAAGGATTAAAGGGGGAGCGAACCATGGTCCTTCGGCCATTGTTGGAGAGTCAAATCACAGCCACTTTGTCGGCACTTACAGCCGCCTTTCTTGAAATTTTAATTAAATTTCCGCCATCATTGCTACACCACAATGCTGAATGAAATTTACTTGCTCAAATATTTGCCAGGACATGAATCCTTGTACAGCAGAGCGAGCTGGTAGAAGATAGTGTGCCTGAATGCGGTACTGCGACTTTTCCGGTGTATATCCTTAAGCTTCCTGAAGTGACCAAACCGACCGGTGTTTCTTCAAATAACCATAGCGCACAAAAAAAAAATTATAAAAAAAAAAAATTGCGAAAAGAAAAACTTTCACAAAATTAAATTTCTTCTCAAGTGCAAATAGTTTTCGCCAGGAAAGGCCCTGGGTATTGTGAGCAAAGGATCTGTTGAGTACTTAAAATTGTAGAGATAAGGATGTCGGATCTGGGGGCCAACGACTGAGGTGTTATTAATTTTTCTCTCCTTTTTTTTTTGTTGGCAAAAACATAACCACTTTGCAAATATCTCATCAAGTTTGAAGGACTTGTAATGTCCTGACCAAAGTGTTGACTTAGGTGGGCAGATATGACGATATGAAAAATCAACTTGAAAGTGGAAAGTGTGTGACAAAGAACGCCTTAGTTTTTTGTGGATTATTGCTGCGGCTTTTTCTATGCGGAGACATAATTTGCTTTAAGGTGTGCACTTGACAGGTATTCGTTTTCACACTGTTTTGAAATTTTAAATCAGGAGTTTGTTGATCCCAAAAAGGTAATTTTCAGTATACAATCAGTGGTTGTAGAAATACCAAAACCATTTCAAAAGCCAAGTTATTTTTATGTGGTAAAACCAAGCTTAGGAGTCACCCATTATACTACCAGTCCGTCCACGTCATTCAGATCGTGCTGCAATGTCTAGCAGTAAGCTTAGTTTGAAGGATAGAAGAGAATACGATAGCTTAGGGTAGCGGTTTCCAAACTGGGGGCGCCACTCTTACGGTGGCGCTTATACCTCTAATTAGAAGAGGGGCTCTAAGGAGGTAGCTCTAGAAGAGGTAGCTCTAATTAGAAGAGGACCTTAAGGGAGGGGGTGGAGGGGCTTGATGACTTCATCTTAATTTCTACTTAAATTTTATTGTGTCTTTTTTTAATTCCTACATCTTCTCATCGCCAAGTAGACCTTCGGTATTCATCATTGAACTCCGGCATGAAGTATCTGGTATATCGCCCGAATAGGCTACCTTTTACGTACCGAATGGAGGTGGTCATTTAGTCGATATTATATCCAGAAACTGATTTAAAATAAATGGTAAAGAATATCCAAATTAAATCATGCTCATTTGTCATAGGCCGAGCTAACTTCGCACATTCGCTTTTTTTCATTGTAGTAATTCCATTGAAACTCCTCGTGTTCAATCAACTCTTATTTTTGCACGTTGGCAAGGAGGAAGCTATTCACCCTCCTGCATGCAACTAACAACACCTTTTGGTGTTCGTTCCAGTCTCTGCACGTGATTTTGCAGAATAGCGTCGCGCTAATGGAACAGCTTATTCTAGCAGCTAATGTTTCTTAGCCTTTTTCCCTTTCTTCGGCTTCTTCTAATATCAACTTCCTGTGTATAGCCTTCGGCTTCGTTTCCACTTTCCTACATCCATCCTCGTTCTTCCCCGTGTCCTAGGAAGTTTTTCGGTATTAGTCGGGCTTCGGCCATTACCTCGTTTCTCCCTCCCTCGTTTATTCATAACTCACTTCCTCACACTCCTTTGGATATCTTACCAGACTTAACAGACGTTTGGATGTCTTACCAGCAATGTTACCGTCAGATGAATTTTGAGAGTAGTAAAATCTACTACCTTTTTGAAAAAAAAGGTAGCAAACTTTTTTGATTTCAAATCAATTTTTCATTTTTTTGTCACCTGCGAGAACGAGCAAAATGGATGGTTTGCCGGCACGTGAACATGCTACGTATAACTTACCGTCAGAGAAACATTCATTTTTTAGATTCAGGCCAAAAACACTCAAGTATTGGTCTTGTGATTTGTTGATCGTCATGACGAAAGCAAGAAATTGAATTGCAAAAATTCGGCGGAAACAAAATCAATCCGTTCGATTCGTCGACAGGAACACGGCCATTACCGACAGTCAGCAATTGCTTAGAGAAATCTTCGTCAGATGGATCGTTTAGCAAGGCAAGTCGCGCATGTTTGTCATCAGCTGTCGTTTCTTTATAAAGCGTCACTGGTTCGATGCTTTGAGGTAAGCGTTTATTTCATGGGTAGCGGCGGTTCATGAAATGATTGATAGTGTCATCTTGAGTCAAGTTGCGCAGATCTTTCATAGTTCGATTGAGTGCTTCCTATGCGCGTTTGTACGTCATTGTGTATTCATCCCAGACAATGATTTTACTTGCTACCAAAGCTTTGGCCAGTGCTAAGTGTTTTGCAAAGTTACATGTCGGGTTTTGAATGGTTTGAATGTTTAACGGCAATTTCAACATCCTTCTGGCAACGTGGCAACTATCCCAGAAGAAGCAACTGCTACAGCAATTTCGGATCTCGTACGAGCAATGGGCAAAATTAATGATATGACGAATACCTTGCAAACTCCACACGGCGCATCGGGGAAAAAAGGCCACCATTTCCATAATTAATTGCCTTCATTAACGAATCGCACACCTCCTTCTGTTGGGTACTCAACAGTGGTACTTTCGCTCGAGCCTATTGGTTGTTAGTATTCGTAACTTTACTACTACTACTACTTTACTAACCAACTGCCGCACATGAGGTAACACATGTCTTCGATCAAAAGCAAAGCCTGGTTATGTATCTCGCCATTCACCTTGAGATCGAGATTTACTGAACTGAACCGAATTCGGTGTAAAATGTTTTCGGATATGTCATCCTTGTATTTGTTCCACAATTCACGTGGATTCGATGGGAAGTATGTCAAAATAATGATAGCAAATAATGTACGTATCTGACATGGAGAAACAATTTCTTTACCGTTTTCAACCAAATTGAGCTGTTGCAGCACAAATTGTTGGGAACATCTCACTTTTGAGAGTTCAAAGTTATTCAAATGTTATCGGCCCACGAACAGTCACCAGCAACAACCGCAAGTAGAAACATTCGTCATTCTTCGTATGAACTCTGCAAATGCAACCAAGAGCATCATTAGAATGCACATCCGGATGATCAGGAACCGTATCGCCTTGAAATTTCTTCGATGGGGAGTTCCAAGTGGAAAAAGGTAACAAATCGAAAAAACTGATCGAAGTTTCCAGATTTCACCACGCTCACGTACACGGATTTTATAGGCGAGGACCTTTCCTGTAGTACTTTATACCAACGCTGGGAGCGATTTAGACATAAATAAAATAAAATTAGAATTATCGAAAAAAGGTAGTTTGTAGAATGATAACTTGATGTAGTAGTGTAGTAGATTATCATTTTTTTCTAAAAAGGTAGTAAAACTACTGCATATGTAGTAGAACGGTAACTCTGCTTACCAGGCTTAACAGACCCTTCCCTTTGTCCTTGATAATCCGTTACGAACTCGCAGTCTGCCAGAGCCACCGCACTGTGTTTGGCTCGCCTCCAAATTAATGTTAGTTATAGATAAGCATGCTTCTTCTCGCCCAGTATGTTTCTGCAGATTAGCCCTGCACACGCCGGAGCGTTGGACATGGTCCTGTATGCACAGCACCCACGGAGAACGCTTAGTCTATATGCGGTCCTCGATTTTCTGCTGTTAATCATCCTATTCGACGTAGCTGCCTATAGCACGACTGAGATAATCAACTTCCCCGTCCGGAGGCGACACCTTGGTATGGTATGTGCTCCGATTTTGATGAGTGTGGCCTTGTGGGAAAGCGGTTGCCCTCCTAAATTTTGAAATGTCCGGTTTTTCAGGATTTTTCAGCCGTTTCTTGCTTTCGACTTTTGGAGCCCCTTTGCTGATTTTGATGAATAATGCCTCGTTGGAAAGGGCTCGCTACCCTGAATCCAGACCAGTTGAGTTTGCCAAAAAAAAAAAAATACCAACGGGTTCGGGCGTTATCGACTTCCTCAGAGGAAAATCTACTCACCTCCAGCCAGGAGACGATAACTGAGACAACCCCCGGGCGAGCCGAATTCAGAACAAGTTTTTTTAGAGGGTTTCATTAGGAATAATTTTTATTCATTACTTTTTTGCGTTACTCCAATTTTTTAAAACTAGTTTGGATGTGGGTTCGACCCTTTCGGTCCGCACGATCAACTTCCCAGTATGATGGAAGGAAGCTCTTTGAAATAGCGATAAGAATGGTAAATCCCCAAGGCTTTTCTAAAGAACTTTTTTTTGTTAAACAGTAGCAAACAAACATGTCCCTGGCACTATAAAGCGAATTCATTTTGAGCGTGCTGACGCGCTGATGATAAATTGCAATGGTAAAAACTTCATTTTCAATTCGAACAATTTCAGGAGATAGTACCAAAATTAATCAATGTAACGGATTTGTCAAACTTGTCCGAAAAGGCCAAACTGTAATCACTGGAAATCCCGCGATGAGCTCATTTCCCAAAACTGTAGAACATGGAAGGCAATCTGCCGTTCAACCAGTTCTGAACTAAAGTTTGAAAATTTCGTCATGTTTGTAATGGTTAACGTATTTGTTAAATGGTTTTTAAAGAAAACTCGGATTTTGACGAGTGATGACTCTTTGGGAAGCTATTTCTCGGCTGAATCCATAAAAGAGAACTTCATTTTGAACGGGTGTCATTCCAGCGCTTCGATTGGCACCTCAATGAAGTCAATATCATTTTTGGATTGCGTTCTATCGAGCATGTACAAAAATCACTTACGCCCTTTAAACATAGATACCGCTTTATCGAATTACATATATGAAATTCTTTTCAAAGCGTACTTTCGGTAATACGCTACGATCGGCACTTCAAAGAAGTCGGTATCATGGTTGGTTCGTGCTTATATCGTGCATGAACAAAAATCACTTGCGTCGCTTAAACAAAAAAACGGCTGGACCGAATTTCATGAAAATCTTTTCAGATCATATTTCGGTTAATACGCTTCGAACGACACCTCAACGAAGTCGATATCAGTTTTGGTTCGCGCGATATCGTGCAGGAAAAATGACCACATCCGTACGCACACACACACACATACTTCCTCCCAATTTTTTGCTTAAAATGCTCCTGGGACCTTGAAAGATGAAAATACGTTGAAATTTTCGATTTCGATTTTCGGACCGATTACAATAACTTCCTATACTGGGAAGTTGAAAACAGAGTTCGGTCGGTGTGCGCATGCAGACGCAGTACCAGAAAGAAAGAATGCCATGAATGAGAAGGCCATGTGACGAAATGTAGCCTCAAGCTAATCCCAGCTGGAGCTACGAATATCCTGAGGAGAGCTCTAGGTCTGGTTACAGTAAATTTGGAGCCTGGAAAGCTTCTCCAGTATCTTCAGGCTCAAAATCTTGCAGTTCTTTTGAATGTGATTAAAGCAAAGGAACCGATAAAGAAGAGCATTACATTCTTTCTCCTAAATCAACTAGAAGTCCCTCGAGATATTGGAGAAAAATGAGAGCCGTCTAAGATGCAGCTAAACTGAATAGTTTTAAAAGCCTTTCCGCAGAGAAGGAGTTTCGAGATCTGAACTGAACTCGTGGAGGATTTGAGTTTGAAGGACTGCGGGCACCGGCAGTGGCTTGAAATCAAGCACATCAACTTCAACATTCCAAAATAGCCACAAAAAACAAAGGACGGAACACAAAGGGGTTCTCGTGCAGGCAATACAACAAACACCTTTTTCAAGCGTTCTGATTAAGGTAAGCCAAGATCCTGTATCCTAGTTAAAAGGTACATTAAAGCCTACCCTGGCCGAACTGCAGTTCAACGGACTTAATGGTATGTAGTTAGATTGTAGTTTGGATAGGAGTTTTGGTTGTCTGGCTACCTACCCGGGCGCAACACGATCCGCCGGCACTGAGTATATCCAGCATGGACTTTGTGGTCTGTGCAGTTTTCCGAACATAACAAGGATCAGACATCGTGAATTTAGAAACATCTTCTTCTTACAATGTTAAATATTGTGAATGAGCCATCGCTTATCTATCTACATTTTGTCACCTCTTGGGTTAATCAGGAGTAAAATTTTATTAAAAAATATCCTGCGGTAATTTTCGTGCAATTAAATATAGAGATTTCTTATCTATCTCCAAGCTTGAACCTTATGAATAATCAATACGATACAGAATTACCCACCACTTCATCTGGCCATCAAAGTCTCTCAAATTCAATTTAATTAAATTAAAGATTTTAAAACGATCAAAACTTCTTCCATCACTTGAGAAATGAGTTTTAAATATCCCTTAATAAAGAAAAATCACCCGCAAAAATTGAATAAAGGCAAAATTCCCTTAAGGAAAATCTATAAACAGGATAATTCCATTACGTCCAGCATAAAATTGCCTAGCGAGAGAGAGAATCCTTAAATATTCCCAGTATTGAATTTCTCGATATAAATATTCAAAAAGGAGCGCCATTTTTAACTGCCCGGCGCTGGCCTTAGTTATGTCCTTATAAACTTCCTTAATTTTGTGAGAGAAGTGCCCACATCAAATTTGTACCAACTTTAAATGCCCAACAAATTTGCAAGGAAAATGCGCAATGCACATAAAATTTCCTCGTCTAATTTCTCGGAATGGTCCTGAATTCATGTAAATTCCCTATGAGCATGGCATTAAGGGCAACTTATAAAATTTTTATTTATTTTTTATGCACGACCCGAGGCGGCTATTTTCTTCTACGTTTAAGAAAAACGAGAACAAGCGAAAAGAAACACAGGAGTCCTGGAGCTGGGTAGGAGAGATCCAAGAAGGATATTTAACCGAATCGGAGCTGGAAACGTCTTTTTGTGTGTAGAAGGGGATGGGGGTGTTCAAAGGGAGATCCGAGAATGGGGATGATGCTATAAACACTGGAAGAATGCTCCAACTGAAAATGTTTGCACTGGCAGCACTTTGATTATCATAAACATGAACTGGGAAGACGTTGGATAAATTCTGTTGCGACACCGATAAAAATAACCTTCTGGGACAAATATGGGCAGAAAAGGATAAGGTCCCATTTATTCCTGTTTAGTTGTTTCCTTATTTAAGTGAATTTCGATTGTAGCCAGATAACAAGTCTGTAATGCCCTCCTCCCGCCGCCGTGCCCTGGTGGAGTTCGTTATTTTCGGGAATTTCACATGCCAAGAAAATGTTCAACATTTGCTGTTTTATCCGCTTGCCTAAAATTTGCATAATTTCCCTGTACAATGCCAGCTGGAACTGAGTCTGGTGCTGCTGTTGCGAAATCTATAATCTGACAAGTTGAAGAAAATGAGGCCCAATTTCCACAATTTTGCAGATAATCTTAAGACAAAGCACAACTTTCTGATATACGAGAATGTCTCCATTAGCAGCAATGGGTCGGAAGCAGTTGTAGTGACAAATGTCCTCAAGTTTGCCACGTCCTTATCGCATTTGTTTTGTCCGTGATAAAGACGATTGCTGCAGGGCAACCTCCCCTGTTTTGGCATCGTCCTGGCCGGTTTCATGATCCTTCCTTCTCCCGAAAAAAAAAAATGAAACAGAATGCCTTCAATCAAACGAAACGAGCGACGAATTATTGAGGAGCAAATTCATCTTCTTGCAGACTCCTCTCCTCTTGTACTGGGACTTCATTTTGCCATTTATCTAAATTTTATCTTTAAAAGCTGGTTAATTACATGTTTTCTGCTTACACCCCTGCCTTTCAGCTCAGGTAATGCAGTCTACGTGTGCGGTGCGCTAATTAGGCTCATTGTGAAGCTTGGTTACCGCCAGAAATGTAATAATTGGGATTTTCACAAACGTGGCCCCTTACCAACTGGAGGAAACTTTAACATCAACTCAAGTTGGAATTTCACTTGTGGAACAAGTCGTTAATTAAGGTTAAAGTTTTTGGTACGTAACGTGGCAAACTCAGACAGTTACATTTTCTTATTCTTTTATTTTTTTGGGTGGTAAATTTAAGGACCCTGCAGAATTCCATCTAAAGTTGGAACACAAACTTCACGAAAATTTTCATGCAGTGAACACTCAAGTTGAAAACAAAGTGTGCACTCCTCTGCACCCCTTTTGGGGCCCAGAAATACTTAAAAATATTGCGTTTTACTATAGTTGGTTAATGGTTAACCTTTTAACTAACTAGTTCAAAGTTCAGCGAAAGTCCTTCACGCTGATCTTGTTTTTCTTGGTGTGTACTTTGTTCACAGTCAACACAAATTCAATGATTTTTTTTTTGTTTTTGTAAAGAGTGGCGAAAGTATGTGATTTTTGTGTAAAAGTCCTTGAAAAACAATCTCAACTTCAAGTCTTTGGCAAAAAAATTCAACCATTCAGTTTAATTGGATTTGGTCCTTTTTGGGTTTTATGCAGTGGTAACTTTTGTGTTATACTTGTTTTGCGATTTATGTGGAACTTTCGTTTATGGATTTGTTTCACTTCCTTTACAATTTATTACAATTTTTGTTGACTGAAGTTGAAATTGTAAAAAAAATATTCAATTGGTGTCATCTCTCGTTATTCTACTAGCACGCAGTTTATAAGTGATAACTTCTAAGTAAATTTAGCCTGGCAACGCTAATTGCATATAAATATGATTATGAGTTACCCTAATAAGTTATCTAGCCGGCTTCACCAAGGTCAATAATAGTATACCAAAGTTCCGTTTAGGGCGCGTCTTCATTTGTTTTAAGAGACACAGCAATCCCGTGAGGTTGTCTCTAGCAAAGTCCGCTATCTCTGGCTCAGCCAGCTGATGCTGAGGATATCTACATCACGAAATTGTAGCCCCATTCCAAAAATGGGTTGTTTTGATTTTTGTTACATTTGTTCTTGTGTAAATTTCTTTTGTTTGGTGTCAACTGCCAACTATCTTTTGGCAGGAGCAAAGACAGAGCCTTTTTGGGAAGGGACAATAAGTGCTCCCAATCTGGTGTGTGTGGTTTCAAGTAAAGATAGCAATGAAACCCTCAGCGGAGCTCTAATCGACAATTCCGAATCAGTTAAGTGATCCCCCGTATGCTACAAAACTAGAATCATTCACAACAGCTTAGACAACAGCAAAGTGGTAAAATTGTCGTACTCGGGATGGATTGCTCTTAAAGCTGTTATACCTTATGGTTGTTGGATAAAGTTCTAAAAACATGGTGGATGGAAAGTTTCTCTAAACATTCAGTTAAATTATGGAAATGACTCTTGGCACACTAAGGGCGTAGTCTTACCTCTGTTGCCTATCCATTCACCCGGGAAAGAAAGAACTGATGCTTCTCACCAATAGAGCAAAAATCTTGAGCGCCAACAAGGATGTCGTTTATTACTATAAGAAATAGTGGTGGCGAAAGTAGGCAACCTTGTAGTACTCCTGAACTCCCCTCATGGATGGTTTTCGAGCACACTTCGACCCAAATAGTCGGCGTGCAGTGGTGTTCATGAATGACGCGTGGATTCTCTGTCTACAGTTTATTCGTTATTGTCGACAGATTTATTTTCTCGACTCTAAAAAGATCCCAGACAAACGAATCCGATACCCAAAGTTCGGTAAGTGACAATTTTGAAGTCATATTACAATAAAACCGAAGGTTCCTCTCTTAAAGTTCTATTCTTAAGAATAGCAAAGAAAACTCGTGCTCTATATTATCCCGGATACCTGAGCATGTCAGACACAGCGGTGAGTCATCGTGCTCGAAACGATTGAGGTATTTGCAATAATCTTCCATGTCCACCCTAGAACTGCGGGAGGTCGTAATTTTCTTTCCCATGCTCCCTTGTAACCAATCTTTCCACTTTTGGGATCAGTCTCTGGGCCACTGACATATAGAATGGACTGCTTATGAGAAATTTTTCATGGCACCAATTTGTTCCATAGGCTACAAACCTTTTTTCACTCCATGTAAACACCGGAATCACTTTTGAAATTTACATTTTTTTAAATACGTACGTAAAACATTAAAACAACACAAATATTTTGTTTAAAAAAATTAATAAACACTATTTTCACTTTTTCACCTTTTAAAATGCTTTTTTTTCATTAATTTGCAAATTTTATGTGTATCTGATTTAAGTTCTTAACGCCTGTCTTAGCAACTGACATTCTGTCCGGGGCACTGACATATAGAATGGACAGCTCATGAGGAATTTTTCATGGCACCAATTTGTTCCATAGGCTACAAACCTTTTTTCACTCCATGTAAACACCGGAATCACTTTTGAAATTTACATTTTTTTAAATACGTACTTAAAACATTAAAACAACACAAATATTTTGTTTAAAAAAATTAATAAACACTATTTTCACTTTTTCACCTTTTAAAATGCCTTTTTTTCATTAATTTGCAAATTTTATGTGTATCTGATTTAAGTTCTTAACGCCTGTTTTAGCAACTGACATTCTGTATGTCAAAATCCGGGGGTCTATGGGGAAAAGAGCAAAAGATATAAACATCACTAGTGCAAAAGGGAAAATATAAAATCAGGTCTGTTTTTACTTGTCAGTTTGGGGGTCTATGGATGAGTGCGACAACTATACTTTTGGGTGCCATCGATTTGTATGGAATAATTTCAGATGAGCAGTCCATTATTATATGTCAGTGGTCCGGGGGCTTATGGGGAAAAGAGCAAAAGATATAAACATCACTATACCCGTCTATTTTTTTCTAATTGATTTTATTTCTGAGTGCTTCTGTCAATTTGGGGGCTTATGGATGAGCGAGCGACTATACCTTTTTGGTGCCATCGGTTTGTATGGGAATAATTGCTGATGAGCAGTCCATTATTATATGTCAGTGCTCTGGGCCCATCGCCTCTTAACAGACTCGTCCCACTTCCCTTGTCATTCCGTTACAGACTCGCCTTCGTCATCTGCCGCCTCACTGTATTTGGTTCCACTGTAACATGATCTGGAGCATAGATACAGATGCCTTCTCTCGCCATTATGTCTATTGGGCTGGCATACACGGATCGTAATATCAACACCAAAAAACCGGTTTTTTATGATACTCTCGGCGTACATGGGTATTTATTTTACCGAGAGTAACTTTATTATCCCTACACGGAATATCTATGTGTGCACAACCCGAACGCGAATAACAAAGAGATATGTCTATATCAGACCCAAAGAAGAAGAAGGTAAGAAGAAACATTTGTGCATGTGTTAGTTTTCACGCCAAAAATTTCTGTTCAAAAAGTTGCAACAACTTTCTCTCTTCCTTTTGCCCCTCTGTCCTAGAAACCGGTTTTTTAGTCTTGACGTTATGATCCGTGTATGCCACCCCATTGGCTATCACGCATGCTACAGTCGTTGCACGTGATCCTGTATGCGCAAAACGCATGAAGGGCGCTTAGCCTGTATGCAGCCTTCCTTTTTCTGCTGTTAGCCGTCCTGTACAACGCTGTTGCTACATAGCACTGGCGCGCCTATAGCAGGACTGAGCTAACTCTTGAAGCTTTCCAAGTGTGGTTTAAAAACTAGCTTGTGGTCGATCATCGCTCTAAGGTACATTGGGGTAAGCTGTGACTGATATTTTTTATGTGGAAGAGTCCAGACTTACACCCTTTATACTACCAGTCCGTCATGTCATGCAATGTCTGGTAGAAAGCTTAGCTCCAAGATAGGAAAAGGATATGATAGGGTGGAGGAAAGATGCATGTGGACAAGTTAGTAGACTTTGCGTTTGAACTATTGGATGTTGTGTGAGTTAATTTTCTTAGCAGTCTGCTGAGCCACAACAGTCGGGGTTAGCAGAAGACAGCCTCATCGGAGTGGTACGCCTCCTGAAACAAGAGCATTCCGCTAGCGAGCCGAAAAAGGTGGTGACGCAGGCAGTACTAGACTACTACCAGGTTAATAAAGAGGTGCACCGAGCGCTAAGTGATGACCCGACCTAAGCGGAACAATGGTACCCTGTTATTGACCGGTTACTAGTTTTATCGGTTTGCACAGCTTCGTTTTGTGCTCAGCAACGGTCAGATAGCCGCTTTTAGGTCACGCTTTCATCTCCCAGATCACTTGGTTCGCCCACAATTCCATCTCATGGAGACGTCGTCCTGCGAGCACTATCTCATGTCATTCACAATCCCGATCGCAAGTGCTTCTTTTGGAAAGCGCAGCCCCAATACATCATTATGCATTGTGATCCCCAGGATAGGGTTCAGGAGAGATCCTTGCGGAATACCACATGTTGCTTTGTACAGCGTTGGTCGATTTACAATGAGGTGGCTTAGCAACTTTCCTTTTTAGGTAAAACACCAGTTTGAGAGATGTGTTGGTCTGACTACACTATCCGCCGGCCCTGACTACGACCTGATTAAAAGAATATACATATAATAAGACTAAAAAACTAAGGTGGCCCTCTTTGCACTCGCTTCCCGGATCGTGTGAAACTTATGATAAAAGCTGAAGTGGATTTTTCTTAACGACTATCATTGATCCTTTGTAGGGAACGCAATCTCGGGATCTTGTATCCCGGGATCTTGTATCCCGGGATCTTGGGATCCCGGCTGTTTTTGCGGTCTCGAAAACCCGGGATTGACACGGGCTAATCCCGGGATCCCGGAACCGTTTTTTTTAAACCGAGGTGCCGAATTTAACCGAGGTGCATGCCGAATCATCCAATGGGTGTAAAGCTTTGATTCGTTTTTCATTTCCTTTTTCGAAAAAAGTATTTTCCTACTTTCCTTTCCTTCCTTTGCTGCGGGGCAATATATATATATATATATATATATATATATATATATATATATATATATATATATATATATATATATATATATACTGTTACCCACCGTTGTCCTGCTCTTGAAATCTGTCAGTCCCATTGGCGACATGTAGTAGAGTGGAGCGTAAGGTCGAGTAGCTTTAATTTTAAATACGATCTAATCTATCATCGCTAATAAAGCGGAAGTGTGGCAATTTTTCGATAAGATAGAGGGCAGTGCATCGGCGAAGTGTAAACGATGCCCAAAAATAATAAAGACCACAGGTGGATCCACAAAAGGGCATCATGCACACCTGAAAGCAATACACAGTATTGAAATAGGGAGGAAGGATGACACTGCTTCAACATCCAACAGCATTTTTAAATTTTCTTACAGCAACGGTTTCCCTACTAGTGGCACGAGATGGACTTCCCTTTGCAATATTCATGACTTCCGATGATCTAAAAGATGCACTTTAAGCGAAAGGGTGCGATTTTCCAAAGCCAGAGCATGTTTCCGGCAAAATGTCTATGGAATATGCTAAGGCTATCCGATCGAGTAATGTGGAAGAAATTGAAGGAGGTAAAAAGCAAGGACGGAAGTTCAGCATTACGCTTGACGAATAGACGTCAGTGCTTGGTCTTCGATACATGAACGTCAATATCCATGGAAATGAATCCAAATTTTGGAATTTGGACCTTGTGCGTGTTCCTGGACCATGCCTGCTGAAGTTTGTGTACAAATACTTGATAAAAAACTAAAGGGATATCATTTGTATCTCACTGATGACAACGTGTGCATCTCCACAGATGGCGCTGGCATATTGGCCAAACTTGAAAAAATTATTGCTTGCCTTGCTCATAGAATACAGCTAGGAGTTTTAGATGTGTTATATAAGAGAAAACTGCACGAAAATCATGAGTTCGATGATTGCTTAGAAGCAGAAGCCAAGAACTTACGGGAATCAAACGATGAGGATTATGAAGAAAATTTCCCAAGTCAACATCAACAAGACTGTGAAAATGTAATTGCTGTGTGTTGAAGAGGAAACTCATGTAGATCTCTCGGACAATATATCTCCGACCATCGAAAAAGTGCGGAAGATTGTTTGTATGTTTAAACGATTACCAGTTAAAAATGGTTCACTACAAAAGTACATTCGGGAAGAAACAGGGAAAGAGCTGACTCTTTTTCTAGACTGCAGAGCAAGGTGGAAAATTCTGTTTATGATAATATTGGAACGATTTTGTATTCTGGCCGCTGTTCATAAATGTCTATTAGACCTTCAATCCACGGACGTTTTACTAGAACAAGATTTCACTGCATCACCGATCTCATTTCATTGTTGAAGCCCATCAAGTTGACTGTCGACGCATTGTGTCGTAAAGATTCTTATTTCTTGACCACAAAATTAGCATTACAGTTTTTGATGCAGAAATTAGATTGCAGGATAACTCCAATATGCGCAAAATTGGCAGCAACACTAAGATTCTGTATACGTCAATGTGTTTACACAACACTCTCTGGAATCTTGTAATATCTCCACAACCCTTTTATTCCGGAAGATGATGAGCTTTTTGCAATACCATCGACAGCTCCGATCCGTAAAGGTCTACATACTTTTCCAAAAAGAATGTAAGTTATAAATCCTGATCAAGATGAGAGCGCTAAGGTAACTGACCCAACTGGAACTGAATTAGAATCAATTTCAATGGAAGATCAATTGCAAATGGCGATTTCGATAGCGAAAAAATTAAATTTTCGGCAACCGGCATAGTCCCGGAATATCCCGGGATCCCGGGGTTGATGAAAATAAATCCCGCAATCCCGGGATTGGGAAAAACTTCCGGGATTGCGTACCCTAATCCTTTGTACATACGATGGTTTCTTCCGACTGTATATTTTATAAATTAAAAATCATTCCATTATATAAAATAAAATATTCAACAAAATAAACATTAAAAGATCAAGCATCATCATCGAATTGAAAATATTTCTATTTGAATTGAAAACCCCTTAAAAAGGACTTCCTAGAAAAAAGAACTCTTTGATATCCTCGTAAATTTTTTCCACCATCTCTTAATACATTTCAAGAAACTTCACAATTTTTAGAGATGGAAGAGTTTTTGTCGTTATCCTTTTTCCAGTATTTTCGAATTTTAATAAACCGAAAGAGCATCGGTTTGAAATATTTTAAAATCCTTAATATTTCTTGGAAATTATGCTTTAGTATCGACTGCCCAACTATATTTCAACCATATTTCTAGATTAGTGCTCTAGCTCTAGTTCTAGAAACTTCAGCTTACCCAAAGTATTTATACAATGCATAAAGTAGATTCGTTATCCATTAATTTGTTCAGTTTGCCTCTTGATATGCCAGTATTACCCAGATGTATGCTGAACTAATTAGAGAACTGGCATGCAGGTATTGATTAATTTGACTATTGAATCAGAAAATGTTTGGCTACCCAACGAACTTAATTAATAAGAACGAGCATTAGTTTCGCATAGTTTGTATAATAGATTATTATTGTTAAAATATTTTACATTGCCAATAACATGATGGTTTTTGCAATTCAGAATAATTAAAATTGTAGAATCAAATTAAAAGTTTTGTTCAGTAATTATTAATAATAAATTATTGGTGCCAAAACAATCGTTTTAATTAAAAAGAATCCACTTTATGCGTCGCTAAACTCGAGTTAACTAAATGCCTAATTGAGTTAACTAAATCCAGAAAATTTTTTAATGATACTCCACGGCACTGGCATGTATTCACAAATCAAAAGTAAAAATCTTTTAAGACTTCCTTAGCATTCTGCATTATTCTCACGTGATTCTTGTTAACAACTTGTTTTTTTCCTCAGTCGTTTTTTACTGGTGAAAATTTTATTTATATTATTTTTCAAAAGAATCCTTAAAAATGCAGAAAGAATCGCTCCAGGAAGAAAATATATAAGAAGTCTTTATCAGAAATCGATGAGCATGAACAGGAGAATAACGCCAAGCTTTTAACAATGGCACGATGTAAAGTGGATATCTGCTGGAGTGAGAATTCTCACAAGTAATCCTCAGTTGTGAATGAATAACATCCGGATTTGTATTGTAGGGACGATTTGTTTTATGAAAAAAGTGCAGTGCACTATTGTGGACACAAAGAAACTATTTTATGTCGTCGATTCATCGATGGAAAGGTATTGGTACCGTAGTTACAGAACTTCAAAAAAAAAACGATTTGATATTTCTAGAATTTTTAGGAAAATTGTGAAGCAAGTATATTTTCACAAAAGATAAAAAAAAATTTTAAAAACCGACTTCAGAAAAAAACCCGCGATGCACAAAAAAGGATGAAATAATTGTTTGTAATTCTTAACAACATCAATCCAATAAGAATGGATCTAGAAAGAAGAATCACTTTTGAAGACGGTGCTAACACATGTGGGTGATATATTAAGCCTAACAAAGAAATGTAAACAATTGCCGAAGCAAGAGTTAGTGCAATCAAAGTCAACTACTACCTGGCACCGTCTTCAAAAGTGATTCTTCTTTCTAGATCCATTCTTATTGGATTGATGTTGTTAAGAATTACAAACAATTATTTCATCCTTTTTTGTGCATCGCGGGTTTTTTTCTGAAGTCGGTTTTTAAAATTTTTTTTTATTTCGTGCTTTTTAGTCCATTCATTTTTTAATATTGCCTGTCAGTGCAAGGAGCCTACGTTTTTACGACGCCACATAGCGAAGTGTATTCTACTTGTCACACCTTTTCATTTGATACCCATGTCTGGGGTCGGGGAGCGCAATTGCAAAATTTGATTGCAGATTGTATTGTCATGCGAACTATACGTATGTGCAAAATTTGCAGTTGATCGGTTATATGGAACTGGGTCAAAATCAAGTTGCAAGATTTGTTTACACTATACACACGTACAGATCAAGATAATATAAGGCATATAAAAAGTTAAGTTGCCATTGATATCGGGGAAATTAAATGTAAACAATAAACTTCTTTGATTCTTCATCCACGTCATGGTATATTTATTTATTCGATATAAACAATAGTTTTTTGAGCTGCAAATTTCGCCATAATTTCGTTCTTATCGGCTTTTGTTCTGGAAGCAAATTTACAGACGCATTCACGTCGAAAACTTGTTTAATATGGAACAAAATTCCCCGAAAGAAATTAAAAAATAATTATTTTGTCGATATATAGAAAAAAAAAGCACCGCGAGCCCTTGGGATCGAACTCGCACCCCACAGATCCCACAGACAAGAATACTTGGCTCCAGCCCTTTGCGCTATGTTAAGCACTATCGGCCGCTGACCAATATGTTAATAAATCATTTCAGAAAAAAGAAAAAGAGAAAAAGAAAAAAACCGGCTGCCCCGACCGGAATCGAACCTGTAGCGCTGAATCGAGGATCCGACGCTCCACCCACTCCGCCACCGGGCTGCTGCCAGATTGACAACAATAAAGTAATTTGTTCGGTGCCCATGAAATGTTTAGGTTGAACTTTAACAGAATGAATTTTAACAGTTTTTTCTGCCTAACTTCGAACTCCGTTATCAGAATTTAGAAAAAATTTAACGGGACCACCGTGGGAAGCTCCCCCTTCAAATGAACCAAAAAAAAAGCAAAAAAGTTATTGGGTTACAAAGTTATGCGTGAACAGGACCACAAAATACCTACACGTCGAATCGAGTAACCTCCTCTTTTTTTGAAGTCGGTTAAAAATATGACACTAATTCAGGAAGAAACAGACAATCACGATGTAGAGAACAACGAAAATCATGTGCTAGTTCCGTACAATAGAAGAAGTTTTCAACGCCATAACAAAACTAACAAGTCATAAAGCTCCAAGTCCAGATCCTTTCGAATATTACTCGAAACGTTAAGACTTAGAATTTCTACAATCAATAGAAAATGCTAGTAAATAAAAATAAATAGTTTAAAAGAGCCAAAAAAATACGCTTTCATTTTAAAATGAACCAAAAGGTAAAAAATAATTTTGACTGTAAAGTTATTATTGCTGCAGCCACTTACTTAAATGTAAAAAAGCGTGGAGCGCTCTTTACCTATATTCTTATTTTATTAATACTGGAACTTTTCGTTAGCGCCCCACGCTTTCTACGTTTAAGTAAGTGGCTGCAGCAATAAGAATAAGTGCTTCTTTAATCTCTGATTAGCATTCCGGCCCTGATTGACCTGCCTACTAGGTTGATGTCATCGGCATATCCGATCACCTGAGCGGATTTGTTTACCAGCATGTAGTTTCGCTGAATTGACGACTTTCTGAAGACTGCTTCCAAGGCTAGGTGGACTAGCATAGGCCACATTCCATCCCTCTCTTGGAGCCCTCGATTAACTTGAAAAGCATCTGTAAAAGTGTTCTGAAATCTTACTCAGCATTCGGCAGGTGAGTTAATTGTACCAGACGTACTGGTTGAGCTGGTACACCTAATTCGAGTAGGATCTGAAGAAGCTTCTTTCTCTGGATGAAGTCGTATGTGTACTTGAAGTCTGCAAAGATCTCTTATGCGGTAACATTCCTGTCCCAGAATTTTTCTAGGAGTTTTGGTGTGAAGAGTTGGTCGGTGGTTGACTGTCTTCTCCCGAAGCCGATTTGGTATTTGCCTAGTAAATTTTCTGATATACGTTCCAGCTTGGTTTTCATGGAGGTTGTGAATACAACAGCTTAGTTTGTCCCCTTTCTTATGGATAGGGCAAATTATGGCTTTCTTCCAGTCGTTCGGTAAGTAGCCTTACCAGGGCCGGCGCTTGGGTTTTTTGCGCCCGGTGCACTATTCCATATTGCGCCCTTTAAGCTGTGAAGAACAATGGAAAAGACACAAACACTCCCTGAAATGGGAGAAATAATTTTCATAGTTTGCGCAAAATTTAAGATTGCACATATGTAGATATGGAGTTTCACATTGATCAACATCCAATCAACAAAAATCTGCTGAGAACATCGTTTGTGGAGAAAAGGCGAGAGCGATGGGGTGGGCAGTTTTTTCGACAGCTGTGTAGGATATTGGCCCCTGTGCTGAATGTCGAGTCGTGATTTGTGACAAGTTTTTTGAGTTGAAGAAAGTGGCGTTTCAGACGAATTGCGACTTTCAGCATAGGGGGCTAAACTCGCACTTCCACTCTAGGCCACTATGCTGAAAATCGTAATTCGATTAAAACGTCACTTTCTTCAACTCAAAAAACTTGTCACAAATCACGACTCGACATTCAGCACAGGGGCCATTGTTTTTTGCCTACATTTTGCTAGGAAAAGAAAATGAATGCCTTAAGTGGGAAATAATATTAAAAGCAACAACAACAAGCTAAAGCATTCTAACATATAGTTTCTTGGAAAAGTTGGCTTTTGTGAAAGCCCATGCGATTCTTCTTCGAAATTCAAAAGAGAAATGCCGATTACAGCCAATTTTTGTTGGTTGGCCCGGGTTAATATGTTAGACAGTAATACCCCGACCGAGCTGCGCAAGTTCGGGCAAATTGGTCTACTGAACTTTAATTTTGCCTGAGTTCCCATTCATTTTCCCATATTTAACTAAAGAAAAATAAAGCCTGAATTCGGCCAACAGAACATGAAATTGAGATGAATGTCAAAGTTCGCTCAAAAGAAAGTAATCAACTGGAATAATAGAATATCATTCAAGTGAGCTTTAGCATTTCTAACTTCTGGCGAAAAAACAACAACAATTTCAAGCATAAACTGAGCATATCAGCCAGTGAAGACACTTATGGATTGAATGGAACTTTATTGAACTGAAGCCATTGAAGCCGGAGTATAAAGGAACAAACAAAAGAGAGCAATTAAGGGAGACACAAGCAGTTTTGTTTGACTCAATTCATTCATCTAACTCTTTTAACAATTCTTGAAAGAGACTTTAAAAGTGAAACAACAGCGCCCTAAAGTTTATATCGACATCATACATCATGTTTGACAGACATCATACAGAGCAATCGGAAATTTTTTTCTTTTTTGTGAGTGGATATGGTGCTTTTTACAGAATTTCCAAAACATGCTCGAAATAAATGAGATTTTCCTTTTTCGAGAAATCAAATCCCGAAGCCTGGAAACTTCCTGCACGAGGAGTGCAGGGACAGAAATTGGGTAAATTTGTGTATTTTCTTACACCCGTGAGAATTTCAAATTTTTTTTATCATAGTTTTAAATTTAAATCTTAATTTCTGAAATTGCGCCCCTGACAAATGGCGCCCGGTGCAAGTGCACCATTCGCACCTATGAAAGCGCCGCCCCTGAGCCCTACATACATATTTTGATGATCACTTCATGCCGTTTTTCTACTACCACAATGCTTCCCTTTTTAACGAGATCCGTGGCTATTCCATCGTTCCCCGGAGCTTTGCTATTCTTCAAGCTATTTATTATACTTTTAGTCTTTAGTCGGGGCCATATAAGATTTAAAATGATCTCACACAGCTTACTATATTCTACCTGTCATACTCTTTCATTTGATACGAATGTCGTTGGCTTGGTGGATCACAATTGGTCGCCATTTTGGAACCGCTATCTTGATTGTTCAGATTGCATTATCATCCAAACTAAACGTATGTGCAAAATTTCATCTCAATCGGAAACCGAGAAGTGGGCCAAACTTAACTGCCAAGATTTTATTATATAGTTACAAGTGATTAACCCGATTAACCCTTTGAAAGTTATTCAAGGTCAAAGATTACAAACATCACTTTTTGGCCAAAAATCACTCAAAAAGTGTTTTTTTTTTTTCGAAAAATATTATTTGTAGGCAATTATGTTTGGTATAAGTAAAAGAAGCAATTGGTGCACATGGTATGTCTGTTTCATAAATTTGCATTCGACAAAACTGAGGCCATACAATCTCTGTGATGTAGCCGATAGCGCCGGCCGTTCACCAACCCTTTCGAGACGTAAACTAGCACGTAACATAACTTTGGCTCCTACGAATAATTTAAGTTCTTGTGATAATCCACCTGACTTGTTAATATCTGCTGGTATGATATTTCGTGATTCATCAAACAGCTGGTACTGGGCATTGATTTTGTATATGCCAGCACTTTTGTTTCGGAACTAATTAAGAACCGCATTTTTGTGATTGTTAACCTGTTGGTTGCTTTGGTATACTCTTAACGCCTTATCGATAGCGAACTCACCAACATCATCTTGAAGAACTCTTCCCATAAGTACACTGAAATGCTCAGATGTCAATTCGCCAATTCTCAGTGCATTTAATACATCAATGAAGGCATTTTCTCCTTGTTGACGCATGTTCTTAGTCAGCTTACGAAGCGCGAATAAGTGCTTAAGACGGAAATCAATATCACAGAGCATCTGGTATGACACCATAGAAATTTCATCGATAATCAGAAATTTCACCTGACTCTATTGTTGCCTCATTCTCCGCAAAAATTTCCTGTTAGTGGAGACATTCCTGTGACACGACCATCCTTCTGTAGAGGCAGCTTTAACATGCTATAAATGGTTGAGCCGCTGATAAGCCGTGCTGCTACTCCCGTTATAACGCACATATTTTTGCTGCGTCCTTTACATAGCATCTAATGATTTGATTTTGCAGTAAGTTCAATAGGAACGTTTTTCCTGCACCGGCTCCACCAGTAAAGAATATTCTCAATCTTTCGTCACTCCAAGATATTTGAGTTTGAAATGATTTAGTTATCATCGTAATTATTCCTCCTTAACCAGCATTCATAGCTCGTTCAGCCAAATGGAACTGGTTTTCGTTCTTCTTCTTTTTCTTCGAATTCAATAGGTTCAACTTGTTCTAATATGAGGAACGTGTATTAGTTATGCATACCATATTGCCAGCGCCATTTTAAATTTCCTAATTTTGACAACAGATTGATTAATTCCCATTTTGTTTTTTTTGTTTTTTACCACAGATTCATCATTTGTGACCTTAAAAATACCGATTTTCAAACGGATTCAAAACACATTTGCAAAATTCATCCGTCATTTTGAATTTTCAAATTTTGACCACAGAATCGTCATTTGTGGGCCTAAAACCCCCGATGCCGATTTTCAGTGGAATAGGAACCCAATTGCAAAATTTGTCCGCCATCTTGGAAGCGCCATCTTGATTTTTTTACAAAATTGTCAGTTTCATAAGAATCGGTTAAGTACAAGTAGTTGAAAAAGGTGTCGCAAGATTTGAACCAAAGAAACAAACAAACAAATTTACGAGGTCAAGCTATGTAAATAAAACCATTAAAAAGAAGTTGCCAACGCCGCCATAGCAAAACTAACAAATCATAAGGCTCCAGGTCCAGATCCTTATTGAATCTAACTCGAAACGTCAAGAATTCGACTTAGAAATTCCACAGCCAACAGAAAACGCTAAAAACAATGCAGGCGCGATCCTAGAACGTGAGAACCCCCTAAAAACCTCCCGACAAGTTACCCTTCCCATCTAAATCCAGTCTGCCATTGTAATTGTAGCCTAATTCATTTTGTGTCAAGCGAATCATTATTCATTAAAAAGAACGAACTCTTCCTGAAACCAGTAGTCGTCATCAGTTAGCAGTAATTCTACAAAGACAGCCGCCTTTTATTCCGTAGCATTAAGATTGTGTTTTCCATTCATATCAGCCATATCTTAAGATTTCCCGACGGAAATTTTAATTAAAGTTGTTTCCCGTCTTCCCCGTCTATATTTCCACCATAGATACTTCAGATCAGCTTCAACTCTCTAAAATGAGTTGCAGAAATGGTTTACAAATAGAATTTCAATCAATCTTATGGTTGGCGGAGATGGTGAAATCTTAAAGTTTTAAAAGTAGAACGAAATCGCAACTGCTCTCAGACGAGCAAGTTCCTCAGATTCCCAGATATTCTGCAAGAAGATGGATCTTATGTCGATTTGACAAAATGTTTCACGCTCTAACAAATCTTCTTTAGGGCTCGCTATCAGTCTGGAATTTTGAATCTCCGATGGGTTTTGCTTAAAAGTGTATTTGGAATAATATTATTAAGGGCCTAATACACTCAATCGAGCAATTATAGGGTATCGCGCGCCCGCGAATATTAAGAAAACTATCCAACCAAATGAAATAATTTAAATTAGGTATTTTTAAGAAAACATAAATCTAGCTATTCATGGTGGAAAATTTTAATATTTTTTATTAGTATATTAGTTATAATGGTTCAAAGTTCCGTACCTGCGCCCGGAAAATACTCCTATTTAGGTGGAAAAATTTTAAAATATTTTTAATGTACGATAAACTTAAATCGATTATCTAGCTATTCATGGTGGAAAATTTTTGAATTTTAGCCTTCTTTCATGAGTAAATTATGTTTTAAAAATTGTCCACAAAATTTAAGAACGAAAATTCCCTAAAATTCTTCAGTTTTAATACATCAAATTTCCGCTCCAAGCAAATCTCTGCGCTAGTTGTATTCTGTATAAAGCATTTGCGTAATCATACACGAGATGCGTTTGTATAAGTGAGAGCTTCTGCTTCGGCTTTTGCAGGGGAAATTTCAAACCTTTTTTGTTGCAGGCATGGATGGTGATCGTATTTTCGGGAAAAAATAAAATCTGAGGAAAAATCGGTTTGTTTGGCAAGAATTTTAATGACTTGCTTGATGGTGATTTCCTTGATTTGAGAATTTAGGGATTCTTGCCCGGTGGTCAGGTAGTGATCAATCGGTGTTTATTATCTTGGCTTTATGAAAAACCCAAGAAAATATTTTAATGGCAAATACTACCTTCATGTAATAATTAAGTTTTATGACATCCTTGTTTTTCGTTATTGTCTTTTTAGCCGTAACAACTTCCCGGAACTAAATTCGCAAAAAAGGTGTATCCCTTGCATTGGTATTTTACAACATGAGTGTAGATAAATTTTGCGTTAATTCATTTTTTATGGTTTTTATTATTTTTGTATGTAAATATGGGCTTTGCTGGACCTCTGGGTTAATTTGGTAGGAGGTCCGGAAATTCGGAAAGTCGGGGGTGTTTTTCAGATTTTTTAGTAAAGGGGAACAAAAAAAACTAGTATCTAGCACTTGCTAAATTTCAAATCAGCAAAAGCAGCGATATCAAAATTTCACATGAATGAAAAATTTAAATATCAAACAAAAAAGATCTATTCTCATATCCCATGACAGGAACAAGTTCGTAGAGTGCATTACTGCGACATTAATTCAATTTCCATTCATAATTATCTAACACTGGCTTCAATTTCTAGCCGGCGACACCGCAGAAGAGATTTCTTGAAAGTCGCCAGAAAATTTACCTCGGGCACGCACTCATAAAGTAAAGCCCAACAAGACATACGAATGCAGCCGAACCCCTTTATTGTGCAAAGATTTCCCCTCCGGCGGCCGTGTTGTGCACTGCAAGCAGTGCACAACAGGTAATTTTGACTGTGTTAGGATGTTTTTGAGATTAGGTTAGTTTAATTTTGTGACTGTATTTTTTTTTAAGCTTCCCTTAATATTTTGTTGTTGGAACTGAATTTCATGTTGGACTTCGTCGCTGAGTGTATTAGGACCTTAAGGCCCTAATACACTCAGCGACGAAGTCCAACATGAAATTCAGTTCCAACAACAAAATATTAAGGGAAGCTTAAAAAAAAATACAGTCACAAAATTAAACTAACCCAATCTCAAAAACCTCCTAACACAGTCAAAATTACCTGTTGTGCACTGCTTTCAGTGCACAACACGGCCGCCGGAGGGGAAATCTTTGCACAATAAAGGGGTTCGGCTTCATTCGTATGGCTTGTTGGGCTTTACTTTATGAGTGCGTGCCCGAGGCAAATTTTCTGGCGACTTTCAAGAATTCTCTTCTGCGGTGTCGCCGGCTAGAAATTGAAGCCAGTGTTAGATAATTATGAATGGAAATTGAATTAATGTCGCAGTAATGCACTCTACGAACTTGTTCCTGTCATGGGATATGAGAATAGATCTTTTTTGTTTGATATTTAAATTTTTCTTTCATGTGAAATTTTGATATCGCTGCTTTTGCTGATTTGAAATTTAGCAAGTGCGGCTAATAAACAATAAAAAATCGAAATAAATGAATTCTAATAAAATATATTTGTAAAATTTTTATTTGGGAAGACATAAAATATGTACAAAAATTAAAATTTATGGTAAAATATTTACAACAATTTGAAAGTTTTATTAAAAAGTTTAAAATTTGATGGAAGATTTTTATTTATTTTTTGGTAAATAATATATAATTGCGGTTCCAGAGTAAAATCACTCCAAAAATTTTTTTTGTTTGGCTCCCACCCCCTTTACTAAAAAATCTGAAAAACACCCCCGACTTTCCGGACCTCCTACCAAATTAACCCAGAGGTCCAGCAAAGCCCATATTTACATACAAAAATAATAAAAACCATAAAAAATGAATTTACGCAAAATTTATCTACACTCATGTTGTAAAATACCTGTGCAAGGGATACACCTTTTTTGCGAATCTAGTTCCGGGAAGTTGTTACGGCTAAAAAGACAATAACGAAAAACAAGGATGTCATAAAACTTAATTATTACATGAAGGTAGTATTTGCCATTAAAATATTTTCTTGGGTTTTTCATAAAGCCAAGATAATAAACACCGATTGATCACTACCTGACCACCGGGCAAGAATCCCTAAAATCTCAAATCAAGGAAATCACCATCAAGCAAGTCATTAAAATTCTTGCCAAACAAACCGGATTTTCCTCAGATGTTATTTTTTCCCGAAAATACGATCACCATCCATGCCTGCAAAAAAAAGGTTTGAAATTTCCCCTGCAAAAGCCGAAGCTGAAGCTCTCACTTATACAAACGCATCTCGTGTAAGATTACGCAAATGCTTTATACAGAATACAACTAGCGCAGAGATTTGCTTGGAGCGGAAATTTGATGTATTAAAACTGAAGAATTTTAGGGAATTTTCGTTCTTAAATTTTGTGGACAATTTTTAAAACATAATTTACTCATGAAAGAAGGCTAAAATTCAAAAATTTTCCACCATGAATAGCTAGATAATCGATTTAAGTTTATCGTACATTAAAAAAATTTTAAAATTTTTCCACCTAAATAGGAGTATTTTCCGGGCGCAGGCACGGAACTTTGAACCATTATAACTAATATACTAATAAAAAATATTAAAATTTTCCACCATGAATAGCTAGATTTATGTTTTCTTAAAAATACCTAATTTAAATTATTTCATTTGGTTGGATAGTTTTCTTAATATTCGCGGGCGCGCGATACCCTATAATTGCTCGATTGAGTGTATTAGGCCCTTAAGAGCTGAGAGTCCTTAAATTTTAATTCTGTTTACTTGTTTATCTGTGGAGCATTTTTCAGTAACAAGGTTTAATTAATAAGATAGAGTTTGGGGAATGTTCTTTTGAAATTTAAGGTCCTTTTCTTTAGTTATCAAGTGTCCTACGTCATGACATTAACGTCTTTAAAAACAAAATCCATTCAATGCAGAGTTTGAATTTTGTTGACAAATATGCTGCTTTTTACTATTATTCAAACAAGATTCAAGAATATCTAACCGTAGCATCCAAACTGCTGCCGTATAGGACTATGGCTTTACCGGTAGGTACTCACATTAGGCACTCGAGAGTTGGGTGCTTAGAGAAAACAAGCACTGTAACCACAAGAGGAAAATCCTTCCAAACTTAAACAATTGAATGAATAAAACTTCATTTGTAATGAGGTTTGCCTCAAAGGGCCCTTATGAGAAACTGATCAGTATCGCAGATTTTTCTCTATGCGATGCTCATGAGGGATCTAAGGAGAAATCCTTTTTTGGCATGCCACTCATTTGTCACATGGGGCCGGCAAGGTGCATGAGGAGGCATGCCCCCTTTTAATGCTAGTCAGGATATGAGGGTGAGACACTACGTCTGCTGGAAAGATAGCATAGACCAGGAGGCCGTGCTTATGTATGGCAAACTGGATGACATCGGTTCTGAATCGGGGTTGTGAGAGGCCAGGACAGGCTCCCATAGAGCCGCCAAGTAAGAAGAAGAGTCCTTGTCTTTTGCCTGTTTTGGCTAACATATTCAACCCTTCTATCACGGTATGTAAGTTTCCTTAGGCTTGGATGTGATATTCTCCGGCTAGTCGTAGATTTTCGGCCTATAATTAGTGCTTTTCAATTTTTGGTATTTCTTCAGTCTTTATAGGCCCCACTTACAGTCCGGTAATGACAACCTGTTCAGGCACATCATTGAGGCCACTTGGACTGTATCAATCGTCCCGAAATGCCTTCTTATCAAGCTGCTTTAAATGCGAGAGAACAAAAAGAAGTCCAAGGAGTCATACATTTGTATCTATTTGCAGCAATCACCTTTTCCGAGACAGCGACGCTATATGTATACAAGGTGTTTTGGACTTCGACGTTTAAGCCAAGTCCAGCTAATGCGCAGCAAGTTCTAAAGTTCTTCCAGTGCGAAAACACATTCGAGGCACTTGGCAGTTTAACTTATTCCCAAAGCCCATCCGAGACACAGCGAAGCCCAACCATGGCACAGCAAAGTTCAAAAGCTCGTCCAGCGCTAAAGCTCATCTGAGGCGCATTAAAGATCGACCTAATTCCCTCAAGCTGATCCAAGACAGCAATGTTCACCCAATCTTACATATGTAGACGGCGCTCACTAACACCCAAGACCACATCCACACCCAAGTCAGCCACCGATGACGTCACTACGCTGCTAACCACATAGCTCTACTACTAACAAACGCCTCAATCATATTATATTATTGCAGGTTCATAGAGAAGAAACTGGAAAATTGGATATGCAAAATATAATGAAAGAGTTTGTTTTTCGGAATACCGAACGACAACACGTATTCGGATTTGTATAGAGTATAAAAAATAGACTGTAAAGCCATCGTAGAAGGAGGAACTGATTAGTTGCTGAGCTTTAACTATAATTAAACCATTGGGGTAAAATATAATATTAGATAATAAGCAAACTACAATTATAAACAAAATTGTCTTAAAGCAGTCGAACTATAAAAAACTTTACAATAAGTCTGGCCGCGCCCTCCAAAAGCCCATTATTAAATTAACCAAAAGTAAGCTTTTTGGCAATATTTAACTTTCTTAAAATCAGCTTTAAACTGGGTCCAAGAAAGGAGAAAGGAAAACAAAGTACATTCGGAAGGTCTCACCATGAAATTCTATACGGTAATTTTCACTTGGTTTGATACACACGAACAAATTCTAACAAATTGCTGCTAAGATCCGGCAACAATAGACTACAAATCACCCCGAAAGTCTCGTCATTCTGGCAAGCAAACACTCCTTGGGCGAAAACCAAAAGAAATTTTACAAGAAACTCCATCATCACAAGGCTTTTGTTGTTGAGGCATTTCCATCCCCCCGGCCCCCGTTTGAGTAGTCACCAACCAACAAGTTGTCCGACCTGATTCACCTGAACAAAGAGAGTTTAAGATGTTCTACCGTAGCGTTAACAAATGACAGGAATAGAAGCTCGGCAGAGAGAGGAGCCCAGTGTGGGAATGGCAGGTGGGTATCATCCTCTTAAGCTAGATTCTGTCACAGAAAAGTTGAAACAATGGCCGAGACAACGATACTCTTTTAAGGGCTTTTAGGAAGCAACAATGGAAACTTTTTGGTGCTCAAATAAACAAAAACGGACCCCCGTGCATAGATAAGAGAGATGGTCTACCTTTGTTGCCTGGTGTGACTAGATTTTTAAGGAATACCCCAGATAGGCAGCGGTTGTCTCCTTAATCAGATCCAGCATTCAATTGGCCTTATTCCTTTTCATAACTTTTTTTGCTTGTGTCGTTACTAAGGATTCCGATTTTATCACAAGTTTCGTTCTAGATCCGATTTAATGCCGCCCTGTTAGGACCTGTGCCGAAACGCAAAGCCCACCGGGTTTCGTTCGTTTAAGTTACGCAACTGGGGGAAAATCAATACTGGATTGAGCTCTAGGAACTCCAATAAAATCCCGGAAAGTCTCAAACGACCAAAGCACTTAGAGAATCACTATACGTCAATGAGAGGGGGTGCTGCTGGGGATGCCGCTCCCCAAGCCGGGGGTGGATTCATACAACAGAAACTCCGCTCTCCAAGCGGAAGATGGTGATCATGTGGCGTTCAGCCGCCAAATCCCATATAAATGGTGGAGGTGTTATTGTGCCAGCTTTCCCACGGCGGCGCCCGGGCCAGGGAGCCATCGTCTTTTTCTCAGTTTACAGCCGTAACAACTTGCGTTGACTCTGGCTAAGACTCCTATTTATGTGTCGTATGTTGCACACGTGCTGCCTGGGAAATCTGAAAATGAAATCAACTCCTTGCCTTCAGGTTATTTACTAACACAACCAAACAGGTAATGCCTGTAGAATGTGTTGCCGGGAAAGAGGAGCTTCAAAAGTGTGCCACCAGAATTAACTTCCAGACACTTGTGCGGACTTAAAGTTGGCAGGGGTGGCTTCCTTCTGCCATTTACTCTATTTAAGAGTGAATGTTACTTAATTTCGTAATTTTCAGTTTCGTTCAACTTTGTTGTAATTAAAGTATTTAAGGGGATTATTATTATGAATTTCATTAAAATACGAACAGGAGCACAAATACTTATTCCAGCACAAATCATTTTTGATGATCCAAATGTTAGTGGTCGGGGGCGAGTATTTGTAGAAGATTTACCTAATGGCACTGAGGTGGAAAGATGAAATCTTTTTAGAATCTGCAGCTGTGACATTTTTTGTGATTTTTATGGAAGAAATTTTTAAAGGAAATTTGTAACTTCTGTGCTTTTATGCTCCTGTGGGACCTTCAACCGATCCTGGAGCTTATGATAGCAATAACCATATCTTTTACCACACTCACCTGGTTCTTAACCTATTATCTCTTTTAGTTCTTTCTATGCCTTCTCTAGTAAAGCGAAATTTTGTAACATTGGATGGCCAGTTACATAATCTTGAAATTGGAAAAACTGATGCCCATTGCAGCATCAATAACATATCAGGAGCCAAAAAGAATTTTAGACCAGACCTGATTGCTCTAATTTATGCAAAACGATCAAACAGTGGTCCCAGGGTTCAATAATAGAAGCCGATAATAGCATGGAAGCGGAAAAGCGCGCATGTGTTCTGAAAGTAAAGCAATATCTTTGAGCATGTCAAGGCTCTTCAAATCGAAACATCTGACCGTAATAATTTACGAACTCCTGTTGCATAATTCGAATGTCGTCCCAGAACACAGATAAGGATTCGAGAATACGATGCTCAGCAAAACCCCATTTGATCTTGTAACCAAGCTCGAAGAAAAATTCGTAAGGAGGATAGGTACCTTTGCCAATACCAATATTTATTCCTGCAGAATTATATAGAAGGACCAAACAACTCCAAAGCACCCCTTGTTAACTACAGAAAGAATCCACCTTACACCAAAACAATTCCTTTAAGCGACAGAAATACTATGGTTAACACCAAAGCAACTCCGACTAACTATGTATAAAACAAATTCATTATTAACTCCCCCAAAAATTTCGGATAAACGCAAAGCATCCTCGTTTAACTAAACTCAACTCCGAATAAATCCAATACAACTCCAAATAACTAAAAAATAGCTCCTTTCAAATCTTCTTCTTCTTCTTCTTTAAAGGCTCTACAACCGGGATCCGGTCCTGGTATCGCGCAACTGTTCTCTCCACCGGTCCCGATTCTGAGCCGATGTCACCCAGTTTGGCATCCCTAAACTCAGAGCGTCTTGGTCCACGTCATCCTTCCAGCGAAGGTTGGGCCCTCCTCGCTCTCACACCCCATAGGTCTTACCGCAGAGAATTTTCCGAGCAGGCTCATCTTCACTCATACGAGCTAGATGCCCTGCCCACCGGAGCCTACCGAGCTTTATTTTCTGCACAAAATCTATGTCGCGATAGCGCTCGTAGATCTTGTCATTGTAGAGTCTCCGGAATCGTCCTTCCTCACATACGGGGCCAACAATCCTCCGAAGTATTTTCCTCTCAAACACGCCCAAGAGGTTTGAGTGCTTTTTGCTAAGCACCCACGTTTCGGATGCATATGTGAGAACGGGTAAGACCATCGTCTTATATAGTAAAAGTTTAGACGTTACGGTTAGATATTTGGATTTGAAGAGCCTTGACAGACTATAGTAGGCTTTGTTGGCTTTTAGCTGTCGTGCGCGTATTTCTGGTTCCATGCTATTGTCGGCTACTACTGTTGACCCATGGTAGGTAAATGATTTTACCACGTCAAACTCGTGTTCCGCTACCTTGATTGTGGGACCAATGTTAGGTGGTCTTCCAGACGAGGCCACCATGTACTTTGTTTTGCTTTCGTTAATGCAGTCCCAGATTTCCTGCCGCTTGCTCAATCTGAGTGAAAGCTTCTTGTTGTTGTTCTTCCAATGATGTCAATGTCGTCTGCGTAAGCCAGTAATTGGGTGGACTTGTGGAGGATTGTACCCCTTGATGTCACGCCCGAATCTCGGATCACAACGCCAGGTTGAAAAGGAGGCAGGCCAGACCGTGCCCTTGTCGGAGTCCATTATAGATGTTGATTGGTCTGGACAGTGTTCCGGATACCTTTACTTGGCTTGACACATTGATCATGGTCAGCCTACATAGTCTTGTCAGTTTGTTGGGGATGCCGAATTCTCTCATGGCTTTGCAGAGCTCTACCCTGGCTATGCTTTCATAGGCGGCTTTAAAGTCTATGAAGAGGTGTTGAATTGAGTTTTGAAACTCTAGACATTTTTCCATAGCCTGCCTCAAGGTGAAAATCTGATCAATCGTTGATTTGCCTGGGCTGAAGCCACACTGGTAATGTAATGGCCTATGATGTTTCTGGCGTATGGGGCCATCCTGTTTTGTAGGATAGCGGAGAATATCTTATACACGGTACTCAACAACGTTATACCGCGATAATTAGTGCACGCTGTGATATCTCCTTTTTTGTGTACCGGACAGAGGATGCCTTTTCTCCAGTCTTCTGGCATCACTTCCTGCTCCCATACTTGCACAATTAATTCATGAATCGCTTGGTGTAATGTAGGCCCTCCATATTTAACCAGCTCCGCTGCAATGCCGTCTGCACCCGAGGCCTTGTTGTTTTTGAGCCGGCTGATGGCTCTGCTAACTTCTTCTATGCTTGGTGGCGGCAGCATAGCATTGTCATCAGATATTGGTGGAGCGTCCGAATCCTCAGTTAGCTCGCCATTTAGCAATTCATAAAAGTGCTCTTCCCATCGCTCCTTTCAACTCTACAAGCTACAAATTCCTGGGGCCTCGATTTTCGTGATCAGCAACGCAAAAAACATATGGGGAACGATTTTTATAACGGTGCTATGTTTTGACACCCAAACGGGCGTTTTAAATGAACTAAAAGAGAAACGAGTACACATTCTGAGTGCAATGATAATAGTATCCAGCACTAAGCTACCGCATAGAAGTATACACAAAGTAATCGGAAATCCCACCATATTCTGGTGGGTGCTGAGATTAGTGGACTAAAATTAGGATCATAATCGAGGAAGCTGCAGCTAGCAAGCTAGGATATGAAACGCGAGTAAGACGTCCAGACTGGTTTAGTGAAGAATGCGCTAGAGTAACGAAAGATTAGATTGAGGCATTTGGCTTGCTCTTAAGTAGTCTCTTTACTACCACTGAAGTAGAATAAGTAGTATAAAGAAAAAAGACAAAACTTACACATCGGGAAATGGACCGGGGCTTGATCACTGCTAGAACGCTCCTTAAAAAGCTCAAGGCGTTCCCCTTACCATTACAGTTCTATATCTTTTTTAACCTCTCGTGATCGCAGTGCTTCTACGTCTTATTAAATGGCGCTATAGTCCATGTAGCACTAAGACCTCTTGAATTGTCTTCTTCCAGTCGCAGAGACGACTTCCTAGCTCTCTACAATTTGCTATACGAAGTTTTCGCATATCTTCTAGCACGTCATCAGTCCACCTATTTCTTGGTCTCCTATGCTTTTTTAAAGCCTGCCTACATTCTTTCTTCAACAGCTCGCACAAAATTTCCCAGCGATCGTGGTCTATTCAAATTTATTTATGCAACTTGTAATGGTGTTTCGCCCGGTTGTTCTCGAAACTTCCTTTTTTAGGGGAGGATGGCCGGAAGCTCTTGAGTGGTCTAGTCTACCTTGTTACAAAAATAATATCTCTTTATTTATTCAAAAATCCAGGGTTTAAATTGCTGCAGCAATTTTAATACTGTTGCTGTTGACTTTGCTTTGCTGCTAAGAAGACCACAGAAATTTACTTTGCTTTGCTTTACAGCAATCATATTTTCAATCATTTTGCTGCAGACTGTGAAAGCTTTTTTGATTCATATTGCTGCTTATGCTGTTGCTGACAAATGCTGGAGCATGCTGTTCCGGTTGCGAATGCTTCATATACACAACATACAAAAAAAGTTTCCACCCCTCTAACCAAAGGACCATTTTACTATATAAAGTTGGACTATGAAAAAAAGCTGAAGGAAGCAAAGTATTTCACAGGCTTTGGAGAGGAAAGTTTTGAAAAACTGTAAGCAAACAGAAAGATTTTCACAGCAAAATATTTTAAAGCCGAAGCATTTGCAGCCGGACCAGTATGCTCCTGAAAGTAATTCGCAGCAATTTGGAATAAACAGCTTTCATAGTCATCAGCAAAGTAAGCTTAAAATATTAAAATATGTGCTTTGCTTTAAGTTTACTTTGCTTTCAAACCCTGCAAAAATCCTTACATGCTAACAATTTTAATGTCTTAACTCTAAGCAACTACTTATTATTTCTGGATACATGTTCCTACTAGTATGGCTAAGCAACTACCTACTTGATGCCTCTGGATATACATATGTTGGTATTGGTAAGCTGCCTGCTTATTAGTTTTCTCTACATGTGGGTTACGGTTAGTTACTAGGGTGGTCTACGGGGATATGGGTTTAGTGGGGTGTTTGGTGTATTGTCGGTGTTTGGTCTGGTCATATCTTGACACTAACCCGGAAAATGTTGCCAGGAACACTACCGGATCATACACCTCGACAAGGCCTGGGCAACAATACCCTCGACACGGTATAGAAAAACCTTGTCGGATCATAAATCTCAACAAAGCCCAGGCAACATTCCCCAGGTATTCGGGAGTTGTCGGTGTGTAGTGTTTCTTCTTACCGTACCAGATCATATACATACCTCGACACGGTATAGGATCGGTGAAGATGACCTTTCCGGAACGAGCCTGGTGAAAGACTGATTTTAGCTTGGTGAAGCAGCTTCTTTTATAGCTAAAAAGCTCGTCCGAGTATGAAGCTTTAAAGCTTCGAAATGAAGCTTTCAAAGGAGAATCACCTAGCCTGCTGGGTGAAAATTTATTTTCCTAAAGCTTTGTTGAGAGAGGGGTTATTAGTAACGAATCGTGGTTCGCTACAAACTACAATTATTACGTTATACATTTCTTCAAGCTCTTCGTTTTGCTCTTAAGCGCCGATCTGGTTAACCTTTACAGGATCTTCTTAAGATTTTCCTTTCAAAAATTTTGAGCTGATTTTCTGTTTGTTTGGTCTATGTCTAAGCGTCACACCCGTAGCGTAGGCCTGGGCGGATTAGTGTTTTATGTAGTCTGGCTTTGCATTAGCTTGAATTTCTTTGTTTTTTAGGATGGTGACTAGTGCAAAATATGTTTTATTTGCGACTACGATGAATCTATGGATGTCGTTCTTTTTATCTTAGTAAGCATTGTCTTTAAGTATAGACAAAATTGTCTACAATTTCCACTCTATGGTCGTCAGAGCTGATACTTCGCCCTAATACTTTGTTTTCGTGTCATTTTACATAAGCACCAGCGGCACATTTGAACATAATGTACGCATGTCTCATCCCTATTTTCGAAAACAAAATATCTACATCAACAACAAAACTTAATCTGAACATCTGTCAATAGTATTAACATTTACCTTTTCAACAAATTCTTTGAAAGTGTTCCTACACCAAAAATCCCGATTACGCAATATTGTGAAATTCATGAAATGATTTGTTTTACTAAAATGTCTCTTTTGTAATTAACACATACCTACTCACCATGCTTTAGCTAGACTTAAACTGATATGACATTGTTAGAGCTTTTATAAACCCATCCTAATGACGTATTCGGTAGATTATTTCGCAATGTTGTGAAATATCGAAAGTTAAAGGTTAAACATGAGCCACAACCCTTTGTATAATCTGCTTATTTTAGTACTGTGTATTTTATTTAACAAGAAATTATGTCACAAGTTCAATAGGCTAAAAATACTCCTGCTGTTGTATACATAATTAGCCGCCACAAGTCAAAGCAATATTTTTAGACCCTTGTTACGGAACGTTCGATTTTCGATCTTAGAAAAGAAAATTTTGCATTTGTGTATCTAATACATTTATACAAACACAAAATTGCGTAGGAGATGAGTGTCAAAATGTGTTTTTTTTTTATTTAAAAATAGTATTTCTTGGAAAACAAAACTTGAAATAAATTATGATACTTTAAATGGGATTTTTTTGCTCCTAATCCCCAACAGCTTTCTCGGACATCCCTTATTTCGCCATAAAGCATGGCATCATAAGCTGTGATCTTAACAAAACTTTGCTTTATGCTTAGAACAGATTTTTAACCCTTTTCAGTCCTTCTCCTGTGAAATATGTTTATGACGTTGTTGGTGAAATAAAGTTTATGTTTTTTTTCTGTGCTGCTCTAATGTATCAAAAGAAAGTCACTGGCTTCGTTAGACCAAAGAGCAGCAAAAAAAATACATCTTTTTCCATAAAAACCCAAACGCCTCGAGACAGGGACAATTTTTTTATATATATCTTTCTCTCTCTTTATGATAACATCAAAGAAAAGGAAGAAATTTTTTTTCTGGTAAAAAATAAAGAAGCGAAAAAACACCCCAAAGGGATTAAAGATTAGGCAGAGATTTCGAATGGATATATTCTCTCCAATTTATTTGTCTCCGCAAATTCCTTGTTCTGCCAGATCAACTGGGTACTATGGCATGTACTATATGTACAAGTACGAGCATTTCTTGACTTTCCTACCAAGGACGTAATCCGTTTTCCTCCTTCTACAAGTGAACAACAACCGAAGTGTAATAAACTAACCGAAGGACTCGTATTGGATTTCGTCAATTTGTAACGATTTCCCAATGAAGCAATCAACCAAATCAAAGTGAGTACACATAAAAGTTTGCTCCTTTTCCTTTCCAGAAAGGATTCCGTATTGATGTGGCAACGACTATCGAAATTGTCGGAAGTATTGTTCATCTAGGATTCTAGAGGTCGTCCTTACTGCGATGTCAGCTTTTACAGCCCGTTTCGCTAATGCGACTTGTAAAGAATCCTTGGTCCATAAGAGTCCTGGTTCGAGATTGGGTTGGGAGTGGGGAGTGCACGTCATTCCTGATCAACGATTCCCATCTCCAGGACACTTCAGGATTCAGTTATTGTCGACGGAATTGTATGCAGGGCGTCGATGCCGGTGAGTTATGAGAGCAATCTCAACACTGCCGTTTTATGCATTGGGCGAAAATGTGGCGCGGACAATCAACGACATAATCTCTGCCGGATAAATTGTCAGAGATGGCATTTTGGAGTGCCGCTGAAGTAGGGGAAACTACTGGGAAGTTAAAAGAATTTTATGACCGACAACGTGGAGGGAACTAATGGCCGACAATCTCTGTCGGTGGGCTGATTTCGATTAAAAAATAGGACCCCTGTTGGGCAGCAGGCTCTGCTCTGTCTATGTCATGTGCACAATGGAAGATGAATGAACTAAGGTCAAGGAGCAGGCTCTCAACTTGAAGGGTATCTTTTGAAAATAGAGTAGATTCCTGCCACAGTGCCTATTCTATATCCGATAGATCTTCTCCGTTCATCCATATATAACAGACACCGAAAGCCCTGCATGTTACAGATAATAATAAAGAAGAACGCAGCCAGGGCTCAGGTCTTCTTCAATGGATATGCCGTGATTGATTTATTACAGCACACAAATGATTGCCGAGAAATGGATTCTCTATACACATTTTCGGTTTCGGGGGCCTTCACAAGACATATGACATATAGACAAATGACGTATAAGTGGAAATAAGCAGATTGTGACCATGAAGAGCAGTTAATTAGTACATTCGACATTGGAGGTTATGCCCACACAAAAACTTATATACAATCACTAAAAGTGTGATAATAAAAATGAGTTATTTACTAGTGGGTCTATGATGGCACTGCATGATGTTGAGGTTAATGACATGATGATGAAGGATAATTTGTCACTCGGAAACAACTTCATGATAAAGTGTATGGATACTGTGTGGGCATATGTTGGTCATTGTTTTCTTGCTGGATTGATGGCACATGCAGTTGTAAGAAGTTTAATGTTAAGGATCTTCGCCAGAGAGAAGCTTGTACCAAATTGGGTTTTACGGATTATTTTAAGTTGTCATGTGGTAGCGAAATCTGTTCGTTTTAGATTAGAGATGATAGTTAAAGGCGCACCAGCCCCGACCAAGGAATGCGGACGTCAACTCAATTGGTGCGGAGAAGGCCAGATTGATTCCACCTCTTACTTGGTAAACCTACACTTCTTTTTCCTGTTGGTTTACCATTGAAAATACAGGCCAATATTCTGGACAAGAGCTTGAATCCTGCCCCAGAATACTTAGGTGGTTAGATTTGAACAACTGGACTACCATAGCTTCCGAATCTCGGATGAATTGTCCGAATATATTGTCAACGTTAATAGGTCTGGACTGTGACGCTTTCTCTTTTACCTACATAGTGTCTTTCCCCCGTAGTTATTCTTCTGCACAGTGGAAAACGTGGTAACCGGTGGATTAAAAAAATTGGTGGCAGCGGTGGGATTTGTGCCGGTCTCAAACTCGCACTTGGACACATCAAATTTCATTGCCTGAGCGTTGTTCATTTCGCCGAGGAATTATTGGGTGGAATTTGAAGCAAGACTCGTATTTTAGGTAAAGGAAACGTCATAGACCATTCCTTTTGGAATAGGCAACTTGTGGGTTACCTCAAACGTTCAAAAAATTGTTCTCCCTCTTTCTTCAATTTTTTTCTTTTTTTTCGTTTTTCCTGGCTGTTATATTTTTTGATCTTTTTCGAATACGAATACGCAGCTGTCGATGCCGCTGGGTCTCGAACTCCATTCATGACTCATTTCCATTCTTGACGATTTTTGGCGACGCCTCGATAACTGATAATCGTTGAATGTTTAAGTCGCCCTCGATATTCTTTAGAATGGTTTTCTTCGGTGCCCATCGCTGAATTCTCCAGTCTGCTGGACGATTTCTACAAAGAAGTTTACGTGGCAAGCGGTTCTCATCCATTCGGCAAACATGTGCAAACCACCGTAGTCGACGTTTTTATATTTCTTCTTCGATCAGTGTTTATTGATCGCATCTTTGTCAAACTGTTTCGTTTCGAGGGCGATCGTGGAGTGAGACACAGAAAATCTTCCTCAAGCATCGCATTTGGAAGACCTTGAGCTTGAGTACATCCGGCTTGAGCAATAATTCGATGCATAAAGAATAATCGGAAGGATCAACGTTCGGTAAAGGCGTACTTTCATTTTTATTGTCATATTTATTCGTTTCCATATGCACCACTTGAGCTGTTGCCTAGCCGATGCGGCTGTGAACGTCGGCAGTCGATGCCACTTTCGTTTCCTCAACCAATGTTCGATTTGGGTTCCGACGAGGTAAACACTGGCTTTTGATACGTCTGTTGTGAGCACTTAAGTCTTTTGCGCATTGATTTTTAACCCGTATGACCGGGCGATGCGGGAAATGCCGTATAAGAAGTCCTTTGCTTCGGCATCCGAGTGGACGAGGACGGCGCTATCGTCGGCGAGCATTAAGTCGGTTATGAAGTTGTTGTCGAGCTTGGACCCTTGGAGAAGTTGGACAAATTTCCGACAAAACCGCCGACGGGACACGGTTCGAATGCCAGATCTGTCTTCTCTTCTGTTATTTGATCTATTCCTGGCGCTTTTCAATTTTTCAGCAATTTTATGGCTGCCTTCACCTCGATAATTGTCGGTTCGGCATCGAGAAACTGATTCGTCGGCGGTTGGGGTGCTGGACCTTGTGGCGGATCGTGGATGTACAGGTGGTGAAAGAATTCTCTCCACCGTTGCAGGCGCAGAAGGGAGAGGTCAAGAAAGTTCCATCCGAATTTTTGATGATGTTTTACCGCCTAAATGTTGGATTGTCTGATTCAGCGTACGGTACTCTTGCCTCGACTCCGCTTCTTTTATGTCGGCTGCAACGTTATTCCAGTACGCTTCTCGTTACGACTTCACTTTCTGTCGAACTTCATTGTTCAATCGTCGATATTATTCGAAATTGACTTTCTTTCGTTTGCGTTGGTCGACGAGGTTCGGACAGCTGTCCGAGATCCTTGGCGGCGCTCATTTACGGATGCTACAATAGTTTCCGATAATGGCCTTTCTTCGACATCAATATTGTCCGGTATTGGGAGCGCCGCGGATTTGTTGGATAATGCCATTTGAAACTCTCGGGCCTGGTAGGCGTGTCCAATTCTACTTGGCTGGTGGTCGGTTTCTTCGCTCTTTTCATCTGTAATTTCACTCGAACAATATAATGGTCCTATCCACAATCGGGTCCACGCATTGCACGTACGTGTTTGTGTCTCGATCGGAATCTTGTGTTGACCTAAACGTAGTCTAACATCGCCGAGTCGTTGCCGGATGCATTTCGCCAGGTGAGTTGGATGGCGGAAAATCCTGTTGCTAACGATCAAATTGTTTGACGCTGCGAATGAAAGGAGGCGTAAGCCGTTGTCGTTAATTACTCCGTGTCCGAATTTACCCATCGCTCCTTCCCATCCGGTTCGATCTGCTCCTGAATGTGCATTTAAGTCCCCCGCGAGTATGATAAATTCGGTTCGAGTTATCGTATCCAGCGTCTGTTGAAGCTGATCGTAAAACTCGTCCTTGCTCGCGATCGGGCTGGCCTATGGGTTGGAATGTGATAACGCTACTGGCACATTGTCGATCTTCTATAAACTAGACGGCGCGCCGGTCTCTCGTTTCTCACCACCGAAATAGTAAAGCGTCATCGTTTCGTCAATTGATGCCGGGACGATTGTTCCGGGTCCGGAAAGTTGTAGTTCCGTTAGCGCAGCAACTGGTATTGGTGTTAGGAGGACTAGTCATTTAGTCTTAAAGTCTATAAGTAGAAGTTGAAGTGAAAGTAAAGTCCCAAAAAAATTCGAATTTCATCCGTTATTTATTTTCCTGAAATAAAATCACATTGGTATTAACTAGTAATGTTTGTAGGGTATGGGTCTATCCAGCAGAGAATATCTTGTATGCATTATTCAAGAAAGTTATATACCTCTACAAGGCTTATGATGCCTCATTTCCTGTGTATCCAGAAATTGCTTTCAGCTTCCTTATACTTGCACAATTAAAATCCCCAAAAAAATGTCTGTTAACAGATGACATACAATGGGAAAACCATAATGAATTCTGCATAAAAACCTCAAGGCAAGTATATCAGTAGAGAAAAACAGTAAAAATCCTGTCGTTAACAACAAATTACATATAAATACGAAAATACGCCTCAAGGATAACTCTGCCAACATGAACTACATACCTCAAGGACGATACCATCTGCAAGCCTGCTTCAAAATCGTCTCAAAATCCAATTTCAATTCTAAATGAAAATTTCCAATGTATAATGAAAAATAAAATAAAAACAAAAAAAAAATCGATATTTATGACATTTTGACTTTTGTGCCTTGTTAGAAATTTCATTAATCCCCTTAAGCAATTTTTTGACAAAAACAAATTTGTAAAAAAAAAATATATAAAAGCCATGTTTACCCCTCGTTTGAGTAATTTTTCCCCATTTTTACTTTGTGAAACATCGTTTTCCACTTGAAAAACTGCATTGAGAGAAAATCGATTTGGAACTACCCCAGCACGGCGTCGATCTCCACCCCCGACCCACTTCAACTGTTTATCAAGTGTCAAGTGAACATTATTTAAAGTTTTTTTTTATTTGTATATATTTTGTTGGTTCACTCAATTTTTCAACGTCAGTGCCAGCTGGCCCATTTGAAAAAACAAATCCACCCCCTATCAACGTGGTTTATTTTCAACCCCCCGATAAGAAAATTCAACTTTATTACGGCCCTTTTTATGCATTCACACCCCTGGTGTGCTGGGGGGTGTATTTTCATTGTGTTTCTATTTCTTGTTTTTTTTTGTGGTCATTAACAGGCGAATTCTGTTTTAAGAGTTGTAAATATTTTTATATTTATTTGTTGAAAATATTAATTTTTTTATGCTATAATTTTCACCATACGTCGCTTTTGTGCCTCAGAAAAACTTTCGGAATGAATTTTTCTTTGCAGGACAATATTTCAGTTCATTAAAACCAAATATATATTTTTAAAATAAATTCCCTGTCAATCCCTATTACAAATTTTAAATTGCCACTGTCCATTGTCCACTTTTACCGCCGTCATAAAACAACCATATAATTCATGAGTCATGTGTGTGATGCAAAGTAGCCTCACAGGAGCACTTGCACTGTTCAATTGCATCATAAAACTTGTATGACTGCAACAGATATGACCTTTCCCCTAATAACAATATATACACCTGAATATTGCCACCTTTCCTTTATAGGCAATACTCGTATAATATACGTCATAAGCCGAATTTATCTAGCACCTGTAAGGGTTTGTAACGAAAGGGTGAATTCGTATAGGGTATACTGACCAAAATGGTATGGTATTTCGCACAATCCTGATTTATATGTCAATTGCAAAGGGCAGATCCATAGAGTGCACGAGTTGAAAAAAATTAACTTAATTATTGGGATTGGCTGGCCGAAAATTCCAATTAGTGAACTCATCCAATACCAAGGGAAAAGTTTATTTAAAATTCATATAGAATTATCCGCAACGAGGTTTGAAGCTGCAACTTTTGGTTTACTGAAATCATTCACTTTAGCACATAGTTATCGAGAAAGTTGTTGCTACTTCTCATGATGCAGTAGAGTTAAGCAAAATATTATTAGGATCGAATACAATTTTATATAAGTTTTGTTTTACGTTGGGTTAGTTATAAGCAAAAATATCTTAAGAAACACATATATGTACATATATGCATGGGTTAAATCGTCCAGTTCAATCGTCTTCTTTTCTTTTTCATCTTATATTTCAGCGAGGTATTGGGTCCAAGGAGTACCGCGGTCACTGTGTTCGTCTATTGTACTCTTAGTTGGTCTATACATTTTTACCAAACTGGTTGGTGCCCCAATAGTTACTTCAGAGCCGATGAAAGCATTGCCAGGAGTCTATCTTTTCATTACCCTTGTCCCGAGGCCCAAATATTTGATGCGGGCGGCGGCAAAAGCTGAAGAGTCGCTATATGAACATGTGGAAAACGAGCCATCGGAGAGACGAAGAGAGCCCCGGAAGATGGTTTCGCACGGGCAAGGATAGAATGTGTACGGCTATTGTTCCTATACCTCGCCCAGATTGGCGAGTTCGTGGCAACCGTGGAGAGGTTGACCACAGACGCGAGTCGCCCTAACCCGAAAATGACAGCAAAACCACAGCAGCTCAATCGTTGCAAAATGAATTACGGTAGCATGAAACGTACGGTGTACGGGTCTCTTGTGAACGTACGATGACTGGTTTGTTTGAGCTTTATCTATCATGCCCTCCAAGTGCGTTTTAAAATTAACGTTCTGGTCGATCATTACTCCCATGTATCTTAAGGCGAGCTGTGAGTGAATGATCTGTCCCATACCTTGATTCTTACGGATAATTGTTTTCCTGATCAGCAACCACAGTTACAGTTTTGGGTTCAGAAAACGACGGTTTCAGACTTCACTTCGTTTGCACATAATTCGATCTCATCGGGGCGTAGCCTCAATTTATGATTATGCATTGAGCTTCACAGGAGAGGTTTCAGGACACCACATGTTGTTTTGTAAATCGTCGGCCCATTTTCCAATTCACAAAGTAGTAACCTACCTCCTTTCCTTTAGGCAAGATTGTTAAGAAATAACAGTTTCCGAGGGATGGGAGCACATACGGGCTCACGGCGGCCAAACTTGACCCAAAGATTAAAATAGCCGAGTACTGAGGAAGGGTTGTGTTTGTCTGACTACCTACCCGGGTCCAAAACCATCCGCCGGCAGTGCCTCCAGGTAATATTGATAAGTTGTAAGCAATTGCAGAGATCCAAGATAACAAGATATGCTACTGAAACCCTTCGAATTAGTTCTATGGCACAACAGGTTTCTTATGTTACAACAGGTTTTGATGTTTGTTTGATCCACTGTGTTTGACATTCAGCCATCCTGCGGAGCCTAGCTTATCTGTGCATCGAATATGTAGTTCTCTTTTAAGTTTTCCAGAACGAGCTGCCTTGCTTTTTTTTAGAGCCGGGAATTTTCTTAGAGAGTCAACGAATGTATCTCTCTTGTTCGCGCTCCACCTTTGTTTGGCTAAAATCAGATCAAAAATAGCGTCGATAGGGTTGTTAACCATTTCCATCCCTCAGAACCGGATAGAGGCTCTTTGCTTGACTTTTTCGTTCCCATATATGTTTCTACGTCGAACGCACCCCAGAGTCGGTTGGGGAGAGTTCGTTTCGGACATGGTGCGGATATGTGTGTTCTGGTCTAAAGGGTATTGCACGAGTTCAGGTTTTGGATTAAGGAGGGATAAGGTGCAAAAGAACATCGATGGCGCTCATGAGGCATGTGCCGATATCCCCTGTTTTCCCTATTGTTGCCGTCCAATGGGTTTAGGATCCTATTCTGGATCCTCACACGATTGAGTGGATAAATGCCATGCTTGCAGATCGTGACATTTCTTCTACCCTAGGTGTCTCCACCATTAGTGTTAAGGCTATTAAGGGGTGCCCTCAAGGTGGAGTCTTATCCCCGTTACTCTGGTCACTAGTTGTGGATGAACTCTTGATCAAACTATCTGAAGCTGGTTTCGATGTCATCGGTTATGCAGATGATCTTGCCGTCATTGTCTCTGGGAAGTTTGACTTGACCATTACAGAGGTCATGAGAACGGCACTTCGAGAAGTTCAAAGATGGTGTACCAAGGAGGGTCTGTCAATCAACCCAAATAAGGCTGTCCTGGTACCTTTTTCCAAACGCTACAAAGTGGACCTAGGTCCTATCTGTATCCAGAATACCACAGTTGAGTACTCAGACTCAGTCAAATATTTGGGGGTAAATTTAGACAAGAGGCTGAACTGGAACGCTCAACTTGACTACGTCATCAGCAAAGCCACAAGGGCTATATGGGCCTGCAAAAGGCTTCTGGGTAGGACATGGGGTCTTACACCACAAATGATGTACTGGATGTACAATACGATCGTTAAACCTGTTGTCACTTATGCTGCTATAGTTTGGTGGCCCAAGACTAAACAGGTTACGTCGATCCTCAAGTGCAGCAAGCTGCAACGGCTTGCTTGCCTCTCCATTACCGGAGCTATGCGGACCTGCCCCATAGCTGCAATGGAAGCAATCATTGGATTGACCCCTTTGCATCTCTTCATATGGAAATCCGCCGCCATAAGTGCCTTGAGACTTCAGATCTCATCCAACTGGCCCCATACGGTCAAAGGACACATGGATATCCTTAAAAATATTCCAAGCATTTCCATCTGCCGCGTATCCGACCATATGGTTAGTCAACTGCGGTTCCAAAGGAAATTCAAAGCAATTATCCCGGATCGCTCTGAGTGGGAGGAAATTATTCTTCCTAGGGATCCAAACCATCTCCACTGGTTTACTGACGGGTCAAAGATGGAACATGGTACAGGGACTGGTGTCGCAGGACCCAACTCCAAGGTCTCGATTGCAATGGGTAAGTGGCCCTCTGTTTTCCAGGCTGAAATACATGCCATTGCGACCTGCGCTAGGCTCAACCTTGAGAAAGGTCTGAAAGGCGCCAACATTAAAATCTTTTCTGACATCCAAGCTGCCATCAAGGCACTCTCAACGTGGAAGTTTTCTTCCAAAATAGTAGCAGGGTGTTTTGACGTACTCCAGAGCCTGACCAGAAGAAACGAGGTCTCGCTCTGCTGGGTCCCCGGACACTGGGGTATCGAGGGAAATGAGGCTGCAGACAGCCTCGCGAGGGAGGGGTCTGAGACGTTGTTCCAGGGCCCAGAACCCTTCTGTGGCATCTCTTGGTCCACCTCCAAGTCCTTGATAGAAGAGTGGATTAAGAAAATAAACCTAGCCTATTGGGAGTCAGTAACAGGTCTTAGACAGGCTAAAGATCTTATAAGACCCTTTGCCTTAAGGGGCACTATTACTCTAAACAGAGCGGACCTAAGGCTGCTGGTGGGCTATCTCACTGGCCATGTAGGACTGCGGTACCACCTCCACAACCTAGGACTGTCTCAAGAGACAGAATGCCGACTCTGCTTGGAAGGCGATGAAACTTCCACACATATTCTTTGTGAATGTCCTGCTCTGATCTGGCTTAGAAGAAGAACGTTTATCAGAGAGTTCTTGAGCCCTGCCCAAGTCCGGTCTTCATCAACTAAAGACCTTCTTGCCTTCATTCGGAAGGCCGATAGTCTGTTCCGCTAGTGGGGTACGTACACAATAGGCCTAACTTGGCCGCAGTGTTCACCATATGGGTTGCCCCCTCATTCCTTATAATAATAATAATAATGGGTTTAGGAAGCGATGAGTTTTTCATAATCAGAAAGCCCTATTTACATTGCTTTCGCAATATCCTACGTTGTTTAACACTCTCAACATCGACTGACGTTTTGCGCCCTCTAAGTTTGGAGCGGAGCTTTCGTCGTACCCGCGAGTAATGCATTGAAAATCGATAAAAATGCACTAAAGCAGCATCATTCATCCTCTTTAGACGAGTGTTATGTGGCATTTATAAAGTCATTCTCAGTAACACATTTATGTAAAGAGCGCCAGGTTGTGCCACCCGGCCACGTACGGTCGTTCCTGCAATGAAGCTGCCATTAAAAATTCTCATGAACGTTGCGATGAATATGATTCTCGATTTGCTTCCACCACCCGAGTAAAAATAAAACACCTTACAACGGGCGAACACCGGCCGCTTGGTTTGTGAAGAGGCACATGAGGGCCGTAGAGTTTTTAACCAGTTTTAATGGGAACACATACGGGCTCACGGCGGCCAGACTTGATAAAAGGATTAAAATAGGCAGGTACTGAGGGGTATACACGGGCATATGACGGCAAAAAATTATGTCATCATCCCTGATCCGTAGTAATTTTTCTTTCATCGTGCTCTGCATCTGATTCAAATGAGTTTCCATTTCCAGATCCCTTCTTATTTCGTCCAACTACCTTCGCGTATATTGATTACTGTTGGTAAATCTGCTCGCTTGAAGCTCCTTTTAGATAAATCGAATTGAAATTTTTTGACTCCTTTGAGAATGCTTCCAACTCTCTACCTATAAAATGGAATCAACTCTCTACGTATAAAATTGCTTTGTAAAATTGTTGTGGCATTGTATTTTGCTAGAGATTAGACTAAACCACATCAAATTAGTTAAAAATGTTGATTTGCAATTGAAAGTTTTCACAGTATTTGTAGATAAACTATGGTATGAAAACCGCAATAGCGCTCGCTTTAGGAAGGAGTAGCAGCTCTGCCTTCAGTAGGCTTTGTGATTGGGTTGTGTTAATTGAAGACGAGTAATTCCGTCCCTAGTATCATGATAATATATTCTGCTTACAGCTTTGCCTTCATGTGTTCCAATCCCAGCTAATCCCACAATTTCGCCGTCCCAGTCTATCTGCCAATGTACTTAATCAAACATAAATGATCAGCAATGAGGCTGTTTGCCACACAATGAGCGAAAGCTACTTTGCCAAGCACTATCCGTCCTCTTGATCAGGATTTTTCTAATCAAGCTAATGTAATGGTGTTTGATAAAGCGTTGATTAAGCTGCACGATGCCAAAGGATCCGCTTTCACTTCTCTGCTCGAAAAAAGGGTTCGCCCGGTATTTTTAGACTCACTTTTTTCCTCGAAAATAGCATGTTTTTTTCCCCAATGTTAAGCGATAAAAAACCACTAATTACAAATTTACTCAAACTAAATTCCAACCGATCCCCATAGAAAACTCGGCATCTATTTTCTGGTATCGTAGTTTATCTAATTTCGTGGAGTACCTGCATAATAAAAGAATTCACCCTTTGCCGAAAAGTAGCCCCCAAATGAAAATTTGCGGTCGCTGCTTAAGATGTCGGCTCAAAAAGGGCTAAAATTACATTTCCTAAAAGCCGCCCAAACTCTCTGCAATAATTGAAACTGAATAAATTACGAACAGGTTCTCCGAATCATCCCTGTGTTCATCCCTTTCTCGGGGTACAAGGCTTTTTGTGTTATGTAGATATAGGGGTGGCCTTCGTTGAATCTTTTTTTTTTATCTTATTTTATTTGTCTTCCATGAACGCCTAATGAAGTCTTAAAGCATCCCTTCATCAACCCTTTGTACTCGGAGGATTCCTGTGTTGTGTAGAATTTTTTGGTTTTTCCTACATTTTTTTTAAGTAAACCCTATGGCTACTTAGGTAGTGGTAAGGGTATAAATTTGTTGGGGTTAAAAGGGAAAAGGATATATTTTTTTTTCTCGTCCTTGTATTACCTAATAAGCAGGAGAGAGCAAATCAGCCTCTTTTCTTGCTAGAGATGCTGCTGGTGGTGCTGCTGCTATGTTGTTGACTATGATGATGATGATGATGATGATGATGATGACGATGATGGGCCTTTTTAGGTGGACAGGACATTGACCACCATCCAACCGTAAGGGGTTGAAATCATTTTTAATGATCTGTTGAAGCCCCTGTCATGGTGTAATTCTGACGAGGCCAAATGAGGATTCCTGTTGAGCAATTAATTAAGTGATTTAATTGATTCTTAAAAAAAAAATAAGAGAGGAACTGGGCCAAAGGGGTAGATCCTTTCCAATTCATTTATTCAGAAAATATCGTTTTCTCCCCATTGGGCTGGGCTCTCTCTCGCTAGCCGGAGATTTGCCTTGATTTAACAATCATGAAAAGTACGGCACTCGGCACTAAAAGGTCTCTTTCATCTCTTAAAGGGCCTCCACCCTTATTGCTTTGAGGGGTGGATTTGAATCATTTATTTGAAGTAAATTGCTCCAGAATAATCTCAGAAATGGGTGACCCAATGTCCATTTGAACTGTGAAAGGGTTTAAAAACCCTTCCAAATAATCGTTGAAAAAAACAACAACATAAAAACGAAAATTCACTCTTCTGAGTATTCTAATTGAGTTTGGTGGTAGTAACGCGCGTTTGGGATGTATTGGTGGATGGGGCGCTTCTGTAATGGTCCTTTGTTGCGGCTGCCCTTAACTATTGTACAACATGTGCGGAAAATTGCCTGATTAAATGGTTCTACTCCATGCTTTCCCTTTGCAAAAGACGCAGATTGAGTTAAACTGTTCAAATGAAAAACGAGTGGAAAACTCTCATCCGACATTTAGAAACTTTCCCAGATTATTTTTAATTAGAAATCATGCTACTAATAACAGTTATTATTCGTCATTTCCACTAAAGCAAATATTTTGTTTATAAAAAAGAATTAAAATTTTTGGGTATAGGAAAAACGTAGCCTCTTCAAAATGTCATTGTCATAAGTCCAAATGTCATAGTTCAACGGCAGGAGAGCGTAGGAGCAGCACTTTGAATTGAAATGTCTTTGTTAGTCATCAAAGCAATTTGTTGACAGCTGCCGGCATTAAAATTAAGTAATTAGATGAAATATGAGAGAAAACATTAATGAATAATAAATTTGATTGCCAAAAAAATAAGATATCAAGTCTTGATGGAGAATGAAGTGGATCTCTATTGGCCTATATTAAGCTTCAAGGACCAAAGAAGAAATTGTATGGACGTTTAAAAGGATATTCTGAAAGCGGAATTTTTAAGCCTTCCGTGGGGCTCCAACAGCGAATGGTTTTTTGCTTAGTTTATATTATTAGAATTTATTAGGTATTTATCATCCTCTTTTATATAAATAAAATTAGTGCAATTGAACAAAGCTACAGGAATAAAGATACTAAGAGCTTTTACAAAGAAGTAAAGATGATAAAAACAGGATACAAAACCACCAGCACCATGGTAAGAAGAGAGGATGGTACTATTACTAACTTCAGTTCAAACCCCCATTGGCCTACTTACTTTCATCTTTACTTTATCGTCGCATTAACGTCTTGTGTCGGGAGTATTATTTGTAACTTTGTCTACATTGGCCGCATTCGAAATAGCCTCAAAAGCCCAAACCCAAGCATAAGCAATAAACACTTGCACCCAATACTAAAATGTTTAGGTTATATTGTAAAGAACTATGATTCGTTACTAGAATCCGTCTCCAAGAACTCCAGGCAGCAAATACAAAGCTCCAGGTCGAAGAGAGGTTTTTCTCTTTGAAAGCTTCACTTCTACCAAGAAGAGCTTTCCGGCTATAAAAGAAGCCGGTTCATTAATCTAAATTCAGTTCTTTCCCAGGCTCGTTCCGGAGAAGTCGAAGTTTGGATCTAACCATATCTCGACATTTGGATCCGACCATATTCTGTCGAAGTTCGACAATGACTTAGACAAGAGGATGGGCTGGCTCCAATGCTCTTCAACCTCGCTCTAGAATGATTGATAAGGAAAATGTCAACCCAGACAAGTGCATCAATAGATACAATTACTTGGTTATATGGATGATGAACATCGTGGGAAGGTCCTTTTTGGCAGCAAAAGAAGCTTATGCTTAAGGACATAGGCCTGTAGATATACGAAGAAAAACGAAGGTGATGTACCAATCCAGAGCAGGAAGATTGAGAATGAGAAGAAATATTACTATCGACGAACATAACCTAAAAATAATCGATGAAACAGTCTACCTTGGGTCTACAATAACAAAAAGAAACGAAGAAATAACCAGACGAACAGTACTGGCTAATAGAGCCTTTTGTGCCCAAAAACAAATACTCAAGATTTGTGCGCAGGAACACGAAACTCTTACTCTACAAAACAGTAATACGACTAGCATCGCGTGATATGGTAGCGAGACTTGGACTAAGAACCAGGACATAGAGGAACGAGTCAAAAGGTTTGAGGGAAAAGCTCTCAGATGCATAATAGGCCCAACCAACTAACATAGTTTAACTAGGAGGATGGAATATGGCGAAGGAGATAAAACTTTAATAAAAATCAACAGACTAAGACTACCCGGCCACGTAATCAGGATGGAGGACAATCGTATATCCCAAAACGGCTTATAGTCTCAGAAATTTCAGGAAGTAAGCCAGTAGGTAGACCCAGGAGGAGATGAATGGACTCTGTGACGGCTGACGCAGAGACAATGCTCAACATTCGAAACTGAAGAACTGCTGCAAGGAACCATAAAACTTGGAGGATTGCCCTAGAGGAAGCCAAGGCTCGATTTGGGCTGTAGAGCCATTGGATGGATGGATGGAAGGTTACATTGGATAAGAGTTCTGATGAAATCGAAAAAGTTAGAATGGGCTACAACTAATCGTCAGAACATGGTAGCAACACTGTGCCATGCGTTCTGAACATCATTAGGTCTCTGCCTCGCAGCGAAAGAAGCCAAATCACTTAATCTGCCTCATTCCTCACCACAAACAGCTTCACCGCAACGCATTTTCCTCACCTGCTTGAGGTAGTAATTCTTTTCGCAATTACCACATAAGTCACTTCTTTACATTTGTATGAACTCATTGGCCCCGAGTAGACTCGTCCCACCTTCTCTGCAATACTGCGATGGACTGGTGGCGCGCCAGAATCCGTCGGTCTGCCCGTGCATATTCCGGGTCGTACAAGCTCTTAAGGCTCACTTGCAACGAGTTTTGATCGGTCAGTTTTGGTTGTAAGTCCGCACTTCGATTTTACTCTTCACCACAGAATATCGATGGGGGTTATAACTGCTATGACCCGTGCTTCTTCATCTGACACGGTAGGTATTCACAGCTTACTCGAAGTGGATTTAGCTGATAGGCAGAGATAATTTTCTTCTGCTTAACCATTCTGTCCACAGCTGCTGCTCACACTCAATAAACATTACCAGATACCTAAGGGCATTTTCGAGAATTCACCATGGTAGCTACCAGTCGAACCAGAAGTTAATCTACCATCGATTACTTACCCCCTTATCCTGTTGGTGAGACCCTGGTTACCTTACCGGTGAATAGTAGAACATGTTGAGTGGTGATTTATGGCAAGTAATCAATTTTTGAACGTGGTAGATTAACTTCGGGTTCGGCTGGTAGCTACCATGGTGAATTCTCGAAAATGCCCTAAGTGTGGGCTTAGAACGGATGACCTACTCATCTACTTTCACCGCTATGGTCACCTTTTTCCGCTCATTAGCACTACTTGCGTTCTGTGCTCAGCTAGCATTAAAGCAGTGTTTTCGAGCTGCGTTTTTATCTTCCATAACGCTTCGTTAGCGAATTGTCACAAAGCGTAGTGCCAGTGTTCTTTCTGTGATCCACAAGAGGGGGGCTAGGATGGAGCCTTGGAAAGCTCCACAAGTTGGCTTGTACTTCCGCACTCCCTCATTTGACTCGCAGTGCAATGTCCTAACTACAAATAGTTCTATCAATGGGCGCAGTAGTTACATCGTTATATCCAGCTTTATCAACGCCTCGTCGATCTTGCTCCACTTCGCTTTGTTGAAATAATGTTTTGCGTCGTATTATCACAACCATTGCACCATATTGACGGCATCGGTTGTCGATGTAGTCTTCCTGTAGCCAAACTGTCTTTCCGACAAGCCCCCTTCGCTTTCGTTGTTGGATATAATCTGCTATACACGGTGTCCCGTTACTCATGGTACAAAGGAAAATGGCAGATAGTACATAAAAAATTATCGCAAAAAAAGTAAAAGGGGGGGGGAGTTCCTCTTTTCGTTTTCGAGATATGGCGTTTTGAAGTTTTTTTGGTAGAGGTTTACATATTACCCTGTATTTTTGTCACCTTATTAGATATCAAAACGCCATATCTCGAAAACGAAAAGAGGTACTCCCCCCCTTTTACTTTTTTTGTATAAGGTTTAAGGGCAGTCTTTCTTCTTTGCAAACTCTCTCACCGAAATAACACTTGTAAACTAGAAAGCACTGCTCTCTTATCAGCCTATTTCACAAATTCAGTCCCCTCTGTTTAAACAGCAGTTATATATCCTTTTTGTATTTTTCTCTGAGTAGGAGTAGTAAAAAGGCTCTGTTAGATCAAACGGTTCTATACGAGAAAAGGCTTCTTTTCCCAAGAGCTCCTTAGTGAGTGATACACTTATATAAAAACTGTCTGAGTACGCAACCGGGCCTTAAGCCATTCATTAGTTCTATGACGATGTTATGTGCATGCTCTTTGGGAAACTCATTTGCCTCATAACCAATGCATATTTTAATCTTATTGATGTAACTATTTGTAAGGCGACTATTACTTTTATAAAAATTTACAGGCATTTGCTTGGAATATATTACCGTGGTATAAGCTCACTTTGACATATCCACTCACCTGTAACTTTATTCATATTGATACTTTCATCAGTCGGTCGGTTCAAAACACGGCACGAAATATGATTTATGCATTTACATAACATTACAATTGTCATTCATAATCTAACGACTAACCGACTTTTTCACAATGTTTACATCTCTACAGAAAATCCACACAAAAGCTGCTTCGCCTAAACGCAAAGTATGCTCTTGTGTAATCAGTGAACTTTCAGAAAAGCTTTTGTGTCTAGCAGCATACATGCTCATGGCTATAATGGGCCTTTGAATATAAAAGTTTTTGAAGTGACGTCACAAAAGTTACATGGTGAAAAGAAAGCTTTGATCTGATGTGAAAACAATTAGTCATATGCAGAGCCTGTGAGAAATTGAATGACATTTTGAAATTTAAGTGGCCATTCCAATCTGGTCTGGTTCCGGAAAGTGATTTAAAAATTTAAGAAGAAGGTCCTTGTAATAATTATAATCTTTATTGACAAAACATAAAACATGTACAATGATTGCAGCATTTCTTTGCAGCATTTTATAACTTTCAAGATATGAATGTTTTACTGGTAAGTAGAATCTACACTATAGTGTACTGTTAGTTCGGGGAAAGAGTTTGTGGAGTTTTTTAGTGGCTTTCTTATATAGGAATAATACTCCAGTCGAAAAACAAACAATTTTTCTTGCCTTCTTAGCAATGCAATCATACCCAAGGCCAACTTAATTCTGTTTTCAGAAAGTCAAGGAACCATCAAGGCATGAGGCTTGGTCCTTAAACATCTAAAGTAGTCGATAAGTGCCAGAAGGAGCTCTTTTCCTGGCTGGGAGCTACAGGGTCAGGTGGGTCTCCAGTGGGTACCGGGTCACAGGAACATCGAGGGCAACGAGAGAAGGCAAGGGCCAAAAAATCGTTAAATACTAGTGGCAGAAATTTTAAACCATTTACACCCTCTCCAAGCCACCTCGAGCTGAAGTTACCATTTCGGTTCTGTTGCCATTGTGAATCGCACTAACCAACCGCCGATGGAACAGACTACCACAGGAAAACAACAAGGTGTAAACCCAACCTAAACAGAATTTTGGGGCACTATTATTAACCTGTTAAGAGGCTATTCTTCGGTAAATAACTTTTGTGGTTTCTGGTTGAAAAGCTATAATCAAAAATATGTGTGGTCTGGCGTTGTCGTGATGGAAAACATAACCTTTCCTATTATTCAATTCCCGCCAATTTCATTCAATGGCAGCATTTTTGCTCAATTCTCTCTAGATTATCTCATAGTACAGTTGAGTATCAATCGGCTGACCAAGTAGAAGTACCTCATAGCAGACGATTCCTTTCCAGTCTCACCGCACATAATATCTTCGTCTTTGACGTTAACTGATTCTTCGTTAACGCTTCTGTCGGCTCACCAATCCTTGTCCACGATCTTTGACATTTCCGAATCTCTTCTATTTGGTTATGAGACGTTTGGGCCCATTTTATTGTGTTTCAGCAGCTCATTACAGACCGATCTATCATGTTTTAGTGCTCAACTTATGAGGAGCTTCTTTTGTATCTAACTTCGTGCATACGATTCAAAAAAGGTTTTTAGTCAAAGCCTAGCTCCATATCAGCGTGTGGTCTAACCATGCCAGGACTCCGTACACCTCCACACGGTATAGAACCGGAGAAGATGGCCTCTTCTGAACGAGTCTGGTGAAATACTGAATTTGGCCTGGTGAAGCGGTTTCTTTTATAGCTGCAAAGCTCATCGGGATAGGAAGCTTTAAAGCTTCGAAGTGAAGCTTTCACAGAGAATCGCCCCTTTTTGGTGTGGTGGTTGAATATTTAGTTTTCTAAAGCTTTTTCAGAAGAGGGATTATTAGTAATGAATCGCGGTTCGTTACAAGGTCACAACAACTGCGATATCCTGCACGGAGTTGAGAGTTGTCGCAGAAAACAGAGTCCGCTGGAGGGCAACGGTTTACACCATTTTTCCCACGAGGGATTTAAGTAGCAGAAGAGAAAGGGGTCGTCCATAAATTACGTGAGGTGATTTTTGCGATTTTTCGACCCCCCCCCCTCCCCCCTTGGTGAGATATCGTGAGATTTGTCCCGACCCCCTCCCCCCCTAATCTCACGTGAGATTTTTCAAATTTTATAAAATCCATAGTGTTTACATTAAAAATACGAAATTACGGTCGTAAGCACAGAGTTTGAATGTATAACTGCAGGAAAGGCCCTCGCGTATAAAATCCGTGTACGTAACCGTAGTGAAATCTAGTGGAAGGTGTGTAAAAAGTTCATCTGTGTGAATGGGGGGGTTTGGGTGCAAGATTTTATTTGAGATAATTGATAATGCGGAGTGCTTGCCCTCCTCGCTTTTCTGCTTGTGGTGGACACACAACTACCAAAACGTGAGCACTCACCCAACATTTCATTACGCTAAAATTCAGCATGTGCTTTCTTGTAGCACTAAATTCTAATGGCCTTTTCGCGGTTCAGTATTACTTGGCTCGTACTCTGCAGCATTCGACGAGTCGCGCGTTTGACTAGCCTTTAGAGGCTAAACAATCGAGTAATTTTTTTGTGTGTCCTACCTTACCCACATCTTAAGGGCCCAATTTACACACAGTTCGCCGGCAGGCCGTTTCCTGAAAGTTTTAGACTTGAGGCCAAGTATTATCATACAATCACCGGCCGCCAACTGTATGGCCTGAAGTTCAAGAATGCCTACAGCTCAAGAAAGCTGACAAAAATTTATCGTCAGTTCGGGCCTGAAGATCTGAGCTTCTATTCACTCTCGAGCCGTGAGTTGAGGGGAAGAATTCACGCTGTATCCGCTCGTAACAGAAAGCAAGGCGCGAGCTAAGCGTGAAAACCATCCACACTCGCGTTTGCGCTTGTTTGCGGGTGTTCACGGCGCGGCGTAAGGCTGGAGCCGCCTTGAAGCTTTCGTTGAGACCATGAACATTTTTATGCTTGAATTAATAACCTGCTATGTTAAGCAGTCGTTTTCACCTGTGTGTCTGTAGAGAATCATGATTTCATCTGCATGCCATGGCCTGTCTGGCGGGAACCTGAAGTATCATCCCTCAGTTAGACTGAGTCAAGCTTAGTCGTGCTGGTCGGCCTGGTCTGACAGGCCACTGCCTACCAGCGGCCTGTAAGTGAATGGAGGTCTTTAGTGGAGAAACATGTTTTATTTAATTTAACCCAGTTTTCTCGGCATTTTACACTGTTTCTTTAAAACAAAAAAAATTACGTGATATTTGCCGAGACCCCCCTCTCCCCAACGTGAGATTTGGTGAGATTCGGCTCGACCCCCTCCCTCCCCTAAACGCCTCACGTAATTTATGGACGACCCCAAATAAGTAAACATATTAAGCTTTGAAAAGGTAAATTCTTGATGCTAAGAAATTACCTGTTTTAAAAAAAATTCTTTATACCCTTTCAAAGGCTCTTGGAAACGTAAAGGATTAAAAGTTCAAAGTAACGCTTTTGTATGAGTTTACAGTTTGACCACATTACTCTTTCTATAGACTAGTTGAATTTTGCCTTTCTAACTAATCCCTATTCATCTAATTTACAAATCCTTAAATGTCTCGATGTCCATAAGACCGCCATCCCATTTTACTTTAAAAGATGCTAAAGCCATCAAACCAGACCATCAATGGCGAACAAGTCTGCTCCACTTCGTATTGCTGGAATCATCAAAGAGCTCGTTCTCCATGGCCATAAAAGACCGCTACTCAACTAGTGGATTGCTCTGGCGAATTTGAAAGTAAAAGGTAAGGTGCTCCATTGTGGAAGTTTCCTGCTGCCAGGTCTGCAAGGCTGATTAAGTTATTTACCATCCAATTTTGGGAAGGAATTTAAATATAGGAAAAAATCATTTGGCAGGTAACATTGTTGAATTGCGCAATTGAAGGTTTGTATTGCTCTTGATCAAGTCGCCATACTTTGTCGAAATCTGCAACTATTGCCGAATTTTTGCGAGCTACGAGGGAGTGCGGCGCTTTATTGCAATTCCTTTGGCAAATTTAATTAATATATTTATAAGGATACGTGGGAAAATAGCATAAAAGAAACTTCAAATGATCACTTAAAGCATGAAAATTGTATTTTTATCGCATACAGTAAAAACGGAAATGGCACGGCATCCGTGCTCTGCTATTCATAATATTCCTCAATTGAGAATAATAAAAAGGAAACTGCTTGCCGCGAATGCCAGCTCCTTTGAAGTTACTTTGTTGATCCTTGCTCCGCTCCTCGACAAGAGTAATAAAAGGAAACATATAAAAACACTGGAGACCGAGCAACATTAGCTTTTTCCCATGATAGTAAAAGGATAAAAAGGATGAAAAAAAATTGTTTTTTTTTTCTGCCTTCAGCATCGTTATATTTCTGCTCGTTTTACATGTGTGTGCGGTCGGGATGCCTTGGTGGATATCGCTCGTCTTCCAGCTCCTAGTAGGCATATATCTGAATGGTGAAATAGGGCAGGAAAAGGGATCATAACGGCAGCAGCTACAGCGGGGGCGGGGGTGTGTGAGTGGGGATGTGCTTTTTTATCAAAAGCGGCTGAGTAATGCATATATACACGGAATGGCAGCATTCTCGGCGATTTTTTATGACAATCAATAACTCGTAAATATTACAAGTATCGCTCGAGACAAATGGATGAAAGCACAACCTTCGAGATTCCATAGACATCCGGTGATCAGAGGAGTTTTGGGGCTGGGGTGTGTTTACTTATGGGTTTCATAAAATTTCGTAACGGAACTGAATTAGGGGCTCGATGTCATATCAACAATTTCTGATAGGATCAGCGACATGTCTTTTTGGCAGTTTATGGGAATTTCAATGGTTTCTGTCAGTTGGCTTATAGCAGCGTAAATACATGTCGCCGGAAGACAGGGAAGAATATTTTTTTTTTTGGAATGGAATTGTGTGCGAAATGCCGCTGGTGTAGTAGATTTCAAAAGATGGTAGTAAGATTTAATGCGGTATAACTTAACATATTGAATGTGCTTTTTATTTGGTTTTTTCGAATCACTTCAAATTAGAGATTGACGTATGGTAGCACAGTTTTGATTCTTTTAGGGGAGTCTTCTTGTTTTACCAATATGATGGCACACTTAGAAATATTACTTTGCAATTACTACCATCGCTAAGCTATTGTTACGTTTTTACGGCTTAAGGAATTCGTAGGATCAATTAAGGCATACACTTTTTAAATGTTCACACAAAAACTTATTTATTAAAAAGCAGACACAATTCAATAACAGACACAATTCTTAAAGTTCTCTAATATCACTTGTCTGACTACGATCCCAAAGGTCCCGGGTTCGAATCCCGGAAGCGTCACGGTGCTTCGCCTTTCCCACTTTCTCTACATAACTTTTCTTCTTTCTTCTTCCCTCTTTACATCCCTGATTCCTTCTGTCATAGCCTTCCTTTCCCTTCCCGCTCCACCAAGCGCCTGTCATCGGTTGTTTGATGAGATTCAAATCGTTTCACGAGGCATAACAATCTAGCGAGTTGTTTCTCGATGCCCCGATATAAGAGTAGCGGTAGTAACGGTTGGGATTAGGTGGAATAAAAATATCGCTATCTTCACTATCTTCTGACTAGAGCTGCTGTTCGACATTGCACTCTATAGACAGTACAAAAAGGCTTTCCCTGAGCCTCTATTCTTTCACATGAAAAAAACTCAACCGAATGACGCCTGCGGTCCAAAATTCTTTATATCTGTGGGTATTTATCGTCAGTCCGGGCCTGAAGATCTTAACTATTCAGTCTAAAATTTTCGTTAAGGGCATAAAGAGGCTTGTGAGTATGTAAGGAATCATGAGGTCACCTGCAGTCCACGGCCTGTCAGGCGGTTGCCTCAAGCCCTCGTCCCTCAGTAAGACTGAGTAATGTGTGGCCTTCATCGGCCCTTACCTGCCGATCTAGTCAGAAGGCCACGGCCTGCCGGCGGCCCGTATATGAATGGGGGCATTAAGCTGCTTTGTGAAAAGTTTTTACTACACAAATAAAATTATCTTCATATACAATTTCTTTTTATTTGGCATGATTAAAGTACAGTAGTTGTAATTATCTGTTTGCGGCACGTCCATGCATTTGAGTTGCCGGCCGCTGGTCTAGAGGCCCCATTAGGCAAAATTTCCATAGCTCTTGATGTTTCATGATACTGATTCGTTGGAAAAGGGTGGAATGATTGATGGGTAACTAAACCACCGCACAATTTTCCTGGTAAAAAAATCTGGATTTTCCAGGTATATGATAAAATAACAATGATTTTGAGCTCTTCTCTGGTTTTTCTGGTAATATTCAATTCTGCCAAGTTTGCAACCGCCTGAAAAATATAAAACGACTTCACAAGAGGTATTTATTTGTTCCACGAAATTCTTTACCCCAAAGTATACACACACATATATTAAATACAAATACCGACGGTATACAATATCAGCATCCACAATTCCGTATAATTAACTCTCATTGTTTCAATATCAAAAGCCGCCTTTTTGTATAATATACCTACCACCCTGCCCTAATCAAGGGCACGTTTCAGCTACTTCCACGAATTTCTGATGAATATCTGCGCGTCGCTGGCTTTGAGTTCTCGCTTCAACATTCACTGTCATCCCGAATTTTTCACGGAATTTTCCGCAAAATTTATTATTTTCCAGAACGTAATAATTTCCAATCAAGTGGTTAAAATTGCAGCAAATTTCCACCGTACCATTAAAAATCACCGAAAAATTTTTCCTCAATGCCAATAAAATCGTGAAACTGTTAATGAAAGTGGAAAAAATGAGGTGAAAAGTGATTTTTCTTGCTCAGCCCTCGCCATGGTGTTGAGCATCCCCCCATTTTGGGTGGGGGTGGCAGCAGAAATATTGAACACACTTCCGGCAGCAGAGGCCCAATTAGCACCGCTCAGAAGCAGAGCGCCGTTCATCATAACCAATTTCCAGTCATCATTCGTCATGCTATTGAGCCGCGGCAACTTCATTAAACCTTTTTAATTGACCTTAAATCTTGGGAGCTATCCTGCAAATAACTTTTCACGAACGTGGCCAGGAAGCTGGAGCTCGTGCTGCCCAACTACAAGGAGCCCCAGCTCAGCACAGGTCGGTTTCGGGAGCCACCTGAAATAATTCCCCCCTCCACGGGCTGCACACCTCGGCAATATTTCATCGAAAGACCTTCTGACCTTTGATTCCGAAGGGGTTTTCCTCAATGAAGGAAAAATGAGGAAAATCAATGTAAGATTCTCGGTGCCGTGGAGCAGAGGTTGGGTGGCTTCTCAGGTGTTGGCTGGCAGGTGGGCGGGGGTGCACAAGGAGATTGCTACAATCAAGAAGAATGGCGCTGTGGGCGAGGGGGTAATGTCAAAAAAGTTGTCCAGGAACTAGGGATCCCAAGGGCGGCATAACCGCTCTTGTGTACCGAGTCGTGGGGATTGGAAGTCATGTCATGAATTACAAATGAACTTCCGGTAATGCAAAAATTTATTCATGAATTGTTTGTCGGATGCAATTCTGCCTTTTGATAGCGAATAAGTATTCTGCGGTTGTGCATGAACTGTTACAGGCCCCACTGCCGCCATCACCATCCATCCAGTACTCGGGGGGCGGAGGGGCTATTCGTTCTGGTGTTATAAGCACTTCTCGGTTATGAATATTTTATTGTGAGCTCGAGCTGAGAAAAAAATATTAGAGTGACTTTATCTATGCCCTGTTTACAAGTTGTCGCAGTAGGTCACTCCTTGTGGGCTATGTATGTACACGAGGGGTTAGGAGGTGGTCACAGCATTGCGTCCGTATAGGGAATTTGTGGAGAACCTCTCTCAAGGATCAAGTGAACGGGGAACCGGAATCCGGATATCAAAGATTCATGTAGGCTACTTTAGGGTATGCTTATTATTTTTACATTAACACACAATTTATTCATCGGTAGCCAAACGCAAATTTAAGTTTGTTTTTTTTTGTTGAATTATTTAAGCTGGAACATGAAATTCGCATTAAATCATCTCATTCAAATTCTATGACAAAATGGGTGTCTGTTTTTGGGGCGATAAATAAATAAAGAAACGGGTACGTTAGTGTGTTATTTTAAGGTATGTATACACCCTTTTGTAACCACCCAGCAGAGTTTTTAGAAATGCATTGTGGAGACTGGATTACTGCGAAGACCCGGAAGCATTACGTTTGGACCCACTCCATTTCTTTGTTTACGTGAATATTCTAAGAAGGAAAGATATATGAATACAAGTTACTTCTTACTAATAACAGAAAAATAAATAGTGACAAAAAAATTTGGGATCTGTATTTCTAATACTTAAAACGAAACATTGATTAACATTTCTCCTTAGAAGAACTAATAAGGAAAAAAGCAATTAAATTCGCAGCTTTTACTAATATGGTTGAATACAAGCTTTTCGAAAATTAAAAATTTCAAGCTTTTCGAATATAAATCCAGGGAGTTTTATAAAAATGAAAGCTTCGAAGCTTTTCGAAGATAAAGCCTTGATAAAGCTACTTGAACATGAAAGCTTTGGAGCTTTGCAAAAACAAACTTGTGAAGCTTTACGAAAATAAAAGCATTAAAGCTTTTCAAAAGCTTTAAAGTTTTACAAAATAAAAGCTTTAAAGCTTTTCAAAAATAAGAGCTTTAAAGCTTTTCGATAATAAAAGCTTCGAATCTTCTCGAAAATATAGCTTTGGAGATTTTTCAAAAATAAAGCTTTGAATCTTTTCAAAAATAAAAGCTTTGAAGATTTCCGAAAATGAAAACTTGGAAGCATTTCGGGAAAAAAACTGAAGCATTTCGAAAATAAAAGCTTTGATGCTTTTCGATAATAAAAGCTTCGAAAGTGTTCGAAAATATAAATTTTGAAATTATAAGTATTTATTTTTTGCGACCGAAATCAGCGGATGTATTTTCTCGCTGTCATATTCGTAGTTGTAGCAGAGGTTCTGTTTCTTTCAAAAAGTAAGGGAGTTTGTTTTTCAATTGCAGTTGGTTTTCAATTGCACATGGCATTCTTTGAGACCCCGAACCAAGTTGATCCTCATTTCCTCTTACCTCTACATGTTCTTCTTAATCATAATGAGATTGAGGATGTTTTATGGCAGTGTTCGCAAACTGCGGCTCGAGAGCCTCATGTGGCTCTTTGGCCTGCTAAGGGTGGCTATTCCACATAATACCGTGCTGCGTCTGAGTTTGTAGTAGTGATGAGCAAAAATGGTCTTGTTCATGCAGTCTTGTCTTGCTCTTGCACATTTAGCAAGACCAAAAACAAGCACAAGACTTAGTTATGCTTGCAAGAACAAGAACAAGACAGACTGAACAAGAACAATCAAGAACAAGACTAGATTAGTCTTGCCTTGTTCTTGCGTTTGCTCATCACTAGTTTGTAGATACTAGCTCCCTCTCAGGCTCGATGACTGTTAGCTCTCTCCGTTAGATGAAGCCATTTTGAAAACCTTTATCCATGCCTGCCTTAGTCCAAAATGGTAGTTAACTTTTTCGAGCTTTCTCGGCATACGTCGATGATTAGCAGTACCAGGGTTCTACTATTGTCCTTAGTGATACCTCAGTTGTGGCGCCGAAGATACTCGATCAATTTGCCCCTTCACGAGCTCCATGACTTGATCCAAAGAAGGTCCGGAAGTCTGCCGGTACTATAATTGGCTTCAGTCAGTGCCACTAGAAGGTGGCCCTCACTATTTCGCTCATTGGCCTGTTACCCGTTGAGCCTGACTGTTCGGCTCCTCAAGTAGAAGCTTCCCCGACTATGTTAGGTGTTAGCTCTGAGCTATCTTCTCGGGATCTCTTCCTTTTAAAGCGGGAGGTTACCGCTCCTGTTGTCTCCAGAAGCGCTTTCCACTCCTCAACGACTGCTTAAGATTTTGCTTTGTTGGTTTTGTTCTTCTCGAAAAACTTCTTAGCGAAAAACTTGTGTTTAAAATTTCAGCAGGACCTGTAGTCCTGATTTCCTGCTATCGGACACTTCTGTATGAAAATGTAATGAACATTTTCGCTTGTCCATTAAAGTTTTGCTCCAGTACTAAAATATTTGTCTGCACTCCGATCGAATCCAAGTGATTTTCTGTCGTCTCAAGAAACGATTGCAGAACAAACAAAAAGGAACTATTTGGGAAGAGCGACATTACTACATTAGTGTTTTCTGTGTATTCTCCCCCACTCTTTATTCCCATTTCAGCTGAAAAAAATCCCTCAGAAGTCATGGAAATTGTTCTACAAAAATATTCGGATTGAATTTCCCGCCTGAAGGCTCCTTGTGTGGGGGAAAATTTTTCTGGGAAAACTGAAATTAGCGAGAAAACAAACAGCGCCGGCAACCGCCCGTACATTTTCATTTTATTTAACAACTGCAATTTCCATCTAGGTTCATTTCTTAGCCGTTTCGCAAGACGGAAGGAAAAACAGCAGCAGACAGCCATGAAAATTGTCGAGTGTGTTACCGTTGGGCTGCAGCCCAGAGCTAGAGCAAAAAGGACGAAATAAAAAGGAACGTTATGAATAACAATCGGAGAATTTATTGCACAACTTTCTTGTACTCGCTACAGTTTTCGTTTGTTGCTCCTTCCCCCGGGGGGCTCCATGAAAGTAAAGTCCTTAAGGGAAGATAGCCGACTCCTGCTCCTTTGCTCCATTGCTCCGTTGGCGGAAAGGACTTCCTCGAAGGATATAACCGTCAAAAGGAAGCACTTTGTCTCTTGTGATTTTTTCCCGTTCGTGCAGCGAGAACTGGAAAATTTTCTAACTTGGCCACCCTTTCATGTGAGATTAATGGAAGGATTTGGTATCATTACAGGCACTTTGCTCGCCTGATTTGTGACTCCGTTCGGCTGCTGGAGGGATGTGTGTGCCTTTTCCTTTTTTCCTTTTCATACAAGTGAACATGTTATGAAAATCCCTTGTACTATGAGTGAATTTTCCAGATTTTCAAGAGATGGCCCGTTGCGAAACCGTTGGGAATTTTGTAGAATTTCAGTAAATTAGTAGAGTAAACACCACGTCCTTGCGTGCCTCAAGAGATCCTCTGTATGGCAACTATGGAGTGGGAGTACGTGGGGCCAGTGTGTATGTATGTGCTGGCTCTCATCTTGACATATAATAATTGAAACGGATGAAATCAAGACACTCGAGTCCTGATTCCATTATCTACGAGTTGTTTAGCTTTACGTGATAAATCAAATGAAAGAAGAAACTTTTTAAGGTCAGATGGTCCTATTGGGCAGCCTCCTAATTAGATCCTGTGGAACCTGCCAAAGGTAAAAACTACAGGAAAAGTTCTTACAGGCATGAAAAGTCACCCGGGTGGCTCGATGGACCTGTAGTACATATGTGCACACATAGCACCAAAAGTATATACCTCCGAAATATTCTCCAGCTCTCTATCAACATGCCAAGACACACAGGATTCACTGGGATCCCGAATTCAGAATTCAGCTGAATCCCATTCATTGCTGTTAATAGCCTTCTGGCAATAAGCAAATTGTCGAAGTTAATTGATCTCGTACCGGACATGGCCACTTAATTGGATTTTTTTTCTCCCTGCCTTCGTCCTTGGGCTGCTCCGGCTCCTAGTTGATCCCGTCTGCTGCTCTCAGTCAGCTTCAGCTCCTGAATTCTGTATAGTCTGTCCAAACTGTGCGAAGGTAATTTGAAAAGGGTAAAAGGGAGTCCTTACGAAGCACGAGTAATTCCGGGTTTGCCATTAACTTTTTTTTTTTTAACAAAATTTTTTCTGTTTGTTTCCTCGTACATTGGCAATTTTTTTTTGGGGCGATTCTTCATGTCATGTAAAATTGAAAACATATAAATTGGATATTTTTGGAGAAAATTAATTGATTAATGAACTTATTATAAATTAATAAATTCAGTGAATTAATGTAGCTTGTAAAATTAAATGCTCCCAATCTGGTGGCTTAACGTTGCAGTTTTTAATAATCTGAGCGGAGTTAATATATTGCTCTGCAACACTATCCGTAGAGAATATGATATTGCTACATGTAATATAAGCTTTCTAGTTAGGAATAAAAAGCTGCTTTAAAGTGCAACATAGCGTATAGTTTTACACAGTTTTTTATAATGATATTATTAGGATTAAAAGCGATTATTTGAAAAAAAAAAATAAACAATACCTACGCTAATCTATTTTTATAAGCGAGCACATGCTTAGTATTCACCCTTTGTGAATTTGTCTGTAATTTCACGGTGCAATGGTCACTAGTCAACTTGAATTGAAAATTAAGATAGGACTGTAAGATGTTAGGCTACATTTCTACGGTGGTTCAACGGGCCGATAGGGGAGCAAAAGGTATTTTCTGAGTCGCCGGGGTTTGTTTTCAATTTTTTTCGAAAATCACTGGGATTTTGATCCGTGAATTTTGCCTTCATTTTCGCATTTTGATCTCTCGCCACTACTTCTCTTTCAGTGTAATGATCAACCTCAGTGTAAAGCTCACTTCGATATTGTTAGCGCTTGTTGGTTTGAAAAATAAAAGCTTTCAGAGTCACATACGAAACCATCTCTAAATGGTGTAAACAGGCTAAGGGCAACAGACGAAATGCTTTAAGCGGCCCATAAACTTTCCGTTTAACCTGAGCTCTGGACCCTCGTTCACTCTGACAAACTGCGCAGGTCACACAGTTTATTGTTCAGTTTTCTCAATTCCATCCATTCGCCATTATTAAAAAGATGTACGCAAAAAAAAACAAAGAAAGAACTGACGAGTCCACAAAGTTTCAGTTCAATTTATCGTACAGCTTTTTTACACAGTTCAACTGGTCAGTTAAAACTGAGAGTGTGTGGGTTAAAGCTACTGTCAAAAACGAAATAGAATACTCGCCTTTACGAAATAGACTACTCGCCTGGTACAATAACACAAGGTAAGCTTATAAAGGTCCCGTGACATTACTCAGATTTTAGCTCGCAAGGGAAGAAAGCTTTCTCGTGACGTCACTCAGGGCTTTTCTAATATAAAAATGGTAAAAGCTTTAAAAGATAGGAACAGAGCTTTTCCTTAAGAGCCCACCTTGTATTATTGTACCATGATGAAGGTGCACAATTTCCAGACCACTGCGATTGCAGCGTCGCCAAACGCGGCAACCGAATCAATATAATTTCTATTTCGTAGCCATGGCCTTTAAATATTGGTACTAAGTTCACGTTAATGCTAAACTTACAATTAAGGGTTAATTTTATTAATGTATACGACCCTAAGAGTTTGGTCAACCATTAGATTCACACCATCCAATAAGAAGATAGAGTAGAGCTTCGTTTTATTTGAATTCGTCTCACCGTCTTTTTGCGGCCCCAACCAACAATGAATTGGATATAACTGTTAATTGAATTGGACAAGCTCTGTAGCTTGCTTGTCTTACATTATCAAAGCAACACGAGTAACTCAGAATACCGTCAACAGCGAAATTGTAAAGCAGGTGATTATGAGTAGTATAGCTATGAGGGGGGGGGCTCTGATTCAGTAAAGTAATCGGTTGTGGTCTCGGGTGTGGATGAGATCTAGGGTGTGAGTAAAGAATTCGACCCCAGCCCGTATTTCCAATCTCGGGATTTCGGGATTACAAACAGACAATCTCGGGAACTCGAGATAGCCCCGAGATTTTGGATTGTAAGTAAAAATTGCAAAAATTATGTAAAAAGCTGCGTTTTGATTTCATGTTTTTTGGTTTGACCAAAAGCTACAAATAAACTACAAAGCGCTGCGGATAAATTATACCTGTGCACAAAAAAATGGAAAATTGAACTGAATTAATTAAAATCAATGCATGTTAACTTCATTAAATTGTAAAAACGGTAGTCTCTAAAAATTAGAAGTAGTATTGCCTCAAGAATTCTAGCTCAGTGACATCATTGTTTGTGGTCTCGGCTGAGTGAGCTCTTGGGAACTTCGGTGTGTTCAGAGTGGTTGGTTTGTGTCTTGGGTGAGCTTAGAAGCTTTGGGAATTAAGTAAGAAAATGGAATATGGTCAACTTCGACTACCCGGTTTCAACTTTTTTTAATGTTACGAAGGGATCCTTCACCAGAGCCGCAACAGCCTAGCCGTCTAGCTACTAGCTCTGCTTGCTTTCCTTTGCCTTTGTCCCCATCGACAAATTAAGATGGAGAGGTAAGGGCCAAGACAATGAGGGATAAATGGGAATTGGTCAGCCCAACGCATCCCCGCTTGTGCAAACTCCCTCCCAACAGACCGAAGACAGAACCGTAGTCAATAAACTAGGAAGCCAACAAGCAGACCAGAGAGCCGTCGCTTTGCCCAAAGTTTCTGGACGCACCAGCTCCCATGTCATCGGGGGACTGTTTCATCAGGCAGGGGCGCAAGAAAAGAGAAAATAAGAAAGCCGCAATGACTTTTCTACCGGGAAAAAAGCAGACCTAGACACGCCGGCACTCTGTTCTAAGTTTCTGGACCCACCAGAGGCACAACATACCAACGCTTTTGTGAACTCCTTTTCAACAGACCGAAGGGAGGGCTGCCCTCAAAAGGCCGGGAGGCCCCAGTTGGTCGGGATCATCCAATTGTATTAACTGCTATAAACGTGCCAAAGGTAAACATAACCTTTAATAACCATCTTTTTCTGCGAACGCGCGACAATTGGATATTTTAATTTATTGTTAACAGCAAATGCAGAAATCTCTTAAAACTCTGTGGGGTACTTGTCACATTCTGTCAAAAGCTTTGAAAAAATCACCAACCAGACCGCATTGGATACTTTGGTTGAGTTAATGTGTCGCAAGAGGCCGCCAGTGAATTTTTTGGTCTAAGGCCGTTCTACCTGACATGTGGAAGATATCGGATAGTATTTAATCCTTCTTTTGTTTATTTTAAGTTAATAGTAGTACAAAACTACAAGCAAAATCTCCTATTCTCCACTATACCACCCCTCCACGGCTCACTTCACAGCAAAAAAATCTAGATAGTCCAACATAATCCCATCTGAATCAGAACGGACACCCCAAACTAAAGAAAATTAACTTCTCCCTCTTCGAAAAATAATTTTTGTGAATGTAATTGTTTTCTTCCGGGAGATTAGCTATGATTAGTCTTGATTGATCAGATTTCGGTCCTATTCTCTTATTTCTCATTTAACATTTGCAGAAGGACGAGGAGCCTGAGCTGGGCTGGTGGTGGGGGCGAAACTTCTGGTCATAATGTTCAGGGCGTGGTGACTTGTTCAATCCCGTGTTATTCTTAATTACCCTTTATAAAGCGCTTAATCACCCGAAGTCTTATATCAAATGTCTATCGCAACGAATGAGGCTGGGGATCTCATTCTCCGTACTTCTTCGTATTGCGAAAAGGAATTTCTTAGTTTTAAGGATAAAATGAAATTCCCTCGGCCCCCGAAAATTCCCCGTCCCCCACCCACCCGCTAAGTCAATCTACTAAATTTCCAGTACTCAAATACTCTTTACAAGGACAATTCGGAATTAGGGGACCATGAAAAGGCATTTCTTACTGTTTTCTGCGGGGAAACTTCATTATCCTTCAGCCTGAATTACGCCTACTAATTGATACGCTTGTACACGCCTCAACTATAAATTCTGCAGCCGAGAAAAGGACATCGCTTTAAAGTCGCTTTAAAAGGAGTCCACCAAAAGGTTAAGGTGTAATCTTAAACTAAAAAAGGATCCGTGAATATATTTTTCCCTGTATCGAATCGGATGCTTTTTAATTACAAACTTTTTAAAACCCAATTTCTGTTCCAAGATATTTTTCCAATTAATTTTTTTTTCGCGGATTTTTGTATTTTTTTTTTTCACATGAATTCGTTAACTGTAAGGGATTTTTTGTAATTTACTTTTTAATACAGTGCATTTTTTGCCCGGGTATTAACCCTGTCGCATCGGAGCTCTACAGCCGCCATTAATAGATTAAAAAGGAAAGAAAATAAAATTCCGAATGTAATTTCCGGGATTTATACAATTTTTATTGAAGCCTATTTTTAATTGGGAATTAAAATCGCTTTGTGTAAATGCAAATGACACTTTGGACAGGCAGCAAGGACATCAACGACAATAGCGGTTCTGTGAAATAAAATTAAATGTGTGACCAGCTTTTATGTGAGCTCAGTTTCATCCCCAGTAGAGAAAGTGTAATAATATTGAAAAATCCAAGCGATATTAATTTCATTAAAATCATGCCTTAATCGTATTTTGTTTTTCATTCATTAGGGTAGTTTAACCATGGAATCCGTGCAGTGAATTCAGCTCAACCACTGTCCCAGCAGGAGAGTTATGGGAATTTTATGAAATTGCAAGAACAACAATGAATGAATATTTTAGTGCAAAGACATCTCCCGTTCATCAAAACGAAAAAAATTTGGACTAGTGCATTGAGCCCCACGGAAACAATGTCTAAAAATACTACTCCAAAGTAGGGACGCGGTCGAGCCGAATCTCACTCAATCTCAAGAAACAGTCTAAAATTGCTAGAAAACTGGGTTAAATTAAGTAAAACCTGTTTTTCCACTAAAGACCCCCATGCAGGTTGTGGCCTTTCAGTCTAAGTCGGCAGGCACGGCCCGAGGACGGCCACACATTACTCAGTCTGACTAAGGTATGAGGACTTCAGGTATCCGCCTGACAGGCCGAGGCATGCAGGTGACGTCATGACATACAGACATTCAGGCGAAGACGACAGCTTAGCATAGCAGGTTGTTTATTCAAGTGCAAAAATGTGCATGGCCTCAACGAAAACTTTAAAGGCACAAAGAGATAGGGGCAGCAGCGGCTGGCGAAGGCCGCGACGGAGACTGGAGAAAAGTTCAAAATACATGGACCACAATATTTGCCGCAAGGAGAAATGAAATGTATGTTAAATTCTCTCGCATCTGTTTATACCTTAAGGCCAGCGCCGTAACTAGGCATGTTCCCAAGTAGAAATTTTTACTAGTAATCTACCAGTAACTGGTTAGTTTTTCCCTTTTTCTAACAAGTAACTGGTGAGGAAAACTTGTGAGGGCTTTGTAGGATTATGTAACGCTAGTTTTTGCTAGTGCCTTGTAGGGAAAATCTAGTCAGAAACTGACGAGCGCCTCGTCATAAACTGGCCATTCACTTGCAATAAACTGGCAATTCACTCGCAATAAACTAACCAGCCCCTCGTAGAAAACTAGCCAGTTCCCAACCATTCTTTCGTAGAAAACTAGCCTATTACTTGCAAAAAACTATCAGACTTCTATTCGAAAACTGGTTAGTTTCTCGTTAAAACTTTCGCACTTTTTTTGCACTTTTTAACTCTTATTCAGCCGAAAGTCACAACGAAACTGTATTTGACTGTTCTGTTGCCGTGAGTTCCTGTACTTGAGGAAAAAATGTGGAAAAGAGGAGAACGACTTTTTCTATCTTATAGAGAAAACATTGATTACAGAAAGGTTTTGTGATTACATATATAAATTTTTGGTAACATTTCCTGGCGAGTATTTGTAGAAAATACTAAAATCGCTTAATACTTTAGTTTCTTCGAAAATTACTCAAAATGATTTCTAAAATAGAGTTTCCATATCATTTCCTTTCGAGTTACTTATAAGAATCTACTAGAATAGTTTCCTCCCTATCATTTCACCTCGAGGTCCTCGTAGGGAAGTACTAGAATAGTTTTTCTTTAGAAAAACACAAGTAACTTGTATGAAAATGCTGGAGTAGTTTTTCTCTATCATTTTCTAACAAGTAATTCGTAGGAAAAACTAGTCTAGTTTTTCTCCAGCCTTTCCTCGCGAGTTACTTGTAGGGTAAAGCTGGAATAGGTTTTTCCGATTAGTTTCCCTCAAGTTATTCGTAGGGAAAACCTAGAATAGTTTTTCTCTAGCATTTCCTCACAAGTTACTTATAGGAAAATGGTAGAATAGTTTTTCCCTATCATTTCCACTTGAATAACTCGTAGGGAAATACTAGACTAGTTTTTCCCCACATTTACTAACAAGTTACTCGTATGGCCTCGTCAAAAACTAGAAGAATTTCTACTTGGGTTCAGGCGGTGCGGCGCACCAGGGCCCCCGGCCCTGAGGGGCCCCCGAAGATTTCTTTTTTTTTTTAGAATTCGTTTTAAAGTATGAACATTTTTATGGAAAGGGCCCCTGGGAAACTTTTTTTTCTAGAACGCTCTTATTAGTATCTAATAGAAAATGTTTTCGAGAACACTTTTTTTAATGAACGCTGCTTTGTTAGAGAGCTTATGATTTTATTATTTACATGCATTAAGTAGCGATTTCATGGGATGAGCGTCAGGCATTGGGCGTAAAGTTTTTATCTACCTAATACAGAATATAGTGTAATAGTATGTGCACACATATGAGAAATAAAGAAATTGTTTAAACCAAAGTATAATGCTGTTTTCAATTTCTCACGACCTTTGAACCCTTTTTTTAATGGACTTCGAAAAGGCTTCGAAATCACATTTTTTTTTTAGAAATTCATTTTCAAGGGCCCCTTACGAAATCTTGCACAAGGGCCCCCGAGACCCTCGCTACGGCGCTGCTTAAGGCGGCTCCAATTCACACCGTGAACACCCGCGAACAAGCGCGAATGCGAGTGTAGATGGTATTCGTGCCTTCGCGCCAGTTCCGAGTGGATACGACTTGAATTCTTGCCGTAAATTAACGGCTTGAGACTGAATAGAAGTTCAGATCTTCAAACACAATCTGACACAACAAACACATAAAGATTTTTGTCAGTTTTCTTGACTGCAGTCCCCATCCAGTTGGCGTTGGTGATACTTGGGTTCAAGGTGGAAAATTTCAGCCCACGGCCTGCCGTCGACCTGTGTTTGAAAGGGGGCCTTAAGATATAGCTAAATCCAACACAAAAGTTTTCATGCGAATGACAGAAAGTAGCATAGTAGCCCCTTAATTGTTTAGCCGCCAAACGTCCGACTCGACGAATGCTGCGTCAGGAAGGGTCTTCGCAGAATTTTAACGTCATGAAGTTCTTGTTGAGTATGATGTATGAGTGCTCACTTTTTGATAGTTATGTGAGTGGAAGCGAGTGGAATAGAGGAGGGCAAGTAGGAGTTCGAATTATCAGTTATCTAGAGTTAAATCTTGTGGTTACCCCTTTTGCTGCGCAAATACCCTCGAACAATGAAGATTTGTAACAAAACACAAAAGACCAATTCTTCCTCTTCTACTTTAACGGGTCTACAACCTGGATCCAGTCGTGGGATCTGGCAACTGCTTTTCCACCGGTACCGATTTTAAGCCAATCTCATCCAGTTTGACATAACTAAGCTATGGACGTCGGGGTAGCAGCACAGAAGTTGTTTCAATCGATTGAATTTTTCCATTTAAAACTCGTAACAAATGAGTTGAAACGACTTCTGTGCTCTCTCTCGGATCATAACTTCCAACGCCAGGCTGAAACGAGGGTGGCAAGATCGTCCCCTTTTCGGGGTCCTTTATAGATGTTGTTTGGTCTGGACAGTATTTCGAATAACTTTACTTGACTAATCACATTGGTCATAGTCAACCATTATAATCGTATCGGCTTATTGGGGATGTTGAATACTCCCATGGTTAGCACTCAGAGACGGCGCTTTCAAAAATAAAATATTCGGCGAGAAACACCTGGATCGCCTCAATTCTGAAGTTGTTGAAAGCGCTTTTTATGTCCCGGTAGTTAAGGTGGATTATTTTTCTATGCAAGATTCTACAGTAGAAACTAATACATGCTTGGGGAACGACATAAGGATCCTATTATGGAGATTCCTATAGATTTTTGGAATCCAGGATTGTGCTGGAAATAGTTAGGGAAAATTGTTTAGGCAAGTGCACCTAACACCGAAAAACATCCTGGAGCATTAGGCGAGAGAGTTTTGTGAAGTTAAAGTGCAAGCAAACTCAGCACAAAAGCGGACAAAGGCAGTGGCGACGCTTTCACAGGCGTAATTGGTGCAATTGTACCGGGCGCAATTTCAGAAAAAAAGTGAAAATGTGTTACCGTGCCTTCATTTTCATATATTATAGGAACACCGCAGAGTGTTTGTGTCTTTTTTCCACTGTAAAGCCCGGTACCCACTTGTTGCAAACCGGCGTTTCGTATCCCTGTATCGTTTCAATTGTTGATTGATACGAACAAAACAGGAACCCAAATTTTTCGTGTATCATCACTGCGTTTCGAATCATCCAGCCTGTATCATGTTTGATGCGGGAGCGCGATACGGTTATCTGGTCAGTGTGTGATTTGAAGTGATGATGAACAGGATACGCGCATGCCCGTCCACACTTCCTCCTAAAGCGTATCGTATCATTCCTTTGATGTGACGGAGAAAAACCGCTAAATGAGAGATCGGGTTTGGATTGTATCATTTCGCACATTTTGAAACGAAGCGTTGCAATTTTTTTAGAAAAAAATTTAAAGAGCGGTGATACGAAACGCGAGTTTGCAACAAGTGGGTACCGGGCTTTATACGCTGGGTCCAAAAACAGCTGACGGGGGCGCAGTATGGCATACTGCATCGGGCATAAAAAGGCCAAACGCCGGCCCTGATAATTCTGCTTTGGTTATGCTATCTTAGGCGACCTTAAAGTTTATAAACAGGTGTTGGATTTAGTTTTGAAACACTAGACAATTATCTCTCACTTACCTCATGGTTAAACTCTGATAAGTTGTTGATTTGCCTGGGCCGATGCCATACAGGTTTTGACCTGTGATGTTTGTATTATATCATCCATCCATCTCGTTTTGTAGGATAAGGCAGAATATTTGATCCTCAGTACTCAACAACGTTATACTACCGTGCACGCTGTGATATGTACCTGGCAGAGGATGTATTTTTTCAGTCTTCTAGCATCGCTTTCTTCTTCCATACTTGCACAATTATATCAGCCCTCCATATTTAACCAGTTCGAGTTAAGGGTAGTCTGGAGGATACATGAGGAGGCGCCAGTGCAGTGGGACTTGTGTTTGAGCTCTTGAATGTTGTATGAGTTAGCAGACGGCTGAGTCACAACACATCTGTGATCAGATAAACCTCTTTGCCCTTACAGAACAATTCTAGGGAACATTAAATTAACAAAGCACATACGAAATAATTAATTCTTGGTATAAATAAATACTGATAATCCCATACCTGTGACCTCTTTGCATATTTCGAACTATTCCATATGGTACAATAAAACCACAGCAAAGCGCCCCATGGAAGCTCATTACTAACAATAAGCCCGCATTCATCATGCCATGCAACGCCACTAAATTTCAATTCATTAAAATGAATAGTGACTATCGAAAACAATGATCACGATTATAAAAATTCATCCGTTCGCATTCCATTGACTCCTTTGCCACCCACGCCCGCCCAGCACAGCTTTCACCTTTCATCATTTTAATGAAGCGTGAAATAGTTTCAATAAAAACAAATGAAACTCCTTGTACCGTTAGTGTAATGGTCCGAGTAATCATTGCAGCTCTCGGTACCTATACGTACGTGAGCATAAGTATTCCGCCGTGCGCGATGCCCATTATTCTAAATGGAGATTTACCCAGCTGGAGCAGCCCCCGGCCCTCCTCGCACAACAACGGAGAATTCCACCACTTTCTAGGGAATTAGGTTTATATAACATTTTACCTTCCATCTCATTTAGCCATGGCGTCCTGACAAAGGAATCCACGTATCCTGGATACCCATACGTATAGGACCCGGTTATGCTGCCATACATCCTGGGTCCTAATGCATCTTGGATGGATCCATAGCGAGGATCACGTCAAAGATAAATCACTCCGCAATTTTCGAGTAATCTATCAAAGTGATATTAAGCTGTGGAGAGCGGCGACGGGACGGGGTGCATCCCTTGCAGCCATAGTGCATTAATGAGATGCGCTGGGATCTGGTGTGGTGTGGGGCATACCTCGGTTATGCATTAGAAAAAGCAAGACACCAACTTTCCGGGTTATCAATTCCGAATGCCAAGAAAAAGCGTTTTCTGTTGCTCTGCTGTTATCCGTACACGGCTTAGATCCTCAGAACCGAGCGCCTTCAAAGGGTGGGTACTGACGGCACAGGGTGGCTCCGGGTGGTTTGGGGGCTTTATGTTATTGCAAAGGGGCGATTACCATCGAACAAAAAACAGAACCCGACCAGCTGCACGCTCTGAAAAACGCTCTGAAATTGCAATTTATTGAACCTTCACTGCTGCCACATACTCTCCGTAAGTGAGAACTAGCAGATAAGGACTAAAGGAGCTAAGAAACTTGTTCCACGCCGGGATGAATGGAGATTGGGTGGATTCGCCGTCTGAAAGGGTGCTTGGAGCGGGCTTCTTATAAAACACAGTTTTTACGGATATCTGGGGAAGCGCAAGATAAATTCAGGCGCCATAAATATTCGGATTAAATATTTCGTTTTCAATAAAGTTTCCCTTTGGAGCTTTTTGAATATATTTTTCTGCCAGACTCCTTTTTTTATGCGGCAATATTTAGATACCCTCACGTTGGCAGGGCGGGGCGAAGTACCACTGATTTCTGTTTGAAAAATCTCCTTTCATCAAATGAGAAATGGGCCTTGTTCAGCCAATTAGAAAATAAAATATGTCTTCTCTGATGTGCTCTATATTAACAATGCGGATATGTGGAATCGTTTGGCTTGTCTGTAAAAAAAGAATAATTTATACTCGGCATGTTCTTATACTTTGTAAATATTGATCCGACTAAAAACCGCTATGTGGTGAGTGCTTAAAGTAGCAGTTACTGTTGTAGGTACTCTCCTTTTTAGCTATTGTTTTTTTCTTCTTCTTCTTCTTTAACGGCTCTACAACCGGGATCCGGTCCTGGCCTCGCGCAACTGTTCTCTCCACCGGTCCCGATTCTGAGCCGATGTCATCCAGTTTGGCATCCCTAAACTCAGAGCGTCCTGGTCCACGCCATCCTTCTAGCGAAGGTTGGGCCTCCCTCGCTGTCGCACCCCATAGGTCTTACCGCAGATTGTTTTTTAGCGTGTTTTAATTCCACAAATCTTATTGCTATCACCTTATTTAGTATGCTGAAGACCATTTCTCGTTCCATTCATGAGGTCAAGCAGCATTGGACGTGGTTAGTACTTAGTTGGGGGACCGCGATTGAGAAAGTGCACAAATCCAACTGTAAAAACTATAGAGGCAAACCTCTTTTAAACACATTATATAAACTAACGACAAATATAATCAAAGCCAGAATGGAACCTTATGCAGAAGCTGTGTTGCAGCAACCCTCGGCTGGTTTCCCGAAGAGGCCAACCTCGGATTCCCAACAAAAAAAATTGATATGAACAGTAAAATTACCACGAAGACGCCACATCATTGCCAAAGCATTACCCCGCGTTTCGAGACGGGGCTGGCTCGCCGGAAGGGTCGTAGAGAGTTGAGACTCCGGAGGTACCAGCTTAAACTAGTAACCTCCTTCAGGAGCCGACGTGGCTTAGTGAGAAGAACGTTGAGGGCACCTGACAACGAAAGTTCAGCTGGAGGGGAGAGTAGTCAGCCCCTATGCCATCCTGTCTTTTAATTTAGCAGCAGATCATCCTGCAAATATAAATCTCGCAAAACAACCCACACATACTCCCCGGTTTCCCACAAAAACTCAAAGATATTAATACAATAAGTACTTTAATTCTTTACACCAACTAATCATACATCATTTAACATTCACAAATTTCAATTAAATATAGCCAAGTTTAAGATAATCAAAGTAAGTGTAATTCAATCAAATTCCGTGATCAACAAATTCAAACCTCCTATAAAAATTTATTCGCTGAACTTGGAAAACTGAAATGTGTTCTATCAACATTGCCTTCAAACAAGTAATTAAAGGTAGGTTTGGAAAAAAAAACCCGCCCTGGTACCATGACGTTTTAATCTTTACAGGTTGACCCACTATTTTCACAACACGTTGCCAATATGAACGTTTGCTGTAGGAAACTGTACCAAATATAGTGCCACAAAAAAATCAATACAACCCATATTAACCAGTAAAGCTGAGAAATTAAGGAAGAGAATTAACGAAAATACAAAACAATTTTTTTTAAATTGCAATACCTATACTGCGAGCTAACGTACCGCCTCCTCTTTCTACTGAGCCCTTCAGGCACTTCTCAACCCTGAGAAGGGCTACGGAGACTAGGCTTTGTTGGATATGCAGTTCCAGCCCCACAATTCATCTCGACGCCCTAATAACTATAACTACTAAATAACTGGGGCCTGGGGTCACTTCGCCCTTATAGCGTTATAAGGGTCATGCAACTGCACCATTGGATGATGCAAACTTTCCCTACAATTGACGGAATCAGTTGCTGTTCATACCGTTGAAGGCCCGCGTTCATACAGGTGACCGTGACAAGGCAGGTGTCCGGTTCGTACAGTAGAAGGGATGAGTTCCTTGTGCGTACAGTTGAAGGGATGAGTTCCAGCTTCGCCCTTCCTGGGATTCAGTCCTACCATCCAATGGACGGAGTTCACTTCAGGACTCGCGAGGTGTTTAGGTGTCTCAAAGAACTCGACGCCAATAAATCCACTGGTCCCGACAAAATCCCCCCTATGGTACTTAAAAAATGTGCCTCACCTTTGGCTAAACCTCCGCGCAAATTTTTGCCCTGTCTTACTTCTCCGGAGTGTACCCCGACTCTTGGAAACTAGCTCATGTTCAGCCAATCCCAAAAAAAGGTGAAGCCAGCGACCCCTTAAACTACCGCCCAATAGCAATTACTTTTGTTCTCTCCAAAATCCTGGAGACAATAATCAATAAAGAGCTGATGAAATATCTAGAATCCAACCAAATTATACACGACAGGCAATACGGCTTCAGATCTAAACGGTCTACTGGCGATCTGCTTGTGTGTTTAACCGAGCGTATCAACCAAAGCATTCACAGCTTTGGTGAGTCTAGCCTAGTTGCTCTAGATATATCAAAGGCTTTTGACAGAGTATGGCACCCAGCTCTGTTGAATAAACTCCAAGCTATTGGTATACACTTAGTTCTAAGGAACTGGATTAAGAGCTTTCTTTCATGCCGTTCAATCAAGGTAGTATTGGATGGCGTCGAATCCAACCCCCACGCCATTTCGGCCGGAGTTCCCCAGGGGTCAATTCTTTCACCCGCACTTTTTCTAATCTTCATTAATGATCTGCTCTCAATCCCCTCCAACCCACTTCACTGCTTCGCTGATGACGGTACTCTGAATTTCTCTTACTCCTTCGACAATATAAGACAAGCACGTGCCAGACCTTGTCTTTACCACCGTCAACTGATGTCGGCTTCGATCAACCGGGATATCGAATCGATTCTTCATTGGGGCGAAATGAACCGCGTCGAATTCAATGCCACAAAAACGAAGCACTGTCTGATCTCCAACAAAAATTGTACCGACCTTCCTCCTATCTCAGGGAGCGTTCAAGTAATACGTAACGCATTTTTGGGGGGGGAGGGGGTTTGTAAAACGTTACGATGCGTTACAGGGGCGGGGGGGGGGTTCGAACAACGCGTTACGTAACATTGTTTTTTTATTTAAATAAAAAAATAGGGCATTCAAATCTCCCAACTTAGCAACCCTTTTCGTTTATGTTTTACGGGTAATCGCGATTAAAACAATAAATAAGCTATTTTAGCGGCTTTCTGGTACTTTGCGTCATATAATTGTCACTTTCAGGTAAAAGTGTTGGGTGTTACGTAACGTTTAGGGAGGGGGGGTACAGAAAAACGTTACGGCGCGTTACAGGGGGGGAGGGGGGGGTCAAAAATTTTCAAAAATTGCGTTACGTAATACTTGAACGCCCCCTGTCAGTGGATAAACAGAATCTAACGGCTGACTCAACTCTCAACATCCTAGGGTTAACTTTAACGGAGCATCTGCGATGGAATGATCACATATTCCAAATCGCCAAACAAGCCTCCCAATGCCTTGGATTTCTCAAGAGATGCAAGTTCCTCCTCCAGCCAGCCGCATTGGCTACAATATACAAATCCTACATTCGGCCGCGCCTCGAATACAACTCGCATATCTGGGCAGGCGCCCCAAAAACCACCTTGGCTTGTCTCGACAAGGTGCAAAATCGTGCCCTCAAACTCATTGGTGATGGCCCCTTTCGCGCCTCCATAGACACCTTGAGCCACCGTAGGAATGTAGCAGCCCTCTCCATACTTTATCGCTATTACCATGGCGACTGTTCTACCGAAATTCAGGACCTCCGGCCTGCACGGCAATACTTTTCCCGCAACACAAGACTAGCCCGCTCGGCTCACCCCCATAGCCTACAGCCCCCCCGTACAATACAATACAATACACGTACAATACGGTTTAGAAGTTCGTTTATGAATAGAACAACTCGACTGTGGAATAATCTCCCGCAGTCGGTATTTCCGAACTCGTACAACACCTTAGAGTTCAAACGTGAGGTTCATCGTCATTTTCTTCTACACCCTCCAGACCCCCTCTAACCTTTCCTATTCTCCTCTATTCTTTAAACCAAGCTTACTACTAGACATTGCACCATGAACTGAACGATATGACGGACTGGTAGTATAAAGGGTTACACCTAAGCTTGGTTTTTTCATATAAAAAAAAAAAAAATCCACGCAGCAAAAACTGGGCAATCTACAGTCACGATAAGGTCGGATGGCTGTGTTAAGGCTGAAACAGATAGCTCTGTTCTGCTTCGTTCGTTTGTTCCTCGCGTTCCTTTCGTTCGTCTGCATTCTTTCCAATTTTTCCAGATGTGCAGGCTTCTCTATGAAGTGTGTACAGCATTGAACTCGCAGAATCAAAGAACGAACAGAACAGAAAGAGAATGAAACTATGTACATATGTGATTCAGCCTTTAATGATAGAACAAACGAACGAAGAGGAACAGAGCTATCCGTTTCAGCCTTTAAGGCTGATGCAGCAAAACTCTTCAACATCGGAGAAACGTCTGGAAGAGAAAGCTGATAGAGGCCAAGATTCGATTTGGGCTGTAGAGCCATCGAAGAAGAATATTCCACCAGTCTATAAACCACACCAAACCATTGTTTTGTCTGGATGTAATGGCAACCTATTCGGAAAACCAAGATTTTTCCAAATTACTCTAAACGACAAGCCAAGGCATTCCTCGTAGAAAGCTAATTTTCGTAATACAAGTGAAAAATTTGTAGACGATAAGCCAGGTTAAGTCTTTCCAGGATGAAATATCAAACAATACTGAACAAAAATATTATGATAGTTTGACACAACTCACGCATGATCTGTCATAAAGTCCCTACTGAAAAAGTATCTCTAAATGAATCATCCGTTAATTAATAAGAATAAAATTTCACAAAAAAAACCCTAAAAATTGAACTAAAAATTTATCTCTTACAAAAGTATTTCATGTAGAATTCCTCTCCGAAGTAGTTAATAAAAAAATACAGAAATAGCTTGCTTTAGTTACTTCCCAAAATAAACTCCTTATTCCGCATGCAAATTCCATTCCAATCATTCTGAGCCGATTCCGCCCACACAGCGCCAGGTACTGAAGGTAATTAAAAATAAATGCGCGTTCTTCCATATTCTGCTTCTACCAGCCCCGACGACTCTTCCACAATTTTTCTAAAAGCACAAAATCATTAAAATTTCCAAATCTAAATGAAAAAGTCTTCATCTCCCATAACAAAGAGCCCATAGTGGAAATTCTCATCCACTTTCGGGGGCGAGATATTTGAAAAATGTTGCTTCCAGCTATAACCACCCCCCACCCCCGGCAACTATGCCGGCGAGTAAAGATATGCAATAAGAGCACAAAATGGATATGCTAAAGTCCTGCGAGAGCATAAAAGGAATCTTAGGGAATTTATTAATAGCAGAACTCGACAGCCCCGGATGTGGATGCATTTTTACCCCCTAATGGCGAAATAAATGCCGGGCTTTATGCATTTGTTCTCCGCCATAGTATTGCCGTTTTTTGTTGCTGTTATCCTTTTATCCTTTTTAATCTGCTGATGGTATTAGATTGCAAAAGAATGCAGACAAATTATCATGGGTCGTGTTTGCAAGGATGCGCTGCTTTGGTGCTGCTGCTGTTGCCATGGGGCAGCCCTGGGGGATACTAGTTCCAATTTCCGACATGCTTCCTTTACCACAACGTCAATCGGACGACTTCTAGATGAAAAAAACGAGGACTTCAGGAATCCTATAAGTGGGTCATTTCAATTTTCTCCACCATCGTACACCTCTCGCCTATCCTGAAGGGTATTTAAGGACACGAAAAAAGGAAATGCAACTTCCGCCGTGTGAAGCTCTTAATGACGAAGCGATTAAGTTCTCAGTGTGAAGTAAGCTCCACTTAATTTCACTCGAGCGCCTCCTAATGTCTTTTCTATTCCCATCAAGGACCTTAAGTATTTAATTTGCAGCCGCTGTGTACCGAGTGTGTTCATCACTTAATGTCAACCCAGAATCTCGAAGCTAGAAAAGAAATTCGCCGCCAAGGAGAAGAATTCAAATTTTTGCATCTTGAAATTCTCCATTTTCATGACCCAGATTCCACGCTTGTCACGTGTACACTACACGGGGTGAAACTACCACTTTTTGCATTCTCCCGGAGCATACCGTTGGGTGGATTTTAGGGCCACCATGAACTATTCGTGGGCTTTGCTAATGTGCAAGGCGTGACATCCAGCATCTTGCATCACTGGCATGCAGAAACGGAAGGAGTTTTTTTTTTTTTTTTCAAAGGAAAGAAACTCATTTCCGAAATTTCAACACTCGCACGAATTCAAAGTGCTTAGAGGTTTTCTTTCAATTTCTAGAAGCACCCATTTTTTCCTCCTAAGGCAGAGTCCGGAAGAGCTTGCTTCCGATGTTTAACTTAAAGAGATGCACGGAAAAAAAACACGAAAGGATTTATCCAAAGTTATGGGAGTTTGCCAATAGTTAAGGGAATATCTTTGCGGATATGAAATTTTCTTCAAATGTATTGGTTTTTTATGTGTGTAGTAACAACCACCATTTGAGACTGGCAATTTTGAAAGTTTCGCAAAACAAATTTAAATTTCAGGAAATTTGATTTTTTTTTTGCTGGGACTTGAACAACCTTGCTCTTATTCGAGAACGTGTTTCAATGACCGCAGTAAAATTTAATGTGTGATAACCAGACATTTCAGGAAATCGTTTATATAATCGCTGGTACTCCAATACGGCGCTATCTGGGTTTGCATTAATGCTTCAGCATATGCTGTACAGAAATATTTTATATGTGTAATATCCTTAAGCAGGATCCTGGTGGTAACTTCTGAAACATTCCACCTTCTTTCTTCTTCTTCTTTCTATCTCAATCCTTTTTTATGACTTCTTCAATCTCAGTCCCTTCTAGATACGTTCATAATCTTTACCATTGTCCACCACTTCCATATTTCCTGCGACTCAAAATGTTCTTCGGCAGTCGAGCATGTTCTCTGGCATAATCTTGGTCTCGGCTGCAGGCACCAGTTCTGCCATGTATTAGCAATATCCCGTTCATGTTCTGTGTCAGGTCGTCCCCGGGGCTTGTCGTTGAAAAAGAAGGAAGGTATGCCCCATATCCTCTATCTTCACTCTGAAATAGCTAGAGGTACAGCTCATTTGACCCCGCTCACTTCTACTCCATATTTCCACCTTTTGTATGAGTCTCTTGGTTTATCGGTGCAATTGCTATACTGAATAGACAAGCTCTCGATCAGCCACCGAAGTCAAGCAACATTGGATACGATTAGTACTTACAACTAGGACCGCTTGGGAGCACTGTATGGTGTCGTAACACATGTTTAAAAGAAATACATATAGTCGGTTCGGCATTTCTCTTCAACGATGTGATCGACTCGATTATGCGTGAAGCATTGGATGGAAGATGCGCAGTTCGATACGACGACAGCAGCTTCGTAGCCCACTTGATGTTCGCCGGCGATAGGCAGGGCCTGATTAACCCTTAGGCTAATTAGGCTGCAGCCTAGGGTGCGAGGATCGGGGGGCGCGCCGAAATCGTGTCTTCGCATGCACTAATCTAGCATCATTGCATCTACCCTACATATTTCAACTAGACCGAGACAAAAGCACTAAAACTAAATGCGCTTGAGACTTGAGAGTCTCTGATTTTAACAATAAATTTTGAATTTTCAAAAAGCGCGCGTAAAACAAACACTTACTATGATTACATGCATACTTGAAGTCGGCTTCAAGTAGACTTGAAAATCATGTAACCTCAGATCGACTTCAAATCAAGAGCATTTAACTGTCAGTTCAAGTTCAAGTCAAGTCCTCAGTCCGGCATGTAATCGTAGTAACTAACTTGTTACTCGAATCGGTCGGTGGTCGAGCTAGTGGGTGTACTGGCAACAGAGTGCCTAGTGCGAGTTTTGTTTAATCCGCCTCGCAGTAACGGGCGTAAATTTTAAATTCATTTTATATGGGAAATTAGGAATTTAAACGTTGCAACCTAGTTCTCGCGTTTGCCGCTAGATGACTCTTAAAAAACCGGCATATTATTTATTACCCCGTTTATGACTAGGTTCAATCCAGGTTCAACCCGGTTTCAACCCAGTCATAAACGGAAGTCGAGTTGAAACTGGGTCCACCCAACCCAACTCAGCTCTCCTACCTGGATCGAGTTGATATTTCAGCTCATATACGGGGCTTGAGTTGAAATTGGGTTGAAGTGACATTTGTCTTGTTTATTTACTATCCGTGAAGTCCGCATTCGGCGTTAGTTTTGAGTTCGATGTTTTTTTCTGGTACAGGAAAAATAAATTATTTCGTTCTGAATTTATACGTATCCATAAATAAGAATTTTATACAAAAATTTGAGGTTATGTTTTGATATCAATTCAACTCTATTTCAACCCTAGGTGAACTCAACTCAACATCATATACGGTGGTGGAAATTTCCACTCAATCTCGACTCAACGTTTGGACCTAGTCATAAACGGGGTATATAATACAGTAAACACAAAGTTTGGTTTCTTATGGAAACTGCATGAACTATTCGACAGTGAATTTATTAGAAGCAAAGCAAAGGAGTTTACTATAACTATATGCCACTGATTTAGAAGAAACCTTTGCAGAAGAATGCGTCCATTTGGCGCAGTTTTTAAAATCTGACACCGAGGCCGAGCATTCTATTTCTGTCAGAACCCCAAAGGGTTTGTTGCAGTTAATAAAAAGTTTTAATATTTCATTCATGTTCTCGAATGTGGAGATAATATTAAGAATTTTTTTGGCAATGAGTGTTTCCAACTGCAGCGGCGAAAGGTCTTTTTCAGCACTTAAAAGAGTGAAAAATTACTTGCGCTCCAGACCCCGCCAGCAAAAACTTGCAGCGCTCTCGCCAATGTACATAGAAAGTGATTTTTTACAAACTATTAAAATTGAAAAAAATTGTGGAAAGATTTGCAAACGCTAAAGCACGAAAAAGGACTTTTGTGTAATTTAATAATAATTACTTAATTACTATAATTTTTAAATAAGTCGTTAATCTCTCTCCTCTTTCGTTTTAACAATAACAGAAGTGTAAATATTTAAAAAATACTCAAGTCGAACCAACTTCACACACTAGATGACCACGCTCATGGTCAACGACAATGGCAACTAAGTTGTCTATAGAAACTAAGCCACTACAAGTCTCGGGAAATACAAGTCATGAGGCCAAATACGACATAGATTTGGTTTTCTAGTTGGTAGCCTGCAGTCACTTGTCATGATTTTGGTCTTATAATGCGTGGGGTACTTTGCCTTTATGGACGGTCAGCTTAAAATATGGTTTGCCACCCTAAGGTTGAATGTCATGCAGATAAAGGACAACGTTAGTTTAGCTTGCAGATCGATCTGAAAACTTTTATAGGTAGTATGAACCATGTTAAAATTTTCACGCTACTACTCTGCTCGCTACTTTTTAGGCCGTCCGTAACACACTTGGCGGGGGCGCGTCCTCATAATTAGCCTAGGGCTGTCAGAACTCTTGATCAGTCGCTGGCGATAGGGCTGTCTTCGCCGACACGAATGCCGAAGCAATGGACATCTTGTACATTTCCCACATCGCCCAGTCATCCGATTTAAAAAACGAAGGAAACGAAAATAGCATCGACGGCAGACGTTCACAACAGCATTGGCCAGGCAACAGTAAAATTCGGCTCGCTCAAGTGGGCATATGGAAACGAACAAGTAGTACCATCAAAACGAAAGTACGCCTTTACCGGACATTGATCCTTCCGATTCTTCTTTATGGATCGGAAACATTGGCACTGCTCAAGCCGGACGTCAACACGCTCGAGGTCTTCCAAATGCGATGCTTGAGGCAGATTCTCGGTGTCTCACTCCGCGATCCGCACACACTTATCTTGCAAATAGGATAAGCCCAGAACCCTGGGTTTCATTCCCGCGAGTACTGCACTGGTAGCGGATGCCTTATACGGTACGGTGCTTTAAGTTAAGTTGGCAGTCGATCATCACTTCCAAGCTCTGACCTAAAGATAGCGTAGGCATAGTTTCCATAGCGAAGCCGTTATGGCGCCCGACTACCATCACAGAGGTCCATGATTCAGTTCCACGCGATGACATAATGCTTCATTTCGCAACTTCTTTTATCATCATCAGGAGCTCCACAGCCTTGGCTTTCTCCATCGTTTGCCTCCATGATTGCCGGTGATGATATCTTTTCTTAAGCCGCCCTGCTACTCATTTTTCTGTCGGCCGTTTCGCCAGCACTATCATTGCCGGATACCGTTCCGTTCCTCTTTAGACATGAGCAATACATCGTGGAGTAAACTATACAAGCTTTGGAAATAATACCATTTTTCTCGTTACTATCTCTCCAACTAGAGCTTTCTGTTCGATACAGTGCAAGTCAATAGAACAAGTGACTTACCTCTGAGGTCTAATACTTTACTAATACCTGTCCTCTTATAAATACCTTCTGCACAAGTTCTGTGTTATTTTCAACAAGCGATTTGCGGACACTTTTCGATCTCCCGGAATAATTCGTCGGCACAAATTTTATCTCACTGAAGTGTCGCCCTGTGAACACAGTTCTGACATCGTCGCCAACCCGACCGCAATTGCTCCATTAAGGCGCCCATTCCCATACAGACCGCCGGCAGGCCATGGCCTGAAGGTCTCTAGTCTTGAGGCCAAGTATCACCACACACTCACCAGCCGCCGACTAGATAGGTCCTTCATAGAGCGACGACTAAGCGCAAAACTTGTGTTTTTTTAGCATTTTATCTAAAGAAGTTGAGAGCACTCCACTCTTATTTATTCGAGGAAGTGTGATACACATGTCAAAAATACAAGAATAAATCTGGCAAAGAGGGCAAGAAGTATACAGTTGGAGATCATCAGCATCCAGAAAGAAACAGTGGCAGATAGCAAAGGGGATGTCATTGATATTTAATGAAAATAGTAGGGAATCAAGAATTGAACCTTGCGGAACACCAGAAGGCACCTGTGGGACAGAGGAGATAACATTGTTATAACGAACACACTGAAGTTAAAGGCTTCAGTACTATGCAGAAGAACTGAGAAATATCGGAAGATAGAGGAAGTAGAAGGGGATTGAATGAATGCGCATTTAGAAGGTCTACATCGATATCAACAGGGGAAGGTGCAATAGTATGTAGCATACGTTACAGGTTCCTCCGGATTTCATGAAGTTTTCCTCAATGAATACGCGAAACCCAGTGAAGGAGACACACTTTCCAGTGTGTAGAGGAAGAGCCCTAAAATCCTTGATGGATTCATAGCGTCTTTTTCTTGCCTTTGGGATAAGGTGACCGACACCCGTTTCCAACTAATGAGGACGGAAATGAGCCACACAGCTCATTAAATATAGGATTAGATTTACTAAATAAAAGAAATTAGTATAAATTTCATATTATCTGACTTCATAGGTTCAGCCTAAGTGCTCTATTTAATAAAGCCAGTGTTTCAAAAGACTGAATAAATGGTGTAGTTGACTACTAAATATGCAATCTATTCAAAACTGTTTTATCCTACCACTGCCCAATCAATTTACGATCTATGGCTACTGTAGAAATCCATCAGTACAACAACAAAGAATGCCAGACCAAACGACACTATCAACAAATGTTAACTTTTTCAATTTTCCAAACACAGAAATGAATATGCATTCTGCCACCTACCGATTTGCAATTTAATATCAAAAAGCAATCAATGCTAACAAACTGCGCCCAGTATACACTCCATCTCTAAATCGCCTAAGAGCTCATCCCACAATGGACAAAATTGACTCTGATGTGGCGTGCCGTTTACATGACTTTAAACCCGTAGTAAACCAAACCGTCCAAACTTTAATCGAATTTACAAAAACGAAAAAAAAAAAGTTTTGTATATTCAATTTGTGTTTGCCGCAGGGTAAAAAATTTTTGTGCAAACATTTAACTCTAGACTAAAGGATTATTATTCAACGATACAATAAATAACAACCCGATATCTTTTAGCCTTTAGCCAGTCTACCACGCGGGGGTGGAGCGGGCGAGCAAAAATTCATTTCGCCAACCACATCAATAAATTTCTATAAATTTTTCGAAAAACAAGCGTTGCCCATCCCCTGGGAAATCGGTAGGACGATGTAGAAAGGATTACTGGCAAAAACCGAAAATATCAGCCGCAGTCGCTATAACACTCGTAGCTGATGTTACAGCAGCTACAGGAGCAGAAGCGTAGATGGTATATGTTGTAGCGGCACAGAGCGATACGAGAGAGCAACCGCCAGCTGAACTAGACCGAACTGCACTGAGCCTGCCTCGGTTTTTGGTGGGAACTCAACAACAATAGAATTCGCCACGGCCCCCGGCAGGATCCTGGCCCCACAGCCACGGATCCTGGGTTTGAAATACGCGAGTGCTACTATAGCGCCGTAAAACCCTGGGAATTTATGTGTTATCCAAGGGTTTTTTATTCCCGTTTTTTTATACTGGTCGCGTGTCATTTTGCGCATATAAATTGCTGCCGCGTGGGTAAAGGGGTTGTGATGTTTCCGGGAGCCATCCCCCTGCCCCAACAGCCTTCGAGTACGCGAGCTGTACGAGGATCGTTCTGGTTCCTTCAGAAATTGGATGAAACTTCACAAAGCTCCTTCCGCTCAAAGGTGTTCGTGGGAAATATTTAAAAGTTTGACTCGCAAGAAAATTTTACTTTTCCGCCCTTCCGGCAGCGGCAAGAAAGATTCCCGAAACTCTTAAGTTCGTACCGACTTGCAAATCCTTGCAGTCGTAGATAAAGGATGAAGTTTTGATAGTATTCGCGGTTCAAGCAGCCGACGAATTCAGTTAAGTGCATCGCAAACAAAAGAAAGGATAACACGAATGTGCCAGGGTAGTGGGTGTAGAAAGGGCGCCAGACGTGTAAAATAGCACATCCTAACAGCCCGAAAATCCACAGGGTGAAACTACTTAGGAATCCTGCGTGCGCTCACGTCACACAAGTCAAATTACTCTGGTATTAGGGACACCAGGCATTAGGCACTATGCGTGTATTTAAGTCACGTAACGTTATAAAACGCGCTTCTCCTTTGGCACTTATTGCCTTCAACTTTTCTTTTGTCGTCTTTTTCTTAGTCATGTAAGCAGTTAGTCTCTGACACCCTTATTCCATATCATCGTCCCTTCACGAGACTCCTGAGAAATTTTTCGTCCTTATTTTTTTCCACATTGCCGATGGGTTCCTGGGGCTGGTGTGTGTCAGTGTTGTTTGCTGCAATAAAATGTTATGGGATGATCCTTTGGATAGGAGTCAACTTGCAAGGAAAACACTGAATGGAAAATTGTGTTGTCTGTTAATTTTTCTTCTTCTTATTTTTCCTTTATTTTTTCTTCTTATATTATTTTCCTTCTATCCTTTTTTTTCTGTTCTTCCTGTACTTAATAGAATAAGAAAAGAAATTTTCTTGGTTAAGTTGAGGTTTGTACAAATTAAGAGAGGAAATGAACATGGATGTTCAGGATTCTTGAGTCTTTTTTTTTTAGTTCTTCCTTCTTCTTTCCCGAGGTTACAGTTAATTGGAAGGATTTAAGCTATTATGTAAGGATCGGGCTTGCAATTACTGTAATTGTACATAAGTGGTTGGATGAGGCTCTGGTCGATTAAGAGCTTAGCTTTTTATGCCACAGATTAAAACTAAAGGTTGCTGCAATAATATAAAAACGTCAAGCTGCTTAACCTGAATGTTCGAAATTTATGCTTATGTATTTATCAGTACCTTAAGGCTATTACATTTTTGGTAATGATTTTTCCCAGTCTATTCAATTACACAGGTCATTCTTACTATGCTCACAAACAATTGCTATATACTGGATATGGAGCATTCTAAAATATCCCAGAAAGGAAAAAATTGTGCGTAGGCAATTCTCAAAACTTATTCAATCGTGCTTTTTTTGACGATCATCCTACATATATCTAAGCTATGATATTACAGCTTCAGATTTGACCTGTAGGAATTTCAACAACTTCCTCTTCACTAAACTTGGATTTTAAGAAGAACCCATAGATAACAAATCTTTCTAAGAAACAGGGTGATAATGAAGAAGATTTATTATTAAAAGTAAAAATAGACTCTTGGGTCCGATTTCTTTTATTTTCGAGTTTGGGGAGATTAAAAGCTATTTATGACTACCGGCTCAGCTCCATGCATATGCCTCTTACTCGAACCCACTAAAAATACCTCCTAGTCCTTCCACTGGCTTTTTATCATTGCATTGCGAATATGGATCAGCTTTCACCTAGCTGCTCGTGCTCCTGGTGTGTCTCTGCAATTACATCCTTCTTTGGGCTTGTTCCACGTTTAACTTATTGTTTATGGCCTTCATCGTCGCTTCCACATCATCTGACCTAGGATTTCCACGGTGTAGCCCTTTCGTCATCGCTCAGACCTCCGTTATATGTACATATATTTTCGAAAAATCTCGAACAGTAAAAGAGGTCTTGTTCTGCGTCCTGCTTGAGACCAGGGGCCGGTTCACGTAACTCGAACGACGACAATCGTTCGAAACGAATTTGAATACGAAAAAATTTGTCTCGAAAAAATTGAGCGTTCACGTAGCTCGAAAGAAAATTCAAGGAAACCACATTATTGAAACACAAAAAACCTTTACAAAAACCGCTGTAAAATTATACAATTTATTGGCATCAACTTAATTAAATTTTTAAAAATAATTTCCATATGTAATAACTTATAAAAGTCTACTTTTAAATTGGAAAATTAATCTTAATAATTCAAGTGCTCGATAGCATAAGAGCTTTCGAGTGCTTATTCACGCCAACAAACGAAAATTTGCAATTTTTTCGAGCTACGTGAACGCGAAACGAAAAAAATTTTTCGTTGTCGAGTTACGTGAACCGGCCCCTGATTATGCGAAGCACAACGGTGAGTCGTAATACTCGAAACGGTGGTGATATATTCTGTATCCTCCAGGTCAACTCAAGGGTCCCTCATAACCCATCTCCATGCGTTTAAAATAAGTCTGTGGGTCCACTGACCCTTAACAGAGTCGTCACACTTTCTATGCTGTTTAGTTATGGAATCACGGCACGCTCTATGCCGCCGAACTAATTTTGGCTCTACTCTAACATGGTTTGAATCCTATAATTTCATGCTTTCTCTCTCAGTAAGTCTATGAACAGTACTCTTCATTTTGTGCTGTTAGCCATCTTCCTGGATGCCACCGGACACGCTGGCGCCGCGTATAGTTCGACTTTCCAACCACCCTCGCCATCAGGAGACGCCCATTCGGGTTTGGTAGCTATGTTGGGCTATATCCGCCATGGCCTCCAAGTGCGCTTTAAAGTTTGGCATTCGGTCGATCATCAATCCAAGGTATCTTAGGGCGAAATTTTAATGAAGATGTTTCTGCACTTACAGATTAGCACAGCTTCTATTTTCTGTTTATCAAACGTGAGGCAAACGCTTTCCAGACAAACTTTTATCTCCCAGATCGCTTCGATCGCACACAACTCGATCAGATCTAGGCACTACCCTGATATTATCTGCTAACTCAATCACGGCCGGGCCGTTTTTTGGGAAACGTAGCGGTATACATAGTAATCCACAGCAAATGGCCCAGGACAGGACGTCAGTTTCTGTTCCTTTGTGTAAAGAATAGATGAAATGAAATGATTATGCTGTGCCGCCCCTATGACCAAATGTAGATCAACTTTGGTGAGATTTGTTCAAGATAGTGTTGCCAGTTGAACGATCCTTTTCCTTTTGCCAAACATTGGTCACAAAGGTCGAGGCACGTTTTACCGATCGGTCCCCCAACTAAATACTAACCACATCCAATGCTGATTGACTTTCACAAACGAATGAGAACTGGTCTACTAAGTATGCTAATGGCAACCTTTATGATCATCAAGATAATTGTCAATTTTCTTTCTCCTTAACAATTTGTTAAAGCCCCATTTTTGCTTCTTTTAGTCCAAAAAAGTGTGAGCATACCGTGTTTAGTTTGAATTATTCCGTGCATCTTTTATTGGTGCGTGCCTGTAGCGGTCTGTGTTTGGAAAAGTAGAAGTATAATACATTTCCTGGAGTTGGTCTAATGAATATCGAGTATCAGGACTAACCCCCTCCAGTTTTCCTAGTATCGAAACGATATAACTTTTGTTCTTCTTGTATTTTTTATTTATTACTTGGCAGATACATTTTATAAAAAATAAACAATTCAATTGAAAAATTCCAAAACAAAATTCGTGGGGAAAAAGTTAGAAAAATAATAAAATTACGCTAAACTGGTTGGGTTGGAAAATAGCAGCATTTCAATCATAAAATTTTCCGCCATTTCCCCGGCAAAGCTGTCGTAAATTTGTGCACCCTGATACTCCTCCGATAGTACACTCCCAAAGGATAAGGTGTAATCGGTACGTGTAGCGGAAAAGTGCCTCGGATTCGCGCGCATTTTCCTCTTCCTTTTTATTACTCCATACTCCATTCCCCGGCGTAAATGATTGGCTTCTCTCAATGTATTGAGGGGAATGGAGAATATCAGGAAATCACTTTCGTTGCTTAAGTTGCCATCCGTGAATTTTCGTTACTTTAGTAGGAAACAAAAATGGATAAAAACAAAAAACGCCATTTTTTAGGTGTTCCACGCCATAAATTCTAAACGTAAAATTTTATTTTTTCCGGCTTTTTTTTTTGCTTTGATATTTATTTGAAAAGGTTTTTTAGTTTATTTATTAAAAACAGAAGAGGAGTGTGTTTTATGTACAAATAAAGGTTAGATTTGGATTGGCGCTTCAACGATACGTTTATAATGTTTTCAAGTGTTCCTTATGAATTTATAATGGTTGGTAAAATTTTTGTATCATGTTTTTGTTTGGATTAAAATTGCAAACTCAATAGGTGCTGTTTTCATTTGTTTCTGTATATAGAGGTTCTTAACTTCGTCACCAGTTAGTTGTTCATTGACGAAGCACGGCCAGAAAAGAACCTCTCAATCCAGTTTTTTAGAACTAAGTTGATACAGGTTAGCGGTGCACTTTGTGGAGTACTCTCCACTCGTACGCCCTTACATTCGTTAGTGGTACATTCACGCAGTACATTAATCACTTTATCATCTAGGGATTGCGGGTTTTATCGAGTTTGTTCTATCTAGATCAGCCATATTCAGTCTACTCCATGTACAGTGAGGGGCAGCTTGATGGCCTGCCCTTACCTCTTCATATAGCAAAGCAGGGGCCAATCGGGCAGGGTGAGGGCTAAAGACATGTACGATCGATTTTGGACAAGCCGATGTAGTCACCGATTTGAGCCGTAATCTACAAATTCAACCTCCCCTGGAATATAAATTGTCGATTCGACATTAATTTTGAATGTTATCTGAAATGGGGTCGGACTAATTTTTGCCGTCTTCACTCATTTCATAGCAATATATAAGAGATATACCTTATGATCAAAAAATTACCGGAATTTGTAGTTTTGAAAGCCCGCGCTTTACCAGTCGGTAAATCGCTGATATATTCTCGTTGGCAACACTAATTCTAACATTTTGTCAAAGTTTCACGTCAATCGGATCATTAGTTTTTGTTTGGCGTCTGATTTAGTAAGTCGAAAAATTGGTGTGCGGCGATTTTTACTTTTTTTCGGTTTCGACTCATCAGGCAAGCGCCATTCCGAAGATTGTTGTTTAGTTGGCATATCATACTCGTAAACCCATGTCTCGTCACCAGTTATAATGCGTTTAATGAATGTGGGATCGCTATCTGCGTTGGAAATCATCTCTTTAGCCATAGCAATTCGACGCTCTTTTTGAACAAAATTCAGTGTTTTTGGTACGAGACGAGAAGCGATGCGTTTCATACCCAAAACATCCACTACAATGTGTTCAGCCGATCCATATGAGATGTCTAATAACACAGCCAGCTCTCGGATTGATACACAACGATTTTCCAACACGATTTGCTTCGCGGAATCGATATTTTCTTCGGTAACTGATGTTGTTGGGCGCCCAGGACGTTCATCATCATTCATGCTTTCACGACCGTCTTTGAATCTTTTATACCATTCGTATGCCTGTGTTTTCTGTATACACAACTCTCCGAAGGCCACTTGTAACATTTTAAGCGATTCGGAACATGAAATTTTATTTTTAACACAAAATTTTAGGCACGCACGTTGTTCCAATTTTTCGTCCATAGTAAAAATCGCCGCACACCAATTTTTCGACTTACTAAATCAGACGCCAAACAAAAACTAATGATCCGATTGACGTGAAACTTTGACAAAATGTTAGAATTAGTGTTGCCAACGAGAATATATCAGCGATTTACCGACTGGTAAAGCGCGGGCTTTCAAAACTACAAATTCCGGTAATTTTTTGATCATAAGGTATATATTGCCAATAAAAACTATTACTTCACACATTTTTATTTTATGTTATTCTTTTATTTAATATATTTATTTAATATTTATTTATTATTATATTTAATAGTTTAAAATTTTATATTTTTTTATTATGTCACGTTAAATAATTACATAACGGTTTTTATTAACTTATTATAGGAGACTTCCTTTTTGAATAAGCTCCTAACTAATACTCCTACAAATATTCAAAATAATTTTTAATGTCACAATATTTGTGTGGCTATGTTTTTAAAATTGATTCTGTGTACAGTGTATACATACGTGATATGACAATCCAAATTCCCCAAGTGTATTTCATAGTAGTAGTGAGAATCCAAATTGTGACGTAACCAAAAACACTACTTAAAATTATTAGAACAGAAACTGAATGGATACTTGAATAAAACTTATTACAACGAAAAACGTATATACAAGTAGCGACTGCTACATTATCCATATGTGGGTTTTAAATTCGAATGGGATAACATTTGCTGTCTACGATATCGACATGGAATCATTACCGGTAGTATATCACCCTCTATTGTTCTCTCTTTTCTTCTTTTGGATTTAAAGAAACAAGAAAATTATAGAGGTTACTACTGTAGACCTTAACTAGTGTTCGTCCCGAACATAGCTTCCTCCAGGGTCCCATTCTTCATAGCGACACAACCTGTCCACATGCACGACATTTTTCTTACCGATCGAACCTTTTTGGATGCGATAGGCGACATTGTTCATCCTCGTGATGACAGTGGAGAAGCCCTTCCATTCCCTTTGTAGTTTCGGTGATTTCTCTTTTATTTGTCGAGGATTACATAGCCATTGTAGATTTCCCAGACTTTCTCGTGGGTTTCCGTTAGTTTCTCTCTTAGTGCAGAGGAGTGAGTATTCGCTGCTGAGTGGTTGGCTTGTTTTGCCACGATTCCAAACTTTGGTAGCGAAATCTGTTTCCCGAAGATCATCTTTGACGGTCGTTAACCACCTTCATTAGTTGGCCCAGTCTGAACGTTCCACCATGCCATCTGATTGCGGGTGAAGTAAGGGTAACCTCAATAGATGCTGGAATGATGTTGGAGCAGGAACGTTGACTAATAGCAAACCCAAATAGAAACACTCGCCTTTGCTTCGATGGGCTGTGTTAATGCGACCTAATGCCTCGATAAAAAATGCATGTGGGTAACCTAAAACTCTTGTTGTTTCCATCGTTGAATTTTCTTAGCATTTCGGAGTAGGTACAGCAGCCTTCGGGCAAAGTCATCAACGTGGTCAATGCTTTAGATGGAGGTCGATCAGCTCGTTGTAATGCAAGCGGGGATCTTCTTCTTCATTTAGAATTCCCGCTGATATCCCATCATCGATTCATTCGGTCTTATCTTCTCAATCAGCCAAATGTGAATATGTGCATATGGCAACTCGCAGTGATGTGACGGCAATCGATAAGTGAAATAACTCTTGTCAGATTTTTGTTCAATGAGAATTTTATGTGAAGGTGATGAACAAATCTAGCGAACATACGACATGGCATCTTGACCGTATTCATAACTATCTCGCGAACTTTCGACGTGCTATAATTCGGTCGACATTCTGCGCATTTCCGTCAGCATTGATGGGCATCTCGAAGGACAATATATTCTGCGGGACGGAGTTCTATCTGGTTCATTTACCTTCTTGATCGGGAAATTATAACGTCTTTACCTTGTGAAAATATGATGATATATTGCAACGTATCATATCATCGGTGCTCTTCGTACACACGCTGCAACTGATCGTACCGCCGATTTAGAATGTTACCTACGATGACAACGGCGACGTCATCAATGACGATGACAGTCGTCGACGTCTGCAGGGGTCTTATCGACATTGATTACAATTTTATGACTATCAGATGACATTAAAATTTTGATGGTATTGATGAAAAAATGATTAGATCGAAAATTAGTTTGGTTTGTAGCATTGTCGTTCTGCTCAAGTGATGCCCTTAGTGGCATAAACCGACGGGGAATGTTATGGAGCCAGTTGAAATGTCAACGATGTCAGCCATTGCCTATATCCAGTAACTATTTTGAAAATACTTTTCCAGATTAGTCGTTCTGCAATTCAACACGCATGTTCATAATTAATTTGACTGTCTGGAAGTGCTTCCACAAGACGGACGACTTGAAACATTGCAATAAGTTCATCGGCTGGCGTTTACCTTGGAATCAGTGGCAATGATTGCCGAAAATCAGCTGCCATCAGAATGATAGCACCACCACCGATTTTGATTGTTCGTAGACCTTGCATCGTTCGGTCTAATGCCTCCAAAGACACAATGTGCGAGGAGAAGAATCACAATTCAACAAAAATTAGACAACTGATTCATTTTGTTGTTACCATAATTTCATTTTAATTTAGGCTAGGACGCGTTTTTTTTTTTCAGATCTTCCAGGTCTGAACCACAATTTAACTTGTTTGAACCAAAACTATCCTATCTTTCAATCCGAAACCAGCCAAACACATGCAAAAATTTTCATTTAAATCGGTTGGGCGGTGTACGAACTTTGTGACACGTATTTTTTATATATTAAGACATAGATGTCTTTCTTGTACGAAGTCAGTCGTTGTTGTTGTCCGATAGCAGATGCAATGCAAAATCCTGCTTTAAAGCTTGTCTTCATTTTGGACAATCAATTCACAAATAATAACAACTATAAACTATGTTAATTAGTATACATCCAGTGTTCCAAACCTTCACAATTGACACTGCTATTGCAGCTCCAAACAATCTCCAAAATAAATGTAATTGAAATGAAAACTTTTCGTGTCGTTTCACTGCAAAAATTAACGAAACAACTTCGAAGTCATTATTTTTAATGGTGAACAACAACTGAAAATGTAGAAATATTCGCTGCATGGGTGGAAGCTTGGTAACTTATGGTGGAACACAGCTGATTGAAATATGAATTTCGATAGTTTCAAATGCGCCGTACACCCTTAACTTTCCAGCAGCAGCGGAAGGAAACAGGACCCATGCTATCTGAGGATGTCCTGGCCAGAACGGAGCATATTCATAACATAGTGGGTACAAGTGGTGGGACCATGTGGCTTCTAAATCATTAAGTGCTCAGACATAATACAGACCAGTCGTATGAATAAAGCCATAAATCTCAGTGGATTTCAGGACGACTTTACTAGGACCAACGGTTGCTACTTGTTCATGTTCTCTCACTGCTTGTCCTGCCAGCCGCAGGATTTATGAGTGCAGTCGTCAAATTTCTTTTTTGTTACTTATAATGATAATAATAAGAAGAAGAAGCCCTGAGCCAGTCACGTTGCATAACTAACAAGGACGAAGAAAGTATGTACGTGATAGTTTTGAATCCTCGACGGATTCATTCTTCAGATTCAATCTTCCATTAGTTGTAACGAATCTCGTTCGGGTTTTTTATTAGTGGCTAGGGAGCATCTTCGCTTTTGTTGTTGGTGTTGTTATTGTCGTTGTAAAAAAAATGTTCCTTCATGAAAACATTATGACAGTCAGCTTTATCGGTGTAGAAAAGTCTCTGATGTGCATTTTCACACATTTCCTTCCGTTGTTGGTTAGAAAGGAGATGGTGATTGTATCTTTTCATTTCAAGTATCATGGAATAATGGGACCGTCATCCATCTTCGATGAAAATTTCAATCCATCCGCAATCAGTAACAATGCTCAAGAGATTTTTATATGGAGTGAAAATCAGGACTCGTCCTGAAATTTTTCTTCAAATAATTTTCCAGCTCATCAATCATTTTCAGTTGATGCTTTTCTTATATATTTTTTTTCTCGAGAAGAGAGCGAGTGCTATGACTACTTCTTCCTACATTATTATTATTTTTTTTTTATATTTTTAATGCTTTTTCAGTTTTTCTTCACTTTCCCATGCAAGATGTGAAATTTAACGATGAACAGAAAATACGGAAAATAACACGCAGAAAGCGAAATGATCCTTGGATCGACCAGGCTCATCCCTCGTTTTATATGCTATATACATACTCATACATTCACACACATTTATATAAATTTTTTATTTCTAGAGACTGTTTGCTGTGGTTCCATCATATACATATACATACATATATACCAGAAGCAAAATCCACTGAAAAGGGGATGATTATTCGAAGTGGAGTGAAGAGAAAAGGGAGAGAGAGGCGGCGGCGGCATTCAGAGATTCTCCAAAACGCGCGAAATTTTATATGGAGTAGTAGGGGTTGAAATCGGGACAGTAGTAGGTGGGGTAGTTTTGTGTGATTACCAAAATTTTGCGGTATTGTACCATTGATTGTGACCCTCCTTTTTGACTTCATCATCATGAATCTGAGATTTTAAGGATCTCTTTGAAGGCTTTTAAGGATGTTTGAGCAAAAGCTTTAATGTAGAGCACATGATACACAAATATACATACATACGAGTATATGACGACTTTTACATGATGTTTATATGCCGAGGTTTTATAATATAACCAAGCCATAAGCTCCTTTTTAGGCTGGATTAAGAACAGAATGAATCTTTTAGGCATATTTAATGCCAATGCTAATTTGAAGTCAAGATTATTTTATGGTTAAGATTTTCATTTTGATATATTTTATGGATTATGGGCTGCAATTAATCATTCATGGTTAAATCGTTAAATATTTACTAGATTGTAATAAGGTTATGTTAATTGCATTATATAAATTCAGTTTCTTAACATAAATTAAATTACTTGATTAAATTTGAAAGATTGAGTGAAGGAAGTCCACCTAAATCTAGTCCTAAAGTAAGAAGATACTCAGAGGGCTTCATCGGGTGTTGAACAAGATGCGTGGGCAATGACTCTAAGAAGACGAACTCAGGCAAATCATTTTGTGAATGGATTATGTCTTCTATGCTGAAAACTCGAAAAATAACGGTCACTAATTTAGAGACGATTTCAGAGAGAACACTATAAGCAAAGGATGTGTAGGAGGTGTAGGCTACATCCAAAAACAATGTAATACAGTTTTTTCACATTAAATTCACCCTTTTGAAAATGAAGTACTATAATAATGTTAGTAAATCAAGCTCGACACACCATAATCTATTATACATTTTGTTATTAAGAAAAGACGCACTCTACTTTTTCTACCAATGCTGAAGACCTTCGAGGAAGTCTTTTCCAAAATCAAGTTAAGTGCGAGAAATAAGTATGTTATCCGATCATTTAAATTTGAAATAACAATTCCACACACATTAACAATTTGTGTATGGATATGGACAAGCGCACGTGCATTGTAATCCCCCCTTCGAAAATCGTTACGAGCACTCCGTACATCCAACCACGACAACAGTGGCAGTGAGACCTTTGAATTGTTATTGGGAATATAAATAAGCCGGTGATTTGAGAAAATGGAAAAGCGATTTTGACATTCCCACTTGTTTTGGCGTACGCCACACTATTAGCCTATGGGTGCAGCGATGCTCATCGGGTTCTAGCTAGTAATATATAATGTAGAAGTACTTAATTTGCAAACGGGGTGATAATGTGAAAAACTGTAGATATGTCATGTGGCCAATGGAAACATGCAGGGCCTTAGTGAAGTGGCATAAATCCAGGCTTTGCTAGTAAGTTACATTAAATTTCAAAATGTCCTACGAGAGTACCTGACGTTCCAGGTCAAAGAGCCCATCTCCTTGATATATTTCTTACTTCTCATCCGACACGGTGCTCCGTCAAGGTATACCATCCCCTTGTCAACTCTGACCACAGCCTATTCAGCGCTTATTTCCAATATCCATCTTCTACCACAACCACCACAGCTCCTAAACGAACAGTGTAGCGCTATGGGAAAGCAAACCGGTTAGGGCTTATTCGCTTCTTCCAAGCCTCTGACTGGGATTTGTGTTTTCGTAGTGGCAATGAGAGCTATGCCACTCTCTGTGTCACCAAAATCATAAGAGCGGGTATGCGTTTGTTCATTCGCTACGCCTTCAACAATATGAGACAAGCACGTGATAGACCTTGCCTTCATTATCGTGAATCGATGTCGATGCGTTTAATTCAACGCCAGCGAAACGAAGTACTGTCTGATATCTAACAAAACTCGCACTGACTTTGCACTGTATCTCAGTGGACAATGAGAATCTAACGGCTGGCTCAACTCGTAACATCTTAGAGTTAGCTTTAACTGAGGATCTAGGACGGAATGATCACATTTTCCAAATCACTAAACAAGCGTCCCAGTGCCTTGGATATCTTAAGAGATCTAGTTTCCTTCTCCAGCCAGCTGCCCCAGCTACATTCTACAAATCCTTTGGTGATGCAGTAATTTAGATAAACCTGGAAAATATTAAAATGAAAAGAATCAAGATGGTTATCTTAAGGAACGCAGAAAGTCACTTCGATTTGATTACATAGAAATCCTTGAAATCTGATTTTATACATTCCAGAGCAGAGCCTAATTTTGCAAATTTGAATAATTTTGCAGTAAAAATATCGTGATCCAGTGAACTGCCACCATCCATTAGCGCCACTCTAGATAAACCCCACCCTCGATGTTCTCTAACCAGGCGCGGTCATTGTGGGTGGGGAGCATGCGAACAGGTAACCGTTTAAATTGTAAAAAGTTAATCGGTCAATTGAATTTCCACCTGCCTGTTGAGTTTTTAATTCTTGGAATTAAATTCTTTGGTTATGGGATTATACCCGACTCCCATTTTGGCAGGGTGTGCAGATAGGGCCTCTATAAGCCTAGCCCGACCGTCCGCCCTATGTGGACCAGGTGCGTTTTGCCCTATAAGGCCCACACAAAGAATCTAAATCCTTGCCTAATTCGCACCTCGTCATAAGGAATAACCCATTTGGCCACCTTTAGGAAAAATCATTGCTACTCGATTCAGAGTGGAAAAGGGTGGCCGAAAAATTTGAGAATTTCGGAAGCGGCTATCCTCTATAATCGAACCAGAACCGGTATATTGAGTATGCTAAGTGGATACCCTTCACGATCTCCAACATAATTGCCTGAAATATGAAGCAATACAAAAACAAAAACTAAAACTTTGTATGAGTTAAACTAAAGCTTAATGCCCCGGCTTGAACGACCTCAGTCCAATAATGTCCCGTTCAATCCACATAAGTAGCTTCACCGGCTAAAGTCCAGTTCATGTTCAGTTCTTGCTTGAAATTTTTGTAGCTTTTTCGGCAGAAGTCAGAAATGCAAAAGCCCACTGGAATGGCATTCCACTATTCCAGTTGATTACTCTCTTTTTAGCGAGCTTTTACGTTAAACTTCGATTCGAGACTAGTTGGGCGAACTTAGGTTTGTTTATCCCCAGTTGAATATGTATGCGAACTGAGGTTATTTTAAAGTTAAGTTCGCCAATTTGCTCGAGTTTGCGCAGCTCGGCCGATGAAGCTTTTTAAAAAGCTTTTCGAATACGTAAGGTAAATATAAGGAAATTTTTTCGGCATGCCCCTCATTTGCTACATGGGGAACCTATGGGAAGATCCCTCTTTAGGCATGACCTTGAGGCAATCCCCTTTTGAAATGCTAGTCTGGTAGGGTTTAAAAATTTAGGCTATGTAGTTATAAGGTCTTTTTTTCCTGTGTGAGGTATTAGGTCCAAAGGTACTGCGGCCATTCTTTTGGCCTATTGAACTACAAGGTCTTATAAGATCTTTATAGCTCTAATATAATACATTTAGTTTTCGCATTTAGTTTACCTGTGCTCACAGTCCTTCGTCGTCAGCGACCGAGGTAACCCTCAACCATTTTGGATTTTCATGTGCACTTGAAATATTTAGGGTGTGGATTTCTCCACCCAAAGTGAAAGTGCGTGTGCACAATACCTTCCATCCCCACCCGCTCCCTTATCTAACGTCTTGGAGCCATGATGTTTTAAGTATTGACATTTTTTTTAACGTTTTTGGACCATTCTACATTTGTACAATTCTGCCATTGGTCGAACGAAAAGAGAAGCTCTTTTGGCATCAACATTTCCACATTGAAACTGAGCGAAGGAATTTTTGCTGATACAAACTTTTGTACCCTAAAAATAACAAATTTCGTTATAGATCTGTCCGAATAACAAAAAAACGTAATACAGTGTCTATGAGTACGCTTGCGAGGCAAGAATCTCTTAGGTTCATTCCTTTAAAGTCTATGCAATGTGTTATCCTTTTTGTTCTTCCTAGAGCAAATATATCATAGTTCACCTGTTACGACCATATGCTCAAAAAAGCAGTTATTTCTCAATATTAAGGTAATTCTGTACCGTGATTGTTAGCGTAAACGCCATAAATCCATCCCCTTTCCAATCCACACCAGAAATCAGTTGCAGCCCGAAAATCAATTTTCTGATCTAAAAGCGGGAATCAGGTCTTCGTTTTTCCCTTTTTGCTGAACTGTCACAGAGAATGCCTGCCCCAATAAAAATCTTTTTCCGAACACTGCCGTCGTATTGAGGGAGGAAATTGCAGACTCAGCTGAATCGGCGGTCATGTTCCATAGAAGAGGATTCGACCTTTATTTCAGGGGAAAAATTCACACGATTGTCTTGATAGGCAAGCACAAGGAAGGTGACGAAGACGATGATGAAATGATTAAGAAGACCCCACCTCAGTGTATAAGGGACAAAATCACACCTGCTCGCTGGATTAAGGACGTAATAAAGTTTAGTCGCAAGCCCTTTTTGAGCTTCCTGCTCCCTTAATCAAAGGTAGGGAATTGAAAAGTTATCATTTCTTGCATAATGACCCTCCAGGCGGCCCTGTTCGGATTTTATCATAATGTAATATCATGGCCGTAAAAATATTGGAAGAACTTCCGTTTTCCCTTTATTTCCGCGAAATATTGAAAAACTCAATCTAATTTTTAGGCATTGCCTTCCGACATAATGGCCCCAGATAGGCATCAGGAATAAGAGGCCGTCCTTGTAAAGGTATATCTTCCGATCTGGCAGGATTCAAGATTCGCAGTAGCAGGCAACTTTTCCCAAGAAACCGAACAAGTTCATCGCCCATAGTGACAGGGGCGGAGGGGGGTAACTCATTTAACTTTTCCGGAGATAACCAGATGTCAGCTCAAATCTGAAATTGCTATCGGAGGCTTCTTTTAACATATTCCCATCGCTCCAGTCCGCCCACACACCGAGTCAATATCTCAGGATAGGAAAGCCATTGCCGGGCTATCCCCAGGTGTCATTTCGATGATTCCAGGGTGTCAACTCTTAGGCTTTGCCGGAGTAGTAGTGCAGAAGCAAAGCAATCAATCGCGGCAGAACACAGAAAAAAAAAACAATCTAGATAAATGGGGGTTGAGATTTCACAGGGCCAACTCTATCATTTTTCAACCCTCTAAAAATCGTCGAATTCACTAGAACGCTACTTGACTGTTAAATTTTTTTCGTGCCGTAGTATAGCCGTGCTATCGAAACTATACATTGTGCAGCAAATGCACGTCTTTGACCCGGGAATTTGATCAAAATTTTATGAAGCAGGTGTCTAGCATTTTTCTCCATACACCGAAAGAAAAAAAAATACCTTTCAGGTGAAATTGTTGAATTGGGAAAGAAGGTGGAAGGAATTTCTTTCTAGTGTGGCAGATGTGAGTGTCGTGCATGTGTGTGCATAGCACGATTAGTTTGGTAGATGGAAATGTCTGGTATGGATTTCAATTTGGTTGACGTTCTTTTATTGATTCACATTGTTATGGCAAGGCAGTGGAGAAAGCCAGATTTTTTGTACCTTTTTCTGGTTGGTACAGCAGATGTCTAACAGCTAAAGCAAATTTTTTTTCCATGGTAAGAAAGGCGGAGAGAGGCATTATGTATTCTAATCATGTTGGTGGCGACTTGAATGATATTAAATGTTGGCATATATCTCGGAAAGAGAACATAAAAAATGTTTATTGAATGTTTCATTCTATGCCGTAACCCACCTTAATCCATTTTCGATCAGGGTAGGTATTTTATTTGGCGCAGTTCTTATAGAGAGTGTGGGAGTGATAGCATGGTATAGAAATATACTTGGATGAGCACCTATCACATATTTAGTTGTAGCTTTTTGCAGTTGTAGTTGAACAGAGTTGAAGTACAGATTTCATATAACAAAAACGAAAATTATGATAGGTTTAAATCAAGTATTTTTTCAATTCTTGTCTGTCTGTTGATTGTATGTGTCTGTCTGTTTGTCCGGGCTAATCTTGGTAACGGCTAATCCAGCGATTTTTACGCGGGTCCGACTATCGCTTCCGACCATCGTGTCCGACAACCGGATTAGACCGAAAACTTGAACCGATAGTAGAAGGAAAGCGAGTGAACACTAGAAGTAGAAGGAAATCGAGAAAATATGTTGAGGCCGCCATAGGGCAAGTTCTACACATGGTGCCAAATGTCCCGTGAAGGCTTATCCAATATGGCGGACACAAAGCCATATTAAATTTTGTTATTTCACAATTCGGGCTCGATAGAATTAAAGGCAATTTTATAACGAATAGTTTAAACCAAAAATTTAGTTTTCATTAGTTACAAGCTTGGGAATTATCGTTTGTTCAAAAAATGAGCTATTTGCCCCACTGTGTATCGCATGGCGGTTGTCAGATCTTTTGAGGAAGAATGCTGAATTTACATTCGGCCTCCACCAACAGGACGCTTTTAACTTTTTAAAGGAAATGTTATATAAGGAGTCAATTTTCAAATTATTTCATCCGACGATAGAATGGTAGGAACATTACAGATGCAAGAAAAGCAAGTTTTGGAGCGGTTCTGCTCCAGCGTCACCCCGAACAAAACCAACTCCATCTAGTCTTCTATTTGAGTTTCACGACCTTTACATTACTCTAGTTACGAGTTACAGGTTCTCTCCGTCATCAAAGCTCTTCGAAAGCCCCGCCCTTACTTAATTGGTTTGCCTGATTCCACACGAGGGCACACACGACACGACAAGGCTCGGCTGCAAAAAATGGTTTGTGGAGAAGAGGGTGACAGAAGGCGATGGAAATTGTACCCATTCCATCCTCCTCTCTCACCCTCTTCTCCATAAACCACCTTTGCAGCCGACTCTTGTCGTGTCATGTCTACGCTTGTGTGGAATCACCCTTTGGAGTTCAGAATCTTCACAGACTGCAACACGTTCCAATTGACGGGCTAAAACCAGATATTGCGACTTGCCTGGATTGTAGAGCTGTATACATCATTGACGTACATGTGGATTTTGGAGTTGTTTCCTACTGCAGGAAGGTCGTTAATGAATATACTGAATAAAAGAGGGCCAAGAATTGAACGTTGCGGAAGACCCCAACAGAAGATGGTTGAGGTTGAAGCACGATTATGCAACATTACCTGTTGCGAACGATTATTTAAGAAAATATGCATAAATTTGAAAGCAAGCGAGAAGAAACTGAACAGTGTGTGGAGTTCTTCGAGAAACAGTGCAAGGTAGCAGACTTGGTTCCCATCTAAGTAATTCCTAATGATTCAAAATATCCCAATATGGTTCAACATACCCCCTTCTTACATAGAAAAGATTTGGATTTTTTTTAAATAATTCTTAAGCTTGTATCGAACACCCGAACCTGACTTCAGTTAGTTTCATGCCTACAATATTCTTTAGGATGAGGCATTACTTGTCAATAGGATCGGCAACTTGCTAGATCGACAATGTTGCTAGAGCGATAGAGACCGACAATTCTTTTATTCGGGGATCTTTCAGTAGGTACTAAGACCCTTGAGTCTGGGGAAAAAGACCGGTTTTGGGATTTAGGTCAAGGTGATTAATCACGTCTAATTATGTTAATTGGTTGACAGGTAATTGGTACACAAACAATTAATACGTCTGGCACACATTCCAAGGTCACCCACTTACCATAATTACAGGTTAATGACCTGTCAACCAACCAATTAACATAATTAGACGTGACTAATCACCTTGACCTAAATCCCAAAACCGTTTTTTTCCCAGACTCAAGGGTCCTAGTACCTAATTCTTTCTACCCGAATGCTGAATATCATAGAGCAGTCTATGATTGTGCATTTATCCCTTCAGAAGCATTTTTCTATTTGGACTCAACGAAATTGGGGCAGGATGAACTGGGGTTGACTCTTCTCTATCACATGTACGCGAAACTCAGAGAGACGCCTCGAATGTCAGTAGTTTATTTTTTTTTTTTTTATGTGTTAGTGCTAAGCTCAGGAGTCACCCTTTGTACTACTAGTCCGTCATGTCATTTGTCACGTCATGGTGCAATGTCTAGCAGTAAGCTTAGTACGGGGGAGGGGTGGGGGGAATAGGTTAAGGATTATAAAGGTACGGGGGGGTATTGAAGAAGGTGGTGATGAACCCTGCGTTTGAACTCTTGGATGTTGTAGGAGCTCGGAAATACCGACTGCGAGAGATTATTCCACAGTCGAGTTGTTCTATTTACAAACGAATTCATATCTTGTTGAGTGCTGCCGGCTTGATGATATCCATAGTTAGGTATCACAGTTGATAATAAATAGAGTTAGATAAAACTAAGTTTAGTTTAGTTGTGCTAGCTTGCAGAAGTTCTTGGTATTTTCCCTAAATCGAGGTATTTCTCGTCTGAACCGATTTCATACACCTCAGTGCATCGGCTGTTCTTCACCCAGATAGTTGCGTTTGCTATATAGTATCACTTAAAACAATTAACTTATAAGTAAGAACACTACGCCTTGCCGTAACTCGAGTTCATAGAAGATCGTCACCTGGAGGGTATCACCTGAAACAGATTTATCTTCGCTGATTAAGTTAGATAGTAAAGTAGGCTAAGAAAGCTTAAATTTTTACTTACAAAATAAAAATAGTAACTAATTGTAAAAAACTGACAACTATCACCAGGGCCGGCGTTTAGCTTTATTGCGCCCGGTGCAGTATTGCGCCCCCATCATTTCTGTTCAGTTTTTAATAGCAGTAAAGGACAATAGCAAACACTCTTTGCAGTTCCTTTAATATATTAAAATGAAGGCACGGGAAATCGTTTTCAATTATTTTCTAAAATTGCGCCCGGTGTAAATACACCAATTGCACCTAAAAAAGCGCAGCCCATGCCTTTGTCCAATCACGATTTGCTTCGCGATCTTGTTTTTGTGCTGAGTTTGATTACGCTTTAACTTTACAAAATTCTCCCGCTAATGCTGTTTAATGCTCCAGGATGTTTTTCGCTGTTAGCTGCACTTCCCGAACTTTTTCCAGCAGAATCTTGGTCTCAGAAAATATATAGTACTTTACACTCGAATCTCTATAATAGAGGTCTCTATGTCGTTCTTTCTTCATAGTTCGAAGTATAGTTAAGTCGTCACTGCAGGTGCATGTATTCTTTGATGCGTTTTGTGGCGGTCCGACCGGGACGTCCCCACAACGGATACGCTGCCGCTGGGTCTAGAACTCTATTCACGATTCGTTTCCATTACGTTTCCATTCTACGGTAGAATCCTGCATAGAAAAAAACAGTCCACTAAACAGTGTTACAGGACATAGAAGGCGCTTTCAAAAACTTCAGAACAGAGGCGAATCAGGTGTTTCTCGATGGATTAGGGATCTATAATAGTACGGCTGATATAAATCATGAACTATGGCACCGTGCCAAGAAAGGATAGTTGACGAAATCGAGGCGAACTTAATGGAAATAGATTGGCCACACCTTGCAGAAGACTACGGAAAAAGGCAGAGAAAGTGCATTTCCTGTAATATATGACAATGAAGGCACGGGAACAATATGGCCCAATCAATGAAGACAATGCATGGAGAATACGCTACAATCACGAATTGTACTATGTACTTATACAAAGAGGGTAAACTTTTGATCCATGCCAAGCTACTGCGTTTACGTTGGGCATGTCCAAAGAATGGATGACTCAAGGATTCCAAAAAACTACCAGATGGCAAAAGACCAGTTGTCAAGATGAGAAGACAATGCTAAGGCCGATGCAGAAATACTGCTCAACACAAGAAACTGAAGATATCGTAAGCTGCGGAGCAGAGAGACGTCTGGAGGAAGAAGCTGATGAAGGTCAAAGCTCGAATTGGGCTGTAGAGACATAGAAGAAGAAGAAGAAGGCACGGGAACCCTTTTGCAATACTGTTCGAAGTTTTAAAGGTCTTTAAAATCTTAATTTCTGAAATTGCGCCCGGTGGTAGTGCACCGTTTGCACCTATGAAGTGCCGCCCCTGACTATCACAGAGGTCCATCGTTCGATTTCTTTAGTATTGTGTTTCAACTTCTGCCTGTGTATCCTTTTTGTAAGAACAATAAACAAGGAAGCTTCTCTGTTTAATAGCCAAAGTCAGCCTTTTGTGGTGATAGTACATACATATTTTCGTGAAGTAGGTGGAGTAATACCATTTGTTCCCGTTGGGACATCTTTCATTCTTCCTTTCTCTGTTATATTGCAGATACTTTTGTTATTGCCTTCTATACAGAAAAACCGAGAGTACAAATGGGCTGACCTCTTAGCTTCAGCCTTATAAAAAGACATTTGGTCACATAAAAAGCACATGGTCAAAATTCCTTAAGTATCCACTTTGCAGCTTTTTATATTATCCTATCCTAAAATCTGAACCCTAATAACCTCCATCCAAAAAGTACGATTTTTATGTGCATCCCCCCCGAAAATCCTTTTTCTGGTAATAAGCACGATTTTAATACTTTAATAAAGTTAAAAGGATAATTTGATTAAAGCATAACAGTAGATAAAAGCAAATCCTTTGTTTCCTACAATAACAGCAACTTTAACCATTCTAATTCGAAGTTTAACCATTCGAAAATCCAGCCACATCCAGATCATATACAACAGATCTTATCTTTACAGCCCCCCATATATATATACACCCCCGGAAAACGGGGGCGGGAATAAAAAGTCTTAAAAGTGATAAAATCGGATAGTGAAGCTCGCACGCATTATACAGGAAAATGGTCCACGAGACCAGTATAAATCCTCGGCATCCAAAATCCAAAGGATCTCCATGGCAATATAGTACCAAAATGAGCTCCCCCGGGCACGACAGAGGTAGGATCGTAATGACTTTCACGAACATTAATTGTGAGGAAAATTGCAGGTATAACTCACAGGACGCCCGTTGTGGGGCCCTTTTTAACGGGGGATACCGAGGTGGTAATTACCCACATAAGTTGATTTTCACAGAACTGTAATGGGGTCCTTATTCAGAAGCAACCATGAAGACGTCCTAATTTATTTGTAGCACTCGACAAAAGGGTGGCTCAAAAGTAATTTACGCCTGTAATGAGGGCAGTTTTATCAAAAAGTTTTTTTTTTTCTTGCGTTTTCGTTCGTTCGTACACCATTCAACACATTTACCAAAAACGGAGTCAATGGATCAAAGTTTTTTTTTTTTTCGGTGTGTTTTTTGTTTTGTTTTTAATTCTTTTGCGATCCTGTTGTGCTGGTGACACGTCCTGTTGAGATTAGGAATTATGGATTTATTCACGTTTTTTTTGTCCGGCTCTCTTTTCACTGCTTAATATCCTGTCGTCCTGGACTTTTCTGAGTCCTAATCATACAAATTGAATTGAAACACAGTAAACAACATTAGAAGAATGAAATGGAAATCTTTTTTTTTCTTCTTCTTTTCATGCCATAGAGAATCAACGGAGAGCTTAAGTAAGAGTAAATTATAATTTCCTTCCAAGGACCATAGCTTCCATGGATATTCTCGCAGGTAAACGGTCTGTAGTCGTGCGTAAATAAAATTATAGAAGAGAAGAAAAAATCAAAGCCCGGAAAGGACCCAGCCGAGAATCATAAAATCTGCTCCACAATGGCCACTTTAGTTAGGGACCCTCCTCGTATCCTGGATATATCCTGCTTTTAAATATTCTCCTGTGCCTGGACATTTTTTTTTGTTTGTTTCGTCCTCCCAAGATTATTCTCCAAACCGATTGTATTATTCCATCCGACAGTTATTGTGCAGCAGCAACATTTTTTTTTCTACATTCCGCCCAGGGGTATCCTGGAAAATAACATAGACTTCCTCGTTAAGCTCTATGACAAGTAAACAAGAGAAAAAGCTAAAGGAAATATAATTTTGAATTAAAATTTATAGCGATATATCCCCACCCCTCGGACGGCGCCCCTATATACGATACTATTCATCCCACAAAGCGTTTTTCTTACCGCATTCGGTATCCATTCGTAAATTGTATCCAGGACACAAAAAAAATACACACAACACTGAAATAGTCGACTAGGGGGTCTGGGGGTGGTGCTCCTTTGGCCTCTCATATACATACTGTGAATGTTTCTTGCCGGAGCCATAGGAGCCTTTATGAAATTTCCACCAGTTCCCAGGGTAACAGTTTCCAACAAATATGAGCAGGAAGACTACTCGCATTCAAATTTTCATCCTTTTTTTTGTGCACACACATATCCACACACACACACATATGCATTCAACCTAGCTGGAACTGTTGCTGGAAGTTTTGTTGTGGCCCACAGAGACCCTTTTTAGTACCTCACTTAGCTATTAAGTTGCTTGCTTCCTTCATGGTCTCGTCCTTGGCTGAATTGCCTTTACGGATATATTGTGCAAAAGAATCCCTTTCCATTTATACGCATTCAAGGCAGGAAAAAAGGATAACCCTTAAGGATACGCTGAAACTTCAGTTATTGTGATTTAAATGTGTAAATTTGTTGCTTTTCTTTATGTTCGTGTTTTTTCTTCCATTCTCTCTGTTAAAAGGGGTGGGGGGAGACTCTTTCACAGTTTTCTTTTTCGAGATTTATTTTATTAGATTTTATGATTTATCCTTAAAGGTGTTTAACGGCAATAAAATCCTGTAGCATACTAGTAAATCCGGAAAAGAACGAGGAAACTCTGCATTTTTTTTTTGTTTAACTTAATTGAACGGAATAAGAAATTTTGTTTATTTGGAAACGCGTTCATATTTTTCCATTTGATAAAGGTCTGATAATAAAACTGAAAAAAGGTTGTTTCTGTGGAGATAGAATCAGGATCTACTAGGGAGTACTTAAGTTGACCAACTACTTCCTGTAGGCTCCCTTCTCACAAGCCCATCTTCTCGATTAAGAGTTGTTGAGAGGATTGCTGGCAACTGGGCCTGCTATAAATGTCGGTAGATCTTTCCAGAATCTCTATGGCCATTAACCAATCGTCTTCCATTTTCGTTTGCCTTCATCACAGCCCCAGTGCATCATTAAGAAAGTTGCCTTTGCCATAATTCTTCATTCAGTGAATAATCCATTCGGGTATTTTCCTTTAATATATATTATTGTAGAGATTGTAAGGATGGTATTAAATATTCCTGTACCAACTGGAAGATAATTCAAATTAATGTAAAATATTTCGGGTGTTAAAGTGAAATTTCTGCAATGGGTGCTGGAAAATTGCTTGAGTGATTTTATCGATGGAAGAACATCAAGAGATGCACAAACATCTTTACCCAGATGAGAGCCAGAATTTCACCTTCTAAACGCGGTGTGTGAAATCGTTATTGTGGGTAATTTCAACTTTCATAATGTAAATTGGCTAAAATTACTCAAATGCCACGAGGCTTTCTGGCAAAGACGCCAGACTATTTTCAGACATCGATAATTTGAACCAAATTGTAAATTTTACAACGAGAATCCCTAACGAGCTGATTCCTCCTTGACCCATTTCTTACATCTTCCTCTACACGGTACTCCGGTGAAGGTGACTCTCCCTTTGGTAACTCAAGCGTAGCCCAGTCGACCCACTCCCACAGTCTACAGCCCTTATTTTCGCGCACACACCAGTCTAGAAACTCGTTCATTACCTTCCTCTTCCTCAAGGGTCAATTCTAAAACCCGCGCTTTCTAACTTTCGTAAATGATATCAATCCCCTCCAATCCAGTCCACAACTTGGTTATTCCTACGCCTTAGACAACTTAGGACAAGCACGTTGCAGACCCTGTCTCTTAGATCGTGAGCTCATGCCCACCTCTATCAACGGGGACATCGAATTCATTCTTGATTAGGGTCGCAAGAATCGTGTCCAAAATGAAGTACTTCTCTCGTCTTATATCCAACTAGCAAGCCCCGCATGGTGTCGACTTTGATAAACTTATCTGCCTTTCTCGTGAAATGAGCCCACATGAAATAGCCTTAAAAAGGCAACCCCTCACCAAAAAATAAATATTAGTGAAATTGTAAAAATGGCCTTACAACGGGCGAATACCGGCCGCGAAGTTTTTTAAAGGGCATATGATGGCCGTATAAATTTTAACCGTTTTTAATGGAAGCGGCCTTACGACGTTCAAACATGGTCAAAAAATTTACATGGGCAAGCACTGAGATCGAAAAACGGGCGAACGAAGGCAAATTTGAGCCAAAAAAATAATCTGCACCAAATGTATTGAGTGTGCTTTAAGGAAACTTGATCATTTTCGTTTTGTGCAATGTTCCTTTTGATTTATCCTACTTAAAAATATAATCGATGCACAAGAGGAACAAGCTCGCCAGGGATGCGTGTTGATTTATATTTTAGTGGCAATTTTTTTATTTTAGCGCTCGAAGAAAAATAAATAAATAAAAAATAAAATAAAATATTTAATTGCAGTGTGCTGAGCAATATGAAAATATGAGCACCGGATTTAATGATGTTTTACCCAACAAATACGCCGTGAGTTTTGAGTTTTGTCGGGAAATGAAAGTCATACTTTCTCCCCAAAAATTAGTTCTTTTATGAGTTGTAAGATTGCGCCAATTTAACCTATAGTTTTGGTCTACTTTTACACCTATAACTAACTATTTTTATAGTTAGTTGTAGGTGTAAAAGTAGACCATCAAACCACTAAACTACTGCTGCTATATGATGGCGGTGTTCGAGACCAAAGTTCATCGGAGAACTATTCCGCAGACTGCACAATAGTAAAATTAACGACAGCTGGTGCAAGATTTAAGCATCTGTATGCAAGTTCGGGTGGGTTATGAGTGAAGATAAACCTGCTTAAAAAATACTTTTCGATACAGTTTATTAGATGCGATAACGAGGTAGTCCTAATCTCCACTTAAACACTTTCATAAACCCGGATATCCAGAGCTAACATCTGCTTGGAATTGGGACGAGGAAATAAGCCTTTAGGTAACACCAGGACCGGATCCTGACAATGCGTAAGATTTTTATTGAACATACTGACAATAATCACTGTCATTTTCGAGGAAACGGTAGCTGAATAGCTGCTCCACCACAAACGACGTGAACTTAGAAAATTTCAAGCGAAATCTAATCCTGCATAACCTAATCCTGAATAGCCAACTAACTTGGTTCAACGCTCACCTTACTAAAGTGAAGAAGAGATCACCCGTCTTTCAGGTCAAGCATTGTCTGCATTCGAAAACGCTATTGCTTTAAGACATTTAAACCAGGTGCGCAAGTATCCTAAGAGCTTTGATTCGGTTACATTGTATTCTCATATTCCAGAAGTAATCCAACAATTTGAAACCCCATTTGTTTTGGATATCGATGGCTCCGAAAAAAACGAGTCAGATTGCCACTTTCTGAATTTATGACACACAGTCGGTTCAAATCTAACTTGGGAGTTGAACTATGTATTCGTATTGTGTGGATGGGCCATAGGGCGCTGGACTATTCAGCCACAATTTTTTGAATATGAAAAGTTGATCAGTTCATAGGAGAATACGCCCAAGACTGTATCTCCATATGCTTAAATGACACCTTATCCCACCGCTGCCACCAGTTTTTTGTTGTGTCCGTCTAGTACCACGGAGCTTGGCTATGCTAGCCTGTGCGTAGATGTCCAAACTCTTTTTAAATTTCAATAAAAACAACAAAATATTTGAAACGCCCGATTCATTATCCATTTAGTCAGACTGCTTGAAATACTTATGGGGTTGAAGACCGAATCTGTCTGGGATTACGTTTATGAGATCAAAACCTGCCAACGCACAACTCAAATTTTAGAGTACCTGGCCCTAAGGTGATATTAAGGCAATTGTTTAGCCAAAAATGGTGTGGACTTCATGTGGTTCATAACCGACTTGTTTCAAGTCAATATTTCATTTAAAACCCGGTTCATCAAAATTTTGAGAAAGAACTATTCTCCCAATATTAGATTTATCTATACGGACTACAGCAGAGGAAACGATTTATTGAAATCAATAACGTAGATATGTCCCTGTCAGAGAAGAGTTCCGAAATCAGAGGCATTTTGGGAAGCTTTGCACTAAGTTAGGACTGACCAATGGCACAAGCTTCTGTTTAAAAGATCGGAGCGCTAGCTTTAGATTAGCCCAGCGCATATTAAATACCTAGATAACCAGTTTTTACCACGAAAAGCGATATGCAAATTCGTCTCAGGTTCATTTCTATATTTCTTCCAAATCCGCAATGTCACCTGTGAAAGGGTCAGCCAAAAAGCCTCTTCGGAAGCAGTATTCGCGTTACTTCTCTTTCGCGAACGCGAACACTTCGATCCCACGGTCTTTTCCTTTTTTAATAAATTTTTATCAGAAAGAATCCATTGTTTTGATGATGCAATCCAATTTTGGTTCAGAACAGCATATACTGCCTACATATATAATTTTTAGAGCATAAAAAGTCAGAGGAATTTTAGAGAAATAAAATGAGTTTTTGTTAATTCAATCAATACCAATACGATATAGCAGCAAACACAGAAGCTTTCGCCACACACCACGAGGCTTTTCTCCGAAACAAACAAAATTTAAACAATGACTAACCGCTTCATCAAGCCTTAATTGCCCACGTCCTACAGCCAAAAATCCTGAAAAATACTGTGTTAATTCATAGGAATTAATTAAATAATAATGCAAGCTTTCCAACTATCAATAATAATGCTTCAAATATGGCCATTTTAAAATAAATTATTCGCAATATTTGTGATGTTAACAAGCGGTTGCCGCCCTGCGACCTGCACCCTTAACCCTATAATACACGGCAACTGAATTCAGTAATCAGGCCAATCGTGTTCACATCAATATTAAATTCGCGGTAAACCTGAACTTTAGTTCGAAGTTATTTACTGTTGATAATGTTAATTAGCACGTAAATAACTGAGAACATTTAAAAACAAGCGAAGGGCACATGTGTAACACTGTGTTGTGTTGCAGCAATTAACCCGAAACCATTTTACGAACAAAGCAAGCGGAGGTGGTGTAATTTTTTTTATAATAGCAAAAGTTATGACGTGAAATTGGTTAAAACAAAATAAACGCTATGTACATAAATTGAGCTCGGCAAAATTATAATAAGTCAACAAGGCTTCTACTACGAAATTTCCAAACAAATAATAGAACTGCATTGGCAATTGTTGAGCTAATATTGGAACAGGGTCGTATCGATTGGAGCCGAGCTTATATCGGTTTCTTTAATCGAACTCGAAGACTATGTAACAAACCTTGGTTACGTTGTTTCGACAAACATCGTACCTCGGTAATTTTTCAACATTGCTATCCAGTATAGTCCATGCTATGTCTGCAGTAAAAAGCTTTAACAATGATACTTAATAAATATGTAAATTTTAACTGACAATAGCTATGATAAACTAATATGACTAGTTGAGAGATTAAAAGCCCATCATCATACCGAACTCGGGAATTAATAATGAAAGCTTTCCATTTTCAAGCTTTTGTGACGTATACAAGTTGAGGAAAAAGCTTTCGGTATTTGATAATGCCTAAAAGCAGAAAAGCTTTAGGTGTGAGTCCAGGATGTAAATTTTTTTATGCATTTGGAATTATAGAAATTTCGCTAAATGGGAAATTGGAGCAACTCTCTCATTTACAAAAATTGATAAGAATAAACCACAAAAAATTAAAATTCAGTTAAGTTTTAAATTTCTTGCGAGTTGATTCCAAGCGGGCTATGATCTGCTTAACCAAATGAACAGACAATTTAATTGGAACAGGACTATCCCTGTCAACTTGCCTGGAGTGGGCTTTAGATCTCTTTATTAAAAAAGGTAGTGTCTTGTGAAAAAACTCCGCCCTCATCTGGTCCCAAGTCCAGGGTGTGAAAGGAGGAGGGTGGTCGACCTAGCGAAAGACCAGAAACGATACACCGAAGAAACTAGGCAAGAAACCGCATGGGTATACGAACTAACTCTGTACGAAATAATGCTACTGTCCGGGGCAGCAGATGCGCCAGCGCTGAATACAAGGGATGCTGGTGAGAACTGGGTACTGGCCGAACACCTAAATTAGTCCCACCGAAAATGGAAATTCAAAGTGCCGCGTGGAATGCAGGAACAGAACACCACGTCGGTCAAAAGGAAATCATAGCAATGGAATTGTTGAAATGCAAAATAACAGTTGCTGCGCTATCCTACCACTTACCGGATCCGGACATTGTCGATCGTCCCGGCAACAATCGACGAAACGATGATACGCTTTACTATACTGAGCGTTTGACGGTTACAACAATCGTTGGAACGATCGTACCTGTTTATGCGCCAAAACAAAAACGAATTTTGCGATCAATGCTGGATACGACCCCTCGAATTAATCGTACTCGCCGGGGGACTTCAATGCACATTCAGGAGCAGATGGAACCGACTGGGAAAGAACGATGGGCAAATTCGGACATGGTAAATAACGACAACGGCTTACGCCTGCTTTCATTAGCAGCGTACGCGTTTGACGTTAAACAATTTGATCGTTGGTAACAGCATCCTCCGCCAATCACTCAAACACGAACTCACCTGGCGAAATCCATCCGGCAACGACTCAGCGATGCTAGACTACGTTTTGATCAACGCAAGAGAGTTCTTAAACCAGCTGTACAACCTTGATTCGCCACAAGGTCACCGAACCGTTGATTATCGAACAGCCGAAGAATCAGTTTCTCGATACCGAACCGACAGTTATCGAGGTGAATACGGCAATAAAATCGCTGGAAAATGGAAAATCGCCGTAAATAGATCAAGCAACCGCCGAGATGATCAAAGAAGGGGGTGACGTCTTATCACAACAACTTCACATTTTCATAATACGCATAAAGCATTTGAATCGCGTCCCGTCCACGTGGAAGAAAACGATCGTTTGAAAAAAGACGACAGTCGCGAAAGCAAGAATTATCGTGGTATTAGCCACCTTTCGATCGTCGGGAAAGTATTTACGAAAATCGTAGAATCAAGGCTGCAGAAACATCGAGAGCCAGAAAGAACAAGCGGAATTTAGACCACATCGAGGATTCATTGATCCATCCAACTTTTCCAAGCGTCGTACGATGGCTCAACCAGCAGCATTCGTATTCGAAGCGACTTAACGAAGAATTGCCGACTCAATCTGGTTTCCGATAAAAAGACGTCGCTTCGCCATTTCTCTTCCAACTTGTGATCGATGTAAGCATTCGATGGATGACTCGCAGTTCGATACGATGACAACAACTTTGTAACGGCTTGATGTTCGCCGACGATACTGCCATCTTCACCGTCACGAATGCCAAAGCAAGATACATCTTATGCAACATTTCCCACGTCGCCCTGTCATACGGGTTAAAAATCAATGCAGAAAAGACCAAAGTGCTCACAACGGACAGATCAAAAGCCAGTGTTCACCTCGATGGGACCCAAATCGAACAGGTTCCGATGTTCAAATATTTGGGATCATTGGTTCAGGAAAAGAAAGTGGCATCGACCGCCAACGTTCACAGCCCCATCGGCCGGGAACAGCAACATACGCCTCGCTCAACTGGTGCATATGGAAACGAACAAATACTACCATTAAAACAAAAGTACGCCTTTGCCGAACCCTTGACCCCTCCGATTCTTTTTTATGCATCGAAAACCTTGCCGAAGCCAGACGTCAAGAAGCTCGAGATCTTCCAAATGCGATGCTTCAGTCAGATTCTCGGGATCTCACTTCACGATCGCCTTCGAAACGAGACAGTTAGACAAAGCGAAGAAGAAATGCAAAAACGTCGACGACGGTGGTTTGGACATATCTGTCGAATGGATTGCCACGTAACCTTTTCTGGCGAGACCGTCCGCCAAACTGGATAATTCTGTGATCGGCACCAAAGAAAACCTGGCTAAAGAATCAACGATGATCAGTTATCGAGGCTCGAGACGTCGCCAAAAATCGTCAAGAATGGAAACGAATCGTGAATGGAGTCCGAGACCCAGCGCCACCGACAGCAGCGTATCCGTTGCGGGGACGTCCTGCTCGGATCGCCAGCTAACGGATCAAGGTAGAAGAAGAAGAATAGAATCTTACGGAAAGCTGGTGAGTTCTGAGACAACAAGCTACAATAAAATAGTTTAAATTCTCCGAAACTAAGTATTGTCATTTTACAAGCATGATGAATCAAATTTGCTAATAAGTTAATAATATTTTTGTTTTTGACATAATTTTACCAGGTTCATGGCAACAAAATAATATCCTAATGCAAATAAATAATGTAAATTACTCTTAATTAACATCACAGACTTGGGCAATGCCATTCCTTGCATTAACCAGGAGCCTTTCATAGGCTTAACAACACCAATGCAGTCAATTCTATTTGGAGCGAATAAATCCAAATTAATTCCGAACGTAAAATATAATTTCCGCTAATTAATTGATAGGACGCCTTTCCACAATCCGCACAAAATGAATTTCCGCTCATTATAGTTGAGCCCTCGGCAGCGGAAATCGAAGAGTGCCTTTTGTCCTGGGCTGATACAAAAATGGTGGTCAACAAAGGACATTAATAGTTTCATGAAAATCCCTCACCACAAACTACCCCCCAAAGGCAGATTAATGTTGCTGCTGAGGCCCCACTTAGGCCGTTTGTGCCATATGACAAGGAGCAAACATTTTTCCACAATTTCCAATGTAGTAACATGACACAAAATAGCAATTTATAAGAAGGACATGCCTCAAGCATTTATTCCCACTCAGGACCATATATGTACATGTTTTCCAGGGTGGAGTAGAAAAAGATAACTGCGAATTACATAGAAAAATTGCAATCCTTAAAGCGCGCACACAAGAGTGTACAAAAATACTCGAGAACATCTGGTAGACATGCTGGAGTTTCAGTTTTAACGAATGGAGACTGCCACTTGCATATGGGTGTGATGCTGAGAATGCAACTTTTTATGGCAGGAGTGAAGAAAGGATTTCAGCATATCGTTCATTTTCGTTGTTGCTAGTAAAAAGAGGATCCTGCACTTACAATGCGGACTGCACAACTATGCTTTTACCGAGGATAATGGGTAGCCTAAGCTCGTGCGGAGATTTAACATAGTTTTTAAAAACGTGGCATCATTTTGTTTTTTATTGCTGTTGTACTTAAATCAAGAAGATAAAACTTGACGAGAATATAAAGTTTTTTTTTTTTTTTATCTAGATTAATTTCATTCCAGTTTTCGCCTTCGTTAAAGTGGGAAAAAGTGTTGAAAGTCATATTTTTCAATGTTGCATAAACAGATTCATAAAAGTCAAGGAAAGAAGCAATTTTTTTGGAAGGACTTCCACTGGTTATTTATCCAGAAGGTATTAGCAACGCTTCTTACTATTCCTTACTCGCAAAAATTCGGAACTATTTCTGCTCTAACAGACGACTAAATGATACAATATAAGTCATGAAACTAAAATCAGATTTTTATGGGACTCTTGCAAGATTCCGGCCTCTTAAAGGCTCTTCTTCCAGTTCGCTCTTCGTTTTGATAGTTTTCTCTCATTCCTCATATAAGGTTTTCGTATATCTTCCAGCACGTCTTCCATTCACCTATTTCTCACTTTCCGTACCATTCTTTTTACTACTGCAAATAAAGGCAAATACTACAACATGCCATAGGCGACGTAGTCGATGTGCAGCTATTCTATAATGACTCTGATTTAAAAACTAAATCAAAGAGTTTTCACAGGCTTCTTTTGAAGCCAGGTTAATTCCATTGAGATTCTGCAGACATCCGAACAAGTGATAGTCAGAGGATGCTATGCCCGGATCCGGACTATACAGTAGGCATATCAAAACTTCCATACCAAACTCCCCAAATTTTTTACCTGCCATCAAAGAAGTGTGTGGACGGGCGTTATAATGATGAAGACAACACTATTCCTATTATTTAATTCGCACCCGTTTCTGTTCAATTACATGCGGTAATGTTTCTAGTTGTCCACAGCAAAGTTGAGAATGAATCGAATGACCAACTGGAAGTACTGGACTGACTGGACGACTCCCTACCACTGCGACCACACACACACATCAATTTCGTCATCCATCCTGTCTTCGCGAACGTGCCGAACGAACCGCTCAGCATCCTTTGACTCTTTTATGCTTCCGACTGCCATACAGTGATCCATTTGTCATCACAGATTTTGAAAAGTCTCACAAATGTTCGATTTCAGTAGCCCCTCGCAGATGTTGATTCAGTCTATCATGTTATGTATTTCGCGCTCAACTCAAGGAAACCCGATATACAGAGCTTTTTTGCATTCAGATTTATGGCTCAAAACAGTTTTGTGGCCAATACCTACCCAGCGCGAACAACAGTAGAACTCTACTAAGTGGAGCTTTAGAACTTCGCCACTATGCTTCGAAGAGAGCAATATTGGATCTTTAAGAAATTCTATAGGTCGAAGAAAACAGGCTATTATTTTGGGATGCGTAAAACGGTCTATAAGCATATTCAATAGACCGATTCTCGTTCGATACGGAGGTAAAGCAGCATTGAACATGGTAAGTACTTGGGTGGGGTACCGCTTGCTAAAACCGCTGTCGACACTTGTGTTTGGACGAGCGAAAAGGCAACCAGCGGGGAAATGGAGTCCTAAATAGCCATGTTTGAGCACTCCTTAAAAATCTTACAGCGCTCCCGTTCGCACACCAATGCCGTATTCTTTTTAACATTGCATGTCATTGCCTTTTTATGCTCCTTCAAAAGCGTTCTAGGACCATTATGAAAAAACTTTTTACTAAAGAATATTCAGGGACGGCTGTGGATACGTGATCCGGTATCAAAAAGCTTTTATTTTGTTCAGATTTTGCAATGGCCTTTTGCTTTCCAAGCGCTAGCGTGGTTTTATCAAAGTAGTCCCCAACTAAATTCAAACCACTTCCAAAGCTTGTTGTCCTCTGTACGAGCGTCAATCCTTTGGGTATGCTAATATCACCCTTTAAGGTCACGAAAATAATGGCCCGTTTTATTCGTTCCATAAAATTTATGAAAACTCCAGTAATGCTCTCTTGGGAAAATATTTAGCATCGCTCAAAATAAATTTAGCAGCGCCCCCTGATTTTTCCCCGTAGAGAATTGCAAAGGGCGAACAAACTATAAGGCTTTTCGACACTGGGGTCTAAGGCGCTATAATAAAAATTCGATAATTAGTAAGCTCTTTTACTTTTGTGACTGCTTCAAAAACGCTTCTAAAGAAGCATTAAAAGAATTTCTGTTCGCTGTGGGGAAAGAGAAATATAAATTTGTACATCATCTGTGTACATTTGAATCCTCGAATCTCATTATTGAAAATTCCGAATAGAAGCGGACCAACGATAGAGCTTTGGGGCACGCCAGGGTGCAGAGCAGCAGCTAAGGTATAATTTTCACGGAGCAAAAATTTCTGAGAACCATTGGTTAAGAAACTATGTACCAGTTTAAAGACAGGAGCAGAAAAATTATTACTGGGCTTTTAAAGAATTTCATCGGCATTTCCAGTGATTAGACGACCCACCAGAGGGTGACACATCTATCACATCGATTTTCCCTGAACGAAATAGATTGAAGCATTTCATGTTCAACTCCAATACTTTTTTCTCTTTCGTTCGCTTGCAGCTTGCGAAAGTGATAATTTTACCACTTTCACAATTGATTGCGAGCGAAAGAGAATGGGTGTTGAAGTTGAACGAGTTGAACTGGTTCAATATTCAAACTATCGCTAATAGATGGCGATACATTACTGCCTATAATATATTATTTTATTAAACTACACTACAATCCGAAATTTCCATAATATCATTGCAACACTAATTAGGAAGACCATTTCTAAATCAACTTGATCTCATATAGCCTTGTTCGAAGTTCCTAATTACTTGCTACATAGCACTTATCCAAACACTCACTAATATCAAGAATCTCTTCCCAACCCACTTTTGTAAATTGATCCTAAATTGTACTTCTGCACTAGAAGATCATAGTTCAAAGATAGTATTGGACTCGTATGTATGTATGCATTACACATGGTAACTCCCAAATCGATAAAAACATTATTCCTCAGATGTCTAGTATATCATTCACAGTTTATACTTTAATCTCGATTTTAACGTGGAAACTTGAACAACGTGTTTCTCTTATTTTAGTTTTAATATCGTGTCTTTTTTGCATGCATTTTTTATGTGTCAATATTTTTGTGCATCCCAAGGTCTCAGACATTCTTACCTTCAAAAAATGTACCTACTTACATTCCAAACATTCCTTTGTTCATATTTTTTTTATTTTTTAATATTTCTCCGTTAAAATTTCACTTGAATTTATGATGCTTTATGATAGTACTGAATGAAGTCCCTGAACTTTTAAAAAGATCCTAAAGCTCACTTCGGTGAATAGCAACATCTTTCTTTTCTACTAATACTGAAGTCTCGAAACCTTGTCTTTTCTAAAGAAAGACGATTGTTTTTTGAAGAAATAGAATCAAGTTTCATGCTCTCTTAAGCAGCTATCAAGTACGAATACTTGGACAGAATTCCTAGAAAAGTGTCTCCCCATCGGGATATAGGTGTCTTCTTCTACAACGAAATTCATTATTGAATTTCTCATTAAATCTTTTTTAAGTAGAATAAAGTGAATTACGTGCACTAGCCAAGTTCTTTTAAAAGTTTGTCTGCCTGTATGTCTGTATGTCCGTATGTCTGTCTGTCTGTTTGTTCGGGCTAATCTCGGAAACGGCTAAACCGATTGAGATGGGACTTTCACTGGAAGATTCAGTATTTTAGCGAGCATGTTTTAGGCTATTTATATGCACTATATATGAGCTCTACTATGTATGTATGGATGTATGTATGTAGACAAATATTGAAAATTGATTTTGACCCACTTCCATATAACCGTTTAGCTTCAAATTTTGCACACATGTACAGTTCACGAGACAATGCAATCTGACCATTTTGTAAAAAAAAATCAAGAAGGCTGTTTCAAGATGGCGGCCAAATTTCGCAATTGTGCTCGCCGACCGCCGACATGGGTATCAAATGATAAGTATAATATAATTTCCTATTTGGTGTCATTCCAAACTCAAAATGGCGGCCGGAACAAAATGGCGGCCAACATAAAATGTCGGGTTACTTTTTTATTTATACCGCGACCGGTATGGGTATCAAATGAAAGGATATTACAAGTAGAATACTATTAGCTTATACACAAAATGTCGAACTACCTTTTTTTACAACGCTCTCGGTATGGATACCAAATAAAAATGTATGATGATCATTTTAAATATGGGTCACCACAAAATAGCGCAAGACATATGATAGACTAAAAGGTAGAACACAAAAAATATAGTTTAAAAAACTTAAAAATATAATAAATGGGGCGCTAGCGAAATGTTCCAGCGTTAATAAAATAATAATATTGGTAAAGTCTTACGATTTTTTACATTTTGAAAGGTAGCTTGTTTGACCAATATGAAAACAGGACAGAAGCAGAGATTGCTGCTACTTTACTCACATCAAGAAAAACAGCTCATTCTATGTTTAAGATACCGATCGAAGAAGATCATATGGAAAGTCCTGCGTGGAACAAATCTAAAAACCTGCGTGGATGAATGCACCATGGAAAATAAAGTATCTATTAACAAAAAACCACGAGATTTAAGATGTAAAAACCAATTATTTTGGGGAGTAACTATTTTAATCGCATAGATTTCGGGCAAATGTTGCCAGCTGTCCCGACAAATATGCGGGCCGATGGTATTGATGCACGTCTGAAATGATCACGCATTTAGGGACAGATTGGAAAACGTCATTTAAAGCAAAAGATGAGAGCGCAATAGGAAAACTCAGAATTCAGTACTATTCTACTCAACATAGCATATAGAAAACGTTCTGAGATTGGTGAGAATCGTGACAGTTAGCTGATGGCTGTTGTTTGAAAGTTCGTAATAAACGCGGAAATTTTGATAGTCGACATTTATGACGATTTGGAAAATATCAACTCAACTAAATCGACTCAGCCCAGTAATGCCGCAAAACGTTGTAATACTTACAAGTGAATCATCGAACATCGTTTATAAACAAGCTTTACAGTGAATTGTTAACCAGTGCCGTGTGGGCGGTATGACCAGAAACGACGAAACACGAAAACGGGAAGCAGCAACTGCCCTTTTCAGGATCAAATCAGTAATGTCGTCTTATAATGTTGGAAATCTTAGTCTCAAGCCATGTTCGCCATGGGGCAAGTTCATGGTGCCAATTATCTGGGAAGGTCAAATCTACTCGCACAAGACATATTCCTGAATATAATTAGCTAAGTATCTGTTGTCCATGTAGTACAAAAGTTTTCCGATAGGTGATGATTAGCCTCGAATTTTAAAAAAAGTTGTAGGTAACATAACCATGTTATGCATGTTTGTTCTTTGTTTCATTATACCCTTTTTTATCCCGGACTACGCACACATAATTTTGTTTTATTAAAAACCGTTGCGAGGCACGCGGGTTTTTGCTAGTACGAAATAAGAGTTAATCCATGTTTGTATTTATTTTGATGAATACCAAAAAAAGAATTTGTTGAAAACCAGTAATCTCCATATGATTACAAACTGAAATTGAATCTAAACTTTTGAAGCTAAGACAAATCCCTTCTAAACCTCTCCAGAATTAAAGCCAACACCGAAATAATATTCAAAACAGAAATATGTACATGACCATCCCGAGGCTGGGGGGAGTCTATACTATATACGATTCCGGATATTAAAGTACTTTCCAAATCCCCTCCTGATAACATGATAAACAGGAAACTTTCGTTCAACCATGTCGACAGTTAAATTAGTTTGAGCAACATAGTCACCAGTGGAGGAGCTGGATGAGAAGCGCAAATCTCATTCGTCTCCAAAAGGACCAGGAAACGATCGAAGTTTTGAATTTCGATTCCTATCTGAATTTGATGGTGTAGTACTACCCATGAAGGGACAGAACTGCCGCATAATATACACACATACACATAGTGTTGTTTAGCGCACAAATATTACGTGGTGAAGGTAGCCAAAATGACTTCATCTAAAGGCGGTACAGCACAAACCCAATTCCCGGCGGCCAAGAAGTGGTAATGACACTGGTTGACAGGAAAGTTTAATGACAGCCCCGAGGCTTGTTGCTCCCTAATGACGGGTAATTAGGTGCCCTAATGAGCGACAAAATAAAGTTATATGACTTGATTGGATAGTTGAGAAAATACTTTGGGTTTGGGACGGATCCATGACCGGGAGAGCTGCGGTTGTGTAACAATAGAACGCTTCTGTATGAAAGTGAAGTTAATTAAAAAATAATTTAACAAAAAAAAAAATCAGAGCATTAAAAATTAAGTTTAAAGAAATTGCGTTGTTCAGGGTTTTAATTAATAAAGCTTAAGTGCTGTTAAAGGAAATATTAAGAGGTCTTTCAACCATTTCTTTACAGATTAACAAAAGCAAGGAGCATTCCAGGGTGGAAGTTTCAGTAGTAGATATAGTCTAAGAACGGGGAAATTGGGATGATAGCGTGACACTACACCTACATCTGGCGATATTACAGCAAAGAGTTGTAGAAGTAATTACTACTAGATGTAAGTTGTTGACATTTGAAGGTGTAAGGTAAAGTTCTGTCGCTTTATTTAAGAAAACTTTATTTAAAATTAAATTCAAAATATAGTTTCCTTCGTTAGTTAAAACTGTTTGCTAGCGTTCTGGAAGTTCATTCAATCCCCTGGAGAAGAAGTCCTCGCTTTTTTTGGGGGCGACACTGCCATTTCGACAGCCTCATAATTTGCATAGTCATTTCCATGAAGGGAGTTTTGAAGCGACCTGAAGAAATGGCAGTCCGATAGTGAAGAATTTGGGGGCGAAGGTAAAATTTCCCAACTTAACTATGGAATTTTTGTGGAGCTTTCCTTGCCACATGCGGGCTAACATTGTCGTGATGCAATTTTATACTCTATCATCTATTGGACAAAGATTTATGTTTACGTTGAAAGTCTTCAAAGCACTTGTGTGTACAATAACTAACAGAATTACCCGTTCCTTTTTTTTAAGAACTACAACCATCAATAACACAGCAAAATCTTGACGGAAGATGTCGTGGTGACGTCGAAGGCACCACGGGAGCATTGCGCAATGGCCAACAGACACGTTAAATACCATCATTTGCCTTCTTCCATTTCACCTCCACACATAGTACCGAGCCTCTTTTACCGCAGTCGGACTCCAAAAAGTTGGTACTGGCAAGAAAACCCATACTGACGCAGCATAGTTGGTATGATTAATAGGCGGTTGATCCAAACTACCACCGACTACATTATCCCCAAGTGCGAGTTGAGCAAGAAGATCAAAGTCAAAACCCCAACAAGACGAGTGTGGAAAAGCGGGCAGTTATGAACATGGTAATCTACACAAACGTTTAAAGGATTAACTATGGAGTGGGTATCTGAATGTGAATCATGCAGTATAGCCAGAAAAATCCCGGGGCCCGAATGTATCCAGTTCTTCTAAGCAGAAATGTTGGCAATTTGGAAGGCGTGTCAACTAGTTAGGGATGACAACTCCAGAAGAGGCAATATTGCTGAGAAGATGAATGATCGTTCCTCTTTCAATGGTTATTCGTTGGTGCCCGTGTCAACTCTATTACTTTGGCCCCTGTGCTGAAATTCGAGTCGTGTTTTATAACAAATCGTTTGAGTTAAAGAAAGTCGCGTTTCAGTCGAATTACGACTTTCAGCACCGGGGCCTAAACCCATCTTAACACGTCCCCTCTAGGCCCCTGCGCGGAAAATCGTAATTCCACTAAAACGTCACTTTCTTCAACTAAAAGGACTTTTCACGAAACACCACTCGAATTTCAACACAGCGGTCTTTGTGTGTAGAATCTTCTAAATTAAAAAAAAAATGAAATATTAAAAAATTTCGGTATATTTTACCATGTTACTACGAAAAAAAAGAACCAGCGCAGGCTTGTAAGAAAATGCGAGTTATTAGTGAGATATTATTTCGTAAGTGTGTTTGTAGTCATTGAATTATTAATAAAGAAATATGAGGACTTTACCAACAATTTGAAGTTATGTTTTGATGTTAGTTCAACTCTATTTCAACCCAAAGTGAACTCAACTAGACATCATACACGGTGGTCGAAATTTCAACTCAACCTCGACTCAACTTTTCAACCTAGTCATAAACGGGATAAAGGAGAGCGAATTTAGAACGCCGGCAATAGGCTCCCCAAATCCTTGTAACAAGGATTAGATCCTCCCCAAAACACATCGAAACTCGACTGCACATTCGACCAGCCCCCCTCCCCCACTCCATTGAAATCTCATCCAAGACATAGCGAAGTTCAACCAAATCCACAGTGCGAAAGCTCATCAAGGACACAGCGAAATTCTAAAGCTCATCCAGAACCCAGCTCAGCTTATCTCACACAGGCGTCACTCACTCACACCCAAGACCATATTCACACTCGAGCCCACAACTGATGACGTCACTGCGCTCGTACCGGCACCGCTATACTACTATATGAGTGCATCAGTAAATTCTTTATTAAAGAGCTTTCTTCTGCTTTTCTGACTGCTTCAAAACCGCGTTTAATATGGGGTTCACACTATGCCTGAATATACGATAAAGATAATCCGGAATAAATGAGCTTTTACGGTGGAGGGGGTAAATTTTTCTGTTCCCGATCAATTTGGGATTGGGGCATGCGCACTGCGGTTTTCCTCGAATCGGGTTTGTGTGCGTGCATATTTGGTCTTGCGCACTTCGAATATTTCCGTTGTTAGGCAAAACTGAATTTTTTGGCGGGTGAATTTTGCGAAGTTTCCTTGCAATTCAAAAATTAGTGAGGTTATGGGTGAATATTTGATCTTGCGCACTTCGCATATTTCCCTTGTGAGCTCCAACTGAATTTTCTGGCGGATGAAGTTTGCATACAATTCAAATATAAGTGAGGTTATGAGAAATTAGTTTTATGCGAAGTTTGCATAATTTTCCAGAAAAGGGAGGTTATGTGATGGATAATATGCCTGAATATACGATAAAGATAATCCGGAATAAATGAGCTTTTACGGTGGAGGGGGTAAATTTTTCTGTTCCCGATCAATTTGGGATTGGGGCATGCGCACTGCGGTTTTCCTCGAATCGGGTTTGTGTGCGTGCATATTTGGTCTTGCGCACTTCGAATATTTCCGTTGTTAGGCAAAACTGAATTTTTTGGCGGGTGAATTTTGCGAAGTTTCCTTGCAATTCAAAAATTAGTGAGGTTATGGGTGAATATTTGATCTTGCGCACTTCGCATATTTCCCTTGTGAGCTCCAACTGAATTTTCTGGCGGATGAAGTTTGCATACAATTCAAATATAAGTGAGGTTATGAGAAATTAGTTTTATGCGAAGTTTGCATAATTTTCCAGAAAAGGGAGGTTATGTGATGGATAATGATGTTCTCACACATTCAAACTTAAAAAAATGTGCTTGTGTGAAGTTGTTTACAAACAAAATAATAATTCTTTTGTAAACCGGGGCTTCATTATTGGCAAACACTTATGATATGCATGAATTATTAAATTAAATCACAAATTGAAGATAGTTTTAGTTTTTGGTAACATTATAGCTAATGTTACCCTCAATTAACTACAATGTAAGTAAACATTAGTTCTACTAACATTAAAAGTAGCAGCAGTAACAGATATCTGAAAAAGGTACTTGCACTTTCACCACTTTATTTATAAGTGGTTACCGTGGCAGATTTAAAATTCGAAACCTTTACGCGGAGGATTAGTCACAATCACGCTTTACCACAAGAAAAATAACGGTGTGATTATTCAATTATTATGCACTAATGACCTGAAAAAAGCATAACATAAAAGGATGGCATCGCATAAATCTCTGAACATTATGCCATAAACAACCACTTATTTTAAACTGAATCCGCACATTTTAAAACTGCACAAAAGAGCTCTTTTTTCAATTTCACTAGAAATAAATTGTATGTAAAACCCTTTTCCCTAAAATTCTGGGGATCTAAAAGGAATTTTCTATATCCAAAAATTAATTTTGACGTTTGCATAATATTTTAAATAAAACAGTTGTTGTATACATATTCCCTTAAGTTTGTGTGGGTAAAGCTCACAATTTTGTGTGGCATACCGTTTATACGTAAAATGAGTTTATCCCCAAATCCCAAATAAAATAAGGTGTAGTATAAATCGGCATACTGACGCCCAAAACATGTTTTAGAAAGCTCTATACAAATTTCGACTCAGAACGCGGTAAAACATGTGGTTTACTGTTTATATTTTATATGGAGCGAGCTTTTTTAAACTAGTTGGCTTTGACGTGTTTTAAAATAAAACGCGTACAAAGCACTTGCTGAAAATGCAATGCTGAGTGCTCCCATCTGCGAACATGATATGCTAAAACAGAAATAGAGCTGAAGATTTTTTGCGATTTTTCTATTCAGTCTCAAGCCGTGAATTTACGGCACGAATTCAGGCTGTATCCACTAGAAACTGAAAGCAAGGCACGAACTAGGCGCCAACTTAAGGCAGAAACATATTGGCGCGGAGGCCGTGATGGCGACCGCCTGCGAGAGATTTTCCCAAACATTTAATTTCTCTACGCGGCTTGCTCATTGGTAGCAAGTATGAATTACCAACTTGCTATGCTAAACCGTCGTCTTCGCCTGGGAATCATGACGAAACCTGCATGCCATGACCTGTCATAAGGTTACCTAATACCTCAATCAGACTGAGTAATGTGTATCCTTCATCGAACGTGCCTGCGAAACTGGCCTGTAAGGGGGGCTTGTAAGTGAAAGGGGTCTTTAGTAGAGAAACATGATTTACTTAATTTAACCTAATTTTCTAGCAATTTTACACTTTTTCTTGAGGAAAAAAACGTGATACCTGATATTTGCCAAATTCCTCCCTCGCCCTTTTCCATAACGTGAGATTGGGTACTCGAATGGTACCGATCCAAACTGCGATCGTTAAGTATGAAGATTGATAACTGCAGGCTTCAAATGACGCTGAAGCTATTCCACAATGATGCCCTTAAAGTATAAGATATGTTTATAAAGTCATTCTCTGTTCAACGGATTAGTATTACGTTTGCACCTACATGGGCTAATTCTTACAAATCCCAATTCTCTTTTTAGAATTTTCTTCTCAAGAGTCTTCTTGTTTGGTTTCTGACTATATACATATTCTCATTTTGCAAAGCCTTAAAATATCCTTGTTCTTTATCTTATTGTCGATCGATAAGATAGGTCCAATTATGATGATGTCATCTGCATAGGTCAATCCATAGTCTAATCTGGTTTTGCTTTTTTCCCTATTTATTTCTGCTTTCATAAGTGGGTATTGCGAGACTGGTACCTGGGAATAAAAACCCAATAAGAGTGATTAATTACTCAATAACAGGAAACAAAAGCCATTAAAAAGGAAATTATCACGTTTTAATGACCTTAATGAGCTTGGTCGCAAAACGGTTTAACCGGATTTTTCCCAGGTACAAGTGTCGCAATACCTACTTTTCTCATTATTGCATCTAAAACTAAATTACAACGTATTGGTTAGATCGCATCTTTCTTAATTCCTACACAAAAAAAATAAAACAAAAAAAAACTTCTATATTAAATTAAAAGAATAACTAAAATAGCGAAAAAAATTCATTTTCACCTGGTTAAATGTTTTTGCTTCTTAGTTCTCCCTTTTCCCTTTCCTTATCTTTAACACTTGACAACCATAATCAAAAGCAAAAGGATTCTCCAACAAGCAACTTATGCCGTAAAATTCTGCTCTAGAGAATTCCCTTTCATACACACAACCGTTCAAAACACTATACTTAAATCGATATTTTGTTAGATAAGAAGGAAGCAATGCTTCTAGGCCTAGAACAAATGCTTAGTTCCTTTCTTATAGCGAAATGAGTATGTACCAGAGAATATCAGAACATTTTCTTCTGCTAGAAGACAATGAAACTACAACTGGAGAATGTTATGCAGAACAATATCACGGAGCCGAAGGAAATGTGAACAATAATCTCGCCTCCCCCGCACATGTTGAATAGAATGTATACAGCAACAAGGAAAACATCGGAGTGCACATTGTGCTGGTGAAAAGCGTATATGCAACGAAAAGGCAGCACTATCTAGAAATTTAGAGCATATATTGTGTTTTCTGCCATGCTGAGGAGCTGAATAATGTGTTCTCAACGATTTGTTTCTCTAGCCTTATCAGATCTGCTCGAGGGCCTTCGCGAGTCGAGTGGGATTCATCAGATCTTGGGTAATCACCAAACACCTAACGAGATGGCAGTAACTTAAGAGGATGTAGGCTAATCTAAACGACCGGTATGCAGTGGCGTAGCAAGAAATATTTTCAGAGGGGGAGGGGTTAACTAGTTATAAGTCGACCCCGAACTTAAAACGTTAATTTTCAAAATTGATACAATTTTTAGTTATGTTTTAATAGGAATACGACCAAAGTAAATGTTTTAGAGGAATTCAGTTTATTAGCTATTGACATACATGATCAATGGTTCCAGTTAGAGTTGAAAAACTTCTTTCGTTGCTATCAATAATGGTCACTCTAATCTGCAGACAGTTAGCGACTTTCGGACTTTCGATGAATATGTGTGTGCGTTGGACGATGGACTGATATATATTGACGAAAAGACTGATAAGATATTCGGCACCCGTGGACGACTAAAAAAACTGCGCCCCTCTTCATAAGAAAATACAAGCGATGTCTAGCGGGAGCAAAGACCATCAGAGAAGGGGACAAAAGTAGCAATTCAGTTTCCTTTTTAAAATACCAAATGATAGGAAAACTTTACAAAGGTTACTGCTAGGGAATCCAATCCCGCGAGTCGACTGATTTGCAATGTCAGCTGCACTCGCAACCGTTTCATGATCTAGCCCGTGTACGGAAGTGGGAATCCACACACTGGTCGACTGAGACGAGACCGATTTGAAACTATAGTTTGAACTGCTTTCGTGCGAAGCGATTTTAGTTGCGTGGCTCTATTTCATCTGAGCTACTTGACATTTTGAAAAAACTTTGCCGAAAAACTATCTGGGAACAGAACACCGATTGATCCAAAATCAGACGTGCTTGTGTGTGGACAAAGATTTCATTTTGTTTGCAAACTGGTTGTGCGCTTGATTATTTGGGATTCGTTAGTTGAAGATATCTTCCTACTAAACAATAGAGTAATGACACAAAATCTTCTTATTTAATGGCGTGTATCCGAGCGCGATCAAGTACTGAGTTTCCATGCAGAGTTTACCCTGGGTTAACTCACAGTAAGCGCTCATTCGAGTTTCCATGAAATTTCAACCGGAGTTGAATCCGAGTTATACGTTATGGAAATAGACACAGTTAAGAATATTCTTTAAAAAATTCCAACTCCGCTTAACTCAACAAAAATGGGTAGGTTGAACAGAGCTCACGCACACAACTAAAAACGGTACACTGGCAAAGGTACAAAAAGAGCAAATGTCGTACCTCGCTTGGATGTCAGAAGAGACTTTATATTTAATAAATACTTTTAAAGAAAAATCTATAATAAAATTTACTGTACATAGGCTGAGAGTTCAGTCGTTAAGTTAAAGTGTCATTTTAACTCAACCACAACTCAACAATGGAAGCGCGGGTTGAGTTAA